>OY720231.1:0-4800000 GCA_963082605.1 Rhodophaea formosa
CCAACCAACCAACCAACCAACCAACCAACCAACCAACCAACCAACCAACCAACCAACCAACCAACCAACCAACCAACCAACCAACCAACCAACCAACCAACCAACCAACCAACCAACCAACCAACCAACCAACCAACCAACCAACCAACCAACCAACCAACCAACCAACCAACCAACCAACCAACCAACCAACCAACCAACCAACCAACCAACCAACCAACCAACCAACCAACCAACCAACCAACCAACCAACCAACCAACCAACCAACCAACCAACCAACCAACCAACAGTAAAACAGTGACTTTAAGTAGTAAGAACTGAACTGTAGGTACATTATGAAACGCAATAAATAAATTGAAATTGAATGTATGGCGCTGCAGAGTTGCTTGCCACTCGATACTAGATAGCGGTAATCTGGGTTAGAACTTACTACAACTACGGTAAACTTTACCAATATTATGCCTAAAATATTGTTCCAATTTATTAATGACGTATATTTTGTGAATAATGCTTTTATATTCTCATAATTCGGTATTTGCCTAATGTTAAGATTATATAAAATTTGTTTCCAATGATACTAATTTCTATCTAAAAACACTATAAAAACTCTTTTAATTTGATATCGATTCATTAAGTGTTCTTGAAGCTTCTTTAAAGTTGGGTGAATAGGACCATTTTTAAAAAGTATGAAAATCTTAAATTACAATTATACTGTATTGTAGTCCGCTAAATTTATAGCAACTTTTATTATCAAACCATTACCACAAACGTAATATTTCGTATAGCTACCAAACAAAGTTCTCACGCCGTCCATACAAAATACAAAGTTGGGACGTCACAAATATGTAGGCATTTCAGCAGTGCGTTTTCACGTCTAAAAATTAACGTCTAAAAATATGTGTCTTTAAAACTTCTATATCTGAAAGTTTTTTGTTTAGAAATGTACTTCGGTCACTATTGTGTTTATTTTTGGCAGGTTTACATAGCGACACGAAAAATTTTTTTGTCAAGTAGCCAATTCGGAATATACAACGTTGTGTAGCAAACGAGTAGCGCCATCTATGAGTCTGAACAAACACGGCAGCAACTCTATCGATAAAAAATTTTTTTCGTTGTGTGGGCCCTTAAATATTTATTTTATTTTTATTATTATTTTTTATTTTTTTTTATTTAATTATTTGTTTTTATACTAAATATACTATGAATATTTTAAGAGTCAACCTCTTGCCATTATTTGAATGAAGCAAAAAACGGCAAAACAATCACGTTTGTTTCATGGGAGCCTTTTAAGGGTTCCGTAGTAAACTAGGAACCCTTATAGTTTCGCCATGTCTGTCTGTCAGTCTGTCTGTCTGTCTGTCTGTCCGTCCGCGGTTTTACTCAGAGACTATAAGTACTAGAAAGCTGTAATTTGGTATGAGTATATATATTAATCATGGCAAAAAAGTCGTAGAAAAAAATCTTGAAAAAAAAATTTTTTTTGGCTTGCTCCCATACAAGTAAATTGGAGGAGTAATTTTTTTTCTCTATTTACCCATCGTGTGGGGTATCGTTAAAAAGGTCTTTGAAAAATATTGAGGTTGAGAACACCATTTTTCGATTTACTGATCCGTTTCCGAAATATTTGGTTTTAAAGTCCAAATTTTTGTTAGAGGTACGTGTCCCCCCTCCCCCCCTCTATCTGCTAAACGGTTATATATGGATACGTGAAAAAAATTACAGCAGTAGAATATATACTGAAGTTGAAAGGAAAACTATCAGAGCTGGGTACTAAGAGCAAACTAAAAAGTTATAGGCAACCAACTTATAAAATGTACTGGAAAATGTAAAATTTCATACAATCTTTATTGTTAGATGTTTTTGGTCGTAAAACTGTGAGGTGCTAGTGTAAACAGTGTGAACTCAAAGTTGTCATTCGCAACTACGGAACCCTATACTGCGCGTGGCCCGACACGCACTTGGCCGGTTTTTTATTTTATTCTGTTTTTAGTGCCGTAAAACAATACTCTCCTTATTTAAAGTTGTGTAAAAACGGTGACCCTCTCGGGAAATAAAGTGATCTCTTTGATACCGCCTTGATACTGCTTAGACATAAATCCCAGAGAAAATTTTTGAAATCATACTTTGAGGTTTGAGATGACATTGTCATTCATAGTTTGAATGATGCTGTGTAAATAGGCTTATTTCATGGTGAAAATAGGGTAGAACTTCCTGAAAAGGATTAGGTAGGAAATTCCAGTGGTTTCGTCTTGTTCGGCGGGATCTGCACACCAGCAGTATGTATAGATAACATGCGTCACGAATAGTCATCGAAGATCTGACGCTGCCCTCTCTATGGGTGGTGTGGTGACTATCTAATTGTTGTCTGGTAAGTCGTCTTTCCGCCGTGTGGTTCCCGGCAGAGTAGAATAGGACTACTCCAAGTCTTCCCGTGGATGTAGTAGAAGGCGACTTTGGAAACACAAGTTAAACAAAGCTTGTAGATATCAAAGAGCTACCTCATCAAGCAGTTTGGCCAGCGTGGAGAGTGTAGGCCAAATCCTCTGACTGCTCTGGCTAATATATGGCTCTGGTAGTACAGAGAGGATCATGCTCCTGGAGTGGAGACTGAAAAAAACTGATGATGAAGTCTTCTTTTCCGTAAATGTTTGATAGCTACCTAGGTATACTTATTGTTCATCCTCTACCTCACCTGGGCAGGTCCTGGTTGCATCCCCAGCTCTATGTTTGCTTGTATGCGATATCACGAAAACGTTAGATAGATAAACTCCTGTTGAATGACGTTCTCCGTGGCGTAGCGGTCAATACCTGCGACACGGATGGTCCCGGGTTCGATCCCCGGTCAGGTCAAGATGGAAAATGATCTTTTTCAAATTGACCTGGGTCTTGGATGTTTGTTTTGTTGGCTGTCTGTGTTGTGTTCGTATCTCGCACGTCTCGTACCGCAGGCATGAAGTGAGTAGTGAGTGACTACCTACGCGTTATCAACCCTACCAGCTCAAGGTCACCGGTGCTCCAAATCTCACGTATAGGGAGTGTCTTAAAGTTGTTGAATAGCGACCACGTACCGGCAAGTGCAGCGTTGGACCCTTTCGGTTGGTGATGACCACTTCTCAATGCGACCGAAAATTGCTGAAAACCGCATGCAAATCGATCAAGCCGTTTCTAAGATTAGCTTCTTTTAATTATTTAAATTGATGTAACTTTTTAGGGTTCCGTAGTAAACTAGGAACCCTTATAGTTTCGCCATGTCCGTCTGTCTGTCCGTCCGCGGTTTTACCCAGAGACTATAAGTACTAGAAAGTTGAAATTTGGTATGGGTATGTATATTAATCATGTCAAAAAAGTGGTAGAAGAAAAACTTAAAAAAAAATTTTTTTAGGGTTCCATACAAGTAAAGAGGTATATTTTGAGTAATATTTTTTTTCTATACAAACCCATCGTGTTGGGTATCGTTAGATGGGTCTTTAAAAAATATTGTGAGGTTTGAAACACCATTTTTCGATTTAGAGATCCGTTTCCGAAATATTTGGTTTTAAAGTGAAAATTTTTGTTAGAGGTTAGTGTCCCGCCCCCTCTATCTACTAAATTGTTATATATGGATACGTGAAAAAAATTACAGCAGTAGTATATATACTGAAGTTGAAAGGAAAACTATCAGAGGTGGGTACTAAGTACAAACTAAAAAGTGATAGGCAACCAATAAAAATTATAAAATGTACTCGAAAATGTAAAATTTCATTCATTTTCATTGTTACATGTTTTTGGTCGTTAAACTGTGATGTGCGAGTGTGAATAGTGTGAACTCAAAGTTGTCATTCGCAACTACGGAACCCTGCACTGCGCGTGTTTCGACACGCATTTGGCCGGTTTTTCCTATTTATCTTCCATGTACAGACACGACCCACTTACGATTTTATTATAGTTATATTAATTAATTAATATAATATTAATTAATCATAGTAATGCATGTATACAAACATGTTTCAGGTTTGTCCGTTTTAATTTAAAACGTAGCCTTTTTTCTATTATTTTTCTAACATTTTATAAATTGTATACTGTTGAAATTATTAAGCTTATGTTGTCCGTAACTACATGTAAAATTTCACTTTTGTTGAATTTATCAAACCCGAAATACTAAAAAATTTTGTATGAAAAATTCACTTTGGTCGAAATTCTCTATAGAAAGCGCCAATTTCATAGGTAAGGACCTAATATTAACTGACCAACGTATTTTGCAGTCATATAGAAATTGTAAATTGAATGAAAACACCGTTTTTAGGGTTCCGTAGTAAACAAGGAACCCTTATAGTTTCGTCATGTCTGTCTGTCTGCCCGTCCGCGGTTTTACGCAGAGACTATAAGTACTAGAAAGCTGTAATTTGGTATGGGTATGTATATTAATTATGCCAAAAAAGTGGTAGAAAAACATCTTGAAAAAAATTTTTTTAGGTTAGCTCCCATACAAGTAAATTGGGGGAGTATTTTTTTTCTCTATTTATCTATCGTGAGGGGTATCGTTAGATAGGTCTTTAAAAAATATTGTGAGGTTAAGAACACCATTTTTCGATTTAGGGATCCGTTTTCGAAATATTTGGTTTTAAATTGCAAATTTTTGTTAGAGGTAAGTGTCCCCCCCCCCTCTATCTGCTAAACGGTTATATATAGATACGTGAAAAAAATACAGCAGTGGTATATATACTGAAGTTGAAAGAAAAACTATCAGAGCTGAGTACTAAGTACAAACTAAAAAGTTATAGTCAACCAACTTATAAAATGCACTCGAAAATGTAAAATTTCATACAATTTTTATTGTTAGATGTTTTGTGAGGTGCGAGTGTGATATTTTCACACCTATGTCCTCGTACAAGCTACGGAAGACAACTATTGTGTCCAAACAACCGTTTTTCAAAATGAATCACAGATAATAGTTTCTTTTAGAACGCATCAAAAACTTTTTCGGGTTATTTTTGCGATTTTGCATAAAGACCACGAAAAACCGGTCCTCGAACAACTAAACTCGATACACCATAGAATAAAATTCGCTATCAAACAGGAAAAGGATGGTGTTCTTGCTTTTCTGGACGTGTTGGTTATGAGGAAACAAGATGGTACACTAACTCAGACAGTGTATCGGAAACCGTTGCATACAGACCACTATTTGAGAGCTGAGACTCATCATCATTCAGCCCATTTAGCTTCGGTTCCACGATCACTCATCAACAGAGCTTTAAGACTGTGTGACCCACAATATTTAGAGTCTGAGCTTGCACACATGAAGAGAGTCCTGGAGAGCTTGCACACATAAAGGGAGTGTGATTGGTCCCTTGTTGTTCAACCTTTATATAAACGATCTGCCCGAAAATATATCTCATCCTTGTGGGTACAAGGGGTTACGTAGTAGGGTAACTTGCTGATGACATATCTATAATTATCAAATCTTCGAATAATTTAATACATGACATACAAAATACAATTAATATAGTTTCAAAATGGTTGAGTGATAATAATTTAAGAATAAATTTGACAAAAACAAAAATAAAGCAATTTCATCCTTTTCAAAAAAAAGTTGACAAATTAAACATAGTTTATAATAATCAAATTCTTTCGGACGTAAACAGTACTACTTTTTTGGGACTAGTATTAGATAAACATTGCAACTGGAAAGCACATATTGAAAATGTTTGCAAGAAAATAAATAGATTTGTTTACGTCCTTTATAAGTTAGGTAAGGTAGCAAACCGAAGCACCGTGATGACTGCGTATCATGGATATGTTTGCTCTGTTCTAAAGTATGGACTTATATTGTGGGGTAACTCTACAGAGGTGAATAGAGCGTTCATAGCACAAAAAAAATCGATCAGAGCCATGTGTGGTGTGGCTCCATGGATTTCTTGTAGGCCACTATTTATAAAGCTTGGCCTTCTTACCCTGCCCTGCCTGTACATCTATGAAATAAGTAAATTCGTGAAAATAAACTGTAACTTGTTTGTAAAAGCCAAAGACAAATTTCCAAGAAATACAAAAGATCCAGATAATTGTATTGCCAAATACGATCAAAACCGCACTGTACCAAAAAAAATGTTATGCAATGTGTGGGAAAATATATAATGCTCTTCCAGGGGATATTAAAACACTTTCAATAAAAAGATTCTTAAAGTCTTTAAAAGCTTGGCTTATTGAAAATTGTTTTTATTCAGTCAAGGAATTTTTAGAAAGAGACAAATAAAATTAATATTACTGTTATGACATTGTGTATCAAATATTGAACATTATCATCTGACATTTATTAACATTATAATTATTGACATACAGTTTATTCATTATCATTGTATCATTGTATAAATCATTAACTAAAACTTAAATTCTTGCATATATTCACATGCTAACTTAACTTATGTTGGCAAAATATAACAGGTATCATTATTATTTAAGATCATTTGTACTCATATTTTTGGTGAATAAATGACTGATTACTGATTACTGAGCAATGGATACAAGTGGAAGCCGAGTCACAGAATTAGTACCCACAGGAACGTACAATTAACTTCGGCTAACAGAGCCTTACTTTATTTGACGTTTGTGAAGGGAGTAACGGATAAAATCGGCAAAATGCTTCGTCGGAAATTTGATATTAAAACCATATTCCAACCCCTTACAAAAATGAAACAACTTGTGCGTAACGCACCGCGGTCCTTTGGGGAACGGTTTCCCAAAGGACCGTGGTCCACTAAACGTTCCCGGAGTTTATGAAGTCCCGTGCGACGTGGAAGAGACGGGACGTAATGTGTCCAGTAGGCTGCATGAGCACATTAAAAACTGGACTGTAACGAGTCAGCCATCGCTGAACACGCGTTAGAGTCGGCCGTCACACACTACATCCGCTTTGACAAGGCCAAAGTCTTGGCCAGAGAAAAAAGCTTTGTCCCTCGTAAAATACGAGAAGCTATGGAAATAAGTAGACGTCCCAATTTTAATCGTGATGTAGGTAGAGCTTACCCGCCAGCTGGAAACCGGTTCTTGACAAAGTCAGCTCTTTTCACGTACGGCCATCATCACCAGCTGCCGCCCGCGCCGGCCACGTATCCAATCGCTAACATAAGTGCGGATTTTGACGACATCGTCTCGATTCACATTCGCCCTCCGGATGAGGTAGAAACATGTCGGCCAGTAGCTATTTACGTAAGTAACCCATTGTTACGTATTTTATAATAACGCATCAAAAACGTTTCAGATATCTAGTAAAACATTCCTACTACAGTACCATACATAAGTATGGGCGTTTTTGATACTTCGATCGATCTCCCAACTTTGCCTGTTATCGAAGGAAGGTATCTGGCCCAACTCAGGTATACATGCTCCTCGACATTGTTTGTTCTGCCCATCCATCTCAATTTTGCGCTTGGTGCTGTTCATCATGACCTTTATCTTCATGCGATTCATCTGAAGTCCAATCTCAAGGCTTGCCGTGCTTAGATTTTTTCTTCTATACACACATACATACATTTATACATAGATATCAAACAATAAAATACATAAGTACATTGACATCAAATATTAAAACACATAAGTACACGAACTAATAAAATTATACAGTAAGTTATGTCAAGTTTTCAACTCTGATTCGCCAAATGGTTCTAGTTTAATTCTTGTCAGGTAACATCTTATATTACTCTTCTTCCATTAGGATCCACTTTTAAAACTGATAAAATTATTAGGGGCTTGTGCATGATGCAAGTAGCTTTTGCACGATAAATGACAGATAACGGAAATCACTGTGACTTACTGATAAGTTTAAGTTTTTAAGTTTGCCGCTGGGCCGCAGTACCAGTCCGGCCGCTATCTGGTATCCCATAATACAAGCCTTGCTTAGTTTGGGGCTAGATGGCGATGCGTGGATGGATGCTAATTGCTGCTGTAGTGGTGCATGCGGATGGTGCGCGCACCTGCCTAGGACTGGATGGCAGTTGCGCGTGCCGCTCGCGTGGAGCCCCTGCATCTTAATGCTCTAGCTACTTGCACCGTGAACAAGCATGCTTAGTTAATTAATTATAATAATTTACAAATACATAAATTTTCGCCACTAAATCGTTAAAACCATAGATAGGTACCCAATATCTAGGATCCGAATGGAATAACTCGAGACATTCAATATTCGATGAAATGGTTCTGTCTCCACAACCCGGGTTGCTTATTATACTTTACAAAGCTAATTTTTATTTTACATTTGTGCCCCCTATTAATTAAAACTACTACTTGCTTTAATATCTACACAACATAAAACTAATATCTCTACCCTATCAGAATGGCAAATCACGATATAAGTGACTTACAAACTGACTTGGATATCGTAGGGAACACTGACTCAGCAATAATAGTACCGGAAGACTGTTTGAAGGCATTGAAAAATCCAAAGCATAGTTTAAAAATTTTATCACATAATATAAGAAGTATTTATCATAACTTCGATACTTTCTTAGCATTCACAAAACGGACCAAACTTGACTACGATATTTTAGTTTTCACGGAGTGTTGGCTATCCGAATTTAAACCTCCGCCTCAATTGGAAAACTACAAACTTTACTTTTCTTCAGTATGTAGAAATCAAAACGACGGAATTGTAATTTACATACACGATAATATACGGCATACCATCGATGAACCTACCTTCAACGATGCTAATTGCTTAATAATCAAAACATCTGATATTGCCATTCTCTGTATTTATAGATCACCTTCCTATCGAAACACTGATAACTTCCTTTCCTCTTTACATAGCAATCTAGAGTCAGTCAAACAATTCAAGTCAATTATTGTACTCGGTGACATCAATATTGACATTAAGCCTACAACAATCGACAACAGAAGCGAACCTTATCTTAATCTTCTAGCAGAAAATGGACTTCTTCCTACACATGTTTTTCCAACACGCAAGTTAAATTGTCTTGATCATATCAATATTAAAACAAATCGTACATCCCAAACCTTTTTCTTAGATACAGATATAACAGACCACCTGCCAGTATTCTTAAACCTTATTACACCTAATAAAGACCAAACACCACTTTTGAAAAAAGTAATTAATTTTGCAAATGCAGCCAACTCTGTCAATTCTATGGATTTCTCTAATATATTTGATATGCAAGATCCTAATCAGGCTATCAATACACTGATAAGTAACATTAAAGTCGCCTTAGACGCTAATACAGTAAGTCACAAAATACCTAATAGAAAATTTATAATCAAACCCTGGATTACTCCGGGGCTGCTCAGATGTATCGCTAACCGTGATGCTCTCCACAAAAAAGCAAGGGCCTCACCTACAAATGAGACGATTAATTTAACTTACATTCGCTACAGAAATTTCTGTAACAATTTACTAAGCTCGCTTAAAGACGCACACGATTCAGCATTAATTGAAAACTGCAAAACCCCTAAACAAACATGGAAGGCAATCCGAAAACTAACGAACACGGTGGCCAACAAAAATCCAGCGGAAGAGTTAATAAATAATTGTAGCAGTTCTTATACGATTGACTCAATTAATCAGTATTTTGTTGATATAGGTCCCAAACTAGCTAACGACATTAAAAAATCCAAGCTTCACGGCAAAATCAGTAGCAACCCTAAACTCTTGAATTCATTTGTATTTTTTGAAACTGATACAATTGAAGTTGATTCATTAATAACTAATTTAAAAAACGATTCTGCTACTGGTTCCGATGGTGTACCTCCGTCTTTCCTAAAAAACATTAAAAATACAATCGCTCCTATACTGACTTATATATATAACTTGTGTTTCTCGATGGGTATATTCCCTGACTGCTTTAAACATGCTATTATACATCCAATTCATAAAGGAGGAAATAGAGATTGTGTCGAAAATTACCGCCCAATATCAGTTCTAACAGCTCTTTCAAAGATTTTAGAAAAATTAATTAATTCTCGTTTAATGAAATACCTGATAAAAGAAAAAATCTTATCAGACTCTCAATTTGGGTTCCAGCCTAAAAAATCAACTGAAGATGCAGTTACACAGCTAATAGACTATGTTGCCCACAATCTTGATAATAAAAAGAAATGTTTAGGCACCTTTCTCGATCTTACTAAGGCATTCGACACGGTCTCTATAAAAATCTTACTCCAAAAGATGGAAGATATTGGTATACGTGGCCTACCCCTGCAGTTATTTGAAAGTTACCTCACAAACAGAACGCAGTCTGTTAAAGTAAATAATGAAGTTAGCAGTCCCCTACCTACAAAATGCGGCGTGCCTCAGGGAAGCGTCTTGGGCCCGAGTCTTTTCCTGATCTATATTAACGAACTGTGTCTGTTTAAGCCAAACCATGGTAAAATTTTCTCTTACGCAGATGACACCGCTATTATATTTCAGGGGGATACATGGGCGGAGGTAAGGCACTTTGCGGAAAAAGGGATCAGAGAGGTGTCCCAGTGGTTGAATTTAAACTTATTGACCTTAAACACTAAAAAAACAAAATATATTACCTTCTGCTTAAGCAGAAACGCACAACCTGAGGCGAGTACGTTTGGCATACAGGTACACTCTTGTAGTAACAGCAATATCCACTGCAAATGCGCCCATTTAGAGAGAACAAATGATATAAGATATCTTGGGGTTCAACTTGATAATCTCCTCTCTTGGGATGCCCACTTAAATTCCCTGTCTTCCAGAACTCGCAAGCTTATATGGATGTTCAAAAGGCTTCGAAACATTCTGAAACCACCTAGGCTAAAGTCTGTTTACTTTGCTTTGGCCCAATCCATTCTCGATTACTGCATTCCTGCCTGGGGTGGCGCTTGCAAGACAAAAATGATTAAGGTAGAACGCGCACAAAGGTCACTCCTGAAAGTAATGACACGTAAACCTTTCAGATACCCCACGACCAAACTGTATAAAGAATGTAAAGTTTTGACTGTCAGACAGTTGTTCATATCTCGAATTATTATAAAAAAACATAAATCGTTATTTTTGGATACCTACAAATCACAAAATATTAGACCCAAGAAAAGAATCTGCAAAACAATCACATATAATACAGCATTTTTTAGACGTCAAACCATCTTTCTAGCACCATATATTTACAACAAAATAAACTCAACTCTAGACATATATACAAAACCCACCTTCGTTTGTAAATCTATTGTTATAAATTTTCTACTTCAACTTAACTATGATATTACAGAATCCTTTCTCACTATCTTAACATAATTCACACACTTCTTCATTTCATCAGACAGAACAAACATACACTCATAGGTCTTATACTTCTTTTTACGAACACCCAAACAGTCTAACCGCCACTATACTCGGTCCCTATCAGTCTCCTCCATTCCTCGACTGAACCAACAGACAGACGAGTAACAAAACACAGTCCCTACTCCTCCCTACTTTTATCGCAAGAATGACAGGTATAAATATATAAAACATAAAATATATATTATATTATATCCGGTAGATAGAAGGTATGCGGGCGGGTGACCTGGAGACCTGAAATACAGGTTTTCCTAGTTTAGGCTCCAGTCCACCTCCTCAGTTTCACATATTTTATATTTTGTAAGCAGTTGTGGAAAAAAATAAATATTTTCATTTCATTTCATTAGATCTTCAAACATACTTTGAAACTCAGATTCGGAATCGGTAAAAGGACAATGTCATCGGCAAAACGAAGGTTGGAAAACCTCTTACCGTCGGTATCAATGCCGGGGTCTGCCATTCCAGCCAGTTTACAATACATCTCTTATTTTTTTTTGTTTATTTATTAGGTACACCAACAGGTTACATGATTACATTTAAAAATAATACACTACAAATTTTGAGTCAAGCATGCAACCCAAATACAGGGGAACACAACATTTAAAAAATAGGTATCATAAATAACTTACCCGTTAATGTGACAGACTAGGAGAAATTTACAGAAAAGTTTGTCAATGATAGGATGACTGAATCTTTGATTTGAATTTTATTTATTTTATTTATTGTCTATTGTTACCTTGATATAAATTGATAAAAATTTATATCAAGGTCACTTAGCTTACTGTTCGCCTTATTATAGCTGGTAATCATCCTTGGAAAAGGCGCAAACCTACCAAGATTAGTTCTCACCTACGGTACGACAAAAATATCTTTTAGCTTCCTTCGGGCGTTAGGTCTAGGAACTTAATATTTTACTTTATTAAATATATCCTGACAGTCGACTGTGTTGTGAGTCAGTTTATACAAAAATACCAGGTCCGTCATTTCACGACGATCGGAAAGAGACATAAGATTACACTTCATCAGACGGTCACTATAATTCTGAGACAAAATTTGGGAGTCTTAAGTGCTAGGTAGCGTGTAAATGTTCTTTGGACATGCTCAATATAATCCGAATATTTCTTATAGCAGGGATTCCACACTACACTAGCAAACTCGAGATGGCTGCGAATCAATGCATTGTACAGAACTATTACGGTGTTGATGTTTTTGAAGTCTGTAGTGTTACGTTTTACAAAACCGAGCATTTGGAAAGCTTTCGACTATATTGTCACAATGTGCATTGAAACTCAGTTAGCTGTCCAGAGTTACACCTGGCTCTCGTATCTGTTGGACTTCTTTTAATTCAGTGTTATTGATTTTATATGAGAACTGTAACTTTTTCTTTTTTCTTGTGAATTTGACATAGAAGCATTTAGAGATAAATTGTAAAAAGTTGCGGAGATAATGGCTCTCCCTGGTTCACGCCCCATTCCACCTTATTAAGTGATTTAGAATTCCTTTAATTTTTAAGTGACTGAAATATGAATGCATGTATTAACCTATTGAAGGCTGTAGTATAGCTCTAAACCCTGTCTACTTTATAGGACACTTAAAGATTGTCGGGAAGAAGGAGATGGAATTGGAAGTTGTCGTGTCGGGAGGTGGTCTTGTCGGGAAGTTTTCGTGTTTGGAGGTTGTCGTATCGGGAAGCGGTCATTACGAAGCGAAAAGCGTTGTACCACTGACCAGGTGATCGGTAAAACTGACCAAGGTTACAGGAAAGCGCTTGATGCAGTCGCTTCCAACCAGTCGTATTCTTGGGGGAGGCTTAGGTCTAGCAGCGCGCTCCTTGCAGCTTGCTAGCGTGAGGGGGTAGCCGCCCCTGTACATCTCATGCCAAATTTGTATTGTTTCTTCCAGTCACACATGAAAATCGAATTCTGGTAAGAGAAATCAATTTCCTTTGTGGCATTTAATGTTTTATTAAGCTTGCTTTTCAATTAATGCCATTCCAAATGCGATTCTTCTCAAATCCATTTTAAATCGTGTTACTTAATTTATTGAATGAAGTTGAAGCTGATTCTATTCTTCTTTCATTTCAGGTCCTGTCATGTGGACGTCATGTGAGCGGATTGTCACGTTTTGTGCATGTTTAATGTGCGTCCTCGTTTTTGAATGTTTATGTGGATGTTAGTCGCAGTCACGTGGATGTCGTAAAGTCCAGAAAGACAACACACAATGAAGCCTCACGTGCAGAGCTCGTGCTCCTGCACGACCTGCCTCTATGGCAGTGGGTCCGAGAGCCCGTCGTCCCGACGCTTAGTCATAGGGGGCACGAACATCGATAGACTATTGTATGACAAATATCTCCCGCTACGAGAAAGAAAACTAGTTGAAAGACTAATTAAAATAAGAGCAGCTTATGACGATATCCGAAATCAGATTCTGTCTCGAAGTACTGAGAGGGTCGAAAAAGATAATGTGAAGCCAAGAAGGCGGTCGCAAATTGATGGTAATAGTAATGTAAGAAGAAGTAGTGCCCTCTCAGAAATTGTAAGTTTGGTGAATAAAGGCGACGGGATTAGTTCTAAACTAAGCGAATGCTGCAGTTGCTGCACTTGCAAATCTGAATCAGGGGTTCACGACAGAAGGCGTGTGCACCGTTCTCGAGGAGAGTCGGGAGTATCTGCATATAGATCTAGAAGGGTTCAATTCAAACATACACATTCCGATCCTTGCACATGCACCTTGAAATTGATCTCAAAACGAAGAGTTTCAACTACATCACCACAGGAGCAAGTTGCACTTGAAAAATTTGTAAGAAAAGGCGTTAGACCTCGAATTTTCAGTAATGTCGAGGAAGGAGCTAGAAAATCTGCAGATAGAATTCGTCATACAACAAGCAAAATGAAAAAGCGCTGTGAATGTTTAAAAGGGAAATCCGTAGAAAAACTGAAACTTGCCAAATACAGTGTGAAAGAAAAGTTAGATTCGATGCAAACGCAATACGTGAAGCGACATGAAACTGAATTTACGGTCCCTGTTGATGAACTTGGAATAAAAGTGATAAAAGATTCCGTCACAAAATTCAGAGAAAAACTTAAAAGAAGAAAACTAGAACATGAGCTTGACTGTGAGCGTGAATGTTCCGAACAAGAATGCATACCTGAAGTATGTCTAGAAAAACTAAATTTGAGACGAAAGCGCGAGAAACGACTCGTAAAAACTTCAATTGGAAGAGGTCCTAGCAGATCTCGTATTTATATTGAAATCGGGTCAAAAACGGCCAAAAACGCTGCTAGTAAGTTATGTACCTGTACACTTTCTCTACAAAAATCAATAAAATCGTCTGTCAAATTAATAACTAAGTCCAAATCTTCAACACACTTGACCTCGATAATATTAGCTGATCATGTGAAGAACGTATCGTCCCGCAAACCAAAAATAGACATAGAAATTCGAGAAAAAAAACGCCGTGCTGGAACTAATACGAGATATCGTTCCGCTTCAAGTGAAACATCACACTCTGTCTCGACAGCCAAAAAAACAACGCCTGGATTAGTGAGAGCTGAGCGCTCGGCGCCTAATGTGGCCGGATCACAAAAACAATATGAAAGTCAGCTTAAAGCCATAAAAAAGCATGGCCGACGACCTCAAGCGATTCCAGGCAAGTCTAAAAATACTTCCACAAAATACGACTTACGTCGATGCTTCTGTACGTTAAAATTAACTACATCACAGGTCAAACGAGAGGAACAGGAAAAAAAAGAAGTACATAATCAGACAATATCTGAGCATGTTACGAGCTCTTTTGCCGAAGCGAATAATACTAGAGTCACCAGTCTTCGTCCGTACGAATGTGAACCAGGAATCTGCGTGCCCGAAAAATGTGATCCTTACAAATGTTTAGCTCTCATTGAAAAACGACAAAATAAAATTGAAAAGCGTAAGAGGAGACACCAGTCATCTGGTATTCGTCTTGTAATGGAGTCTAAGTCAAGTTTAACACCTCGCTCCTCTAGAAGAGTTACCAGTCTCCTTCCTTTTGAATGTGAACCTGGCATTTGCATTCCTGAAAAATGTGATCCTTATGAATGTTTAACTCGTATAAAAAAGCGACTTACCAATATAGAAAAACGAAGGAGGCGACATCAATCAACTAGAAAACACCTTTTGACGGAATCTAGATCCAGTTATACTCCTCGTCCCTCTAGTAGAAACGCCAGTCTCTTTCCGTATGAATGTGAGCCTGGCGTCTGCATTCCCGAAAAATGTGATCCTCACGAATGTTTAGCTCTTTTAAAAAAGCGACTTAGCAATATTGAAAAACGAAGAAGACGAGTTGAATTAACTGGTAAACGCCTTTTAGCGGAGTCTAGATCCAATTATACCCCTCGTTCGTCTAATAGAATCACTAGTCTCCTTCCTTATGAATGTGAACCTGGCGTCTTTATACCTGAAAAGTGTGATCCTCATGAATGTCTCGATATCATCAAAAGACGAAACGATATTAGAAAACGAAACAGACGACATCAGTCATCCGGCAAACGCTATGTAATTAAGTCTAGATCCAGTGTTACACCTATGGCTACACCGTATAGGACTAAAAAAGTACAATCCAGCATATTTGCTTATCCAACAGAAGTTCAGACCCAATATAATAATCATTACAGAAATAAACCAGAAAAAGCGAATCGCATACAAGAAATACCTAGACTTTCTGGTTTACGAATGGTTAAAATTTCATCTTCGTTCAGTTTTAATATTGAAATCTCTAAAAGAATGCAACGGCCAATGACTGAAGACAGCAATCGCATCGATAAAAAACGTAGATATGAACCACCAAGATTAGAATTGATCACAAAAGAGACACTTCAACTACGAAAGTCAAAACATAGTTTAAAAAGTAAAAAGAAAGGTCCTAAGAAAGTGAATAAAGGCACTCACGCTACGACTAAATCTAAAAATCGTATTAAAAAACTTAATAAGAAACCTGACGAGCGGCCAGTAGTTGACTACGTGTCAACAAGCACTGAAGCACATTTACCTCCTGCAAGTGTGAGCAAAGCTACGAAAACTGACATGGTTAAAATAAGAAATCAACAGTTGTCAAAAGATACAGGAACTAATGTTGATCAAAGGAAAAAGAAGACGTCTTCTAGCTTCACAGACAATTTAAAAGTATCTGAAAAGGCCGTCCCTGCACAAACTCGCGTTGTAAACCAACCGACCATTGCTTTCAATAAGGAGGCCCGAAGGCCTGCTGTTACCATACATACACCTAAAGAAAGTAGACAACCCGCAAGGCAGGCCGTTAAAGTCGGCTCATCTTTTAGTTTCAATATAGAATTCTCAAAGAGTAGACTTGGCGGACGTGATCCTAAGGAAAATTCTGTTCAATCTTTCGATAATAATAACGATAAAAAAAGCAGCAGCAAGAATAGACTAAAACGATGTTTATGTTTATTGAAACTGAAGAATCGAAAAGCCTCAACAAAAATCTATGCAATCAATAAATTAATCATTGATAAAAACAAATCACTTGGTTTAAAACCTGTTGTCTATTCAACAAATCGGTCCCGGTTAAGCTTTGTCGGTTCAAGGAATAGGTTCAATTTTAAAGATATGCAGTCTTATTTTAATGACAACCAGATTTTACCTAAAGGAGGTTCAATTCATGGACGCGATGGTGGTTCTGTCGTCGATCTGCTAAATGAAGATAGCTTGAAGAATTGTTACACATTTTCTGAAGCATGTTGCATAAACCAGAATAAAAGAATTACAGCCATGAATGTAAATAAAAATTTACTCAGTTACAAATCTTATTCAACAACTTTCAGCAGATCTGATATAATAGGCGTTAGTACTTTATTGAAGAGATGTTTCTGTACCATGAATATTCAAATTCAGGATATGGACAACCATGCAGGCCGCCGTCATAAATTGAAACCATATGAATGTGAGCCAGGAATTTGTGTGCCAGGAGAGTGTAATCCATATGACTGCCAGAAACTAATACAAAAAAGACTACTGTGGAAATCTTCGAAAATGTCTGGAGACAGCATTGGGTCGAGGTCTATTTCTAGTAATACTTTTCAACAATCACCGCATTCAAGAGGAGCGAGACTTCAAGCGGATTCTCAAGGCGGGTATCGTCCTCGTCAGAGAGGGGGGAGGCCCATATCTGTCTTTCAATATAGATCACTACCAAATAAACGTCACAAACAAGTGGTACGGATAGGTTCCAAATTTAGTTTCAATATAGAGTTTTCTAAAGATGTATTGCAACCCAAAGAGGATCGGATGCTGGTTGGTGGTAAAAGACCACCACACACAAGATCTAAGCATACAGGAGGAATGTACCGCGGATATAGAACAGAAAGTACTTACTGTGGACCTAGTACATCTTCTAGGTATCTGCAATCTGGGATCCGAACCAGGGATATGCACTCAAATACAGGCAGAATGTTAAAAAGGTGCTTTTGTACCATGAAGTTGCAAAAAAATGCGAAAAAAAGTAAATATCACGATCAGTCAAATTATGTTGCTATGAAAGAAAACAAAAGAGCACCGTCCGTGTCATCCATAGGCCAAAACACGAGAGCTTTAGGACCACAGCGGCAGAGACGTGTTTTGCTTCCGTATGAGTGCGAGCCGGGCGTATGTGTGCCGGGGCAGTGCAATCCCTATGAGTGTCTAAAGAGAATGAAAACGAGGCATACAAACACCAGGGATTTTGGATCGGGAATAGGTCAAACACACAAGTCTTCTTCCAGTATTACAAGTAAACAAATACGACCAAGAAGCAAGTATATTCAAGCTCGGTTAGGTGAAAGACCACTGAAATCTATTGCAAGTAAAATTACAAACAATGAATTACAATCGGGGAAACGAGGCAATTTGAAGACATCAGGAAAGTCACAGGTAAAACCATCGCGGCAGGCAGTGCGCATCGGTTCAAGCTTTAGTTTTAACGTAGAATTCTTCAAAGATAAAACCTCGCCTGAATCGAGAGAAGCAAAATATTTTCCAAGATCCAAAATGCACACGTCAAGTAAAAGTATTGGACAGTTAAGAAGTAATGTGAGAGGAAGAGGTGCTCAAGGTTACAGAGGTCTTCATCATAGGGATTCACAGGCGAGCACACTATCTCAAATGAAATCAACAACGACTACTAAAATGCTCAAGCGATGCTTTTGCACTGTAAAGTTGCAAGGTGTGCAGAATGTACCAACGGTTTTAATACAACGTGTTCCTCGAATGGAGACAGAAAGAATACAAACGGATAAGATGCAAACACGCGCTCCAAGGATTTTTCATCCAAAACTAGAACCTCAGTCAAGATCTTCATTTTCAAGTGTTTTACCGTCGAAACAGGGCAAACATAGAAAAGTGCAAAATAATGAAGTAAAAAATATTAAAGTGCAAAATAATAAAGCAAAAAATAATAAGGATCATAATAATAAAACGCAGACTAATAAAATGCTAAATAATAAAACGCAAAATGAAAAAGTGAAAAATAATAAAGTGCAAAACAAGAAAGCGCAAAATAATAAAGTGCAAAATATTAAAGAACATAAACTAACAGGAGAGAATAAACGACAAGAAGGTTCAGGAAACCAGCAAAACTATCCTTCAAGAGACAATAGAGAACCACAAGATTTTGCATCTTGTGGTTGCGAGCCAAAAAATAGACAAATAGTGCGAATCGGTTCTACGGCTAGTTTCAATATTGAATTTTATAAGGAAAAACTACCAACTCCGCAGGAAATTGCAGCCGCCGCAAAAAAACTGAAACATAGATCACAAAAGACTGGCAATAACGATTATAGAAGTCATCGAGGCTCAGGCGGCGCATTAACGAAAATGTTTGATCAGATGTCGCAGATGTCAGGAGCTATGACCGATAGAAGCATGCGTACATTACCCGTAAAATGCATTTGTCCGTCAAAACAACAAAAAAAGAGTCAGTTCAATGCAGACAAATATGAAAAAAAACCACCTCCAAGTGCAATTACTAGAGGAATGATGACAAGAAGACGAGTACCATACAAATTGGAACCCCATGAATGCGAACCGGGCATATGTATACCAGGAAAATGTGATCCCAACGAATGTCTTTTGCGTATACAAAAACGACCTATGAAAGATTGTGGTATTACCACATTATATCACAGAGGAAGGTCGGTTTCTAGCTTAGCGTCAATGATCAGCAACGTTTCTCAGACTCGACAACATGGCCGCAGACCACCACGAATGACAGAAAGCGCAAAAATAAGATCAAAGCCACAAAGACCTCGTAAATACCGAGCCATTCCAACAAAACAAGTTGTACGGATAGGTTCTAGCTTCAGTTTCAACGTAGAGTTTCATAAAGATAGATCTTTGAATGAGAGCAATCCGAGAGCCAAAGCTATAAAAATACATGAACGGAAGTATAGAGGTGCCGACAAAAGTAGTTGGCAAAGAGATGGATCTAGATCTCAAGCCTCTCAGGACTCTAGACTCGTTCGTAAAAGAGACTCACAATCTACAATGCGTTCCTCAATTACAGACTCTCAATTTTTGAAAAGGTGTTTCTGTACTTTAAAACTGCAAAAATCTAACAGAAGTTTGTTCCCATCGAGTAATATGCGGAATCAAAAAGTTTATTTAGCAATTATGCATAATCCTGGTCCATATGAATGTGAGCCTGGATTCTGTATTCCTTACCAGTGTAATCCCAATCAATGCGCAAAAAGAATTAGACAAAGGATGATACAATCAAAGCTGACCAGAACGCCGAAGTCAGGTATACACCTAAAAAAAAGTAAAACGGGCAACACATATGGAAAAGGCAAACATACGTATTCTCAAATTGATGATCCAAGAGGCAGAGAAGAGTTGTCACAAGTTCGTTTAGATAGAACGCAATCCAGAGGCGCCGGGCCATTAATAAAGTCTTGTTTTTGTACTTTAAAACTTCAAAAATTAGATAAACAGCAACGTAACATTAAGCAAAATGAGAAGATTATACAGACATCTAAAAAAGTAAAACCGCACAAACAAGACTCGCTTAAAAGAGTTAATAAAGGAATAATTCCCACAAAAAACATGATTCCTACAACGCAGACAAAAAAATACAAATTATTACCATACGAGTGTGAGCCCGGGGTATGTACACCAGGTCTGTGTGACCCAAACGAGTGCTTAGAGAGAATAAAACGGCGAGAATTAAGAAACTTTGGTACAAATACCGGGAAAAAAATGAGAGGAAGAAATAAAGATACCGGAATCACAATAGAAAGAAAACCCATGGCTGCAGCTCAACAAATACAACACAAAGTAAACAAACTAGCTATTACCAACTCCCACCAAAGAGGAAATACACCTTCTTACGTAGCTCCTAACAATGAAAATATAATTACCTCCCGAAGTGGCCGTCAAGTTGCCCATATTAGATCAAACTTTAGCTTCAATATAGAATTTCGTAAAGACAACCCGCAAGCTATGGAAGAAATTCTCAAAGAAGTTCAATATACAAAGAGTGGGAAGATTCGAACAGTAAAAAGAAATGGACAGAAAGTATTTTGCAGATGTCCGAGGCCAAAAACGTATAATAATTCTTTCAAATCAAAATGTAATAAAGCATGTCAACATTGCCCTATAACTAGTACGGGTACGGGACCAGACCTTCAGAGATGTTTTTGTACGATGAAATCACAAACATCCTACGATAGCAGATTGGAAGATAAAGATAAAACTCACCACAAAAAGACATCAACAAAACAGAAATTGTTACCGTATGAATGTGAACCAGGTTTTTGTACGCCAGGGCAATGTGATCCATATGTTTGTTTAGAAAGAAAACAAAGGAATAAGACTAAAAAAATTGGAACTGACCTTTATCCCTATCAGAAGTCAGTTCTAACCGGCCATTGCCCAGGACCATACTGTACAAAAGCTTGTCAAACTGGTAAAAGACTAAAACGCAGGAATGAATATGTTCAGGACACTGACAATACTGTAGAAGAACGACGATTAAAAAATGTTTTTGGAAACCAACAAGGCGTGAGATATGGTTCAAATATCAGAGTTGATATTGAATTTTATAAAGAGCCATTACTTCCTGATTTTAGTAAATTAAAAGCGTCCGTGCCACCTGATATTATGTTACTTGAAAATAAAACGCAGTATATCAAACCGGGTAGAGACTCCAAACATGTATATGTTAACAATAAACATGATAATAAACAATCTACAAAGAAAACTCAATCAGAAGGAATAAAATTGGAAAACAAAGGAACAGGAGTCATAAATACTTTGAAGCGATGTTTCTGTACTTTGAATCTTCAAAAAAGTGCATTGAAATCTAGTAAACGCAAAATAGTCACAGTGAATAGAGTGGCCATAGAAGATGCATCAATGCCTTTCAGGAATCTTATACAAGATAACATAAAACAAAATTCAGTTCATAATACTTCTGCATTATATGAAACAATTAGCAAACAACGACGAGTATGTGGCGAAACACAAATACTTTACCCGTACGTTCCCAGAAAATTTAATAAAAATATCAGCAAAACTTTGGTTCAGCACAAAAATATGTTGCTTTGTTCGAAAAAATCATGCCCGCACATAACAGTGCCAAAAGGCAAAAGACTTATAGCTAAGCATAGTGAACATACTTTTAAAATAAAGAACAAATCATCGTCATCCAAGTTATCAGGTTTACAGTCTATTTTTAGTCGTTGCAAGAAATTTTTTTCAAAACGTATAAAAGATTCAAAGATATCTAACAATTTAAAAAATGAAATTACTCCAACTAAGCTTTCTAATGAGAGTAAATCTGTACAACGCGCAACTGACAATGCGAATAATTATAAAATGAATCAACAGGCAAAATTATTAATAGAATCTAAACCGAAAAAATCAAATGAATACATGAACAGAGTTTCTGAAGACAATAATCTGATCAAGGAGAAAAAAACTATTTTAAAAACTACTATTGAACGCAAATGTAAAAGAGAATCGACAGTACTAAATAACGCACAGTCGCCACACAGACATTCGTTAAACAATGAAATAATTTGTTCATATTTTCAAGTACAGTTTGAAAAAGATACACTAAATCCTTCCGGACGGTCTAACCAAGATAGCAATTTGGGGAATAACTCATTGGTCGTACCTAATGATGAACAAGTTTGTGATTGTTCGTCAATGTGCAAGTGTGAAAATTGTTTTGGAGATTGGCGTACAGCATTAGCGGAACAGAGGGAAGCAAGGAGGGTGCTTCGAAAAAATAATCCAATAGACAAGTGCATGAACGCATGCAGTACACTAACAAAGAACATGTTTAAGAAAAAGAAAAAAGGGCCTTTTCTTAAACCTCTACCTAAGGAGGAACCCGTATTACAGCCTGACACGTGTGCGCGGTGTTGTAGAAAAAAAAATCATAGTGACCCTAAAACTATTTGTCGAGGAATAGGCAGGAAAAAACCCAAGATAAAATCAAAAGCATCAATAACTATTAAAGGACCACCCGCCGATGCTTCTACTGATATATGCACTTGTGAATCGCCTTGCCCTTGTGAAAAATGTCACAGAAATGCAAGATTTTCCGCATTATGTGATAATAATTATCAAGCTAAAGTAACCGAAGCCTTCCTATGCGAGGTTAAAGACAACAAAAAAAAGGAAATATTAAATAGAAAAGATACTCAGGTCACCGCTGAAGCTGGCATAACAAAAAGATCAAAATCTGATGAAATTAAGTTTATTAAAGCTAATGATAGCCACTTAAAGAAAAAACTTGGTAGAAAGTTTAAAAATATATTAAAAAATGAGCCTAAGAATAATAAATGCTTAAGCTGTAATAAAAAATCACGTGCGAAGGTATTTGGCTTTACTTACAAAACAGTTGGAACTGGAGCTGGTCCAAGCAAAACTTCAAAAGCTAGTCAAATTTACATTAGTAAAAACGCACAAGTTGATGATATCACTAAACAAAGCTTTAAAAGTAGCACACAAACGGGATTGAATTCCATCCTTAAACATTGCAGTGATTTAAATACTTGCAAATCACTATGCCCTTGTGAAAAATCTCCTGCAAATTTAAAATTATCAACTGGAATCCAATATGCAGAAACGTATGAGGCTGGACCTAGCAAAAAACCAAAACCTCAAGAAACTTCTCAAGTTGCCAACTATAAGAAAAAACCAATACATGCTAAAAAACACACTCATGGTTCCACTAAAGTTGGCGAATACGAAGTATTAAACGTTGGTCTAATCAAAAATATTGCTGGTATGATAACAAATTTATTTAAAAAAATATCTGATAATGTAACTAAAACAGGCCAAACCCACCAAACTATTAAAACTGAAGCTAATCTAAGGAAAACTTCAAAAGCTGATCAAATTTCTGCTCGATTTAATGATACTAAACGAACCGGTAGAAGTCAAACACAGGTTAGTTTTAATCCAATACCTAAGCGGCGCAGTGATTCATGTACGTGTAGAATGCCTTGCACATGTCACAAACCGATAAAGTCAATAGTATTAGGCAGTATTCGCTCTAGTGGCCCTAGTGGATTGAAAAAAGACAGCAATATGCAGAAGTATGATAGTAACAATAAAATTCCAGATAGTCAAAAGCCTGCACATAAGCATCGCAGCAATGTAAGTACTTTTAAAATGCCATCCAGTTATCAAAAAACACCTTCAAATATGGAAGTGAACGAACTTTCATGTGGTGATTTTCCTCACCCATATCGGTACCTATTGGTAACTGGGTCTCCGGAAACTGGTTTACCAGATGGCCAAGTCGACATAGGTTTTAAATCCGCAAAATTAGATGTAGGGAGCAAAAAAATTGAAAAGAAAAAGCAAAAACGTAAAATAAAAAAGCAAGAGATAGAAAAGAAACAACATGAACGTGAGACCAAGAACCGAGAAAAAAAGACGCAAGTACACAAGCACCCCAGTGATTTATGTTCGTGCAAATTTCCTTGTTCCTGTGAGAGAACGCCTAACCTTGTAAATGTAAATGAGTTTTTATGTAATGATGAGGTTGCACCACAAAAATATCTATTTTTAAAAGATGCCCCACATGTTGGTGAAGTGGTAGACGATGACAATATAGGACATGAAACTTTAAAAATTGATGCGAAGCAACGAAAACAAAAAGTAAAGAAACGAGATCCCAAGAAACAAAAACACGACAGTAAGAAGATAAAATATGACAAAACAACTCAAGTGTTAAAGCATCCGCATGATTTATGTTCTTGTAAATTTCCATGTTCCTGTCGCAAAGCATCTGGTGAAGTGAATGAATTTTTCTGTGACAATAATGTACTTCCACAAAAATATTTATTCTTAAGCGATGATCCGCAGAATGTTAAAATGTATGAAACTTCGGAATTAGATGCAAAATCTCAGAAATTTCAGAAACTTGAAAAGAAAAAGCAGAAACGTGAAAGAAAACAACAGGACCTTGAAAGAAAAAAACAGGAACGTGAACAAGAACGTGAGGCTAAAAGACGAAAACGTGAGATGGAAAAACTACAAAAAGTAACACAAACACATAGACCCCCTGGTGATCTATGCTCTTGCAAATTTCCTTGTGCTTGTAACAGAACACCTGGAAATGTAGATGTAAATGAGTTTTCTTGTGATGAAAATATTCTACCGCAAAAATATCTGATTTTAAGTGATAGTCCACAATTTGACGATTCATTAAAAGAAATTCAAAGCAATGTTGGTTATGAAACCGCAAAATTTGACGCAAATAAACAAAAACTTGAAATGAAAAAACAAAAACATGAAAGAAAAAAGCAAGAACGTGACAGGAAAAAAACAAAACATATCAAAGATTATCAAGACCAAGGCACGCAAATGAATAAGAATCCTGATGATTTATGTACTTGCAAATTTCCTTGTTCATGTCAAAAGACACGTAAAAATGTGTCAGTTGTGGAACTTGCTTGCAATGACTGGCCTTCCCCATACAAATATATGTTAATTAGTGATACCTTTGAAAAGGAAGAGTTTAATGAATCAGAAGTTGGTCATGACATACAATATCATCAGGATATCAAACAGGATAAAAAAAAGCAGAAATTTGATTTGAAAAAGCTGAAGCGTGTCAGGAAAAAGGAATTATATGACACAGAAAAACAAAAGCGACATAAAATTACACAAGTTCGTAAACCTGCAGGTGATTTATGTTCTTGTAAATTCCCTTGTTCTTGTCAGAAATCATACGAAAAGTTAAATGTTACCGAACTAACATGCAATGACTGGCCGAGCCCACAAAAATATTTGTTATTGAGTGAAACGAGTAAGACTCACATGTCGAAAGTCGACCCAAAAACTTTAAAAACCTCAAAAACTGTTCATTTACCGCAAGCCAACCGAATTGATCTAGAAGGTATTCAAATATACACGAAAGATAATCAAAGTAGCAGCTATGAACGCAACTTAATAAACGCAAAAACCAGTCAAAGTTATCTACCACATGGTATTAAGTTATATACTAATAGCAGTCAAAGTGATAAACCAAAAGGTATTAAGATCAGTCGAAGTGATCTACCACAAGGTGTTAAGATACAACCTAATAGCAGTCGAATTAATAAACCAAAAAGTATTAAGATCAGTCGAAGTGATCTGACACAAGGTATTAAGATACAAACGAATAGCAGTCAAAGTGATAAACCAAAAGGTATTAAGATCAGTCGAAGTGATCTACCACAAGGTATTAAGATAAAACCTAATAGCAGTCGAATTGATAAACCAAAGGGCATTAAGACCAGTCAAAGTGATCCATCAAAAGGTATTAAGTTACAAACTAATAGCAATCAAGTGAAAGATTTCAAATTTCTGCATTTTAATACTCAATGTGAATGCAATCAAATAAAAGATTTCGGTGACTTTCAAATAAACACTGATATGGACCAAAATATAGCAGATGATGTATTTATAAAACACGATAACAAGAAGTTTAAACGAGATAAAAAGAAACAAAAACAAGAAATCAAGAAACACAAGCACATCAAATTGCCATTTATTAGTAAAAAAACAGCTAAAAATGTATTTGAACTGTTATCCGGTGACTCACCTATTTCGCCAAAATATTTGTTCATACAAGATAAACAAATTGAATCAAAATCCAGTCAAACAACGGACTTGAAAGAACGTCAAAATCGTCAGGTTAATGTAGATGCGCGCAACCGTAGAGAAAACCATAGTAGTCAAAATCGACGACGTAAAGATCGTAGCGCTTTGTGTACATGCAAGTTACCAAGTCCTTGTGAGAAATGTACAAAAGAAACCAACATTTCTGAATTCTCAGGCGGTGACTGGTCCGTTCAGCGAAAACATTTATTGGAAACCGATATCTATTACAGCAATTCACAAATTCAACAAACTGACCAACTAGAACGAAGTCGAGAGTATATATCAAAGATATGCCAATTTGACTCACCTGACAAAAGTAAAAAGCACAAAGACAAAAAGTCGAAACATAATAAGAAGGCGAAAAAAGAAAAAAATCTACAAACGCCAAAGCACAGTGACGATTTATGTAACTGTCCGTTTCCTTGTACTTGTCAAAAGTGCCCGAAAATACCAGACGTGACCGAATTAACTATAGATGACTGGCCTAGTCCACAAAGATGTTTATTTATAGATGATAATAACGCTGGTGCTAAATTGCTTCCCGCGACAGATGAGGAAAAAATATCTGATGAAAGAGGAATATTTAAAAAATTATTTAAAAAGCCTGAAAAAGAAAAGTTGACTAAATTTGAACAGGGTATCAAATTTAAAAAAGAAAAAAAAGATGATGGAAAAACCAAACAAACTTCAATGGCTAAATGTGGAAAAGTAAGAGACACTGAAAATACTATACCAACGATGCCAGAAAATTACTCTGAAAATGCTAAAAAAGTGCTCAAGGGAACTAAAGATGCAAAGAAGACGACTGTAATTAAAGGCTCTGAAAATGCCACAAAAATGCTCAAGAAATTTGAAAATGAAAAGAAGAAAATTAAGAAACACAAAAATGGAATTGTCGAGGAGACACAGACTGAGATTGCAACTGCAAAAAGTACGAAAAATTTTGATCATGTCAAAAGCACAAGTAATACATTTTTTGTTGTACCTAAAATGATAGGTACCAAATATAAATGGCTGGAAAAAAAATGTAAAGCATGTAAGAGAAAATACTCACCTGATCCTTGCATTTGTTGCGACCCAGAGTGTGAACAAAAATCGATAGAAATGAGAAAGAAAAAGACTAAAATTATTCCAGAAAAGAAATGTACATGCGGCGTCCCAACTTGTAAAGAAATAACGACAACAACAAGTGAACCTAAAAAATCTCATCTAAAGTCTGAACGTGAACCTAAATCCAAAGTTAAATCTAAAAAGTCAAAGAAATCACCCGATACTGAATCTGAAGTTAAAAAAAACAAGTCAAAAAGTAAAAAATCAAAGATGTCGACATGTGACTCCGAGTCAGAAGTAATATATAAAACCAAAAAATCAAAGAGGTCGAAAAAAACTGATTTTGAAATTGAATCTGAAGGAACAAAAGCTAAGAAGTCAAAAAAATCAAAGAAATCAAAAGACAAATCAGACCCAGAATCTAAACGTAAAAAGTCAAAGCATCACCCTGAACCGACTTCTAAATCTCAAAAATCAAAACTGCAACCTAAAACCGCATTGCAGGATAAACGATCCTTTTTCGTATACAACTCAGGAGCTGCACAGAAAGACCTGGGTACAAAAATTGCCTGTATCTGCAGTCATACGTGCTCATGTGTGCCAGAGGCATGTACGGCCAAAGCCAAGACTAAGGCCAAGGCCAAAGCGAAACACAAAAAAAAATCTAAGAAAAAGCCTAAACCTAACCCGTTCCAGCGTTGCGCCAACGCCATAAACCGAAAATGCGAAGCCAGAAGAAGGAGAGCGGCTCGCAAAAGAAACATTAAAAAGGCAAAGAAAGCCGCAAAGAAAGGTGCGAAGCTGTTTCGCAAACACGCCCGCAAAAACGCGAAGATCCTTCGCAGACAAGCTTGGAGAAACGCGAAGTTGCTTCGCAGACAAGCTGGCAGAAACGTGAAGTTTCTTCGCAAAAACGCGGATATCATTAAAACACGTATAAGTTCCACACAGGCGATGAGATCGCTCACCAGCAGCCTCGAGCAACACTACGTGTCCAATTTCATCCTCCATGCTAGAGATCCCAAAAAGCGTTTTAATCCCAAGAGAAAGAAAGAGAAGGAGCCAATCGACTTCGAATGCAGCTTGTTCATGGGATCCCTCAGGAGACGGCCGTGGCTGTTCATCTACTACATGTGCCCGTGGTTCTACCCACATTGCATCACCTTCTTGAACATCTGGAAGCAGTTCACCGACATCTTCCTGTTCCTGTTGGCCGTCGGAGTCTGGAGCCCTTGTATTCTGGCAATAGAAATCTGCAGGGCGTTTGTGTGTTGTGCTTTCTGTACTGGATGACATTTTTGAAAAATATATCTGTTGTTTCATACATTGTTCTTTTATTAGGTTTCTGGACATCTAACGGGCAGAAAAAGTGCCCAAGTGCGAGTCGGACTCGCCCATTCAAGGGTTCCTTAGTAGCAAGCAAAGATTAGTCAAATTACTTTGTCGTAATATTTGTATACGGGTCCGAAACGTGGTCCCTTACTATGGGCCTCATAAGAAGGCTCAAGGTCGCTCAAAGAGCAATAGAGAGGGCTATGCTCGGTGTTTCTCTGCGAGATCGAATCAGAAACGAGCATATCCGTAGAAGAACAAAGGTCACCGACATAGCCCAGCGGATTAGCTCTTTGAAGTGGCAGTGGGCGGGGCACATAGCGCGAAGAACCGGTGGCCGATGGGGCAGAAAGGTTCTTGAATGGCGACCACGTACAGGCGAGCGCAGCGTTGGACACCCACCGACCAGGTGGTCGGACGACCTGATAAGGGTCGCAGGAAGGCGCTGGATGCAGGCCGCTTCCAACCGGTCATATCAAAAATCCTTGGGGGAGGCCTATGTCCAGCAGTGGACTTCTTGCGGCTGAAATGATGATGATGAAGTTATGGGGGCGCCTTGTCTTACATAACTTTTTAAGTCCTATTATCGGCAGTCCGAATTTTGTTTTCATACAATTTTACAACCTAATGATGACCCTTCACATTTTTTAACCGACTTCAAAAAAGTAGGAGGTTCTCAATTCGCCTGTATATTTTTTTGTATGTGTGTTACGCGATTACTCAGCCGATTTTAGTAATTCTTTTTTTGTTCGATAGATAATGCTCCAGAGGTGCACTTAAAAAAAAATAAACAAAAACCCAAAAAAATGTAAGTGTATGCCGTTCGGTTTAAACTTATTTGTATTTTAATCTTATGCGAATCAAGACGATGATGATGAGAACGTTACTCCTCTGTCTTGACTGAACCTCAAAGGTGGTCCTATAATATTTTTATCGAAATGTTTCCAGGTACTTTTAGAAAAAATCAACAAAACCTAAAAAAAAAGTAGTACAAGTATGCCGTTTCATTTAATTTTATTTCTTTCTAATTCTTTCGCGAATCAAGACAAGTTGATGACGACGTTGTTCCTCTATTTTGATTGAACTACCACACCGACTAAAATCTAATTTTAAGTTTCAGTTTGTACATTTACGTATAGGGTTGAAGTCGGTTTTACTTTTTTGTTAAAAATAATTATTATTGTTAATATTAATGACTGCAATTCATAATCATCGCGATTCATAATATTACAGTTCATACATTTTGTTTTTACTTATATTTGTTTTTATATATTTTCTTATACTTAATGATCGAAACACATAACCATCGGAATTCCTAAAATCACTATTCATACACATACTATTCATACATACACTTTATTTATACTAATATTTGTTTCCATATATTTCTTAAATTTAAGTGTTATTTATCTATCAGGGTGCGAAAGCGACTGGTTTGAATCACGACATGGTAACAGAAAGTAGGTTAGGTTATGGTTACACATAGACCACCCTTCGAGCAACACGGCCTCCGTACCAGACGGAGGGAGTGGGCAAAGCGACAATTTACTATTACTATTATTCTGGCGTTTTTTGCGGGGGGAAATGTGCACACAAGTTTAGTTCCGCACACCTACATACAAAGCGTAAACTGTCACTTGATAGTAATATGACATAGTCACAAAAATGACATAAAAAGAAACAATAATTTGTGTACAGATGAGTCACACACAACTAACACATAGACATGCATATGCCTAACTTGGCTTGTACCTTGACAGAGGGGAACGCAGCGTTTGGCTACTCCCTTCCGGTACGGAAGGCCGTGTTACGGAAGGCCGTGTTACGGAAGGCCGTGTTGCTCGAAGAGACCACCAAATAAGTTATGAGTAAAATTACGAGTTTACATACATTATTATACATTTCATTGATGGCCAAGATGAAAAACGGTGTAACACAAAAAATCATCTGTAACGCCTAAATAAGTTTAGACCGCACTTTTGTTACTTCTCGCCCCTCAGTCGGCATTTACCGCTCAGAGTGCATGGTCGCGAATAATCGACGAATTTCTGCCGAACGATATAGTGCACACAGTGCAACAACACAGTGCTATCTGTGCCAGCTGTTAGTGTTTGACGCCATATTATTTGTTTTGGTGACTTCTAGCGCCGCAGTGGGAAAAAATGAACTAAATTTGAATCACCTGACCGATTTATGTCCGCTCTGTTCAAAGGGCTATGTTACAATCCGCTAACTAGTTGGACGTTGAGCTTCGAGCAACACGGCCTCCGTACCGGACGGACGTTGAGTGACGCTTGTTCAATCAACGTTCGGCCTAGTCATTCAATTAAATGTCACCATTCAAATGAACGCGCTAGTCATTCAATCAAATAGCAGATTCAACCTGATGACTGCGACTATATATATTACTATTGTTCATATTTTAGCTTATTTTTTGACATTCCATCTTTACCCAGCAAAATTTGGCGGGAAAGATGAAAATATAAATATTTCAGTCAGATTTAAAATTGGAAATAGACCAAAAACATTCATGTACATGCCACATGACTGAGTCATTACTTTTCTATAACAGTAAAAAGATTTCGTTTAGAAGGTTCTTTTACTACAATCAATATGCAGAGTTTGAAAACCTCCAGCTTTATTAGCACGGTGGGGGTAAGAGTGAAATACATAGTACAAAAACATACTGGCCACTATTTGTTACCTTCAATGACGACATCGAAAACAGTGATTCCAGTTTTGAATTTTTTTCATTGCTATGAATCTCCCGCTAAAATTGCATTTCGGCTTTTGTTTAGTATCGTTTTGCGATATTCAATTTTAAATACTTTTTGCCACTTCACTGGATTTTATTTATAGTTCTTCTTCTTCTGTCTTATAATATGGCTTCCACCGAGATTTCAGTGATTCTATGCCAATGTCCAGTAAATTGAAATACTAAGTATCGGTGTTGTACGGTAAAGTTGTAACAAGTAGCATCAAAGATGGCGTATGTTCTTTGATGCCTCGTGGTCGGAAGCTTATGGTGACAAGTCTATACGAGTCCATACATAATAACAGTCCACTTTAACTATTTCACAAATTGTTCCATGAGCACGAGCATGTATAACACCAAACTACAACAATTTCATAAAGTCCACCAAAATCAATTTGCAAAATCGTTCAAGGCAGACTCCAACTGCACCCCTTGACTTCCCACCACAAACTCCTATTTATAGTTAAAATCATAGTAATTCAAACAGGGAGAAAAGAAAGAAATATTGAATATAGCAGCTGCTTCCCGCGCAGACCGTAAACGCCGGTCAATGGATTGGGCGGAAATCTGAGGATTAGGCTAGCAATCCATCACTATTTTGATTCTGTTTTCCACCTGCTAAATGTGGCCTGTCTTCTGACTTTGGGCTCTGTCTACCCCGCAAGGGATAAAGACGTTACAGTATGTATGTATAATATGTTAACATAGTTAACTCGACTCGACACACGAAAAATATTCGTGTGGTTATTTAAAATTTTATAACTAAAGTAGGTACAGTATTGTTCGAACGATCTTTGAAATTTTCCTTGTTGAGAAAGGAAAATAGAGGATTTAATCATACAATTATCGAGAATATACCATAGCAACTATATTAAAGTTCTATAAAATGCCTATCGTTTGATGTATAATAGTATAATTGATGATTAAACGAACTTACCTGAAGTGAAGTTCTATCATAGTTAAACGAGATGCTTCGTCTTTCGTATTAGTAGAACACATGTAGTACGGCGATCACTATAAATACGTTACGAGGTATAATAATACGAAAGACGAAGCTTCGAAGTATAATAATAGGTTTATTGATTGTTTTTATGACCTTGGGCTCTGTCTGCCACGCAAGGGATAGGGACGTGATAGTATGTATGTATGTATGTAATAATAGGTTTAAGAGATATAACTGGCTAGCGTTTCAAGATAGGTATTCCCGCGTTTTTTGGCTCGAGCCAAACATTTGTTTTTGTATATTAGCCGCCTTTAGAGAACAGCAGACTATATACGTATGTCAATTCCTTTTGGGGGAATATTATTTGATCCTCTGAAAACTAATTTATCTATTTTACAAATAAATGATATTTATTTTTATGTTTGATCTTCGTATTAGGTAATTATTGCGTCTATATCAGTTGATCTACATAAGAATAAATGATAAGTTAACTTCTTTTAAGGTAACATCTAACATAATAATTATGTTTAAACATACTCTTTTAATATTTGGTATACAAAAATAATTTTTGATCCTCTTTTATAGTTAATGGTCTTTAATTTTGTAAATTTGATGATTTTTTTTATCTAGTTTGCCTTTTAATATTGATCTCCTTATAAATAAATTTCGATTTATATTATAACTAAAGTTTAAAGTAAAGCGCCGCTGGAGGCCAAAGCGCCAGAAATTTTTATTTGATCTTTTCAATTTTGCTCTGTGTTTTTGCGAAAAAGCGTGCCGCGGCAGCGGCCGCCGAAGCGCCAGAAACGTAATTGCCACGTTATTCTGAAGTACATATAAAAAAAAAATAGATAAATCGATTATATAAAAAGTTATACTTATTCAATATTTAATGCTCATATATATATCATAGTTTTGGCGACAAACAAGTAACGATCGAACTTAATTTTAACAACTCAATTCTTTTTTGCGTAGAAGAGATTAAAAAATTGATCGATTTAATTTATTTTATGTCTCAAAGAAAGAGGATCAATCATTAAAATAGATGACCATTTAGATTGTTTTGATTGCTGTTTTTGCAAAATTAAGACGATCATTTAAATACATGCACTTATTTTTTATATATACATACATACTGTCACGTCTTTTTCCTTTGTGGGGTAGACAAGCTTGGGTCTATTACCCCTAAAGCCACGTTTCGCATGGTGGTGGGCCTGGAGATGGAAAACGGAATCAAAATTGTGATGGGTTGCTAGCCGCATCAGCTATTACCATGATTCCTTAGATTTTGGCCTATTCCCTCGATCGGCTATTACGATTTGCGCGGGAAGAAAAGCAGCTGGTGTATTCTATGTTTTTCCTTTTCTCTCAAACCAGCATGGACGACGCATCCATAATGTCCACAAAAATGACCTCACCGTTGCTTCCGGGCAAGATAGGGCGCAAAGCATAGATTTAAAAAAAATGCACTCAATGGAGTCATAAAAACAAAAATATATTCGCCCTATTTGTATGGGACTGACGAATTTTTTTTAGCAGACTTCAAAAACGGAGGAGGCTCTCAATCCGTCTGTATGTTTTTTTTGTAAAAATGTACTTAGTTGTATGCCGTTTGGTTTATTTTATTTCTGTTTAATTTCTTCGCGAATCAAGACGACGTTGTTCCTCTATTTTGATTGAACTGCCACACCCACTAAAACCCAATTTTTAGTTCCAGTTTGTACATTTACGTATAGGATTGAAGTCGGTTTTGCCTTTTTGTTAAAAATAATTAAGTTGCAGCTGTTTTCATAGAAAAAGCTTTCATGTTGATAGGCTGAGTCACCTCAAAGGAATGTCGATGGTTAACCAATCTTGAAATATATAATGCGCAATGCATAAATATTTTACATTATTAATAATTACATTAGTTAACCATCATCAATCCTAAAATAACCAAAATATTCCCAAGGATATTAAAATACTTATATACGACGAATTACAGGGCTTTATAGGGAAAACTGCGGATTACTGCTATAATTAACTGAAACAATAACTACCTACTTACGTAATAGTATGAGTCTGCCAGATAAGAAGTACCTATGTGGCCAAGGTGGTTGCTGTTTACTAAACTCGGATATCAACGCAGTAGCGCGGCTACTCGCTACGATATGTTGGTACAATCTGCCACCATCTACATGAAATGTATAGTTTTTACTCAAATTTCAGATCTCAAGTATCACTTTTGAACGTCATTTATATTTATTGTTATTAATATTTTATTTATATTTGCAAAATCGAAAAACTACTAGCGTTTCGGAAAGACCACTGCTGAGAAGAATACGCCGATAGAAACTCAGTTAAGTTTTGGTCCCAACGTGCCTGAAGGTATATTTTTTTTTAAATATTAATATTCTTTATACAATAAAATTACAAAAACCGGCCAAGTGCGTGTCGGGCCACGCGCAGTGTAGGGTTCCGTAGTTGCGAATGACAACTTTGAGTTCACACTGTTTACACTCGCACCTCACAGTTTAACGACCAAAAACATCTAACAATGAAGATTGTATGAAATTTTACATTTTCCAGTACATTTTATAAGTTGGTTGCCTATAACTTTTTAGTTTGCACTTAGTACCTAGCTCTGATAGTTTTCCTTTCAACTTCAGTATATATACTACTGCTGTTATTTTTTTTTACGTAGGTATCCATATATAACCGTCTAGCAGATAGAGGGGGGGGACACGTACCTCTAACAAAATTTTGCACTTTAAAACCAAATATTTCGGAAACGGATCCCTAAATCGAAAAAACCGGCTAAGTGCGTGTGGGGCCACGCGCAGTGTAGGGTTCCGTAGTTGCGAATGACAACTTTGAGTTCACACTATTCACACTCGCACCTTACAGTTTAACGACCAAAAACATCTAACAATGAAAATAGTATGAAATTTTACAGTTTATAAGTTGGTTGCCTATAACTTTTTAGTTTGTACTTACTACTCAGCTCTGATAGTTTTCCTTTCAACTTCAGTATATATGCTACTGCTGTAATTTTTTTCACGTATCTATATATAACCGTTTAGCAGATAGAGGGGGGGGGGGACACTTACCTCTAACAAAAATTCGCACTTTAAAACCAAATATTTCGGAAACGGAGCCCTTAATCAAAAAATGGTGTTCTCAACATCACAATATTTTTGAAAGACCTATTTAACGATACCCCACACAATAGGTAAATAGAGAAAAAAAAATTACTCCCTCACTTTACTTGTATGGGAGCTACCCTAAAAAAATTTTTTTTACAAGATTTTATTCCACCACTTTTTTGCCATGATTAATATACATACCCATACCAAATTACAGCTTTCTAGTACTTATAGTCTCTGCGTAAAACCGCGGACGGACAGACAGACAGACAGACAGACAGACATGGCGAAACTATAAGGGTTCCTTGTTTACTACGGAACCCTAAAAATGGTGTTCTCAACCTCACAATATTTTTCAAAGACCTTTTTAACGATACCCCACACGATGGGTAAATAGAGAAAAAAAATACTCCCCCACTTTACTTGTACGGGAGCTTCCCAAAAAAAAATATTTTTTCAAGATTTTATTCTACGACTTTTTTGCCATGATTAATATACACACTCATACCAAATTACAGCTTTTTAGTAGTTATAGTCTCTGAGTAAAACCGCGGACGGACAGACAAACAGACAGACAGACAGACAGACAGACATGGCGAAACTATAAGGGTTCCTAGTTTACTACGGAACCCTAAAAATGAGAAGACCATGGCACCCAAGCTAGGATGAACCTGTGTTATGGCGTACCAAGGCCCTCCAAAAATTACATAAGCATGTACTTAATTATATTAATTTATAACAGGAAAGTATGCTTAAAATTAAATTATTAGTGTACCATCCAGTATATTCGACAGAAATTAGGTTACATTTTATATTAGAAATTTAATAACAATATAATAAATTATTAATCAATTAATTAGGGCTACTTTAAACTGGTATTGCTAAAATATTTTCCGTTGTAACATAGTCCTGCTTTAACAACCATTCTTTTAGTTTCTTTTTACACTTATGGCTCGAGAGAGGGTATAAATTTAGCTTTTTATTTAACTTATTGTAAATGTAGGCACCCATAAAGTAAAGATTACTTCTTGCGAATGAAGTGAAGCAGCGAGTTGTAGAACATAAAGATTTCTTTGCTCTGCTTCTTACCATGCTGTTCATATCAAAACAAGTTTTTTTGTGATATAGTAGTACCAGTTGAAATATATACAGTTGACGAACCGATAGGACACATTGCTTTCTGTAAATAGGGTATTTGTGCTCTTTCCAGTCTTAGTAACGTAGTTTTACATGCACCACCCCAAATAGAGATACTTATAGAGTATATATACATATAATACATATCGAGTCGAGCTCCGTGGCGCAGCGGTCAACACGCTAGCCTGCGACATGGGGGTCCCGGGTTCGATCCCCGGTCAGGTCAAGATGGAAAAAGATCTTTTTCATATTGACCTGGGTCTTGGATGTTTATCTATATAAGTATATATTATAAAAATATAGTATCGTTGAGTTAGTATCTTGCGACACAAGTTCACAACTTACTGTGGGGCTAGCTCAATTTGTGTGATATGTCCCTATATATTTATTTATTATTATTATTATAAACTATAGCATAATACAATACAAATACATTAACAAAAATTTGACTACTTAATTCCAAGCATTTTTATCCATTAAATCCTTGTAAAAACTCTAGGTCAGTTTCAGTTTTTAAGCGTAGTTCCAAGCAGTATTTTCTCGAAATGCAAATTTGATATCACTCCGGACAGAAATACGTTATCTAAATAACTTCCTTATCTTTTCTTTCTTTTTAGGATTCCGTAGCAGAATTGCAAAAATTAAACTTTTATAGATTCGGTGGTGCCTATACATGTCTTTAAAAATTACGTTGAGGTTCCTAAAACTGTTTTCTTCTCCGGGATGAAGGGTAGCCTATGTCCTTCTCTGTACTTGAGTCAACGTGTGTGCAAAATATCATGATGATCGGTACAGTAAATGGACCGTGAAAACGTAACAAACAAACTCACTTTCGCATTTATAATATAAACAAACTGTTACCCGCGGCTTCGCCCGCGTGAAATATAGCCTATGACCTTTTCAGTACCCTAACCTATGTGTATGCAAAATTGCATGATGATCGGTTCAGTAGATTCGGCGTGAAAGCGTAACAAACAAACAAACTCACTTTCACATTTATAAATATTCGTTAGGAAGTTAGGATTCGGATTGGGATTGGGATGGGATTTTAGACTCGTACTTTACGCTAAAAGCCCATAACACTGGCAGTATTCCCTCGCCGTATCGCGAGTGGTGTGCATTGTGTCAGATATGGTGGGTATGGCGCGATGGTCACTACCATTCCATCCATACTAATATTATAAATGCGAAAGTGAATTTGTACATTTGTTTCTTTATTACCTCTTCTCGCTTTATCTACAGAACCAATCTTCTTGAAATTTGGCTACACGTTGACAATGCTCTGGAAAAGGATATCTATATACAGGCTGACTGGTAAATTACGTGTCATACTTAAGGATATCATAAATCAATATTTCAAGTAGCAACGAGCTCCGTGGCGCAGCGGTTACCACGCCAGCCTGCGACACGGGGGTCCCGGTTCGATCCCCGGTCAGGTCAAGATGGAAAACGATCTTTTCAGATTGACCTGGGTCTTGGATGTTTATCTATATATGTATTTGTTATAAAATATAGTATCGTTGAGTTAGTATCCCATAACACAAGTCTTAGAACTTACTTTGGGGCTAGCTCAATCTGTGTGATTTGTCCGTATATATTTATTTATTATTTATTTATTTATTTATTTAGCGTTAAAAATATAAAACCAACAAAAAGCTTATTAATTACAAAGGAAATTAATCAAATTAGTGCACATAGTCTCGGAATGTTTGGGCACCGCGCGCTCGCTACGCGAATCCAGCTACACGGCCCGCGGCCCACGCGCCACGCGCGGACTTTTGCACCTAAACTTATGTATCATCATCATCATTTCGTGTAGGTGACACGGTCAGTCGACCATGCACACCCTGGTGTCAATGTTCTTCGGAACCGCCTCTCGGCCTCTGACGTAGTTCCTTTAACGACTACCAGATGGCAGCCGGTACCAACGCCTTAGTGCCTTCCGAAGCACGGAATCATTTTTATTATCAGACAATCAGGTGATTCATGCCTGCAATGTCCTAACCAAACTGAAAATAACTTATCAAAGTATGCTTCCCGTGGGAATCGAGCCCACGACCCCCGGGTTAACAGGCAAACGCCTTTACAACTGGACCACGGACAAAGAATATATATACTAACGGAGGCTGTTGTATCATCGCGCACAGCAAGAATGGCCACACTTCTTGTTTTTATTTGATAATTTGGTCAACTTTTAAGCACCTACTTTTTATATTGGGAGTGAGAATCGTGTACGGAGTTCTTTCAATATGTAACGTGATTCACCAGTCAGCCTGTATATTACGCGGGCAAAGCCGACGAACAGCTAGTAAAGAATAAATTGATGAATGATGTTCTCACGCGGAGAAATTACAGGAAAACAGTTCCTATATATAGGTAGAACTCGCCTGAAATTCGGTTTAATAAACTATTTGCTGGCTTATATTACGTATTCCCAATTTTCCTCATGCGTATAGGCGTCCAGACCACATCTGCCATAGTAATACGGAATTAACTTAATAGTGTACGCGTCTCACCCAAACGATAAAGAATTTTAATATTATACATAAGTACCATATTTAGAGCCGCTAAAGTAAAGGTGACGTTATATATGTATTTTTTATAACTCTGTGAGTGAGTATGTCTTTAAACTGAGTAAGTTCACGTTTTTAAACATTTACTTATGTAGTTAAAGTAAATAGTCAGTAATTAATGTACTTGTCCGGTTTCGAGTTTAATATTCACGACATAATGAATCACCGAAATTATGATGTGTGGAATTAATTTCAGTTTTTACAATAAAGACTCGAAGTAGGAGTTTTCGTAATTAGGGTACGGGCGTTGTATGCTCTTCAGTGATATTCAAGGTGTCACCATGCGTTTTTTGTTGATGCTGCTGTTGACATCGGCCGGCCGTGCTAGCGGCGAGTCGGCGACGGCCGTCCGTGTCGGTGACGAGTCGGCGACGGCCGTCCGTGTCGGTGACGGATCGGCGACGAGCGTTAGCGCTGGCGATGAGTCGTCGCATTGCAGCAAACTAGAGACGGCATTAGGTCTTGATACAGGTATTAATCTAGTGCTTTTACTGTTTATAACATACTATCTGTTAACCACGGCTTTTCCTTCGTGATATGTCTATATAGCCTATGTCCTTCTCAGTACCCTAACCAACGTTTATGCAAAATTTAATGATGATCGATTCAGTACTCGTAGATATGGCGTGAAGGAGTAACAAACAAACTCATTTTCGCATTTATAATATTAGTTAGGATGAGGATAGTTAACTTTCACATTAGTCCAACCAAACTAATATTATAAATGCAAAAGTGAGTTTGTTTGTTACCTCTTCTCGCTTCAGCTACTTAAACAATCTTGAAATTTGGTAAGCACATACGCCAGCCTACTGAGAAGGACAAAGCGTACCTTTCATCCCGGAAAAAAACTGTTAGGAGGCCGTGGGAAAACGTTGGTTATAAATAAATCTCTGTAAACTGCAGAAGCACGACCCTCTCTGTACTACCAGAGCCATATAGCAGCCAGAGCAGTCAGAGGAATTGGCCTACACTCTCCACACTGGCCGGACGGGTTGGAGATCTCTCTTTTCTTGTTTATAAGTCTTGTTTAGCTTTTCTGGTTTGAAATAAAGTAAAAAACATAGAATATACCAGCTGCTTTTTTTCCCCTAGAGACGGTAAAAGCCGGTCAAAGGATAGGGGGAAAATCTGAGGAATCACGTCATAGGCGATGCGGCTAGCAACCCATCACTATTTTGATTTCGCTACCTACCTTTACGGCCACTCTGATGTTGAATGTGGCCTAGGGATACATGCAGACGTGATAATGTATGTATTTTGTTTAGCTTGTGTTCCCTAAGTCGCCTTCTACGACATCCACGGGAAGACTTTTAGTGGTCCTATTACCTACTCGGCCGGGAACCACACGGCACAGTAGTTTTTTTTTTAAGTAGGTTGAGATTTTTTTTAACTGATAATAAATTTCTTTCTATACTTATCGCAATCTAATTTATAGAAACCCCTCGAGGGTATAGGCCTCCTCTAATTTCTACCATTTTAAACCGACTTCAAAAAAGGATTCTCAATTCGTCTGTACGTTTTTTTTTGTACGTATGTTACGCGCTTTTTTCTTCGATAAGTAATGCTCCACAGGTGGTCCCATAAAATTTCTGTCACAGTGCATCGAGCACTTTTTGAAAAAATAAACAAATACCCAATAAAAATGTTAAAGGATGCCGAAGGTTTAAACGTATTTCTATTTTATTCTTATGCAAATCAAGGTACCTGATGGTAAATGATCACCACTGCCCATGGACTAATGTAACACCAGAGGTATGTCAAGAGCGTTGCCGGCCTTTTATTTTTCCCTCCCCAGAGGGGAGGGGGGATGGGCCTCCGGCGCTCTCACTCACCGAACGAAGCATATAAGCTGTAAAGCTATAACTACTCAAACGTCAATTTTCAATGAGAGTATGGTACTTCCCCGGTCGAGCCGGCCCATTCATGCTACCAGCAAAAGTGATTTTCGCCGGTAGCGTGGCTCTATCACAACTAAAACCTTATTTTTAATTCCAGTTTGTACATTTACGTATAGGGTTGAAGTCGGTTTTACTTTTTTGTTAAAAATAATTATTTTCTATCTTCTTTCCTCCAACATTTTTTACAGATAAGCGGTGCATTTTCGCCCAAGGGCACGCCATGACACTGTACGTGTTGTGGGACGGGCGCGCGCCGGCACGCGCAGCCGCCGCGCTGCTGCACGCACTCGTGGCGCGCGGGCTGAAGTACCAAGGAGTCATATTGTTGCAGACTGGCGAACTCCCGCTGGCTGAAGCGGCATTCTCCAACACTAGCATGTATGATGCTTATGAGAAGTAAGTGCGATGATTAACTGAAAACTAACCTACCCATTGTGAGAAGTTATTTTGTTTGTACCCTTGGACGGGGGGCAGTGCCCCCGTAACCCCCTTTTACTTTTTCGTATCAATCCTTGTTATTTCCCTCTAAACTTTTTCGATTTGTCGGCTGTAAGTAGTTATTGAAAATCTGTGTTATTCTTCAATAGTTAATACTTCTAGACAATTAAATTATTCTTATCAAAACATCTATCAAAATAAAATAACGTGTTTTGATTTTCAGTCGACAGTTTTTCTTAAAGACGAAAAATATGTGTATTAAGTTTATAGGAGCAGAAAATATGGTAAAGAAGCCATTTGGCATTGAAAAATTACATCGTACTGTTTTGGAACAACGAAAATTCGAAAAGAAAAAAGTCGTGTGTATGATAGGTCACCCATTTTATGTGAGGCCCGTTCTGACGACAGCTGGGTGAGCCGGGACCCTACAACTGTTAAAATTCTGAAGCGTTCAAAGGGAGCTAATTAACACCGTTGCGCTTAGCTCACACCTAAACTCTGTACCGTGAACACGCCGTCCACGCCACGTGACAAAATTGCTTTTAAATGTCTGTTTCTTGGAGTAAGGCACGTCTACCTCAGTTTACATAGAACATCCAAAGAAACACGTCTTTGTCCTTTGCGGGGCAGACCGTAGACAGAGCCCAAGGTCATAAAACCCAAATACCACGTTTAGCATGTTAGTGGGCGTTAAAAGTGGGGTCGAAATAGTGATGTATTGACATGATTTCCTTAGATTTTCGCCCTATTCCTTGACCGGCTTTCACGGTCTGTGTGGGAAAATATAACTGGTATATTCTTTGTTTTTTCTTTTCTCCCAGACCAGCATAGGAGCTTATATAGAAGTTATATAAATAAATAAATATATACGGACAAATCACACAGATTGAGTTAGCCCCAAAGTAAGTTTGAGATCTGTGTTATGAGATACTAACTCAACGATACTTACTATATTTTTATAATTTCTATTCTGCCAGCTTTGAGTAAAATATTTGAAAAGTTCATTTTTAATCAGTTATTATCTTTTTTCAATAGAAACGGACTCTTTCATGGTGAACAGTATGGATTTACAAAGGGTCGATCAACTACAGACGCGGGGGTTGCGCTTTTAAAACATATATATGATGCTTGGGAGAATAAACAGAATGCCATTGGTGTTTTTTGTGATCTTACCAAAGCATTTGATTGTGTCGACCACAATACCCTTATATTCAAACTAGAACACTATGGGATTAAAGGTAAAGCTCTTTATTTAATCAAATCTTATTTGAGTAGCCGTATTCAAAAAGTTAGTGTAGATAGGGTTATGTCTGTCGGATCATCTGTTAAGATGGGTGTACCCCAGGGCTCTATACTAGGGCCTTTGTTGTTTCTAATATATATTAATGATCTGCCATATTATGTTAACACGTGTAAGGCTGTACTATTTGCCGATGATACATCTCTTGTTTTCCCTATCGATAGGACAACGGACAATTTTGACGTGGTTAATAGTACATTAGCCCAAGTGTTAGAGTGGTTTACCGCAAATAACTTGTTGTTGAACGCTAAAAAGACGAAATGTATTAAATTTTGCTTACCGAATGTTACAAAAGTACCAACACGCATAATGATCGATAACGAAACGATAGATTTGGTAGACAAAACGACATTTCTTGGGATGACAGTTGACTCCGGGCTTCAATGGGGTGCCCATATCACAACCTTATCGGGTAAACTTAGCTCTGCGGCTTATGCAGTTAGAAGAATAAGACAGCTGACTGACGTTGATACTGCGCGCTTAGTGTACTTCAGTTACTTCCATAGTGTCATGTCATATGGGATATTACTGTGGGGTAACTCAGCTGAAGTTAATACCATTTTCGTCCTTCAAAAACGCGCTATCAGGTCTATATATAAATTAGGTGCTAGAGAATCACTTAGAGAATTGTTTAAAGAGATAAATATATTGACATTCCCCTCGCAATACATATTTGCAAATATTATGTTTGTTCGTCACAATCTTCATTTATATAAGAAAAATAGTGATAACCACAGCAGGAATATGAGAAATAAAAATAAATTAGCTACGCCAGCTTTGCGATTACAGAAAACAATGAATTCTTTTTTGGGCCTCGGTATACGCTTCTATAATAAAATTCCTACAGAAATATTAGCTCTGCCATTAGTTAAGTTTAAAACTGCTATTAAAAATCAATTACTTAAAAAGGCATACTATTGTATTAACGACTACCTTAAAGATAAATCTACATGGAAGTAATAATATTATTTTTAATGAATAAATGTACATAATTAATTAATATAATTTTATAAATTGTTACAAATACTTGTGTATAAGCATAGCCCTTCAGGCATGTAGGGACCAAAACTGGACTGAGTTTCTTTCGGCGTATTCTTCTCAGCAGTGGTCTTTCCGAAACGCTAGTAGTTTTTTCGATCTGGCAAATTAAAAAAAAAAATATGACGTTCAAAAAGCGATACATGATATCCAAATTTGAATAAAATTTCATTTCATTTCATTTCATTTCAATAGATATTTATACATATAGATAAACATCCAAAAGCCAGGTCAAACTAAAAAAAACATTTTCGATCTTGACCTGACCGGGGATCGAACCCGGGACCATCCGTGACTCAAGCAGGCGTATTGACCGCTGCGCCACGGAGCTCGTCAAAATTTGTACAGAGGTGTGTCGTGTTGTAGCTTGCTGGTGTGGCCGGCGGCAGCGCAGCGTATAGGCGCGCGCGCGGGCAGCGCGAAGTGCGCTCCAGACCGGCTCTGTTCGCTGCGGCTCGCCGCGGTGGGCCCGGGGGCCGCGCCCGCCGCCCTCACCCTGCTCGCACATCTAGCTACAGGTTTCATAAGACTTTTATGGTTAAGGCGTTTGCCTTGTTGACCCGGGGGTCGTGGGTTCGATTCCCACGGAAAGCATAATTTGTTAAGTTGTTTGGTTAGGACATTGCAGGCATGAATCACCTAATTGTCTTATAAGAAAGACGATTCTGTGCTTCGGAAGGCACGTTAAGCCGTTGGTCCCAGCTGCCATCTGGTAGTCGTTAAAGGATCCACGTCAGAGGCCGAGAGGCGGTTCCGAAGAACTCTGATACCAGGGTGTGCATGGTCGACTGACCGTGTCACCTACACGAAATGATGATGAGTATTTTTTTTGCGTGTGTGCAAGTGGCCAACACTAGTGTCAGATTTTTCAAGCTGCCTAAGGCGACTGACGTAGCTTATCGACTACCAACAATGATGACAGCTCAGCGGCTTAACGTTCCGAAGCACGGAGGAGCTAGAGATAATTTTACGCCACTTGCGGTCACCCATCCAAGTGGTGACTGCGCCCGGGTTTGCTTAACATGCGGAAGCGGTAATAATGCTCACGTCCACTAGGTTATCGGAGTTCTCTCTCAGTCTTTTATAGTCTCCACTGCAGGAGCACGACTCTCTCTGTACCAGAGCCATATATTAGCCAGAGAGGTCTCTTTGATATTTATAAGCTTTGTTTAGCTTGTGTTTCCTCAGTCGCTTTCTACGACATCCATGGTAAGACTTGCAGTGGTCCTATTCTACTCTGCCGGGAACCTGGCTAAAATATGGGTCTAGTAGTACAGAGAGTCATGTTTCTGCAGTGGAGACTAAAAAGACCTGAAGATATATTCAGTTAAGTTACAACTAGAACTTAGAACTTTCCTTTTTACCATTCCATTTAACCTTCGCAGGGTAAAGATCGTAGCTATCTATCTATAGCTAACATCTTTATGTAAGCTATCTCCTGCGAACGGACGTAGGGCACATTTTTGAATATTTTCAACATCTTGTCTTTTTGCCGTGTGGTTCCCGGCAGAGTAGGACCTCCCGTGGATGTAGTAGAAGGCGACTTAGGAAACAGAATCTATACAAAGCTCATAAACATCAAAGAGACCTCTCCAACCCGTCTAGCCAGCGTGGAGAGTGTAGGCCAAATCCTCTGACTGCTCTGGCTAATACCTATGGCTCTGGTAGTATAGAGAGGGTCGTGCTCCTGCAGTGGAGACTATCAAAGACCTGATGATGATGATGTCTTCTTAGGGTGCCGTGTCACAAAAGGTAAACGGAAACCCTTATCTTATAGGATCACTCCGTTGTCCGTCCGTCTGTCAGACTTTTTCGGAAACGCATGAACGTATCAAGTTGCATTTTTTATTATCATACATTTATACTATCACGTCTTTCTCCCTTGCGGGGTAGACAAAGCCCAAATCTGTAAAACCATAAGGCCACGTTTAGAATGTTGGTGGGCTCGTAGGTGAGAACGGAATCAAAATAGTGATGGTTTGCTATCCGCATCGCCTATTGGACCACTGCCCCTCACTCACGTGAAAAAGTGCCTGCAAAGGCCTATTTTCTGAATAAACGTTTTGATTTTTATTAAATCTTTGTTTAGTTGTGGTAGAGCCACGCTACCGGCAAAGTTCATTTTTGCTAGTAGCATGAATGGGCCAGCTCGTCCGGGGAAGTACCACACTCTCACAGAAAATCGACGTTCGAGTAGTAGCTTTACCGCTTGTATGCTTCGTTCGGTGAGTGAGAGAGCCAGAGGAACCTCTGGAGAAGGAAAAATAAAGGCCGGCAACGCTCTTGTATCACCCCTAGAGTTGCACTTGTCCATGGTCAGCGGTGATCACTTACCATCAGGTGACCCGCTTGCTCGTTTGCCGTCCTATGACATAAAAAAGAATTCTTTAAATGCTTATAAAATGCTTTCCCACAGACGTTGCTGACTTGCCGGAGTGCCAAGAGTCCAACTCCTGGGCGTTCTTTAAGAACGAAACAGTACTGAGACGTTGCAGATTTATAACGGAGAGGTGAGGAATCGATGTGATCCAGCTCCTGGATAAAAATATAATGGCTGCCATCTGGTAGTCGTTAAAGGAACCACGTCAGAGGCTGAGAGGCGGTTCCGAAGAACTCTGACACCAGGGTGTGCATGGTCGACTGACCGTGTCACCTACACGAAATGATGATGATGATTATCTCTTTTTTAGTGTTCCGTGATGATGTCATGCCAGTGTGAATGGGATAGTTGGCCAGGGTCGACCTCGTCGAACGTACTCCGATCAGATTGCTGACGTTCTTAAGAAAGGAGATGTAAGAAGTACCCGAAACCGAAGAGCGTGCATGGGGAGAGTGATGAGTTTAGATGAAGCTAGAGGGATTTGTCAGGATCGTGGCAAGTGGAGATCCATTGTCTCTGCCTACCCCTATGGGAAAAAGGCGTGATAATATGTATGTATTTATGTATGTAATGATCATACAATGGCAATTTTGCTGTGTGGTTTCCGGCAGAGGAGAATAGGACCACTCCAAGTCTTCCCGTGGATGTCGTAGAAGGCGACTTAGAGAATAAGCTAAACAAAGCTGATAAACATCAAAGAGATGATGTCTCGAACCCGTCTGGCCAGCGTTGAGAGTGTAGGCCAGATCCTCTGACTGCTCTGGCTAATAAATGGCTCTGGTAGTACAGAGAGGTTCGTGCTCATGCTCCTTCAGTAGAGACAAAGAGAGCCCTATTTAGGCGTTGAGTTTCTGAATATACTTTCTTGACATGCTCACGCAAGGCAACTACCGTATTGTGTTATTGTGAAACAATGATCAATGTAGCCAAATAAACACATTTTCTTGCTTTCCTTACAGCGAGGACGCCACAGTCTTCTACCTGTCGGAGTACAGCGACCTGGCCGCCGAGCTCGCTGGGCGCGCAACGCATCACGGGCTGCGCTGGTGGCTGCAGCCGCTGGGGTCCGACGCCGCGCCCCGGCTCCCGTTGCTGCAATTTCTGCGAACAGGTATTCATATACCTACTTTATAATTTAATTAAAAAATGTTTATTTTTTACTTTTGTATTACCGATTACTCCAAAATATTAAAATCACGGATTAAAATACTATTGTTGCCTGCGGCAAAAAGTAGTCTTATCACTTGTCAGGAATAATTTAGTTGCGCTAAGAGGAATACCCCCGTTTTTTGGTTAGGTCAGAGATGTCATCGTCAACTGCCTGTCCGGTGGTTGCAGGTCGCATCGGGTACGGTGCAGCCATGAATACCGTCACACGTTAAGTGATATCAACAAAGTACAACAGGCTCTAGGTCTTAAGCTATGTGCCATCACACTATCTCCATAAATTAGTTTTTGTTCAGTCAGACCTGGAAAAGTATTGGGTAATAATGTCAGTTGCTGCTGCTTGTAATATATTATCCAATGACAGCGGCTTATCGGACCCTACGATGCAGTACTGCAATCTGAAGATAAGAATTTCAGAAAAGTTTTTTTATTTCATTAAAATTTGTATTGCAGGAAATCAATCGTTCCTGTTCATCGACCACGAGGTCTGGAGTACATATCCCCGCGTCGCGCTCTCCCAGCCTCCACCCTGCATCAACAACTCGTGCTCGGCCAGCCTAGACCCTGTCTACACCGTCAAACTAGGACACGCGGTCGCCCTAGACCAGTATCTGCCCAATTTCTTAAGCGTTTTAAGAAAATTCTCTCCAACACACGAGGAACTAAGGCAGATATTAGAATTGGAAACCGATCTAGGGGTCGGTGAAGCGGCTTGTGCGTGGTCTTTGAACAATACTCACCGCTTCAAATCCTGGTTCGAAACAGACATGAACCCAAAGTATTGGGCCATTATATTCATATGCAAATCCGACCCAGATAACAAAGAATACAGAAAGGTTGTGGCAGCAGTACTCAATGCAACGACATCGGAATCCAATATCAAGTTTTTTATTTTAGAACTGAACTGCAGTAATGACTTCGAATTGACCGATACAATGTCGATAATTCGGAATTTGCGACGTTCGCAAGCTTTAATAGGGGTAGTAGCGTTAGGAGAGGGGGCGAGAACGGCGGCCGAGCACGCCGACACATCTGAAATAGTACTGGTATTGTACGACAGCGTGGCTGAAACGGCATTGGGCGAGGCTACACGTGTAATGGGCGGGCCTGTATGTCAACTGGCTTCGGCTATAGCTTGGTTTTTGGGGAGCTGTGAATGGGTCAGATTGGGCGTGATATCTGATAAAACATCGCTGGCGAAAGGAATCTACGAAGAGTTGAGTAGATTGGATGAGCTCGTGCTTCGGAATAAAGAGCTGGAGAGCTTTACTGATGCTGAGTTGAAGCAGTATTTGAAGTCCTTTCTGGAGGATAACGCGAAGGTTTTCTACTTGAACACGGACGCCGACACAGCGGCGAGAGCGCTGTGTGTAGCGATGGACCTGCAAATGACGTTTGACGAAGGTAAATTGTTTTCACGTTCAGTATTTTGGTGGGCTTGTAATACAAGCCCACCAAACTAAACGTGACCTTTAGGTTTTATGGACCCCGGGCTCTGTCTGCCCCGCAAGGGAAAAAGCCGTGACATTATTTATTTAAAATTGTACAGCATTACAGTTAACCAAAGCACTGCACATATTATGTTATACCATAAAGCTGGAAGGTTTTAATTTTCGAGCTCCGTGGCGCAGCGGTCAACACGCCGGCCTGTGGCACGGGTGGCTCGATCCCCGGTCAGTTCAAGATGAAAAATGATCTTTTTCAGATTGGTCTGGGTCTTGGATGTTTATTTATATATGTTTTTGTTATAAAATATAGTATCGTTGAGTTAGTATCCCATAACACAAGTCTTACTTAAGAACTTACTTTGGGGCCAGCTCAATCGGTTTTAATTTTCAAGGCTACGTGTGGTTGGTTCGGGAGTGGCGCGCCGGGAACCGAACCTGCGGCTCGGCAGCGAGCCGCGCGGCCATGCGCCACTACACCGTGTCGTTCTGGTGGCGCGGGCAAGAGACGGACCGGAAGCTCGATCCGGCCCGTGTGAACCTCGACGCCATTCAGAGGTAATCATTTTATTTATTTCAACCACGAAGAAAAAGGGGTTGTAAGATTATGGTCGGCTAAGATTCAACGACTTCGCTAAGTGACGTTCTCAGTCGAAACGTTGAACGTTACATTTACCGTCTTGACGAGTTTTCCTTTAGTCATTCAATTAAATGTTGTCATTCAATGAACGCGCTAGTCATTCAATGAAATAGCAGATTCAACCAGATGACTGCGACATATACACTACGCGTAAAGAAACGACACTTAAGCATGTGCGCACGTAAACCGCTTGCGGCTATGTGTGGGTGTTTGGAAGTGTGCGGGGCAGGGAGAGGCGCGCGGGGCGTAAACGGCCCACAACGGAACTGGCTTGGTCTGGTCAAGGGCTGTCTGTGTTGTGTTCGTATCTCGCACGTCTCGCACCGCAGGCACGAAGTGAGTAGTGAGTGACTACCTACGCGTTGTCAACGGCTAGTATTTAATCGAGTGACAGTAAATTGAAATTTTAGTCACAAGAAAACCTAACGACCTTAACCTACACTCAGTGGCCAAGTTGTTTTCTTATATTGGAGGTTTTCCCAAAGTCGCCCTATATGCATTTCTAATTGCTCACTTAGTAATTTCGATGCACACAAATTTTATTCAACCGTTTTATTATTTCCCGTTGTCAACCCTAGCACTCACGGCCTGGCTCAAGGTCACGGGCGCTCCACCATTCGCGACAGAGAGTGTCGCCACTGTGCCATAGCATAAAAGTCACTAAAATTAAGGCCGAGCTACATTGGATTGGCATGGGATGCATCGGAAGCGACGTGTCATTTCAAAACAAGCTATGTGTCTAGTGACATAAGATGCAAAACGTCGGCTGCACGCCAAGCCACCAGCCGTCTCGCCACGTTCAAGCAGTTATGCATCTTATTTCACTTAAATAAAGGTTATTTTGAAATGACGCGTCGCTTCCGATGCCATCCCATGCCAATCAAGTGTAGCGCCGCTTTTACTGTTTATTGTCGCTAGGCTGCAGAACCTGTCGGGCGGCGCGGCGTGGCTCCCGCGCGCGGCGCCGCTGGCCGACGCCACGCTGCTGCTGGCGCACGCTGGCAACCGCTTCCTCGCGCGACACCCCGACCGCGCCAGCGACATGCACGGCAGAGGCACTGCTCGGTGAGTTCACCATCATTAGCTCTTTTTTACATTACTTTTTTAACAGCCTCCGTGGTCCAGTGGTTAAGGCCTTAAGGATTGCCTTATTGACCCGGACGTTGTAGTTCGGTTCCCATGGAAAACATACTTTGTTAAGTTGTTTCCTGTTTGATAATGACATTGCAGGCATAAATCACCTGATTGTCTGATAAGTAAGACGATTTCGTGCTTCGGAAAACACGTTAAGCCGGCTGCCAACTGGTAGTCTTTAAGGAACCACATCAGAAGTCAAGAGGCGGATCCGAAGAACTCTTAAAAGAAGAAGTCCGTCTGTCTGTCCGTCGGTCCGTCCGTCCGTCCGTCCGTCCGTCCGTCTGTCTGTCTGTCCGTCCGTCCATCTGTCTGTCTGTCTGTCTGTCTGTCTATCTATCTATTTATTTACAAAATTGTATTCACAGTTTCAGTTACACCAAAGCACTGCACAACTTAACCTAGGACTTCCTTTATAGTACAGAGAGGGCCATGATAATTATGATTGCAGAGCGTTCTGGGCATCAATGAACGACACTGTCCCGGGGGTGACGCGGGAGCTGCACGCGTCTACCGCACCTCCCGCGCCCCTCGTGTATATCGACGAGTGGGAGGACGGGACGCGCCCGCGCTCGCTGGCCGTGTGGCCCGCCACGGGAGGGGACAAGGTGAAGGCAGTGTGCGGGGACAGGACGGATGGCGGGAAGCGATGCGTCACCATGCGGTGGTAAGGACCTTTTTAGAAAGAAATACATCGTGTGTGAAAATTTCAGTTGTCTAGCTGTCACGGTTTTTGTGATACAGCCCGGTGACAGACGGAGAGACAGACTTCGGAGTCTTAGTAAAAGGTTACCATTTATAATCTTTGGGCACAGAATCCTTTTACTGAGATTTAGATGTCTGGCTGTCGGTTGTAACCGTTTATGCTGTTATGCTGTGTGTCACCGTTTATGAGATACAGCCTGGTGACCAGGCTGTTTAAACGGTGATTAGCTAGAAAATTGCAATTTTCACTGGATATTTCTGTTGCCGCTATAACAACAAATAACATTTATAATATAAATCCAGATGTGCTATTCGGATATAAGTAATTACGTTGTGATAGGTACAAGTCGGGTGAAGGCGACACTATCGCTAACTATAACGCTGTGACAGGAGACTGTCGCTAACAATAACGCTGTGACAGGAGACTGTAACTATTATATCATTGAAACTATATCGCTGTGACAGGTACAAGCTGGGCGAGGCATTCGTGTGGCGCTGCCACGACTGGGCGTTCCTGGTGTTGGCGCTGGCGCTAGCACTGGCCGTGCCCGCGCTGGTGGCCGCGCGGCGCGCGCGCTTGACGCGGTTGCGACGCCGCGAGCGCATGCTTAAGGTACCACTACTGGATTTCTATAGGTGATTTACGCATTCACAATGTTATTCTAATATATTTTTTATTAAATTAAGAAGTAGTAATCAGATTTGGGATAAATTCCCGTGGGCAGGATAAGAACCTGCGGAAAATCACAATTGATCTGTAGTTGTATATCAGCAATTCAGCATGCCGAAACTTGAAAGCGCCTCACATTATAATAAAGTCTAGATAGATTGCAGATTCTTTAGCCTAAAAGCGTAGAAAAAAAATGTGTCCAACTCATACTATAATTCAAACTCGTAGCTACGAAAAAAATGTATGACAGAGCCTAGAGAGTAACTATGCAACGTGTCTCTTGACCGTTGACTTCGATTCGAAAGAAGTGATTCAGACCGTCAATCGAAAAAAAATCCCTAGGCTTCAATTGCTGTTTACATACTGATTGCCCGGGTAGCTGAATCATATTGTATAAATATGCTGAATTTTTTTGAGAGCCTACCATTGATCCAGTAGAATAAGGTGTTCTATTGATGGGCTGAGTTTTAAAAGGGGGGCAGTGTAACGCAAATGGTCCTCTCTAGGCGCGTCACGCGGCGCGGTCTCGGCGCGCGGCGGACGCGCTGGCCGGCCACCTGGTGGACCGCGCGACCCTGGACCTGCGCCACGAGCTCGGCGCCGGCCGCTTCGGCCGCGTGCGACTGGCTGTGCTGCGAGCTCCACACCGACCCCCCACCGTCGTGGCTGCTAAGGCGCTGCCTGATGACGCCACCGCTAGTGAAGAGGGCGAATTTCTTAAAGAGGTAACCAGTATTGTTATACAACTACCAAGAAGGGTTATTGTTTGTAAATTTCTTAATACTCCATGGCTGGTCGTGCTGCGCGCTCCACACTGACGCCCCACCGTCGTGGCCGCTAAGGCACTGCCTGACGACGCCACCGCTAGTGAAGAAGGGGGAGTTTGTCAAAGAGGTAACATGATTTTTATCCGACCAAGGTGGAGTTGTGCCACGACCTCGGCGCTGGCCGCTTTGGCCGCGTGCGGCTGGCCGTGCTGCGTGCACCCCACCGCGCTTCCAATTTCAATTTCATTTATTCTTTGCATTTTCACACTGTACAGATCTTACAATACTACAGTCATTCAACAATTGTAGGTACAACATGAACACTGTCGGGCATCTCAACACTATCAATGGAACGGCATGCGGATATTTTTATTAATTGAATGCGAATCTATTTTATAGAAAATTCAACGTACAATGTATATTATAACGAGGCTTCTTTCATGAATATATACTATTTAAAAAAGTCTAAGTATCAAGTAAAGCTCCCACCGTCGTGGCTGCCAAGGCATTGCCTGACGACGCCACCGCTAGCGAGGACGGCGAGTTCCTTAAGGAGGTAACATCATTTCTACCCGACTACGGAGCTTTAACAACCTCGGCACCGGCCGCTTCGGCCGCGTGCGCCTGGCCTTGCTGCGGGCACCACACTGATCGCCCACCGTCGTGGCCGCCAAGGCACTGCCTGTCGACGCCACCGCTAGTAAAGAGGGCGAGTTCCTTAAGGAGGTAACATCATATTTACCTGACGAAGCTGGAGTTGCGCCACGAGCTCGGCTGCGTGCGCCTGGCCATGCCACACCGCGTCCCCACCGTCGTGGCTGCAAAGGCACTGCCTGACGACGCCACGGCCAGAGAGGAGTGCGAGTTTCTCAAAGAGGTAGCATTATTTAGATTTCATTATTAGACATTCACGTTTAGCTGTGTGCTTCCCGACAGAGTAGAATAGGATAACTCGAAATCTTCCCGTGGATGTCGTAGAAGACGACTTAGGCAACAAAGAGTAGCATCAACCCGTCTGGCTAGCGTGAAGAGTGAAGGCCAAATCCTCTGACTGCTCTGGCAGTACAGAGAGCAGAGTGAATTTCGCATGTAACGTGGTTCTACCAAAACTACACACCACATATTAATGTAATTTTACTATAGAAACGTTCACAGGCTTTTCCTCATCACCACCATATAATCCACAAGGACAGTTGAGCAGCTACTGATTCTGATGGTGAAAGGTCTTCAGTTACTTCTGGCATTGCAACAAATATTTTTTCCAGGCCTGCACTCTAGCATCCCTCCAACATGACCACATCGTCCGGCTGGTCGGGGTCTGCGCCATCGATGGCCCACCGCTGGTGTTGATGGAGTATGCCTTCTTCGGCGACCTGTCTGCGTACTTGCGTGAGCGCCGCCATCTTGCCGAACGCATCGATGAGGTCAACGAGGAGGTAGGCTTCCTTCTTTTATATATGAGAGTTGTGGCAGTAGGAAGCTTGGATTCACTTTACAACTTTGGCTTTTATCAAAGTACATATTTACCCAAATACTATACAAGCTATATAATAGTTTGGCAAAACATATATGGATGACTATCTGCCGGGATTTAAATGCTTTTTCCTTTAGTCGCTTTATTCAATATCTACCTGATCATACATACCTCCACCTACAAGTCCACCAACACGCTAAACTTAAGGTTTTACAGATCTGGGCTCTGGCTATCCCGCAAAGGAAAAAGACGTGATAGTATGTATGTATTTAAGTTTAATATAAGTTACTGTTATTGATTTGCAGGCTGAGCACGTGTCAGCAGCGAGCCTCACTCGCCTGGCGAGCGAGGCAGCATCAGCGCTGGCCTACCTGGCCACCAAGCGTCTCGTGCACAGAGACGTGCGCGCGGCCAACTGTCTGGGTGAGTCGCACTCGGAAACTGAAGTGTTTATGTTTCATGTGTGTAAGTGGCCAACACTGGTGTAAGATTCTTCAAGCTGCATAAAAGCATCCGATACAGCTTAACGAATGCCATTAAGGATCACAGCCGAGACCGATGGCTTGACAAGCCTTCGGAAGCACGGAGGAATTCGAGATTTTTTTATGCTACTTGGGGTTGTACACATCCAAGTGGGGACTGCGCCCAGGGTTGTTTAACATGCAGAAGCGCTAATATGCTAGGTTTACGCCCACTATCGACCTTGGCTAGACTGCAGATCTGAATTATGTCATATTAATTACAGCTTTACATTTCTTAACGTACCTGGGCTATTGACAGAGAGGTTGAGGTAATGTAAAACATGATACGAGGTTTCCTTAATGGCCGAAGCGTAGAAAGAACCTTATACAATGGCGACCAGGTTTTGAGGTTGTTACCCAAATTTTGTTAGGATTACTCGGCCTTTTCAAGAAAGCTCTTAATTGGGGGCCCCTTCCAACCATTTGTGTTATGTTACAAAAATACACTTAGCCACTGCTCCGTCGTTGCCAGTAATATTTCCCTAAATATTTCTGCGGCAATAACAGCGCGACCAAGTATTCACACTCAGTCTTCATGCTTCTTTATTTATCAACTCGCAATAATGCAGCGGCATGGGCAATGACAGCGCGAGTAATCTATTTATATATTCACCTGGCCACTTCCCTGCCCAATAGGGCTGAGTGTAAATGTGGCATAAAAACGTTGGAGAAGCGTATGTCCAGTTGGACATTGCTGGTCTCACGGTATTGTTGCCGTTGCAGTGGACGCGCGCCGCTCGCTGAAGCTGGCGGACTTCGGGCTGGCGCGGCAGACGGCGGGCGGCGAGGAGTACGCCTGCGCGCGCCGCGGCTTCTTCCCCGTGCTGTGGATGGCGCCCGAGAGCTTGGGTGAGACGCGAGCTATTGTCTCGCCATTGAGTCGTGGTGGAAATATCAGAGAGATCATCGAGACGAGCCTAATAAATGACAAATATAATTTCCCGAGTCGATACGCTAAGAAGAAGAAGAAAACGAGCCTGCGACACGGATGCTCCCGGGTTCGATTCCCGGTCAGGTCAAGATGGAAAAAGGTCTTTTTCAGATTGTGACAGTCCTGGATGTTTATCTGTATAAGTATCTATTATATAAAATGTTTATATTAAAAAAAAACATTCCGGTCTGGGAGAAAAGAAAAAACGTAGAATGTACCAGTGGAGATTGAAAAAGACCTGGTGATGAATATCAACATTGAGATATAGTACTAGAGGGGCAACCTTATTATATTGGCATTGTTCCATTCCCCGTAATTTAAAATTTAAGCGCTGCAGCGCTAAAACAATAACGAAGCGTCCAATCATACATAACCCAATACCTCTGAGCGCTATATTTGCTACTCTCACGCGTTTCCATAACAACATGTCATTATAATGCAAAATGGCGGGAGGTAATTATATTGACTTTTTTTGTAAAAAATAATGTATTTGTTGATGAAAATTTGTTCCATTGCACTGTGCAGTGTTCGATAAGTTATTACTGCAATAATTTAATACACACCAAGGCATTTTTTATGATTTATACCAAGTTTTTGTATAGTAATCGTGGGAAGTACCACAAGCGAAAGTGCTAACAACCGACTGAGTGAGTTGTGGCGCGACGGCCATAGTTGAACGGGACAAAGTAAGGATTTGCGGTGTCTTCTCTATAGTTAAATCTCAATGAATATCAACCTATGTTGCGACTGATTATAGATCGCGGGGTGTTCTCGCCCGCGAGCGACGTGTGGGCGCTCGGCGTGCTCATGTTCGAGCTGGTGACGCTCGGCGAGCGGCCCTACGGCGACTGGAACCCGCTCAACGTGTTCCGCTACGTCGTCGGCGGGGGGCGGCCGCCACTACCGCCCGACGCCAGCATCAAAACGTGAGTATGTGCGGTGCTCCGGCCAGTATCGATACTTACAGACCTACAGCGTGACATACGACTCCAGTCCATCCTGGGCTTTCTCAGGAACGCCTCCAAGCGTGACTTCGAAAATGCCGATGAGATGATATCCTTAGCGGAGGTGTATGTCTGGCAGGAGCACGGCTGACACCGTATGTCTCTTCCAGCATCGGCGTGCTGACGTCGTGCTGGCGCCGCGCGCCGGAGCAGCGGCCGACGGCGGGCGCCGTGTGCCTGTACCTGCGCGCGCGCCCGCGGGCGCTGGCGCCCGCTCTGCGCCCCGCGCCGCCGCCTGCCGACCCCACCACCCCTCCCCAGACACCCACACGACTGTCTCTCTACACGTTCATGCAGTGATATGAACCTATCTCCAACCCCTGGGTTCGAGATAGCCCAGATCGGGTGCCAGGAACCCTGGGTCCTAGCGCCTATGCTTAACCCACCGCCATTTAATTTAATTTTCATTATTTATTACTTATTCTTTAAGCGGCATCAGTCAAGCCATTCTGTAAAAATTTTAAGTCTCTAACCTATTCAATACATACAGCCCAGTGACAGACAGATGGACAGAGGAGTCTTAGTAATATGATCTCGTTCTTCAAAATTTACCAGTGTCATTCTCTTGATTATATCAAAAGAAGATCTTTATACCTATTTAATAAAAGGTCTGTTTTATTCTAAAAGTCACAGAACACAGAAAGACAGTGCCGACTAAAATGTGCCCTTAAACTAAGGAAAATTTATAAATTGGCAACCTAACGTGTAAATTGCCAACCTCAAAAAATTGGATCAAGGGAAGGCCTGCTTCAAACACGCACAAGTTCCCACTAATCACTAGATGGCGATATTACCCTTTAGCCTGTTTATGCAACGGTTTTATAAATAAGCTGACGCCAATAGGGGTCTTGACCATATAAATGACAGATTACAGTACAGTAGTAGAAAAAATACTATTATAAATTGTTAAAACTCTGTCATAATTTACGAGTTTATCCAATGATATATTATATAATATATCATTGAGTTTATCTATAATACTGTTCTAAATTTATATAAGATATAATTTCGTGAACAGTGTTTTAATTGCATCACAACTTTGTACTTATTTATGGCAGGAAAGACATGCATCCTTTTTTTTATGGCGTCGGACGGCACAACGAGCAAGCGGGTCACCTGATGGTAAGTGATCACCACTGCCCATGGACTTGCAATACCAGGTGTGTGACATGAACGTTGCCGGCCTTTTTCTCTACCCAGAGGAGGAGATGGACCTCCGGCTCTCTCACTCACTGAACGAAGCATTGAACATATTTTGTAAGTTTTATTACACTCGTAAATACTCGTGCAGCAGTAACTTACCTTCTGCTCAGTGCAACAATCTACTATTGTTTAATGCTAAAGGAAAACCAAAAACATTGAATTAGCGCCTATTCTACGTAGTTAATGTAGTGTAGTAGTAAAAACCCAAAGTACAAACTATTATGTAATTTTATACAGGGTTATTTGTAAAACATTAATAACCTCGAAACAGAATCTTTAACATAATATAGACCCACAAGAAAAAAGGCGAAAATCGGAGAAATAAAAACTGGACCTCCCATACAAATTGATGGATGAAATGACGAGCTCCGTGGCGCAGTGGTCAACACGTCGGCCTGTGACACGGATGGTCCCGGGTTCGATCCCCGGTCAGGTCAAGATGAAAAACGATCTTTTTCAGATTGACCTGGGTCTTGGATGTTTATCTATATAAGTATCTATTATAAAATATAGTATCGTTGAGTTAGTCCTATAACACAAGTCTTATTAAGAACTTACTTTGGGGCTAGTTCAATATGTGTGATTCGTCCGTATATATTTAAAAAAAAATAAAAAATTCACCGATCAGCTGGTCGAGTTTCTATTGGAAGTCTAAATATGTTTTTTCCGATTTTCACCTTTTTTCTTGTGGATATATTATGTTTGGAATTCTGATTCCTATATTAAGAGGTTATTGGTGTTTTAAAAATAACCCTGTATAGGTAAGTTAGTATTGTTTTAAGCCTCCGCGGTCACGATCACTATTATGTTCACTACGGGACTTACCGTTATTATTTTTGATGTTTTCTTTCTTTCTTTTATTAATAAATAATAAATAAAAGACAAGGAAAGAGGGTAGACCGATACGGTTTCCCTTGACAGCTCAACATACACCACCGTAGTCTCTTCAGTTATTATATTCTGTGAAAATGGCAGCTGCAATGTTGTCGAAATATCAGACAGAACTCAAAAATAATCGCGGTAAGTCCCGTAGTGAGCATAATAGTAAGTTAGTATTTTTCCAACGATAGTTTTAACATTTGTACACTAAGTTTAAGTTATAACTTTATTATTTTATTATGCGTAACATTTAAGTAAATAATGCTTTTTATAAGTTTTCACGATTGTTATATGTAAATAAAATTATTGTGCTTCTTCTGCACTCCGCTTTGGAAGCGGCCGAAACTAAGCCATATGTAATTATGGACGTCAACAATTTTTTACTGTCGTAAAAGTTTTCACATCAAGAAAATTTAGGTGTCTTTGAAATAAGTGTTCAAAGAAACCTATATTAAATAGATATTTTGAGTTTTTTTAGCGAGTCGTACGTAATATTGTTTTTTTTTTTTTGCAGAAGCTTAACGCTTATCAATTGACGAAAAAGCGGAGGTTCTCAAGTCACCGCGTATATTTTTTATGTATAACTTTTTACAAAGAAGTCTGATTTTGACCTTGGTTGCTTAAGCCAGTGCTTAAGCAACCAAGGTCAAAATCAGACTTCTTTGCTTTCTTGCTTGCTTCTTTGCAATCAGGTTATTTCACAGTTACAGTGCTCTGTGAAATAGCCTGATTGCCAGGCGGGCGAATTTTTAAAGTTTAAAATATTTTAAATAAGGTATAAAATTCATCATTTTCAGTAGGTGACACGGTCAGTCGACCATCATGCACACCCTGGTGTCAACGTTTTTTGGAACCGCCTCTCGGGCTCTGACGTGGTTCCTTTAACGACTACCAGATGGCAGCCGGGACCAACGGCTTAACGTGCCTTCCGAAGCACGGAATCATCTTTCTTATCAGACAATCAGGTGATTCATGCCTGCAATGTCCTAATCAAACTGGAAACAACTTAACAATGTATTCTTCCCGTGGGAATCGAACCACGACCCCCAGGTCAACAAGGCAAACACCTTAACGACTGGACCACACCACGGAGTTTTTGAAATTGCAAATTTCGAATTTTCCACAAAATCGAAATTTGCAAATTTCCGCCGCATTTCCGAAAGACAATTTTTTTAAATTGGAAATGGTATACAACCCGAAGTTGGAAAAATATTCCAACCTTAAGGGTAGGAAAACAAGGATGATGAATTTTTGCTTTTCGGTTTATTCCGGCGGTTGAATGTTTTAGCTTAAAATTTTTATCTATTATAGATATGACGTTTCTCTCTTGACTTGCGGAAAACCAGCGAAAATTTTGAACTTGCGGAATATTCTAAATTAGGAATTTTATACCTAATGGCATAATATTTTAAAGAAAACTTTGATAATTCGCTCGCCTGGCAATTAGGCGATTTCCTTGGAGCACTGATCAGTGCTTAAGCAACCAAGAAAACCGTATGTAAAGTAATTTTTAAATTATATATTAGTAAGTACTTAAATATTTTTCTACGATAGTTTTTATAGTTTTACATTAGTTTAGTTTTCGTTACAACTATTTTAGATAAATGTAATTCTTTTATAAAGTAACTGTTATTTTATTTTTATAATATGGAGCGTCTATCAATGGAGTGTGGCAATCGCAATGGAATTTGACAATCTTTTTTCTTACACTTACTTCAATACATATTGTTTGAAATATTTTATAACGTAAAAATACTTTTTTTCCTTTTTTACTTTAGTATTTTTTATGGTACTAAAAATAGTAAGTATATTGGCATTGTAATTTGTTTTTGTCAAACCATCGCAAAGAAACGCTTTCATGTGTGAATATTTAAGAGTCTGTCTGTTTCCGTTATTGATATCGAGCAATAAACGGCAAGCTCCGAGTCGAGCTCCGTGGCGCAGTGGTTAACACGCCAGCCTGCGACACGGGGGTCCCGGGTTCGATCCCCGCTTAGGTCATGATGGAAAAAGATCTTTTTCAAAGTGTCCTGGGTCTTGTAAGTATATATTATAAAATATAGTTTCGTTGAGTTAGTATCCTGCGACACAAGTTCACAACTTACTGTGGGGCTAGCTCAATTTGTAAAAATAAGAAACTAGAAAAAAAACATGAATTTTATAATGGCGCCCTTAATTATTTCTTTTTTAACTATTTTGTTATTATAGCGGCAACAAAAATACATCATCTATGAAAATTTTTACTGTCTTATTATCATGGTTTATGAGATACAGCCTAGTGACAGACGCACAGACAGGTAAGCGTTCTCCTGTGGGATTTGAACCTACTCCCTCCGAGTGATTAAGCAAACGCCTTTACTTAACCACAGAATATGGCCGAATCTTCATCATTATCATCATCATCAGGTCTTTTTAGTCTCTACTACAGGAGCATGACCCTCTCTGTACTACCAGAGCCATATTAGCCCCTGGTGTTGCAGTTGTCCATGAGCAGCAGTGATCACTTACCATCAGGTGACCCGGGACGCTGGATTGTTGAGTTTCGTAATTAAAGGGAAGTAAGTTGTATAGGTTTTCTCGCTCTTATAAATAGGTTCATCCCGTTCCCTAGTCTATTCTCCGTCATTCTAGGAAACCATAGCTTAAGAAGGATTTTTGCTGTGCATTTTATTATTCTGGCAACCGTTATCACCATCATCATCATCATCAGGTCTTTTTGGTCTGGCAACCGTAACAATTTTTTTTTGCTGGCAACTCTAAGCAATAGAATCGTTCGCACGGTGCACAAATATGTAAAAACAGGCCCGCTCGTTGATTTTATTCATATGTGAATATGAACCGAGTGCTGACGTCACAACGAGTGGCGGATTGATTCTATTAGTTCAAAAATTGACCTCCAGCGTGCGTCGTGTTATGTGTGCTCTCTCCACGCTGGCCACACGGGTTGAAGAGGACTTTGATGTTTGTATTCATTTCATTTCATTTAAGCTTGGTTTAGCTTGTTTTTCCTAAGTCACCTTCTACAACATCCACGGGAATTTAAACTTAAATTTTATCTATATTAACGTATGTATTTGTTATAATTTTTTTTTTTTTTTTTTTATTAATTATAGAATTAGGCATTTGTCTCCCATCTCACCTGATGGTAAGTGACGATGAAGACGAGGATGTTACATGCCTATCCAAGAGATACCCATTTATTCTACTTTTGAATGTCCCGGGATTGTACTTGTCTGGGAATATAGACGCAGGCAGTTCATTCCACTCCTTAGCAACTCGAACCCAAAAGGAACTGTCGAAGCGTTTAGTACGACTCTTTGGAATTTCTACGACAAAAGGGTGAAATTTCTCTCTGCGTCTCGTAGTCCTATGGAGGAATGGTGAGGGTTCTACTAGCTCAAAGAGCGCCATCGCACACTCGCCAAAATGGATCCTATAAAAAACCGATAGGCAAGCTACTTTACGGCGATGCTCCAGGGATTGCAGTTTTGCGACCACATCATTATTTATTAGGCTTCTGGCTCTTCGGTCAACAGAATCTAAAGCTTCAAGCTGGTATTTAGCTGAGCCATCCCAGAGGTGACTGCAGTACTCCATGCAAGAGCGAACCTGGGCTGTATAAAGATTGAGCAGCCGTTCAGAGCTGAAGTACCGCCGAACCTTAGAGATAATGCCCAACTTTTTGGAAGCAGTTAGTGCCATTGACTCTATCTGTTGGCCGAAACTGAGTTTAGACGTGACGGTGACGCCCAAAAGCCCAAGGTGGTCAACAATCGGCAAGGAAACACCTTGGAAAGTGGGTGTAAGTCGGAAAGCACTCTTTTTTGCGGAGAAGAGACACGCCTGTGTTTTGGACGGGTTAAACTTAACTAGATTGGCGTCACCCCAATCGGACACTTTTTGTAATTTAGAGTTAACCCGTTCAATCATAGACTCTCTCAGAGACTGGACTTCTTGTGGACTTGCACTGGCACTGGACATATATCTCTCTGCAACGGTGCTGTCATCGGCATAGCCAATAATGCCTGACATAAGAAGGTCATTAATGTGCAGCAGGAACAAGGTTGCAGAGAGAACAGATCCCTGAGGTACCCCGGCATCAATAACCATTAGGTCGGAAGAGCAGCCATCCACAACCACTCGAATCGACCGTTCCCTCAGGAAATCGGATATCCAGGAGCAAAGGCCCTCTGGTAAACCGTACGCTGGAAGCTTACTTAAGAGAGCTTCGTGCCAGACCCGGTCAAAAGCCTTGGATATATCGAGTGAGACGGCAACTGCCTCACCGTGACCCTCCAAGGCTTCACTCCATAGGTGCGTGGCATATACTAGTAGGTCACCGGTTGAGCGACCCTTGCGAAAACCATATTGGTTGTCACTAAGGAGCTCGTTGGTTTCTAGGTACGCCAGGAGACGATTGTTTAATACACGCTCCATAATCTTGCACAATATGGAGGTGATCGCAATAGGTCGATAATTGGCCGGGTCAGAGCGGCTTCCCTTTTTAGGTACAGGTTGTACATTCGCAAGCTTCCAGGACCTTGGGACCTTGCCAGTCTCCAGAGAGAGCCTGTAGAGGCGTGTCAGCACAGGAGACAACTCGGGTGCACAGTGTTTCAAAACCACTGCTGGGATACCATCAGGTCCACTAGCCTTATTCACATCTAGGTTAAGCATGCATTTAAGTACCTCCTTTTGATGAATTTGTAGGGCTCGCATCTTGGGGCCGTACGGAGGTAACTGGGGTGGGCTTTTACCTTTACTATCTAGACGCGAATTTTCTGCAAATAGATTAGCAAACAAGTCTGCTTTCTCTTTTGCACTATGGGCAAGAGAACCGTCAGGTTTCTGCAATGGTGGCAACGACGGGCGACAGAAGTTCATCTCAACTGACTTGGCTAGAGACCAGAAAGCTTTACTTCCTGAGGGACAGGAAGCTATCTTATCTCCAATACGGCCAACGTGGTCGAAACGAGCTCTTCTGAACACCTTTTTGCAGGACTTGGCAGCAGCATTATACAATTTCTTCCTGTCCCGGAGATCATCCGCTTTGCTTTTGCGAGCATCAGCCCAGGCCAAGTACGCCTCCTGCTTACGCCTTTCAGCTATGAGGCAGTCAGCATTGAACCAAGGGCGAGCTTTGGTTTCAAGGGATACGTCAGCAAAAGGAATAAAATACTCCATTGCCTTACCTATCACACTCGAAACAGCATCAGCGCAACATGATGGATCCCCAGAAGAGAAACAAACCTGCCGCCAAGGATAAGATGCAAAAAAATGTCGCATCTCATCCCAATCTGCCGACTTGTATCGCCACACTCGCCTGGTGCCTTTGGGGCCGGTGTCAGGAGGCGAGTAGTGTGATACAGATTTCACCACACAGTGATCCGATGTCCCGAGCGGGGGTGATACGGACACCGAATGTCTGTCAGGATCGGTTGTCAGTAGAAGGTCCAGGCAATACTCAGTGTGGCCAGCAACGTCAGGAATGCGCGTCGGCTCGTTGACAAGCTGGGAGAGACCATAAGTCAATGCAAACTTATAGGTTTCTCTCCCAGCGTGGTCGGTGTCCCGGTACGGGAACAGCCACTCTCCATGGTGGGCGTTAAAGTCCCCCAGAAACACCAACTGCGCAGATGGAAAACGTTCCTGGACCTTATCTGCAGCACCACTGAGATATTCCATGAGCCGAGTTGCCTCAGAGTCTCCACTATGCGAACGGTAAACACAGGCGTAAACAATACGATCAAGGCCAGTATCTACATGAACCCACAGAACAGAGAAATCCGGAACTTCCAAGTCACGGAGACGCCGACAACAGATCTCATCCCTGACATACACGCATACGCCCGCATGGGGGTGAAACTTAGCCTCCAGGACATAGCCTGGGTAATTCAGGTATGACAGGTCTGACGGATTACAGATCTGCGTCTCGGTCAAAAATAGCATAGCCGGCTTGGCAGTTTCGAGGTGGTAATGGACTGCATCAAGATTGGAATGTAATCCCCTAATATTACAAAAATCAACTGAAAACTGAGGGGACACGGCCGAAGAGCGCTTGCTATTTAGCTTGTTTTTTGGATTTGCAACCTTCAAAAGCGGAATTTTGCCCTCCCCAGAATACGTAGGGCAGCCTGAGCATTGTTGCCCAGGGAGGGATTCTCCTGCGCAAGGACGCAGGTACCCTCCTGGGGTAGTTTTCTCTTTAATTGCCGCTATCATATTGGAGAAGATCTGTAGGGGTGTTGGGCAACCGGAACTCTCACTCACCAGGCGAAACACAGCAGCATTCTCATGTTACTATTTTACGCCGGTATTCTGTGAGATGGTGGTTACTAGCCGGTTCGAGCCAGCCCGATTTATGAGCAAAAGATGTTATGGTAGCTTAATGTAAGATGGCTCTACCACCAGGAGGAATATAGTATTGTTGAGTCACCATAACACAAGTCTTGAAACTTTGGGGCTAGCTCAATCAATAAATAACTATTTAACATTACAGTTTATTTACATTACGGATTCGTCCTCTTTCAAACTGAAGGGGTCGTCTATATTGAAGTCAAACTTATTCGGAACCTTTTCATCCTTCTCCATGCCCAAGACATTTTGCATGTGTCCTGCTATTCTCTCCGACACCCTTTTATGCAAATCTCTATCTTTTTCAGAATTTTTATCTAACATTTTGTGTAATTGAGCTCTTCTGGTTTCGTTGTACATGTGTTCTATATCAAGATCAGTTAAGCCGTGTTCTTCTTTATCTTTTGAAGCACGATGAGACTCATACATGCTTTCCACATCATGATCTGTAAGGTTTTCTTTCCCAATTTTTATTTTATCTCCACCTCCGCCCTCCGTCTCTTTTAATTTATGTAAGTGTTGTTTATGCATGCGTGCTATATCTGCTAATCCAATGCCTTTCCCAAATTCCAACTTATCTTTATCTAGGTCCTTAAAACTGTCTTTGAAATGATGTTCCATTTCAGCAAAATCACCTAGTTTACCAAACTTCATCGCCTCGCTGTCGAAATGTTTCAATTCATCATTTAAATTGTGTTCACTTAAGCGTTGCGCATCAGCGATGTCATGATCTTTAACAATATATTTCGTATTCATAGCAAAATCTTTAAGATGGTTTTTTGTGTGATCTTCTATGTCTTTCCATTCACCACTTTTGTCAAGTTTTACCTTATCATGTTTAAAATATTTAATATCATCATTTAAGTTATGTACGTTAAGGGGATTATGATCTTTTCCAAATTCTATCTCTTCTTTATCAAAGTCTGTAACATTTTTGTTCGAGCGTCGCGTTTGTATTCCTTCCATGACTGGAAATCCATCTTCTTTCTCAGATTTTGTATTATCACTAACAAAATCATCAAAGTCTTGTTCTTTAGATCGTTTTATATCAGGAAATTCATGATACTTTCCAATCTTCTCAGTATCAAATCCTTTAAATTTATCAGTTAGATGGTATTCATTATACTTGCGCTGTTTTTCTTCTCTGTCTTTTTCAGTAAGATCATGTGCTTTAATAGATTTTAATTTATCCTTAATCATATCTTTAAAATTATTGTTTGAACGTTTTGTCTTTAAAATATCATTGTCAAGATCACCAAGATTACTTACTTTAGCTTCCCTTACAAACCTTGTTTTGTTTTGTACGTTTTCTTGGTTACTGCGCCTTGTATTATTAGTTACTAATTCCAAGGTAGTTTTGACAGTTGATACAAACTCAGGATTCTGTGACGTAATTTCTTTTGTAGTAAATGTAGATTCCGTTTTATTCTCTGGTAATGTTTTAAATGATTTTTTATCCACCTCAATTGAAACATCCATCTCTTCTTCAACACTTTCAGGTAATTTTGTCGGTTTAGTTGTTTGTAACTTGTTTCTTAATTCTTCGACAGTTGTAGGTTTTATTTTACTCTCTTCTGTAGTAATTTTCTGAGTCGTAGTTTCAGTGACTGGCAGTGTTATTTTGGTAGTTTGTGAAGTACTAACAGTACTTTCAGTTTCTTTGGCTATTGAAACGGTAGGCTTAGGTGTATTGATTTTTTCTTCGTGTACTTCATTATCTTTTCTCCGCGATGATACTAAATTTTTAATTTCATACAGTGTTTTTTCAATCTTATCGATTTTGTACAACACATTTGGAGTGGGAGCAGTTGATTCCACAGTATTAACTGTAGTATCATTACACAAAGAATCAACAAAGCTTCTCCTTAAAGAATTAGTAGTTTTCTGTGTTTCAAATGATTGAATACGCAAAGGTTCATCAGAGTCATCCCCATAGTCATTTGAGCGTCGGGTATGTTTGTAATACATCATCATCATTGGTTCTATAGTTATATACTGATGTTTACGCTTATGCTGTCCCGCCTTAACCCGTTTTCTATTCTTCTTCGATCTGAAATAATTGTTGTACATTTACATCATATATATCACACAATAATTCACCTCTACGCAATATCTCCATATATAAAACGAGCTGTTGCACACGACTTCGCCCGCGTGATATACAGGCCGATTTGGAACCTATGCACTCTATTGTAATCTCGGGATCAGAATCCTTAATAGAATACAGAATTGTAAGAAAAAATAAGGAATAAAACGTAATTTTTTTTAAAACCTTCCATGCAAAGTCGCCGATCAACTGGGCGAATAGCTATGGGAAGTCTGATTTTATTTTTTGATTTTCAACTCTTTTTCTTTCGATTCTGTACAACATTAGGGCTTCTGATTCCGAGATTTTAATATAGTTCATAGGTTAAAAATCAGCTTGTACTTACGTTACGTCCTTCTCAGTACCCTTACCTAGGTGTATGCAAAATTTCATGATGATCGGTTCTGTAGATAGGGCGTGAACGCGTAACAAACAAACAAACTCACTTCTGCATTTATAATATTAGTTAGGATAAGGATACGAGCAAACATTTGGTGTTTTGGTGGGTTATTATGCCCCACCCAAAGTTTTCATGAATGCTTATCCTAATCCTAACAAATATAATTGGGTACCTAAGTGAGTTTGTTTATTTGTTTGTTACGCTTTCACGACATATCTACTGAATCGATCATTATGAAATTTTGAATACACATAGGTTAGGGTACTAAGAAGGACATAGGTTATAACCTATCACGCGAGCGGAGCCGCGGGTAGCAACTAATATGTAATATTTTCGGGAACTGGAGTTGGAGCTCTCAGTGGTACGATAATCAATTAATTTAATCGTTGCATCGAGTTTCGCTTCTTTTTATGTTCGTTGGGCTTTCACAGCGAACATCAAAACAAGCGCCGACGCTCGTCATTCAAAAGCATCAAATTAATAAATATATAGGGACATATCACACAAATTGAGCTAGCCCCACAGTAAATTGTGAACTTGTGTCGCAGGATACTAACTCAATGATACTATATTTTATAATATATGCTTATATAGCTAAACATCCAAAACCCAGGTCAATCTGAAAAGGGCCTAGATCATAATAATCATAATATCTTAAATTGATTTACTAGGCACTGATAGAATCAAAATTGAGGTACAGTATACTATTCTGGGGACGCAGCTATGATCTGACCGAGGATCGAACCCGAAACCGTTGCAGATTGGCATGTTGACCGCTGCGCCACGGAGCTCGTTATAAATTACCGCATTTAACTCAGGTAGCACCGGGTCCAGTGCTGGCCCCATTTTAAATAAATCATTTGAAATAAAACGGGACATCATAGAATTTTTTAAATTTCTACAAAACCCTTCAAACAAGTAAATTAAATACTTCCTTCCTAACAGTTGAAAGTGCAAAAAATAAAGCTTAATGCTTTATTTTGCATTTTCGCCGAAAGTGGCTGTTTTTGAGTTCAAAATTTTCAATTATCGAGGACGAGCTCCGTGGCGCAGCGGTCAACACGCCTGCCTGCGTCACGGATAGTCCCGGGTTCTATATAAGTATATATTATAAAATATAGGCTGGCTGATTTTCTGGAGGAAGAGGGACTCTTCGCGATGAACTCTTTCTTCAAGAAGCCGCCTCATAGAAAATGGACCTGGATGCGCCCCAGCAGAAGGGGCCAATCCCCTGTCAAAAACGAGATAGACTTCATCTTGTCGACGAGGAGAGAAATATTCAACGATGTCTCTGTGATCAATAAGATTAAAATCGGTAGTGATCACCGAATTGTAAGAGGCATCGTGAATATCAATCTCAGACGAGAGAGGACTCGCTTGATTAAGTCTACGCTCCGACCATCACCGGCCCATATCCAAAATGTCGAAAGTTTCCAACTGGAACTCTCAAATCGCTTCGATTGCCTGAAGGATTGTGTGTCAGTGGACGATTTAAACGATGGGTTCGTAGACACTGTCCAGGCGGTGGGGTCAAAGTTCTTTAGATCCCGCCCCAAAAACAAACTTCAAAAAATCTCTCCCCAGACCCTAAACTTGATGGCCACGCGGCGATCCTTGCCGCTGCAGACCTCCGAAGACGCGGACGTACATCGGCAGCTCAATAGACAAATCCAGAAATCCTTGCGACACGACATTCGCTCCTTTAATACCGAGCGTATTAAGGAGACGATTGAGCAAAATAAAGGCTCCAAAGTGTTTGCAAGGATGGAGTCTATTGGGCAGAGCCGATTGACTAAGCTGAGGAAGGAGGACGGCGGCGTAGTTTCGACGAAGGCCGAGGTGTTGGGAGAGATCGAGAAGTTTTATGGACAGCTGTATACGTCAGTAGCCAAACCCATTGTAAGTTTGGCCAAAGATCCTAGGGCCAAACTAACCCGGCACTATACCGAAGATATCCCGGACATCAGCCTGTACGAGATTAGGATTGCCCTCAAACAGCTCAAAAACAGCAAGGCGCCGGGCGAGGACGGAATCACAGCAGAGCTTCTGAAAGCGGGCGGAACGCCGGTACTGAAAGTCCTTCAGAGGCTCTTTAATTCCGTTCTGCTCGAGGGCGTGACGCCGGAAGCGTGGCATAGGGGTGTGGTTGTGCTGTTCTTCAAAAAGGGCGATAATACGCTACTTAGGAACTACAGACCCATCACGCTCCTGAGCCACGTCTATAAGCTGTTTTCGAGGGTGATCACGAATCGTCTCACGAACAGGCTTGATGCCTTCCAACCTCCCGAACAAGCCGGTTTCCGAAAAGGCTACAGTACCATAGACCACATCCATACGCTGCGGCAGGTTATACAGAAGACCAAAGAGTATAACCGGCCACTATGCTTAGCGTTTGTGGACTATGAGAAAGCCTTCGATTCGATCGAAACATGGGCTGTGCTTCGGTCTCTCCAGCGATGCCGTATCGACCATCGGTATATCGAAGTGTTGAGGTGCTTGTACAGCAACGCCACAATGTCAGTCCGAGTACAGGAGCAGAGTACGAGGGCTATTCCACTGCACAGAGGTGTGAGACAGGGAGATGTCATATCTCCAAAACTGTTCACCACTGCAATGGAGGACGCCTTCAAGCTCCTGGAATGGGATGGACTTGGCATCAACATCAACGGCGAGTATATCACTCACCTTCGATTTGCTGATGACATAGTCGTCATGGCGGAGTCGCTGGAGGATCTAAGTACCATGCTCAATGACCTCAATGAAGTTTCCCAACAAGTGGGCCTTAAAATGAACATGGACAAGACGAAAATTATGTCGAACGTCCATGTTGCGCCTTCACCAGTGATTGTTGGAAACTTCAGCCTTGAACCTGTAGAGCAGTACATTTACTTGGGTCAATTGATCCAGGTCGGCAGCTCCAGTTTCAAGGACGAGGTCTTTCGTCGAATCCGACTCGGCTGGGCAGCGTTCGGGAAGCTCCGCAACGTCTTCTCGTCCAAAATACCTCAGTGCCTAAAGTCGAAAGTCTTCGACCAATGTGTGTTACCAGTGATGACTTACGGGTCCGAAACGTGGTCCCTTACTATGGGCCTCATAAGAAAGCTCAAGGTCGCTCAAAGAGCTATGGAGAGGGCTATGCTCGGTGTTTCTCTGCGAGATCGAATCAGAAACGAGGAGATCCGTAGAAGAACCAAGGTCACCGACATAGCCCAGCGGATTAGCTCTTTGAAGTGGCAGTGGGCGGGGCACATAGCGCGAAGAACCGATGGCCGATGGGGCAGAAAGGTTCTTGAATGGCGACCACGTACCGGCAAGCGCAGCGTTGGACACCCACCGACCAGGTGGTCGGACGACCTAATAAAGGTCGCAGGAAGACGCTGGATGCAGGCCGCTTCCAACCGGTCATATTGGAAATCCTTGGGGGAGGCCTATGTCCAGCAGTGGACTTCTTGCGGCTGAAATGATGATGAAATGATAAAATATAGTATCGTTGAGTTAGTATCCCATAACACAAGTCTCGAACTATTTTGGGGCTAGCTCAATCTGTATGATTTGTCCGTATATATTTATTTAATCTGTACGAAAATTATGAAATAAATAATTTTCAATTCTGTGACTTACCTTTTTCTTGATTTCTCCAGATCAATGGAATCTGTTGCTGTCGCTGAGCCTCTGCGATCAATTGAAACGTCTTCCCCAGAGAACGGAGTAGTAGGCTGGAGCGTGCGCAGTTTGTCTTTCTTTTCATATTTCTTAAATCTATCTGTCTTCTTTCTCAGCTGAATTTTCGGCATTTCTTTCTTTGGATATTCTGGCCGTGCCCGCCTAAGTTTCCGCATATCAGGTTTCTGTATCGGTTCTCCATGCATCTTATGCTTCTTAGTTTTTTTGTTGGATTTACTTCGAAAACTATTTCTTTTGGGATAAACCATTTCGAAATCATTAATATGAACTCTGAAAGCTTTAGTCGTGAGTGATTTCTTCCAAACGTCTTTGACAGTATATGAATTTTTGAAGTCAACCCAAAATTCCTCTAATCTGACTTTTAGTTCCTTCCTAGCGTTCACGTTGAGATTTGTGTAATAATCAAATATTATCGATCTCAAACCTTGGTTTATCACTTTATCCAAGTTTACGTTAGAACGTTTGCTTCTCTTCTTGAACTGCTCTAGCTGAGATACCAGAAGTCCCATTTTATTCTTAATAGCGTCACCGACGAACATTGAGTCAAGATAATCTAAAATTTTCTTCTTTTCTTCGGTCATAGTATCGGCTTCGAGCACCTTAGCAGCTTTATTTATTGTAGCTCTCAGCTCCTTGGCTGTCAGGTCGTTTAAGGTGACCAATTTCTGAGCCATATCGCGTCTCATATTCGGATTGTCAACCAATTCATGGAATCTGCAGCCCTTGTAATGATATTTTCTGATCTCATTATTTGCTATAGCTACTACGTCTTGCAAGTCATTGTCATCATACGATGCTACAGTTTGTAAAGTAGATTTAAGAAAATCTCTAAACTTTAAGCCTCGAGGTAGACTGCGTCTGCTATCATCGTTGTTGGATAGAATCTTTTTGATCCGATTTAAATAGTTTTGTAGTTTGTTAATGGCTTTCAAATCGCGACCGTTGTGCTTGCCATCAAACTCGAGCACAGTTTCTACAGCTACATTCACGCTTCTAGGATTTAAGGTTTGTGCGTCAACTGAAACAAGACAAATAGTTATAGTGACGGCGGCCGCGGTTGATGCAGCAGGCATGCTATGCGAGGGGTCTGGGTTCATTTGCCTTGTGGGCAGATACTTGTTCTACATTTTCACATTCTAGAAGTAATTTATGGCTGACTTTATTATAACCTTTGCCAAGTTTTCCTGCATGAATACTGTTAAAAACAACCAATTTTTCATTACTATTTTCATTCTTGAGTATCGCTTTTACTAATAATATTGATGACTAAAAGCGAAGTTTTATATATCTTTTAATTTTTAAAAACAAAAATTGGATAATCAAATAGATATTAACCAACATAAGGTTATTTTGTATTTTTTTTTATATTTTGTCTATTTTGAGTGTCCATAAAAGTGTTCCATCTATCCATCAGGTCTTTTTTAGTCTCCACTGCAGGAGCACGACCCTCTCTGTACTACCAGAAACATATATTAGCCAGAGTAAGCAGAGGATTTGGCCTACACTCTCCACGCTGGCCAGACGGGTTGAAGTCTTTTTGATGTTTGTAAGCTTTGTTTAGCTTGTGTTTCCTAAGTCACCTTCTACGACATCCACGAGAAGACTTGGAGCGGTCCTATTCTACTCTGCCGGAAACCACACAGCTTAAAAGTGTTAAGACACCTTAAAAAAATATGCAAACTCCGTTTTTTGGCGCGCAAATCGTGGAAGGGGGAAGGAGGGAAGGGGCGAAAATTTAAGGAATTATCGTAAAAAGCGATGCGGCTAGCGGGTTCGATCCCCGGTCAGGTCAAGATGGAAAATGATCTTTTTCAGATTGACCTGGGTCTTGGGATGTTTATCTATATAAGTATCTATTATAAAATATTAGCTGTTACCTGCGGCTTCGCCCGCGTAATATAGCTTATTTCCTTCTTGGTACCCTGACCTATGTGTATGCAAAATTTCATGATGATCAGTTTAGTAGATACGGCGTGAAAGCGTTACAAACAAACAAACAAGTAAACAAACAAACAAACTCACTTTCGCATTTATAATATTAGATGGGAAGTTGGGATTGGGATAGTATCGCTGAGTTAGCATCCCATAACACAAGTCTCGAACTTACTTTGGAGCTAACTCAATTTGTGTGATTTGTCTGTATATATTTATTTATTATTTATTTGGTCTTATGGTCTTACGCTCTGTCTACCCCGTAAGAGAAAAAGACGTGATACTATGTATGTATGTCGTAGAAGGCGACTTAGGTAAAAAAGCTAAACAAAGCTTATAAACACCAAAGATACCTCTCCAACCCGTCTGGCAAGCGTGCCAAAACTTGTGTCTGCTCTGCTAGTACATAGAGGGTCATGCTCCTGAAGTGGAGTCTATAAAGACCTGATGATGATGATGATGATACAAAAAAATATTTACCAAAACCACCAAGAACTACAAACCAAGCGAAAAATAACATTTTATTACAAAAGTCACATTTCTAAACATAAAACGTTGAGCCGCATAAAACTTTATCGGTTTCGAATCCATAAACTCCAATGTTATTTATTAATATGTAGCGCGTTAGAAATTACTTTGACACAAATGTATTCAGTATTTGTGAGCGTTTTTAGTTTACTTCTGTTTTTTAAACCGCAGTCGTGTCACAAGGCTATTACGAAGGAATTAGGTATTTTTGCTTTATACATACTGTCACGTCTTCTTTCTTTGCGGGGTACACAGAGCCTGGGTCTTTAAGACCTAAAGCCACGTTAAGCATGGCGGTGGGCAAGATGGAAAACGGAATCAAAATAGCGATGGGTTGCTAGCCTCATCGCCTATTGCCATGATTCCTTAGATTAGATCTTGTATTATTAGAATCCTTTTAATAAACTTTATTATTTAGAATAATAATAATAATGAAAACTACTTAAAATTAATTAAAATATTTACAAATTATATAGACCCTGCAAACCATCACCTCGCGGTAAGGTGCCCAAAAGGCTGGCAGCATTGCCACGTTGGATGGCAATACTTATTCTTTGTGCCAGCCCTTTGGTCACGTGATACCTCGATAAGCCTCTTTGACAAAAAGTCAAAGAGACGATTGGCTGATGGACCCTACGGACCCATGGTTTCACCCCAAAAGGCTCAAATATGTAGCTATTCCCAATACTAACATATTTGCGCCTCTTGAGGCTTTCTGCCGCGGCTGCTGCTGTACCGGCTTTGACTGGGTGACCTAAAGATGGGGCGACGCTAGAGTATCGAATCCATTACCTATATTGTACTCTCCATAATAATAATAAATAAATAAATAGACACAAGTCATTTCTGAATAAATCTAAATATCTTTACCTATTTGACACGTATGGATGGTGATATAATTAAGTAACAATGTTAAACTAACTTATATAAACTAAGAATTAAACCTACCGCCGCTGGTCTTCCGTGGAACCAAACACAAAAAGGTAATTTCAGTAATTATTAATCAACTAGCTTACGCCGGCGGCTCCGCTCGCGTTAATGTCGATCCCTCGGGAATAGTAACTATTCTCCGAGATAAGAGGTAGCTAATGTCTTTCTCCGTACTCCAGACGTGTATGGAAAATTTCATGATTTCGGTAGATTGGGCGTGAAAGCAAACAAAGAAACAAACTCACTTTCGCATTTATAATATTTATTGGGATTGATGCGAGCATAGTTGGGTGGATGGTCTGGTCCACCCAACAATACTAGCATTTATTGACACCTTATAGGAGTAGATGTCATGAAAATATCCATAAACTCGTGCAAGTCACGGCAACACGGAACATTTGCGCACGTCAGGGCGTCGGCGCGGACACCGAAGCTCCGTCGCCGGCACGGGCACGGACGTGTGTGATCGAATCCATAGAAAATGTATGTAACGATATATTTTTTAGACTCTTGACCAAATCGACCGTTCCGGGCACGGCCCGGATGTGTGGGAGACAGACCTTTAAAATTGCAGAAATGTGTATGTAATTTCTTTATTGCACAAAAAGCAACTTAAAAGAAACTGTTTTCCAAGAAAAATAACCATTTGTACAAAGTTACCTTGGACTTATCCCTAGAAGGGATCTCTTCCAGTCAACCAAGTGCTTGAAAAGAACTAAGAAAAGCTTGGGGATAATGCCAATATCAATAAGCCTATACTATGCAAAAATATATCCAAGATCTTACTGCACCCTGCCCCCGAAGCATGGCTCCCGCGACGCCGTTTATATCGCGCGATAAACTATCTACTTCTCGCTTTTCAGTATTGCGAAAAAAAAGATGGCGATAGTCGATAAACGTTGTCGCGCGTGCCATGCTTCGGGGGCTGGATAGGCTTCCTACCCTTCTGGCTTCGTAGCTTTTGGCTCATACAACAAAACATGAGAGTTGCTGCTCTCTAAAGGCTTTGCCATTGTTTCTCAGTTCGGCCCTTCAGGCCATGCATGCAAATCGCGGCCCATCAGGCATATGCGAGTTTGCTGTCTCTCCAAGCCTTGCGCACACAGACAACGCCCAAAGCTGAGGTTCGTGAAGGTCCTTTAGTAATGTTCACTTTACAGGTTTTGGGCACTCTGCTCTCACCTCGAAAAAGTCCGGTGAAGTAGCAAAAGCTCATTTGGAGCTACATAGATACTAAAAAACACAGTTTTTAGTTGTCGCTGTTTTTCATACGATAAGATTAATGCTCATCAGTGCTTTTGACTAAACAGCAATCTAAAGCACTTATTAATTAGCTGTCAATGCATGACTATTGTAAGAAGCAAGCTTAATAGTTTTAAGCACATGTCGCGTTGAGCGCGCTGATGCGATGTCCATAGAGGGTGAAATGTTATTGAGTCGATGCTTTTATTCAATTTCCCCTTTCTCGGAAACTGTGCGACTATTTTGATCCATCTCCGTTATTTTATTTAATTAGGTGGGGAGTCAAATCTTGAATTCAATTTTGAGGACTTCATAAGATTGAGTTGAAATTTTGTGTACAGTGGGCCATATAGAAAATATACGCCATATATATATATATATATATATAGACACATACGCCCGAAAACCATTACTCTCCTTCCGGGTGGCTAAGTCAGATAAAAATAAATAAATACGCCGTATTGGTGTATTTCTTCAGAAACAAAATTTTCGATGGCTGTGGGTATATTTCTGAAAACAAAAATTAAAACGACCAGCATATATTTTTTAGGTATAGTTGAGCTTCATTACTAACTAGGACAAACAATATTTTTAATTTTTTCGCGATATAGATACAAAATAAAAATAAATAAAGTTCATTCTCCTCATTCATATAGCGATGACTTTTATTCTTACCAAAAAATAATTAGTAGGATAAATATGTGATTCAAAAAGATTCAAATTCATGTGTATTGTGCTAATAAAAAAATAAAGAACAAGTGTCCAGCATTCAATACTGATTCATATGACGTAAGCTGCACTCGACCGTTCTTGATCGGGGCATGACGTGGTGGTTGTGGCTTCCCGCGTGGGGGGAAGCCAGTTGAGCAACGAACGAGCTACGAAAGTGCACTTGCGGCTGGTTGCTTCAGATCTCGGAGTTACGAAGGTAAATATCTGATCCATATGTATTTGGTTCAGGTGGTATACTGATTAATATGCCTGCTGTATAAAATTTATTTAATTCTTTTATTACATCTATTTGTGTTCCATGTGATGCTTTTTGGCTATAGATTAGTGTATAAAATAACAATACTCAAGTATGTATGTAAAAAGAGCTATGCATGATTGAAGGCAAAATCCTGATTTATATGTGCCTGATTCATATGGTCAAAGCCCTATATGAATCATGAAATAAACAAAAGTTTTACATTTTGAGCATAAAAGGAGCTCTTTTGTTGCGTAAATCTCGCTGTCCAATTATTTGCCGTGTGCAAAACAGTTGTTCTTATCTTTTTAGGGTTCCGTAGTATTCGTCAAGGAACCCTAAAAAGATATGTCTTATAGTTTCGTTATGTCCGTCCGTCTGTCCGTCTTCGGTCTACCGTCCTAACTGTTAGTGCTAGAAAGATGAAACTTTGCATGGATATGTGTATTTACTAGGCCGACAAAGCGCTAGTATAAAATTATGAAAAATTACTTTATTAATACTTATTGATCGTTATATTTAATAAATAATGAATATGTGTTTGTTATATCTAATTAATAATTTAGATTTGCAGACAAAGTTTGATTAGGGTAATTTTTTATTATTTTATTAATATTGCTGTGATTGTTATAACCAATTGATTGTTAAGATTTGCAAACAAAGACTGATTTGTGCCATTATTTGGATAAGTTTTACTTTTTACGAAAAGCACAACTACATATAGGTGCATAAACAAATAAGTATTATTATTGTCATTCTTACAATATAATTATTTAATTAAAACTGGTCATTTACGTACTGTGCTTTGTATTTTTATTTCTTTTTCTGATTCATATGTACGAAGTTCTGATTCATATGACCACAAGATATTTGAACTTCGATATCCTGAAAATTACTTTATAAAAAACGAGTCCCTAATATAAATATATTGTTCTTTGATATACCTATTTTCGTTTAAATATGATTTTAAGACCTAAAAGTTAAAATAAAATTTGGCCATATGAATCAGTCGAAGAATGAAATTTCGAAGAACTACCCATTTATTACGTGAAGATATTAAAGTGTCTAATCTCACTGCAGTAATCGTTCTAGCGGCCGACAAGGAGTCACTTATTAATTCCCTCGTGCACGTGGACCAGTTACTCAAACAGGTGGAGAAACGGATTGCGACTGAGAGGAGTCTCCTGAAAACCGTCGGCAGAAGAAATGCAGGCTTCCGCACCACGCCTAAATCAGGAGAGACCCAAGTCACTATCGATGGGATCTCCAATGAAGATTACGCTAAACTCTGGTTCGGACACAACAAATTCAATGACCAGCCAAAAACAAAACGTATGTCAAAAGATAGGGATGCAGACATGTTCAAGGGTCATAAAGATTATAGAAATTATCAAAAAACAGTAGCGACGTTAGATAAAGACGAATTTCATATATCCACTATGAAACTAGTTGATGCTGTTCAAGGATTGAAAGGACTCGTTGAAGCTGATGTTAAAGTTAAAAAAAAACACAACTCCTCAAATCTTGCCACGCTTCAAAAGATAAAGGAGAAGTTTAAGAAGAAAACTAAAAGTAAAGACATTATGACGAAAATTAAGAGAAATAATGATCGAAATAACGATGACTTTGACGTGTTCGAGGGCATGGAGTTTCCTGACAACAGCAATTTACCAAACGGCATTTCGACGAAAGAGGTACCACCGACTGTCGGAGGCACTCCTCCAGACATTTTAAATGAAGGATTTATTGTAAAACATGAAGATATGCCGGGGCCTGGGATTGCAGATATGTTGAGTCAGTCCACTACCACCGATGACCCCGAGCATGTGCTGGATCCTCGGCAATTCGGGCTCTCCACCACGGCAAGGACACTGCCGACGTATGGAGACATAAAAGCACCTCCTACAATAGATGCGCGTTATCTGAAGACTACACCAGGTATGTCTGTCACCCTAGCTGAGAATTTTCCCTTTATCATCTTCAGTGGTGCGTACCTTAGTAATGTCATGCTGATGTACCAGCTTACTATTATATGATTCGGCAAAGTTTTGACAGCAACCGCGCAAACTCTCTTTTGGTGGTATGCAGCTCACCATTAACGCAAAAAGAAGTAAAATAAAGTTTTGTAATACCATGCTTTTCGAGTAAACTTCAAATTGATGAGGCAAGATGGATTTTAACAAATGAGCAGTCATTAGATTTGCATAATCCGAATCTCTATTTACTTTGAATAAACTTCACATGTCCGAAGACATCAATAGTGACATCAAGGGCCTTATAATACGCAACGTGGGAGTAGTAGCATAAGATGACTGGTGTCATTAGTGACCCAAAAATGCCTGTTAGTCTGGAGGGACACGTCTACAAATCTATTATTAGGACTCCATCAATTCTATTCCAGTCAGAGGATAAGCGGTACGAGAATTCACTCCTGGCGCACCTACTATCCTCCGCCTTGGATCACAAGGTTCTTTCTGGAAAGGAGAAACTAGTTGGGCAGTAAATATAATGTAGGGAGGTGCGCCAGGATGACGGGGGAAAGGAAGTAAGAACTGATTTTTGGTAGAGCCACGCTACCTAACCGACGAATATCACTTTTGCTAGTACATAAATGGGCCAGCTCGTCCGGGAAACTACCACACACTCACAGAAAGTCGATGTTTGAGGTGGCTTTACCGCTTCTATGCTTCGTTCGGTCCGCACGATCGGTCACACCCCTGATGTTGCATTAATCCATGGACAGCAGTGATCACTTAGCATCAGGTGACCCGCTAGCTTTGCCGTCCGAGGCCATAAAAAAGGACGTATGTACATCAATTCTATACTTGACCTGCAAATAAAAGAATGGAAAATTTTACTACATTTTGTGACGCTATCTTCCTGGCTCAGCTTCCTGGCTTCTTTCCTACGTGACTTTGAAGTTATATGGAAAGCTCGTCGTTGGGTTCTTTAAAAATAAAGCGTGGCCAATGGTTATATCAAAGACGATTTTTTAATCTATGCTTATATGCGTGATTGGTATTATCTAACACGCAGCTGTAATAGCGGGTCCCGGGTTCCTAAGGGCCCAAGAAACTTTCAGATAAGGAGTAAAATTTTTTTTAGCTCCCGACGATTTCGTCGCCGGTCTTAAAGATGACATGAAGAATTTTCACATGGGCGTGTTCTGTATCGCGGTGCTGAAGTTAATCCACATAATTATCTGGAAGGACCAGCCTGTGGCGCAGAGGATTGTGCACGGCTTCGGAGAAACTATGGCGCAGTAAGTTTTCGGCCCATACGGCAAAACATGAGAGTTGCTGCTCTCTAAAGGCTTTGCCGTTGTTTCCCAGTTCGGCTCTTCAGGTCATGCATGCAAATCGCGGCCCATCAGGCATATGAGAGTTTGCTGTCTCTCCAAGCCTTGCGCACCCAGGCAATGCCCAAAGCCGAGGTTCGTCCCTCCCGGGGACCCTTTAGTGATGTTTGCCTTACAGGTTGAGGGCACTGTACTCTTACCTTACCTGGTGAAGTAGCGAAAGCTCATACGGAGCTAGCTACGTAGTCCTTTAAAAAAAAAAGAGAAGCCCGATGGCCTAGAGAACGTGAGAGCCGGGACCCATCGTGTCGCAGGCTGGCGTATACCAACTCCCAACTAAATGCGAAAGTGAGTTTGTTTGTTTATTTGTTTGTTTGTTTGTTACGCTTTCACGCCGTATCTTCTGAACCGATTGACATGAAATTTTACAAAGGTTAGGGAAACGAAAAGGACATAGGCTATATATTACGCGGGTGAAGCCGCGGGTAACAGCTAGTACTCAATAATTTATTGCTTCCTTAAGAGCGTATCCTAGCAGTATGTTTTCAATACAAATGTATTTCTCTATTTTCTCGCTGAAAACTGCCTATGTTTTTTTTTTCTTCTAAAAAAATGTAAAAAACATTTTTTTTAGGACTTTAAAAAAAAAATATATACATACCGTATACATAGGCATACCCATTTTAGATCCAGATTTTATGAAAAAAATATTGTGCCTTTAGAAGCAGCAAGAAAATAGAGAAATACATTTGTATGGAAACCATACTGAAAATATACTGCTAGGATACGCTCTTAATGTATACAAAACAAACAGATCTTCTTTAAATTAAAATAGACATTGAGGACCCTGTCGGGCGCTGCAATGGCAGAGCCGCTTTAGAGTTTCAAAAATGGTATTATGTAGTTGATTGTTTTACATTAATGTAAAATAGTTAATAATAAAAAAATAATATAAATGTGTAATAGCATCCCAAATTCATATAATCCGTTCCCTTTACAAAATAAACTCCTCCCCTTTCCTCGCTTAGCCGAGACCGAGATAAGGGTCTGTCCATTAATCACGTGTGGTATCGCCGTGTGGTTCCCGGCAGAGTAGAATAGGACCCCTCCAAGTCATCCCGTGGATGTCGTAAAAAGCGACTAAGGAAAAACAAGCTAAATAAAGCTTATAAACATCATAGAGGCTCTCCAACAGGTCTGGCCAGCATGGAGAGTGTAGGCCAAATCCTCTGACTACTCAAGCTTATATATGGCTCTGGTAATACAGAGAGGGTCGTGCTCCTGCAGTGGAGACTAAAAAGACCTGATGATGATGATGATGATGATTAATCACGTGAGACTCGAAAGGGGGGGGGGGGAGGCGTTCGGAAAAAAATCACGAAATATCACCAGGGGGAGGGGGGTGCAGTAAGATATCACGTGTTTATTTGCAAACCAATAAAACGACGTGTAGTGTGATCTTGATTCACCGTTGCCATTCTGTCAGACATTTTTATCATGATCCTTAAGAGGGTATACTAGCAGTGTGTTTTCCATACAAATGTATTTCTCTATTTTCTCGCTGGAAACTGCTTCTAGAGGCACAATTCTTTTTACATACAATCTATCTCTAAAATAGGTATGTCCCTATGTTTTATTTTTTTCTAAAAACCGATTTAAAAGAAAAAAAAAATTGTACAAAAACAGTTTTTTTGGAAAAAATAAAAAATAGGGGCATTCCTATTTTAGTACTAGATTTTATGAAAAAAGAATTATGGCTCTAGAATCAGTTTTCAGCGAGAAAATAGAGAAATACATTTGTATAGAAACCATATTGAAAAAATACTGCTAGTATACGCTTTTAATTGTCTAGGATAAAATTAGGTTATACTTTATACCTATTTATAGAAAAAGATCTAAAAAATGAGGACGTAAATAGATACGTCCTCATTCAGAAAGCAGTTGTTCTCAACACATGCAGAATTGTTAGAAAATTCTTGTAAATTTCCTAGATTCTTACTAAAAGCCTCTTTGTGTTGGCTCAGGCGCCAAAAGCTTTATTTACCAAGTCCCATAAAAGACTTGAGAAAAATTTATCTTAATTCAAGTAATTAAGAGCTAAACATTTAACAATACATCGTTAATAAATAAAAGGAAATATGAACAAACGGTGCATGACCAAAGATGATAATGATCCTGTATTTCAGGCGTTACAGTACTTTTTAGTTTCGCCATGTCTGTCTGTCCGTCTGTCCGTCCGCGGTTTTACTCAGAGACTCTAAGTACTAGAAAGCTGTAATTTGGTATAGGTATGTATATTAATCATGCCAAAAAAGTGGTAGATAAAAATGTAAAAAAAATATTTTTAGAGTAGCTCCCATACAAGTAAAGAGGGAGTAATATTTTTTTCTTTACAAACGCATCGTGTTGGGTATCGTTAAATAGGTCTTCGAAAAATATAGTGAGGTTGAGGACACCATTTTTAAATTTAGGGATCCGTTTCCGAATGCAAATTTTTGTTAGAGTTAAGTGTCACCCCTCTATCTGCTAAACGGTTATATATGGATACGTGAAAAAATTACAGCAGTAGTATATATACTGGAGTTGAAAGGAAAACTATCAGAGCTGAGTATTTAGTACGAACTAAAAAGTTATAGACAACCAACTTATAAAATGTACTCGAAAATGTAACATACAATTTTCATTGTTAGATGTTTTTGGTCGTTAAACTATGAGGTGCGAGTGTGAACAGTGTGAACTCAAATTGTCATTCGTAACTACGGAACCCTACACAGCGCGTGGCCCGACACGCACTTGGCCGGTTTTTTGTACTTAAAACTGAAAACCAATAAAAAATAAACAATTAGACTTAGAATTAAAGTACATTTAGATAAAATAACACACATTATTTAAATACTGAAATACTGTTTCATCGTAGGACATATTTGAAAGTGCTTCTCGTAGAACTTTTCTCTTGTTCTCGTTGATCTGATGATGATGATGATTCATGCCCTACTGAACCATTTTGTGAGACTGCCTTTAAGAAAGAATAATATACTTAATAAAAGATTATCTTAATTACAGGATGTGGTCCTTTCGTAAATTTAAAGAATTTGGGGAGCCGACCCAGGATGCGATCAACCGCATGTCACAACTAATTCATGATACTCCCTTCGACGAAATTAAAAGTGAGTACTTCATAGACATGGTAGTTCTAATACTACGACTACTTCCCTTTTTGTATTACGCTTTTCGCATCTTTTTTCCGCCATTTAATATTTCTCTCTCTGTCTCTTGTTTTCTTCATCGTCATCATCATCATCGTCATCGTCATCATCGTCGTCGTCGTCGTCGTCGTCGTCGTCGTCGTCGTCGTCATCATCCTCATCTTCATCTTCATCCTTATCGTCAATCTCATCCTCATATTCATCCTCATCTTTACCTTTATCTTTCTCTATCTCTCGTACTCATTCCCTCCTCTTCCCTTCCTCCCCCCCACCTCATTTGTCGTTTTGCTCCAGGTGAAGCAGTCTTACTGCACAACGGTCTCCTGCACCGGCGGGAGTTGTTCAGCCTGGACGTGAACTCGCTACTGGACCACGTCGACTCGCTGTATACGCGCGAGGAGACCATGGAGCTGCTGAAGAGCTTGGAGCCCCTGAATGACTACCAGGGCCAGGAGATACCTTACACAGTGTGTTGATCCCTATATCCTATAATCCTATCCTTATCCTAATCCTAACTTCCTAGATCCCAACTAATATTATAAAATGCGAAAGTAAGTTTGTTTGTTTGTTACGCTTTCACGCCGTATCTACTGAACCGATCATCATGAAATTTTGCATACACATAGGTTAGGGTACTGAGAAGGATGTAGGCTATATATAAAATCAGGCGGGTGAAGCCGCGGGTAACAGCTTCTAGTTGTCGTATAACAGACAAAGACACAAGATTAATCCTGCGTGCGTGATCTTTCTCCCATATCTTATGATTCAGTAAGAATACTTTAGTCGACCTGCGACCACGAACACTGTCGTGTTCGAATGTGTATAAATAATGTAATAAACGCAAAACCGACTTAGCCGTGTGGTATGGCAGAGTAGAATAGGACCACTCCAAGTCTTCCCGTGATCCCGTGGATGTCGTAGAAGGCGAAGAAATCACAAGCTAAACAAAGCTTATAAACATCAAAGAGACCACTCCAACCCGTCTGGTCAGCGTGGAGATTGTAAGCCAAATTCTCTTAACTGTTCTGGCTAATATATGGCTCTGCCAGTACAGAGATGGTCGTAACTGCAGTGGATACTAAAAAGACATGATAATGATGTAACTTAACAGTCCTTTAACCTCTACAGTTTTTTTTAAACATGTCGATGCCAACGTTGTCAGAACTATTTTTCAAAGTGTAATCTTAATGAATAATAACGTTTCTTTATTTCAGACATCATAGTATATCATGTTATAGGAAACAATATTTACTTCAAATACTTACGAGCATATTTTGCTTTCAGATGTTAGATACACTTGTAAACAACTTTCTTGCTCCTTGGAGACGCATTAAAGAGACTATTAGAGGAAATATTCTCAAGGTAGCTCTTAACAAAGCGATCAAGAACCACTTTTATACCGGTGATAAAAAATATGACACCAGAAGGGCCATGAATATAAATATACCGGTAGACTTCATGCCTAGCGACAAGCCGGCCGACGTCACCCCAGACACAGCACCACCATTGAATTTCAGGAATGCCAATATAAAAGTGTACAGAATCGACTCCCGAAGAGATGATTTAAACAGGAACATCTACAATACTGATCTGCAAACCATATATAAAAATTTTATGCGGTACGAAAGCGAACGAGCAAGAAAAAGTCAAGTCAATATGAACGCTAAGCCGCTGTTTAATAAACAATCGGAAAGTAAATTGAATATTATGAATAATAAGGAATTGAGTGATAAACAAGAGGATTTCTTTAATCGTTTTAATAAAAAACCAGTAAATCCTCTTCGAATTAAATTAGTTGACACTAAAATCACTAGCAAACCAATGAACAATGATCGCATTATGATAATAACGAATAATAATCAAAAGAAAAGTAATATTATGGATAGACCTAGAGCCATAATTAAAAGTGCCAATCCCTACATAGACTTAAACAATAAAGTCAATAGCAAACCAGTAAACAATAATCGCATCATGATAATAACTAATAATAACCAAGCAAAACGTAATATTATGGATAAACCTGAAGCTGTAATTAGAAGTGGCGATTCTTTCGTCGACTTAAACTCTAAATTTAACAATAAAGCCACCAGCAAACCCGTGCACAATAACCGCATTATGATAATAACGAATAATAATCAAGGAAAAAGTAATATAATGGGTAAACCTAGCGCTATATTCAGAAGTGCCGATTCCTACGCCGACCTTAATATGATGAACGTGAACGACACATTGGGGCCAGATGCCGACCAATTTCAATTGGACATGTATCCCGATGTGCCTTTGACGCTGTCTGAACAGCCGTCGCTGCCGCCACCGCCACCGCCAACGCCACCGCCGCCGCCGCCACCGCGGCCGCCGAGTGAATTAAATTTTGAAATCGAGGGAGACAATTTGAAGTTCCAAGTTGACGGAGATAAAGAAGTCATCGTGATAAATAAAAAAGCTGACGCACCTATGGCATCATTTCGCGAAGGTTAGTAGTTGGTGTATGTTAAAGAACTCAAGCTACCCACAAGCCTGTCAGTGTAGCCACAACAGTCAGTGTAGCTTCAGCACTGCCCGCCTCATGGGAGATAAAACCTAAACTGTGTTTTGTAGAAAGTGATACTTTGAAAATGATGTCTGATATTCATAGTATTTAAATTTAGAATCAGAAATCTTTATTTGCATAATACAGAACAAAAGGATGCTAAGACAAATTATAAGAATCATGTATCCGCCATAATAGCATGCAAATTTTATTTAAGCACATTTGTTTAAGAGTCGCCTGGACGCGCATGTCTCCATACAAACGTAAAAAGGGAATTGTGGCAATATTTGATAATTTTAGGGCAAAATTAAGCATCCAATCAAATAATCTACGTACGTTCCTATACGCCGTGTGGTTCCCGGCAGAGTAGAATAGGACCACTCCAAGTCATCCCGTGGATGTCGTAAAAGGCGACTAAAGAAACACAAGCTAAACAAAGCTTATTAACATCAAAGATACCTCTCCAACCCGTCTGGCCAGCGTGGAGAGTGTAGGCCAAATCCTCTGACTACTCAGGCTAGTATATGGCTCCGGTAGTACAGAGAGGGTCGTGCTCCTGCAGTGGAGACTGGAAAGACCTGATGATGATGATGATGATGTTCCTATACAGTTTGGTTAAATTATCAAATGTTTGAGAATTATACGCCTCTCAGTATTTCCATACAAATTTAAAAAGGCTTGTAATTCTCAAACCATTGGTATTTTAACCAAGCTGTATAGGAACGTAAGTAGATTATAATGAGATTAATTGATTAAATGCTTAATTTTACTTCTAAATTATCAAATATGGCCACAATTCCTTTTTTCCGTTTGTATGGAGACATGCGCTTCCAGGCGACTCTTAAGCCAAGGTTAGTTACATAAATATATATATTGATTTTATTGTTCCCAGATATCGACCTTGCGATGACTTCATCGTCATCATCAATATTAAGGAAAAGGAAGCATCACAAAAAGCATCACAAGAAACACAAACGCACACACGGACACGGTAACTTGAGGGAGAAGTTGGCGAAAATAAAGAAAATTGTGAAAAGGTATCGATCGGGCCACAAGAAGTCGAAGCACAAGCGCCACCACAAAAGCGAGAAGCACAAACAGGCATTGAGAAGCTTGAGCATCAAACAGGAGACCTTGCCTTCCCTTTTACCTGAGATGAGGAACGTCTTCAACGCGACCCAAATGAAGTCTGTCAGCGACAGAAGATTCCAGGACAAAGATTTACTATCGACAACGAGGACGCCTCAAGCGCTTGAGTACTCAACTCAAGTGTATGCAGTGAAAAGCAATTTTATGAACGGCTTGAGGCGGCAGATGAGGGGTTACGACGCGAATAAAGTAAACTTGGCTATACAGAAAGTGCACAGTGACGAGGAGATCGCTCTGAAGAGGAACTTGTATAAAGCGATGTCTGTGGAAGTGGGCGAGTACCCGCGGCGAAGCGCGCGGAAATCTAACAAGAGGAAGATTCTTCGCAAGTCTGGCGCGAGCGACGAGGAAGCGCAGTTGAAGCGTAATATCTACAGTTACTTTAACAATATACAGCCGGAATGATTCCGATTAATGTTGATTTTATTTATCACAAACAAACCGACCAAATTCACCATGAATGTGTGGAGTACCACACTCTCACAGAAAATCGACGTTTGAGTAGTAGCTTTAACTAACTACTTTGGGGCTAGCTCAATCTGTGTGATTTGTCTGTATATATTTATTTTTGTTCTAGTACGCCTATATTCATTCGCACATGCTACTTACATATATCATCATCGTCATCATCATGAACAGCCTTCTGTATCTCTCTTAATGCAAGCCACCTGTTTCGGTCTTGTGCCTAACGAAACCAGGCGACACGATCGACCTGCGATTTTCTGGGACCTTTTTCCACGCTGGTCTGGGAGAAAAGAAAAAACATAGAATGTACCAGCCAGCTGCTTCTCTTCCCGCGCAGATTGTAAATAACCATCGAGGGAAATAATTATAATAAATAAATAAATATATACGGACAAACCACACAGATTGAGCTAGTCCCAAAATAAGTTCGAGACTTGTGTTATGGGATACTAACTCAACGAAACTATATTTTATAATAAATACACATATAGATACACATCCAAGACCCAGGTCAATCAGAAGAAGATCGTTTTTCATCTTGACTGACCGGGAATTGAACGGAACCATCCGTGTCACAGGCCGGCGTGTTGACCGCTGCGCCACGGAGCTCGTAACAAGTGTCGAACCTGTGGGTTGCTTAGAAAATTTAAAGTGGATGTAAAATAACAAAACAACGTATGGTTTATTTGTTTAAACTAAATAATTAACATATACTTGTTGGACGTAGGTGTGTAGGGATGGACAATTATATTGTATTGTAATAACTCTATTATAAATAATTATATTATATTGTAATAACTCATTATGAAAAACCCAACCTACTAAATAGAATGCTGGGAAAATATAAGTCGATAATTTGATAGATGGCCTGTCATTATTTATTAATATAGGTACTTATATACTCCGCGTAAATGATAGACAATCTATCGATATGGTTATTAGTTTTGCTCGTCATTGTGATCTATTTAAACGTACGTAAGTTCAGATTTTAAATTTTTGAAATAATTGTTTGAAATGCTATTTTTCTTTTCAGGTAAGATGAACTATGTTATCCCAACATCCCAATCCCAATCCTCACTAATATTATAAATGCGAAAGTGAGTTTATTTGTTACGCTTTTACGCTCTATCTACTAGATATCTACTGAACCGATCATCATGCAATTTTGCACACACGTTGTCTGGCGTACGGAGAAGAACATGGCTACCTTTCATCCCGGAGAAATGAACTGTTGCCGAGGGATCGACACTAACGCGAGCGGAGCCGCGGGCGAAAGATTGATGCAATTAGGTAATCTGTGAGTGTCTAATATATTTTCTTTTTTCAGTGCAACACAATTACAGGTAATTATTAATATTAACAGGACTTAGCACGAACCTTTTTACTACACAACTAGTTGTGGGTAGTGACATTATTAGTGCAAGTGCTCCCACCACCACAAGATGACACCGCCGTACTCCAGTCTCGCTTCGACCACGATGGATGTAACTCCATAGAAACGTCAGCGAAAATAAATAAGTAAAAAGGTTCGTGCTAAGTCCTGTTAATATTAATATTAATAATTATGTGTATGAAGCGCGAAAGTTTAAAAAAGAACAATTACAGGTGTTCCAAATCTTCGATTTTTATACCTCCTCAGTAGAAATGCACTTCAGGCTGAACAAACTTTTTATTTAGTTCAGCTAGACCATTATGGTTCTGCATCAGGTGTTCCATTTTCCGAAATCAATTAGATCCTGTATGTTGCCCAGCACAGCAAGTTGTGTAATAGCTATGTAACAATAAAAGTAGCAGACGAATCCGTCCAGTATTTCTAGAGATTAGCGAGGACAAACAAACAAACTGACAGACAGTTTTTTTTCTAATTCTCACTATAACCTATGTCCCGCACCCGCATGATGAAATGATGATACAAGCACATTTTTTTACTGTTTTATTGAAAATGTAACTCTAATTATGTTATCTATTCATATAATGATAACATAATTAGTTACATATTCAGTCAGCACCCGTGGCCTATTTGACGACAACAAAGACACCTTCATTAATATTTCCTCCGGGATGACCAACAAAACGCCTCCTTTGTGCCACTTCCGGTTTTCAAAATGGCGCCCGCGCTAAACATTAAACAGAATGTCTTCATTCACAGATAAAATAAACAACAGTGATATTCTTTCTCGTTTCTATCAGTTCAAGTGGTTTACTTTTGTAGATATTATTTTGTAACAATTCGTTTCCGGCCAGCAAAGACTTCAAAAGGCCAATTTGCAATCAACATGATAATATAATACAGCAGTTTTTTTTTTATTGTAGGAAGTTCTGTTTGGGCAAAGACAATATAATACGTTTGTGTTTGCCTTAGATGAGTTTGCAAATTGATTTTAGTGAACTTTACATAATACATTACATATTATCACGTCCTTATTCCTTGCGGAGTAGACAGAGCCCAAGGTCATAAAACCCAAAGGTCGCGTTTAACGTGTTAAAAGCGGAAACAAAACAGTGATGGGTTGCTAGCCGGATCGCCTATGGACGTGATTCCGTAGGTTTACGCCTTATCCCTTGACTGGCTTTTATGGTCTGCACGGGAAGATAACCATAACAAACAAGGTTAGTAAACATAGCTCTTTGTTGTTAGCGACCAGCGCTGGAGAGGATTCCCCGGCCACGTGCGGCAAAGGTATGTCCTTCACTTCCTGGCTCCCTCAGATAGCTGGATTCAATTAAGGGCTTCAACCCCGGTATTCCGATGTACCGGAATTCCGGAATACCGCACTTTTTCTAAAATATTGTTTTTTATTATGATTTGAATTGTAGTTGGTTAGACTTATGCATATGTTTAATACATCTGAATTTTTGATTTTAATGAAGGTGCAATAGTCGCATAATTTATAATTCAGTTGTTTTATAATATATACTATCTTGGTATAGTGGCATTTACAACACAATCATCATCATCTCAGCCACTGCTGGACATAGGCCTCCCCTAAGGATTTCCAATATGACCGGTTAGAAGCAGCCTGCATCCAGCGCCTTCCTGCGACCTTTATCAGGTCGTCTGACCACCTGGTCTGGGTGTCCAACGCTGCGCTTGCCGGTACGTGGTCAGTACAATACAATACTTTTACAAAAAATCCGCTCATAAAAATAATCTTGACACTCATTAAAAAAAACTTATTTTATTTTTACTCTAATTCAGATAACCTAATAGTAATTCGAAAGATATTCGAAACAAAGTATAAAACATTTGTAACAAAATAATTAAAAACCTAAAGTCGCGATTAAAGTTGCCACGACACTACTCGTAATAACATGTGCGCTGTGAATGTGTCTAAATGCAGAGTTTCTGTTCGGGGGGCTGGGTGTGCGGTAATGCTTCCCGTAGATACCGTCCCAGAGTGCGAAGCGCGCGGGCTCCAGCGGGCCCCGCAGCGTCACGGCGGGCCCCAGGGACATGTGGGGGCTGTGCTGGCCGTCTGCAGGTGGCCACGCCGGCAGCGACGACCCCTCGCCCACTGGCACTCTGAAACAACATAACACATTCTGAATACATGTTGTTAAGAAATGCAATAATTCCTCACCAGTTTCCCATACCTATCTTCCCTAGGAACCTACTTTCCATTGCCCTATGCAGTACGTAGCACTCAAATGTAAAGTTAACAACAGAGGGCTCGTCAGTCACGCACGCTTTCGCTCATATCAAAGATGAATACGATGGTCGGTTAAATATCCGTCCGGTACGGAGGCCGTGTAGCTCTATGGTTAAATAGTCGTGGTTACTGAAAAGATCCAAAACTAATGTGATTGTGCTCAGATAACTGCTGTCCTTCTTATCACGTGAGTCCTTCATTTATCCTATTGCATATTTTGGTGTATTTATCATTCAGAAAAAAACTAACTTAAAACTTCCTTAAAAGCGATGGAATATCATCCTCGTTATGTAACGCACATGGATAAAATATTACCATCATCATGAGATCTTTTTGATCTCCACTGCAGCAGCACGACCCTTTCTGTACCTACTACCAGAGCCATACATAAGCCAGAGCTGTCAGAGGATTTGACCTACACTCTCCGCACTGGCCAGACGAGTTGAAGAGGTTTATTTGATGTTAATAAGCTTTGTTTTGCTTGTGTTTCTTAAGTTACCTTCTCCGACATCCACGAAAACACCTAAGTCTTCCCGTGGATACTCTAAAGTAGTATTCTACTTTGCTGGGAACCAAACGCCATTACGCCACTGATAAATCAAGTACTTAATTTTCTATTTAATTTCTAGGGTAAAATCTTGAACACATAATCTGTCATGTCATGTGAAGATTTGTAAATATACAATAGTTTAAAAGTGATTTTGTAACCCTTTTCAACTGACTTCAAAAAAGGAAGATACCAATCAATGTATTTCGTAAAAGATTCCAAAACTTAAATAGTTTTATTTTTGGTCATAATTAATAATAAAGATTCACAATCACATATTACACTATAAATCATAATTGTTTTGAAGGAGCCTCGTCGTTTTGTTCTTAATTCTTGAGGCGTCATTTTTAAGTCACAGTTTTGACTTTGTTCTCGTAAATGAAAGCCTTTATAATGTAGCTTCCATTTCTTACATTGGTTCAATAGTTTTAAAGTTTCTCTATTACAAATAAACACAAAATCAAATATTTCCTCTCTATTCATCAGAATTATGAATAGCTAGTAGAATTATGATTCTTACCCTGCCATTACAAAGTTGGTGTAGGATTCCCTCAGTTTCTCTTGCATTGCATAATATTCTTCTGTGTGATTACCTTCAACAGACTCTTCGAAAATTAAATAAAGGTGTGAACAGTGATCCGCGCCGCGCTCCGTCGTATTCCTCACATAAGGAGTGTTCTCATCCACAAACGAATACTCAAATAGATATATTGTATTATTACTGAACTCAGAAAACAGGGTTACAGTCTGAAGCATCGAATACGAAAACCACACGTCCGTAAAATAGTCCACATAAGACAAAATGTTATTTTCGCTCACAGATTCATTGCCGAAGTAAAATTGTTTCACTGCCGCAGCAGCTTCCTCTCTCTCCTCTTCAGAACTGAATTCCAGATCAGCCGGCAAAAAGGCTGAGAATTTTTCATTCATCATGTACTTCCAGGAATCAAATTTGTGGATGGTTATTAAGCCTTCCATATTAGAATATCCATACATAATCGGGTACCTTGCGAGGTTTGGTCTTCTCATCGTATTAACGGGAGCGTCGTCTAGAAATCTCTCAGTGCCTAAGGCAGCTTCCACGCATGGTGAGAACGGTATATAGGTATCAGTTCTATCCGTGAGTTCCTCCATACCAGATAGAAGCGTGTCCCAAGGAACAGTCTTGTAGAACTCTTCTAAAGCATCAAGATCGTTGACATTGTCGAAGTTAAGTAATTTGGCGTAGATTTTCGCGTTCGCTATCGGATCCAGTTGGTTCGTAATAGAGCCAGCGTTGCCACCACTGGCTGCGATGACTTTATGAAACAGCCCTTTTGCCATTGGCGATATCGTCATCAAACCAGCGGAGATTCCGCCGGCGCTGCAGCCCTCTATAGTGACGTCATTGGGATTGCCACCGAAGCTGGCGATGTTTTCTTGCACCCACCGCAGCAGGGCCACCTGGTCCTTCATGCCAGCGTTGCCGGGCACCTCCTCAGTGCCGAGACAAAGAAACCCTTGCACTCCGAGACGGTAATTGAAAGTCAATGCGATCATATTGGTATTATTCAGAAGAGATATCGGTTCCTGTATATTGCCAGCCAGGGAATGAAAAGCCCCGCCGTGGATGGTGACCATGACGGGCAAATTGGTCTGGTTTGTGTCGGGAACGTATACATTTGCCACCAAGCAGTCTTCTCGTCCAGGAAAATTGTGCTGCATGCATATCGTGAATCTGTCCACTGCTTCCAAAGTTTCCGTCCATACTGGAGGTGGAAGGGGTGGCTGAAACATTATATATTGCATTATTAATACTACAATCACTGAGCACATTGTAGAATAGGATCACTCCAAGCCTTCCTGTGAATGTCGTACAAGGCGACTTAGGAAACTCAAGCTAAACAAAGCTTATCAACCTCAAAGAGACCTCTCCAACCCCGGCCAGCGTGGAGAGTGCAGGTCGTTAAACTGTGAGGTGCGAGTGTAAACAGTGTGAACTCAAAGTTGTCATTCGCAACTAGGGAACCCTACACTGCGCGTGGCCTGACACGCACTTGGCCGGTTTTTTTTTAGATATTTTTGACTCGATGGATACGAAGTTCAGGCATTTTGCTTCTTAGTTTCGATCTGGCAGTTTAATCGGGAAAGAACTATCACAACTTGAGTAAATAAATATGCATGAACACTCTTACTTACCATATATTTCTGTCTCCCCGTAGGGGCGGTGGCATAAGGGATGCCATAAAACGCGAACACATTGCTGTCAGGTTGTTTGTATCCCCGCACCGGCCCCTGTCGTATGTTCACTAGCAAAGACTCCCCCCCACTCTGCGCCCCCACCAACCCCACTATTACAGTTATCACCAATACACCCCACATAGTGACGTGGCAAAGAGAAATCTCGGTTCTCCAAAATTCCGAAAATTGCGAGATATTTCCAATAATTCTCAAGAATTCCTGAATAATTCTCGCAGAGGAGAAAAGGAAGAAATTCTCGAGAACAGAATTCGTCCCATTCCCTGACGGCCCGGCATGACTCAAATAATACAAGCAGCCTAATCCCCCTATATATAAACCTCTGATCGATAATTTGATCTGAGATATAAGCAATCTAAAGTTGTATCGATAAAATTTACAGAAATTTTAATTATTTGAAGTTGAATCGTATCTATTCTATACCTAACGTATTTTATTTTTTTATCAAAAGGTACACTAGCGGTTGCCCGCGACTTCATCCGCGTGGAGTTTTATTTTATTACTCAATTATTATTTTTTCGGGTAAACAGTGTAATTTCACCCCTAACTTTAATCTAAAGGGACCTACAAGCCCTCCCTTAACTTTTTTTTTCTGTTTAAAAACATTAAGCAAAATACATCGTGTAGTCTCAATAGTTTGATAATCAAATGACTGTGACATACAGACAGACAGACTGCCAGAAGACACGATGAATTTATAAGAATTCCGCTTTTTGCCGTTCAGCTACAGAACCTTAAAAATGGGTACATTATGCTTAAAACCGGGTCATGTGCTACTTAGTCGGGATAGCCGACTATACGGACTTGTCGCATTCTTAAGGCGAGTTCGGGGTGTGGAAGGCCAAATAATCTCCTTGGCTTGGCATTGGACTCCTGACGAGGCCTAAACTATAGTCGGCAATCCTGACAAAATAGCACGTGAGTAACTCCTTTTTGTCCTTTTTTATCAAACATATATATTTTCTTTCATTAATTTTCAAAAATGCGTATGCTTAGGTGGATGTGTGGTATAACGAGGATGGATAAGATTCGGAACGAATACATAAGATCCTATCAATTGATACTCTAAGATAAGATCCCTCTTAAAGTCGCACCTATAGTGGATAAACTGAAAAGCCATCACTTAACGTGGTATGGTCATGTGCAGAGGAGAGATGCCGAACACCTGGCAAAAAGAATGGCTCATTTAGAGGTAGAGGGAAGTAGAGGACGCGGAAGGCCATGAAAGACGTGGAATATATGTGTCAGATATATGAGGGAATGTGGCGTGAATATAAATATAGTAAACGACAGAAAATTATGGAGAGAGTCGACATACAGAGCCGATCCCACATAGGGATAAGGTGAGGAAGAAGAAGAATATTTTATTTCATCAACATGCTAAACGTGGCCTTTTGATCTTATGGCTTTAGGCTCTGTCTATCCCGTAAGTGATAAAGACATAATACTATGTAATGTATAATATTTTTTCCTTACTTTAATTAACTCCATGCGCAATTATTCGTCACGCGAATTTCCACTATCATAATCCAATAATAACTTATTTATCAGCGGATCTAAAAGTATTATTACACGTCAGTTTTGACATTTTGGACACTTTAATTCACTTATTTCTCGTTTACTGATAAATTAAATAATCTTGGAATAAATTAAACTATATTTACAAAACTGTTATTCGTTAAGCTAAGCCAAGTTGAATAAAAGCTTCTTGAACACACAAAACTTATGAATGCAAAACTTAAACCACCTGTGGCGACCTCTACACTCGCTACAAGAACTAACATGAAGACCCAACTGTGAATATGACGAAACAGCAAAATAGCTACAAGACTTCTCACAAGATAGCGCTGATCAATCCTGAAACGCGCAAACAAAGTTTCTTCGATTTGCGACATAAATAAGACCTCCGACAGAACTCAGTCGGAGCCGTACGGCCTTGGGCGCACACCTTGCCCAGCGGGAAGATCTTCCCTTTGTGGCGGTCGAGCATACCACCTCGCTCCCGCTACACCACCGAAAAATCAATCAAAAAAACAGGGGGTTTTTCTACCCTAACGGTTGGTTTTGTTTTCCAAATTTATATGGGACTAACTTTGGGGTACATCGGGTACACCCTTTCCAGTCAAAAAATAAATTATCAAAATTGGACTACTCCGTAATAGAAACAAAATTTTAATGTACGTTCAATAAACGCACTTTTTAGCATTTCTGTAGTTTTGGTGGTACGGAACACGTGTTCTGGCTCTGACTTAGTCGGTTTTTTCCAGTATATAAATAAATAAATAAATATATACGGATAAATCACACAGATTGAGCTACGAGTAGCCCCAATGTAAGTTCGAGACTTGTGTTATGGGATACTATCTCAACGATACTATATTTTATTACAAATACATATATAAATAAACATCCAAGACCCAGGTCAATCTGAAACAGATAATTTTTCATCTTGACCTGACCGCGGATCGAACCCGGGACCACCCGTGTCGCAGGCAGGCGTGTTGACCGCTGCGCCACAGACCACGTCAAAATTAGGTATATGTAAAGCGTAACAAAATTTACTGAGCTTACCAGCAACTATTCTTCCTTCTATGATGTTCTTGGCGAAGTCATCGTGTCGTAATAGATGTCCCACCATCTTTTCTCTTCTATTCCCAATAATTTTCAAAATATGCCTTTTTTGTCCCACCCTTTTCAGAACCTCTTCATTAGTCTGTACTACCAGAGCCTTATGAGCCAGAGCAGACAGAGGATTTGGCCTACACTCTCCACGCTGGCCAGACGGGTTGGACTTTTGATGTTTGTAAGCTGTGTTTAGCTTGTGTTTCCTAAGTCGCCTTCTACGACATCCACGGGAAGACTTGGAGTGGTCCTATTCTACTCTGCCGGGAACCACACGTTTTACCCAAATTATTTTTCGATTCTACGCCAAAAAGGGCACCGGGAAGGCCGAGAGTGCCGAGACACACTTTTATAAAACAAATAAAAGAAATAATTAAAGTTACCACATATAGAGAAGTAAAAAGACTGGCGGAGGAAAGAGGAATGGAAACAGCTCCACCAACAAAAGCCCAGCTCTTTAATTTAATGATGATGACTAGCAACTAATTTTACCAGGTCTTTCGAGGACAAGGTTGGGTTTGCTGCTTTACTTGACAATATTTACTTCCACTGTGTTCCTCTGAGATGGCGGAAGCCATTATCTGGTTGTATCGAAGTTTATTTTCAGTACTATCTCCTTGCAATGTTAACGGACTAATAATTCTAACTGATCCTCGCAACAGTTAACTTATCATAATATAATTATCTGTATGATAACGAATGTTTGTCACATTGCTCTATGTATATACAGAGTGTTAGGTTAACCAATCTTATCCTTCAGACCATCAGAATATTCAGAATCAGATTAACTATCAACTCATCAAATGAACAAATTTTCTTACGGGATCAGTATTTAACTCGAAAAATTTTATATTTGCATACAATAGTACATTGTGTAGCAAGGGCGGTATAGAAGACATTACGTCAAACGAGCGACTACTAACAAGCACGAGGCGAAGCAGAGTGCTTTTAGTAGTCCGAGTTTGTAATGTCTAATACCGGCCGTGATACACACAATGTTTTTCATCTCACCGAGTAAAAAGTAGAGTAAAAAAAATATTTTTCATATTATGTTGGTTGAAATTGTATAGTATGAATATAGTTTACCTTGAAAATTAATATTTGTGAGTCTGGAAGCTGGCTGATTATATTATTCATATCAACATTATTGACCATCTATTCATTTATCATAGGGAATGTATTTTATACTAATTAATGAAGATTACGATTACTTATAAATATTTTGCCTAAAAATAAATAGCGGCAAACTGCAGTGAGCAGAAAATGTATCCAAGGATTCCACAGGTAATGAAAATGTTTTATCCAAAAAGTGGAAGTCAAAGATCGATGAATACAAACAGCCAGCCACCACGGCCATTAACAATTCCAAATTAGAATTAAGGACAAAAAACTCGCAGTATCGTTCAAATGTTTTTTTTTTTTTATCGAGTTCACTAGCAATTCCAAATTTGAATATTCGACTAGAAAACTGTTTGGATGTAGAAGATTTGACGCTTGTTCGAGGTATAGTGCCCTATTCAATTAAAAAAATTCTTAACAAAAAGTTTTTGCCGGCCCGGCAATTTGTATAAAACACTCCCTCCCTGATTCTATACAATTATAAGACTTCTCTATTTTAACATAGAGGAGTCATGCAAAAACCTCTCTGGTGAAAACCAGGAATCAAAATAGTGGACGAGCAAGAGTCGCCGGCGGCTCTAGTACTACGCGCAAAAACAAACGATAGCGCGTTGCAGGAATCGAGCGTTTGGCACAGCGCCATCTAGTTATAGATACTGGAACGATTTTTTTTATATTTTCTAGTATTACTCCCATAGAAATATTGGTCATTTTGATATGCTAGTTAGATAGTTTGAAAGGTAAGTTTTAAAAGTTTGATAGTTTCTATATTCGCAGACAAGTACAATCCCGGGACATTCAAAAGTAGAATAAATGGGTATCTCTTGGATAGGCATGTAACATCCTCGTCTTCATCGTCACTTACCATCAGGTGAGATGGGAGACAAATGACTATTTCTATAATTAATAAAAAAAAAAGTAAAAGTGTTAACCCTAACACCCAGTCCCAGTAGGTACAGGGTGTCTCATAAAACTAGGCCAATGAAGACATTAATATGGATCACTGTAATCTGAAATAAAGAAAATTTATTTATTTTATTTATTATTAAGAAATAGAAAAAAAACCGGCCAAGTGTGAGTCAAACTTGCGCAATGAGGGTTCCGTACAATATGCTTCGTGAACACACACACTATGTGCAAAAATGTTTTATTCAATTGACTAGCACTATCTAGTGGTGTTTTAGTGAACTATTAACCCTAGTTGAACTTATATTCCACGCGATATTCGTACGGCAATCCTGCATGTACGAATATCGCGTGGAGGAAGTCGCGATACAAAGAGTAACGGAGACGAAAGACCTTGGTGTCCATTTTAATATCGACCTCATAAACGACTTCATATTATTAAAATCTGTAAGAAGGCGTTCCGGAATATAGGGTTCTTAATGAGACAAACACGAAGCTTCACAAATCTGAATGCAGTGAGAGCAGTTTACGAAGCCCTGGTCACAGAATTAATAATAGTTGCCCTGGTGAAAAGCCACTCTGTGGATATTGTGTTATCAAAATAATAAGTATTGAAGGGTGTGACTTTGCTATTGTTTTAGGGAAACCTGTAAAGATAGTGAAAGTTTTTAATAAATAAATGAAAATAATAAATAAATATAGGGACATATCACACAAATTGAGCCAGCCCCACAGTAAGTTATGAACTTGTGTCGCAGGATACTGACTCAACGATAATTTTATAATATATACTTATATAGATAAACATCCAAGACCCAGGTCATACTGAAAAAGATCGTTTTCCAGCATGACCTGACCGGGGATCGAACCCGGGACCCCCGTGTCGCAGGCTGGCGTGTTGACCGCTGCGCCAATGAGCTCGACAAGACAAGACAAAAAGAATTATAGTGAGTTTACCACTTTATTTTCAACTTATAGAATTCTTATTATTTTTCCTGTAATCTTCAAACAATTAACTATATTTTGTATTTTTTTCGAACTTTAGGCCCAGTAGTTTCGGAGATCAGGTGGGGGAATGGTCAAATTTTGCCTTCTTTCGTGAATAAAATCAAAAGTATTGATTTTTTCCGAACAAATAAAATATTTTTGAGATCTTCATAACAAGCCCTTTCATTTGATATATAATACGGTAAGGTCTGCAAAACTTTTTTTAACATTTTCTATTTGGGCCCCTTTAAACTGGCCCTTATTTAAAAAAGATATATATTTACTTTGCACATCCGTGTTTGGGTCATAGGTTTACACCATCTTACCAAATTTCATTTAAGTTGGTTCAGTAGATTCGGAGAAAATCGACTGTGACAGACGGACGGACAGACAGACGCACAAGTGATCCTATAAGGGTTCCGTTTTTCATTTTTTTGTACGGAACCCTAAAATTGTCAGAAAAGGCATGATAATTTAGTTCTTGAGATAATCAATTCGGCATTCCTGAAGATTCCCAGGAATCGGAAACAGCCAATTTAAAAAAAAAAGTCGTTCGAAGAGTATTCATTATCAAACACTTACGAGTAGAACGGAAATCTCTCTTCTCTCATCTTTGTACTCAACTAATTCGTCTTTGTACTAAAACAACTACCGCGTTATCTACAAATTTCAGATATAAAGTTTAAGGGAACATTAAGTAGAATACAATCTGCTGTATCAATCTTTAGGAGTGTATGAACAGTCTGTTTTAGAAACAAAAATATTTAATTCTTCAAGCTATTTGGTGCTTTCTGTTTTTGTTTTTCTCAAAAATCGGTGTCACTTAGTTTGATCACTTTCCTCCATATCTTACAATTTCAAAATCTCCCAATCGATCAAGTTTGTTGACAGCCGTAAGTACCTATATGAAATTGTATTTTACATGAAATTTTAGAAAACCCAAGGCCACGCTTAGCATATTACTGAGTGTAAAGGTGGAAAGCGGAATCAAAATTATAATGGGTTGTAAGCCGCATCGCTTTTTGACGTGACTTCTTACATTTCCACCCAATCCCGTGACTGGCTTTTACAGTCTGCGCCGGAAGAAAAGCAACTGGTACATTAAAAGGTAACGTTAATATAATCATTAAAAAAATAACTAAATGAAAAAAGCCGGAATATCCAGACCTCGGAATACCGGGATTGGAAGGCCTTCAGACTTTTTTTTTACTAGCTATTTAGGTCCCACTGCTGGGCAAAAGCCTCCCCTTCCATTTTCCACCAAGTCTTATCCAGTACCCTGTCTTGCCATTCCTTATAAAATGCACACAACTCTTCTTTCCATCTCATTTTTGGCTTTCCTCTAAAACGCTTGCCATTAATAGGAACCCATTTGGTTACTGAACGTGCCCATCTTTCAGACATCATACGGCATACGTGCCCGCTCAGTCCCATTTAAGCCTAGCGGACTTCTTTCCCACGTCGATCACTTGAGTGATGGAGCGCAGCGTGGTATTTCTGACCCGGTCCGTCCTTTTTATACCCAACATACTGCGCTCCATCTATTTCTGTGGCTCCATCGCTCTTTGGCAAACCTGCAATTTGTTTTTTTGTTGGCAAGTCCTTCTGACTTATAATCGTCAAATTCCTTAAGGTAGCTTTGAAAATATGACACTTTTATTGGCAAATTACATTCAACTAGCTTGCCGCGTGGTTCCCGACAGAGTAGAATAGGACCAGTCCAAGTCTTTCCGTGGATGTCGTAGAAGGCGACTTAGGAATCACAAGCTTTATTTAGCTTATAAACATCAAAGAGACCTCTCCAATCCGTCTGGCTATGGAGAGTGTAGGCCAAATCCTCTGACTGTTCTGGCTAATATAGTACAGAGAGGGTCGTACTCCAGCAGTGGAGACTTAAAAGGACCTGATGATGATGATGCAACTAGTTGTTTTCCCTAAAAACTGACCTGGCAACCGAACCTTGTCAATTTCGAGGCCTAATCGGAAATCTAACGTGACAAACATTCATTATCATATAGATAATTATATTTTAGTGATTCACATATGTATGAGTAACGAGTGTTATTATTTTGTTATCTTGTATACGTAATTAATTTGATGGAGTACACAGGAGCGAAGACAATATACAGCATGTAACATGACCTTCGACATACTCTTAAAGGAGTTGTTTGTTTGTTTTTCGTGTGTGTAAGTGGCCAACACTGTCAGATTTTTCAAGGTGCCTTAAGGCATCTGACATAGCTTAACGACTGCCATCAACGATGACAGCCGGGACCAACGCTTAACGTGCCTTCCGAAGCACGGAGGAGCTCTAGATAAGTTTTATGCCACTTGCGGTCACCCATCCAAATAGGGGGTGACTCGACCCGTCAATATGAACAACTTTTGCTATGGGATCAATGCTGAGAATTTGAAAAATTTCAATACTGTGTTGAGGTTCAAAGAAAAACCATAGAATATAATAGAGATATAGAATATACCGTATAATTTTTGTTCGTCCAGACTGAAAAAGCTGGTTGAGGGAATAGGCGAAAATTTAAGGAATCACGTCTATAGGCGATGCGGTTAGCAACCCATCACTATTTTGATTCCACTTGCCACTTTAACGTCCACTGACACGCTAAACGTAGCTTTTGGGTTTTATGACATTGGGCTCTAACTACCCCTCAAGGGAAAAAGACGTGATAATATGTATGTACAGAATATACCAGCTGGTTTTTACCCATGCAGACCGTAATAGCCAGTCAAGGGATTGGGTGAAAATGTAAATAATTACATCGATAGGCGATGTGATTAACCACCCATCACTATTTTGATTCCGCTTGCCACTTTAATTAAGGATTTGTGTGTTTGTTTGTAATGAATAAACTCAAGAGAACTATACAGGTTAAGGTACTGAGAAGGACATAGGCTATATATCACGCGGACGAAACCGCGGGTAACAGCTAGTTTGCCCATAAATAACATTATTTGGCGAGCGCTGCAAAACTTGTTTCTAACATCTAAGCATATTCCCAGTTTAATCCTCGCATGGGATGCTTCGGAACCCGGGGCCTGGAAATCAGGGGTCAGCCCGGGGGCCCAGATAGACTAAATAAATAAAAATATAGGGGACATATCACACAAATTGAGCTAGGCCAACAGTTAGTTGTGAACTTGTGTCGCAGGATACTAACTCAACGATACATATTTTATATAGATAAACATCCAAGACCCAGGTCAATCTGAAAAAGATCGTTTTCCATCATGACCTGACCGGGGATCAAAACCGGGTCCCCGTGTCGCAGACTGGCTACTACGACTGGTAACTACTACGCCACGGAGCTCGTATGCTCTGAGTGATAAATTAATGTCCCAAATCTATAAACATCAAAGAGACCTCTCCAACCCCTCTGGCTAGCGTGGAGAGTTTAGGCCAAATCTTCTGACTGTCCTGGCTAATATGGTTCTGGTAGTACAGGGAGGATCGTGCTCCTACAGTGGAGAGTGACAAAGACCTGTTGATGATGATGATGAATCTAAGCAAGTTCCTAGTTACATCTTCATCTGAAATGCTTCGGAACCCGGGCTCTGCGGGCCGGGGGCAGGCCCGGGGGCCCGGATAGACTGTAAGAAAACTGCACGAAAACCAACCGAACAAAATCGCGGGAAGGAACTAGTAATAATATGATTCATTATATCATTGAAACTAACGTGAGATAAATACATTATATTTAAAAACGGGTCACTCACGTGCTACTTTGTCGGGATTGCCGACTATAGTTTCGGACTCATCAGGAGTCCATTTTCAAGGCGAGTTCGGGATGCGCGACGCCGAAGTATCCCGTGCCCTTACTGCGTAAATCCAGACTTCCCAAACCGAATGTCACAAGGGAGGAGATCAAAGCCCTGAATGACTTACGGAACAACTCAGACCTATTAGTACTACCAGCTGACAAGGGCAACGCGACAGTCATAGTGGATGCGGCTACTTATCAAGAAAAGCTTACACAACTTGTAAGTGATACGTCAACTTATAAAAAGGTCAATTATAACCCTACCGCACGAGTTACCGCGGGGCTTGATAGGCTGTTGCGATCACTTTCTAATGAAGACCTTAGAAAGCGTCTACGTCCTCAAAATCCCACCACGCCTAAAATCTATGGGCTTCCTAAAGTGCACAAAGAAAACTGGCCGTTGAGACCCATTGTAAGCCAGATAGACGCACCAACGTATAAAACGTCCCGATTTATGTCAGATATTTTACAAACCCTGACAAAAAGGACTGGGAGTTACGTAAGGGATTCTACACATTTCATCGATCTACTAAAGGGAGTCAAGCTATCCGACGAGGAACTAATGGTAAGCTTCGATGTGACATCTTTGTTTACAATAAATGTACCAGTAGAGGAAACTATAAACATTATTGCAGAGCAAATAAAGGTTACTGACATACCTACTGAGTACATGCGTATCATTGAATTTTGTCTAAAAAGCGGATTCTTTGTATGGCAAGGTGAATATTACACCCAAATCGATGGAGTGGCAATGGGATCGCCCATAGCGCCAGTGGTGGCGAATATCTTCATGGAATGGTTTGAGGAGAGAGCGTTAAGTACTGCAACGACCAGACCCAGGCATTGGTGGAGGTATGTTGATGATGTTTTTGCAATATTGCACAAAGGCCATATAACGTCATTTTTAGAACACCTAAATTCTTTACATCCGAAAATTAGTTTTACCACGGAAAAAGAAAAAGATGGCGTTTTAGCTTTCTTGGATGTGCTAGTGATAAGGGAATCGAATGGAGAGCTGTCACATACGGTACATCGCAAACCGACGCATACGGACCGTTATCTAAGGGCAGATTCACACCACCACCCAGCTCATTTAGCGTCGGTGCCACGTACTCTTATCAACAGAGCAATGCGTCTATGTGACCCCCAGTTTCTAGACTCAGAGCTAGCACATGTAAAACACGTTCTGGAAGCTAATGGATTTGTGTGGAGACAAAGTTGTAGGGTCAGTGCGAATAACAACATGCACACGACATCTGCGGATAGAGCTTTATTATACCTGCCAATTGTGAAAGGGATTACCGATAAAATTGGAAAGTTGATACGCAGGAAATATTGCATTAAAACTATTTTTCGGCCTTTAACACAAATTAGGCAATTGGTACGCTCTCCGAAAGACAGAAACCCACTAAATATACCCGGAGTATATGAAGTACCTTGTGACTGTGGAAAGAGCTACGTGGGTGAAACATGCCGTAATATATCCATCAGACTGAGTGAACATATCAGAAGCTTGAAGAAGTTGGACAGTAAGGGATCAGCCATCGTCGAACATACGCTAGAGTCTAATGTCAACCATTATATCCGGTTTGATAAGGCTAGAGTCTTGGCTCGGGAAAAGACTTTCTTCCCCCGAAAAATAAGAGAGGCCATAGAGATCAGTCGTCGGCCAAACTTCAATAGAGATATAGGATGGACTTTACCCGCAACCTGGAGACCGATTCTTCAAGTGAAAGATAATTTCGAGCACACAGAGCCAATAGAGACTGACACAATTAGCTCTTTCCACACACAAGCACCGTCATCGGACACGGAAGATGACGAAACGGTGACCAATGCGAGTACCACCCTGACGTCACATCATCCACATCCCCCGCCCGCACAGCCTCCTATCCCCACCACGAGGAGCCAGCGAGCAGCGCTGCGTGCGGCGCGCCGCGAAAACGCAGTAAGGGCACGGGATACTTCGGCGTCGCGCATCCCGAACTCGCCTTGAAAATGGACTCCTGATGAGTCCGAAACTATAGTCGGCAATCCCGACAAAGTAGTACGTGAGTGACCCGTTTTTAAATATAAAATATGATTCATCTTCAAAAAGTCAATTATTGGAAAATTTATCGATGAAACCTTTGATTACAAGTATCTCGTATCAGTTTATCAAAAAAAACTATATACATAGATAAATAGGAGGTCTGCGGTTGTCTGTATTATTTGAGTCATGTGGGCCGTGTTGGTGATAACTGCGTTGCTGGGGCTGGTGGGGGCGCAGAGTGGGGGGGAGTCTTTGCTGGTGAACATACGACAGGGGCCGGTGCGGGGGTATAAACAACCTGACAGCAATGTGTTCGCGTTTTATGGCATCCCCTACGCTACTGCCCCTACGGGGAGACAGAAGTATATGGTGAGCATGAGTGTGAATGATTTCGTTGAAGCTTGAATCACCAGGGAAAAAAGATGATTCTGGGGTTCGGAAAAATTGACTATTGGCAATTTGTATGACATTACATTGTTATTTTCCATATTTTTGATCTGCAGAAAGTGCAATCTTATTTATTTAGATATTTAAGCTTTACTTAAAAAATAAAAAAACAGGTTAGTTTTTTTATTGTTTTCCATACTTTATATAGTTTAAACAACAAGGTCCTGCAAGATTGTAAATGAACAGACCCGCAAATACGGAGATAAAAATACGGGATTCGAGGCCCTTATCAGGATCACTAATAAAATATCTAAAGACCCTATTTACTTTGGAAGGCACGTTGGTCCCGTCCCAGCTGCCATCATTGATGTCTCCTTAACCGAACGTTTTTCCTCTATTATCACATCATTAATATATACGATTTGACCAGTCTTTACGACCGACTGCCAGCCATCTTGGTCAGTGGCTCTGAAAACCAAAATTGAGCATCTGATTGTAGTTATAACAACACATTTTTTTATTGTTTCAGCCACCGCTACCGCCCCCCGTATGGACGGAGCCCTTGGAAGCAGTGAACATGTTTTTAAGATGCATGCAGCACGACTGGGCAGGCCAGCAGGCTTTTCCTGGAATGCAGGAGGACTGCTTGGTGGCAAATGTATACGTACCCGACACCAACCAGACTAACCTGCCTGTCATGGTGACCATCCACGGCGGCGCATTCCATTCCATGTTTGGCTCCTTACTAGCACCGATCTCTTTTCTAAACAACAATTCTAATATGATCGCGGTGAATTTCAATTACCGACTCGGAGTACAAGGGTTTCTTTGTCTTGGCACTGAAGAGGTGCCCGGCAACGCTGGCATGAAAGACCAGGTGGCCCTGCTGCGGTGGGTGCAAGAGAACATCGCCAGCTTCGGTGGCAATCCCAATGACGTCACTATCGAGGGCTGCAGCGCCGGTAGTATCTCCGCTGGCTTGTTGACGATATCGCCAATGACTCAAGGACTGTTTCACAAAGTCATCGCAGTCGGCGGTGGCATCGCTGGCTCTCTTACGAACCAACTAGACCCGATAGCAAACGCGAAGAGCTACGCAAAGCTACTTAACTTCGATAATGTTGACGATCTAGATGCTTTAGAAGAGTTCTACAAGACTGCTTCTTGGGACACGCTAGTATCCAGTATAGAGGAATTCACGAATAGAACTGATGCGTACTTACCGTTCTCGCCTTGCGTGGAAGCTGACTTAGGCACTGAGATATTCCTAGACGACGCTCCCGTCAATATAATGAAAAGACCAAACCTCTCAAGCTACCCAATCATGTATGGATATGCTAATATGGAAGGCTTATTTAACATCGATTTTTTTGATTCATGGAAATACATGATGAATGAAAAGTTCTCAGACTTTCTGCCGGCTGATGTAGAATTCAGTTCTGACGAGGAGAGAGAGGAAGTCGCTGCGTCAGTGTAACAGTTTTACTTCGGCAATGAATCATTTCATTTTCATTTATTTATTTCTAAACAATACAAAATTGTGTTGAAATTATTCTTAAAATTTAACATATTACCTACGCAATCAATTTATATAAAAAAATAGAAATTGGACAAAAAAAAAATTACACAATCTGTGAGCGACAGTAACGTTTTGTCTTATGTAGACTATTTTACAGACACCTGGTTTTCGTATTCGATGCTCCGGACTGTAACCCTGTTTTCGGAGTACAGTAATAATACAGTATATCTTTTTGAGTATTCGTTTGTGGACGAGAACACTCCTTATGTGAGGAATACGAAGGAGCGTGGCGCGGATCACTGTGCCCATTCTTATTTGATTTTCAACGAGTTGTTCCAGCCTGCCTACAATTACACGGAGGAATATTATGCAATGCGAGATGCGATGAGGGAATTCTACACGAACTTCGTTACTACAGGGTGAGATACTTGTTCATAATTATGATAAATAATAGAGAGACATATATGATATTGTGTTTGTAATGGATAAACTCAAACTGCTGGACTTTTTTATGGAAGCTAAATTAGCTGCTAACATAAGCAATGGCCTATGTCCAGCAGTGGACTTCTTGCGGCGGAAATGATGATGATGATGACATACAAAATAATTTACGAGCGCAAATTCAAAACAGTTATGTCTTTCATTCTTTTCCATGCTGGTTTGGGAGAAAAGGAAAAACAAAGAATATACCAGCTGCTTTTCTTCCTGCGTAGACGTAAAAGCCGGTCATGGGATTGGGCGAAAATCTATGGAACCACGTTATAGTCGATGCGGCTAACAACCCATCACTAGTTTGATTCCGCTTTCCACCTTAACGCCAACACGCTAAACGTGGCCTTTGGGTTTTACGACCTTGGGCTCTGTCTACCCCGCAAGGGATAACGGCATGATAATATGTATGTATGTTACGTCCTTCCACGTTGGCCTGGGAGAAAAGAAAAACGTTAACCAGCTTCTTTTTCCCGGTTGCCTCCTCAGCTGGAATGCTTTGGAGACCGTCAATATCACAGCATTCTATGTAATAAAATAAAGCAATGTTTTTACGGCTGCCTGTCTGACGCAAACCCTCCTTGGGTAGACGCAGGACCGTAAAAATGGAGTACAACTCAATCTCGATGGTATTCAGTATGTATTGGTTTGTTTTAGAGTGCCAGTGGGCGAGGGGTCGTCGCTGCCGGCGTGGCCGCCTGCAGACGGCCAGCACAGCCCCCACATGTCCATGGGGCCCACCGTGACGCTGCGGGGCCCGCTGGAGCCCGCGCGCTTCGCCCTGTGGGACGGTATCTACGGGAAGCATTACCGCACGCCCGCCCCGCCCAACAGAAACTCAGCATTTAGACACATTCACAGCGCACATGTTATTAGTGTCGTGGCGGCTTTAATCGTGGCTTTCGGTTTTTGCTAATTTTGTAAAAATAATATTGTTTTATCGTTTGATGAATTTTGCAAGTTATTATTTTGGTTTTCTCAGTTTTATATAAAAAATAAAATAAGTTATTTACCAAAAGTGACAAACTTTTATTATGAGTGAATTTATAATCACTGGTCGAGACGGTGTAATGATTATTTCATTTGTCCATATTCGTTGAACGTATGGTCAAAAGAATAAACTTGAATACATATATACTTACATGTTTGCATACATACATACATAAGCACGAAAAAATACAACTCCTTAATTCAGTCCTGAAAAAAGGGACGGGATTCCGGAATTCCGCGACCTGGAATACCGGGATTGGAAGCCCTAAATTTCTTTCGGCTGCCATTAGATGGCAGTCGTTAAATTATGTCAGATGCCTTTAGGCAGCTTGAAAATGTGATACTTATGCTGGACACTTACACTTGAAGGTAAGTGGTGTATGTAAGTGGCCGATATAATGCCAGACCATCGGCTGATACACTATACAGAGTGATATGAATTGATTGACATCCTTTTAAATATAGACCGTATGTATAGCTATCCCACCCATAGGGCTTCAACGTTCTCTTAACCACTGAGACCCATCGGGACCCTATGGGATCCCTTGGGGGACCGATAGAACATTGGGTACCATCCACTGGGCCAAAATCCTACGTCCTCATGGCACCAGCTGAAAATCAGCGCTGTAGCACCCCGCTATCAGTATAAAGCTGAGTTGGCCGCCTTTTCGGCAATTACCATTTTATTTTTAGTTTGTAAGTATTGCATTTGTATCAAAATGTATTTATTAAAGCAGAAAAAGATATGCTTCTGATTTAACAATGGCCCCACACACATACAACGTTTGTTGTTATGTATTTCTTCCTTCTTTCTTTCTTAACCTCCAAATACTACCAAAACTACCAGTCTCAGAAAAAATTAAAAATATATTCGCACGCTTTAAATATTGCGCCACTCGTAGATGGCGGACGGCAGTGATTTCAAATTCACCCTTGGAGACGCTGCAGCGTGCTAGCGCCTCTGCGGTGCGGCTGATATTATTAGAACAATACCAGGATGATTCCTTTCGACTACAATTCTACAAATCCTTTATTGTGAAGGTCACTAATGGGCAAACCCTCGAAAATCTTTAAATAGACTCACCGTAGCAGGCTAGTCGGCTCCCGATGTAGCAGCAGAGTCCTGGACGGCGCCTAAGTTTGATGTTACACAATCACATACACGCACGAAAATGTCCTGTGGATCCTTAGGGAAGTTTGTCCATGAGCGGCGGGACGCGACAAAGATCAGCGTTCCTCGTGGGTTGCGGGCGACGCGATACGCGACGAAGAAAGGCTTTCTCTAGGCGAGAGAAAGTGCGGACAGAAGGCCTGGAGCGTCAGGCCCAGCGGGTGGTGCTTCACGCGTGCGAAGACACCGGCGGTTGCGAGCACTTGGCCAATTTGAATGACCTAGCGGGAAGGACACGCGTGTAATCCCTCAAAGTGCGTGTGCGGAACTGTTTGTTGCGCGACAAAACCTAGCGTGGTTTGCCATATTTAAAAAACTCTCGAGAATATGACCAATTAGCGACCTCTCCTGGATTTGCGTTCGAATAGTTACACCACTTGGCGTAACCAACCCTTTTATTTTATAATTGTTTTACGGCCTTAGAGCCTACGAGTCCTTTAGAGCCTTTCTTCATTTATTTCGCGAGTTGGCGATCTAACAACGAAATGAAGGTGTAATTCATTTCGTTGCTTTCACGGAGCCCCTAGCGACAACTCTTCGCGAATCAACTGATATAATCATTGACGACGCAGCAAGGCGGACAACCACTAGCCTGCTAAGTAGATCTCACTGCAGCCGCACCATGACAATCTATTTTAGTTATTTGACACATTATTTTTAAATATAGGCATTTATAACACCAAATAACACCAATTTCACGTTTTAAAGTCCACTAGAATCAATTTGCAAAACAACCTAAAACAGACATCGTGTAGTCCGCTAAAATTCCCGCCAAGAACTTCTCAAATTCACCCTGGATACAGCGAGACGCCATTGTCGTTACTGTCAATATTTTGGCGCCAATTCGGCAGTTCACAAAGCATGTTCGCAAATCCTAAACAGAATCGCATTACAACATTTGAATGGATTTTATTTATGTAAAAAAAGGTATTTATTGTACTTTTATGGGAATGGTAGTAAGTACACGAGTTACGAGGAATCCTTTACGGCTTTTTGAAGTTTGAATGGACATCCGGAGGCGCGCGTGATTGCCCGATGTATTGGTTAACACTGGGGTTGCCAACCATACTGTTGAAAACAGTATTATAATTTTTTTCGCTCCTTAATATTTGTTACTGTTCAATAAAAAAAGAATGCGAAATACTGTTTTTATGACCGATGGTACTTTAGACCTGCAGGCCCCATGTAAAGTTTGGTGAAGTGATGGGACAATAAAACTATAGTTTCTATTTTTAATTTATTAAAATGGCCCCTCGTTTATTTTACCATTAACTTTAAGTATGCTTTATGAACATACTAGCAGCCCTACCCGGCTGCGCCCGGGCATGTATTATACTTTAAAACCTTCCTTGTGAATCACTCTATCTATTGGTGAAAACCGTATGAAAATCCGTGGAGTAGTTTTTGAGTTTATCGCGAACAGACAGACAGACAGACAGACAGACAGACGCGGCGGAGGACTTTGTTTTATAATATGTAGTGATAGTGATGTAGTGATGATCATTTTCAAAAAATACAAGGAGTTGTAAAACGTCAAAAGGTATTCAATACTGTTTACTTTTCTTAAATACTGTCCATTTTGTTTCTCCACCCTAAGTATATACTTGTTTTCTCTTAAATAAAAGTTGACAACCCTAGTTAACACTGAAAAGATGTTTTTTTAAATCTATGGTTAACATGAATGAGACATTTTCTCGCGAGAACCACGGAGGAATTCAAAAATGCGATCGTTTTATCAATGGATTGGAAGGAATTAATACACGGTAGCACAATTGCCGTCAATGCTGTAGGTAAGTATTACAGCGCTTTCAAATTGTATGTGCTTGACGAAAGACAGATAAATAAAAATCAGCCAAGTGCGAGTCGGGCCACAAGCAGTGTAGTTGCACTTAGACGTCATTGGATCAGTCAGTTGTCTTGCGAACTCAACTTAAGATTCCATAGTAACTGCGTTTTATACAACGTGTTAATGAATAAGCGCAAAACCTCTTAGGTGGTGATTGTACGCGACTCTGCAACTCGACAAAAAAAACAGCTATTCTATATATTCTGGTCGAGTAGGTATTGAAATAGTAAAAATTGTTCATATTCATAAGCACAATCACCACCTTAGAGGTTTTGCGCTTAATCATGCTACTGTCCTGAATTTTTCGCACATCTATAAAAAAACCATTTAGCTAACAGGGGGTACGGGTTGTACTGGTTAGTTTGATCAGTAAAAGAAGGTATGTCCGAGAAAATGGCAAGAAAAGAGCAAAATTTGATTGTTTGTTTGCATAGAAAAGGCTCTGAAACTAAAGGACCGATTTTCAAAACTCTTTCACCTATAGATTGCTAATTTGTCTGCGGATAACATAGGCTATAATTTACGCGGACGAAATTGTTGGAATATTCCTGGTATTGTATAATGGTTATGCAATGAGTAAATTAAAATAAACGCCTGATAAAAAAACATCAGCAATCTCTTCTTCGCTCATTATTTTCATTCGGTAACATTTTATTTTAAAAGGCGCTGAGTCCGGCGTTTAAGTAATACCGGGACCTCAGATCGGGCCTAATGAAACATACTAATTAACAAAGATATTATGATTCAAAAATATTGAATCACTTGTATTTAAAATTCTTAAATTCACCGAGTGACAAAAACTATGTTGTGCTAATTATGATTAAAAGTTAAAGTTCTGTAGTCCTATCTTAAACTGATATTTAACTTCATCATCATCATCAGGTCTTTCTAGTCTCCACTGCAGGAGCACGACCCTCTCTGTACTACCAGAGCCATATACTAGCCAGAGTAGTCAGAGGATTTGGCCTACACTCTCCACGCTGGCCAGACGGGTTGGAGAGGTTAATTAACTTAAACGTTTCTTATTTTAGTTTAAATGTTTTAATTAATCGGACTCCAAAGCTGTATTGAAGTGACTGATGTGTCAAGAACTAAATGAACCGATTTTGATGAAACTTGCACTGTTCCCAAAGTTGCGCGATACCTAACAAACAAATGAATACAACATACAAAACATGTATAACGCATACTTTTTAAAGTTTATTTTATATAGTAGGTTTCTTAAAAGCAAGTACACATTATTTTTACAGAAAAAATAAAAGTTAAACTAAAACGCATACTTAGAAGCTACAACATAGCGGTATAAGTAGGGTAACATACTATTAAAGACAATATAATACTAACGAGATCACATACTTACTATACAACAAAAACTAGGCAATTTCAATTTTCAATATTACATGCATACGGCTCGAATTGATAACCTCCTCTTTTAAACATACATACTGTCACGTCTTTTTACCTTGTTGGGTAGACAGAGCTTAGGTCTTAGATCTAAAGCCACGTTCAGCATGGTGGTGGGCGTGGAGATGGAAAACGGAATCGAAATAGCGATGGGTTGCTAGCCGCATCGCCTATTACCATGATTCCTTAAATTTTCGTTCATTCCCACGATTGGCTTTTACGATCTACTCAGGAAAAGAAGCAGCTGGTACATTGTATGTTTTTTCTTTATTCTTAGACCAACGAGGTAACTTCGGAAAGACCATTTTTTTTTAATTTATGGAGGTAATAGACCTTTTTTGAAGTCGGTTAAAAAAACTGCTAATAGAGACGACTACGCAATACCACAACAATTACGATTCCACGGTCACCACTCGGCCCCCGACCAGCCCATCGAGCCTTTACCTGCGTTATTGACCACAATCATCTATCTATACCTAACCTATTAATAATATTTTTTGCAATGTGACTTGTATAGAAACAGGTAGATCGTATTCCTTTATAGAATCCCACACATAAATTTAGGGTTCCGCGACTCAAAAGGTAAAAAAGAACCATTCGGTTGCCCGAATGTTCATGTGCCTGTATGTCAAGACCTTTTTAGTACTTCGGAAGGCACGTTAAGCAATTGGTCAAGGCCACAGAGAAAACATATAGGTCCAGGCTGTCATCATTGGGGTCATGACCCCAATGATAGATTTTTCAAGCTGCCTCATTTGACATGTCAAATGAGGCAGCTTGAAAAATCAAACACCAGTGTTTGTCCGAAGACGAAATGATGACGAAAACAAACAAACAAAAACTATTATATTTTTGGGGACAGTCACGTTTTTTCAAAATCCAAAAACTAATTGAAGCATAGAACAACCGAGAATGGTGGATCTCCTCTTTCTTTGAAATCGGTTGAAAATAAGAGTAACTGTCATCAACATTTCAGCCGCAAGGAGTCCACTGCTGGACATAAGTCTCTCCTTAGATCTCCAATAAAACCGGTTGGAAGGTGAAAGCGGCCTGCATCCAGCGTTTCCCTGCGACCTTGGTCATGTCGTCTGACCACCTGGTCGGTGGGAGTCTGACGCTGCGCTTCTACGTGGTCGTCATTCGAGAGCCTTTCTGCCCCATCAGCCATTGGTTCTACTCCCTATGTGCCGTTTTCTAATACATCACATCTTCTTCATCATCAGGTCTTTTTTAGTCTCCACTGCAGGAGCACGACCCTCTCTGTACTACCAGAGACATAAGCCAGAGCAGTCAGAGGATTTGGCTTACACTCTCCACGCTAACCAGACGGGTATGAGAGGTCTCTTTGATGTTTATAAACTTTGTTTAGCTTGTTTATAAGTCGCCTTCTACGACATCCACAGGAAAACTTGGAGTGGTCCTATTCTACTGTGCCGTGAACCATGGCCTAATGCATCACAATTAAATAACTTTTGTACGGAACCCTCAGTTGTGAGCTAGGCTCGTACTTGTCAAGTTTTACTCCCTGTTGTTGAAATTCCAAATCTATAGATAGTTTGTTGCACAATGTTAATGGTTTGATGCTCTCTGGTATTAAGGTTGGCATGTTATTATTCATACCGATTTAGAAATTTCTTTATAGGCCTGGGAACAAAGAATCAGCTGATTTTCTTCATAAATTCTGCCGCCATGTAGCGACAATATAATTGTGTTTATTGGACATTAAAACATCCAAAACTAGTGCCATAGTTTGGAAAATACTATAATAAGATATATAATATATGTTTTGTACATACATACATTTTAGGCTTAGAGTATTGAAAGTAACTGTAGTGAGTACTGTAGTTAATACGAGTATTGATACTCTAAGCTTTTAGGATATGCACGGGGCGGACAAACATACACATATACTATATACTTTGTTTTCGGGTTTAACTTTTCTGGCCGATTGTTTGACACCGGGACGACCGCTTGCGTGGTATATTCGCCCATTCCCCTAACCAGCTTTTAAATCTACTTACGTCGAGAAAAGAAAGCAGTTTGTTTATAAGTACATACCTTTGTTTTTGCTGGTCTGGGAGGAAGGAAAAAACAAAGAATGTACCAGCTGCTTCTCTTCCCGCGCAGATCGTAAAAGCCGTATTAGGGAATGTGCATCAGGAATCATGTCATTAGGCGATGCGGCTAGCAACCCATCACTATTTTAACTCCGTTCTCACCTACAAGCACACCAACATGCTAAATTCTGGGCTCTATCTACACCGCACCGCAAGGGAGAAAGACGTGATAGTATGTATGTATGTTTTTTCTAATTTTCCAGACGTATTTGTAAAATCGCATCTGGATCTAAGGCACGAAAATTTAGTTTTTGTGGTGGCAAGTGTCCAAAAAACGAAGTTTTCGTAATTCAAGTTCACCGGCTATGTATAACAGTACATGAGAGGAGAGCGGCGATATGCTCCGTCCTTGTCGCGCGTTACGTAAGGTAAGCTTGCTCTTGACTTGGATTGGCACCATTGGCACGCAGGACTCGTATACTTAGAGGACTATTTTGATATCGCTCGATACTGCAATCCCAACTAATTTTATAAATGCGAATGTAAGTTTGTATACCGAAGTGATCATCATTAAAAATTGCATACACGTTGTCTGGATTATGAAGAAGGACATAGGCTACCTGTCATCCCTGAGAAAAGTACGGTTCCCGAGGGATCGACACTAACGCGAGTGGAGCTGTGGATTGGGATTCAAACACTTCTATCAGGGTTCTGATGAGAAAGCCCTTACTATATAGACTTCCAAGACATACAGTCAACCGACTGTAATTTTTTGCAAGGGCAGTGTGTCTTTTTATATTTGTTTAAAAAAAGCTTGTTATCCTAATGGAAACTGCTTTTAGACTTTGGTCGGATTAATAAAAAAAATTATACATATAACGGAATAACGGTGCTACGCTATGGCGCTAGTTCAGTCTGGTTTGTCAATAGGTATATTTGATTTCCCTTTATATTTATTTAAAGTATTTTTCTCTCTTACCCTTTACTTTGCCTTCTTTTACCTCTTATTATAATAAGATGACAAAACGCAGTAAGCAAAACGTACTTGCACTGATTTGTAAGCGGTTTTGTCGTCAATGTCAAGTGTGAATGTACTTATTTGTTTGTGATGGGTGGGACGTTGATGGGCCGTTGGGTGTTGTCCATTTATTTATTCCATGGAGAGCTCGGAGAATGGCGACAGTACGACCGGAAAGAAACCGCGGCGCTGCCTCCAATTCAGCATTTCAATGGCTCTTTCAAACCGTATGATTTTAACACCAAGATAAAGTTCTACGCCTCAAGGGCTTTGGGCCAGTGGCTCCAAAACAGCTCACATTTGAATATTCAAAATAATCCTAACTAATGACAATGTTAAATATCCTGCTTTCTTTATCTTGATAGGTTATCTAGACAGTAAAAAAATTGGACTTGAGAACAATTTTAGGTAAGATGAATATAAGATGCATTTGAGTATTTGGGCGTTAGTCTCTTCAATGGTTCGCTATACCGTGAACCGGGTGTAACATTCAACTCTCAACATAGTCTTGAAGGGGTGACTCGATCCATCAATATAAGCAAGTTACTGCTGAGGCCAATGCGGGGAAGTCTATACAAATTGTCAGGGTGGCTGAATAATTTTATATGGTGCAGTCAACTTTTTTCATGGTCCCACAATTGATCTGATAAAAAAGTTGATCACAATTAATAAAGATTAGCTACCCTTTGCTCTACAAATGAATAATAAACATAGACACACTAGGTTTCGAAGCAAGACGCTTGAACCTGTCAAGCACGTATAGGTTTTAAGTCTCTCTCTCTCTTGTTTTAAATGCTCAAATTCATATTTGACATCTCCCAAAACAAGACACGTAGATTAATGCGTGATAATATAGTGCCAAATCTTAAATTATACATTACCCATAGCAAAAATCGATTTTATTCGGTTCAATGGACATTGATTGAGCAATGTCCATTGAACCGAATAAAATCGAGCATATTTTACGCTGGTAAGTAGTTTTAAACAAGGAAAATGTTACTCGTTTGCTTTCATACTCATCAAACGGCATCTAGTCGTCATCAAGAATTCAGATCTGTGTCGTTAGCTTTGAGAACCATTGCTTTTTGGACCGTCAGGTAACTCAGCTACTTACGAGACCGCCGGGAGTTATCATCCTTTAAATATTTATTGGTTTCCTCGAACCGGACTGTTCAGTCAACAGTTATCTGCTCTGAAGAATATTTTTTATAAAACAACTCAAGCCATCAAGTAGTAACCCAAGCCGAACCGATCTTGGTCCAAAATAATGTGAAATTTTTTAAAAGCATCAACTGACATAGCTAAACGTAGTGCTGCTACCTACAAAAGATAAATAAACCAAGGTCTCAATGTGATTTGCGAAGTATTGTGATGACCTCCGTGGCACAGCGGTCAACACGCCAACCTTCGACACGGGTGGTCCCAGGTTCGAACTTCGGTCAGGTCAACATGAAATGTATTTGTTATACAATAGAGTACAGTTTCGTAGTATCCCTTAACACAAGTCTCGAACTTACTTTGGGGCTAGCTCAATCTGTTCGATTTGTCCGTAATTAAAACATTTAAATTATGCAGCAATGTAGACTACATCCTGTATGGTACATTTCATATTACGTGCCGTTGACAAAGAAACAAACGTTTATAAAGTCAGTGACATCCATCAAGCACTAAAGCTTCAAAATTCCATTTCACCACATCGTTCAGTTATTACTTCGCCGATGTACTAGAAAAGTTGACCATTTACGAGTACGAGTTGTGAGATGGAGTAACAAATAACCATTCTTTGGTACTTATTTTGTAAAAACCGCTTTGCCGTGTGGTTCCCGGCAGAGTAGAATACGGCCACTCCAAGTCTTCTCGTGGATGTCGTAGAAGGCGACTTAGGAAACACAAGCTAAACAAAGCATATAAACATCAAAGAGACCTTTACAACCTGTCTGGCCAGCGTGGAGAGCGTGGAGTTTGTAGGATGAATCCTCTGCCTGCTCTGGCTAATATAATTGTGGTTCTGGTAGTACAGACAGGATCGTGCTCCTGCAGACTAACAAAGACGAAGAAAGCTCAAGGTTGCTCAAAGAGCTACGGAGAGGACTATGCTCGGTGTTTTCTCTGCGAGATCGAATCAGAAACAGACATAGCCCAGCGGATTAGCTCTTAGAAGTGGCGGTGGGTGGGACACTTAGCGCGAAAAACCGATGGCCGATGGGGCAGAAAGATTCTCGAATCGCGACCACATACCGGCAAGCGCAGCGTTGGACACCCACTGACCAGGTGGTCAGACGACCTGATAAAGGTCGCAGGAAGGCGCTGGATGCAGGCCGCTTCTAACCAGTCATATTGGAAATCCTTAGGGGAGGCCTATGTCCAGCAGTGGACTTCTTGTGGCTGAGATGATGATGATGTATGAGCGTTATTTTATGCCACTTGATGCAAAAACATCAGACTCGTTGATGTCACGGTTGCCAATATCAGGATATCCGGTGATATTATTCAGCTCTTTTGTTTTAAAACAAAAAAGACGAACACATGTTTGACCATTCAGCATAACTAAAGTCTTCAATCAAACAAAATTGTCTTTCTCTATCAAAATAAACAGACTAGAAGGAGATAGAGATATTGACAAGTGATTTAACGATTTTTTCACAGATTGTTTTCGGAATTTGGGCATCCACAGGCTTGTCTCGGAAACAAAGAGCCCCGAAAACCTTCGGTTGGCGCCTGACCGTGGCGGGAAAAAAAATTGCAACTTGTAATCTAATATTTCATTGGACATGATTTCGGGTGCTTTTGTTATTTTTAGGACGATTTAATATCTGTTCTATCAGTTTGTCAATCGATCAACCCGCCAAAAGAAAGCCGAAATATGTAACCGTCTTCAAAAAATTTTGTAATGACAGGTTTTTTATTTAATCCTTGTATCAAGCAGGTTTTGTATGCACAAATGTTCTTTTTTATATAGGTATTTAATATACATTCCTTTGTACCCTTATTAATGATCATATTTGTTAATATCAGTAATTTACTTATAACTAAGTTTAGTTTTATCCAAAGCTTATAATTGAAATTCTACTAACATAGTTTTAAGTAAAATGTATACTAACAAATATGGACTATAATTGTCTGAATAAATGATATATGATTATGATTATTATGATTATAAAGCAAAGTTCAAAAATTCAAAAGCGGCAACAAACTGCATAGCGCGTTATCCAAGTTTCGTCAACACACAGCTTAAATTAAATGTCTTTACTATAGACCTTATGAAATTAAATTTGAAATGAAATGAAATTTATTTTGCCTTATATAAACTTATCCCTTTCTAGACGTAAACTTAATAACTCTTGTAAGAAAAATCAGCTGATCGTTTAAGAGCTACATTAGTAGGCACAGTACGTTTCTATCTGCGTCTCATTCTAAAGCTACTTAATAAATTTACTTCAGAAGCACGATTCCAAACACAAGTCAACAATACACAAGTCCTTTATCTTTGTTAATCTTTCACGGCTGAGAGGTCACACCGAACGGACGAACAAATCAGTTTATTAGTAGGGATGGCTTAACACTGAGCATTGTCATTTTTGAAAGTCGTTTTTTTTACTTTTACTAATAAGTCCCATTACCGGCCTCTTTGTAATTTGTTATTTCGTTGCAAGAATATTGCATTGTGTCTTCTATATTATCTGTAACAGTATTTCGTAACTTTTGTGTCCTTCGAAAGTTCCAAATATTAATAATTTTAAAAGAACGACAAATTTTTAAAGAACGACTCAAAAAATGAAGAGAACATTATATAAAATGAAACCATTTCTCTTTGTTACTTTTAGAAAGTAATTTTCTCCTCAATTTTTTTTATTATTGAAGCGAAATTAATTTACTTACTTATTTGTATAAATTAGGAACCTTAATAACTTTGTCTTTGTGTGGATGGTCGACTGACTGACCGTGTCACGACTTGGTCCGTGGGGTCCTAGCGCTACAAGCCTTTTTAAGGAAATAACAAACAAAAAGGTTAGTCGACGTCACAGGAGACCGAAGAGCTGGCCTCGGACAAAGAATTAGTCTTGCTATTCAAAGGGGGAACGCTACCAGTACCTTCGGAACCTTGCCTAAAGGGACTGCTTTTAATAATATATATATTAGATATTGTATCATATTTTTTGGTTTTTAGTTTTAGGTTAATTTTTCATAATTATTTAAAATGTTATTAGTTTATCCTATTTTATAAGTGTGTATGTAGGTATTTCCAACTGACCTAAAGGAAGGCACGTTAAGCCGTTGGTCCCAGCTGTCATCATTGATGTCAGTCGTTAAGCTATGTCAGATGCCTTAAGGCAGCTTGAAAAATCTGACACCAGTGTTGGCCACTTACACATACGAAAAACAAACAAACTGACCTAAAAAAGGAGGTTCTTAAATTAGTTGTATTTATTTTAATGTTTGTTACCCCATACTCGCTATCTACTGTCAGTAATTTGAGAATTAATAAAATAGAGAGAACGATTGAAAAGTTATGAATTTTATCGAGCGCTTTGATAATACGCTCATATCAACACAATTATAAATCAGACATAGCAACCGACTGGTTTGCCGGCAAGATGGCCGCTTTCGCGCCAAATCAGCTGATTGCACGTGAGAACCGACAAAACCCATAAAACCCTTGAGTTTTGGTCGACAAAAGTTATTGTCTGCCCAAAAACATGTTATATAAGCAGATATTTGACAATAGCGTCCGTAAAAGATGACTTTTTGTCTATGGCGCGGTGTTTTGGCGCGAATCAGCTGACCGGCCCCAACCGGTATTATGATGAACACCCTTTTTTGCGAAACCTGTTTCCAACAAATATTTCTGCTATCGCTTTACTTTGTAAAGTTAATTGTTGTGAGCTACCATAGCAGGCAAATTATACTTCGACTAAATCCGTGTTTTCTTATTCTTATCTCTGTCATGCATGTCTCTGTCTCACATCTTCAAAAACGAAAAAGTACTCTAAAATTTAGCTTACCTTAACAAGTAAACATCTAAATATTATTAAAAATCACGATAACGTATACTGTAAGCTAAAAAACACAAATCGACCTTCAAATTTTCAAATAACTGATGTTCCCAGCGTCTTTTTAGCGACAATGTTGTAAGCCATGTGATCTCATGGTAGAGGGGCGCCTCAAAACTCAAAATGGCGATCAGCTGGGAGGCTGAGGTCCCCACAAAGGCTTTTTTGCCTCATTACAGAGCAGGTCCTTGCGTCGCCGCATACCTTTTTCGATTCTAGGAAAGAGGCGATTTTTTCTGGACCGACAGGTAGGTCTGTGTAGGGCGTTACAAGATAGTTCCGGAGAGTCATGGTTTGGGCTTTGCAGCATTAAATGTCTTTGCCGGTTCAGTATTTTTAATGGTTCATGTTTATCGCATAAAACCTAGTAGAAAATACAAGTGTTCAACTCATAGCATAGTCGGTCGCACACACACACAGCTATCAATTTGACGCATTTTAAGGGCATAAATTGATAGGAAAGGCATGACGGTGTCCTTTCTAGACACCGTCATGCATGCCTTTATTTCAATGATTAAAAAACAGGCCAATTTTTCAATGCTAGTGTGCGTGACAGCTTTGTGTAATCACACGCGTCCTGTCAATTTATGCCCTGAAAATGAAAATCCGCCAAATTGGTAGCTGTGTGTGTGCGCGACCGACTAGAGTCGGCCATTAGTTTTTTCTACGCTTTTAAGTAAAAAGAATATCTAGGTTTTATATAATCGAATTTTTAGGTATGTCACAATGAACGTGGCAACGTGATATAATTATTCAGGCATGGATGCTGCTTCCATACTGGTTTGGAAGAAATAAACTAAAATAAACCAGCTGCTTTTCTTCCCGTGCAGATCGTAAAAGCCGGTCAAGAGATTGGGCGAGAATCCAAGGAATCACAGCAATAGCCAATGCGTCTAGCAACCCATCACAATTTTGATTCCGCTTTCCACCTTTACGCCAACTATAAAATGCTGAATGTGGTCTTTGGGTCTTATGACCTTGGGCTCTGTCTACCCCGCGAGGGATAAGGACGTGATAGTATGTATGTATGTTTTTTTTTGGTTTAATAAAGGTATGCATACTTTTGTTTTAAACAACCATAGAAAACTTTACAAATGTGGCTATTATAGCCAATTTTGATTTCAAGACACTGCTGACTCTACTATCCTGGAACTGAACGCCAATTAGTGTCTAATCTAACTAATGGTCTGGCTAAAGGCAGGCCTAAAGTCTCTGGTACACACGTTTAGTAAACGGAATAGTAGACGGTAGAGTAAATAAATAAATAAATATATACGGACAAATCACACAGATTGAGCTAGCCCCAAAGTAAGTTCGAGACTTGTGTTATGACACAAGTCTCGAACAAACATACACAGACAAACACATTCACATAGCAATCAAACGGTCTGTTTTTCAGTCAGGGGTTACTTACGACGTTTAAAAATTTACTTAACCAGAATGGGTTGATTAGTAGTCTGTTGTACTCTACCATTAACTTTCCCCGTGTGTATAGGCCTGAAGGCCACACAGCGGCTAGATTGGCTAGATACCGCGAGCGTGAAGGTTGTTGACCCCAAATTGATGGAAACTAGGTGGATACATATTGCCTGGGGCCTGTCTAAAGTGCTTTAATCCTTTTGCCTACAAGTGTGAAGGTATATAGTTACTTTATCAAATGAAACCCAATATCTAGCTGTGGGCAGGAGAATACTACTAATTTTATAAATACCGGCAAGTGCGTGTCGCGGGCCACGCGCAGTGTAGGGTTCCGTAGTTGCGAATGACAACTTTGAGTTCACACTGTTCACACTCGCACCTCACAGTTTAACGACCAAAAACATCTAACAATGAAAATTGTATGTAATTTTACATTTTCTTTTTAGTTTATACTTAATACTCAGCTCTGATAGTTTTCCTTTCAACTTCAGTATAAATATACTACTGCTGTAATTTTTTTCACGTATCCATCCATATACATAGAACCGTTTAGCAGATAGAGGGTGGGGGGGACACTTACCTCTAACAAAAATTTGCACTTTAAAACCAAATATTTCGGAAACGGATCCCTAAATCGAAAAATGGTGTTCTCAACCTCACAATATTTTTAAAGACCTATTTAACGATACCCCACATGATGGGTAAGTAGAGAAAAAACATTACTCCCCCACTTTACTTGTATGGGAGCTACCCTAAATATTTTTTTTTTCAAGATTTTGTTCTACCCCTTTTTTGCCATGGACATGGCGAAACTATAAGGGTTCCTTGTTTACTACGGTAACTTGGTTACTACCAGTACCCTAACCTACGTGTATGCAAAATTTCATGATGATCAGTTCAATAGATGGGGAGTGAAAGCGTAACAAACAAACAAATATACAAACTCACTTTTGCATTTATAATATTAGTTAGCATAGGATTGCCCATTCCAAAGCCAGGATTCGACAAGCCATTCCTTGCTCTGTGTCCTTATCCCAGAATAAATTATCATCACCATCATCATCATCAGGTCTTTGTAAGTCTCCGCTGCAGGAGTACGACCCTCTCTAGACTACCAGAGCCATACATTAGTAGTAGCCCATATATAGGAATGTCCCGGACTAAAAGCAGTAGTTCGGCACCGTCCCAGCGTGGGCTGCGAGGAGTGGGATCCCAAACTCGAAGGGCATGTTGCCGACGACACCTGATTAGATAAGTTTGATGACTTGCTGCCGAGGTAAGGGGAACTATTTTTAAACGTGCGACTTGCTAGAGTGATTTTTGACGAACGATTGCAACGAGCGTTCTACCGTTCGTTTCTACGGATAACGGAAGCTTAGACGTTTTCTTACGCCAGTATTGCACCATCCAGCACGGTACCAGTACAGCACTATATTTTGTAGCCATCGCGATTATGTTAACCCCCATAATCTAAAAATAAATTAATATTCTTATTTAAAGTCACTGCTTGTCCATTCCAGATTTGTATCAGCCCTCCCCGACCGCGCCCAAGCATGTACCAAATAAACTTATTAACGTTCTTCATGAATCACTATCTATTGGTGTTTGTTTTTCGTATGTGTAAGTGGCCAACACTGGTGTCAGATTTATCAAGCTGCCTTAAGGCATCTGACATAGCTTAACGACAGCCATCAACGATGACAGCCAGGACCAACGGCTTTACGTGCCTTCCGAAGCACGGAGGAGCTCGAGATATTTTTATGCCACTTGCGGTCACCCATCCAAGTAGGGACTGCACCAGGGGTTGCTTAACATACGTAAGCGCTCATAGAGCTCACACCCACTGGACCATCGTAGTGAAAACAGCATTAAAATCCTTGCAGTACTTTTTGAGTTTATCACGAACATGCGGCAGAGGAGTTTGTTTTATAATATTTGTAATATTTAGTGTGAACATTCAATTGATAGAGAACTTTTTAGAATAGTCATGCACTTTGAGTTAAATTAGTTTCTTCTGGGGCACCAGTGAGTTCATGCTGCAGCCTCAACAGATGCAGTAATATCGGCGAGGGTTGCATGCATCAACTATTGGTGGCGGGCATGAAGGGACTAGACATGAACTCTCACAAAAGGTACCATGTACAAGATGGCCGTTTCGCAAAGAGCCATGGAACGAACCATGCTCAGCATAAAACTACAAGACCGAATTCGTAACACGGAGATCTGACTTCAAACGAAAGTTCATGACGTGCTCTCGAGAGTTGCGAATCTAAAATGGAATTGGGCAGGGCACCTGGCTAGAAGGAACGATGGTACGTGGAGTAAGGCTGTCACCGAGTGGTATCCTAGAAATAACAAACGAAGTGTTGGACATCCGGCGGCTAGGTGGGTCGACGAGAAGAAATAGCAAGGGACAGAAATGTATGGCCCAGACAAAGGGAGGCTCATGTCTAGCAGTGGACCGCGAAAAGCTGACGATTATGATGATGATGAAGGGACTAACAGAAGTGGGTGGGCGCTAGCAGCAATAGTTTGCACGAACTAACGGTGGCGGAAGCACACAAAGTAATTTAACTCAAAGTGCATGTAACTTAGAGTCCCGCAAAGTAACAGTTCAGGCGTTACTTTCAATTCGATATATTTTCGACTTTGCTGTATGAAAGTGAGAAACTACAGTATTCGCTGAATTTTGGGCACTACCACTTGGTACACATTACAGCCCTAGCTAAGTACATGGCGACGGTTTCGAAAATACGGCAAAATGGTATTTCGGGACTTGATAATAGTGTACCTTATAGACGCTTGGGTTGGGTGGGACACGGCGTTTTAAAAATAGCCCTCGGAGCTGGGCCTCACCACAACTAGTTTATACCAAGGCGGCCGCTCTGGTTCTGGAATCTAAGTCTAGCTGGAGGCTATATATTATACTAAGAAGCTCGATAGCCCAGTGGCGGAAATTATTCTGAACGCTTACGCATGTTAAGCAACCCCGGGTGTGGTCCCCACTGGGATGGGTGACCACAAGTGGCATTTAATATCTCCATCTCCACCTCGGTAAGCACTGTAAGCCGTTGGTCCCAGCTGCCATTATTAGATGGCTGATGGCGGTCGTTAATTGTTTAGTAGCTTGAAAATCTGACATAATAGTGTTGGCCACTTGCACAAACGTAATTCAGAACTAAATAACTGCCGACTGTTTTAAAAACTAATTAATACTTGCCGACATGTGATGCGCGATCAATAGGTACTTACTTATATTATGTAACAAATTAATTTAAACTCTGGGACGAATCATTAATCACAGCTCGTAATTGTTTGACCTTGAAGTAAGTATAAATAGTTATGTAGATTTTTTCTATTTATTGTAACATGTGTAGGTAAGGGGTTTTACTACCTGTCTACCCGTATAGAAAATTTATTAGGAGAGGCTTCTATCTACTAAAAAAACACAGTGGTAAATGTTTAGTTTGTTTGAAAATCTTTATTGCACAAAATTAAAAATGTTATGTCACTTTATTGCACAAAATGAAAGAAATAAACAAGTCAAAAAAGTCAAATTATGGATGAATTATGGTTTTCTGCCTGTATTAATAAAAATAGTACGAAAATTAACCAAAATAGGGTGTGTAACGCTATTTTTGTTAATTCTCGTTACGGAATTGAGTTATTTATCAAAATCAAACAATAATAATCAAGAAATAACCCAGACATTTCCCGCCATATGATCGTTACGTCACACGAGGTATGACTTCAAAATACAAGCTAAAATAAACTCAATTACCTTGTAATTAAGTCGACAATCATTTGTGTAGATATACTGACTGTAAACTATTTCGTTCGCTTTTTCATAAGAGGTCACTGTCGGTCAAAGAAGGAACAGGTATTCAGCCAAGGCACACGCTAAACTAGACTTTATTTTTGGAGCAATACGGGCGAAACAGGATTGAGACAAATATGTTCTCACGATCGACATATGCCAACAAGACTAAAACGAGTTTGTTATTTGAAAATCAACGTTAATATTTATTAAATAAGGCTGAAATTGGTTTGGGGTGAGGTTTGACATTGGCGCGCTTTTCTACGGATGTTGCACGTGCTCTATGGTAGGTCTATGGTTTTTGACATTTATTATTTTGTTTTAATAGTTTTTTAATGATTTTAACAACACGTTAACAATAATTAAATCATTTCGTCTAAGATTTTAGTGTGATGAGTCTGAGCGAGCGCGAAGCAACTGATTCTGACACGCAGCGCCTCTTATTCGTCAGGGGTTGAATCAGAAAATGTTAGTCGTAGTCTCAGAATAGTAAAATACTATTTTGAGATCGTAGTAAGAACATATTTCTGCCCTCGCTTAACGATTTTCAAGCATTTTTATTTCTTGCCTTCACTATCACTACATTTATGATACAAAGTCCTCCGCCACGTCTGTCTGTTCGCGATAAACTCAAAAACTACTGCACGGATTTTCAATTTTCATGTGGTTTTCACCAATAGATAGAGTGATTCATGAGGAAGGTAAGGTGTAAGTATAATGCATGCCCGGGCGCAGCCAGGGAGGGCTGCCTAGTTTGTAATACATTTCTGTGGGTGGGAGTTGGCTTGGAGTTGGTGGTACCTAGAACTTAATTGAACTTGATTGTATGTACTTTTGATTTATTTGGTAGTACTTCATGGTTCTTGATGGCATTACTCGACGGACCAGTTAGCTCCTACATTTTACGCTTCCGCATGTTAAGCAACCTTAGGTATGGTCCACAATAAGATGGATGACCACAGGTGGCATAACAAGTTCTCGAGGTTCTCCGTGCTTCTAAAGGCTTGTTAAGCCGTAGGTGTGCTGACAGTCATCAATGATTTATGACATAGTTTAGGTAAGCCTTGCGTTGAGGGCTGAGGCAGCTTGAATCTGACAGTGTTGGCCACGTACACACACGAAAAACAAACGTTTGAATTTGTAACGACGGCGATGTCAATGAAATGGTAAGAATGTGATAGATGTACTGAGATGCAGTGCGCTCGGTAGGGTCAGCATATTGTGGCCGGAGAAATACTCGTAATAACAAAATCAAAACGTTTATTCAGAAAAACCTGGCCAAGTGTGAGTCAAACTCGCGCAATGAGGGTTACGTACAATATGCTTCGTGAACACACACAAAATGTGCAAAAATGTTTTATTCAATGACTAGCGCTATCTAGTGGTGTTTTAGTGAACTATTTCCCTAGATGAACTTATATTACCACTTTATTTTCAACTGATAGAATTCTTATTATTTTTCCTGTAATCTTTGAATGAACTATATTTCGTAATGTTTTCATAATTTTTTGGCTCAGTAGTTTCGGAAATCGGGAGGGGGGGGGGGGGGGGGGGAATGGTCAAGTTTTGCCTTCTTTCGTGAATAAAATCAAAACTATTGATTTTACCCGAACAACAAAAAATATTTTTGAGATCCTCATAATGAGCCCTTTCATTTGATATATGACACAGTTCGCAAAACTTTATTTTTATTTTTTTTAATTGGGCCCCCGACAATGACCCTTATTTCAAAATGAGTTTTGCGGATTCATTTTTGGATAAAAAGATTTTATTAATTGAATTGTGTAGGTATCGTACAACCTAAGAAACAGCGAAGTTTTATCATAATCGGTTCAGTACTTACTGACATTTAGATTTAAGTATCAGTCAAAAGGAAAATGGAAGCCTGTTTTTTTAATTATATCTTGTTCTCTTTTAAATTTTTCTGTCAATCCTACCTACCTCAGAGGCAACCGGTTAGGTACTCAGGCACTCCAGCGTTCAATGGGAGGCCGGGAGGCCTGGGTTTAGTAATAGACTGGCTTAGCTGCCCCACCCTAACTAATATTACATAGTAAATTCTTATATAATTACCGTGTGAATCTGTAATGCTGCCATATTTTCGAACTTAATATAGTTTAATCAAATAAATTAAATAGAAAACTAAATAAAAAATTAATAGACTGATAAACGAAATAGAGAATATTATGATTGGTCACTTGATACCACAAGATGCCTTCTTCAAAAACATACTAGAGTTACGTTAGTATTATATTGTCTTTGCTAGAGGGTATATAACGTAAAAGGAAAGAAAGGTCGAGGGAGACCAAGGAAAAGTATTGTTGACCAACTAAAGAAGAAGGCTGGAGTCATGTCGTATCAAGAACTAAAGGGTAAAGCAGAGGATAGAGAAGTTAGGCGTATACTCCATCGACAAGAGCTGCAAAGCTCATAAATAAGAAGAAGAAGAAGAAGGTAGAATAGAAATCTTAATTCTGTATGAGAGTCAATAGGTAAAAACAGTGAAATCAATTGACAACCGCGCAAATAAACAAAATGCGTGTTTGTGCCTTACGAGGTAGACAGAGCCAGCTCATACGAACTAAAAACCACCTTTAAGCGTTTTTAAGGGAAACAAAAACGGTGATGGGTTGCTAGCCGCAACGCCTAAGTCATGTGTGCATTCTCCTGATGACTCTTTTTGGACCTACGACGAAAGACCAGCAGCTAACACTCGCTCAGATCAGCATAAAATATAAAAGTTGGGCAGAATCAAATATTCTGATGTCCTTGGGCAGAATATACAGTATGCAACAAATTAGCGACATAATAATTAAGGGGGAACAGTAGGCACAGTAGCGACGCCAATCATTTTATTCCTAATACTTTACAAATAGAAAGAAATTCAAGAATATAAACAATACAAGCCTTAGTAAATAACTTGAAGTATTTTTGGAATCATGTTTTGATATTATGAGAATCAGTCATTGAGAGAAAAAGTGATAACCGCCAAAAACGGCCGTTTTTGGCGGTAATCAGATTCTCATAATTCTCACTGATTCCGATAGTAATAAACATGATTCAAAAAATACTTCAGGTTATTTACTAAGGCTTGTATTGTTTATATTCTTGAATTCTATTCTATTTGTAAAGTATTAGGAATAAAATGATTGGCGTCGCTACTGTGCCTACTGTTCCCCCTTAAAGGGCATGCCAAGGTCACAGCTCCTGCCAGACTAGCAGGAGCTGGATGCGAGCAGCCGAAGATAGATCTCGATGGCGTGCAATTGGGGAGGCCTATGTCCAGCAGTGGACGAGTATAGGCTGATGATGATGATGCCAGGTCACAGCCATTGAACGATTATCTCAAGAGGACACCCAAATACAAAAGACGATTACCTACTTCCTAGAAACTTAACCAGCATTGCATTTTATATGGGAAATTAATTTTTCTTTTCGTATTTCGAAGTTTTTCCCCAAGGGAAATGCACTCATCAGACCCCTTTAAGCCCTTATAGATAGGTAATTTCGCGATTGTGTTACACCTGTATACAAAAGTGCAATAGGTAGTAAGCTTGACTTCTAAGAAGTGTGTTTCAGATCATTCACACCTAGCCTTCCCAAGCTTTTCCACTTAGAAGCCCTTATTTGTACTGGCAAGAAATGTTTGCGAGAAGGCGTTCTAAAAAAGGAAAACTGGCCAAGGGGGAGATGGTCGCGAGCTTCGACGGTTCCGTACTAAATTATATTTTTTAGCTCTAACAACAATTTTTGGCCAAGTGCGAGGCGGATGCGGGCTACGACGGTTTCGTACTAAATGACTTTTCAAGCCCTAACAATAATTCTCTGGCCAAGTGTGGGTCGGTTGCGGGCTACGACGGTTCCGTACTTAAAGATTTTTCTAGCCCTAAAAATAATAAGTGGAAAAGAATTACTGTCATCCAGCTTGTAGTTTTTGAAATATACGCGAGGATAAACATACAAACATACACTTGTGTTTAGAAGCTAGTATCATTGACTAACATATACAAAAACTGTGTAATTCTGACAGTATCACAAAAATACATAGGTATAATATCCTTTCTGAAGTCTGTTGCAAAGATTCTTGTTAAAGAGTATCTTTCGGCGTTTCTTATCTGTAGTTACTAGCTAGTCTTTTGAACAATAATTAATAAACTACTTGATAATACAGATATGGGTTCCTTTTACATTTTGAGGCACGGACCCCTTCTTCTTCTTAGCGTGTCGACTCGGGCGAATTATATTTGTGTTGACCAGAACTTTGCTACTGACACAGCGTTATCAGTAGCATTGTAAAGGTCCTCGCGTGTGCAGGTGGTAGGACTACTCTGCTACTCCTCAGACCATGGCACACCTTTTGTCTTGCCCTGCGTGTCCTACCACCTACGGACCCCTAAAAGTGGGCGATAATACCGCGAAAGGAAGACGGGATGTTTGATCTGCGAACAAACTAGCTAGGCAAACTTTCGCGCAGCAATGGCTCATAGTGTGCTTTGCAGAGCTTTTGCGACTTGCTAAGTGACGAGCGAGGGAAGAGTAAATTCGTGTGTTGGGAATAGTCATTTTAGCAGACTTATTTTGAAGTCTGTTGAAAAGGACGTTATTAATTCGACTAGTTAGACGTAAATATATATACGGACAAATCACACAGATTGAGCTAGCCCCAAACAAAGACAATATAATATAGGTTCGAGACTTGTGTTATTGGATACCAACGCAACGATACCATATTTTATTATACAATACACATACAGATACAACATCCAAGACCCAGGACAATCTGAAAAATAAGAGTATATCAGAATAGTATTGCAAATTCATAAAAACACCTATAAAAAATTATAATTACTCGGTTGTTAGGTATATATTATGTTTATATGTATATCAGCTTCTAAACACGAGTTTTACATAAGCATATGTAAGAATTTATATGCTTGTCCGCGCTATTATAAAAAACTATAAGACGAGCTCCGTGGCGCAGCGGTCATCACGCCTGCCTGCGACACGGATGGTCCCGGTCAAGATGGAAAATGATCTTTTTCAGATTGACCTGGATCTTGGATGTTTATCTATATAAGTATCTATTATAAAATATAGTATCGTTGAGTTAGTATCCCATAAAACAAGTCTCGAACTTACTTTGGGGCTAGCTCAATCTGTGTAATTTCATGATTTGTCCATATATAATTTATTTTTATTTATTTACTATTCGTCTAAGTCGGAATCGGAATATAATATTTACACATATTTGAGGTAATAGTCCAACTTAAGAAACAGTGGAAGTCTTATTAAAATCAGTTCAGTTGTTTTTGAAATAAAGAGTTAAATAATTGTGTCAGTCACCAGGAAATAAACTAAATTCCTTTTATTTTAAAACGAGCAAGTTTCTGGCGACTTTGTCCGCGAATATTGCCTTTATCACCCGAAGATAAAAAAAAATTGATTGTTTGAAGGCAATGACATTGTAGCGTTCTTCGCAGCATCAAAAGTAGTCAGCTATGCTGTGACTAAGTTTCATCAGAATCTGTATGAATAATACATGGAACGTCTACCGCGTCTCATGCATGGCTGTTCGTGATACACATGCATGTTATGAGCTTAAGGATAAGCGAGTGACGTCACATCTTCATTGACAACATCCAAGATTTTGAACCTATGAACTAATATGAAAATCTCGGAATCAGAATCCCTAATGGAATACAGAATCAAAAGAAAAAAGATGAAAATCGAAAAATAAAATCAAACTTCCCATAGAAATTCGCCCAGCTGATCGGCGACTTTGTATGGGAGGTCTAAAAATGTTTTTTCCTTACTTTTCTTACAATTCTGTATTCTATTATGGATTGGATTCTGATCCCGAGATTTCAATATATTTCATAGGTTCAAAATCAGTATCCTGTAATTATCAATATCCTGTATCCTAATCCTAACTATCCTATCCTAATGCTAACTATGCTAATGCTAACTAATATACCTATTATAATTGTGAAAGTGAGTTTGTTTGTTTGTTACGCTTTCACGCCCTAACTATACTGAACCGATCATCATGAAATTTTGCATACACATAGGTTAGTGGACACAAGCTTTATATTACGCGGGCGAAGCCGCGGGTAACAGCTAGTATAAATATGTATATACAGACAAATCACATAGATTGTTCTAGCCCCAAAGTAAGTTCGAGCTTGTGTTGTGGGAAACCAACTCAACGATACTATATATTTTGTTTTGTTTTGTTTTACAAATATTGTTGTACAAATACATATCTAGATAATCATCCAAGATCCAGGCCAATCAGAAAAAGATGGTTTTCCATCATAACCTGACCGGGGATCGAACCCGGGATCATCCGTGTCGCATGCTAGCTTGTTGACCGCTGCGCCACGAAGGTCTTCAAAAGTCTGCTTTGATAGGTTCGGAACCTCGACGTGAAAATCGTGTGATTCGTCGTGTTAATTGGCATAAATGGAATCCGATTTAATCCATCTATTTAATTTTAATATTTTTCCTATCATCTATTATTAAAGTTAATAATATGTACATGTTTTATGTGCTACATTAAAATCTATTTTACCGCGAACTGTCAATCACATCACATATTGAGGAACCACTTTTTAGGGTTCCGTAGTAAACTAGGAACCCTTATAGTTTCGCCATGTCTGTCTGTCTGTCTGTCTGTCCGTCCACGGTTTTACTCAGAGACTATAAGTACTAGAAAGCTGTAATTTTGTATGAGTATGTATATTAATCATGGCAAAAAAGTCGTAGAAAAAAATCGTGAAAAAAAATATTTTTTTGGGTAGCTCCCATACAAGTAAAGTGGGGGAGTATTTTTTTTTTCTCTACTTACCCATCGTGTGGGGTATCGTTAAAAAGGTTTTTGAAAAATATTGTGAGGTTGAGAACACCATTTTTCGATTTAGGGATCCGTTTCCGAAATATTTGGTTTTAAAGTGAAAATTTTTGTTAGAGGTACGTGTCCCCCCCCCTCTATCTGCTAAACGGTTATATATGGATCATTGGATACGTGAAAAAAATTACAGCAGTAGTATATATACTGAAGTTGAAAGGAAAACTATCAGAGCTGGGTACTAAGTGCAAACTAAAAAGTTATAGGCAACCAACTTATAAAATGTACTGGAAAATGTAAAATTTTAAACAATCTTTATTGTTAGATGTTTTTGGTCGTTAAACTGTGAGGTGCGAGTGTAAACAGTGTGAACTCAAAGTTGTCATTCGCAACTACGGAACCCTATACTGCGCGTGGCCCGACACGCACTTGGCCGGTTTTTTTCTCTATGAAATTATTTACCATCTATGGGACAAGTGCATTTGCAATTTTATGTTTTACCCTTAATCAAAAGTTTATAAGCCCTATTATATAAGAAATACAGTCTACAATTGAAATGCTAAATCTGATCTAACTGTAAAATAAAATAGTTCGTACTCCAACTTGGCAATTTTAAAATTTATCGCTTATAAAACGTTTGTCAATAAATTGTCATCCTTATTATTAACGTTATAAGGAAGAAATTAGAAAGTCGTTTATGTTCATTAGGGGTCAAGTTAAAATAGCAGTTTCCTCGGCGGGAGACCACACATTCCAGATTTGAATGCTCAACGCCCGCGCAACGGTACCGTAACCGCCGCACAGATTTCGCGCGCTTTTTCCCGGCACAGACATTTCTCCGCACGCGACTTTCATCCTAAACGGATGTAGCAGAAGGGTGATTGTAGTTTGTATTTTGGGTTGTTTATCACATTGCACTTGACAGATAAGTTAATATTCAATGGAGGTGCAATGATAAGGATATTACATTTATTAGACATTACTTACTATTAGGCGTGGCGTAAAAGGAAAGGAACTAACTCTGATTACTATTACTAGCAAAGTAACCAGATTTCGAAGTTTCTATTATCTGGGGGAAGGAGGTTAGCCTTTCTTTATAGACCTATTATATAAGCCACGTAAGGTTGTTGGAAAAAAAAAACGCTCAAAAGAAAGAAAAGTTTTGTACTTTTATCTGTCCAAAATCTTCATTGAACTTTTCTCTTAATTTCATTGATAATACTGAGGTCACTGACCTCAGTGGGGTTGTCAGTTACGTCATTTGAAAACTACTAAATTGCATTACTACTTCCGGACTTTATTTCCGGATGTTTATTATGAACTTGCTTTCGTAAAAATATACAAATACGGACAAACAAAAAAAAATACTAATATCAACCTCCCATACAAATTGGCCGATCAGTTGATCGAACTTTGTATAAAATGGCGGCCCATAAACGTCATTATTAAACTATCACTGCAAAATGAGAGATATTGAATTCTAGCAATTTATCTGCGAGTTTGTCTGCGTAAATTATAGCCTATATCGCCCACAGATAAATTACCTTTCTATTGGTGAAGGAATTTGGAAAATCGGTACAATAGTTTCAGAGCCTATCCAATGCAAACAAACGAACAATCAAACCTGTCCTCTTTATAATATTACTAAGCGTATCTCCGGTTGCGTTGCTACTTGAGATGGTTCAGGACCCAGGGTCCAGGGGCCCGGGGTCGAACTGGAGCCGGGTTGCATGATAAAACCGAAATTGACGCGGATGTAGTTGCGAGAAACAGCTTTTTAAGTAATTATTTTTGTCATTTATATAATCTATGTCGTGTAGACTGGACGCGATTTGCGTGCCATATTTGATATATCTATCTAGTCCTCTCCTTGCATTCTGAGATACATGCAGTTAATGATAATTATTAGTTGCGAATAAATGATTTGTATTTTAACTTTTCCTAGTATGGTTATCGTCATTAGATTTCAGTTTTGTTTTATTTTTGATGGATTTCATTCATTTAATCAACAAAAAGAAGGAAAAACGTTATACTGATTAAGTACTATATAATAAAGTATATTAAACAATAAAAAAAGTATTTATAAAAACATATCTACTAAATTATATAATATATCGAGTCCAACTGTGCTCACCTGCTCACCTACTCACCTATCGCTGCAGTCAGCGAACTGGTGCCTAGAAAGCTGGCGGCATTTCCTCGCTGAATGGTGAAACTTAATCTTTGACCAAAATATGCATCAGCAGAAACGTTGATGTGCATCCATGAGTAGACCCCAATGAGATACAAAAATTCTCGAGGAATACGCAGAAAAAGTTACAGTAAAAGCTAATAATAACAAGATACACAACTAAAATTAACATTTTTGGGCAAGATACGTCTAATCCGTCTATCTTGTAAACGACTAAACCGATTTTGATAAAATATGTCTAAGAACTATCGCCAAAAACCTACCTTCAAATAAAAATAAACAAAATCGAAATTGGTTTCTTGTTTAAGAGCTAAGGTGCTTCAGACACACAGAGCAGTCAAATCACCCCTCTTTTTGCGTCGGAAGTTTAAAGAAAGAATATTTAATAAAGAATGCTGGCGGAGCATCGACAACAAAGTCACAGACAATGTTTACTCCTCACATTGTCTCTGGTCAGTAGCCAAGAACAAAGCTTTTTCCTTTTAAATATTTAGACAATGGATTACCATCTTTTCTTCACTAATGGTGTTATGATGTGAACGGGTATATACCTATTTGTTACCTCATTACGTCTTTGTCAGTCAGCTGTGGGATTCTAAAAGGGATTATAGCAATAATTCTTGTTTATTATTTCACTGCGATTATTTCATCATCTGGGAGTTTTACAAGCAAAAATATAAAATTTAGAGTATAATTTGTGGTAGTGGTCTAGTGGTAGTTAACCACAAATTTCACGTGTTTTTTACCTTGCGTGGTAGACAGAACGTAGCATAGACCTGAAGGCTTCGCTTACCATGTTGGTGGGTGGGTTGCTAGCCGCATCTGTTTTAGGGTTGCACATTTCAGACTTTATTTAGTTAGACCTTTTATTTTTTAGGGTTCCGTACAAAAGTTGAAAAACGGAACCCTTATAGGATCACTCGAGCGTCTGTCTGTCCGTCCGTCCGTCTGTCACAGCCGATTTTCTCCGAATCTACTGAACCAAATTAGATGAAATTTGGTAAAATAGTGTAATCCTATGACCCAAACACGGATATGCAAAGTAAATAAAGATTTTTTTGAAATAAGGGTCATTTTGAGGGGCCCAATTACAAAATTTTGAAAGAAAGTTTTGCAAACCTTACTGTGTCATATATCAAATGAAAGGGCTCATTATGAGGATCTCAAAAATATTTTTTTTTGTTCGGGTAAAATCAATACTTTTGATTTTATTCACGAAAGAAGGCAAAAATTGACCATTCCCCCCCCCTGATCTCCGAAACTACTGGGCCGACAATTTTGAAAAAATTACAAAATGTAGTTCATTCCTTGAAAATTACAGGAAAAATAATAAGAATTCTATCACTTGAAAATTAAAAGGTAAACTCACAATAATAAGTTCATCTAAGGAAATAGTTCACTAAAACACCACTAGATGGCGCTAGTCAATTGAATAAAACATTTTTTGCACATTGTGTGTGTGTTCACGAAGCATATTGTACGGAACCCTCATTGCGTGAGTTTGACTCACACTTGGCCGGTTTTTAGGGTTCCGTAGTAAACTAGGAACCCTTATAGTTTCGCCATGTCTGTCTGTCTGTCCGTCCGCGGTTTTACTCAGAGACTATAAGTACTAGAAAGCTGTAATTTTGTATGAGTATGTATATTAATCATGGCAAAAAAGTCGTAGAAAAAAATCTTGAAAAAAAATTTTTTTTTGGGTAGCTCCCATACAAGTAAAGTGGGGGAGTAATTTTTTTTTCTCTACTTACCCATCGTGTGGGGTATCGTTAAAAAGGTTTTTGAAAAATATTGTGAGGTTGACAACACCATTTTTCGATTTAGGGATCCGTTTCCGAAATATTTGGTTTTAAAGTGAAAATTTTTGTTAGAGGTACGTGTCCCCCCCCTCTATCTGCTAAACGGTTATATATGGATACGTGAAAAAAATTACAGCAGTAGTATTTATACTGAAGTTGAAAGGAAAACTATCAGAGCTGGGTACTAAGTGCAAACTAAAAAGTTATAGGCAACCAACTTATAAAATGTACTGGAAAATGTAAAATTTTATACAATCTTTATTGTTAGATGTTTTTGGTCGTTAAACTGTGAGGTGCGAGTGTAAACAGTGTGAACTCAAAGTTGTCATTCGCAACTACGGAACCCTATACTGCGCGTGGCCCGACACGCACTTGGCCGGTTTTTTTTTTTATATCCAATTCACTTATTTTTTACACGTTTCTTTTTTATATCATGCGAGTATTATTATGTGACAAGTCTTACAAGATTTGCCAACATTCTTTTGTTTTAATGATAAATAATTAAATCTTTTTTTACAATGTTTTTTTTATTTCAATATAATTTTAGTTAAAAATTTAATCTTGTGGAATCGGGTATCATATCATTCCATAGGAAGGAAGGATGGATTACCTTATCACGTGAACCTGTTCGTTGCTAGGCAAAGTGAATGACTCTAGCATAGATTATTATTTGATTGCTAGCACTATGTCTTCACTATGCTAATAAAGATCACGTTCAGTCATCGCAAGGCATTAAACCTTACAGTTTTATATTAAGTAACTGTAACCCGCGGCTTCATGTGCGTGGTATATAGCCTATGTCCTTCTCTGTAGCATTATCAACGTATAAGCCAAATTTAAAGGAGATTGGTTCGGTAGATACAGCATCGAAAGATAACAAACAAATATACAAACTCACTTTCACATTTATAATTTAGGATATTTGGTCTCAGCTGTCATCATTGATGGCAGTCGTTAGTCTGTCAGATGCCTTAAGGCAGCTTTAAAAATCTGACAACAGTGTTGGCCAGTTACACAAACAAAAACAAACAAGTTAATATTAATACTCTTAGCATCAGACTTCTTTTGCTTTTTACACGACAGCTCTTTATAGGTAAGAATATATGTATGTACAGTACATACAGTTTTTTATTCCTTAATTATTTCTAAATGCCTTTTCGGATTTGGACGTATAACTATTGTTAAAATCCTTCCCGTGAGACAAAATACATATTTATTGCCTTTTTGTCTAAGTCATTTTAAAAGCCTAAGTTTTGAGATACATAAAGTTAATTGAAATCTCAACTAAATAAGTCCTTAAAGCTGAGGGGCCTGGGGTCTGCTAAAAAATTTCCATATTGCTTTTATGGTAGAAACAACCAACAAATAGTTAAATACCTACTAACAAAGTGTTTCTGAACAATCAGCTGTTACCTGCCACAAAGCGTAAGTAGCCGAAAACGACACAATGAGCATAGAAATGCTGGACAGCGTCGTAAACCACGCGCTTCCTGTACGTGCCTCGAGGCGATTGTGCTCAGCTATTCACGGAACGATTAGCGATTTGAAAAATATGTAAATACATCACACTTTGTTCATAAATTGAGCCCGATTCACTGCTATTGAGAGTGGCTGTTCTGCTTGGAGATGATTGTATTAATTAATTGCAAAAATACTTAATAATACTTAATTGCAAAAAAATACAATGGGATATTAATACTGATAGAAGTGAAAACTTGAACAATCCGTGTGTATTTTTTGAATCGTTGTAAATATTATATTGTGCAGGGAATACTTTTAGATATATGGCAAGGTGTCGGTTTTTTGGTAACGGTGTCACGAGCTCAATGGTTTATTCCCATCTCAAAAGTGCCCGAGTTTCCCATTCCATCTTACAAAATATTCTATTGTTCATTGAATAAAAATAAAAGGCAAGAATTGCGTTTCATTAATAACCACAGACCCTGGCCTTAATCAACTTTAGATACTTAAAACATCGTATCTCTGGGTGTTTTCTTATTTTGTAATATCTGTAGTATGTCTACGCTACCTACAATATCAAAACACTTTAGAGACTTAGAAAAAACATTAGGTATTTTTCATTGCTTTTCAAACCTACGTACCCGATCAATCTTTTTTTTTTAATCAGAAATAATGACGTTCAATCCTAGCCTGATTGGGCGTGAAACAGTTTAGTGTTTATTTTTAAATTTTAACGGTCATCATCAACAGTTTGAAATGTGGATGGACTCCTAGTTCCTTCGTAGTCATTGTCCTATCCATGTAACTGGCTGGACCGAAATACCCAAACCTGACGCCAGACGTTGAATCTCCCGACTGCACGTGTATGGGTGACGTCACCCGACGCCCGCCATTCATATTTGCATGGCTGATAGCTGGCGCCTGGTTATCATGTGATAAAATTATTATTGGGATATTGGGATCAAAAGTTTGGACTTGAGTCCTTGGTTCAAAAATACAATTTTTAATGGACATGGCCTAAGATGGAGCAAACTTACTCGTACCTAAAAGAAGCCTAATCACTCTATTTAAAAAAAAAGAATTTAGGTTATTATTACTAATCTTAATTTAGTTTATTCTTCTTCTAAAAGAATTTAGGTTATTATTACTAATCTTTATTTAGTTTATTACAATTTCGAATTCTATCGAGTCCTGTGACTAGTCAATTTACCAGATATTTCTGTCTATGTTAGAGATGACTACAATAAATACCCAGGGTAGAAATGTGAAAGCAACCAGCCGTCAAATTGTGGCAAATCACATTACTATTAATGAAAAAAAGTATGAAATTGTTTCATAAAAGTAGATCCTAAATTTCGACGTCACAGCCGAAGATAAATAAATAAATAGGGACAAATTACATCGATTGACCCAGCATCAAAGTAAACTTGAGTACTCATAACCCAGAATAATTTTCCAATTGACCTTGGCTGGAGGTCGAACCCAGAACCTCCGGATTGGTGGTCTAGCAATGAGCAATGGGGTAAAATGTTCACACGAGGAGGACCTTTAAGGGAAGATATAGTCTCCTGCTGTCCAGGAAGGTAAGGTATGTTTTATACCGTTAAATCGTCACATAAATCATAAAACCAAAAGCTATTCTATGGTAGGTAATGTATTTTGAGTGAAAATTAATGAATTGTTAGTGAGAAAATTGTAGCTGGAGGTAACGCTAACGATTTACAAGAAGTACATGAAAGAAATTTATAAGAAGAAAGAGGCCTTTTTCTTCTTCCAAAATCACATAGATTAAAATCCACACTAGGTTATATAAACTTATATCGCGGATTACTTATTGTACCAATTTAGAAAAACACCCAATATCCAGGTCAATCTGAGAAGGCTAAGATTTTTTTCATTTTGGTTTGGTCAATCTGAGAAGGCTAAGATTTTTTTCATAGGCACTTAAGGTTAGTGGTGAAGTGACACATTTGCCGCCAGGCTCCTTAATTATTGCTGCCTCCTTCAACCATTTCAAGCACGACGACAACGTTAAAAGGAATTTCATCCCCCAATGTGCTGTCCCTAGGCTGTTTGACTATTTTGCCACCTCTCATCACTCTTTTTGACATGATGCATTTCATAAGTCTGACATTCTAGGCAGCTGCCTACTCAGCCTGCTAGTGAATCTATCACCGATTGCAGTACGAAAATATAAACAGAATACGAAAATGCGTTTATTATTTACTATTTACTTATAACATGAAACGCGGCGAGCGAGCAGACTTCCGGCGTGGGTAAATTGGTGGATTCTCACCGATATCTCTCGCCCGATAGCGTCGGGTGACGTAAGTAACGGTCATATGGGTAATCATATGTAGAGTATGCAGCTCTTTCCAAGAAACGATCAAGTAGAAGATAATAACCATTCCATTATTTATTAATATGCACGTTTTCTGGTCTAAGAATTTGCGATCCGTCTTGCCAAGATGGGGGATGTATTATAGTTTGACTGCTCCTAATCCTAACGGTCCCACTACCTGCACATAAACCTCAATGAAAGCAGTGATAGGGCGACTGGCGAGGTCAAATATCGGACGGTAGAAATTCAAAAGAAAGTAAGAAACACTTTATTCGGCATCAACATTGCCATATGTAAAGAAATCATGTCATCAAATCAATCATCATACTATGTAAAAAAAGCAACATATTTTCTTTATCATCTAACTCGATCAGATAGTTGCCGAAAAGGCAGCAAGCTTTTCTTCTATTGGTATAAATACTATAACTCTGATTTTCAGCTAGTGCCAAATGTTGAGAACCAAAGGAAATCTATCCGTTCAAAATTCATAACAGATAGACCTATAGTTCAAAGAGTGAAAAGTGTAGAGGGCGTGAGATGCCGTGCCGTGGAAACAGGCTTCACACTCATCACCTGGCGATTCACAACAATGGTTTGTCTAGATCTTTATTCCTCGCATGTGGAAGTTGTGAAATGAGATTCCTTACACTGTTTCTCCTGAAGCTATGACCTGAGTATCTCCAAAAGACAGGTCGATTCATATTTAAAAGGCCGGCAGTGCTGGTAGGCAGTCTTCCAGGACAATTATAAAAAAATAATAATTTAACGCACAGTAAAAGCTTGTATAAATATATATATTTTCAACCAATCTTTCTCATGTAAGTACTTACTTACCTTATCATTAGCTTGTCTGAGCTTGGTAGTGGGACCTTCAAAAAGATAATAAAAATATGCATTGGTCAACTCCCGCTCGGCAACTAAATATTCAACGGTCGTATTGTTTTTATGTTATTTTCATAGAAGAAACAAGTCACCTCTAAAATTTACTATCAGCTCATCTGGCTTATTATTCCTGGTAAGCTTAACATACATTTGTGTTGGTGAGAAAATAAAAATGCGTATTTTTAGTTTGTTTACCATTCATAAATCATTACTACTCGTAATTATCAAAATTCTGTTTCACACTCTATAGCAGTAACGTTTTATAGAAAATGTGAAAAGTAATCTGCGATTTGTGTATACTCACATGTTGGAATAAGCCTATGTTTAAAAAGAATATTTTGTAATAGTTTGTTTTACTGTAACAAATTTGAAAAACGAAGTGTTCATTCTTCAAAAAAGAATAAGAGTTTTCTTCTTTTTTCTAAAATAATTTCATTTTAACATATATTAAATTGTATAAGTTTAAGCAAATATAGAGTAAATTAAAATAAAATAAAAACATATTTTATTAATCTTTAAAGATATTACACAATGGCGTCTTCCGCCATAGCACAGCCTCTAAACCCGCTTAGAAAGCACGTTACATTCAAATGAGAGGACGGATCCTCCGGAGGAAATAAAAAAGGACCTCCGTAACGGCCGCCTTGTTTTTTACTGCGACTGGCATCACCAGAGTCGATTCGTATCCGTTTTCTACGATTTATGATGAACGGACATTTGAAATGTTTAGTTATTTTAAATACAACGTATTTAAAATAACTAAACATTTCAAATGACGACTTCAAAAAGAGGTTAAAAAACAGGTGCTTTACTAGGTGTACATATTTTTTATTAAATTAGAAGGTTAACAGTGAAAATAAAACTATATCAAACAAAAGAAAGCAGGATTGTGGAAACAGTTATTTTAATTGTATTATATAATTCATAGATTGCTTTGCACGCTTTGCAGAAGAATACAATAAAAAGAACCTTACTGCTTGAGCTTTTCAGACAGGTACCTACATAATGTGAACAAGTTGGACTTCTTTTTTCTATCCGACTGGCATATCAAGCCAGATATGATTCTTGTTTGTCTACGATTTAGGTAGAATTTGATTTTTTTAATCTGTCTAAGTTTGACTCGTAATTTTGTGATATCGAAGTGGATTATTTTGATTTTAACATACTTAAATTGAAACTATTTCAATTCGATAAGAAGAATAATACATAAAAAATAAAATACAAGATTGACCGAATGTTACGTAGTAACTTAGATGACAAATTACAGCAAAATAGAAAAGAGGACATGAAGTTCTGCTATCGCATGAAATAAAAACATTGCATTGTAATTTTAAGATTCACATTAAAATCATTACTTAAATGCACTCTTAATATTGTAAGTATCTTTGAAGACTATGTTCCGATTTGAGTTTTTTTGATAACTCTGAATGCCACAGAATGGGTCTTGAACTTAAAGACTTCTCCTCCTTCCAATTCTGCATTAAAAGGTATTTTCGAAACACTTTAAAAAGCCATACAATCTTTTAAACGCATGAAATCGTTGCAATTGGGATCAGACAACAGGGAATTGGCCAACCCTTATTTTAAGCTATTTTACATGTAAAATAACTGTATACAACAATGGATATTGACAGAGCGAGCCTCTCTGGGCGGCATACAAAAAGCATTCCTTTCCAGCTCCACCATATGATTTGAAGAGAATTCTTGGGAACAACCTTACATTTGCAAAAACGTAACTTATACTTCAAAAACTTTATTAATGACTATTTTAGACTTTAACGTTATAAGGATACGGATTTCTTAGAATTTTTAAATGAAGTAGTATCTTTGCAACATCATATGGTTTAAAGATGTGGACAGGTACACGATTTACTGCATTTTAGGCTTTATCTACTTACGATAGAGTTGAAAATTGATATTGTTAAATTTAACTACCACCATATGATTGAACTTTCAATCGTTTGTGTGTTGATTATAGTCGTTTATGTTGTTATCAATGCAAATTATACCTTATAAGTACCACAAATAAGAATTATTTTCAGTAGCCTGTTTGTGATAGTGTGTGTGTGAAAACAGGATTTGGTGCCCATATGATTTTTGTATAACATTCCATTGATGATTATTGTATTGCATTTTGATACTTATAAATGGATCATTAGGGTTGAAAATGGGATGTCGTGTTCTCAGGATAGCCGATCTAGTTAGGTGGGGTCTGGTGGGGTAGCCCGGTTGGCCGGCGCAGGAAGAACCAAGTTACCAGTTTGTACAAAAAATCTTCTATAAAAAAGGTTTTTTTTTCAAAAATAACAGAATTGTTCACATTTTTTATTAAACTTATCTGTTCAAAATATCGATTTAATCACTTTCCTAATGTTATATACCTACGGTGATAAATTTGTATTTAAAAAACTGTAGTTAAAATGATTCCACGAAATCTATATGAAAATACAAAAAAATCTACATATAGTAATAGTATCTTCTAGTTGTTTGTGATCTGCATGATGTCACTACTATTAAAAAAAATAGATCTGTGCAATATTTTAGTCTTCAGGTTATCTACAAGATATAATTATTAATATAACGCAGTATCGTCAAAAAAATAACAGAAAAATAAAAAGGTTACAATAAAGATACAGAAGTATAATTCAAATCTAAACATTTAATCTTCAATTTCAAAGTTTCCAACTCTTTAATTGTAGTAATGAAATGTGGTAAAAACCTCCATCCATTCCATGACCCAAAAACCTACCATAGTGGTAGAAATTCCCAAAACGCATCCCCAAAGGATGCAAACTTGTCAACAAGAGCGCGCGCCCGCGACGAGACTGAAAAATTTCAGTTGGTTGCCGGCTGCGCGCGGGATCGGTTGGTGATAGCCGGCGCTCGAGAACTGTGAGAGAGATACAAAAAGACTGAACGAAAACATGGACTTGTGATTGTGTTTATTTTCCAAATTGTGCATTGGACCTTTGTGCCAAAATGTGGGGGGAAAGCAGCAAAAACTGTGAAATGAACTGCCAGTGCTCGGGGTGAGTTCTTTTTATGAATCGTTTATGGTTTTTTAAATGGAACTAACCTCTTTTCGTATATAAATTCTTGTTTATATTTGGTACCTACCTATGTAGTTGATATATAATTTTTTTTTATCTATGTATTGTAATCTTTCCCTATATACTTATAACCTTTATGATTAAACGATAATGTGTTGAACGCTTTAAGACCATTCTTTATGACTAATAATATAAAAGTTTAAAACCTATTTTAACGTATCCGTAGCCTCCCAGATTAGAATTCCATAATAATAATTCACAAGTTTCAACCGCAATGTATAAAAAACTTACGTTACGTCATACAAACTTTTTGGTTATCCTTGAATATAGATAAGTTCGTCAACCTTCTTTTTTCAGCTGGTTACGAAATACCTTGTTCATTTTATTTATATTTACTTAATAAATTTGCATTTTCTGATAAAGTTCTGCGAGTAATACTGGCTGAAACTGGAAAGAAAGAAGTGATGGATGGATGACATTGACGTGAAAATTGCCGCGAAAGCTTTCATTCTTATTTCGAAATTCGAATAAATACGAATGAAATGACCATTGATGTATAATAAAAAAAAAGCTAGATCCGTTAAAAGAACACGTCATCATATATTTTAGATGTATTGCTACCTATGTTGCCTTATCAGTGGTATGCCTGTATCCTGTTTATTCCGAAGCTTACAGTGTAGGTGCTTTGTGTGGGAACTGCGCTGAATGCGAGCCAGTTTCAGCGAATAATTATCGTGTTTCATGTACCTGCCTAGGTACTTAGGTAGGCAGCCAATGTTTCATGCCTATTTGGTGTTTCTTGTTGTTTCAAGGAGAATGCAACGACGTGGAATTTTTTGTTTACTATCTTCGGTTATGCAGCAATGGACGTGTCAGACCAATTGAAGAGCTGTTGGTTTTTGGTTTGGTTACCGGTAGGTACTTGGTTTTTTTTTTTTGTAAATAGAAAAGTACCTATTACAGAGAATTCGTCACTGTTCCTAATTGTATTGTAAAGTTTTTACTAGTTTTACATGGTACCCGGCAGAGTAGAATAGGACCACTTCAAGTCTTCCCGTGGATGTCGTAGAAGGCGACATAGGAAATACAGGCTAAACGAAGCTTATCAACATCAAAGAGACCTCTCCAACCCGTCTGGACAGCGTGGAGAGTGTAGGCCAAATTCCCTGACTGCTCTGGCCAATATGTGGCTCTGGTCGTTCATCCTCAGAGGATTTGGCCTGCTCTGTTGGCATATGGCACATATGGCTCTGATAGTACATAGGGGGCATGTTCCTGCCAGTGGAGACTAAAAAAGACCTGATGATGATGAGAAAGAATAGGTACCTACCTACTTAAAATCCAACTGATATTGAGGGTGTGGGTGGTTCGCCGGCGCGTATTATCAGTGCCGCTATCAACTCAAAGTGCATTTGTTTTCATGAATGAACGGACAATTATCTGGAGCGACGCCAAAGCGCTATCAAGTGTTTTGGCAATTAAAATTAATTATTTGACGTTTTCGCCCGCCAAAATTGGGGCATGTTGATAAAGCGGGGCATAGACTAAAACGAGAATGTAGAGTTACAAACTTCAAGTTCAATTTTCAGGTTCGAATTAGGACTTCCGGTTTAGTTCAGACTTTCAGAGACGTTCGATAATCAAAAAGTATGCATTAAAAAGGAGATAGGTACGTAAGTATTCTTGCTAGTAAAAATGTCGCAAAATCTTAGGTTTAATCTGTTCTTCTGAAATGCTTCTTCTACACTGTTAGCTCTGAAAAATTTAATCTCCTTTTTGAAGACGGTTAAAAAACTACCAAATGTTTTTGGACGATAAGGAATTAGCTCAGTAAATAACGTTGACTAGGATGCTAGGTACTCAACTCAATATTTTGAGTGACGATTACTTAAGTCTTATAAGAATGACTATAGTGATCTCATACCTAATAAATAATTAGGTACCTATAATGGTAAAACAGTAGGTAGGTATCAATAATATATCAAAGATTTTTTTCTTGTAATCCATACTTCCATACTAGTATTAGAAATGTGAAATTAACTTGGTCTGTCTTGCTTGCCAAACTACTGAACCGATTAAAATGAAATTTGGTACACAGATAGTCTAGACCCTGAGAAAGGACCATTTCACGCGGATGAAGTCGCGGGCACAGCTAGTCGTATATATTTATGAATAACTCAGGGTCGACTCGGTCCATAAATACTAATAGTTCGTCCTCGACCTCACCCTCTGGTCAACCCCCACCATCCAAGCGTGAATGCGGTACAGACAGATAAACAAATGTTACTTACCCCTTTCATATTCATTTTACTTTAAGCTTTATTTCTTTAGTGATATAACTCAAAATAGTATGGAGACATGTTGAAGACGATTTCAGCAGGGCTTTCCGCTAACTTTTGACAATTACACTTCAAAATACATTGCGGCTTTCGTATGATTGACTATTCTTAAATGAGATATAAAAACCTTAATGGATATTGAAGTGAACTTCAAAACTTTGTACACCGAAGTCGTCAAAAGTTAGCGAATAGCCTCAATCATCATCATCAGGTCTTAATTTAGCCTCCAATGCAGAAGCACGAGCTTCTCTGTACCATATATTAGCCAGAGCAGTCAGAGGATTTGGCCTACACTCTCCATGCTGGCCAGACGGGTTGTTTTGGGTCGATAAAATATCTACTTTGTTCTGATACTAGGCACGCGGTAGGCCATTTTCTTTTAAAATCTACATAGGTGCGACCAAACCTGTTTTTTTTTTATCTAATTCCTAGTTTAAAGCTTTTTATTGTCGTCTTGCCTCCACGCCTCTGCATTTAAGATCCTTATTTTATCACCTCGCTTGATTTAGACACAACCTCTATGTCTATGGTAAAAAAAAACCATAGTGTAGGTGTTTTATTACGCTGCGGTTGTCTATGGCCAACAATGGACCCCTATCTGACGGTAATGGTATAAAAGAAGCCATTCCAACTCTGGAATAGGTTTTAGTTTTGAGTGTAGTTTTTTTTCCCGGGAGGCAGCCATATATTTCGAGGGCGAGTTGTAGAGCCTCCTTTTTTTACGTAAATGCTGTTGGCCTCGGACCGTATTAGCACAAATTAAAATCGGTATAGAAGAGACCCACATTATCCTCACAACAACATACAGGTTACTCTCACAGTAAGAGCAAAACATAGTTAAAATTTTTACAATTGAATGCGCTCGCCTTACAGTAGTCTTCTTTCGGATGCAAGTAAAGAGCCATAGACCCATTAAAGACGATATGTCAATTGAACCAAACATCATTTATCCTGCGTACCCGGAAATCAGCAAGACTGTATTCTCTGCACACTACCTTACTTGAATCCCATGTTCATGGGCTTCGTTTAGGACCATAGTTAACTAAGTGGAGATTTCTTTACAAGTATAATGAAGTAAAATATAAATGTGTGTATCCGGGAAGAATAGAATAGGACCACTCCAAGTCTTCCCGTGGATATCGTAGAGGACGACTAAGGAAACTAATTTATTTAAATGACCTCCCGATAATTTGGTTTTCAAAACCAAGCAACAAAAGCTTATATATCTGTACTATCGTTATTTTGTTGTATTAGTAAGCATAACCGGTCACGATTACGTCTTAGACAATTGGACGAGCTCGGAGCCCTCGCGCCTGTGGGATCTCATCGTCTTTTTGTACTAAATTACAGGCCATCATAGCATCGGGAAGATTATCTATGGTACGATGATGGTACAAATCAGTTCTTGCAGCAGTTGCATGTAATAATACTTCTACACATCTACAGTCTTCATTTGCACGTTTCGAATTATCTTTAACTTATGACATGTTTTAAAATTGGTTGGTCTCACTCAACACTTTGGGCTCTACTTGTCCCGTAAAAGATGAGAAAGTTTCAAATGAGTGTTTAAATTATAGGGATGATGTCATTCGAAGAAATCGCAATAAAAAATATCCTCAAGTAGGAACAGAGAAATTGTTATAACCAATCTAAAAATGAAAGTTTTATTTCGTATTTACGTATTTTAATTTTACATTTTTTAAATATCTTAAAGGTCTACTTTAATTATAAGTAGTAGCTTAGTCACAATAAAACAAAATATTGTATAAAAAAAGGTGAAATATAAATGTCATTGCCCTAGGAAATCGCATCAGGTGAAATGTCAGAAGTCGTTGCGGCCATTAGCGCAAGTTCAGTCTATATCCGCTCTATTTGTCTATGGTCCAACGGCGGAGGCGTTGGCGAATATTTTCGAACGCATCTATCATTATTATTTTAAATCTTTGTCTTTTTATTTTTTTACGAGTACTCGAGTCGTCCAACGCGTTTCCTTTTTTAATTTTGATAGTCACTTTTATGATCAAACCTAGTTACATCTTCCTCCATTTCTAATCTCGTTATTTTTGCATATTTTTCATTATATTGTTTTCTTAATATCCTTTTCATAACTTGTCAAATCCAATTGTACAGCGGTTACTGATCCTGATTCGCCCTAAGAAAGTTAGATAACGTTAACTTCCTCATCATCATCAGATCTTTTTTGGTCTCCACTGCAGGAACACAACCCTTTCTGTCCATACCAGAGCCATATAGCCAGAGCAGTCAGAGGATTTGGCCTACACTCTCCACGCTGGCCAGACGGATAGCTGAGTTTCCTTGATGTGTATAAGCTTTGTTTAACTTGTGTTTCCTAAGTCGCCTGATACGACATCCACGGGAAGACTTGGAGTGGTCCTATTCTACGGCTAAACTTCCTCATATCACATTAATTACTCATTAGTTTCCAAGTCTGATTACACTCAACTACATATAATTGCATGAAAGTAACAAAAACCGATAGCCAGTAAATCGTTACCCCCCTTTGCCTTACGCCATCCGTTGGGGGCACGGGGCGTGACGCGCCGTTAACGTATGGGCTAACGTAACGTGACGTGACGTCACATGTTCTACGATTATAGACTACGTGGCGGGAAAAGTTGGGGAAATTCGAAAATTAAAAGTTTCGTTAACAATGTGCTCTATGGAAGCGCCACTCGCAGGTCTAGACCGTAAGGATTATTTTAACTCTATGGTCGTGATTGTAGAGTTTCATCATTAAGATTTCAAAAACATCTTGCTCGTATACATTACCTACCTACCTATTTATTTGAAATGGACTTCTGCATTTCTTCCAGACTCTTTCGTATTCTCAGGTCGGGTTGCTTTTACGTAGGTAGCTGAATAGCAAACGCAATCCTTACAAGTCATGTCTGTCTATCTGTCTGTTCGTATTTCACACCTACTTTTTTCCGAAACTGTTCGGACTACACAGTTCAAATTTGTTAGGTAGATAGTTAACCGCCTTACGATATTTATACATATTTTTCATCAAATCTACACTTGCGGCGTGTCCATAGAGAGGTCCTTAAAAATGATTGAGATTCCTACAAACATGTTTCAATCAGTCAATCGTTGAAAGAAGACTCTTCCAAACTCTCTTCCATCCAAACACGAAAACCAATTGAAATTAATATTGACGTACCTATCTGTAATTCCATAATCTCTTTTTTTATGTAGTTGCCCCGAGGTTGCCCCGATTTCTCGAAGATTTAAAACCGATTTAAAAAAATCTTTTTTGTTAGATAGGTAATACTTTAAATATGGTCCCATTAAATATTTATCGAAATGTGTAGAGCGCTTTTTGAAAAAATACACAAAAACCAAAAAAAAAAGTGTTTACACGTACGCCGTTCGGTTTACACTAATTTCCATTTTATTCTTATGCTTATTCAAACAAATTAATAGGGTCGAAGTCGGTTTTTGTTATTTGTTAAAAATATGTTAAATTACAGCAAATAAAGTGTTTGTTAGTTTGTTTGATAACCCGGTATAGTTAACTTAGTTCAATATGGTCTTCGACTACACTTCTAACATCATAGGACCCGCGATACCCGCATCTAGCATAGCACTGGAGTTCAACGACCCCGGCAGATGGCGCAGCCCTAGCCGTGGGGTGGCGCGTGGCGTTGCCCGGGGTTGGGGAAACTCCGCGCTGGCAATATGGTGGAAAATTGACGTCATCGTCATTAAACGGATATTTTTTTAATTATTATATTAGGCCTTTGTCTCCCATCTCACCTGATGGTAAGTGACGATGAAGACGAGGATGATACATGCCTATCCAAGAGATACCCATTTATTCTACTTTTGAATGTCCCGGGACTGTACTTGTCCGGGAATACAGACGCAGGTAGTTCATTCCACACCTAAGCTACTCGAACCAAAAAGGAACTGTCGAAGCGTTTAGACCTACCTACTACTCTTTGGTATTTCTACGACAAAACGGTGAAATTTCTCTCTGCGTCTCGTATTCCTATGGAGGAATGTTTTCACTTTTCTCTAGGGCTTATTTATGTCATCTAAAAAGAGTTGCTATCAATTCTACCTGCAGTCATCGTCGAAATTTCCTAGTTTTATAGGGTGATTCTGAACGAACTGGCAATTTAGGCGATTTAGGGTTGCCTCCCATATTAATTTACCTATCGGATGGTTAAATTTCTATGGAAATTCAAATATTTTTAATTCTTTTCTTGCGTTTATTTATTCATCATTAAAATATTGCCAGTTTGATCGGATTCAACGTGATTTTTTTTATAAAGCCCTTCAGGCGAGTAGGCGACCAAAACTGTTGATAAGAGTTTCTTTCGGCGTTTCTTCTCTGCAGTGGTCGGTTCCGAAACGCTAGTAGTCTGTAGCTTTTGAACAATTAATAAATACATATTATCTAATAAGATAATTTTAAATATGATATGACGTTTTGATTTGATTTTAATTGATTTTGAATGCGAAATTGACTTTGTTTGTTTGTTACGCTTTCACGCCCTATCTACAGAACCGTTCATCATGAAATTTTGCATACATGTTCTCTGGAATACAAAGGGCATAGGTTTTATCCCGGAGAAAGGTACTGTACCCGAGGGATCGACACTAACGCGAGCGAACTCGCGAGTGAAAGCTAGTTAAATATATAAAGCTACTAGCTGTTACCCGCGGCTTCGCCCGCGTAATACATAGCCTATGTCCTTCTCGGTACCCTAACCTATGTGTATGCAAAATTTCATGATGATCGGTTCAGTAGATACGGCGTGAAAGCGTAACAAACAAACTCACTTTCGCATTTATAATATTAGTTGCGATTTTCCTAAATACTCTTGTGGCTTTTATTATTCCATTATGATTAAAGCCACACAAGACATACTGGAGACTATAAACAAAGGATATTTCTTTATTACTTCGCTCCACATTCCCCCCTTTCAAGAGGCCAACGCCCTCGTCAATTACTTGCTATTCTAAGACCAAAACAATTTTATTTGTAAACTAGTAGCTCTCCCCGGCTGCGCCCGGACATGGATTAACCTATAAACCTTCCTCATAAATCACCTTGGTGAAAACTGCATGAAAATCAGTGCAGGAGTTTTTGAGAATATGTAGTCTTTTAGTCATCAGAGAGACCTCTCCAACCCGTCTGGCCAGCGTGGAGAGTGTAGGCCAAATCCTCTGACTGCTCTGGCTACATAGCTTTGGTAGTGCAGAGAGGGTCGTGCTCCAGCAGTTGCGACAATCTGACGCCAGTGTTGGCCATGTAGTCTTTTTCTTCCTTTACCTTATCCCACTTTTTTTAAAATAATATATAGTGATAGTGATAAATGTACTGCAAATAAGTACCTTATGTCTCCTTATAAAGGCTCCTGCTAAGTACGGTTAGCATGAATAATTATGGGTTTGAAAGCGCGTAAGTTTAAAAAAAAATGGTTTTCAATACGCTGGCAGTATTGTCACGTTGAATGGAAAATTTAAATTTTTTGTTTTTGAAATTGTCAATTTGGGGTTTTACTTTGGTTATATGACACTTCAACATACTCTGGTATATCCACATGTATTTAAAATTTGCTTACTTTCAGGATTAAACATAAATATTTAGATGCAGCGTTTTTCGCTGATAAAAAGTTTAGCTTGTTAGAGGTCGAATTACTAAAATCTGTTGTTTTTGAATTCATCCATTACAACTATACACACAATTGAACTTTTGTTATATTATGGACAAAAATGCTAAAAGGAGTAATCATACAAAACCATAGCGTTTTAAGTCTGAAAGAGCCGATGTCATTTGCCGTAATAAGTGTAATTTATATAAACACCGACAATATTGTACTGTATTGCATGCGGCCATTACAAGCATTGTTACTGCGGTTTGAGATAGCAGCAAATTACGTGCACTGCAATTGGACGAGCTCCCAAGTACGAAGAGCAATGGCGCCTATAGCTAATGAGCTATAGGCGTTGCTCCTTCGAAGCCGCGAAATTCATTTTAAACTATCATAGGATTTGGCCCTTCGAAACCGAGAATTCCCTGTCCATCATTACTTCTTTATAGTTTATACCTAACACTCTTCCATGCTGGTCTTGGGGAAAAGATAACATGTAGAATGTACTCAGATCGTTGAAGCCGATCGAAAGAATGGACGAAAATCAGGGAGGGAAAACATGCGAAGCAACTTGCAGCCATTATTTTGATTGTTTTCCACCTTCACGTCCTCCAACATGCTAAACGAGACTTAGGTTTAAATACCTGGGCTGTGTCTACCCCGCAAGCAATATCGTGCTCACAGTAAAGTGATCATTCTCCACCGCCACTTAAAAATCAACTTTCATTGATGCTTTTGTCCATGAGATGTCAGTGCTTTGTCAGAAAATTGCGAGAAATTACATATTAACTCCAAGTGAACGATATTTCTTTGTATATCCGCTATTCTTACGAAGACGCCAAGGGCATTGGTTTCCGGGCGTCAAATTTTAAAAAGAAATTGAAGAATGCTTTTGAATTTCGAAATTATTTATGGTAATTTTCCTTTTTTGAGGCAAAGATATTTCGCTTTATATAGCCGCTTCCGCAATGTTTAGTTTTGCAATAAATTTTGTTTATCTGCGAAACAATGATAGGAATTGATACGAGTGGTCCACTAGGGTTGCGGGGAGCGAGTTTGATTAGGGTGTGATACCACCTGCTTGTATCCAATGCGGATGTGCACTCGAAAATGTGTCTAGTGCTTTTGCTATAAGAATCTAAGTGGAATGTATTGGTTTTGGCAATTTTTTTTGTTTCTATCGATCGACAATTTTAGCGCGAGTGTTTGTGATATCAATGATATTTATTTTGATCGTAGAATGTTGATTTGTTAAAGAATATCGTTATCCGGTCTATTTTGACTTAATTGTCGAATTATGTTAATTTTGATTGCTTTCCTCAAACATGATTAAGATACGATGAACCACACCATTATTATTAATGCTATTTTTTACACGGTTTACTTTTTGTCAATTCCATAAACATTTCATTTCCAAATTGAATTTTATCATTGAATGTCTTTTTTTTAGTTTCTAGCATTAGTCCCATGATAATGACTGAATCACTCTATAAAGGAAATGTCGATGGTAAATCACGTGGTATAAACAGAAATAAAATAATGCTTTTAACTAAATCTACTTATTTCATTGTTATACTTTTTACAATAGAAAACTACTCCGAAAAAACTTTCGACAAAACATATCAACATAAATGCTGCAATAATTTATGCCACGATGGAACGGAATACCAATCATAGAGCTATGGCAGATGCCTTAAACAACACAACAGTAGTGAGTAGTGCCATCTTTTTTCTATTACGCTCATTACATCACGTTAACTGGCCCGAGCCGAACCAACCAGAGCATTAACCGCGCCAGTAACCGACTGATCTACTCGTAAACTCTCACTATCAAACTTTCGTTTTCGATACATTTCGCTAGCGCTCACTCAGCCTTGACGTTACTGTGATTTAAGGCTTTTGTAGCTCTGTTAATAGTTTTAGACGCTTCCTCGTGTGTGGTAGGGGCCATAACAATTGTCTATGCCAAGACGTCAAAATTGTCGAATATTTCTTGTGTATAATAATAAGGTCTGGGGAGTGCTATTAAAGCAAAACTAACAGCCCCATTATTATCCCCAATCATACGATATTTGGGGATATAACACCTCAATAAGCAGTCAATGTGAAGTTATTCTGTCACTTGTCTTAAAGCTGTTTTCCTATGCACTACTTTATATTACAGGGTTGAAATAACAGCAGTTAGGGAAGATTTTGTTATTAAAGGAAATCTACAGTATTATCCGCATCATTTAGCTATTATCCTACGATACAAGTACATAACATAATGTAGGGCCAGCGCAATTTGTGTGATTGGTCACAACAATATAGTTAGTTAATTATACAATATATTTAGTTAATTATAAATCCCTCGGTTTGTCCCGAAGATCAAAGGCCACGCTAGCAAGATATAGTTGAAAAACAGGAAAAAAATCTGACATTCAAATCCTCGAGCCTTTACATTAATTGGCCAATGGCCCTCCACGTGGCCAAAAAAAGGACTTCCTGCCAAAAGCGATTCGTGACAAAACATCTCATTTCACGCGTCAATCTAACCGCGGCCCAACCTGCTCGTGATCGTGGGTTAAACCGGTTTAGGTCAAATTCTCTGGACGTTTTGTTCTTTCGTGATCTATTCCGTCTCGGCTAGTAAGTCATCCATATAATAATGTACATTTTGGTTAACAATTTAGTTGTATTTGCATTGATTATTCGGGTCTCATTTTGGATCTAAAATATCCGTAGATCTCTTTTTGTGTTGGTGGTCATCTTTAATGTAGAGTTTATAATTAATATTATAATTAATAATTATGGTAATAATTTAATTAATTACATAAAACTTATTTGGTATGGATTTGAAAAGTATCGATCATTCATTATTAAAAGCAGGGGTTTCCGAATAATGAAGTAATTTTGATTTCACTGATTTCAATTTAGATTTTGTTTTGGATAAGAATCTAGCTCTTTATTATGACAAAAAGGTAAGAAGGAATGGACCAAACTTTAACTTTTTGTGGTATTATTACAATTTTACTATTATTTTAAGCAAATGTCTTCACGTGCGTCCTGATGACATAACCGGCGACAGTAACTGGAATCCGTAATGAACGTGTGACAGAGACGGCGATATCCACATGAAAGAGACGGACGATAACGGCTGAGCCTGAATGGAGCCTGTTCTCCTCACTTTTTTAATTTCTTACGTTTTTTGTTTGAGGTTAGATACGTCTAAGATCGGTTATCGACGATAGTATAGAGTCTCGTTCGTAGTTTGAACATTTGAAATTAGAAGAGGATTTAAAATGTGATTGGAATTCTAGTCTGTAACTGGCCGGAAAGACGAAAAGCGCGCGAAATCATTAACTACGCAAACACTAAGACACGGTAATCTACGATATGTTTATCCTAATAGCAAGATATTGCATGCTGTAGATTATTAAATAACAAGTCTAGTCCAAACAGATACTGAACTAAGACTATAGTTTTATGAAATACATGGTCTGAACGATCAGTCAATCTTTCCAACTATATTTGTGTGATATGTCCCTATATATTTATATTTATATTATTATATTATATTTATTATGTCTTTCATAAAACTATATAACACAACGAGACGTAATTGTTTTATTTTTCAGCCCGACACATTAACTTTAAAACAGACATCTTTTGTTCCTTCTAATCTCAACGGCCGGCGCTCCAGTGACGTCATTTCCTATTACATCATCACGTCCAGTAAATATGGTCAATATTGAAGGAGTTCACAATGAGGAGCTAAAATTCACAGCACAGCGCCAACGAAGGGAAAATGCTTCATTCTTGTGATTGAGAAATGTGTTGATAGTTTACTTTTATGTAATGCGCCGCTGGTACAATTGTCATTATTGCGTTTACGCACGTTAAGCAAACCATTCGTGGTACACGCACTTAGATTAGTTACAATTAGCGACAAACTAGAGCTACGTGCTCCGGAAGGAACGATAAGTCTGAAAGTTATCGTCATTAGATGGTAGTTAACATTCAGATTGTCAAATTCTGTTAATTGACAAAAGTGTATACCGGAGTTGGGCACTTACATACTTAAAAAAAATGATCGATATTTTCATAGATTAAGATGTGCCCCAAGGATCAATTTTTGGCGACAACCCAACAAATCTCTTTTCATTTTAGTCTCGGAAAATAAAGACTGAGACAAGCATAATTCACGGTTAAGTAGCAAAAACGTTTAAAGCTAAGGCTCATAATCAATAAAAAAGTAAGTACAATAAGATGCACGTCTATGGAAATGGTGGTATAAAAATAAGAATTAACGTAATACTCTAAGCTGACTTTAAATTACTCAACCTTGTTTTTATTGACAGCAAACCTGTGATTCACTAATAGCAATTTGATGTCTTCATCACAACGCAGGTGTAAATAAATATTACAGGATTGCTTCATAAATAGCTGTATTTTTCTCAATTACCACGTTTCACACCTCACTCGAAGGTGAGCTTTCTATTTGCTCGGTAATTTCAAATCTCTATGGTAAGAACGGGATTCTTATTTCAAACGCTAACGGCCGGTGAACTATCTACGGCGTTCGGAATTTGAACGTTAGGAGGACTATTAAAATAATGATCTCTTTTAATTTTATGATGGGTTTTAAAATTTATATGTTGCTGATAATTCAACGCTAAATAATTTAAATTCCTTTAGCGTTATTTGCTTTGATTAAAATTCATTGCATCATTGAAAAATGTTAAAACGTTGACGGTCGAGTATACCTATCCGGAAAAATTGGCGGTTGAAACTTTCATCTTCAACTGCATTTTCTTTTAGATAAGATAGCTGCAGAAATATTTTGAATCAGTGGATTCTACATCCTTATCCGAGCGGATTTCGGTTGCGTCTTCAGCAGAAACGCTTCAGAGCCCGGAGTCTGCTACCCAAAGCCTAGGTGATTTGATGAGGATACTGATTTCTACACATGGGGGCTGCCGTCTGACCTTAATAATAACACAGATATGGAGATATATGCCTCTAAATGTAAAAATTTTGGTTATTTTAAGTTAAAACCTCAAAGTCTAAATTGAACATCAAAAAGATTTAAAGTTAAGAATTTCACATTTTCTAATTTTCTTCCCTCTTTGATCTTATGTTTTATTATACATACTTTCCAGCAAGACGTTATCTGTAGGGAAACCCATTTCCTCTTCATATCAACTAAATCGGCCATGGCGTGCGAGCGAGACAGCAACAACAGACAGAGACAACGACCGCAACGGCCGTTAAATCCAGTTCTGTACTCGTTCTTTTTTTAAAACACTGATTTTGTTTTCTATTCCCTGGTTCCCATCTTGGAATTTTTCTTTTTTCTCGTCTAATGACGGCTTAGTGGCCAGCCTTGGTCATCTATTGGAACAGGTTAGGGTCTATGTTTATTTACTGAAACAGGTGGTTTTGTTTATGTTTATAAATGTTGGTGTCACCTAGACTTCATTATTTGCTAAGAGCTTTATCCAATTTAATAGATATTATAAATGCGACTGCTACACTGTTTTTTGGATTTGTATCGTTATTCTGTTGATGTCCAGTATCACTATTACTTACCTTATAGAGTATTATTTTATGATGGTTTAGTTGACAGACAATTGAGACAATACATTTTATGTTTATTATGCTGTAATTATAAACACATTATTGGTAACCGATGAGACGGCTATCCGGTCAACATCACAGAGATGAAAGTGGAACGGATTTGATGATGGAGACCTACTCAATTTTAAATTAATAGCATATTACATTCAGAAGTTATAAAAGTGAACTTCATGTTCCGAAGTAATACAGTTAAAAATGTTACTGAAGACATACTCAAGGTATCAGTCATTCAAATATACATTGGCAGTGAAAGAGGTGTGGGTGGTCTAGGCTTTTCTAATTTTTGATGACACGGGGACGGAGGATTAACGTGGTGAATGATGTCAGCAATATTCGCAAAATAGTATAAACAATTTGTGAAAATTATATAAATGCTTACGTGAGCTTGGAGGGAGATGGGAAAAACTTTTCTTACTTTTGCTGACAAGAGGGGAGAAGATTAGATAATATTTGGACGGCCTGAAACTTAGAACTTTGTCAAAAGACCTGTCCTGTTGACGAAGTTGTAAGAGATAGGGTTAAGACAAAGTAAATTAAAGCAAATAAAGCATAGGCCGTCGACCCTGTGTTTGATCACTCCTAGTTATCGCACAGGATGCCGCAGTTAAGGGTACTGTCGGGCGCTTGCGTGGAGCCACAGAATACATTACTTGTTGCAGCGTTGAATGCGGTTGATGCGCCGGTTCTTGGTACTGTGGTCATTGTAGTCCTAGATCCTGTGACAAGATTGGCGCATCGGTGTCTATTGAATGGCACTACAGAAGCGAGCAGTGAGCGAGCACATTGGTCCAAGAATCTATTGAGTGATTTAAAGGAAGAAGGCATTCGAGTATGAAGTTAATAGAATGCTCTTTAAATTTAAAAATCCGACTAAAAATTTATCAGACGATCGTTCTTTATGTCAGAGCTAAATTTATTTAATAGACTAGTTTCCTGGGTGGAAATAATAATACTAAAATTAGTCCGTCAGTTAGATAATAAAAAAATATTGGACACGTATTATTAATTTCGTTAATAAAATAATAAATGTTGAAGATAAAGTGCTTCAAAGTTGATGAGTGGCCGCTCGTGACATCACAGTTCGCTAGTGTACCGGACAGTGACGTTACACGGAATTTTAACGGGCATATAGCCCGTTCTGTAATTTTTTATTTGATTGACATAGGGAAAATTACGTGTCAAATGTTTAAACACGCTTTTATCAGCTTCACTTGTATGTAAGACAATCTTGGAAACTTAATTTGACCCACTTCCCGGTCTTTGATTAGGATGAAATTTTGCACACGCTCTTATTATTATTTGGCAATCTTACTAACATTTTATCAAATCCCACATTTGTCTTTGAAGAACTAAAAGTACAACAGACTTCTCATCTCGTCTGTACCAAACATACACACAGCTTTTGTTTATGGCAAGTGTCATGGTCTGTTTGTACGAGCATGTAACGTAAGATAATGTTCTGTCACACGTGTAAGTGCTCACAGCAGATGGTTTTAGATTATTTTGGGAACATAATGATCCTAGTGTATTGTAACTTGTTTTTGCAAAGTTGTAACATCTTTAGATTAGAGAATATGCACGTATTTTGTTTTTTATATAATCCCTAATAACCACAGTAAAAAATATTTAAAGAACTTTCAAAATATCTTAATTAACGACGAAGATGTGATACTTTAAAGTTTAAATAAGAAAGAGAAGTCCGATATGGACTAGTGACGTCAAAGTCTATATTATGTATACATTTGCCATATAAAATAGTGTTTTTGCGAGTGAGATAGACATATTTTCGTAAAATCATTTTATCTCGTTCGTTTTTCAACCAAATTTTATTCTGTTTTCACTTTCAGTACTTTACTATAAACTGGTAAGATATATATATTTTTCGTGCATATTCCCTATTTGGAGACAATGATGTAATCGCTCAACGGCTACACATACTTTCAATTACTATCACAATTTTTAATATAATATTGACTAGCAGCTCTGCCCGGTTGCGCTCGGGCATATAAACCTTCCTCTTGAATCACTCTATCTATTAAAATAAACCGCATCAAAATCCGTTGCGTAGTTTTAAAGATCAAAGTATACGTAGGAATAGAGAGACAGCGGGAAGCGACTTTCTTTATAGTTACGTTTATTTCATTATTGTAAACGTTTATTTGGTTTCCATCACAATACAGACGGTTTGTTTGTTTGTTTTTCGTATGTGTAAGTGGCCAACACTGGTGTCAGATTTTTCAAGCTGCCTTAAGGCATCTGACATAGCTTAACGACTGCCATTAACGAATACAGACGGTCAAAAAGTTCCACATACTCTTTCATTCTGAACTTAGGGAAACTCAGATTATTTGTTCTGTAATCTGAGTTAGTATACCTAGCTATTGTAGCGCAACGAATAAAACCCAGAGCTTTCTGATGTGTAGTGGCCTAGAAAGTCCTGCAGGATAGGTGTCGCGGAGATAAAGAAAATTCGGGCGTACGTGACAAGCGTTTATTCCGGACTGTTAGAATTACTTGACATCAGTCAAACGAGATCTTAGGATTACCCACCACCATTTATTATTAACTAACCTACATACATTACATTCCCCCACATCAATTAACCCTTACACTAATAGAACCCCTTTGCTACACTTTAAACTAATTGTCGGCTAGGCAACACACCGGTTCTTACCCTACACATACTAACTTAAATCTAAAACACAAAAGGTCTACTAGCCTTAACTAACTTAATATTCATTGAAATGTTTTCTTAAGTCTACATTGCCTTAAGGGACGACTCGGTGGCGGAGTAGCTACAGTCGGCAAGGCATCCTGGAATTCGGGAGACGCAGGAGCGTCCCTCGTGTTCATCTCCATGTCTCTTACTACCGACCCTTCAAGGGGCGCCCCAGCCTCTGCGGGGTCCAGCTCTAACTCCTCCGACTGGGCCGCAACCTCCGTGTCCGGCGAAGCCAACGGTGGTTGAGAATTTGTGCTAGACTCTTTTTTGCTGTTAAGACTATTGGGTTCCATATCCGGGCAAGCGAGCGACGACCGAGCCGTCGTCCTCCTCCTCAATTGATCAATATGCCTATGTAAGATCTCCCCATGCTTATCTCTGATCTTATAATTACTAGGCCCTGCGCACTCGGCCACTTGGCCAGGTGCCCACTTCTGCGATTTTAAGTATTGCCTGTACCATATGGTTTCATCCAGCTTCAGTTCCCTGTTACTACCTTTTACTGCTTGCTTTTGACGTTGCTGTGCTTGCCTAACTTTACCTTCCCTATCCGGCTTTAGAGCGTCTAACTTAGTTCGTAACCGCCTGCCTAGCAACAACATAGCCGGGCTTTCCCCGGTTGTCGAGTGCTCAGTATTCCTATAATGTAATAAAAAGGTACACAGGGCTTTGTCTATGTCTTGTTTCTCTACGCTGGCTTTTTTAATTACCCTTTTCACCGATTTTACGGCGTTTTCCGCTAAACCGTTTGAAGCCGGATGATATGGCGGGGAAAATACGTGTTCAATACCCTGATTATTCATAAAATTAGCAAATTCTGCGCTCGTAAAAGGTGGGCCATTGTCTGTTACTATCTGCTTAGGTAAACCCCATCTACTGAATAAATCACTAATTTTACCTAGAACCCCGGTGGCCGCGGTGCTAGAAACTTGAAAAACCTCTATCCATTTGGACATAGCATCAACCCCCACTAGATAAGTTTTACCAAAAATTGGCCCCAAGAAATCTAAATGGACTCTAGACCAAGGCCGGTTTGGCCATGGCCACATTCGCGGGGTCTGCCGCGCCGGCGCGTCGGCCTGCGACGCACATACCTCGCACTCCCGACACAAACGCTCCACGTCCTCATCGACCCCCGGCCACCACACATAACTGCGGGCTAAAGCCTTTGATTTGACTATTCCCATGTGAGGTTCGTGAATCATGCGAAGCACCTTCTCCCTGCACTCGTACGGTACTACGAGCCTATGCCCCCACATCACACACCCCAACTCTTCGTATAACCCATCTTTACGATTTAAATATGGTTTCATATTTATTATCTCACAATCTGACGGCCATCCATCCCGTAAGTAACTTAATACTTTAGCAAGTATTGGATCTCGCGAGGTATTATTTTTAATATCGTTATAATCCAACAACAGTTCCTGTTGAATAAAATGTAAATAAGTTTGCTCGGGCACCGGTGCACTAGACGCTTGAGCATGAGTCATTTGTTTACCGGCCACAGGCAGCCGCGACAACCCGTCCGCTCCGTTCTCGTCGGTGCGCACGTACTCAATATCGTAGGAATACGCAGATAATATTATTGCCCAGCGTTGCATACGGCTAGCTACCATGGTAGGTATTCCTGTATGGGGCCCGAGTATTGATACCAAAGGCTTATGGTCAGTGCGCAGGGTAAATCTGCGTCCATACAAATACTGATGGAATTTGTTAACAGAAAATATAATAGCAAGCGCTTCCCTATGTATCTGTGAATAATTTCTCTCAGCATCGTTGAGCGTGCGCGATACATACGCTACCGGGCGCTCGCGGCCGCCGTCCCTACTCGGCTGCGAGAGCACGCCCCCCACGCCACGCGCGCTGGCGTCGCATGTCACTATGAGTGGCAAACTAGGGTCGTAATGTACCAAAACTTCCGCGCTAATTAAAAGTCGTTTAACATCCCTGAAGGCTTGTTCGCATTGTTGCGACCAATTCCATGTAATACCTTTTCTTAGTAACTCGTACAAGGGAACTAATTTTGCGCTCATATCCTTCACGAACTTTGCGTAAAAATTAACCAAACCTAAGAACGAACGTAACTCTGTTACACAGGTGGGTTTAGGTATTTTGGTAATAGCTTGAATCTTTTCCGGGTCCGTTCTTATGCCTTCTCTATTTAATACATAACCTAAATAACGTACCTCATTGACCAAAAAAACACATTTATTACTTTTCAATTTTAACCCATATTTATTTAACCTACTGAATACAGCTTCAACAGCTTGCAAATGGTCCTTTTTAGTCGGGCCCCCTATTATTACATCATCTAAAAATACCTCAACGTTAGGAATATTATTTAACAAGTTACACATTATCCGTTGAAAAATCCCCGCACTGGATGCTAACCCATATACTAGTCTATTATACCTATAGAGACCTCTATGAGTGTTTACAACAGTTAGATTTTTAGTCTCATCTAATAAAACCTGATTATAGGCCTGAGAAAGATCAATTTTTGAAAAATACTGTGACCCACTTAGCCTTACCAACAAATCGTCGACTTTTGGCAACGGATATCGGTCTACCACTAGCACTGGGTTGACTGTAGCTTTATAGTCAGCACAAATTCTCAAAGAACCGTCAGCCTTACTTACTGGTACGAGAGGCGAGGCCCATTCGGAGCAGTCGACGGGCTCAATGACGCCGTCGTGCAGCATCTGGTCGAGCTGGGCGTCGACGCGGTCGCGCAGCGCGTACGGCAGCGGCCGCGCGCGGTGGAACACCGGCACTGCGCCCTCCCGAACCCTCAGCGTTGCCTTGCCGCCTGTATACGTACCCAAACCTCCGCTAAACAATTCCTTATACCTGTCAAACAATTTTTTCAATTCATTATCCAAGTGTATTTGATTCTTATCTACTCCTATTAGATTATTACAATTAGTAAACATAGGTAACTCTATTTTTAATTCTGACAACCATTGTCTTCCTAGCAGTGAAGTCGTCCCTCCGTCTATAATAAACAACTCTAAATTATTATGAATACTTTTATAATGCACCTCTGGCCTAATTACTCCTATTGGCTTCACCTTCGAACCATCATAAAAGTTAAATGTGACATTGCTATCCTCAATCTTTAAGTGATTTAAATACTTATTATAAGTTTCCCGGCTTATACATGATACCGCCGTTCCAGTATCCACCTCCATGTACATTTTATGGCCTTCTATGATGACTGGTACACTCACCGCCTTATAATCGTTCAAGCACAAGTGATGGAAATCTTCCTCGCAACTCTGGATGTGCTCGTCAGCCGCGTCTGCCTCTCCTCCCGCGTAGTGCACCGCTGCTCTCCGTCCTTGCCCCTGTTCCGGGCACACCCTCCTGAGATGTCCCACCCGCTTGCACTTGCTGCACGTATATCGATTGAAACGACATTCTTCGCGATAATGACCGACTCCACCGCAACAATAACACTGCGCATTGTTTGAGTCCCGACGGCCGCTCCCCACAATCTTCTTGCCGCCCACACCCATCACGGGCTTCGTCCATCGTGAACCCGCGCCTACGCGCGCGTCGCGTCCAGCTCGATCCGCCACCGGCGGTCCCCGCTGCTGTTTATCCTTGGTGACAGCCAGCGCATGCACATCCGCCGATTGTTCCCGGCTCCCGGCTCCTATCGCGTCTACCGCAGCTGCATCCCGCTCCGCTGCTTCTAGCGAGCTGGCCAACTTCACAGCGTTAGTGAATGTGAGCGTGTCATCCTCCGCAAATAACCTCTGCCGGATGAGATCACTCCTCAATCCGCACACGAATTGATCCCGTAGGTTCTCGTTCAACCCATCCCCCAGCTTACAATACCGGGTCAACTTTTTTAATTCCGCCACGTAACTAGCCACATTCTCGTCTGCTGCCTGCCTCCTTTGCCTGAATCTGAACCTCTCTGCCAGCGCCGACGGGGTCGGTTGAAGGTGATTACGCAATAAACTGACCGCGCACTCGTAAGTTAGTTCGGACGGTTTCCTCGGACTGGCGAGATTTGTCAACAGTTCGTATGCTTCATCACCCATTACAGCAATCAAAGTCGGCACTTTAAGTTCAGTCTTTACACTGTTCACGGTAAAGTACATTTCGAGCCTATCCACGTAGGACGACCACGCCCCGTTCTTTACGTCGAACTCCCGCACTTTGCCGATCGACATGATCGCGATATTTCCACTGCACGCGTAATTCTTGATACCAATACTCGTTCGCCAATGATGTGTAGTGGCCTAGAAAGTCCTGCAGGATAGGTGTCGCGGAGATAAAGAAAATTCGGGCGTACGTGACAAGCGTTTATTCCGGACTGTTAGAATTACTTGACATCAGTCAAACGAGATCTTAGGATTACCCACCACCATTTATTATTAACTAACCTACATACATACATTACACTTTCCGAGTTGTAGACTTAGATATTTGTAAATACGGGGAACGAATAGTTGCAATATGAAAAATGTGTGATCCAAATATGTCTCATAAATAATAAAAATAATATGGCTGAATCGGTTGCAGATGCTGCAATACTTGACCATGAAACGACCTAGGGTCTTTGAAAGACGTCTCGTCCATTGAAACATATTCTGTCCATCAATACTAACGGGAATTGTCAATATAACATGGGAATGTTACAATTTCGCGCCTTACGTACCCTTAAACTTGCACCCCCAAACGCGGAAGCTTGAGAAGTTAAAAAAAATAACAATAGACAATCAGATGATCCAGATTCGCACGGGAAACCTTTTGTGGCCGGGTCACGACCCTGGCTGTCTGAGGGGGATTCCTTTGCTTGGTTCGCAAATTAAAATGTGCAACTATTGTCTACGGAGGTTTGATATACGTGGGATAGTCGGCTCTAGAGCCGGCCAGCTTCCAGGTTCCACTTTTGAATTTCAATTTTCGAATGTTTTGTAAGATAATTTTTTTTTGCCATTTATAAATTTGGCCAGTTTCTTTTTCTACTTTTGAAAATATTTTAAAACATTTGTTACTTCGAAATTTGAAATTCTTTTTTTAATTTGTTTTCATCAAAATTTTGTTAGTCTTTAAATTTGGACTTAATCAGCGTACGTTCTAAGTTTAAATGCTGTATACACAGTTCTATTTTGCAATGTCATTGAAAATGTCACAGTCAAGGAAAATAGAACATTAATATTAAATAGGTACTGGTTTGTTTAATAATAAGTTAGGCCTTGGTCGGCTTCCGTTACTTATCAGCCATGTTTATGTTGGCTGATAAATCGTAACGGTTTTGCATTGTTTTGAATTAAAAATAAACGCAGTGACATTGTTATGCAATAAAGCACAGTTTTAATAAAAATGAGTTTAAATTTGAACATTTTAGCAAAAAATTACATTCCAAATTCGTTAGATTATTACCTATAATACCTATATAGGAGCTAATATGGTTAAACCAAACAAATATTTTTGGTTTTGAAATACATATTTCAATTAGTTTTTCTATAACTTAATATAATAATTACTACTTGATATTGTTAAAATTAAGTAGTCTAAATATATATTTATCTAATAAAAAAAAATTACTTATCTTTCCTTTTTTTTGTCCGTGGACGTAAGGAGCTACTGCAATTGTATCAAAAAAGGTGCAGAAAAGAATGAACTATAGCGAATTTTTTAGCCTCTTGACTTAGAAAATCTAAAAACAATTGATTTCAAGGTAAAGAAGAATTAATATTATGTCATAGAAAGATGAAAGTAACCGAACACTTCAAATAAGCACCCTTTTAAAACAATTCAACGAAATTGCACGGAACCGGTTCAGTTTAAAAAAAGAATCCATAGACAATTGTTTAGCCAGCGCTACCTGACTCTCTAAAAAGCCCTTTGTTGATAGACAATGACAGTCAGTTTGTTTATGTTTTAATAGTGGCACTGAAAGTAAAAGTTTCATTTGTGCTAAGTTAAAAAGAAAATACTAATTTTCGTGTGTAAAATTGGTGATTGGAAAGTTGAATGAATTTATGTAAATATAATAAAAAAACATTTTTATTTTTTTTATTTTTTAATAATTGTGTCCTTCCATGAAATGAAATGAAATGATATTTATTGCGGTAAATGTGGTTCATACAATGGTGGTACAATAATAGTAGTTTCACACATTAGTCATTTCTGACATGCAACAGACAAAATAATGTCTATATACATAAAATAAAGTTTTTAAATTAATACTAGTTATTGTTTATCTAAATATTCCTTCACACTATAATAGCATTTCTTGACCAACCAATTAAACAATGTCCGTTTAAAACAATTGAAATTACACATATTTTTTGTCTTTTGGTAATTTATTAAATATTCTTATTACCATGGGATAGCAACTGGAGCTAAACATCGTAGTTTTCATTGAAGGAAGCTGCAGTCTTTGAGGATTTCTTTTGCTGTACCGACTTGGCTGATTTGGGAGGAACAAAAACATAGAATACACTCAGCATTCAATCAGACCATAAAAGCCGGTCAAGGGATTGGGCGAAAATCTGGGGAATCACGTCAAAAGGCGATGCGGTTAGGAACCCATCAGGCAACAAGTAAAATATTTTGGCCCATTTCATTCCGCATTCCACCTCTACGCCCAACTAACACGCTAAACGTGGCCTTTGGGGTTTTGTGACCTTGGGTTCTGTCTACCCCGCGAGGGAAAAAGACGTGATAAATAGATCTATTCAACACAAGAACACAGATTAGCAAAAACAGTTGATATGACGAATGCGAGCGAGAAATATGTAAATGATTGTAAATATATTCTATACAACTGTTTCCCACGGCTGTTCTCAACAGTCCGGTTACAGATTCTAACGTAATCATCATTTTGGCAAGTCGTAAGCAAAATCGATATTTTTACATTTTCAGTAGTTAGTAATCAGTCATTTATTTACCAAAAATATGAGTACAAATGATCTTAAATAATAATGAAACCTGTCATATTTTGCCGGCAAAAGTTAGCATGTGAATATTTAAATGCATAAATTGTAGTTTTGGTCTACGAATAAGTAATTACTTGTTCGTAGGTTTTGGTTAATGATTTAACAATGAAGATGAATGAACTGTATGTCAATAATTATAATGTTAACAAATGTCAGATGATAATGTTCAATATTTAATACACAATGTCATAACAGTAATTTTAATTTATCATCAAATTCATTTTTAGATCCTCACCTAATGCCACTCTCTCTCTCTCTCATCATCATCAATCATCATCAGGTCTTTGTTAGTCTCCACTGCAGGAGCACGACCCTCTCTGTACTACCACAGCCATGTATAGGCAGGGCAGTCAGAGGATTTGGCCTACACTCTCCACGCTGGCCAGACGGGTTGGAGAGGTCTCTTAGATGTTTATAGCTTTGTGTAGCTTGTCTTTCCTAAGTCGACTTCTACGACATCCACGGGGAGACTTGGAGTGGTCCTATTCTACTCTGCCGGGAACCACACGGCATCACTCTCTCTCATCTGAGCGTTATCCCAGTTGCATCCTCAGCTGGAGTGCTTCAGAGCCCGGGGTCCGCTATAGCCTAATGCGACTGCTAATATTATGAAGAGGAAAGATTTCATTGTTTGTTTGCAATGAACAGGCTCCGAAACTGCTGGACCGACTGCCAAAATTCTTTCAGCAAGCGAAAGGTAATTTATCCGCGGGTGACGTAGGCTATAATTTACGCGGACGTAGTAGCGGGAACATTGCTAGTCCAATCCCAACTAATATTATAAATGCGAAAGTGTGTTTGTATGTTTGTTTATTTGTTTGTTTGTTTGTTACGTTTTCACGCCGTATCTACTGAACCGATCGTCATGAAATTTTGCATACGATGATGATTTTTATAATAATTATAAAAGTATTGAGGAAGGGAGTGACAAAGGCTATGGTGGATGACAGATCAAGGTGGAAAGAACTGACATACTGTGCCGACCCCACATAAGAAAAGTGGGATAAGGTAAAGGAAGAAGAAGAATAAAAGTTCATTCAATATATGAGGATACATTTAGTAATGCCTGTTTTGTGAATTTGGCCACCGAAACGTTAAATATATCCTGGCTTAGAGCATTAGCTAAACTGGGGCTGGAATGAATATCATCATCATCATCATCATTACAAATCATCCATTTGTCTGCACAGGCACAGTATATAAATATATATTTATACTAGCTGTTACCCGCGGCTTCGCCCGCGTGTTACATGTGCCTATGTCCTTGTCAGTACCCTAGCCTATGTGTATGCAAAATTTCATGATGATCTGTTCAGAAGGGCGTGAAAGCGTAACAAACAAACAAACTGACTTTCGCAGTTACGAGTACCTATATGTTAGGGAATTAGGATTGTAGCAATGGCTTATCTTGGAAACTACGCGGGTATTTCCCGGGAGGGTTTTCAAATTCGTTCCAATAATTTTTGAGTCTATTTACTAAAAACAAACATACAAATCTATGAATCTACATAACTTTAGGTAAAAATGAATAAATAAAATGTATGGTACCTATATAAATTCTTCTTTTTACCCACGACGGAGCGGAGTAGGTATATGCGTTTAGTGTTTATGCAAAGTAATGTTCCCACCTATCTTCTAAACTAATGATCCGATTTTAATGCGGTTTTCAATAACGGGTTTGTGTTTGATGAGTTCATGTTCTTCGGCAGGTGTCATGGCTGTAACTCACTTGGGGGCGCCACAATATTAGTGCAAAACTATGTTGTCCTGGGTTTTTTTTCATAATTTTTAATTTTGCTTTATTTTAAATTAAAAAGAAGAATTAATATTATGTCATAGAAAGATGAAAGTAACCGAACACTTCAAATAAGCACCCTTTTAAAACAATTCAACGAAATTGCACGGAACCGGTTCAGTTTAAAAAAAGAATCCATAGACAATTGTTTAGCCAGCGCTACCTGACTCTCTAAAAAGCCCTTTGTTGATAGACAATGACAGTCAGTTTGTTTATGTTTTAATAGTGGCACTGAAAGTAAAAGTTTCATTTGTGCTAAGTTAAAAAGAAAATACTAATTTTCGTGTGTAAAATTGGTGATTGGAAAGTTGAATGAATTTATGTAAATATAATAAAAAAACATTTTTATTTTTTTTATTTTTTAATAATTGTGTCCTTCCATGAAATGAAATGAAATGATATTTATTGCGGTAAATGTGGTTCATACAATGGTGGTACAATAATAGTAGTTTCACACATTAGTCATTTCTGACATGCAACAGACAAAATAATGTCTATATACATAAAATAAAGTTTTTAAATTAATACTAGTTATTGTTTATCTAAATATTCCTTCACACTATAATAGCATTTCTTGACCAACCAATTAAACAATGTCCGTTTAAAACAATTGAAATTACACATATTTTTTGTCTTTTGGTAATTTATTAAATATTCTTATTACCATGGGATAGCAACTGGAGCTAAACATCGTAGTTTTCATTGAAGGAAGCTGCAGTCTTTGAGGATTTCTTTTGCTGTACCGACTTGGCTGATTTGGGAGGAACAAAAACATAGAATACACTCAGCATTCAATCAGACCATAAAAGCCGGTCAAGGGATTGGGCGAAAATCTGGGGAATCACGTCAAAAGGCGATGCGGTTAGGAACCCATCAGGCAACAAGTAAAATATTTTGGCCCATTTCATTCCGCATTCCACCTCTACGCCCAACTAACACGCTAAACGTGGCCTTTGGGGTTTTGTGACCTTGGGTTCTGTCTACCCCGCGAGGGAAAAAGACGTGATAAATAGATCTATTCAACACAAGAACACAGATTAGCAAAAACAGTTGATATGACGAATGCGAGCGAGAAATATGTAAATGATTGTAAATATATTCTATACAACTGTTTCCCACGGCTGTTCTCAACAGTCCGGTTACAGATTCTAACGTAATCATCATTTTGGCAAGTCGTAAGCAAAATCGATATTTTTACATTTTCAGTAGTTAGTAATCAGTCATTTATTTACCAAAAATATGAGTACAAATGATCTTAAATAATAATGAAACCTGTCATATTTTGCCGGCAAAAGTTAGCATGTGAATATTTAAATGCATAAATTGTAGTTTTGGTCTACGAATAAGTAATTACTTGTTCGTAGGTTTTGGTTAATGATTTAACAATGAAGATGAATGAACTGTATGTCAATAATTATAATGTTAACAAATGTCAGATGATAATGTTCAATATTTAATACACAATGTCATAACAGTAATTTTAATTTATCATCAAATTCATTTTTAGATCCTCACCTAATGCCACTCTCTCTCTCTCTCATCATCATCAATCATCATCAGGTCTTTGTTAGTCTCCACTGCAGGAGCACGACCCTCTCTGTACTACCACAGCCATGTATAGGCAGGGCAGTCAGAGGATTTGGCCTACACTCTCCACGCTGGCCAGACGGGTTGGAGAGGTCTCTTAGATGTTTATAGCTTTGTGTAGCTTGTCTTTCCTAAGTCGACTTCTACGACATCCACGGGGAGACTTGGAGTGGTCCTATTCTACTCTGCCGGGAACCACACGGCATCACTCTCTCTCATCTGAGCGTTATCCCAGTTGCATCCTCAGCTGGAGTGCTTCAGAGCCCGGGGTCCGCTATAGCCTAATGCGACTGCTAATATTATGAAGAGGAAAGATTTCATTGTTTGTTTGCAATGAACAGGCTCCGAAACTGCTGGACCGACTGCCAAAATTCTTTCAGCAAGCGAAAGGTAATTTATCCGCGGGTGACGTAGGCTATAATTTACGCGGACGTAGTAGCGGGAACATTGCTAGTCCAATCCCAACTAATATTATAAATGCGAAAGTGTGTTTGTATGTTTGTTTATTTGTTTGTTTGTTTGTTACGTTTTCACGCCGTATCTACTGAACCGATCGTCATGAAATTTTGCATACGATGATGATTTTTATAATAATTATAAAAGTATTGAGGAAGGGAGTGACAAAGGCTATGGTGGATGACAGATCAAGGTGGAAAGAACTGACATACTGTGCCGACCCCACATAAGAAAAGTGGGATAAGGTAAAGGAAGAAGAAGAATAAAAGTTCATTCAATATATGAGGATACATTTAGTAATGCCTGTTTTGTGAATTTGGCCACCGAAACGTTAAATATATCCTGGCTTAGAGCATTAGCTAAACTGGGGCTGGAATGAATATCATCATCATCATCATCATTACAAATCATCCATTTGTCTGCACAGGCACAGTATATAAATATATATTTATACTAGCTGTTACCCGCGGCTTCGCCCGCGTGTTACATGTGCCTATGTCCTTGTCAGTACCCTAGCCTATGTGTATGCAAAATTTCATGATGATCTGTTCAGAAGGGCGTGAAAGCGTAACAAACAAACAAACTGACTTTCGCAGTTACGAGTACCTATATGTTAGGGAATTAGGATTGTAGCAATGGCTTATCTTGGAAACTACGCGGGTATTTCCCGGGAGGGTTTTCAAATTCGTTCCAATAATTTTTGAGTCTATTTACTAAAAACAAACATACAAATCTATGAATCTACATAACTTTAGGTAAAAATGAATAAATAAAATGTATGGTACCTATATAAATTCTTCTTTTTACCCACGACGGAGCGGAGTAGGTATATGCGTTTAGTGTTTATGCAAAGTAATGTTCCCACCTATCTTCTAAACTAATGATCCGATTTTAATGCGGTTTTCAATAACGGGTTTGTGTTTGATGAGTTCATGTTCTTCGGCAGGTGTCATGGCTGTAACTCACTTGGGGGCGCCACAATATTAGTGCAAAACTATGTTGTCCTGGGTTTTTTTTCATAATTTTTAATTTTGCTTTATTTTAAATTAATAAAGTGTACGACAATCTGACAGTCGGATGCTTATTTTATTATATTTTTAAACATACCCCTTTTTCTATTTCTCCCACATTCCTTCAGCCACAAACACCCAAGTAGGTAACTTAAAAAATACTTCCCAGCCAGTAACTATTACTAACCATAAATAATAATTACCAACGGCACACCTAAACAGCCTCTCACGAACTGTTAGCAGAAACTAAACGCATATTTCCACCATTTCCGCTGTTGACGGCCGTAAAGCATTCCAAGTTTAAACCGTGTCCATAGACACACGGCTCTATATTTGAAAACGACAGTATTGCACGTTTCAGCCAGTGACGTCATCTTTAACGGTTTTCGCGCGGTGCACGCGACACCCTCTCGAGAGGTTATGAGCAATTTCACACTTAATTTCGAGGCAGTAAAGTTGAAACTTGATTGCTGCAGTGCGTTTTTTGTTTTTAGTTGAAGGACCGTTGCACAAAATCAAAGTGGGAGACGAGCGCTATGGGTGTTCTAAAATTGAAAATGAGAGTTATGAATAGCATGAGATGTTAGAGTATCTAGGATCTGTAGCTTTGGGGGAAAAAGAATCTAGCTTTTGGTTTTTCCTGCATCCTCAGATAGGATGATCTAGATTGTCGGCCCCGTGGCGCAGTGGTTAACACCCAACCTGCGACACGAGTGGTCCCGGGTTCGATCGATCCCTGGTCAGGTCATGATGATGGAAAACAATGAGTATCCTACGACACAAGTTTACAACTTACTGTGGGGCTATTTCAGTGTTCTGTGGGGCTAGCTCAATGTGTATGATTTATGGTCGGTCCACTTGTTCCTTTATTACTGATCATGTTGTAAAAAGACACCAATCCTCTTCGGATATTCTTTAATATAAAACCAAAAAACAAAGATTTTTTTTTGCAATCATCGCTATCGTGACAGATGGAGTGTCATTGGCCCAGTCAAGTCTAAAACCACAAGGAACAACGTATGAAGACAGTAGAGTAAATCATCCTTCTCAATAAGGAGTCATGTTGACCACACAGGAACTCCCGACACAACGGAGGATAAGCTTACAAGTTACAAGCCACTTCCGTTTCTCATTGTGTGAGGATCTCCACAAAAACAGCGAAGACCAATGTAAATAAAAGGATTGTCGTGTATTTGAGATTTCCACAAGTTATTAAAGCATAATAACACGTCTTTTTTCTTACGGGGTAGACAGAGCTCAGGCTTATTTTATTTATTTTTTATTTTTCTTTATTGAGGAACAACAAACAGTTACATCTTAATTATCTTACAATGTAGGATATAACTAAGTATAAAATAAATATGACTTATTAAATATGTAACCCACTACATTATTCACGGATTATTAAGCCTAAAGGCCACGTTTAGCGTTTTAGTGGGAGGACAACAATCAAAATAGTGATGGGTTGCTAGCCGCATCGCCTATTGACGCGATTCCTCAGATTTCTTCCAATCCTTTGACCGGCTTTTACGATCTGCGCGGGAAGAGAAGCAGCTGGTATATTCTATGTTTTTCTTTTTCTCCCAAACCAGCATGGAAGACTTAAGACATTTTTACAAATTTAGCGACTGTTAAAACCAGTACATTGAATGTGTTTTTCTTAGTCATAAGATTACAATTGGTTTTAACTAGTTGGTTTTATAAGATGCTTAATTTATAACAATCAAGCCCTGTCTGGCGCCTTTCATTCCATTATTGATATTGAACAGTAGGCTGCAGTTACTCTTGCCCTTTAACGCATCACTATTTTGATTAACACGCTAAACGTGGCCTAGGATTTTGCGACCCTGGGCTCTGTCCACCCCGCAAGGGATAAAGACGTGATAATATGTATGTATGTATTGGTTTTAACAGTCGCTAAATCAATAAAATTCTCTAATTTATCTCACAAAAGCTCTTGAGAGTTTTCTATCCAACGCAGCAATGTACAGTGAATCGTCGTAATGACAGCCAATCATCGTCGATTGTGTGGAAGAGGTTTTAGGATTTTATAAATAATTTAATGGTTTGCTCCTGTTGATTACTCTAAAGGGTTTCGAAACTCTAAAGGCAGGTTGTTAAGTATCACAGATATAACTATCTCTGTGTGGCAACTATTAAAACAACACAGGTCCACAATAAATCGTTCCGAAGCTGATAACAGTGACGCCATAGTTTCAAATGCTGTATGAACACACACTATCGCTGGTCTCAATTTCGATGTGCTAATATCTAACGCGTCCCAGTTAGCTTATAATGATACTGCTGTCTTTCATACTGATGATTGTAAACAAATGATGCTGGTCGCATTATTTCGTTTAAATCCAAATGGCTTGTTTGGTGACGGATGTAGATGAAGCTTAAGATAGACAGATTGATAATATCTTTATTAGATTTGCCACAAACACACAGTAGGTAGTTTCTGTGCTGTAGCAATGCAAAAAGGCCGTAACTCAGCGATTCTTTTGCACCGTAGAATTATAATTTATCTATGGTAAGGATCATAACAAGTAAAGATCCATATAATCTTTGCTCTGCCTAAAGTTGTTACAAACGTTTTTACATGTATGTTACTTTTTGTTATTTCTTTTATAACGTTTAAAAGGTTTTGTCAATAATAGCGTAGGATATACTAGCTTTAGCATTAGTTATTAAAATCAATTTTTCTTCCTAATTCTGCGAAAAGAAGCAGGCGTAATTTATAAAATAAAATGAGCACTAAAATTCTTTCATTAACTACGCTTGAATACGTCTGTAACGGCTTTCTAAGTAAAGCCGTTACAGACGTAAAATCTATTTCTGCTCTCATATTTACAAACTGCCAGACTCGTCCAAAAAAAGAATCCTTACCAGCCAGTGCCATTAAAAAAACAAAGGCACAAGTGTTCCATCCTGTTTGAACGGGCGATTAGCAAAATGGCGGCGCTTTTAACAGAAGAAAGCGCGGTAAAACGCAGTTTTTGTGAATTAGGTTATGATTTATGAATGAAGATAAATCCGGGTGGTTTTGAGTTTACTTTGGGTAGCTTATTTTTGTTTAATTATTACGTCTTTACAAAACTGTTGGCCCTCATGTGTGCAAAATTTTGTGTGATGTTTTATTGTCTTTTTCTGCTTTCTTTGCAAATATAATGTATTCATGCATACTTTTAAATTTTAAAGCATTTATCAAGAAACGAGATTTACGCTTACCATCTCCATAAACGTTCCCTTTTAATGTTCCACTCCTGTAAATATTAAATTCGAGATTTTATATCTTTAATAGCTGTGCCCGCGACTGCATCCGTTTGGGATTGTGTTTGTGAGTTAGGGGTAGGGTAGCCATTTTTCAAATTTAATAGTAGCTTATGCCTTCTCTCAGGCTCTAGACTATCTGTGTACCAAATTTTATTCAAATACAGAGTTACTTTAGCATTTATAATATTAGTATGGGTAGTATAGATTTCAGTAACTAAATTTCACCCAAAATCAGCAAACAAATTGTATCAATCTCATTCTAATTCTTCTCAATATTATCACCGTCTCCTCCTCCGACGATAGCGACCAGCCTTGGCCCCATTAGACCAATTGCCCCTGTTACTGGGTCATCTGGCCATCCGTCGGTCCGATATTAGATAATTAGAAGCAACGGCCCCAACACTACTCCTTGGGGTGCGCCGGTACAACTCGTTGATAATGCATATGATAATGTTGGTTAGAGGGTTATAGACTCTGGCAGTTATGTTTTCAGGATAACATTTTAAACATAAGTAAGATATCTAATGTATGTACTAAAACAGTTTTTTGTAATTATCCTATTTTAATTTATTTGTTGGTTACGAGAAAAACTTTGCTTTAGATTTACATAGTGATGAAAAAGCGATCGCAATTCATGTAATGAAGAATACGTTAGTTTTTAATTATTATTCATTATTGTATTATTATTAATTAATTGTTGATCGTACTAGCAGCTTTTAATTAATGATGAGATGCGTGGTGCGTGCGTCTTGAGGTTTGTTTGATATTTGATTATTTATTTTCATCGACTAGTAATTTTCTCGTGACATCGTCCGCGCTAAGCATAGCCTATGTCACCCGCAGATATTGAGCTACTCTACTATATAGTTGAAAGAATTTTTTAAAGCAGTCCAGTAGTTTCGGAGCCTACTCAATGCAAACAAAAATACAAACAAATATTTTCTCTTTACAATATTAGTAAGTATAGACCTTAGAGTATCAATATAACTATACTCTAAGGTATGGACTTAAATTGGTGAAGAATTTAAAATCGGCCCAGCAGTTTTTGGTTTTATCTATTACAAATATTAAATAAAACAAGTGTGAATCGTGATCGCCGTACAAAATATTACAATAATAATGAAATAACGTTAAAAACGTTATGGTAACTTCATAACGTTCTTAAAATGTTACACATTTTCAGCTTCGAAATTTAAATTCTTCAACACGTGCGTTAGTTTTTATCGGTGTCTCTCAAGGGCGCGATTAGGCAAGGTTTTTTTAGGGTTCCGTATTTAGGGTCACGTTCCTAGTAGATTACGTCTCGCTGGAAAGTGGTATGAATGTTAACTTGGTTACATACATATTTTACCCCTCCAACCCGTCTGGCCAGCGTGGATAGTGTAGGGTAATCCTCTGACTGCTCTAGCTAATATATGGCTCTGGTAGTAGGTATAGAGAGGGTAGTGCTCCTGTAGTGGAGATTAAAAAAGACCCAATGATTATGATGATGATACATATTTTACGATTCCTTGAAATTATCCAATAGTCGCCCTTTCAAAAATAGCATTTAAGAGTTCCACGTAAAGCCGAAATCCCATAGAAACGTAGTTTGGTTTTAGTTTTACAACAGTTAAGCCAATCTCAACCAAATTTCGTACATACGACCGGATAAGGCATATTGATGTTTATAATCAGATTTCAATTTTAAAAACAATACCTATACAAAATTACAGCGAGTAGAAGTTTCGTATCAAAAACTATTAGTTTATACCGTACTACTTAACCGATTTTGATGAACCTTGCTCTATTCTCTAAGTTAGACTATACCTAGTCCAACAGAAACATAATTCGAGCAATCCGACCTATAGCTTCTGTGATGTACGCTAACAAACATACAAAATAAAATAAATACATACATTATAAATAAATAAATTAACGTTTGCCATACATTTTTATAAGCTGATAAAGACAAACATATATAAAACTCATGTAATTCTATTGCATACATATACGGGTCGAATTTATAACGTTCCTTTTTTGAAGTTGGTTCAAAAAAGTGCAATAAGAAGACTTGAAGCAAACAACTAAAGGAAGACAACGTATTGCCAACATAATAACCGAACTCGGCCAGATATCCAAGCTACAAAGGCAGCCATATAATTACTATATTCGGGCGGACCTCACGCGAGGGACCCCCCGACCCCCCGACCCCCCGGACGCAGCATGTGGCGCCCGCGACCACTCGGGGGAAACGACCATCTGGTCGGTGAGATACTGGACACCTAATTATTACAGTTCATTAGTATAATACACTAGCTGTTACCCGCGGCTTCGCCCGCGTGATATATAGCCTATGTGTATGTAAAAATTTCATGATGATCGGTTCAGTAGGTTGGGCGTGAAAGCGTTACAAACAAACAAGCAAACAAACAAAAAACCCACTTTCGCATTAATATTATCCTATCCTATAGTTAGGATTAGGACAAGCAAGATCATTAAGTAACTTAATAAATAACTACGAGTACTTACCTATTTAACCATAAACCTAACTTAAAATTAAATTGCATACCTAATGGACATCATCATCAGCAGGTCTTGGTTAGTCTCCACTGCAGGAGCACGATCCTTTCTGTACTACCAGAGCAGTCAGAGGATTTGACCTATACGTTCCACGCTGGCCAGACGGGTTGGTGAGGTCTCTTTGATGTTTATAAGCTTTGTTTAGCTTGTGTTACCAAAGTCTTCTACGACATCCACGAGAAGACTTGGTGTGGTCCTATTCTACGGCGCCGGGAACCATAAGGCTATAATATACGAGGACCATTAGCGCCGGACACAAAAGTGAATAGTGATTTTAAGCCGCCAATCTTTGGTGACATCTGGGACGCTCTAGCATTGTATCTGTAGCACCTTAGTATGAACTTAAAAATAAAAATAACAAAAAATAACAATTTCAATAAACATGATGAAGTATGTCTGGTAGAATGGATTTGATAAATATAATGCATAGGTTAAAACAAAAAAAAAAACATCGGGAGCACTCCGGAAGTGCCGGCAACTTAAATACCTACTATCACTTAAAATTTTATACCTTTCCTAACAGCAGTCACCATCCATGGATGAGCGTAGCACGCTGTAACACAAACACACACGCACTTTCGCGCAAGCGCCCTGCGCCGTCTTACGAATTTTCCACGCGACGAATCTGTCGGTCACGTGATCTGTCGTGAGTTGAACATTTTCCCCATCATCACAAACAGTTCACAGCGCCGCTAAAGAAGTTGTCACATCAAAAAAAGAAAAAAAAACCTGATGAACTATGTCTACCACAAACTACGAAGAAGATACTATTACTAGTATCAGACGACCCACTGCCTTATGTTTTCTCTAGGCAATAAAGATCATAGACAAATAAGTGAGTGAGGGTGAAAATGAAAAAAATGCCGTACAATTACGTTTGAGTTTCTATTGGGGGCCACAAATTCAAACTCAATTGACATGTGTTCTATGCCCTAAAATCCGTAAATGCAGTTTTTCGGCAGTGATGTCTACGTAGCATGGATTTTTGATCATCATCATCATCATCAGGTCTTTCTAGTCTCCACTGCAGGAGCACGACCCTCTCTGTACTACCAGAGCCATATACTAGCCAGAGTAGTCAGAGGATTAGGCCTACACTCTCCACGCTGGCCAGACGGGTTGGAGAGGTATCTTTGATGTTAATAAGCTTTGTTTAGCTTGTGTTTCCTTAGTCGCCTTTTACGACATCCACGGGATGACTTGGAGTGGTCCTATTCTACTCTGCCGGGAACTACACAGCTTTTATTTTTGATACGACATTTAATTTCCGTTTCCAACTTGTACCCAATCTTAGCCTCAATCTTGTTAAACAATATCCTGCAACTAAATGTCCCTGCGTCAGGATTCAAGCTTGGCTGCCTCCTTGTGGTTGGCTCAGGAAGTGACCATAGAGTAAAATACTCCTTTACTACGTACTACGTTGTTTATGAATGGAACCACTGTGATTAGGGGTAAGAATGACATGTTAAATAGCGTTTTGTAGTAAAGTTGTTTATCGCTCATTTTGTGTTTTAGGTTGTATAAATGTTTTTTTTTAACTGGTGATCTTTTATCTCAATAAATTTCTTTTTCAATAACACAATGTCTTTAATATTATGTTATAAATATTTAACTCAAATCAAAACAGTTAAAGTATGTAGCTAAACTCGGAACATTTCTACATCCGATGACTTTAAAATAAAAAAAAAACTGCGTATTGTTTTCTATATTAGTTTATTTACACGATTTGTAAAACCATAAACATTTGTGGACCACATGAGTAACCGAGAGTCTACCCACTAACCACTTAGTTAAAATGATAATAGCTAATCAATTTAATTGTACGCGTCCACAAAATTCATAACGGCTTGCATCAAGGCCAGAGATTAATAAAATAAACAGCCCAAGCAATCAACTCCGTTTGATACCACAGACAATCCCTCCCTCGATTTGAATAGCGAACAATGTACAATGTGCCTGTATCACTCATGCTATCGATCAGTAACGGCCCTCGGAAGAAAAAATGCGTTTTGTTTATGGTTCGATCGATAAGTTGTTTTATAGTGTGTGTGAGGGCGCTGATTTGTTTTGAATAATGATTTTGGTAATAAAAGTTGTTGCGGTGAAGCAATAGTAATTTGAAATGGCTTCTTGGAAGCTGCTACCAAGTATATTGACCGAAGTTCTTTAGAATCTATACTTCTATACTAATATTAATAGAGAGTAAAGATTTGATTATTTGTTTGCACTGAAACGTAAACGAACTGTTGGACAGAATTTAAATAATCTTTCACCTATTGAAAAATAAAGCAAAAAAAATATAATAATAGTTTAAAAAACACGCTTTTCATTTATTGTCATCAGAACTCAGAGCGTGTGCAAAATTTCATCCTAATCGAAGACCGGGAAGTGTATCAAATTAAGATTCCAAGATTTTCTTACAAACCTAGTTACAAGTGAAGCTAATAAAAGCGTGTTATAAAGCGAAGCAAACACTTGTCTAGGGAAGGGAGCAGCGCAAGTTTCATGAAAATCGTTTCTGTAGATTTTGAGATTAGTCCCTACAAAAATATGGTATTATTCCATTTTTTTTTATTTTTCTTTCAAGCAGTAAGTTGGTATTGTTTTTTTGACGTTGTTAACGGTAAAACAAGCCGTGGTGGGTGGCCCCTGGTCATGTAGTACTTACTTACCTTCTAAGAAGATGTTAAACGCATTCCTACGACCATTTCTAGCTCCACTCTAAAACGGATTGCCTTGCTTACTTTCCTAAACATTAGTACCTATTATAAGTATTAATTCTAGGAAACTAAAATTTTACATTGAAAATATGTTTTTATTTTAAATATTGTACGTATTTAATTATTACTTTAACGTCATCATCATCAGGTCTTTGTTAGTCTCCACTGCAGGAGAACGACCCTCTTTATACTATACTGCCAGAGGCATATGTGGGGCATATATTAGCCAGAGCAGTGAGAGGATTTCGCCTACACTCTCTACGCTGGTCAGATGGTTTGAAGAGGTATCTTTGTTTTAATAAGCTTTGTTTAGCTTGTTTGTTGTTTGTATTTTTAACGTACTACGTAACGTACGTACATTACTTCATAAGAAAGAGAAATGTGAGGTCGTAAGAACTGAGTAGAGGAATATAGCATTTGTATTGTTGTAAAGGCAATTCGAACTAATCGTAAGCATACCGATCACAGCTAGTTCATAAAGCTTAAAGCTTAATATAATAAGCATTAAAATGCCCGTATAATTTCAAAGACCACCATATTTCTATTTTCTAGACCAGACTTCCATTCAACTGGACAATGTAGTACTTAAACGCATCCACTTAGTTTGGCCAGCCATTCTCAAAGTGTGATCCTTAAACGCTGCGTTACTTCCAAAGCGGACCGTTGAAGCCGGCCGCGGGAATGGGCGGAAAATCTATTTATTTTTTATTTTAATTTTTTTATAAGGGCATGCGGCTAGCAATCTATAACTATCAGCTCCTCCTCTGGTGTTGCAGACCTCCATGAGCGATGGTGACCACTTTCCACTAGGCTTGGTTGCTCGTTTGCCAATATTCACAACAAAAAAAACTGTTTCCCACCCATACGCCCACTACACTCTGAACTTGGCCATTGAATCTTATGGCCTTGGGCTTTGTCTATCCCGTAAGAAATATAGATGTGATATGTATGTATAAAAAATAATGGTTGAAGAAGAAAATGTTTTGTTCTACATGAAATAAGTTCAGAAGTATGCCTTAGCAGATTATAATTACTCCCACTAATATGTTTCTTTCCAAAAGGTGCCGGGGCAAAAAAGTTTGAGAACCTCTGGTTTAAACGACTATTGAATTGACTGGTCCGCTGTAGTCAAAGCAGCTTCTATTGAGTGTCGATTTCAATGCGAAAGGGTGAGCGTGCTAAGATCGGATGCGTCCAATATAGTCTATGGTCTCAATGAGGCGCGCACGTGCGCTTCCGGATCCCTTTGTCTGTGGTTGGTACTTTTTATTGACAGGTCTTATTGTGGATTTTTTGGAAAAAGACTCACTTTTATCAAAGCGAAAGTTTGGTCGTAATTATTTTTGATAGGATTGGTTTTATTCTCTATTTTCCTTTAATTTCGTTTCTAGTTCCTTACAAATGCTAGCAGTTTGCGGATTTGTATCCCTTTCACGGGACAATTTATCGCTTTTTTGCAGTTATTATTTGTATATCCTTTGGAGTCACGGGTGCTACCCCAATCCTCTGAGAGGCTTGCGTGGGGATAAGATCCAACACGTCGAGGCTCTTTGGAGAAGTTGATGTCATGTATAAGTCTTCAGCCAGAACATAGCCAGCTCCTGGAAATCCTACATTGGTATGTAGGATATGGAACAGGTACCTATTGTCAGGAGGAGGAACTATTGCGTTTTAGAAGAAAATCAAGTTGGTAATGGGTTTGAAATGTGGGTGGACTATTATGTGATTACAATTATAATCTATTTCTGGTAACCCGAATTTCATCATATTCTTTTTTAGTCAAACCTTCTTCTTCTTCTAAATATATATAACTCATAGGTGACTGACTGACTGACATAGTGATCTATCAACGCACAGCCCAAACCACTGGACGGATCGGGCTGAAATTTGGCATGCAGGTAGATGTTATGACGTAGGCATCCGCTAAGAAAGGATTTTGATCAATTCTACTTCTTAACGCGAGTGAAGCCCCGGGCAAAAGCTAGTATATTATAAATTTATAATATCAATTGTTATCTCGATATACGTTTACAACAGTAATCATACCTAAGATACGTTCGCGATTCCCATGTCAATTCCTTAACCTTGAGGGGCCCGTTTCGTCGTCAAAGGCCCAAACCTGTCAATAACCAATAAACCCGCTACAAATCAGCTAATCTTATCACCGCGAAAACCATCTGCCGTCCCCTTCCCTTCCCCAAGAAGGTCAACGTTCTAAAAAAAAATAGGGCAGGGGTACTATCTTTGAACGCGAAACCCTCGTCTTCGAAGGATTTTTACATACAAAAATCGTCAAGTAAATGGCTGGCAAGGGCCATGGAAAATGACAAAGCTATCAGAAAGAACTACAGTCTTAAATGATGGCATCGTAGGCTATGTCTTTGACTCTAAGCTAGATGATGGTCTAGGAAAAACCCATGACGTATTAAAAAAACCAACAAACAAATAAATAAAAAAAGTTATAGTTAAGGTCCCACACAGCAGTTATATAACGTTATAAAACAATGTGTAACACAACATTCTTGATAATGTTGCACTTTGTTTTATTATAACGTATAAATGTGTTTGAAGATGAGTGTCCTACGTTCAAAAATATTACCCCAGATCCTTCAAGTTTAGCGCCAAGCCATAGACAATTCGTCAGCTGTTACAGCTGCAAGATTTCACTTGTCGCAGTTCCTGAACGCAGCTGTTCCCCCACGCGTTCGGAAATTGAAGTTAATTTCTTATTTTGATTGGACAATGCCCCCGCTGCGAGATTCACAAAGTAACTCGTTGTGCCTCTATCTAGTAAGCTGTTAAGACTAATACTTTACTTATTCAACGTTTTAATTAAATGTATTATGTGTAGATGGATGTCTATTACTCCTGAAATAAGCTATAGCACGGTTTTTATCTGTAGTTTCGCTACTTTTATTTTGATAAAATATAATTTTTCTGGTAACCGTAAATATACAAACTTATGAATTTTTAAATTGCTAGCTAAAATTAATATAAGTAATATATATAGGTATTTCTTTTTCTTGCCTATATTTTGGTTACCTACTTTAAACAAGCTATAAATTTTAGTATTAATGAACCTCTTAGTAATTATACGTCCTTTACTCTACTACTACTCTTTCTAGAATAGTTAAAGCATTTCTATTCACTCTTTATTATTTAGCACCATTAATCTCTCATATACTGCCTTAATCAAAGGATCATCACTAACCAGCCCCTATTCCTCATCTAACGGCTAAATCACTATCATGAAAGAAACATTATCCAAGATGGCAGCTGGTCCTGCAGCTGCCAAGGATGCACTTGTCGCCTCATTGTACCCGCGCTATGCAGCTGAACACCCCCGCACGCGCCAAAACTACCTTTGACCCACAACCGTTACCTATTGTAAGGCTGCAAGGAAGATGTTCCGGAGTCTTGAAAAAAAAATTGTCTATGATTGGATCATTTTATATCGGGCGGGTGTGGAGGTAAATTCTAGGACCTATTGTACGGAAGGCTAAAGGGAAGACGTTACGGAGTCTTCAAAAAAAAAATTGTCTATGATTCGGTCATTTTATATCGAGCGGTTGTGGAGGTCGGATCGGTTTTGATTTGAAGGTCAGTATTTATGGTCAGTGAAAATAGATTTTAGCGAAACTGTTAGTTTTTTATTTTTATATATCATGGGTTTGTTCTTGACCAGCTAGCCTAGAGGCAAAAATATGGCTTTCTTCATTGGTGTTTAAGAATGTGGTTCTTTTTGATTGCTTCGTCATTTTCCATGGTCCTTGCCAGCCATTTATATGTTCTTTCATTATATAACACAACTTATACCTTGTTTCTTTAAGTAACTGCTTTTTGGGCCTTCATCATCTTTTTGTTTTCTAGGATACCTATTTATCACTCCAAATAGTATTGTAAGAAAAATTCTAAATGAATCAGACAATAACGCCTTTTTTTCGTTTTGACCGTCAAACTATACCTATCCTTCAAGAACTTCCAACAATAATCTAAATAACCGCGCACGTGCGCATCCTTGCATATCCGCTCAAGTCTAATAAAAAAAGTCAACAGTTACGTTATAAATTTTTTCATCATCAACACTGTACTCCCTCGTCCTCACGCGACTTTTTTTCATTGCACGCGTTACAAAGAACACTTATTCAATGTGTAGGTGCAACAATAGTTGCGCACGCGCCATGCGGGCGGCTAAGATGGAATTTAACAGTTTTTTAATGATGAAATTATTCGACGCGTAGGCTGAACGCAATGTATGGTAATTGATAATCTCATATTCTCGATGGTATTATTGCCTTAAATAAAAACAAAAAATAATATTAGTTTTAAAAATTGTGGATTCTAATTTTAAATTTGTTGAATTAAGTTGACATAATAAAAAACTTCCTACTACTGGCTGGAAAAATGTGATTCCAAATTCAAAACATTAGGGTGGCGACGATCGATAGTGCCCGCTTCGCGGTAACGTTCCGTTGGCGAATAACGGTTTTGTGATCGATTAGTTTTTCTGTTACTGGGGTTGAAAGCGGTTACTCAGATTTCAAACACGGGTCAATTATAGGTTAATTATTTTGTGTAATATGGAGTTTTTATTAAAAGAAAAACATCTTGTTGAATTCGTTGCTTTTGCTAGCGTAATATAAGTTTCGGTATTAATTTTAATTGCAGAAAAAAATAATCACACGCTTGCTTAGGCTTCAGTGAGGTGGATTTATCTAAATGGCATACTTATCAACTTGATCACTTATCAACAATCAGTAACAGTATTATGTGGGCACTTAATTTTTTCGTCACTCTATTTTCTGTCATAAAGGATCAGTCATTTGTCCTTCTGTCTTTAAGACCTTCTTCTCAGGAACACTTTTTTCATATTTCCAGCGTTAGTCCCATAGAAAAAGTTGCTCAGTTGATTGGCTGCTCGCCACTTTGAGGATCGAACAGGGTTTGCTAACATACTAGGTTTTACATGCGGCTTCGCTTACATATAACTTTGCCGAGTCGTTTATCGCAAATCCCACGTGAACAGTTCTTTTTTTCGGGATGAAAGGTACCCTATGTCCTTCTCAGTACCCTAAACTATTTGTATGCAAAATTTCATGATGATCGGTTTAGTAGATACGGCGTGAAAGTGTAACAAACAAACAAACTCACTTTCGCATTTATTATATTAGTTGGGATTAGTTAGGATTAGTAGGATAGTTAGGATTAGGTAGGACTAGCTGTACCTGCGATTTCGTCCGCGTGGAAAAAGTAGCATGTCCTTTCTCAGCCTCTAGACTATCTATGTACTAAAATTAAGTAGACAGAGTTACTTTGGCATTTATAATATATGTAGTGATTGCATGTGTAAGTACTTGTAAAGCGCTGTAGCTGTACCACCTGTGTTTAACCTTCCTGTACGAAGCCACACTACCCTGACAGAGTGTTCGTCTGTCGCCAATGGAGCATAAACAGGAAGCCACCGATATCCTTCCGACGACTTTGGCAGATGCACAGTTTTGCGCTAACGGATTTTTAGGTTATGCGGTGTTGATGAGAAACATGTGTGCGGATTATCCGAGTGTGCGGTTGTTTGCAAGTGTCTGTGAATCACAGTGGGGGGTTCGGTCCCCGGCCAGGTCAAGATGGAAAACGATATTTTTAAGATTGGCTTGGGCCTTAGATGTTCACATGAACTAACATAAAAAACTAAATATTATAGTTTTTCTTGTGTGTTAGTGGCCATCACTGCTTTGTAAATGACTGCTGTACGCAACTGTTGACAGCCGAGACGCCCATCGTTCTCCTCAATATTATGAGTAGTACATACGGGTCATTCATCATAATCATCATCAGGTCTTTGTGAGTCTCCACTGCAGGCGCACGACCCTCTCTGTACTACTAGAGACATAAATTAGTCAGAGCAGTCGGAGGATTTGGACTACATTTGCCATGCTGGCCAGACGAATAGGAGAGGTCTCTTTGATGTTTATAAACTTTGTAAAGCTTGTGTTTCCGAATTCGCCTTCTACGACATCCATGGAGAGACTTGAAGTTGTTCTATTCTACTCTGCCGGGAACCACACGGCAAACATACGGGTCATTGATAACCTCATTTTTTTAAAATCGGTTAAAAAGACAAGCCTTTTTTTATTATTGTTCATTTTGGGCCACAAAAAAGACAATAGTCAAATCAGGACATCACAACTCTAAAAAACCGTTCCCAACGACGAAAAACGGCTCCCAAAACCAGATCGATATGAATGCACCTCAGTGCATACAAACGATGCACCATTTATACTACAAAAGGACGCAACCCCTTTGAAGTCAAGCGATTTTAGACTCTATCGCTACAGAAATAAAGCGGTTGGTTAGACCGCACTCACGGGTATATTTTAAGTCAAGCGATTTTAAACTCTATTTCTTTAGATATAAAGGAGTCGGTTAGAGGGTTGAGGAGAACATATCATAGCAGGTTTTGTATTGAAATGAATGACACTTGACGTGGTTAATAAGGAATGTTACGATAATGGCTAAGTGGAAGTAATGTCCTTTTAATAACGCTTAGTCATTTCATCCCAAGTTGGTCTTAGTGAGATTTCGTACCTATGCTATTCGACTTCATTATATAAACTTTAAAATATTATAATTAATGCTTAAATTAAATAGTACATAATGATGCAAGTACGGTATGCTGTATAGGTATTTTAGTCGAGAAGCCGAGTGCTCATAATATACCGATGACTATATCAGCCAGCTTACGGAGTACCGAATATCATATGACGTTTATCAATAAATTTGCGAATACCATTAAATAAATTGAGGAATTGTGATGGATGGCAAAGAAAAAGGGCCTAGTCCTTTAAATACATGCAACATTGCTATCCAAGTTGCATTATCATAAAGTAGCAAATGTAATGAAAATATAATATTTTGACCAAGTTCGTCTTACGAATTATGATCTTAGTATCTATCTCGTTTCGTTCATTAAAAGATAAAAGATCCCGCAATTTTCGCCCTGTTAGTTTGTTTGCATAGGTCAAATCCACAGATTAGACAGAGTATGTCCTAAAGGTCAAATCTTGCAACTGAATTTTGAAGAACTTATCATTATCACACTTGACATAAGTGTCGTGGGTTCAAATCGTAGTGGCGAGTTCTTTTTCATCACACTAGTAGGTTTTCGATCTTGCAAATACAATAAAAAAAATAACAAGAAAGATAAATGACGTTCAAATTCTAAAATTTGAATAAAACCTATTAATTTCATTCCATTTCACTTTTTTTTTTCGATTTTAAAGTATTAGCTTGAATAGAGAAATAGAGATGCAGAGATATTAATATACAGTAACCACAAAATTTCTCAAGAATTAAACTTTCCACCTCTAACAATATGCTAAAGTATTTTTTTTTTACCGTTACCGAGATTTTTTTCCTTCCCATTATTTCTTACAACTGCAGACAATCTACCGTAGGAAAGTAAAAGTGGGACAAAAACGCCGAAATCTCTCCCCGGTCTCCCCAGTAACCGTTACGCACAAAAACTCCCCTGATAAGAATTGCAGCCATTGTTGACGGCCCGGGTTGATATGGCTGCATTCTTGGCGCCTTGTGTGTCAAATTGACGGGTATTTATTGCAACGACTTCATGTACAAGTTTTTTTTCTCTTATAATAAACTAGCCGTTACTCGCGGCTTCGCCCGCGTGATATATAGCCTATGTCCTCAGTACGCTAATCTATGTGTATGCAAAATCGGTTCAGTAGATGGGGCGTGAAAGCGTAACCAACAAACAAACTCACTTTCGCATTTATAATATTTGATAGGAAAGATAGGATAAAGAGGTATATTATGTGTTTGTTTGTCATGGCACCTCAAATTAAATAAATTATTCAAATAAAAGCTATATCTTTTACAATACATTACATGATACATAAGGGAATATAAATTAACTGTGCCTAGCCTACCTATTCAAACCTATTTTGTAACCATAAAACGAACTGGAGTATTTAAAAAAATTAAAAATTCGAGTGCCTTTTTGACAGTTCATGTCTGCCATATTTTTTTTGCTGACGAGACATAGTTAATGAGTAATGACACTGGGGAAGAATACGAATCTAATGACACCTCACACTTCATAATGGGTCAAGTCAAGCCTAGGCAAGTTTAGGCTACCGAAACAAACAAGCACGTATTAGGTACTTACATACGCGCGAAAAACGTTATCCACTTTTTGTTGGTTAGTCGGTTAAAAATCAATAAGTACCACGTTTAACAAATTATCCGTTGAATATATTAGCAATAATCCGTTAGGAATTATTCAAAACGCCCCATCCCTAACTTCGGTGCATATTTATGGAATAACCGATTTGTTCCTTTTTATCTATTGTCGTCCATGATGCACACAGAAGACTTAACTAATGCACATAATCAAATACCTTCGATATAATAAAAGGATAGTGATCTAAAATTTTCTGTCAATAGTTACTAAGTACAAAAACTAAGTTTACTTTTAAAAGCAAAATATAGGAATTGTTAAAATATTTTTTACGCAAGTTTGCAGTTTTATTTCTAATCTGTAATACTTAACTATAAATTTCATAGAATCATATCCATACTACACAACATAACATTGTATGTAACATAAATAATCGCTGCTGTGGATAAATGGGTTTAAATAAATAAATCACTTCCATTTCCATGTAAAATAAGTACATACTAATTGTTAATATTCGTTCAACTTGTTCAATTAGTAAAAATAAATAAAATCATCAAGTAACTAAAAGGGGTCATTCATTGACATAGACACATCATTGCAAAAACAAAACGCATTCACAGATGACTTTGACAGATTGCAAGGCGAGCGCGCGAAACAAATTCACTACGGAAGAACAATCGAACAAGATGAATCATTTACTTTTGTTTCTACCTTAAAATCGCGTTATATTTCAGTGTGAAAATCTAAATCGTGTTAAAACCTACAAAGCGATACTTCACGTGTGAAATTAGTGTGTAAAATTGACCTGTTGAACGTCCCATAACCTAGGTTTTTGTCAACAATGTTACGGAGAGGTATGTGAAACCAGTTTTGCCATTAACGTCCCTGATAGGATATTGGAACCCTTAGGAAGCGATATTGAAGCGGTATTATCATTGTGAATGTCTTTTAGGGGTCCGAAAGGGTTATTTTATTGTTATCTTTGATTCCTCACTTTTTATGTGGGATTGTTGGCTAAGACCCCACGGAGGGTGAAGAATTGAAGGGTTTTTGTAAACAACTGTAGTTTTGAGAAAGTGCTTGATATATTTTTATTGAAGGGTATCGTCATTATAACCAAAACGGTAATATTTGTATGTATTATATTGCTATGCTGTATACTATTTATATTTACCGATTTATTACGTACTAGCAATTTTTCTGCGACTTCGCCCGCCTAAATTATAGCCTTTGTCGCCCGCAGAGTTAGTTTTCTGTAGGTGAAGGAATTTTGAAAATGGCCTGTAGTTTGGGAGTCTACTCAATGCAAACAAACAATAAGATTAGTACCTGTAGATTATTTATGGTATTCTATCAGGTCATAATATTAGTTTTATTGTTTGTCACAGGAAAACAATAGAATTAGTTAATTAAAATGAACCAGGAATATACTAACATATTAAATACATTTGTTATTTACCTTCCTACCTGAATAATAATGCTTCATATTTTTTAATATGCATTTTAATTTATATATGTACATATTTACTTTTTCCAACTGGAACCTAAATGTTGATCAAGGGAATAGAGTTAATTTGAAAATTCATCTAAATGGACTTATTTTTGTGTGTTGTGGACAAAACAGTATTTAATACCACAGGTAATGCTTCACATTGTCTACAAGGATTAGATGCAAAGATGATAGAAAGGATGCAAAGTGCAAGGTAAGAATGATAGATTGAAAGGAGAATAAGGTATATAGAATTATTTAAAAAATACAGCTTATGTCACTTACGGTAAATATTTCCTAAACATCCAAATCCGTAGCCAGTTCGAAGTTATGGTGGAATAAACTCACATACATACGTAAAAAGCCAAATTTTTAATTGTATTCTATGATTTCTTCTCCATATTCTTACTTCATGTATATTTTTTTTCTATAACATACTAATAGAAACATTTTCTTTTTTCAGGTTGATAACAGAGAACTTCAAAATTAACTCGGGCAACAGCGCAACGAAACGGAAACAAGAGGAGGCGTTCTCCACAAACTTCAAGCTTAAAATGAACCCACACTCCCTCAACTTCTCTCCACTATCAGTCTCACCCAAAGCCACACCATCCAAACGAAGAATCTTAGGCGAAATCTCCAACACTCCGCTATTTAAGTCTCCAATTTACAAATCTCCAGTCATAGAGAGGTTAAAACAGAGTCCTTTGATCGATAGGAATTCTCTGTCACCGGTAACTAGTAAAGTGAGGAGTTCGAATAAGATTTCTAGGATATTTGAGGAGCGGACACTCTTCAAAATGGAGAATAAGGAGAACGAACGGACGAACATAATGAGTGAGACGTTCATGAAGTTGGACGTTGAGGAGGAGACCAGAGACTGCCACTTTGAAGATGGATTTGTTTCGAATAAGACTTGGTCCAATACTAAGGTAATTTTTCATATTATTTATTGACTTTTCTTTTTGACTCGTTGCATTATTTTAAGTTTTGGCTATTCAAAAATTTACCATATGTGTGCCACAGCCACTGCCCAAAAGTAGCCACTTTTGGCAAAAATTGAAGCTTTTGAATTTTCTCTAGGGTCTTGCAGAACAAAATTTTAATAATTTGTTTTGAATAGGGAAAGCTGGACACCGAAAAATGAATGTATGGCCTTAATGATAATTGTCATCATCACATTTAGTTGACAGGGAATACTCACAGCAAATATTCAGATTGAACTCCCAAAACCCTCCCTTATTTATTTATATGTGACTTTTAAATTAACTTAGTTAATTTTGTGAAAGTTTCTGTAACAATTCTTTTTTCTTTCACATTTTTTAAAATTAATTATTGAATTAGGCATTTGCCTCCCATCGCATCTGATGGTAAGTGACGATCAAGACGAGGATGTAACATGCCTATCCAAGAGACTACTGAGGAACTAACTGAAGCTAACACTAAGTATCTTTTTAACACGCTTTTATTAGGTTCACGTGTTAAGAAAATCTTGGAACCGTAATTTGACCCACTTCCCCGTCTTCAATTAGGATGAAATTTTGCACACGCTCTGAGTTCTGATGACAATACATGAAAAGCGTGTTTTTTAGTTTTTTAAACTATTATTATTACTTAAAAACTCATAATATTTATTCTCTATTTCAGCTGGACTTCACAGACGCGCTACAGACCAAACTGTCCACAGAAAAGGACATATTCGTCCCTGAAAAGGACGAGACAGACCTCGATTCAGACTTCCACACATTGCACGACCTCGAGGAAGAGTTCGAATCGGACAACTTCGATCACTGCACCAAGTACGAGATCATTTCCACCGACAGCCCTGACATTATCTCCAGGGGACGATCCTCTACCTCACGGAAAGTCAACTCGAGGAACTTTGTTTTCGGAGCACCGTTGGCTGACAACGAGCAATCTACGTCGTTCAACCGTCCTAATGTAAACGCTACTAGAATGTTAAACTTCGAAGATGAAGCCTTCGAATTCACTTCACCAGCTATGAAAAGGCCGTCTACTAGTAGTGTTTCAGTTAAGAAATCACTAAAATTCACGGAAACACCAACAAAGAATCCGTTAAGGCATGAACGAAGCGATTCTAGTATCGGTTCAATGAGTTCTTCACCAGCTTCAAGCAGATTACGGATATTCACATCAGAATCAACAACATCTATGGAAAGTGGATTCATATCGGAACTAGAAGAGCCTTTCTTAGACATAGACGAAGCATCGAATAGTCCAAAAGTAGCGAACTTCAACGATTTACTCTCCGGTCCGATCAAAGACAATATTTTAGTGGAGAATAAGTTTTTAAAGCCGAACCTGCAGAGGAGTTTGAGTTTTAACCCGGAGTGTAAAGCGAGGGTGTCGTTGTTCTCTATATTGGAGAGTCCGAAGCGCAGTGTGAAGAGGGTGGAGAGTGGGGAGGTGGGCGCGGGGGTGAGCAAGAGGAGGAAGCAGAACCCGCCGGTGGAGAGGGTCCAGAGGCCCGTGTTACAGAGGGCGTTCTCTGAGAACAATGCCTCTATCATGTCGGCTTTGGCGAGATGTAAGTTGTCCTTTCTTATAGGTCGTAAGTCCACTACTGGAAATAATCAGACGCATTAAGAAACCGCCAAAAACGGCCGTTTTTGGCGGTAATCTGATTCTTATGATTCTCACTGATTCTCATAATATTAAACATGATTCCAAAAATACTTCAGGTTATTTACTAGTGCTTATATGATTTACATTCTTGAATTTCTTTCTATTTGTAAAGTATTAGGAATAAAATGATTGGCGTCGCTAGTGTGCCTAGTGTGGGGCCTTAAATTATAAAATACTTGTACCAGTAGGCCCTGTTCTTCCGTATCTATAGTTTCTATCTCTTGTTGCTTTATTAATGATGGTGCCTCTGGTTCCAGCATCCACGGAGCCCGACCTCATCGGGGACTTCTCGCAGCCCTTCGCCCTCCCCCTCACCCGCGGACACCACTCCGACCTCAAGGCCATCTCCTGCGACACGCTGGCTGGTCTGCTGCGGGGGGAGTACACACACTGCGTCGACCACTTCCAGGTAACTAGCGGGGTATCCCCCTACACGAGCCTGTGGGATAAGCTCAGTAAAGCCCTGGATCCCTGGATGCTGGTCTACTGGTGTGCGTAGTCACTAAAGGTAAGTTTATGCTATAAATTATAACGCGAGTTTTCAGAAATCCAGGCTGCGACACTGTGTCGAGAGGTATTTTTGACAGCTGCTGTCTGGATTTTGACAGCAGCTGTCAAAAATACCAATCATGTTTAATCATCAATTTTAAGATTGGTGGATTTTGACAGCTCGAACGCTGGACACAGTGCCGCTGCCTGGGGGAAATATCAATTCTGAAAACGATCATTCGAAATTTTGATCGCTTTAGTTTTTAGCTAAGGCGATCAAAATTTCGCCAGGTATATAAGTTTGTCTGTTCATTTGTTACCACCTGGAGCCTGCACTAAAGTAATTAGTAATTATGTACATAGTCACTTACAATTCTACACGTACACTTATCTTATTGTAGTGTCATAAATAGTATTTAAAAACATGAAATAAATATATGAAATAATATAAAGAAACTTCCTGCGATGTATGACCAAACTGTGGAATAAACTTCCCCCGAATCGATATGACATTGGAACCTTCAAAAAACGAGTCTACGTTCTCTTAAAAGGCCGGCAACGCTCTTGTCTCACCCTGGTGTTGCAGTTGTCCATGGGCAGTGGAGATCACTTACCATCAGGTGACCCGCTTGCTCGTTTACCGTCCCATATCATAAAACTTTTTACTAACATTATCTTTAATACTAGCTGTTACCCGCGGCTTCGCCCGCGTGGCTTATAGCCTATGTCCTTCTCAGTACCCTAACCTATGTGTATGCAAAATTTCAAGATGGTTGGTTCAGTAGATACGGCGTGAAAGCGTAACAAACAAACTCACTTATGCATTTATAATATTAGTTAAGATAGGATTAGGATTGAATAATTTGTGTTTGATATATCAATGTGACTATGACTAAACTTATATTTTTTTTTCATTTTTGACTTAATTATATATAACTGTATCCGTTTACTATTTTCACCGTCTAGCATTCAGATGTTTTGGATATGTGTCTGTTAATCTGTATGTTGTTTATAAATTCTGACTAATATTATAATTGCGACAGTGAGATTGTTTGTTACGCTTTCACGCCCTATCTACAGAACCAACCATCATGAAATATTGCATACACATAGGTTAGGGTACCGAGAAGGGTATAGGCTATATATTATGCGGGCAAAGCCGCCGGCAACAGCTGGTGGGCCATAAAGGTGGAATCAAAATAGTGATGGGTTGCTAGCCGCATCACTTACTAACATTTTTTTTCTCATTTCCTCTTTTTACTCCCAACTCAGCTATAATATAATGTCATCATCATCAGTCATCATCATCAACAGGTCTTTTTTAGTCTCCACTGCAGGAGCACGACCCTCTCTGTACTACTCCGTCTTAGCCAAAGCAGTCACAGGATTAATATAATGTAAAAATTCTAATAATATTCTTCATTCCAGGTGATCGACTGCCGCTACCCCTACGAGTACGAGGGGGGCCACATCCTCGGCGCCGTGAACCTGTATACCAGGGAACACATCCTGGCGCTCGTCAACAAGCCGCTGGAGACTAGGGCCCCGGAGGACAAGCGGAGGATACTCGTGTTCCACTGCGAGTTCTCGCTCGAGAGGGGGCCTAACTTGTGAGTATAAAGCAAACATCTCTTTATTCTTTATATGGGATTTTATTTTGCATTCACAATGCTATTTTTACCTTATTTATTCATCATCATCATCTTCAGGTCTTTGTTAGTCTCACTGTAGGAGCATGACCCTCTCTGTACTGCCAGAGCAGTCAGAGGATTTGGCCTACACTCTCCACGCTGGCCAAACGGCCACCTCATTTATTAAATAAAGAAAATAAAAAATGGTGAAAAAATTCCTCGCGGGCAGGACTCGAACCCGCGTCTAGATCTCAGTACGATCTATGCGTTGCCAATTACGCCACCGCGCTTCAAGCCCCGGCGCCGAATTTCTCCACCATATCCCATTCCTCTTACACGCATCTAGGCTTGCGTCACCCAACACAACTACCCCACTTTTACAAGTGCGGTATTTGATTTCAACTCATTTTGCAATGAATTTGGAAATCAACTAATGTGTAGGAAGCCATACAATACTTTATATGGGATTTTATTTTGCATACACAATGCTTGAACCTGTCTCAATGATGACATAATTTTTTTCCAATTAAATTTTTATCATGACATTTAATTAAAACAATGCACACTCAGTCCACATATTATATATATAGTATTAGTTTATAAGGTCTAACTATAATTGTTAGTTGACGTCGCTTGGAGAAAATGCGCTGTGCAGTTTGTTGCCGCTTCCTCTGCACTCCGCTTTGGAAGCGGCCTAAACTTAGCCATAAGTAATTATTGACGTCAACAAAAATTTCTTGTTGTAAAAATTTTAAACACAAATATGACAATTAATAAGTGTTCAAAGAAACCTAAATTAAATAAACGATTGAATCTTGAATCTCGAATAATCTTTTTATTCACTATATGGACTTGTAGCCTTTTACAAAATCCACGGGAAGACTTGGAGTACTATTCTACTCTGCCGGGAACCACACGGCATAGATAATATAGTTTTATGCCGGTCTGGGGGACAAGAAAAACGTAGAATGTATCAGCTGTTTCTCTCTTCGAGTCGAGGGATTAAGTGAAAATCTATGGAATTATGTTATAGGCAATGCGGCTAGCAACCCATCACTGTTTTGATTCCGTATTCTAACTAGCCCACCAACATGCTAAACGTGGGGTTTTATAGACCTGGGCTCTGTCTACCTCGCAAGGGAAAAGGACGTGTTACTATGTATGTATGTATGGATGGATAAAATATTAAGCGCCAAGAAGTATTCGCCATTTTCTTCGCAGTCATAACTTCCTTTGTCTTATTTTTTCTTTGGTGTTGGTACTTATGTTGTGTTAGTTGAACAAAGAATATGATTTATCTATCTGTAACAACTTTGCTCTCTTTATTTCCAGATCCCGCTTCCTCCGCTCGTCAGACCGCGAGAAGAACATGGAGCACTACCCCTCGCTGCACTACCCCGAGATATACCTCCTGCACGACGGCTACCGCGCCTTCTTCGCCAGCCACCCCGCGCTCTGCTCGCCCGCCGGCTACACCGCCATGCTCGACCCCCGCCACAAGCAGGCGCTGAGGACGCTCAGGTCGGTGCAGCCCAGCACTAGTAGGAACAGGATTGATAGGAATAGGCTGCTGCTATAGGTTGGTCTTCTCAGTAGACCAAGGTTTTTTAAGCGCAGGAACAGAATATATAGGAATACGCTGCTGCTGTAGGACAATCTTCTCGGTAAACCACTGATTTAGGCCGGTCTTCTTAGTAAACCAAGGTTTTTTTTAGAATGCCAGACATAAAAACAGGATAGATATGAATAGGATGCTGTTTAGGGCCGGTCTTCTCGGTAGACTATTCTAGAATGCTGTAGGAACAGAATAAATAGGAACAAACTGCTGCTGCTATAAGCCAGTCTTTTCGGTAGGCCAAGGTTTTTTAGAATGTCATGCATAGGAACAAGATAGATAGGAATAGGCAATTACTGTGGAAGTGATAGTATGATTTTTAGCCGGTCTTTTGAGTAGACCGAAGGTTTCATAGTAGATAATTATGTAAATTTATCCAAATTGAAATAGCATGGGGATTGAATTGGGTAAACTACACATTTTTTCGGTCAGATTTTTTTTAAGAGATAAGATTTTTATTCTTCTTTTCAGTAGACCAATGATTTTCTAGTAAACCATGTATAATAATGTAAGTTAGTCGTTTTCACTATAAAGTACGAAGCTTCATGGGTCTTTTGAGTAGACGAAACTTTTTTAATAGATCATACAACAAAACCTAGCGCCCATATGATAAAGTTGTCAATTTTAGCAAGTTTATAGCTTATATCAATAACAATTCAGAAGTAATTCTTTAAAAAAATTGGCAGAAGGCTCTGTAAAATATGAATTAAGCAGGCATGATAGATTTCTTTAGATGTGGAAAATAAATTAAAAAAATAAATATATGTTGGTAAAATTTTTGTTCTCTGCCACTGAAATTATTTTTCAGTGGAATAATACCTATCATTAGTGTTTTATATTTTCTCGCTAATCAGATTTAGTAAAAAAAATCTTGTGTAGCCTTCTAGAATTGTTTTATTTAGAATGTTTTCAATTTTGATTTTTATGAAATAGAAAGGTCTTAAAAGTCCCTAAATAAAGACATCAATTGTATGTAATTTTAGATCGTTATTTTGTGAAGTACGGTAAAAAATTATTAATAAAAAGAATTATATTAATGATAGCAGAAAAAATTAAAACAGACTGGAGAAGAAGATAGTCTTAATTGAATATGCATGCTGTTAAAATTTTAGGTACCTATATGAAAGTTTTTGTGAAAATAATCAATGTGGTATGAAGATTGCAATATTTTTTCTTAAATTGTAATTGTGTTTCGACTAGTATGAATTTTTTAAAATCTTTTTCTTTTAATTATGTCATAATAGTGTAGTTATCATTTATAACAAATAAATACCTTTTAAATGGGAAAGTAGATGAATTTTTAACGTGCAAAATTATGGTAAAATATTTGCTTGGTCTACTGAAAAAAAGTGATATATCTCATTAGAGGTTTAAAAAATTGGCCTGAAAATTTTCGAAAAATATAGTTTTTTAAACGTTTAAAGAATTTATAAGTTAATAATTTTCGATGAAATAAAATTGGGTTTTAATATTCCGGTAATTTGTATAGAAATTAGAAATCTCGAATTCTAAGATTCATGTTCGCGAATCAGTAATTTCGAATAAAAAAAACATAGATCTAATATCGTTTAGAGCGGACTTGTAAATACAAAGAAAAAATGCCATATTATAATTAATCGTAGTACAAAGTAGATAGCGACGTGTATCCCACCTTGTTACATGCCATTTTATATTTAAGTTTATATATCGCAATATATTAAGCTAAAAATATGTAGGGTGTAATATTAATTTGTAAATGTTTAAATGGCAAGTGGGAGCTCTAGGCTACATGCGTCGTGCATGTTTTAGGTAATGCTTAGTAAATCAATAAAGTTTGAGATCTACTTTAGACCTACTGAGAAATTTTCTTATATCTTACATAACTAGCTGTGCCCGCGACTTCGTCCGCGTGGAATAGTGAGTTTGGGTAGCCTTTTTTCGAATTAAAAAGGAGCCTATGTCCTTTATCAGGCTAGGTTAGTTGTGTTCCAAATTTTATTCAAATCGGTTCTGTTGTTTTAGCGTGAAAGCGAGACATACAGACAGAGTTAGTTTCGCACTTATAATATTAGTATGGATAGCATGGATTTATGGACTTAACTTGCAATTTAAATATTTACACACATTAAAATGTGACGTGTACTATGTAAAAGATTTATTTAATTAATAACAAAAATGTTCAATTGTACGAAAATTATTTGAGAATTCTTTTACGTAGTATTTTTGTTCATTTATGTTATGTTTTAGAGGAAATACTAACATTAACTTTAGAAAACTTTGAACATTTAATAAATACATAATTGTTAAAAGCGTTTAAGATAAAATAAACATAAAAAATATTTTCTAGAAAGGTTTTTTGTGTTATGTATTTTATCTAAGACTCGATTAACAGAATTAATGGCAAGGATTTGTAAAAATAAGACTATCTTACATTAATAAAAGGTATTTCTTGTCACATATATTGTAATATAACTTGCCCTAAGTATCGTCTCAGTGGTTGAAGCCACTGTTATAAGCTTTAACATCTACCTATGTGCCGTTATATCCAAAACTGTAAATAGTCTTATAAGTGGAGCACTAAGTTTCTATATGTCTTTTTTACATTCACAATGCTATTCTAGTATCATCATCATCATCAGGTCTTTCTAGTCTCCACTGCAGGAGCACGACTATTATAGTATAATTTTATTAAATTAAGAAATAAGATATAGGAAAAAAATCTACGCGGGCAATATTTGAACCTGCCTATCTTTATACGTCGATATATTATATATTGTCTTTGTCGTCTATAAACAAAGATGCAGCTTATAATCCTGCTAGCGTGGAATTTCTCCTCATATCTTACTTCAATTTAATAAGAAAAGTCTTATAAAGCACCGAAATTACTTTTGTTTGAGATAGCGTGAGCAATAAGCCCGTCAACTACCTTTTGACAATATAGTGTACAATTGATGAGCCCTATGGCCTAGTGGGCGTTAGCATTATAAGCGCTTACGCATATTAAGCAATGTTGGGGATCACTATTGTTTCATATGCTCAATTTATACTGCCTAAGAATAGAAGGGAGTTTTAAGAAATTCACTAAGTACAATCGCCTCTATAATCATGTAAATTAAGTTCAAATTCCATTGTGTAAAAAGAAAACGAAAATGTTGAAAATGTTCGCTGGAAGTCGCACAAATTTGAACTTTAAGATCGTACACATAGGTTGCTTTAAGGTTGTACTCTGTAAATCTCTTAAAATTCCCTTCGATTCCGCGGCAATGCAATTTACGCCTTACGCGACAGATATCACTTGCTAACAATGTGCTGTCTGCTAGTAACATGTCAGTACGAATCTTGTAGATAGAGAGTAGGAGGTATAGTTTGAAGCATTATTTGTCATTTTTCATTTCACACAATAAACCAATAAAACATAGAAGCCGCTTCGAACTGATACTGATAGCGGCAAACACGCTGTGGTAGACTTAAATGCCCTGCGCCCGTAGCATGGCACCCGCGACAACGTTTATCGACTATCGCCATCTTGTTTTCCGTAATATTAAAGAGGGAGATGTAAATAGTTTATCGCGCGATATAAATGGCGTCGAGGGTGCCATGCTACGGGTGGGGGCAGGTAGTTAACACCTTTATATTGACACCTTTTGATTTATATTACAGTGCATTCTAAATGCAATTAAGTCACTTCGTTTTTGCTTCGTCAAGAGCTGTCATCTTGCGTGGAGCCAAAAATCATTGAGAGTTAGTACGGAGGGTAGTAGCTGTACTTCTATGTTTTATTTGTTTACTGACTTAAAAGGTTTAAGTGTAAAATGGCGAATAATGTAGTATATACGCCAGTTTTAAGTAAATTGCGTTGTAATATTCAATTTTTGTAGTAGCTTACCAGCTTTTACATTAAATATCATTATTTGTTAGTAAAATTTAAGAAAAATTGCATTTATTGATATTTGGTGTGGAGAATGGAAGAAAATACTTGTAAATGTAAAGAACAACATGAAAAATATCTTAAAATTGATATTATGACCCAATGTACTATATTTTAATTTTCAGTTAAAATTATTTTGAAAACTCCGTTTTTTTTTCTTAATAAATTTAACTGATGACAATGTTTGGAAGGCAATATTATTACGCTTTTATGTTAAGTTGAAAGAAATATATTTAAATATTATGGTATAGTTTATTGTAAATTAATTCTGTACAGATTTCATTGGGTCCTGCGTTCAGTCAAGTATTACGTAAGCGGGATATCAGCTTTTTTTATCCACTCAAAAAAGCTCCCCCTACCCACACAAATACGTAAAGTTTGTCAACATTTTAGCAAAAAAAAAATTTATTAAACTTTATCCCCCATGTCATTAAAAATAAACCAAAGTGCCCCCCCCCCCACTGCCTTTTCGCTGCTTACATTATATTTGAATGACTCTTAATATATAGTAAAGGACTGTATGAAGAAATGTGTGTTAAACCTGTGTGGTAGCTTAATAACAACGATTCATCTTGTGTGAATTATTCAACTACACAGTTATTTTTGTGTGTTCTGATACGATTAAACAATAAAATTTATAACATAGGGTTTCAGACCCGAAATAAAATTATGTTAAATCCTACTTTCTTACAAAATTTATTTGAAAACGTCAAGAATTAAAAGAAATTTAAAATTTTCTTTCTATACGAAACATCGATTCTTAATTATACACTGCTTTTTTAATAACAACTTATTAGAAAAGCAGTGTATAAGTTTTGATTTTCGTTATAGTTTTTAGGGATTATAAACATTATTTTTGCTTTTTCGTAACGTTTGCAATTTTAGAGTAAGTTTAGAAATAGTTCGATTTAAATAATGAGATTTTTCTGAGAAACTAATGCATTTTGTCATAAAAATGTATGAAAGCTGAGGATTTGAATGACTCCCAAATTTTTAAATGGTACTCCTATAATTACTATAAGAAATAACACCTTTTTTAACCATTTAAACGTGTCATACAAATCTCCACACATACAACGAATGAATAGTTTCCGAGAAACATACGCTTACTAGTTAAGATGTAAATAGTTAGGTGAAGATTTTGTATTCTATATAATAATATATATTAAATGTATTCCGTGTGTACTTTAAGTTCAAAGTTAACTGCAATAGTTTCATCTAGGATACCGTATTTAAATATAAAAAGCCGTGTCCGAAGTTTCAGAAATCTATAGTCAGTATAATATCTATGGCAATTATTGTAATGAGGCAAATGACAAAAGAGTTGCTGTGGCTAGTTGTCAATATTTTGAAAAAAGGAAAAATAGCCATATTGACTCGAAAAGAAGAAGACTCAAGCAGTGGGAGGGCTGGGTGCTTATTATCACGCCTAACATCAAATAAGGCTTAGCCTCTCTGGACCTTTACTTCTTGAGTTTACAAATCCCAATGGGAGTTTTCTGAAAGGCTTATCAGATGATAGCACTGATTTTATTTAAAAGAGCTCTCATTAAATGAATAATGAAAATAATGACGAGCTCCGTGGCGCAGCAGTCATCACGCCAGACTGCGACACGGATGGTCCCGGGTTCGATCCCCGGTCAGGTCAAGATGGAAAACGATCTTTTTCAGATTGACCTGGGTCTTGGATGTTGATCTATATATGTATTTGTTATAAAATATAGTATCGTTGAGTTAGTATCCCATAACACAAGTCTTTCATTAGAACTTACTTTGGGGCTAGCTCAATCTGTGTGATTTGTCCGTATATATTTATTTATTTATATTCATTAACACTAGCGCCTGGGCATTATTACACGCACAAGCCTTCCTCATAAATCACTCTATCTGTTGGTGAAAACCGCATGAAAATCCGTGCAGTAGTTTATCGCAAATAGACAGAGAGACGTGGCGCAGAACTTTGTTTATAAAATAATAATAATAAAAAAATAAAAATAAAAAAATCATTTATTGCCACAATTAAATCAATGTAACTTGAATTAAAAAAGAATATACATTATGGCAAAGGAATGCCTCAGCTTGTGTTATCTCGAAGCAAGGTCCGAGCATAACGCTGTTTTTCAGGCACCCTATTTTTTTATATATGACAACATACTGGCAATAGATTTCTGAATCTTCAGACTGCCATTGCATTTATATTTTGTAAGATATCAGTATCACTGACAAGTAGCAATATTTTGACACTGATTCATTCAAATTGTTTAGTTTAAAATTAAGAAAAAAACTGTATTAATGCCGTGTCTACTTCTTCTTAACTCTATATCATATGTCGTTTCCTAAAAATGTTTTCTTTGTATTTTCTTTCCAAATTCTTTTTATTAGCGACTGGTTACTTAATTTTTTTCCAAAATTCTTTTTCATAGTTTATTTTCGATTTTCGTGTTTGAAATTTATTTAAAGTTATAAAAATCACAATACGTTAGGTTATAAAATGCTTTAAAATTGTATCTTTATAACTATAAACAAATTTCGCAAAAAAAAAACATGGAAAATATTTTAAAAATGTTGGTTTTCTTTTTTTTCTGTTTTATTTTTAACAAAATATATCTCGACGACTTTTCTGAAGTTAATATATTATTTGTAACTACATATAGTTTAATTTAAGATTATAAATTGTGAAATATTAGTTTTTAAGTTCAAATAAATTATGAAAACATATAAAATGGTGGTTTATATTTATACTAGCTGATACCCGTGACTTCGCCCTCGTTATTTATAGCCTATGTCCTTCTCAGTACCCTAACCTATGTGTATGCACAATTTTATGATGATCGGTTTAGAAGATAGGGCGTGAAAGCGTAACAAACAAACAAACCAACATTCGCATTTATAATATTAGTTAGGAAGAGGATATCATAGCAACGAGCCAACCCTTTTGAACCTTTCAGGGAATTTAATTTACAATATTATTTGGGGTTCAAACCCATAGAGCGCGATAAGAACCCTATTACTGAACTTCAGCTGTACATCTGTCTGTCTCTTACCGGGTCATCTCTTACATGGTAAGAAGAGGTATATACAGTTTCTAAGTTATTTTGTTTTATGTAATGTACCGGAGCCAAATAAGTCCTACTTAATTTCGAATCACTTTATTATTATTAAATTATGTGTGGAAAAAGGTTCGCTTTGCTTAGTATTATATTGTCTTTGGCTTTGCCAGGGCGCTAATGGGGCATAGGACTGCCATGGAATCGGCTTCTGCTTCTAAAGTAGGCTCTGTAAGAGGCAATATTACTAGCCCAGCAAGGACGGTCTGTGATAGGTAGTTACAGCGTTGGAAGCAAAATAATTTGGTTACGTTCGCTCTCAGGCCGCTAATGAACTAGTAGCTCGATGAAGCACAGCGGCGTCTGTCGAGTCGGCAGAGCAAAAAGCCTTTTGTTTTACAAAATATAAATACGGACAGACAGACAGACATAACGAATCTGTAAGGGTTCCTTTTTGCCATTCGGCTACGGAACCCTAAAAACAACATAAGATGGCAGAAAGCGGCTTGGAGAACGGCATAATGGTATTAGGGATGCTATTTACTCGGATGAGAAAGGAGCAGCTCGGGAGGCCGGACGAGTGTACCTGATACTACATATAATCTGCAACCACCGGATAGGCAGTTGATATACTTCCCTGAAGATCGTCATACTTGTCTCATAGTCTCCTCCGATTCCTCACAAGCCCTACAAAGTGTGCTTTCGACAATCCTCTCTAGAAAGAAACAACGAATCTGCGTACAGTCAGATCATCATCATCATGAGGTCTTTTTTTAGTCTCCACTTGCAGGAGCACGACCCTCTCTCTACTACCGCAGAGCCATATATTAGCTAGAGCAGTCAGAGGATTTGGCCTACACTCTCCACGCTGGCCAGATGGGTTGGAGAGATCTCTTTGATGTTTATAACCTTTATTTAGCTTATGTTTCCTGAGTCGCCTTCTACGACATCCACGGGAAGACTTGGAGTGGTCCTTTTCTACTCTGCCGGGAACCACAAGTAACGTAAATATAAAAGCCAACCCTTCGTCTCCACGGTTTTCCGCGACCTGTTGCATGCGCGAGTGGTCACCCCGCCCTGCCACCCTTATTAGAAAGCGAGGACATGGTGCATGAGCGGAGCGAGCAGCGGAGAGAATAGTGTGCAGCGATTTCATGTCAAAAACTAAGATTCTGACGAAATCAATAATTTTTTCAGATTTGAAAGTAAATGTGAAGATCTTGAGAAAAGTAAACATATTCTTGACTGGTTGACCTCATTATATAGTTAGTTAGTAAAGTAAAGTTTAAAGTTTATTGCTTAGTAAAAAGTACGCTTCAAATAACATAAAGTTTACATGTAATTAAGTTATATTAAGTACTTATAAGAATAATGGAATATCTAGGTATTAATGTATTAATCACAGAACACAGAATGGCTTTCTGCGTTCTGTGGTATTAATCCTTTCTTCCGCCAACTATGATGTGATGAGAGAGGCTGAGGACTGAGGAGGGCGTCGTAAGCGAAGAGAGACCTAATAGAGTATACATATTCAAAATAAAGTTCTAGAGTTTCCAACTATTTGCTATCAAACAACTGCATAGAAATTTAATTAGTGATGTGTATCCTACTTCTATTTGAGTGTAATTTTTTTGCATATATCTTGCTTGTTCGCATCATCCCCCCGCTCCGCCTATCAAAGCGCCCTCTCCCGAATCTAACCATGCGTGTCACAGGATAACATTAGCGCTCAGTGGGCCACGGGGCGGCGCGGCGTAAACAGACAGACATGTGAGGCTTACCGCCTTCTTACTACGGGGAGATATAGCGAAGGTAAGAGTTTTTGCTAAAATAAATTAGTAGGAGTTGTAGGCCAGCGCGGAGAGTGTAGGCCAAATCCTCTGACTGCTCTGGCTAATTATGGCTCTGGTAGCACAGAGAGGGTCGCGCTCCTACAGTGGAGACTAAAAAGACGTGATGATGATGATGTAAGTGGCCAATACTGGGATAATAATAGCGACTGCCGTGAATATTAGTTAAAAGCATATAACTTCTGTCTCTTAGGTATTTGTATTTTGATTAATCATTTTAAGTTATTCAGAATCAAACCATAAAAGCTGATAAAAGTGAGAGAGCCGGAGGCCTTTCCCTCTGGAAGGTACAATATAAAAGGCCGGCAATGCTCTTGTCACTCTCCTGGTATTGCAGTTCAATGGGCAGCGGTGATCACTTACTAGGCGACCCGCTTGCTAGTTTGTTGTCCTATGACATAAAAAAAAAACATGAATCGTAATAAGTACGGGCCTGTAAAATGTAAAATTTGAGGTTCATCAGTTTCCCTGGGATCCCATCATCCCGCGCAGGCCGTAGAAACCGGCCGAATGGAAGGAATGGGCGCTTTAAGGAAATTTAATAGATATTTGACATTTCCTTTGTATGTTGATCGTTTTGACTAACTTTTTATATATCAGTAATTATGAATACGCCTAAGTGTAGTCAAAAACTCAAAACATAGTGTTACCAAAGACAATATAATACTAACGTAGTGATACTAACTCCACAATATTCAATTCAATTCAATTCAATTCAATTCAATTTTATTTATTTGCGGAAAAAGTGGTACAAAAACAGCTGTTAGGACAGAATACAAGCATCTCACCTTTAACCTATCTAGGCATGCAAATATACAGTTTTTATTAATATTACAAATTGTCCCTAAAGTATTCTTCTTGTCAACCATTTCTATGTACCTATGTTTAACAAATAAAAGAAATTGAATTGAATTGAAAGGAATCATGTAAATAGGCGGTGCGGCTAGCAACCCATCACTATTTTGATTCCATATTTGATCTTTAAGCCCATCAACATGCTAATCGTGGCCTTTCGGCCTTTGACCTTAGGCTTTATCTATTCCGTAAGAGATAGACGTGATATTATGTATGTATGTTCAAATTAGTGCACATCACAATTGAAGTTTTAAGTTTATTGTGATGTTACGAATATGGAAGGACCTTGTATCTAAGATACAGGCTCGGCCTAGTTTAGGTACTAGTGTGTCGGACTAATATACATATATGCGACCAATGTAAGTAATACCTAATTACCACAAAGTGAATTGTAGAACTCTATTTATGTTTACGTGCACTTTATTTTGTAAAGTAAAATCGTCTAAATTATGTATTATAATATTTTTAGTCCCAAATTGTAAATTGAATTAAGTAGATGAATAAATTATTTATTTATAAGTATCAAAATAAAAAGCTGTACCAAAACATTGCTTGTAAAAAATAAGCAGGAGAAAGAATTTTAATTTACAAACTGTCCCGGCAAAGACAATAATAAATTACCTATGTCCGTGTGTACCTATACATAGGGTATCGATGCGTAATGACTCGTTTATTTTCATTTTTGTGGAGTGAAATCTTCTTGAGCACCGTTGAGCGATATTTTTTGGATTTTGATGGGATGGGAAGGAAAACCTTATCCCATCCCATCAAAAACATTTTAAGCTATGTCAGATGCCTTAAGGCAGCTTGAAAAATCTGACACCAGTGTTGGTCACTTACACATACGAAAAAAAAAATCAAAAACATAATTTTATACAAAAATGCAGTCTCGCAACGCACTTCACTGCCGTAAAAATTGATTGTGGGTCTGCTAGAGGTACCTTAGAAATGTAATACTGATGATCGGTGTCGGTGTCTTTGAAAAAATTTTAACTATTGGTTCAAATGTATGTACATATAACGCCTGCTTGGATCTACTGGAAATTTAGGCTTCCAGATTTTTCGACATTAAAGTTGATAGTTGAGTTGCTGTTTTTGACAGTTTCCCATACCATTCTCGACCCCCCTGGGCGAATAGTATACTTACTGTCAAATCAGCACTCAAGTTTATATTATTATTTAAAAAAAAATACAAAGTGGCCTCCTGTTCAATAATCCAAAATAATCAAACAGGAGCCAGTAGGTGCCAGTGTACTTTCAACTTGTAAGTTTTTTTCCCTTTTTTATGGAACCTTGAAAAAAAGCAGTTAAGGAACTTATTCTTATCTTATGCGCGACATGCTCACGATGTGATGCTCCATTGTTTGGAGTTTTCACTTCTGGCGTTAGTCCTTATCTTTGACTATATATACTCTTCCGACACCGTAATGTCTTTATTTCAAAGATAAAAAAACTGGCAAATTTTTCAATGCTTGTGTTTATGACAGCTTTGTGTTAGGTGTTAGCACACGCGTGTCAATTAATGCCATCAAAATCCGTCATATTGGTAGCTACCTATGTGTGTGCACGATAGACTAAGGGTTGGATACAATTTTTACCCGACTGACCCACCCAGAAGGAGGGTAATGTTTTTTTCTACGTTTTTAGGCTATAGAGTCTATCTTTTACTGAGTTTAATTAATAATCTAAGGTCCTTATGACTGGCTAATTCTTACTCACACTTGGATCATTTTATCAGGAAGGTTTATGATAATGTATACCCAGACGCAGCCGCGATGGTTAGTCTATATCTATCCTCATATTATAGAAAGGAAAGAATTGTGTGTTTTTTCAAAATAGATAAATTCAAAAGCTCTTAAAAATCTACTGAAGTGATTTATAATAAGAAATGTTTTCACCTGTAAAAAGATCATAATCATAATCAGCGGGTAGCATAGGCTATAATTTCCGCGGATGAAGTCGCAGGAAGACGGGTAGACGTAGATGAACTCATTAATGTCCCTTCTGTTTGATCGTCGAAGCATCTGACCCTGCCGAGTGGGGTGAACCGTGAACGCACGGGACTATTGATTTTGCCTTATTTATAACGCTTAGAAATGTCTGCCCTGGTGCAGTGGCTATCAGGGCCCTTTTTGATCTATTAGAGGCCCTGAGCACATATTTAGGCACGCGCACATTATGACGTGCCGCATCGTAAAAAGCTGAAGCGCTGAAGCGCTCGTGTGTAGGTATTTTGTATGAAAATACACAAATGATGTACAAATACAACATATAAAATAATCTGTTCCATGCTTGTTTGGGAGAAAAGGATAAACATAGAATATATGCCATTTGCTTATCTTCACGGGAAGAGCGTAAAAGCCGGTCAAGGGATTGGGCGAGAAAATCTATGGAATCGCGCTATAGGCAATGCGGCTAGCAACCCGTCACTATTTTTATCCGCTTTCCACCTTAACGCCCACTAACACACTAAACGTGGCCTTTGGGTTTCACGACCTTGGGCTCTGTCTATCCCGCAAGGGATAAAGACGTGATAATATGTACGTATAGAAAATAATAATAATGATTTAGCTTTATAGATAGCAATAGGTACTTCTTTAGTGACATTTGTTTGTTTTTCCAAATAAATGTTGTAAACTGCCTCCGTGGTCCAGTGGTTAAGGCGTTTGCCTTGTTAACCCGAGGGTTGTGGTTCGATTCCCACGGGAAGCATACTTTGTTAAGTTGTTTCCAGTTTGGTTAGGAGATTGCAGGCATGAATCACTTGATTGTCTGATAAGAAAGATGATTCCGCTCTTCGGAAGGCACGTAACGCCGGTGGTCCCGGCTGCCATCTGGTAGTCGTTAAAGGATCCACGTCAGAGGCCGAGAGGCGGTTCCGCAGAACTCTGACACCAGGGTGTGCATGGTTGATTGACCGTGTCACCTACACGAAATGATGATGAATGTTGTTTTAGGGTGGAACTGGCATGCAATAGTATCGCGAAGCTCTTGGCTAGTGCCTGGGCAATATGGGGAAGTGCCCATATTGCCCAGTGGGAAAGAGAGGTCTGGTGGCTACCCATAACACAAGCAGCATTATAAGACGGCACTTTTGGTGTCACTTATAACAATAAGAATTATAAGGAAAATGGTTAAAAATTTTCAAAAAAAAAATTTTTAACCAGTTTTTTAGAAAAAAATAAAACCTATTTTTGTACCAGATTTTATGAAAAAGAATTGTGCCTCTAGAAGCAGTTTCAGCGTGAAAATATAGGACTACATACTGCTAGAATACGCTCTTAAGAGGGTATACTAGCAGTGCGTTTTCCATACAAATGTATTTCTCTATTTTCTCGCTGAAAACTGCTTCTATAGGCACAATTCTTTTTACATTTAATCTATTACTAAAATGTATGTCCCTATGTTTTATTTTTTTCTAAAAACCTGTTTAAAAGAAAAAAAATTGCACAAAAACAGTTTTTTTGGAAAAAAATAAAAAAAGGGGCATTCCTATTTTAGTACTAGATTTTATGAAAAAAGAATTGTGGCTCTAGAATCAGTTTTCAGCGAGAAAATAGAGAAATACATTTGTATGGAAACTGTATTTCTCTATTTGTATGAAAAAATACTGCTAGTATACGCTCTTATCAAACAGACTTAAATGTTAAGGCCCACTGCCACTTCAAAGAAAACTTCCGCTGATCTATGTCGGTGACCTTTGTTCGTCTACGAATCTCCACTTTGTACATTGATTCCAGACAATGCAGAGGAGCAGCCGCACTGATGAGGAGCCCGACGCTCCTAAAAGCAGGCCGGGGTCTCGCCGGAACTCCACCAGCCAGTCCCGCAGGAACAGCATCAAGAAAGAGAAAGAGAAGGTAGCCTTGCAAGTTTATATCATATTTATAGCCGTATGGTTCCCGGCAGAGTAGAATAGGACCACTCCAAGTCTTCCCGTGGATGTCGTAGAAGGCGACTTAGGAAACACAAGATAGACAAACCTCATAAACATCAAAGAGACCTCTCCAACCCATCTGGCCAGCGTGGAGAGTGAAGGCCAACTCCTCTGACTGCTCTGGCTAATTTATGGCTCTGGTAGTTTGCCCCTGCAGTGGAGACTAACAAAGACTTGATGATGATTTATATTATACTGTTCATCCCGGCTTCGCCCGTGGTACATTTAATTTTTTATTTCCGTAAGAACCATCCTCGTACTTCAAGGAATATTCTAAAAAAAAGAATTAGCGAAATCGGTTCAGCTGCTCTCGAGATTTGCGCTTAGCAACACATTTAGCGATTAATTTTTGGGGTTCCATAGTAAACCAGGAACCCTTACAGTTTCGCCATGTCTGTCTGTCTGTATGTCTGTCTGTCTGTATGTCCGTCTGTCTGCGGTTTTACTCAAAGACTATAAGTACTAGAAAGCTGTAATTTGGTACAGGTATGTTAATCATGCCAAAAAAGTGGTAGAAAAAACCTTGCAAAAAATATTTTTTTAGGGTACCTCCTATACAAGTAAAGAGGGAGTAATTTTTTTTTTTCTCTACATACCCATCGTGTTGGGTATTGTTAAATAGGTCTTTAAAAAATATTGTGAGGTTGAGGACACCATTTTTAGGGTTCCGTAGTAAACTAGGAACCCTTATAGTTTCGCCATGTCTGTCTGTCTGTCTGTCTGTCCGTCCACGGTTTTACTCAGAGACTATAAGTACTAGAAAGCAGTAATTTGGTATGAGTGTGTATATTAATCATGGCAAAAAAGTCGTAGAAAAAAATCTTGAAAAAAAAATTTTTTTTTGGGTAGCTCCTATACAAGTAAAGTGGGGGAGTATTTTTTTTTTCTCCTTTTACCCATCGTGTGGAGTATCGTTAAAAAGGTCTTTAAAAAATATTGTGAGGTTGAGAACACCATTTTTCGATTTAGGGATCCGTTTCCGAAATATTTGGTTTTAAAGTGCAAAATTTTGTTAGAGGTACGGGTCCCTCCCTCTATCTGCTAAACGGTTATATATGGATACCTGAAAAAAATGACAGCAGTAGTATATATACTGAAGTTGAAAGGAAAACTATCAGAGCTGGGTACTAAGTGCAAACTAAAAAGTTATAGGCAACCAACTTATAAAATGTACTCGAAAATGTAAAATTTCATACAATTTTCATTGTTAGATGTTATTGGTGTGAACTGTGTGACGTCAACGTTGTCATTCGCAACTACGGAACCCTACACTGCGCGTGGCCCGACACGCACTTGGCCGGTTTTTATATAATAGACAAGTAATATAGTATATATAGTAGTGTCAATTACGTATAGCCTATGTCAACCGCGAATAAATAAGCTTTCTACAGGTAAGAAATTTTTTAAAATCGGTCCAGTAATTTCGGAGTCTACTAAATGCAAACAAACATATTTTTCCTCTTTATAATATTAGTGTAAATTAGCAGCCAGATGCATGATGGGTAGATTTTGAAAAACACTTCTGATAATTCTAAAGTTAGTAGCGTCCTTTACAATTTAGTACGGCAAGCCCTTTTTACCCCACTGAACCACCCATATGGAGGGTAATGTTTTTGCGAGTGTGTATATGTGTAAGTATCTATGTATATCAGTATGTCTGCTCCATCTGTTGCCTGTAGTAGCCTAAATGGTTTGACTGATTTTGAAGTGTGAGGTGTCACTAGATTTGTATTCTTCCCCGAGTTTTTGCTGACGTTACGGAGTGTATAGGCTATCTTTGACACTCCATAACCTCAGCAAAAATCGATATGGCAGACGAAAACAGTCAAAATCGGCAGTCGATTTTTTTATTTTTAAAGCAATATACAAGTATTATTCTTTTTATAAGGCCAATGGTTCATCGTGCACCTCCACGCCGAAGAAGGTGGCCAAGCCGGCCAACTTGGACTTCGTGGTCACCGGAAGGCAGTGTCTCAAGAAGTAAGAAAATTCTTGATAGTCATCATCAGATCCTTTACAGTCTCCACTACAGGAGCACGATCCTCTATGTTCTACCAGAGTCATCATTAGCCAGAGCAGTCACAGGATTTAGCCTACGCTCTAAACGATAATAATTTAATGTTTATGTGGAAATCTTATTTATTTTATAAAAATACATCAGAATACATGGCTTACAATAAAAATTATTGTAAGCCATTAACTTAAGGTTAACAATAGTTCCTCCTACGGCCAAAACTTGAAAGGTATATCATACATTGGTAATTCCAGGAATGAGTTCTGGCAGGATATTAACTTACTACTCACTAACTCTAAAGGGTCTCTTGGTGTTGAATATCCCCACGCAAGTCTTCCAAAGGACCGGGATTCAGTTGGTACCTAAAAATAATTCTAGTTCGCCGTGTTGGTCCCGGCAGAGTGGAATAGGATCACTCCAAGTCTTCCCGTGGATGTCGTAGAAAGCGACTTGGGAAACATAAGCTAAACAAAGCTATTAAACGTCAATGAGACCTCTCCAACTAGCAAGCGTAGAGTATAGGCCAAATCCTCTTATTAGTCTTACTAATATATAGCTTTGTTAGTACAGAGAGGGTCGTGCTCCTGTAGTGGAGACTAACAAAGACCTAATGATGAATTGTAATTCCTTCACAGGTCGGACCGCGCTAACTCTTTGCCCGGCTACCGGCGGCCTTCAGTGGAATCCATAAAAACCAAAAAGTTCGAGTCTCCCAAACGAGTGGTCCACGAAGAGTCCCAGTCTTCAAAAAGCCGGGAGACTTCGCTGGAGGATGATATGTCTTTGGATCTTTCACAGGTTAAATAAATCGTTTATTTTTCTCTCCAATTATTTTCTAAATCACATGATTTTTGCAGTTCAAAAAGATTAAAAATCTAAAATAAGTGGAGAGAACTAGTGCCTGAGATAGGTAAGTTTGATCCATCTGTAGTACAGGTTACCAGGCTCACTCCGCCTTTATGGCGTGGTGATAGAATACGGATTCGAAATAGTTTGGGGTTGCTAGCCGCATTACCATAGATTTTCACCCATTCCCTCGATCGGCTTTTACGATCTTCGCGGGAAGAAAATCAGCTTGGTACCTCCATGTTTTTTCTTTACTCCCAAACCAGCATGGAAGAGCCTAAAGTCAGTTTGAAACATGGACACCAGTGTTGACCATTTACACACACAGTAAACAAACAACGTTAAATGATGACTCTTGCTCCAGGTGTCAGACTTCGAGGACACGAACTCCAAGTACGGCATCAAGCAGAAGTTCGCGGCGTTGGCCACCTCCACGCCCAAGCCGGGCCGGCCCAAGCCCCGCAGCGGCTCGCTGCAAACACACCTGCACCAGAAGCTCGAAACTAGGCGGCTGCAGAACTCCTTCGACAGCTCCAAGCAGAGCCGGGACACGAGTCGGGAGAGCATTTATAAGACTTCGTCTTCTGCTAGTCCTTATAAGTAAGTTTATCGTTTCTAGAAAGAAAGAAAAAATATTTATTTGATATTGCACAAACAATATGGTACCTATACAGTGATTACAACTTGTCAGCAAATATCTGTGCCTATACCAAAATGGCCTCCTCTCAGCATAAGTTGTGGCCTTCTGACCACAACGCTGGTCTTCCGAGGATACCAGTTAAACAAAATAAAATTTTTAATCTAATATAAACGTCACATACAAAAAAATTAAAGAAGGCATCTAGGGTGGCTCTGTTTGTGAGAACACAAATTCACATGCAAGTAGAAAGTAACATTATTGTTATATTTCCAGGTACGGAGTGACCTCGGAGCTGGACTACTCCTCCGTCTCTCCGGAGTACTCCGGGCAATCCTCAGCAGACCTATCCCCGAGGGTCACTCGACAGGAACCAGCCACGCCTCGGAGCCAAACCATGAACGTGTCCAGGTGAGGATGCCTTACATCATGACGCATGAAGCTAAGAGGCTGGTCAAAGCAAATATAAAACTAGTCTTTTACGACTTGAAAAAAGAATTGTCTTCCTGGAGTCCCACTTATACAATCCTAATCCTTATCCTATACTAAATAATATTATAAATGCGGAATTGAGTTTGTTTGTTACGCTTTCATGCCGTATTTACTGAACCGATCATAATCTACTGATCATGAAATTTTACATACACGTAGGTTAGAGTAATGATAAGGACATAGGCTATATATTACACGGGCGTAGCTGCGGGTAACAGCTAGCATGATAATAAAAATCAGGTCCATAAAGGAACGACTCAGCCCGTCAACAACTTTTACTATGGGACTAATGTGGAAATTTTAAAAACAATCAACATTTTCAAACAAATCGCCAAAGCAGCTGAACATTTTTAGGGTAGGTATGTTAATTATTTTTTCCGAATTTCTAGCATATGTCTCTATGTAAAAGTAGTTCCTATTTATGGGCTGAGTCACCCCTTTAAGATACAGACAGGGTTTTATTAACATATGACCATAATCAGGTCTTTGTTAGTCTCCACTGCAGGAGCACGACCCTCTCTGTACTACCAGAGCTATGTATAGTCTGAGCAGTCAGAGAATTTGGCCTGCACCCTCCACGCTGGCCAGATGGGTTAAAGAAGTCTCTTTGATGTTAAAAGCTTTGTTTAGCTTGTGTTCGACATCCACGGGAATACTTGGAGTTGTTTATTCAACATATTATGTATAATGTTTTCTTATGTTTTCGCGATTGTTACACATTTAAATAAAACCTACGACCTCGAACACTGTAAAGTGCTCGAAACGTTAGTTGTATAAATTATGTAATAAACGCGATAAAAACCGTATTAAAATAATTTTATTTAAATATTATGTATACTTAAAAAACTCTCTATAGTTGTGCCAGCTGGCAAGACTGCTCAGAGCTGGAGACCGCGCTGGCAGACCGCACGGGCGGCGAGTGGAGCTCCTTCTGGGCCAACTACAACAACTCCGTGGCCAAGGTGCCCGTGCAGAGCTACTACGACCAGTGCCCCACGCCGTACAGGACTGAGAACATCGATTTGGCTGACTTGGGTGAGATTCTCGTCATCATCATTGTAACAGCAAGAAGTCACTGCTGGTCCTATGACCAGCAGTGTCCTTGAAAGGGGTCTTTACCTCTTTTAAGGACTTTATATGACTGGTTGGAGTGGTTGGTCATCATCATCATTTCAAGTACATGACACGGTCAGTCAATCATGCACACCCTGCTGTCAGAGTTCTTTGGAACCGCCTTTTGGCTTCTGACGTGGTTCCTTTAACGACTACCAGATGGCAGCCGGGACCAACGGCTTATCGTGCCATCCGAAGCACGGAATCATCTTTCTTATCAGACAATCAGGTGATTCATGCCTGCAATGTCCTAACCAAACTCGAAACAACTCAACAAAGTATGCTTTCCCTGGGTATCGAACCACGACCCCCGGTTAACAAGGCAAACGTCTTTACCACTGGACCATGAAGGCTGGTTGGTAGCAAACAGTCTTATTGGAACTCCATGGTGGTCTGCATCCAGCGTCTGTCTGATTTCTTGGTATTCTCCTGTCATCTTCTTTTGCATCTTCTCATCCCACTTTATGTAGGATCAAGATGGCATTAAGTCTTTTTTATTTAGGTTTTCTTCTTGAAATTCTCTTCTTATGTCCCGCTACCGTTCATATACATGTAGCCCTGGCTAGCTCCTCATTTTAAGGATTATTCAAAGCTTTAAAAAAGAAAAAAACATGGAATGTACCAGCTTCTTCTCTTCAAACACAGATCGCAAAAGCCGATTGAGGGGATGGGCGACAGTAACTGTCAATAGACGATGCGGCTAGCATCCCATCACTATTTTAATTCCGTTCTCACGTACAAGCCCACCAAAATGCTAAACGTGGCCTCAAGGTTTTACAGACGTAGGCTCTGTCTACCCTGCAAGGGAGAAAGACGTGATTGTGTGTATGTATTCAAATCTGTATTGGCACCTAGAAGCGTGTCGATGATATAATTTAAATCACATTTTTTTTAATTGCTTGTTTTTGTTTTTTCAGAATTCTCAACAGAAGGCTCCAGGAAGCGTACTCCAGAAGACATAGACAACATCAACTACGTCATCAGGAACGAAGGGCTGAACCTTACTCCACGTGAGACCCAGAACATCATCAAATGTGCGCACATACTCGGCAACGTCCTCTCCAAAGCCATTGAGAGGCGCTGCCGCGAGCGAGACGACACGAAGGTACACGAAGTCAAGACAGAGACAGAAGATCCTGATCCAGAAAAAGAAATGAAGAAGAAGAACTTAACTCTAGACTTGAAAGAAACTAACCTACCAGCGGATGAGGAGAAAAAGAGCGAAACGGTGACCACACAAACTGATATTTCGTTACCGAATACGAAAAGCGCGCCAAAAATTTTTGAGAAAATTCTCAGGCAACTGTCCAGGACTTCGTTGGAAGAAGCGATTGATAGAAGTCTGATTGATAAGGATAAGATTGTTGATAAGAGTGTTGATAAGGTGGTTGACAAGGGAGACGAGAAGAAAGACCCGCCAAATGGGACTTAAACATTAACAAAAAAACCATTAGGTGCCCGCCTCTTAGTAAATTAAGAAATAAAATATGGGGAAAAAACCAACTTAGACAGGATTTGCACCACCGTCTTTGTGTATGGCCAATACTTTACCAATTAATGGCGACCCTACATGTCGAATTTCTCCACCATAGCATACCCCATACTCATTAGGACTTGCGTCACCGAACATACCTTCTATTTCTTCATTTAATAAGAGTATAATCAGCATTGTGAAGGCACAAAAACACTTATAAAATAAAAACAGACCTACCTAATCCGACAATATCAAATACAGATATTTTAAAACAATCTTTATTATTTTAAAACAATAAAAACTACTAGGTAGGAACGTAGTGGACACTGAAATACCAGAGAGTCGATTTCTGAAACGTTCGGATGGCTGTATTGTATTACACTGGCGCGTATTGTATATTGTTTGTGAATTACCACCTATCTTTATTTGCCATCTTTACTTACAAACTTTCCGATATCTGTCTGTCCATATGTATCTTAGATCTTTAAAATACTCAACGCATTTTGATGCGGTTTTTTAAATAGATAGAATGGTTCAAGAGACGCGATTGTGTATATGTATAATACATAGTCGGGCGCAGCCGGGGAGAGCTGCTAGTAATCAATAATATATTCCTTTTGTTAAGAGGCTTACATCAGCGAAACTAGCGACACCCGCTATTTAATTCTTGTACTTCAAAATAAGAACATATTTAAAAAATGTACGTTTCCTAAGTACTCGTACGAGTACATTACTTGTAGTATTTTTTGTTGAACTTTTCGTCAATATTATCATTTCCGATTGAGAGAATTACTCATTACCGCCAATACTTGGCCGTTTTGGCGTTAATCAGTAGTTCTCTTGATTTCCCAAATGTAAAATAATGAAAAGCTAAAAAAAAATACTGCAAGTCATAGTCACTAGTGAAGTACTTACGTAGATTTGTTCAATTTGATCTTATTTAGTAGTACAAGAAATAAAACCAGGGGTGGCGCTAGTTGGCTGGTGTAAGCGCCTTAAGAATAAATAATGATAATTGAGCTCAAAATGTGTGCCCTAAGTCCAAATATATGACAAATGTTAAATAATAATTGTAATATTCTAATGGAAAATAAATGATTTAATTGTGTTGTATAATGCGTTGTTCTTTCTCAATCTCTTTTCATGAAGATCGTAAAAGCCGGTCGAGGGAATGGTCGAGGCGATTCGGCTAGCAGCAACCCGTCACTTTAATCCCTTTATATGTACAACTATTGTAAACTAAGTAAGTCAATGTTTTGTTTTTCGCATGCGTAAGTGGCCAACACTGATCCGTAGCGGCTGTCTGTCATTCGTTATTCGATCAATATTTCCCCCCCTTTCAGCGGGTCCCGGGCGCGCCCCGGGCTCTGCCCGCAGCCCGGGTCCGCGTGAGACACCCGTGTCGCCGTAAGTAAGCCAACAGCGACCGGTTGCATTTCTCCTGCGACCAGTTTCGCTTTCGTCGAGTGGAAATGTTCGCTGCTCTGCTGCCCTCGAATCTATACACATACGTACTATCACATCTTCAACGCTGGTCTGGAACAAAAGAAAAAACTTAGGATGTACCTGCTGCTGAATTGCTGGTTAAAAGGGGTTGTATACTCGATGCTGTCATAAACATGTTCTAAAAATTATAAATCTATGTATATTGGAATACACGAGAAAAGAAAATATTGGCCAACTGCGAGTTGAGCTCGTCAATGAAGGGTTCCGTAGAAGCAAGCTTAGAGTAGCCAAAAACCTCTATAATTTTTCGGCAGCAAAGATAACTTTGTTTTTCCTAGTGTTATATTGAAATAATAATATAAAAGTGCTTTATTTCAATAAGTTGGTTGCCTATAACTTTTTTGTACGTTTGTACTTGTACTCAGCTATGATAGTTTTAAAACTAGACGCTGACATCAACATGTTACAAAAATAATAAATCTATGTACCTATATTGCAATGTTTACATTAGAAAAGAAAAAACAAGAAAGAAATAAATATACTAAATAATACGAGGATAATACTATAATACTGTCTACCCCGCAAGGGATAAAGACGTGGTAGTATGTATGTATGTATACACAAAGCCCTTCAGGCGAGTAGCCTTCGAACATATATTTCTGCAAGTAGGTTAGAGTAGAGTTTCTTTCGGCGTTTCTTCTCTGCAGTGGTCGGTTCCGAAACGCCAGTAGTAGATAGTATGTATGTATATATCACTTGTATATCCTGAAGTGGACAAGACTAAGACCACCTAACCTCGTTTAACGCCTTATTTGCACTACGGGATTGGTTTTGAGTTAAATCTGATATTTCAAAAACATTGCAGCTGTCATTTTATAGACTGACTGAGGAACTAAGGTGGTGAATGTTGAGCTGTACCGTGTGTGAGTCCCATAGGTGTACCTAGTAAAATTTTGATCGTTAGTCCCTTTAAGGAGTGATTCAGTCCGTCGATTTGAACAACTATCCCTATGAGTCAAACTGGCTGGGTATTTTAATTTTTATTTTGACGTTCCGGAACATACATAATTACATATACCGACTTACGTACCGGAACGGCGAATTTATAAAGAAATGTCAAATTTTTTTTTGAATCCTCAGTATTGGTCGCATAGTAAAAGTTGTTTAAAATGGCTGAATCACTCCTTATGGGTCCAAAACACTCGTTTCGTTTCGAACTTAAAATCTCGTTTCGTCTTCTTAGCGTTTCGATGGCAAAAACAGTAGATTGTTGCGACCCTAATCGCGTGGTCAGCGTGTAGACGTGAAATAGAATCTAAATAGTGATGAGTTGCTAGCCGCATCACTTATTGACACGAAATCGTAGTGATCCTATAAAAGGTTTCGTTTCCCCCTTCCACTGAGTTCAGGTTTTTCCCTATGTAAAACGGAACCCTAAAATTGAAACATAATAATGCTTTCATATTCCACAATTTATCCGATCCCTATCCATCACTGATGATCAACAACACTCCAACATCATCGGTTACTACAACAATGCGACATTGCGTTGTGCAATCAAAGCTCCGAAGCTCTAAGCTCATCCGGGCGCGCTTTCTCCAAAGCAATCGGTCAAGAGCGAACAGGTTTGAGACGAGTTAGATAATTGGCAGCGCCGGACTCACCGTGATTCGTGGGCTCCACTCTGATGGGCCCCTAAACTTACACTTTTCACACTAATATAAAAGTAAAAAACATGTTTTTGCTAGATTTTATGATCTTTTAAATTGCCCAAACAAAGATTTAACATATTCTTATATTTATTGTTAATCATTAATTAAAATTCAACACAATAATGAATATTAATAATAATTATCCTGGCGACGTGCGATTTGTGTTGATTGTTTGCTTGATTTGATATTTATTTTTACTCTTTTGTATCATAGGTTGTGGTGATTGAGAACCTGGAGTCAATAATTAAGACAGTTAATAATATTAATTCATTACCAAAATGTTTTACGGCCAGCTTCCTACCAGATGTTGGCATCTGGTAGGGAGCTGGCCGTAAAACATTGTCATCGTAATGAATCTTTTTTGCACAATTTGGTAGTGTCGATACTTAATCCTAGTATAGCCGGAGTTATCCTACTCTAGCCGCAACACGTAAATACTCATATCATACATGAGACATGATACCTATGGGCCAGAACACAGACCAAGTAAATATTCTGATATGTATGGGCCAAAACGATAGGGCATAAGCCCCCTTAGCATCACACTTCTTAGAGACAGTCCGGCCCTGTCGTATTCTAGAATTCGTATCGGAAATTGGCCAGAGAAGAAAGCGGTGTCACGGTCGAAGTTGACATTGACAATTTTTACCAAACATCTTCATAGGTACATACATATTCATCATCATCATCATCAAGACTTTTAGTCTCCACTGCAGGAGCATGACCCTCTCTGTACTACCAGAGCAGTCAGATGATTGATTTGGCCTACACTTCCCACGCTGGGCAGACGGGTAGAAGAGGTGTCTTTGATAATAAGCTTTGTTTAGCTTGTGTTTCCTAAGTCACCTTGAACGACATCCACGGGAGGTCTTGGAGTGGTCCTATTCTACTCTGCCGGGAAACACACGCCTTATATAATGTATAGAAGCCGTGTGGTTCCCGGAAGTAATATCACGTCCCTATACCTCGCGGGGAAGACAAAGCCCAAGGCCATAAGACCCAAAGGTCACGTTTAGCGTGTTAGTGGGCGTAAAGGTGGAAAGCCGAATTAAATTAGTGATGGTTTACTAGTCGCATCGCCTATTGACGTGTTTCCTTAGGTTTTCGCCCAATCCCTCGGCTTTTACGATTTGCGCGAGAAAAAAAGCAGCTGGTATATTCTATGTTTTTATTTTATCTCCCAAACCAGCATAAACAGAATCCCGTAAACGTTACATGATACAAATTGACCGGGCGGCTTCCATTGTCCAATGTGCTCGCAATGCTGGTAACAGGCAGAGGTGGAGAGCCATTGCACAAGCAGCAACCCTCGCCCAAGGGATGGGCAGTATAGAAGATCCCGCACCAGGATCATCTGCACTAACACGACCACTCTGTCAAGAGTGAACGACTAAGAAGAAGAAGAAGACCGGGCGGCTGAATATTTTTATATACGTCCCTACGTGGATACGTCCACGGATACGTATTTTTTTTTTATGTCTAGCATTGATGCCCTACGAATTGGTGCCATATAAAAATTGTTGTTGTTGTGTTGGAAAAGTGATATCGACGGGACCAAAATTTCGCCATGTAATCCCCCAACCCCTCCACATTGCATCGCCATTGAGGCGGACGTGCTTCAGAAAGCAGTTGCGTCATGCCTTTAAGCTGCCTGTAATTATTATTATATTTTCGATCCGTAGTGATCACATGTAAAGTGAAAGTTCGAGATGCGAAAGATCGATGCTTTATTTATAACCGCCAAATTATCGCGACAGGTGCGTGTGCGAAAGTTCTGCCTTGGATGGTCGGTCAAGTTCGGCATTCATTATACCTATCATAGATTTAAAAAAATCACCTCTGCTTCTATACACTATACATACTGTCACGTCCATAGATATCAGAATATTTTTACTAGGTCTTTTTTCCTCGCGAGACAGAGCCGAGGTCTTTAAGTCCTAGAGCCACGTTTAGCATGGTGTAGCAAGTTAATAGAAAACGGAATCAAAATATTGATGGGTTGCTAGCCGCATCGTTCGCGACAGGTGCGTGTGCGAAAGTTCTGCTTTTGGATGGCCGGTCAAGATTGGCATTCACTATACCATAGATTTAAAAGAAATCGGCTCTACTTCTATGAATTATACAAACATCTCACTCTCAACTCTGTTGTATGTTTTGTATTTTTAACCGACTTCATAAAAAAGAGCAGGTTCTTAATTCATAGGAATCTTTTTTTTATGTATGTTCCCCGATTTCTCAAAGACGCCTGGACCGAATGAAGAAATTCTTTATTTTTTCGGGTAGTACTTTACAAATGGTCCCATTAAATTATTAATTGAAATGTGACGAGCACTTTTTGAAAAATACACAAAAGCCAAAAAAATGTATACACGAATGCCGTTCGGATCACACTTCATCATCAATATCATCAGAGATGATGATCTCAGCCACAAGAAGTCCACTGCTGGACATAGGCCTCCCGTAAGGATTTCCAATATGATTACACTTATTTACATTTTATTCTCATGCTTATTTAAACATATTGATAGGGTTGAAGTAGGTTTTTGTTTTCTGTTAACAATATTTTAAACTATTTTTTGTAGGTGTAGGTATATGTCCGGGCATCTACATGTTAGATCTGTTACGCCCGTCTCCAAAGGAGATACAAAGTACAAATATTTAAAATTGACATAATCATAAAAAAATGAGCCAACGTTATATTTGGAGAAGATGCGTATTTGAAAGTGTGATATTTCTAGAGTATATGGCCAGGTTTGGCATCGGTCACCCATCCGAGACCGGTGTGAGGTATGTGATGTGAGAGTGACTGCGGAAGGCGGCCGAATTTGCAAACATTTGATGATAACGATCAAGAGGTTCGGCACCATACTGAGAAAGCATGTTTTTTTACACTCCTTAATTTTATTACCACTATTTTGATTTCGTTTTCCACCTGTACACCCATCAATGTACTAAACAATGCCTTTGGACATTATAACCTTAGGCTCTATGATAGTATGTAAGTATGCATTTTTTTTTCGAAATCGGCCAACTATTAGCGTTTCAGAACGACCACTGCTCAGATGAATACGCCGTGTAATTGATAAAGAATAAATACTACTTATCTATAATAATCAAAGAAGAATTCTTGTCAAAGTCAGTCTGCCTTTTCCTTTATTCCAGTTTAAAGAAAAACAGCAAAACTAGCTGCTCTTCTTCCCGCGCAGACTGTAAAAGCCGATCAAGGGATTGTATAGCACCGCTTTCAAAGCGGAGTTCAGAAGAAGCGACAACAAACTGCACAGCGCATTTTCTCCAAGCGACGTCAACGTACAAGTAAAGATAATCTTAAAAACTAGTTATGTGGATTGAGTATCATCATCAGGTCTTTTTAAGTCTCTACTGCAGGATCACGACCCTCTCTGTACTACCAGAGCTATACATGGCGAAATTTTGATCGTTCCAGACTATTAAAGGGGTGATTCAGCCCGTCAATATAAACAACTTTTCCTATGGGACAAATGCTGTAAACTCCAAAAAAATTTCGACATTCCTATACAAATTGTCCGGGCGGCTGAACACTTTTGTATGAAAATGTCGAAATAAAATTTGAGTTTCCAGTATTGGTCCCATAGGAAAAATGGTTCATATCGACGGGCTGAATCACCCCTTTAAGGGTCCAGAACGATCAAAATTTCGCCATGTATATAGTCTGAGCAGTCAGAGGATTTGGCCTACACTCTCCACACTGGCCAGAGGGGTTGGAAAGGTATATCTTTGATTTATATAAGCTTTGTTTAGCTTGTGTTTCCTAAGTCGCCTTATACGACATCCACGGGAGACTTGGAGTGGTCCTATTCTACTCTGCCGGGGAGCACACGGCCTAATTAAATGTCATGATCAATTGATTCTCCAACAATTCGGTATCGATCTATTAATTGGTGCTTTCACTACGTGTGGTGTGGAGTGTGGAGTGGCCGCGGGCCGAAGGGCGGCACTTTCACTGCGAGGCCTCTTACGGTGACCAGCTAGCGGATGCTGTGCGGATATATGGAAATTTATTTTATCTTATTCTACCTCTATAATCATGAGTAAAGAAGTCACATATTTAAACGACGAGTTGGATTTAAAACAACATTATATTTATTTGTCAAGAAAATGAAAATAAAAATGCATTTAGTTTAACCTCTCCCGGTGATGCCACCGTAAAGTTGTAGCTTCGTCAGTTGATTATCTAACGCGTGAGATTATAAATAAACGGTAAGTTAGGTTAGATTGTAATCGAACCAAGTTACATCATAAACTGACCAAATGTGAAACTTTTCATAAATGTAAGGTTGCCAATTTATAATGTTGTGTTCGTTCGTATGTGGAGGCAATCAAAACTTACATTTGTTGACCATTTTCTAAGGAAAGAAAAGAACTATTTTATTAAAACAAAAGTCAAACTTACACTTATTCTAATCATTTAATTAATATTATAACCCGTCTCGTAGCGTTTCTGGCGCATTATTAAAACAGATGATATTATTTCAAGGAGCTGTCGTATTATAAAGATTTCTTCAAAGCTGGACAATTCCTTCGCTTTTATTGAAAAATAGACACTTAATTTTAAAATTAAAATCTTGTCTCTTTGCTCCTAAATGTAACAAATAGTCGAAGTGAAGAGGCAAGTTTACAGAGCATTCGTCACGGTCGTGCTTAAGACCTGTACGAGTAGAAGTTATCCCACGAAAGTCTCCATCATGGTCACCCTACCTGAGCAATGACCTTTGCATTGGAAACCGGGATGCTTCCGTAATTGCAGGTTTTGTAAGGCCGCGGCCGTATGGCACGTACAGTCTACCACACATCGAAATGCATGACAATCTGAATAAATAAAATTAAAATATATATATACGGACAAATCACACAGATTGACCGAGCCCCAAAGTAAGTTCGAGATTCGTATTATGGGATACTAACTCAACGATACTATATTTTATTACATATACATATACAGATAAACATCCAAGACCCAGGTCAAACTGAAAAAGATCATTTTCCATCTTGACCTGACCGGGGATCGAACCCGGGACCATCCGTATCGCAGGCAGGCGTGTTGACCGCTGAGCCACGGAGCTCGTCAACAATGAATATGTTACTTTTTTATTTGACATACAAACATAGGGACAGCATCACAGCAACAATATCGCGTGACAGCCCGTGCCTGGCTTGTAGGCGACAGTCGCATACTCGGCCTGTCAGTTCGTGCCCAAAAAAAGTAAATATGCTCCAATAGACTGTAATGTAGTGAGATGATTACAGTCAAAAGGTTAATTAAACGAGTAACTGACGATTCGGACAAAAAATATTCGGACGGGCTGTCCGAATTGACAAAGCTTCTGTATATAGTGTCTATAGATCATCTATATCACAAGTACGTAGAAATAAGCAGGTATTTGCATTTCTAAAATTACCTTGAAACTGAAACAAAACGCTTATTTCCTATGAAATGTGTTGAACAGGCGTCTCTTGTAGCGTGCGAGCAACAGTCACATTCTCTGTTCTGTGGAAAACCTGAATATCTATCATTTGCCGGGACACACAGACATAGGGGCAGCGCCTTTTCTGACTTATAGGCTACATATTTCCTCCTAAAGACTCTTTACAACATAAAAATATGCAAAATTTTATTCTAATCGGTTCAGTAGTTAAGACAAAGGTTAAGGCAAAAAAGTGGACGGTATAAAAATATACATGACATACACACATATTATCACGTCTTTATTTCTTGCGGGGTAGACAAAACCTAAGGTCTAAGTGACAATAGGCCATATTAGTTCCCATAGGAAAAATTTATTGTATTGACGGGCTGACTTCAGCGTCAATAATACTATGTAGGTATTTAATTTAATTTAATTTAATTTAATTTAATTTAATTTAATTTAATTTAATTTAATTTAATTTAATTTAATTTAATTTAATTTAATTTAATTTAATTTAATTTAATTTAATTTAATTTAATTTAATTTAATTTAATTTAATTTAATTTAATTTAATTTAATTTAATTTAATTTAATTTAATTTAATTTAATTTAATTTAATTTAATTTAATTTAATTTAATTTAATTTAATTTAATTTAATTTAATTTAATTTAATTTAATTTAATTTAATTTAATAACAATTTTTACTTTGTGTCTGAATATACATTTACACATTAAGTCAAAATTACATAAATACACATTTTCATTCAAAATAATTTCATTTAAAATAATCGTCTCCACAATAATATATTTTTTTTAATAAATAGGTCTTTAATATTGCCTTAAAAAGTTTCAAATTTTCTATATTTTTATGTCATTTGCCAATTTATTATAAGCTTTGACTGCTTGGTATTGAGCACTATGTTCCATTACCTTAAGGTTAGGTGTAATGTCATGCTTTAGAGCCCTTCTACGGGTGCTTTTACGTTCTTGTCTCTCTGTGTTTGTATATGTGGTACCGCGTGCGTGAGCGTAAATTTCGAGAAAGATCGAATGAATTAATAAAATGTTAGTGTATGTGGTCAACTGTACCCACAAGCCCAGCAGTGAACGAACTTTTATTTCGTAATAGGGTTGTTAATTGTTATTCTCTCTTTCATGTTAACTCGTTAATTAACTAACTAGGCATGCTAGTTGACTGTGGGAATATAGACATTGAATAATGAACACCGTGTCTTATTTCAACCACGAAATCAATACTAATGTAAAACAAGAAAGAAGAAGTGCAAGAAAAAAACGCTAAAAAATGAAAAAAAAAGCGATGTCCCATAGAAATTAGCTTAAATCATCTGTGACTTTGTATGGGCGGTCTTTTTTAGGGTTCCGTAGCCGAATAACAAAAAAGGCCAAGTGCGTGTCGGGCCGCGCGCAGTGTAGGGTTCCATAGTTGCGAATGACAACTTTGGGTTCACACTGTTTACACTCGCACCTCACAGTTTAACGACCAAAAACATCTAACAATGAAAATTGTATGAAATTTTACATTTTCCAGTACATTTTATAAGTTGGTTGCCTATAACTTTTTAGTTTGCACTTAGAACTCAGCTCTGATTCACTTTAAAACCAAATATTTCGAAAACGGACCCCTTAATCGAAAAATGGTGTTCTCAACCTCACAATATTTTTCAAAGACCTTTTAAACGATACCCCACACAATGGGTAAGTAGAGAAAAAAAAATTACTCCCCTCTTTACTAGTATGGGAGCTACACTAAAAAAAATTTTTTTAAGTTTTTTTTCTACCACTTTTTTGCCATAATTAATATACATACTCATACCAAATTACAGCTTTCTAGTACTTATAGTCTCTGAGTAAAACCGCGGACGGACAGACAGACAGACAGATATGGCGAAACTATAAGGGTTCCTAGTTTACTACGGAACCAACTTTGTCCTCGTACATTATAGCCTATAGAAATAAGCTATCTTTAGGTGAAATAATTTTGATAGGTCCTCTAGTTTCGGAGCCTATTCAATGCAATCATCATCATCATCATCATTGGCATTTGTGTTTGCATTGAATAGGCTCCGAAACTGATTGCTTATTGCTGATTGTTCATTTCTGTACAATAAATAAAATAGATAAAAAAAAATGTATTTTAAATAAAAATAATAAAAATAAAAAATTAAAATCGTTTATTTTCAGACTATTAAAATCCATACAGTACAGAGTTAAAAAGTTAAAAATAAAAGTTTCATAAAAATCTGTCACCAGAAGGGTCACGAAAATACCTATAAATAATGTAATTCCGTGAACCTCCTGAAGAACGCCCCATCCATTCTATCCGCTATCATCACCAGCACTCTATTTCTGCTTTATATATATATTTTAAGCAATATGAAGGTTCAGTTGCTCTCGCTCACCCTAATTCTCTGTAAACACAGGTTTCGTCACAACCATGGTAAAAATCGACCACATCACTTCCTCAAAGCGACGTTACGTGAAAATAGTAAAGTTCAAACAGACCTTAATGTTGTCCAAACAGTAATTACCTAATTGGTATGCGTCGCCTTCGACAAATAGCTTAAATTTCTCTCCATGCCACAAAAGACTTCCGAGTTTGGTTAATGGATGGTTTACACGGGCCCTTAGGAATATAGGAAATAAGGGTTTTTATAATTTCATCATCAAAGTCAAAGTCAATCATTTTATTCATCATAAGATATTTCAATATCATTTAGTGAACGTCAATTTTTTTCATAATTACAATTAGTTTACAAAAATATATTATTGTTGACGTCAATAATTTACTTACGGCTAAGTTTACACCGCTTCCAAGGCGGAGTGCAGAAGAAGCGGCAACAAGCTGCACAGCTCATTTTCTCCAAATGACGTCACGACGACATCATTATCATCATCTAGCCATGTGGTGATAAGACCACTCCAAGTGTATTCTCGTGGATGTCGTAGAAGGCGACTAAGGAAACACAAGCTAAACATCATCATCAGGTCCTTGTAAGTCTCCACTGTAGGAGCACGACCCTCTCTGCACTACTCAAGCCATATAATTAGCCAGAGCTGTCAGAGGATTTGGCCTACTCTCTCCACGCTGGCCAGACGGGTTGGAGAGGTCTCTTTGATGTTTATATGCTTTGTTTTGCTCGTTTCCTAAGTCGCCTTCTAGGACATCCACGGGAAGACTCGGAGTGGTCCTATTCTACTCTGCCGGGAACTACACGGCACTAGCTAAACACTACTAGCTAAACAAAGCTTATGAACATCAAAGAGATCTCTCCAATCCATCTGGCCAGCGTGGAGAGTGTAGGCCAAATCCTCTGACTGCTCAATTAGCCAGAGCAGTCAGAGGTATGTGGGTCTGGTAGTACAGAGAGGGTCGTGCTCCTGCAGTAAAGACTAAAATAGACCTGATGATGATGATATCATCATCTCAATTGAAAGATGTCCACTGCTAGACATAGGCTTCCATCATCAATGATTTTCTCAGCGTTCGCCCAATATAGATATGATAACCCTCCTTTTGTGTTTGTCGCAGTCGGGTTACAACGACTCCGCGTTCCGTGGGAACCGGGCTTCACACCCACATATGCCATTGGCCAGTGGTTCCCAAAGTTGACTAGACGTAGACCCACCTAACTACAACTTTTGCCACTTCCACCCCATGGCCACCACCGAATATTTTTTTAATCAAAAGGAACTTTCCTTTTTGTTACCAGCCACCCACCAGGTCCTTGTGGCCACTTATCTTTGGTATTGCGAAAATGCTTGCCCTTTATGAGCGCAATGACGTCACATCTAACCTGACAAGAACTATCGAATTCGGGACCCACCCTCCTCAAGGTACGTAAAAAGGGGGCATAAAATATATTCTGGTGCTTATTTGTTCGGGCACAGGACAGGCAATTTGACTGTCGCTCAGGCGCTACTAGAGATGCCCTTTGCACACATTTTATCCGAAACAAGGATTTGTTGCCTCCACGTCGAGTCTCGCCACGACGAGTCTACTTTGAAAACTCCCGCTTTTATTCCCGCCATATCAAGTTGTTGAAAAAGAGCGTGTCAGGAGGCTGTACTGTTTATTGAAGTTTTAGGTTTCAAAGTAATTGTAGAAATGCAAAAATCTATTTTCTATTGAGTTGTGGTATAGGTTACTTGAGAATTTAGTTTTTTGATCTTTTTACTTTAATCATAATACTTTTTAGGGTTCCGTACAAAAGTTGAAAAACGGAACCCTTATAGGATCACTTGAGCGTCTGTCTGTCCGTCCGTCCGTCTGTCACAGCCGATTTTCTCCGAACCTACTGAACCAAATTAGATGAAATTTGGTAAGATAGTGTAATCCTATGACCCAAACATGGATGTGCAAAGTAAATAAAGATTTTTTGAAATAAGGGTCATTTTGAGGGGCCCAATTACAAAATTTCAAAAGAAAGTTTTGCAAACCTTACTGTGTCATATATCAAATGAAAGGACTCATTATGAGGATCTCAAAAATATTTCTTTTTGTTCAGGTAAAATCAATACTTTTGATTTTATTCACAAAAGAAGGCAAAAATTGACCATTCCCCCCCCCCCCCCCCCCCTGATCTCCGAAACAACTGGCCCGAAAATTTTGAAAAAATTACAAAATGTAGTTCATTCCTTGAAGATTACAGGAAAAATAATAAGAATTCTATCACTTGAAAATTAAGTGGTAAACTCACCATAATAAGTTCATCTAGGAAAATAGTTCACTAAAACACCACTAGATGGCGCTAGTCAATTGAATAAAACATTTTTTGCACATTGTGTGCGTGTTCACGAAGCATATTGTACGGAACCCTCATTGCGCGAGTTTGACTCACACTTGGCCGGTTTTTTTTTAAAGCACGAACTGACAGTTCGAATACGACTTTCGGCGACTAGCCGGGCGCGGGCTGACACGCGGTATTGTTATACTTTCGGCGACTAGCCGGGCGCGGGCTGACACGCGGTATTGTTATACTTTCGGCGACTAGCCGGGCGCGGGCTGACACGCGGTATTGTTATACTTTCGGCGACTAGCCGGGCGCGGGCTGACACGCGGTATTGTTATACTTTCGGCGACTAGCCGGGCGCGGGCTGACACGCGGTATTGTTATACTTTCGGCGACTAGCCGGGCGCGGGCTGACACGCGGTATTGTTATACTTTCGGCGACTAGCCGGGCGCGGGCTGACACGCGGTATTGTTATACTTTCGGCGACTAGCCGGGCGCGGGCTGACACGCGGTATTGTTATACTTTCGGCGACTAGCCGGGCGCGGGCTGACACGCGGTATTGTTATACTTTCGGCGACTAGCCGGGCGCGGGCTGACACGCGGTATTGTTATACTTTCGGCGACTAGCCGGGCGCGGGCTGACACGCGGTATTGTTATACTTTCGGCGACTAGCCGGGCGCGGGCTGACACGCGGTATTGTTATACTTTCGGCGACTAGCCGGGCGCGGGCTGACACGCGGTATTGTTATACTTTCGGCGACTAGCCGGGCGCGGGCTGACACGCGGTATTGTTATACTTTCGGCGACTAGCCGGGCGCGGGCTGACACGCGGTATTGTTATACTTTCGGCGACTAGCCGGGCGCGGGCTGACACGCGGTATTGTTATACTTTCGGCGACTAGCCGGGCGCGGGCTGACACGCGGTATTGTTATACTTTCGGCGACTAGCCGGGCGCGGGCTGACACGCGGTATTGTTATACTTTCGGCGACTAGCCGGGCGCGGGCTGACACGCGGTATTGTTATACTTTCATCTGTTGTAGCGCGCGAGCGACCGTCACATGCTCTGTGTCACGACCCATCATCATCATCAGGTCTTTTTTAGTCTCCATTGCAGGAGCACCCTCTCAGTAGTACCAGAGCCATATATTAGCCAGAGCAGAGGATTTGGCCTCCACCCTCCACGCTGGCCAGACGGGTTGGAGAGGTCTGTTTGATGTTTATAACCTTTGTCTAGCTTGTGTTTCCTAAGTCGCCTTCCACGACATCCACGGGAAGACTTGTGATCCTATTCTACTCTGCCGGGAGCCACACGGCACACGCGTGCGACCCAAACTTTGGGAACCACCGTCAGCCATAGCGTACTGACCACAAGTAACCGATATACACGGTGTTTGCACTGTTATGCAAACCGAGTTTCTCCGTGTGACAATTACGTCATTCTTGTGTTTCGGTGGTTCAGGTTGTGAGCTGAAAGATCTGCTTCCTACTTTCTTTAAATTACTTAACAACGAAGGAAAATTGCCTTTAAGAACTTCGCACTTGTGGAATCTAGTTAGCAGACGCTATGAACTGTAATATACAGTTCATAGCTAAGTTAGGGTTCCGTAGCCAAATGCCATAAAACGGAACCAGAAATATATGTACTACGTAAACGACCTGCGGGGTAATCTATTGATAGCTTTTCAACAATGACATTGAGGTTCCTATCAGTTTTTTTTTCTTTCTTTTTTAATTATGGCTCCCACCGAGATTTTAGTGATTCTGCCAATATCCAGTATAAAGAGATACTAAGTATCGGTGTTGTGCGGTATGTGGCATCAAAGATGGCGTATGTTCTTTGGCAGCTTCATGGGACATTTTGGCGACAAATCTATACGAGTCCATTTAACAGTCTACTTTAACTATTTCACAAATTGTTCTCGAGCACGAGCATTTATAACACCAAACTACACCAAATTCATATTATAAAGTCCACTTAAATCAATTTGCAAAATTGTATAAGGCAAACGACAACTGAACCCCTTGACTTCCCACCAAAAATTCCCATCAATTTTTTAGCAAAGTGAATCGTGGTTTGAAAGATAGGCACACTTTCAAAATAGTATGTGTGTACACAATAGTAATGTGTTGTGGATGTAAACATATCTTCTTCTTCTTCTTCTTAGTTAGCGTTTTGGAATGCGTAAAATCTCAGCACGTGACATCACCTGTCAAATTTGGCGCGCACCGCCATTACGAACAAAGAATTTGGCGCCGAAACTTTTTAAAAATATAGAAAGCATCGGTTTTCCGGCATACAGCCGCTTTCCAAGCCTTTATTCTACAAATACCTTAACTTGACACACTTCGGCTTGAGTCACACATCCTTGTTATGTAAAAGTGATGTCACCCATTCATAACTTTTGGTTTCGATAACCAATTTTTACTTTTTAATAAGTTCAATACTATATATTATTGTGCAATAATGGTGTCATACATACAAGATAAATCTCTATGTATGTGGCTATCTCTGTCTGTGTTATCTTAGCTCTTCAATGAAAAAATCGATCAACCCATCACTATTTCGATTCCGTTCTACACCTACAAGCACCAATATGCTAAACGTGACCTTTGGGTTTTATAGACCTGGGCTCTATCAACCCAGCAAGGAAAAAAGACGTGATGGTATGTATGTATGAAATTTATATCGTTTGGGTTATTGAGCCCGTCGATTTGAACATTTTTTTCCCATAGAACCACTACTGGGAACTAGAAAAAAAAATCATACCAATTGACTCAAGGATTTTTTTTTAAATATAATATTTATATTTCATTATTATCTTGTACCTTTATTAATACAATACAATACATAATTAAAATAATTACACTATTTACATATTTACATAAAAAAAAAGAAACCGAAAACACAATAAATTTAGCATAATTCCCGCCCGTTTGGCATGGTGGCAAGAACACTAGCTGCGTTCCCCCGTTCTCAAGGATTTGTGTATGGAAATGTGAATTTTTTTTGGATTCTCAGCTTTGGTCCTATAGGTAAAGTTGTTTATATCGACGGAGTGAATCATCCCTAAAAGGGTCCAAAATGATATTATTTTCACCATTTATACATACATTTAATCACGTCATTCTATCACGAGCTACACTGAGTCTAAGATCGTAAAACCCATCAGCAATTACTTAGCGTGTTAATGGGCGTAACATATTATATGTAAATATTTAACGATAATTTCTTACCACAAAACATTACACGCCCCTCCGGAGAAAGCGGTAAGGTGACTGTTCTTACATCACCATGTTTCAGCATTCCTTTGTGGTTAATTCATATTTTTATGGCTGGTTGGTCACGCTTGAAATTTTGGGACACAAAAGAGTATTGGTCCTTTTGTCTTGGATGCAAATGAAAAATATTTAAAAGAAAATACTTTTGTTTTTGTATGTGTAAGTGGTCAACAATGTCTATAAGCATCTGATATGAATACACGACGATTTGACGAGCTCCGTGGCGCAGCGGTCAACACGCTTGCCTGTGACACGGTAGGTCCCGGGTTCGATTCCCGATCAGGTCAAGATTAAGAATGATCTTTTTCAGATTGACCTGGGTCTTAGATGTTTATCTATATATGTATATGTTATAAAATATAGTATCGTTAAGTTAGTATATTACACAAGTCTTACTTAAGAACTTACTTTGGGGCTAGCTCAATCTGTGTGATTTGTCCGTATATATTTAATTGTCCGTATATATTTATATACAGCGTGTAATGTGAACCTTTAACATACCTTTAAGGATTTTGACTCAGTCCGTCAAATTGAACAACAACCGCCTTGATCACTAGACTACAGTTAAACAACTACAGAGGCAGTCTATACATATTAGTCACGTCTTGAACCCTTAAGGAGTAGACAGAATCTTGGACCATAACGTGGACGTCACGTTTAGTGTGACATATTTTCAATTAAGGACTTCCAATGACTCTACTCAAAAGTATACTTGAATTAGATCATCAACTGCTTCCGTGGTCCAGTGGTTAAGGCATTTGCGTTGTTGACCCGGAGTGGGTTCGATTCCCACGGGAAGCATATTTTGTTAAGTTGTTTTCAGTTTGATTAGGACATTGCAGGCATGAATCACCTGATTGAAACCTGATAAGAAAGATGATTCCGTGTTTCGGAAGGCACGTTAAGCCGTTTGTCCCGGCTGCCATCTGGTAGTCGTTAAAGGAACCACGTCAGAGGCCGATAGGCGGTTCCGAAGAACTCTGACACCAGGGTGTGCATGGTCGACTGACCGTGTCACCTACACGAAATGATGATGATCAACGGGTCTTTGTTAGTCTCCACTGCAAGAACGCGACCCTCTCTGTACTACCATATTTTATTAGCCGAGCCACTTGAATCAGGTATCGGACTTAAATCCGGAAGGCCCGTGATTCATTGAAGCATAATCTAACATTTTCTTTGCGGAACATCCTGCAAGAGATCAAATGTTTGTCATAACCGGAAGAAGTCTATCAGAAAGCGCATTACAACCGGAAAGGCCCGGGTTTGAATTCCAACATAGTGGAATGAAATGTGGTTCTCGTCAGAGTAGAATAGGACTTTATAGGACCACTCAGAAGGCGAATTTAGGAAACACACGCTAAACAAAGGCTATAAACATTAAAGATACCGCTCCAACCCGTCAGCGTTGAAAGTGTAGGCCTAATCTGAGGCTCATGCTCCTGATGTGAAGACTAAAAAAGACCTGATGATGATGATGAGGTGTAGGTTTGCAGCCCGACATCCTGCGTATTGGTTATACCTACACACAAAACTAGGTATATATATTTTATAATTATTATATATTTTAAAGGTTATTAAATTAGTTTTTATCTTTGTAAGCTCAATATTTCAAAATTGTTTACTATATTGTTATTACTACCAGCGGCCTTAAATTTATATAAGTAATAATAGTTAATTAAGTTTCGGCACAGATTTGTCTACAAATGTATATTTTATAACAAATTGTAATCTTATCTTTTATGACTGTTTTGTGCCAAAATAAATGGAAAAAAAAAAAAACTTATTTGTTTAGCAGCAACTCTATAATGGTCATCATCATCATCATTTCAAGTAGGTGACACGGTCAGTCGACCATGCACACCCTGGTATATTCCTATAAATAAGTCTATAATGGTAATATACCTATAAAGAACATAAGTACCTACAATTTTTCGTAGAACCATCCATATTTATACTGGTAGTAGCACCTATTACTATTAGATAGTTGACCGAAGAAGGTCGCTAGTAAAAGTTACGTAAAAGCGTCCGGTTCTCGATAGTAAACAATTTTCTCCGTGTGTCTGTGTGTCTGCTTGTCTGTGTGTCTGCGTGGGTGCGGGACTGGTTGGAGATTTGGCGAATATTAGCATAGACTATAGACGAAAGTTGACGTTGTTTTAATTTGTAGATAGGGTTGTCTATGCTTTGTACAATAACAAGTAGTCACTTAATTAAAAAATAAACTGACTTCAATTTTCACCAGTCTAATCTAAAAATTATTTCGATCTTGTTTAGTAAATAAATATAAAATAATAAATAGTTTTTCATCATGACCTGACCGGGGATCGAACCCGGGACCCCCGTGTCGCAGGCTAGCGTGAGACCGCTGCGCCACGGAGCTCGACGAACTTAGTTGTACTAGTACTTACGTGTACTTTTTTCTTTGTACCTTATTGTTAAAGTTCTTTGCTGTTTTGTGACGAGGAAGTAGAAATATTTATTATTAATACACTTAGGAAACTCAAGCTAAACAAAGCTTATAAACATCAAAGAGACTCCAACCCATCTGGCCAGCGTGGAGAGTGTAGGCCAAATCCTCTGACTGTTCTGGCTAATATATGGCTCTTGTAGTCAAAGTCAAAGTCAAAGTCAAAGATTTTTATTCAAAATTGGATAATTGTATCTCTTTTTGAACGTCATATTTTTTACTTTATTATTTTTAATTTTTAATATGCAAAATCGAAAAACTACTAGCGTTTCGTAATGACCACTGGTGAGAAGAATACGCCGAAAGAAACTCAATCCAGACTTGGTCCCTACGTGCCTGAAGGGCTTCGATTACAATATTTTACAAGTATTTATTTATTTCTAATGTTATTTATATTAATTACAATAAATTACAATCAATTAAATTACTGCCACGCATTTTTATCATTTAAATAATCATTAATACAATAATATGCCTTTTTTACTAACTGGTTTTTAACAGCAGTTTTAAACTTATGTAAAGGTAGACCCGATATTTCTGCGGGAATTTTATTATAGAAGCGTGCTCCGAGACCCATAAATGAACGCTTAGTTTTCTGCAATCGCAAAGCTGGTGTAGCCAACTTATTTTTATTTCTTGTGTTTCGGTCATGAATGTCACTATTTTTCTCATATAAATGTAAATTATGGTGTACAAACATAATATTCGCAAATATGTACTGAGAAGGTAAGGTTAAAATATTAAAATCTTTAAACAATTCTCTAAGAGATTCTCTAGCACCAAGTTTATATATAGATCTAATAGCTCGTTTCTGCAGGATAAATATTGTGTTCACTTCTGCAGCGTTACCCCATAGTAAAATTCCATAAGACATAACACTATGAAAGTAACTAAAATATACCAAACGCGCGGTTTCAACATCGGTCAGTTGTCTAATTTTCCTGACAGCATAAGCCGCAGAGCTAAGTTTACCTGCCAAGTTTGTAATATGGGCACCCCATTGAAGCCCGGCATCAAGAGTTATTCCAAGAAAAGTTGTTTTATCTATCAAATCTAGTGGTTCATTATTCATTACTATGCGAGTTGGTATTTTGGCAACATTTGGTAAGCAAAATTTAATACACTTAGTTTTCTTAGTATTCAACAAAAGATTGTTCGCTGTGAACCAATCTAACACTTGAGCTAATGTACTATTAACCTCGTCAAAAAATTCAGTTTGTCTATCTATTTTGAACACAAGAGATGTATCATCGGCAAATAGTACAGCCTTACATGTAGTGACACAGTAAGGCAGATCATTGATGTAAATGAGGAACAACAAAGGCCCTAGGATAGATCCCTGGGGTACGCCCATTTTTACAGAAGATCCGGAGGATTGAACCCTGTTTAAACTAACAGCTTGAGTTCGGCTACTTAAATATGATGCAACTAAATTAAGAGATTTACCTTTGATTCCATAATGCTCCAGCTTGGATAAAAGGGTATTGTGGTCTACGCAATCAAAAGCTTTGGTAAGATCACAAAACACACCAATGGCATTTTGTTTTCCCTCCCAAGCATCATATATGTATTTTAACAGAGCTACACCCGCATCTGTAGTAGACCGATTCTTCGTGAATCCATACTGTTCACCATGGAAGAGACCATTACTGTTAAAAAAAGCTAATAACTGATTAAACATTATCTTTTCAAATATTTTACTGAGCGCTGGCAGAATAGAAATAGGACGGTAATTAGTGGGATCATTCTTATCGCCAGATTTGTATAACGGAATGACTTTGCTTAACTTCATCAAGTCAGGAAAAGTTCCTGTATCTACACACTTATTAAATATAGAAGCTAAATATGGCGCAATTACTTCAATAATACTACTAATGATAGGTACTGAGATATCCCACAAATCTCCAGTCTTCTTATTGTTTAAACTCTTAAATGTATCAATTACTATTTCAGGTGTTACATATTGAAATATTAAATGGTTATTACATTCTGGTATACAACTTGCTAAAAGTCTTTTAGATTCAGCGGGTGATGAACGTAAGGAGGCAGTAATGTTGACGGGAATATTTGTAAAGAAATCTTCAAAATATTGCGCGATATCTTCATTACTACTAAGGAGCTTGTTATTGACTTTTAATTCGATTTTGTTATCACGTTGTTTACTTTTACCGGTTTCTTTGTTAATAATTTTCCAAGTTGTTTTTATCCTATCATGAGAATCTTCAATAGTTTTCCTAGTGTGTAAAGATTTTGCACACAAACATACCTTTTTAAAACACACGTAGTACAGAGAGGGTCGTGCTCCTGCAGTGGAGACTAACATAGACCTGATGATGATGTAAACACCTTTCTTCGACGGCCCTGGTAGTCTGGTGCACTATGTGTCGTATCCGCACGCGCGTCCGGTAACCTTGATATAAATGTGTATATTTGTATAATTTGTATATTATCTTTATTTATAACTTTCGGTCATTATGCTGATGAGAGTTTTAGTTAAACATATCAATATCGAGGGGCGACGGACTTTGGAAAGAGGAAAGTGAAAACAGTGTCTTTTTACGCGAGTGCCAAAAAAATAGTGCTACCTTAGATTACATAAAGCCTAGATAGACTCATCATCATCATCATCATCTCAGCCGCAAGAAGTCCACTGCTGAACATAGGCCTCCCCTAAGGATTTCCTTGAAAGCGACCTGCATCCAGCGCCTTCCTGCGACCTTTATCAGGTCGTCCGACCACCTGGTCGGTGGGTGTCCAACGCTGCGCTTGCCGGTACGTGGTCGCCATTCAAGAACCTTTCTGCCCCATCGGCCATCGGTTCTACGCGCTATGTGCCTAGATAGACTCTATTAACCTAAAGGCGTAGAAAAAAATGTGTTCAATACATAGTCGATCATGCAAACACATAAAACTAAACACTGCCACTGCCGTCATCTTGTGAAGCGTCACTTTTGGAAGGTACCTTGAATTGATCGCCCCGAATAGCAGAATACATCTTAAAAACAATAAAAGCTCGATATGTGTAATGAATACTTAATCATTCACTGATAGGTGGTACGAAGTTCGCCGAGTCAGCTAGTTAAATATAAACAAACAATTTATTTTTTATGGAAGATATAGAACAGCGCGTTGAACTCTTTTCTATGGGAGAAAAAAAAAGTGCGTTGAAGTCTTTTATATAAAAGAAAGTAAAATTAAATTATTTACCTTTCAGTTGACATTTTTGCTTATTACAAACATAAAATCCTATAATAATAGATGGCACGTATCGTAAAAGGTGATCAAGGAATATGTGCGATAGAGATAAGTCTAGAATCGACAATAGGCTAGTGTTTTGTTAATTTATCTCGTTTTCAAAGAAAGAAGCTCCGTCTACCCAATTGAAAAAACGACATATATCCGTCTAGCTTTCTAGCTTATTTAATATCCCAATATCCACAATTCATTCGATTTAACAAATTTAATGAATTCTCATATTTGCGAACTTAAATATCGAGAAAGCTCGGCATTCCTCACTGCCTTCTTCAAACATTATGTCCTGTTGATATTACACGTGATTATACTCTCTATTAGCTTACAAGTAAAGCCTAATTTCCTTTAAGCTTTGTGTTAAGCATATGGGAATGAAAACATAGTGAGTTTGTTTAGCGAAACTGAGCTTTATACTGAAGTTATAGGGTTCATTTTGGATTGTGTTGTGTGGACAATATAGTTAAACAAGTTCTCTACTAATTTTTTTATGAGTTTGTTCGTTCGTCAGTAAATCTTATTGAGAAGAGCTTTATGAAAGCTTCAACATACATAAATACATATTATCACGTCTTTTTCCCTTGCGAGGTAGACAGAGCCCAAGGTTATAAACCCAAAGGCCACTTGTAGCGTGTTAATGGGCGTATAGGTGGAAATAATTATTTGTTTTGCTATATATTTGGATGGCGTCCGCGGAAGACCAGCGTTGTGGTTCAGCCACAACATATGCTGAGCGGAGACCATTTTGGTATAAACATAAAGATGTATTTTTTTTCTCTGTACATAAAATGATAAATATAACAAGCAGAAAGTGTTATATTTATCATTTTATGTTTTATACAAAATAAACGATTTTCTGTCTTTCTTTCGAAATAGTAAAGGGTTGCGAACCGCTTCCTTAAATTTTCACTCAATCCCTTGACCAACTTTTACGGTCTGCGGCAGGAAGAAAAGCAGCATACTCTGTTTTTCCTTTCTCCCAAACCAGCATGGAAAAAGTTCAGCTTTATATTATTAAGAATATACATTAGACATCATCATCAGGTCCTTTTTAGTCTCCACTGCAGGAGCACGACCCTCTCTGTACTACCAGAGCCATATATTAGCCAGAGCAGTCAGAGGATTTTGCCCACACTCTCCACGCTGGCCACAAGGGTAGGACAGGTCTCTTTGTTGTTTACTCTTTTGTTTAGCTATTGTTTCCTAAGTCGCCTTCTACGAAATCCCCGGGAATGACTTGGTGTGTTCCTATTCTACTCTGCCGGGGCCACACGGCATAAATGGAGTCTTACGCCCGGATACTCAAAGTAATTTAACTAAAGTCGTTCTCAAGTCTCGTTCTGTCACCTTCTAGATAACTTAGCAAGGCGAAGAGTGTCTGAGATTTAAGATTGTCATTAGTTGATATTCTTATGAATATTCGGGGGTTAGTACTTCCTCTTTTCGTGTCGATGACTTAAGGTAATTAACTTTTGTCCATCCACTCTAATTCCTCTTTCAGAAGCGGTTAAAATGTTATCTTTTGTGCAGCTGGTTGGACAAGAGGGGCACGAAAGGAGGTGTGACATAGCTTTCTAGTACTAAATTACATAGACAATACACTATTTATGTAATCCGCGCTTTATTTTGATGAACATATGCAAGCGTCGTCGCGCGTACTCACTAGTTGGCAACTGGTAGGAGCACTCTCAACTCGAAGCCTCCCGGAGTCTCCTCAGTCGACACGCGACCTTCTCCGAGACACGCCATGTCAGTGATCCGCCAGTAGTTAGGACAGTAGTTAGTACAGTGACAGTGTTTAGTGCAGTGTTGTTTGGATTTGCAAGAGACCATGGTGAGTTGATATTTTTATGTGTGGTGTATATTGTGGCGTTTTTGGGATTTTCAGATTTGAAATGTAATACCAATGGTATTCGGTCGTGGTTTTGGATTGGAATAAATCGAATTAATATGGACTGTTTCGATTTGTGTGAATAAGGAACATGTGCGGTATTTAAAAAAATAATAAAATTAGATTAAATATTTCTGGAAAAAATATAGAGTAATAATTTGGAGGAAGTAATGAAAGTGTTGAAATTGTGTTAATTTAAGTGTGTGAAATAAAAATATTTAACACATATTGATGGAAAGCTCAAAGCTGACTCAAAAACTTTTAGTGCCGATATAAATAACTGAAGAATATCTCTCGAATTCAGGCATAAAAAGATTTTAAAATGTTTTTGAATTGAAATAATATTTTAAGTCGTACTTAAATTATCAATAGATTTAAATTAAGAATCTAATGATACTGTTAGGCTATGTAAAATATAGTTTCATTTATAAAAGCATTACGTACATAGTGTCACATCTTTTTCTTAGCGAGTTTAACAGGGTGGAAAATGGAATCAAAATAGTGATGATCTCTCTCAGATATCGATCGATTCCTCGATCGGCTTTTACGTTCTGCGCGGGAAGATAAGCAACTGGTTCATTCTACATTTTCTTTTCTCGCAGACTAGCATAGAACCATTAATTGTAGTTAAAATAAGATATTGATAAAAAGTTAAACCAAAAAATATGGAGTAGCAACTGGTTAGAAAGTTTTTTTAAACATTTTGTTCGAAATATATAACAAAATTCTAGACTTGGAAAATTTTTGTTCAAATTCAACGTAAAGTAATTAAGTTCGTATAATTTCTAAAATTATTCAAAAAACGCGATCGCCAGAGTTTCGCGAGATCGTAAAACTAATTAAAATCATCAAAATAATGAGGCTATCTTTGAAATTGAGAACACAAGTGTCTGGTAACTAGACCAACGGAATAAAATGTTTCAAGAAAACTGAGATATTTTATAAGTTATAAAAACACTGTCTGTTTACCTGCAACTTCACCCGCGTAAATTAAGCCTACGTTATCTGACAATATTGTAACTTTTTATAGATGAAAAGAAAAAATAAATTGGTCTGATAGTTTTTGAGTTTAACCATCATAAACCGACATACAAAATACAAATCTTTCTTTTGCATAATATTTATCTAGAAGTCTAGTTAATGCTCTGCCCGCCACTTCGTGCGCGATGAACTCTTTCGGATGTCCTTAATTAACTAAATAATAATACCTGTATTATCAAAAGCTTAACAAAAATTAATGTCAAAAACTTTTTTTTACAGTCTAGACAATTACCGCGCAAGAATAAGGCACATACGATACACTTATGAAATACACATGTAAAGAAGTATACGACTAGACTAAAATATAAAAATTAGCCATGCAATTCTGACAATATATGTAGAAAATAGGGGGCGAATTGTTAACCTCTTTTTTTAAAGTCGGTTAAAAATGTTATCGTATCTAAGCACCCCTAGGCAAACTCTTGAAAGGCATGTCAAATGGGTTCTTCTTTGGGGTCAGGGGTTAAATCTTAAAACGACAATTTTGCTTGCCCTATCTCTGTTGACTGATAAGGATATATTATTAAGTCTATGGCCGAGCCGAACGTCTCTACACAATTGCCAATAATTGGCTATCATTACGATGATTCACTGTACTTTGCGTTGAACAGAACACCCTTAAGAGCTTTTGTGAGTTAAGCAGCAATGTACAGTGAATCCGCTGTGTGGTTCTCGGCAGGGTAAAATAGGACCACTCCAAGTCTTCCTGTGGATGTCGTAAAAGGCGACTTAGGAAATACAAGCTAAACAAAGCTTATACATATCCAAGACACCTCTCCATCCCGTCTAGCCAGCTTGGAGAGTGTAGGCCAAATCCTCTGTCTGCTCTGGCTAATATATGACTCTGGTAGTACAGAGAGGGTCATGCTCCTACAGTGGAGACTACAAAAGACGTGATGATGATGTACAGTGAATCGTCATGATTACAACCCATCACCGGCGATTAAGATACCATTCTCAAAGCCTCCATTCAGTTCAGGTTACGGCGAGATTAAGTAACAAACAGTTGAACACTTTCTCCCCGAAGTGGTTCATTGACTTGATAATGAGTAGATCAAATCTAAAGCTATTTAGCACTCATCTACATGTGAGAGTCTGACTTACATCTCTCTAACTAGCTATCGCCCGAAACTCCGTTCACGTAATACGTAAAACTACCTAAAAATAAAATTAAAAGCCTAAAAATACAAATCATACTGTCCTTCTAGCTGCTCACCCCAAAAGGCTGGCAGCATTGCCAAATTGATACGCAATACTTATACGCTGAGCTAGGTAGCTTCCAGCCCTTTGGACACAGTACATACGAGTACCTCAATAAGCTTAAGCTTCTTCTGGGTAAGCTCGTTTCATCTTAGGCCATATTTTTGCCTCTAGCTTTTTAGTTTCATAGCAGCTCTGGCTATATATTAGCCAGAGCAGTCAGAGGATTTGGCCTACACTCTTCACGCTGGCCGGACGGATTAAAGAGGTCTCTTTGATGTTTATCGCTTTGTTTAGCTTGTGTTTCCTAAGTCACCTTCTACGACATCCACGGGAAGACTTGAAGTGGTCTGAATTATTCCCATAGGAAATGTTGTTAATATAGGACTGAGTCGCTACTTTAAGGATCGAACAGGTTTTTATGAATATAATTGTAATCCTCTGATTACTCTGTCTAATATGCCTCTGGTAGTACAGAAAAGATCATGCTACTGCAGTGAAGACTAAAAAGACCTGATGATGATGATTAGTCTAAATAGTTAATATATCTCTAGTTATGTTAATACGAGAAAGCGCCTCGACGCAGAAATTCAAATTTTATCGACGCATAAAAGCAACGAAAGTATTTGTAAACTCTTTTCGCTCGCATGTGATGTCTTGAAGTTTATCTGTCAGGTTTATAGGAGAAAACGCTGTAACTTGTATTTACGAGGCAGATGGAGCAGGTTATTGACCCGCGTTGCCCGTGACTTTATGCACGTAGTGTCATTCCAGTTGTACATACATATTATCAAGCGCAGCATTGGACAGCCAGCGACCAGGTGGTCGGACGACCTGAAAAAGGTCGCAGGGAGGCGCTGGATGCAGGCCGCTTCCAACCGGTCGTATTGGAAATCCTTAGGGGAGGCCTATGTCCAGCAGTGGACTTCTTGTGGCTGAGATGATGATGATGATCACGCCTCTTTCCCATAGAGGTAGGCAGAGACTATAAGGACCTCGACTTGCTGCGATCCTTACAAACCTCTCTCCCTTCATCTACATCCATCACTATTTTCATACATGCTCGCCGGTTTCGGATACTCCTAACTTGCGCCTTGACAAGTTGTACTTTGTCACGCCCTATCTACTGAACCAATCACCATAAAATTTTGAATACACATTAGTTCTTCTCACACTTCTCAGTACCCTACTGAGAAGTGCATAGGCTATATCACGCGGGGGCAGCTCCGTGGCGCAGCGGTCAACACGCCTGCCTGCGACACGGAAGGTCCCGGGTTCGATCCCCGGTCAGGTCAAGATGGAAAATTATCTTTTTCAGATTGACCTGGGTCTTGGATGTTTATTTATATAAGTATCTATTATAAAATATAGTATCGTTGAGTTAGTATCCCATAACACAAGTCTCGAACTTAATCTGTGTGATTTGTCCGTAATATAAATTAAAAAAAAAACAATAGAGGCCGACCGTTTTCTGCCCGTTCTCACAAAGTGTGTCATCAAAACATTATCATGGATGCGCGTGCGCATTACTGAGTCGCGTCTCACGCTGGCCACCAAATGGGTGTCGTCCGCCGGAAGAGGGCTTTCCTGCGCTTTGTCGGACTTTCTGTCTATGCCGTGATTGTCTGTGGTCAAGGAGATGAGAACAAAATAATATGGAGTGTGTCGTGTTATATGAAAGGTTATATGTGTTGATGTTGTGTGTTATATGTAAGGCTATACAGGCTGATTTTGAACCTATGAGCTATATTGAAATCTCGGAATCAGAATACCTATTGGAATACAGAATTGCAAGAAAAAAGATATAAATTAAAAAATAATTGACCTCCCATAAAAAATCACCGATCAGTTGGGCGAATTTCTATGGTAAGTGAAATTTTTTAAAGTTTTCTCCATTTTTTCTTACATTTCTGTGTTCCATTAGTGATTCTAATTCTGAGATTTTAATATAGCTCATAGATTCAAGATCAGCGTGTATGTGTGGATGTTGTGTTATATGTGTTGCTCTTCCACACTGGTCTTGGAGAAAAAGAAACCCGTAGAATGTACCAGCTACTTCTCTTCCCGCGCAGATCGTAAAAGTCGATCGAGGGAATGGGCAATGGGCATGAGGAATCATGTCAATAGGTGATGTGGTTAAAAACTCATCACTATTTTGATTCCGTATTCCATCTTTAAGCCCACCAACATGCTGAACATGGCCTTTAGGTTTTACAGACCTGGGGTCGGTCTACCCCGCAAGGGAAAAAGATGTGACAGTATGTAGTATGTGTGTTGATGTTGTGTGATTCGAGACAAGGACAAAATCTAGTAGTTGTGGTAGAGCCTCGCTACCGGCGAAATTTACTTTTGCTAATAGCATGAATGGGCCGGCTCGTCCGGGGAAGTACCACACTCTCACAGAAAATCGACGTTTGAGTAGTAGCTTTACAGCTTCTATGCTTCGTTCGGTGAGTGAAATAACATGGAGTCCAACTCCCTGTCCCCTCAGAGGAGGGAACAATTGAAGCCGGTAACGCTCTTGTAACACCTCTGGTGTTGCAGTTGTCCATGGGCAACGGGGATCATTTAACATCAGGTGACCCACTTGCTCATTTGATGCCCTGTGTTATAAAAAAAAACTAACTATGAGGGTCGACACCGCAAAATGAATGCAAGTACTAACATTACCGAGGGATATTCCTGAGAATTATTATTAACTTACATAGATAATACTAAATATTCATACATACACTTACAATTAGCATACGTGTTAAGAAGCTGGTTTAGATGAACATATACACAAAAATTGTAGTTTCCGGAAGAGTGGAATAAAACATCTCCATATCTTTTTTGGATGTCGTAGAAGGCGACTTGGGAAACGCAAGCTAAACAAAGCTACAACTTCAAAGAGACCTCTCCAACCCGTCTGGCCAACGTATAAACTGTAGGCCAAATCCTCTGCCTAATATATGGCTCTGGTAGTACAGAGAAGACCTGATTATGATGATGGTGATGATACAAAAACCTTGCAGTGCTGATGTACATAAGAATCTATACTTATGTTATAAAGCTGAAGAATTTGTTTGTTTGGTTGAGTTGTTTGGCTGAACGCGCAAATCTCAGAAACAACAAAACTGATTTTAATAATTCTTTCACCGTTGGATAGTTACGTTATCCCTAAGTGTCATAGGATATGAATGCACGACGGGCGAAGCCGGAGCGGATTGCTAGTATTACATACGGGTAGAATTGATAACCTCTCCTTTTTAGGAGTCGGTTAAGAACTAAATTCAAAACTTACTGTTGTCATTGACCTCTCCAAAAGAGTTTTCAGAGACCAAGTCAAGGTTTTAACTTTTGACCTCCCAGTTAATCTTAACCGTAATCCCACAAAAAGAAAAGATTAATGATAATCTTCTAAAACGCCATATTTTATAAAAGCGAGAAAAACTAAATCTATTAATAATGTATTAAAAATAGATCAATAGATGACGCCACATACGAAAAAAAATATTTTGGAAATACTAGGGATGGCAACTACCATGAGTGGCGTTGTTTATTATTGTTCCAAAAAACTGTCAAGCGTATGGACCTTTGACTTTTAAAAAATCTCAATTATCTGACTAAACCTCGTTAAATAAACTATTGGAGTGATTATATTACTTAGTCTCCGACAAATTGACATACGTGTTGTATAAACACTAAAACAAAAGAACTTTGATGGCTAATTTACTTAAATGAAATTAATTTAATACGGGTTATATAGGTAGACTACAGACAGTCTACCTGCGACCACGGACACTGTAAAGTGTTCGAAACGTTAGGTGTATAAATAATGTTAAAAACGCGATAAAAACCGTATTAAATACATTTTATTTAAATGTTTAATAATTGCGAAAATATTAAAAAACATTTTATGGCAAATTTTTGCATTATACTTTTAAAAAATGTGGGATTAATAAATTTTTAACGAGATCCAATAAGTTATTACTAATCTTATGCACCTATTACTTGCAAAAGAGTCTAACAATAAATATATTCATATCTTTGTAAGGGAAATCGAACGCAGCGACACCTACAATTAGCTTTACGTTGCCACTGTGAGATAACTGACATTAAATTAAAGTATATTTTTTAACCGATTTCAATAAAAGGAGGAGATTTACAATTCGTCGTAAAGTTTTTTTTATGTATGTTCCCCGATTTCTCGAAGACGCCTGGACCGATTTAAGAAATTCTTTTTGTGTTCGATATGTAATACTTCTCAGATGGTCCCATAAAATTTTTATGAATGTGTCGAGCGTTTTTTGAAAAAAAAACAAAAACCAAAAAAATGTTTACAGGTACCTATGCCGTTCGGATTACACTTATTTCTATTTTTATCTTATGCTTATTAAAAAAATTGATAGGGTTGAAGTCGGTTTTTGTTTTTTGTTAAAATATATTAAATTATTAAGGTTAATTCTCACCACAATCTTCTACGCTGGTCTGGGAGAAAAGAAAAAAACTTAGAATTTGCCAGCTGCTTATCTTCCCGTAAAAGCCGATCGAAGGAATGGGCATGCGGAATCATGTCAATAGGCAATGCGGCTAGCAACCTGTCACTATTTTGATTTCGTTCTCCACCTACAACCTCACCAACATGCTAAACGTGGCCTTTAGGTGTTATAGACCTGGGCTCTGTCTACCCCGCAAGGGAAAAAATGTGATAGTATGTATGTATGTAATACTCACGCGATTTTTATTTTTGATAGCCTCGTCCGCGGCGTGTCAGTTAAATACTAGTAATAGTATATTCGTAGTATGTACATTAAGGCATACTTAGCGCGGGTCATTGAACCGAATGAGAGATTAGAAAAAGTAAAAGTGCTCGTAGGCATTGAACACAAATTCTCGAGGCATTTCTATTAGGCAACGTGTGATTGAAGAATGTAATGGGAAGGTGAAGACTGTTAAATAAGTCACTAGTATTCTCATCACAATAAAAATAGTAAATACTCATCAGGCATTGAGTATTGAAACGTCTCGAAGAATCTCTATTAAGTAACATGTGATTATGGAATTTAATGGACAAAGTTATTATGAAAATATTATTTGAAGGTAAGGGCTTTTTAAAAGCCTGGTGAAGAAGAAACAACTTTTACTTCGCACTCATGGCATGTCCAAGTATTTCTTGAGTTTTTTTATGAATGAAATGATTGCGTTTGACCCTAACCTGCCTGATGAAAAAGCAACAATCAGGTCTAGGCTGGTACACGCAAACCAAAATATGTCGAGCTCCGTGGCGCAGCGGTCAACACGCTAGCCTGCGACACGGGGGTCCCGGGTTCGATCCCCGGTCAGGTCACTATGGAAAAAGATCTTTTTTATATTGACCTGGGTCTTGGATGTTTATTTTTTTTTTTTTTAATAGGGACATATCACACAAATTGAGCTAGCCCTACAGTAAGTTGTGAACTTGTGTCGCAGGATACTAACTCAACGATACTATATTTTATAACAAATACTTATATAGATTAACATCCAAGACCCAGGTCATTATGAAAAAGATCGTTTTCCATCATGACCTGACCGGGGATCGAACCCGGGACCCCCGTGTCGCAGGCTGGCGTGTTGACCGCTGCGCCACGGAGCTCGTCAATCTATATAAGTATATATTATAAAATATTGTATCGTTGAGTTAGAATCCTGCGACACAAGTTCACAACTTACTGTGGGGCTAGCTCAATTTGTGTGATATGTCCCTATACATTTATTATTTTATAATGTTTATTTACCATTACCTTGAAAATCCTTAAATTTTACGAATTGGGAAACAGTGACGTAGAAAGGGAAATTAGCAGTTCACAGAATGAAGGTAGAGGCGAATCTTGAGGTGCACTGAGCAGGAATATATGACGCGGCAAATGTTTACGGCAAAACTATACGCGAGCAAAGCCGCGGGTAAAAATCTAATCCCAACTAATATTATTAACGCGAAAGTGAGTTTTTTTTGAAATTGAGCTAGCCCCACAGTAAGTTGTGAACTTGTGTCGCAGGATACTAACTCAACGATACTATATTTTATAATATATACTTATATAGATAAACATCCAAGACCCAGGTCATTCTGAAAAAGATCGTTTTCCATCATGACCTGACCGGGGATCGAACCCCGTGTCGCAGGCTGGCGTGTTGACCGCTGCGCCACGCTTTCACGTCCTGTCTACTGAGCCGATCATCATGAAATTTTGCATACACATAGGTTGGGATACCGAGAAGGACATAGGCTATATTTAACGCGGGCGAAACCCCGGGTAACAGCTAGTAGTCTATAATTTTTTGGCCTTCATGCCTTTTGGCCTTCATCAGGTCTTCTTTAGGCTCCACTGCAAGAGCATGAGTAGCATGACCCTTTTTGTACTACCACAGCCATATATTAGCTAGAGCAGTCAAAGGAATTGGCCTCCGAGCTGGCCAGACGGGTTGGAGAGGTCTGTTTAATGTTTATAAGCTTTGTTTAGCTTGTGTTTTCTAAGTCGCCTTATACGGCATCAACGGAAAGATTTGGAGTAGTCCTATTCTACCCTGCCAGAAACCACACGGCCCGGCAAATGTATACGACACAGCTATACGCGAGCGAAGCCGCGGGTAAAAGCTAATCCTAACTAATATTATAAATGCGAAAGTTAGTTTGTTTGTTTGTTTGTTACGCTTTCACGCCGAATCTAATGAACCGATCATCATGAAATTTTGCATACACATAGGTTTTTGCATACACATAGGTTGGGATACCGAGAAGGACCGCGGGTAAAAGCTAATAGTCTATAATTTCGTTGGCAGTTAACGCATGTTTTTTTAAATTCATGATTTGATTTTGATTTGTAAAAAGTTGTTCAAAGTGAAAGACCTCCAAAACGAAGTGCTCGGAATGGCAGATGACACCTTATCAACTCTCACACTTGAACTATAATTTCTCCGTTCACACCTGCGACCGGGCCATTGTCTCTTTGGAACTCCCACGCCGGTTCATTGTCATACATTTTAACTAGGTCCGACAGGCGCGCAAAACATGATATTTATAAACTAGAAACTTGGCTATGGAAGAATAGTATAGAAATTTAAAGAAGATATGAAAACTATTAACTAGAAATAATGAACTTACTTAATATTAAGTAACACAAAAATCCTTTAATCTTTAAATTTTTTATGTTTGTATAATAATTCGGAAGCGGTTCACAGAATATCTACCTACCAAGTTTCAACTGTGATGACATTTGAGTTTCAGAATGAAATCAAAATGAAATGGCTGTGACATACGGACAGGCAGACTGGCATGATCAATCTATAGGGGTTCCGTTTTTTTGGCAACAGAATCCTAAACTATACAAATTGACGGAAGGGCCGAGCACTTCTCAAAAACTATAAACATTTTCTCGGGTTTCCAGCATTTACTCACGTTTTATTTTCGTCGGCTTCGCCGACTAGTCTTGGTCTATTATGAAGAAGAATTTTAAGGGAAGCGAAACCATCGTGTCGGCACCCCTACCTCTCGCCCCGATGATGGCTTTGTAACAGGCCGAAAGAAGTCGGCGAATTCGACGAAAATAAAAAGTGAGGAAAGCAGGGCTTTTCTAATAAAATCTCGTGTACATTTTAATATTATTATATGATTTGCAGTGTTATTACGGCCTGCCGCTTCATGATCTACTAATTTTGAGTAGAATATAAAGACAAATTATAAATTAATACGATATTCTTATTCGTAGATTAATATCTAACACAAAAATAACTTAAAAATAATAGACACAAAAGTGAGTGTTTCAATAAACAAAGACACATTTAGATAATCTGACCTGCTTTGGAGTTAAGAGAAATTGTACGAAGCGTCAAGTGTGAGAGGCCTGATAACAATCATATTCAAAACAAGGACTATTGTCGCCAACAATGACAGCAAAAAATGTGAAAAAGAATAGCTATTTTAATGTTTTGAAATGTAACTTTGAAATTTCAGTTTAATCCGTGGCAAACGGAATCTTTTATCTTATTCAATACTAGCAATACTTCCCTGCTGCTCTCGGGCATATATTATACTTATAAACCTTCCTCATTAATCACACTATCTATTGGCGAAAATTGCATAAAAATCTGTGAAGCAATTTTTGAGTTTGTAGCGAACAGATCCTTCTCTATGCCTTGTAGAACAAGACTAATCCAAGTCTTTCCGTGGATGTCTTAGAAGGTGGCTTAGGAAACACAAGCTAAACAAAGCTTATTAAACATCACTGAGATCTCTCCAACCCATCTGGCCAGCATGAAAAGTGTAGGCCAAATCCTATGACTGCTCTGGCTAATATATGGCTCTGGTAGACAGAGAGGGTCGTGTTCCCGTAGTGAAGACTAAAAAGACTAAAGATGAAGTTATATTAAATAATTTCTAGGCCCTGGAAGTAACAATTTTGAAACCATAACGATTGCGAAACTCTGTTCGTAGCCCAGAATCCCAAATCCAATGGTTTTACATACAAATGTTGTTTTGCGTGGAAGTCATTAATTTAGTGTGCCAATTGGTTTTTTATTGCAGAACGCCACGCTAGCTAGCTACACAACTAGCGAAAGTGCATTAGAAGCATGTTGGAGAAGCAATGCATAAGTTTAATATTGCTTTATAAGTGACTTTTAAATAATCTGCTTTTAGAAGTCGAAATCACAAATAAATATTGTCAAAATTACACAATTTTCGTAAGTATATGTTAATATTTGTATTTTTGTGTATTTTTATGTTTGTCGTCTAATCCGTGACGTCATCCGCGTACATACCAGACAAAAAATAAAATAAAAATGTTACCCGCTGATAATGTAGCTTTATTAAATTTGAACATTTGTATAGATGAGTAATATAGGTAAATAGATAGGTACATGTATTGTTTAGGGACAAATCACACAGTTTAAGATAGCCCCACAGTAAGTTGTGAACTTGTGTCGTTGGATACTCACTCAACTATATTTTATAATAGATACTAATATTGATAAACATTCAAGACCGAGGCCTATCTGTAAAATATTGTTTTCCACCTTGACCTGGCCAGGGATCGAACCTGGACCCCTCGTATCGTAGGCTGGCGTGTTAACCACTGCGTCACAAATGATGCGACTATTAAAATCATTTTTCGGACGCTTGCGTAAAAACGAATATTACAGCTGTGCCTTTCTCCTAAACCTGTGTTATCAAATTATTTCAAAGTCAAGTCTGAGAGTTCACGCGCGTGGGAACACTTTCCTTGCATGTAGATCACTTCTGGCTACATTTAGAAAGCTCATTATCACTTACGTAATGTTAGCGGTCTAGAATACCTAATATAAAATTAAAAAATCAAAATGAAACTGACGAATTGGTTGAGAACAAAAGGTTTCTATAGTATTTTGAATTTATAGATAACTAGGTTTTACCCGCGGCTTCGCCCGCGTGATATACCTATGTGTATGCAAAATTTCATGTCGATCGGTTCAGTAGCTAGGGCCTGAAAGCGTAACAAGCAAACTAACAAACAAACTCACTTTCGCATTTATAATATTAGTTAGGAAGTTAGGATTAGGATAAATGCTGAAATGTTTTATTTTGTTTTTTTTTTTAATGTATTGTGATTTATTGGAAACCATTAATTATTTAATTTTATTGTTAATTGTATTTCTACTTATTTTTTTTATTAAATTGTAACTGTACATTTAATAATAACGTAGGAACCAATACTGAACTGAGTTTCTTTCGGCGTATTCTTCTCAGCAGTGGTCTTTCCGAAACGCTATCTAGTAGTTTTTCGATTTTGCAAAAAAAAAATATAACATGAAAGATAAATGACTTTCAAAAAGTGATACATGAGATCCAAAATTTGAATAAAAACTATTTATTTCATTTCATTTAAATGCAACTAAATTATTGATTATTTAAAAACAAGCAAATTATAAAGAGAAATAATTCGGGTGTGTTATTGTAATGGATAAACTCAAAAACAACTGAATAGATATCAAAAATCCCCAATAGTGGGTTCTTCATTGTGGGTCTCCCTCAAACTGTGTGATTGAGGGTTTGAGTTTGAGGTTTGACCACACCACACAGTTTGAGGGAGACCCACAATGAAGAACCCGCTATTGGGGATACCATTATATATTTATTATTTCGAGCTCCGTGGCGCAGCGGTCAACACGCCTGCCTGCGACACGGAAGGTCCCGGGTTCGATCCCCGGTCAGGTAACGATGGAAAATGATCTTTTCCAGATTGACCTGGGTCTTGGATGTTTATCTATATAAGTATATATTATAAAATATATAGAGTTAGTATCCCATACATAACACAAGTCTCGAACTTACTTTGGGGCTAGCTCAGTCTGTGTGATTTGTCCGTAATATATTTATATTTATTTGTATCAGCGATGGGCAAAACCATTAGCAGATCGCTTCAGGCATTTAGAAAGTTTTATCTAATTTGTTACCTCACATCCACCACAGACCACAACAACATAACAAACTTACCCATATGGGTATAGCTTTCTCACAAAATAGTTTTGTCGTGAAGACCCTATTAGCTACAATTCAAAGAATTTAAACTAATTGTTCACTTTTCTAATGGGCACTATATTAGTAATCACGTATGTTAAGCAAGCTCGGACGTAGTCACGCCGACTGGTGGCTAGAAGTGTCGTAAATCATTTTAATCTATATGTTACTAGCTTTTTCCCGCGGCTTCGCCCGTGTGGTATATAGCCTATGTCCTTTTCAGTACCCTAACTTATGTTTATGCAAAATTTTATGATGATCAGTTTCGTAGATATGGCGTGAAAGCGTTACAACAAACAAATAAACAAACTCATTTATAATATTAATTGGGATTGGGATTTATAATATTAGTTGCGATTGTAATACGAATATCTAATAAATATAACATGTAGCCATCTGTGTATAGTTGGAGCACAACTCTAGTGTGTATGAAACTTCATGAACACGTCAAAGATTATACCACCATGAAAAAGACTGCTGATTTAAATCCTGCCCTCGGGGAATTGTCCTAATACTAATCCTATCCTATCCTAACTAATATCATAAATGCGAAAGTGAGTTTGTTTGTTACGCTTTCACGCCATATCTACTGAACCGATCATCATGAAATTTTGCATACACAACACATAGGTTAGGGTACTGAGAAAGTCATAGGCTATATATCACGCGGGCGTAGCCGCGGGTAACAGCTAGTTTTTCCCATATCATCATCATCATCATCAGGTGTTTCTAGTCTCCACTGCAGGAGCACGACCCTCTCTGTACTACCAGAGCCATATACTAGCCTGAGTAGTCAGAGGATTTTGCCTACACTCTCCACGCTGGCCAGACGGGTTGGAGAGGTCTCTTTGATGTTAATAAGCTTTGTTTAGCTTGTGTTTCCTTAGTCGCCTTTTACGACATCCACGGGATGACTTGGAGGGGTCCTATTCTACTCTGCCGGGAACCACACGGTTCCCATATGCTATTTGTAAATTTAATAAGAGATTGTCATATCGTTCCACACCTCGTGAGATGTGGCTGTTTTCGGCGTTGCGCAACCCACGAGAGGCTGCGAAAGTGGAGAAAGTCGAGATGACCCGCCAGAGAGCAAGCGTGCAGAGTGGACACAACAAGACACACCCATTCATGCCTATTACTTGAAAACATCTATAAATTTTACCAATGTACAGTACAGTGGAGCCCGATGGCCTAGTTGATGTAAGCATTATAAGCGCTTCCGCATGTTAAGCCACCCTGGGCGCAGTCCCCACTTGGATGGGTCACCGCAAGTGGCATAAAAATATCTCGCGCTCCTCCGTGCTTCGGAAGGCACGTTAAGCCGTGGGTCGTGGCTGTTATCGTTGATGGCGGTCGTTAAGCTGTGTCAGATTCCTTTAGGCACCTTGAAAATCTGACACCAAGTGTTGGCCACTTACTCACACGAAAAAACTAAAAATAACAATGTGCAATGTACCAGCTGCTTGCAGTAAAAGCCGATCGAGGGAATAGGCGTCGAGATTCAAAATTCAAAAATTAAAAAAAATAATCAAATATGTTTAATTTTTCTTTCTAATCTATATCTATACCCACAAATATAAATGGTACAAGTTGTATGCTTAAGATAAGATTGTGAGAGACTGGTGTCTGAACTAAGCAAAATTCATGTCAATAGGCGATGCTGCTAGCCGCATCGCCTATTGACATGAATTTTGCTTAGTTACCCATCACTATTTTCATTCCGCCCTCCACCTACAAGCCCACCAACATGCTAAACATGGCCTTTGGGTTTTACAGACCTGCCCCCCTATTTACTAACTTTTGACAGCTACGGTGTACATCATTTTCATGGCAACTTCAATATTCATTACGGCTTCGGTATGAATGACAATTTTTATTTAAGATATGAAAACCGTAATGGATGTTAAAGTGACAATCAAATCGTTGTAAACCAAGTTAGCAAATCGGCCTGCTGGGCTCCGTCTACCCCGAAAGAGAAGAGAGAAAGACATGACAGTAATGACTTTTGCCCGTAAGTTTGTGTTGGATTCGTAATCTATACATGCTGAAATTTTGATCGTTTTGGACACCTAAAGGGGTGATTCAGTCAATATGATCAACACTTTCAAAGGCAACGATGCTGGGCTTAGTATTTTTGAATTGCTTAAAACTTGTTCCCATAGGAACTGTTTTTCATATCGACCGGCTTGCTATGTACATACATAAAGGAAAACTTGACTTTATTACTGACTTATATATCAACGCACAGCCGAAAATACTGTAACTAGAAACTTCAGATGGTACAGCGGTCCCTTTCATGGTGTAAGTGAGCTCCGTGGCGCAGTGGTCAACACGCCAGCCTGCGACACGGAGGTCCCGGGATCGATCCCCGGCCAGGTCAAGATGGAAAACGATCTTTTTCAGATTGGACTGGGTCTTGGGTGTTTATCTATATAAGTATATATTATAAAATATAGTATCGTTGAGTTAGTATCCCATGACACAAGTTCACAACTTACTGTGGGGCTAACTCAATGTGTGATATGTCCCTATATATTTATTTATTATTTATTTTTTTTTTTTTTTTTTTTTTTTTTTTTTTATGTTATAGGACGGCAAACGAGCAAGCGGGTCACCTGATGGGAAGTGATCACCGCTGCCCATGGACAACTGTAACACCAGAGGTGTCACAGGAGCGTTGCCGGCCTTTTGTTTTTCCCTCCCCAGAGGGGAGAGGGAGATGGGCCTCCGGCTCTCTCACTCACCGAACGAAGCATAGTAGCGGTAAAAAGCTACTACTCAAACGTCGATTTTCTGTGAGAGTGTGGTACTTCCCCGGACGAGCCGGCCCATTCATGCTACTAGCAAAAGTGATTTTCGCCGGTAGCGAGGCTCTACCACAACTTAATTTATTCTAAGATAGGATTTATAGCCCAAGACTGGAGCAGTGGGAAAACTTGTATCCACAATCTTCATCCTCCTTACCGCTAGCCGAGAAGCTTCCACCGGGTAGCAGTCTTCCCTGGACAGTATAGAAGTCGCTTAACCGGCTTCGGGTTGGTGTGGGAAGATGCCAGGAAAACCGGGTTCGGTGGGGTATTTCCGGCAACAGCATGTGCGACTGCGGCGACGTCCAGTCAATGAGCCACCTTTTGACGTGCCCTAAAGCCCCTACTCACTGCACACAAAGGGATCTGGAGGAGGCAAATGACCGGGCAGCGGCCTTAGCCGCATACTGGGCAAATGTACTATAAAGCAGGACATTACGACTCGAAAAGAAGAAGAAGATGATAGGATTTTTAGAAATTCCACCCATGCGTATGATATCACACGAAAATATAGTTTTGTTAAAAAGAAAACCGTAAAAAAAAAGAGAATTTGGTCATGTATGTATAATATGTAAACTGGTTTAAAAGAGCGATAATCCTTAACCGCCGCTAAAATCCGGCTTCATTCTCGCGAATCGATATTGTATAACCGGTGAACAACGGCCGATAATTGGACAACTTTCAATTACATGTTACGTGATGTTTATCGTGTGGGCTTTCTTTAGCGATATGTTTGCAATTTTATCGGTATAATTAATTTTATAGTCGGTGGCAATATTATACTTAATGATAAGATATACATCGTGTGATTGACCTAGGGTTGCCAACCGTACTATCCTAATCCTAACTAATATTATAAATGCGAAAGTGAGTTTGTTTGTTTGTTTGTTACGCTTTCACGCCGTCTCCGCCGTCTTTACATAGGTTAGGGTACCGAGAAGGACATAGGCTATATATTACGCGGGTGAAGCCGCGGGTAACAGCTAGTAATATATAGTACTAGCAACCCTCCCCGGCTGCGCCCGGGCATGTATTATACCTTTGTACCTTCCACATGAATCATTCTATTTATTGGTGAAAACCACATCAAAATCCGTGCAGTAGTTTTGAGGTTATCGCGAACAGACAGACAGATGCGGCGGAGGACTTTGTTTTATACCATGCAGTCATCATCATCATCATTTCGTGTAGGTGACACGGTCAGTCGACCATGCACACCCTGGTGTCAGAGTTCTGCGGAACCGCCTCTCGGCCTCTGACGTGGTTCCTTTAACGACTACCAGATGGCAGCCGGGACCAACGGATTAACGTGCCTTCCGAAGCACGAAATCATCTTTCTTATCAGACAATCAGGTGATTCCTGCCTGCAATTTCCTAACTTAACTGGAAACAACTTAACAAAGTATGCTTCCCGTGGGAATCGAACCCAAGACCCCCGGATCAAGAATAGGCAAACGCCTTAACCACTGGACCACGGAGGCAGTTACAGTTAGTTATAACATGTAGTGATGATAGTGATCAGCCTAGTATATGGCTCTGGTAGTACAGAGAGTGTCGTGCTCCTGCAGTGAAGACTAGAAAGACCTGATGATGATGATGATGATGATGATAGTGATGATGATTAGATATACAGCGTGTGATTAACCCTTGACATTGCCGGGTGACTTAGACCGTTAATTATAAACAACTTTTCCTATTGAACTAATACTGGGAACTTGGAACTATTATTTTTTTGACTTTCAATCGCCGGGGCGGCTGAATACTTTTTTATGAAAATGTAATTTTTTTTAGTTTTTGTTTTTCGTATGTTTAAGTGGCCAACACTGGTGTCAGATTTTTCAAGCTGCCTTAAGGCATCTGACATAGCTTAACGACTGCCATCAACGATGACAGCCGGGCCCAACGGCTTAACGTGCCTTCCAAAGCACGGAGGAGCTCGAGATATTTTTTTTATGCCACTTGCGGTCACCCATCCAAGTAGGGACTGCACCAGGGTTGCTTAACATATGTAAGCGCTCATAGAGCTCACACCCACTGGACCATCGGGCAGTTTCTAGCATTGATCCCAAGAAGAGTTGCTCATACCGACGGGCCTTTAAAGGTAACTTTTAACTTTTACATTACTTAACGTGCCTTCCTAAGCATGATATAATAATTCTATTTTACAACATCTCTTGCTAATATTTGAATGCCACTTGCGGTCACCCATTCCAGTGGGGACCACGCCAGGGGTTGCTTAACATGCGTAAGCGCTAACAACGAGGATAACCACTTGGCTGTAAAGTTTTGTAACTTTAAAAGTCACATACATACATACTACTACGTCTTTTTTCCTTGCGGGGTAGACAGAGCCCATGTCTGTTAAACCTTGAGGCCACATTTTAAAAGCTAATTGGCCCATATCCATATTTATTATTACAACTTATTTATTTTACAATAAAATCATCAAATAAAATCAAATAATTAAAATCAAGTAAAATGTAAAATAAAATATGTATAATAAGTAGGAATAACAAATAGGAATACGTGTAGTAATTGACGTTTACAAACAATAATTTTACTTATTTATTACACAAATAAGTATCATTATTTATTAGGTAGACTGTGTAATATATAATGCAAGTTAGTTTATTTATATTGTTCTTGATATTGTTACGCTTTCACGATCACTGTAATTATTGCATCGATCGGCTAACCAATATTTTTTTTTAATGACTACATTGTAGCTAGCTACAAGTGAGCTTATGCTACTTCCATAGAATTTGGAGGCGAGGGCGGAGTGCACTCAACCAAAAGCGAACGTCACCAAAGGGCCCCCAGGAGGGACGGACCTCGGCCTTGAGCGTTCCCTGTGTGCGCAAAGCTTGGAGAGACAGCAAACTCTCATATGCTTGATGGGCCGCGATTTGCATGCTAACCTGATGGGCTGAACTGAGAAACAATAATGAAATCTTCTTCATCATCATCTTCAGGTCTTTTTTAGTCTCCACTGCAGGAGCACGACCCTCTCTGTACTACCAGAGACATATAATTAGCCAGAGCAGTCAGAGGATTTGGCCTACACTCTCCACGCTGGCCAGACGGATTGACAAGTCTCTTTGATGTTTATATAAGCTTTGTTTAGCTTGTTTCCTAAGTCGCCTTCTATGACATTCACGGGAAGACTTGAAGTGATTCTACTCTGCCGGAAAAACCTTCATCAAGATGTTATTTGTTAACCTTTTTACAATAACGATACCAAATCACAGCATTTTTACGTTATTTGAGCACTAACTGACAGGCCGAGTATGCGATTTTCGCCAACTAGCTGGGCACGGGCTGACACGCGGTTTTATTATTACTTTCGTCTTGGGTTGCCAACCATACTGTTAAAAACAGTATTATACTATTTTCGCTCCATAATACTTTTTACTGTTCAATAAAAAAAAGTACTCGAAATACTGTTTTTATGACATTTATATGCTAGTACTTCAGAACTGCAGGCTCTATGTAAAGTGATGGGATAATAAAAAAATAGTTTGTATTTTTAATTTATTAAAATAGCCCCTCGTTTTAGCATAAACTTTAAGTATTCTTTATGAACATAAGATCATTTAAAAAAAATACAAGGATTTGTAAAACCTCAAAAGATATTAAAACTTTTCGTAAATACTGTTCATTTTGTTTCTCCACCCTAAATATACTTCTTTTTGTCAAATAAAAGTTGGCAACCCTACTTTCGTCTCTGTTTGTTTGTTTTTCGTATGTGTAAGTGGCCAACACTGGTGTCAGATTTTTCAAGCTGCCTTAAGGCATCTGACATAGCTTAACGACTGCCATCAACGATGACAGCCGGGACCAACGGCTTAACGTGCCTTCCGAAGCACGGAGGAGCTCGAGATATTTTTATGCCACTTGCGGTCACCCATCCAAGTAGGGACTGCACCAGGGGTTGCTTAACATACGTAAGCGCTCATAGAGCTCACACCCACTGGACCATCGGGCTCCTCATCCACTTTCGTCTCTAGTGGGGCACGATAGAGACATTCTTTGCTCTCTGTCAGAGACCTTGCACTAAACTTCCCAAAAGCAATAAGTCATCAAACCAATTAACATACAGACAAGTTATATTAACATACAGACATTTTATAGTCGATTATAATATGATCGAGTTGCTGTGCCCGTTTCAGGCTCCGGCGCGAGATCGAAAGTTAGAAAGTGATATAATATGTATTCTGAATCGGGAAATATGCGAAAGTGATTGATATATCGATAGTGAGAATATAATTTAGATATAATCCCAACTAATATTATTAATGCGAAAGGGAGTTTGTATATTCGTTTGTTTGTTACCTCTTCACGCTTTATCTACTGAACCAATCTTCTTGAAATTTGGCATACAAATAAGTTAGGATACTGAGGAGGACATAAGGTACCTTTTATCCCGGAAACTAGTACTGTTTCCGTGGGGTTTGCGATAAACAAATTGTCAAATTTTTGTGGCCAAATTTCCGCCACCGAAGTTGCGGGTCAAAGTAGTTAAAAATATAAAGATGGGTTGTATTTCGTGCGTGCCCGAAATGCCAGCAGAATGCAGAAATCTTCTCTATGACCGTACGTCCTTTCTTTCGTCACTTTTTAACCAAAAAAGGCAGCGATTTAAAGTCGGTGATTTAAACTTTGTATCCGACGACACAAGTTTAACTCACTGCGGGGCTAGCTCAATTTGTGTGATTTGTCCCTTTACTTAAATGGTTTTTAAATAGCATTACAATGCTCGGTATAAAAAATTAAAATTGAAAATATGTGTTGAAAAAGAATTCGCCACAGGTAGGAATTCGAACCCACAGCTCTTAGGTCTGCGCCCTAAGTGTGCTACCAACTACACCACCGTGGCCTCGAATTACCGCGTCGAAATCTGTCATCACATAATACCCCGTAGGGTATAACGCATTCGAACTTAGGGCGCAGACCTAAGAGCTGTGGGTTCGAATCTTACCTGTGGCGAATTCTTTTTCATCACATATTTTCAATTTTAATTATATACCGAGCATTGTAATGCTATTTAAAAACCATTTAATTAAGTAAGAGCTTTCTTCAATTTAATCAACTTTCTATTCATCTGATATGAATGAAGTAGAACACCACACTACTAAATAGTGGGTAGTATTGAAGAAATCCGTATGTCCCTTTACATTTATTTATTCCACATGTAGGTACAAAAGTTCACATCATTACATAGTCCCTTCTGCGATATTTTCTTTGACGTTACACCGGTTTGCGGGAAAGTGTGAGGTGTCAAAAGTCAACCTTGACTCGGGGCGTGGCACTTCACACATCATCAAGCTGTCCATCACAAGATTTCATGTTAGACGTGTGTCCCGGCAGACTAGAATAGGACCACTTCAAGTCTTCTCGTCGATGTCGTGGAAGGCGACTTAGGAATCACAAGCAAAAGACAATATAATATAGGTTATATTGTCTTTGTCACAAGCTAAACACTTATAAACATAAAAGAGGCGTGTATCCAACCCGTCTGGACAGCGTGGAGAGTGTAGGCCAAATCCTCTGACTGCTCTGGCTAATATATGGCTCTGGTAGTACAGAGAGGGTCGTGCTCCTGCAGTGGAGACTGACCAAGACCTGATGATGATGATATAGGTAATTTATATTAGTTAAGATTATGATACTTACATATACCCAAAAAAAAACTCTATATTTCACCGTGTATCGATAAACATACAAAACCCAGGTTAATCCGAAAAATATAGTTCTACATCTGACCGGGGATCGAACCCGGGACCCTGTAATTGAAAGGCACTTACAAGGTTGCGAGAATGGTTATTGGCAAAAATGTTTTATACAATAGAAGAATTCTTAAGTTATTAATTATATATTTATCAACGATGCATGAATTAATATCTAACTTTTAAAATGTGATTTGCATGCTATGATACATGGCTAAATAGGCTGAACTGAAACATATTGTAAATTGTGATAACAGCTAAGTGCGTACCCTATTTATTGCAAATAAAGGATTATGATTATGATGATTACAGTACCACTAATCCACAGAGGTACTCGAAAAGTAAGACCTATAGTGAAAGTTAATCATGTTAATGTACATAACGGCTTGAAAGTACATTACATGTCAAACAAGTTATTTGTAATCTTAACCCTTACACAATTTTATATGGGAATCCTTGCAATGAAAGTGGAGGGCTACCATGACCTTGACCTTTTAGGGTCAACCAGAACTGGTGCTTCATGGGAAGATGGTCTGGTCAATAAATATTGCTGCTACTTGACCAGTTTTCTTTGAATTTTAAATGACTCGTTCTACATAGTACTTACTAGAAATGCACCCGTTTTATGTGACCACGGTAATAACTACTCTCTCATCTATACATACATGGATATAATCACGTCTTTATCCCTTGCGGGGTAGACAGAGCCCAAGGTCATAAAACCCAAAGGCCACGTTTAACATGTTAGTGGGCGTAAAGGTGGTAAGCGGAATCAAAACAGTAATGGGTTGCTAGCCGTATCTCTTATAACGTGATTCCTTAGATTTTCGCCTAATCCCTTGACCGGATTTTACGGTTTGTGGGGAAGATAAGCAGTGAACAGTGATAAGAGAATAAAGAAAGAAAGGTCGAGCCTATGAGGTTCAAACCTGTAGCCTTTCGCTGGGTGTCGCTCTCCGATCACTACCGGTCTGTTCATTCACATGCTGAGGTGTGACGACACAAGGTCGTCGGCCGGCTTTCGGCGGTTTCTACTGAGAGAAAGGCGCTAGAGTATGGGACCGGTTTGGATGGACTTTGGCTTAATTGAAATTATGTAAATTAACTATGATTCTTGCGGTTCAAATGAGAAAAATCCAGATGAATTTTAAATAAATGTACACAAACAAAGTTAATAATCACGTCTCTAGAACTTACGGGGTGTAAAGGTAAAAAATATTTGACTATTGACACGGTACACACAAAAATAATATTTTGTTTTTCCCTTCCCTTTTTTGGGGTCGCCTTTGACTATATGGGTTCGCATTACTAAGTCAACTAATATCACTACTTTTTGGACAGACGACACGATCTACAATCAAACAAACAAGCAGAAAGCATACCCTATCATCTTAAACACCATAAAATTACATAATCACCCGAAAACGCCTCCATCTTAGATCTAAGATCATTCAGATAAAGCTATTAAGTACTAAAAAGACAGCCAAGTCAGAATTGAACGCACACCAAAGGTTCCGTACCATGTCGAAAAATAGGTACAAGTACCTTGAGTATCTTTCTTTAACCCTGTACTTTACCTAACCAAAATACCTACGTTATTTTTATGAACTTCTTTTATTGTAACTTAAGTACTCAAATTGGGTTTTTTCCTATATAAAAGTATTTATTAATTCTATACCTAAATTACAACAACCATGAAAATACTTGACTTAGATTCGAACTAATTTATAACAACCTCAATGTAGCAAAATGAATCCCTATTTATTAAAAAAATATATTAAGTTGTATAGACGATTATTTTAAATAAAATTATTTTGAATGAAAATGTGTATTTATGTAATTTTGACCTAATGTGTAAATGTATGTTAGGACATCATGTAAAAATTGTTATTTAATTAAATTAAATAAATAAATAGCACTGTTACTCTTGATATATTGCAGTCTTGGTATTGACATAGACAATACACATTTAAAAGAGTTCCACTGGCACTTTTTGGAAAAGGAACCCTAAAGGCATTGTACATCTTTGATGTACGATGGTTTAGGAAAATGATGACTAAAAAAATGAAGCTCAATTATATCTTATTTCCTTTCTCTGCGGTGTGTCGCAATGGCAGTTAAGTTTAACCGCAGTTAAGTTTAACCGCGGGACGATAACCCGAAGCCGCAATAATATGCGGTTACGTAACAAAGAGTAATTTGAATGTCAGAATGAATGAGCTTTGATAGCTCGTGAGGTTCAAGATACTTTATATTTTCGGTATTATGAGCTTTCTACATGGCGTTGAAATAATTTTTTATTAACAAAAAGAAATTGTACAGCATATACAGTAACACCAAAGCACTGCACAAATTAGGACTGTGGGTTCATCCATCCTTTTCACAAAATATTAAGAATTCATTCATCAAACGTACCAAGTAGCCGAGTCAAACAACAGATAAGTAATTTCAAAAACCCGACACAAGTGTTGGCCACTTACACACTTGAAAGGCAAGCAAGCCGACAGTAGTCGAGTGTATTACCAAAGCTTGTCAAAGCTCGCCGAAGCTTCCAAACAGACTTAAAGCGGCAGGTGCAGAACTTTCACTGGTAGCACGCGGCTCGACCGGTCGTGACGTCATTGGAAACGGATGTCGGCTTCGTACTGTGATATTTTCTGCGTAAAAAGGTCCGGCTCTTTTTAGGAGCAACCTATCAGACAGGCTCATACTGTTGTATAGACCTATCATCATCATTAGGTCTCTTTGTTAGTCTCCACTGCAGGAGCACGACCCTCTCTGTACTACCAAAGCCATATATCAGCCACAGCAGTCAGAGGATTTGGCCTACACTTTTCACGCTGGCCAGACGGGTTGAAGAGGTCTCTTTGACGTTTATAAGCGTTGTCTAGCTTGTGTTGCCAAAGTCGCCTTCTACGACATCCACGGAAAGACTTGGAGTGGTCCTATTTTACTCTGCCGGGAACCACACGGCATTTCAATCTAATTTTTTTGTAATAAAGCTTACATGTTTTGAAAGGGCATCAATATTGTACGAATCCTTCTGTGCACGAGTTCAACTCACTCTTGGCCTGTTTTTGGGATTCAATAAGAGCTCATTATCCGCCACCGACGTAACACACCATTGTGAATTGGTCAACGCAACTTTCGTTTTCACAATAACCTGTTTTGCACAAAAATGGCAACTCCGACGCGTCACAAATATTTTATTTTTTTATTTAAAAACTTTATTGAGCCTTTAAAAGCTACAATAGGTAGACTTAATGCTAAATGCATTCTCTTCCAGTCAACCTTTGGGAAAACGTAAACAAAAAAAAATAGGTGTCACGAATAAGAAAACTGTTCAAAGAAAGATACAACAAAGTTTTACAAAACGGATATAAATTATAGCATGGTATCATCTTTGGCGAGTCCACGAAGTTTCATGCTTATTGTAATATAATCCTTGTACTTTCCTATACAGCTTTGTTAAAATATCAATGGTTTGAGGCTCCTTAAAATTTGTATGGAAATGTTGAGAGGCTTACAATTCTCAAACCATCGATAATTTTACCAAACTGTATAGGAACGTACGTAGATTATAATGAGATTAATTTATTGAATGCTTAATTTTACTCGAAAATTATCAAATATTGCCACAATTCCTCATTTCCGTTTGTATGGAGGCATGCGCATCCAGGGCCCTCTTGAGACCCTGGTAATATCTAGGATAAAGGAAATTTGCAGCAAATAAATTGACCTTCGACATTCAATACATGAATTTTAGAGGAGCCAGTGCTACCACCAATCTTTCCTGATCATGTTGCCTAAAAACACTAAAAAGTAATAGCCTATAAAGCAAAAATACTAACAAATTACTAAATAAGTAGTCTTTGTAGCAAATTGTCTAACTGGCGAAATTACTCCTTTGCAGAATGCCGTCTACATTAAAAGACTAGCATGTAGGATGACATAAATCGTTAGACGGAAACAAAGATATCATTAAAAATTTTGCTTGCGAACTTCAAACTATTTTATGAACTTAATGTTTACAATTTATCAACCACCTGTCAACACGCCTGCCTGCGACACGGATGGTCCCGGGTTCGATCCTCGGTCAGGTCAAGATGGAAAATGATCTTTTTCAGATTGACCTGGGTTTTAAATGTTATCTATATAAGTATCTATTATAAAATATAGTATCGTTGAGTTAGTATCCCATATCACAAGTCTCGAAGTCACTTTGAGGCTAGCTCAATCTGTGTGATTTGTCCGTATATATTTATGTAAAAGTGTCCATTTTGACAAAAACACTCAAAAACATACCGGCACCAAACGTTCGTGTTACAATTCGCTATCAACACACAACATCAAACCAAGCATTACACGTTGTTACAACGTATTACAAGCTGTTACAGATATTACTCCATTAAACGACCGGTACTGCGTGCAAACAGAATGACAAACAGTTAGTTGTATGCAGGCCACGGTGTAAGACAATATGTTTTTGAATTGATTCGCGTTACTTTGCGGAAGTCAAAGTTACTTGCACTTTGAGTTAAATTATTTTGTTGAAGTACACAAAGTAATTTAACTCCAAGAATCACAATGTTGTGGTAAAGCCACTCTACTAAACGATTACGATACTACGAGTTTGCAAATATGAAAAATATAATAATTATAACAAGAAAGATAAATGACGTTCAAAAAGTGATACATGACATCTAAAATTTTAATAAAAACTATTCATTTCATTTTATTTCGACGACGAGCCGGCCCATATGCATGAATGGGCCGGCTCGTCCGGGGAAGTACCACACTCTCACAGAAAATCGACGTTTGAGTAGCTTTACCGCTGCTATGCTTCTATTGGTGCGTAAGAGAGCCGGAAGCCCATATCCCATCTCCTGTCTGGGAGGGAAAAATAAAAGGCCGGCAACGCCCTTGTCACACCCCTGGTGTTACAATTGTCCATGGGCAGCGGTGATCACTTACCATCAGGTTACCTGCTTGCTCGTTTGCGTCCAATGACATACAAACAGATTGATATCTGTTCCATCAGGTCTCCATTAAATGACCGGTGGCGTGTGCAAACAGAATGACAAACAGTTTATGGTTTATTGTATGCAGGCCACGATGTAAGACAATCATGACGCGTACGATTTGGACTTGACTTGTACCTCCTTACGTACTTGCTATTTACCAAATAAAACATGAACATGCATCTTTTTTTTCGTGGCTCCATGAAAAAAGCTTTCAAAAATAAGAATAACAGTTGAAATATACCTTGTTGACCCAAGAACTTATTTTTTTTATACTTAAATGTAATCTTCATACAAGATGATCAATGACGACTAAAAACAAAAATATTACATACATACATACATACCTCACGCCCATGGCCTTTTACGATCTGCTCGGGAAGAGAAGCAGCTGGTACATTCTACTTTTTGACCAGCGTGGAAGACAAAAATAAAAATATTTTTCACCCAAGCCGTACATTGCGTTCTTAACAGCTTATATGAACTGTTAATAACAATCTACTATTTATACTTATAGTAACTTGTCGTCCATATAGCAATTAAGTATTTTTTAAAATTTATATTGAAATTTTGTGTTATTATCTTTAAAAAAATAGAATAATAATAGGATATTATTTCTATTATTATTCTATTTTTTTTAAGTTTTTATTCATTTTATTCAATTTGATTCCGCATAAGTTTTAGATTTAATTTTAATGATTTTGTCTTTTTGTTTTAGTTTCCGCGGTGGAGGACGGTAAGACGACTTCATTTTCATTAGATTTTAGAAAACATTTTTTTGTTCGTCGTGCATGTAGAGTTCTAAAGGGTTTTGGATTTTGGTTAAAATAAGTTAAACCTCGCGAGTCTACCACAGTCACAGACAACATAACCCACAACATTTTAGTCTCCATTGCAGGAGCATGCAGTGGAGACTAAAAGAACTGATGATAATGATACTAAGAGAACTTTACGTAAGCTAAAGCGGAGACTATAAGAGTATGGGTGAGATGAGTACCGCACATAGGTTCCGTGTGTATCAGCACAGCTTTCGCCTTGACCTTGTGCCACATGCAGCACTTGCCTCGCCGCTTTCCTATCTGCAAGTCAATACTGATTGTACTTTGTAAACACTTCTTGCATACAATGTTGGAGTGGCTATGCTGGAAGATGCCAGGACAGCCGTGTTAGGTGGGGTTTCTTGAACAATAATTTGTGCGGTTGCGACGCTGTCCAAACGATGGCCTATCTGATCAGACTATTATAACGAGACTTGATCTGTAAAAATTACGAGTTTAGTAAATTTCGAATTTAGTTTATGTTATTAAAAGCAGAACAATTTATAGCAATAAAACAAAGTGTGTCATCCTTGAATGGAAGACACCGTCACCGGTCGCCCCCTCTAGTTACGCCACTGGATTGATCTATTGACGTATGATAGAATTTCACGAAAATACCAAATTGACAATTTATGACATTTACGCCCGAGAATTGCACCCCAGTTGCCCTAACTGCCCCACTTCTTGTACTGTGGAGGATCTGTTTGAGGCAAACGATCGTGCCATTGAGGTGGCCAAATTTTGGTCAAGACTAGTGTAAATTATAGCCAACAATGTTGCAGGTAGTGGCTATGCTGGAAGATGTCAGGACAGCCGTGTTTAGGGTTGCCAGGTCTTAAAGTAAATAGTAGGACAGACCGCCAGTTAAACAAACATTTGGGTTAAAAGGCCGGAGTCCCATAATATTTAAGTCGTAGTATACCATAACACGACATTTTTGATATAAATCAGGCAGGGGTTTGTTGCTATAAAATATTCTTAAATTTTATCAATCTTGATAAAAAATGGTCAATTTTAAAAAGCCTTACAAATCCGGACGGGCCGGACTCCGATTAAAATAGCCGGACACGCAACAAAAAAGCCTAACTGTGTCCGGCTTTATCCGGACGCCTGACAACCCTAGCCGTGTTAGGTGGGGTTCCATGAACAATAATTGCGGATGCGGCGCTGTCCAAACGATGGATCTGATTGCCTTAGCTGCCCCACTTCTTGTACTAAGGAATGGAGGATCTAGTTGAGGCAAACGATCCATTAAGGTGGCCAAATTTAAAGACTAGTGTAAATTATAGATATTTTGACTCGAAGAGAAGAAGTCAGCTTTCCCGCGACCTTGTGCCACATGCAGAACTTGCGTCGCCGCTTTCCTATCTGCAAGTCAATACGCTGATTGTTCTTTGTAAACACTGTCTAAGTGGCTATTGACCTGGGTCTTGAATACATACATACATACTATCACGCCTCTTTCCCATGGGGGTAGGCAAAGACCAAGGACCGCCACTTGCTACGATCCATACAAAATTCTCTCGCTTCATCTACATCCATCACTCTGTTCATACATGCTCGCCGGTTTTGGGTACTCCTGACTTGCCCCTTGGCAAAAATGTCCGCAATCTGGTCACGGTATGAGCGTCGAGGCCGGCCCTGACTTACTTTTCTGGTCATATCTGCCTTATAGAGTTTCTTTGCGAGTCTTATTTCATCCATCCTTTCTATTTACATATCCAAACCACCTTAAAATTCCTTTCTCAATTTTTGTCACTACATCCTCTTTCACTCCACATCTTGGATATTTATCTATATATGTAGAGACTTAGAGTATAATTATATTGATACTCTAAGTGTAGAGACTGAATACTGGTCGTGTAATAGCCTCTTTACATGGCAATGTTGCAGGTGATCGCTACGTTGGAGGTCTGTTTTAAGCGCTATTTACATTATTTCTGTCCGTTTTCCCGTCAAGGCCGGCCCGTCCGGGATCTGTGTTCATACATATCACGAAAATAGTACTAATAAATTTTATTAAAATTGAAAACATGTTATGAAAAAGAACTCACCACAGGGAGGATTTGAACCCACGTCTTTTAGGTTTACGCTTTAAGTAAACCTAAGAGTCATGGGTTCGAATCCTACCTGTGGCAAGATCTTTTTCGTCACATATTTTCAATGTTAATAATATACCGAGCATTGTAATATTAATTAAAAACCAATTTAATTGAATATAGCTCAGTTTAGTCTTGGTAGGTGTAAGCGTCGTGCCGTGTGGTTCCCGGCAGAGTAGAATAGGACCACTCCAAGTCTTCCCGTGGATGTCGTAGAAGGCGACTTAGGAAACAAGCTAAACAAAGCCTAAAAACATCAAGATTAGCTCTTCAACCCGTCTGGCCAGTGTGGAGAGTGTAGGCCAAATCGTCTGGCTAATATAGCTTTGGTAGTACAGAGAGGATCGTGCTCCAGCAGTGGAGATATAAAAAGATATGATGATGCAGAGGTGTAAGCGTGTAGGTCCTGTTATTGTCGTGCAATTGTAGTCTATCGGGCAACGGTCCGTTGCACAAATGTTGCACAATAACACGAAGCATGCGCCCCCGTATGTCCCTGACGGGGCAACCGGCCTTTCGAGCGATATCCGGGGCAAGAACGGGAACCTGGAAATTTGTGAATAACGCTCAATCACAAAATTTCAGAATTGGGTTTAGAAATGCGACCTGCGGAGGAGTTCATACTGCTGGACCGGACAGATGGATATGCAAAAGAATTTTCGCTCTAGCTGAAGCGTTTCCCGCTCGCTTGGTCAATTATCTATTCTGCACTGTCGTCAGCTATTTTAATTATTTACGCTGGCACTAATCGAGGCCTTTCACCGGACAGCGGCCACATTCTGAGAAAATACGCTAAGCTGTGCTAAATCAATATAATTTACACACTTCTGCGCTTACGCATGTTAAGTACGCCCTGTCGTTGTCATCACTTGGGTTGGCTGTCGTAATAAAATCAAAACGTTTATTCAGAAAATAGGCCTTTGCAGGCCCTTTTTCACGTCATATCATATTTAAAATTATTTTATTAGATAATATGTATTTATTAATTGTTCAAAAGCTACAAACTACTAGCGTTTAGGAACTGACCACTGCAGAGAAGAAACGCCGAAAGAAACTCTTATCAACAGTTTTGGTCGCCTACTCGCCTGAAGGGCTTTATATGATTACGAATATTTATTCCTTATTGTCTTTTTCTTTCTTTTCTTTTTCAGCTATATTGGTTGTGGTAGAGTCAAGCTACCGGTGGGATTCACTTTTGCTAGTAGTAGTAGTGAAGTACCACCCCACTTTCACTGAAAATTGACGTTTGAGTAGTAGCTTTACCGCTTCTATGCTTCGTTCGGTGAGTGAGAGAGCCCGATGCCCATCTCCCCCTCCCCTCTGGGGAGGGTAAAATAAAAGGCCGGCAATGCTCCTGTAACACCCGTGTTGCAATTGTCTATGGGCAGCGGTGATCAGCACGATGTGGTCTCAACATGGGTCTCAACGCCTTAATCGTACGATTTGTTCTCAGAGACTCGCATAGATGGCGCCACTCGAAACTACACAACACTGTATCTAACGTATTATGAGAATATAAAAACATGATTCACAAAATATATCTTATTAAAAATCAAAACAATATTTTAGGCATAATATTTTAAAATGACACCGTATATTTAGTAAGTTAAAGGCTAACGCAGATTACCGCCATCTAGTATCGAGTAGCAATCAACGCTCCTGCGCCATACATTCGCCTGCTTTTCGCAACCTTAATTTGGTCCAATATTTTTGTAGTAGGCAGTATTTAGGCAGTATATTCGTTAGTATTATATTGTCTTTGTCAGCACTCACCATCAAGCGACCCGTTTGCTCGTTTGCCGTCCTATGTCATTCAAACAAAGATATATACAGTTTTCCTTAAATATGAAGAGCATGTGTCATCGACCGCGGTCGTGCTACGAAAGTGGAGTAAAAGTAACATCATTACTGAATTTGTATAATTGCTGCCTTTCTATTATTTCAAGGCTAATCTCTATGGGGATGCCTTGTTTTACTGAGATATAAAGTAAGATGCCCACTAACAAGCTTAGAAATGATTTAATTAATTGAATTTACAATAGGCGATGCGGCTTGCAGCCATTTTGATTCCGCTTTCCACCTTAAGAGGGTATATGTTTCCATACAAATGTATTTCTCTATTTTCTCGCTGAAAACTGCTTCTAGAGGCACAATTCTTTTTACATACAATCTATTACTAAAATAGGTATGTCCCTATGTTTTATTTTTTTCTAAAAACCTGTTTAAAAGCAAAAAGAAATAGTTGTTTTGGAAAAAATAAAAAATAGGAGCATTCCTATTTTAGTACTAGATTTTATGGAAAAAGAATTGTGGCTCTAGAATCACTTTTCAGTGAGAAAATAGAGAAATACATTTGTATGGAAACCATATTGAAAAAATACTGCTAGTATACGCTCTTAATGCCCATTAACACGTTAAACGTGGCCTATGTAGTTTCGTGACTTTGGGCTCTGTTTACCCCGCTAGGGATAAAGACGTAATAATCTATATATATAAAACAAAGACGGGTTTGTTACAACACTTATAACTCGAGATCTGCTGAACCAAGTTTCATGGTTATTGATTCATTGGATTTGTCTCCGCCCCGAATAGCAGAATACATCTTAAAAACAATGAAAACTCGACATGTGTAATGAATACTTAATCATTGACTGTAGGCGGTACGAAATTTGCCGGGTCAGCTAGTCTAGTATGTATATAATGTAAGCTCAAGTCCACATATTAGTAAGTACTAAGGTTTGTCGTACACATTAAAATCAGTCGAATTGGCAGCCTCCTTTTTTTTCAAGTCGGTTGATAATGCCTTCTTCATGCAAGGCAATGCCCTCTAGGTAGTCATTACATCAGATGGTAATACAAGCACTTAGAGCATTAAACCAACTACAAGCACTATATAATACTATAGATTACAAAAACCTTACACCAAGTCAAAGGTACTTATAGGGATATTATATTTCCAGTGAAAGTTAAATATAATTATGCTATAACCATTTATCTAAGTAACTGTTGCCTTAGAATATGTATAGACTTTATTATATTTATATAGCATTTACATAGCAACTAAGTAATTTAAATTATTGCTCTAAAAGAAAGCTCATTATCATTATTATATTAACTAATATTACTAACTATATCTCGGGGAGAGTGCACAGGAATTTTGATTCCCACATATTTCGTTTCGTCGAGCTCCGTGGCACAATGGTCACCACGCCAGCCTGCGACACGGGGGTCCCGGGTTCGATCCCCGGCCAGGTCAAGATGGAAAACGATCTTTTTCAGATTGGCCTGGGTCTTGGGTGTTTATCTATATAAGTACATGTTATAAAATATAGTATCGTTGAGTTAGTATCCCACGACACAAGTTCACAACTTACTGTGGGGCTAGCTCAATTTGTGTGATATCTATATATTTATATTTATATATTTATTTGATGAAGTTTTACGAGGGTGAAGTCGTGGGCAAAATTGCTAATTTGATGTATGATACAGTAAGGTTTGAAATTTTTTTATGTCCTTGTTTGTCACCCGAAGGTGACCGGTTTCATTAAGAAACTTTATGAAACTTTCTAGAGCCTTTGCCAGATACCTTGGCTCCGAATAAGACATCTATTTATGTAGAATTAAAGAAAGAAAGAAAAATGTTCATTAGCGACATTTGACATGTTACAGTTTACAATTATGTAGGTACATATAAGCTTAAATGTAACGCTAATCCGACCTCCACTCAGCATAAGTCCGACACAATTTGCAGAAGATCGCACAATTTAGCGTGCCCTTGGGGAGGCTTATGTCCAGTAGTGGACTGCAATAGGCTGATGATGATGATGATGATGACGTCCGTCACCCTTGCGGGGCAGACAAAGCACAAGCTCATAAATCCCAAAGGCCGCGTTTAGCATTTAGTGGGCGTTAAGGTGGAAAGGAATCAAAATTATAGTGATGCCTATCTAACGATTCCTTAGATTTTTGCCCAATTCCTTGACCGGCTTATACGGTCTGCGCGGGAAGAAAAGTAGAATTATTATATCTATGGTTAAAGACGACGAAGACGAGAATACATACCTATATTCATTTTTACAATGTGAGTATTTTAACTATTGTTTTGTACAATAAAAGTAACTAAAAATAAAATTAAATGCCTAAAAATACAAAGTTATGTGGTTAAATGGTTAAAGTGAGTGAGTGAGGCGAGTGAATGCGACACAGGTTGAAAGCATAACCTCACCCTATAGATTACGACACCCGACACCGCACGGTGGGTATAACATTTCAGAGAAAGTTAACTATTACATAGTATTAAGTTAGCTGTACTTAAACTTTCCTCGCCAGATTATGGGGGAACTTTCGTCATCATCATCATCAGGTCTTTTTAGTCTCCACTGCAGAAGCACGACCCTCTCTGTACTATCAGAGCCGTATTTTAGCCAGTCGGGTTTTAAATAAATAAATATATATATATATATATATATATATATGGACACATCAGACAGATTGAGCTAGCCCCAAAGTAAGTTCGAGACTTGTGTTATGGAATACTAACTCAATGAAACTATATTTTATAATAGACACTTATATGTATATAGATAAACATCCAAGACTCAGGTCCATCTGAAAAAAATCATTTCCATTTTGACCTGACCGGAGATCGAACCCGGGACCATCCGTGTCGCAGGCAGGCGTGTTGACCGCTGCGCCACGGACCTCGGCAGAAAGGGTTGGAAAGGCCGAATGCTCTGACAACTCTGGCTAATAAATGAATCTGATAGTACAGAGAGGGTCGTGCTCCTTCAGAGGAGACTAAAAAAGACCCGATGATGATGATGATGATGACTCATGCTACTCAGTAGCACGTGTGAACAGCCATGGATACAAATAGCATGCTACTCATTATCATGCTCTAAAATCGATCACGAGTTGGAATGTCTCCGTCTTAAGTCTTCCGTCTTAAGTCGTCTGATTCTCATAAAATGTCGCTAACATAATAGCAAAGTACATACATACATAGTATCACGTCTCTATCCCTTACGGGGTAGACAGAGCCTAAGGCTATAAGCCCGAAAGGCCACGTTTAGCATGTTTCTAGGTTTAAAAATGGCATCTATCTATCAGCCAGATACGTCCACTGCTGGACATAGGCCTCCCCCATAAATCGCCACGAACAGGAAAACGCAGCGTGGGACGACCCGCGACCAGGTGGGCGGACGACCTTATAAGGGTCGCCGGGAGGCGGTGAAATCAAGAAAGATAGCATTCAAAATCAAAATAGTGATGGATTGCTAGCCGCTCCACCTATTTCTATGATATTCGGCCGGTTTCTGCGGCCTGTGCGGCATGAGAAGCAGCTGGTACATTCCACGTTTTTTCTTTTCTTCCAAACCAGCAGTCAAAAGTATGTAATATTAATTTAAAGTTTCTTGTCCATAATGCATAAGTTCAAAAGCTCTCCGAAGCTTCCGTTTCCGATAACTTTCGCTAGTAAATATATATGCTTCAAGACGCGAAATAATGCACTTTCTCTGTCTATCGAGTGGTTTACCAAACTATATAATAGGTTTGGTTACATTTATATTACACTAGATGTTACCCGTGGCTTCGCCCGCGTTAATTATAGCCTATGTCTTTCTCTAGCATTATCAACGTGTATGCCAAATTTCAAGAGGGTTGGATCGGTAGTTAGAATGTGAAGAGGTAACGAACAAACAAATGTACAAGCTCACTTTCGCATTTATAATACTAGCTATATAGCCTATGTCCTTCTCAGTACCCTTAGCTATGTGCATGCAAAATTTCATGATGATCGGTTCAGTAGATACGGCGTGAAAGCGTAACAAACAAACAAATAAACAAACTCACTTTTGCATTTATAATACTAGTTAGGATTAGGATATAATATTAGTTAGGATAGTTAGGATTAGGATTAGTTGGAATTGGGATAGTTAAGATTAAAGTAATGGTAATAGCCCGTTACATACAGACAGTCAAACAGAAGTTCAGCAGGATATTAATAATATTTAAAACTGAAAGTTTACCCGTATTCAAAGAGGTGTGCATTGTACACATATAAATAAAATTATTTTAATACGGTTTTTATCGCGTTTATTACATTATTTATACACCTAACGTTTCGAGCGCGGATTACCGCCATCTAGTAGCGAGTGGAAACAACTCTACAGCGCCATATTTGCCGGCCTTAATTTGGTCCAATATTTTTGTATGAGGTTTCCTATACGTTAGTATTATATTGTCTTTGGCACACATATGACGTCCGCATAGACGTACGTCTATAAACATTCTACATACTTTCTTTTCCTACAGGAAATCGCTAATCTGTCCACAATGATGCGGATGATTTCCTGAACGTAAACTTCCTCATGACATGCCAGAGACAAATCGATTTGAGCGATGATTAATGATTGTCACAGACATCAATTATTCGGCTTTTTCGATTGATTGTAGCGTGTGTAAGTGGCCAACACTGGTGTCTGATTTTCAAGCTGCCTTAAGGCCTCTGACATAGCTTTACGACTACCATCAATGATGACAGCCGGGATCAACGGCTTAACTTGCCTTTCGTAGCATGGAGGAGCTCGAGATATTTTTATGCCACTTACAGTCACCCATCCAGGTAAGAACTGCGCCCGGGTATTGTATCTATGTATGTATATTTGTTTGCTTACGCACGCATATCTCAAAAACTATAAGTTATGACAACCTTAGGGGACATTGATTACGAGACGAAACACAATATTTTGAAAACCCCAACCCCCTGAACAAGTGAAGTAATATGGCTACATTTTCGTATGTCCTTTAGTCTCTGTTTACCACGTAAGAGCTAAAGAAGTGATTACCATGTATATGTGTCACTAAAAAAGCTAATAATCGATGAAAGATCGTTTAGTCTACAATCTACATGTTCCCATCACTAGTTTTTGTCTCGTCGATCTATTGTCTATGGTTACGCCACAGCGTGCGGTCGGATGCGGCATTGTGGCATCTGGGAATGTCGGATCTAGTTTAGCCATGGTAATTGGAAGAAAGCCGATGACCTGTTTGCTGGTAATAGATTCCCTGAGATCTTTTTTAAAACTAGTAATTTTCGTGCGACTTCACCTGCGTAAATTATAGCCTATGACACTTGCAGATGAATAAGCTTTAAATAGGTGAAAGAATTTTGAAAATAGGTCCAATCGGTTAAAAAGTATTAGCTATTAATGTTCAAAAGCTATAGGCTACTAGTGTTTTGGAACCGATCACTGCAGTGAAGAAACGCCGAAAGAAACAATTTTCAACAGTTAACCCGAATTAATTATGCCTGTATGTTAAAAAAACAATTATGCCTAAGAACTATTATGCCAAAAAGTTTTATGCTAAAACCGGTATGTCAAAACTGTATTTCTATGAGTTTTATTTTTACTATTAAAATCTGTTGGCTTTCCGGGATATAAATATACCTAGTTGTACGGTATCATGTCAATATACACTTTTTATTTTCTATTCCCACTGTATTTCTTGGGAACAATAAAATCATCAATAACAAAATAATGACGTTGGATTAGATCGTTAGCACTAACGAGAGGTTTTAAATGGTTATGAATGATTTTTATAAAATAAATACAATGATTCCGCGTATTCAATATTACATGATTATGTATGAGATTTCATTAATTTCTTACGCTATCATGACAGTTCTCCCTAAAACAATAGAAAATTTATCTTTTCTATGCTGGTTTGGGACAAAAGGAAAAGACATAGAATATACCAGCTGTTTTTCTTCCCGCGCAGATCGTAAAAGCTTGTCGAGGGAATGGGCAAAATCTAATAAATTATATCAATAGGCGATACGGCTAGCAACCCATCACAATTTTGATTTCGTTTTCCACCTATACTAGCTAATATATAACTCTGGTAGTACAGAGAGGGTCGTGCTCCTGCAGTGGAGACTAAAAAAAGACCTGATGATGACGATGAATATGTATGTATGTATGTGATTGAGGTTATACACAGAAATTCAAAGATTCAAAACGTTTATTCAGAAAATAGGCCCTTGCAGGCACCCTTTCACGTCAAATCACATTTAAAATTATCTTATTAATTATTATGCATTTACTAATTATTGTTGAATACTACAGACTACTAGCATTTCGGAACCGACCACTGCAGAGAAGAAATGCCGAAAGAAACTCTTTTCAACAGTATAGGTCGCCTACTCGCCTGAAGGGCTTTGTATAGTTAATGATTATATTATATTTCTTTCTTTTTTTTCATCTGTTTTCATTTTACAATCTCATTATACATTCATTATTTTTGGAACCTGTTTATGTTTACGATCGAGTGAGAAATACAGATAACGTAGCTTTAGGGGCAGCCCTAGACGGTAATCTAGTTCATTAACTGCATTGTCTCAGGAGCGAGAGTGTCCCAAGCCCCATGATGTGATCGTAGGTGAGTTGGTGACCCTCAATCGCGACACGCTTCCATCCGCTTTGTCATTGTAATGCGATGATTGTATCATGAGTTTCATGAGGCTTCTCAGAAATATCGGCAGCATTAAAACAAGCAGCTGTAGCACAGATAGATTTTTTTTATAGGCAAAATATATGATTTGTTGCCTCGACGTCGAGTCGCTCCACGTCGAGTCGCCGCCACGTCTACTTCGAAAACTCCGCTTTTATTCCCGCCACATCAAGTTGTCAAAATTTTCTTTTATTACCGCGACGTCGAGTCGCCGCCACGTCGAAGGGTACAGTCAATGAAACAAAACATTGAAATTTTAATATTTTTAACCGTTTAAAAAAAAAGGAGGAGGTTCTCAATTTGTCATATGCCGTGTGGCAGAGTAGAAAAGGACCACTCCAAGTCTTCCCGTGGATGACGTAGAAGGCCACTTAGGACACACAAGCTGTACAAAGATTTTAAACATTTAGAGACCCCTTCGTTAGCGTGGAGATTGTAGACCAAATCTTCTGACTGCTCTGGTTAATATATGGATCTGGTACAGAGAGGGTCGTGTTCCTGCGGTGGAGACTAAAAAAAGTTGGATGATGATATTTTTAATGAGCTCCATAGCGTAGCGGTCAACACGCCTCCTGCCACACGGATGGTCTCGGGTTCTGTCCCCGGTCAGGTCAAGTTAAGTCATTTTCAGATCGACCTGGGTCTTGGATGTTTATATATGTATTTGTAATATAATATAGTATTGTGGAGTTCCACATAACACAATTCTCGAACTTACTTTGGGGCTAGCTCAATCTGTGCGATTTGCCTGTATACATATATTTATTTGACGATTTTATTTATATCTGCCGTCGACTTTAATAAATCGATTTAACACTTGACTTGGCCGATACGTTTTATGCTCTTCGGCTTGTTTACCCTCGGGGTAAAGATGTGATGAATAGATTTATTTATTTTTGTTATCTTTATTTTCAGCTGGCGGTGGTGTGGTGCGTGTTAGTGGCAGTGACGTGGGCGGAGGAGGCGCCCCCAGGGCTGGTCAGTAAGGACAGCGATCAGGATCTGGTGGCCGAAGCTAGTAGCACAGGTAATGATAACAAAATTACCTCTTTTTGGGTTAGGACGATATGTGTGTTTTTCGGAGACCAGTGTTACCGAGAGAGTCATTTGAAAGAAAACGATGGTATTTTTATAAAATTTTATTTTGCGAAGCCCTAGACAAGCCTTAGAACGTAAAGACTTCATGAACATTTTCAACGTAAATTTGTTTGAACGAGATTTTTTAAGATATTTAACAGTGCTTTTTCACAAACCGCAAAAATAACTTTTTCATTGAAAACACTCAAATACTATAAAAAACAAAGTTATCTTTGCTGGCAAAAAATATTAGAGGTTCCCGTAGAAATGCAATTCACACGTGTTTATGCCCTAATATCCATAAAAGCCGAGCAAATGTACTTATATGACACTTCATGGACACTTCTCAACCGATGAAAAATCGAAGGATGTTTTCGAGTGTACGCGTATATTTTTCCACGCATAACTTTTTTACAGAGTCCAATTTTAATAATTCTTTTTTTGTTGTAAAGGGGTATACTCTAAAGTTGGTCCTCTAAATCTACAGCGTGGAAAACGAAGGCCGAATCACCTGACTGCTCTGGCTAATTTATAGCTGTGGCAGTATAGAGAGGGTTCTGTTCCTGCAGTGGAGACTAAAAAAGATCTGCAGGTCTATTTGCTTACTTTTGGCAGCACAGTGTACATCGCTTTGGCTCTACAAAAGTGCCACAAAGTCAAAAGTCAAAGATATTTCAATATCATTTAGTGAACGTCAATTTTTTTCATAATTACTAATTACAATTAGTTTGCAAAAATATATTATTGTTGACGTCAATAATTTACTTACGGCTTTCGTATGATTGACTATTTTTATTTTATATATATTAACCGTAATGGGCCCAATCTTCTGACTGCTCTGGCTAAGATATGGCTCTGGTAGTACAGAGAGGGTCGTCCTCCTGGAGACAAAGACCTGATGATGATGATGATGAACCGTAATGGATGTTAAAGTGACCATCAAAATGTTGTACACCGTAGCTGTCAAAAGTTAGCAAATGGGCCTACTGATGAGGTGCGATACCTTAGTTAACCACTACCCCACGGAGGAAGTCTCATTATAGAGCCTAATATAATGTTACTAGCAATGATGCAAAGAAAAGAATTTATCTTCCTGGCTCTGCCTTTTGTTTCAGGCGCCCAAGCCCAGAAGAGAGAAGCGGCGTTGTCCAACTCGTACGGCGAGCCACTGCCTGCCGACGCGTACGGCCCCCCACAGGATCTGTCCAATATCAGTAAGTAATTATTGAAACTAACAACTCAGTTCTATGTTAATGATATCATAGTTGTTATAATTCTACAGGTATATATGTCAAAGCCGTATGGTTCCCGGCAGAGTAGAATAGAACCACTCCAAGTCTTCCCGTGGATGTCTTAGAAGGCGACTTAGAAAACACAAGCTAAACAAAAGCTTATAAACACCATAGAGACTTCTCCATCTCCTCTCGCCAGCGTGGAGAGTGTAGGCCAAATCCTCTGACCGCTCTGGCAAATATATTGCTCTGGGTACAGAGAGGGCCGTGCTCCTGCAGTGGAGACTGGAAGGGACCTGATGATGATGAGATGTCTCATCCGGAGGCTGACGCTCAGGGAAACGCTCTGGCAAGCTTGGTCCCTAAAGTCATCGTTAGATGGCAGTAGTTCTACCATTAGTTCATCAGACTATTTTGTGTAATTACCTAGTAGGTAGTATTATTTAAAAAAAGTCTACTTTTTGACAGTGTTGTCCGCTAGATTACTGTTTTGCTGACGTAACATATGATATTTCGGGAAAGAATACGAATGAAATGTTTCGTCATACCTTTCAAAATCTGTCAAAGCATTTAGGCTACAAAATGAAATAATCGGACAAACATACTTGCTTACATGACGAGCTCTGTGGCGCAGCGGTCAACACGCCGGCCTGTGACACGGATGGTCCCGGGTTCGATCCCCGGTCAGGTCAAGATGAAAAATGATCTTTTTCAGATTGACCTGGGTCTTGGATGTTTATCTATATAATGTATTTGTTATAAAATATAGTATCGTTGAGTTAGTATCCCATAACACAAGTCTTATTTAAGAACTTACTTTGGGGCTAGCTCAATCTGTGTGATTTGTCCGTATATATTTATTTATTTATTTTATTTATTTATTTACATAGATATTTTCATACATACATTGATATATTTACCAAACTATTATAACGTTATTTTAATTCAAGCATTGTAAACGTCATCATCATGTCTTTGTTAGTCTTCGCTGCAGGAGCATGACATGACCCTCTCTGTACTACCAGAGCCATATATTAGAGCAGAGCAGTCGGAGAATCAATTCAATGCAAACATCACAGCAAAAAGTAAAATACTAATTTATTTCAGTTGCAGATCTCCCGTTGCCAGCGCCGGTGTACGGCGTGCCAGCAGACCTGCACGACACTCCGCCGGGTGCCTATGGCCCTCCTTCGCCAATCATCTTCCCCAGCCAGGTCTACGAGGGTCCTCCACCACCCATCTCCAAGCCCAGGCCCATATACGGACCCCCGAAGCACTACGGACCACCGAAGCAATCCTACGGTCCTCCCAAACCAATCTACGGACCACCAAAGAATAATTATGGACCTCCGAAATTCAGCCTCCCAAAGCCCACGTACGGAGCACCATTTAAACCACCAAAGATCAGCTTGCCGAAACCGATATACGGTGTACCAAAGCCAGTTTACGGTCCGCCTAAACAGGTGTACGGACCGCCAAAACCGATTTATGGAACTCCTCTGATAAGTGCGCCGAGTCTACCGAACTTGCCTGTCGCTGAACTTCCTCCTGTTACCAGCAGCATCGGCAGCATCAGCTCCAACATCGATCTTGGCTTGAATCTGCCAGCTCCAATCTATGGAACACCTATACCGTCTCATCCATTGGATCTAAAACCTAATTTCCCAGTCCCGGCTGAGACTTACGGACCTCCAGGCCATTCAGTAGGTCCCATTGGTCCAAATGACCAAGTTGTAGTCCATGATAGTGAAGTTGGTCATTACGGACCACCTCAACCCGATCCGAACCCTAAGCCTCCGCATCCAGGTATCCCCGCACCTCCAACGCCACCTCACGTACTGTACGATGGCTGGAAGCCGATCCCTGGAATATCCTCGAAGCCAGTGAATGAACATCATATAGAACAAAACATCGGCGACCAATATGGACCTCCTCCTCCAGCGCCACAAGTCCAAGAAATCCACGTCAACCTCGATGGCCAATCTTTGCCAGATGCTCACCAACATCATTCTTTCAGCAGCAATTCAGCTCAAATTACCACTGGCTACTCTAGCGTCCATCAAGATGCTTTGGCCAACATTGACTTAAACGCTATTGTTGGTGGAGATTCCAATCACATTGACCAGTCTAAGACAGTTTACGAAGCGCATTACACTGAGCCCGCCCATCACGAAGAAGATCTAGCTATTATCCAAAGCTCAATTCCTTCCGGATTGTCTATCCCTTCAGGACTAGACAAGCCTATTGACACATATTCCGCTCCACCTCTAGACTCACTGTCAAACGGTCCTTACCCAGCGTCGATCAGACAACAAGGAGCTAAAGGCCTCTTGCCTCCATCAGGAATCTATGGAGTTCCTCCAGGAAGTCACTACGGTGCTCCGCCAAAGCCGCTTCCATCAAACCTACCAATTCCTTACGGCAGTCACTCAGGAGGAGGCCACACTGGCGGCAGCAACCCAAGGCATCCAATCAAATTCAGAGAGAGTGTACCAGAAGGTCTGTTTCAACATATCGGCAAGGTCACCCGCCACAAAGACTTCCACAGTATAGACCACCTCGTCCAAGGACCTCAATACCTGCCACCGCCGATCCGTGACATAAAAGACGTGGGTCACCAAACTGGAAACCATGGTGTTGGAAGCCTAGCATTGTCCATCGAACCGACGAACTTGTACAGCCTGCCCCACGCAGGAAACCCTATCAACTTTAACTTGCAACAGCCTAGCAGCACTTACGGATCCCCGATAGATTCTTACTCAGTGCCTTTGCTGACGGTTGGTGTCAGTGACCACGCGACTTCAGGTTCAAGTACCAACTCTGTAACAGCTACGCTCGACGGTACAATTCTTGCCAACTTATCCAACGAGGATGCAGCGGCAATTCTTAAGCACTGCCCATATCATGAAGCTATTCTTAAAGCTGCTAAGTACGGAAACAAAATATCATCGGAATTGGCGTCCAGCTACGTTGCTAGTTTGAGCTCTTTAGGATCGACTCTTTCTAAGAGCCAGCAAACTCTGATCTCGCCAAATAACGCCTTTAACACCCCGGCGCCTGGTAGCGAAAGCGTTTCCTACAATACAAAAGACTTGGCTACTGCATCACATACTTTGGTGCAGTCGATTGTTCCAAGCAACGATATCAAGAAAGAAAAATATGAGAAAGGAAGCATACACAAAGGAAAAGCGATTAAAGACAAACATAACTATAAAGACGAGAAACTACAGTTTGTTTCTGAACAGATTCAGCAGACTTCCGAAAAGATCAGGCATCTGAGCGAAGAAGCAAAGCAGTTGCAGCAAAAGATTGTATCGTCTAACCAGAACATCCACCACGGGAACAGCCACGGTCATCATTACAACCAGGAAATACCCGTAAAAGGAAAACACGCGAGTTACTCGCTGCAGATTCAATCCGCTGATGGTTCTGGTGGAAAGGCTGGTCCTCCGTCGATCCCTCATGAACAATTACTATCTGAAGGATTACTACAAAGCATTTTACAAGCTATTGAACAACCTTCTTCAAACCAAGGTCCTCAAATTCAAACAGCGAAAGCGCAAAATGTCCAAAACGTTCAACACGTCCAAACGCAAGGTAATTTCCAACCTAGCTCTTCAGACTTTGCTAATATAGATTTCGGAGGTCTCACTTTACCAGCAGGCTATGAACCTATCGATAGAACGAAAGATAAAAACAAGAATACAGACCAGGAGATCCAAAGCTCAAATAAAGACATCAAATCTGTTCTGCACAGGGAAATTGTCCACCATCACAGGGGAGATATCCCTGAATGTGATCTGAGAGCTGAACATTCCGTCAAACACTCAGTTATTGTCCCACCACCGAAAATAGAGAACATACAACCAGTAGATGAAATAGACGATAACGATGTTGCAATTTTCTTCGGCAACAGTGCTTCGGCGAGTGCGAAGAACGAAGCGACGGAAAAGAATGAGCCAGTGACAGAAATCTCAGTAGCAACGAGCATAAGTGAGAATGTGGATCAGTACAAAAAGTCTGAATTCGGCGACAAGATTGCCAAGTCGTGAGCGGTAGGTGTTGCGGTAGATTCTAGTCTGTTTTTACCAGTGAGCAGTTGACTGATGATGCTACAATGGTAACCAAAGCATATCGTTCGCCACCGTTAAACTTAAACCGTATTTCACTGCAATATTCTTATATGAAATTGCTAAGTCTTATTTTACCGCATGTTACTTCATCCGATTGAAAAAAAACGGCTGAAAATATTGCGCGCCATAACGTATTTACAAAAGAAAAAATACTTTTTAGTGATGCGCAATTTTATAATAGTCGATTTTACATTATTCGAATAACTTAAATCTATTGTGCTCTTAAAATTTCTAACTCAAATAAAGACTTGATTAAATATAAAATAAGCAATATACTACAATTAATTGCTCAATAATGCAAAAAATATTTTTAAAACGCTCACTGGCGCCATTTTCGGTAAACAAAGCCATCAGATGCTAGAGACGTCTGAATTGACTAAATTCCGCGTCTTTTAACCGAATATTTAGTTTAGAGACAGAGTCATTGTTGGTAGTTTGGCTAATTTAAAGCGGCTCAGTCGATGGTAATTTTGAAATAAGTTTATTCATAACTTTCTTAAGTGCGCTACAAATTTTCATAATTACCATATATGAATGTGCTAGGAATAATTTGCCGAACTATAGTAATATTAACGATTCGCTGTTACGGACAAATAAAATGGCTGCAACGAACGAATTCTATGCTTTCTTTTATTTTTCCTTGGACAGCGAGGATTTAAAATTACTAGATTTGGATCGCATCCACAGTACGTTAGATCTAGGAATTTAGATCTTTCTGCACTACCCTGGGTACGGTCCAAATATGTTATATTTAAAGTTAGCTTGCCCCCGGCTAAGGAAAGACATCTCGGTGTTTCTCGGCATTACGTGTTCTTCGCCTAATTACCATACCCTTTTTTATTTTTTGCTAATTTCTTTTAAAAACATTGAAATGTGAAACATATTTAAGATACGAATTTAATATTAAAATTGGCATTAAACTAGTACAAGTCATTTGCGAGTTATTGAAACTGAATATTTTTATGGGAACGGTAATTAGATAAATCTGATACTTTAAGTAACGGTAATTAGAAAATAACAATAAATCTATGTAAAAATAAGAGAAATAAGCCGTAATTGGTCACATTTTACCTATTAAAAAATTGCGAACACATCCCATTTTGCTCTCTCTCTCTCTCTCTCTCTCTCTTTTAAAAATAAAATAAACTACTGTACCCATCAAGCTGCAATTTTAATCTGCTTCAAAAGTTTGTATTAACCGATTACAATAATCGCTTATAGTTATTTTTAGCGATTATTACAATTCAAAACAAAAATAATAAAAATTACAAATAAAAATCAATAACCATTAATTGTTAACAATGCATAATGTTTATTTAGAATACTGCATTATGCTGTATTCTAAATAAACAATTAAAAACACTTTATCACGAGTATTGTATTTTTTATAAACACTTATTGCCTTATAGAAACAAATCAACATTAAAATAAAATTATTTTAATACGGTTTTTATCGCTATTACTATTATTATTAACATATTCTCAGCTATTCGTTACATCTTCATTCAATAAGTCAAAGATATTAAAATGCACTTAAATTAGTATAACTTTATATTTTAATTTTACATCAATTCAGTCTTTTTCAGGAGGTAGACATAAAACACAATAACTAGAGATTTAAATCTTTTTAGATAACAACAATAGGTCTAGCTTAAAGCTAATCTTAAGCTCCGCTTTTCTGTATCTATTCATATTATTAAAATAAATAAACTAGGTATATTTTTGTTTTAGAAATAAGTTGGTAACTTAATTATAAATATAGACGAGTATGTTTTAAGAGCCAAACCAGTCTGTTTTACATTTTTTATTAATTATTAATATTAATATAAATTAATCGGAATCATTTGACGAGCTCCGTGGTGCAGAGGTCATCACGCCGGTCTGCGATACGGATGGTCCCGGGTTCGATCCCCAGTCAGGTCAAGATGGAAATGTTCTTTTTCAGATTGGCCTGGGTCTTGGATGGTTATATGTATGTATTTGTTAAAAATATGGTGTCGTTGAGTTAGTATCCCATAACATAAGTCTCGAACTTACTTTAGGGCTAGCTCAATCTGTGTGATTTGTCCGTATATATCTATTTATTATTTTATTAATCATCAGTATCAAAAAATGAGAATTTTGGCATCTTATACTTAACACTAATATTCGGAACATTTGTCGTTGTTGTGAACGACGGCACTGTGAGACTAAAATCAACGGGAGAGACAGGAGCCCAAAAGCTATCTGTATTAGATAAATCTAAGCTACTCTCCGCCTTTTCGACATTATGAAACATCTTATCGGTATAATTTTTAGAAATAGATTTAGAAGAAGCGAAAATTGCATCGTAGATGTAATATTAGGTTTGTCTTATAATATAGAAGATTTAGTAGCGCTGAAAATTGGTCGTTGTGAACAATAATTTAATAGAACGGTAATTATATATCTATGGTAATTAGCATACGGTTATTAGAAAATCGCATATTTTCTTAAATATTTCTAAAACCTATAGAGTATGCGAATAGTATATTAATACAATCAATAGAGCTCAAAGTATTGCCTCTATTTAAAAAAGAACCGAGGATTAAGCGTAACCAATGTAGTACAAAAATAAGTATATGGTAATTAGAAACGTTTTAAACCAAGGATACGGTAATTATACACTAACGTGCTTTAATAAAAATACACCAGCATAACAGACGTGCGCCTGCTGACGGGTCGCGAGATGAACTGAGGGCTCGCTGCGCGGATAGTAATGATGTGCCACATACTGATATTTAGGGATGTGCATCCAGGAATCGAAATCGCTACGGTAATTGTAATTTTAGGCAGGACATGCGAGTATTAATTGATAATAATTAACTGAATGGTTCTAATGAATGGATATTTTGATATGCGATACATATTACCTTGTACTCTTTAAAATGTTCAATAAAGAAAATTAATTCCGTGCTTTATAAAAATTAATGGCAAGTTTTAACATTAAGTTGGTGTGTGGACGCGTCACGGTGATTAGAGAACAGAGGTTTATGAAATTAATTTAACCAGAAAACGTCTTAATAGATGCCTATGTTTTTGTATATATCTCAATACGGATGTTAACAAATTAAAGAAAAAATTACACCTCTTGAATTTTACAATATTATGGATATACAAGCTCGGACACGTAAAAACTAGCTGTTCGGAGAATGGCCGATCTACCTATCATGGACTGTATAATTTGCAAAGTTATTGATTAGTTTTGTATGCATAGGAATATCTTTGATCTGATACGTACGATCTTACGTAGTTACATTTTATGAATGCTGGATTATAGTTACTTGATTAAGCATGCCACTGATTAACCCAAGAACTGGTATCATTTGGAAAAAATGTAGCCATATTATGAACCATTTAATTAATTCGACGTGAAATATTTAGAAAGTAAACATCCGGCAGTGAAGATTTAAACAAAAGTGGTTGGACTGCTTTCTTTGCCGGGGGCTTTTAATTTATAATTTTATTTATATTAACCGTAGTTTAAGCGTTTGCAGTATTGGGTGTTATTTATATTGATTCGATCGAATTAATCTTAAAGTATGTACTGTTTTGTACAATATTTTGTTGTATTTAAGAATAAAATGTACAGTTAATTTATGATTTTGTCTGTTTGATTTCGTTTTTCCACTTTACCTTTCCATTTCACACATTTTCTGTCTTCAATATTAAAAATCTATGATTTTTATGGGTATCATTTTGTAAGAAGAGGCATATGTTTTCTCCACACAACGATAAATCTCAAAAGCCCTACCTACCAGACCTTTAGTTTATGTTACTACATAAAGTAAAGGTCTGGTATGTAGTAAACTCAGAAAACCTTCCACCTGTATCGAGAAAGAACAGAATAAAGAACAAAGATCACCAAAGACAAGCGAATAACAGAACCTATTGGAAATTGGAGGCACAAATGCTGAAATAACAAATCATCCTTACATAATATAAAATGAAGTCGCGATCGCTGTCTGTTCACTTAGATCTATTAAGCCACTCAAAGGAATTTAATGTAGTTTTCAGCAATGAGTGTGATTCATAAGGAAGGTTTATAACTTATTAGTACCTATAATACATTTTTGGGCTCAGTTGGGGAGGGCTACTGGTACCAAATAAAGTTTTTTAGAAGTGCCTAAAGCCACCTTCGACTACCGTCATCAGATCAGGTCTATGATACCATATTGCATTATCATCTTACTTACATAAATAAGGACTAACATTTATTGCTCAACTCAATTAGTTAAGGACAGTGCTTCAAAATTGGGTTTCATGATCTTACCCTCACAGATAAACAAAGCTTGAGCAACATGTTTGAAAACAAAAAAAAGCTAGAGTGAACACCCATGCTAGAAATAGATCAAACTATATAGGTATGTATGTTATTGGTTATTACATACATATTAGACCTATATAGGTGCTGTAGTGACAAAACACATAAATGCTCTGTCCACCAATCTGTTCACATATCTACACTCGTAAGAAACACAAAAAGCCTTTTAAGACCCGTCAAGCACTGATTGGTCTGGTTTCCTAAATATTAATTTACACAAATTAATGGATAACTAAAATGATGATTGGTGGCCCCCGTTGTGCAGTAAATAACATCAGCGACATAATAAGACGCATACTTGTAATTCTACACGAAGAAATGATTATGGGACCAAGACTGGAAACACAATTTTTTTACAAAAAATTTTATCCTCTGAACAATTTGCATGGGAATATCGAAAAAAAAATGTGTTCACGGCATTGGTCCCATGAGAAGCAGTTCAAATTAAGAAGCTAAATTAACCCTTAAGGATGCCCAGTATTTCACTAAATATGACAGGTTTTGTCTGCAATTCTGGAGCTGTCCAAGGGGGGTTGGCGTCGGGGTCAAGGAAGCAGCTGGCAGTAATAACTTTACCTTATGCAAATGGTATAATGGCCGAGCGAGCTCCAATGCACTACAGTACAGTATACTAGAACTAGGAATGCAACTAAAAGATTGTACCATTGGGAGATTTGACCTAATTTCACATCACTTGCAACAAAATGCAGACAACATTTTTAACCTTGAAGACAACTCATACGTATATTGTCCTCTTGTCGTTCTGTTTATATGAAAGGGAAAGATACTGTTACTTTCTCTTTCGAACAGCCGAAAAAACGCTCAGATCAAGACAAGAAAGATAAAAATGGATGACTTCACTTTGCTTGCTTGCGGGTTAAGCTAAGCTCGTTAAGCTCAAGATTTTTAAGCAAACTTTTAAGTAACATTTTAGAGTAATTCACATCATACTGAAAATGTATGGACTTCTTGTATTTAAGTACTCCTTAAATCCAATATATACATATAAAATAGGTCAATTTCACGTACGACTTTTATGATAAGTCTTAAAAAGAAGGAGTACTGAAATAAATGTACAAAATAAATTGTTGACGAACTATAAACTAGACACAATAGAAGTTTTATTGTTATGATAGTATTTTACTAAGTAGTATGGAGCCGTGCGGTTCCCGGCAGAGTAGAATAGAATCACTCCAAGTCATCCCGTGGATGTCGTAAAAGGCGACTAAGGAAACACAAGCTAAACGAAGCTTATTAACATCAAAGAGACCTCTCCAACCCGTCTGGCCAGCGTGGAGAGTGTAGGCCAAATCGTCTGACTACTCAGGCTAGTATATGCTCTGATAGTACTGAGAGGGTCGTGCTCCAGCAGTGGAGACTAAAAAACCTGATGATGATGATGATGATAATGTTATGATAACGTCTATCTATAGACGTATAGTCCCCGTCAACTGGTTTAAGAATTAAATAGTCGAGATTTAATCGATTTCATTTGCAATAATCGACCGACTGAAACACATGGACGTTGGCAAGCACAGCACAACCAATGTCAAAGAAACAACAAAAACAAGTAAATGTCAAAAAAGTAGGTAAGCAAAGCGAAAAGCGAATTAAGTTGAATTGTTTTTGTGATCAAAATAAAAATGTATTTATTTACGTAACTATAATATATTTTTAAGAAAATGGATTTTGATACCCCTAGTTCTTTAATCTTGGGAAAAATTTGTGAAGGATGCTTAAGTGTGGGACGTAAACTAACTCCAATTTGTGGAGATGAAAGTAAAGGGTTCCACTTCATACTGGAGGATGTCGTAAGTTTTTTGAATTTAGAACACTATTCGATCGAACGTCGAACGTCAAGAGATTTAAAATAAAAGACAAAAGTTTATGTATTTCTTTTGTTTTTGTTACCCAGTTATTGTGTATTTATTGCTTTAGTATTCATAATTAAATTAGTATTTGCCTGCTCTATTTAAATTTCAAGGCCCTATCGGTTTGTAGTCAAGATTAAAATTGTTACAGAAATCTAATCATATTGATGAAAAAGCACTACTGAATTTTACTATTCTGAGTACTGAATTTAGGAAATTAAAAAAGTGTTGGGCCTTGATTACATACTTAATTTTTGATGTCAGTAAGTAATTTACACATCTAAGTTTAAAACATCAGACTGCCGAGCGCATTTTCTCCAAGAGACAGCAACTTCCAATTTTAATTAATAAATAAATATATATAGGCAAATCACCCAGATTGATCAATTAATCTTAGAAAGTAGAATGTGGACTGACTCATACAGAATATAGTATATTTTTTAACCTACAAAACACTTCTAGCACAACATGAGCCACACCGTCCTCCTCTGCTGGGAATGCTCTGCCATTCTGCAGAGGACACTGAAATTCAGGGAGCAAGTGAAACATGCTCGGGATAGCCTCATCAGGCACATGGTGAGTACTAGACAGACTTCATTCTGTTGTTAGGGGCTAACACAGTTGAAATTTAGAATCGTGCGCCTGTGTGCTTTTCTGCCCTCAGTTGTTCCGGGTGGTCATAAAAAAAATAACCTGAACCTAAATTCTTGTCTGCCCTAAGTCGTTCCGGGTGGTCATAAAAAAAATAACCTGAACCTAACTTCTTTTCTGCCCTCAGTTGCTCTGGGTGACCATAAAAAAATCTGGGCGCACAATTCTCAATCCAAGCCGCTAACACTGTTGTGTGAATTCTAGTTTAGAAAACTATCGCTCTGTCTGTTATCCTGTTCATTCCCAAGTAGGGTTAGTGTCATCATCATTATCATCAGGTTTTTTTAGTCTCCACTGCCAGCATGACCCTCTCTAGTAAGTACTACTTGAGCCATACATTAGCCAGATCAGTCAGTAAGAAGATTTGGCCTACAAACTGGCCGGATGGGTTAGAGAGGTCTCTTTGATGTTTATAAGCTTTGTTTAGCTTGTGTTTCCAAAGTTGCATTCACACACAACATCCACGGGAAGACTTGAAGCGGTCCTATTCTACTCTGCCGGGAACCAATTGGCGATAAACAGAATTAGATTCCTATCTGGTGCCAAGCGTTCTGGCAAAAGCTCTGTAAAGTTTTGTACAAAAAATCATAGTTTGATTGCACTGCAGACTATAATATTTGCATGTGTTAAAGAATAAAAATAGATGTTATGAATTTATTTAAATTATTATGAAAATGTACATAATCTAAATAAATGTATTGATTGGAAATGCTTTTTATTGTACTAAGTTGTAGGATGATGAATATCTGTAGATTGTGGCACAAAGTGCTCTTTGTGTATATATCCTACCCTAAGGTTAAGAAAATAGGGGTACATATTATCACATCTGTTTCCCTTATGGGGTTGACAAGGCACGAGGTCATAAGACCCAAAGGCCATATTTGTGTTGATAGGTGTGTATGTAAAAAAGCCATGCAGTTCCCGGCAGAGTAAAAAAGTATCACTACAAGTTTTCCCGTGGATGTCGTACAAGGCGACTTAGGAAATACAAGCTAAACCAAGCTTATTAACATCAAAGAGACTTCTTCAACCCATCTGGCCAGCATGGAGAGTGTAGGCCAAATCCTCTGACTGCTCTAGTAGTACAAAGAGAGTCGTGCTCCTGCAGTGGAGACTAACAAAGACGTAATGATGATGATGAAAATTGTCGTGTATGTGAAAAGAACGGAATCAAAATAGCAATAATGTAAATCTAGCACAGCTTCGCTTATTGAAATGATTCCTAAGTTTTCGCCCATTTCCTTGACTGGCTTTTATGGTCTGCCGGGATGAGAAACAACTGGTACATTCTAAGTTTTTTCTTGACTCCCTGTCAGCATGGAAGTCTTATTGAGTTATATATTATAATAAGATAATAAAATACGGGTTATTTACGAATTGTTAAGTTGTTTTTAGGGTTCCGTACAAAAGTTGAACAACGGAACCCTTATAGGATCACTCGAGCGTCTGTCTGTCCGTCCGTCCGTCTGTCACAGCCGCTTTTCTCCGAATCAACTGAACCAAATTAGATGAAATTTGGTAAGATAGTGTAATCCTATGACCCAAACACGGATGTGCAAAGTAAATAAAGATTTTTTTTTAAATAAGGGTCATTTTGAGGGGCCCAATTACAAAATTTTAAAAGAAAGTTTTGCAAACCTTACTGTGTCATATATCAAATGAAAGGGCTCATTATGAGGATCGCAAAAATATTTTTTATTGTTCGGGTAAAATCAATACTTTTGATTTTATTCACGAAAGAAGGCAAAAATTGACCATTCCTCCCCCCCCTGATCTCCGAAACTACTGGGCCGAAAATTTTGAAAAAATTACAAAATATAGTTAATTCCTTGAAGATTACAGGAAAAATAATAAGAATTCTATCACTTGAAAATTAAGTGGTAAACTCACAATAATAAGTTCATCTAGGGAAATAGTTCACTAAAACACCACTAGATGGCGCTAGTCAATTGAATACAATATATTTGCACATTGTGTGTGTGTTCACGAAGCATATTGTACGGAACCCTCATTGCGCGAGTTTGACTCACACTTGGCCGGTTTTTTTTAAAGTAGGTTTTATTTTTTATATTATTACAGCTACACCAGAGCGCCTTAACTCCCCTCTCCCGTCTAAGAGTCACCAGGAATGACTTCACGACACACATCACATATTCCTACAAGACTGAACATGTTGGTGACAATCAGGCAGACATAAACAAGGATGTGGAAAGGATACGAGAGAAAAGCCAGAATAGGAACTTTCAAGTATAATAAGTTTCTTTTGTTCCATATCTATTTACCGTATCAAAGTAAATAAAATAATTTTTGACAAAAAATCTAATTTAGTATCATACCTATTTAAAAAAATATATATTTTACGGACAAATCACACAGATTGAGCTAGCCCCAAAGTAATTTCGAGACTTGTGTTATGGGATACTAACTCAATGATACCTACTATATTTTTTTACAAATACATATCTAACTATATAATCAATACTACGATACTATATTTTATAATAAATACTTATATACCCGTCTGGCCAGCGTGCAGAGTGTACGCTAAATCCTCTAACTGCTCTCAATACTCAATACTTTATTGCTTCCTTAATGTGCTCTGGCTAATATATGACTCTGGTAGTACACAGAGGGTCGTGCTCCTGCAGTGGAGACTAACAAAGACCCGTTGATGATAATGACTTATATAGATAAACATCCAAGACCCAGGTCAATCTGAAAAAGATCATTTTCTATCTTGACCTGACCGGGGATCGAACCCGGGGCCATCCGTGGCGCAGGCGTGTTGAGCGCTGCGCCACGGAACTCGTCAAATAAAAATATAAAAAAAAACTGATTATAAATTTACAATTTATAATCGGTGATTATTTGGGGTCGGTGCCAACCAATATAACAAAGATAGTTTAATCTTTTAAAACCAACCTTCGGGCAGCACGAGAATGCTTAAGTTTATTTTTACTTTGGCAACCACTGCGCCTTGGAGGTCGACAAAAAAAAAAAAAAGTTCTCATTTTACTTACTTCTACTTATTTTTATTTGCGCGGTTATCTCGCGTTCGGCTGGACCGATTTTGATGCGATTTCAAGAAAATTATTTGAATTCTGGATGTTTTAGTAAACAAGTTGGTCTTTGAAAGCGGTTCCATTTGAATTAATATGAATTTCAGAACGATAAACCCGAGGATTCGCCGCATCACCCAGTAGCCTTCATCAAAATAGAAGAGAGAGAGGAGTTTGATGATGAGGGAGTGTTTGCAGACGACAATGTGACGGGGGACACTACTGACGACAAGGATCTGCAGGTCTGTATAACATACATACATATCACACCTTTATCCCTTACGGAGTAGACGGAGCCTAGGGTCTGAAAGGCCTCGCTTAGCATGTTGATGGGCTTAAAGATGGAATATAGAATCAAAATAGTGATGGGTTGCTAGCCGCACCGCCTATTTAGTATGTCATAGGACGAGAGACGAGCAAGCGGGTCACCTGATGGTATTTTATCTTATCTTATCTTCTTTGGGGCCGATCATAACTCGGAAGCACATCTAACCTTTGGGTTATTTTGTACTTACCCCATGCCTTACTCACCCACACGGTGATTCCTGAAGAAGGACTGCATGAGCTTCAGGATATCACCTGGTGCGTAGTGCCTGTAGTCCTCTAGATCAGGATACGCCGATCCGAAAAGGTCCAAACGCTTACCAGCCAAAGAGTCGCAGTAGCACAAGATGTGCACCTGATTGTAAGTGATCACCGCTGCCCGTGGTACTGCAACACCAGGGGTGTGACCATAGCGTTGCCGGCCTTTTATTTTTCCCTCCCAGAGGGGAGAGGGGATGGGCCTCCGGCTCTTTCACTCACCGAACGAAGCATAGCAGCGATATAGCTACTACTCATACGTCGATTTTTGTGAGAGTGTGGTACTTCCCTGGACGAGACGGCCCATTCATGCTACTAGCAAAAGTGAATTTCACCGGTAGCAAGGCTCTTCCACAACTAATATACTTATATATATGTATATATATACATGGCGAAATTTTGATCGTTCCGGACCATTAAAGGGGTGATTCAGCCTGTCAATATAAACAACTTTTCCTATGGGACAAATGCTGTAAACTCGAAAAAAAAATCGACATTCCTATACAAATTGCCCGGGCGGCTGAACACTTTTGTATGAAAATGTCGAAATAAAATTTGAGTTTCCAGCATTGGTCCCATAGGAAAAATGGTTCATATCGACGGGCTGAATCACCCCTTTAAGGGTCCAGAACGATCAAAATTTCGCCATGTATATAATTATTTTTATAAATATAATTAACTGATTTTTTTAAATATTAGGCAGTGTTAAAGTCCGACGCTTACGACGAAGTACCAGTGAAGCGGAAACGGAAGCGGAAAGTGGAAGACCACCATTTTGACGACTCCGACGACGAGCCGCTGAAGAGGAAGGCAGAAGAGAAGAATAAGAAGAAAGGTGAGTGTCATTCTTTGGACAAATAGAAGTTGAATAGCCGTGTGGTTCCCGGCAGAGTAGAATAGGACCACACCAAGTCTTCCCGTGGATGTCGTAGAAGATGACTTAGGGAACACAAGCTGAACAAAGCTTATAAACATCAAAGAGACCTCTCCAACCCGTCTGGCCAGCGTGGAGAGTGTAGGCCAGATCCTCTGACTGCTCTGACTTATATATGGCTCTGGTAGTACAGAGAGGGTCGTGCTCCTGCAGTGGAGAAAATATTTAAAACAACCATCTTTGATGCATTAGTTGTTAACAATAAAAGAATCATTAAAATCGATTCACAACTGACTGAGTAATCGCGTAACAAACATACAAAAATTAAAAACTACAAATGAATTAAGAACTTCCTCCGTTTTTAAAGTCGGTTAAAAAGTCCTGATGATGATGATTATTGATGATGATGTTGATGTTGACAGAAAAGCCAGCTAAGCGGCGAGGCAAACGTGAGAAGCCATCCGGCGTCGTGAACAACGCGAGGGTTGAAAACATGCTCCGGAGACTGAACGTGCCCAGTGGCCAGATCCAGATGGTTGTTCTCAGCTGGGAGGAGGTGAGTGCAAACAACTTGCTGCGAGTGAACAACTCGCTGTGGAGACAACGTGCAGAGCGGCCAGATCTAGGTCAGTTTCCTTAAACTATGGAACCAGTTGTTATTATGGGACTAATGTTGGGAACTTTGGTACAAATTGCTCCGATTACTTTTAGATGAACATCTATTTTTTGGTTCCCAGCGTTGGTCCTATAGTAAAAGTAGTTTATACTGACGGGCTGATTTGTTGGTTTGAGGGACTGCAGTGTTTACCGCATCACCCAGTTGGTTAGTTTTTTTTTAGTATTTAATGTGGTGCGAAAACATGTAGAAAAAAATCGGCCAAGTGCGTGTCGGGCCACGCGCAGTGTAGGGTTCCGTAGTTGCGAATGACAACTTTGAGTTCACACTGTTCACACTCGCACATCACAGTTTAACGACCAAAAACATAACGAACAATGAAAATTGTATGAAATTTTACATTTTCCAGTACATTTTATAAGTTGGTTGCCTATAACTTTTTAGTTTGCACTTAGTACTCAGCTCTGATAGTTTTCCTTTCAAGTTCAGTATATATACTAGTGCTGTAATTTTTTTCACGTATTCATATATAACCGTTTAGCAGATAGAGGGGGGGACACTTACATCTAACAAAAATTTGCACTTTAAAACCAAATATTTCTGAAACGGATCCTTTAACCGAAAAATGGTGTTTTCACCCTCACAATATTTTTTAAAGGCCTATTTAACGATACCCAACACAATGGGTTTGTATGAAAAAATATTACTCCCTCTTTACTTGTGGGAGCTACCCTAAAAAATTTTTTTTTAGATTTTTTTGGCATGATTAATATGCATACCCATACCAAATTACAACGTTCTAGTACTTATAGTCTCTGAGTAAAACCGCGGACGGACAGATAGACAGACAAACATGGCGAAACTATAAGGGTTCCTAGTTTACTACGTGTTTATATTTAGAGCAGTGGACTGATTTTTACGAATAAGGGTTTTATACGTAGTAGAGGCAGATCGAATTGAAAGAAGCTTACCTTTGCTGGACTGCTGGTGATCGTGCAGAAGTCGGTCTATAGCACCTGGGGACGGCTTCCAAGATGTAACGGCTCATTCAAACTCACCCCACACCTGGTTACCTTCCAGTACTATACCGATATGCGGCAAACGGTGCTCCTCTCAATCAGTCGGCCTCAAGATGTTCAGGTTACGCAATGTGATGAATTTATAGTATATCGAGAACAACGCGATATGAAATTACGAGAACAATACAAACGAAAAAAAGGTGTGCTTATTGCACCGACACGACAACGAACGAGACTCTACGAAGTTAACTTGTGTAGTGAAAAAAGTGACTTGCGTTTTTTTTACTAAAACCGATAGTGTTGCCAGGCGAAATATTAGTTTTATTTTCTTAAAGTTTGGCAAACGAGTTTCTTTAACACTACGGAACCCTAAAAAAGAAAAGTAAAGAAAGCAATATAAATATAATCATACAAAATCCTTCAGGCGAGTAGGCGAGCAATTACGTTGAAAAGAGGTGAAAAATTGCCTGCAACGGCTTATTTTCTGAATAAACGTTTTGAATCATTTGAATCTTTGTGCAGGTGGAGGCGGAGCGGGGCAAGGCGCTGGAGAGCCCGGGGTTCACGCGCCACGAGTACCGCTGCTACGACTGCGTGCTGGGGTTCAACCATCGCGGCAAGCTGCTCGACCACCTCAAGAAGCACGACCCGGTGAGACATGCTTGTTTATCGCTGTCTCTTTTTTTATGTCATAGGACGGCAAACGAGCAAGCGGGTCACCTGATGGTAAGTGATCTCCGCTGCCCATGGACAACTGCAACACCAGGGTGAGACAAGAGCGTTGCCGGCCTTTTAAGAGAACGTAGACTCGTTTTTTGAAGGTTCCAATGTCATATCGATCTGGGAATACCGCCGCAGGAAGTTGATTCCACAGTTCGGTCGTACGTGGCAGAAAGTTTCTTCTAAAACGTACAGTGGTTGACTGCCAGTTATCCAGGTGGTAGGGATGAAACTTTACTTTCTGTCGGGTAGTACGGTGGTGAAACTCTGCGGCAGGTATTAGGTTGAACAATTCCTCGGAGCATTCCCCATGATAGATGCGATAAAGAATGCACAAGGATGCGACATCCCTACGCAGAGCCAGAGGATCGAGATGCCCGACGACCTCGTACACTATAACTTATAATGTACTACAGACACTAAATATATACTTAGTCTTTAAATATATATTTAGCTGTGGTAGAGCCACGTTCCCGGCGAAAATCACTTTTGCTAGTAGCATGAATGGGCCGGCTCGTCCGCGGAAGTACCACACTCTCACAGAAAATCGACGTTTGAGTAGTAGCTTTGAAGCTTCTATGCTTCGTTCGGTGAGTGAGGGCGCCGGAGGCCCATCACTCTTCCCCTCTGGGGAGGGAAAAATAAAAGGCCGGCAACGCTCATACCCCTGGTGTTACATTAGTCCATGGGCAGATGATCACTTGCCATCAGGTGACCCGTTGACCCGTTGAGGAGCCCGATGGTCCAGTGGGTGTGAGCTCTATGAGCGCTTACGCATGTTAAGCAACCCCTGGTGCAGTCCCTACTTGGATGGGTGACCGCAAGTGGCATAAAAATATCTCGAACTCCTCCGTGATTCGGAAGGCACGTTAAGCCGTTGGTCCCGGCTGTCATCGTTGATGGCAGTCGTGAAGCTGTGTCAGATGCCTTAAGGCAGCTTGAAAAATCTGACACCAGTGTTGGCCACTTACACATACGAAAAACAACATCAGGTGACCCGCTTGCTCGTTTGCCGTCTTATGACATTAAAAAAAGTATAGTCGCACGAGTACCGCTGCTCGACCACCTGAAGAAGCACGACCCGGTGACACTAGCTTGTCCTTCATCGCTTTTTATCATCATCATTTCGTGTAGGTGACATGGTCAGTCGACCATGCACACCCTGGTGTCAGAGCTCTTCGGAACCGCCTCTCGGCCTCTGACGTAGTTCCTTTAACGACTACCAGATGGCAGCCGGGACCAACGGCTTAACGTGCCTTCCGAAGCACGGAATCATCTTTCTTATCAGACAATCAGGTGATTGATGCCTGCAATGTCCTAATCAAACTGGAAACAACAAAGTATACTTCCCGCGGGAATCGAACCCACGACCCCCGGGTCAACAAAGCAAACGCCTTAACCACTGGACCACGGAGGCAGTCGCTTTTGTTTAAACACTATACAAATATTTGTTTGTGAACTCGCGATATTGTTATACCACTGTGGTCACCCATCCAAATGGTGACTGCGCCCAGGGTTGCTTAACATACGGATGCGCTAATAATGTTAGTAGGTAGCGCTATTAGTTAGAAACATTTTAAAGTGTCTTTTAAATAGGTTTATATTCATTTCTCTAAATTGCCTGGGTTTTGTTATACATTTTCGGCGTCATGACAACAACGCTATTTAATAAAAGTGTAGTTTTGCTGAGTGGAGTCAAGGGTGTGTCGAAGGTCATGTTGCACTTTGTATAGAAGTGTTTGATCGGGCGCGGGTGACATTCCGTGGTGTGTAGTGACACGCTGAGCGTGTTTGCAGGTCACAGAACAACTGTGCAACTTACAGACCTCACTTTTGTCAGGGGATCGATCATATCTGGGAATTAAAAAAAAATTTGGCTGAGTCACATTTTTAAGCGTGTGTCGAAGGTCATGTTATACTCAAAATTAAAATCAAAACGTTTACTCAAAAAATAGGCATTTGCAGACTTTTTTTCACGTCATATCATATTTAAAATTATCTTATTAGATAATATGTATTTATTAATTGTTCAAAAGCTACAGACTACTAGCGTTTCGGAACCGACCACTGCAGAGAAGAAACGCCGAAAGAAACTCTTATCAACAGTTTTGGTCGCCTACTCGCCTGAAGGGCTTTATATGATTACGAATATTTATTCCTTATTGTCTTTTTCTCTCATTTCTTTTTTCTGTTTTCATGTTACAATTTCAATATACATAGATTTATTATTTTTGGAACATGTTTATGTTAACGATCTAGTGTGCAAAGATAATAAACGACATATGATAGGTAGGTACTTAAAGTAGTCTCAAAGAGGCCGAGCAGACCAGTCCCCCCTGACAGCACCCGTTCACGAGTTGACGTGTGGATCAGCCATCGCTGAGCTCAACCATATTAGAGGGAACTCAACGACCCGACACACAACGCCGCCACCAGGTTGAACATTTTTAGTGAGCATGACTAACTCTAACTCTTAAGACATTGTCAAACAAAATAACTCTGTATAAAAGTGTTTGATCGGGCGCGGGTGACATCTCGTGGTGCGTAGTGACACGCTGGGCGTGTTTGCAGGGTGTAGGGTCGGCTCTCTGTGCGCTGTGCAACTCACAGACTCTACTTTTATTATGGGATCAATGCTGGGTATTCAAAAATATAGTCACATTTATACAAAAGAGTTCATTGGCGGGATGGGACCACGAGTCAAAAACCGTTCAGCCGCCCGGGCGAAATGTATTGGAAAAGTCGAATAATTTTAAAAGCATTAATCCCGTAACAAAAGTTGATATATTCAGGGGTGGAATTACTTTAAGCGTGTGTCGAACGTTATGTTACACTCTGTATAGAAGTGTTTGGTTGGGCGCGGGTGATATCCCGTGGCGCGTAGTGACACGCTGGGCGTGTTTGCAGGGTGTGGGGCACTGCCGAGTGTTCATTGCTGGGATAACGAGTCTAAACCCGTTCAGCCGCCCGGGCGAAATGTATGGGAAAGTAAAAAAAATGAGTTCTTAGCATTGATCCGATAGGAAAAGTTGATTATACAATATATAATAAAAACCCTGCTGTTGTTCCCGTGAAGGCCATATGGGTAGCTTGTGTAGGTTCTATTTATCGGAAAATAATAAAACCTATTACTAAATAACCTAATCCTAACTAATATTATAAATACGAAAGTGAGTTTGTTTGTTACGCTTTCACGCCGTATCTACTGAACCGATTATTGTGAAATTTTGCATACAGTACACATAGATTAGGGTACCGAGAAGGACATAGGCTATATATTACGCGGGTGAAGCCGCGGGTAACAGTTAGTAATAAATAAATAGAACCTACACTAGCTATCCTATATGACCTTCACAGGAACAACACGGTTTTTGTTACATATTGTATTGACGGACTGAGTCACCCATTTAAGCGTGCATCGAAGGTCTTGTTACACTCTGTATAGAAGTGTTTATTTGGGCGCAAGTGACATTCCGTGGCCTATAAAGACACGTGGGGCGTGTTTGCAGGCGGTGGGGTCGGCAGCCTGCGCGCTGTGCGCCGTGCGCTGCAAGGACGCGCACGCGCTCAGCGCGCACCGCCGCCGGCACCGCGTCAGGTGAGGACACTACTCTTTTATTTATTTACTCATTACATTGCATTACAAATGTTTAAATTCTATTGAATAAATAAATTCAACTAACAACACAAGCATCTTGTCAAATATTGCAATGGTCGAGAGGGAGGTTGTCATTATGAATCTAGATATTCTGCGACCGAGTAATAGGGTAGTGGAGTAGCATTTAATAGCCATGACTGTCCCTGTGAGGTCACTCACCACACATTTGATGTTCGAATCTGAAGTTACGATAAAGATGTTCATATTGTTCATTTATCAGAAATACATAGGCCTCTCATATGAATTTCCAATAAGACAGGTTGGAACCGGCCTGCATTCAGCGTTTCCCTGCGACCTTAGTCACGTCGTCTGTCGGTAAGTGTCTGACGCTACGTTTGCCGGTACGTGATCGCTATTTAAAAAACTTTCTGCCCCATCGGCCATCGACTCTGAGCGCTGTATGTCCCGCCCACTACCACTTTTAAATGAGCTTTTCTTCTCCTATAAATGTATTCATTTCTGATTCTTGTAGAGATACACCGGGCATAGTCCTTTCCATAGCCTTTTGAGCAACCTTGAGCTCTTTTATGACGTTCTGTTTGGCTTATGATATAAAAATGTCAAGATGTTGAAAATATTTAAGGAATATTATAGGAAATGAGCGACGCGTGTGTAGTTAGACTGATTTATAGTTATTGTTTAAGTATACAATTAGCTGTAGTCAGCATAACTATAAATAAATGTAAATGTAGGAGTTCGTTCGTTCAATCCCAATGTTGGGCAAAGCCTCTTTTTTATTCTTCCAAGATTCTTTAGATTATCATATGTTGATTAGGAAGGAAAAATCTCTGTTTGGATCATTTTTATGTAACGCAGGGGTTTGTGTAATGAAATGAAATGAATAGTTTTTATTCAAATTTTGGATCTCATGTATCGCTTTTTTAACGTCATTTATCTTTCTTATTATATTTTTTTTTGCAAAATTGAAAAACTACTAGCGTTTCGGAATGACCACTGCTGAGAAGAATACGCCGAAAGAAACTCAGTCCAGTTTTGGTCCCTACGTGCCAGAAGGGCATTATGGTGAAAAACGACGGGAAGCGGGGTGTTATAGTAATACACTATTTGTTAGTGTGCTGGTTTCCCAACAGTACTCTGAACTGAACTCCTTTATTGTAGGTTTTTCCACAGTTTATATACAGGCTTTTCACGGCGTACACATTCGTCACATGACATTGAGCTTATAAGATAATAATTAAAACAATTCTTTATTTAACGAGGTTGTGTGACGTTACACTAGTAGATGTACGTAGAGATATAAGATAATAAAATAGTGTTCTTTATTTATCGAGGTCGAGTATCGTCATGTGTCGTCATCACTCGTCATACTACGTAGATGTACGTTGTATTTACACTACAGCATAATACATAACAATTGGTTTTTGTGTTGTTGTTCATATGGCCTAATCATCATCATCATTTCGTGTAGGTGACACGGTCAATCGACCATGCACACCCTGGTGTCAGAGTTCTTCGGAACTGCCTCTCGGCCTCTGACGTGGTTCCTTTAACGACTACCAGATGGCAGCCGGGACCACCGGCTTAACGTGCCTTCCGAAGCACGGAATCATCTTTCTTATCAGACAATCAGGTGATTCATGCCTGCAATGTCCTAACCAAACTGGAAACAACTTAACAAAGTATGCTTCCCGTGGGAATCGAACCCACGACCCCCGGGTCAACAAAGCAAACGCCTTAACCACTGGACCACGGAGACAGGCCTAATGTGAAAAGGGGTTTGCACTCGGCAGTCATAGTTGTTTGTGAACCCAGATGGCGTTGTTGCGAGTGCGGAGCGTTGTTCTCGCGCGCGGCCGTGGCGGCGGACCACGGCGCGCGCGCGCACGCCGCGCCGCACGCGCGACACGCCTGCCGCGTCTGCGGACACACCGACACGTGAGTGATAACGTGCCACTTATATATTATTCTTGTTCGTTTTTCGTTTGCTTTAGTGGCCAATACTAATGTTACATTTCAAGCCGCTTAAACGCATCTGATATAGCTCAACTTCTGTCATCAATGATCCACGGGAAGACTTGGAGTGGTTCTATTCTGCTCTGCCGGGAACCACACGGCGGAGCAATTTCGGAATCTATTCGATGCAACCAAACAATCAATTAAATCCTAACTTTTTACAATATTAGAAGAGATAACGACGGCTCCTGACCTGACGCAGTGGTTAACATGTCAGAGGTAGGATTGATTTCGGACACATATTTGCTGTAATTTAGACACAAATATGCTCACGTCTCGGTGTGAGCGGCGTGCTGGCCGCGAGGTGACTGAGAGTACACACAATGGTGCTCCCACACAGCAGTTACATAACGTTATATAACAATGTGTTACACATAACATTCTTAATAATGTACGGTTTATAAAATGTTAATTCGTTTTTTCTTCAAGAAAAAAGTCAATTCCTACCTTTCTAAAAAAATAGCTAGCAGATTTGTCATATTAACTGTGTATATATTATGTATACTCGTATGTCGTGTACCTGTATTAAGATTATGTATAAATTAATAGGTTATTGTATTTATGTTTTTATTTTATATTGAGGCATCTTCTTGAGGTTGAGAAGAGAAAACTTCACATAACGACTAAAGATGTTTATTGTCTTAGCCACAGAAATGAAATGTTCAATTTAATTAAAACTAATAACTATCTCTAAAACATATTGCTTACGTTTCACTCAATACACTACAATATCTTACTAGCTGTTACCCGCGGCTTCGCCCGCGTAATTTATAGCCTATGTCCTTTTCAGTACTCTAACCTATGTGTATGCAAAATTTCATGATGATCGGTTCAGAAGATACGGCGTGAAAGCGTAACAAACAAACAAACTCACTTTCGCATTTATAATATTAGTTGGGAAGTTGGGATAGTTGGGATTGGGATGGGATAGTTGGGATGGTATGTTTGTAAGTTTAAGTATTTATATCTGTTGAAGATATCTTTCTTTGAACAGCTTTTTTTATTCGTGACACCTATATTTATTTCTGTTTACGTTTTCCCAAAGGTTGACTGGGAGAGAATGCATTTAGCATTAAGTCTCCCTATTGTAGCTTTTATAGACTCAATAAAGTTTTTTAAATATATAAAATGTTATCGTTGTTACACATTGTTTTACAACGTTATTAATACGTTTAATACTTTTTTGATTACGCTTTCCACCTTTACGCCCACTACGATGCTAAACGTGGCCTCAAGGGTTTACAGACCTGAGGTTTGTCTACCCCGCAAGGAAAAAAGACGTGATAGTATGTATGTTTACAGGTCTTCCCGTGGATGTTGTAGAAGGCGACTTAGGAAACACAAGCCAAACAAAGCTTACAAACATCAACGAGACCTCTCCAATCCGAGAGCCAGCGTGGTGAGTGTAGGCCAAATCCTCTGATTGCTCTGGCTAATATGTGGCTCTGGTAGTGCAGAGAGGGTCGTGCTCCTGCAGTGGAGACTAACAAAGACCTGATGAAGATGAGGTTTGGAATATACAGAACCGACTTAAAAAAATGTCACTTATCAAAACGTAATTGGTCCTCGGATGTCATAGACTATAATTTACTCAGACGGTGAGTTGGGAAAATCGCAGTATGTAATTATAATAAACGAGCTTCGTGGCGCAGAGGTCAACACGCCTGCCTGCGACACGGATGGTCCCGGGTTCGATCCCCGGTCAGGTCAAGATGGAAAATGGTCTTTTTCAGATTGACCTGGGTCTTGGATGTTTATCTATAAATAAATATAAATAAATAAATATATACGGACATATCACACAAATTGAGCTAGCCCCACAGTAAGTTGTGAACTTGTGTCGCAGGTTACTAACTCAACGATACAATATTTTATAATATATACTTATATAGATAAACATCCAAGACCCAGGTCAATCTGAAAAAGATCGTTTTCCATCATGACCTGACCGGGGATCGAACCCGGGACCCCCGTGTCGCAGGCTGGCGTGGTAACCACTGCGCCACGGAGCTCGACTATATACGTATCTATTATAAAATATAGTATCGTTGAGTTAGTATCCCATAACACAGGTCTCGAACTTACTTTGGGGCTAGCTCAACCTGTGTGATTTGTCCGTATATATATATTAATTTATTTATTTATATTCACAGGACGCTGGGCAAACTCCGCAACCACCTGAAGAGCCACGCGGAGAGACAGAAGTGCGAGCTTTGCGGCAAGAGCTTCCGGGACCGAAGCTCGCTGAGGACGCATCTATTGTGAGTCACATACACCTTTTATATGCAGTTATCGTAGATGCCGTGTGGTTCCTGACAGAGTGAATAGAACCACTCCTTTGGCCAGCGTGGAGAGTGTAGGCTCTCTCTGATCCTTTGGCTGTACTGGCTCTTTTAGTACGGAATATGTATATAATGTGTGTTTATCACTATCCAATGATTTAGTGAAAGAAAACAGCCAAAATTGTGTTGCTCTGAAAAGAGATTATATTTTTATTAGTTTTCCATAACATTTTACATTTACCTTGGGCACATAAAATATAATAACAAAATATATCTTACCTGAAAAGAGAAACAACGTTTGTATCTATTATTTCATTATATTAGTATTTCTTGTAATTTGTATGAAGTAGATTTACAATGACGTGCACAATATTCACTCAACCATCGACTCCATAGATTGGGTCGTTATGAGAGCCCTAATGACCTTATATATTGAACTGTCATTATGAAAGACCCAAAAAGGGTCCTTATGACAGTTCTAGGTTAATATGTAGAAAACCACACATTATGTTAAATGAAGCTATGAGCGCTTCGTTTATATGTATATGGTTCTTTTAGTACGGAGCGTCGTGCTTCTGAAATGGAGTCTGCAAAATGACGATGATTTCAGGCGAGTCGGCGACCGATACCGATGAAAAGAGTTTCTTTCGGCGTTTCTTCTCTGCAGTGGTCGGTTCCAAAAAGTAGTCTGTAGCTTTTGAACAATAATTAGTAAATGCATAGGTAATGCTTAATAAGAATATAAATATGTATATACGAACAAATCACACAGATTGAGCTAGCCCCAAAGTAAGTTCTTATGTAAGACTTGTGTTATGGGATACTAATTCAACGATACTATATTTTATAACGAATTATAGCGGACAACACTATCGTGGAAGTATCGCCATCAACCTCTGCCATCGGCACGTCGGTCCGCGCGTGCGCGAGGCACCTAGAGTTTTGACTCTATGAAAACGTCATTGTGTTGATTGTAATTTTTTGTGAACGTGCGCGCGGAGTGAAATTTTGAATTTTGTTGCTATTAGTTCTCTTAAAACGTTTAGAATAAATAGTGTAAAGTGACGTGCAGACTTTAACAAATTATAGTGGGCGACGCTTAGTTGCCGTCAAAGGTTGCCGCTCGCTATAAAATACATCATCATCATCATTAGGTCTTTCTAGTCTCCACTGCAGGAGCACGACCCTCTCTGTACTACCAGAGCCATATATTAGCTTGAGTAGTCAGAGGATTTGGCCTACACTCTCCACGCTGGCCAGACGGGTAAAAAAATACATATTATAGATAAATATCCAAGACCCAGGTCAATCTGAAAAAGATCGTTTTCCATATTGACCTGACCGGGGATCGAACCCGGGACCACCCGTGTCGCAGGCAGGCGTGATGACCGCTGCGCCACGTAGCTCGTCATTTATTCATCATATCATATCATTTTAAATGTAATTTTACGTAAAAAAAGTGCCAGCATGGCCCTATTCTTTGATGACCTGATGATGATGTTCGGACGGATAGACAGACGCTCGAGTGATCCTATAAGGGTTCCGTTTTTCAACTTTTGTACGGAACCCTAAAAAGTGCCAGCATGGCCCTATTCTTTGATGACCTAATGATGATGTTTGTTTCAGCATCCACCGCGGCGAAAAGGAGTACGCCTGCCCCCGCTGCGACAAGAGGTTCCTGTTCAAGAAGGCGCTGGAGATACACCTCGTCACCCACGACGCGCCGCAACACCTGTACTGCCACCAGGTGTGTAGTGCTAGTTTAGTGCTAGTGTGGTGCTAGTGTGTTGCTAGTGTAGTGCTAGTGTGGAGCTAGTATAGTGCTAGTGTGGTGCTAGTTTAGTGCTAGTGTGATGCTAGTGTTGTGTTAGTATAGGACTAATTGACAATATCTGTACTGCGACTAGGTGGGGAGAACGTCATGATGCAGTAGTGGAAGTGTGGTGCTAGCGTAGTGGTAGTGTAGGACTAATTAACAATACCTGTACTGCAACTAGGTGGGGTGAACGTCAAGATGCAGGTTCGGTGGTCTGGATATTCATGTCGAAGTGTTAATAAACCGATGACTGTAATAGTCAGCTCACTGAGTTCGAGCATTATACGACGTTTTTTAATACATTACCTATAAGCATTATTTAATAAAATATTTACATTAAGGTAATGGCAAATGTATTGAATTGCAATAAGCAATTATGATTGGTGTAAAGAAAAGGGTCCGTAAATTTCAACATTACTATTCGATTTTATTACGACGTTATCAATAGTAAATGTATAGGACATTTACGAGTTAAGGTATCGCTACCTTCTTTCAAAGTTAATTTTAATGGGCTGTTGTAAGCAACACGTCATCTGTATACATTTCTTTATTATTTATTTTATTTATTCAAAGTTGACATCTTTGTCTGTTTGTCTGGCAGTGCGACGTGAACTTCAAGAATCGCATGTCGTTCTACCAACACATGAAGTACAACCTCAAGCACATCGACCCCGCCAAACTCAAGTGAGTATCACCGTCATCATCATCATCAGGTCTTTGTCAGTCTCCACTGCAGGAGCACGACCCTCTCTGTACTGCCAGAGCCATATATTTGTTGACATTTTTATAATTTAAATAACAAAAATTATTTAATAATTATTGATGGTAATATTATTATTATGGCCACCCTCAATATTCTCGGTATAAATACAATCGTCATCCCCACTCTCTCTCTCATTCCGATTTACGCTGTGTTAGGAGACAGACGTTATACCATCCTTGTTATAATTTTGAATATACGTTCTAACGTATTTATTTAATCTATTTTTATTTTCTCTCGCCTATTACTGAAATGTGGGTGGTCTTGTACTGGGTTATTGTAAAGGGTCGGACACCTGCCATAATCATGATAACTAACTATTTATAAGCAGGTGGTGGCTTGCCGCCCACTAGATGGGCCCCTCAAACTAGCCGACGATGACTGCCGGCAAAAGGGGCAACACCGGTGCGGGCGACTCAGGGGTGTCGAGAGGTGTGCTGCGCTTTCTCCGAAGTTACTCGCGTCGTTAGGCCTTGACAATTCCACCCCTGGAGCAACAGCTCTTACGACTCCTCTCTGGACAGCCAACTAAGGCAAGCCAGAGCTGAGAATCCTGCGAGCCCTCTTGGGTTTCCACCCCGACCGTTGAAGACACGTCGGGGGCGGGGGCTCTGACCGACTCTCTGGAGCACTCGGGTCCGTGGTGTCGTTACTCACCAACAGCTCGCCACAAGCTGCCCTGCGGGCATATTATTATATTATTAAAAATTATATTATTATTCTCTTTATTTATTTCTGTAATCTTAGATTTAGGTTTTTATAAAATTGACATAAAAAGTAAAATATAAAAATATAATACAAAACATAAAAACTATATAAAAAACATAAACATATTATTATTATATTTTTCCTACACAGTTGAAGGCGAAAAATTTAGAAGATTTTGACTAATATAAGCTTGCTTCTGCGAAACCCTTCATGGGCGAACCCGACTCGCACTTGGCCAATTTTTTTTTGTTGGTCGAGTAATAAACATTCGTTTTCCTAAAGCTGATTTTTACTGCGAACTTCTCAAAGACACTTCCCTAACAACAGGAGTGTAACAAGTGACCAAGTACAGGCATATTGTTTCCAGACACGTATGTTCCATCTGCGGCAAACGGTTCGCCAAGTCGTCCCGCCTGAGCGAGCACAACACCGCCGTGCACCTCAAGCACACGCCCGTCAAGTGTGTCTACCCGGACTGTGAGTTTGTAAGTTACTTCTTTACTCATTAATCTGTATGTTTTTTTACAGAAATTGGGCTAGTTCCAAGGTTAGTTCGAGACTTGTGTTAAGGGATACTAACTCAACTACTATATTTTATGATAGATACTTATATAGATAAACATCCAAGACCCAGGTCAATCTGAAAAAGATCATTTTCTATCTTTATCTGACCGGGGATCGAACCCGGGACCATCCGTGTTGCAGGCAGATGTGTCGACCGCTACGTCAAGGAGCTCGAGATATTTTTATGCCACTTGCGGTCACTCATCCAAGTGAGGACTGCGCCCGGGGTTGTTTAACATGCGATAGCGCTACTAATGCTTACATTCATTAGGTTATCGGGTTCTTCAATTTTAGTTTTACTATTGACGACTGAAAATTAGTGCTGCATTAGGGTCCCTTAGTCGAGTGTAACACTAAGTTGTGGGTATATGTTTTATCTGTATTATCTTGTGTTGTTGTATAACAATAAATATTTTCATTTTTATATTGCTTTTTAATTTCTTTATTGCATTTCGTATTGTATATTACATCAGCTTTTATAATAATGTCACTGCACTGTAGTTATATTAAATAGGTACAATATGAATCCTGTTGGGCATTGCGTAAATAAAATTTGCAAAATATAATTACATTAAAAAAATAATAATAGTAATTTATTGTTTAAATCTTAACTAATATTATAAATGCAAAAGTGAGTTTGTTTGTTACGCTTTCTCGTCATATTTGCTGAACTGATCATCATGAAATTTTGCATACACATAGGTTAGGGTACCGATAAGGACATAGGTTATATATTACGCGGGTTAAGCCGTGGGTAACAGCTAGTGTTTAATATGTGTTACTTACTTAACTTTTGATTGCTTTTTATTCTCATATCTAATTAGTTACTTGTCATTTATTTTATTAGATAGATTTTATTAACATTTATTATTTGATGTCACTTTAATGTTAAATATAAGGCAATTTTGAATGTAGTTTTATGTCGTATTTTATGTGGAACTTTTTGAAACCAAAACGTGTCGAAAAGGCCTGTACCTAAGTAAGATGTCTGCACGTTTGTGCAGGCGTGCGCATCGCGGCCCGTACTCCGCGCGCACGTGCGCGTGCGCCACCTTGCCGCGCGCGCCGCGCGCAACCACGTGTGCCACTCCTGCGGGAAGGCCTACACGGTCAGTCACCACGTCACGTGTATTTGCATTGAGGGCCCACACTAGCCACACTAACCACACTAGCGACGCCAACATTTTATTCCTAACCTAATACTTTAGAAATAGAAAAAAAAATTCAAGAATATAAATCGCCTTAGTAAATAACATGAAGTATTTTTGAAATCAGCCAGATACATTTGATTACAACCATAAATAAAAATTACAACTTTACACATAAAAATACGATTTTACTTTTTCTTAACCTAATATAAACTCATAGTTGTCACTTATGTATAATGATCAGACATGCCATTAAGCCTAGTTCGCACACAACTAGTATTTTAGTCGAGTAGCGAGTATTTTAGTGACTCGCTGTATCCGAACACCAACATTTTACTCGAGTAGATTAGTAAAAAATTTAGTCAGGCCAACAGAATCAGTCTACTTTATTATTTTGGCCACCGTCACTGCCTTCTGCTCACCCGCTAAACATGTCCGAAAAGATCGTTTTAGTCAAGTAAGCTCTGAAATATTTACTTGTGAATTATATTCGACCAGTACGATCGATTTTTGGGCAGTAGCGAGTTTTTTAATACTAAAATACTCGCTACTCGTCTCAAATACTAGCCGCGTACGATAGTTCGTACACGACTAAGTCTTTAAGATAGTAGGGAGCGCTACTCGCCAACAAAAAAATAGAGTACCTAGATTCTATCGGCTTCACTAAATTCTTTACTAATCTACTGTCCTCAAATATTGGTTAACAGACACAGCGATTCAGTAAAATACTCGCTACTTCACTAATTTACTAGCCGTGTGTGAACTGGCTTTAGAGCTAACGCCCTATACCGCAGAGCAAGAAGAGCTTGGAAGGGCACCTCCGCAGCCACACAGGGGAGCGCCCCTTCCGCTGCGGCGCGTGTCCTGCCGCCTTCGGCTACGAGGCCGCTCTCTACAACCACAACAAGCTGGTGCACCGCAAGCAGGTCTGTCTCATCATCATCTGGTCTTTGCAGTCTCCACTGCGGGAGCACGACCCTCTCTGTACTACCAGAACTATTTATTAGCCAGTGGCCGCATTGCGTGGAGTGCGGGAAGGTGTTCAGCTCGTGGAAGACTTACCGCTGCCACCTCAAGTGAGTCATCATCAAAATCATCAGGTCTTTGTTAGTCTCCACTGCAGAAGCACGACCCTCTCTGTACTACCAGAGCCAGACCGATCAGAGGATTTGGCCTACACTCTCCACCCTGGCCAAAAGGGTTGAAGAGGTCTCTTTGGTGTTTGTAAGCCTATTTAGCTTGTGTTTCCTTTTAAGGCATCCACGGGAAGTATTGGAGTGGTCCTATTCTACTCTGCCGGGAACCACACGACCTGTGTATGATCGATCGAAAGTCGCTCCTATTAGAGTCTGGTCACTTACACAGAAGAATGGTTCCAGCTCCGATTACTGGAGACCACCCGGCGGTCCCGGGTGACTTACCCAGGATAGGCCCTTCAGGCAATATAGCTTTCGGCTTATACGGCAAATCATGAAAGTTGCCCTCCAAAGACTTCGCATTGTTTCTCAGCTCGGCCCTTCAACCTATGCATGCTAATCGCAGCCCATCTGGCATATTATGAGAGTTTATTGTCTCTCCAACAGAGAGGGACACCTGTAATTGGATTTATAATCTTAATCCTATCTTAATCCCAATCCCAACTATCCCAATCCCAACTAATATTATAAATGCGAAAGTGAGTTTGTTTGTTTATTGTTACGCTTTCACGCCGTATCTACTGAACCGATCATTATGAAATTTTGCATACACATAGGTTAGGGTACTGAGAAGAACATAGACTATAAATTGCGCGGGCGGAGCCGCGGGTAACGGCTAGTATTATAAATGCGAAAGTGCGTTTGTTTGTTTGTTACGCTTTCACGCCCTATCTACTGAACCGATCATCATGAAATTTTGCATACACATAGGTCAAGGTACTGAGAAGTACATAGGCTATATATCACGCGGCCGAAGCCGCAGGTAACAGTTAATAAAAAAAATAAAAAAATATTTTATTTCAGGCTTTACGACCCATAAAATGTTAGTAACAAAAAAAATTATAACATGTTAGTACAATATCTAAATCGAAATTTATTGACGGCTTCGTGTCTTTGACTAGATGAAAGCGAGTCCAGTGCTGCATAAGCACTGTCCACGTCCAATCTAGCCGCAACTTCGAGCAACACGGCCTCCGTACCGGACGGAGGGAGTGGGCAAAGCGACAATTTACTATGACAATTTTTCTGGCGTTTTTTGCGGGGGGAAATGTGCACACAAGTTTAGTTCCGCACACCTACATACAAAACTTAAACTGTCACTTGATAGTAATTATGACATTGTCACAAAAAATTACATAAAAAAGAAAAAGTAATTTGTGTACAGATGAGTCACACACAACTAACACATAGACATGCATATGCCTAATTTTGGCTTGTACCTTGACAGAGGGGAATGCAGCGTATGGCTACTCCCGCCGCAACCGTTTTTACTAGCATGTTGAACAGTATATATGACTTTTAATTAATATGTAACGCTGTTGGTTTTCTCAATAAATAAAATAAAAACTTAAGCTTGAACGTAACGTATGGTTACAGTCGGCCCGCGCCCGCGCCGCCGCCCCCGCGGCACACTCGGACATGCCCGCTCTCCACGCCGGGGACGTCACGTGAATTAATAGCTAATGGACTGTATTGTTGTATAAACAAAGACTTCTATATGTCACCAGAAAATAACAAGAACGTAACTTGATCAATTTTCGAGTTAATTGAATAACTTTCGGAAAATCATAAACGGCAGTTAAAAGTGAAGTTTAGATAACCTATGTATTTGCAGATAAATGATTCGACGATAGAGAGGTATACGGTGATTGGTTGAATGGTTCACGTCACCCCGCTCCCGAAAATTTATCAATTTAAGTTATCTTACATGTTATTTTCCGGTGACATACCTATATAAACTGAGGTAGACAAGCCGTACGCTTACCAAATTCTAAATCGTTCAAAGGGAGCTAATTAACACCGTTGCGCTTAGCTCACACCTACACTCTGTGCCGTGAACACGCCGTCCTCGTCACGTGACACGATTGCTTTTGAATGTCTGTTTCTTGGAGTATGGCACGTCTATCTTAGTATAAATAGAAGTCATTTTGTATAAAGTGTACAAAAGAAACATTGTCAATAAAATATTGATCTGAATAAAGTGATTTTATTACAAGTCTTTATCCAAGTTGCAATATTATGTGTATCTGAATGTTTGTTTGCGATCAAATCTTACAACTCAATTTTGAAGCACTTATTATTATCCTTAAGGCGCTCTTATAGTAACACTAGCGCCACCCAGCTATTAAATTCCTTAAAATTTAATAGCTGGGATAGATTTTTAAAATCTAACAAGTACAAAGCTACTAAATTACTTAAAGTATTTTTTGTATATAACAAGTAATTTACTAGTGCCATATTTAAAGAGAAAAATAGGTTAACGCCAAAAGTGGCCACTTTTGGCGTTAACCTGTTTTTCTCTTATTTTATCTAACGAATATTAGTGAAAATGAATACAAAAATACTACAAGTAATATAATAGTTATGTACTTGTTAGATTTTTTAAAATTCGATATAGTTTAGGATTACAAGAATTAATTGCTGGGTGGCGCTAGTGTTACTATAGGAGCGCCTTAACTGGAGTTTTGTGTAAGTCAGATGACTAGGCATTAAGTGAGCCCGGATGACTCATGATGACTCTCATGGAGGTTTGGGAGAAAAGGAAAAACAGAATATACAAGCCCCACACAGATCGTAAAAGTAGGTTAAGGTATTCGGCGAAAATCTCAGGAATCATGTTATAGCCGATGCGGCTACAACCCATCACTATTTTGATTCCACCATAACGCCCACTAATAAAACGTGGCCTTTGAGTTTTATGACCTTGGGCTCTGTCTACCCCGCAAGGGATAAAGACGTGATAATATTTATGTGTATGTGTCAATATGACGGGACCAAGTTGCAGGACAAAACATTTTGGTGCACTTGAAATTTCTTTCTTTCTATAGGTACCTTTAGAGATACAACAATCTCTTGTCTAGTGTAAATATAACGTAGAACCACCGTAGAAAAAACACTTGACAAGAAGTGTTTTTTAAAGTAAAACTGACTTCAATTCTGTTAAAAACTTCGAGCAACACGGCCTCCGAAGGTTAAAAACAATACAATCTGTGTAAAATACAAAAAAATAAATGAAAAATTTCCTAGTGATTGATACACACAACTCTCTTTCAGGGACTACTGAACTAAACCAATTTTGATGAAACTTACATTGTTCCCTAGTACAAGTTGTATGACAATGCCCAGTGGCGTATAACTACAGGGTGGTAGCGCTGGCACGAGCCCCCAGGAATTATGGGTCTCAGCCTGGAAAGGAAGACCACGGCGGGATGGCTTAAAGTTAAGTCAGCAAGAAGCCGTTCTATGAACGACGAGTCAAGCAAAAAAACTTAAGGCTGCATCGAAGGAATAACTATGCGGGAATCGAAAATCCAAATTTAAAAAAAACTTTTACGTTTGACATTGACAGTTCCTTATCCGGCCTTATCACAACAAACCTTCCTCTAGAACAATGATATCAACAAAATTCCTCAATTTGCTTAAAGTTCTGTCCATCCCGCACACCCAACTAGTGCGGTGTTACTCCAAAGAAGCCCCCAAAGCCCTAAGGAGTCTCAAAGCGAAGTCTACACGCAACACGGTCCAGTATTACATAGATTCGTACAGGATTCGGGCTGTGGCTGGTAACGGAGGAGATGGCTGCATTTCCTTCCTGAGTGCGTGGTGTAAGGACCACGCAGGCCCTGATGGGGGTGACGGAGGTCACGGGGGACATGTTATCTTCCAGGTAAGCTGGCTTTCGAGATTTGAGGTTATGTTGTTTTTGTTGATAGCAAAAGTCAGATAATATACCAAGAACGCCGTGTGGATCCCGGCAGAGTAGAATAGAATCACTTCAAGCGTGGATGTCGTAGAAGGCGACTTAGGAAACACAAGCTAAACAAAGCTTATAAACATCAAAGAGACCTCGCCATCTGTCTGGCCGTGGAGAGACTGCTCTGTCAAATGTAATATGGCTCTGGTAGTAAAGACAGGGTCGTACTAATGTAGTGGAGACTAAAAAAGCCCTGATGATGATACAAGTGGAATGCATCAAGAGGCACATCATTGAAATCATTGGCTATAGATACCTTGCGTTTCACAATAGTAGTCCGAAGGGCTAATGTGTTTATTGTATTTTACCTTCTCTTCCCTTTGCTGCTTAGGTGATATTTGAATGATCTGAAAGTCTTGAAGTAATTAGAACTTCAATATCATCATCATTTCTGCCACAAGAAGTCCACTGTTGGGCATAGCCTCTTCTAAGAATTTCCAATACAACCAGTTAGAAGTGCCCTGTATCTAGCATACACAACCTAAATTTGCAACCTTGGTAAGTCATGTATAAGTTTCATGGTTTTTTTTACCTTCAGGGCATGGTCCATAATTATTAGAACTATACGATTATTACTAAGTACTACTGCTACTATTATTTAGGTTTTATTTAATTTTTTGATTACACGGTTCTTTTTTGGGTGAGAGCCTCCTATGTCTGTCAACTTCTATCCCTGACGACGCTCATCCATTCTTTTCCTACTGCCCGTCTTATACGGTCTGTTTATCTTTTTCATTGCTTGCCAACACTCCTTTTTCCCTCTTTTCTTTGTTTTTTATTACTTTTTTAGTCAACCTAATTTTATAATTAGAAATAAGTCAACAAAAAAATAATTGCTTTTCAAATTCCAGGCCACCCACTCAGTAAAGAGCCTAAACCACTGCAAGACAGTAATGACAGCGAAGCACGGAGAGCGAGGCTTCAACAAGGACTGCACTGGGAAGAATGCAGAGCATGTTATCGTACCTGTGCCTCTAGGTAAGCTTTGAGTTACAATGTGATTACATTGGCTGTTGTCTTTGCAATGAAGGAATTTTGCAAGGAAGGAAGAAAGAAAGGAACAATCGATGTACCGGTTTCATCATCATCATGTCTTTGTTTATCTCCACTGCAAGAGCACAAGCCTCTCAGTACTACCAGAGCCATATTTTAGCCTGAGCAATTAGAGGATTTGGTTTACACTCTCCACTCTAGCCAAACGGTTTGGAGAGGTCTCTTTGATGTTTATAAACTTTGAGCTTGTGTTTTCTAAGTCGCCACATCCACAGGGAGACTTGGACTGGTCCTATTCTTTTCTGCTGGGAACCACACAGCAGTCCAAAGAGACCTCTCCAACCCTGTCTGGCCAGGGTGGAGAGTGAAGGCAAATTCATCTGAATGCTCTCTCTATATATGGCTCTGGTAGTACAGAGAGGATCGTGCTCCTGCAGTGGACACTAAATAAAAGTCCTGATGATGACGATGATGACATAATTTCAGGAACAATAATCAAAGATGACTCAGGCAATGTTGTAGCGGACTTAAGTACTGAAGGCGTGATGTTCGTGGCGGCGCGGGGGGGCGCGGGTGGCAGGGGGAACAAGTTCTTCCTCACGGACACGGAACAGGTCAGAGTTATAAGTATTAAATCATGATACTCAGTCCACATATCCAAGTAACTAAAATTGTGAGTTGACGTCGCTTGGAGTCTAAGGTTAACTAAAATTGTGAGTTGACGTCACTTGGAGTCTAAGGTTAACTAAAATTGTGAGTTGACGTCGCTTGGAGTCTAAGGTTATACAATTCATGAATAACTACTATACAATTCATGAATATTTACAAGACAAATTTACACCGTAAAGGCTATCATTAAGGAAAAATAATATTAATAATAATTTATATCGAACTTACTATTTTGACATCAATTTATTTATTATAATAATTAACAAATAATATGATAAGACATAAAAATTGAAATAATACAATAATAACTAATTAACAATATACTACATATAATAAATATAAATCTTTGTAAACACATTAGTAAAATTATACCCAAAATGACATCTTAATTAAAATTGATAACATTAGCTTGACAAAATATAAAGCCCTTCTCCCATTGCAGCGCCCGTCAGGGTCCTTAATTGTTACTTTTGTTCAATATACTAAGATCTGTATTTCACATTAAGGAAGCAATAAATGATTGATTGATTGATTGATTGATTGGTTAACTAAAATTGTGAGTTGACGTCACTTGGAGTCTAAGGTTAACTAAAATTGTGAGTTGACGTCGCTTGGAGAAAATGCGCTGTGCAGTTTGTTGCCGCTTCTTCTGCACTCCGCTTTGGAAGCGGCCTAAACTTAGTCATAAGTAAATTATTGACGTCCACAAAAATATTTTATTGTAAACACAAGTATGACAATTAATAAGTGTTCAAAGAAACCTGTATATGAAATAAACGATTGAATCTTTATTTTATTTTATTCAGGAAAAAACAAAGTTACAAATAAAAGTTAAATAAACAGAAAAGTTTATAAGACAAGTTTATTATTTCGTTTGCCACAAAAATCAACATATAATCATATATAATCATCATCGTTTGGTTATACAAAGAAAATTCGCCCATTTCGCGCATAATAATTTCGCTATTTATATTTGCTGCACAAAATTTTATGCGTAGCTAACCCTGTCATCATCATCATCATCATATCAGCCACAAGAAGTCTACTGCTGGACATTGACGTCCCCCAAGGATTTCCAATACGACCGGTGGGAAGCAGCCTGCATCCAGCGCCTTCCTGCAACCTTTATCAGTAATAATACAATACAATACAAATTCTTTATTGCACCAATAAAAATACAACATAAAAGTACACAAAATCAAAATTGTACAAGAGGCGGCCTTATCGCTAACGCAATCTCTTACAGGCAACCAGTGGCGGCTCACCCTTAAGTGCACTCGTGCGGCGCACTACCAGTTTAAGCTTAAATATATATACAAAAATATTACATAGATATTAAAATAAATAAGCAGTTTTACGTAAAAATATATTATTTTTTGTCAAATGATAATCAGTCATGTATGTAACATTATAAGTATTATTTTCGCTTGACAAAATATTTTGCCGTGCGCCCGCTCCTAGCGCACGCAGCGAGCCCATACAGCTACTATTGAGAAGGCGACGAAACGCCTGGCGCGTGAGACGGAAGGTTAGTATGGAAGTTTAGCGAAATCTCGTGCGCCGCACGGGGCCCGACGCGGAACGAACGCCGACGTTCGGAAATGTTCGGATTAGGTAGTTTTCGCGTAAATTGTCTTACGTTTGTGTGTCTTCGTGTTTTACTTTAGCTGTTTTTATGTTTTGTTTTACTTATTAATCTTATTAGGTATCATACATTAAGTAATGTAAGTAAAAAATGCCTATCTAAATAAAAGAGAAAATTATTTTTGCATATAGAAATTATCCATATTGTTTAGGCATGTTTTATGATGTGCACCACCAGGTCTTTGAGTCACGAGCCGCCACTGCAGGCAACCTTATAAATGGATAAAGAGTAAAGACTGCAAAAGAACAGGTGGCGCAGTTCGGAGAAATTATATTTAATTACTATTATTAAACTCCAATTTGTAACACTATGGTACCCTAGAGGCCATAAAAGAAATAAGGGTAGGCAATTTAAAAGATGGGAAGATGAAATTTTTGAAATGGCTGGAAAGACGAAAACCTGGACCAGACTACCACTCAATAAGGAAGAATGGAGAAGATTGGGGGAGGCCTTTGCCCGAAGGCACACAGAATCAGTTACAGTAGAATAAGATCTTGATACTCTAAGAATAAGATTAACTATTTATACAATGTAATCTTTGTATTCTGATATAAGGCTATAAATAAATAAATAAAAAAAATTTAAGTCCAATAAATAAATAAACTACACATATAACATACCTATATGTAGGTATAACCCTGTGTGCTTACAAAAACATTAAACATAAAGCCACTGATTCCAGCTCATATAATTAATATGCTGCACCAAAAATTGTTTTGTTGTTTTGTCGAGTGATATAAACTGTGGATTGATTTATTAATATTTGCTGGCCACAGTTTGCTGACCGATTACATTTTTCTACAAAAACATGAATATTTTGCAAACCTGTTAAATAACACCTTTCTATTACGTATGTATTTCAATGTACGAGCATTGATCTTGCAATTTTTGAGTGAATGCTGCCTTCCAGGCCCCGGATGTGGCCGAGATAGGGGCTCGGGGCGAGAGCCACGTGTACACGCTGGAGGTGAGGTCCATGGCGCACGTGGGGCTGCTGGGGTTCCCCAACGCTGGGAAGAGCTCGTTACTGCGCGCGCTCACCAGGGCCAGGCCTACTGTCGCGCCCTACCCCTTCACCACGCTCAGGCCACACATTGGTGAGTCTCCGTCCGCGTATATTATAGCCCACTAGCCTTTACCCGCGGCTTCGCTCGCGTATAATTTTGTCCATATAAATTTGCTGAGTCGTTTATCGCAAATCCCAAGGGAACAGTACTTTTTGGCGGTATTAAAAGTACACTATGCTATGTCATTCTCAGTACCCTAACCTATGTTAATGCCAAATTTCAAAAAGATTGGTTCAGTACATAAAGCGTGAAGAGGTAACAAACAAACAAATATACAAACTCAATTTCGCATTTATAATATTAGTTGGAATTAGGATGGGATATCACTACATATAAATAAGCTTTCCAAAGTTGAAAGAATTTTATATTAAACTAAATAGCTTGACCAATTTTAAAATGTAAAGTGTATTTTTCTCCGGAGTGTCTTAGGCTATTTGACGTCGGCAAAAATTCAATATGGCGGACGTAAACTATTAAAAAGGTCATCATCAGGTCCCTTTTTGTCTCCACTGGAGCACGACCCTCTCTGTACTACCAGAGCCATATATCAGCCAGAGCAGTCGGAGGATTTGGCATACACCTTCCACGAAGGCCAGACGGGTTGGAGAGGACTCTCTGATTTTTAAAAGCTTTGTTTAACTTGTACGACATACACGGAAAGACCTGGAGTGATCCTATTCTACTCTGCCGGGAACCACACGGCGAAAACACGGTTAAAAATGTAGTTTTTTATTTTTTAACCGAGACGTCAAAAATGAGGAGGTTCTCAATTCGTCTGTATGTTTGTTACGCGATTACTCAGTCAGTTATGGATCTATTTTAGTGATTCTTTTTTCGTTCGATAGGTAATGATCTCGAGGTGGTCTATTGCCTGAAACAAATGATTATTATTATTATTTTTATCTTCTTTTGGGTCACGGGTGTTACCTAGGTCCTTTGAGAGGCTTGCGTGAGGATACAGATCCAACATATTATTATTATTATAAATTTTTTGTCGCAGTGTATCGAGAATTTTTTGAAAAAATAAACAAAATCGTTTAAACTTATTTGTATTTTATTCTTATGCGAATCAAGACAAATTGATGAGAACGTTATTCCTCTGTTTTGACTGAACTTCAAAGGTGGTCCTATAATTTTGTGATCGAAATGTAACCAGTGCTTTTAGAAAAAATCAACAAAAACCAAAAAAAAATTGTACAAGTATGCCGTTTGGTTTAATTTTATTTCCGTTTAATTCTTTCGCGAATCAAGACAAGTTGATGACGACGTTGTTCCTCTATTTTGATTTAACTACCACACCCACTAACACCTTATTTTAAGTTCGTGTTTGTATATTTACGTATAGGATTGAAGTCGGTTTTACTTTTTTGTTAAAAATAATTATTGAAATAATTGTTTACCTCAGTTTTGCTTAATTGAATGTCTAAAAATGTATTTTGATTGCAGGAATGGTTCCATACGATGACTACGAGCAAGTGGCGATAGCCGACTTGCCGGGTTTGATTCCCGGCTCGCATAAAAACTATGGACTAGGTATGTGCGAATGATGTGCAATTATTATATCCGATTGACGAGTCCGATGGCTCAATGAAAAATTAATAAAATGAAAACATATTTATTTCCCAAAACTTTTTTCATACAGCTGTTTTTAAAACACATGTTAACATTATGGAATAATCCGTAACACTATTTCTTGCGTATTCATACTAGGCAGAGCCTGTATAATGGCTACTAAAATGGAATTACCAAAAATTGGAGCTTGCGTCGCTAGTTTGATAGCTTAACTATAAAGTCAAAATAGGAAATCTTAAAAAATTTAAATTTATACCTATAATATATATGTTCCATACCAGTTTTAGCATAATGATGCATAGCCTCATGCTAATTCTTTCCATGAAACAAAATAGCTGTATCGTCTGCATAACATATTATATCTGCATTTTTCATGGAGAGACTGAATATCATTCGTGTATATAATAAACAGAGTGGGTCCCAGTATGCTCCCCTGTGGCACTCCGAAGCTTATGTTGTTTGGAGAACTCACAACATCACCAAAACTCAGACACTGCCTCCGATCTATAAGATAACTTTTGAACAATTCATTCTCAGTACCTCTGATTTTACAGTTTTCAAGTTTTTAAAAAAAATTTGAGTGGAAACAGTGTCAAAGACTTTGGCTAGATCGATAAATACTCCAGACCACGCTTCAACTTGATCTTGCAAAATAAAAAAAGGCTTCTATCCTTCGTTTGGTAAGAGAGAGAGCCGGAGGTCAATCCCCCCTAGGAAATCCCCAGGAAGACTTGGAGTGGTCCAATTCTAGTCTCTCTATTTAAGAAAAATTGTTATGCAATGTGTATAATTATTTACAATAAAGTTCCGGAGAATATCAAACAGCTTCCATTAACTAAAGCAATTTAAAAAGGCTTTGCATACATGGCTACAGGGACATTGTTTTTTTGCAATAAAGGATTACCTAGCACTGAGCACTGGAGTAGAATTTGTCTTATGTTGACTGTGATGATTTGGCTCAACATAAAATATTTTTGATATAATAAATTGCATTTTTAATCATTTAATTTAATTTATAATTTGTAATATTTAGTTTAATAGCTTTTTTATTTCTTGATTAATTTTTTTGCATACTGTTATATAAGTTTGTTCTAAATATCTCTTTAACATCTGTATCGTACCCTATTATAGCAAATAAACGTATTTGTATTTGTGCCAGGCATTCAGTTCCTGCAGCACGTGGAGCGGTGTCGCGGTCTCGTCTTCGTGCTGGACGGCGCGGACGAGCCTCGCCGGCAGTACGAAGTGCTGATCCACGAGCTCGCGCAGTACAATAGGGCGCTGGCTGAGAGACCCAACTGCATCGTCGTCAACAAGGTACAGTCACCTTGCTCCCGACCTGTTTTTTATATGTTTTGTTCCGAATGTTGCTCATAGTTGGCGCCACCAGTCACATCATTTTATACACCCTTATTTTAAATTCAATACACAAACTTTAAGAGGTGTCTCAGCCCATCAACACGAACAACTTTTGATATGGGACCAATGCTGAAAATTCAGTACTATTTTTACCTTTTCCATACATTTCGTCCGATCAGCTGGACAATCGGACTCAAAAACCTTTTTGACATTTTCAAAATGATTGGGAATGTCACATCGCTCCGTGGCGCAGCCGGTCAACACGCCTACCTGCAACACGGAGGTCCCGGGTTCGGTCCCCGGTCAGGTCAAGATGGAAAATGATCTTTTTTAGATTGATCTGGGTCTTGGATGGTTATCTATATATGTATTTGTTATAAAATATAGTATCGTTGAGTTAATATCGCATAACACAAGCCTCGAACTTACTTTGGGGTTAGCTCAATCTGTGTTATTTTTCCGTATATATTTATTCATAAAAAGACGTACGTCTCAGGTGGACCTCCCAGAGGGCCGGCGGGGCTTCGAGGACATGAAGCGGAGTGCTGAAGTCATCGGCGTGTCCGCCAAGACAGGCCTTAACCTGCGCGAGCTGCTCTCAGCGCTCCGCGCCATGTACGACGCTCGCAGCTAGCCCACCACACTGTGTTTTACCAAAGACAATATAATACTAACGTATAGACGTCCACCTCATACAAAAATATTGGACCAAATTAAGGTGGCGAAAAGTAGGCGAATGTGTGGCCAAGTAAAAGCGAAACAAACTCACTTTCGCATTTATAATATTAGTTAAGACATATTCTTCTTATATTTAAAGGAAACATTTGATTTGTTTGTTTGCATTTAATAGGCTCCGAAACTTCTGGACCGAATTACAAAATACTTTAACCTATGGAGTATTATATTGTCTTTGCCTATGGAAATCTAATTTATCTGCGGGTGACATAGTATAACGACATAAATGTCTCAGCTTTAGCAAGTGTAGGCTAACGCGGAATAACGCCATCTAGTGACGAGAGTAAAACAACTCTACAGCGCCGTCGTCTATGTCGCCTACCTTACTTTGGTGGTCCCAACGCCTTAATCGTACGATTTGTTCTCAGAGACTCGCATAGATGGCACTACTCATTGCTACACAACATTGTATCTTCCGTATAACGAGAATATAAAAGCATTATTCACAAAATATATCTTATAAATAATAAGAACAATATTTTTGGCCTTTTGTTTTAAAATTACACCTCTAGTAAGTTTTAGGCTAACGCAGATTAAATCAGCCACTCGATACTAGATGGCGGTAGTCTGCACCGCCATACTTGGCCACACATTTGCCTACTTTTCGCCACCTTAATTTGGTCCAATATTTTGTATGAGGTAGGCAGACTATACGATTGTATGATATTGACTTTGGTACTATATAGTCTTTGGTATAATCCTCTTCTTCCAAAGAACAAATTATCATTACGGGGCTGATAGGTACCTAAGACCTTAAAATTGTAAATAGTGTTTGTAAATAAAATTCTTCGTCATAAGAAAAATTGTTTTATTTATAAATAATCACAAATCATTGAAAATAATACTGAGAAATTTTAAATCACTTGGTTCAATAAACTTATCAAAGCAAGAACAACTTCTAACATGGGACCAACTTACTTTTTAGGGTTCCGTACAAAAATTGAAAAACGGAACCCTTATAGGATCACTCGTGCGTCTGTGTCCGTCCGTCCGTCTGTCACAGCCGATTTTTTCAGAATCTACTAAACCAAATTAGGTGAAATTTGGTAAGATGGTGTAATCCTATGACCCAAACACGGATGTGCAAAGTAAATAAAGAGTCATTTTCAGGGGCCCTATTACAAAATTTTAAAAGAAAGTTTTGCAAACCTTACTATGTCATATATCTAGGATTTTCAAATTGTTCCTCTAGTAAAAGTTGTTCTAACTGAAATATTCATTTTGCTAAAGTATTCATGGTATCTATTAGAAAACATCCAATGAATTCCAAACCCTTTTAAATCGAAATATTTATGAAATATTGTATACAAATACACTTAAAAACTATCAAAATTAATTTTAATTACTTAAGTTATTACATTATACAGCTATTTTATAATACACGTTTTTATTCAGTCCTTTTCGTGATTCCATTAAAAACAAAATTGTGACAATTTCTTTAAGAAAATTTGATTAAGGCGAGGTGAGTTCACACACTAGCGCCACCCAGCAATTAATTCTATAAGCCCTAAATCAAATCAAATTTAATAAATTCGAATAGCTGAATGCCCTAGTAAATCACTTGTAGTATTTTTGGTACAAGTTTTCACTATTTTTAATTTGATAAATTAAGAGAACGAATTATTACCGCCAAAAGTGGCCACTTTTGGCGGTAATAATTCGTTTTCATAAACTTAGATTTAAATATCTATGAAAAGTAACAAATAGCATACTACTAGTAATTTACTAGGGCAATCAGCTATTATATTTTTTAAATTTGATTTGATTTAGGAGTAAATGACTCACTTCGCCTTAATAAGTAGCATTATTTAAAAAAATATTGCCTCCCTTTTACATAGTTTACGTCCGCCATATTGGTTTCCTGCTGACGTCTCATAGTCTATAACACCCCGGGGGAGAATACTAATCTAATGATACCTCACTCTTCAAAATCTGGTAAGTGGCCAACACTGGTGTCAACTTTTTCAAGACGCCTAAAGGCATCTGATATATATTTTTTCATCGTCATTAGGTCTTTTCAGTCTCCACTGCAGGAGCACGACCCTCTCTGTACTACCAGAGCCGTATATTAGCCAGTACAGTCAGAAGATTTGGCCTACACTCTCCACGCTGGCCAGATGGGTTGGAGAGGTATCTTTAATGTTTATAAACTTTGTTTCGTTTGTGTTTCCAGAGTAGCCTTCTACGTCATCCACGGGAAGACTTGGAGTAGTACTATTCTACTCTGCCGGGAACCACACCACAAGTATTTTTTCATATTTCGCCCTATGTTCCTTGAGAAAGTTGTTCAGTGTGATCAGCATAGGTACGTTCGTAAACATGAGACAAATGCCTAATTCTATAATTAATAAAAAAAAAAAAAAAAAAACATGGCGAGGTTACAGATGTACACGGTGTATTACCGTAATAGCCTTTAAAATTTATAACAACTTTTAAAATACAGCCGTTACTATAAACGCAATATTGAACATAGCTGCGCAACGAGTTTTAAGGATACCGATACTGAATTATAAAGATGTGACGTCACTTGTGTTGTTATTTGTTAGCATCGTTTACGTCTAGGAAAACACAAGTAAACAAAGCTTATAAACCTCAAAAAGAACTCTCCAACCCGTCTGGCTCGCGTGGAGAGTGTAGGCTAATTTAAGGCTTCAGGTTGTACAAAGCGGTTTGTGCTCTGTGTGTGAGCGGTTGGTCCCATATCAAAAGTTGTTCATGTTGATGGGCTGAGTCACCTCTTAAAGTTTGTGTATTGAATTTAAAATGAATGTATGTATAAGTTTCCAAGGTAGACTTACAAATACAACAAAATTAAATATTTTCACATATCACACAGACACATTCCGTAAACACGGCAACGGGCAAATGAAAAGGTTCGTTTTAAGAGGGTATCCAAGCAGTATGTTTTCCATACAAATGTATTTCTCCATTTTCTCGCTGAAAATTGATTCTAGAGGCACAATTCTTTTTTCATAAAATGTAGTACTTTAAATAGGTATGTCCCTATTTTCTTTTACAAAAACAGTTTTTTCAATCAGAAAAAAAAAGAATTGTGGCTCTAGAATCAGTTTTCAGCGAGAAAATAGAGAAATACATTTGTGTCGAAACAATACTGAAAAATACTGTTAGGATACGCTCTTAAGTCCCGTTGCTGGACACAAGCACGTCTCACGGCACGACGGGGTGGATAGAGTGCGGCGCGGACAGCTCTGCTCGCTTCGGCCGCTTCGGCTTCTTCGGCTGGACTTTCATCTGTGAGTGAAATGTACATTTTTCAAGTGATCACTTCTTTTTAAGCGTTAGACATTTTTGAAATGGAAAAAAAAATTATTGAAATCGCGACTCCGTTACCAAAAACCCGACACCTCTGTTAACATATACCGTGCAGGGACCGGAACCGCTTACCTTAACCGCGGTTTCTGATAGGGTTTTTCATTGAATTGTTTTCTAAAACCCTATCGATAGGGTAAGCGTATTAATATTGTAACCCTATCGATACGGTAACCCTATCAATACGGTGAGCATATCATCGGGTTAACTTGATGAAAGAAACCCCATCGATACGGTTAGCACACAGGGTTAGTATTAACAATGTTGTAACCCTATCAAAACAATAACCTCATTAATACGGTAAACATTTCATTGGGTTAACTTGATGAAAGGCTAACCAAAAGAATACGGTTATTGAATGGTACGCGCTCACCCGATACTAAAAACCCTATCAAGGGGTTTTGGAACACTATCGAGCCATCTCGATCTTTATTGACAAAGGCATTCAGCCTATTGCAAGACCTAGCAAGACAGCACACGCGGCGCGGGGAGGGGGGGGGGGGGGGGGGATTAGGTAGGGCCCCACGCTGCATGAGTTCAGACAATAATGGAACTTTTATTGATTTGGATTATGCACAAAATACAAAAACTTTATTTAGTTCGCGAAATCGTTTCGGCATCTGGCGCGTGCGGAAGGTTCGGGTGCGGAGTGTTGAACACTTTATGTGTTGTTTTTATGCATGCGAACCTTGAGTGTAGTGCGCTTCTTTTAAACAAACTTAACTAAGTTTTAATTATTTTGTGTAATAAATGGCACCACCGAGAACAACCGCCGCTCATACGAGTATAATGAAAAAAGTGATCTAGTTTATCCCGTGGTTCGGTTTATTACGGGTGTGTCTCTTCCACTTTGTATAATAATTCAAATATTATTTTGGTACCAAACTGTATTTTTTTACAATTTTACCGCGACGTCGTCCGCGTAAATTAAAGCCAATGTCACTCACTTGCAATTGAAAATCATTCGTGTAGTTTCGGAGCCTATTCAATGCAAACAAACTATCAAAGTTTTTCTCTTTATAATATTAGTAAAGATAAAAAATATATGATTTATTATACAGTCACAATATGACTACGTAGGTAGGCAATATCCAATCAAAAACATAAATGTGAAATGAGAGCCAAGTTCAATATTCTTCTTCTTCTTAATCGTAGGTACGCTCTAGACAGAGTGGTCGTGCGTGACTAAAGTCTGACCAACAAAAGCTGAACCTCACAAAACGCGGGAAGTTTAAAAATTCACGGGCGAGCCATACAGTCTATAGTAGGAAAAATATTTTTGATACTTATTACATGACTGCCCAAAACATGTAAGTTAATTTGTTTCATACTAACTTCTAAGGACTCAATTCAATATAATTATATAAATACCATACACTTTTAATATATGTATAGTATTTGGGATATTCGTGACTGTATTCCGAAATTAAGCAAGGTATGTTTGTTTAAAAGTAAGCAATAAATACTATAAACATTTAGTAGTAATTCATAAATCATAATTGAAGACATGCTAAAACGTTACATCAAAAAAGTGATTTACCAATTCATCGATACGTATAATTTTTCTACGGAAAGATCAAAAATATATAAAAGAACAGTGCCCAGTGCCGGTAAATTTATTTATTTTAGATTCCTTTACTTTTTTTCTTCTTTATTCAAAGCCTTGTTTATGAGTATCAAAAACACATGGGTGAATCAAAAACACATGGGTGAATGAATGAATAAAATCAGGCATTGACAACTGTAATATCAAAGTCATCTGTATCAGTGTTGCAACTCAAAAAATGACGAGGTTCAGCTTTCATTAGCCAGACTATATGGATTGGGTTGTTGGTCCATGGCCGCTACTCTTGCGATTTTTCTTCACATGTCTCTATCTGCAGCCGTCTTGGTGCATTTCGTTGCTGGTACTTTGTTACAGCTTGACAAGATCTAGCCACCTCGTTGGAGACCGACCACGTGAACGTTTGCCCTCATTACGACCCTGAAACACTAAACGCTCCATAGAGTTTTCTTTGAGGGTGACACGACCGAAGAAGTTAAGGATTCGTAACTGCACAACCGACGAGAGCCTTTTCTTTATTCGTAATTCTTTCGATATGGAGATGTTACTGCGGTGGGCTGTCCAACTTATTCTGAGAAGCCGTCGCCAGCACCACATAGTTCAATATTATGATATACTTATGCCTTGGTTGCTAACTTCGACGACAAATGAAGTGAGATCTAAATGGGTGCCAAGTTCAATGGTCAGTCCTGAAATTTATTTATTTACAACATAAAATATCATTTCTTCTTATAACTTAGGATAATATATTGTAGCCTAAGGTCTGACTTGGCTAGTTCTCATATACGAATCATGGATGCGTAACATGACAAATATTGATCATGAAAAGTTAAGTGATGCAGCTAAGTTGGACTTTTCAGAAGTTATCGAGACAACAACCATAGATGATAAAGTTGAAAAATTTTATTCCACCATAACTAGTCTTTATGATGTTCATGCTCCATTGAAAGCCATCAAAATCTAGCGTCCACCCTCTCGTTGGATTACCAGGGGCGTTCGTATAGCCAGGTCACGGAGGGATAGGGCGTTTAGGACTTTTAAGAGGGACAGAACGGACGAGGACTGGGTTGTATGCAAGGTTGCGCGTAATCGTTACAATAGTATGGTAAGAGCAGCCAAGCGAAAACATTTTTGTGAAAGTCTGTCTGACTGAATCTTCTTCGACCGAAATTTGGAAGTTTCTACGTTCGCAGAGTCTAGCTAAAAAAAATGCTTCTTGCTCCTCTTTTAATTTCTCTCATAATGATTTCAACAATCACTTCTCTTCATCAAGTTTCCTCGATCATATTATCAAATTTTCTATCATTTCTAAAATTTCTTCCATGGCCAAACCTTCGATAGAACTTTTCTCTTTTCCTCCAGCTACTGAGGATGAGATTTGTAAAATTGTCATATCAATTAAATCCAAAGCAGTTGGGTGTGACGATGTGAGTCGACACATGATAAATAACATACTGCATTTAGTTATACCTATTTTAGCTCACATTATTAATTTTTCTTTAGCCACTGGGACTTTGCCGTCTTTATGGCGAAAGGCTTACATAATACCTCTGCCCAAAGTTTCCTCTCCTCAAGTTTTAAATAATTTCAGACCTATTTCAATCCTTCCCTTCCTCTCCAAAATCCTCGAGGCAGTCGTGCATGACCAGTACTGCACTTCTCAAAATTTCTGAAGACATCCGCTTGGTTATTGGAATACCTTGGTTACCACTCTTGTTCTAATCGATTTCTCTAACACCTTCAATATGGTTGATTATGATATTCTCCTTGCCATTCTCCATCATCTGCAATTGTCGTCCTCAGTGGTGGATTGGTTTTCAGCGTACCTCCAAGACCGACAGCAAGCGGTTCGTGTGGATCGTGAGCCGTCGGCATGGAGATTTGTCTACTGGCGTACCTCAAGGTGGAATCTTACCACCATTGTTCTTCTGTCTTTTTATTAATCTCTTGTCTTCTTCAATTGGTTGCTCTTATCATTTCTACGCAGACGATCTTCAAATCTATGCACAGTCGTCAGTCGAGGACTTGGAATCGAATATATTTATTGTTTACAGCCTTTTCATCGATATTATCTTGGTGAAATTATTATGGCATAGAAGTCAACCCCTCAAAGTGCCAGGCTAAATTGTGGGAAGCATAAGACAAGTAAATAAAATTAACTTTGATGCTCTCTCACCGGTAAAGTTTGATAATAACGCTATCCCCTTTTGTAAATCCGTGAAGAACTTTGGCTTGCTCATTGACTCCACACTTAGCTGGGTCACTCATATAACAGAAAGCAATCGTTCTGTTACAGCCACTCTCCAACAACTCAACCGTCTCAGGAACTTTATGCCTTTATAGACGAAGATCTTACTTGTGAAAACTTTAATTTTTCCTATTATGGATTATGCTGATGTGTGTTGCCCCGATGTTAACGAACATCTTCTCAATAAGTTTGATCGTCTCGTCAACAATTATATCCGTTTCATTTTCTGCCTTCGTAAGTACTATCGTTTCTGCATATCGTTCTGAGTTAAAATGGCTTCCAATTCGTCAACGTAGGCACCTACGACTTCTTTGTACTTTATTTTCTATTCTGAATTGAACTGAACTCACTCTCCCGATTACTTAAAATCTAAATTTAAATTTCTCTCTGACACATGATTGACATGTTTAGTTGTGGTAGAGCCAGGCTACCGGTGAAAATCACTTTTGCGGGTAGCATTAATGGCCCGGCTCTCCGGGGAAGTACCACACTCTCACAGAAAATCGACGTTTGAGTAGTAGCTTTACAGCTTCTATGCTTCGTTCGGTGAGTGAGAGCGCCGGAGGCCTATCCCCCCTCCCCTCTGGAGAGGGGAAATAAAAGGCCGGCAACGGTTTTGTAATACCCCTGGTGTTACATTAGTCCATGGGCAGCGGTGATCACTTACCATCAGGTGACCCGCTTGCTCGTTTGCCGCCCTATGACATAAAAAAAAATATGACTGGCAGCCGCGTTCTTGTCCAAAAAAGGGTTATGGAGAGTAGACACTCTCATACCCTCATACCCCTTTTTTGGACCAATTTTATGTCAAATTTATTTACCCCCCCAACTTCACGACTCTGGAATCTAGAATGAATTGCCTGTTGACATAAAAAGATTTTCATTCCCACCTTCTGATCTCTTCCAAATTCTATCTGTCACTATCTCTCATCCTAAAAAAAAATTCTAGATTTTTTTTCTACCACTCTTTTGCCATGATAAAAATACATACCTATACCAAATTACAGCTTTCTAGTACTTATAGTCTCTGAGGAAAATCGCGGACGGACAGACAGACAGACAGACATGGCGAAACTATAAGGGTTCCTTGTTTACTACGGAACCCTAAAAATTACACTGTAGCAAAAGTTGTTCAGCCTGATTAGTATTTTTGTAGAGGTATAAAAATCGAAGATTTAGAACATCCGATACAGAACCATGTCAAATTTTATATGGACAATTTTACAGAATCACGCTCTCCACGGGGATAGAGTGCGAAGAGTACGATTAGCTCATATTTCTGGTGACCGCCCAGCGGTCCCAGGTCACTCGCAACTAGGATATGCCCTTTTGGCAACGTAGCTTTCAGCATGTACGGCAAAACGTGAGAGTTGCTGTCTCTCCAAGCCCACCCGAAGCCGAGGTCCGTCTCTCCCGAAGGACCTTTAGAGATGTGCGCTTTGTAGGTTGAGCGGAGCAGCATGTCAGCAGGTCAAATTTACAGCGGAACAAATGGAAATATTTGATTTGATTTGTTGGTGCGAAGTGAAATGGAATGAAAACCATCATTGCTGAAATCAGGCGCCAAAATAAACTAACCCAAAGGATACTTCCAAGATAATTTTTTTGCGAAATACGTTGATATTTATTAACTTTTTATATTATACATACAACACTGCTGCAAGTATTTTCTTATGTATCGACATTAGTTCGTATTGAGGTATATTAATGCTCCGGAGTCATAAAGTCCACGCGAAAGAAGTCGCGGGCTTCAGCTAGTGTGTAATAAGTACTAATTATTTAGAAACACAAATCGAATTCCAATAAACTTAAAACTTTTAAACGAAAAACTGTTAAATTTTTAACGATCGACAGAGTCCTAAGCGATAAGATACCTAAGCGAAGCCGTCCGCGTGATTTCAATTCCGAACATTTATGACAAATGCCGGAGCTCTGAATAAAACCATTGAAATGCGCAAAAAAGACAGGCAACACAGTTGATAGAAACCTTTTTTAAACCGATTGATACGGTTAACTAACTAACTTAACCCAATGATGGGGTTAATACACTGATAGGGTTAACCTAATAATAGGGTTAACCCCATGAAAGGGTTAACCTAATGATAGAGTTAGCCCAATGATAAGGTTAACCCAATGATATGGTTAACCCAATGATAGGGTTAACTCAATGATAGGATTGACCAAATGATAGGGTTAACCCAATGAAGGGGTTAACCATATCATAGGGTTTCTTTATTAATCATATTAGGCCCGAAACAGGTTTTCCGGTCCCTGATACCGTGTGTTACGACGCGTCATATGCCCCGCCCACTGTCACTTCAGCCGGCACTGACCTTGTAGTGCACCTCGCGCACGTGCCGGTAGAGACTGGAGTACCAGCCGAAGGCGGCGCTGCAGTGCGCGCAGCGGTGCGGCGTCTCGTGCGTGTGCATCGCCACTATGTGGTACTTCAGCTTGGCCGCGTTCTGGGGAATATAGCTCATGTTACATAAGGGCTGATTTTGAAATTATATACGGTTAGTTTAATAGTACAATAAAAAGAATGGCGCATTGTGTAACCAGATAAAACCAAAGGGAAAAAATCGAAATCCCAAAAGTGTCCCGAAAAAAGTTAGATAATTGGTTAACGCTAGATACTAGTAAATGTAAATAAATAAATAAATAAATAAATATATACGGACATATCACACATATTGAGCTAGCCCCACAGTAAGTTGTGAACTTGTGTCGCAGGATACTAACTCAACGATACTATATTTTATAATATATACTTATATAGATAAACATCCAAGACCCAGGTCAATATGAAAAAGATCTTTTTCCATCTTGACCTGACCGGGGATCGAACCCGGGATCCCCGTGTCGCAGGCTAGCGTGTTGACCGCTGCGCCACGGAGCGCGCCAAAAAAATGTGATGTACGTCACACGTTTTTGTTTTACGCATTCGGCATTCATTGATAACTCGCGTCAAAACTGAGTCCAGCCGGACGAGTCACGCGCATCGCCCACCCCCCCTCACCGTGCCCGCTTCCCCGCACTACCTTTTCCCATTTTCCACAAAGACTACCCGCTGACTAGCAAAAAAGAATTGCAATATTATTGAAAGTGCACACGCGTTCGTTTTATTTACAAACGAAGTTGTGTGCTTTTAAATCGGTTTTCTTCCCGGGAGTATGTACGGGGCTATGCGACGTGTGTGGTGATAACGCGAGTGTTTGTAATGGGAACATTATCGGTAACCAAATGTCCAAACCGTTGTTAATGTTTACCAACGGTTACTTTACCACGGATTAATTCACGCACCGACCCGGAGCCAAGGAAGAGAACCCCAGCCAGAAGTATTCACAAAACATGTATGACGATGTATTGGCGTTTGGCGTACTTTGAGGAGGATACTCTTCTTCTTCTGTTTTATAAAATGGCTTCCACCGAGATTTCAGTGATTCTGCCAATGTCCAGTAAATTGAGATACTAAGTATCGGTGTTGTACGGTAAAGTTGTAACAAGTAGCATCAAAGATGGCGTATGTTCTTTGATGCCTCGTGGTCGGGAGGTTATGGTGACAAGTTTATACGAGTCCAAAAAACAGTCCTTTTTTACTATTTCTCAAATTGTTCCATGAGCACGAGCATTTATAACACCAAATTACACCAATTTCATATAATAAAGTCCACCAAAATCAATTTGTAAAATCGTCCAAGGTAGACCCCAACTGCACCCCTTGACTTCCCACCACAAACTCGAGGAGGATACTCGCAGGAGTGCAAACGACGAATGAAGTTAGAATTTCAAAATTAAGTGCTATTAATCGTAAGATTTTCTCGTATTTTGTTGGGAATTGGGTGATGAACATTGAAAAGCGATCTACTAGCACAAGAGTATATTGGTGAATTTAGTTGGTAGCCATTACACCATAAAGCACAGAGTGATTGAGTAATAGACAAAGACCTATGATGACTAGTGCATCATAGACAACATGTCTATAAACGTTTAGTTTACTGTTCCAACATATATTTTTCCAACTTAACCTTTTCTTTTGATGTTGAAATCAATTATCCGATCAGCTGTTATATCTGTCCAGCGGCAGCACTGTGCGAGTGAAAGTAAACGAACATTAGAGAGATAAATGAATGAAATTTTGACATTAACATCTGTAATGTGTCCAAAATTTTAGCACCATTTTAGGATAAAAACAAACATTAATGACATAACATGATCGCGCAAATACTGGACAGCCTTCATGTAAACCATTGCTGTGCCATAGCCGGGGGGATGGTGCAGGAATGGCCTTTATGAATGGCCTTGAAGTTTTAATAATTGATAACTAACCTAGAAGTAAGTATTACTAACAATTATGTATGAGTCACTGTTTCTTAATAAATAAATAATTCATTCATTAATAATAAAGTAGGTAACTAATGAGTAATATTAAATAACGACCCTACCTATGTAATAAAAAGCTGATGATGATGCTCACCTGGTAGGACTTGCCGCAGACGTGGCACAGGTTATTCTTCTTCTCCTTGTTGCGGTGCACGTTCTGCATGTGCACGTACAGCGACGTGTGGCACTTGAACGGCTGCCGGGGGTACAATACAATACAATATAATTATTGCTATAACGGGCAGGTGCAGCAGGAATTACAATACGAGTTAAATAGCGAGCTGTGGGGAGGGTTAGTACTAGTACTAAGTCCGGGAATCCGTACATTAGTACTAGGTGGAGAGAACTCAATCATTCGTACGTAGTTCAACGGACTACTTATGTGAGGACGAAGAAACTTTCATAGCGCGTTCTAAGTTACGCTCAGCGCCATCTAGTTATGGGCTTGGTAAACTAGCGTGCTACATTGCTATTTATATCTATATAAATATATCGAAACAAAATTATACTTTGTATTTTACGATTTTGCGTTATATTAGTGATTCTGATACCGCCATTAAAATTTTGCCAGGGTTAACAGAATCATCCTGTGATTTGTCCGTATATATTAATTTATTTATCACTACATATTATAAAACAAAGTCCTCCGCCGCGTCTGTCTGTCTGTCTGTTCGCGATAAACTCAAAAACTACTCCACGGATTTTGATACGGTTTTCACCAATAGATAGTGATTCACGAGGAAGGTTTTAAGGTATAATACATGCCCGGGCGCAGCCGGGTAGGGCTGCTAGTCCTACATAAGTGTATACACCTTTATTTTGAATTCAATACACAAACTTTAAGAGGTGCCTCAGCCCATCAACGTGAACAACTTTTGTTATGGGACCAATGCTGAAAATTCAATATTATTTTTACCTCTTCCATACAATTAGCCTGCGACACGGGGGTCCCGGGTTCGATCCCCGGTCAGGTCATGATGGAAAACGATCTTTTTCATATTGACCTGGGTCTTGGATGTTTATCTATATTAGTATATATTATAAAATATAGTATCATTGAGTTAGTATCCTGCGACACAAGTTCACAACTTACTGTGGGGTTAGCTCAATTTGTGTGATATGTCCCTATATATTTATTTATTTATTTATTAATTGTTCCGATCAGCTGGACTCTTTTATATGGGAATGACAATTTTTTTTTCGGAGACCTGATGATGATGATGATGCTCACCTTGTGACAGAGCTGGCAGCGGAACTTGATGTGTTGAGGTGGTCCCAGTCCACGTGGTCTCGGAGACCTGATTATGATGATGATTATGCTCACCTTGTGACAGAGCTGGCAGCGGAACTTGATGTTGTTGAGGTGTTCCCAGTCCACGTGGTCTCGGAGACCTGATGATGATGATGATGATGCTCACCTTGTGACAGAGCTGGCAGCGGAACTTGATGTTGTTGAGGTGTCCCAGTCCACGTGGTCTCGGAGACCTGATGATGATGATGATGATGCTCACCTTGTGACAGAGCTGGCAGCGGAACTTGATGTTGTTGAGGTGTTCCCAGTCCACGTGGTCTCGGATACCTGATGATGATGATGATGATGATGATGATTATGCTCACCTTGTGACAGAGCTGGCAGCAGAACTTGATGTTGTTGAGGTGATCCCAGTCCACGTGGTCTCAGAGACCTGATGATGATGATGATGATGCTCACCTTGTGACAGAGCTGGCAGCGGAACTTGATGTTGTTGAGGTGATCCCAGTCCACGTGGTCTCGGAGACCTGATGATGATGATGATGATGCTCACCTTGTGACAGAGCTGGCAGCGGAACTTGATGTTGTTGAGGTGTTCCCAGTCCACGTGGTCTCGCAGTCTGGTCTTGTTCACGAACTTCTTGCCGCACTCCGTGCACATGAAACTGTAAGATAAGCCACATTTAATTACATAAATACATACAATCACGTCTTTTTCCCTAGCGGGGTAGACAGAGCCCAGCCTATTACGGGTTTTGCTTGCTCGAACTTTTTATTAACCGACTTCAAAAAAGGAGGAGGTTCTCAATTCGTCGGAATCTTTTTTTTTATGTATGTTCCCCAATTTCACGAAGACGCCTGGACCGATTGAAGAAATTCTTTTTTGTCTGAAGGCTTGCACCCCCTAGCTGGTCCCATGGTCATTGCCCTGTAAGGCAAGTATAACGCATTCGAAGCATGCGTCATGATCATCATCAGGTCTTTATTAGTCTCCACTGCAGGAGCACGACCCTCTCTGTACTGCCAGAGCAGTAAGAGGATTTGGCCTACACTCTCCACGCTGGCCAGACGGGTTGGAGAGTTCTCTTTGATGTTTATAAGCTTTGTTTAGCTTTAGTTTCCTAAGTCGCCTTTTACGACATCCACGAGAAGATTTGGAGTGGTCCTATTCTTCTCTGCCGGGAACCACACCGCATGCGTATTTATTCTCAAAACTTTTACTCAATTGTGTCTCAATTTTCTCAAGTTGTCTCAATGTAACATGTCTTTACCCCTTGCGGGGTAGACAGAGCCCAGGTCTGTACAACCTAAAGGCCACGTTTAGCATGTTGCTGGGCTTGTAGGTGAGAACGGAATAAAAATAGTGATGGGTTGCTAGCCGCATCACCTATTGACATGATTCATGACGTCCATTCCCTCGATCGGGTCTTTTTTTAGTCTCCATATATGCCAGAGCAGTCAGAGAATTTGGCCTACACTCTCCACGCTGGCCAGACGGGTTGGAGCGATCTCTTTGATGTTTATAAGCTTTGTTTTGTGTTTCCTAAGTCGCCTTCTACGACATCCACGGAAAGACTTGGAGTGGTCCTATTCTACTCTGCCGGGGACCACACTGCATTATAATATGTGTGTATGTATGTATGTGTGTACATCTCACCTGAACTCGCTCTCGGACACGTGTCGCCGCGACACCTTGAGGTGTTGCCGGTAGGTGGCGACTGACGCGAACTTCTTGTCGCACGGCTCGCAGTACAGCTCGCCCGCGTCCCGCGCCTGTTATGTCGTAATTTAAGATATTTTTAAGAAAAACAAAAACGGACTTCTAACCTAACAATTTTATTTAATAAGCTTAAAAATATGGAAATACTCGTAAGTGTAATCCGAATGACATACGTGTAAACATTTATTTGGTTTTGTTTATTTTTTTAAAAAGCGCTCGACACTTTTCGATAAAAATTTTATGGGACCATCTGCAAAGTATTAGCTATCGAACAAAAAAAGTATTTCTTAAATTGGTCCAAGCGTCTTCGAGAAATCGGGGCACATACATAAAAAAAAACATTACGACGAATTGTAAAAATATTAAAACAATAAATACTTAAGACGAGTATGGTATTATTATAAGCTACATTGTATACAATCCTTTGCGAAATCTAAAATTTAATTGTTTCGACCTTGGGCTCTGTCTACCCCGCAAAGGATAAAGACGTGATAATAATGTCGAAGTCCAATCACATGAAACATAAAAAACTTCTTAAATTATAAGTTCTTAATAAAAATATTATATTTATTTTAAAGTAAAAAAAAAACCGACTTCAAACAACACAGGTATTAAAAGCAAAGAATATTACTACAAAATCATCTATCGTCACACCCCCTGGGTGGTTCCATGGTCATCCTTATAAACATCAAAGAGACCGCTCCAACCCGTCTGGCCAGCGTGGAGAGTGTAGGCCAAATCCTCTGACTGCTCTGGCATATATGGAGACTAAAAAAAGACCCGATCGGGGGAATGGAGGTCATGAATCATGTCAATAGGTGATGCGGCTATCACTATTTTGATTCCGTTGTCACCTACAAGCCCAGCAACATGCTAAACGTGGCCTTTAGGTTGTACAGACCTGGGCTCTGCCTACCCCGCAAGGGAGAAAGACATGTTACATTGAGACAACTTGAGAAAATTGAGACACAATAGGAGATATTACTGAAAGCTGTGCCGCCAGAGTGCGCCACTAGCACATACAGTAAAACAGGTTTGACACTGACAAGTATGTACATGTCAGTGTCAAAGTCGCAATTAATTTGTGAAATTATACATTGATCCTTTATTAATTTGATTTTAAAATACTCCTATAAGTATTAAAATATAAAAATTCAATTAATCTGCGTATTCGGATGTAAAATAAAGGCAATTTATTGCAAGTTTGACATACTTGTCAATGCCAAACATTTGTTTACTGTCTCTGCTAATGCTGCCCTCTGGCGGGAAAACATTGCAGTATTATCTCCCATTGAGTAAACAACACAGGTATTAAAAGCAAAGAATATTACTACAAAATCATCTATCGTCACACCCTCTGGGTGGTTCCATGGTCATCCATGGAACCACCCAGAGGGTGCGACCTTTCAGACAACAAAAGAATTTCTTAAATCAGTCCAGGCGCCTTCTCGAAATCGTACATACATAAAAAAACCGGCCAAGTGCGTGTCGGGCCACGCGCAGTGTAGGGTTGCGAAGTAGTTAGTTTTTTCACGTATCTATATATAACCGTTTAGCAGACAGAGGGGGGGGGGACACTTACCTCTAACAAAAATTCGCACTTTAAAACCAAATATTTCGGAAATTGATCCCTAAATCGAAAAATGGTGTTCTCAACCTCACAATATTTTTGAAAGACCTATTTAACGATACCCCACACGATGGGTAAATAGAGAAAAAAAAAATCCCCCCTACCCTAAAAAAAGTACAAACATTCATAACATAATGGGATTAAAAAAAAATAAGTCAAACATCCGGGTTTCGGGTAAATTTTTTTATCGGGTTCAGTAGCGATTCCGAATGTTCGACTAAAAAACTTTTTGGATGTAGAAGATTTGAAAAAGTTTTTTCCTTAACAGTGTCAAACCCTTAAACAGTGTCAAAAAAAATTAAATGCAAGCAATGTGGGCTGGATGGTCGCTATTACGACCGCGGGCTATAAGATTTCATTCAAATTCCATGAAGCCCGAGAGCGCGTAAAGTATATTTTTTTTTAAATTTATAGGGCACCATACCACGCTCTAGTGTCAAATCTTTTACATTCAAAAAGTTTTCTAGTCGAATATTCAAATTTGTAATAGCCTTCGAGCAACACGGCCTCCGTTCCGTGTTGCTCGAAGGTAATAGCTAGTGAACCCGATAAAAAAAACATTTGAACTATACTGAGAGATTTTTGTCCTTAATTCAAATTTGGAATTGTTAATGACCGTGGTGGCTGGCTGTTTGTATTCATCGGTTTTTGACTTCCACTTTTTGGATAAAACATTTTCATTATCTGTGGAATCCTCGGATACATTTTCTGCTCACTGCAGTTTGCTGCTATTTATTTTTAGACAAATATTTTTAAGTAATCGTAATCTTCATTAATTTACATGAAATACATTCCCTATTATAAATTAATAGATGGTCAAAAATGTTGATATAGGTAATATAATCAGCCAGCTTGCAGATGCACAAATATTAATTTTCAAGGTAAACTATATTCATACTATACAATTTCAACCAATATAATATGAAAAATATTTTTTTCCTCTACTATTTACTCGGTGAGATGAAAAACATCGTGTGTATCACGGCCGGTATAAGACATTACAAACTCGGCGGCTTCGCCTCGTGCTTGTTAGTAGTCGCTCGTTTGACGTAATGTCTTCTATACCGCCCTCGCTACACAATGTACTAATAAAATATTCTGCGCGAACATTTTTCGCTGAAAGTTGGCTCAAGCGATGGTTTAAAAAATACGCCCAAATAGCATTTCGTGACTTCGGAGACGAGTGTGACTTGTAGTCGGGCACGACTTGCGTTTTGGTGGCACTCCTGATTTAGAGGACTACAGGCACTACGCTCCAGGTGATATCCTGAAGCTTATGCAGTCCTTCTTCGGAAATCACCGTGTAGGTGAGTAATGCATGGGGTAAGTACAAAATAACCCAAAGGTTAGATGTGCTTCCGATTTATAATCGGCCCCAAAGAAGATAAGATAAGATGAGATAAGATCATATAAGGTCAGATAAGATGAGATAAGATCAGATCAGATATCCTAACCTACCTTGTGCGTCCTCATGTGCCGGCCAAGGTTGGACTTCCACTGGTACACCTTGCCGCAGCGGGGGCACGGGTAGCGGTTCTGGCCTTTGTGCAGTACACTGTAAACGAACACATCAAAATGGTGAACCAGGGTTGACTATCGATAGACTGTCGATAGACTGTCGATAGACTGTCGATAGACTGTCGATAGACTGTCAATAGACTATCGATGGACTGTCGAGAGACTGTCAATAGACTGTCGACAGACTGCCGATGAACTGTCGATAGACTGCCGATGGACTGTCGATAGACTGTCGATAGACTGTCGATAGACTGTCGATAGACAGTCAATAGACTGCCGATGGACTGTCGACAGATGGTCCATAGACTATCGATTGACCATCAAGAGACTGTCGATAGACTATCGATGTCACTGGGCCATCGGGGGGTGTATGTATGAGCTTACTGATTAAAAAATAAGGGTGTAATGTCTCTGGTAGTACAGAGTGGGTCGTGCTCCTGCAGTGGAGACTAACAAGACCTGATGATGATGATGACTCACTTGAGGTGGTAGCGGTAGGTCTTGCGCGAGCTGAACACCTTCCCGCACTCCACACACTGCGGGCGCTCGCCGGCCGCGACCCGGGGCTCGAACCCGTTCAGCTTCTGCAACACAATACTATAAATATACATACATACATACATACAATGTGTACTTGTGTGTGTCATGTCATGTACCTATGTTCTTTTCACAGACTTGTAAAACTTTATCTAATATCTGTATTTCTTTTTCACTTTGTCACTTTTTCTTCTTGTGACTTTTTCATCTGGGGTACGACTTTTGAAATTTTTCCGTTCGCAGGCGAGCGGTTTTTCCATGCAGGAATCGTTCGAGAGCGAGTGGTCACACGTTCGGAAATAGTACCCCTGTGTTTTTTGTTTTTTCTTTGTTCCGTGTTATTTTTTCTGATTTGTTAATAATTGTAAGTTGCGCAAACCCGTGACGTCAACATATCCCAACGGAAGACCAGCGTTGGCTTTATAACCAACATATGCTGAGTTGGGACCTATTTGAAGACGTACAGTGTCAATAAATTGTGTTCATTGTACAATGTTTTATGTTCTGTACTGTGTGTTTTTCAAATAAATCTTTCATTCATTCATTCATGCTGTAATGTATGTAGGTTAGTTCATAATAAATGGTGGTGGGTAAACCTAAGATTTCGCTTGACCTTCATCCCGAAGGAAAGTACTTTTCCCGAGGGATCGACGCGAGTGGAGCCACGGTCATTTAAAATTAAATGAATATCATTTAAAAAGCCAATGGTATAATAGCATTTTACTTCTACTACACTGATCTTAAAAATGTGATATCCTATCCTAATCCTAACTATCTTATCCTAATCCTAACTAATATTATAAATGCGAAAGTGAGTTTGTTTGTTTGTTACGCAAAATTGAATGAAAAAAATTGACGTTCACTAAATGATATTGAAATATCTTTTTTTTTTTCGAGCCATCACGGGTCCCACTGCTGGGCAAAGGCCTCCCTCCACTTTTTCCATTCAGTCCGGTCTTGCGTTATCTCCTACGAAATAAAATGAAATATCTTACGATGAATAAAATGTTTGACTTTGGAGGGGGGGGGGGGGGGGGGGGGGGGTTACGTGTAAGCAATATTTCGCAGGATACACTAACATTTTTTGTAAAATTGATACCATTACGTTAGCTTAGGGGGGAAGAACTTTTCTTACTTTTGCTGACAAGAGGGGAGAGGGGGTGAAAAATAGCTATTTTTCTGCTAACGTAATACTTGAATGGCCCCCTAGGCCATCGGACTCCTCGATTTAAAAATATATTCACCTCGGTAACTTTCTCCTCTTCAAACACTTCCCCATCGCACACTTTCTCTTCTGCAATAGGAACTTCTTTTTTTTGTAACGCTTCCTCCTCCATAACATTCCCCCCCTTCAGCACAACATTCTCCCCCTCTTCATTTTCCTCAACGGAAACATTATCACAGTCTATGCCTACATCTACTTCGGACTCCGAAGATACTGATTTCTTTCTCTTGCGTTTGCGGACTCTTTTCTTGATTGTTTTCACGCTTTTCTGTTTCTTCTCTTTCACTTTTAGCTTCTTTTTCGTTTTTTCCTTTGCCTGCAGAAAAAAAAAACAAGATTTAATTCAGAAAATTGGCCTTTTTCAGCCATTTTTCGCGTCATTTCATAATTTTAATAATTCTCATTTATTTGGACATATATACAAACGGCCACGTCTTTTTATTCACATCAATTGTGGAGACTGCTTATTAAAAAATTTTTTTGAACTCTTACTATTTTTTTGGTTAATTAAATATTGGAATGTCCTCACATACATAACGTAGAGGGCTTGTGGCATACCTTGGTGCTGGCTTCCTCAGGCGGCTCTACCTCCAGGTCGTTGACAAACGTCTCTTCGCAGTGCTCCGTATTGTCTTCCGGCTCGCTCTTCACTTCCGGCACCGACTCACCCTCCAGCTTGTCTGGGAACAGATCATCATCATCATCTGACGAGCTCCGTGGCGCAGCGGTCAACACGGCCAACGACACGGATGGTCCCGGGTTCGATCCCCGGTCAGGTCAAAACGGAAAATGATCTTTTTTAAGTTGACTTGGGTTTTGGATATTTATTAGTATCGTTGAGTTAGTATCCCATTACACAAGTCTCTAACTTACTTTGGGGCTAGCTCAATCTGTGTGATTTGTCTGTACATACTATCCATATGTACTAGCCCATCAACGTTTGATGGGCTAGTACATATGGATCCTTTAGATTTCACAGACCTCGGCTCCGTCTATCCCACAAGTCAAAAAACGTGATTGTATGTATGTATGTATAAGTTAACTTATAATATTATAGTGCGCATGATAAACATTCCAAATAATATTTACATGTCATATCTTTGACGAAACATGTAAAGTTACGTTACCTGTCTTAAACACCTGTTTGTACCATGTTCCATGTGAATAAATATAATCATCATCAGGTCTTTGTGAGTCTCCACTGCAGGAGCACGACCCTCTCTGTACTACCAGAGCCATATATTAGCCAGTCAGAGGATTTGGCCATCACTCTCAACACTGGTCTCCAATGATGATGAGCCGCGTCGCTATTTGACATGATTCCTGTAGTATATGTGAATGAAGGAGGGGAGGCCTAGTGGGCGTAAGCATTATTAGCGCTTGCGTATGTTAAGCAACCGCATGCGCAGTCCCCACTTGGATGGGTGACCGCAATTAGCATAAAAGTATCTCGAGTCAAGATTGAAGATTCAATCGTTTATTTAATATAGGTTTCTTTGAACACTTATTAATTGTCATATTTGTGTTTACAATTATAACAACAAAAAAATTTTGTTGACGTCAATAATTACTTATGGCTAAGTTTAGGCCGCTTCCAAAGCGGAGTGCAGAAGAAGCGGCAACAAACTTCACAGCGCATTTTCTCCAACCGACGTCAACTCACAATTCTAGTTAGACCTTATAAACTACTTATACGAGTTCCTCCGTGCATCGGAAGGCACGTTATGCCTTTGTTCCCAGCTGACATCATTGATGGCAATCGTTAAGCTATGTCAGATGCCTTTCATCATCATCATCATTATCAGGTCTTTGTTAGTCTCCACTGCAGGAGCACGACCCTCTCTGTACTACCAGAGCTATATATTAGCCACAGCAGTCAGAGGATTTGGCCTACACTCTCCACGCTGGCCAGACAGGTTGGAGAGGTTTCTTGATGTTTATAAGCTTTGTTTAGCTTGTGTTTCCTTAGTCGCCTTGTACGACATCCACGGGAAGACTTGGAGTGGTCCTATTCTACCCTACCGGGTACCACACGGCATAATGCAGATGCCTTTAGGCAGCTTGAAAAATCTGACATTAGTATTGGCCACTAACACACACAAAAAACAAACAAAAACATCATGTCAGCCGCAAAAAGTTTTCTTTAGGATAGCTCATTATTATTATTACAAGCCATTGCTGTCCCAATGTTGGGCAAAGGCCTCCTTCTCTCGTTTCCATGTCTGTCGGTCTGTTGCTTTTACTTTCCACTGTTTGTCAAAACTGTCAAGCTCGTTGCACCATCTAATTCTGGGTCGGCCACGCCCCCATTTGCCATCTGCTTTAGGATAGCTTAGCATGAATTAGCACGAGCTTAGCACGAGGAGCACGATGGTCCAGTGGGTGTGAGCTCTATGAGCGCTTACGTATGTTAAGTAACCCCTGGTGCAGTCCCTACTTGGATGGGTGACCGCAAGTGGCATAAAAATATCTCGAGCTCCTCCGTGCTTCGGAAGGCACGTTAAGCCGTTGGTCCCGGCTGTCATTGTTGATGGCAGTCGTTAAGCTATGTCAGATGCCTTAAGGCAGCTTGAAAAATCTGACACCAGTGTTGGCCACTTACACATACGAAAAACAAACAAACAGCATGAATTAAAATATAAACGCAAAGTCGGACCTCTGTCATCATCAGGCCTTTAGTAGTCTCAACACAAACCCGTCTGGCCAGTGTTGAGAGTGTAGGCCAAATCCTCTGACTGCTCTGGCTAATATATGGCTCTGGCAGCACAGAGAGGGTCGTGCTCCTGCAGTGGAGACTGACAAAGACCTGATGATGAACTTACAAAGATATTACTAATTATAAAGCCGTATGGTGCCCGGTAGAGTAGAATAGGACCACTCTAAGTCTTCCCGTGAATGTCGTAAAATGCGACTTAGGCAGCACCAGCTAAGCAGAGCTTACAAACATCAAAGAGACCTGTCCAACCCGTCTGGCCAGCGTGGAGAGTGTAGGCCAAATCCTCTGACTGCTCTGGCTAATATATGGCTCTGGTAGTACAGAGAGGGTCGTGCTCCTGCAGTGGAGACTAATAAGACTGATGGTGTGGTTCACCGTGAATTGTCCGTTTTGGTCCCAACGGAAGATCAGTGGAGAAAATGCGCTGTGCAGTTTGTTGCCGCTTCTTCAGCACTCCGCTTTAGAAGCGGCCTAAACTTAGCCATAAGTAATTATTGACATCAACAAAAATGTTTTGTTGAAAAAAATTGTAAAAAAAAAGTGACAATACGGTAGTTGCCTAATGTTAAGATAATACAAAATTTGTTTCTAATGAGACTAATTTCTATCTAAAAACACTATAAAGAACACTTTTAATTTGATATCGATTCGTTAAGTGATCTTAAAGCTTCTTTAAAGTAGGGTGAATAGGACCATTTTTTAGGGTTCCGTAGTAAACAAGGAACCCTTATAGTATCGCCATGTCTGTCTTTCTGTCTGTCTGTCTGTCTGTCCGTACGCAGAGACTATAAGTACTAGAAAGCTGTAATTTGGTATGGGTATGTATATTAATCATGGCAAAAAAGTGGTAGAATAAAAACTTGAAAAAAATTTTTTTTAGGGTAGCTCCCATACAAGTAAAGTGGGGGAGTATTTTTTTTTCTCTATTTACCCATCGTATGGGGTATCGTTAAATAGGTCTTTCAAAAATATTGTGAGGTTGAGAACACCATTTTTCGATTTAGGGATCCGTTTCCGAAATATTTGGTTTTAAAGTGCGAATTTTTGTTAGTGGTAAGTGTCCCCCCCCCCCCCCTTTATCTGCTAAACGGTTATATATAGACACGTGAAAAAAATTACAGCAGTAGTATATATACTGAAGTTGAAAGGAAAACTATCAGAGCTGAGTACTAAGTACAAACTAAAAAGTTATAGGCAACCAACTTATAAACTGTAAAATTTCATACTATTTTCATTGTTAGATGTTTTTGGTCGTTAAACTGTAAGGTGCGAGTGTGAATAGTGTGAACTCAAAGTTGTCATTCGAAACTACGGAACCCTACACTGCGCGTGGCCCGACACGCACTTGTCCGGTTTTTTAAAGTATGAAAATCTTTAATTACTATTATACTGTATTTTAGTCTGCAAAATTTATAGTAACTTTTATTATGAAACCATTACCATAAACGAAATATTTCGTATGGCTACCAAACAAAGTTCTCACGCCACCCATACAAAATACAAGCTTGTGACGTCACAAATATGTAGACATTTCAGCGGCGCGTTTTTACGTCTAAAAATTTACGTCTAAAAACATGTGTCTTTAAAACTTTTATAACTGAAAGAGTTTTTTGTTTAGAAATGTATTTCTGTCACTATTGTGTTTATTTTTGGCAGGTCTTTACATAGTAACATGAAAAAAAATTTAGCCAACATTCCCATTAATAAGTGTTCAAAGAAACCTATATTAAATAAACGATTGTATCTTGAATCTTTATGGCGTGCAATTGGGGAGGCCTATGTCCAGCAGTGGACTAGTAAGCTGATGATGGTGATGTGAATAATGAAGGCTTACCCGTGTCCAATTCGCTCTTAAGCACGACATCGTCAAACGGCAGGGAGATACTGGAGGTGATCTCCATGACGAGACGCGGGGTGCGTGCGATGCTGTAAGCGCCATCCTGAAACATAAATAAGTAATAATAAACTTTAGGTGTGGTAGAGCGACGCTACCGGCAAAATGGGTCGTTAGTCGTTTCGCACCACTAGCGATTTGCGAATCGCTAGTGGTGCAACTCGGACCGCGGTGCGCCGCGGTCCGAGTTGCTAGTGCGCACCACTAATACTGCAAGACCTTCAGACACCGTTAGCTAATACCTACTGCGTACATCCGGACCGTTATCAATAAATATTTTAAGCGGTAGATTTTGCAGTTCTTATAAAATATTAGACAAATGTCAACTTAATCTACCTGCGACCGCAAACACTGAAAAGTGTTTGAAACGTTAGGTTTATAAATAAATATTGTAATAAAAGCGATAAAAACCGTATTAAAATTATTTTATTTAAATGTGTAACAATCGCGAAAACATAAGAAAACATTATATAATGCAGTCCTCGGTACATCTTCAAACACAAGCCTAACACCACGTCTTGTGAGAAATATATCACTTGCTTTTGTGAATAAATGCATATAATGATATGACATTTTTACAAGAAGTATGTGTGGTATAACTTTGAGAGATCGGGTAAGAAATGACGTAATGCGGGAGCGATGTGGAGTGAAAGATGATGTAGTGACTAAGATTGAGAAGGGAATGTTAAGGTGGTTTGGCCACATTGAAAGGATGGATGAAAGAAGAGTAACAAAGAATATTTATAAAGCCAGTGTGAATGGGATAGTTGGCGAGGGTCGACCTCGTCGAACGTACTGCGATCAGATTGCTGACGTTCTTAAGAAAGTAGATGTAAGAAGTACCCGAAACCGAAGAGCATGCATGGGGAGAGTGATGAGTGTAGATGAAGCTAGAGTAATTTGTCAGGATCGTAGCAAGTGGAGATCCATAGTCTCTGCCTACCCCTATGGGAAAAAGGCGTGATTATATGTATGTATGCATGTATGTACCTATTTCAAAAATATACAAGCAAGGATGCCAAATTTTTTAAACGTTTTTTACATGATTGGTTTGTAGAAGCGATAAAACTACTATTCAAACGACGATTTTCTGTCAGAGTAGAGACGATTTCAGTAGTGGTACTTACTGCTTGCGTTTGAGAGAGCAGCTGGTAGCAGTGCTGGACTTGGGTCCGGAAGCGCTGCAGGCGCCGCAGCATGGCCACGCACTCCCAGCAGACGCGGGCGCTCCGCCCCGCGCTGTACACCTGCAACACACAGCATCGTTACGCCGTTGGTCCCGGCTGCCATCTGGTAGTCGTTAAAGGAACCACGTCAGAGGCCGAGAGGCGGTTCCGAAGAACTCTTGACACCAGGGACCTTGTCTTCTGACTTGTTCCACACATTTATCATATTTTGAAAGCAATCTTGGCAACGTTCCTATTAAGGCTTAAATTGAAATACGAACGAAAAAGAACAAAAAAAAGTCAGTAATTCCTACATTTCCTAGGCTAAGTTTTTGTTCCACTCCTACACCATTTTGTACATCCTAGACTAAGTTTTGTAATACTCCCACACTATCTGTACCAATTCTTTGAGGGGAGGCCTGGTGTCCTGTAAGACAGGTTCCTCTGGATACGTAGTTCAGGCACCAGTTCTCCCCAACAGATTATTTTGTAATGAGTGCATGTATACTGTACAATAACTAGTGCCCTTAGCTAGTGCCATATTAGTTAAGAGTTTTGTTGTGGAGAAAATAAAGTATATTTTTATTTTTTAATTATTTATTAGGGTGTGCATGGTCTACTCACCTTGTCACCTACACGAAATGATGACAGCATCATTCTTTTTTTTGTTTTAAGGCGTTATGGTATCAGACGATACGAGACTATAGCGCCACCCAGCAATTAATTCGATAAGTCCTAAATCATATCAAATTTAGAAAATCTAATAGCTGAAAGCCCTAGTTAATTATTTGTAGTATTTCTTGGTTCAAGTTTTCACTATTTTTAAATTAAGGCTGTACTATTTGCCGATGATACTTCTCTTGTGTTCAAAATAGATAGACAAACTGAATTTTTTGACGAGGTTAATAGTACATTAGCTCAAGTGTTAGATTGGTTCACAGCGAACAATCTTTTGTTGAATACTAAGAAAACTAAGTGTATTAAATTTTGCTTACCAAATGTTGCCAAAATACCAACTCGCATAGTAATGGATAATGAACCACTAGATATGATAGATAAAACAACTTTTCTTGGAATAACTCTTGATGCCGGGCTTCAATGGGGTGCCCATATTACAAACTTGGCAGGTAAACTTAGCTCTGCGGCTTATGCTGTCAGGAAAATTAGACAACTGACCGATGTTGAAACCGCGCGTTTGGTATATTTTAGTTACTTTCATAGTGTTATGTCTTATGGAATTTTACTATGGGGTAACGCTGCAGAAGTAAACACAATATTTATCCTGCAGAAACGAGCTATTAGATCTATATATAAACTTGGTGCTAGAGAATCTCTTAGAGAATTGTTTAAAGATTTCAATATTTTAACCTTACATTCTCAGTACATATTTGCGAATATTATGTTTGTACACCATAATTTACATTTATATGAGAAAAATAGTGACATTCATGACCGAAACACAAGAAATAAAAATAAGTTGGCTACACCAGCTTTGCGATTGCAGAAAACTAAGCGTTCATTTATGGGTCTCGGAGCACGCTTCTATAATAAAATTCCCGCAGAAATTTCGGGTCTACCTTTACATAAGTTTAAAACTGCTGTTAAAAACCAGTTAGTAAAAAAGGCATATTATTGTATTAATGATTATTTAAATGATAAAAATGCGTGGCAGTAATTTAATTGATTGTAATTAATATAAATAACATTAGTAATAAATAAATACTTGTAACATATTGTAATCGAAGCCCTTCAGGCACGTAGGGACCAAGTCTGGATTGAGTTTCTTTCGGCGTATTCTTCTCACCAGTGGTCATTACGAAACGCTAGTAGTTTTTCGATTTTGCATATTAAAAATTAAAAATAATAAGAAAGTAAAAAATATGACGTTCAAAAAGAGATACAATTATCCAATTTTGAATAAAAATCTTTGACTTTGACTTTAATGAATTAAGAGAACGAATTATTACCGCCAAAACTGGCCACTTGGTGTTAATAACTCATTCTCTTACACTTAGATTATAATATCTATGAAAAGTAATAAAAAGAATACTACAAGTAATTAACTAGGGCAATCTGCTATTAGATTTTTTTAAATCGGATTTGATTTAGGAGTAAAAGAATTAATTGCTGGGTGTGGTGGTGCTAGTGTCTCGTATCGTCTGATACCACAGTGCCTTAAACTTTTGCGCTTTGAACACATAATTATTTATATAAACAGGACTTAGCATGAACCTTTAATTTGTTTACGCTGACGTTTCAATGGGGTTACACCCATCGTGGTCGCAGCGAGACTGGAGTACTGGCGGTGTTATTTGTTATCAACCACAATGGGTATAAACCCCATTGAAACGTCAGCAGAAACAAATAAATAAAAGGTTTTTAATAAGCTCTATTTACGAGTATATAAATAATTACACACAGCATCATCATCATTTCGTGTAGGTGACACTGCCAGTCGACCATGCACACCTAACGGCCTGCCAGTTGTGCAGCCGAGAACAGCTTAACGTGCCTTCCGAAGCACAGAATCGTCTTTATTATCAGACAATACGTGATTCATGCCTCCAAACCAAACTGGAAACAACAAAGTATGCTTCCCATGGGAATCGAACCACAACCCCAGGTCAAGAGGTAAACACCTTAACCACTGGACCACGGAAGAAACAGCTACTACCAAACACTATACAGGCTGACTGGTAAATCACATTACTCTGTATCATTGATCATTATCATCAGGTCTTACTTGTCTCCACTGGTTGCATGTCTCTCTGTACTACCAGAGCTATATATTAGTCAGAGCAGTCAAGTGGATATGGCCTACACTCTCCACGCTGACCAGAGCGGTTGTAGAGGTCTCTTTGATGTTTAGCGTGTGTTTTCTAAGTCGCCTTCAACAACTACTAGAATTCTGGGTGGTCACAAAAACAAATAACCTAAACCTTACTTCTTTTCTGCCCTCACTCGTTCTGGGTGGTCATAAAAAAAAATAACTTAAACCTAACTTCTGCAACTCAATATTTCGGTCAGTGACTCCTTGGATGTTACTCTTTTTGACAAAAAAGTATCTACCTCCAACTCAACCGTCCTTATTGGAAAGTTTATCCTAATTTATTTTTAATTGAATTTAAACATTTGTATGCAAATGTTTAAATTCAATTAAACGCCCCCCCGCGCCGTGGTTAACTCCTGGGGTTAACCACGGCGGCTATGAGGCGTAGGGACCGGGCATTTCGACAATTTAGGAGGGACCGTTCCGCGGAAAGGTGGGAATCTTTTAATGTTGCTCGAAATCGGTGTAATAGGATGATCCGGGACGCTAAACGCCGTTTAATTTTCAACACTGTTTCTTCTTCATCTTCTGCTGATATCTGGAAGTTTCTTAAGACACTTGGTATAGGCAAATCGATTAATTCTGTTATCCCTTCGACGATTTCGTTAGACGACATTAATCAACATTTCTCCGCTTCCAGTAGATTGGATCGTCTTACAAAACTAAATACTATTTCTGAAATTAATTCACTTCCATCTCATACTCAATTGAAATTTAATTTTTCTCCAGTTAGCCAGGAAGAAGTCAAGAAGACCTTTTTAGCCATCAAAACAAGGGCTGTGGGTTACGACCAAATAAGTCGCCATATGATCGAAAGTATACTTGATATAATCTTACCTGTCGTCACTCACATCATCAACTTTTCCCTCTCTTCTTCACAGTTTCCATCTCTATGGCAGAAAGCCTTTGTTTGTCCATTACCCAAAGTCCCTAATCCCTCTCTTCCAAACCATTTTCGTCCCATCTCTATTCTCCCGCTATTGTCCAAGGTGCTCGAAGCTTGCGCGCACAAGCAACTCACTTCGTACTTCATGACTAATGGTTTACTGAACCCATTTCAATCCGGTTTTCGTCCTGGACATAGTACGGTTACCGCTCTCCTTAAAGTGACAGACGATATTAGAGCAGCAATGGACGATACAAAACTCACTGTGTTGGTTTTAGTAGATTTTTCAAATGCTTTTAATACCGTCGATCACGACCTCCTTCTTGCTATCCTTTCCCATCACTGTTTCTTCCTCGGCTGTGGAATGGTTCTCATCCTATCTTCGTGGATGACAGCAGTCTGTTCGCTTCGATGATTTTTCATCAAACTGGTGCGATTTAGACACTGGCGTTCCACAAGGCGGAATTCTCTCTCCCTTGTTGTTTTCTATCTTTATAGATTTTATTACCAAAGAGCTTCAATGCCCGTATCACCTTTACGCCGATGACTTGCAACTTTATACGCAAACGGAAGTTGATAATGTGGACCAGGCCATCGAACGAATAAATTCTGACTTACAGGCTATATATGACTGGTCTCGACGTTTTGGTGTGACGGTTAACCTGGATAAATGTCAGGCTATTATAATTGGTAGTCGTCATCTAGTAAGCCATATCGAGATAAACTCATTACCTCTGGTTCGCTATGACAACAAATCTATTCAATACTGCCAGAGTATCAAAGACCTCGGACTATATATCGACTCTAACCTTTGTTGGCATGCGCATGTGACTGAGGTTTCCAGTAAGGTTACTGGTGCTCTCCGAGCATTGTACAAGTTGAAAAACTTTCTCCCCATTCATATCAAAACCTTGTTAGTATATACTTTGATTTTTCCAATCTTGGACTATGCTGATGTATGCTACTCAGACCTGAATTGTAATTTTCTCAATAAGCTCGAAAGGCTTTAAAATAATTGCTTACGTTTCATTTTCGGGCTACGGAAGTACGACCATGTGTCGGCTTACCGCTCTCAACTTAAATGGTTACCTATTCGTCATCGTCGCAAGTTGCATATTCTCACAACTTTATTCTCTATCCTTTTTGACCCTAAAACTCCATCGTACTTAAAATCCAAATTTACGTTTCTGGGTGACACCCATGTCAGAGAACTTCGTTCTTCCAATAATCTCCTTCTTTATACGCCTCGTCATCGGAGTGGGTTTTTCGAACATTCTTTTACAGTACAAGCCATACAGCTTTGGAACTCACTCCTACTTAGTATCCGCAAGGCAACTAGTCGCCTGGCATTTAAGAATGCAGTACGCGCATATTTTCTCAATGAAATTTCAAAGAGTAATTGATAAGTGTTTATATGTATGTAGTGTATTATATATATTTAAATATATATGTAGTAGTATTTTGCATTGTATGTGTATTTGTTTGTAAGTTTATTAATGTATAATTTTATATAAGTAATGTTTTTATCTACAGCTCTGGCTCAATTTTGCACTTACTTCTGCTTTTTGTTCTCGGCATCACTTGTTGGTTGACTGGTAGATAAAGCCTATGGCTTTAAGTCCGCCTATTACTTGATTGTAATGAAGTTGTTAAATAAAAAAAAATAAAAAAAATAAATAGATCCCGCAGAGAAACGCCGAGCAGAGCCCTTTCCATAGCCCGCTGAGCGACAAATTTAATAAAAGAAACAAAAGATGATTTGTAATCTATGCATGCCACCCGTACTTTATAATAAAGTATTGTACGTTATTTCAGGCAATTGTATTCTGTACTTTATGAGAACAATAAAGTACACAAAAATACTTTATTTCGCATGATTTGATTTCTTTGTGATTTTGAAAAGTTGGTGAAGAATTTATGGTTAAAAATTAATTACTTATTTATTTTAATTTAAATATAGATTGTAAAGATGCTGTGCAATTGTTTAGTCAAAATTTAAAAACATATTTTTTATTGCTTTTTGCAAATTTTGGTACAAATTGCAAAAAGCAATAAAAAATATGTTTTTAAATTTTGATATTATGTACTTTTTTTTGTACCTATAACCAATGTACTTTATTTGCAAAAAAAAAAAGGTGGCAACACACATTTGGATTGCATGTAGGGACATGCAATCCAAATGTAAATAAAACTTTGAATTTAATTTCAACAGTGCTCATTTGTTGCTTGCCCCCCAATCGAAATCTGCCTAATCAGCGTATTAGTAAAAACGGAGTTATGGGGGGCCTACAGCACCTCCGAGGAAAACCCTCTTTGGAGGCTCATGGTTCAATACTCATGATAGAAGTTGGAGGTTAGAAGAAGAAATATATTTATTTATTTTTAATCTACGATTTTTATCTCCTTTCTACTACTGTTTTTATTAAATATTAAAGAGTACTTACAGATATTTCATTCAAAATTTGTGAATAAAGACCAAACACATCCGTATCGCCAATATAGTCAAGATTTCTTCCGACACACAGACAAGCTGAGCACAATTCCTCCATTTTACAATATTTCAGACGATTATATAAGTTTTCATTAACTTATTTTAACATTTCTTGTTTAATTTAATGATTTGTTGTGTTGTGACCGCACCACGAATCAATCGAAGCATCTTCCGTTGTTTGCAAAGGTTGTTTGCAAGTTGTTTGTATCGTTTTTGACAGATCAGACCACAGATGTCAAAGACCGACCAATCATCCATAATGCAACCAATGCAACGTTCCGTTTTGTGACAACAGCGATAATATCACCGCTACACACTTTGACTCTGAACGAGACGAAGAAACCGATTTGACATTTGCAATCAAAGTGACGGCTTGGTTTAGCTGTCACAAACTGTCAATGTCAAATCGGAAATATAGTAAACGTGTTTTGAGGTTTTTTGTCTTGTAAACAATTTTGTAAAACTACATTTTCACTAACATTTATTTAGTATTGTGTAACATTTATTTAGTATGTTAAACCAAGGTTAAACCATATTCGTGCAACTGAGCTTTAATTTACATAGTTATCACTTGCTTGAGTGCTGAAGTGCTTAATATAAATTAAATTCACAGTCCTTAAAACAACTGTGAACTTAATTAAAATAAAACTTAACCTTTTACAAGATGCATCGGAGTCCAGCAGTTTGCCGCGTCTGCCTCTCGATGGACGCGCTCGTGAGCAACATTGACGGCACTGCCCTGCAACTCGTGTACGAGAAGTTGACGGGTGCTCTTGTGAGTGGTCTACTAATTTAAATTTGTCTATCCATTCATTTAGTTTAAGATAATGGATGTAGTGTCGGATTTATCGGTACTGCTACTTCTTTTATGTCTGAACGGAATGAGGTTGTTACTCGAGGTTCGGACAAAAATAACATGAAAGCTGGACTTTAAAAGATTCATTATTTGATTATTAAACGTAAAAAGATCCTAGTTGAGTTTGTAAATTTCTGGAGCCCAGATGAGGCAATATTATGTGTATAAGTGTATGAAAAATCGTGAGTATGTATCATCATCATCATCAGGTCTTTTCAAGTCTCCACGGCAGGAGCACGGCCATCTCTGTCCCATCAGAGCCATATATTAGCCAGAGCAGTCAGAGGGTTTGGCCTATACTCTCCACGCTGGCCAGACGGGTTGGAGAGGAGAGTGTGTATTCAAACCTACAACTACTTGGAAGAATTGCTGATAAAAGAGCAGTCCTTTTATCTCGCCTATAAATGCTACCAAAAGAGATTTAACAGGAAATGATATTAGAAGTGACTAACGTCATAGATGTTATTATTCCACAGGAATAGATGCCTCATGGCGGCACATGCTCTGGCAAACGCTCTAAGAAGCTAAGTTAAAAAAGTAACAGTTAGATGGCAGTTAGTTAGTTTAACTACTGGTTAACTAAATTTATCAAAATTTAAGCTCAAATAGGATAGTACACATAAATTTGCAAGATAAATGTGAAAAAATGCAATAATTTAAAATCCATTTTTGTAGTTTGTTGTAATGTAAGTGTCCATTAAATGTAGCATGTAGCGTCATCGGTGTATGTTGGACTGCAACTCTAGTTTGTATGGGACTTACTAGACACTTCAATGATTATACAACATGCTAACCTTATAGCCACTTGCTACATAAACCCATAGTCTCGACTTGGCGACACAAAAATCTCAAATTTTTGCAGAGCAGCATAAGTCAATAGTTCAGTTTGATGATTTAGATTTTGGTGTGAGTGTTATGTCACTAGCATGATGTTCCAGCTGGTGAGTGGGAACAGGCCCGTGGCAGCGTGCTACATCTGCCGCGCTCTGCTGAACAAGAGCCTCAAGCTGATGGTGACCGCCACCAGGGCAGACAATGTGCTGACTGCTATGTTGGAGTCGTCTGGCGAGGTATTCAGGTTATATTATCTTTTAATGTTTGTTACTTTTAACAATCACTTCCACTGTTCTAACACTCTAAAGTTGCTAAGAATGCTCCTATAGTATCACAAGTATCTGATATGATTTATTACACAATATGTGTTCAGATTATAGAAAAATCCATCTCACTGATTGACCGCGCGGCCATTGGCTTGTGTGCGTCGCTGTCCTTCTCTGTGGCTGAATGTTGTGACAGCACGCCGCCCGCCAGGGTCGCGGTCAAAACCGAGCCGGAGTCAGAGGATGCTGTCGACACCGCCACGGACGGAGAGGGGCCAGTGGGTACGTATACATATTTTATATTACTATACATCTTGGTGGCTTCCATGCGTTTTTAGGGTTCCGTAGTAAACTAGGAACCCTTATAGTTTCGCCATGTCTGTCTGTCTGTCCGTCCGCGGTTTTACTCAGAGACTATAAGTACTAGAAAGCTGTAATTTGGTACCTACAGGTATGTATATTAATGATGGCAAAAAATTGGTAGAAAAAAAGGTTGAAATTTTTACAAGTAAAGAGGCGTGTTGGGTATTGTTTAATAGGTCTTAAAAAAATAGTGTGAGGTTGAAAATACCATTTTTCGATTTAGGGATCCGTTTCCGATATATTTGGTTTTAAAGTGCAAATTTTTGTTAGAGGTAAGTGTCGCCCCCCCCCCCCCCTATCTGCTAAACGGTTATATATGGATATGTAAAAAATTACAGCAGTAGTATATATACTGAAGTTGAGAGGAAAACTATCAAAGCTGAGTACTATGTGCAAACTAAAAAGTTATAGGCAACCAACTTATAAAATGTACTGTAAAATGTTAAATGTGTGTTTGTAGATAAAGTATTGTATGCAACTGTTCGTAATTAGTCCATAAAATGCTCGTGCGATCCTATTATGAAACTCGTATTTTAAGGACCCTTATTACTTAACAGTTACAGAAAGTACTATTATTGTACGGAACCCTCAGTGTGAGAGTCCGACCTGCACTTGATCAGGACCTTCAAGGTTTGGTGCCACGGGTTCTGTCTGTCCCGTAAGGGAGAAAACATAGTAATAAGAATGATTGCAGATTTGACAAAAAAGAAGCGATCGACCAACCTACTTGTTCTTTGTTTTATTAAAAAACTGGCTTCCGCCCGCGGCTACGCTCGCGTCAGTGTCGATCCCTAGATTACCGGGCGATCATCATACGACGTTTTTCATTACATTTGCGATTACCATATAAACTAAAACAAGATTGCAATTCAGCAAATAAGAAATTTATAAACGTTAGGAACTAAAGCAGGTTGTAAAAATACATTTATAATAATCAGGTCCATTTACTCAGGTTTGTTTACAAAAAAGTACATATAATCGAATTGATAACGTTCGTCTTTTCGAAGTCGGTAAAAATTCACATCTCACGAATCAAAAATAAGTTTTCATGCTGAACTTGAAACTCTTTGCTCGGATTCTATGAAAATGCTTAAATTTTGCATCTGTGGCATTGGGCTATTGAGCGGTTGTGTGTGATTGGTGTAGAGTAAAAAGCACTAGTGCCGTAAATTCATCATTACAATCCAAGTTTCGTTGTCATCAGAAGCATATTATTAGCAAATGTATTGAAAAATAAATTACATACGCATATAACTGGTTTTTAAATAGCATTACAATGCTCGGTATATTAATAAATTGAAAATATGTGATGAAAAAGAATTCGCCTTAGGTAGGATTCGAACCCACGAGTCTTAGGTCTGCGCCCTAAGTGTGTTACCAACTACACCACCGTGACTTCGTATCACCGCGTCGAATTCTCCACATATTACCCCGTAGGGTATAACGCATTCAAAGCATGCGTCTTTCTTTAATACTACCCACTATTGCCTCCCTGTCAGACCTCCCTGAAGGGGGGCAATTGAAAAGCAATGGTGAGGATGAAAGTAGCTAATATTTTGCAGATGGCGCAGCAGAGGGCCAACAGCCTGTGGCAGGAAATTCACGGAACGGTCATGATGGCGAGCCTCAGAGAGACCCGCGCGCGCAGAGCGCTGACACAAGGCACCAGTGCCAAGTTTGTCTCAGACAGTTTCCGTGGAAGAGTTCATTAAAAAGACATATGCGAACTGACTGTGGAAAGCACTTTCGTTTAAAGGATACTTTAAAGATGCATTTAAGTATTCACATTGGCGAGAAACCATTTGAATGTAAAAACTGTGGGAAGCACTTTCGTCAAAATGCATATTTAAAGATTCATTTAAGAGCTCACACTGGCGAGAAACCATTTGAATGTAATATTTGTCATTGCCGATTTGCTGACATCAGAAGACTTCGCAGCCATTTAGCGACTCACACGGGTGAGGAACCCTTTGAATGCATGTGTTTCGATCTAACAGGGCCACGTGAGACTGAAAAACCTAGTGGCTATGCTTAGTTTGCGCCATGTACCTCACAAAAACGACAAGATGCACTTTGAGTTAAATTATTTTTTGTGCTTCCACCACCACCACGCTTCTGGTGGCGTCCTATGTCCGGAAGCACACAAAGTAATTTAACTCAAAGTGCATGTAACTTTGACTTCCGCAAAGTAACGCCTGACTTAATTCAATATTATTGACAAGATTTTATGAACCCCAACAATTTGATAAAAATTTTAAACAATCAACTTGAACGAGTTGATTTTTTAAAATTTCTTTCCGGCTATACCACCCTCGGCTGTATTACGCTCGAAATACACAAATATAATCGAATACACAAATATGTCGAGCTCCTTGACGCTGTGGTCACACGCCAGCCTGCGACACGGAGGTCCCGGGTTCGATCCTCGGCCAGGTCATGATGAAAAACGATCTTTTCCAGATTGACCTGGGTCTTGGATGTTTATCTGTATAAGTTTATATTATGAAATATAGTATCGTTGAGTTAGTATCCTGCGACACAAGTTCACAACTTACTGTGGGGCTAGCTCAATTTGTGTGATATGTCCCTATATATTTATTTATTTATAATAGTAGCGTAGGAGAAGACAGAAAACAGCTGTTGCTGGCCTCCCTAGTGAACACTCAATGTGCAAAGTGCAAGTCAATGTCAATAACATGGCATAAAGGGAAACATATGATGAACTCGAGACGTTCATCAGCAATGCCACCACATAGCCACTACACTCACATTTTATTTTAATTAATTTGGTAAAAAATATATGTCATAAGAGAGCGATACCACCGCCAAGCACCCACACCTTGACACAATTATTGTAAACATTTATTACCTCTCGATTTGTGTATTAACTAGCTGTTATCCGCGGCTTTGCCCGCGTGATTTATAGCCTATGTCCTTCTCAGTACGCTTACCTATGTGTATGCAAAATTTCATGTAGATCGGTTCGGCGTGAAAGCGTAACAAATAACAAACTCACTTTCGCATTTATAATATTAGTTAGGATTAGGACTTCAAGGAATCTTGAACAAAAAGGGAGAATGTTTTCTTATGTTTTCGCGATTGTTACACATTTAAATAAAATTATTTTAATACGGTTTTTATCGCGTGTATAAATAATGTAATAAACGCGATAAAAACCGTATTAAAATAATTTTATTTAAAAAAGGGAGAGATTAAGAAAAAAAAAATTCTTTCTCTATTCTTTTTGTGTATTTCAAGCGTAATACAACCGAGGGCCCCGCTGGGTGGACGAGTTGATTTTTAAATTTCCATCAAAACTGTTGAGGTACATTAAATCTTGTCAATAAATTCGTGGGGCACATGGTACACACGTAAGCGTAGTTACTAAGTTTTTTAGTCTAGCTGACGTGGCGCCGCTAGATCGAAACACATTTTGAATGTACTGTGATGTCTGCGGAAGCAGTTCTGCTCGCACATGCGTATCCTGGGGGCGGGGCGCGGCGGCGACGCCGAGCTCACTGCGGCGGATGCATATGTCTATCATTGATCATCAGATGAACTATTTACCTATTTAAATAAATTACCTATGAAAGCTATTAAGCACGCGCATGATGTCGCGGGAAACAGCTAGTTTAAATCATCATCATCAGGGTGTCAATTTTTACCCGACTGCCAGGAGGGTTATGTGTTTAGCGCGTATCTTGTATGTATGTAATATTCTTTATTACCTTGTATCTCTAGAACCGTTGAATGGATTTTCACATTTGAGGTATCGTTAGATTTGTCTTAATAGCCCGAGTGTTCTTAGGTAGGTGAAATATAAAATAATTGTAGTTATCCATGCAGGCGGGTTTTTTGTTTTTTAAATTATTAACTTGTTGAACCAATAGAATCGATCCACCACTCGTTTTTAAGCTTTCGCATGGTGAATCTTAATTGGCTCTATTTTTGAAACTTTATTCGAATGGTTTTTCCGAATGGTCGCACGAGAGGACTCGGATTCAAAGACGTATACAATAAAATATGAAATTTGACTTGACTACTTATGATCCAATGGGTTCTATAAGTATCATAAGGTCCCAATGGGTCCAATTAGGTCCCATCGGTCCCAAAGGGTCCCAAGGGTCCCAAAGGTACCCAAAGGGTCCCATTAGATCCCAAGGGTCCCATTGGGTCCCAAGGGTCCCATTGGTCCAAAGGGTTCCATGGGTCCCATTGGGTCTCAATGGCTCCATGGGTCCCAAGGGTTCCATGGGGTCCCAAGGGTTCCATGGGTACCAAGGGTCCCATGGGTACCAAAGGTCCCATGCATCAAATGGGTCCCACAGGTACCATTGGGCCACATAGGTACCATTGGTAGTACCACCCACCAAGCCAAGAACACCAAGAACTACCAAAGGTACTAATGTAAGAAAAAACAAAAAATATATTCGCACGGTTCAAAAATACGTAAAAACAGGACCACTCGTTGATTTTATTCATATGTGAATACGAACCGAGTGCTGACGTCACAACGAGTGGCGGATCGATTCTACTAGTTCAAAAATTGAGCTCCAGGTCTTTTTTTTATCTCCACTGCAGGAGCACGACCCTCTCTGTACTACCAAAGGCATAAATTACCCAGAGTAGTCAGAGGATTTGGCTTACATTCTCCACGCTGGCCAGACGGATTGAAGAGGTCTCTTTGATGTTTGTAAGCTTTGTTTAGCTTGTGTTTCCTAAGCCGCCTTCTACAATATCCACGGGAAGCCTTGTAGTGGTCCTATTTTACTCTGCCGGGAACCACACGGCGGTTTAAACAATAGTATATATTTTTTTTGCATTAAGACGATGGAATGAAGGCTGCGAAATTAAAATGGAATTGGGCGGGTCATGTTTGCCGTATGCACTAAGATGGGCTCACATCTCAACAATCTGGGTTAAAACGGACGGCCATACGAAGAGAGAAAGGCCTAAGACGAGGTGGTCGGATGACCTGCGGGCATTCGACAAGCTTTGGATGGAAAAGACGAAAGACAGAAATGAGTGGAGGGAAGAAGGGGAGGCCTTTGCCCAGCAGTGGGACACATATGGCTAGCAAAAAAAAAAAAGTACGATGCAGCGATGGTGTAGTGATGCTGTAGACCTCAATGAAAACATTCAACGAAAATTGGTTTGAACAAGAAGTCAACAGTTTTTGTTATTATTTAGCACCACTTTCGAAGTGTTTTTATGCATTTATAATGATATTTTGATTATACTCTTATTTAAATAAAGAAATTAAATGTGGGATAAAATTCCACGCGGGCAGGCGGGAGTAACGGCGTAATTGGTAAGGCGTTACTCGTACAAAGAGTAAAGACTGCCGGTACTGCCACACATTTAATATCCTTATTTCAAAAAAAGATTTTCAGAATTTTATCAAACCGCAAATATAACATGGTCATTTATACACACACAAATGCTATGAAAGACAAAGATATATTTGCCGGTAGAAATTTATTTAAGCCTGCTTCTACGAAACCCTTCATGGGCGATTCCGACTCGCCCTTGGCCACTTTTTTGATCATCCCACGCAACCATTCGCTCTCCTTTACATGTAGTCATGCTACTCTCATATATAACCGTTTAGCAGATAGAGGGGGGGGACACGTACCTCTAACAAAAATTTGCACTTTAAAACCAAATATTTCGGAAACGGATTCCTACATCGAAAAATGGTGTTCTCAACCTCACAATATTTTTCAAAGACCTTTTTAACGATATCCCACACGGTGGGTAAGTAGAGAAAAAAAAATTACTCCCCCACTTTACTTGTATGGGAGCTACCCAAAAAAAAATTTTTTTTCAAGATTTTTTTCTACGACTTTTTTGCCATGATTAATATACATACTCATACCAAATTACAGCTTTCTAGTACTTATAGTCTCTGAGTAAAACCGCGGACGGACAGACAGACAGACAGACAGACAGACAGACATGGCGAAACTATAAGGGTTCCTAGTTTACTACGGAACCCTAAAAAGGACTGCTCCGCTTTGTGTGAGAATAATAAATGTTTGTATATAAATCTTAACTATAGGGCACAATTTTCGCGAGACGAATTTGTGACGAAGTTAAAGTATTTTAGTGAAGAAAACAAAATATAAGAGATATGTATTATAATAAATAAAGAGAATGAAATATTTATAAAACAAATGTGTGATAAAATAAAAGACATTAAGGAATGGACCGGTCCGCGATTATGTATCTTAAGAGGTGTACAAAAAATAGAAAAGGAAGAAGACAAAGAAATCATTCTTAACTACTTTCATCTACTACCCACAAGTGGTCATGCTGGGGTACGTAGGATGACCAATAATATTAAGGGAAAATTTTACTGGCCAGGTTTAGACTATGACGTACGAGAACTTGTGAAGAGATGTGCAAAATGTCAAAAAGCTAAGTCTTGTCGATATATAAAAGAACCTATGGAAATAACTACCACGTCTACTTATGCCTTTGAGAAAATATTTTTAGACGTAGTAGGACCATTAAATCATGTCCTACGTCCTGGCCCGGCCACAATCGCTTTTGCTATCGCAAATTATATAAAAATGGTGTTCTTCAGGTGTACTTACTGTACATAGAAAAGATGTTTTGTGTACCTCAAAGGATATTACGTTATTTAATTTACAACGATTTTTGGTGATGGGTCTGGTAAATAAAATGCAATATCGAAGCTGAAATAAATGACGAGCTCCGTGGCGCAGCGGTCAACACGCCTGCCTGCGACACGGATGGTCCCGGGTTCGATCCCCGGTCAGGTCAAGATGGAAAATGATCTTTTTCAGATTGACCTGGGTCTTGGATGTTTATCTATACATGTATTTGTTATAAAATATAGTATCGTTGAGTTGGTATCTCATAACACAAGTCTTGCTTAAGAACTTACTTTGGGGCTAGCTCAATCTGTGTGATTTGTCCGTAAAAAAAAAAATATATCAAATTAAAAGCCTGTACCTACATTGTACTTCCATGATCTATGCATATATCTATATAATAATGTTATATTCTTAATTTTTTCACCAAACAATTAAAAAATCTAAAGCGCCTGTATGAAAACAATACTAATATTATTATTGGCTCTATTGCTAGGAAAATGCTGCAGGTAATATTAAGAATATTATTGTTGTTGTTTTTTTAACCTGATTAGATTTATGTTTTCTTTTAAAAAAATAATCGATTTAATTATATAGGTTTATAAAGCGTCCTACATTTTTTATAAATATTCCATAACATTAGTTAATATGGTATGCTATTATAAAAGAGGGTAGGTAGATAAATATTTTTTTAAATGTTTATACATTTCATACACCGCCCATATTTTCCTGTTTTGCAACGTTGATAAATAAGTGCAGTGCTTGGTGTCTATTCCGTTATAATTCTTTAAAATAGATAACAATGAGTCAAAAGCGAAAAAAGTGTATATCGGTTGTGTCCTTAGAAGAACAGAAGAACGAATTTATTAAATATGAAGAGCATTTTAAGAACGAGTACAATCTGCCTTTATCTACTAGTAAGTTATTTACAGATATAAGTAGAAAACTATCATGTCGTATGTCACCTAAGGCACTTTACTTGTCTGTTAAAAGGAATTTTTACTACTTCTTTGGAGGCTTCGAGCAACACGGCCTCCGTACCGGACGGAGGGAGTGGGCAAAGCGACAATTTACTATGACAATTTTTCTGGCGTTTTTTGCGGGGGGAAATGTGCACACAAGTTTAGTTCCGCACACCTACATACAAAACTTAAACTGTCACTTGATAGTAATTATGACATTGTCACAAAAAATGACATAAAAAAGAAAAAATAATTTGTGTACAGATGAGTCACACACAACTAACACATAGACATGCATATGCCAAATTTTGCTTGTACCTTGACAGAGGGGAATGCAGCGTATGGCTACTCCCTTCCGTGTTGCTCGAAGTTTGGAGGTAAAAGCAACACTGAAGACAATATTAATAATTCTTCAAAATCAAATACCGAAGACGCATCATCGGGAAGTGAAGAAAACGCACAAGTGCAAACCATTTTTTTGATGTAGAACCTTCTACTTGGGAACATATAAGACCCATCACAGACTATTATTCTGCCCGTAATGACAAAAATAGACCTTCAATAAAAAAACAGAAAAGACCCAATTTACCTAAACAAAAATGGACTACAATAATAACGCAACTCTTATGGCATAATACAAAACGAGTATGTACATGGATATTTAAGCATAGTTATGCAACTGAAAAATATTTTGTAAAGTTTGATGCCTACTGTAAACAATGCGGTGCAAAATTATTTGCAAAAACAACAGTGGCTAATGAAACCCGTGCAACATTTGAGTGCAAAATCCTAGAAGGAGACAAAAACGTTATCCACAGACCTAATATAAAAAGTAAAATTACTAAATATCAAAAAGTCCAGCTTTCACAAGAGTTAAAACATGTGTATCCAACTGTTTTACGAAACAAATTGATCAATGATAATATGAAAGAAGAGGATACTTTTGAACCACCTTTCGTTCCATCGCTAAAATCACTGGAAGATATAAGATATAAAAATAAGACAGAGATTTATTTTCATCAAAATGTAGTAACTTCCTTATGGATAATATCTTTATCTTTGACTCCCCCGTATAGTAATATCATCCGGACTTTGTGTATAAAACCGTTTATAGTTTATTATTGGTTGGAGATACAAGATAAATATTACAAATGTTTGACTGAAACCAAACAACAAATAAAGTTAAGCATTGATGCGACAAGAAGCATTTTTAAAGAAATAATACCCCCTGTTGTAGCTTCAAAACCAAAACAAGTTTTTCTTTATGTGGCAGTAGTCAAAACTGAAAGAGGCAGCATGCCAATAACGCAAATGATTACTGATTCACACAGCCTAGAAAATATCCATATGTGGTTAAAGGAATGGATAAAAAATAAATATCCACCACACGAAGTTGTATGTGATGACTCTTCTGCCCTGCTTGGAGCAATTATAAAAGCATTTACTGATTTCAGTTCAACTCGTGAATATATTGAGTACTGTTTTAGAATTCTAGACAAAAGAGAAAAAAAACACAGTATCCACTGCCTTATTCGTTTAGATACTTCACACTTTATGAAAACTGTGCATAACAATAACTGCTTCAAATTTATAGACTCTAGAGTTAAATATTTTTATATAAAATGTCTTAGTAAAATAAAAAAGTCCACTTCAATAGAAGAAGTGAAGTTGATTGTTCAAAGTCTTATAATTACAGCGTTAAGTAAATACACTGGTAAAGATAATGAGGGTCAATCAACATTATGTGAAGAGAGTTTAAAATATTTGCTTAATTTTGAAGAGTGTGAGACAGAAGTAAATTTAAGTGAAAATAATGATTTGCCTAGAAGTATTTTTGATTCGGACGAAGTGCCAACACATAGTAACTTTATGCAGTTTTTTAAGGATACATTTAACAAAATAAATCTTGAGCTACAACTCACCGAGAAAAAAACCAACTACGATAATCTGTATTACTTACCAAATTTTGTTGAAACTTTAGAAAGACTTATTTCTCGTTTACCGCTATGGTCTAATGTTATGTTGATTTTTTGCGATACCGTAAATGTTACTCCAACGAGTGCAGATATTGAAAGTTATTTCAAGACTATTAAAACTTTGCTATTATACCCATCGGAAAAACTAAGAGTCGATGAGTTTCTTATAAGACATCATGAATTTATTTCCGGAGAAGTCAAGCAGAACATCGGTAGTGTGTCTATTACAAAAAAAGATCGTAAATTAAAAATCAGTAGTAAAACAAAGCCTGAGTGTGTTGCTCTAGACTTTCCTCCAGAGTCCATTATGTGTGAGGACCCTATTAATGTTGAAAATTGGAAAGGATTGATTGTCAAAACACAAATTTAGCTCTTCAAGACAAAATTCATGTTATGAAAAAAATGGCAATAATTGTCCTTCGGGTGTTAGAGGGATAATTGTCGAGAACACATGCGCATTTGACGCTGTTTTACATACATGTGTTGTTGGTTATATGGATAGACCGTGTATTCAGAGAATTTTTGACTCTAGTGATAATGCGTTTAGCAAACTTGTAAAAGCTGTTGCTAACAATGATTATGCTACAAATATATACAAAATAAGGACAGATATCATAAACGAATATTACTACGAAAAATCGGTAGAAAATAATGTTACGGTTATAAATTGCATGAGCAATGTTTCCTTTGCGTTGGACCGAATCTTACTGAACTTTGTACATTGTATCTCCTCTAAAAAGATATGTTATAACAAAAACTGTCTATATAATAAGGAACAAATTGTGCGCAAAAGTTCATATATGCAATTAAATTTGATAGTTCTTTCAGAAAAAGGCATATCAGCTCTTAATGAAGCAGCTGCATCTATGTTGATTCTCGATCATAATAAAATTTGCAACGTACTAAACAATGGTGTAAACTGTGTAGGTAAACAAGTTATAACTTATACATTAAGTGATCTCTTAATATTCCAACTAGATGACTCAGAAAAATATGACATAAAAGATATACCAAACAGCTTGTTATTACAGGAAAAACAATTTAACTTGTTAGCAGTGATTGAATTTTTCAGTAATGCGAGGCATTATGTTTCTCACTGTAGAAGACATGATAATAGATGGCAACGTATTGAACGTAGGATTTAAAAAGAAACACTGGGAATTTCGAAAACAATATTTATTCGTATTGGAATCCTGCAGTACAAGCTACGACGCCATTACAGGGTGAGAGAGAGAGAGAGCAAATATCTCGCACCTTCTCTAGCAGGAAGTACCTCTTACCACTATAATAAAAACTTTTGTGTGAAACAAAAACCTATTCGCACCTGAAATTGTTACGTTCTTACAAACTAGGTATTTTATTGTTATCGTCTACTTATTAAATAAAAAACTCATACAGTACGTCTTAATGTATTTTATACATAGGTCTTCACAGTGTTTTTTAGAGGACTGTCGTGGTCGTATGTCTCTTACACTAACAAAATAATACTTAGAATCGTTAGTGTTATTCTCTACAACAAAGAGGCATACGACCACTTACGGTAATCCTCTAAGAAACACTGTGAAGACCTATGTATAAAATACATTAAAACGTACCGTGTGAGTTGTTTATTTAATAAGTAGATGATAAGAATTTAATACCTAGTTTCAGTAATAAAATACCTTTTTAGGGCGTGTTTTTAGGAGTCGGGTAATAGTTTTTGAACTTATTTTATAAAAAATAAGTTCAAAAACTATTACCCGATTATAAAAAATACGCTTCTTCTTTTTGTTTAATTCTTCATCCTTAGTAGTAACCCCAAAAAATAGTAAATAATTACTATTTTTTGGGGTTACTACTAAGGATGAAGAATTAAACAAAAAGAAGAAGCGTATTTTTTTATCAAATTGTGATTCTTAATTTAAATGTTATAATTTTTTTATTTATTTAGATATTTTTTATTTTTGGAATGTGCTAATTAAGCTCTTTAGTTTGATACCCCACACGTTATTCCAAATTTTTTTTTTAGTTCATGTATTAATGACCTCCAGAAGGCACCACATTCATTTTTTCATGACTTTACATAGCCTATAACCAGCGGACGATCAAGAGGCTTTTAACGATACCTCAATTGTCAAATTCTGATAAGTACTGTTATGTATTGACATGTAGGTAGCTGTGAAGATCTGTGGGTACCCGCAGTTCGGTTCTATCACGGAAGCCAGCACACGTACGTAACATATTGGCGACGAGGAAAAAATTCGTAATTAGGCTAAATAGTGCATTAAACATAGTGTTCGAATGTTTAAAGTGTTATTGAGTGTGGTGAACTAAAATGTCGGTGAAATTTAGCGAGTTTCATATGGACAAAGACAATTGGAAAAATTACGTTGATAGGTTTGACTATTGTTTGCTGGCGAACGGTATTCAGACAGAGGAGTTAAAAAAAGCTAATTTCTTTGCAGTTTGTGGGCGCGATTTATATGATTTAGTAGAATCGTTAGTTTCGCCGCAAAAAATCAAGGACGTAACGTACACGCGGGTGAAAAGTGCGTTAGACGGCCATTTTAATCCAAAGCAAAATGAAATAGTGCAGTCTTATAAGTTTCACATGAGATGTCAATTGTGTAGTGAAAATATTAACGAGTACGTGGCTAGTTTGCGCAAATTGGCTATAGAGTGCAACTTTAGCGATTTAGATCGCACGTTACGGGACCGGCTAGTATGTGGCATTCGGGATAAGAACATTCAAAAACAATTGTTACAACAGACGTCATTAACGTTTGATCAGGCAGTACGATTGTCATTGACGGCGGAAACCGCGGACGCAGGCGTGATAGTCATGGCGACTACGGCGTCTTCGAGCGTCGCGCCGCACACTACCGGCGGCGACGAGCCAATGGAAGTGAACAAAATTAAAGCAAAACCGTTGGAACCGAACAAGGATTGTTGGCGGTGTGGTAAGACGCACGGAAGTTTCTGTAGGTTCAGATATAGTAAATGCTTTGTGTGTAAAAAAGTGGGACATATCGCTGAGGTATGTTATAAGTCGAGAGAAAAGGATAAGTCAAAGGAAGTCAGTCATTTAAATGGATTATATGAAGCTGCATGTTGTAATTTCGTGTCGAACAAGGTACCCCCGTTTTATGTGAAGGTTGAAATTAATGGACGGCAAATAAATTTGGAAGTCGACTCTGGGGCGGCGTTTACCATGTTAAAAGAAAGTACAGCAAGGGAGATTTGGAATGGGCGGCTGCCGAAGCTGGATAATTCGAGAGTAAGGCTGACCACCTGGACAAGTAACCGTGGAGTTACTGGGAGAAACTACTGTGGACGTAAGTTTTAAAAATATACGGACAAAATTGAAGGTGCTGATTGCCAAGGGCGATGGTCCGAATTTGTTAGGTCGTGATTGGTTTCCAGAATTAAAAATTAGTATGTTTGGAATATTTAATATAACAGAGAAACACGAAAGTTTAGACGCTGTGTTAAAAAAATATAGAGAAGTTTTTGAGCCAGGCTTAGGGAAGTACACGGGGCCAGTTGTATCAATACCATTAAAACATGAGGCAAAGCCGAAATTTTTAAAATGTAGGCCTATTGCATTTGCTATTAAAGAGAGGGTGTTAAAAGAAATAGACAGACTAGTGGCAGAAGACGTTTTAGAACCAGTGAGTCACTCTGAGTTTGCCAGTCCAATTGTGCCTATAATTAAGAAAAATGGAAAAGTTAGGCTTTGTGGTGACTACAGAGCCACAGTCAATATGGCTACTGAGACCGATACTTACCCTTTACCCACATTAAATGAAGCTTTTGCAGTTTTGCAAGGTGGTGTCATATTTACTAAAATAGATTTGGAGCAGGCGTACACACAGGTGTTGGTCGATGAGCCTACTTCAAGATTGCTAACATTGAACACACCCAAAGGATTATTTAGGTGGAAACGCTTAGCGTTTGGTGTTAAAGCATGCCCTGGTATTTTCCAGCGCATGATGAGTAATTTGTTGGCAGGGATTGCTGGCACAGCGGTACTGCTGGATGATATTGTGGTAACTGGACGTACAATGCAAGAACACAGCGATAGACTTCAACGCATATTACAGACCCTGAAGGAGGCAGGGTTGAGAGTCAACAAGGATAAGTGTCAATTTGGGAAACAAAGTGTAGAGTTCCTAGGACATGTCATAGATGCTGACGGACTTCATCCTTGTGGTGATAAAGTCAAGGCTATAGTGGATACGCCAGCACCAAAAAATGTGAAAGAATTGCAGGCGTTTCTGGGTTTATTAAATTTTTATGACAGATTTTTAGCTCAGAAGGCTACAGTGGCAGAACCATTATATAAATTGCTGTTAAAAGGAGCAAAATGGGAATGGACTCAAAATTGTCAGCAAGCTTTTAACCTTTTAAAGCGCATGTTGACTACAGGTGACACATTGGTCCACTATGATTTAAAGAAACCTGTGGTTATTACATGTGACGCTTCTCAGTATGGGCTTGGTGCTGTGTTAGAACATAAGATGGAGGACGGTTCGTTAAGACCCATAATGTTTGCATCCAGGACAATGAGCTGTCATGAAAGAAACTATTCGCAAATTGATAAAGAGGCTGCAGCGATAATTTTCGCAATACAAAAATTTTACTCTTATATTTTTGGCCGTAAAATAGTAATTCAGACGGACCATAAGCCACTTTTAGGGATCTTTGATCCACAGAAACCGATACCCAACATGTTATCACCAAGAATGTTAAGATGGGCTTTGTTGTTGAATGCATATGACTATGAGTTAAAATATGTTGAAGGTAAAAAAATTGGAAATGCCGATGCCCTGAGTAGGTGGCCTGGACCAGAGAAGAATATAAAAGAAGAAGAGGTGCAGGAAGTTAGTGTTCTACTGCTTAATGAGACACCAGTCGAACTGGAAATGACAGCTAAGGATGTAGCAAAGTTGACTAAAACTGATGGAATATTAGCAAAAGTGATGTTTTGGATTAGAAATGGTTGGCCTAGTAAAGTAGAAGAGAAATACAGAGATTACTATACAAGAAGGGAGGAACTAACTGAATACAATGATTGTATATTGTGGGGAGGTAGAGTAATTTTGCCCCATAAGTTACATAAAAATGTCCTCCAGGAGCTCCACAGTAATCATGATGGCATCGTCATTACTAAGGCAATAGCAAGGAGTTATTTCTGGTGGCCTGGGCTGGATAGAGATATAGAGAGCATGATTCAAAATTGCCAGGTCTGTAGGGAAGTAAGGAATATGCCAGCCAAAGTGACTCACAGATGGATATCTCCACCAAAGGCTTGGTCTAGATTACATATTGATTTCGCAGGGCCTTTTATGGGTAAGGTTTTCTTAATATTAATTGATGCTTATTCCAAATGGCCTGAAGTGAAGATAGTTAATGATCAAAGTTCAAGTATGGTGATTAACAAACTTGAGGAGATATTTTCAGAACAGGGACTGCCAGATACCATTGTAAGTGATAACGGGAAAGCTTTTGTATCAGAAGAAATATGTCAGTACTTTAAGCAAAATGGAATTAGACACATACTGGTACCGCCATACCATCCGGCATCAAACGGACAAGCAGAAAGAACGGTTCAATCTATAAAGCTAAAGTTAAAGAAAATGGCACATCTTCCATGGTCAACAAGACTGCAGAAGATATTGTATGGTTTGCGAACTACACCCAATTCAGTGACTGGGAAAACACCGGCAGAATTGTTGAATAACCGACGATTCCGGACTAAGTTTGACAGGCTGCACCCTCTTTCAATTCAACAGAAAGGGACTGAAGATATAGAGGAAAATGAAACAAAGAAGCCCAGACAATTCAAAGTAGGAGAGACAATTTGTTTTAGGAATTATCGAGGTGGGCCCAGGTGGCTTGAAGGAACTATTGTCAAGAGAATTGGAGTGTTAAGATATAAGATTAAGCAAGATAGTAAGGTATTCATAAGGCATGTGAACCAAATGCTGGGGTTTTCTAGAAGGTCAGAGGGAGAGGAGCAGATAGTCACAAACGAGAACAGGGAAAAGATACATGAAGAACCAGAACAGGGTCATCAGGAAGAAGAGGAAGGGGAAGATGAGGCATATGGTACCATAAGAATTCCCCCGCCAAGCCAGTGGGCAGATATTATTGGTGTTGGTGGTCCTGAGCAGTGTGAGTTGCCAGATGAGCATCATTCAGTGATGAGAAATGAACCTATGAGTAACAAACGTGCCCGGTCAAGTGAAAGTCCACCGTCTGCCACACCATCCTTAAAAAAGATGGCGCTGGAAGAATATCCTGATAGCCAGTAACTATTTAAATATTACAATTAAAGCATGTGAAACTAGGGTATAAGTGAACTATTTACTACTACAAGTGAACTATTTAGTGTTAAGTGCAGAATATAGATATAAGTGAAATTGACTTGAAACATTGGAACACCAAGTGACAAGTGAAGTGTCCTGATCATGGGGGAATGGCATGTTATGTATTGACATGTAGGTAGCTGTGAAGATCTGTGGGTACCCGCAGTTCGGTTCTATCACGGAAGCCAGCACACGTACGTAACAAGTACATAGTATAGACGATATGAGCGAATAGTAAGAAACATACATACATGTACGTACCAATCAAAATCATAATCCTCCTTTTTGCTTCGACGTAGTGGGATAAAAAGTAAGATTAGCATTGTTTTCGTACAGGCGCTTTGGATTTTTTTTGTATTTTGAAAATATTAAGAAATATACATTATTATGTAAATATTAGTATATACCATGGAAGTACAGTATAGGTACACGTTTTTAATTTGATATTGCGTTTTATTTATCAGACCCATCAGCAAAAATCGTTGTGGCCGGACTGCAGCGTACACGCAGCAGCCCGGCCACATTGTAAATTAAATAACGTAATATCCTTTGAGGTACACAAAACATCTTTTCTACCTACAGTAAGTACACCTGAAGAACACCATTTTTATATAATTTGCGATAGCAAAAGCGATTGTGGCCGGGCCAGGACGTAGGACATATTAAATCGGTACGAAGACGACAATTGTTACATCCTTACAATTCAATGCGAGTTAAGTTTGTAGAAGCATATGCATTAAAGAATAAGGAAACGGTTAGTATAGCTAGGGCATTAGTTAATAATTTTATTTTAAGGTATGGTATTCCGAAAGTAATCGCAACGGACAGGGGAACAGAGTTCATCTCAGCAGTAATGGACCAGGTATGTAAGCTTTTAGAAATAGAGAAACTGTCGTCGACTGCTTACCACCACCAGTCTATAGGATCCCTTGAAAACACTCATAAAAATCTAGGTGAGTTTCTTAGAATACAATGCAGCGGAAATATTGATACTTGGAGCCATTGGCTTTCTTTTTTGGTGTTTTGCTTTTAACAAAACTGTCCATTCTGCTTCAAATTACACCCCGTTTGAGTTAGTTTTCGGTAGGCCAAGTTGTAACACCTAATTTTATGCAAGTGTTGCTTACCATGAGATAGCCTATAAAATTACATTATTTCAAGCTGCCTCGACCGTATGCGTTCACTGAACTGTATCTCATTCCACTTTTCGTATTTTCACGAATCCTTTTATTCCCGGTTTTCTTATAGTTTCACTTTGAATCTAGAAATATTGAATGTTTTGGTCTGTAAGGAAAAGGTAAACATAGCCTTGCCTGCTGTTTGACATCTGACAGGAGTGACAGGTTGACGTTTAGTTTATGGTAAGTTTGTTGTCTGTGGCGATATTTCTTTGTAATTATTTGGGATGTTAACTATTTTGTGTTTTGAGTTCTAAAATCATTATAGAAGATAGTAAATGGACTTTCTATTATTCTACGACTATACGTTCTAAATATTAGTAAAAATGTTACGTCGGATTTGTCATGAACGGTTTGCTGCTGTGTGTATAACGAAACGCAGAAATGGTGCGTTCGGAAGTGTTGCTATGGGTTCCCCGACTGCACGATCGTGATCGCACGCTCGTCAGCAAAACGTTTAATGATGTCACCCATACATTTTCTATGGAAACAAGTTTGGGTGGTTTCCCCGGACGGCGTTGTCACGGTCGTGCACGGCGGCGGTGGTCAAAGTTCACCGCAACAGTGTTCCCAACTGAAAAAATTGCAAGGTTCCGAATAATCTTTACATTTTTATGTTATCGATTGTCGATTTAGATGACATCTAAATTAAAAAACAAAGATGAAAAATATATACTACATGACAAACTGACTGTATTTCTTGAATTTTGGGTAGATCCAAGGAACATAAATACTCCTTGGTAGATCTAATAATAGTTTGTAATAGTTTTAAAGTAAGTATAGCAATTCGATTTGGAAGTTTGCCTGATTAAATATTACTTCAACATGAATGAAACGTATCATTTTACTAAACGAAGTTCTGTGATATTTTCTTCAACTTGGAATGTTTTTGAAACAATTAAATATTTTGCAGAATGTATCTGTAGTAATTAGACTAAATTAAATAAAATTATTGTACTCGTTAAGTTGTAACTTTAAGATGAGCAAGAAGATTATTTTAAAATTGTTTCTGCGCCTGTAGAATGGCACACGAAATAACGTTTATCGACTATCGCCATCTTTTTTACCGTAATATTAAAGAGGGACATGTAAATATATTATCGCGCGATATAAACGGCGTCGCGGGTGCCACGCTACGGGTGCTGATGCATTTATGGTATAATTAACATAAATACAACAAGAACAATTGAAAATAATCCAACTTCAAAACACTTTCGTTAAAACTGTTCCATAACTAAGTCTATATACCTAATTTACCTACCTTTTGCAATCCCATTATTAATTTTTGAGATATGCACGAACAAGACATACATAATTACACTTTTGGATTTCGGTACACATGTTAAAAGGCTGCTGGAATAGACTGACGTATAGAAAAGAACTGGATAATTTTGACAATATATAGAATAGGACCACTCCAAGTCATCCCGTGGATGTCGTAAAAGGCGACTAAGGAAACACAAGCTAAACAAAGCTTATTAACATCAAAGAGACCAACCAACCCGTCTGGCCAGCGTGGAGAGTGTGGGCCAAATCCTCTGGACTGCTCAGGCTGGTATATGGTTCTGGTTGTACAGAGAGGGTCGTGCTCCTGCAGTGGAGACAAGAAAGACCTGATGATAACATTACGGTGGGCTACAGTACGGGTAGGTCGAATTATTCTCCTTTTTTAAACTTTGTTTAAATAGTTTACATTATTCATTTTCGAGTGGTTGCTGTCCGCCATGAACAAAAACAACTTTTTTTTCATGTTAGTGGCCTTGCTACATTTACTTGCCGGGTAAACATAGCACAGTCATAAAACCCAAAGACCACGTTTAGCATGTTAGTGGGCATACATACTTTTCTATGGGAACCATACGGCCCACTGTGTGAGCACTTAAAAACCCTTATTCCTAAAAATTATCGCTAATATCTCGTACACATATTGTCATACCAAACACTTAAATGATTTTCAGCATAAAATTTAAGGCGCAGTAGGTGTTATGCGAAACTAGCGCCACCATGAATTCTTTTAGGAGTAAAATAATTTAATTCTGGGTGGCACTGGCACTAGAATCGCATATTACCACTTCGTCTTAATTTTCACTAAATAGTTATCTAAGACAGACAGGGGTTCCAAAGGAACAACACGTATCCACATCAAAGAGTTAAGATACTTTTGAATCCACGTAAGTAAGTTTTATATAGTTATATATTTGTTATCGTGCTATTTAGTGAACATAGGTTTAAATAATGCATTTACGTGCTAAGCTTTGCAATTGACTCATCTAGTGCTCATCTCATACTACCCATAGATTAGAGAGACTATATCGTAAAATACTGAACAGGGGTACTATTTTTGAACGCGTGACACTCGTTTGCGAACGAATTTCATACAAAAATCGTTCGAAGACGAGTGTCACACGTTCAAATATAGTACCCCAGTAAATTTATCGTCTATGATATCGATTTAAAAAATGGCTAGACTAGCAACACTAATGATTGACGTCCGTCGTCTACAGTCCACCACCCATCGGATAGCGGCGGCACTGCACGATCGTGCAGGGGTACTATTTTTGAACGCGTGCCACTCGTCTTCGAACGATTTTTCCATACAAAAATCGTTCGAAGACGAGTGGCACGCGTTCAAAAATGGCACTCCAGTACACGAGCGTTTGCTCGGGGAACCCATAGCTTTACATTGTTTTGACGTGTTAGATTTTCATTTATAATGAAGTAATTGTTTTATATTTAGCCTTTTTTCTATAAAATAGCAATTAATAGGCTACCCATAAATTGTTTAAGTCAAGTTCGCTAACTTACTTAATTTATTTAAAATGTGTTTAGTGGTTGTGTTGTGGTTCATACTATGAACTTCATAGTTTTGAGCATATGATTCGAACGTGCTTGGCGTCGTCGGAAGTTAGTGGTAGGAGGAAGTGTCTTTTTCGGGCTGCGCGTGCTGGCGTGCAGGTCCCTGAGAAGTTCTGTGCTGTGGGCTGTCTGTTTTTCTGTTCTGTAAGCTGCTGATTCTGGGATTTCAGGAAGAATCCGAAGGCGGCGTTGCTGCGAGCGTTATTCGTGGTTCCTGTTATTCTGAGATAAAACCGGTGAGTTGAACACGTGTGAGAGCACACCTATGCGTGCGTTTTGGTAGTGATTCGTGTATAATCGTTTTCATTCTCTTACAGTTTCTGGTACTCTTCGGTGTCGGCGTGATCGCCTTGCTGTTGTTGGTTTCAACGGTTGCCGTAGTCCAGAAGCGTTTTTCTGCCTCCGTTACAGGTATGCGATAACCTCTTCTACATTTCTATCTTCAGAAACACTCCCCCACGCTTTTAAATAAGTAGGAATTATGTAATCTTTCTGTTAGAACTAAATTCTGTGTAAAAGTTCTCCCAAATATAGTTTATTGTTTGTTACTCACTAATATCTTGTGCTATTAGAGCTATCTCTTTTAGTCACTGTTTACAATATTAGTTTTGTCAAATAGGGACCATGATGCATGGCCTGAGATTGTTTTACGATGGAGACGCTCGGTGCATCCAGCGCCACAAACGTTGTTAATCTGAAACAATCTTTTCATTGTAATATCTAGATTTATTCTTAATCCCAAGAGTAGCAATCTTGTCATTGTAGTTTCAAGATTAATTATTCTTAAAAGAAGTGTAGTTATTCTGTTAAATGCTGTTCTGGGTGCGACGTCACCGTTTATGTAAAAGTCTGTAACTTCTCCTTATCTTTTGTCTGTAATTAGCTGTACCTAGTTGTAATGCATTATTGTGTACTACTACAGGAGGTGTTTGGCTGAGGTGTTCGGCTGGAGTGTCAGTCTGGAGAGTCTGTCCGGAGTACCTGGCTAAAGTGCTGTCTGGCTGGTGTCGGTCCGAAGAATGGGTTCATCGGCTGGCAAGTCGAATCCTTCGTCGGTTGACTTGAGGATTCTTTTCTTTCTTTAATTACGGGGATAAATTTCTTGGTTGAAAGTTTTACCTTTACATAAATACTACTTTCAATACCACTATTCTACTTATCTTTAAGTACTACATAAATTAGTATACTACTTATAACTTCTATTTTAAATAGTGTGCTACTTTATCTTAATATAAACGCGTTCTCAAGGGACCAGCCAAACTAGCCAACAACCCTCCCCTTTATTTCTTTATTTTCTCATTGTTGTTATCTTAACTTTAAGATTACGGTTAATCTCTTCACTTAGAGTCCCTAAGATGTTATTGTACGACAATAAATAAAACCTCTTGTCATTTAAACCTATTTTTCTTGACTTTTCCCTACTTAGGAGTTTACCCCTCCACCACTTTAAAACTTCAATTAAACTTAAAACTTAAACTCTTTTTTTTCATAAGTTACTAAGTGTTATACCTAGTAGAATAAGTCAAAACGTAGAGCCATTGTATAACGCTGATAATTTTATTATCCTTTAGAGCTTAGATATAGGTTGCAAGTAGCTCTCCAAGATGCACGAAAAAACTTAGTTTTAAGTAAAGAGAAACGAAAGCTTAGTTATGATAAATATGTGCTTACTGCTTACTGCTACCGTGGGCTATTTTCCACACTTAGGCCGCCTATTCGGGCCCATTGTGTGTGAACAGAAGATGTCCATTCTTCGGTCTTCTGTTGATAGGAGATCCCAGATCTCCTTCTTTGGTGGGTTGCTACACGTTGTTTTACACGAGCCAACCCAGCTCGTCGAGAAAGCGTAGAACCGCAGAGGGTGTGCTGCAGGCCTCGCTCATGGTTTCTGGTTTTCCCAGGAACTCTTCTCTTGTAGTTGTCACACTAGGGCATTCTAGTAGTAGATGCCTAGCTGTTTCTTCAGTCTCTAAGCAACCTCTGCAAAGAGGGCTGTCAGTCAAGCCTATAACAGATAGGTGTTTATTTAGCATACAATGGCCTGTGATTACTCCAATCATGAGACGTAATTTAGCCCTGGGTAGTGCGAGCAGTCTTCTAGAGAATTTCCTGTCTAATGCAGGAAGCACTTCTTTAGACTGCCGGCATGTGTCCAGGGTTGACCATGCTTGCTGATGTTCAGCCTCTATTTTGGATTTGACCCAGGAACGTACCTGCGAGAATGGTATAGGTACCATTGGTAGTGGGCCAAGTGGAATCATGCTTGACCCTCTCCTCGCTAGCTCGTCCGCTGCGTCATTTCCAAGAGAGTTGCTGTGTCCTTTGATCCACTGTAACGTGACTGAGTTATACTTACAGAGATTGTCCAGTGAATTGTTGCATTCGAGTATTAGCGCTGAGTCAATCATCGGTCTCTTTAGGGCGTGAAGGACTGCTGAGCTGTCTGTTAGGATGCGTATGTTTTGATTTGTTACCTTCATCCTGTTGATTTGTGCCGCGGCATGGGATATAGCAACACACTCCGCCTGGAAGATTGAGTTGTCTTTACCCAATGCCGTTGCATAGTGAATGTTGAAGTCGTGAGAGAAAACTCCGGCTCCAACACCATCCTTTGTTTTGGATCCGTCTGTGTAAACTCTCACTTCTCTGATACCTGAGCTATCTAAGATTTCCTCATGTAATTGTATTTTGTACTTTTTGTCGAAGACAAATTGTTTTTTAATTCTGTCATTTGTGGCTCCCATTAGATGAGATGATTCCATTGCCAGGGACAAAATTTTTGTGTGTGGCGCAGTTGAGTTGCTTTTCCATGTGTCCATTGCTCGTAGTCTTATGGATGCAATCTCTGCTTCTTGTCTTATATGTAAGTGGAGGGGTTTTATGTCAAGTATCGCTTCGAGTGCAGCTGTTGGGGTAGTGCTCATGCCACCTCCAATGGCAAGGCATGCTGTGCGTTGGAAGCGTTGTAGCTTTTCTTGGACGGTCTTTAGGGTGGTTCTTTTCCACCAGACGATCGCTCCATATGTTAGCGCTGGTCTGATTACCATTGTGTACAGCCATTTCATTATTTTTGGGGTCACCCCCCAGGTTTTGCCAACCATTCTGCGACAGTGCCATAATGAAATGCATGATTTCTTTATTTTATTATCCAGGTGACTATTCCAGCTGAGTTTGCTGTCAATAATTACTCCTAGGTACTTAACTTCAGGTGATAGTTTTAGTGTAGTGCCAAATAGTTTGGGAAGTGTATAGTTGCCCAGTTGTCTTTTATTTGTGAACATAACCATTTCAGTTTTGTTGGCGTTCACCGATAGCTCGTGTTTTCTACACCAATTTTCAACAATCCGCAATGCACCTCTTGTGAGATTGCAGGCGGTGTCTGCAGTTTTACCTGGGATGAGTATTGCCAGGTCGTCTGCGTACCCAATTGTGTAGAAATTGTTGTTGTTCAGTGTTGTTAGAAGATCATCTACTACCAGGCTCCACAGTATAGGGGATAGAACTCCACCCTGTGGGCAGCCCCTGGTGGTTAGTATCTTTGTTGTGTCCTGCATAGTGAGTTGTATCTTTCTTGTTTCTAGCATATTGCGAATCCACCCCGTTATAGTATTAGGGGTGTTGTGTCTGGTTAACGCTTCGCAAATGCTGTTGAAGTTGGTTTTGTCAAAGGCACCTTCAATATCTATAAAGGTACCAAGGCAAAGATTTTTGCTTTGTATTGAGTTTTCGGCAATATTGATTACCTCATGTAGTGCCGATTCTGTTGATTTTCCCACATTATAGGCATGTTGCCTAGTGTGAATGGGATGATTTATGAGGACTTTGTCCCTGATGAATCTGTCACATAGTCTTTCCTGGGTTTTCAGGAGAAAGGAGGAGAGACTAATGGGTCTGAAGGATTTGGCGTCCGTGTAGTCTGCTTTACCTGGTTTTGGTATGAAGATTACTTTGACTTCTCGCCATTGTTCGGGTATATATTTGTGTGCCAGACTGGGCAATATTGGGCCATTATTGCTCATGTGTTGTCGGAAAACGGACTCTAGGCTGTTGCTCGCATGTAATGTCCATTATATGGTATTTGGGATGGGGTAGATACCAAGATAATCTATCTCCCCCAGCTCAGTTTTTAGACACAATAATACGACATGATCAAGAAAATGAAGTTTACGATGAACCGGAAAATAACTAAATTGTATAAATCGGAAAATAACTAATCTTGTAAACTAATAATAATGTAATATATTCATATTGATATTGTATGTGCCTATAATAAATGATTTGTTTGTGTGTATCTGTTGCATTTTATTTATCACTAGCAGTCCGCCCCGGCTTCGCTCGTGGTACCTACATAGCCTATTTCACTCCGGGATAATGTAGCTTTCGAATGGTGAAAGAATTTTTTAAATCAGTTCAGTCGTTTCTGAGATTACCCATTACAAACAAACAAACAAATCTTTCCTCTTTATAATATTAGTCTAGATTCCTATCCATAACGACATACTATACGCTTTAATCAAATCATTTTTGTTAAAAAATATTACATCTATATAGACGACTTACTTATTATTTGTCTTATTTTGATATTTGATATTTCGGCTCCGATATAGTTTACATCAATAATGTTTTGTATATTGTTATTCTCAACTATAAGGCTAATTAAAAATACTAGTTATATTAGTGGTCGCTGAAAAAAAAAATCATGCCAAGGCTCATACAAAATTACCCAAACCCCTTTGTTAGGTGTTGTAATAGAGTATCTTCACCCCATATTAGAAGGCCCGGGAAAATGCCATCAGGTCCTGGGGCTTTAAAAAGGTGGAAGCTGTTTATAGCCCACTTTACTCTATCTATTGTAACTACAGCTTTTGCTGTTTCCCAGTCCTCCATTGTAGTAGGCAGTTGTACTGACCCACTCGAACTTACCAGGTCTGGTGTGATGTTTAAACATCCTGGAAAGTGTGTGTTAAGTAGGACTTCGTTTATTTCTGCTTCTGTAGTTGTATAGGTACCGTCTGGTTTTTAGGGTTCCGTAGTAAACAAGGAACCCTTATAGTTTCGCCATGTCTGTCTGTCTGTCTGTCTGTCTGTCTGTCTGTCTGTCTGTCTGTCTGTCCGTCCGCGGTTTTACGCAGAGACTATAAGTACTAGAAAGCTGTAATTTGGTATGGGTATGTATATTAATCATGGCAAAAAAGTGGTAGAATAAAATATTGAAAAAAAATTTTTTTTAGGGTAGCTCCCATACAAGTAAAGTGGGGGAGTAATGTTTTTTTCTCTATTTACCCATCGTGTGGGGTATCGTTAAATAGGTCTTTCAAAAATATTGTGAGGTTGACACGACCATTTTTCGATTTAGGGATCCGTTTCCGAAATATTTGGTTTTTAAGTGCGAATTTTTGTTAGAGGTAAGTGTCCCCCCCCCCTCTATCTGCTAAACGGTTATATATAGATACGTGAAAAAAAATACAGCAGTAGTATATATACTGAAGTTGAAAGGAAAACTATCAGAGCTGAGTACTAAGTACAAACTAAAAAGTTATAGGCAACCAACTTATAAACTGTAAAATTTCATACTATTTTCATTGTTAGATGTTTTTGGTCGTTAAACTGTAAGGTGCGAGTGTGAATAGTGTGAACTCAAAGTTGTCATTCGCAACTACGGAACCCTACACTGCGCGTGGCCCGACACGCACTTGGCCGGTTTTTTTTAGTGTACCGATAGTTTTATTTATGTTGTCGCCACTTAATATCGTCCTAACCCTTGAGGCTTCCGTGGTTGATTGTATGTTATTGCAATATTTGCACCAGGACCTTCTGCTAAAGGATCTTATTCTTCTTTTATAGTTAGCCCTGGCCCTGGTGTAGTTGTCCCAGTCGTAATCACTTCTGGTGTTCATGGGATAAATATGTTAATCCTATCCTATATCATATCAGGGTGGTCAATTAGTATTAATTAAGAAGGAAGCGAGGAAAAAATATGATCCACTATATGATGGACCTTTTGTCATTTAGAGGACTTAGGAGTAAGTATAAAAATACTAAGAGATAATAAAGTTGATGTTATCCATAAAAATAGGAGCAAACCCTATAATGCTTAAATGTAACTAGTATAAGAAAAAAAATGTAATCTATTATAATAACATTTTTTTTTTATTCACCCCCGGGAGGTGAAGTATACACCTACTATATTGCGTAAACCTATAATCCTTACTAAACATGTCTTTTATGATTCATTATACGTTCGTCGTTGATCGGATACAATTGTTTCTTTTGTCACCTTACCGCCGTCTCTCTTCAACTGGCCCTCTTTATGTCCAGATTTAAACCCACTGGATTACAAGATATGGCAACATTTTGAGGAGAAAGTCTGCGCTAAACCTCATCAGAATTTGGAATCTCTACGAGCATCTTTGGCTAAAGCAGCGGCAGAAATAGATATGAATGTGGTGCGTGCTGCGATTGATTATTGGCCGCGTCGATTAAGGGCATGTATTCAAAATAGAGGAGGGCATTTTGAATAATGTAAAAAAAATTGTATTCCAAATTAAATTACCTTTAATTTCATATATAATTTCTTTATAATTATCAAAAAGTGTATCATTAATTTTATAAAAAGTTGTTGACAGAACTTATGACCTGACTAAGTACTTAGTATAGATGAAGTCAACATTCATTATCCGACACTTTTCTGCTGGGGAAATACACACCTATCTTCTGAATTGGCTGAAACTTGTCGGCGATGCCGGCCAAAATACAAGGGCGAAACCATTGGTTACAATACCAAGTATGTCTAGCGTAACTTTTAATCACATTTTCATGGCTTCTCACCAGTATGAGATTTTAAATGTTTACGTGAAGTACTGGTCTGAGCAAATCTACTTGGACAAATATTACATTTTTACGGGTTTTCTCCAGTGTGAGTTTTCAGATTTATATGTAATGTACTGCGGGCAGCAAACCGGCGACGACAAACATTACATTCAAATCGTTTCTCACCAGTGTGTGTTCTTAAATGTGTTACTAAAGTACTATTTTGGTTAAATTGTTTCCCACAATGATTACATGTATATTATGGTTTCTCACCAGTGTGTGTTCTTAGATGTCTTTTTAAATGACTCGTCGCAATAAATTGCTTCCCACAATGATTACATTTATACCGCTAACGACGAGCTCCGTGGCGCAGCGGTCATCACGCCTGCCTGCGACACGGATGGTCCCGGGTTCGATCCCCGGTCAGGTCAAGATGGAAAACGATCTTTTTCAGATTGACCCGGGTCTTGGATGTTTATCTATATATGTATTTGTTATAAAATATAGTATCGTTGAGTTAGTATCCCATAACACAAGTCTTTCATAAAAACTTACTTTGGGGCTAGCTCAATCTGTGTGATTTGTCCGTATATATTTATTATTTATTTATTTATTTATGCGGTTTCTCTCCAGTGTGAGTTCTCAGATGTTTATGTAATGTGCTGCGGTTAGCAAACCGACGACGACAAACATTACATTCAAATGGTTTCTCACCAGTGTGTGATCTTGAATGTGTATCTAAAGTACTCTTATGTTTAAATTGCTTCCCACAATGATTACATGCATATGGCTTCTCACCAGAGTGAGTTCTTAAATGTACATGTAAATTACTGTTGTGAGCGAATCTACTATGACAAATATTACATTCAAATGGTTTCTCACCAGTGTGTGTTCGCAAATGTGATACTAAAGTACCCTTTTCTTTAAATTGCTTCCCACAATGATTACATTCGAATGGTTTTTCACCAGTGTGGGTTAGCAAATGTGTTTTTAAATGACCTATTTGATAAAATTGCTTCCCACAATTATTACAAGTATACGGCTTCTCACCAGTGTGAGTTCTTAAATGTACACGTAAATGACTCTTGTGAGCAAATCTACTATGACAAATATTACATTTAAATGGTTTATCTCCAGTGTGTGTCCTTATATGTGACTCTAAAGTATCCTTTCGATTAAATTGCTTCCTACAATGACTACATGTGAATGGCTTCTCACCAGTGTGAGTTCTTAAATGTACTTTTAGTGTGCTTTTCCACGGAAACTGCCTGAGACAAACTTGGCACTGGTGCATTGTGTCAGCGCTCTGCGCGCGCGGGTCTCTCTGAGGCTCGCCATCATTACCGTTCCGTGAACTTCCTGCCACAGACTGTTGGGCCTCTGCTGCGCCATCTGTAATACATTTGCAACGTTAATCTTCATATCACAGCACCACTGCTTTTCTAAGAGTGAGGCTGCACTTGAGGGGAGCATGAAAACAGGAATTAAATCTTATTTTAGATAAATTATTAGTGCATACAGACATAATAATGCTTTTGCCATTTCTGTTTGTCTGAGATTTTTGATGCTGATGATGATGAAGGTAAGAACAAACTGCCATTTTTTTTCATCACGTTATATTTTTAATATAACAGATTTTAAAACTATGTATTTAATTATTATAATGATAATGGTTCTTAAATGTTTATTTTTAAATTATACATTGTTAATGTTATAACAAGTTTGTTATGGATTTCCAAAATAGGGTTGTGAATGTTTGATTAGTATAACCGCGCCAAATTAAATTAATTAATATTCTGTTTTAGTATCTGTTTTGCCAACTGCAACAGAAATACATCATCTGTAAAAATTTAAACTATCCAGCTATCACGCTTCATGAGATACAGCCTGGTGACAGACAGACAGACGAACATCAGTCTCGTGAATTGGGTCCCGTTTTTAGGGTTCGGTAGTAAACAAGGAACCCTTATAGTTTCGCCATGTCTGTCTGTCTGTCCGTCCGCGGTTTTACACAGAGACTATATATACTAGAAAGCTGTTATTTGATATAGGTATGTATATTAATCATGTCAAAAAAGTGGTAAAAGAAAATGTTGGAAAAAAATTTTTTTAGGGTAGCACCCATACAAGTGGGGGAGTAATTTTTTTTTCTCTATTTACCCATTGTGTGGGGTATCGTTAAATAGGTCTTTAAAAAATATTGTGAGGTTGAGAACACCATTTTTCGATTTAGGGATCCGTTTCCGAAATATTTGGTTTTAAAGTGCGAATTTTTGTTAGACGTAAGTGTCCCCCCCTCTATCTGCTAAACGGTTATATATAGATACGTGAAAAAAATTACAGCAGTAGTATATATACTGAAGTTTAAAGGAAAACTATCAGAGCTAAGTACTAAGTACAAACTAAAAAGTTATAGGCAACCAACCTATGAACTGTAAAATTTCATACTATTTTCTTTGTTAGATGTTTTTGGTCGTTAAACTGTAAGGTGCGAGTGTGAATAGTGTGAACTCAAAGTTGTCATTCGCAACTACGGAACCCTACACTGCGCGTGGCCCGACACGCACTTGGCCGGTTTTTTTATGTATGTACGATTTCGCGAAGGCGCCTGGACCGATTTAAGAAATTCTTTTGTTGTCTGAAAGGTCGCACCCTCTGGGTGGTTCCATGGTCATCGATAGCTGATTTTGTAGTAATAAACGGTTATATATAGATACGTGAAAAAAATTACAGCAGTAGTATATATACTGAAGTTAAAAGTAAAAATATCAGAGCTGAGAACTAAGTAAGTACAAACTAAAAAGTTATAGGCTACCAACTTATAAACTGTAAAATTTCATACTATTTTCATTGTTAGATGTTTTTGGTCGTTAAACTGTAAGTGCACCCTTCGAGCAACACACCGTGTTGCTCGAAGGGTGCGAGTGTGAATAGTGTGACTCAAAGTTGTCATTCGCAACTACGAAACCCTACACTGCGCGTGGCCCGACACGCACTTGGCCGGTTTTTTTACCCTATAGGTACGAAATCCTAAATATTACGGTTACGACTATTCTCATCATAACTAAGATCCTATATAGTCAACTACATTCTTTGACAATTCAGTGCCGCTAATTTGATACATATCGTAGTTAATAAAAGTGGGAATAACTGAATCACTGGACTTAAATTCGAAATGTTGCGCTGAAGTTTTTGTGATGCAACAAATGCTCTTTTGTATGTAAGAAGTAGTTTTGGACACAACTTAAAAACATAGCTAATAATAGAATAAGAATAGAATAGAATAAAAGTTTATTTGAAACAACTAAAACACACACAAACCATTACAGAACAACGAAACAGGACAAACAATAAAAGTACAGTAGCAAATAATAACCATAACAGCTTGTGAGCGTTGCAGCATTTCAAAAAGGTTGTAGGCTCAGCATGACGCTTTCCTCACACACAATCTATGCATGAGCAAAGCACTGATATTCTGCCTCAACCTGCTGGCGACCGACAGTATACCCACAAAACTTGAAAAAATAAAAGGCACAGCACAGTACAGTGTATTATTATAAAAAGATAAATAAAATTAATACAATGTATACTAAAATTAATATTATAAATAATATTAATACAATGTATACTAAAATTAATATCATAAATAAAATTAATATAATGAATACATTTATTATAAGAAAGAAATGATCATTAATAATAATAGTTTAAAAAACTAAAAAACTCGCTTATCAGAACTCAGAGCGTGTGCAAAATTTCATCCTAATCGAAGACCGGGAAGTGGGTCAAATTAAGATTCCAAGATTTTCTTACATACAAGTGAAGCTGATAAAACGTGTTCAAAAGGGGTAATATTATTTGATCCTCTAAAAACGAATTGATCTATTTAACATGAGCACCTTTAAAAAAGTTAATAATAGATAATATTGTTTAGGGCGTCATGCCGTCTATTTAATTTTATTAATATTGCCAAATTACAGCTTTCTAGTACTTATAGTCTCTGAGTAAAACCGCGGACGGACAGACAGACATGGCGAAACTACAAGTGTTCCTTGTTTACTACGGAACCCTAAAAATATAGATAGATCGATTATGTAAAAAGTATTTTATATTTAATGCTCATTTCTCATAGTTCTGGATACAAACAAGTATCGATCAAACGTTATTTCAACAACTCAATTTTTTTGCGTATTTATATGTAAAGAGATTAAAATATAGATGGTTTGAATTTATTTTATGTCTCAAAGAAAGAGAATCAATCATTAAAATAGATGACCATTTAGATTTTTTTCCTTGCTGTTTTTGCAAAATTCAAACGATCATTTAAATACATGCCCTAAAAAAATAACTAAACCGTCGTCCGCACCAGGAATGTCTCTAACGTGTCTACTGAGTGTACTGTGGTCGGCAAACAGACGATGACAATTCTAAATATATTTGCATAAACATTGCATACAAATGGTTTCCCACTCGTGAGTTCGTTAATGACGTCTCAAAGTAGCCATTGTACTAAACTGACGTCGACAAACGTCACACTGAAATCGTTTCTTGATGTGATCTTTCACATAAACTTCTGAATCATCTTTTTGACAAAATTTCTTTCCACGGTTTTTGCATTCAAGTGGTTTCTCGTCAGTGTGAGTCAGGTGTGTTTGTGGTGTACTGTTATCATGGAACGGCCCGAGAGAACTTCCTGCCACAGGCTGTTGTCCCTCTGATGCACCATCTGCAATATATTTGCGTCTTCTTTCTTAAATAAAATAAAAAAACTTTTTATTTTATAATAATAACAAAAATAGCCCGCAGGGCAGCTTGTGGCGAGCTGTTGGTGAGTGACGACACCACGGACCCGAGTGCTCCAGAGAGTCGGTCAGAGCCCCCGCCCCCGACGTGTCTTCGTCGGTCGGGGTGGAAACCCAAGAGGGCTCGCAGGACTCTCGGCTCTGGCTTGCCTTAGTTGGCCGTCCAGAGAGGAGTCGTTAGAGCTGTTGCTCCAGGGGTGGAAGTGTTAAAGGCCTAACGACGCGAGTAACTTCGGAGAAAGCCCATCACACCTCTCGACACTCCTGAGTCGCCCGCACCGGTGTTGCCTGCCACATTACATCAACTTCTCCAAAGGGCCTCTACGTGTTGGATCTATATCCCCACGCAAGCCTTCCAAAAGACCGGGGTAACACCCGTGAGTCTCAGAGAGATCATCATCATCAACAGCCTTCTGCATCCCACTGCTGGGTATAGGCCTCTCTCAATGCATGCCATCCATTGCGATCTTGTGCCTTACGTAGCCAGTTTCGACCTGCGACTTTCCTAACATCATCAATCCACCTAGCTCTCGGACGACCTACGCTTCGCCTGCCATCTATTGGCCACCATTCTGTCAAAACCCTACTCCACCTATCATCACCTCGCCTTGCCAGGTGTCCTGCCCAACTCCACTTTAGTTCCATAATACGTTTTCCAGCATCTTGAACTTTCGTTCTTTGTCGGATCACTATGTTAGGAACTCGATCTTGAAGTTTGATGCCGAGCATGGCTCGCTCCATAGCTCTTTGTGCAACTCTGATTCGGTACACCACCTCTTGGGTAAGCGTCAGAAATAGATATGAATGTGGTGCGTGCTGCGATTGATTATTGGCCGCGTCGATTAAGGGCATGTATTCAAAATAGAGGAGGGCATTTTGAATAATGTAAATAAAATTGTATTCCAAATTAAATTACCTTTAATTTCATATATAATTTCTTTATAATTATCAAAAAGTGTATCATTAATTTTATAAAAAGTTTTTGACAGAACTTATGACCTGACTAAGTACTTAGTATAGATGAAGTCAGCATTCATTATCCGACACTTTTCTGCTGGGGAAATACACACCCCTCTTCTGAATTGGCTGAAACTTGTCGGCGATGCCGGCCAAAATACAAGGGCGAAACCATTGGTTACAATACCAAGTATGTCTAGCGTAACTTTTAATCACATTTTCATGGCTTCTCACCAGTATGAGATTTTAAATGTTTACGTAAAGTACTGGTCTGAGCAAATCTACTTGGACAAATATTACATTTTTACGGGTTTTCTCCAGTGTGAGTTTTCAGATTTATATGTAATGTACTGCGGGCAGCAAACCGGCGACGACAAACATTACATTCAAATCGTTTCTCACCAGTGTGTGTTCTTAAATGTGTTACTAAAGTACTATTTTGGTTAAATTGTTTCCCACAATGATTACATGTATATTATGGTTTCTCACCAGTGTGTGTTCTTAGATGTCTTTTTAAATGACTCGTCACAATAAATTGCTTCCCACAATGATTACATTTATACGGTTTCTCTCCAGTGTGAGTTCTCAGATGTTTATGTAATGTACTGCGGTCAGCAAACCGACGACGACAAACATTACATTCAAATGGTTTCTCACCAGTGTGAGTTCTTATATGATTATGTAAATAACTAATCTGAGCAAATGTACTATGACAAATATTACATACAAATGGTTTCTCACCAGTGTGAGTTCTTAAATGTGTTCTTAAGTGATCCTTTCGATAGAATTTCTTCCCACAGTCATTACATGTATATGGTTTTTCACCAGTATGAGTTCCTAAATGTTTTACTAAATTACCCTTTTGACTAAATTGCTTCTTACAATTATTGCATTGATATAGCTTCTCGCCAGTGTGAGTTCTTAAATGTGCATTTAAATTACTGCTACGAGCAAATCTACTATGACAAATATTACATTCGAATGGTTTTTCACCAGTGTGGGTTAGCAAATGTGTTTTTAAATGACCTATTTGATAAAATTGCTTTCCACAATGATTACATGTATGTGGTTTCTCACCAGTGTGAGTTCTTAAGTGCATGTCTAAATGGTATTTTCGAAGAAAGTGCTTTTTACAGTCATTACACTCATATGATTTCTCATTAGTGTGAGTTCTCAAATGTCTTTTTAATGAACTCTTCCACGGAAACTGTCTGAGACAAACTTGGCACTGGTGCCTTGTGTCAGCGCTCTGCGCGCGCGGGTCTCTCTGAGGCTCGCCATCATTACCGTTCCGTAAACTTCCTGCCACAGGCTGTTGGGCCTCTGCTGCGCCATCTGCAATACATTTGCAACGTTAATCTTCATATCACAGCACCATTGCTTTTCTAAGAGTGAGGCTCCACTTGAGGGGAGCATGAAAACAGGAATTAAATCTTATTTTAGATAAATTATTAGTGCATACAGACATAATAATGCTTTTGCCATTTCTGTTTGTCTGAGATTTTTGATGCTGATGATGATGAAGGTAAGAACAAACTGCCATTTTTTTTCATCACGTTATATTTTCATCATAACAGATTTTAAAACTATGTATTTAATTATTATGATGATAATAGTTCTTAAATGTTTATTTTTAAATTATACATTGTTAATGTTATAACAAGTTTGTTATGGATTTCCAAAATAGGGTTATGAATGCTTGATTAGTATAACCGCGCGAAATTAACATTTGGCAAAGTTTTAATAATTAAGCATAGTAACATTTGTTCTTATAATTTGTTGCCGAAGAGCATGACGCAAGATTCAATTAAAATTCAGCCAAATACGGGGTAAGTAATATAACATATAAACACAAAATATATATGTTTTAAGATCAATACCAACGAAATATATAATTTTGGTCAGTATAATTATCAATCAAGATAAAATTCGGAAGAAATAATTTTGAAAAAAATTAAATCTTTTGTTATAACAATTATTCAACATAACAAACCTTTCATATACAGTTTTATCGTTATAAAATTTAACAAATCGATTTGTTGTTACGTATTATAAACGTAATATATACTTATTATTAAGCATAGTAATCATTGGTAATACAAATAAAGTGATAGAAGATCCTAATCTACGTTTTGTGACTAAGTCGCTATCGCACCCAGTCGTTGCTCGCTCGCTCGCTCATATGGTGGCCTATGTGTAACCATAACCTAACCTACCTTCTGTTGCCAAGTCGGGTCCACCATCTTGGATTCCCAAACTGACGTCATTTTCGAAATCTACACCCCGAAAAACCTATACAACGATACCCATGTCGATTTTATTTGACAAATCGTGTCCGCCATCTTGGATTCCAAAACTGACGTCATTTTCAAAATCTACACCCTGAAAAACCTATACAACGACACCCATGTCGATTTTATTTGACAAATCGGGTCCGCCATCTTGGATTCCAAAACTGACGTCATTTTCGAAATCTACACCCTGAAAAGCTATGAAACGACCCAAGTCGATTTTCCATGAAAAGTCGCGTCTTCGATTACGGATTTCAACAATGACGTCACTATGTTCACGTACACCCCAAAAAGAAAAAAAGAGATTCGAGTAATATTCTAATTTCTTCAGATAAAAATATGTACCTACTTACTGTGTGATACATCCCACACTTCGAAGTCCATTATCGAGAATTCGAAAACCAACAACTACAACAGTTTATTGAAATAATCAAAAGAACAACGACGGCACCAACGCACACACACATTCGAACTGTGTCTACGCATGCGTATCGTACCCCCTCCTGCCCCGCACAGCCGCCGCGTCCGCCCCGTGCGAGAGGAAACAGCTAGATGGCTGTTCAAAATTTCTCACTAATTTGAGCGTATTTGTGAATACCAAAAATGATGAATGAAAATTGATAATATTTTCATTTTCTTTCAGACATTGCGTAACTAGACAATATAAGGTGTGTTTCTATTATAATTACATAAGATAGATAGATAGATAGATACGTTTATTTGTAGCTGAAGTCACACACATACAAAAAAGTTAAGAACAAAACATAAAAACATCATCTCAATTGCAACACATGGTCTTTGTACCTGTGTGCCACAGCAATCCAAAAAGGTCATAGCTCAGTGCTGGTGCTGCCCAGAGAGCAGCTCACTGATTTTCAGCTACGGCCTGTCAAGTGCGAGTGCGCATCTATGAATTTTTAAACAAAAAAAGGTAAAAGAGCTCTTTCGGTATTATTAATATATATGTATATATAACTGTATTTTAGGTTTATTTAGTTTAAATAAATCATATTCTTAAGTATGCTATATGACATATAAAAATATATACTTTTAATAAATATACATACGTGAAAGTAAAGTAAATAATATTAGTGGCAGCAATAGCTACCGGCGACTTGTTGGATTGTTGGTTTTCTGTTTTTCTAACAAGTAGGTGCGAAATAGTTTTTTAAAAGATGTAATTGACATAGTAAGCCTTACTGGTGGTGGTATGTTATTCCAACATTTGGTCGCCTGGTATCTGAAGCTGCCCCTGAAAGCGGCTGTTCTGTGACGGTGCATAAGTAGTGGGGGACGGCATGATCTGGCATTCAGTCTGTGATCGAATATAAGTTTCGAGTGTATATACTCTGGTGTTTTGTTTTTAATCACCCCAAACAATAACGTTGCCAAATGAAGTTGTCTACGCGAATCCATATTTAACATACCAGCATTATTGAGATACGGCGAGATGTGGGTGCGCGGAGGGACATTGAAGGAGAACCTACAGCACGCATTTTGGACTCTCTGTATTAGTCGCTTTGTTTTTTCTAGCAAACGGGGCCCATAAACGATATCGCCGTAGTTCAGGCGTGATAGCACCAAGGACTCGCAAAGACTAATGCGCACTTTTTCGGTCAATAAGTTCCGTATCTTATAGAGGATCTTTAACCGGTAAAAACAATTCCTGACAATACTTAGAACATGTTTCTCAAATCGCAGTTCTGGATCTAATGTTATACCTAAATTTTTTGCTTCCTCTACCCTCTCTATAACCTGGCCCATCATTCTAATAGTCGGATTATTATGAATTATTCTGGATATCTGTAATTTAGAGCCTAAAATTATGCACTGAGATTTGGATGGGTTTAGTGCAAGACAATTATTACGAGACCAGTCTGCTATGCTATTTAAATCCTCATTCATCTTTTCCGCTGCTGCACATATATTTTTTGGAGTATCTGATATGTAGACTTGAACATCATCTGCATAACAATGAAATTTGCAGTGGTTTATTACCGCAGCAAGGTCGGCGCAATATATGACGAAAAGCAAGGGACCAAGAATAGATCCTTGTGGCACCCCACGACTCACAAGTTTAGAGACCGAATAAAGGCAAGAACCATCGTCTTTCACCAGTTTTACTTTTTGAGTTCGACCACTGAGGTAAGAGTTGAACCATCCAACCGAAAAATTATCCAAGCCATAGTATGATAGTTTGGAAAGTAACAAAGGCGTTTGAATGCTATCAAAAGCACGGGAATAATCTAATAATGTAAGAATAGTGCCACGACCATTGTCTCGGTCAGTGAGCACATTGTCAGTGACACACATAATGATTGGTTTAGTTTTTAATACAAAACAAATAGGCGGAAAATATGTCGAAAATGTCGTAAAAATGAACGAAATTAAAACGCAAATATATGTAAGTACGTTAATATTTTGAAAAAAAAAAGTTTAACAGGAACATATATAAATACTGTCTTAATACAAAAAATAGCATATTTGTGTTGAAATATGCTCGAACTAAAAATTATTTTGGTATTAAGTTTGTATGGGAAATTCATTGGTCGCCGGCTTCTTAAGTGAGATAATAAACATGTTACTTGAAGTTAAATAAAACTTTCCATAACAATAAACATCTCTCATTATGTATCGATTTCACAATGTTTTTAACAGATAAGGTAAATTCAGTAAATTATGTAATTAAGCTTTATTTAAGTTATATATATATATAATAAATATATATTTAATAAATAATATTTTACGTCCGTCCTTGTCAGATTTGAAATATTTTTCGTCGGTAAATATTACGAAATTATTTATCCAGTCGAAGTTTAGATACTCTTTGGCGAATCTTATTCTCTCTCGCTTGTGTGCATCAGTCAGTAATTTTCTTTTTGCTGGTCAACGACATCTGAGACCTCCTTCACGCAAATGCCTTCTCACAGTTTGAAGCGACACTCCCTCAGCAATTGCCGCTGAGCGAAGGGTCCAACTCATGCGTTGCAACGATGTCACAATGACGCTGGGTAGCTTCTCAATATATGACACGACACCTTTTTGGGCCAGGCCGACGACGATCAATATGCCCTGTATCTGCATAACGATGCACCCATAATTGAACTCTCCTCTGTGGAAGGAATATTAAAAGCAGTTAATTACTATTATTTTAAATTATAAACACATGCTTTAATCACTACGTAACTTATTGATGGCTTTAGTCTCCTTGATTATTAGCTGTTTCCTAATCTTAAGAGGTTATTATAATATTCTACGATAAACAAGTTACAATAATTATGTAATAAAAACTTACCGATATCATTAAACGTCGAGCGATCTCACTTATTGGAACATTTTGTTTATACAATGTTATTATTTCCTCCAGATTAATCGTATTCAGATGAGCATGAATGACAATGAGCAATCCATTGTCATTCACAAAAAAAAAAGCTTTTTGTTCGAACACCACATAGAAACAATAATCATAAAATAGTAATGGTCACTTGCAATCAGACAGGACAAGTGAACGTATAAAACAAAATTACCCGGACTTCAACAAGTCGATATCGGATCGGTGGGTAGTTTAAACTGTTAGAAATGTTCGCGTAGTTCCATATTTAATTCTAAGTTAGTTGCTTGCAACTTCATGTTAATATAGTTACTTTATAATAACAAAACAACAAAAACATTTTCTCCCTAACTGAGATTTGAACCATGTAGGATTCGCAACAGGCTTTTTAAGTGGTTGTCTTATCCACTGTGCTAATGATGCATCGAGATAGCGTAACAAAAATAGCAATTACTATTTGGTTGCGATGATTCACAAATTCCCAAGTGCATAGGTGTGCGTAGATGTAAACTTGTTCTGCTAGTTGAGTATTGATAGGCCAGCGATTATTTAGTTACACGATGTCAATACGCACACAAATGTTATAGTAGTGTTAGCGGCTCAGCTTATTATGGCGTTGTGTGTACCAGCTGATTCTCTTTCCACCTAGACCGTAGACACTGGCTAAAGGACTAAACGAAATTTAAGAAATCATGTCAAGGAGCGATGTAGCTAGCAACCCACTATTATTTTGATTTAGTTTTCCACCTACATAAATGGAATGTCACTTAAGCAAAATGTTCCTTTTGCATAATATAATATGAAAATATAATTTTTGGTTTCTGTCCTATATACCCTTGTTATTCATGATTGTAGGCCAACGGTCAGCACATTAAAGTTTTTGAGCAAATACGTGGTATTATTTATAAAAAGAAAAGAAAAGGAGATAGTGGGAATATTAACAAACATACCCCCTGGCCCCTCCCCGTCCGTGGCGGTGTCGACAGCATCCTCTGACTCCGGCTCGATTTTGACCACGACCCTGGCGGGCGGTGTGCTGTCACAATATTCGCTGTCAATCACGGACACTGCCTTTTCTATAATCAAAATCCGGATTTTAAAACACAACCAGATTTGTATTCCCCAGCCAGAGATAGGACGAAAATCAAGGAAACATGACAACAGGCGATGTGTGTGACAACCTAACTACCAATCTTTCGATTCCGTTATGTATGAACGTAATGTTTTTTCGCAAAATGACATTTTTACTTAAGCAAAATAAAAAGGGTGCGTATTATTTGATATAATAACAATTGATTTATTTTCATTTCAATAAAGTGTAACAACACACAAGGTGTGCAAATATTTTTTTTTTTTTTTTTTTTTATTTTTAGGTTCGCAAACTAGTTGTTACATAGTTTAAACTAAATGTACATATAGATTTATATAAAACATTTGCAACAACCTTCTATGAGCGAACACAGCATGCACATAATATTTTGCTCGCACAAATACATATAAGTTAAATATTATATTAAATTAAAAACAACAAGAGAATTAATACAAACAAAAAATAGAATTAGTATGTTAATAATGAACATTTAATAGTTTTGGTCGATGCACTGAAGATGTCAATGTCATGACAAATTTTGTTGCAATGAGCGCACATGCGAATTAAAGGAGAACATTTACGGTAATTTGTTCGACAAGGGGGTAATCGGAAAGTCATGCGATTATGAAGCCGACTACCAGATCTAGGAACACAAAAATTAAGCCTATGTAGAAGATCAGGACAATCAATCTTGCCCGTAATAATCTTATTAAGATATATTACGTCAAAAGCCATACGACGCTGTTCAAGCGAGTTAACATTGAAATATTTTAGCCTAGCATGGTAAGATGGCAAATCATGACACCTATTGTTAAAGTATGTCAAATGATACAGAAATCTCCTTTGGATGCTTTCTATTCTGGAAACATGCACTGAGTAAGATGGGTTCCAAACAGGGCAGCAATATTCAAGGATACTTCGTACGTAACAGTTAAACAATGTTATAGGAATTTCAGGTTCTTTGAAAACTTTAGTTTGTCGAATTACGAAACCAGACAATTTCGAAGCCTTCTTTACTATGTTGTCAAAGTGTTCCCTAAAATCTAACTTTTTGTCTATTATAATTCCAAGATCACTTATATTGTCAACTTCTTGGAGAGGAGTTCCATTGATTGAATATACCGGATTACTTGAGTACATCTTCCGTGAAAAATTTATGAAAAAACATTTTGCAGCATTTAGAATCATGTGGTTCTCATGGCACCATTGACTGATGCTGTTGAGATCATCTTGTAGCAATGCCGTATCCTGGTCTGACTTTATCTCACGATAGACTTTTAAATCGTCAGCAAAAAGTTTATGTTTAGAACGTAATGTAGAGCTCAAGTCGTTTATAAAAACTAAAAAGAAAAGAGGGCCTAGATGTGAGCCCTGTGGGACACCAGATGGAACATTTGTAGCTTGGGATTTAAAGCCACGAACAACAACTAACTGTGAGCGATTTTTCAAATAAGATTCGCACCATCTCAACAGAGAACCACATATTCCAGCATGAGCAAGCTTCTCTATAAGTTTGACATGGTTTACAACATCAAACGCCTTAGAAAAGTCTGTATATACGGAATGGACCTCATTATTTTCCAAAGCCTTAGTTATATCATCCACATAACCCACCAAGTTTGACGCTGTCGAACGACCCGGCAAAAAACCATGTTGCTGATCGTTAAAAAGTGGTTTTAGATGAGAAAATAGTTGCTTCTGGACTAACGATTCAAACAACATGCCTAAATAAGATAACATAGATATTGGTCTAAAATTTTCTACGTTTGCTAAATCTCCCTTTTTGTGAACGGGTGTGACGTTAGCGATCTTCCATTTAGATGGGAATACCCCAGATGTGAGAGAATGATTAAAGATCAGACATAAGGGCTCAACCAATTCCACAGCACAAATCTTAAAAAATACAGGTGGTATGCCATCAGGACCAGGACCCTTATTTGCGTCAGCTGTTTTAAGAGACTCCAGAATATCTGATTTCGATAACCAACACGTACTTAGAGAAGCATGGGAAGTATCAGATGTGTCAACAACAGATAACGATGGAGGGTTACTCACATAAGTCGAGTAAAAATATTCGGAAAAAAGTTCACATATCTGCTGCCCACCCCGAACCCTCCGGTTCTCCAGAAACATTTCATCAGGTAAGTCCGTACAATTCGATTTTAATGATTTAATATACGACCAGAAATATCTTGGATTATTTTTAATATTAGCCTTAGCCTGAGACTTGAAGTCAGAGTAACAAGTATCAATCATCTGGTTGCAGCGACTGCGTAACATATTATATGTAAGATAATCTCTGGGATTACCATACTTTTTAAATCTTTTGTGAAATTTTGCTTTCTCTTTCAACGTCTTAATCAGAGGACGGCTAAACCAACAGGGATATTTCTTATCTTTAGTAATAGTGGTAGGCGTATGTGCAGATATAATAGGTAGGAGAATATCATAAAACTTTTCAACCACATCATCCACGACCTCCAGATTGTTGAAGTGATCAGCCCATTCAATTCTAGACAAATCCTCCCTAATATTGGTAAAGTTTGCTTTACAGAAGTTTAAAAAAGGAGTTCTGTTATAAACGATACGTTTTTGTGAGCGATACCTCATTTTGATCTGAAGGGTAGGATGATGACCATCTATTTTGACAAGTGGAAATTGGTGCTCAGTCACTTCAAACACATTAAATTCATTTGTGAAAATTAAATCCAGAGAGCGATCCTTTGTTGCATTTGTCACCGGACTCAATTGATGAAGATTGTTAAATGTGAGAGTGTCAACGAAAAGGTTCTCCTCGGAAGACTGATTACCCGAAGGCAGATACGCGCTGTTATTGGGATCCTTGTACCAGGACAATTTAGGGAAATTAAAATCGCCAGCCAGGAGCAAAAGTGAATTATGAGGGAGTTTATGCTGCAAAACATCGGTAAGACTTTCAGACATTCGCTTTAGCTGATTGAATACTACAGGGGATGGTAAATAAATAGTACCTATACATAAATGCCTTAGTGAGTTCCCGTGATTCAACTTAATTGTGACCCATAAATCTTCATCTATTGATTCCCATTGTCGTTTACGGATAGGTTCATGTTTCTTTAAGACAGCTATGAGTACACCACCGCCATCTAATTTCGTGCTATTGGTGGTATCTCGATCCCCACGAAAAACAACATATCTCTCATCAATAACCTCATGATCATACACACTATCTTTAAGCCATGTCTCAGTAAGAAGAATAACATCAGCATTTTGCTTCAATGCATTGGCCAAAATATCATGAGTTTTGGTCCTTAGACCCCTGACATTCTGATAAACAATATTGAAGTCATTCGTAAGATTATTATTTGCCAAGGATACCATAAATGCACTACTTAAATGGAATTAAGAAAGTCCAAATTATTAACAGCAAAGCTTTTGGAGCTGACGTCCTTCCTCATGAAAATCCTGCCGTTCCTCACCCAAACAAACTCAAATTTCTTCTCTTTGGCTACTTTACGGGCAGCCGCGTGGAGTTGTTTATTAGCTGGAGTCAGATGTTCGCAGACGAAAATGGGCTTTTTATCCTTGTCAGCTATGCCCAAGTGAGCAGAATTTAATTTATTATTTTGATGAGTCCTGTTGTAAGTCTTTACCGCTGCCAGAAGAGAATCACGTACTAATGGGCTTGAGAGCTTCACAATAATTGACCTTGGACGTTTAGATTCGTTGTTGATCTTGGCCACTCGATGGTAGTTAAGGATCTCGTGTTCACGAAGAGGGTGCCCAATGGTGCCGGCGAGCTGAACTATGACAGTTTTGAGATTTTCCGTGGAATGTTCAGGCACACACTGAATTTCCAAATTATTGTCCCGTGATTGTTGTTCGAACAGATTAAGTTTAGAACTTAAATCCCTAACTTGAGTCTGCAGGATACCTACGTCCGACCTAAGTGCCTTATTCTCTACCTTCAAATCCTCACAGTCCTTGACTTTTTGGTCTAAAGTTTCCTGAAGTCGCTCGTACCTGTCAGACATATATTGTACACTTGTCGTCAGTTCCTGCAATTTTACGCGCGTGTCAGCACTATCAGCAGCAACGTCTCTACTGATGTCCTTTCGCAGACGAGACAAAGCTTCTTCGAGACTTCTATCAAAATAACTTTTAAGTTCATCAATATTGCTGATAGCCAGTGAGTGTGAGGGCGACGCAGTTGGGGAGGGAGTATTCACTAAGTCGCCTCGCCGATCAGATGACTTGCACTCAATGCACTTCCATGAAGCCTTGTATGCCTTTGACTCCTTTGCAAAATTCTCCGGCGGTATGTCCAAACACTGGTAGTGAAAGGTAGCAGCACACTTAGTGCAACCCTTGACATCTGAGGTCTTAATCTGTTTTTTACATTTCTTGCAGATTGACATAGTTTCGATTTCTTACAAAATGGGAGAAATTTCAAATACTGGCAACATTAAGTAGTTGTCACATTCAATTTTGATATGTCAATTGAAATTGACAGCTGTCAATTGAGTTTGACAGATCAGATATTTGGTCAAAAGAAGGTAAATATTGTCAGCTTGTGAATTAAGATAGGTTGAGGGTACTAAAATACAACTTATCTTTAGAGTATTTCGTGGTATTCCGATGTTGAATTCCTCAGATAACACTTGTACAGCTAGCAGATGTGTAGAACTAATTATTCCAGGTTAAATACACAGAAGAAAACTAGGTTTATAATAAAAAATTAAATAAAGTATTGGGAGCTTGTTGTTGACAGAATAAGGCAGTGTTGCCAAAATTTTCCCAAATATTAGTTAAGAACATCTTATTAATACTAAAACATCTAAGTACAAGCTAAATTTCACTTATTCCATGCAAATAATAACATGCATATAAATATTAATAGTCAATGATATGTCAAAGCTAATTATATGATAATAATAACAATGTCAAACAAGTATGTAATTAAAGCAATTAAATAATTATATTATAATGTCAAAATTTTCTTATTATATTAACAATGTATTATCTGATAAATATTCATCAATATATAACATTTTTCAATTAAAAGTTTTTGCAATTTAGCTTTGAATTGTTTGCTATTTAGTTCTTTAATAAAGTCTGGTAGTTTATTATACAGTTTTGGTGCTGTTACATATACTCTGTCATATGTTACTATGTTAGAGATATGTTGTGGAAGCACCTTAACTTTATTTCTCGTCGCTCGTGGTCGCTTATTTTGTATAGTTCTAAATTTATTCATATTTTCTTTAACATAGCCCCAGAACTCGAAAACCATAAACCCATTTATTATAACGGTTATGTATACTAAATATCATATATACTCACTCACTATAATATACAAATCGCTTAGTGTACATGCCATCAAGTATACCATGTAAAAGGACACTATTTGAAAAAATATCCCGGTAATATATACGGGTTAGTCTTAAACCTCACCACGTATCACCAAGAGAGAAAGGGGTTAAAAAATGCTAAAAAAACACATGATTAAAGGCCGGCCCCTTAGGACAATCCCAAATTCGGACAGGCTGATATCTGAGATGTCTGCGGTAAAGTGACGGCTTAGCTTGGGTCTCGGACCTTTAGCCAAGGACACAAATATATACAATAATAACTCATAGGTAATTGAATATACCATGTATATTTTTAACGTTTAAATAAAAAAAATCTTTAAAATATACATAATACAAATAAAACGTAAATATGATTATTAACATTTTATTGTTCACCCTCTTGATTCATTCACGCACTGTCACTATTATAAATAAGATTCATTGGATGTAAAAACTAAAAAATAATGTATAAATGAACATTAAAATAGCTTTTTTTCTGAACTAAACCGTGATATCGATGTGCGGTTTTTTTCATTAGTGTATCAGTGATAGTTTTCGAGGTCACTACACAATTATTTATTTACCAAGGCCCATACAACTTTGCCTGTCCTCCTTTACTTTTTCGGTTTTGTCTTATTAAAACGTATGGAAAAGAACCGCTTGGGAAGACATTGGGATGTATAGAGACCTTAAACACACATACCCGCTGGCCCCTCCCCGTCCGTGGCGGTGTCGACAGCATCCTCCGACTCCGGCTCGGTTTTGACCGCGACCCTGGCGGGCGGCGTGCTGTCACAACATTCAGCCACAGAGAAGGACAGCGACGCACACAAGCCAATGGCCGCGCGGTCAATCAGTGAGATGGATTTTTCTGTAATCTGAATATGTACATATTGCGTAATAAATCATATCAGATACTTGTGATAATACAGGAGCATTCTTAGCAACTTTGAAGTATTGGACCAGTGGAAGTGATGGTAGAAAGAAATGAACATTCTAAGATAGTATAACCTTAATACCTCGCCAGACGTCTCCAGTATAGCAGTCAGCACATTGTCTGCCCTGGTGGCGGTCACCATCAGCTGGAGGCTCTTGTTCAGCAGAGCGCGGCAGATGTAGCACGCTGTCATGGGCCTGTTCCCACTCACGAGCTGGAACATCATGCTAGTGATATAACAACACTCACACAAAAATTTGAATCATCAAACTTAACAGATGACTTATGCTGTTCTGCAAAAATTATTGACTTTCGTCTGTCGCAAAGTTGAGACTCTAGTAAAACTAGAGAATAGCATGTGACTACAGAATTAGGATGTTGGTAGGTATAATCTTCGATACACGTCACCGCCACAGACAGGGAGGGGCCAGCGGGTACGGTGTTCCATACAAACTAGAGTTGCAGTCCATCTGTACACAGATGTCGCTGCATGCTATTTTTAACGGACACACCTGGTTCACCTGGTTCCGTGGGCAGTTTTCCACACTTAGGCCTCTTGTTATGTTATGTGATATAACAACACTCACACCAAAATTTTAAACATCAAACTGAACTGATGGCTTATGCTGCTCTGCAAAACTTTGTGATTTTCGTCTGTCGCCAAGTCGAGACTAGGGCGTTAAATAGCATGTGATTATAAAGTTAGCGAGTTGGAATAATAATTGATGTTTCTAGTAAGTTCCATACAAACTAGAGTTGCAGTCTGCATATTTAATGGCCTCACATATTACAACAAACTACAAAAACCGGCCAACTGCATGTCGAGCCACGCTCAGTGTAGGGTTCCGTAGTTGCGAATGACAACTTTGAGTTCACATTGTTCACACTCGCACCTCACAGTTTAACGACCAAAAACATCTAACATTGAAATTTTACATTTTCGAGTATATTTTATAAGTAGTGCTTAGTACTCAGCTTTGATAGTTTTCCCTTCAACTTCAGTATATATACTACTGCTTTTTTTTTCACATATCCATATATAACCGTTTAGATAGCGGGGAGGGACACTAACCTCGAACAAAGATTTGCACTGTGAAACCAAATATTTCGGAAAGGGATCCCTAAATCGAAAAATGGTGAACTCAACCTCACAATATTTTTTAAAGACCTATTTAATAATACACAATGGATTTGTATAGAAAAAAAAATATTACTCCCTTTTACTTGTACGGGAGATATTATTCACCAGGGGCTGCCCACAATGTGGAGTACTGTCCCCTATACTGTGGAGCTTGGTAGTAAATGATCTTCTAACAACACTGAACAACAACAACTTCTACACAATTGGGTATGCAGACGACCTGGCAATACTCATCCCAATCTCACAAGAGGAGCTTTGCGAATTGTAGAAAATTGGTGTAGAAAACATGAGCTCTCTGTGAATGCCAACAAAACCGAAATGGTTATGTTCACAAATAAGAGACAACTGGGCAACTATACACTTCCCAAACTATTTGGCACTACGCTAAAACTATCACCTGAAGTGAAGTACCTAGGAGTAATTATTGACAGCAAACTTAGCTGGAATAATCACCTGGATAGCAAAATAAAGAAATCATGCATTTCATTATTATCATCATCGGGTTCGATCCCCGGTCAGGTCAAGATGAAAAATGATCTTTTTCAGATTGACCTGGGTCTTGGATGTTTATCTATATATGTATTTGTTATAAAATATAGTATCGTTGAGTTAGTATCCCATAACACAAGTCTTATTTAAGAACTTACTTTGGGGCTAGCTCAATCTGTGTGATTTGTCCGTATATATTTATTTATTATGGCACTGTCGCAGAATGGTTGGCAAAAACTGAAGGGTGACCCCAAAAATAATGAAATGGCTGTACACAATGGTCATCAGACCAGCACTAACATATGGAGCGATCGTCTGGTGGAAAAGAATCACCTTAAAGACCGTCCAAGAAAAACTACAATGCTTCCAACGCACAGCATGCCTTGCCATTGGAGGAGGCATGAGCACTACCCCAACAGCTGCACTCGAAGCGATACTTGACATAAAACCCCTCCACTTACACATAAGACAAGAAGCAGAGATTGCATCCATAAGACTACGAGCAATGGACACATAGAAAAGCAACTCAACTGCACCACATACAAAAATTTTATCCCTGGCAATGGAATCATCTCACCTAATGGGAGCCACAAATGACAGAATTAAAAACAATTTGTCTTCGACAAAAAGTACGAAATACAATAACATGAGGAAATCTTAGACAGCTCAGGTATCAGAGAAGTGAGAGTGTACACGGATGGATCCAAAACAAAGGATAGAGTTGGTGCCGGAGTGTTCTCTCACGACCTCAACATTCACTATGCAACGGCATTGGGTAAAGACAACTCAATCTTCCAGGCGGAGTGTGTTGCTATATCCCATGCCGCGGCACAAATCAACAGGATGAAGGTAACAAATCAAAACATACGCATCCTAACAGACAGCGCAGCAGTCCTTCACGCCCTAAAGAGACCGATGATTGACTCAGCGCTAATACTCGAATGCAACAATTCACTGGACAATCTGTGTAAGTATAACTCAGTCACGTTACAGTGGATCAAAGGACACAGCAACTCTCTTGGAAATGACGCAGCGGACGAGCTAGCGAGGAGAGGGTCAAGCATGATTCCACTTGGCCCACTACCAATGGTACCTATACCATTCTCGCAGGTACGTTCCTGGGTCAAATCCAAAATAGAGGCTGAACATCAGCAAGCATGGTCAACCCTGGACACATGCCGGCAGTCTAAAGAAGTGCTTCCTGCATTAGACAGGAAATTCTCTAGAAGACTGCTCGCACTACCCAGGGCTAAATTACGTCTCATGATTGGAGTAATCACAGGCCATTGTATGCTAAATAAACACCTATCTGTTATAGGCTTGACTGACAGCCCTCTTTGCAGAGGTTGCTTAGAGACTGAAGAAACAGCTAGGCATCTACTACTAGAATGCCCTAGTGTGACAACTACAAGAGAAGAGTTCCTGGGAAAACCAGAAACCATGAGCGAGGCCTGCAGCACACCCTCTGCGGTTCTACGCTTTCTCGACGAGCTGGGTTGGCTCGTGTAAAACAACGTGTAGCAACCCACCAAAGAAGGAGATCTGGGATCTCCTATCAACAGAAGACCGAAGAATGGACATCTTCTGTTCACACACAATGGGCCCGAATAGGCGGCCTAAGTGTGGAAAATAGCCCACGGTAGCAGTAAGCAGTAAGTAAGCAGTACTTGTACAGGAGCTGCCCTAAAAAAAAATTTATTTCAAGTTTTTTTGGTATGATTAATATACATACCCATACTAAATTACAGCTTTCTAGTACTTATAGTCTCTGAGTAAAACCACGGACAGACAGACAGACAGACATGGCGAAACTATAAGGGTTCCTAGTTTACTATGGAACCCTAAAAATGGATTTTCGATTATTGCAATTTTTCACATTTATCTAGCAAATTTATGACTACAATCCTTTTTGAGAACACATTTTGATAAATTTAGTTAACTAGCAGTGAAACTAACTACTGCCATCTACCTGTAACTTTATAACTTAGCTTGTTAGAGCGTTTGCCAAAGCATGTGCCGCCAGATGAGGCATCTATTCCTGTGGAACTATAACATCTATGACGTTAGTCACTTTTAATATCATTTCCTGTTAAATCTCTTTTGGTAGCATTTATAGGCGAGATAAAAGGACTGCTCTTTTATCTCACTAGTACTTGCAATTATTTCTTGATAATTGATAGACAAATCATAATTAGACGATCACTTACAAGAGCACCCGTCAACTTCTCGTACACGAGTTGAAGGGCAGTGCCGTCAATGTTGCTCACGAGCGCGTCCATCGAGAGGCAGATGCGGCAAACTGCTGGACTCTGATGCATCTTGTAAACGGTTATTTGTTTTAAGGACAGTGAATTTAATTTATATGCACTTCAGCACTTTCAGCACTCAAGTGATAAATACGTGAAATTGAAGCTCAGTTGCACAAACATGGTTTAACATTAAACAATCTATTAAAATAAATGTTTATGAAACGTGTTGTTTTACAAAACTGCACGACACGAAACAAACAAAACACCCTGAGGAAAACACCACAAACAAAACACGATTTTATCACGTTTTTATTTACGATTTGACATTGACATATTGTGACAGCCGTCACGTCACTTTTTTTTCTGTGGCTTTTACGCATTACGTATTTAGCCATTAGCATGTAAAGCGCGCGATGCAAATAGAAAATTAAAATAATACCATCTAGATAAATTAGGAGTGTAGGTATCGAGTGGAGTGTCATAAGTACAATTAAATAGGTATATACATACTACAAAAAAATACAATGTCATGTTGTTTGTGAAAAATGAATGGAATTGAATTGAATATAATTATAATTAAAAAGTCTATTATTATTTTATTATAATTATTAGTATTAAGCAAACATAATATAGATGTAGGAAATGGGATATTATTATGTAACAGTTCACCTCAGAATAGAGATTTATTATTCTGAGCAGTTCACTAATAAATTTAGTTCGGTCATATAATGTACAGTAAAAGAAAATATGATTAGCGTCACCTATTCCCATACCGCAGGAGCAAGTTTCGTCACTGAGAACCTTGATCCTGCAAAGATGGACAGGCAAGGTGTTATGTCCGATCCTCAATCGAATTAAAGAGCTGGTCGATTTTTTATCAAATATCTGTTTGCAGAACCACGGTTTCAGTGGTATAGTGAGCTGAGTTCTGGGGTAAATTTTACCCTTTACTTTAGAAGTCTCTTGCCATAAATCGGCCCAAGAGTCCTGAAGGGAAATTCTAGACAGACTAACCAAGTCGTGACAGAAGTTAATGTAGGGAAAAATATCACCAAATTCAACTGCTTCTCTCGCCAATTTGTCGGCTTTTTCATTGCCGGATATCCCACACTATGCCTAGGTACCCACGAAAAGTCAACAGACAATGATTGTAGTGTTGAACATTTATAGTATAGCAGATTTCTTATTTGAATAACTAGGGGAAAAGAAGACTTAAGTTTAAAAGGGAACTTTTGAAGAGCCAAAAGAGCGCTTAAAGAATCTGTAAGAATAGTAGTGTAAGGCAATTTTGACAAAATAACGTATTCAACTGCTTTCTTATGTTTTCGCGATTGTTACACACTTAAATAAAATGGCTATGCCGAAGATGTTCAAACGGTACGTAGACGATACTTTCGTTGTTCTCCAAAAAAACACAAGTATCTTTATTACTAAACCATCTTAATTCAATTCATAACAAAATTAAATTCACCTTAGAAACTGAGACAAATAATTCATTAGCTTTTCTTGCCATTTTAATAATTAGTAAACCTGATAATACTATTAGTCATACTGTGTATAAAGCCTACCCATACGGACAAATATCTCAATGGCAAATCCCATCATCATCCATATCAGTTGGCTACCGTTGGTAAATCTTTGTTTCAGAGAGCACATGGCATCTGTGACACCAACCACCTCAAGGAGGAGCTTCAACGAGTAAAATCGGTTTTTAAGAAGCAACAACCTCAACCTCCCAAAAACACATCACAGAAGCCGCCCAAAGCCTCACACAGTTGATCGCTTTCCTGCCATCTTACCATATGTAAAGGGAGTCACGGACAAAATTGGTAATATACTTAAGCATGCTTCAATCAAGACCTACTACAAGCCGCACAAGAAAATAAACCAACTTTTAAGACCTGTCAAATCTAATATCCTGTTAACATTTCATTGATTTATAGTAGAAATTGCCATAAGGCTGAATGTGTTTAGATGCTTTTATCAATATTTTTGTAAGTTGGCAATACAGCTTTTTTGACATTGACATTATTTTTCGGCGCGGAACGTAGACTCTATGCGTCGGGTCTATTAATTGTTTTTATTGGATTGATATTGATATACTTACTGTGACTAAGAATTATTTGTGAGCACGGTGATATAATTGTCCAAGTAATAAATAGCTGGCACTAATATGAGTTGTTTTAACAATTCAGAAGCGCGAAAGTATCACGTCCACTTTCGGCCAGTAGGTAGTAAGTTTTGCTTTTGATGTCTTGAAGAAATGTGGTAAGTTAAAAATTTGTTGTGGTGTAAGGTACTTAATTATTTCAAAGGACTTTAGAAGGTATGCATTGCATACGAGTGCAGACTGCATTTATATGCCGTTGGTTTCACACAAGATGCAACCATATTGCATTCCCTTGAATTAGCGTAGTAAAGTTTGTGCAGGAATTCCTTGCTGCGGGAATGTGTAATACCACATGCAGGAACAGTTTTACTTCTACTTAATGCACTGGTGTACAAGGCTAAGGATAGTATCAAAAGGCGATCTTGTGATCATTGTCTCTATTTAATTAAAACCTCCTTTGATAACAGATTAATGTTAATGATAGATGTAAATAGTGTACCAGCAACTGAGTACCTACCTGTTATTTTTGTTAAAAGTTGTATTTGGTTCAAAAGTGAGTTAAAAGTAAAAATCAGTCAGCCTAGTGTGTTCTTATTTATGTTATGTTCAATTAATTATCAAATTACTTCAAGGTTCAAGTGGAGAGCTTCAGATTTACAATTAATCCTGTCCTATTAAGAGAGGCCAACCCCTCTGGCCAGCGTGGAGAGTGGGTCCTCTGACTGCCCTGGCTAATGTGTGGCTCTGGTAGTGTAAAGAGCGTTGTGCTCATGCAGCGAGATTGAGAAGGACCTGATGATAACGATGATTAAGAAAGGAATGATGATGTGTAATGAAAATGGTATTGATATAGGATAGTCAAGAGAAACAATAAGTTTGTGATGTCTTGTAAAGCATGAGTTCGACTCCTAGATCAGACATGATGGTATATTAAGTATTGGTTTTCAAGAACATCAATTATAAAATATCAGAGGTCTTGAATATGTAGTGTCATAACAAGTCAAGAATCAAAGCCTTTTTAATTCATCTTGATACATAAAATATACAGTTGTATTAGCTATTGGCTGTTACATCTGATTTTACAGATATTTGGTGAAGTAGAAGAAAATTACATTTTGTATATCATTGGTTTTATGTATTAAAATTTAGTGATCTAGGAAAATCATGATGATTTATTGTGCAATTGTTGTATAATGTGTATTTTATATTGTGTTATGAAGAAGTTGTTTGAACAAATGTGTAATATTGGTTTTTGTTTTGTAGCTCATCATGGATTGGCTCTGCTCTCTCATGTACCTATTACTCATCATTTAAAAATATTTTAGTTAGTACAGAATTTAAGTTTTAAATGTTGAAATGTTATAGAGTATTGCAAATAGATAAATACATCATATCTAAATAAATTTATGAAAGTTTATCCGGAGGGTAAATGTTAACATATATTCAGAGGGTTTATTAGTGAGTGTATCAGTATTAGAACAAGATGGCTAGTGGCAGTATCTTAGACTCATCGGTGACCCCAAGCGTTTTTCACCTAAAATAAACTCAGCTATGCATAGTAAAAGAATGTACCATTGAGTGGATGCAGTGTTGACACTAGTGAACAAAGGAGCACAAAATACTCCCATTATTCTAAGAGGAATAATTTGCTAAAAATTTCGCTAAATGTATGAAGTGACCATAATTTATAAAAAAGGAGGTTAAATAAAATCATTAATTTGCACATATCATATGAGTGATAATAGCAGCAGCCAATTTTATATAGGCTTATTAAGTTAAGACCACACTTAGCACCATATTAGTCGACCATCAATGAAGATTGCTCTTAGGTCTGTGGTAGCCGACCCCAGTCTGGTTGCTTTACCTAACTCAGCATAACATCCAAAACCGCTACAGCTACATAATGTTGTTCTAATAGTATGCTTTATTCAAGGGACTTAGTTATCATTGCTTTGCCATAACCATCAATGTCTTATTAAATAAAATCTGTAGTAATAGAGTCAGTGCGACTTGACAACTAAATGTAAGATTTCATAGGTATGGACATAAGAAAGTATCAGTAATGTCACAGCATGCACAGCACAACACAGAACCAGTTCTGCACTATTACAGACTATAAATATTTCTACAACAGCATATATAGTTATTAGCAGTCAGTGAATTGAACATATAGCTATTGTAGTGTAACATACATAATAAGTGGTACTTGCTAAAAGTTTAGTGGTCACAAATGGGTGCATTAGTGATTGTGTGAAGCAGAAGCAGGTTCCTGTCTGATGAAATCAACTGAAATCTACATTAACCACAAGCTCTTATGAACATCGTCAAGGAGTACATGGTTATACATGGTGATTTAACTTACATATAGGGGTTGAATAAATTTTAGCCATAGCTCTTAGTATTGAATACTAGGTATTAGATTAACTTTGCTTGAAGGTATATTATGGGCAAGACCCAAAGAGGAAATTGATTTCTAAGAAATGAGTAAATATCACATGAGTACTAAAAGTTAGAATCTAAATGCATCATGTTATAATTATATTACTAATACATAACCAGCAGCCTTCCCCGGCTGCACCTGTGTATATGTTATACATAGAAACCTTCCTCATGAATCACCCTAGCTATTGGTGAAAACCACATGAAAATCCATGCAGTAGTTTTGAGTTTATCGCAACAGACAGACATACGCAGTGGACGAATTTGTTTATAATAGGTAGTGCTAATTATGTATAATTATGCAATATAATACCTATGTGTGCTGCTCTTCTTTCCAAAAACATTTTTATAAAGAATTCGTAGAATGTACCAACTGACCCTCTGCGTAAAGCCGGTCGAGGGAATGGGCAAAAGCTTAGGAATCATGTCAATTGGCTAGCAATCAATAACTATTAAGAATCTAGTTTATCACTATTACACGGAAATTAACAGGAAAATGAAAGTCGATTACCAGCTACCAAAGACAATATAATACTAACGTAATAGACTGCCCACCTCATACAAATATATTGGACCAAATTAAGGTTGCAAAAAGCAGGCAAATGTATGGCGCAAGAGAGTTGCTTGCTTTTCGATACTAGATGGCGGTAATCTGCGTTAGCCTTTAACTTACTAAATATACAGTCTCATTTTAAAATATTATGCCTAAAGTAATGTTTTGATTTTTAATCAGATATAGTTTGTGATTGTGAATCATGTTTTTATATTATCAATAATACGGTAAATACAATGTTGTGTAGTTTTGAGTGGCGCCATCTATGCGAGTCTCTGAGAACAAATTGTACGATTAAGGCGTTGAAACCACATGCCAGCTACAAACGAACGTTAAAACTTAAATACAATTTTATACCATTGTGCGATGTTCCAGCTACAATGTCTAGGAAATGGACGCTCGACCAAGGCTGATAAATTAAAATTAGTGCTTGATATGATAAACGAGGCGCATTTAAAATCTGGCGAAGTGTGTACTATCTTAACTTCTTTGACTTCTTAAGTATCTTGTTCTTGAAGTTTGGCAGATTGAGTAAAGCACAGAGCTATTACCGGGTAAAGCTAGGATTAAAAAAAAGAGATAGAAGCAATCGCGACAGCCCACCAATGTCCGTAAAGTTGGCAATTTATCTATTTGGCTAGTTTCTTTTGACGTTTTGTTTACGGCTTTGCAGATTATTTAAAGGGTTCGGCGTGGAGAACAAGACCTTACCGCTCTAAAGAATGATTACTAACTAAATCGGTTTTAGCAAAACAGGTATACTGCGGATTATGAGACGGAACTACACATGTGCTGGGTGACCACACGTAGATGCAATTGCACAAATTAAATTACTTGGTAATATAAAGACTCCAGCGGTATTTTGCTAGAAACATTTTTATTCATATAAACTGGCAACAATCGCGGTTGTGACCTCATTAAAGACGAATCTGGGTCTACTTGGAGTCAAACTTAAGGTTGTAATTTTAAATCGTTCTCTAGTAAATGTTCACCAAATAAGCAAAGTTCACGTAGATTCTTTAGTCTTTGACTTTGAGGTACAGCATTATCATTCATTGGCTTTAGGGAGATATGAATGTTATTTATATAAATATAAGTAAATATATATTTATTCAAGGCAGATCTGTAAAACCTTAAGGTAGATAGTGGATGAATAAATAAAAATAGATGCCAAGTAATATTGAGGTTCTTGCTAAAGATGCACGATGTAAAATTAGTAGTGTCACAATGAGATATTTTGTTTGTATGACAGGCGATAAAAAAAAGAGCATGAAATAAATTTATTTCCTACAATATAGAATATTGAGAAAATGTAAGCTTGTATCCCTTATGCTAATGCCAAAGCATAAGACTTCCATCTCAGTCTTTAAATATATTTTTAGTCTGTTGGGAATACCTTTATGTTGTTTTAAATTGAAGACTTGATGTGATCTAAAAGAAAGATGGATATGAAAAAATATAGGTACCTACATATAAATTATAAAGGGTATGTAGTTACGATTGTTATAAATTAAACCTGGTTATAGGCACAAAGAATCTGGGTGAATGAAAGAAGTTAGTACTCATGCCACCTTTTAGTGGTCTATTCTATATAGAGTCGCACACAGCTGTATTCAACTACCACCACTATGAAATAAATAATGTTAAAGAATATTCTAAAAAGAAATATAAAATGCGTTTAAAGTTGAAAATGTGAAACCTTGGGTGAAACCGATAGAGTCTGATACTAGGAGCTCATCTGTAAGTGAGAAGAGTAAATATAAACCAGGTATATAAAGTAATAGGATAATAATTATTAAAAGGGTTTCAAATGTTTTGTAAATAAGACAGATAGCTATTCATTATAACTATACAAAATCCCCATTCTGTTATGAGAGAGCAAGACAAAAATGAGAAATGCTGAGGGAGGCCGTGACACCAAGAGGGTGTGAGCGGTGCCAGCCAAGTTGACGATGAGTTAGACGATGACACATGGAGAGTACGAGCAATGGCAGCCAAGTGGATATTGCTGAGTGAGGCCGAGACACCTGGAGGGTGTGAGCGGTGCCAGCCAAGTAGAGAATGCTGAGTGATGCCGAGACACTTGTTGAGTGTGAGTGATGCCAACCAAGTTGAGATTGTTGGGTGAGGCCGAGACACTTGTTGGGTGTGAGCGGTAGAGCCCAGGGAAGTTGAGAATGCTGAGTGAGGCCGAGACACCTGGAGGGTGTGAGCGGTGCCAGCCAAGTTGAGAATGCTGAGTGAGGCCGAGACACTTGTTGGGTGTGAGCGGTGCCAGCCAAGTTAAGATGTAGGGTGAGGCCGAGACACTTGTTGGGTGTGAGCGGTAGAGCCCAGGAAAGTTGGGAATGCTGAGTGAGGCCGAGACACTTGTTGGGTGTGAGCGGTGCCAGCCAAGTTGAGATTGCTGGGTGAGGCCGAGATACTTGTTGGGTGTGAGCGGTAGTGCCCAGCCAAATTTTGTAAGTACTTAGGTATATTATATTAGTCATTTGAGGCGTTGTGAACATTGTCATGGTCAAAGCTGTTCAGAGCAGACTGATATAGATAATAACTTTACATAGCTAAATTGAGTATTGAAAGTAATTCAGTAAAGAAACTGTTGCGAGTATTTTGGGTCGCCGGATGGATCATATAAACCAACCTTAGAGGTTTCTTATAATAATCAATAACTAAATAGCAAGGTAGTAAAGTAGCAATAACTGAAAAACAAATGGTTTTCGTCATTTGGTTCTAGAGTGCCGTAATTGGTACTTAAATTATATTAGTCATATGAGTGTTGCGATCATCTTGATGGTCAAACAGAGCTGTTTACAGCAGAGTCGTATAGATAATAACTTTACATAACAATTGTTCCTATTTATGTTTGCAGAAACGATGTCAGTTATAAAAGAAAAATAAGTAAGTAATGCAGTAAAGAAGTGGTTGCGAGAATGTGGGGCGCCGGCTAGATCATGTAAACCAATCTTAGAGGTTCTTACAGTATTTAATAACTAAACGGCAAAATGCAAAAATTTAGTGTTCAAATGGTACATTTGGTTCTAGAATGCCGTATTGAAGTTAAGGGATTTCCGACATGGTGGATGATACAAATTGAATCGACTGTAGTGACTTTGACAATTTGAGCAATTCACCCTCGGATTTCAGATAGCGAAAATATAACAAGACCACAGAACTATAACTCAAGAACAAGACTATGCCAATAGGTTTCTGTGATGCAAACAGATAAAACAGATGCAAACGGTTTGATGTTGACATGCGTCAATCAAACAGCCTTGATTTCCAGAATGATTATCATTGATGTTATTGACTGCTGAATATTTCGTACCCAGAAGTGCAAGTTGTTCATTTATTCATTATTCCTGTAATACAATGCCTGTGGAAAAAAAATAATAGCAGTTATATATGTGCGTTCCGTTGCGCTCGTTGTGTGCGTAAAATAATGGCAGATATATCTGCCATACGCTTAAAATATTTGTACCAATACAAATGAAAATGTTTCCATCATGTAGACGAGCTCCGTGGCGCAGATGTCGGCGCGCTTGCTTGCGACACGAATGGTCCCGGGTTCGATCCCCGGTCGATTAGGGATGAAAAGTGATCTATGTCAAATTGACCTGGATCTTGGATCTTTATCTATATACGTATTTGTAATATAGTTGGTATCGTTGAGTTAGTATCTTATGACTTTCGAACTTACTTTGGGGCTAGCTCAGTCTAAGTGATTTGTCCGTATTTATTTATTTACAATGTTTCGAGCGTACTGAACTAGTTGCTCAATATTAAGCTCCATTTTAGGGTAAAAGTATGTACCGTAATAAAGTACGGCAGTAAGTAAGCAGTTTTGTGGCACCATTTGTTTTTGATACCTATGTATATTGACGGTTTATCCTTCTCCTCTGCCCAGGTTTTAATGTCAATTATGCTTAAAAGGTGTATAAAGAGGTCTTAGCGAGAGACAAGTAGCAGAAATAATTGTTTAATATTAGTCACCCTAAATAGTATGAAGTCAAGTCGACCGCATAGGTGAGGAGTGTTATAATGATAAAGCCATAAGACTAATTTTTCTTTGTTTCTCCTTAGTATGGGCTATGAATAGTCGCGATGATGCGATGTTGGTGCCATAGAATGGAGAGGGAGAGACAGATACTGCGATGACGAAATTGGAGGTCGGTACGGGACTTGTCAAGTGAGGACACCTTGAGCGTCAGTATGGCCGAGACTAGTTGAAGATAACAGTTTTTTGGAGAGTTATTTGTATTGTGTATATCTCAACTCTTAACAAGGCTACAGGCTAATACTTTATTGAACAAGCTAATTGTTAGTCTTTCATTAATATTCATTTCTTTAAGTTTCTGGTTGTATCGTAAATTGTGACATTGAGTGCCATCTATGTGCATCTAAAGGAAAGAATTGTTCAATTTAGGGGTTGGGACCACAAAAGTACCAATTTATTTTTTTATCATATATATTTTGGTGGTTTTAAGCTGTAGGTATACTGGGTAAGGATATAACATTTGCAATTTGATACTTAAAGTAGTCCAGGAAAATCAAACATTTGTAAAACAAAACAAAGCATCCCTTTTTATTTTGTCAATCATTATTTACCATTGGTCTTGAAGTTTTGACCTTATTCACTTGTTTCTTTTGTATAAGGAATGCAAATACCAGTACTATAATATGTATTAACGCAAAAGTATATAATTAAATGTATTGTAAATGTGATAAGCACAAGTGAGTATAAACTAAAAGATTGCAAACTAAAATTGAACTTCTTCAACCTGACAATTTGGTTTAATTTAAAAGCTTAGTTAAAGAATAGTTTCAATTTGTATTGTTAACCTTCAACATATAATATTGCATAATTGTACATGTCATTGGTCAAAAAAAGTTAATTAAAAAAATAGCTACTTCTAGCTGTGTGTCTGGGACAGACACTTGTTCAGGATGGCCGACTGTTAACATTTCATTGATTTATAGTAGAAATAGGGGTGGCAGCGCAAAGCTAATTGTAGATGTCACTGCGTACGTTCATCCTTAACAAAAATATAAAAATCTTTATTTTTAGATTTTGATGCAATTAATTAGTGCATAAGAAGAGTGACAAAACATTAAACCTTTCGTAAAAAAATGTATAAAACGCATACATGTTCCCTTATCAAAAGATTTTTAAGTATTTTGCAAACATAACCTACAATAATATTTTTTTTTATAGTAACAATAAAATATATATGCCAATTTGTGGGAAACTAGCTAGTATAAACAATTCAATAGTTTATTTCACGAGATTTGGTCTGATTATGAAGAAAAATATTGATTAGTGTAAAAGTCCATACATTTGACAGTTGTATCGGAACAACCCTACTAAACTGTCAACGTGACAGTTGCCATCCCCATTGCCATAAGGCTGAATGTGTTTAGATGCTTTTATCAATATTTTTGTAAGTTGGCAATACAGCTTTTTTGACATTGACATTATTTTTCGGCGCGGAACGTAGACTCTATGCGTCGGGTCTATTAATTGTTTTTATTGGATTGATATTGATATACTTACTGTGACTAAGAATTATTTGTGAGCACGGTGATATAATTGTCCAAGTAATAAATAGCTGGCACTAATATGAGTTGTTTTAACAATTCAGAAGCGCGAAAGTATCACGTCCACTTTCGGCCAGTAGGTAGTAAGTTTTGCTTTTGATGTCTTGAAGAAATGTGGTAAGTTAAAAATTTGTTGTGGTGTAAGGTACTTAATTATTTCAAAGGACTTTAGAAGGTATGCATTGCATACGAGTGCAGACTGCATTTATATGCCGTTGGTTTCACACAAGATGCAACCATATTGCATTCCCTTGAATTAGCGTAGTAAAGTTTGTGCAGGAATTCCTTGCTGCGGGAATGTGTAATACCACATGCAGGAACAGTTTTACTTCTACTTAATGCACTGGTGTACAAGGCTAAGGATAGTATCAAAAGGCGATCTTGTGATCATTGTCTCTATTTAATTAAAACCTCCTTTGATAACAGATTAATGTTAATGATAGATGTAAATAGTGTACCAGCAACTGAGTACCTACCTGTTATTTTTGTTAAAAGTTGTATTTGGTTCAAAAGTGAGTTAAAAGTAAAAATCAGTCAGCCTAGTGTGTTCTTATTTATGTTATGTTCAATTAATTATCAAATTACTTCAAGGTTCAAGTGGAGAGCTTCAGATTTACAATTAATCCTGTCCTATTAAGAGAGGCCAACCCCTCTGGCCAGCGTGGAGAGTGGGTCCTCTGACTGCCCTGGCTAATGTGTGGCTCTGGTAGTGTAAAGAGCGTTGTGCTCATGCAGCGAGATTGAGAAGGACCTGATGATAACGATGATTAAGAAAGGAATGATGATGTGTAATGAAAATGGTATTGATATAGGATAGTCAAGAGAAACAATAAGTTTGTGATGTCTTGTAAAGCATGAGTTCGACTCCTAGATCAGACATGATGGTATATTAAGTATTGGTTTTCAAGAACATCAATTATAAAATATCAGAGGTCTTGAATATGTAGTGTCATAACAAGTCAAGAATCAAAGCCTTTTTAATTCATCTTGATACATAAAATATACAGTTGTATTAGCTATTGGCTGTTACATCTGATTTTACAGATATTTGGTGAAGTAGAAGAAAATTACATTTTGTATATCATTGGTTTTATGTATTAAAATTTAGTGATCTAGGAAAATCATGATGATTTATTGTGCAATTGTTGTATAATGTGTATTTTATATTGTGTTATGAAGAAGTTGTTTGAACAAATGTGTAATATTGGTTTTTGTTTTGTAGCTCATCATGGATTGGCTCTGCTCTCTCATGTACCTATTACTCATCATTTAAAAATATTTTAGTTAGTACAGAATTTAAGTTTTAAATGTTGAAATGTTATAGAGTATTGCAAATAGATAAATACATCATATCTAAATAAATTTATGAAAGTTTATCCGGAGGGTAAATGTTAACATATATTCAGAGGGTTTATTAGTGAGTGTATCAGTATTAGAACAAGATGGCTAGTGGCAGTATCTTAGACTCATCGGTGACCCCAAGCGTTTTTCACCTAAAATAAACTCAGCTATGCATAGTAAAAGAATGTACCATTGAGTGGATGCAGTGTTGACACTAGTGAACAAAGGAGCACAAAATACTCCCATTATTCTAAGAGGAATAATTTGCTAAAAATTTCGCTAAATGTATGAAGTGACCATAATTTATAAAAAAGGAGGTTAAATAAAATCATTAATTTGCACATATCATATGAGTGATAATAGCAGCAGCCAATTTTATATAGGCTTATTAAGTTAAGACCACACTTAGCACCATATTAGTCGACCATCAATGAAGATTGCTCTTAGGTCTGTGGTAGCCGACCCCAGTCTGGTTGCTTTACCTAACTCAGCATAACATCCAAAACCGCTACAGCTACATAATGTTGTTCTAATAGTATGCTTTATTCAAGGGACTTAGTTATCATTGCTTTGCCATAACCATCAATGTCTTATTAAATAAAATCTGTAGTAATAGAGTCAGTGCGACTTGACAACTAAATGTAAGATTTCATAGGTATGGACATAAGAAAGTATCAGTAATGTCACAGCATGCACAGCACAACACAGAACCAGTTCTGCACTATTACAGACTATAAATATTTCTACAACAGCATATATAGTTATTAGCAGTCAGTGAATTGAACATATAGCTATTGTAGTGTAACATACATAATAAGTGGTACTTGCTAAAAGTTTAGTGGTCACAAATGGGTGCATTAGTGATTGTGTGAAGCAGAAGCAGGTTCCTGTCTGATGAAATCAACTGAAATCTACATTAACCACAAGCTCTTATGAACATCGTCAAGGAGTACATGGTTATACATGGTGATTTAACTTACATATAGGGGTTGAATAAATTTTAGCCATAGCTCTTAGTATTGAATACTAGGTATTAGATTAACTTTGCTTGAAGGTATATTATGGGCAAGACCCAAAGAGGAAATTGATTTCTAAGAAATGAGTAAATATCACATGAGTACTAAAAGTTAGAATCTAAATGCATCATGTTATAATTATATTACTAATACATAACCAGCAGCCTTCCCCGGCTGCACCTGTGTATATGTTATACATAGAAACCTTCCTCATGAATCACCCTAGCTATTGGTGAAAACCACATGAAAATCCATGCAGTAGTTTTGAGTTTATCGCAACAGACAGACATACGCAGTGGACGAATTTGTTTATAATAGGTAGTGCTAATTATGTATAATTATGCAATATAATACCTATGTGTGCTGCTCTTCTTTCCAAAAACATTTTTATAAAGAATTCGTAGAATGTACCAACTGACCCTCTGCGTAAAGCCGGTCGAGGGAATGGGCAAAAGCTTAGGAATCATGTCAATTGGCTAGCAATCAATAACTATTAAGAATCTAGTTTATCACTATTACACGGAAATTAACAGGAAAATGAAAGTCGATTACCAGCTACCAAAGACAATATAATACTAACGTAATAGACTGCCCACCTCATACAAATATATTGGACCAAATTAAGGTTGCAAAAAGCAGGCAAATGTATGGCGCAAGAGAGTTGCTTGCTTTTCGATACTAGATGGCGGTAATCTGCGTTAGCCTTTAACTTACTAAATATACAGTCTCATTTTAAAATATTATGCCTAAAGTAATGTTTTGATTTTTAATCAGATATAGTTTGTGATTGTGAATCATGTTTTTATATTATCAATAATACGGTAAATACAATGTTGTGTAGTTTTGAGTGGCGCCATCTATGCGAGTCTCTGAGAACAAATTGTACGATTAAGGCGTTGAAACCACATGCCAGCTACAAACGAACGTTAAAACTTAAATACAATTTTATACCATTGTGCGATGTTCCAGCTACAATGTCTAGGAAATGGACGCTCGACCAAGGCTGATAAATTAAAATTAGTGCTTGATATGATAAACGAGGCGCATTTAAAATCTGGCGAAGTGTGTACTATCTTAACTTCTTTGACTTCTTAAGTATCTTGTTCTTGAAGTTTGGCAGATTGAGTAAAGCACAGAGCTATTACCGGGTAAAGCTAGGATTAAAAAAAAGAGATAGAAGCAATCGCGACAGCCCACCAATGTCCGTAAAGTTGGCAATTTATCTATTTGGCTAGTTTCTTTTGACGTTTTGTTTACGGCTTTGCAGATTATTTAAAGGGTTCGGCGTGGAGAACAAGACCTTACCGCTCTAAAGAATGATTACTAACTAAATCGGTTTTAGCAAAACAGGTATACTGCGGATTATGAGACGGAACTACACATGTGCTGGGTGACCACACGTAGATGCAATTGCACAAATTAAATTACTTGGTAATATAAAGACTCCAGCGGTATTTTGCTAGAAACATTTTTATTCATATAAACTGGCAACAATCGCGGTTGTGACCTCATTAAAGACGAATCTGGGTCTACTTGGAGTCAAACTTAAGGTTGTAATTTTAAATCGTTCTCTAGTAAATGTTCACCAAATAAGCAAAGTTCACGTAGATTCTTTAGTCTTTGACTTTGAGGTACAGCATTATCATTCATTGGCTTTAGGGAGATATGAATGTTATTTATATAAATATAAGTAAATATATATTTATTCAAGGCAGATCTGTAAAACCTTAAGGTAGATAGTGGATGAATAAATAAAAATAGATGCCAAGTAATATTGAGGTTCTTGCTAAAGATGCACGATGTAAAATTAGTAGTGTCACAATGAGATATTTTGTTTGTATGACAGGCGATAAAAAAAAGAGCATGAAATAAATTTATTTCCTACAATATAGAATATTGAGAAAATGTAAGCTTGTATCCCTTATGCTAATGCCAAAGCATAAGACTTCCATCTCAGTCTTTAAATATATTTTTAGTCTGTTGGGAATACCTTTATGTTGTTTTAAATTGAAGACTTGATGTGATCTAAAAGAAAGATGGATATGAAAAAATATAGGTACCTACATATAAATTATAAAGGGTATGTAGTTACGATTGTTATAAATTAAACCTGGTTATAGGCACAAAGAATCTGGGTGAATGAAAGAAGTTAGTACTCATGCCACCTTTTAGTGGTCTATTCTATATAGAGTCGCACACAGCTGTATTCAACTACCACCACTATGAAATAAATAATGTTAAAGAATATTCTAAAAAGAAATATAAAATGCGTTTAAAGTTGAAAATGTGAAACCTTGGGTGAAACCGATAGAGTCTGATACTAGGAGCTCATCTGTAAGTGAGAAGAGTAAATATAAACCAGGTATATAAAGTAATAGGATAATAATTATTAAAAGGGTTTCAAATGTTTTGTAAATAAGACAGATAGCTATTCATTATAACTATACAAAATCCCCATTCTGTTATGAGAGAGCAAGACAAAAATGAGAAATGCTGAGGGAGGCCGTGACACCAAGAGGGTGTGAGCGGTGCCAGCCAAGTTGACGATGAGTTAGACGATGACACATGGAGAGTACGAGCAATGGCAGCCAAGTGGATATTGCTGAGTGAGGCCGAGACACCTGGAGGGTGTGAGCGGTGCCAGCCAAGTAGAGAATGCTGAGTGATGCCGAGACACTTGTTGAGTGTGAGTGATGCCAACCAAGTTGAGATTGTTGGGTGAGGCCGAGACACTTGTTGGGTGTGAGCGGTAGAGCCCAGGGAAGTTGAGAATGCTGAGTGAGGCCGAGACACCTGGAGGGTGTGAGCGGTGCCAGCCAAGTTGAGAATGCTGAGTGAGGCCGAGACACTTGTTGGGTGTGAGCGGTGCCAGCCAAGTTAAGATGTAGGGTGAGGCCGAGACACTTGTTGGGTGTGAGCGGTAGAGCCCAGGAAAGTTGGGAATGCTGAGTGAGGCCGAGACACTTGTTGGGTGTGAGCGGTGCCAGCCAAGTTGAGATTGCTGGGTGAGGCCGAGATACTTGTTGGGTGTGAGCGGTAGTGCCCAGCCAAATTTTGTAAGTACTTAGGTATATTATATTAGTCATTTGAGGCGTTGTGAACATTGTCATGGTCAAAGCTGTTCAGAGCAGACTGATATAGATAATAACTTTACATAGCTAAATTGAGTATTGAAAGTAATTCAGTAAAGAAACTGTTGCGAGTATTTTGGGTCGCCGGATGGATCATATAAACCAACCTTAGAGGTTTCTTATAATAATCAATAACTAAATAGCAAGGTAGTAAAGTAGCAATAACTGAAAAACAAATGGTTTTCGTCATTTGGTTCTAGAGTGCCGTAATTGGTACTTAAATTATATTAGTCATATGAGTGTTGCGATCATCTTGATGGTCAAACAGAGCTGTTTACAGCAGAGTCGTATAGATAATAACTTTACATAACAATTGTTCCTATTTATGTTTGCAGAAACGATGTCAGTTATAAAAGAAAAATAAGTAAGTAATGCAGTAAAGAAGTGGTTGCGAGAATGTGGGGCGCCGGCTAGATCATGTAAACCAATCTTAGAGGTTCTTACAGTATTTAATAACTAAACGGCAAAATGCAAAAATTTAGTGTTCAAATGGTACATTTGGTTCTAGAATGCCGTATTGAAGTTAAGGGATTTCCGACATGGTGGATGATACAAATTGAATCGACTGTAGTGACTTTGACAATTTGAGCAATTCACCCTCGGATTTCAGATAGCGAAAATATAACAAGACCACAGAACTATAACTCAAGAACAAGACTATGCCAATAGGTTTCTGTGATGCAAACAGATAAAACAGATGCAAACGGTTTGATGTTGACATGCGTCAATCAAACAGCCTTGATTTCCAGAATGATTATCATTGATGTTATTGACTGCTGAATATTTCGTACCCAGAAGTGCAAGTTGTTCATTTATTCATTATTCCTGTAATACAATGCCTGTGGAAAAAAAATAATAGCAGTTATATATGTGCGTTCCGTTGCGCTCGTTGTGTGCGTAAAATAATGGCAGATATATCTGCCATACGCTTAAAATATTTGTACCAATACAAATGAAAATGTTTCCATCATGTAGACGAGCTCCGTGGCGCAGATGTCGGCGCGCTTGCTTGCGACACGAATGGTCCCGGGTTCGATCCCCGGTCGATTAGGGATGAAAAGTGATCTATGTCAAATTGACCTGGATCTTGGATCTTTATCTATATACGTATTTGTAATATAGTTGGTATCGTTGAGTTAGTATCTTATGACTTTCGAACTTACTTTGGGGCTAGCTCAGTCTAAGTGATTTGTCCGTATTTATTTATTTACAATGTTTCGAGCGTACTGAACTAGTTGCTCAATATTAAGCTCCATTTTAGGGTAAAAGTATGTACCGTAATAAAGTACGGCAGTAAGTAAGCAGTTTTGTGGCACCATTTGTTTTTGATACCTATGTATATTGACGGTTTATCCTTCTCCTCTGCCCAGGTTTTAATGTCAATTATGCTTAAAAGGTGTATAAAGAGGTCTTAGCGAGAGACAAGTAGCAGAAATAATTGTTTAATATTAGTCACCCTAAATAGTATGAAGTCAAGTCGACCGCATAGGTGAGGAGTGTTATAATGATAAAGCCATAAGACTAATTTTTCTTTGTTTCTCCTTAGTATGGGCTATGAATAGTCGCGATGATGCGATGTTGGTGCCATAGAATGGAGAGGGAGAGACAGATACTGCGATGACGAAATTGGAGGTCGGTACGGGACTTGTCAAGTGAGGACACCTTGAGCGTCAGTATGGCCGAGACTAGTTGAAGATAACAGTTTTTTGGAGAGTTATTTGTATTGTGTATATCTCAACTCTTAACAAGGCTACAGGCTAATACTTTATTGAACAAGCTAATTGTTAGTCTTTCATTAATATTCATTTCTTTAAGTTTCTGGTTGTATCGTAAATTGTGACATTGAGTGCCATCTATGTGCATCTAAAGGAAAGAATTGTTCAATTTAGGGGTTGGGACCACAAAAGTACCAATTTATTTTTTTATCATATATATTTTGGTGGTTTTAAGCTGTAGGTATACTGGGTAAGGATATAACATTTGCAATTTGATACTTAAAGTAGTCCAGGAAAATCAAACATTTGTAAAACAAAACAAAGCATCCCTTTTTATTTTGTCAATCATTATTTACCATTGGTCTTGAAGTTTTGACCTTATTCACTTGTTTCTTTTGTATAAGGAATGCAAATACCAGTACTATAATATGTATTAACGCAAAAGTATATAATTAAATGTATTGTAAATGTGATAAGCACAAGTGAGTATAAACTAAAAGATTGCAAACTAAAATTGAACTTCTTCAACCTGACAATTTGGTTTAATTTAAAAGCTTAGTTAAAGAATAGTTTCAATTTGTATTGTTAACCTTCAACATATAATATTGCATAATTGTACATGTCATTGGTCAAAAAAAGTTAATTAAAAAAATAGCTACTTCTAGCTGTGTGTCTGGGACAGACACTTGTTCAGGATGGCCGACTGTTAACATTTCATTGATTTATAGTAGAAATAGGGGTGGCAGCGCAAAGCTAATTGTAGATGTCACTGCGTACGTTCATCCTTAACAAAAATATAAAAATCTTTATTTTTAGATTTTGATGCAATTAATTAGTGCATAAGAAGAGTGACAAAACATTAAACCTTTCGTAAAAAAATGTATAAAACGCATACATGTTCCCTTATCAAAAGATTTTTAAGTATTTTGCAAACATAACCTACAATAATATTTTTTTTTATAGTAACAATAAAATATATATGCCAATTTGTGGGAAACTAGCTAGTATAAACAATTCAATAGTTTATTTCACGAGATTTGGTCTGATTATGAAGAAAAATATTGATTAGTGTAAAAGTCCATACATTTGACAGTTGTATCGGAACAACCCTACTAAACTGTCAACGTGACAGTTGCCATCCCCATTGCCATAAGGCTGAATGTGTTTAGATGCTTTTATCAATATTTTTGTAAGTTGGCAATACAGCTTTTTTGACATTGACATTATTTTTCGGCGCGGAACGTAGACTCTATGCGTCGGGTCTATTAATTGTTTTTATTGGATTGATATTGATATACTTACTGTGACTAAGAATTATTTGTGAGCACGGTGATATAATTGTCCAAGTAATAAATAGCTGGCACTAATATGAGTTGTTTTAACAATCCCATGTTTGTTTTGTTTTTCGTATATGTAAGTGGCCTACACTGGTGTCAGATTTTTCAAGCTGCCTTAAGGCATCTGACATAGCTTAACGACTGCCATCAACGATGACAGCCGTTACAAGATGCTAGAGTTTATAAAATTGACTGTGAGTGTGGTTTATCATCAGTGGCGGATTTACCAATAGGCTTAGTAGGCTGAAGCCTAGGGCGGCATATTTAGAGGGGCGGCAAATTTAGCCCAAATAATAAAAAAAATATATAATTATATTTATACACATTACGTTCGTAATCCGTATATAAAAGACTAGCTGTTACCCGCGGCTACTTCACTATATCACCTACTTCACAATCATACTAATAACGGGAAAAAGTCGATGTAATGAGGACGATAGAACACATCATAAAGTAGCAATTTCTGAATAACTAAATGTAATTAATATGATTGTGAACTAAACTAACGTATTGAATTTCAATACTCAGTAGGGGCGGCAAGTTTGAATAGACTACTAGCGGCAAATTTGTAAATCCGCCGCTGTAAAACATTGGGCAAACAAAGAGAAGCATCAGTACCCGTATAAAAGAACATATTGCTGACATGAAGCATAGGCGCTCAACGAAGTCTGCAGTCTGTGAACATGCCCTAGACAAACCCAACCATTATATGCGTTTTGATAATCCTCAAGTCCTTGCAAAAGAAAACAAATACATTCCAAGAATGCTTCGTGAGGCTATTGAAATTAAAAAACATTCTTATTTCAATAAAGAGGATGGTTGGCAGTTACCACCAGCTTGGGATCCAGTCATCAATTAAATCAAATCTTAAGTTAAGCAGAAGACTGCAAAACCTTCAGACACCGTGAACAATACTGCGTACATCCGGAACGTTATCAATAAATATTTTAGGCGGTAAATTTTGCAGTTCTTATAAAATAGGTACAAGACAAATGTCAACTTAGTCTACCTGCGACCACGAACACTGTAAAGTGCTCGAAACGTTAGGTGTATAAATAATGTAATACGTATGTAATGTAATAAATAAAAAAACGCGATAAAAACCGTATTAAAATAATTTTATTTAAATGTGTAACAATCGCGAAAACATAAGAAAACATTATGTAACGGTGTACGGGCCGGAAACAGCCAACAAAATACGTCAGTTGGAATGTCTCAAGAACAAACGCGCACGGCTTCTCACTTCAATCAACTTCCTCAAGAGATGCCGAGACCACAACATCATCCCAGTATGTGTACGAATAACACCAAGAACATACGAGGGAGCGCAGACATCCAGCAAGTAAGGACGCTAATACGTTGCATTCGCCAAAATAGATTCGACGCAGTAAATATATTAAAAGACATTAAGAATTTGTCCAAAGAGCTTTAATCAAAATTATCATCCCAAGACTTTGAACAGTGCATAAAATTTACTGATAAACGAGCCAGTCATACCTTCGAGCAACACGGCTTTTCCGAAGAGTCATACATATGACGCATGTAAACAACGTCAAATTGCTAAATTCGAAAAACTAACAACCCAACGTTCGAAAAAAGATGTCACTCTGTCACTCGTGAAAATCAAGAAATGTCAAAGTCAAATGAATCGGTTGTCAATTTATGATATACATAGCAAGGAACATGAGATGAGAATACAGGGTTGCGAAACGTACAATAATTATTGGATTCTTACAATAATTTGAGATACTAAACTAAATGGTACAATAAAACATAGCTTTCTCATTATTGTACGCTTTTATACAATATTTTCTGATTAAATTACAATAAACGTACAATATTTTCACGCATCTCTAAAATGAATGTACTTCCTTACCGCACTCGGATGTATGGTCTCCATTTCTTTTGCCTTTCTCATTGAAATAAAAAAAGAAGTGTTGTTAATGTAATGTCAATGTCAAATTAGTACACACTTGTCATTGTCATTCATCCTGTCATGTGAATTGTATGTCTGTCAACGTCAAAGAGCGAAGGAAGTCATTGAAGCGAACGCTAGCGATTCGAACTTAGAACTTTTTACGTGATTCAAACACTTTGTGAACTTTATACGGAGGAAGAGTAACGTCCATACTTCATTGGTTCATCCGTTCGGGAGCTACGATTCCACAGACACACACACACACACACACACAGATACGTCAAACTTATAACACCCCGTCGTTTTTACGTCGGGTAAACAAATTAATATTATTGAAAATACACAGCGACGAATAACATAACCCTCTTTTTCGATTCGCCGTAGTCGGGTAAAAATATACAATAATTCTACCCAAAATACAATATTTTCTAGCACGGCAACACCATAATTCCGCATCCGCACCAACTATTTCCCAACACTGTGAGAATACATATTCTTTGCAAGGAACATAAAAATAGTATTGTGTTATTAACGCATAGACGTACGACCGCTCTGTTTTATCTATTAATTACTTGAGTGCTGAAGTGCTAATTTCACACTTTCCATAAAACATATAACCTACCATACAAGATGGATCGGAGTCCAGCAGTTTGCCGCATCTGCCTCTCGATGGACGCGTTCGTGAGCAACATTGACGGCACTGCCTTTCAACTCGTGTACGAAAGGTTGACAGGCGCTCTTGTAAGTGTCCTCGTTAGGATTATTTAAATATTATACAAATCACACAGATTGAGCTAGCCCCAAAGTAAGTTAATAAGACTTGTGTTATGGGATACTAACTCAACGAAACTATATTTTATAACAAATACATGTATAGATAAACATCCAAGACCCAGGTCAATCAGTCTATCAATTCAGTTAGTTGGTGATTATACCCCATGAGGAAACAGAATGTTGTAGGATTTGACGGTGCTGCTGTTTCTTATTTTGTGAACTGAATAAGATTGTACTCGTTTTCAAGATACTTAAGACAAACACAACAAGGAATCTACAGAAAATTTCAAGAGATTCATCATTAAATTACTAAGCGGATAAAGCAGACCAAGATCCTGGTCAGGTCACTATGTGACACATACAACTAATATAACATTCACTTTGCTATTTAAAATCATAGTGCAGTTCCCTTTTAGCCCTCAACCAAATTGTCCTACAGAGTCCATCTCTCGGAATGGTCTGGTGTAATCTAAAATGGCTCGTTTGTATCAACTTAGATTTTTATTACTCTTATTGTCCTAGTACTGGGTGAAGTTCTCTGCCATTTACCTCTTATACAATATTACAAAACTCATTTTTGTTCACACATACATTTGACCAAATAGTTATGTGAATGCAAAAGTTGAGTTTGGATGCTTTGGTAAGAACAAGATGAATGGAGGCAGATGAAAACCTAATTCTATGGCTAGCAAAAATCATCTGTGTTGTTTGATGATTTCGGTATGAGTGTTGTTATATCACTAGCATGATGTTCCAGCTCGTGAATGGGAACAGGCCCATGGGAGCGTGCTACATCTGCCGTGCTCTGCTGAACAAGGGCCTCCAGCTGATGGTGACCGCCACCAGGGCAGACAATGTGCTGACTGCTATGCTGGAGAAGGTTGGTGAGGTATGTGGGTTATGTTATGATTACTAGCAGATAGGATGGCACACACTGCCTTATTTATGGAGGATACTATTCAGGGTTGCAAGCAATGTTTTGTAAACATAATGATTCCAAATATTGTGAATTATTTGTTTCTTGTGGTACCTACACATTGTATGTTCTCCTGTTCATGTTTTCTCTCAGTATCAGCCTGTATCTAAATATATATATATTGCGAATGTAAGGTTTACTAAAATATAGAAACAACGTTAGCGTCCAATCATATATAATTCAATAAATAACACAGTTAAGTATCATACAGTTGTTTATATTCAAAGCACCGTTTAATTAACACAATTATATTTTAAATCCCTAATACAAAGTATATACTTATCCATCATTTCCTTATTTAATCAAGATAGACTTGTACGTGACAATTTGTATATAACAACTACTCAAGATCACCGACGAAACACGAATGAGTGATTTTTATCCGTTACTGTTTTAAAGAAGATTCAATAGAGGGGACACCCCTCCATAAGGTGGGGTGATATCACAATGGCGGTTATTCAATAATCAATGTTTCCAGTTTAATTAATTATGATAGACTAATAACAGAGTATGGAGTTATTCCGAACTCATGCATGTTAAAAAGAAGGTAAATAACAGGTTTATTATTTAAAATTCACGCGTTTCCACCGCGGCGACAACATCCGGCCGTCCTGCTTACGGATCCGTCCCGGATCACGTCATTGTCTGGTGCGTTGCTGAGAACAAAATACACACATTAAAATAAACACCAATATATACATTTTGCTTTTGCAACAAATTCCCTCCATTCTGCTATTCCATCAACGGCCAACAGAATGAGGATACACCAAAAGAACTAACTCTGGATATCAATGATACCCGGACCACTTAACTATTCCATCAACGGCCAGTTACTCACGTCAATCGAGACTTGCAGCTTCCCTTAGGCGATGCCTTTGGCCAACCCTAGTCACATATCACTACAAATCTCAACCGACTCCGGATATCATTGATTCCTGGGCCACTTGTAACTATTCCATCAACGGCCAGTTACCAATGCCAATTGAGACTTGTAGCTTCCCTTAGGCGATGCCTTTGGCCAACCCTAGTCACATATCACTACAAATCCCAACTTATCACAGATTTATTTTACAAGGATAAATACTGTGAACTTAAATACTTGTCCCTTCTGCTATTCCATCAACGGTCAGCAGAATGACGATACACCAAAAGCCAACTCTGGATATCCTCGATACTCGGACACACTTATCACAGATTTATTTTACAAGGATAAATTCTGTGACTCTGAACATTTGTCCAAGCATCGCAGCATAACCAAGTTCGAAGCAACTGCATCAGACATTCAAAATAAAAACAAATAATTGACATTTAGTGTATACCTGACAACATCTTAGGCCATCAAGAATAAGAATTCTTACATATTCCAGTTATCCAGACCACGGTTCGATAATTTTTTTTTGCCACCGTGGTCTTTTCGTACCGCTTCGGGTGAAGCAATCGTTTTGCAAGACCTCTGTAACTTGAAAGGGCTCATAAACCTGCACGCTACTGCCTAATAAAAACATGTTTATCAATTTCCTATTTAATTTGAGAACTTGCCACTGTGAAAAGAAACCTTTCTACATAGAAACAAGAAATACGTGCACTCCTCTATTGACTGCAATTTAGGCCACTGGCACTAATCTAAGGGTGTTTGAAGCGAGTATGGATTAAAAAATACCAGGTATTGACTGATCATGTCACAACTCTTAATTACCATTGTTTGTTTATTTTAAAACAAAAATTACCAATGATTTTCTATAATTACTAATGGCACTTAATTGTTAATATTGAACGATGAGAAAAATGTACATTTTTGAGTTATTATACTGTTTTACCTTTAAATAGAAACATGTTTTGATTAAATCAATTTCTTTTTTTTTATAGTTTTTAGTAAAAACAAACAATAATTTAATAGAAAAATGTAATTAGCATCCGGGTGTTTTCATAGGTAGCTATGAGAAATGTATCTGGTTTTATAAAGTCTTTGAAACATTTTTTTGTCATTTTAGGAACCCATTATTTTGATATTATTTTAATACTACTTATATCCACACCTAAAGTCTTTAAATTGTCATGATTACGCCTAATGTTTTGACAAATGTAATTCTTTTTTGGGACTGCCCTTCGCCTGTCGTATTCAGTCTCACAAAAAATCATTAGTGGTAATATATTTTTTTTATTCATTTCGGCCTAACCTGACTTACACTTCTTTTATCCAATAAATACTAGGATTTTTCACTTCAGTCGCCAGTAACCAATCAGCTGTATCTGTTACAACTAATATAATTTCACTCATTGTAACCAACATAATTTTACTTATTCAAAAGGAATTATTATCAAAGGCTTTGCTAGGTGTACTTATAACCGTATTGTACGTATACTTAAAACGTAAATTATCTACTTTCCTTGAATTAACTATTTTCTTATCGATTGTCAACCATTGTGTTGTAAGACCTGTAAAACTTCGTCTAGAAACATTTTTTTTGTATTTCATTAATTTTATTAGTCTCATAAAAGCTGTCCATATAGCAAACAACTTTATTTGAACCTTAGTTAGCCAGTACAGTCGTATTACTTTTGGGACCACATATACGGCAGCTTCCCATACATCATTTTTAGTTAAGAACCAAAGTTAGCGTCTTTGAATGAAATATACCTTGTTTTATAGAACATATACTGCCAATTCTAAAGGTAAAAAAAAATCATATTTATAGGAAACCAGATTTTCTAGATATGATGCTTAGAAGTGTTATAGGTATTGTCATTATTAGGTATTTAGTATCTTTGCTCCAAACAATACTTTATTACCAAAACTAAAAAAGCTCGATGTAGTAATAATATATCAGTATAATTATAAATAAGACTTAAATATCGAATAGCGTATAAAATATTTATAAGTTTTTTTTTTTGGTTGCAATGAGTTTTTAAGACACTTTTGGTGCCCCGCACTAAAAATCTGCCATAGCTCTTCGATATATAATACGAATAAACGTTTCTTATCTGGATCTCAATTTTTTAAAACTTTATTTTTGAAACGAACGCGATCCGTCAAATTTTCCCATGGCTCTGCAGTCTTGATTGATAGATAGAATACTTGAAACATTATTATATTGGGTTTCCAAATAGTCGCGCCGTAGGTATAAAACCACTTAGACTCAAACACGCGTACAAAATATGAAATTCTACTGTCACATAATTCATTAAATTTTGGTTTTGTTGATAAATGCTCACAGTTCATCTGTAGTCAGTTATTGTAGCACATTTTTTTTTAACAATACTGGTAAATGAAATCTCAGCGTAAGTCATAAAAAAACCACTAAATAATGAAATAGGTACTACATCAATGCTAATCAAATCAAAACAATGGAACGGTAAACAACGACAATATTGTCCCTGGAAATTTATGCATAATATTTTTTTTGTATTTATCCAATTATTCTAGCAAACCATAATCATATTTTTGTATTGACAAAAGATTGAAAATACTGAATTCATGAGTGGTGAATCTCAATCTACCAGTTAAAAAAATATATTTCTATTTTGCTTGTTTAACTATAAAAATTGGACCGGCATAAGCGACATTCCTGAATTGGTTTTTTTTTTTGTGAGTCCGAAACAGTTCTCCGACGGTCGTTTGAACTACGAACGATTCATAAACATTTTTTAAAAATCTTAACACCATTCTTTATCCCATTTTTTTTGAAACTCCAGTCTACTTATAACCTAATATGTTCCACTCATTTTCAGAATAAGGTAAGTATTTAATGTGAACAAAGACAAATAGTTTTATTAGTAGCTTCGCTATATGTCCAATTTAAAACCAGAACGTAAAAATTGCAAATCCTGTGATATGCATGACTAATTATCAAATATTTCCAATACAGGAGTTTATCATGTACTTGTCTTCGGTAAAGTTTCTATAAGGTAACCAGATATTTCCTAGGAAGTAAACAAATAAATAAGGTCTGCCCCGTTAATAAGACTAAAGAATTTAATAAAAAAATGGAACTTAAACCCTAATTCGTTCGCCAAATGGTTTGTCATCAACGAACAACCACTAATATCAACAAAAGTATCACCATCATCAGGTCCCTGTCAGTCTCCATTATATGAGCATGACCCTCGCTGCACCATCAGAGCCATACATTAGCCAGAGCAGTCCGAGTACTCGGCCCATACTCTCCACGCCAGCCAGAGGGAGAGGCATCTTTGATGCTTCTATTCTTCTGCTATGCGTCCATGACATTCACGGGAAGACCCAAAGCTGTCCCACTCCACTCTGCCAGGAACCACACAGCACTAACAGTTTTATACTCATTTAACTCAATATGTATAAAATAATATATTATTAGAGGTAATATCTACAATAAATTAAACCTCAAAATCCTTTTTAGGGTTCCGTAGTAAACTAGGAACCCTTATAGTTTCGCCATGTCTGTCTGTCTGTCTGTCTGTCTGTCTGTCTGTCCGTCCGCGGTTTTACTCAGAGACCATAAGTACTAGAAAGCTGTAATTTGGTATGAGTATGTATATTAATCATGGCAAAAAAGTCGTAGAAAAAAATCTTGAAAAAAATTTTTTTTTTTGGTAGCTCCCATACAAGTAAAGTGGGGGAGTCATTTTTTTTTCTCTACTTACCCATCTTGTGGGGTATCGTTAAAAAGGTCTTTGAAAAATATTGTGAGGTTGAGAACACCATTTTTCGATTTAGGGATCCGTTTCCGAAATATTTGGTTTTAAAGTGCAAATTTTTGTTAGAGGTACGTGTCCCCCCCCTCTATCTCCTAAACGGTTATATATAGATACGTGAAAAAAATTACAGCAGTAGTATATATACTGAAGTTGAAAGGAAAACTATCAGAGCTAAGTACTAAGTACAAACTAAAAAGTTATAGGCAACCAACTTATAAAATGTACTGGAAAATGTAAAATTTCATACAATCTTTATTGTTAGATGTTTTTGGTCGTTAAACTGTGAGGTGCGAGTGTAAACAGTGTGTACTCAAAGTTGTCATTCGCAACTACGGAACCCTATACTGCGCGTGGCCCGACACGCACTTGGCCGGTTTTTTTAACTTTAATCTTGAATCACTAAACTGTTTCTTGACGGGCATACTCGTATCTGTTATACGAATTGCAAGCCACATATTCCTGATTAAATGTAAGCTTTTTTCTTTTTTTTTTTTTTGCTAGGTTTGCCACAACAAAACTCTTAATATTTGAACTACTTAGCACTTGTATTTATGGGACCCGTAGATACAGTTTGACTCATTTTATCAGTATTGTTGAAGATTAATACGTTAGAGTAAATAAGAATCAATAAAGCGCAGCCTACTAATTGAAGTAAATATAAGATTGGCCACCCAAAATTTTCTTGATAGTCCACCAGCTTTAATTTTAAGCGAATTGTAGGTACCAACATTTATCTGTATTTAACATTTTTGTTTTTATTGCGAACTCGATCGGCTCACTAGCATTTGTTCCCACCATATAAATCCACATTTCAATATCGTTCACCAGGCATTTAAAAAAAACATGTTTGCTTACTACTGGAGACGCGCGCTGGGCGCACCTCCACTTCTATATACTTTTACCATCCAAACTACGCTGCTCATTAACGAAGGACCGAAGTTATTAGTTGAGACCCTTCGCTTGCTCCACTTTTCTCACATTCTCTTTCGGCTTTGCGGCATCGGGCTAGGTATTACGGCACACTTCTGATGTAAGGTTTACTAAAATATAGAAACAACGTTAGCGTCCAATCATATATAATTCAATAAATAACACAGTTAAGTATCATACAGTTGTTTATATTCAAAGCACCGTTTAATTAACACAATTATATTTTAAATCCCTAATACAAAGTATATACTTATCCATCATTTCCTTATTTAATCAAGATAGACTTGTACGTGACAATTTGTATATAACAACTACTCAAGATCACCGACGAAACACGAATGAGTGATTTTTATCCGTTACTGTTTTAAAGAAGATTCAATAGAGGGGACACCCCTCCATAAGGTGGGGTGATATCACAATGGCGGTTATTCAATAATCAATGTTTCCAGTTTAATTAATTATGATAGACTAATAACAGAGTATGGAGTTATTCCGAACTCATGCATGTTAAAAAGAAGGTAAATAACAGGTTTATTATTTAAAATTCACGCGTTTCCACCGCGGCGACAACACGAATATTGACACCCTTTCTCCATCTACATGAAAATTCGAAATTATCTCTAAAATTAGATAGTATTGAATGATTCATTATTATTTGCATATCATCAGTAAGTATATTTTATCAATTATTATCACACTTATGGTAAGACTTAGAAGATGCAAGATAAATTCAGATTACAGAAAGGGCTGTATCCATGATTGACCGCGAGGCCATTGGCTTGTGTGCGCCGCTGTCCTACTCCGTGGCTGAATGTTGTGACAGCACGCCGCCGGCCAAGGTTGCGGTCAAAACCGAGCCAGAGTCAGAGGATACTGTCGACACCACCACGGATGGGGAGGATCCAGAGGGTATGTTTGTTAAAGGTCCCACTATCCCCTTTCCTTTTCTTTAAGTAATACCACATATTTGCTCAAAAACTTAAGTGTGCTGACCGTTGACCTACAATCATGAATAACAAGGTCTTTCTCAATATAGGACAAAAACCGAAAACTATATTTTCATGTTATATTTTGCGAAAGAAACATTTTGCTTAAGTGACATTCCATTTATGTTGGTGGAAAACGGAATAAAAATAGTAGTGGGCTGCTAGTTACATCGCTTCTGGACATGATTTCTTAAATTTCGTCCAATCCTTTAGCCACTGTCTAGGTGGAAAGGGAAGCAGCTGGTTCATGTTACGTTTTTCGAAGACCGCAGGGAAGAGCCACATACTTAAAAGCTGCAATTTTCATGGGTATCTTCTTTTTTATATTGATAACATGTAACAATTTAAAGTCTCGTTCCGCCTCACAACCACGCTATCGCTGGCTGGCTTGGACACTACATGTAATGTTCCACGTGCCAGGCGTTCCCGCGGCCGACGTGCACGAGACACGGGACTCCGACGACGCGGGGGCGCAGGGCGGGGGACACGACACGCACGGTGAGTCTCTTAACCCCACATAAGCGTTGTAAGTTCACACACTACTGTCTTGTTTTGAGCTAGATTTAGAGATTTAGGTTGGTGGCTGCAGGTAGTGGAAGTTGGACAACCCTGAGCAGCCAGGATTGAAGGCATCTAATTGAATTTAGCAGATAGAATATCTATTTTGGGTCCAAGGGATTGGTGTGGACGAAAAAGATCCATACTTGGCAGGTACATTGTCCAATGGAGCGCAACAGTGCCACTTATGCCGGCAGGAGGCCATCTTCATCGTGGAGATCCAATGTATCATCGAAATTTAGTTTCTTCGCAGTTAAGGATTTTTATTAAAAAATCATTATGAAATAAACAATTAAATTAGTTTTCTGTACGTCACGTACGTGTGTCTGCCTGTCCGTCCGTCTGTCACAGCCAATTTGCTCCGAATCTACTGATGACCCAAAAACAGATGTGTAAAGTAAATTATAGATATATTTTTTAAATAAGGGTATCTGGAGACGAAGTAGGAATACAAAAAAAACTTGAACCTTACTGTGTCAGATATTAAATGAAAGGGCTCGTTATGAGGATCTCAAATATATTTTTGTTATTATTGTAAAATAAATAGTTTTGATTTATTTACGAAAGGAGACGCAAATATATTGCAGATGGTGCATCAGAGGGACAACAGCCTGTGGCAGCAAGTTCTCTCGGGCCGTTTCACGATAACAGTACACCACAAACACACCTGACTCACACTGACGAGAAACCACTTGAATGCAAACACCGTGGAAAGAAATTTTGTCAAAAAGATGATTCAGAAGTTTATGTGAAAGATCACATCAAGAATCGATTTGAGTGTGACGTTTGTCGACGTCAGTTTAGAACAAAGGCTTCTCTGATAGCTCATTTACGAACTCACACTGGTAAGTAACCGTTGATTTAACTCTGTAATGCAATTTCGTTAAAGGCACATTTAGGACCTCTGTGTGAGAACCGTTTGAGTGTGACGTTTGTCGACGTCAGTTTAGTACAATGGCTATTTTGAGACGTCATTTACGAACTCACGAGTGGGAAACCATTTGTATGCAATGTTTATGCAAATATATTTTGATTTGTCATCGTCTGTTTGCCGACCACAGTACACTCAGTAGACACGTTAGAGACATTCCTGGTGCGGACGACGGTTTAGTTCTTTTTTTAGGGCATGTATTTAAATGATCGTTTTAATTTTGCAATAACAGCAAGGAAAACAATCTAAATGGACATCTATTTTAATGATTGATCCTCTTTCTTTGAGACATAAAATAAATTCAATCCATCTATATTTTAATCACTTTATAAATACTCAAAAAAAAATTGAGTTGTTGAAATAACGTTTGATCGTTACTTGTTTGTATCCAAAACTAAGAGATATGAGCATTAAATATAAAATACTAGCCGTTACCCGCGGCTTCGCCCGCGTAATATATAGCCTATGTCCTTCTCGGTACCCTAACCTATGTGTATGCAAAATTTCATGATGATCGGATCAGTAGGCACGGCGTGAAAGCGTAACAAACAAATAAACAAACAAACTAACTCACTTTAGCATTTATAATATTAGTTAGGACTTTTTACATAATCGATCTATCTATATTTTTTTGTATATATCTACAAAACACTTTAGAATAACGCGGCAATTTCCGCAGCCGCGGCACGCTGGCTTCGCTCGCTCGCCTCGCGCGTACTTGGTTTAAGTAGAACCTAACGTTCGTCGCTTCGCTCCTCGCAACCTACCCCTAGTTACCGTTACCAGTTCCTTTCTAAAACCATATGCCTAAACATCAGAGACGAAATTTTTTGCAAAAAATAAGTTACAGAGCAAAATTGAATAGAACAAAAGAAAATTTCTGGCACTTTGACCTCCAGCGGCGCTTTATTTTAAAGTTTGGTTATAATATAGATCGAAATGTATTTAATTTATTAGGTGATCAGTAATAAAAGGCAATCTTGAAATTAACAAAATTAAAGATCATTAACTAATAAAACCGGCCAAGTGCGTGTCGGGCCACGCGCAGTGTAGGGTTCCGTAGTTGCGAATGGCAACTTTTAAGTTCACACTGTTCACACTCGCACCCCACAATTTAACGACCAAAAACATCAAACAATGAAAATTGTATGAAATTTTACATTTTATAAGTTGGTTGGTTGCCTATAACTTTTTAGTTTGTTCTTAGTATATAGATAGTTTTCCTTTCAACTTCAGTATATATACTACTGCTGTAATTTTTTTCACGTATCCATATATAACCGTTTAGTAGATAGAGGGGGGGGGGGGGGGGCACTTACCTCTAGCCAAATATTTAGGAAACGGATCCCTAAACCAAAAAATGGTGTTCGCAACCTCACAAATTTTTGAAAAGACCTATTTAACGTTTGTGTAGAAAAAAAATATTACTCCCTCTTTACTTGTATGGGAGCTACCCTAAAAAAAAAATTTTTTTTTTTTTTCTACCACTTTTTTGCCATGATTAATATACATACCCATACCAAATTGCAGCTTTCTAGTACTTATAGTCTCTGAGTAACGCAAACTGTAACCGCGGACGGACAGACAGACAGACATGGCGAAACTATAAGGGTTCCTAGTTTACTACGGAACCCTAAAAAGGAGGATCAAATACTATTTTTGTATAGCAAATATTAAAAGAGTATGTTTAAAAGAACTTAATTTATCATTTATCTGTTGATTAACTGATATAGATAGACGCAATAATTAAAAAGAAGATTAAACTTAAAAAAATAAATATTATTTATTTTTAAAGGTATCAATTAGTTTTTAGAGGATCAAATAATATTACCCCTTTTTAACACGCTTTTATTAGCTGCACTTGTTTGTAAGAAAATCTTGGAATCTTAATTTGACCCACTTCCCGGTCTTCGATTAGGATGAAATTTTGCACACGCTCTGAGTTCTGTTTTAACTTTTTAAGTTGTGTCCAAAACTACTTCTCACATACAAAAGAGCATTTGTGGCATCACAAAAACTTCAGCGCAACATTTCGAATTTAAGTCCAGTGATTATCCATAAGTCCGTAGTCCGTAATATTTAGGATTCCGTACGTATAGGGTAAAAACGGGACCCTATTCTCGAGATTTTGATGTCCGTCTGTCTGTCTATTAGACGAACGTCTATCACCAGGCTGTATCTCATGAACCGTGATAACTAGATAGTTGAAAGTTTTACAGATGATGTATTTCTGTTGCAGTTAGCAAAACAAATACTAAAACAGAATAAAAGTAATATTTGAGGGAGGCTTCCATCCATACAACAAACATGATTTTTTGCAGTTTTTGTTCAAATGCCTAGTTGTATAGATAATGGTAACCTTTCGTGCGCGAGTACGACTCGTATTTGGCTGAATTTTGATTGAATCTTGCGTCATGCTCTTCGGCAACAAATTATAAGAACAAATGTTACTATGCTTGGCCAAATGTTGATTTTGCAATGTTTGCAAGCGCACATCTGCAAATGGCTTTCGGGAGAGATGAACCTCGGCTTTGGGTGTTGCCTGTGTGTGCAAGGCTTGGAGAGATAGCAAACTCTCACGTTTTACCGCATGGGCGGAGAGCTACGTTGCCAGTGGCGTAGCGTGCCCAAAATTGGGTGTATGCGAAGTGGCTTTGCGAGGCCCCCCTAGGGTTTGGAGGCCCCCCTTTTTAATTAGTAAGTAAGGTAATGTATAGAAATAAAATCAACATTGCAACAGGGCCCGATTTTCGAACTTTTATTTCTTTTTATTAGATATTAGTAAGTTGACATTGAAGCAGGTATTTTTTGACCTGACATCTTCCCTGAATAAAATTTGAAAACATTGCCAACGAATTCAGGGCCAAGGGTGGCCGTGCCCGTCCCAGTGCCAGGCCATGGGTGCCTCAAGCCGCTGGCCTGCCCGCCGGCGGCGTGAGACCCTCCCGAGGCCCCCCCTGCCCGGAGGCCGAGTGCGGTCGCACACTTCGCACACACCTCGCTACGCCACTGTACGTTGCGTGGCAACCAGCGAAGGATCCGGGACCGCTGGGCCGTCACCAAGTAATATGAGCTAATCGTTCTTTACGCACTCTATCCCAGTGGAGAGTGTGACTCAGTAAAATTGTCGATATAAAATATGACATGGTTCTGTATCAGATGTTCTAAATCTTCGATTTTTATACCACTAACAAAAAATACTTATCAGGCTGAACAACTTTTGCTAAGACTCCACTTTTCTATTTCTTATCGTTCAGTTGGACCATTATGATGCTGCATCAGGTGTTCCATTTTTCGAAATCATTTCTACCCTATATGTTGCAGGCCTAATTGCTATATAGCAAAAAAAGTTTCATTCGAATCCGTATAATGTTTCCGGAGATAAAACGTGATCATACATACAGACAGACGGATAGACGGACAGACAGACAAGAAATCCTAAAAAAATGTTTACTTTCTATTATGTTTTTAATCCCTCTATCCATTTCAGTCATAAGTACTAATTGTACAGACAAAACATTTTTACTGTTTTATTATCCCAACTTCCCAACTAATATTATAAATGCGAAAGTGAGTTTGTTTGTTACGCTTTCACGCCGTATCTACTGAACCGATCATCATGAAATTTTGCATACACATAGCCCTACCCTATGTGTATGCAAAATTTCATGATACCGAGAAGGACATAGGCTATATATTACGCGGGCGAAGCCGCGGATAACAGCTAGTATGTATATCCTAATACTATCCTAACTATCCTAATCCTATCCTATCCTAATCCTAACTAATATTATAAATGCGAAAGTGAGTTTGTTTGTTACGCTTTCACGCCGAATTTTCTGAACCGATCATCATGAAATTTTGCATACACATAGGTTAGGGTACCGAGAAGGACATAGGCTATATACCACGCGGGTGAAGCCGCGGGTAACAGTTAGTAGATTATAGATTACAGTTATTAATGCAGTTGATGTATCTTGAAAACTCGACCGAAAATGCGAAATATTTGAGTTTTCCCTTGATGCACACACTAAACACTATATGTTTTCTAAATTTGACATTTCTATGTCTGCTTGAAGTGCCTTAGAGTTTTGATGATCGGTCAGTCGGTGAGTGACAAAATTAGGAACTTTGCCTAGTTGTACTTCTTAAACTACTGATTCAAACTGAATAAAATTTGAAATATACCGTGTTTATACAATGCTGCTTGGTAACTGAACATTAAGACTCCTGGTTTAAGCGTTTATTTTTGATAACCACTAATTTATTTTATTTGTGCCTAAGTCTAAGCGATCTGATGAGGTGCGTGTGTTTATTTTTTGGCTCATTTTACGGGTTTCAAATCAGCAAATGTATTGCAGATGTAATGTTGGCGTGTAATGATGGCGAGCCTCAGAGAGACCCGCGCGCGCAGAGCGCTGACACAAGGCACCAGTGCCAAGTTTGTCTCAAGCAGTTTCAGTCAAAGAGCGCATTACAAATACACTTAAGAATTCATACTGGTGAGAATCCATATACGTGTAATCATTGTGGGAAGCAATTTAATCGAAAGACTATTTTAATAACACATTTGAGGACACACACTGGAGATAAACCATTTGAATGTAATATTTGTTATAGAAGATTTGCTCAGAACTGTCATTTACATGTACATTTAAGAACTCACACTGGCGAGAAGCCATATACATGTAATAATTGTGAAAAGCAATTTTGTCGCAAGGCTGATTTAGAAATACATTCAAGAACGCACACTGGTGAGAAACCATTTGAATGTAAGCTTTGTCAACGTCGGTTTGCTGTCCGCAGTAATTTACAAACACATCAAAAAACTCACACTGGCGAGAAACCATATACATGTAATAATTGTGGGAAGCAATTTAGTCGCAAGACTATTTTAGTAAGTAATTTAAGAACTCACACTGGTGAGAGACCATATAGATGTAATGATTGTGGGCAGCAATTTAAAGAAAGAAGTCATTTAAAATCTCATTCGAGAACACACACTGGTGAAAAACCATTTGAATGTATGCTTTGTCGCCGCCGGTTTGCTGAAAATGGTACATTACATAGACATTTGAAAACTCACACTGGAGAAAAACCTGTCATCATTGCGGAAAGCAATTTAATGAAAAAGGTCATTTAAAAACACATTCAAGAACACACACTGGAGAGAAGCCATATGAATGTAAGCTTTGTCACCGTCAGTTTGCTGACCACCCAGTGCATATAATGTACATCTGAGAACTCACACTGGAGAGAAGCCGTATAAATGTAATATTTGTCGAAGTACATTTTGATCTAACAGTAATTTACGTTATCATTTGAAAACTCATACTGGCGAAAAGCCATAAAATAGTAAGTAGAAAAAAAAACATAATCGCGAGACATAATTGGTGTCGTTCCCAACGGTTTCGCCCATGTCTTTTCAGTCGGTATTGCTGACAAGTTTCAGCCAATTCAGAATGCATATGAAGACAGCGCTAGGCATTTTGCACCAACACCCCATCAGCCAGCTCAGTTAAATGCAAAGCGCCTCGGCTGTGAGCTCGGAGGTAGTGTCGGGGTCAGCCAGCTCAGTAGAATGCAAAGCCCCTCGGCTGTGAGCTTCGAGGTAGTGTCGGGGTCAGCCAGCTCAGTAGAATGCAAAGCCCCTCGGCTGTGAGCTCGGAGATAGTGTTGGGGTCAGCCAGCTCAGTAGAATGCCAAGCCCTTCGGCTGTGAGCTCGGAGGTAGTGTTGGGGTCAGCCAGCTCAGTAGAATGCCAAGCGCCTCGGCTGTAAGCTCGGAGGTAGTGTTGGGGTCAGCCAGCTCAGTAGAATGCCAAGCGCCTCGGCTGTAAGCTCGGAGGTAGTGTTGGGGTCAGCCAGCTCAGTAGAATGCCAAGCGCCTCGGCTGTAAGCTCGGAGGTAGTGTTGGGGTCAGCCAGCTCTCGCGCAGTCTGCACTGGCGCCCGTCCCGTGTTAGTACTGCGACACGTACCATTTCAACCTAGTGTTATGTAAATATGGGTATTATATTGCTGTCACCAATAAACTAAAAGATATTACCTGCTCCAGACTGCAGTTTTTTATTAGGGAAATTAATTATCATCTTTTAAATATGTCATAATTTAATTACGGAAACCTGGCTTTACTCAGGTTTTATTTCGTCGGATCGCCAACTTCCTCACTCGCCCCGATGATGGTCTTCGTAACAGACGGGAACCAGTCGGCGAATCCGACCAAATAAAACTTGAGTAAAGCCGGGTTTCCATAATGATGGTTTCTCGCGTAAGTTTTAATATTACTATATCATACTTTGTGTGTGAATTAATAGCTGTAAGTATTACCTAGTTAAATCTGTTAACTTTAGTTGTCAATATACGTCTTGCGAGAAGACCGTGTTTTATTTATTGTATCAATAATCAAGCATTCATAACCCTATTTTGGAAATCAATAATAAAAACTTGTTATAACATTAAGAATGTATATTTTAAAAATATACATTTAAGTATGTACTATTATCATCATAATGATTAAAATACATAGTTTTAAAATCTGTTATGATGAAAATAAAACGTGATGAAAAAAGATGACAGTTTGTTCTTACCTTCATAGGAATCAAAAATCTCAGACAAACAGAAATGGCAGAAGCGTTATTATGTCTGTATGCAATGGTGCTGTGATATGAAGATTAACGTTGCAAATGTATTGCAGATGGCGCAGCAGAGGGCCAACAGCCTGTGGCAGGAAGTTCACGGAACGGTAATGATGGCGAGCCTCAGAGAGACCCGCGCGCACAGAGCGCTGACACAAGGCACCAGTGCCAAGTTTGTCTCAAGCAGTTTCGATGGAAGAGTACTCTACAAACACACATAATGACGCACACTGGTGAGAAACCACATGAATGCAAAAAATGTGGAAAGCAATTCCGTCAAATGGATAATTTAGAAGAACATTTAATAACTCACTATAAGAAGTCGTTTGAGTGTGACATTTGCCATAAACAGTTTAGTGCAAAGCACTCTTTAATAGTTCACTTACAAAAGCACGCTGGCGACAAACCGTTTGAATGTTATGTTTGCCATCGACGGTTTGCGTACTGCACTTCATTACATAGGCATTTGGCAACACACAGTGGAGCGAAACCATTTGAATGTAATATCTGTCATAGTCGGTTTGCAAGTAGCGGTGCACAACAAAGGCACCTAAGAACTGGCATATGTGAGAAACGACACAAATGTAATGTTTGTAAAAAGAGATATACTAGTAAGAATGATTTAAAAATTCATTTAACAACTCACACTGGTGCGGAACCATTTGAATGTAATATCTGTCATAGTCGGTTTGCAAGTAGCGGTGCACAACAAATGCATCTAAGAACTGGCATATGTAAGAAACGACACGAATGTAATGTTTGTAAAAAGAGTTATACGAGTAAAAATAATTTAAAAATTCATTTAACAACTCACACTGGCGAGAAACCTTTTGAATGTTATGTTTGTCGTCGTCGATTTGCCGACATCGCGCACTTAAATATTCATGTAAAACTTCACACTGGTGAGAAACCATTTGAATGTAATATTTGTCATCGTCGGTTTGCTCAAAACAGAATTTTACATAATCATTTAAGAACTCATACTGGTGAGAAACCATATAAATGTAAGGATTGTGGAAAACAATTTGGTCAAAAATATTCTTTAACAGCACATTTAAGAACTCATACTGGTGAGAAACCATATAAATGTAATAATTGTGAGAAGCAATTTAATCAAAAAATTCATTTAGAGACACATTTAAGAACTCACACTGGTGAGAAACCATTGGAATGCAATGTTTGTCATCGAAGATTTTCTGACTCCAGTGCTTTCAGAAGACATTTAACCACACACGCTAGTAAGAAGCCATTTAAATGTAATAACTGTGGGAAGCAATTTACCCAAAAGAATCATTTAAATAGTCATGTAAGAACTCATACTGGTGACAATCCGTTCAAATGTAGTCATTGTGGGAAGCAATTTAACCAAAAAGGTCATTTGAATAAACATATAAGAACTCACACTGGTGAAAAACCGTTTAAATGTAATAACTGTGGGAAGCAATTCACCGAAAAGGGTAATTTGAAAAGTCATTTAAGAACTCACACTGGCGATAAACCGTTTGAATGTAATATTTGTCGCAGTCGATTTGCTTGGAACAGTGTATTACTTAAGCATTTAAGAACTCATGGTGAGAAAAAATATGTGTGTGATGATTGTGGGAAGCAATATAATAAAAAGGTTACTTTAATAAAGCATTTGAGGACTCACACTGGTGAGAAATCACAAATGTGAATGTAATAATCTTCTTTCTGCGATTATTATATATAAATGTAATCAGTGGCGGCTCCCCCTTAATTCCTTCCTTGTAATAATTGTAGAAATAAAAATCAACTTTCTTTATGTGTAATAAAATATCAATCACTTAAAAATGTTATTTCATTGAAAGCTTGCCATACGCTTTTGAAGACCTCCGTGGCGCGGTCAACACGCCAGCCTGAGACATGAGTCCCAGGTTCGGTCCCCGGTTAGATCAAGATGGACAATGATCTATTTCAGATTGACCTGGATCTTGGATGTTTATCTATATTAGTATCAATTATAAAATATAGTATCGTTGAGTTAGTATCCCAGAACAAGTCTCGAACTTACTTTGGGGCTAGCTCAATCTGTGTGATATGTCCGTATATATTTATTTATTTGTGTTATGAAATATAGTATCGTTGAGGTATTAAATACGTAGATGTATTCTGTAAACTGAAACGCTAGTAGTCTGTAGCTTTTGAACAATTAATAAATACATATTATCTAATAAGATAATTTTAAATATGATATGACAAGTGCCTGCAAAGGCCTATTTTCTGAATAAACGTTTTGATTTTGAAACCACACAACGATTTTTATATAAATTGTAGCAATTTTCCCGCGATTTCGTCTGCGTTAATTATAGCCTATGTCACCCGCAGATAAATTATATTTGTGTAGGACAAAACCCTCGGGACACGCGTGTGCTGCCTCGGAATAGCGGAACTGTTTGTGCGGCGTTACAGCAGCGTGGTTCGCAATCATCATCAGTTCTTTGTAAGTCTCCACTGCAGGAGCACGACCCTCTCTGTACTACCCAAGCCATATATTAGCCAGAGCTGTCAGAAGATTTGCGATACACTCCCCACGCTGGCCGAACCGGTTGGAGAGAGGTCTTGTTGGATAGGTATAAATAAATACAAAGTGGCCCCTCAGGGTGGCCCAGAGACAAATGCACGTTTGATTTCGCGCGCATTTCCAAATGACAAAATGGCGGGGCGCGGGTGTGACAGCAGTGCGTAGCGCGGGTTTTTTAATTTTAGTCACCGTGAGTGCACACGTCACACGGAGGAACAGCGCGCGGCGTTTTGTATCCGCGCATTTTATGAGAATGCTCGATCTTACGCGACTGTTCGACGACTTTACCATGCTGAATTTAAACTGCTGTCTAAGCACTAATTTAATTAAGTAATGGATAAAAAGATTCGGAAGGACGGGATCGACGCAAAATATGCAGCTTCGCGGTCGCCAAAGGGTATTACGGACTGACGAAAACATTCAGCGAGCACGAGAATCTGTACTCGCGAATCCACGAATAGATATTATTAAATTATTCCAAAACTGCAAGAATGGCGAGGCTATAACAGGAGCACTTGGTTCCAGCCAGATCGGGCTACGTGTCACACTTAAAATGAAAGCATCCAAGTGGTAAGAGACATGTTCCCACAAAAATTAATATCACGCAGGGGTGACATTTCCTGGCCACCAAGAAGCCCCGATCTCACGCCAGCAGACTTCTTTTTATGGGGTTACCTGACGAGCAGAGTATACTCTGATAATCCAACAACTCCGCAGCAACTGAAGCTGAACATTCGGCAAGAAATGGAATCCATTTCGAGGATAACTCTAATGAAAATTTTTCAATATTTTGATGCCAGATTGGAAGAATGCTGTACCCGTCGAGGGCATCACTTGGACAATTTAATTTTCGAAAAGTAAATTACAAAATAAATTTCACTTCATTTTCTTTAAATTGTAATAAATAATGTTCTTCAAAAGTAAACAATTTAATTTTTCTTGAATTTTTAAAAGTGCATTTCTCTGAGCTAGCCGCACAGTAAGTTGTGAACTTGTGTCGCAGGATACTAACTCAACGATACTATATTTTATAAAATATACTTATAAAGATAATAATCCAAGACCCAGGTCAGTCTGAAAAAGATCGTTTTCCATCGTGACCTGACCGGATCGAACCCGGGACCTCCGTGTCGCAGGCTGGCGTGGTAACCACTGCGCCACGGAGTTCGACATATGATGTGATATCAATAAGCATTGTTTAGCCTGTGTTCCCTTAGTCGCCTTCTACCACATCCACGGGAAGAGATGGAGAGGTCCTATTCTACTCTGCCGGGACCCACACGGCATATAATACATTGGCAAACAATTGGGCAAATTTCGTAAAATGTTAAATATTACTTTGGCTTAAATTTCCTGTTTGGTAGCCACTGAAACTGTGTTCAAAAACTATTTGTTAATTATGTATATTTTAGTATTAATTGCTACACTTGTCCTACAACGTCTTTAAGCGTTAGTTAGTGGTAAAAACTATAGGGCTATGTTCGATTTTACATATATTAATATGTTCATATGTACTACACTGTGCCTGTTTGTTTTTCAAATAAATAAATAAAAATTCAGCACTTTTATAGTATTCTATATTATTGTAAAGAGGAAAGGTTACATTGAGCGTTTGCATAGAATACTTGAATAGGCTTCGAAACTACCGAACCAATTATCAATAGTCTTTTACCTACAGAAATGTATTTCCCTACGGGCACAGACAACATCTGCGGGCGACACAAGGCTATAAATAAAGCGGACGAAGTCGCGAGAAAATTTATCTTCGGCATAAAAGAAGAGTGCCTATAACATTTCTCATGATTACACTACTTCCTTTGGATTCGCCCTCTCCACTACCCGCCGCCGCGACGTCGCTTATCAGATCGCATTCAGACTGAACGGCTTAGCTGTCATGAATATAACAGTTATTTCATGCACTTTGTCTTTTTATTTCCTTGAACCCTCCCCGCCACTAAGACAACAAATGTATAAAATGAAGGCACCCTAAACGCTTGTTCCCGGTTGTCATCATCAGATGGCGGTCGCTAAGGTAGGCGGTTTAAAGAATCTGCTCCAGCGGTGACGAGACTGCTAAGTATCACTCCGAGGTCACCGCTGGAGCGCTGGTACAGGAGCAATATAGTGGACAAAGGAAATGAGAATAAGTGTGCGCCCAGAGACCATACGGCTCCGACCGAGTTCTGTCGGAGGTTAGTCTTAACTGTACGATAGAAGAAACTCTGTTTGCGCGTTACAGAATCGGTCAGCGCAATCTTGTGAAATGTAGTTATTTGGTATTGGTCCCAGTCTCTGACAGCACAAACGAAAAAAATGCAGGCATTACCCAGATATATGTTAATTGCTTCTGTATTCCTTACGGGTGAGACAAAACCTAGACGGTAGAGAAGGGAGTCTACTTAGCAATGCCGTTTACCTCTCTATGGACCGATGTCCCATGCATGAGTCGCATCAGGCCCAATCAATGCCTTTGGGGTGTTTTAAGCTTACGTCTTTCAGAAGTAGTCGAGTGGCAGCTTATCAGAAAATCCATTTCAGTGGAAACAAATGCATTCAAGAGGTTCAAATAAGATGGGCGATGCTTGAATCAATCAGACTTTTAGTAACTTTATACAAAGGTTGATACAATAAATAAAACACGGACAGCTCGCAAGACGTATAATTGTGAAGTTGATAAGATTAAAACAGGTAATACATATACAATATGAAAAAAATTTTTTTTTTAGATCTATTTACATATTGCTATTTATTCACACACAGCAAAGTATGACAATTATATAACTAATTACCTAGTTAACAACTGTATTCATGAGCCGGATGTTTTAGTTTATTGGTGGCAGTAACATGATACCCACATCTACAACATGTACACAACACTAGGTTTGGATTCACCTGAGCTAGCTGACCCAAACACTACCTCCGAGGTCACAGCCGAGGCGCTTTGCATTCACCTGAGCTGGCTGACCCCAACACTACCTCCAAACTCACAGCCGAGGGGCTTTGCATTCACCTGAGCTAGCTGACCCCAACACTACCTCCAAACTCACAGCCGAGGGGCTTTGCATTCACCTGAGCTAGCTGACCCCAACACTACCTCCGAGCTCACAGCCGAGGGGCTTTGCATTCACCTGAGCTAGCTGACCCCAACACTACCTCCGAGCTCACAGCCGAGGGGCTTTGCATTCACCTGAGCTAGCTGACCCCGACACTACCTCCGAGCTCACAGCCGAGGGGCTTTGCATTCACCTGAGCTAGCTGACCCCAACACTACCTCCAAACTCACAGCCGAGGGGCTTTGCATTCACCTGAGCTAGCTGACCCCAACACTACCTCCAAACTCACAGCCGAGGGGCTTTGCATTCACCTGAGCTAGCTGACCCCAACACTACCTCCGAGCTCACAGCCGAGGGGCTTTGCATTCACCTGAGCTAGCTGACCCCAACACTACCTCCGAGCTCACAGCCGAGGGGCTTTGCATTCACCTGAGCTAGCTGACCCCGACACTACCTCCGAGCTCACAGCCGAGGGGCTTTGCATTCACCTGAGCTGGCTGACCCCAACACTACCTCCGAGCTCACAGCCGAGGGGCTTTGCATTCACCTGAGCTGGCTGACCCCAACACTACCTCCGAGCTCACAGCCGAGGGGCTTTGCATTCACCTGAGCTGGCTGACCCCAACACTACCTCCGAGCTCACAGCCGAGGGGCTTTGCATTCACCTGAGCTAGCTGACCCCGACACTACCTCCGAGCTCACAGCCGAGGCGCTTTGCATTCACCTGAGCTAGCTGACCCCAACACTACCTCCGAGCTCACAGCCGAGGGGCTTTGCATTCACCTGAGCTAGCTGACCCAAACACTACCTCCGAGGTCACAGCCGAGGCGCTTTGCATTCACCTGAGCTGGCTGACCCCGACACTACCTCCGAGCTCACAGCCGAGGCGCTTGGCATTCTACTGAGCTGGCTGACCCCAACACTACCTCCGAGCTCACAGCCGAGGCGCTTTGCATTCACCTGAGCTGGCTGACCCCAACACTACCTCCGAGCTCACAGCCGAGGGGCTTTGCATTCACCTGAGCTAGCTGATGATGTTGGTGCAAAATGTAAGCCTTTTGCGAGCGCTGTCTTTATATGCATTCAGATGGCTTTCTGAATTAGCTGAAACTCGTCAGCAATACCGATTAAAATATATAAAAAAACGTGAGTAAAAAATGTCTCGCGTAACACTATTTAATTACATTTATGAGACTTCTCACCTGTGTGAGTTCTCAGATGTACTCGTAATGGACTGTTTCGAGCAAACCGACGGCGACAAAGCTTACATTCATATGGCTTCTCACCAGAGTGTGTTCTTGAATGTCGTTCTAAATGACACTTTTGAATAAATTGCTTCCCACAATTATAACAAGTATACGGCTTCTCACCAGTGTGAGTCCGTAAATGTTTATGTAAACTACTGTTATGAGCAAATCTACTACGACAAATATTACATTCGAATGGTTTTTCACCAGTGTGTGTACGCAAATGTGTTAATAAAGCACACTTTTCATAAAATTGCTTTCCACAACTATTACATGTATATGGCTTCTCCCCAGTGTGAGTTCTCAGATGTACTCGTAATGCATTGTTTCGAGCAAACCGACGGCGACAAAGCTTACATTCAAATGGCTTCTCACCAGTGTGTGTTCGTAAATGTCTTTCTAAATAACACTTGTGAATAAATTGCTTCCCACAATTATTACAAGTATATAGCTTCTCTCCAGTGTGAGTTCTTAAATGTACATGTAAATTACTCTTATGAGCAAATTTAATATGACAAATATTACATTCAAATGGTTTCTCTCCAGTATGTGTCCTCAAATGTTCTGCTAAAGTACCCTTTAGATTAAATTGCTTCTCACAATGATTAGATATATATGGCTTCTCATCCGTGTGAGTTCTTGAGTGTCTTTGTAGTTTACTCTTCCACTGAAACTGCTTGAGACAAACTTGGCACTGGTGCCTTGTGTCAGCGCTCTGCGCGCGCGGGTCTCTCTGAGGCTCGCCATCATTACCGTTCCGTGAACTTCCTGCCACAGGCTGTTGGCCCTCTGCTGCGCCATCTGCAATACATTTGCTGATTTGAAACCCTTAGACTTAGGCACAATCAAAATAAATTAGTGGAAATCTGACATAAACGCTTACAACTAAAAGAGGGCGTTCATAGACTCGTTGAACTCAAAATATGTTGCAATGTAAAAAGCACTACTTTTATATTCTTTCATGCTGGTCTGGAAGAAAAGAAGAAAATAAATATAGAATATACCAACTGCTTTTCTTCGCGTGCAGACCGTAAAAGCCGGTCAAGGGACTGGGCGAAAACACTAACACGCTAAATGTGGCCTTTCAGTTTTATGACTTTGGGCTCTGTCTACCCCGCATAGAATAAGGACGTGATAATGTGTATGAATGTATTTATATTATTATAAGGAACTAGTTTTTGCCCGCAGCGTCACCCGCGTAGACTACACAAATTAGATTGTTTTCTTTTTTTTTGCAGTTTATTAAAATCCAATAAATGGATTATCTAGGGGCACGGGAGCACCAAGTTGAAAGCGGCACGCCCGGCCGTACCATCCTTTTATCGAAGCATTTCAGGCCATTTTCGACGCCCTATAACTGCGTTGTGGATAAAACCAGGAGTCCGAATTTTCAGTTACGAAGCAGGCATTGTATAGACACGGTATTATTTCAAATTTTATTCAATTTGAATCACTCCCGACACCGACAGACCGACAAAACTCTATGGCACTTCTAGCAGACATAGAAATGTAAAATTTAGAATAGTTCTCTCAGTTCTTCTGCCGTCTAAAGTTGTGAGAGCCATGTAATACCAAGTCAGTTAATGTTTTAAATAAGTACATCGACATGGCAATCGCGTCAATTATGACTTAATTGTGAGATACATCGTGTTTTCATGCGATGGCCAAGTCATTCTGTTTATTTAAAACATTAACCGACTTGGTGTTACATGGATAATAATAAATAAATAAATACGGACAAATCACACAGATTGAGCTAGCCCCAAAGTAAGTTCGAGACTTGTGTTATGGGATACTAACTTAACGATACTATATTTTATTACATATATAGATAAACATCCAAGACCCAGGTCAATCTGAAAAAGATCATTTTCTATAAATAAATAATAAATAAAAATAAAAAATAAAAATTATTTATTTCAGACAAAAGTCCATATTAGTGTGTCGTGTGTACAATATTCAATGTTGTAATAATTTAAATTTTAATACCAACGGTTTATTACATTATTATGGAGGTCTGTGTGCCTCTTATAAATGTCGGCATCCATTCTCTCATCTATGAGCCTCAGGACTCCGTTGGAGCTTCCTCTCATCCTTCGTACCATCGAGGCAGATTTTTTGCGAATGATGGCATAGAAATCATCTATGCCAGCATCCGCAAACATGCCTGATGCACTACAGAATCGAGGGAGCCTCAGCAAAGCCCTGAAGGTATTGTTATACTGAATCCGCAGAGCATTATAGGTTTTAGACTTAAAGTTGGTCCATAGAGCACACGTGTAGAAGGTTTGACAATATGCTCTAAAAAGGGTAAGTTTGACTTGTACATTACAGCGTGTGAATCTATGAGCCAACATGTTGCCTCTGACTGACAATGCTCTGCGTTCCCTCTCAATGTCTAACTCATCCTTTAAATCTTCAGTTACAATATGCCCCAGGTACTTAAACTGTGCAACACGTTTCAAAGGTAAACCATTCAGCATCAGTGGTGGAATATTAATAGGTTCTTTCAGCTTGCCCTTAAACAACATAAACTCACTTTTAAGTTCATTATATTTTAACCCGTGTTGCACAGCATAAGCCTCACACACTTGAAGTATCTTTCTTAAACCACCGATAGAGGGGCTGAGCAACACCATGTCGTCTGCATAGCTAAGGTTGTTTACAGCTATGTCATCAATTCTGCAGCCGACATTCATGCTGCTCAGCTCCTCAATCAGTTCATTTATGTATAAATTAAATAATCTGGGAGAGGAAAGTCCACCTTGCCTCACACCACAATTCAAAGAATACTCATCTGACTGAGCATTCGCCCATTTAACTACATTTCTTTGGTTTTGATACCAGTGAGATAAAAGGCCAACCACTTCTGGAGATATACCAACTTTCTCAAGTTTAGCCCAAAGTACATCATAGGACACTAGGTCAAAGGCATTTGATAGGTCAAGAAAGCCAGCATAAATTGGTGTACTTCTTTTTACATAATAATTTGTGACATATTTCAGAGTTAAGACAGCACTCTCAGTTGAAAGGTTTTCACGGAAACCAAATTGGCAGTCATGAAGTTGAATTTTTTCTGCCAAAATAATATCCACTATTCTGTCCAATGTTTTTGCTAGTACTGTTGCTAATGATATTGGTCTGTAATTACTTCTATTTGCCATATCCCCTGAAGTGTTTTTTACAAGAGGTATTACAACTGTTTTCATTAAGGCAGGTGGTAAGTAAGAATGTCTAATGCAGAATGTAAACAATAATGACAGTACCCTATTAATGTGTGGCCCTGCATGCTGCAAATGCTCAATACTGAGCCCATCATGGCCTGGAGATTTTCCCCTTTTCATGTTCTTAATTGCTTTACAAACATCTTTACTTGATATTCCCAATGGGTTCTCCACATGAGTAGGCTCACCACTAAGCACCTCTCCCGGCCCCAGTCTAGAGTCTATTCTAAAATGATCCTTAAATGAGTTAGCGATGCTCTGCGGATCAGCAATACCATCAATACTTACAGGTAATTTAGCTCTACTATTAAGACCCCGGGTGCTCTTCCAGAATTTACTAAAATGTTTAGCAGAATGCTGAGAAGCCAATATATCCATACGTATTTGTTCCTGATTTTGTTGACAATATTTTAATTTTGATTTGAAAATCTTACGGCTTTGATACATTCTGTCATATATGGGCCCCTGCCTGGGCTTACCACATAAACAATACATCTGAAAATCTGATCTAGCCTGCCTATGGGCTGCTGCTACATGCTTATTCCAACCCCTTAAGGATTTTCCTCTAACATGCTTTTTAGGGACTTTACTACGACTTTCAATAGATGCTTGTCGCAATGTGTTAACAATCTTATCATAAAATGAATTTATAACAGCTTTATGGGATGCATCCCTACACATACTATCTGCACACTTATAGAAAACAGCAGGAAAATCAATTAATTTTAATTTTTCATTACAAATTGAGAGATACCTTTCGATTTCTTCTTGGCTTCTAATACCCCAAACTACATTATTCACTGGTTCATAAGTCACTGAGTATTTATTATGATTTAAACTAAGGTTGCAGTCAATTACCAATGGGTAATGATCAGACCAAAATACATCATACAATATTGTCATCATCATCTATCTTGACCTGATCGGAGATCGAACCCGGGCCCATCCGTGTCGCAGGCCGGCGTGTTGACCGCTCCGCCACACATATTGTTCACTACTTTCTTGGTATTATTACCTAAGGGTGACACAATATTATACTCTCCCGAATTTGTGCTGAGTTGTACAATTAGAGAAAACTAAATACTCCCACATTATATGTATGGGAACTACAATAAAAAAAAATAGGACGTATGTAGACCTTAAACACACGTACCCGCTGGCCTCACCCCGTCCGTGGCGGTGTCGACAGCATCCTCTGACTCCGGCTCGATTTTGACCGCGACCACAGCCACAGAGAAGGACAGCGACTCACACAAGCCAATGGCCTTTCGGTCAATCACGGACACAGCCTGTTCTGTAATCAAAATCCGGATTTTACATCACGACCAGATTTGCATTCCCCGGCCAGCGGTTGCACGAAAATCAAGGAAACATGTCAACAGGCGATGTGGCTAACAACCCACCACTCTTTCGATTCCGTTATGTATAATTTAATAACTATATAGGGACATAACACACAAATTGAGCTAGCCGCACAGTAAGTTGTGAACTTGTGTCGCAGGACACTAACTCAACGATACTATATTTTATAGTATACTTATATAGATAAACATCCAAGACCAAAAAAAAAAAAAAAAGACATCCAAGACCCAGGTCAATATGAAAAAGATCTTTTTCCATCTTGACCTGACCGGGGATCGAACCCGGGACCCCCGTGTCGCAGGCTAGCGTGTTGACCGCTGCGCCACGGAGCTCGACATGTATGAACGTAATGTTGTTTTCGCCAAATGATATATTAATTTAAGAGTCCCACGTAAAGCCGCAATCCCATACAAACGTAGTTTCGTTTTAGTTTTACAACAGCTAAGCCAATCTCAACCAAATTTCGTACATACGACCGGATAAAGCATATTGATGTTTATAATCAGATTTCAATTTTAAAAACAATACCTATACAACATTACAGCGATTTGAAGTATCGTATCGAAAACTTGTACTCGGTGTTATTTTGTATAGGTATTGTTTTTAAAATTGAAATCTGATTATAAACATCAATATGCCTTATCCGGTCGTATGTACGAAATTTGGTTGAGATTGGCTTAACTGTTGTAAAACTAAAACGAAACTACGTTTGTATGGGATTGCGGCTTTACGTGGGACTCTTAAACAACATAAAAAGTAGTCAAATACGGATCGGACTCGCTAGGGGTACCGTACTAGCAAGTATCGATTAGTGTATCCACGTAACGAGCCGATTGCCTACGCAAAGGCTACTTTGTTTTTCATAGTGTTTGTTGATATGACAAGGTTATGTTTGCGGTTTATAATAATTTACTATATTTCTGAAAAACTGCAGATTATAAATATAAGAAATAAATTAGTATTCACGGCAACAATTTTTACAAAATATCGCCCATATAATACATAACGTATAGAAGAGAACCGCATGGCAGACATACACCGTTCACCATACGTCCCGGAGTATGGTGACCTAAAACACACGTACCCGCTGGCCCCTCCCCGTCCGTGGCGGTGTCGACAGCATCCTCTGACTCCGGCTCGGTTTTGACCGCGACCCTGGCGGGCGGCGTGTTGTCACAATATCCAGCCACAGAAAAAGACAGCGACGAACACAAGCCAATGGCCTCGCGGTCAATCATGGATATAGCCTTTTCTGTAATCTGTATTTATCTTATAAGTCATACAATACCAGATACATGTGATAATGTGTCTGGCATGAAATAATGATGACATGCAAAACATTTCGTATCATTCAAATCTATCTAATTTTGAGAATAATCAATTTCAAAATTTTATGTAGATGGAGGAAGGATGTTAATAGTGTCAATGTATCTACATAAATTTAGATAAAGACAGATACTGTGAAAAAACATGCACACAAGTAAAATGTGTGCCACAGAAAACAAGACAACTTTTTAGGGTTCCGTAGTAAACTAGGAACCCTTATAGTTTCACCATGTCTGTCTGTCTGTCTGTCTGTCTATCCGTCCGCGGTTTTACTCAGAGGCTATAAGTACTAGAAAGCTGTAATTTGGTATGAGTGTGTATATTAATCATGGCAAAAAAGTCGTAGAATAAAATCTTGAAAAAAAATTTTTTTTTGGGTAGCTCCCATACAAGTAAAGTGGAGGAGTATTTTTTTTTCTCTATTTACCCATCGTGTGGGGTATCGTTAAATAGGTCTTTCAAAAATATTGTGAGGTTGAGAACACCATTTTTCGATTTAGGGATCCGTTTCCGAAATATTTGGTTTTAAAGTGCAAAATTTTGTTAGAGGTACGTGTCCCCCCCCTCTATCTGCTAAACGGTTATATATGGATACGTGAAAAAAATTACAGCAGTAGTATATATACTGAAGTTGAAAGGAAAACTATCAGAGCTAGGTATTAAGTGCAAACTAAAAAGTTATAGGCAACCAACTTATAAAATGTACTGGAAAATGTAAAATTTCATACAAGCTTCATTGTTAGATGTTTTTGGTCGTTAAACTGTGAGGTGCGAGTGTAAACAGTGTGAACTCAAAGTTATCATTCGCAACTACGGAACCCTACACTGCGCGTGGCCCGACACGCACTTGGCCGGTTTTTTTTAACTTTACAATACTTGGATGTGACACATTTGAATCATTATAATTACAAAACATTGCTTGCAACCCTCCGTAAACAGTATCCCCCATAAATAAGGCAGTGTGTGCCATCCTGTCTGCTAAGTTGTGTAATACCTGACATTTCTCAGCAGTCTTAGCAACTTTAAGTGTTTGATTATGGTAGTGCAAAGTAAGTAATCAGATTACATTACCAACATACCTCTTCAGATGTCTCCAGCATAGCAGTCAGCACATTGTCTGCCTTGGTGGCGGTCACCATCAGCTGGAGGCTCTTGTTCAGCAGAGCGCGGCAGATGTAGCACGCTGCCACGGGCCTGTTCCCACTCACGAGCTGGAACATCATCCTAATGCAACAACACTTATACCAACACCTAACTCACCAAACTAACAGATGACTTAAGCTATCTGTAAAAACTGTAAATTCGTCTGCCACCAAGCCCATTTCTTCTTGTTCTTCAAATAATAATCTTCTTATCTGAATCTTCTTCTAAATATATACAAAGCAAAACTGACTCATCTATCAACGCACAGCCGAAACTACTGAACGAATTTCGCTGAAATTTGGAATACAGACAGTTGTAATGACGTAGGCATCCGCTAAGAAAGGATTTTTGAAAGATCACTCCCTAAGCGGGTAAAAGGCGGTTAAATTTTTATATGGAAGTCCGGCATTTTTAGAGTTAGAAGGCTGAAAATTACTTTTAAGGTTAACAATTACAGATAAACAATTGCGGTTACTAGGGTTTTTGAAAATTCAACTCCAGCCCAAAATTCAGCCCTTTGTCACCCCCTTAGGTGACAAAGGGCTTGAAAGTTCGTATTGGGAAACAAGATTCCAAACTTTTCAGGAGTACTTCAATCAATTAATGAGTAAACAAGTGTTTCAGGCTCTTTCAGAATTCAACCCCTAGAAGGTGGAAAAGGGGTGACATAAAACAACAACTATTTCACAAAATATGCACAAAAAACATTAAATAGACAAGAAGGTTTATACAATAGTTTATATATATTTGCACAAACATTTACATTATACACCTGCAGGGCTAACATGCGCGCCACGACAAAATTTTGTCGCGGCATTTTCTCGATTTGTGACGACATATCTCTATATGTCGACAGTCGGTAACATGGCAGCACACTTAAATCATGTCCTTTTGTCAAATGAAGACTTGACCACGACTTGACGACATTATGTCGACGGTCTCTAACATGCACTTCAAATTTTATCGATTTTTTACATTTGGATTCGATAAGATTGTCGTCGAATTTTTCTTCGACGACAAACGACGAGAAAATATAACACTCGAATTTGTGCCTGCAAAAATGTTCAAACTGCTCAAATGAAAGACTGAGGTATTCGTATTTTTTTTGGATACCTATAATCTATATGTTTCAGGCAAAACCCTATTTCAGGATGAACTAGTTTGGCCTAGGCCGAACTGAATTTGCATATTATTCAAACCTTTTTAAAGGCTTAAGGGGTGCATTGATACACACATTGATTACCAAAGTTACATCATTTCTGGAATTGTGTTTTCCAGGGTGAAGATTTCGAAAATAACGTCAGTTTTGAAATCCAAGATGGCGGACGCGAATTCTCATGAAAAATTGTCATGGTTGTCATCTTGTTGGTTTTCCGGGGCGTAGATTTCGAAAATGACGTCGGTTTTGAAATCTAAAACGAACTTCACTTCGAAAACCCCATAAAACGATACACATGTCGATTTTTAATGAAAAAGTCACGTCCTTCGTTTTGGATTCCAAAACTGACGTCATTTTCAAAATCTACATCCCTAAAAACCCACATAACGATACCCATGTCGATATTTTATAAAAAGTCGTGTCCGCCATCTTGGATTTTAAAATTGACGTCATTTTCGAAATCTACACCCCAAAAAACCTATATAATGACACCCATGATAATTTGTCACAAAAAATCGCTTCCGCCATCTTGGCTTTATAACTGACGTCATTTTTGAAATCTATATCCTGAAAAACGCATATAACTACACCCATGTCAATTTTCATGAAAAGTCATGTCCACCATCTTACAACGACATTTGATATCATAATTGTAAGATTTAACAATAGTTTCATCTTTATCTTTATTCTTGTTTAAAAAAAATCTTTTCATTATTATTTTCCGCGCCTTGGTAACCATGGTTACGCTGTAAAAAACACACTGAATATCGGTGTTGTAATTTTAAAATAAAACTTGACGTTTCGAGAAGTGATAGCCAAGTCACGACGAGATACTTCTCTTTCATGGCGCGCATGTTAGGGTATTCGACATAATTGTCGAATTCGACAAGATATGTCATGTCGTCTAAGAGATATGTCGTGGCGCGCATGTTAGCCCTGCTGAACAAAAAAGTTTTTATTTAAAAATTAAATAACCGAACTTCACGCGGACGAAGTCGCGGGCAAAAGCTAGTAATAAATATAAATCAGGACAAATCACACAGATTGAGCTAGCCCCAAAGTAAGTTCGAAACTAATGTTATGGAATACTAAATCCAAAATACTATAATTTATAATGGAAACTTATAAATCCTTATCAAAACATCCAAGACCCTGGTCAATCTGAAAAAGACTTCAAGATGGATCTTGACCTGACCGTGGATCGAACCCGGGACCATCCATGTCGCAGGCAGGCGTGTTGACCGCTACTCCACAGAGCTCGTCTTCTTCATTTTGGGAGTCTGTTCCTCTACTATCAAAAAACTTAGAGATGTTATAGATAGTCAAACCTCGAGTAGCAACTATGTTCACTTCAGAAAGTAAACAACGACAGCACAGTCAAATCCAACAACCCATCTTTCTCTTTCCCCATGGAGTCTAATAATAAACTGACTGAAATTGAAAGACTAATAGACCTTAACTAGTAGACACTTACCAAAGCACCCGTCAACTTCTCGTACACGAGTTGCAGGGCAGTGCCGTCAATGTTGCTCAGGAGCGCGTCCATCGAGAGGCAGACGCGGCAAACTGCTGGACTCCGATGCATCTTGTGAAAGGTTATTTGTTTGGATTTTAAATTTTCAGTTCAGTTCTCCAAGTAACAAAAAGGTGAATTTTGACTGCAGTTATACGACTGTTAGTGTATATTACACAATATTAATACATTATTATGTTTTTGAAACGTGTGTGTCAAAACATCGCAACAAACAAACAAACGTGATGAAAACATTTTATTTCGCCGTTTTGTCATTGACAGTTTGTGCCGGCTATTGTGCTTTTTCCATAGAACTATAAAGCCGACTACATTGCACCGGGTCGGGCCGGTCCGGGGTGGGAAAAATTCCGGACCTACTAGAGCAGTAGTACTCACTAGGTAGGCCATAATAGATATCAGAATATTTACTGTAGGCTATTCTTAGTAGTGGTCTCTACAATATAAGTATAGAAAAAATCGCCGATACATGCCCTTTTGATATGATTGATACTGATACTTTAAAAAAAAGAAAAACTATTAAGAAAAAAGACAGCACAACAATCTGTCAATCACCGCCGAAAAACTTGCGAAAAACCTTGGATCCCTATAAAGTTTGTGGAAAAACCAAAGGTTTGTCAAATCGGTCAAATGAAATGATGTTTGTTTTACGTTTTACATTTTCGTTGTTTTGATTGCGATGTTTCGTTGACGTTGAAAACACATGTTTCATATACATTTATTATTAATTCAATAATCCACAGTCGTATAACTGCGGTCTTCACCATTTTATAACTTGTTACTTGGACTACTGACCTGCAAGTTTTTTTTATATTCAGTCCAAACAATTAACCTTACACAAGATGCATCAGAGTCCAGCAGTTTGCCGCATCTGCCTCTCGATGGACGCGCTCCTGAGCAACATTGACGGCACTGCCATGCAACTCGTGTATGAGAAGTTGACGGGTGCTTTGGTAAGTGTCAATCAATCAGTTCATTTATGATCAAATTCCATGGGAAATGAGAATGGCTGTAGGTTTTGAAGGTGCTGCTGTTTCTTAACTTCTCGAAAAAATAACAAGAAGCTGTACATCACTTAATCATTAAATTATCAGATCAGTCAAGTCAGGTTGATATGTGTAGTATGTAAATAACTAATATTAGAGTCACATAGTTGTTATTTAAAATCACAGTTGCTATTTAAAATTACTAATAGCATTAGTATAGTTTGATGATTTAAGTGTTGTGATATGTTTAAGGTGTGAGTGTTGTTAATTCACTAGTATGTTGTTGCAGTTTGTGAGAGAGAACAGGCCCGTGGCAGCGTGCTACTTCTGCCGCGCTCTGCTGAACAAGAGCCTCCAGCTGATGGTGACCGCCATCAGGGCAGACAATGTGCTGACTGCTATGCTGGAGACATCTGAAGAGGTATGCCGGTTATATTATCTGATTACTAACTTTCCACAACCATAATCGCTAAGGCTGCTGAGAAATGCCAGGTATCACTCAACTTAGCAGCATCCTGTCTGCTTAGTAGTCTCACGCACTACTTTTTTATGGAGGATACTACTATGGAGGGTTGCAAGCAATGTGTTGTAAACAAAATGATCCGAGTGTGTCCCATCAAAGTATTGAAATGTATTGTTTTCTGTAGTACACATTTTACTTGTGTGCATGTTTTCTCACAGGGTCACCCTGTATCTAATGAACATTGACAATATTGACATCCTTTCTCCATCTACTTAATATTTCCAAATTGATTATCTAGATAGATTTGAATGATTCATATTTTTTGCATATCATTATCATACATTATCACACGTATCTGGTATGACTTATAAGATAAATTCAGATTACAGAAAAGGCTATATCTGCGATTGACCGCTCGGCCATTGGCTTGTGTGCGTCGCTGTCCTTCTCTGTGGCTGAATGTTGTGACACCACGCCGCCCGCTAGGGTCGCGGTCAAAACGGAGCCGGAGTCAGAGGATGCTGTCGACACCGCCACGGACGGGGAGTGGCCAGCGGGTACGTGTGTTTTAGGTCTCCATATGTCACGGTTTCTCTTCAGTTCAACGTTTTACCCGCTTAAAGTACTTCCTGTGGACATTCAACCTAAACCGTGAAGTTGTTAGAACTAGACAAAAAAACTTTATTGTACGGGACTCTCCGTGTGCGAGTCTGACTCGCCCTAAGCCGGTATTTTCTTTTCCATACCTCTAGGCCCGTGTAAACGTGTCGTTTATGTATTTTGTGTACTCAAGCTCTGTCTTTTCCGTATAGCATAAAGACGTGATAATATTAATGAAGCGTGTGACGAAAAAGAGCCGTGTAAACTATATTTTTAATTTTTTATCAGCAATATACATGGCGAAATTTTGATCGTTCTGGACCCTTAAAGGGGTGATTCAGCCCGTCGATATGAACCATTTTTCCTATGGGACCAATGCTGGAAACTCAAATTTTATTTCGACATTTTCATACAAAAGTGTTCAGCCGCCCGGGCAATTTGTATAGGAATGTCGAAATTTTTTTCGAGTTTACAGCATTTGTCCCATAGGAAAAGTTGTTTATATTGACAGGCTGAATCACCCCTTTAATGGTCCGGAACTATCAAAATTTCACCATGTATATGTAAGAGATATTTCGCTGATACAAGTATGACATGACATTCATATAGGTGTAAAATTGAATCTAAATAGTGGTAGGTTGCTAGCTACATTTATTTATTTTTAATTCTAGATTTTGTCCAATCGGCTGGTTTTTACGGTCTAGGTGGGGAAAGAAGCAGCATTCTATGTTTTTTATTTTCCCAGAACAGCTTGGAAAATCTTAAAACATGAAGAAAACAAAGTATCGTTTACGAAGTTTTGCTCCGCGTCACTAGTGTGCCGTTTCCAGCAGCCAGGATTGAAGGCATTTAATGGGATATCGCAGATAGAATATTGATTTTGGGTTTTAATGATTATTGTGAAAGTGAAGGATGAAAAAGGTCCATATTTAGTTTAATCAGGGCATTATATTGTCTTTGATCAGGGTCAGGCGAAAGTTCATTGGAGCCCAATGCTCAATTAACTGGGTGACCCAAAGACCCAAGTTAGTTAAAAAGTATACGTATGTTACGTTTATTTTCTCATTAATTGGCGCTAATTTCAATTTTGTTGTATGAAAAAACATGACAAATAATGAGAATGTGAAATTACGCAACAGTAACAAATTGACCCTGATGACGTTTTGCGAAAGTGACGTTCTGCATCACGACCCTCTATACTTCTCGAATACCTAGAAGATTTGAGAAGTAAGGGAGTTTTTTGTGTACCTTTGCAACCGCTAGAATGGTCTGGCAGTTTACATATATTTTTTAAACAATTGAAAGAATGTGCCCTCAAAATTGTAGCCTTGTGGGAGCAGGTTATGAATTACCGTCCCAATGACAAATTTGCTATCGTCTGGCACACACTTGCAACCATCAAAAGAAGTAGGCGATTTTTTTTACACTTAAACATACTTAAATTATAACATATTAAAATTGTAGCCTTGTGGCAGAAGTTTACGAAAATTATTTTTTTTGCATTTTCAAAAATTTATGGATGCTGACGCAACCACGATATCCTTGCCAGACCGGTACTTTCATAATTAGAAGATATTAAAATATAATTTAAAAAATTTCTAGCTTCGTGGGAAACGGTTTAGTCAGATGGTTCGCTAGCTCTTAATCTAAATGAAGTGTGTTTATATTTGGATTATTTCCCTGGTTTAAATCAACAAATGTATTACAGATGGCGCGGCAGAGGGCCAACAGCCTGTGGCAGGAAGTTCAAGGAACGGTAATGATGTCGAGCCTCAGAGAGACCCGCGCGCGCAGAGCGCTGACACAAGGCACCAAGTTATCCAAGTTTGTCTCAAGCAGTTTCCGTCAAAGAGCGCACTACAAAGACATATACGAACTCACATTAATGAGAAACCACATGAGTGTAATGACTGTGGAAAGCACTTTAATCGAATTGGTCATTTAGACAGACATTTCAGAACTCACACTGGTGAGAAACCATATACATGTAATGACTGTGGGAAGAAATTCCATCGAAAGGATTATTTAGAAAGACATTTAAGAACACACACTGGTGAGAAACCATTTGAATGTAATCATTGTGGTAAGCAATTTAGTCAAATTGGTCATTTAGAAATACATTTCAGAACTCACACTGGTGAGAAACCATATAAATGCAATGACTGTGAGAAGAAATTTCATCGTAAGGATCTTTTAGAATTACATATAAGAACACACACTGGTGAGAAACCATTTGAATGTAAGTTTTGTCACCGTCGGTTTGCTGCCCGCAATGGATATAATGTACATCTGAGAACACACACTGGAGAGAAGCCGTATAAATGTAATATTTGTCCAAGTAGATTTGCTCAGAACAGTACTTTACGTAAACATTTAAAATCTCATACTGGTGAGAAGCCATGAAAATGTGATTTCAAGTTACGCGAGACATACTTGGTTGGTATTGTAACCAATGGTTTCGCCCTTGTATTTTTGGCCGGTATCGCCGACAAGTGTCAGCCGATTCAGAAGAACGGTGTGCATTTCCCCAGCAGAAAAGTGTCGAATAATGAATGTTGACTACATCTATACTATATACTAGAATTGTTATTTAAAGCTCCCTTCAAATGTTTATATTAAGTTATTTTTAAGAAATTCGTCAAAGACTTATTCCGCCAGGGAAACGTTAGAAACGTCTCTCAGTTGTCGGTATGGTGTACGGCGCGGCGGCTGGTATCGTAATAAAAAACCCTATTATTTAAATAAATAAATAAATAAATATATACGGACAAATCACACAGATTGAGCTAGCCCCAAAGTAAGTTCTAATGAAAGACTTGTGTTATGGGATACTAACTCAACGATACTATATTTTATAACAAATACATATATAGATAAACATCCAAGACCCAGGTCAATCTGAAAAAGATCGTTTTCCATCTTGACCTGACCGGGAATCGAACCCGGGACCATCCGTGTCGCAGGCAGGCGTGATGACCGCTGCGCCACGGAGCTCGTCAATTTGGTGGAGTACTGGTCTCCAAACTGAACTGATTTACTGTGGATTTTACGGATGCTTATATACTATAGTGTTTACGTAAATAGATACGTCACATGACCTTTACTTAATCTAATACATATTTTAGAAGATAATATTGAACAAAGGGTTTATTGAGGGTCATCTTGACGAGCCAGTGACGCGTGACGTCACATGCTACGTCATGCACTATGTCGGAGGATTTAGGTGATGGCAACTGCGATAGTTGCGTGTCGTCATCTACATCTTCCCCCTTTTTTTGTTTTTTTTTAGACAAAAATGAACAATAATTTTTGGCTTTATAAAAAATTAAAACAAACAAAAAAAATACAGTACTAAAATAATTTTTGGGTTTGTTATAAGTGTAACTTATACATTCCTCTCATTCCCCTGATTTTTTATTTTCTTTTAAGTTTTACAACCAGTGCTCATTTTACAAATTTTAATTTTTTTTTTGTCTATCCCTACATATTATAAAACAAAGTCCCCCGCCGCGTCTGTCTGTCTGTCTGTCTGTCTGTTCGCGATAAACTCCAAAACTACTGAACCGATTTTCATGCGGTTTTCTCCAATGGATAGCGTGGTTCTCGAGGAAGGTTTCAGTATATAGTTTGTTAAGTTTTTGTATACATTTTTGTATATACCTGTGGTATATACCAACGATATTTGTTGGAGATGTCGTAAAAAAATGAGCCGTTTGGGAGCTTTCAACGAAAACGCTGTCTAAACCCTTTGAGATATAACAAAACAATGTATGGTGGAATTGTGTATCTTATTTTGGTCTACAGAAAAGTCCGTGATGGCATATGTCTATATGTTAAGGATAACATACTATATTCATTTTAATACACGAAATTTTGCTCACGTATTCCTCTTATGACGTAAGCATCCACTAAGGAAGAATTTTTCAAAAGTCATCCCCTAAGGGGGTGAAATAGAGGATTAAAGTTTATATGAAACTTTTTATTCCTTGGACATATTTGTATGAAATTTCGTGTGAATTGAGAACGGCAAAAATAAGTAACATTTTTAATACTTTCCCGAAATTAAACCTCTAAGGGGATAAATCTGGGTATAATATGTTTAGTTTACCGCTTTGTAGCGTCATATTTTATAATCTCCGCATTCCAAACCTGAAGTCACCGCGGACGAAGTCGCGGGTAACTGCTAGTGTCTAATAAAACTGGAGCGTTAGCATAAGCATAAAATTCTATTTAACTAGATTATACAATAGTCGTTATCTCTAATTAACAATATTAATTAATGAATAAAATATGCAGTTCCTATATGTAATATAATGTTTTACAATGTTTTAATTACAATTACTTATAATTATTATAGAGAAATAAAAAACCGGCCAAGTGCGTGTCGGGCCACGCGCAGTGTAGGGTTCCGTAGTTGCGAATGACAACTTTGAGTTCACACTGTTTACACTCACACCTCACAGTCTAACGACCAAAAACATCTAACAATGAAGATTGTATGAAATTTTACATTTTCCAGTACATTTTATAAGTTGGTTGCCTATTAGTTTGCACTTAGTACCCAGCTCTGATAGTTTTCCTTTCAACTTCAGTATATATACTATTGCTGTAATTTTTTTTACGTATCCATATATAACCGTTTAGCAGATAGAGGGGGGGGACACGTACCTCTAACAAAATTTTGCACTTTAAAACCAAATATTTCGGAAACGGATCCCTAAATCGAAAAATGGTGTTCTTAACCTCACAATATTTTTGAAAGACCTTTTTAACGATACCCCACACGATGGGTAAGTAGAGAAAAAAAAATTACTCCCCCACTTTACTTGTATGGGAGCTACCCAAAAAAAAATATTTTTTCAAGGTTTTTTTCTACGACTTTTTTGCCATGGTTAATATACACACTCATACCAAATTACAGCTTTCTAGTACTTATAGTCTCTGAGTAAAACCGCGGACGGACAGACAGACAGACAGACAGACATTGCGAAACTATAAGGGTTCCTAGTTTACTACGGAACCCTAAAAACAAATCTTTATACAATTTCTTATCTATTCACGACAACAATATTAGTATGTCACAAATACATAGTAATCAGATGAATGCTGAGTACGTGTGACAAGATTTATACGTCACAGATCTTCCTATTTCAACTTGTTGCAATAAGTAATACGAAGATGCATTTCCAAATTAGGGATAGCTTATACTATTGCTACGCATTACATCTTAAGTCTTGGACAAGCAACTACTTTGTACATTACTTTACCTCTATATAAGTTTTATCCAATCTGTACGATGCAGGCAATGGTGTTAGCCATACATCATACATGACGAGATGTTGATTGTAGGTTGTGGATGTTGGAGTGGAGACACAAGATCACGTCACGTAGAAAGTTGTTTATTTCTCTTGATATTACATGATTGTAGCTGGGCGTGACGGATCCCTTCTCGATGGCAGCACAGCAGCACTTGACCGCCGCTTGATTGTATCTCGGCTGCTGCTCGATAGTGTCTCGGCTGCCGTTCAAGAGTGTCTCAATTTGTTACTTAGTTTGGTTGTAATTATAGTGTTAAAACAGCTGACTCGCGCCCTACATGATGTAGGGCACGGGTCGGCCAAATGTGCGTGCTATGCTCGAACATACTCCCAACGCCAAAGGGATGAAAGGCCAATCGAGAAAGGGAACGCCACAAATGTCTTTACAAGATAAAAATGTAAATATAAATGTGTAAAAAAAGGTAAATATAAAATTGTAAACAGGAAATAACAAAACTAGTAAATTATTCTTTAACATGAAGATCGATTCTTCGGGGCTACGTGAGGTCATCGAGGCGCTGTGCTGGCGTAATCTGCGGTAGCAGAGCTTCCTCCCAACGACTCGATCCACTGGAGCAGTCCACTCGAAATTGCAGTAGAATCACGATGTTGAACTAGATGATACGATGCAGAGGATGCGTGCATAATCTCAGCATGCGATGTTGGATGTTGCTTGATTGTACGCCGCGAAGATGTTTAAATAATTAATTGACCTACATCGCAATAGGCATGCACTTTTCATGGCGCCGAGCGGTTTTGCAAGCTTGCAGTATGTTCCACGCGGCCTTGTTGCCATTGTCCATGTCGTTGACCTGCCGATGTGCGTCAAAACATGTGATCCACTGTTGCAGCGTATGCACTTCTTGCATATATCGTACGATCTTACGTAATATTTGTGTTTCCGATAGATTTGTTGAAATTAATTACATTCTTAGGATATTAAAATATTCTTGTCGCGAATAATTTCATCTTTTTAATAATTGTTGTATGTACTCCTTCTGAGTATTCTATTCTTGGGCAACGGAAGGCCTTTCCAGTCATCTCAAATTGACAGGATCTTGACGTAGATAATTTTCCAAAGATGATGTTTTCCAGTTGGAGTCGAGGACTCCCCGGCTGTTTGCGGCGAAGCTCTTGTGTTTGTTTGTATGACGCCCGGCTGGACTTGGAAACTCCCCGGCTGTTGCCGGCAGTAAAGCTCCAATGTTTGTTGTGTCCAGCTGAACGTGAAGACTCCACCACTGTGTGTAGCGAAGCTTCTTTGTTTGTGTTGTCCAGCCAGACGTGAAGACTCCACCAATGTGTGTAGCGAAGCTCCTTTTTTTGTGTTGTCCAGCCAGACGTGAAGACTCCACCAATGTGTGTAGCGAAGCTCCTATGTTTGTGTTTTCCAGCTAGACGTGAAGACTCCACCAATGTGTGTAGCAAAGCTCCAATGTATGTGGTGTCCAGCTAGACGTGGAGACTCCACCACTGTGTGTAGCGAAGCTCCAATATATGTGGTGTCCAGCTACACGTGGAGACTCCACCACTGTGTGCGGCGAATCTCCAATGTATGTGGTGTCCAGCTAGACTAGGAGACTTCACCACTGTGTGCGGCGAAGCTCCAATGTATGTGGTGTCCAGCTAGACGTGGAAACTCCACCACTGTGTGCAGCGAAGATCCAAAGTATGTGGTGTCCAGCTAGACGTGGAAACTCCACCACTGTGTGCAGCGAAGCTCCAATGTATGTTGTGTCCAGCTAGACACGGAGATTGCACCACTTGTGTAGTGACGTCCAATGTTGGGTTGTTGTGATGACTGGTCGGACCCCTTCTGATAGTTAGATGAAGTGAAATATATCGTAGAGCGGCTTTCCATGTTTCCAGTTCGCCGCTGATTCTGTACTCAGTGTGCTCACGCCCTTGTGATATATGCGCCTTCTCAATTCACCGGTGAGACCCGCTTGTGGGAGGCCGGTGAACCGATTCGCTATCGCAAAAGGGACATGTGAGTGAACACCACAGATCCTGTGCAGGATCCGGCTCGAAGGACCAAAACTATGTACGATGCAGGCAATGGTGTTAGCCAAACATCATACATGACGAGATGTTGATTGTAGGTTGTGGATGTTGGAGTGGAGACACAAGATCACGTCACGTAGAAAGTTGTTTATTATCTCTTGATATTACATGATTGTAGCTGGGCGTGACGGATCCCTTCTCGATGGCAGCACAGCAGCACTTGACCGCCGCTTGATTGTATCTCGGCTGCTGCTCGATAGTGTCTCGGCTGCCGTTCAAGAGTGTCTCAATTTGTTACTTAGTTTGGTTGTAATTATAGTGTTAAAACAGCTGACTCGCGCCCTACATGATGTAGGGCACGGGTCGGCCAAATGTGCGTGCTATGCTCGAACACAATGGATCCCCAAATAATAGTCACCTTATTGCGTCAATTAGCTTTTGTGTGAACTACGGCGTTCAACACTATTATACAACGTTCCGGGAGGTGGAACCAACCCGGATCGTGTATCGGGCGTGCATTGATGCGCCCTTTGGAGATCCATTATTATGCCCTCTTCAGGAGATGAGCCTCAGCACTTACCGCAAGGCCACGAAAACGCGCGTTGCGCGGCGGCGACGGGCTTCGGAGGCAGGCACATGCGGCGGAGGCAGGCGCACGCGGCAAGGTGTTCACGAGAACGGGCGGTGCGCTCGGGCGGCAGAGCACAGTAGACGTATTTAGGTCACAGAATAATAACTACATTCTTATTTTGCAATGACATTGTATTAGAATTATGTCATTGTTATTTTGGGTTGTATTAAAAATATTAATGTATGCATTTTTGTGGTACACATTACTGAGAAACTTTCACCTTTAGGCTTGGGGTTTAATATTTTGATTTATGTCTAGATGTATTATCTACTAGTGCCCGCGACTGCATCCGCGTGGGTTTCGGTTTTTTAATGAAACTTTGCAAGCCATTAGGGTTCCCTCTACCCTCCACTATCGTCATCGTCATGGTCATATCGTCATCGCCATCATTACCACTGGGCGCCACCGGAAACAACCGGGTACGACCAGGCACCACCAGGTACCAATAAACACGATCGGATACCATCGGGCACGTAAAGTAGACCATCGACTACAATCTTGTTACATCAGTTCCCAACTTCCCATTGAATTCCATTGGGCTACCATCTACTTCCATGTTTCTACTACTGAAAAATACTCCTACTTAACATCCAAACAAAAGTAGTAAGTAAACCAAACAAATGGTAACAAACATACAGACGAATTGAAGACCCAGTCCTTTTTAAAGTCGGTTACAAAATAATAAGAATATAAAAAGTATCAAAAATCAAATTTCAATTATGTACATTACAAAATAAATATTATTTTTATTTATATAGTACAAACAAACAAACTTAAGTTCAATTTAGAACCTCTTTCTTTTAAGTCGGTTGTAAATTACTCGTACGCGTACTCGTGAACGAGCCGTTATGTGGAGGTGCTGGTGGCCTTAGATTTCAATGGCCTGAGTGTGAACATTAGGAAGTCCCCCAGCGGATTATTCTGGTGGGTCGAGTGGGAGTGTCTGCCTTTCGAAGTGGATTTTCGGACCTTTTGGACTGTGCGTGATGTGGTGTGCGTGTTTTGTTTTTATTTTATTCCTTATATAGAGAAGTATTATTTTTGTGTATAAGATAATCTTTTTTATTAATTAAAACCTTTACATTTTCGCCTCGATCTTTTATTACCGAGTAGGGTCCTGAATAGATTGGATCTAATTTTTCTCTATTTTGTTTCTTAATTAAAATTAAATCTCCTTATTTATAGTTTTGATTACATTTTGTGTCATATCTAATTTTTCTGTTTTCCTGAGATAAAAGCAAATTATTCCTAGCATCCGTTTGGTATTTTTGTAATCTATATTGTAATTCTAATGGATACGAGTCATAGTTATATACTGGATCTATATTATGATTAATTATATTGCTAGGTAATCTACAGCTTTTCCCAAACACAAGTTCATACGGTGTATATTTTGTTGAAGTGAGTGTGCACCGATGTTTTGTATGAGAAACACCAATATTGTAACCAATTGCTCCACTTATGAGCTTGGTTGTCTGTTTGTATCCTCAAAAATGCTCCTAAATTTTCTAGTGAGTCTAGACTTTCATGATGGTAAACCGTAGATTGTATTTGTTTTATGTTTAAGATTTTACAAACATCACGCATAGTTGATGAAATAAATTCGGTACCCCTGTCTGTCCCTATTTCAAGAGGTATTCCGTATCGCAGTACAAAGTTATCTACGAGAGCGCGTGCTACTGTCTCCGATTCCTTATTTAGCAATGGATATGCTTCGATACACTTGGTAAGTTCACACTGTAGTGTTAATATATAGCAATATTTATTCACATCCTTAGTTAAGGGACCTACCAGGTCTAAAAATATTTTGTCTAGGGCTGTAGTAGCCGTGCTTGTGATACACATAGGTTGCCGAATATGTTTTGCATATTTCTGTTTCTGGCACTTATCACAAGCTGTGACAAATTCGAATACAAATATCTTTATTGTTCAACATAGGTATCTAAAGGTAACATATTGCATTATGTAGTTACACCATGTTCTGTCCTTAAAAGGGCGTACAATAATTTATAATCAAAATTTTTTTCATAACATTGAATTGAATTAATTAAGTCAAATATATCCAGGAGGTCAATCAATCTAAAACGTCAAATAATATATAAATAATAATGTCTAATCCAATAAAAATTTACATTAATAATTCTTATTCAAGTTGTCATTAAAATAATCATTAACAGAGTATAAGCATTTTTCCAACAGTAATAATTTCAATTTATTTTTAAAAAGTACAAGATTTAAGGATTTAATGTGATGGTAACTTATTATATAAGGTAGGACCCATACCAAAAATACTTTTTTTTAAAAGAGCTGTCTTATGATCACGTATTTCTAACTTTTGTGAATATTGTTTTCTTAAATGATTCACTCTTTTTCTTGTATCACACCATTTCGTAAAAAGATTTGGATTTGATTTCACAAAAACACATGTCTTAAAAATGTAAATGCATGGAAATGTCAGTATCTTTAGGGATTTAAAATGAGGTAAACAGCTATCTTGTGTTTGTAGACCACACATCGACCTTAAGCATCTTTTCTGTGCTCTAAAAACTTTAATCCAATCTCTTGATCCACCCCAAAATATAACACCGTAATTTAGTGTAGGTGTAACCAATCCGTGGTACGCAACTAAAGCCACATTTAATTTTACTTTAAAAAAAACTGAAATAACGCATAAGCGGAACTACTTAGCTTTTTGCAAACATTTTCAACATGTTTATTCCAAGTTAGTTTGTTGTCAATCGTTAATCCCAAAAATTTATGCGTCCCTACATATTCAACTAGATGGCCATTGTATTCAATATTTATATTCTATGGTATTCTTTTTTGATAAAAATGCATCAATTTAGATTTTACTTTGTTTATTTTTAAATTATTTAAATCCAATCATTTTATGATGTCATGCAATGTATTATTTATGTCAGTGTTGTATTCTCTAGGGTCCTTACAGTTTATTATTGCAGTGCTGTTGTCAGCAAATAGTATCATATGCTGCCGTACATGCCGAGGTAAGTCATTTATGTAGATTAGGAATAATAGGGGTCCCAATACGCTACCTTGGGGTACACCATATCTATTAATCCGATTGTCAGAAACATGGACTTTCTCTTGATTAGTATTTGGACATAAACTATTTATCTCAACATCTTCTATTTATCATACACATCTTTTATTTCGAATATGTCTTTACTCATGCCAGGCCAATAATCGTGACTCTTAATATTATTCGTCATCCTTCGTCCCACTAGTGGGTAATATGTGAAAATCATTTAATATGACGCGCCTGTCGTCTTTATTAATTATTTTTATGACACCTTTTAATATGCATAAACGGGGTCCGGACCTATTTTTACACATTTATTATATTGATTGAGTTAACTCTTTTATTTCATTTGCCGTGTCATTATTGCGTATTATGCACAATTCCTCTATACGTAGTGTCCTGCAAAATGCGTCTAATTCACTCACGAAGAATGCTCGATTACTACGTGCTCGTGAATTAGGGTTGACACACATTGTATTAGTTTCAGGCGAATAAATGAATATTTTATTTTCACTTGTTTCATAATTATTTGTTTTGATCATGCAATTATATTGTTTTTCATCATAGTTTAATTCCGGTAAACATTTCGGTTTTTTAATTATCTCAATTATTTTTGGATGGCCAGTCCAATCATCTTTTGAGGTTTCCTCTCTTGAGCTAGATGGGTTTTCTTGCACTTTCAGTCGTTTATTTTGAGCTCTTGACATCACTGACATAATGTGCTGACTCATGGTTTTTAACTCCTCACTCGTAATTTCTATTCGAGACAATGCGTCTGCAGCTACATTATCCCTTCCTTTCAAGTACGTTACAGTGAAGTCATATTCTTCTAAACATAGTCGGAATTTGGTAAGTCTACTGGATGGGTTACTCATTTTAAATAAATAGACTAATGGTCGATGATCCGTTATTATCTTGAACTTCCTTCCATAAAGGTAAGGGCAGTGGCGGCCGCTCCTTAAGTGCACTCGTGCACTGCACTACCAGATTTTTGTATTTTCCAATTTTTTTTTTGACCCGAATATTATTTATCCATCAATATGTAACTTAAATTACACACTGTAGAAATATTAAAAAAATATTTTCAAACAAGCTTGATCTTTATTGTTTAACATTTAAGACTCATTTTAGCTAAACCAAAAATTGGGCGAGCGCTTTCAAAGTGCGCACGAACCGTCTCCATAGAAACTATATGCAATGAGACAGAAATGCCCCGGCAGGTGAAACGGAAGATGATCCGTACTCAATGTATGAGAAAAATTGAAAAATTGGGACGGCGCTCGAGTTCCGAATACTAGATCGGGCTCGCTCGGGCGGCATCGGCCGGGGTGTCTCACTCGCTCGTTGAAGATTTTTGTTGCGAAGGCGTGTCCTTGACCTTACTCAAATCAGTTTGTTTGTTTTATTTCGCACCTGTGACATGGTGTGAGCGCGAAATTACCCAATAATTAATTATAGTTATTAAGTCTTTGGACAAGCAACCACTTTGTACATTACTTTACCTCTATATAAGTTTTATCCAATGGATCCCCAAATAATAGTCACCTTATTGCGTCAATTAGCGATGAGCTGTTGTGTGAACCGCGGCGTTCAAAACTATTATACAACGTTCCGGGAGGTGGAACCAACCCGGATCGTGTATAGGGCGTGCATTGATGCGCCCTTTGGACATCCATCATTATGCCCTCTTCAGGAGATGAGCCTCAGCACTTATGTGGAGGTGCTGGCGGCCTTAGATTTCAATGGACTGAGTGTAGGAAGTCAAAGGAAGTCCCCCAGCGGTTTATTCTGGTGGGTCGAGTGGGAGTGTTTGCCGTTTGAAATGGAATTTTCGGACCTTTTGGACTGTGCGTGATGTGGTGTGCGTGTTTTGTTTTTTTTTGTATATTATTCCTTATATAGAGTAGTATTATTTATATGTATAAGGTAACCTTTTTATTAATTAAAACCTTTACATTTTCGCCTAGATCTTTTATTACCGAGTAGGGTCCTGAATAGATTGGATCTAATTTTTCTCTATCTTGTTTCATAATTAAAATTAAATCTCCTAATTTATAGTTAATTTGATTACATTTTGTGTCATATCTAATTTTTCTGTTTTCCTGAGATAAAAGCAAATTATTCCTAGTATCCGCTTGGGATTTTTGTAATCTATATTTTAATTCTAATGGATACGAGTCATAGTTATATACTGGATCTATATTATGATTAATTATATTGCTAGGTAATCTACAGCTTTTCCCAAACACAAGTTCATACGGTGTATATTTTGTTGAAGTGAGTGTGCACCGATGTTTTGTATGAGAAACACCAATATTGTAACCAATTGCTCCACTTATGAGCTTGGTTGTCTGTTTGTATCCTCAAAAATGCTCCTAAATTTTCTAGTGAGTCTAGACTTTCATGATGGTAAACCGTAGATTGTATTTGTTTTATGTTTAAGATTTTACAAACATCACGCATAGTTGATGAAATAAATTCGGTACCCCTGTCTGTCCCTATTTCAAGAGGTATTCCGTATCGCAGTACAAAGTTATCTACGAGAGCGCGTGCTACTGTCTCCGATTCCTTATTTAGCAATGGATATGCTTCGATACACTTGGTAAGTTCACACTGTAGTGTTAATATATAGCAATATTTATTCACATCCTTAGTTAAGGGACCTACCAGGTCTAAAAATATTTTGTCTAGGGCTGTAGTAGCCGTGCTTGTGATACACATAGGTTGCCGAATATGTTTTGCATATTTCTGTTTCTGGCACTTATCACAAGCTGTGACAAATTCGAATACAAATATCTTTATTGTTCAACATAGGTATCTAAAGGTAACATATTGCATTATGTAGTTACACCATGTTCTGTCCTTAAAAGGGCGTACAATAATTTATAATCAAAATTTTTTTCATAACATTGAATTGAATTAATTAAGTCAAATATATCCAGGAGGTCAATCAATCTAAAACGTCAAATAATATATAAATAATAATGTCTAATCCAATAAAAATTTACATTAATAATTCTTATTCAAGTTGTCATTAAAATAATCATTAACAGAGTATAAGCATTTTTCCAACAGTAATAATTTCAATTTATTTTTAAAAAGTACAAGATTTAAGGATTTAATGTGATGGTAACTTATTATATAAGGTAGGATCCATACCAAAAATACTTTTTTTTAAAAGAGCTGTCTTATGATCACGTATTTCTAACTTTTGTGAATATTGTTTTCTTAAATGATTCACTCTTTTTCTTGTATCACACCATTTCGTAAAAAGATTTGGATTTGATTTCACAAAAACACATGTCTTAAAAATGTAAATGCATGGAAATGTCAGTATCTTTAGGGATTTAAAATGAGGTAAACAGCTATCTTGTGTTTGTAGACCACACATCGACCTTAAGCATCTTTTCTGTGCTCTAAAAACTTTAATCCAATCTCTTGATCCACCCCAAAATATAACACCGTAATTTAGTGTAGGTGTAACCAATCCGTGGTACGCAACTAAAGCCACATTTAATTTTACTTTAAAAAAAACTGAAATAACGCATAAGCGGAACTACTTAGCTTTTTGCAAACATTTTCAACATGTTTATTCCAAGTTAGTTTGTTGTCAATCGTTAATCCCAAAAATTTATGCGTCCCTACATATTCAACTAGATGGCCATTGTATTCAATATTTATATTCTATGGTATTCTTTTTTGATAAAAATGCATCAATTTAGATTTTACTTTGTTTATTTTTAAATTATTTAAATCCAATCATTTTATGATGTCATGCAATGTATTATTTATGTCAGTGTTGTATTCTCTAGGGTCCTTACAGTTTATTATTGCAGTGCTGTTGTCAGCAAATAGTATCATATGCTGCCGTACATGCCGAGGTAAGTCATTTATGTAGATTAGGAATAATAGGGGTCCCAATACGCTACCTTGGGGTACACCATATCTATTAATCCGATTGTCAGAAACATGGACTTTCTCTTGATTAGTATTTGGACATAAACTATTTATCTCAACATCTTCTATTTATCATACACATCTTTTATTTCGAATATGTCTTTACTCATGCCAGGCCAATAATCGTGACTCTTAATATTATTCGTCATCCTTCGTCCCACTAGTGGGTAATATGTGAAAATCATTTAATATGACGCGCCTGTCGTCTTTATTAATTATTTTTATGACACCTTTTAATATGCATAAACGGGGTCCGGACCTATTTTTACACATTTATTATATTGATTGAGTTAACTCTTTTATTTCATTTGCCGTGTCATTATTGCGTATTATGCACAATTCCTCTATACGTAGTGTCCTGCAAAATGCGTCTAATTCACTCACGAAGAATGCTCGATTACTACGTGCTCGTGAATTAGGGTTGACACACATTGTATTAGTTTCAGGCGAATAAATGAATATTTTATTTTCACTTGTTTCATAATTATTTGTTTTGATCATGCAATTATATTGTTTTTCATCATAGTTTAATTCCGGTAAACATTTCGGTTTTTTAATTATCTCAATTATTTTTGGATGGCCAGTCCAATCATCTTTTGAGGTTTCCTCTCTTGAGCTAGATGGGTTTTCTTGCACTTTCAGTCGTTTATTTTGAGCTCTTGTCATCACTGACATAATGTGCTGACTCATGGTTTTTAACTCCTCACTCGTAATTTCTATTCGAGACAATGCGTCTGCAGCTACATTATCCCTTCCTTTCAAGTACGTTACAGTGAAGTCATATTCTTCTAAACATAGTCGGAATTTGGTAAGTCTACTGGATGGGTTACTCATTTTAAATAAATAGACTAATGGTCGATGATCCGTTATTATCTTGAACTTCCTTCCATAAAGGTAAGGGCAGTGGCGGCCGCTCCTTAAGTGCACTCGTGCACTGCACTACCAGATTTTTGTATTTTCCAATTTTTTTTTTGACCCGAATATTATTTATCCATCAATATGTAACTTAAATTACACACTGTAGAAATATTAAAAAAATATTTTCAAACAAGCTTGATCTTTATTGTTTAACATTTAAGACTCATTTTAGCTAAACCAAAAATTGGGCGAGCGCTTTCAAAGTGCGCACGAACCGTCTCCATAGAAACTATATGCAATGAGACAGAAATGCCCCGGCAGGTGAAACGGAAGATGATCCGTACTCAATGTATGAGAAAAATTGAAAAATTGGGACGGCGCTCGAGTTCCGAATACTAGATCGGGCTCGCTCGGGCGGCATCGGCCGGGGTGTCTCACTCGCTCGTTGAAGATTTTTGTTGCGAAGGCGTGTCCTTGACCTTACTCAAATCAGTTTGTTTGTTTTATTTCGCACCTGTGACATGGTGTGAGCGCGAAATTACCCAATAATTAATTATAGTTATGGTTTTATACTTTGTGTGTGCTTCAAAGTGTAGTGGTTGAAAGTGGCTTTAAAGTGTGTTGTTAATGTGTGATTATTTGAACAAGAACTAAAAAAGAAAATAGGCTATGGCTTATTTTGGAGGTATGCCGCCTAATCTGTTTTTTAGAAACCATCTCGTGCTTTTCAACCTGAAATAATTACACATTAGAATATTCATTAGCGCGCAGCTCCTCTAACAAAACCAATGGTAAGTCAAGATGATGAGATATTCCACTGCATGTACATAAGTACCTGCCTACTATACTTTTATACAGAAATGGTTTTACAACATACATTAATATTAACAAGAATTGTACCTAGAATAACTAATTATGTATGTACAAATAGGCTACAAACACTGCTTTTGAGAGACAGTAGGTAAGCAGATGAACCACCACTCCTTGAAGTCACGAGCCGCCACTGGGTAAGGGCGAAAATATTTTACTGCCCAAACGATTGCCGATAGTTCCTTTTCTACAGTAGGGTAGTTTTTTTCCGCTTTATCAAGGGGACGACTTGCATAGGCTACTGGCAAGCCGTTTCCGTTTGATAAGACACATCCTATAGCTATTCCTGAAGTGTCAGTATGAATGATAAATTCATTTTCTTTAGAAAAATTCGGATATTGTAGTACCGGTGGAGGCTCATAGAGTGCCTAAGTTTTTCAAATGAAGTAGAACATTCTTTCCCCCATTCGTATTGTCGCGTAGCACGCTGAATGACAATGTCAACGTCATGAATTCGAATGAAAAAGAATTCATCTAAAGGGAAATTTCAACATCGACGTCAGAACATCTCTGGCCTAACGGTCTAGGCGTTGGGCTAAGAACCGGAAGACCCCGGTTCGAATCACAGCCCACGTTACTCTGTTTTGTAAGTTTAAAAGAATTTTCTAGGCTATTCTAGATTAAATAGAAGTGAAAATACAGGACAGAAGATGTGTGAGAGAGAAGGGGATACTGGAAGAAATTTCTAGATTGTCCCAGACCAAATGAAAGGGAAAGAAAGAGAAGGCGATAGAAAATTTATGGTTTGAATTTAGAACATCCATGATGCGATTTTGTTTGCATTCGGGGGGTATATAAGCAGTACTAGGCGCGACGTGAGGCCAGTTAGTTGAAAAGTGGAATCCGAAGAAGAAAAAGGAAAGAAGAAGAAAAAGGAAAAACAGTGAGTAGTAAGTGAAGTGAAAAGTGAAGTGAACAGTGCAGTGATAGTACCGCGCAAGTGACAGTTCTGCGCGAGTGACAGTTCCGTGCAAGTGACAGTTCCGCGTGAGCGACAGTTCCACGCGAGTGACAGTTCTGCGCAAGAGACAGTTCCGCGCAAGTGACAATTCCGCGCAAGTGACAGTTCCGCGCAAGTGACAGTTCCGAGCGAGTGTATAGTGCCGCGTCAGTTCCGCGTGTGAGTGAGTGCTGTGTGTACACGTTTGGCACTTAAATAAAGGCATTTTCATAAGATCGGCCTTTTCTTTCCTATCCCCAACCCACTCTCGTGACAATTGGTGTCAGAAGTGGGATTGGGGATAGGAAAGAAAAGGCTGATCTTATGAAAATGCCTTTATTTAAGTGCCAAACGTGTACACACAGCACTCACTCACACGCGGAACTGACGCGGCACTATACACTCGCACGGAACTGTCACTTGCGCGGAACTGTCACTTGCGCAGAACTGTCACTTGCGCAGAACTGTCACTCGCGTGGAACTGTCGCTCACGCGGAACTGTCACTTGCACGGAACTGTCACTCGCGCAGAACTGTCACTTGCGCGGTACTATCACTGCACTGTTCACTTCACTTTTCACTTCACTTACTACTCACTGTTTTTCTTTTTATTTTTCTCTCCCTCTTTCTTCTTCGGATTTCACTTTTCAACTAACTGGCCTCACGCCGCGCCTAGTACTGCTTATATACCCCCCGAATGCGAACAATATCGCATCATGGATGTTCTAAATTCAAACCATAAATTTTCTATCGCCTTCTCTTTCTTTCCCTTCCATTTGGTCTGGGACAATCTAGAAATTTCTTCCAGTATCCCCTTCTCCCTCACACATCTTCTGTCCTGTATTTTCACTTCTATTTAATCTAGAATAGCCTAGAAAATTCTTTTAAACTTACAAAACAGAGTAACGTGGGCTGTGATTCGAACCGGGGTCTTCCGGTTCTTAGCCCAACGCCTAGACCGTTAGGCCAGAGATGTTCTGACGTCAATGTTGAAATTTCCCTTTAGATGAATTCTTTTTCATTCGAATTCATGACGTTGACATTGTCATTCAGCGTGCTACGCGACACTGCCCCCTCCCAAGACATGATCGTCCCGATCATCATTGCTTCCATAAAAACGTGCCAAACGGTCCACATGAACTATTTTTAAGGGACTGCGAGGGGTACGCTGAATCCGGAATGTAACGTCGTTGATCTTGGTGATTATCTTATAAGGTCCTTCCCAGCTTGGTTGTAGCTTCGGGGACTTCCCTTTTCGTCTCACTGGATTATGAAGCCAGACCAGGGTTCCTTCTTGGAAACTAAAACCGTTAGCTTTACGATCGTAGCGGGTTTTCATTCGTTCACTAGCTTTATATCCAGCCTCTCTAATTTGTTCATAAACGTCAATCATCTTAGTCCGTAGATCATTAGCGTAGTCGGTTATCTCTTTTGGGGTATCTGGCGGACAACCCGCTAAAAGATCAGCTGGCAATCTTAGTTCTCTTCAAAAATTGGCATACGCTGGAGTAACTGCAGTAGTCTCATGTACCGCAGTCCTATAAGACATGAGGAATAGCGCAATATACTCGTCCCAGTTCTTCTGATGGCTATCCACTACTTTTGCCAGATACCGTTCCAACGTTTGGTTGAATCTCTCCACCATTCCGTCAGATTGCGGATGATATGGCGTCGTTCGAGTCTTATGAATTCCCATGATTTCACAGACTTCTCTGAATACTTGTGACTCAAAGTTTCGTCCCTGATCACTGTGCATCTCCAATGGTACACCAAATCTGCAGAATACTTCAGTCACAAGCTTTGTCGCTACGGTAGTAGCCTCTTGATTAGGTAGTGCAAATGCTTCTGGCCATTTCGTGAAATAGTCCATAACTACCAAAATGTAGCGGTTACCAGCATTCGTGATTGGAAACGGTCCGGCTATGTCGAGAGCCACCCGTTCCCAAGGTGCCCCAACGTTATACAACCTCATGGCTCCTCTGCTTCTAGTCTGGGGTCCCTTTACACCTGCACAACTCGTACATTTACGACACCAGTCTTCTACATCATCTCGACAGTGCAACCAGTAAAAACGTTCTTTAATTTTTGTGAGAGTTCTTCTTATTCCTAAATGTCCTCCTGAAGAACCATCATGATAAGTCTTCAGAATTTCGTTAATCTTTGCCCTGGGGACGACCAATTGCAGATGGCAATCTTTCCCTTGGGGACTTTCCCATTTGCGGCAGAGTAATCCATCGTGCAGCACCAGGCTGTCCCATTGCGCCCAAAGACTCTTTGTAGCCGTACTGTATTTGGCCACTTCTGACCATTTGGGTTTAGCAGTTCCACTTCTTAGCCAGTTCAAGAGTGGTTGCAAGTCTTTATCTTCTTCCTGAGCCTTTTTCATAGCATCGTTGCTCAAATTGTCATCTATGGAATCAGTTCGGATCAGCCTAATTTTTACGTGCTCCTTCTGTTCCTGCCTATTGCAATGTTTACAGTCCTTCGAGCAAGGTCTTCGAGACAGGGCATCTGCGTTGCCATGACTCTTTCCTCCTCGATGTTCGATTTCAAATTCATACTCCTGGAGTTGCTCAATCCACCTGGCAACTTGTCCTTCAGGATTTTTAAATTCCAATAACCATTTTAATGCAGCGTGATCAGTTCTTACCAAAAATTTGCGACCTAGCAAATATTTCTTAAAATGTTGCAATGTTTTTACCACGGCTAATAATTCTCTGCGAGTAACACAGTAATTTCTCTCTGGTTTTGATAGAGACTTGCTGAAGTAGGCGATCACAACTTCCTGATCTCCTCTCTGCTGGGATAAAACACCACCAATACCGGTGTTACTCGCGTCAGCGTCCACAGTGAAACTGTGCTTCGTGTCAGGATATCCGAGGATAGGAGTTTCACATAAGCGCTTTTTAAGTTCCTGGAAAGCTTGCTCACAATCTTCATCCCAAGAAAATGCTCGTTTCTCTTCGGTCAACCGATGTAACGGCTTAGCAATATCAGAAAATCCTTTTACAAAACGACGGTAATAAGAGCATAGACCCAAGAATGCTCTTACCTGAGTTTTATCTGTCGGCGTTGGCCAATCTTTAACTGCACTTATTTTAGATGGGTCAGTGGCGATACCTTGTTCCGATATAATGTGACCCAAGTAGTTGACTTGACGTTGAAAGAATGAGCATTTCTTTGGACTTAGCTTCAAATTTGCACCCCGTAATTTTGAGAATACACTTTCAAGTTTCTGGAGATGATCGTCAAAATCTCGCCCCATTATGATGATGTCATCTAAATAGACCAAGCAGGTTTCTCCAAGCATACCTACTAGCACATGCTCCATCAATCTCTCAAATGTAGCGGGCGCATTGCAAAGTCCAAATGGCATTGTTTTGAATTGCCATAAACCCTTACCCGTTGAAAACGCAGTCTTCTCTTTATCTTTGGGATCCAAATCTACTTGCCAATACCCGCTTTTTAAATCAAGAGTAGAGAACCAAGTCATGCCACAAAGTGAATCTAAAGTGTCATTGATTCTGGGGAGCGGGTAACTGTCCTTCTTAGTTACGTCATTAAGACGCCGATAGTCCACGCAGAACCTAGTCGATCCATCCTTTTTTTTAACTAATACCACCGGAGAGCACCATGGGCTTGATGAAGGTTCTATCACACCGTTTTTCTTCATCTCCTGTATCATGTCTTCAACTTCTTGCTCGCGGGCAAAAGGAACACGTCTTGGCCTCTGCCGAATGGGTACTGTGTCGCCAGTATCAATTTTATGTTTCACCAAATCGGTTCTGCCAATATCCCCATCATTTTTCGAGAACAAATCAGAATATCTCAATAAGAAATTCCTTGCTTTAATTAATTGCAATTTAGTTAGATTATCTTTGCAACCCTCCAGAAGCTTTGTTACATTTTCTTCCTGATTTGTGATTCTCCGCTTTTGTCCCTCTTCACACTTCCTTAACCAGGCTATCTCCTCACAGTTTCCAATAACCGTTCCTTTTCGTAGTGTGTGCTCCACGTCATGAGGATTAAAAACAGGTACCAACGCAACTTGATTACTTCCAACGAGGGTTCTGGCGGGAATCCACGTTGTGTCTGAGACTTCTCTTTCTATAATGGCACATCTCCGCGGACTTATTCCATTATTAGGTGGTAGCATAACAGGAACCACCGTCTGGGATCTCGGATTAAGGACAGTGTCCCTCAAACATAACACCTTGCCGAAATTTCCACCTTTCAACGGAATTTCATCATTTCCATGTTTTAGGACACCATTTTTCAAGTCAATATTGCACTGATGATTTTGCAGGAAGTCCAAACCAATAATGCATTCATCGGAGATGTCTGCGATAATCACTTTTTGCCAATAAAGTGTTGCCCCGATCTTGATGGCTACAATTTTTTCTCCTTGAGATGGGATACGTTGGCCGGTAGCAGTCGTTAATGTAAGATTTCTATTTGCTTGAACATACCGACCTCCAACATCTTTAAGTCTGTGACTGCTGATGACTGTCCGTGAGGATCCAGTGTCTAACGTTAACTGGCAAGATTTCCCATTGATTGAACCGTCGATCAATAAAGTGTTTCCATCACTTGTCTGCTTCACAAGAATTTCCGGGGCTTTGCTACTACCGGCCAGCGCCCACCCCTCAGCCCTGGCCTTCACTAGTTTTCCTGCGGCTGCTCCGACGTTGAGACCGCTGCATCTACCTGGCGTCGGAAAGTTGTACGTACACGCTTTGGGCAAGTACTTCGAATGTGACCCCGTTCTCCACACTCATAGCACATCGGGTTGTAGGGTCGTCGTCTGCTGTTTTCTGTGACTACAACCTCCCGTAGCCGCAGAGCTCGTGAGTCATGACGCACCGCTTCTACTTCCAAAGCGTGAGCCACTGCTTCCTTCAAGGTAGTGTGGTGATCCAGTCGCACAGCCGCCCTGACTTCAGGATCCCGTATTCCGTCGATGAATACCTGCAACAGCATCTCCTCCACGACGGATGGTGACGACTGATATGCCTTGCGCACCAGTCTTTCCACCTCAACGGACCACTGTTGAATAGTCTCGCTACTCCGCTGACAACGATCCTTCAGTTGCGCCCTGTATACATGTTCTAGGTGACTGTCACCATATCTGGCTTCCAGAGCACCCATGAGCTGGTCATAGGTCACCTCCTTCTTTCCAACGCCGAGAGCTTCCAATACGGAGAGAGCGTCATCTCGGAGAGCTAAGGTTAATGCAGACTGCGCCTCCTGTTCATCCCAGCGACTGGCCTTTTTAACCGTCTCCAGTTGCAGCTTAAAAGCAGCCCAGGAGGATTTCCCGTCATATGGAGGCACCTTTAAATTTTTGGCAAAAGGAGCCACCACAGAGCTTGTGATAGGGCCACATGCTTCTAGAAGTTTTACTTTCTTATCAAGCTGTTGAAGTGTCCCCATTACTTGTGCAACTTCTTTTTCGACGTTATCTATCCGAGCGGCGTTAGTCTGAACCGCAGCTAAAACGTCTTTGGAAAGAACCTGAAGCTGGTGCGCTTGCTCTTCCTGGAGTGCACGCAGTTGCTCCTCTTGGCGGCGCGCTTGCTCTTGCATCATCACAGTCATCTGCTGCAAGAACGCGTTCATATCCAATGAAGCAGCTGGTGAAGCGGCCGTGGATGTGGTGCCTCCAGGATTGGACTCCTCGGGTTGTTGTTCTTCTGCCGCTGCAGCTCCTGCTCGGGTAGTAACCCCTTTTTCATTTCTGGGCACGATTGGCATCTTTCCTATCCCACTTCTGACACCAATTGTCACGAGAGTGGGTTGGGGATAGGAAAGAAAAGGCTGATCTTATGAAAATGCCTTTATTTAAGTGCCAAACGTGTACACACAGCACTCACTCACACGCGGAACTGACGCGGCACTATACACTCGCACGGAACTGTCACTTGCGCGGAACTGTCACTTGCGCAGAACTGTCACTTGCGCAGAACTGTCACTTGCGCAGAACTGTCACTCGCGTGGAACTGTCGCTCACGCGGAACTGTCACTTGCACGGAACTGTCACTCGCGCAGAACTGTCACTTGCGCGGTACTATCACTGCACTGTTCACTTCACTTTTCACTTCACTTACTACTCACTGTTTTTCTTTTTATTTTTCTCTCCCTCTTTCTTCTTCGGATTTCACTTTTCAACTAACTGGCCTCACGCCGCGCCTAGTACTGCTTATATACCCCCCGAATGCGAACAAAATCGCATCATGGATGTTCTAAATTCAAACCATAAATTTTCTATCGCCTTCTCTTTCTTTCCCTTCCATTTGGTCTGGGACAATCTAGAAATTTCTTCCAGTATCCCCTTCTCCCTCACACATCTTCTGTCCTGTATTTTCACTTCTATTTAATCTAGAATAGCCTAGAAAATTCTTTTAAACTTACAAAACAGAGTAACGTGGGCTGTGATTCGAACCGGGGTCTTCCGGTTCTTAGCCCAACGCCTAGACCGTTAGGCCAGAGATGTTCTGACGTCAATGTTGAAATTTCCCTTTAGATGAATTCTTTTTCATTCGAATTCATGACGTTGACATTGTCATTCAGCGTGCTACGCGACACTATACACTATACCTTCAATGTTCTTAAACCTGTGAAAACCTTGCCAGTTGACGTTAGACACTGGATCCTCACGAACTGTCATCAGTTATCACAGGTTTAAGAACATTGAAGGTCGGTATGTTCAAACGAATAGAAATGTCACATTAACGACTGCTACCGGCCAACGTATCCCGTCTCAAGGAGAAAAGATTGTGGCCATCAAGATCGGGGCAACACTTTATTGGCAGAAAGTGATTATTGCCGACATAACCGACGAATGCATTATTGGTTTAGACTTTCTGAAAAATCATAAGTGTAATATTGACTTGAAAAATGGTGTCTTAAAACATGGAAATGATGAAATTCCGATGAAAGGTGGAAATTTCGGCAAGGTGTCATGTTTAAAGGACACTATCCTTAACCCGAGAACTCAGACAATAGTTCCTGTTATGCTACCACCTAACAATGGAACAAGTCCACGAAGATGTGCCATTATAGAGAGAGGAATCTGGGACACACCATGGATCCCAGCCAGAACCTTAGTAGGAGATGACCAAATTGCGTTGGTACCTGTTTTTAATCCTCATGACGTGGAGCACACACTACGAAAAGGAACGGTTATTGGAAACTGTGAGGAAATAGCCTGGTTAAGGAAGTGTGAAGAGGGACAAAAGCGGAGAATCACAAATCAGGAAGAAAATGTAACAAAGCTTCTGGAGGGTTGCAAAGATAATCTAACTAAATTACAATTAATTAAAGCAAGGAATTTCTTATTGAGATATTCTGATTTGTTCTCGAAAAATGATGGGGATATTGGCAGAACCGATTTGGTGAAACATAAAATTGATACTGGCGACACAGTACCCATTCGGCAGAGGCCAAGACGTGTTCCTTTTGCCCGCGAGCAAGAAGTTGAAGACATGATACAGGAGATGAAGAAAAACGGTGTGATAGAACCTTCATCAAGCCCATGGTGCTCTCCGGTGGTATTAGTTAAAAAAAAGGATGGATCGACTAGGTTCTGCGTGGACTATCGGCGTCTTAATGACGTAACTAAGAAGGACAGTTACCCGCTCCCCAGAATCAATGACACTTTGGATTCACTTTGTGGCATGACTTGGTTCTCTACTCTTGATTTAAAAAGCGGGTATTGGCAAGTAGATTTGGATCCCAAAGATAAAGAGAAGACTGCGTTTTCAACGGGTAAGGGTTTATGGCAATTCAAAACAATGCCATTTGGACTTTGCAATGCGCCCGCTACATTTGAGAGATTGATGGAGCATGTGCTAGCAGGTATGCTTGGAGAAACCTGCTTGGTCTATTTAGATGACATCATCATAATGGGGCGAGATTTTGACGATCATCTCCAGAAACTTGAAAGTGTATTCTCAAAACTACGGGGTGCAAATTTGAAGCTAAGTCCAAAGAAATGCTCATTCTTTCAACGTCAAGTCAACTACTTGGGTCACATTATATCGGAACAAGGTATCGCTACTGATCCATCTAAAATAAGTGCAGTTAAAGATTGGCCAACGCCGACAGATAAAACTCAGGTGAGAGCATTCTTGGGTCTATGCTCTTATTACCGTCGTTTTGTAAAAGGATTTTCTGATATTGCTAAGCCGTTACATCGGTTGACCGAAGAGAAACGAGCATTTTCTTGGGATGAAGATTGTGAGCAAGCTTTCCAGGAACTTAAAAAGCGCTTATGTGAAACTCCTATCCTCGGATATCCTGACACGAAGCACAGTTTCATTGTGGACGCTGACGCGAGTAACACCGGAATTGGTGGTGTTTTATCCCAGCAGAGAGGAGATCAGGAAGTTGTAATCGCCTACTTCAGCAAATCTTTATCAAAGCCAGAGAGAAATTATTGTGTTACTCGCAGAGAATTATTAGCCGTGGTAAAAACATTGCAACATTTCAAGAAATATTTGCTTGGTCGCAAATTTTTGGTAAGAACTGATCACGCTGCATTAAAATGGTTATTGGAATTTAAAAATCCTGAAGGACAAGTTGCCAGGTGGATTGAACAACTCCAGGAGTATGAATTTGAAATCGAACATCGAGGAGGAAAGAGTCATGGCAACGCAGATGCTCTGTCTCGAAGACCTTGCTCGAAGGACTGTAAGCATTGCAATCGGCAGGAACAAAAGGAGAACGTGAAAATCAGGCTGATCCGAACTGATTCTATAGATGACAATTGGTGCAACGATGCTATGAAAAAGGCTCAAGAAGAAGACAAAGATTTGCAACCACTCTTGAACTGGCTAAGAAGTGGAACTGCTAAACCGAAATGGTCAGAAGTGGCCAAATACAGTACGGCTACAAAGAGTCTTTGGGCGCAATGGGACAGCCTGGTGCTGCACGATGGATTACTCTGCCGCAAATGGGAAAGTCCTCAAGGGAAAGATTGCCATCTGCAATTGGTCGTCCCCAGGGCAAAGATTAACGAAATTCTGAAGACTTATCATGATGGTTCTTCAGGAGGACATCTGGGAATAAGAAGAACTCTCACAAAAATAAAAGAACGTTTTTACTGGTTGCACTGTCGAGATGATGTAGAAGACTGGTGTCGTAAATGCACGAGTTGTGCAGGTGTAAAGGGACCCCAAACTAGAAGCAGAGGAGCCATGAGGTTGTATAACGTTGGGGCACCTTGGGAACGGGTGGCTCTTGACATAGCCGGACCGTTTCCAATCACGAATGCTGGCAACCGCTACATTTTGGTAGTTATGGATTATTTCACGAAATGGCCAGAAGCGTTTGCACTACCTAACCAGGAGGCTACGACCGTAGCGACAAAGCTTGTAACTGAAGTATTCTGCAGATTTGGGGTGCCATTGGAGATGCACAGTGATCAGGGACGAAACTTTGAGTCACAAGTATTTAGAGAAGTCTGTGAAATCATGGGGATTCATAAGACTCGAACGACGCCATATCATCCGCAGTCTGATGGAATGGTGGAGAGATTCAACCAAACGTTGGAACGGCATCTGGCAAAAGTAGTGGATAGCCATCAGAAGAACTGGGACGAGTATATTGCGCTATTCCTCATGTCTTATAGGACTGCTGTACATGAGACTACTACAGTTACTCCAGCGTATGCCAATTTCGGAAGAGAACTGAGATTGCCAGCTGATCTATTAGCGGGTTGTCCAACAGATACCCCAAAAAGGATAACCGACTACGCTAATGATCTACGGACCAGGATGATTGACGTTTATGAACAAATTAGAGAGGCTGGATTTAAAGCTAGTGAACGAATGAAGACCCGCTACGATCGTAAAGCTAACGGTTTTAGTTTCCAAGAAGGAACCCTGGTCTGGCTTCATAATCCAGTTAGACGAAAAGGGAAGTCCCCGAAGCTACAACCAAGCTGGGAAGGACCTTATAGGATAATCACCAAAATCAATGACGTTACATTCCGGATTCAGCGTACCCCTCGCAGTCCCTTAAAAATAGTTCATGTGGACCGTTTGGCACGTTATTATGGAAGCAATGATGATCGGGACGATCATGTCTTGGGAGGGGGCAGTGTCGCGTAGCACGCTGAATGACAATGTCAACGTCATGAATTCGAATGAAAAAGAATTCATCTAAAGGGAAATTTCAACATCGACGTCAGAACATCTCTGGCCTAACGGTCTAGGCGTTGGGCTAAGAACCGGAAGACCCCGGTTCGAATCACAGCCCACGTTACTCTGTTTTGTAAGTTTAAAAGAATTTTCTAGGCTATTCTAGATTAAATAGAAGTGAAAATACAGGACAGAAGATGTGTGAGAGAGAAGGGGATACTGGAAGAAATTTCTAGATTGTCCCAGACCAAATGAAAGGGAAAGAAAGAGAAGGCGATAGAAAATTTATGGTTTGAATTTAGAACATCCATGATGCGATTTTGTTTGCATTCGGGGGGTATATAAGCAGTACTAGGCGCGACGTGAGGCCAGTTAGTTGAAAAGTGGAATCCGAAGAAGAAAAAGGAAAGAAGAAGAAAAAGGAAAAACAGTGAGTAGTAAGTGAAGTGAAAAGTGAAGTGAACAGTGCAGTGATAGTACCGCGCAAGTGACAGTTCTGCGCGAGTGACAGTTCCGTGCAAGTGACAGTTCCGCGTGAGCGACAGTTCCACGCGAGTGACAGTTCTGCGCAAGAGACAGTTCCGCGCAAGTGACAATTCCGCGCAAGTGACAGTTCCGCGCAAGTGACAGTTCCGAGCGAGTGTATAGTGCCGCGTCAGTTCCGCGTGTGAGTGAGTGCTGTGTGTACACGTTTGGCACTTAAATAAAGGCATTTTCATAAGATCGGCCTTTTCTTTCCTATCCCCAACCCACTCTCGTGACAGTATATTACATACTTTTTAATAAATTATTTAGTGGCTGTGCTATTTCAGAAAAATTTGGTATAAATTTTCTATAATAATTTGCAAAAGCTACAAACCAGCTGACCTTATCAGTGGTTTTTGGTACTGGGTAATTTTTTATTGCTATTATTTTTTGTGGATCTGGTTTAATACCTTCAGGTGTTACAACATGTCCTAAATATAAAAGCTCTTTTTGGAGAAAGTTGCACTTCAATGGATTTAATTTAAGGTTTACCTTTCGGAGCCGTGAGAAAATATCTATAATTTTTTTATTATGGCTCTCTAAACTACGACCGAACACGATGACGTCATCCAAATATATGAGGCATTTAATATAGTTTAAACCCGACATTGCTAAGGTCATTACTCTACTAAATGAGTTAGGGCTAGTTTTTAAACCCATTGGCAATCGTTTCATTTGATAATGTTTGTCCGCTATGAATGCAGTATATTTTCGGCTGTTAGTATCGAGCTTATTTTGGTAGTACGATTGATTTAAATCTAGGCTACTAAAGGAAATAGCACCTGATAGAGAGTCTAGTATTTCAGTAATATTAGGAAGCGGGAATTTATCGTCTTTTATTTGTTCATTTACCTTCCTATAATTTATTACTAGTCTCCATTGCTTGTTCCCGTCTGCGTCTTCCTTTTTGGGTACCAGCAGTTTAGGAATTGACCACTCCGATGTAGATTCTTCAATGATATCATCGTCCAACATTTGTTTTATTTATTTATTTCTTGTTTTTGAGACTGTGGTAACCTATACGGCTTACTATAAACCGGTGACGCGTTTTCTTTTAAGTGTATAGCTTGTTCATAAATATTTGTTGTATTTAGTGAATCACCCGGTAAGTGAAAAATATCTGCAAATTTTGCACATATATTAGAAATGGAAGTTCCCTCTTCTTTATTTAAGTTTTGTAATTTTAATAATGAAAATAATAATTTGACTCTTTCCGCATTATTAGTACATTTATCAAACGAGAAACAATTAAATTCTGACAAACTTTTAAATTCAGGCGTGAAACAAGTTAGATTTACCTCTTCATTCCGTGTGTTTAATATTTTTACTATAATTTTTCCATTAATACTTTTAGTAATTGTATTTGCTACAAAATTTCCTTCGCCAATTTCATTTGAATAAATAACACAATCTCCTGATAAAGGAGTTGACAGCCCGCCCAATGAATGATTCACAGCGTGGCGGTAATTTGATACATGCCGTATGATTGTTTTCGCTATCACTTGCACTCGCATATAATTGTAATGGTATCTGAATCTTATTGTTATTTAAGGTCAATGTCATTGTTCCACTTTCAAAGTTTAAAATACATTTATATTTTGTTAAAAAGTCTTGTCCTATAATCCCATCTATATTCAAGGGTAATGTTTTAAATACATGAAACCTATTGGTAAAATACGTGTTGTTTTTACTATACAATCGTAAGTTTACGTACCCATGTGACGTTATTTTACCTCATACTCCGTTGATGTGTGTAACCTTTGGTATGATGAACTCGTTCGTAGATGATGCAACGTCACTCTTGATTATTAGCGACGCACCGGAATCGACCAACGTCTTTTTAAAGAAAAAGTTTTTTCGTTGACTCGACCGGAAGCTTGGTTTTCCTCTTGAGTTATTTCCTCGAGGCCACATACCTATTTGTCCTTGCGTTACTAGGTTGCCCGTAGTTCCTAGACTCTCCTCTGAAGGTTGTTATGACATGCGAACCTCTTATGTTGAAATATTTTTCGTTGAAGGTTGGCAGCACTATAATTCAAACGATGGTTTCAAAAATATGGCAAAATGGCATTTCCTGACTTGGAAAACGAGTGTGACTTGTAGTCTTGTTGTAGGGCGTCATGCCGCCCTAAACAATATTATCCACCGCTCTCTTGCCACCATTAACATGCCGGCCGCTTTAGAACCCAGTCGTCTGGTTCGTGATGATGGCAAGAGACCGGATGGAATGACTCTGGTGCCCTGGCGATTGGGCCGGCCTTTGGTATGGGATGCTACATGCGTCGATACCCTAGCGTCGTCTCATCTTCAGGTCACCCAGTCAAAGGCCGGTACAGCAGCAGCCGCGGCAGAAAGCCTCAAGAGGCGCAAATATGTTAGTATTGGGAATAGCTACATATTTGAGCCTTTTGGGGTTGAAACCATGGGTCCGTGGGGTCCATCAGCCCATCGTCTCTTTGACTTTTTGTCAAAGAGGCTTATCGAAGTATCACGTGACCAAAGAGCTGGCAATTACTTGGCACAAAGGATAAGCATTGCCATCCAACGTGGCAATGCTGCCAGCCTTTTGGGCACGTTACCGCGAGGTGATGGTTTGCAGGGACTATATAATTTGTAAATATTTTAATTAATTTTAAGTAGTTTTAATTATTATTATTCATTTAGAAACATAAATAATATCACATTAAAATAGTTTTGAAAGCAAAAAAAAAATTGTAACAGCAAATCCTAGGTTGATAGGCATCGACACCTGTCATCCGAGTTAGTAAATAGGCCGGCTGGTACAAAAGCCGTGTTGCTCGAAGTTCATTACCGATTTGACACACAGACCTATAAAGAGACTGACATTCTCTTTACTCTTTAAAAATATTCGGAGTTCTTGGCGGGAATTTTAGCGGACTACACACACACATCAAGGTGTCCGTTTTGGATTGTTTCGCAAATTGATTCTAGTGGACTTTATAATGTGAAATTGGTGATATTTGGTGTTATAAATGCCCATATATAAGAACAAAGTGTAGAATAACTACAATAGTCTGTCATTGTGAGCCTGTATTTTAGTGGAATTTACATAGCGGGCTGGTGGTTGTCCGCCTTGCTGCGTCGTCAATGATGAAACCAGTGGATTCGCGAAGAGTTGTCGCCAGGGGCTCCGTGAAAACAACGAAATGAATTACACCATCATTTCCTTGACAACAAACAAGAATAACTCACCAACTGGCGAAATAAATGAAGAAAGGCTTTAAAGGACTTGTATCCAGGGCCGTAATACAACATAAAAAAAATACAAATATTCTAGTGACGTGACTGCTGTCACAAACAAAATGTAAATGTCAAATCGTAAATTTAGTACCTACCTATTGTACACAAACTACGAAGAAGATACTACCTATTACTAGTATCAGACGACCGACTGCCTTATGTTTTCTCTAGGCAATAAAGATCATAGACAAACTGACAAATAAGGGAATGAGGGTGAAAATGAAAAAAATGCCATACAATTACGATTGAGTTTCTATTGGGGGCCATAAATTCAAACTCAATTGACGTGTGTTCTATGCCCTAAAATCCGTAAAGGCAGTTTGTCGGCAGCAAAGAGTATATAATGTCGGCAGTGCTATTGTATTAGTATTAATCTGAGATATTTAGTTTCCAAATTATTTTATAAATGTGTTTTGAGGTGTTTCGGTGTTTTGTTTGATTCGTGCAGTTTTGTTAAACAACACGTTTCACAAACATTTATGTAGTATTGAGTAATGTTAAACCATATTCGTGCAACGGAGCTCCAATTTTACGTATTTATCACTTGAGTGCTGAAGTGCATAATATAAATTAAATTCACAGTCCTTAAAACCACTAACCAAGATGCATCAGAGTCCAGCAGTTTGTCGCATCTGCCTCTCGATGGACGCGCTCGTGAGCAACATTGACGGCACTGCCTTGCAACTCGTGTACGAGAAGTTGACGGGAGCTCTTGTAAGTGTTCTACTAATATTGATTTGTCTATCCATTCAGTATATGATTAGGGTCCATGGGGAAAGAGAATGGTTGTAGTGTCGGATTTATCGGTGCTGCTGCTACTTTCTGAACTGAATGAGGTTACTTGAGGTTCGGTCAAAAATAACATGAAAGCTGTATGACACTTTAGGAGATTCATTTTTTGATTAAACGGAACAAGATCCAAGTTGAGTTGGTAAATGTTATGAATTGTTAAAACGTTGGTCCGTATTCTTATTAATGTCATGTGGGTACCTACATTGCTGTATAGAATATGACGGCTGGCTGCGACCAGTGGAATAAACGTTGTCAAATACATCAGTTGTTTATCTTCGATTTTCCCACCGTTAGAACAGTAAAACATTTCAGGACCTCGGATGAGGTAATATTATGTGTAATAGTGTATAAAAAAGCATGAGAACAAGGAAGAATCCCTAGTTCATTTGTTTATTTTGTTTATGTGACAAAAAAGACCGTAGCCTATTACAGTTAGCACACATTTAAATACAATTTTGAAAATAATCATACCTACAATGTAAAGAAATAAAAAGTTAGTTCAACAGAATAATATTAAAAAAGTTAAAAATGTCAAAAAATTAAACATGTGTTTATATTTAAGAGTCATATTTTCTATTCACTGTCATCATTATCTAAGTTGCAACTGTTGCCAGTATTATACCATTAAATAGAATAGAAAAATCTTTATACAGTGATTTACAAATGGTACAGTACAATAACAATAGTTAACACAAAGTGAGTGCAGTTCACCACTTTTGTAAAAATTAAAATAACAAATTAAACAGTTAGGTATATTTAAACCATTGATCACTTAAGCATTCACTATAACATAACAGTGCTCTAGTAATGGTTGACCAGTTGTCAAAATAATAATCGGTAGTGTTGGCGCTACGAAGTGCATTGAGAGACATTTACTTTACATCTAACTTGGTATGCGAGTTGGTCAGGGACGAGCACAATGAGTTGTGTAGTTGCAGAGAGTCAAACTGATCCGTTTAATACTTTAAGACAGATACTGAGTTGGTCCACCATCCTTTTACTTCCAAAGAATTGTATCCAAGGTGTCCAAGCAAGAATTTTGTTGGATATAAGTAGCTAGTACTAGTTAGTAGCTAGTGAGATAAAAGAGACCTTTTATGTAGCCTTTAAATCACCAGAAAACAATATGCTACCAAAAGAAATGTGACTGGAAATGATATTAAAAGTGACTAACGTCATAGATGTTATAGTTCCGCAGGAATAGATGCCTCATCTGGTCTGGCGGCACATGCTTTGGCAAACGCTGTAACAAGCTAAGTTAACAAAAGTCACAGTTAGATGGCAGTAGTGTCATTGCTATTGGACTAGATTTATCAAAATGTTGCTCAAAAACACATAAATTTTAATTAAAAATGTGAACTAATGCAATAATCAAACATCATTTTTGTAGTTTGTTGTAATATGTGTGTTGTCCAGCAACTATGAGCGAGGCATGCAGCACACCCTCTGCAGTCCTTCGCTTCCTCGACGAGCTGGGTTGGCTCACATAACACCAATCAACAACACAAAATAAGGAAAAAAAAATTAATAATATTAAAACTTACGCGAGATAAATTCATTATGAAAACACGGCTTTACTCACGTTTTATTACGTCGGATCTGCCGACTAGTTTCGGTCTGTTACGAAGACGAAATTGGACAAGGATGGATCGGCTATCACCGAGCATGTATTGGATTCGGATGTGTCTCACTATATACGCTTCGATAAGGCCAAAGTACTAGTGCGTGAAAAAGCTTTCGGCCCGCGTAAAATACGCGAAGCGATTGAGATACAGAGGCGTCCGAATTTCATTCGAGAGGGTGGTTGGTCATTACCTACGACTTGGAAACCGGTACTTCAAACGTTGGGAAACTCTTATAGCAATACTGTAAAAGGTATCGACACGGTCAGCTCAGTTCATACGAGTGCTTTCGTAACAACGGACTCACAAAACGTTGAAGACACACCACAGGCAACATCCTCTGGTTTATTGGCATCCCCTTCACCGGTCATCCTTTCGAGCCGCGCAGCGCGGGCGGCGACGCGGGAGGCGGCTCTCAGTGCTTTGAGGGAAGCGTAACCGTCGTGTCGCCACCCCTTTCACTCGCCCCGATGATGGTCTTCGTAACAGACCGAAACTAGTCGGCAGATCCGACGTAATAAAACGTGAGTAAAGCCGTGTTTTCATAATGAAAAAAAAATTCTTAAAATGGAGAACGAAGTCTCCATTACGCAGAGGATTTAGATGACGAAAAGTCCTCTGCTCACACACAATGGGCCCAAACAAGAGGCCTAAGTGTGGAAAACTGCCCACGGAACCAGGTGAACCAGGTGTGTCCGTTAAAAATAGCATGCAGCGACATCTGTGTATAGATGGACTGCAACTCTAGTTTGTATGGAACACCGTACCCGCTGGCCCCTCCATGTCTGTGGCGGTGTCGTGCATCGAAGATTATACCTACCAACATCCTAATTCTGTAGTCACATGCTATTCTCTAGTTTTACTAGTCTCAACTTTGCGACAGACGAAAGTCAATAATTTTTGCAGAACAGCATAAGTCATCTGTTAAGTTTGATGATTAAAATTTTTGTGTGAGTGATGTTATATCACTAGTATGATGTTCCAGCTCGTGAGTGGGAACAGGCCCATGGCAGCGTGCTACATCTGCCGCGCTCTGCTGAACAAGAGCCTCAAGCTGATGGTGACCGCCACCAGGGCAGACAATGTGCTAACTGCTATACTTGAGACGTCTGGCGAGGTATGTTATACACATTATGTTTTTTTATCTTTAATCCAATGATCTATTAAATTAAACTAAAATAAACTAATTACATATTAAATAATTATGAAAAATTATGTTTGTTATAATGTTCATTACTTTCTACCATCACTTCCACTGGTCTAATACTTTAAAGTTGCTAAGAATGCTCCTGTATTATCACAAGTATCTGATTTATTACGCAATATGTATTCAGATTACAGATAAATCCATCTCACTGATTGACCGCGCGGCCATTGGCTTGTGTGCGTCGCTGTCCTTCTCCGTGGCTGAATGTTGTGACAGCACGCCGCCCGCCAGGGTCGCGGTCAAAACCGAGCCGGAGTCAGAGGATGCTGTCGACACCGCCACGGACGGGGAGGGGCCTGCGGGTATGTGTGATTAAAGTCTCTATACATTCCGATGTCTTCCATGCTGTTCTCTTCCATACGTTTTGACAAGACAATACCGAAAAACTAAAGCATGACGGGCAAAGTTATACGGGCCTTGGTCAAAAAAGAAATGTGCACCCTCGGAAACTATCACTGATACCCTAATAAAAAACCGTACATCGATATCACGGTGAAGTTCAGAAGAAAAACAATTTTAATGTTCATATTATATACATTATTTTTAACCGACTTCAAAAAAGCATAAGGTTCTCAATTCGTCTGTATGGTTTTTTTGGTATTTGTGTTCGATAGATAATGCTTCGGAGGTGGTCCCATAAAATTTTTGCCGCAATGTATTGACCTTTTTTTAAAAAAATAAACAAAAACCCAGAAACATAGTTAAAGGATGCTGTTCGGTTTAAAGTTATTTGTATTTTATTCTCATGCTAATCAAGACAGATTGATGAGAACGTTACTCCTCTGTTTTGACTGAACTTTAAAGGTGTCCTATAATTTTTTATCGAAAGGTATCCAGTGCTTTTAAATAAAATCAACAAAAAACAAAAAAATTGTAGAAGCATGCCGTTTGGTTAAATTTTATTTCTGTTTAATTCTTTCGCGAATCAGGACAAGTTGATGACGACGTTGTTCCTCTATTTTGATTGAACTATCACACCCACTAAAACCTAATTTTTAGTTCCAGTTTGTACATTTACGTATTTGGTTAAAGTCGGTTTTAGTTCTTTGATAAAAATAATTATTTTGTTTTTATTTTACATCCAATTATTCTTATTTATAATGGTGACAGTGCGTGAATGAATCAAGAGGGTGGATAATAAAATTTAATAATCAAATTAACATTTTATTTGTTGCATGTATTTTTAAGGAAAAAAAAAATATTTAACCCTTAAAAATATACATTGTATATTTATTTACCAATGAGTTATTGTAGTATTTATTTGTGTCCTTGGCTAAAGCTCCGAGACTCAAGCTAAGCCGTCACTTTACCGCACACATCACGGATATCAGCCTGTCCGAATTTGGGATTGTCCTAAGGGGCCGTCCATTAATCACGTGATCTATTTTTAACATTTTTTTTCCAATCCGCATTTAAGGCCCCACACTTGGCACACTAGCGACACCAATAATACATTCTTGAGTTTCTTTCTATTTATAAAGTACTAGCTGTTACCCGCGGCTTCGCCCGCGTGATATATAGCCTATGTCCTTCTCGGTACCCTAACCTATGTGTATGTAAAATTTCATGATGATCGGTTCAGTAGATACGGCGTGAAAGCGTAACAAACAAACAAACAAACTCACTTTCGCATTTATAATATTAGTTAGGATAGTTAGGATTAGGAATAAAATTATTGGCGTCGCTAGTGTGCCTAGTGTGGGCCCTTAACTACTTTTTTATTTTAAGATAAGATAAGATAAGATACATTTATTTGCATAAACATGTGTAAGTTACAAAAGTAGGTGTTGGATACAAATAATATAGTTCAACATGTTTTACCATCTAGTGTGCAAATTTTAGTCATAATTACAGGCTGATAAAAAAAATATATATATATAATAAATGTCCAATTATTAATTACAGTCAAAATAAAATTAAGTCAATATATCAATGTCATAACAAAATAATTGAAATAATTTTATAACTAAATAAATATAAAATTAAAGTGAATCATTGAGAAAATGGTCAATCCTGTAGTAACATTTTTTAATAAGAAATGTTTTAAAATGTTTTTTAAATAAATTTAAGTTCATGTCTCTAAATTGTCTGGGTATCTTATTATAAATTCTTGGAGCCATGCATACTACGCTATTCTGTAATAGTGTCGTTTTTGCTGGGTGCAGACATAGTCTATCACCATCTCTTAGATTTCTTTGCACAGTATCAGATAGGCGTGGAAATAAATGTGGATTATTTTTAACAAATACTCCCATTTCGAGTATGTACAGTGATGGAAGTGTCAGAATTTTGTGCTTAATATACATTGGTTCACAGCTGTCCCTGACTTGTAACCCGAACATTGCACGTATACAACGTTTTTGCATTTTAAAAATGATGTCTTTGTTAGTTGAATTTCCCCAGTTTTAGTAAAATGTTTTAGTAAAAATGTCATTTATGCGAAAACAACATTACGTTCGTACATAACGGAATCGAAAGAGTGGTGGGTTGTCAGCCACATCGCCTGTTGACATGTCTCCTTGATTTTCGTCCAACGACGGGCCGGGGAAGGCAAATCTGGTTGTGATGTAAAATCCGGATTTTGATTACAGAACAGGCTGTGTCCTTGATTGACCGAAAGGCCATTGGCTTGTGTGCGTCGCTGTCCTTCTCTGTGGCTGAATGTTGTGACAGCACGCCGCCCGCCAGGGTCGCGGTCAAGACCGAGCCGGAGTCAGAGGATGCTGTCGACACCGCCACGGACGGGGAGGGACCAGCGGGTACGTGTGTTTAAGGTCTCCATACGTCCCGATGTCTCCCATGCAGAGCGTCAACCCTGAGTTTATAATACGTGAGTAGTAAACGATTCGATCTAAAGTAAACTATTCGATGGCTCGTAATAGTAAACTATTGTCTTACTCGATAGAAAACGAAGATCACTTTTGTAACTCATGGTGCTGATACCGCAGAAAATGTTCCTGTAAACACAGGATCGTATTCGTTTACATTCAACCTTGAGTCGTTTTCGATTACGAGATTCGAAAATTACTCTGGTAAATCGTATTCATGGTGTACAAAGGATAGTAAACTATGACGGTTATAAAAACGTTACCGTATACTACTCTCGTAAATGAAATGTAAAAACTCATGGTTGACGCTCAGTTCTCTTCCTTACGTTTTTATAAGGCAAAAGCGAAAAACTGTTCCATTGTGAGTTTATTGTACGGAACTGTCAGCGCGCGAGTCTGACTCATACTTGCCTTTTTTAGGGTTTCGTAGTAAACAAGGAACCTTTATAGTTTCGCCACGTCTGTTTGTCTGTCTGTCTGTCCGTCTGCGGTTTTACTCAGGGAGTATTAGTACTAGCTGTAATTTGGTAAAGATATGTATGTCGCAGTCATCTGGTTGAATCTGCTATTTGATTGAATGACTAGCGCGTTCATTGAATGACCACGTTTAATTGAATGACTAGGCCGAACGTTGATTAAACAAGCGTCGCTCAACGTCGAACTAGTTAGCGGATTGTAACATAGCCCTTTGAACAGAGCGGACATAAAATCAGTCAGGTGATTCAAATTTAGTTAATTTTTTTCCCACTGCGGCGCTGGTAGTCACCAAAACAAATATGGCGTCAAACAGCTCGAACATATGGCACGGTGTCGATATTTTTTTCGATTAAATTTACTGCATTTTATGATACAATGTGGCCAACTTAATTTGATCAGATCATTGAATCGTCCACGTTTAACGATATTGTCATTCACGTTTGGCCGGTTCGTAAAATAGGGTGTCCAGGAAATATAATTAACAAAAATTCTGAATATGTTAAGAACATTTTTTTTTACCGTAAATTCTTATATTTTCTTTTTCTTCATCATTACACAACATAATGTTCTCTTTTTCACTGCGTTTGTAGCACCTCTACCGGTAATTAAAGAAACTATTTTACGATATGATCAAACAATCTTGACCATTTCATGAGAAAGCCACGCGTTTGGCTGCACATATCGTTAAACGATATATTGTCATTGATCTGCCCAATCTACATCATGATGTGGCCAATAGACAGTCATGAAATGCGACCATTTCATGAAATTGACAATCACTTCATAAAGTGATCGATTCTACGATATGGCCACGACATATATAAATAATGCCGAAAAGTGGTAGATAAAAATCTTGAAAAAAAAAATTTTTTAGCCTAGCTCTTATACAAGGAATGTGGAGTATTTTTTTTCTCTAATAACCCATTAGTGTGGGATATTGTTGAATAGGTCTCTAAAAATAATGTAATAGAGCACCATATTTCGATTTCGGGATCTGTTTCTAAAACATTTGGTTTTAAAATCCATTTTTTTTTCGAGGCCAGTGTACCCCTCTGTCTGCTAACCGATTATATATATGAACGAGCTCCGTGGCGCAGCGGTCAACACGCTGGCCTGTGACACGGATGGTCCCGGGTCCGATCCCCGGTCAAGTCAAGATGAAAAATGATTTTTTCAGATTCACTTGGGCCTTGGATGTTTATCTATATATGTATTTGTTATAAAATATAGTAACGTTGAGTTTGTATCCCATAAAACAAGACTAACTTTGGGGCTAGCTCAATCTGTGTGATTTGTCCTTATAAATTTATATACATTTATATGAATACGTAAAAAAAAAAGCAGTAGTAATATAACGAAGTTGAAAGGAAAACTATCAGAGCTGAGAACCGTGAGAACTTTTTCATAAACCGCGAAAATAATTTTGTCATTCATACAACACTATGAAAAACAAGAACTCTGATACCAGGGTGTGCATGGTCGATTGACCGAGTCACCTACACGAAATGATGATGATATGAAAAACAAAGTTATAGAGCTTTTTGGCTAACCGAAGCTTGCTTTTGCGGAACCCTTCATGTGCGAACTCAACTCGCACTCGCAGATTTTCAGATTGACCTGGGTCTTGGATGTTTATCTAAGTATATATGTATATGTATAAAATATAGTATTGTTAAATTATTATTCCATTAACGAAAGTCTCGAACTTACTTTGGGGCTAGTTCAATCTGTGTGATTTGTCCGTATATATTTTTTTATTATTATCCATGTAACACCGGTTAATGTTTTAAATAAACAGAATGACTTGGCCATCGCATGAAAACACGATGTATTTTACAATTAATTCACATTATATTAATGCGATTGCCAAGTCGATGTACTTATTTAAAACATTACATGGCTCTCACAACTTTTGACGGCAGAAGAACTGATTTGCGAGACTTCGTTTTTCTACAAGAACTGTTTTTGACGGCATCTCATTTCTTTTTGTCCTACTTTTTCCTTAGCCATACTCATGTAAGAAGAACGTGCTGGACGTTCTTCTTCAACAACGGATTTTCTTAAGTACACAGATTAAATCACTGCAAATGTAACTTTGTAATCCTACTTATATATTTATATGGGACTAGCTGATGCCCGCGACTTCGTTCGCGTGGACTTTATGACTCGGGCGTAATAATATATACCTAAATATCCATTAAAAAAAAAACTTGTAGCAGTGTTATATGTTATAGTATTACTATAACATATAACACTGCTACAAGTATTTTTTTACTTATATATTTATATGGGACTAGCTGATGCCCGCGACTTCGTTCGCGTGGACTTTATGACTCGGGCGTAATAATATATACCTAAATATCCATTAAAAAAAAAACTTGTAGCAGTGTTATATGTTATAGTATTACTATAACATATAACACTGCTACAAGTTTTTTTTTTAATGGATATTTAGGTATATTATTAGGTATATTATTAACTTTCAATATACTATAATAGTATATTGAAAGTTAATAAATATTAACGTATTTTGCAAAAAAAAAACTTTGTTTACTTTGTTGGAACTATTCTTTGGGTAAGTTTCTTTTGCACCTGATTTCAGCGAAGATATGTATATAGATTACAGTTATTAATACAGTTGATGTATCTTGAAAACTCGTCGGTGAGTGACAAAATTAGCAGCTTTGCCTAGTTATAATCACTAATATTTTCAATTGAATAAAATTTGAAATATACCGTGTTTATACAATGCTGCTTGGTAAATGATTACTGGTTTTATCCACAACGAAGTTATAGGGCGGCGAAAATGGCCTGAAGTGCTTCGATAAAAGTATGGTACGGCTGTGCGTGCCGCTTTTTTGCTCAAGTTGGGGGGCACTCCCACTTTAATAAACTGCAAACCCGGTAAAAAAAGAAAACAATCTAATTTGTGTAGTCTACGGGGGTGAAGCCGCGGGCAAAAAGTAGTTCCTTATAATAATAAAAATTCATTCGTACACATTATCTCGTCCTTATCCCATGCGGGGCAGACAGAGCCCAAGGTGAAAAAATTTAAAGGTCACATTTAGCGTGTTAGTGTTTTCGCCCAGTCCCTTGACTGGCTTTCACGGTCTGCATGGGAAGAAAAGCAGTTGGTATATTCTATATTTCTTCTTCTAGACCAGCATGGAAGGATATAAAAGTAGTGCTTTACATTCAAACATACGAGTACTTTAAGTTGTGATGAGGTGGTTGTGTTTATTTTCATGCTCATTTTACGGGTATAAAATCAGCAAATGTATTGCAGATGGCGCAGCAGAGGGCCAACAGCCTATGGCAGGAAGTTCACGGAACGGTAATGATGGCGAGCCTCAGAGAGACCCGCGCGCGCAGAGCGCTGACACAATGCACCAGTGCCAAGTTTGTCTCAGGCAGTTTCCGTGGAAAAGCACACTAAAAATACATTTACGAACTCACACTGGTGAGAAGCCATTTACATGTAGTCATTGTAGGAAGCAATTTAATCGAAAGGATACTTTAGAGTCACATATAAGGACACACACTGGAGATAAACCATTTGAATGTAATATTTGTCATAGTAGATTTGCTCACAAGAGTCATTTACGTGTACATTTAAGAACTCACACTGGTGAGAAGCTATATACTTGTATTAATTGTGGGAAGCAATTTATTCACAAGTGTTATTTAGAAAGACATTTACGAACACACTCTGGTGAGAAGCCGTAAATTTGTAATAATTGTGGGAAGCAATTTATTCAAAAGTGTCAATTAGAACGACATTCAAGATCACACAATGGTGAGAAACAATTTGAATGTATTATTTGTCATAGTAGATTTGCTCACAACAGTCATTTACATGTACATTTAAGAACTCACACTGGTGAGAAGTCGTATACTTGTAATAATTGTGGGAAGCAATTTATTCAAAAGTGTCTATTAGAACGACATTCAAGAACTCACACTGGTGAGAAACCATTTGAATGTAATATTTGTCATAGTAGATTTGCTCAAAATACTTATTTACATAAACATTTAAGAATTCACACTGGTGAGAAGCCATTGCATGTAATCATTGTGGGGAGCAATTTAATCAAAAGAGTACTTTAGTAACACATTTGAGAAAACACACTGATGAGAAACCATTTGAATGTAATGTATGTCGTCGTCGGTTTGCTTTCCGCAGTGCATTACATAAACATCTGAGAACACACACTGGAGAGAACCCATATAAATGTAATATTTGTCCAAGTAGATTTGCTCAGACCAGTACTTTACGTAAACATTTAAAATCAGTATGCTTAAAGTTACAGTTATGCACCTTCTTTATGTGAGTCTAGCATGATGTTGGGATTGCCTCGGTTCTGTAGCGCCTCAGCCATGTTTGCTGAATACCAAGTTGATGGCTTTGCTGCTATTTTGCGCAAAAAGACCTCTTCGCTAATTTTCGGAATACGGGACAGTCCCAATAGCATCCTGGAAGCGCTGGCGGACAGGTACTCGTCTCCGTTGTGGGCCTGCTATGTGAGGAGGGTGATCTGCGAACCTAATGATCCGATCTGATCACTCTCCTACCTGTTGTGTTATTTTTTTTTTTTCATTTTACTATCTTGATTTAATTTGATTTGATTTAATTATTTTATTTGTGATTTGGTTTAATTATTATATCATATTATTAACCTTAAAATAACTTCTGCTAATACCTATGGATTTGAGTAATCTGAAATAAAATATTTTTATTTTATTTATTTATTTATTACATGCTTAATATATGCATAAATACTGGCGGGAAACAGTTCGAGGAACGTTTTCTGACGTCAGTTTAGTACTAAGGCTAATTAGATAGGACTTACTTTATGAATTGAGACTGGTGGGAAACCATTTGAATGCTACATTTGACAGTCCCCGTGGCGCAGTGGTTTAAACGCCAGCCTGCGACACGAGTGGCCCCGGGTTTGACCCCCGGTCAGATCATGATAGAAAAATATATTTTCTGATGAGCCTGGCTCTAGGATGTTTATCTATAAACATTTATTCGGGAACTTACAAACCGCTCCAATGACGCTGAGCGTGAGAGGTCGGTGTAGTAAGGTCTTATCCCCTTAAGGAACTTAACATTTATCTTAAAACATTAACCCATCATTGACTATGCTCATGTGTGTTGTCCAGATTTAAATGAAAATATTCTCTATAAATTTGTCCGTCTTCTCAAGAATTGCATTTACTTCATTTTCTGTGTGCATAAATACGATCACATATACGTTTACATATACAACAGAGATTACTTTGCTCTCTTTTCTCTGTACTAAAAATCCTCTTTCTCCCGAGTAGGTCCGTGAAATGTAAATATCAGTATCTCGCGGATACTCACACCACGTATATTTACCCATATTATACATATGTATTATCATGTCTTTTTCCCTTGCGGGTAGACAGAGCCACGTGTAGCGTGTTAGTGGGCGTTATGGTGGAAAGCGGAATCAAAATAATGATGTGTTGCTATCCGCATCGCCTATTGACGTGATTCCTTAGGTGTTCGCCCCATCCCTTGACCAGCTTTTACGGTCTGCATAGGAAGAAAAGCAGCTGGTATATTTTGTTTTTTCCTTCTTTTAGACGAGCTCTGTGGTGCAGTAGTTACCACGCCAACCTGCGGGGGACCCGGGTTCGATCCCCGGTCAGGTCACGATGGAAAACGATCTTGTTCAGATTGACCTGGGTCTTGGATGTTTATCTATATAAGTATATATTATAAAATATAGTATATTTGAGTTAGTATCCTGCGACACAAGTTCACAACTTACTGTGGGGCTAGCTCAAGAAATATTCTCAACTTTTCAGATATTTGAGATGCATCGGTTCAAAAGTATAGCTCCACATATCACATCCATACGCTGCGGCAGGTTGTACAGAAGACCTAAGAGTATAACCGGCCACTATACTTAGCGTTTGTGGACTATAAGAAAGCCTCCAATTCGATTGAATTATGGGCCTTGTTTCCATCTCTCCAGAAATGCCGTATTGACCATTGCTATATCAAACTGCTTATATACAGCAACGCCACAACGACAGTCCGAGTACAGGAGCAGAATACAAGGGCAAAAGGCCCTTTGAAGTGGCAGTGAGTGGAGCTCACATAGCGAAGAATCGATGGCCAATAGGGCAGAAGTCTTCTCAACACTAAATTCTTTTGGCAACAACATAGCCCGATTGACATTACCTTAGATCCAGGCATATTTTTGTTTATGTTAAGAATGACACTTATTAGCAAATAGCATTTTTGGCAAAATATCTTGGTTTGTTGCAGAAAATTTTGAACCTCTTCTATATCAGCAAATTTACCATCTTGTGAATCCAATTGAGAGCCGAATATCCGATCCAGTATTTCAAAATGTTTCACCGTAAAAACTCCAGACGTAAATATTTCAAATTGTCAGTAGGGTTCTTTAGATTTTTTAAATTAAATTACTTGTTTCACTTAAACTTACATGTAAAAATAACTTATTTGTAAAAAAAATACACATTTTTAGAACAAAAATCATTTATTTATCGTTGGATATTTGTATCACTTGATTATTGTCAATTTTTCGAGTGTACAAATACAAATTTAAATCAAGAACCGATTCTCGAAATTTATTATACAACTTTATAAAGTTTCCCTTAAACGAGTTACTGTTTCCAGTCGGAGTAACTAAATCATTTATTATTATCTAACTTTCTTTCCGTAAAATCACCCACTTTATTAATCAAGGCAATACTTTTTCTTACATACATTATAATTCCAAATATGTGCTGGGATGGTGCAGTAACTATGTAAATTTTCTTGAAAATTCTCTAAGGGAGTCTCGATCCTAAGCCGTCAATAAAACGAATTGCTCTTTTTTGTAAAATAAAAATAGTCTTTATATCAGCGGTGGTAGAACGGTGTAAATTGCAACCCCAGAAGTCCCTAGTTTAATCTCCCAACGCGGAGGGGGTTGGGAATAGAAGTGAATGACGAGAGACAGGAAGGAATGGAAGAGAAGAATCGTGAGGAAGTCATATCATGGCACAGCAAGGCATAACGAATTGCTCTTTTTGTAAAATAAAAATAGTCCCGAGGCTCTCGACCCTAAACCGTAAATAAAACGAATGGCTCTTTTTTGTAAAATAAAAATAGTCTGTCTCTCGACCCTAAACCGTAAAAAAACGAATTGCCCTTTTTTGTAAAATAAAAATAGTCTGAGTCTCTCGACCCTAAACCGTAAATAAAACGAATTGCCTTTTTTGTAAAATAAATATAGTCTGTACATCGACAGTGGTAGAACGGTGTAAATTGCAACCAGAAGTCCCGGGTCATTCCACCTGGATAGGTTTCCTCCAACGCGGAGGTCGCATAACTGTGTAAGATGGAAAAGAAAAGGGATGAATGGGAAGGGAAGTGGATGTGGAGAATTAAGAGTAACGAAGGAAATAGAAAGACCGTGAGGAAGTCTTAGTTTCCAAACCTATCCATGTGGAATGACCTAAAGCACTGGTCGATACACAGCCCTGTGTTGCAGGACCTGCACTCAAAAACGACTTGTTTGGAGCATACTCCACACCGCCGGCGGCTGGTCCTGCCATCAGCTCGACGTTTTACCACCGTCGACGGCAAATGCCAGTCTGCTACAGCAGCACCAGGAAAAGCCTGTGCGACATCCTGAGCTCGGTGCCGTATAGGGACCTTTCCTAAATGTTTCTTTAAAATTTGCTCCACCAGATCCAGGCGGAAGATGACGTGCTCCACACGACTACCTGATGAAGACTCAAAACATATACGGGCATTTAATATTGAAATATTTAAAAGACGCTTAAAGAGCTTCATGCTCCATTTGGAACACCTCTTTCGCTCTAACAGGTAAGCCTCGAGCATGCGATCCTTGAGATCGACGCCCCCCATATTTGTGTTGTAGTCTAATACCAACTTAGGTTTCCATAAAGTTTTACGGAACTGTTTTCTAGGTGGTTGTGCCGTTGTTGTGTCATGATATGTGGAGATAAGGGAAACTTGCTTTTTATCGAAATATGCCATGACCATCATGTCCCCCGAATGCCTAGCAACAATCTGGCCGGCTTGCAATTTGCACTGGGTTATAAGAGGTGGTAAGTTTTGGCGGTTTGGTCGTAAAGGTCCTACGACATCGGTTTTACTTCTTTTCAGGAATCTGGTCAACAGCGGACTGTTGAACCAGTTATGCATAAAAAGGGTATAACCTTTGTGTAGGAGAGGGCGAACGAGGGAAAGTACAGTCGCCGTCCTTTTCGGCAACGACGCTGGAAGAGAAGGATCAGTGACAGAATGTTTGCCAGTGTACACGAAGAACGACCAAAGGTAGCCTGTGGCGGACTCGCAGAGTTCGAAGGTTTTAATCCCGAACTTGGCAGCTTTGGTCTTTATGTACTGGCGGAAGGGCAGGTTACCTTTCCACAGCGTCAAGCTCTCGTCAATGCATATGTTTTGCTTTGGAATGTAGGCGGACTGAAATTTGGAGTTAAGATGAGCAATAATGGGCTCGAGAGGGAACGAAGGGGAGGATTCAGGAGTACGGAGAGTGTTGTTGTTGAAATTGAGGCATGAGCACAATCGCTGGTACCTCTGGCGAGAAAACATGATACGGAAACAATTGGTCAAGAGAAGAGGATTTAAGGAGAAGCAGGACTTTATGGATGGCATCCGGATGATGCCAAGCATCATCCAGAAGCAGAACAGGACGAGAATCTCGTGAGCGTTTGTCTCGTACCAATCCGGCCAGTTTTTACCAACTGCGTACCGGTTGGTTTCCGTGACAATATGCTCCAAGATTCTCTCATCCCAGTATTGGGAGAAGGCATCATACGCCGTAGAGCAGGCGTTCGTGGGTCCAGTTTCCTGGACAAGAAAAGACTCTTTCCTACCTTCAAAGGAGTCCATAGGACTCCAATCGAAGTGAAGAGCCTCCTCTTGTCCAGAAAAGAGGGCCTCGTCCCCGTTCCCGTCCTCCGCGTCAAAAAATTGATCCCCCTCGTCTACCTGCCTTTTTACACGACAGCGCTGTTGCCGGGCTTCTCGCCCCCGAATGACGGCCCGCACCTGTTCCCGTAATTCATCGGGCACGTCGTCGTCCGTCATATAGATCTCCGTGATGGGGTCTCCCGCTTGCCAAGCCCTTGTGCCCGCCCTCCCACCTCCCCTTGTGACCGCCCTCCCACCTCCCCTTGTGCCCGCCCTCCCACCTCCCCGTCTGCCGCGGCCTCCTCTACTGCGTCCGCTTCCTCGCACACGTCCGCCATGGCCCCTTCCCCGGCCAATTATGACAACTGGCTCCTCCCTAAAAACAAGGAAATAAATATAAATGTTCATTTATTTAAATAGTAAGTATTGCAACTAAACATTTTTCTCTGTGAATCAACATAAACGTACGGTATAGGTGAAGAAGCGGTGCTACGCGAGGCGAGTAAAGGAGATGGCTCGCGTCGAGCAGAAGGACTTCTGTGAATGAACAATATAATAATCATGTAAATAAAACGATACATACATATTATGTATTAGTGAGTAACGACACCACGGAACCGAGTGCTACAGAGAGAGGGTCAGAGCCCTCGCCCCCGACGTGTCTTCATCGGTTGGGGTGGAAACCCAAGAGGGCTCGCAGGACTCTCGGCTCTGGCTTGCCTTAGTTGGCTGTCCAGAGAGGAGTCGTTAGAGCTGTTGCTCCAGGGGTGGAACTGTTCCCCCCCGAATGGTTCCCATCTTGTCGCGATGGGGGGGCTCTAGTAGCCGCGGTCTCACCAACCGCGGTGAAGCTAAGAGGAACCGGGCGGAAGGCGCTCGAGGAGGGTCTGGGCAACCCACCTCGCGCCTGACGTAGAGGAAGACAACTTCTTTAAAAAATTACCGGAGGAGGCCCTCACTTTGTAGGGAGAGTTCACCCCTTTCACCCACAGCCAGGCCAGGCTGTGGGTGAAGGGGGTGAACTCTCCCTACACTCACAGTCGTAGTTGGGGTCGCGGGGGAAGAGGAGTGCCGGTATTCCGGCGCGCCGCTCTCCCTGTCCTCCGCGACCAAGCGTAGCCGTGGCGCTTGGCGCGGCATCGGTGGGGCCGCAGGGGAAGAGGAGTGTTGGTATGGCGATGCGCCGCTCTCCCTATCCTCTGTGGCCGATATGGAGATGGCCTTGATCAGTCTCTGCTGCTCCGTGATCTGTGGTCCGAGGCGGCGGAGACTGATCAAGGCAAAAATGAGGGCCAGTTGGGTGACGGAGGCGGGACTTCAAAATTTTTTTCAAGATTTTCTTCTACCACTTTTTTGACATGATTAATATACATACCCATACCCAATTTCAGCTTTCTAGTACTTATAGTCTCTGAGTAAAACCGCGGACGGACAGACAGACAGACAAACAGACAGACATGGCGAAACTATAAGGGTTCCTAGTTTACTACGGAACACTAAAAAAAGGGTGGAAGTGTTAAAGGGCATAACACCGCGAGCAACTTCGGAGAAAGCGCAGCACACCTCTCGACACCCCTGAGTCACCCGCACCGGTGTTGCCCCTTTTGCCGGCAGTCATCGTCGGCTTTTTTGAGGGGCCCATCTAGTGGGCGGCAAGCCACCACCTGCCAATTGTAGCCAGTTATCATGATTATAACAAGCAGTAACGGCCGCTCCTTCAGTGCGGTTAACGGCACACACGTTATTACACACTTTATTTCACTTACTAAATTTAAATATAATGGCAAAATCTGTGTGCGCGCCTCCATTCAGAAGGTAAACAAATTCATGTCCGGTAGGGGTATACCTGAAAGTAGAATACTTTCTTTGGCTTTCGAAATATTTTCAGACGGTGCTTTGCACTGGCTGGTATCGATCTATTAAGGACAGTGTTGGGTCCTGGAGTGAGCTTTGTCAATTACTTAAGCGTGATTTCAGTCCGCATAACTACGATTATAAGCTATTGTCAGAATTAAGGCTTCGTTCTCAAGGGGTAAGCGAGAACATAACTTTATACGTAGCTAAAATGCAAGGGCTATTTTCTCGCTTGGATACACCTATCTGTGAGTCCGAAAAGTTAGAATTTTATTAAATAATATTTAGCCTTCTAACAGCTAAGTTTATTGACATTCCTTCCTGGTTAGTGCTTGTAGGAACTTTGAGAAATATGACAGCAGAAAACTCCCTACGAGTTTTCTGAACCACCTAGGGTTACTACCGAAACTTTGGCACCTGAGTTTGCTTACAACTATTCTACTTCTACTAATAGTAATTTTTCTGGCAATAATCTTTATACTAAAAATAATTATTCTAAAAATTCATATAAGAAGTACGAGGTACTCTCGCCTTCTAACAATTTTAATAAAACTCCTCAAATTAGTGCGGTCGCTAACTCGCCGGCTCCTAGCCCTAATCAATACTGTCAGAGATGCAGAACTGACTGGCAGTCTTTAAATAATTGTCGTCAGCCTCGTTATTTGACTTGTTTTAAATGTGGTTTGAAGGGCTTTGGTTCCCGGCAGAGTAGAATAGGACCACTCCAGGTCATCCCGTGGATATCGTAAAAGGCGACTAAGGAGCCACAAGCTAAACAAAGCTTATTAACATCAAAGAGACTCCAACCCGTCTGGCCAGCGTGGAGAGTGTAGCCCAAATCCTCTGACTACTCAGGCTAGTATATGGCTCCGGTAGTACAGAGAGGGTCGTGCTCCTGCAGTGGAGACTAGAAAGACCTAATGATGAAGGGCTTTAAGGCTGTCGACTGTCCTAATTGTAAAAATAATAATAAAGTTTCAACAAACTTGTAAGTTTCGATTGGGGAAATAAGAAGTCAGCAATTAAAGCAAATAAATCTCAATGGCATGATTGGTTTCACTATATTTCTGTTTTTTTTTTAACTCTCATAAACTTTCCTCAATCGACGGCTCACTAAAGCAGGGATTGAATAACCGAATAAAATACGGTTAAATCGGTAAGCGGTATGACGTCATACCTTTATATTTCGATACCTTAGAATAATGGTTTTTTTTCGTAAACTATCAAAACATTATTTGTTCCTTAAGTTATTAAACTCTAGCGAAATTATATCTTAAGCTTATATTTACCTTAATCTTGTTAGGCATGCATGATGTTGGGTTGCAATTTAGATCAACACTGTGAAATTATGTATATGTTAAGTACTTATAAATTGTAATCTGTTTTGTGTGCTTATTATTAATAAATAAATAATAAATAAATGGTACCTTCAAATTACCATACCATAAAGAAACGGTACCTGTACGATTTTGGTATTGTAATATTGCGGTATCGTTATTTTTTACGATATTGGAATTATGAAATAAAGGTCTTCATTGAATTTTACCGCCGAGGATTCGCCTCAATGTTCTTGGTCGCATAATTTTTTCGGTACTGAAAATATTTCAGTTAAGGTACCAGTAATTATAAAGGTATCGATACATAACGATATCGTAAATGTATGAATACCATTATTTATATTTAGCTGTATCACAACCGTAATTGTCAACCGATTTGGTTCTACCTTTAAATCTAAGGTGTATCGTAATTTTATACCGGTACCATACCTTTATACCTTTACCGTTTTCAACCCCTGCACTAAAGCATACTCCTTATATCCCGGTTGTATTGAACGGGAAAAATACTTTTGGTCTTCTGGATTCTGGGTCTTGTGCAACCATTCTGGGCAACAATTCGCACAAATTCTTCTTAATAACTAACATAAATGTCCTCATACACCACATTCCACCTCTTCATCTCAGTGTTCCCCGGTCGGCATATATATCTGTGTTGCCATCAACGAGTATATTTTAGATACTCTGAGTATCAGGTTTATTACCCTGCTGGCAACACTTTCGATAGTTATAAGGTTGTTGATGAGGGACCTTGTGGATGAGAAACCCGACACCATGCTGTGACATGGTGATTAGAGTACTTCGCGATAATGAATTTTCTCAATTAGTAATTCTTCATAGTAAACTTTCGGAGTTCCGTACATCGCGATGATAAACATTCTCATTTAAGTAATTCGCTTTCTAAGCTATGTAAATCTATTTCCTATACATTGTGATCAAATAGGCCAAATCCTCTGACTACTCAAGCTTATATATGGCTCTGGTAGTACAGAGGGTCGTGCTCCTGCAGTGGAGACTAGAAAGACCTGATGATGATGATACATTGTGAATACAGATACACCGATATTTCAAAAGTCAGAGTTTAGTATGACAGTCAGTAAGTTGTGGTACACAGCTGGAGTATACTCTCCTCATCGGTACAGTCCATCGCATGTCTGATAAAAATCAACAGTTCATTAATCATAATGTTGCAGTCAGAGCACTTAACCATGTCAATATTCGCCATTTCGCGCGCGCACTCAGTCACCGTAAAGAACGACATCAACGCGTCCGCTTGAGCTTGCATGACGCGCGAGACTGATATATTGCAATTAAAGTTTTTATTGTAAAATAAACAATATTATATTTACATGACTGGAGAATCTGCCCCACTAGGTAGGTGCGAAGAAGGCAGCGGGGATGAGAGCGGAGAAGAAGCTCTTCTGTAAACAAACAGACAGAGTTTATATCGTATAAATATATCCCACCAAAAACATAAATGTAAAAAAGGAGAGCCAAGTTCAATATAAAAATTGTGCTTGGCTGTGGGCTTCGCCGCAAAAAGAATGGAGATCTAAATGAGTGCCAAGTTCTATGCAAAAATTACATCTGTCATTTTATATATTTTAATCCTAATAAAAACTGGCCAAGTCAATTCTAACCTACTTTTAGATAATTTTTTTTAAATAACAGCAATTGTTATAGGTATCCAATAAAGTAAAGAAATAGAATTATTTTAATACGGTTTTTACCACGAACACTGTAAAGTGCTCGAAACGTTAGGTGTATAAATAATGTAATAAACGCGATAAAAACCGTATTAAAATAATTTTATTTAAATGTGTAACAATCGCGAAAACATAAGAAAACATTAAAGAAATAGAGTTTAATACTTGTACATAATGTTATTTTGTTCCTATAAATTTATGTTACCGACTGGGGGACTGCCGTACAAAACAGCCAATGGGCCAGCGGTAGACGGTCGGCTAGCTCCGGGGTTGGGTGCGAGACTCTCCAGGGGCGAGGCAGGTTCTTTTCACTCCTGTGGCTGTTACTCTCGAGAAAGGAGAATGCAGTTAGGGTTAATGTTACTATTCTAATAAGGGCGCCACCAACACATTAGTGCTGGAATGAATTAGACAGAAAACATCTCCATGGTAATTATATTTCTATGAAACATACAAGGGAAAACCCTATTAAATGAATTACATACATAAACCCAGCAGGGGTGTGTGTTAGTAATTAAACCTAAAACACTTCTTATTCCTATTTAACTAATGCTAGAGCATACAATGTTCTTATTCTTCATACTTAGTCACATGTGGCAAAAGTCACATGGACGTGGAGGTTATGTTTCCTTCCAAATTAAATTCTAAATACACAGGTAATGGAAGCGTCCTTCCGGTTACATAATACTTCTTAAAATAAAGGTAACCTATTGTGGCACCATTATGTGAATTGAAAGAAATAAAAAATATTTAAAACTACATACGGGAAATGTCCATCAAACGTTTTCACGCACTGATCAATACCACAGGCTCCTTAACGTGAGGTACAGCTCCACAATTCCTAGGATCAGACACGTGGCCTCCTCTGGGACATCATGATCCAGTGTGGTCGAACCGTCCTCTGAGTATGGAGATGTAAAAAAATGTGGAAATATTTGGGGCCTCGTCTTCCCAAATTGGGGATACAAAATAAAGACGTGAGGTAAAAGGAAATAAGAAAATAAGAAAATAAGGAAGTAAGGAGCGGTTCCCCAAGCCGCTCCTCTTATAAATTTTTATCCAGGATCAATCCTGGTACTCCGGGCAGACACAATCTGGCCCGTGTCTCGGACAGCGTCGAAATAAAAAGACATTTTTAATGTTCTGTAATGTTCTATCGATCGTTTAACAAAATGAATGTGCCTGACGTGACGTAAGCGCGTCACCATTGACAAGACCATCGATAATCAGAATGTTCTCGACTATGATTTTACCAAACTTTACTCGATTGCGAATTTAAAGTATGCTGCGACAGGACTACGACAATGAGGTAATATGCTAACGTATTTACTAATTTTATAAAAAGAAGTTTTAATTTTTAAATCGAGACTTAGTCCTCCTGACGGAAACGAACGCATCCAGAACGTAAAACAATTGAATTACAAACGCATTCAAGATGTGTGTCACTGTCAACGAATGACCGCGACCTGTCAAATCTTAACACGGGAAACAAACAATGTAACCTAATTGACTCAGGGGAAAAATATTGTTAAATTTGGAAAATGTATTACCTATGTGGAGTGTACGTAATAATCACCGAAAGTAAGTACTGGTGTTTGTAAAAATATGACAGTTACGAGAAATTCGCGTAACATACCCCCTTCACAAGAGCGAAAAAGGACTGAGGAAGCGAAGAACTGTTCGCAAACGACGGTAAAATGAAACAAAGGTCTCGACTGGTGACAAAACCACCTAGGCGAACAACAACACCATCAGCAGCCAGTTCTAAAATCTTAAAATGTTAAGGCATGCAAATAATGTTAGAACATAACACAATGAGCAACAGAGTACCAATGATATCCAAGTCTCAGTGGAATTCTATTCTAAATATATCTAAACGGTTTCTGAGTAACGATTCCCCTCTACCAGCCCTACGACGTGAGTCTTGGGATCAGAATAGTGCCACTGGAGAGGGGGGTCGCGTGAGGGTGTCCATGCGGGCACATCACACTTCCTAAATTCTAATTCTTACGCGTACAACGACACATCTATTTTATGAGCGTTCTTTCCAGTAACAGCTCTTCTTTGTACAACGAGTACATTCTATTCTGTGAGTGTACTTTACAGTAACAACCCTTCTTTGTACAATGAGTACATTCTATAGTCTTTAAAAGACTGAACTGAAGTTTTCTCTTTTTCTTACAGCATGTACACACATTGCCGTATTTAGAATACATAACGCGAGAAACGTTTTTAACTCTTAAGAGTGTTGAAAGGAATTTATCCTAATCTAAACCTTAACTGATTGTGGAATAGAGCGCAGAATGACAGTGAGGGAAGATCCCTTTCTTTTATCCACAGACATACTATTTATGCAAAAACAACGTTGTGCACTGAATTAATTTTGAAAATAAAACCATTCACATTCTCATCCAGACTGACATCTCACACTTCAATCTAACATTCAACCCTTCACCCCCTTCCATAACTTTCCACTCTGCTCTCACTCTCCAGCCTATACCACTAATCCTACCTACTTATTTACTAAGTGTTTGGAATGACATGTATAATGTCTTTTATGTGTGTTAGACCTATCTTTTTACCATTTAAGGCCCGTAAACGATAAGTAAGGTTGCTCACCTTCTCTTCTACCACACATTTAATGTTCCTAGGGGCTAACTTACTAGCAAAGTTATCACTCGCTTTGGATAAAACGTAGTCCCTTTTCCATACTATTTGCCCTAACGTAAGGCCTCAATTTCTTTTTAAAGTAGCCTCATCTTCTGAGACTAGACGACATAACCTGTGTAATTGTACATGGGTTAGTTTGGAAATAATTCTTTCACGACCAGAAGGGGTCAGTGATTCTGAAGAAATCAGCTGAACGATGTCACTGATTTTATTCTCACATATTTCTAATTCTTTTTCTACGTCAAGTGTAGCAGGATCAGTTGTCACTGCTAGACGATTAGTTCTAGTCAACAAGGCAAGCTTCGCTCGCATCTCATCAACCGTTCTCAAATTCTGTTGTCCTCGGATGAGAAGTTCATATCTTAACTCATCACTGAGAAGATGGTAGAAATTCATCTTGACCGAAGCCATTTCTAACAACAAAACTAATTTCTGAATTCTAAAAACAATATAACAATAACACTAACCTCAAACCTCGAGATACTGTAAGTACTGGTGTTTGTAAAAATATGACAGTTACGAGAGATTCGCGTAACAATACATATTTGGATTTTGCATAGAACTTGGCACTCATTTAGATCTCCATTCTTTTTGCGGCGAAGCCCACAGCCAAGCATAATTTTTATATTGAACTTGGCTCTCCTTTTTTACATTTATGTTTTTGGTGGGATATCATTACTTTTTGAAAAGATATGTAGATTTACTTCTGCTATGTGTATAATTATGTGGTGCCGTGCGCCACCGACGACAATAATAAATTAAAACCCCATACAAATCGTAACAGCTGGTCAGTCATTATTATGTAGAACTTATTTTATTATATGCATATTTATTCAATGAGATATGCAAAAATGGTAGAAAATAAATGTACTTACGTCTGCTGGTTGACTTCATAAATGGCTTCTCCATCCATATCATAAATCCCAGACAGGTGGACTGGGATGCTAGAAATAAATTAAAAAAAATTACAATTATTGTTCTCAAGCAATAAGAAATATTAGCAGTGTTAGTATATTCTCTTGCTTACCCGTCTTCCTCCGTCACGTCATGCTCTCTTGGAGTTTCCTCCACCACTTCCTCGGAGAATATCCAGAGGTCCTAGAAAATATGATGGATATCATCAGGGATGGGTTCATAAAAGTGTTAGAGAGCTCAATGCTGAAGCTGCTGAATAAATTACGATCCTGGACTATGTATTCTGGAAAAATAAATATTATTTATATTCTATTATGCTACACCACTTTTTTTTTAAGTTTGTTTTTTATTTCATCCATCAATCCATCAGGTCCTTTTTAGTCTCCACTGCAGGAGCACGACCCTCTGTACTACCACAGCAATATATATGCCAGAGTAGTCAGAGGATTTGGCCTACACTCTCCACCCTGGCCAGACGGGTTGAAGAGGTCTTTTTGATGTTTGTAAGCTTTGTTTAGCGTGTGTTTCCTAAGTCGCCTTTTACGACATCCACGGGAAAACTTGGGAGTTGTCCTATTCTACTCTGCTGGGAACCACAAGGCTTGTTTTTTTTGTTTTTTTATTTAGTATGTGTAAATAAAAAATCCACAATCATCATATTCATCATCATCACTTCAGCCGCATGATATCCACTGCTGCACATAGGCCTCTCCAATATAAAATCCAGAATAACTACTTATTATTTTGTTATGACATTAGTTTATTCACAAACCTCATTATCGTCATCAGAAACATCATCGTCATCCTCCTGGAGAATGTCCATAAAGTAAGATGGGGGGCATTCATCTTTGAATAGATTCCAACTCATGTTCTATGGAACAACAAACACCATTATTAAGAAAAACATCAGGCTTGCACACAAACTAAATTCAATAAAATATATATGTTCTTTTTTTTTATAAATATATATATACGGACAAATCACACAGATTGAGCTAGCCCCAAAGTAAGTTCTTAAGAAAGTCTTGTGTTATGGGATACTAACTCAACGATACTATATTTTATAACAAATACATATATAGATAAACATCCAAGACCCAGGTCAATCTGAAAAAGATTGTTTTCCATCATGACCTGACCGGGGATCGAACCCGGGACCCCTGTGTCGCATGCTGGCGTGGTAACCGCTGCACCACGGAGCTCGTCAGAAATATATACACAGAAACAAGTTTTGTTTCCTACATAACAGTTTATCTATTACTAATTTTGTTTAAGAGTCCCACGTAAAGCCGCAATCCCATACAAACGTAGTTTCGTTTCAGTTTTACAACAGTTAAGCCAATCTCAACCAAATTTCGTACATAGGACCGGATAAGGCATATTGATGTTTATAATCAGATATCAATTTTAAAAACAATACCTATACAAAATTACAGCGAGTACAAGTTTTCGATACAAAACTTTAACTAGCTGTAATTTTGTATACGTATTGTTTTTAAAATTGAAATCTTATTATAAACTACAATATGCCTTATCCGGTCGTATGTACGAAATTTGGTTGAGATTGGCTTAACTGTTGTAAAACTAAAACGAAACTACGTTTGTATGGGATTGCGGCGTTACTTGGGACTCTTAAAAATAAAATAAATTATAAGTCTGTTTTTCATTTTACCTAATACCAGCTGTTACCCGCGGCTTCGCCCGCGTAATATATAGTCTATGTCCTTCTCAGTACCCTAACCTAGGTGTATGCAAAATTCCATGATGATCGGTTCAGTAGATTGGGTGTGAAAGCTAACAAACAAACAAACAAATAAATAGACAATGCATTTAAAATATTAGTTAGGAACTTAGGATTAAGACTAAAATTATAAAACAAGTATCAGAAAAACAAACGATAACTTTAAACTACCTAAATAAATTATCAACATTATCGATATCAAATGTCGATACCTACTTTCCCTACTACGAAAAAATTGATTTTAAAATTTTTAAAAACAAACGAAGTGAACTCTTTGTTAAAAACGGTTCAAGATGGCGTGGCGTCATATTTTCTTGTCACCGAGACCGGACATATAAATATGACTTTTATCACATATAGGTAATGGCTTACCTAAATCATAATACAAACTCTCAGATACTATATTTAATTTACATCGCTTCGAGAGTCAATTAAAGCATATTCCACAGTATTTCCTACCGTAACTTCTTTCAATAACTTTTTACACTGTTTGTTTACACCGGCACTTCAGTCACAACACGTCCGGCGTCCGCCATTCATATTACGTACCGTGTAGGTAATGAGTTAGAAAATCGGAAATGAATGAATGATTATCAGAGAATTACGGTAAGATAAGCGCAACAACGAAAAACTGAATACTTTTACTATGTAACAAGCTAGGTAACAAGCTCCTTTATTCTGTAATCCCTCTAATCCCTAACAACATAATTTTGATGTTTTGAAAAAAATAGGTATCGGTTACAAATTTTAGACAGCACATAAAATCACAAAGACAAAACAAAAATCTTATAATAAACGTATTATTAGACTGAACACTTACAATATTATTGACATCCACAACACAAACCACAAAATAAATCTTTTTTATTCTAATTAAAAACACTGCCCAGCAATCCGCCCGTGACACCACACCGCACCGCACGCCAACCACTGCCGAAAAACTGCCTTTACGGATTTTAGGGCATAGAACACACGTCAATTGAGTTTGAATTTGTGGCCCCCGATAGAAACTCAAACGTAATTGTATGGCATTTTTTTCATTTTCACCCTCACTCCCTTATTTGTCTATGATCTTTATTGCCTAGAGAAAACATAAGGCAGTGGGTCGTCTGATACTAGTAATAGTATCTTCTTCGTAGTTTGTGACGCCAACCAAAGTACTCTGCACTGCCGTAAAACTGCCTTTACGGATTTTAGGGCATAGAACACACGTCAATTGAGTTTGAATTTGTGACCCCCAATAGAAACTCAAACGTAATTGTATGGCATTTTTTTCATTTTCACCCTCACTCCCTTATTTGTCTATGATCTTTGTGCCTAGAGAAAACATAAGGCAGTGGGTCGTCTGATACTAGTAATAGTATCTTCTTCGTAGTTTGTGGTACTCTGTGCGCCAACCGCAGTCCATCCCAGTGTTGCCAGATTTTAACCAGTATTCCGTAATTTCAGTTTCTAAAATCCGTATGAAATCCGTATGGGGAGTTTCTAATAAAATCCGTATATAAACAAAAATTAAAACTGATCGTAGCTTTGATTGACATAATTTAGAACAGTTTTATGATCAATTTTGAGGAACAAGTTTACAAAAAGTAAACACTGGTATTTAATCGATATGGTTTGATGTGTCATATTCAATTTAAAAATATCCTTAGTTTTTTTGCAATCATATTAGAATCAATATCTAGCTAGCTTGTAATACTACTTTCCTTTCCAGCTAATAACACCTTGGTATATAATAGCCATTGATAGTCTCCGTGGTTAACTCAGTTTGTAACATCGTTTTTATTCAAAAAATAGATGAGAAAACCCATCAAACAGATGCACTGGAATAAATAAATAATAAAAATATGCAAACATCCGTGTAATTTCAATTATTTTTCTTTAAAATATAAAAAAAAAAACAAATACTGTAAGCAGTTTCTTGAGAATTCCGTATAAAAATCCGTATTCTTCCTTAGTCCGGTTTGATCACCAAATTCCGTATAGATACGGACAAATCCGTATATATGGCAACACTGGTCCGTCCGCACCATAGAAAAATTTTACTCTCTAAAAGTATTTTCATATTACGCGCGTATTCGCGTCCCGCGTCCCGCGCGGAATTCGCCTCAAAGTGAACGGAGCTGACTAAATATACGCCCTTTGTATACGCCATCTAACGATATCACAGTAAAGTGAAGTCGTATATATGTAGGTATACAACTTATACTACTATCTATAGTGTACAATTTGTATTGTACTTATGATATTTTGGATGTTTAGTAAATACTATAAACAAAACAATATGTAACGAAATAATTAGATTTATTTCTGTATTACATTTTCCTTATAACTAAAATTACGTAATCTTAATACACATTAATGATAATGAAGACAAAATGTGTATTGCTATAGATAACTATGTACAATTTAAATGCAAATGCTGCATACGCTAGTAGCTTATTTTTGTTATACTAATTTAGAAAGAAAGAAATATATTTATTTGGTGCATTAAATCAAAAAACATATAAGTACTTAATTACACATTATTTACACATTTTTTTATTTACAACACAGTAAAAATGCTAAAAATAAGAGAAGAAAGAAGCAACCACGAAACGACTATTCAAATACTAACTACAGTCAAAATAGTTTTATAAAAACAATAAGTATGATAGATAATAATATATTTATGGTTCTTGATTACATACAAATCGGGGTGCTTTGGATTGTATTATTGTTTGCTGGGCAAAGTAAAGGGTATGGAAAATGGAACACCTGATGAAGAAACATAATGGTCCAGCTAAACTATAAGAAATAATAGACGATTTGGAGCAATCTATAGGTATGTCATCAATGAGGTCATAAATTAAATCTTTGGATTCATAAACATGACTCAAAGAATCACTCTCTTTATCTATAGTGTCGATCATGTCGGTTTTATGAAACAGAGTTTTAAAATTTATGATAGCTGCTTCATTTTCATCTTCTTCACAATTTCCTGGCTCTGGTAGGTATATGAGATAAACTGCTCAATATTGCTGTTTTCAGTCCAGCTACAAATTGGCCACTTGTTGGGTTTGTATTGGACCCACAATTGCTGCGTATACAGCCAAACAAGTTTTCCAGTGGGTCCTGCTGGATGCGTCTCGTTGACAGGCTTTTTATTTTATATTTATGTTTAAAGTTATACCAAAGTCTTTCAAGCCCATTTAAAGTCCAGATCCAACCTTCTTTGGAAGGAGGAGATGATCTGCACCCAACGAACCGTAAATTTTTGAAAAATACTTTCATGGTTTGAAAGAAAGTTAAATGAGGAGTTGTATCAGTCATGTTAGTGGACATTTTTTTCCCTCTTCTCAAATCTTTGGAGGCAGCATTGACTGCGTCAAATAAAATGTCCATGTTTTTAACGACATTGGCAGTAACAACTGCATCACTTGGTAGTTCACTGAAAAAGAAACAAGCAAGGAGTAAATACCAGTAGTCATCATATTTCGAGTGTATTCCCGTTTGCATCATCAACTAACAACATATTGTATGTAATGGTAAGAATAATAAATAAAAACATAAATAAATAGATACGGACATATCACACAGATTGAGCTAGCCCCAAAGAAAGTTCTTAATAAGACTTGTGTTATGGGATACTAACTCAACGATACTATATTTTATAACAAACTAGCAGCCCTACCCGGCTGCGCCCGGGCTTGTATTATACCTTAAAACCTTCCTCGTGAATCACTCTATCTATTGGTGAAAACCGTATGAAAATCCGTGGAGTAGTTTTTGAGTTTATCGCGAACAGACAGACAGACAGACAGACAGACGCGGCAGAGGACTTTGTTTTATAATATGTAGTGATACATATATAGATAAACATCCAAGACTCAGGTCAATCTGAAAAAGATCTCTTTTCATCTTGACCTGACCGGGGATCGAACCCGGGACCATCCGTGTCACAGGCCGGCGTGTTGACCGCTGCGCCACGGAGCTCGTCAAAAAATAATACTTTAGTTCGGGTCTGCTACATATCGTGATTTGACGAGGTTACTGGTTTTTACTTAGAGCGACTGCCGTCAGACCTCCACAAACCAATGGGTAAAACAGAACTACTCCTAGGATAAGTTTAAATAAATACTGCCCCGGCTTTCCCCGTGTTACGTACATAGCTTATGGCACTTAGGGATATCGTACCTATGCCATGGTGAAACAATTTATGAAATCGGTCCTGTAGTTCCTGAGATTCGCGTTCAACCAAACAAACAAACAAACTGTTCAGCTTTATAATATAAGGATATTAGAATAACAAAAACTGTATAATAACAACAGTCTTCACCTTGTGCTATTTTTGAATACATGCTGCCAGATACAGATTCAAGATTCAAGATCATTCATATTCATATTTTTTATTCACATAAAATGTATGTTACATTAAACCTATCGGTATTTGCGAATAATTATTAAATAATTTTCACATTTGAACAACATAAACAAGAAATAAAATATAACAAATCAGTAATAATTCAATTTAACAAACATAAAACTTTCAGACTAAAACTTAATCTAAAAACTTATCCTCTAGAAATTCCTTCATATTATAATAGGCCCTGCTTAAAAAGAGACATTTCAAACTATTTTCAAATTTATTGCCTTGGAGGGGTTTTTGATGAACTTGGCAGGTGATTGTACACCTTAACTGCCATGTATTGAGGCCCATTACTGTATAAGAAAAGACAATATAATACTAACGTAGTATAAGTGAAGGTGTGGAGCTGGTAAGAAGAAGTCGTTTTGTCGGCGAGAGCTATGGCGGGTGGGCAAGTCGCTTATGCGCTGGAAATAATGACTGCATTATGTAATATGTTACAAGACGGCACAATTCTAATATATATACTGATGTAAAGGTTAATATTTTTAATTTAGTAATTATTATTTATTCAATATTTGGGCAGCCAGCTTCACTTTAATTTTTTGTTTTGTATTCGGATTTAGATGATCCTGTTTAAGTGCAGGTGCATAAACGAAATGGGTTATTATTATCCAATTGATAAAATTGATTTATATGGCTCCATTTAGCTATACCTGTAATAAATAAAAATGATTAAATGCAATTTTATGTAAAAAAAGATATATATGTATATGTGCTATGGGATACTAACTCACCGATACTATATTTTATAATAGATACTTATATAGATTAACATCCAAGACCCAGGTCAATCTAAAAAAGATCATTTTCCATCTTGACCTGACCGGGGATCGAACCCGGAACCATCCGTGTCGCAAGCAAGCGTGTTGACCACTGCGCCATGGAGCTCGTCAATATGTAAAAACATAATAAAATGCTAGCAACTTTGGTTTTGGTTTCGGTTGGGATAAGCACCACATTTGACATAAAAACCGGCCAAGTGCGTGTCCGGCCACGCGCAGTGTAGGGTTCCGTAGTTGCGAATGACAACTTTGAGTTCACACTATTCACACTCGCACCTTACAGTTTAACGACCCAAAACATCTAACAATGAAAATAGTATGAAATTTTACAGTTTATAAGTTGGTTGCCTATAACTTTTTAGTTTGTACTTAGAACTCAGCTCTGATAGTTTTCCTTTAAACTTCAGTATATATACTACTCTTGTAATTTTTTTTACGTATCTATATATAACCGTTTAGCAGATAGAGGGGGGGACACTTACCTCTAACAAAAATTCGCACTTTAAAACCAAATATTTCGGAAACGGATCCCTAAATCGAAAAATGGTGTTCTCAACCTCACAATATTTTTGAAAGACCTATTTAACGATACCACACACGATGGGTAAATAGAGAAAAAAAAATTACTCTCCCACTTTACTAGTATGGGAGCTACCCTAAAAAAAATTTTTTTTCAACTTTTTATTCTACCACTTTTTTGCCATGATTAATATACATACCCATACCAAATTACAGCTTTCTAGTACTTATAGTCTCTGCGTAAAACCGCGGACGGACAGACAGACAGACAGACAGACAGACAGACAGACATGGCGAAACTATAAGGGTTCCTTGTTTACTACGGAACCCTAAAAATAACTAATAATAATAATAATAATAATAGAGACTAAAAATTATCAGAAATATATTTAGAGACTAAAAATTATCAGAAATATATTATTAAAAGTATAACATCAGACCCGTGTAGAAAATGCAATAGTTCCCCGGAAACCATCCAACACATCACAAGTGCTTGCAAATCAATAGCCCAGACCGACTACAAACATAGACACGATCAGGTAGCTAATATCATCCACCAAAACCTTGCTCATCAGTATAACTTTGTAGACTGCATTCAACCATATTATAAATACACACCTCAAACAGTGCTCGAAAACAGTACAACTAAATTATATTTTGATAGAGCCATTCTTACCGACCGAACTATCCACTACAACCGGCCAGATATCACCCTCGTAAATAAAACCAATCAAACTGCCTTTCTTATAGACATTGCTGTACCGAATACACATAACCTACAAACTACAATATCCGAAAAACTCACTAAATACACTGAATTAAAAGATGAAATCAGCAGAATCTGGCATCTTCAAAAAGTAACAATAGTTCCAATAGTACTGTCTGCAACCGGAGTTATACCAAAACAACTTCATCAATCGCTTCAAACCCTTAATCTAGCACCTACAACCTATAATCTACTTCAAAAAGCTGTTATCTTAAACACATGCCGCCTAGTAAGAAAATTCTTACAAACTGACCCGCACCCTGTCCCTCACACACCCAATATTCACGTATCTTTAAACCGCACACAACAAACAGTGAACCTTAACAATGAACCTCATTCCTCTATCTCACAAACACCAGAATACCACGACAACTCTGAAGATAACAACGGATCTAACGACCTCCCTGATATACACTTGGCTTAGACCCGTGTATTTCAGTATACCGGTTTACATAAAAACCGAGAAAATAAAAGAAAAGCAAATAATAATAATAATAATAAAATATATTTATTGTCTCCAAAAGTCTTATAACTACAACATGAACATTGGTAAAAAAATATTACTAAGAGGATAAGATTACAAGTGGAGAACTGGTGTCCAATTCCATGCTAGGTTTCTGCAAAACCTGTATTACGGATCACCAGGACTCGTCATTACTTTTAGGACTTATTAACAATTAAACCATAAATTATATAAGATATAAACTATACGTAAGTTTTAAATAAAAAGTTTAAAAATAACTTATAAATATTGCAACCTAAACAATAACAAGTAGGAATTATGTAGGTATCTTTATTTACATATACATTAAACACATAATATGCTAATAACTATAAACTAGCTTACTACTTACTTACTTACTAAAATTTAGCTTAGACTTAATTTACAATATGCAACAAGCTCTCAGTCTGATCGTACGACATGCTTTGTAGAAATTCGGTGACAACTTTTTTGCAATTATAATAATTAAGTGCATACATCGAAACATTTGAATTAATTTTTTTGTATAAGTAAGGACCTAAAAAACAAAAGAATCTCTTTATGAACTCAGTATTGAACATAGGGAGAGGATAGGTTAGTCTATTATTTCTTGTTAGTAGTTGAGGGTTGTAAGGGAGTCGTGAATGCTGCAGCATAATTGTCGAAAGGATAAAGAGCTGCCGCACTGTTAGTACCTGACAGTACCTATATAGGTCAGATGTAGGGTACCTATATGGTTTGAATGTGCATACTTTTAGGACGGCTCTTTGTGCCCTTTCAGCAATGAGCAAGTGTGTTTTTGATGCACCACCCCAAGATGTTATGCAATAGGTGATGATCGATTGACATAGAGCAAAGTATGTCATTCGGAGAATATTATTGTCCGCTATGTAGCGTAATTTTTTAAAAATGTATAGAAGTTTTCTAATTCGGACTGAGAGTTGAATAATATGAGGGGAGAAATTAAGTTTTGAGTCAATTACAACTCCGAGGTATTTATTAGTGGCGGTAATTTCTAGAGAAGAACAATTACAACTACCCTTATCGCAATCAGGTGAAGCATGGGTATGGGCATACAATCGATACGTATTGGAATCAGGGAGATTTGAGTTTCGTATACTGAAGGCCATATACTTACTTTTACTAACATTTAGTGTTAGAAAATTTAAACTTAGCCAATCTTTGACAATATTTAGCCCCAATTGAGCTGAGTTAAATGTGTCTTTCCATGTTTGACCCGTAAAAATTAAGGCCGTATCATCAGCGAAGGATACAATTTTGCAGTTTTGCAGAGGAAGGTTGCACAGGTCGTTTACGTATAACAGAAACAAACTGGGACCCAAAATACTTCCCTGTGGGACCCCAAATTCAACATTTTGGTCAGAACTAGTGTAATTACCGATCTTTACGCGTTGTTTGCGACCCAATAAATAATCCCTGAAAAATTGTAGCTGTTTTCCTCTGATGCCAATGTTGGCTAACTTTGAGATGAGAAGGGAAATTGAAACTGTATCAAATGCTTTGCTGAGGTCTAGATAAATAACGATACATTTTTTATTACAATCAAGAGCTTTAACTGCTTCATCAACGAGAGCATTTACCGCTTGTGAAGTAGACCTGCCCGGTCGAAAACCATATTGATTAACAGACAGAAGGGAGTTTTTTTCGAGGTAATTAGTAAAACTCTTTGCGACAATACGTTCTAGAATTTTCGATAATGCTGATAATATAGAGATAGGACGGTAATTGTCAATGACATTACTTTCGCCAGATTTATGAATCGGATGGACTACCGCCGTTTTAAATACGGCGGGAAAGACTCCACTATTTATGCATAAGTTACAAATATGGGTGATCGCGGGTGATAAAAGGGTTTTGAACATTTTTAGAATTTTCGTAGATATATTGTCCCAACCTGGGGCTGCATCAGTCTTCAAAGTGTCAATAATGCTGCAGATTTCATGCTCATCGGTGGTATTAAGGACAAAAGAATTCAATTTAAAGGAAGGAGCAGCCCGCTGAGACGTCGGATAAGTAGGCTTTGTGATTTTGTTCGCTAATGTTATACCTATAATCGAAAAATATTCATTGACGCAGTTTACAGACTCCAGCGGTGTCGGTTGGATAGAGAGAAGGGATTCCGATTTATTATCTTGTTTTTGAGTATCTGTGACTCTACGTATTGCTTCCCATAGCTTTTTAGGGTTTAAGCCAGCTTTGGCTAGCTCTTCTTTCTCATACATACGCTTGACTTTTTTTACTAGAGTACAAACATAATTTCGGTAGCGTTTGTAGGTTATTTGTAGAACAGAATTTTCGGGCGTTAATTTAAGTTTTTTGTGCATATTGTCCCGGTTTTGTATACACCTCAATAAACCTGGGGTAATCCATGGTTTAAGGGTACGTTTACGACAAGAGTTGGTTTTAATTTTTGAGCTTGATTGTATACAGTTATTTATCGAATCAATAAAATATGACGCTGCAAAATTAGGGTCAGAGGAATTAAAAATTGGGGAGAAATCAATTTGTTCAATTTTTTTGGCAAGTAAGGAATAATCAATTTGTGCTTTGTGATGTTTACGAGTGCTAAGGTTTTTAATTGTTGACAAAGCAAGTAGAACTGGGACATGGTCAGTTATGACGGTATCGATTACGTAGCACTTAGCAGGTTGATTGGACTTTAGATTCACGTGATCGAGACATGAGTTAATGCGAGTAGGAAGATTGTGTGCCGGAAGCAGTTCATGATATGCTAAAAGATTTAGGTAATCAGGGCTACGATCATCCACACTGTCATTTGCAATATTTATATTTATGTCACCAACAACGATAATATTTTTAAAAGATCTGAGTTGGGAGAGGATTATCTCGAGAGACTCTAGAAAGTTTGAAATCTGTTTGTATGATGGGGAACGATAAATGGCTATAATTGCAGTATGACGACCTATTTTTAAAACGACACCATTACAATCAAGGAATGTATGAGACATAGAAACAACATTTGAAACCGCTTTATTTACATAAACTACGACTCCGTCATTTTGTAAGATGTTGTTATTACTACTATAATACGAATAACCATCTAAATGAGGAATTTGTACATTGGTACCAGACGAGAGCCAGCATTCTGTGAGAACAATAATATCTAAATGTGTGTTCAGTCTGGTCATAAGTAATAGCAGTTGTGAAATATTTTTCGAAATACTACAAATATTTTGATTCAGTATCATTAAAGAGTTATTAAGGTTGTATAATGATAACTCCTGGTTGCAGATTTCAATATCACAAGCTTGCGACTGAAATACTGAGAAACTGTCTAATTCAGCAATAATTTTATCCGACATGTAAATTACTTAAAATAGCTACTAATTAATCTGATACTTTTTAATTAAGTAAATAAATAAATATAGGTACCTTAATTATATGAAAAACGGCGCTCTTAGGCGCCTTCATAATCTATCGAATTTATATATCTTTTCTCTGCCATGATTTTAGCTGGGCACTCAGAGGCGCCGGTTTTGTGATTGTTCGGCTTTTTAAAGTGCATACAAGTAGCACATTTCGGTGATTCGGCCTTCTTAGTGCAGTCATTTGTTGCGTGGCCTAGTTCACCGCAGTGACCGCACGTGTTGGTTTGGACTCTGCACGTCTTGGCTGCATGACCGTATTGTTGGCATCTGAAACACCTAGTAACAAGTGTAAAGTCTCTTACCGGGCAGGACGACCAGTTTACAAAAACCCTTTCTTGCATAATTAAGGCTTTGCGGATAAACGCCGTCACTTCGATGACGAAATTACATGTCTCGGCGTCTTTCCTTCCTGACTTGTGACTTAGTTTGATTGATGCTAAGAAATTCTCAAGTGACATATCGTCGAGCTTGTCGGATAGGTTTTGGTTGTACAGGCAATTGAAGACATCATTCTCCTGCAAATTCGAGGGCACTCCTAAAATCACAATTCTGGGTTTTCTTTTATAAGGCTCATCCACAGTGAGGCCGGAGGTCGTTAATTGTGAGGACTGTTTTAATTTTTCAATGTCTGCCTTAGTCTCAGTGCTGATTATAACACCGCCATTTCTTGTCTTACGTAGACCTCTAACATGTAACTTCATTTCTTCGGGTCTTATAATTTTTTGGACTAGTGATTTAGTCTCCTCACTGGTCTTCAATTTGTCGGTAGGGTAAATCGCAACTGAGCTAGTTTTCATTGGCTGAATATATTTTTGGGCACTGTTTTTTACCATGTCCGCGAACGAAACTGGTCCCGTTGGAGGCTTTGACGTATCCTTGATGCTCTGCTGTAGATCTTGGAGCTGCTGCTTAAGGTCATGTTTCTCTTTTAAAATTTGGACGGTATTATGTGCTTGGATAGCCTTTTGCTTTAATGACTGGTACTGAACCGCCATTTGTGCTGTGCCATTTCCTACTTTACGGCAGAGGTTACTGATTCTTAGCTTTTGGTCAGTATTTAATTTTCCTTCAGAGGATATGGTACACACCTCCTGAAGACACTGCTCTATAGAGTTCAGCCACCCTTGAATCTCTGGCGTGCTGACTATATCCGGAGGGTCATCTTCTCTATGGCTGCCTGTGGGCTCGGTGTGCTGTCTTGATGGAGTGGGCGGAGGACTACGGGGCGTCAGTCTGCTGCGGTTAAATGGACTACCGTCCATGATTAACACTTAGATTTTCACTTCATTCACTAAGTTGTCAAAACATAAAGAGAAAAATATTGATTAATTAGTAGTGCCTAGAACGTTTGACACAGTAACAGAGCACGTAATCTAGAGTAGGTCACACACAGTTATACAATAAATTGTTTATTTAAATTATATCACTTCAAATAGTCAACATGTCAGCTCACATCGGCGAGTAAATGACGAGTGATAGTATAATAACTAGTTGCTCCGGGCTTTTGAAAGTCATGTCCGATAGCTCAGGCATCGGAGAGGTGAGAATATATACCGACGGCTCTAAAACAAGTAAGGGAGTTGGAGTCGGAGTCTTCTCACATGACCTCAATATTCACTATGCAACGGCATTGGGCAAGGAAAATTCCATTTTTCAGGCAGAATGTGTAGCCATTGCCCATGCCGCTGCACAGATCATCAGGATGAAGGTAACAAAATTAAATATACGCATCCTATCAGACAGTGCAGCTGTACTTCACGCTCTAAAAAACCCCATGATCGACTCTGCACTTATTCTCGAATGTCATAGTGCATTAAACAACCTCTGTAAGTATAACAAAGTCACTATACAGTGGATAAAGGGCCATAGCAACTCACTCGGCAACGATGCAGCGGACGAACTGGCGAGAAGGGGATCGGACATGATTCCATTCGGTCCTCTGCCAATGGTACCCATACCATTTACACAGGTACGTTCATGGATCAGAACCCGAGTGACAGCCGAACATCAACGCGCTTGGACTACCCTGGACACATGCCGTCAAGCCAAAGAGACATTGCCTGCCCTGAGCAGCAAATACTCCAAGCGCCTACTGGCTCTTCCAAGGGTAAAATTACGACTCATGATAGGTATAATAACCGGTCATTGTATGTTAAACAAACACCTATTTGTTATAGGATTGACTGACAGTCCCCTTTGCAGAGGCTGCTTAGAGACTGAAGAAACTGCAAGGCATGTCATACTAGAATGCCCTAGCATAACAACTACAAGAGAAGAATTCCTGGGACATCCAGCAACTATGAGCGAGGCATGCAGCACACCCTCTGCAGTCCTTCGCTTCCTCGACGAGCTGGGTTGGCTCACATAACACCAATCAGCAACCCAAAAGAAAAAAAACGGAGAACGAAATCTCCATTATGCAGAGGACTTAGATGACGAATAGTCCTCTGCTCACACACAATGGGCCCAAACAAGAGGCCTAAGTGTGGAAAACTGCCCACGGAACCAGGTGAACCAGGTGAAGTCATGTCATGACATGACTCATGCATGATGGATGGCAGTTGTTAAGCCAAGTCTGTTAAAAATTTAATATATGTGCTCAGAATACACTACACAGTCATTGATAGTATCTAATGAAACAGAGTAAACAAACTTACCTAGCCCACATTTTTTGTCAGCTTTTATGTCAGTTTGACATTTTATATCATATTTTAGAAATAAATTTCTAAAACATTTTAGCCTGTGATTTTAGCAAATGTGGAGTGTTAAATACTGACACAATTTCTTTTCCTTCAAAATTTGGCTTTTCTGTAGTAGCGCCTAATATTGTAACTGCTCGTTTGTTCACTCCGTCTAAATCAGACACGGTAGCTGCTATACTAAGTCCAGCTTCAAAACAAGCATGCAAAACCTAAAAATAAGACGTTTTTAAATATATATTATGTACATTCTGAATTAAATGAAAACAAATAAATAGCAGACATATATCAAAAAGCTTGGTAGAAGTTTTTCTACAGTAACATAAAAACAACTTTCATAAGGTCTTAATCAATTCATCGCATATTTCTTTGCTTTAGTCTATTGAACACGAAAAAAGTAATTTGATTGAGTGCAGCAGTTAACAATAAGAGACAGTAAACTACTATAAGCTATTTCCACCTTAACGCCCACTAGCATGCTAAACATGGCTTTTAGTAAATCTTGGGCTCTGTCTACCCTGCGCAGCTAATATACGAGCCACCATGAAGTTTGATTTGGACAGTAATTATTTATAAATATATTAATTAGCTCACCTCTTTAATCAGAACTGCTAGTCGGTCTGCAGTAACAGATACTCCAGAAATATAATAAGCAACTGGTTGTTTTATGTGTTTTCTAACACCAGCTAACATAAACACTAAGGCATATGAGGCAATTTGTGAAGACCTTCCTTGGGTATCGTGATCTTGGAAGCCCTCTATAATGTCTGTTTTTTTATAATAAAATAAATTCTTTTTAATAGACATCTCGTCAAACAATAGTACAAATTCTTTATCTGCGGGTGATAAATGTTTCACTGACTTTTTTAGTACATCGAATATTTTGTTGTTTATGCCTACTTTTAACTGAAAATTATTCAATAGGGTCTTTAGGGTCCCAGGTGCAGGCAGACAAATAAGCCTCCTCAATAATTTATAACAAGACGGTGATCTTTTATACAGCCTGAGCGCCGTGATTTTGGCTTCAGTATTCCATCTACGGGCTTTTGGACTCTTTTTGAAGTTTCAGAGCTCTCCCTGGAGCATTAAAGTCATAGTAGACGAAATTTTTGTTTTAAGAATTTCTGCCACGGAAACATCTTTGCTTATAACATTAATAAATGATTCAGTCTTCAGCCTTTTTATTGTTTTTTGGAGTCTCCATACTTTTTTCATATTTTTCACTGTTTTTTTATACAGTTTCTTTTCCCTCTCGGTCTTTACACCTTTTCCCTTCACTGGCTGTTCTAGAATTTCCTTCAATGGGCCGTGAATTCCAGATGAGCCTGCTACTGGCTCTTCAGAAGGGATTATATTAACTATATTAGTTTTCTCGGAAAGTGGTTCTCGTATTCCCGATGGGCCTGCTACTGGCAAAAAACCGGCCAAGTGCGTGTCGGGCCACGCGCAGTGTAGGGTTCCGTAGTTGCGAATGACAACTTTGAGTTCACACTATTCACACTCGCACCTTACAGTTTAACGACCAAAAACATCTAACAATGAAAATAGTATGAAATTTTACAGTTTATAAGTTGGTTGCCTATAACTTTTTAGTTTGTACTTAGTACTCAGCTCTGATAGTTTTCCTTTCAACTTCAGTATATATACTACTGCTGTAATTTTTTTCACGTATCTATATATAACCGTTTAGCAGATAGAGGGGGGGGGGGGGGACACTTACCTCTAACAAAAATTCGCACTTAAAAACCAAATATTTCGGAAACGGATCCCTAAATCGAAAAATGGTCGTGTCAACCTCACAATATTTTTGAAAGACCTATTTAACGATAACCCACACGATGGGTAAATAGAGAAAAAAAAATTACTCCCCCACTTTACTTGTATGGGAGCTACCCTAAAAAAATTTTTTTTTCAAGATTTTATTCTACCACTTTTTTGCCATGATTAATATACATACCTTTACCAAATTACAGCTTTCTAGTACTTATAGTCTCTGCGTAAAACCGCGGACGGACAGACAGACAGACAGACAGACAGACAGACAGACAGACAGAGATGGCGAAACTATAAGGGTTCCTTGTTTACTACGGAACCCTAAAAATGGTTCCACAAGTACAAAGATAGGGCCTGGAGCCTGAAATAAAATATATGAACTGAGTGTAGCAAATATTTTAATATTAAAAAACGTGCTATATGTTAAACCAGCCTATAAACTATATGGCCTTTGCCCAGCAGTGGGACACTCAAATAGGCTATTGAAAAAAAAAATGTTAAACCAGGTAAAAACTATTCATGTAGGTAAGTTAATGTACAAGGTGTTTAGGGATTTAAGTATGAATTCCAAATAATGTCACATGCACATTCACATTAAAACTATATAGTATACACAGCATACAACTTAGGAACCCGATGGCCAAGTAGACATTGTCAGCCTTGGGGGCAGTCCCCGCTTGGTTGGGTGACCGCAAGTGACATAAAGGGCATGTTAAGCCATTGGTCCCATTTGTCATCATTGGTGGCAGTTCTTAAGCGAAGTCAGAAAAACAATAGTACAATACAAAATGCAATGTGAAAGTAATGAAATCTTTTTTGTTACTTGAATTTGAGTTCTTTTGGAGCTACACTTTGTACTATATTTATTACACACCTTACAATTATTGTTGCATTAGCTTAGTATAATAAAAAAACTGTTTTTGTAGTTAAAATATGTAGAATAATAGGAGAATATGTACATTCAACAAGCTTTACCATGTACAAACAACTGTTCTTAAATCAATGTGTACTTAATAAAATACTTTTGACTGTACTTTAATATACAGATAATAAAATAAATATTTTGAATAGTACTAACCTCATCACACCCTACACTGGGTCCAGCAGTTCCAATAATTTCTGGTTTACAAAGCATGTTGAAAGAAAGTGCTTGCTGCACAACATCTTATGTTGTGAATATAATTTTTGCTGGAATTCCAGTGATGCCCAAGATTCATCGGGGAAGCAATATTTTGCCCATAATTCACAGCTAGAAAGAACGAAAGAACTATTATTTTGTGCATACAATAATGTAACTTTAAAAACGGAGACTACAACAATGCAAAATAAAGGTACTTATGGTTAATTGTAAAACCATTAGAAAAGACAAGATTACTATTGTAAAACAAAGTGCTTCTACTTTTGTGAGTCATAGCGGCATCGGGTTTTGGCAAAAGACCACGATTGGGTTCCTAGAAGACAGCAAGCATGTAGGTACTTACCGAAGACTGTTTGTTTTTCCAGGTTTTGGAAATCGGTGTAGTGAAATGTTGGCATCTTTAGCAGGTGAACACCCGCACTTGATACACTTCTTGATGTTCTCCGACATCGTGAAAAGACTTTTCACTAGGTATCACTAAAGAAGAGTCACTATCTCGAAAGAGTCACTATCTCACAGCACAGCACTTTAACAAACAATGAAACGGAGGAACAGTATGCTCAACTCAACGTTCTAGATCGCAGAAGGAAGAAGGCACAAACTATATAGAGATACTGAAGAAGGATCATTTGTCGCAAGCGCAAATAAATAATTTTAAACTTTCAAACAAGAAAAAACGACCACACGATGGCTATCATTTTTCTTGTGATGTTGCCATTGCAAGAAATTAAGCCGAATGTTTAAAAAAAAATTTATATATAAATATTTTTGATTATTTTATTTATAAATTATATTTGAGCATAAATATTAAAATTGCCTGAAAAATCAACTAAAATATTATTAAGTTACCTAGTTTAGTAGAAAAAGACGAGAACATCTTTTAAAAGGGCAACATTCCAACATGAAACCGAGTATCAATATAACTAATAAGTTAATATTTATACTCTAAGGCTAAATACGTAATGCGTAAAAGCCACAAAAAAAAAAGGAATCAGACGTCATCTTGACGTTGACGTCATTGATTGAGCATAGCGTGCGTGCGTCCACGGCCGACAATCTGCCAATAACGGGGCGCGCTCGTAGCGGCCATCTTTGTTAGTATCTCACGTCTCTTCTGTGATTGGTCGTTGACCTGCTGACGTCATCGTGTGACGTTCACCGCCTGCGCTGCTTGTCAATTTTAAAAACATTACTGTCTGTTATTTTTTCGATCGAGTGAAGTCCTGTGCTTATCCTCTCCACTTTACCAGTATTAAAGCCCTTTGCGTCTCCCTCCCTAGTGCTACTTTGCTTTTGCAAAATGCCTTATTACATGTGTTGTGTGTGTAAGTGTTTGCGAAAGGACGCTAATTATTTACACTGCCTACCCAAAAATCCTGAGAAAAGACAAGTGGTTAGAGTGCCTAAATCGTGATGAGTTTTGTAACTTATCCGAAGAAAAACAGAGGAATCTGGCTGTTTGTCCAAAACATTTTGAGAAGAGGTTTTTTAGCGAGACTAAAAGACGGCTACGACTCACCCCTGATGCGTACCCTACTCTGTTTACTGAAGACGAAATTTCAACCGGAATACCATCTCATGAATACAAAGGTATGTAGTAAGTTATTTCTACACAGGTTTATATCTACCTATGATAAGTTCAATTCAATGGAGGTATAATTTACTAAATAATTAGGACTTGAGTCCGTGTACATACAGATTCTACCGTAAATAAATACCACATGTACAATGTACACTTGAAACTTAAAAAATCTTAGCACATTGTATTAGAAGTTTTATGACCCATCTTTATAATGGAGATTTGCAATACATATTCTAGAAATATAAAAAAGTAAATCTAATTTATAACTCTATGTAATTACTATTTATTTTTCCAGAAAATATGGATGTTCGCATGGAACATAATTATTCCTGTAAAAGGCACTTTGACCACACATATTGTAAAGCTGTATTAACTAGAGGTTAGTATGATATTATTTTCTATAACTAGAGTATAATAAATGAACGGTTAAAGTTGCATCTGAACCGAGTCTGAAATTTATTAATTAAAAATTAACTTTTTTTTAATAAGTTACAGATTTTTCAGACGTACAATTTTTTTTATTTCATGCGCTAAATAAATTTATTTCTTTCTTCCTTACTAATGTTTCATTTATAATTATTTCAGAAGTCCTCGCTACTGTCAGTGGGGTACAGAATTTGCAAGAAACTTCGAAACCTTTGACTACAGTGCAATATGCAGGTAATTATGCAAATTGTTATAGTTATTTATCTAAGGTTTATACTCTGATTGGTATCATTGTATGGAAAGATACTTTTGGCAAGAATAATCACGTAGTATGCATTGTTTTCTCCCATTTTACAAACTTCTCTTTTACTGGAAACAGGTACTAAAAATAACCATTCTGATTCATATTGGACTAGAAACTATAGTAAGGGTCCAATTAGCGAGATTTGAATCGAAGATCTTTCAGTTATATAAGGCACTCTTAGACCACTGAGCCACCATTGTATAATTAGAATTTCCAAAATCAATTTAAAAGTTTAGTTATATTTAATTTAAACCCTTTTACACAGGGGTCCACTCGGTAACGGTCAATTTAAATGTTATGAACTTATACATTTTTAATTTCGTTTCAGTAATGAGTGGTCTCATGATTGAGAGTTTACCAGTAAAATCATCAGACATTCCGTCAACATCATCCAGCCAAGGCTTAGGTATAAAACTTATTACATTAATAGTAAAAATGTAAAGGGCAATGTTTTTTGTTAATTTCTTAAAGTAAAAAGATTTGAGAAACTTTACATCACAAATACAAAACAAAAAGTTTTACTTATGTATTTTTACAAAATACATTATTTGTCATTAATGGACATATTAAATTTATTATATTTATTTATTATTGGTAAAATTAATTATACTGAAAAAATATGGGACACAGAATTTATTCTATGAAATGTACGTAATTGCTTTATTGATTTTCAGGAACCTTTGTCTCAAACAACCCAGCAAGTAGCAAGCAGAAAAAAGTTATAATCCCAGAGAATCCAAAATCTATCCAGCCACTTGGTAAGTTCTTCCTCTTAACAACCTTTTTATTTAACTTGCCCTGTTAGTTTATCTGTGTGAGTCAAATCTGACAACTCAATTTGAGATCATGCTTTTATGTTCTCAAATTAATAACATAACAAATAAATATACTGAATCAGGTTATTATTGTAAATATAAATAATAGCAAACTTTGCTTAGATCATACCTTATTTGAACTGATATTTATGTTTTTCAGTACGCAAAACCGCGATGAGTACATTAATTGGTGGAAATAAGCCAAAAACTTGCCGGAAGAGGCTTATTAAGAAAATAACAGACCTTACACCAGTAGCATTGATTTGTGATCAAGGAGCAGCCTTACAATCTGCACTGAACAGCTTGAAAATGGAGAAAAGACGCGATGAAATGCGCTTAAAACAAGAATCAGGTCAGTTAATACCTTATTAATGTTTTTTTTTGTGTTCACTTTTTTCTGCAATTTATACCTATTTATTGCAACTTATCGGAATTTTATAAAGAGAAAATGTTAGATTAGTATACATTTGATTGTAAAAGATTAACTAAGAAAAATATTTGAATGTTAAATTACTATAAGGCTTTATTATCAGGATAAAGCAAGTTTTATATGTTACATATAAATTATGAAATAAATAAATATACAGACAAATAACACAGATTGAGCTAGCCCCAAAGTAAGTTCGAGACTTGTGTTATGGAATACCAACCCAACTTTTACACTTACTTGAAGCCAACTGCTCTTGTATAAACGTAATAAATAGCAGTGACGTAAGATCATGACAAGATCATAGCAGTAAATATGTCAAAATCAACAAAAAGTTGAATCTTTTCTGTTTTGAATTTTTATTTTCCTGTAGTAGTATGTCGGTGAGAGCCAACTCTTTAGTTACTCGAATAACAGAGACTGTATGTATATTCTTCCTCAGATATAATTCAGAAAAGACCCTTCTAATGATCAGTTACATTAATATTTGCTTTTTTCATAATAAAAACTATAAATAATTATTTTTGTTACAGCCCACTATGCTGACGGAAGACCAGTGAACACAACTTTGAAAAATACAGCCGAGATCGTCTTATTTTTTGATAAACTTTTTGACAGCATTAATGGTGCAGCAACAACAAAAAAAACGAAAAGATATTGAGGAAGGCTGTCGTAGAAAACTCTCCTCATCACAAATTCTGGGAAGAAGCATTAAAGAAACTAGAAAAAAATAAGTTCATTGATAAGTCAGGAAATGAGAAGACGGTACCGTCGTTAAAAAACTTCATAACCCCAATTAAAAGTTACATGAGGCTATAGCAATTTTTTTAAAATAAGGGTATAAAAATTATGAGACCTAGATATTTTAATTCTGACTTTATCGAAAACTTTTTCGGCCAAGTGCGGGCATATAATTATAGACGGAATGACCATGACTGCCATAGCTTCAAGTGCACATTTAAGTCTTTATTAATTACTAGGATTATAAAATTTCATAATGAAACATTAAATTGTGAGGATGATCCGGCCGAACAAGTAATTAATTTACAAAATTTATTTACTTCACAAAATGAAAGTAATGAAACTGTCGAGCCGGATCATCCACGAATGGAGGAAGTTATCATGGAACAGGCCGGTAGAGAACGTCTTAATGTTCATTCACGGGCCTATACCACAGGATGGGTAGTTCGAAAAATATTTACGAAATGTAAAACGAATTGCATTGCTTCTAAAAAAATATTTTCTAGTGAAAGTACAAACATACACGAGTGGATAAGCCATCGTGAATATACGAGTGCTAAAAACCGCTTGAGCTACCCATCCGAAGGCGCAGTGAGATGCTTTGGAAGTGTAATATCCGAAACAAATCAGTTTTTGGAGCACAATGCTCACGAAAATAAACATTTCTAAGAATGTAAAAAGAAATATATTAGACAAATATACATTTGATTTTATCGAGTGTGCTCATCACAAAGTTGTTCTTGAACATTTTATAAATCTAACTATAAGATTCACGATAATGAATTGGTGTTGCACAATTAACAAAATTTTAAAAGGTACAGACGTAATACGCTTGCAAAATCGGGTATTACCTCCAATGCCGAACAAAGCCTTCGAAAAATATAAAAAAAAGTTAAAAAATAAATCATTAAATAAGTTTTTTGGTATGTATAATTTTAAGTTAAGTTTATTTTTAAGTTATGAAAAATATACACATTTTCTTCTCAAGTTAAATTTGGTATTTTATTTTCCTCTACTTCGCTTATACTAAACAATGAATATATCTAAGCAAAACATACTATACTTGAGTACGCAACAAAGAAAAATATATACGTATACATATACGAGCAACTATATATCTATAGGTAGGAATGCAATGCTGTATGCATTTTGATTCTCTTGCGCGAACCCATTTTAAAAAAAGTTAAGAAATGTCAGTAGAGTTAGTAACATTAAAAAAAAAAAGGCTATGGTACAATTTTTTTGTTCGCAGTTGGCAGTCTGATACGTAGTATCTCTATATAGTTTGTGCGTGCGTCTGCGGGCGACGGGCGTGCGCATACTCTGTCTAATCTGTGGGCGTGCGTTATTTACTGATAGTTATTGCTCTGAGGCGGGCGGTTTGTCACGAGCGGATTGCCGAATTTGCCGATCCTATAGTTTGTGGATTGCCGGGCAGTGTTTTTAATTTGTAACAGAAAAGATTTATTTTGTGGTTTGTGTTGTGGATTTCAATAATATTGTAAGTGTTTCAGTCTAATAATACGTTTATTATAAGATTTTTGTTTTGTCTTTGTGATTTTATGTGCTGTCGAAAATTTGTAACCGATATTTTTTTCAAAACATCAAAAATATGTTGTTATGGATTACACTGAAATGGAATAACAAAGGAGCTTGTTACATAGTAAAAGTATTCAGTTTTTCGTTGTTGCGCGTATTTTGGCGTAATTCTCTTGTAATTCATTCATTTTCGATTTTCTAACTCATACTAAGTATATATATGACGCTACGCCATCTTGAACCGTATTGTATTTAACACTGAATGAATGAACTAATAACTGATGCCTGATGCCTAGGTAGGGCAGGGAAAGTATCGACATTTGGTATCGATAATGTTGATAATTTATTTAGGTTAAAGTTTAGAGTATCAATATTAACTATAGAGCGCGTGTCTACGAGTATGAACCGTAAGCACGGGTATGAACAGCTTCAAAACAGTGCGACGGCGCGATTAGTCACACGAGGTCACGCGTACGGATTGTTTCTCCCGCCATTATTTTTCGTGCTTACAATAATTATGGTTAAAAGTCCAGTGCCGAGTTGTAAACATAATTCCCGGAAGCAAAATAAAAAGGATAATGATATTACTTTTCATCAATAACTCCTATTTTGAATCTAAAACATAGATTTTTCTATAATTGACTAGGGCGTGAAAGGGTGTTGCGAGACGCGCGCGGGCAGGTAAACAGAGCACGCGGTTCCGCATCCCCCGCCTTTCTTCTCCCCGCATTAGATTTAGTGTTGTACCACGTCGGATCCGGATATTTAAGTTTTACTAGTATTATAACTATTATGATTAATTTAATCAAATTTAATATGTTTTAAGACAAATGCAAATAATAATGACGTAATTCAGATAAAATTTGATAATCAAATATTATCTGGAGCGGAAGATGTGAAATTTCTAGGCGTACATATCGATAGCTTATTGAATTGGCAAAAGGAGCTTAAAGATGTTGACACAAAAATAAGTTCTGCATGTTATGTGCTTAGAAGTCTTAGAAATGAGCTAGATATTGAGTATCTTAAATTGATTTACTATGCACTGATAGAATCAAAATTGAGGTACAGTATACTATTCTGGGGACGCAGCTATGATTATAATGTAAAAAAAGCCTTTATTCTTCAAAAGCGAGCCATAAGAATATTATCGCGTATATCGCAGCAGGTTTCTTGTAGGGACTATTTCATTAGCTTGGGTATTTTAACTGTGCCAAGCCTTTACATTTTAGTGTTATTATGTTACTTTGCTAAACATGTAGATGAATTTGAGACACAGGAAGAAAGACAAGTAAGGGAAAATACTAGAAGAAAGGATTTCGTCTCTAAAGTAGTACCAAAACTAATGGTAGTTAAACACAGCGCACATTATCAAGCTGTTGTGTTGTTTAATAAGCTGCCACAAGAATTAAAAATGTTACTGTATACCAGACACTTCAATAGCAGACTAAAACAGTATCTTTTGGAAAAGTGTTACTACTCCGTAGATGAATTTCTTAAACATGAGGAGCGATAGCCATAGTGGATGTTAGTGCATGACAGAAGTTATGATTATAATTATATTTATGTTTGACATTGAAAAATCTGTGACTATTGCTATATATATTGATTGTTTTTTATTTAATTTGAACGTTATAATTGTAATTTTTTTTGTCCAATTTCTATTTTTTTATATAAATTGATTGCGTAGGTAATATGTTAAATTTTAAGAATAATTTCAACACAATTTTGTATTGTTTAGAAATAAATAAATGAAAAAATGAAATGAATGAATGATAAAAATTGATAAATTTTTTATGATTTATTTTATTTTTTAACTGCATACGAAAAAAAGGGAGTTATATCATATGTATGTGTTTATCTGCGTTCATCTGTAGCACCTTAGCTGTTAAACGGATGAACCAATTTGGATGTTTTATTGGGTTCCGTAGCCGAATGGCAAAAAAACAGACCCGTTATTCATCATGTCTGTCTGTATATCACAGCTTTTTTATACCGTTAGGTAACTTGGTAGTTAGATGTATTCTGTTAGTTGTTAAGCTATGTCAGAGCAGCTTAAGGCAGCTCGAAAAATGTGACATTTGTGTTGGCACACATGAAACGCAAATCATTAAATATCAATACTACATAAAACCACAATCTCATAAATGTGGTACCTATGTATTTGAAAAATAACACTAAAAGTAGTCTCGTATCTAATAAACTATTGACAATTTTATACGATTATCAAGTCTCAAACCGAATCATTATTTATTAAAAGTGAGACATCCAAAGACTCTCTCAGATGTAAGTTGTGCGACGTTTCGCACGGACGCGATGCCCATCACTACCGACCGCTACATCTATAGAACATCTGCTTACACTCTGCACAGCGGTGAAAAAACAATAGGAGCGCCCTATAGTAATATTGATACTCTAAGGGTTAAAGTTATTGTTGTTTTTCTGATATTTGTTTTATGATTTTGTTCCTAACTAATATTATAAATGCGAAAGTGAGTTTGTTTGATTGTTAGCTTTCACACCCAATCTACTGAACCGATCATCATGAAATTACATACACATAGTTTAGGGTACTGAGAAGGACATAGTCTATACTATATCACACGGGAAGCGCCGAAGCCGCGGGTAACAGCTAGTAATGGGTAAAATAAAACAGTCTATTTAATTTTTAAACAAAATTAGTAATAGATAAACCGTTATGCAGGTAACAAAACTTTCTTTTTTTTTTCAATCTATTTTTTTCGAGGCTTCAGTACACTTGATGTGACTATGCCAGCCTCATGGGGGACCTCTAGTTCAAAATTTATCTTAGCAACGTTATACACCTCCATAAGAGGTATACTGATTTTGCTGGATGTGATAATGGATTGCTTAACACTGTGTTAAGCGATCCATTCTCCATAGGTACTCCAGCTAAGAACCTGTCTCGTAGGGCAGTATACTGACCACATTCCAGCAAGACATGTATCAAGTCTTCCTCTTTATGACAAGAAACAATACTTGTTTCTGTGTACCTATATATTTTATTGAATATAGTTTGTGTGCAAGCCCAATGTTTTTCTTAATAATGGTGTTTGTTGTTCCATAGAACATGAGTTGGACTCCATTCAAAGATGAATGCCCCCCATCTTACTTTATGGAGATCCTCCAGGAGGACGATGATGTCTCTGATGATGATAATGAGGTTGGTAAATATAATGATGTAATAAAAAAATAATGTATAGTTATTATGTATTTCATTAGGGTTCCATAGTAAACAAGGAACCGTTAAAGTTTTGCCATGCCTGTCTGTCTGTCCGTCCGCGGTTTTACTCAGAGACTATAAGTACTAAACAGCTGTAATTTGGTATGGGTAATGTATATTAATCATGTCAAAAAAGTGGTAGAAAAACATCTTGAACAAAAATTTTTTTGAGGTAGCTCCCAAGCTCCCATACAAGTGAAGAGGGAGTAATTATTATTTTTTTCTATACAAACCCATTGTGTTGGGTATTGTTAAATAGGTCTTTATATATGAGTGCATGAAAAAAATTACAGCAGTACCAAGTATATATACTAAAGTTGAAAGGAAAACTATCAGAGCTGAGTACTAAGCACAAACTAAAAAGTTATGGGCTACCAACTTATAAAATGTACTGGAAAATGTAAAATTTCATACAATTTTCATTGTTAGATATTTTTGGTCGCTAAACTGTTAGGTGCGAGTGTGAACAGTGTGAAGTTAATGTTGTCATTCGCAACTACGGAACCCTGTTCTGCGCTTGTCCGACACGCACTTGGCCGGTTTTTATATTGGAAAGACCTATGTCCAGCAGTGGATATTATGCGGCTGAAGTGATGATGGTGATTCTGGATTTTTAATCACATAATATAAATAAAAACAAATCTTCAAAAAACAATCAAAGTGGTGTAGCATAATCCCAATCCCATCCCAACTAATATTATAAATTCGAAAGTGAGTTTGTTTGTTTGTTTGTTACGCTTTCACGCCGTATCTACTGAACCGATCATCATGAAATTTTTCATTCACATAGGTTAGGGTGCCGAGAAGGACATAGGCTATAATATATAGCTTACGCGGGCGAAGCCGCGGGTAACAGCTAGTAGAATATAAATGATATTTATTTTTCAGAATACATAGTCCAGGATCATAATTTATTCAGCAGCTTCAGCATTGAGCTTTCTAACACTTTTATGAACCCATCCCTGATGATATCCGTCATATTTTCTAGGACCTCTGGATGTTCTCCGAGGAAGGGGTGGAGGAAACTCCAAGAGAGCATGACGTGACGGAGGAAGACGGGTAAGCAAGAGAATATACTAACACTGCTAATTTTCTTATTGCTTGAGAACAATAATTGTAATTTTCTTAATTTATTTCTAGCATCCCAGTCCACCTGTCTGGGATTAATGATATGGATGGAGAAGCCGTTTATGAAGTCGACCAGCAGACGTAAGTACATTTATTTTCTAATACTTTTGCATATTTAATTGAATAAATATATCTTACCGGCAATCTGTATAATACAGGCATTATATACAATGCCTAGGCTATGTATAGAATGCCTTGGGCTGGTAAGCAATGTATGAAATATGAATATGATATGCTTTGCCTAGTCATTGTACATTACGTCTAGGCATTGTAAAGAATGTCTGCTGGTCCACTCGCAATGTGTGAAATACATTGATATTGCCTGTATTTAGGAGTATTATGTACCTACCTCCATAATAAGAGTTCTCCTTAGAAGTTCGGCGGCGGAAAGTTCAGTAGCGCAAAAGTAAGACAGACAGATGGATAACATAGCGGATAGTTCAGCCTAGAGCGTCATACGTAACTCACTCGTACAATACATTATACGCGTGTCACAGATGTGTCGCTAGTCTTACATAAAAAATGACAAACTCCATAAAACAAGGTTGCTCTAAATCTACTTTCTTTAATAATAATGTTTTCTTTTTCGGAATACAATTTGCACTTAATAGTATAATTTTACTTATGAGTTATATACCAAAACAATATTGATTACAAATTTGCAAAACTCACGAAAAAGAAAATTACTACCATGGTGGTATAATCTTTGACGTTTCCACGAATTTCCATACAAACGGGAGTTGTACTCCAACCCTACATAGATGGCGCCACATGCCATACTTAACAGATATTAATTATTACAACCAACTAAAAAGAGCATTTTTAACTATTGCATTACATCAGAATTACATTTTTATCTTCCAAATAAATGCGTGCTATTCTTTTTATAATTAGTCTTGTGGACTAGTAGTGAACCTACTGCCATCTAACGGTGGCTTCTTAAAACTGAGTTTAAAACTGCCAGAGCGTATGCCTCTGGATGAGACTTATATTCCTGTAGAATTATAATATCTATGTTAGTACCTTTCTGTAACTTAACTAAGTATATCAGAATAAAATTTAAGTGGAACTTTAAATAATTTAGGTCGCCAACAGTCTCATTTGCTTAAAAATAATCCCCGATCAGGTCCCCGGTCAGGTCAAGATGGAAAAAGATCTTTTTCATATTGACCTGGGTCTTGGATGTTTATCTATATAAGTATATATTATAAAAATATAGTATCGTTGAGTTAGTATCCTGTGACACAAGTTCACAACTTACTGTGGGGCTAGCTCAATTTGTGTGATATGTCCCTATATATTTATTTATATATTTATTTATTTATAATCAGGTCATATAATTAATAAAAAAAGCAATTTATAGTACCTTCTTATAACATTAGCAATATTCACAATAAAGTTAACAATTAACCTTTTTTAGGATTCCGTAGCTGAATGGCAAAAAACGGAACCCTTATAGATACGTCATGTCTGTCTGTCTGTGTGTCACAGCCATTTTATTATGAAACTATTGAAACTAAACAATTGGTAGAACAATGTATTGTGTAACCGATTTACGACTTTTATACAAAAATAAAAAAATATGGGGCTTCCCATACATGCTTCCCATTCCCATATCTGAGATTGAAAAGTTTCACCATCATTCCGCCCCGCTCTCGTCTAATTAACACATTGCCGGCTGCTTTAGGCACTATATACATAGACTAGGCATTGTATATAATGCCGAATTATACAGATTGCCGGCAACATATGCATATATGACCAGCTGTTACGATTTGTATGGGGTTTTTAATTTTATATTACGTTTCAATGCTGGTCCCTTGAAATATATTTTTATACATCGTCTTCTCTGCTGCCTTCTCCGCATCTACCTAGTGGGGCAGTTTCTCCACTAAATTAAATATAATATTGATTATTTTACAATGAAAAAACTTTAATTCGATTTGATTTTAATATTGTTCATTCACAGAACTTCTCCGTTCTCTTCTGCGCCGTCGTCGCCGCAGCTACCTAGTGGGGCAGTTTCACCTCTCACGTAAATATAATATTGATTATTGTACAAAAACACTTCAATTGCAATATTTATGTATCGTTTAATTTACATGATTATATTGTACATTCACAGAAGTCCTGCTCGACGCGAGGCATCTCCCTTATTCGCCTCGCGTAGCACCGCCTCTTCACCGATACCGTACGTTTATGTTGATTCACAGAGAAAAAGTTTGGTTGCAATACTTACTATTATATTTAAATAAATGTATATTTATTTATTTCCTTGTTTTAGGGAGGAGCCAGTTGTCATAATTGGCCGGGGAAGGGGCCTTGGCGGACGTGTGCTCGGAAGCGGACGCAGTAGAGGAGGCCGCGGCAGACGGGGAGGTGGGAGGGCGGGCACAAGGGGAGGTGGGAGGGGCGGTGCTGCTGCTTGGCAAGCGGGAGACCCCATCACGGAGATCTATATGACGGACGACGACGTGCCCGATGAATTACGGGAACAGGTGCAGGCCGTCATTCGGGGGCGAGAAGCCCGGCAACAGCGCTGTCGTGTAAAAAGGCAGGTAGACGAGGGGGATCAATCTTTTGACGCGGAGGGCGGGAACGGGGACCAGGCCCTCTTTTCTGGACAAGAGGAGGCTCTTCACTTCGATTGGAGTCCTATGGACTCCTTTGAAGGTAGGAAAGAGTCTTTTCTTGTCCAGGAAACTGGGCCCACAAACGCCTGCTCTACGGCGTATGATGCCTTCTCCCAATACTGGGACGAGAGAATCTTGGAGCATATTGTCACGGAAACCAACCGGTACGCAGTTGGTAAAAACTGGCCGGATTGGTACGAGACAAACGCTCACGAGATTCTCGTCCTGTTCTGCTTCTGGATGATGCTTGGCATCATCCGGATGCCAACCATAAAGTCCTGCTTCTCCTTAAATCCTCTTCTCTTGACCAATTGTTTCCGTATCATGTTTTCTCGCCAGAGGTACCAGCGATTGTGCTCATGCCTCCATTTCAACAACAACACTCTCCGTACTCCTGAATCCTCCCCTTTGTTCCCTCTCGAGCCCATTATTGCTCATCTTAACTCCAAATTTCAGTCCGCCTACATTCCAAAGCAAAACATATGCATTGACGAGAGCTTGACGCTGTGGAAAGGTAAACTGTCCTTCCGCCAGTACATAAAGACCAAAGCTGCCAAGTTCGGGATTAAAACCTTCGAACTCTGCGAGTCCGCCACAGGCTACCTTTGGTCGTTCTTCGTGTACACTGGCAAACATTCTGTCACTGATCCTTCTCTTCCAGCGTCGTTGTCGAAAAGGACGGCGACTGTACTTTCCCTCGTTCGCCCTCTCCTACACAAAGGTTATACCCTTTTTATGGACAACTGGTTCAATAGTCCGCTATTGACCAGATTCCTAAAAAGGAGTAAAACCGATGTAGTGGGATCTTTACGACCATACCTCCAAAACTTACCTCCTCTTATAACCCAGTGCAAATTGCAAGCCGGCCAGATTGTTGCTAGGCATTCGGGGGACATGATGGTCATGGCATATTTCGATAAAAAGCAAGTTTCCCTTATCTCCACATATCATGACACAACAACGGCACAAGCACCTGAAAAACCGTTCCGTAAAACTTTATGGAAACCTAAGTTGGTGTTAGACTACAACACAAATATGGGGGGCGTCGATCTCAAGGATGGCATGCTCGAGGCTTACCTGTTAGAGCGAAAGAGGTGTTCCAAATGGAGCATGAAGCTCTTTAAGCGTCTTTTAAATATTTCAATATTAAATGCCCGTATATGTTTTGAGTCTTCATCAGGTAGTCGTGTGGAGCACGTCATCTTCCGCCTGGATCTGGTGGAGCAAATTTTAAAGAAACATTTAGGAAAGGTCCCTAAACCGCACCGAGCTCAGGATGTCGCACAGGCTGCTTCTGCTGCTGCTGTTGAAGACTGGCATTTGCCGTCGACGGTGGTAAAACGTCGAGCTGATGGCAGGACCAGCCGCCGGCGGTGTGGAGTATGCTCCAAACAAGTCGTTTTTGAGTGCAGGTCCTGCAACACAGGGCTGTGTATCGACCAGTGCTTTAGGTCATTCCATATGGATAGGTTTTGAACCTGAGACTTCCTCACGGTCTTTCTTTTTCATTCCTTACTCTTAATTCTCCACATCCACTTCCTTTTCCCTTTTCTTTTCCATCTTACACAGTCATGGCCCACCTCCGCGTTGGGGGAAACCTATCCAGGTGGAGTGACCCGGGACTTCTGGTTGCAATTTACACCGTTCTACCACCGTCGATGTACAGACTATATTTATTTTACAAAAAAGGGCAATTCGTTTTATTTGTGGTTTAGGGTCGAGAAACTCGAGACTACTTTTATTTTACAAAAAAGGGCAATTCGTTTTATTTACGGTTTAGGGTCGAAAGACTCAGACTATTTTTATTTTACAAAAAGAGCAATTCGTTTTATGCCTTGCTGTGCCATGATATGACTTACTCACGGTTCTTCTCTTCCATTCCTTCCTGTCTCTCGTCATTCACTTCTATTCCCTACCTCCTCCGCGTTGGGAGATTGAACCCCGGGACTTCTGGGGTTGCAATTTACCGGTGTAAATACTACCTACCACCTACCACCGCTGACATAAAGACTATTTTTATTTTACAAAAAAGAGCAATTCGTTTTATCGATGGCTTAGGATCGAGACTCCCTTAGAGAATTTTCAAGAAAATTTACATAGTTAATGCACCATCCCAGCACATATTTGGAAATATAATGTATATAAGAAAAAGTATTGCCTTAATTAATAAAGGGGGTGATTTTACGGAAAGAAACTTAGATAATAATAAATGATTTAGTTATTCAGACTGGAATCTTAACTCGTTAAAGGGAAAATTTATAAAGTTGTATAATAACTTTCCAGAATCGGTTCTTGATTTAAATTTGTATTTGTACACTCGAAAAATTGACAATTATCAAGTGATACAAATATCCAAAGATAAATATTTGAGTTTTGAATTTTTGATCTAAAAATGTGTATTTTTTTACAAATAAGTTATTATTTTTACATGTAAGTTTAAGTGTAAGTTCTATATATTTTCTTTTTAATCTTTTTTAAAAAAATAAATAAATACTAAACTGCGCTTTTGTGTTTGTATTTGTTCTCCACCGCAGACGAAAGTTTTCTGTAGCACAAGCTCCTCGTATGCCTCAGGCCACAAAGCACGACTAGGTAAACTTATAGAAGTGAAGAGCTCAGTAGCGCAGCGGGAGTGCGCATTACTAGCGCTTTCGCAAGTAAAGCGGCACCGGGCGTAGTCCACTCTTAGCCACAAGTAACCTAAAAATTTTTGAACTCCGTGTTCGGATTGCACGCGCATAAAGCCGTTGGTCCCGGCTGTCATCATTGAATGGCAGTCGTTCGTTAAGCTATGTCAGATGCCTTTAGGCAGGACAATAAAAAAAACCATTTCGCCGTTCCCATACAAAGTGCCCGAGCGGCTGCACCCTTTCCTATGGATTGCTTGTTATTTAATTTTTTTTTAATTTCATTATACTATAGTGATCTAGTATAGCCCGTGGTTCAACTTATTACAGGTAAGTCCTTTCCACGTTGTAAGTATAAAATTTTATAAAAAAATCTATACAAATTATAAAACAGTAAAAATATTTTTGTTTGTACATTTGGTATTTTTGACTGAAATGGATAGACGGACGCTTAAAAAGAATAATAGAAGGCAAAAAAAATTTTTTGAATTTCTTGTCTGTCTGTATGTATGATCACGTTTATCTCCGGCAATATTGGACGGATTCGAATGAAACTTTTTTTGCTATATAGCTATTAAACCGGGGCAACATATAGGGTAGAAATGATTGCGAAAAATTGAACACCTGATGCAGCATCATAATGGTCCAGCTGAACTATAAGAAATATAAAAGTGGAGCCTTAGCAAAAGTTGTTAAGCCTAATGAGCATTTTTGTTGAATTATAAAATATCTGAGATTTGTAACACCTTATGCAGAACCATAATGGTCCAGGTAAACTATAAGAAATATATAAATAACGCCTTAGCAAAAGTTATTCAACCTGATGAGCATTTTTTGTTGAGGTGTTTAATTTGAAGATTTGGAACACCTGACGCGGTACCATAATGGGCCAGGTAAACTATAGGAAATATAAAAATGACGCTGTAGCAAAAGTTGTTTAGCCTGATCAGTATTTTTTGTTGAGGTAAAAAAATCGAAGATTTAGATCATCTGATACACTACCATGTTAAATTTTATATCGACAATTTAAACTTTCCTCTGGGATAGATAGAGTACGATTAGCTCATATTACTGGTGACCCCAACGGTCCCCCTTTTGGCAACGTAGTTTTTAGCCTATACGGCAAAACACGAGAGTTTGCTGTCTCTCCAAGCCTTGAACACACAGGCAACACCTAAAGCCAAGGTCCGTCCTTCCCGAAGGCCCTTTGGAGATGTGCGATAGGTTGAAGGTGCTCTGCCCATACCTCAAAGTTTGGTGAAGTAGCGCAAGCTCCTTGGAGCTGGCTATTATAGTTTTCTTCTTATCGTGTCGTTGGCTCAAAAAGTCTCAAAGTTCATCCCTCCAGTATTTAGCAGCAGCCAATGCAATGCCATACAATTTTATAACACTGCTACAAGTATTTTCTTATGTATGTTTAATTCATATTAAGCTATATTAATACGCCGGAGTTATAAAGTCCACGCGAACGAAGTTGCGGGCATCAGCTAGTGTATTTCTAAATTCTTATTTATTATTTCGTTATAATTATCAGTATGACGTGGAGGTGCAGAAGGATTACGAGACGAGCGAACTGCATAGTAACGTCATTTATTATATCGTCACAGTTACATCGTGAACCCTACGGGAAGGCCGGGAATCCGAGCACTGTCCCTTACATAGTGAGCTGTGAGGAGGATTGGTCCTAGTACTAAGTCCGGGAAACCGTACATTAGTACTAGGTGGAGTGAACTCAATGATCCGTTGTTTGACGGACTACTTAAGTGGGGACGAAAAAACTTTCATAGCGCGTTCTAAGTTACGCTCAGCGCCATCTAGTTATGGGCTTGGTAAACTAGCGTGCTACATTCTCCCCCTCTGTCAACGAAGACGTCCCGGCGAGTTAGACAGGACTAGTTTGGTGTAGCTTGCTTCCTCCATTCTTTGGGCATGAGCTGACTAGGACCAATCAGGCGAATCTTCTGCACGATGTTCACTGCATCGCTCTCCCTGGACCAAAACAGCACCAATGTCGATAAAGAGGATGTCATTCTTCGGGAACCCTACACAAAGTGGTGAATATGGAAAGGCTGGGGCTCCGAGCACTGTCCAAATTCATGTGCACTCCCTCTGCTCTGAGTCTACACTGATGGCGTAGATGTCTGCATCCGATGGTTCTTTGTGTGCATTTCCCCAGCGGAGAAGTATTGAATAATAAATGTTGAATATACTAGATCGTTAGTTCAAAGCTGCCTTCGAATGTTTATCGATGAATGAAATTCGTGTATTCAGTAATTTTTGAGAAATTCCCAAATACATATTACGCCAGAGAAACGTTTCCCTGGCGGAATTTTGTCAGGAATCCAAAATTCAATTCGTAGAGCAATTAGTTAATCATAAGAGAGAAATGTTTATGCATAAATGGAATTTGTGTGTCATAGGCCTCCGAAGTTATTCAAAATGCCGCTGGGGAAATGTTCGGCCTTTTGCTGGATCTCATAAACGGTTTGGAATACGGTCTTGGATTTTTTTTACACACATTGCTATTAATTTGTTTATAACGCCTATAAAAACAGAATCCAAAAAAACACAGCCACTTATGATTAAAAAATATATACATAAAAGTAGGTATTTTGGTTCTAGTAGCTGAACTAAAGGACCTAATGGAAAGGTTTAAACGTCTATTTATATATTAGAACTGCCTCCAACATCTGCGAAAGTATGTTTGTAATAGAGTAAGTATAAAAAAAGATACAACAAAAATAATGTCTCACGGACATCATGATTTTGAATCCGTCTATTGTAGGAGTTTTATATTATGTGGCAAGTTGTAACTAATTTCAATGGTTTGTTTATTTATTCATCTATACGCATTCTAATAATTAGCTTGATCCAATTAGTAAAAAAAGAAAAATCGTAAAAAAACCAGTGGCACTTAGAACTTAGTTATAAACCGACCAATTTCGGATGGCTATGAAAAAGCGACCGCTCAGTACAAGTATCTTACTTCTGAAATTTGCAATATTACTGACGTTATTTGGTACAGGCGCATACTTAATACATAAGCGTTTAGTTAAAATAGATGCCTAAATACATATTGCTTATTATTTAGATTTACTCTTTTAAAATAAGTATTTAGTAAATAAGTATTCGTGCGTATAGGGTAAAACAGTACTCTATTACTAAGACTCCACTGTCTTTCCATCCGTTTGCCTGTTTTTCACCAGGCTGTTTTTTATGAACCGTTATAACTAGGCTGTTGAAATTTTCACAGATGATGTAGGCACCTATATCTGTTGCCGCAAGCAACATTTACTAAAAACGGAATAACGTAATTATTTAAGGAAGGGCTCCAATGCTAGAAACCTGATTTTTGTCGCTTTTTTGCCTGATATTTTATAATAATGGTACGGAACACATCGTACGCGAGTACAACTAGCTCTTTACCGGTTTCTACCATTCGTAAGCATTCTAGTTTGTATATAAGTTCTTATGGTACCTATTTTGTATATTTCTATTATTACTGATACCGAGCAACCGGTAAACGTGTAAAATATTACTGAGCTGTAAAAAAAAATTTACCAGGTTATTTCTGTATGGTAGACAAATCCTGCATTTATCATCTAAGTACTTATAAAAGAATATATTGACCGTTTAACAGACCTTAGCTTTTCATATTAGCAAATTTCCCGGGACTTTGTGCTCGTATTTTATGGCCTATGTGATCCGCAGCTAAATGAGCTTTATATAAGTGAAAGAACTTTGAAAATCGGTCCAGTTTTAAAGTCAATTGTATGCATACATAAAAACAATCAAATCTTTCCTCTTTATAGTAATAGTATACATAACAGATTGACGTTTTAAATTTGTATGATTATTGAAAGTTAAAGTGAGGTATATACAGTCTCCCATCTACTCAGAAATAACACAAATAACTACAAACAATTTATAGATTAATACTGTAAATAAGACTTGTGTCCGCGCCTGTACCTCATTTATAGTGGTATTACATAGTAATGTTTGGAATGACAGCAATTTATATGAAATGGTCGCTTTTTCATAGCCATCCGAAATTGGTCGGTTAATAACCAAGATTTAAGTGTCACTGGTTTTTTTATGATATTACTTTTATTACTAATTGGATTAAGCTAATTATTAGAATGCGTATAGATGAATAAATAAACAAACCATTGAAATTAGTTACAACTTGCCACATAATATAAAACTCCTACAATAGACGGATTCAAAATCATGATGTCCGTGAGACATTATTTTTGTTGTATCTTTTTTTATACTTACTCTATTACAAACATACTTTCGCAGATGTTGGAGGCAGTTCTAATCTATAAATAGACATTTAAACCTTTCCATTAGGTCCTTTAGTTCAGCTACTAGAACCAAAATACCTACTTTTATGTATATATTTTTTAATCATAAGTGGCTGTGTTTTTTTGGATTCTGTTTTTATAGGCGTTATAAACAAATTAATAGCAATGTGTGTAAAAAAATCCAAGACCGTATTCCAAACCGTTTATGAGATCCAGCAAAAGGCCGAACATTTCCCCAGCGGCATTTTGAATAACTTCGGAGGCCTATGACACACAAATTCCATTTATGCATAAACATTTCTCTCTTATGATTAACTAATTGCTCTACGAATTGAATTTTGGATTCCTGACAAAATTCCGCCAGGGAAACGTTTCTCTGGCGTAATATGTTTTTGACGAATTTCTCAAAAATTACTGAATACACGAATTTCATTCATCGATAAACATTCGAAGGCAGCTTTGAACTAACGATCTAGTATATTCAACATTTATTATTCAATACTTTTCCGCTGGGGAAATGCACACGGTTCTTTGTTCGTTCGCGTGCAATCTTCCCGCGAAGCCACGTTAATGGGTTCTTGAGTCCGAGCTGTCTACGCTGTCTTACGATATAACGGGCAGGTGCAGAAGGAATACGAGACGAGCGAACTACATAGTAACGTCGTTTATTATGTCGTCACAGTTACATCGTGAACCCTACGGAAAGGCCGGGAATCCGAGCACTGTCCCTTACATAGCGAGCTGTGGGGAGGGTTTGTCCTATTACTAAGTCCGGGAAACCGTACATTAGTACTAGGTGGAGTGAACTCAATGATCCGTTGTTTGACGGACTACTTAAGTGGGGACGAAAAAACTTTCATAGCGCGTTCTAAGTTACGCTCAGCGCCATCTAGTTATGGGCTTGGTAAACTAGCGTGCTACATCAGAATTTATTTTCTACGATAAAACTATAGTCGTGCACAGTGTTCACTAATACGAATGTTATAAAATGATGGAAATTTTTATCGATAACTTTTTAATTAATCGCATAAAATCTCATACTAAAATTGGCCAGCCTTAAATGTTACTAAAATTTTGGACATTAATGTCAAAATTTCATTCATAATTATCTCTCGTGCTAACGTCCGTTTACTTTCACTCGCACATTGCTGCCGCTAGACGGATAATTGTTGTCAACATCAAAGGAAAATGTTACTAAACTTACGTTCAATAGCACTTCACTTTGAAATTCCAACTTCATTCGTTATTTGTACTCCGGCGAGGATCCTCCTCAAAGTAGGTAGGTACGTCGATACATTGTCGTACAGTCGTCCTCTTCTTTGGCTCCAGGTCGATGCGTGAAATAAACCGCGGTAAAGTAACCGTTGGTATACATTATTAACGGTTCGTACATTGGGTTGCCGGTAAGCTAGTGCAATCTCTGTCGGCCGGGGTCTCCCTAAAGTCTAAAGTATCTTCGTCTAAAGACAACCGCCCGTATCTTGAACCGTAGGCATCCTGCCGAGCTGACACGCCCGCGGTACTTACCCCCTCTTCGCGCCGCCAGCGCACGGTACCGTGGCCGTGTCCCCGATCGTGCCCTCAGCACGCACCCGCGCTTTGAACTTTGAGCAACGAATTTCCAACTAAAAAGTAGTAAAATATACACGACAAAATTAAAGTCCACATGAACGAAGTCGCGGGCAACAGCTAGTATTTAATAAACGAAGCATGTGACGTGAAATATCTTTATTTTACAAATAAATCTAGTCGAAGCAAATTTTATTACACAGATATTTTGACGATATGCCCTTCATATGGCCAATTGGCCATATCTGAATGATACAAAGGGTTTTGCACTTCGAGCAACACGGAAGGGAGTAGCCATACCCTGCGATCCCCTCTGTCAAGGTACAAGCCAAATTAGGCATATGCATATCTATGTGTTAGTTGTGTGTGACTCATTTGTACACAAATTATTGTTTCTTTGTGAACCTGTCTGCCAACCGTGGTGAGTGCGGCAAATCCCCCTCCCCATGATAGAAATCCTTGGGAGAGTCCTATGTCCCGCTGTGGACTTCTTGGGATTCGGAAGGAGTAGTATATTTTACGGGTTAGTGATTTTATTGGCATCTACATCTAGAAAGTTAAATAAATAAGAAAATAAAATATATTGCTTAATGTTTTATTACACAAATAATGAACATTTTTGTCATAATAATATACATTTCCATTGAAAAACTATTAAGATACAAAACATACCTTTTGCCCTTCTCCGTATCCTAGACAACGCGCGTGCGAAATTCCAAAATGATCGGTTCAGTAGTTTGAGCGTGAAAGAGAAACGAACAAACTTGCTTTCGTATTTATGTGTTTTCATTAGTGTGAGTTCTTAAATGATGTTTACGTAATGAACTGCTTTGAGCAAATCTGCGATGACAAACATTACATTCAAATGGCTTCTCACCAGTGTGAGTTCTCAAATGTTCTTCCAACTGACTCTTTTGATTAAATTGCTTTCCACAATTATTACATTTAAATGGTTTCTCACCAGTGTGAATTCTCATATGTCTCTCTAAATTAGTCTTTTGTACAAATTGCTTCCCACAATCATTACATTTAAACGGTTTCTCACCAGTGTGAGTTTTCCTATGTCTATCCACATCACTTTTACAAAGAAACTGCTTTCCGCAGTAATTACATTTAAATGACTTCTCCCCAGTGTGAGTTCGGAGGTGTGTTTCTAAATTGCCGTGATGGCTAAATTGCTTCCCACACATATTGCATTTGTATGGTTTTTCACCAGTATGAGTTCTTAAATGTGACACCAAATGACTCTTACGGTGAAATCCTTTTTCACAATGGTTACATTTATGCGGTTTCTCACCAGTGTGAGTCAGCAAATGTCTCCGTAATGTACCAATCAATGTAAATCGACTATGACAAATGTTGCATTCAAATGGTTTCTCGCCAGCGTGAGTCCCTAAATGATTTTTTAGAATATACATTTTTTGAAACTTTTTTTCGCAAATATTACATTCATATGGTTTCTCACCACTGTGAGATCTAAAATGTTCTTGTAAATGACTCTTTTCTCTAAACTGCTTGCCACAGTTACTACATTTAAATTGTTTCTCAACAGCGTGAATTCTCATATGTGTTTCTAAATTACTTTTTCTATAAAATTGCTTACCACAATTATTACATTTATACGGTTTCTCACCAGTGTGCCTTCTCAAATGACTTTCCACGTTAGTTTTACAAATAAACTGCTTTCCACAGATATTACATTTATATGGCTTCTCACCAGTGTGAGTTCTCATATGTGTTCCTAAACTACTGTAATGTCGAAATTGCTTTCCACATTTATTGCACTTATATGGTTTCTCCCCAGTGTGAGTTCTTAAATGTGATACCAAATTTTTCTTTCGCAGAAATCGCTTCGCACAATGATTGCATTCATATAGCTTCTCACCAGTATGAATTCTCAAATGTGTCTTTAATGTGTTCTCAGCAAATTGTCTATGACAAATGTCACATTGAAATGGTTTCTCACCAGTGTGTGTTCTCAAATGTCTCACTAAAATACTCCTTTGACTGAATTGCTTCCCACAATCATTACACGTATATGGCTTCTCACCAGTGTGAGTTCTCAAATGTGCATGTAAATGAGTGTTATGAGCAAATCTACTGTGACAAATATTACATTCAAATGGTTTCTCTCCAGTGTGTGTTCTCAAATGTGAATTTAAACAACTGTTTCGATTAAATTTCTTCCCACAATGACTACATGTAAATGGTTTCTCACCAGTGTGAGTTCTCAAATGTCTTCGTAGATTACTGTTCCACTGAAACTGCTTGAGACAAACTTGGCACTGGTGCCTTGTGCTAGCGCTCTGCGCGCGCGGGTCTCTCTGAGGCTCGCCATCATTACCGTTCCGTGAACTTCCTGCCACAGGCTGTTGGCCCTCTGCCGCGCCATCTGCAACACATTTTGTTACTTTCATGTACCTATACTACACCATTGCTTTCTTGGGGATGTCCCCCGTGAGAGGATCATGACAACATGTAAAGGAGAGCGTGAATGGTTGCGTGGGATGATCAAAAAAGTGGCCAAGGGCGAGTCGGAATCGCCCATGAAGGGTTTCGTAGTAGCAGGCTTAAATAAATTTCTACCGGCAAATATAGTTTTTCATAGTATTTGTATAAATGACCATGTTATATCTGCGGTTTGTGAAAATATGCTATATAAAAAACTGTAGACTTCTCGTTAGAACCAATTTTTGTTGAATATTTTCGTTGAGGTCTACAGCATCACATCACCATTGCTGCATCGTCTTAATGCAAAAAAAAAACTATTGTTTAAACCGCCGTGTGATTCCCGGCAGAGTAGAATAGTATCACTCTAAGTCTTCCCGTGGATGTTGTAGAAGGCGACTTAGGAAACACAAACTAAACAAAGCTCACAAACATCAAAGAGACCTCTTCAATCCGTCTGGCCAGCGTAGAGAGTGTAGGCCAAATCTTCTGACTACTCTGGTTAATTTATTTATTTTTATTTCCATGTACCTCACGAATTTATTGACAAGATTTAATGTACCTCAACAGTTTTGATAGAAATTTTAAAAATCAACTCGTACCCAGCGGGGCCCTCGGTTGTATTACGCTCGAAATACACAAATATAATAGCGATCGTTACTTGTCCCTATGTACCTCTCGATTAATGTATTAGCTTCAAGGAATCTTTTACAAAAAGGGAGAAATTCAGGAAAAAAATTGCCTGTCCCGTGAATCTAACTGCGATCTAGCAAATTGAGTGTTCACTAGGGGGTGCCAGCAACAGCTGTTTTCCGTCTTCTCCTACGATATTATATTATTTCGAGCGTAATACAACCGAGGGTGGAATCGCTGGAAAAAATTTTAAAAAATCATCTCGTACAAGTTGATTTTTAAAAATATCTATTAAATTGTTGGGGTTCATTAAATCTTGTCAATAAATTTGTGAGGTACATGGCACAAACTAAGCATAGCCACTAGGTTTTTCAGTCTCACGTGCCCTGTTAGATCGAAACACATGCATTCAAAGGGTTCCTCACCCGTGTGAGTCGGTAAATGGCTGCGTAGTCTTCTGATGTCAGCAAATCGGCGATGACAAATATTACATTCAAATGGTTTCTCGCCAGTGTGAGCTCTTAAATGAATCTTTAAATATTCTTTTTGACGAAAGTGCTTTCCGCAATTTTTACATTCAAATGGTTTCTCGCCAGTGTGAATTCTTAAATGAACCCTTAAAGTATCCTTTAAACGAAAGTGCTTTCCACAGTCATTACACTCATATGGTTTCTCATTAGTGTGAATTCGCATATGTCTCTTTAATCTACTCTTCCACGGAAACTGCCTGAGACAAACTTGGCACTGGTGCCTTGTGTCAGCGCTCTGCGCGCGCGGGTCTCTCTGAGGCTCGCCATCAGTACTGTTCAGTGAACTTCCTGCCACAGGCTGTTGGCCCTCTGATGCGCCATCTGCAAAATATTAGGTACTTTCATCTTCACCATTGCTTTTCAATGAAACTTCACGGAGGTCTGACAGGGAGGCCCCCATAAGGGGGCGCGACCCCGTGGGATATTTAAAACACGAAGTCTATAAGTCACCTTGCCGCAATGCCTAAACTAAGACCCAAAATATTAAAAAGAAAAATTTATTACCTTCATTTTATTTATAAAACAAGCAGCTCTGCCATGTATATTGTCGCAAAATGTCCCCTTTCGCATGATGTGCCCTAGTCCCAAAATGTACTTTTCGCAAAATGTCCCTTACGCATAATGTCCGTTTCGCACAATGTTCCTTGGTAGCAAAACGTCCCTTGGTAGCCATGTCCACTGGTAGCAGAATGTTCCAATTTTTTTTATTCGAATTATTATATCCTAAGTAATTTTATAAATGTGAAAGTGAGTTTGTTTCTTTGTTGTTTATTTGTTTGCTACGCCGTCATGCCGTAACTACTGAACCAAATATCATGAAACTAGCTTTCGACTAGAATGTTATTCCCTCGGGAACAGTAACTTAAATTTCTTTTAAATCGGTTCAGTAGTTTTGGCATGAAAGCGAGACACACAAACAGATAGAAAGGGTCATTTTGCGAAAAGGACACATTGCGACTAGGGGACATTTTGCGACGAAGCCGTTTCCCCGAATGGCTGTCCCTCAGATGACTTCGAATATGTTTATTTATTTATTCATTCATTTCTTACACTATCATGACAGGTCTCGCGGAGTATATATTATAGAGAGAGTGCCCCAACCGTAGATCTCAAACAGAACTCAAATGTAGACCTGTTGACGTCATCAAATTAGTTTTCACTCCATATATAAAGAACAAGAGGCATTTTTTTAATACGCACGACAATGTAACCGTGTACGCCGTACAACCACGTGGGAGTGCAAACACAACGAAGCCCCCGCTGGCGACTCCGCTGCACCCTGCACAACGCTTCTACAATTATTTCACTAAACTAAATCTAGTAATATAATTATTCCACTAAACTTTAACCGTAATATAATTATGTTTTTAGGAATATAGTAACGTATAGCTTTCGTATAATTATGTTACTGCATATAAAATACCTATATCCCTTGGGATATAACTATATTACGGCTTTATCTATCCTACTGCGACATATATAAGACAAAGAGTGGTTGTAACCTTCCTAACCCTAGCGACCCATGCAAATTATTCCTCTATATAAAAAAATATAATTGTTAATATCGAAATTTATATTACGTGAGATGTATGATGATACAAAATATGTATTCGTACCCGCTGGCCCCTCCTCGTCCGTGGCGGTGTCGACAGCATCCTCCGACTCCGGCTCGGTTTTGACCGCGACCCTGGCGGGCGGCGTGCTGTCACAACATTCAGCCACAGAGAAGGACAGCGACGCACACAAGCCAATGGCCGCGCGGTCAATCAGTGAGATGGATTTTTCTGTAATCTGAATACATATTGCGTAATAAATCATATCAGATACTTGTGATAATACAAGAGCGGGTCCATATTGGCTCACATAAAAATCGTACTCCTATTATTTTTTTTTACTACCAGTTTGTGTTCATAATAATCACTCTTCATAATTTCTTTCTTCATATTTTTTATGTCCATAAATTTTTATTACTAATATCGGAACTCATAACAATCATTTTTCATATTTCTTTTATTCATACTGTCAATACTAAGAAATGTTACGACTCCTAATATTTTTTTCATTACTTTTTTCTTTATAACAATCAGTAGTCATATTTTTTTGTCCATACTGTCATTACTAAGAAATGTTTCAACTCATAATTTTACTCATAATTTATTTGGTGGTCTATGTATAACCTAACCTCCTTTATGTTACCCAGTTGTGTATCCAAACTAGTCGTTTCTGCACTAAAGTCGTCGCTCGCTCGTATGATAGTCTATGTGTAACCATAACCTAACCTACCTTCTGTTACCAAGTCGTGTATCCAAATCAGTCGCTTTTGCCGCTCGCTTGCTCGTATGATGGTCTATGTGTAACCATAACCTAACCTACCTTCTGTTACCAAGTCGTGTATCCAAACCTGTCGCTTTCGCACCCAGGTCGTTGCTCGCTCGCTTCGCTCGCTCACTCGTATTGATGGTCTATGTGTAACCATAACCTAACATACCTTCTGTTACCAAGTCGTGTATCCAAACCTGTCACTTTTGCAACCAGGTCGTCGCTCGCTCGCTCGTATGATGGTCTATGTGTAACCATAACCTAACCTACCTTCTGTTACCAAGTCATGTATCCAAACCAGTCGTTTTCGCACCCAGGTCGTCGCTCGCTCGCTTTGCTCGCTCACTCATATTGATGGTCTATGTGTAACCATAACCTAACCTACCTTCTGTTACCCAGTCACGTATCCAAACCAGTCGCTTTCGAACCCTGATACATAAATCATACTAAGATTTTAAAAAATATATGAAAACAAATATTACTATGAATAAAGTGTATGAATAGTAATTTTAGGAATTCTGATGATTATGATTTTCGATCATTAGTATAAGAAAATATATGAAAACAAATATTAGTAGAAACAAAATGAATGATGTGTGATATTATGAATTCCGATGATTATGAATTACAGTCATTAGTATTAACAAAAAATATGAAAAGTGATCATTAGGATGGAAAATTGTATGAAAACAAAATTCGGACTACCGATAATAGGAGTTAAAAAGTTATGTGAAACGCTGCTACTATTCTAGTGAAATTGCAAGCGCGCGCGTGTCGCTGGCGCTGGTCAAACGCGTCTGGTTTCAGAGTGACGCGTTTGACCAGCGCCGGCGACACGCGCGCGCTTTCAAAGTCACGTAGTTCACACGCGCCGTTCGTGATACGCGCGCTGTCAGCGCTGGCGAAGCACGCGCGGTCCGAGCTCGTCTACTGGCAGTTAGCGTTTCAGAGTGACGCTGGCAACCGGCGCGTGCCGCCAGCGTCACTCTGAAACCAGCCTAAAAGATAATATAACCTAAATACCTCGCCAGACGTCTCCAACATAGCAGTCAGCACATTGTTTGCCCTGGTGGCGGTGACCATCAGTTTGAGGCTCTTGTTCAGCAGAGCGCGGCAGATGTAGCACGCTGCCACGGGCCTGTTCCCACTCATGAGCTGGAACATCATGCTAGTGATGTAACAACACTCACACCAAAATCAAAATCATCAAACTTAACAGATGACTTATGCTGCTCTGCAAAAATTTAAGACTGTCTTGTGTCACCAAGGTGAGACTCTAGTTTTAAATAGCATGTGACTACAGAATTAGGATGTTGGTATAATCTTCGATGTACGACACCGCCACAGACGGGGCCGCCAGCGGGCACGGTGTTCCATACAAACTAGAGTTGCAGTCCATCTGTACACAGATGTCGCTGCATGCTATTTTTAACGGACACACATATTACAACAAACTACAAAAACGATGTTTGGTTATTGCATTAATTAATTCACATTTTTAATTAAAATTTATGTGTTTCTGAGTAACATTTTGATAAATCTAGTCCAATAGCAATGACACTACTGCCATCTAACTGTGAAATTACGAGGAAGGACGTCACGAAGGTGGACGGACAATTTGGGGCAGTTAAAAATTATATGCTTCACGGTTCCTTCATCAAGACCACATTCGCAGAGGGAGCTATCTTTAATACGGAGTTTTGCAAGGTGGACAGGTGTACAGGCATGTCGGAGCCAGATTATCACGGAGGTGATCCATTTTTCAAGGTCGCGATGCCAGAAGAACCAAGGAGTGTTAGGGATGTTAGGTTGGATGTTGCCATACCAAACGCCTTTATGCTGTCTCATCGTCTGCCACATGGAATTCCAGTTAGCAAGCAATTTACGTTTTGTGAGAAGGCAGAGGTCCCGAGCAAAGTATCGGCTATGAGTGTCAGCTCCCAAAGAGGCCGCTTGTTTTACCCATGAATCCACCGTTTCGTTGCCTGAGATGCCTTAGTGACCAGGGATCCAAGCGATAATAACATTTACACCTGAGCAATGACATTTGAAAAGGGTGTTGGGTTTCTGCAAATTGTGCGGCGTCTAGAATAGCAATGGATTCGCCTGTGAAAATGGTAGCTTGGGGAAGACATTTGAAGCTTAGGAGCAAGTTAAATTTGGATATCCATACTGCCGCTCCAACGTTGGAGTCATCTGAGAATTTAGATGCGTCCGTAAAGATAAGAGTCCAATCTGCCCATTTCTCACTGATGATTTCGTTTATTCAACTGATGATGTTCGATGATGAACGTTTAGTGGACTGGTCGCAGCCAGCCGTCATGGTACCTGACATGACATTAATCAAAATACGGACAAACGTTTTCACGATTCATAACATTTACCAACTCAACTTGGATCTTCCACATTCCAGTTAACAAGTTCTTGCTTGTGATGCATGTGACCCAATCAGATTTATGTAGTTTTTGTCATAAAGAGGAAGACTTGTTACATGTCTTGCTGGAATGCGGTCAGTATACTGCCCTACGAGACAGGTTCTTAGCTGGAGTACCTATGGAGAATGGATTGCTAAACACAGTGTTGAGCAATCCATTATCACATCCAGCAAAATCAGTATACCTCTTATGGAGGTGTATAACGTCGCTAAGATTAATTTTATACTAGAGGTCCCCCATGAGGCTGGCATAGTCACATCAAGTGTACTGAAGCCTCGAAAAAAATAGATTGAAAAAAAAAAACTGATCTTGTTCCGTTTAATAATGAATCTCCTAAAGTGTCATACAGCTTTCATGTTAGTTTTGACCAAACCTCAAGTAACCTCATTCAGTTCAGAAATTAAAGTAGCAGCAGCACCGATAAATCCGACACTACAACCTTTCTCTTTCCCCATGGACCCTAATCATAAATTAACTGAATTGATAGACAAATCATTATAAGTATATAATATATAATCATATAATAACACTTACAAGAGCACCCGTCAACTTCTGGTACACGAGTTGCAGGGCAGTGCCGTCAATATTGCTCACGAGCGCGTCCATCGAGAGGCAGATGCGGCAAACTGCTGGACTCTGATGCATCTTGTGAAAGGTTAATTGTTTTAAGGACTGTGAATTTAATTTATATTATGCACTCAAGTGATAAATACGTAAAATTGGAGCTCCGTTGCACGAATATGGTTTAACATTACTCAATACTACATAAATGTTTGTGAAACGTGTTGTTTTACAAAACTGCACGAATCAAACAAAACACATTTACAAACTACTACAATACTAAATTTACGATTTGACATTTACATTTTGTGTTTGTGACAGCCGCACGTCACTTAGAATATTTTTGTAAAAGAATGTCAAATCGGTAATGAATGACAGAACAAGTTCACTCTGTCTAATCCGAGTGCTATTTTTGAACGCGTGACTCACTAAAGCGCAAGTCGTGCACGACTACAAGTCACACTCGTCTTCCAAGTCACGAGATACCATTTTGCCATATTTTTGAAACCATCGTTTGAACTGTAGTGCTGCCAACCATCAATGAAAATATTTCATTTCTTCTTATTTCAGGCAGATTTTTTTTTAACTTTTTTAAGGTTATTAAGGATTTTTAAAATGTTTAAAAAGTGTAGCGTCAAATGGAACGTAAAATGATGACAGATGAACTTCAAATGACAGGAAGTGACTTTGACATAAAAGCGTTCGTCGCCTGTGGAAACGAGCGGTCTCAACCGCTCGTTGCAATCACTCGTCAACGCATGACTCAAAAATGAGGCTTTTTGACAACACTCGCGCCAGGAGTGCTATTTTTGAACGCGTGACTCACTAAACGAGTGATTGACGCGAGTGTTTCCAAACGGCCGCATTTTTGAATCGTTAAGCTATGGGTTCCCCGAGCAAACGCTCGTGTACTGCACGATCGTGCAGTGCCGCCGCTATCCGATGGGTGGACTGTAGACGACGGACGTCAATCATTAGTGTTGCTAGTCTAGCCATTTGTTAAATCGATATCATAGACGATAAATTTACTGGGGTACTATTTTTGAACGTGTGACACTCGTCTTCGAACGATTTTTGTATGAAATTCGTTCGCAGACGAGTGTCACGCGTTCAAAAATAGTACCCCTGTTCAGTATTTTACGATATAGTCTCTCTAATCTATGGGTAGTATGAGATGAGCACTAGATGAGTCATTCGCAAAGCTTAGCACCTAAATGCATTATTTAAACCTCTGTTCACTAAATAGCACGATAACAAATATATAATAACTATATATAACTTACTTACGTGGATTGAAAAGTATCTTAACTCTATGATGTGGATACGTGTTGTTCCTTTGGAACCCCTGTCTGTCTTAGATAACTATTTAGTGAAAATTAAGGCGAAGTGGTATATGCGATTCTAGTGCCAGTGCTACCCAGAATTAAATTATTTTACTCCTAAAAGAATTCATGGTGGCGCTAGTTTCGCATAACACCTACTGCGCCTTAAATTTTATGCTGAAAATCATTTAAGTGTTTGGTATGACAATATGTGTACGAGATATTGTCGATAATTTTTAGGAATAAGGGTTTTTAAGTGCTCACACAGTGGGCCGTATGGTTCCCATAGAATAGTCTGTATCACAAACTAGTCTGTATGCCCACTAATATGCTAAACGTGGTCTTTGGGTTTTATGACTGTGCTATGTTTACCCGGCAAGTAAATGTAGCAAGGCCACTAACATGAACAAGATGCTTTTTTTTGTTCATGGCGGACAGCAACCACTCGAAAATGAATAATGTAAACTATTTAAACAAAGTTAAAAAAAGGAGATTAATTCGACCTACCCGTACTGTAGCCCACCGTAATGTTATATTGTCAAAATTATCCAGTTCTTTTCTATACGTCAATCTATTCCAGCAGCCTCTTAACATGTGTACCGAAATCCAAAAGTGTAATTATGTATGAATATTATGTTTGTCTTGTTCGTGCATATCTCAAAAATTAATAATGGGATTGCAAAAGGTAGGTAAATTAGGTATATAGACTTAGTTATGGAACAGTTTTAACGAAAGTGTTTTGAAGTTGGATTATTTTCAATTGTTCTTGTTGTATTTATGTTAATTATACCATAAATGCATCAGCACCCGTAGCATGGCACCCACGACACCGTTTATATCGCGCGATAAACTATTTACATGTCCCTCTTTAATATTACGGTAAAAAAGATGGCGATAGTCGATAAACGTTATTTTGTGTGCCATTCTACACGCGCAGAAACAATTTGAAAATAATCTTCTTGCTCATCTTAAAGTCACAACTTAACGAGTACAATAATTTTATTTAATTTAGTCTAATTACTACAGATACATTCTGCAAAATATTTAATTGTTTCAAAAACATTCCAAGTTGAAGAAAATATCACAGAACTTCGTTTAGTAAAATGATACGTTTCATTCATGTTGAAGTACTATTTAATCAGGCAAACTTCCAAATCGAATGGCTATACTTACTTTAAAACTATTATTAGATCTACCCAAAATTCAAGAAATACAGTCAGTTTGTCATGTGGTATATATTTTTCATCTTTGTTTTTTAATTCAGATGTCATCTAAATCGACAATCGATAACATAAAAATATAAAGATTAATCTGGAAACTCGCAATTTTTTCAGTTGGGAACACTGTTGCGGTGAACTTTGACCACCGCCGCCGTGCACGACCGTAGACAACGCCGTCCGGGGAAACCACCCAAACTTGTTTCCATAGAAAATGTATGGGTGACGTCATTCAACGTTTTGCTGACGAGCGTGCGATTCACGATCGTGCAGTCGGGGAACCCATAGCTTTAGTTGACGAATGACTGCAACGAGCGGTCGAGACCGCTCGTTTCCGCAGGTGACGAACGCTTTTATGTCAAAGTCACTTCCTGTCATTTGAAGTTCATCTGTCATCATTATACGTTCCGTTTGACGCTACACTTCTTAATCGTTTTAAAAATCCTTAATAAGCTTAAAAATGTTTAAAAAAAATTCTGCGTGAAATAATAAGAAATTAAATATTTTTTGCTAAAGGTTGGCAGCACTACAGTTTAAGCGATGGTTTCAAAAATACGGCTAAATGGAATTTCGTGACTTGGAAGACGAGTGTGACTTGTAGACGTGCACGACTTACGTTTTGGTGAGTCACGCGTTCAAAAATAGCACTCCAGTCACTCGTTTAGTGAGTCACGCGTTCAAAAATAGCACTCATCTGTGGTCAAGTTTCTTTCTTCGTCTAGAAATTATAGTTTTACCTAAATAAAGTTTTGACATTTGTTGGAGTTGCGGAAACAACCTATAGCGCGATTTCTAGCAACAGGTTACATTTTTATTTCCAAAGAAACTAGTTGCTGCAACCAGTTGCAAAAAAACGCCCATCTCTACTGTCAAGTCAATCGTTGCTACAGCAAACGCCAGCCATACATTTTTTGGTTCCTCAATTCCTTTGAGCTGCGTGGGCCTTCAGTGTTATAACACCTTTCACAAACAAATATAATTTCATTTATTAGTATTGTGTTAACGCATAGACGTACGATCGCTCTGTTTTATCTATTTATTACTTGAGTGCTGAAGTGCTAATTTCACACTTTCCATAAAACATATAACCATCCATAAAACATATTTCCATAAAACATACAAGATGGATCGGAGTCCAGCAGTTTGCCGCATCTGCCTCTCGACGAACGCGCTCGTGAACAACATTGACGGCACTGCCTTTCAACTCGTGTACGAAAGGTTGACAGGCGCTCTTGTAAGTGTCCTAGTTAGGATTATATAAATATAAATAAATACGGACAAATCACAGAGATTGAGCATTTGAGCTAGCCCCAAAGTAAGTTGTAAGACTTGTGTTATGGGATACTAACTCAACGAAACTATATTTTATAACTAATACATACATAGATAAACATCCAAGACCCAGGTCAATGAGTCTATCAGTTTGTGATTATACCCCATGAGGAAAGAGAAGGTAGTAGGATTTGACGGTGCTGCTGTTTCTTATTTTGTGAACTGAATAAGATTATACTCGTTTTCAAGATACTTTAGACAAACAAAACAAGAAATCCACAGAAGATTTCAGGAGATTCATCATTAAATTACTAAGCGGATAAAGCAGACCAAGATCCTGGTCAGGTCGCTATGTGACACATACAACTTATATAACATTCACTTTGCTATTTAAAATCATAGTCATCATCATCAGGTCTTTACTAGTCTCCACTGTAGGAGCACGACCCTCTCTGTACTACCAGAGCCATATACTAGCCTGAGTAGTCAGAGGATTTGGCCTACACTCTCCAGGCTGGCCAGACGTGTTGGAGAGGTCTCTTTGATGTCAATAAGCTTTGTTTAGCTTGTTTTCCTTAGTCGCCTTTTACGACATCCACGTGATGACTTGGAGTGGTCCTATTCTACTCTGCCGGGAACCACACGGCGTAATGTGTGTAATTTTATGTAAAATCATAGTGTCAGTTCCCATTTAGCCCTTAACCAAATTGTCCAACAGAGTCCATCTCTCGGGAGTGTCCAGTGTAATCTAAAATGGCTTGTTTGTATCAACTTAAATCTTTGTAACCCTTATTGTCCTAGTACTGGGCGAAGTTCTCTGCCATTTACCTCCTAAACAATATTATAAAACTCATTTTTGTTCACACATAGGTACTTATTACCAAATAGTTACGTGAATGCAAAACTTGAGTTTGTTTGGATGCTTTGGTAAGAACAAGAAGAATGGAGGCAGATGAAAACCTAATTCTATAGCGTGCAAAAGTCATCTGTTTTGTTTGATGATTTTGGTATGAGTGTTGTTATATCACTAGCATGATGTTCCAGCTTTTGAATGGGAACAGACCCATGGGTGCGTGCTACATCTGCCGCGCTCTGCTAAACAAGGGCCTCCAGCTGATGGTGACTGCCACCAGGGCAGACAATGTGCTGACTGCTATGCTGGAGAAGGTTGGTGAGGTATGTTGGTCATGTTATAATTACTAGCGGATAGGATGGCACACACTGCCTTATTTAAGGAGGATACTATTTAGGGTTGCAAGCAATGTTTTGTAAACATAATGATTTAAATGCATCACATCCAAATATTGTGAATTATTTTGTTTCTCGTGGTACCTACACATTTTATGTTCTCCTGTTCATGTTTTCTCTCAGTATCAGCCTGTATCTAAATATATATATATATATATATTGCGAGTATTGACATCCTTTCTCCATCTACATGAAAATTCGAAATTATCTCTAAAGATAGATAGTATTGAATGATTCATAATTATTTGCATATCATCAATATATTTTATCAATTATTATCACACTTATGGTAAAACTTATAAGATGCAAGATAAATTCAGATTACAGAAAGGGCTGTATCCATGATTGACCGTTCGGCCATTGGCTTGTGTGCGCCGCTGTCCTACTCTGTGGCAGAATGTTTTGACAGCACGCCGCCCGCCAAGGTTGCGTTCAAAACCGAGCCGGAGTCAGAGGATGCTGTCGACACCGCCACGGACGGGGAGGATCCAGAGGGTATGTTTGTTAAACGTCCCAATATCTCCTTTCCTTTTCTTAAAGTAATACCACATATTTGCTCAAAAACTTAAGTGTGCTGACCGTTGACCTACAATCACGAATAACAAGGTCTTTCTCAATATAGGACAAAAACCAAAAACTATATTTCTTAAATTTCGTCCAATCCTTTAGCCACTGTCTAGGTGGAAAGAGAAGCAGCTGGTACATGTTACGTATTTCGCAGACCGCAGGGAAGAGCCACATACTTGAAAGCTGCAATTTTCGATTCCGGTCTCGTGTCTCCCCTGATGGCTCCCCTAGGGGAGCCATTAGGATTTTTTTAGTCTTGGTGTCTTCCCTATGTCGGGGAGACATCACACCTAGCTTGTTAATAATATATTGAGTACTCGTGTATCCCCTGTCAAGTTTAAATATACTGGTCACTCGAAAATGAAATGACATGAAATTTATTTGACCATTTAAAGTCCACACTTGTTTACCCCACACTAGGCAACATGCCCGTTCTGGCAACCTATTAATGATTCCAAAACAGCGTTAAAATGGTGCTGACAAAAAGTTTACTTGTAATTAAAACATAATAGTATTTGATTTAAAAATGTACACATACAAAAAGGACAGAAATAAAGTTTTTTTTTACTTAAAAAAAATAAAATATCATCAAGGTCTTTAACGCTCCGTGGCGCAGCGGTCAACATGCCGGCCTGTGACACGGAAGGTCCCGGGTTCGATCCCCGGTCAGGCCAAGATGGAAAATGATCTTTTTCAGATTGTCCTGGGTCTTGGATGTTTATCTATATATGTATTTGTTATAAAATATAGTATCGTTGAGTTAGTATCCCATAACACAAGTCTTACTTAAGAACTTACTTTGGGGCTAGCTCAATCTGTGTGATTTGTCCGTATATATTTATTATTATTAATATTTATTATATTTAATGATTGGAGAGATGTTTCACATATCATAATCATTCATGTAGAGTATTTGGTATTTCATATTAAAGTTAGAGATTTGTGAGCAGAAGGGATCTTACGATGTGCTTATTGTATAAAAAGTCCGAAATAAAGGGATTGAACCACGGGGCTATTAGTGGTATGTACTTGTCTGTTATCTTCCAATGTCAAGTCTGTCATCATATGTTGCTTTCTGATTAATTGCAAATTGAAATTACAACTCTATTATCATCTCTTACATCGTCTAATAGTTCCATCGTATGCTATGCTGATGACACTGCTATTATATTTTCTGGTGAAAACTGGGAGAAGTGTTCGGAGTCGGTCAGTTCTAATCTATTAACCCAGAAAGGTAAAAAAAAAATTCATGTGCTATCACAAAACTGAAGCTTTTGCACCTTAACAAATTCCAGACTTTAGAAATGCACGAGTGGACATCTGTCTTGCTCTGCCGAAAACTGTGAAATCATTAGCAGGTCGCAGACATTTCGATACCTGGGAGTAATCCTTGACGTGAGGCTTACTTTCTCAGCTCACATAGACGCTATACTTGCATGAGGGTGCGAAAGCTTATTTACATTATGAAGCTTCTAAGAGAAACTGCCAACTACCCGTTGCTTAAAAGTGTGTATCTGGCACTTTGCCACTCGATAATTACCTACTGTATTGCATTATGGGATAGTGCAGCACCTTCCTATTTATGCTACGAAAACCATTATGTTATCCTAAAACTTTTTTGTATAAACAGGCTGAGGTTCTTAGTATTCGTAAACTATATAATATACTAAAGGCGGCACTCGGTAAGCATAAACAAGTATTAAAATTACCTAATCACAATGATATGTTGAAAAACCGGCCAAGTGCGTGTCGGGCCACGCGCAGTGTAGGGTTCCGTAGTTGCGAAAGACAACTTTAAGTTCACACTGTTCACACTCACACCTCACAGTTTACCGACCAAAAACATCAAATAATCAAAATTGTATGAAACTTTACATTTTCGAGTACATTTTATAAGTTGGTTACCTATAACTTTTGAGTTTGTACTTAGTACTCAGCTTTGATAGTTTTCCTTTCAACTTCAGTATATATACTACTGCTGTAATTTTTTTCACGTATCCATATATTACCGTTTAGCAGATAGAGGGGGGGGACACGTACGTCTAACAAAAATTTGCACTTTAAAACCAAATATTTCGGAAACGGATCCCTAAATCGAAAAGTGGTGTTCTCAACCTCACAATATTTTTTAAAGACCTGTTTAACGATACCCCACACGATGGGTAAATAGAGAAAAAAAAATTACTCCCCCACTTTACTAGTATGGGAGCTACCCTAAAAAAAATTTTTTTTCAAGGTTTTTTTCTACCACTTTTTTTCCATGATTAATGTACATATCCATACCAAATTTCAGCTTTCTAATACTTATAGTCTCTGCGTAAAACCGCGGACGGACAGACAGACAGACAGACAGACATGGCGAAACTATAAGGGTTCCTTGTTTACTACGGAACCCTAAAAAAGAATATTCATAGTCAAAACTTCACTCGTCGTCAGAACCACTAATAACCACTGGGCTATTAGCTATTAGTGGTTCTGACGACTATTGGCTATTAGTGGTTCTGACGACGAGTGAAGTTATTTCTGTACTTTATATATGTGTACATTTTTAAATCGAATACTATTATAATTTAATTACAAGTAAACTTTTTGTCAGCACCATTTTAACGCTGTTTTGGAATCATTAATAGGTTGCCAGAACGGGCATGTTGCCTAGTGTGGGGTAAACAAGTGTGGACTTTAAATGGTCAAATAAATTTCATGTCATTTCATTTTCGAGTGACCAGTATATTTAAACTTGACAGGGGATACACGAGTACTTAATATATTATTAACAAGCTAGGTGTGATGTCTCCCCGACATAGGGAAGACACCAAGACTAAAAAAATCCTAATGGCTCCCCTAGGGGAGCCATCAGGGGAGACACGAGACCGAAATCCAATTTTCATGGGTATCTACCAACCTACAATCCTACTAATGTATTTTTTTAAATTGATAACATGTGACTATTTGAAAGTCTCGTTCCGCCTCACAACCACGCTAACGCTGGCTGGCTTGGACACTACATGTAATGTTCCGCGTGCCAGGCGTTCCCGCGGCCGACGTGCACGAGACACGGGACTCCGACGACGCGGGGGCGCAGGGCGGGGGACACGATACGCACGGTGAGTCTCTAAACCCCGCAGAAGCGTTGTAAGTACTGTATTATTTTGAACTAGATTTAGAGGTCTAGGTTGGTGGCTGCAGGTAGTGGAAGTTGGACCACCCTAAGCAGCCAGGATCGAAGGCATCTAATTGAATTTAGCAGATAGTATATCTATTTTGGGTCCAAGGGATTGGTGTGGACGAAAAAGATCCATACTTGGCAGGTACATCGGATATTAGTAGAAGTCCAATGGAGCGCAACACTGCCATTCATGCCGGCAGGAGGCCATCTTCATTGTGGAGATCCAATGTATCATCGAAAATGTCCGTCTGTCTGTCAGACAGACGTCTATCACAAAGCTGTATCTAGACACTAGTGTGCCGGACTAAACTTATTTATATTATTTTGTTCTGTAAGTACCTATATGTTTATAATAACAGCCAGCCCTAGTTAATAAGTAGGTTTAAGTCCAACATGTACTACCTTTATCTGCTGACGTGGGGGCCTCTCGGGCCCAGCGAAAGTAATAATACCTAGTTATTCCCTCCTCCCGCGCGCGAATCGTACGCTGCTTCTGGTAAATTCGAATTTAGCCGCCCGGAGGCCGTCAAGGTCGGTACACGTGTCGGCGCGCGCAATATAGGTGAGTAAACTGACTTCAAATTTTTTTGTGGGCCTCTCAGACCCCACGTCAGTGTTTACGTAACTTTTTGAAACGTCGGCAAAATTTATATTTTGCGTTTTTTTTTCCACAGGAAACGATTAGATAGCCTAAAATGGAGCCCAGTACTTCCTTCGGGAAAAAACGATGTACCAATAACGGCGATGGTCCACATTTTTCTAAAGCCAGAAGAGTTGTTGCGCCTAGTGACAGTAATTTTAAGTCAATCGTGTCTTCGTGGATAGCTTGTGAGGATAGTAGCTCTGTGAATAGTCACTTGCTGTATGACATGCATCAAGGAAATACTACAGAAAGAGGACTTTTTATAATAAAATTGTCTCGAGCGTTGGTTTTGCAACATATGAAAAGAAGAGTACTGAATGAAAGACTGCCACGTGAACTTCGTCTAAGTTTGACTCGAGTGCTACGTTCAGACATGCCTGAACGGCCAGACATTCATGACGAAGTCATAAAACAAAGGAAAAGGTGCCATACATGCCCTTTAAAACTCCAGAGGAAGTCGACACATACATGTTATGTATGTAAAAAACATGTGTGTCTTCAATGTGCTAAAGAGATTTACCCGGATTGTGTATAAATTGCGAAAGTTGATGCCTTGCAGTTTTTTAATTTTAAATTATTTATAAGGTTGATTGTTTTATTATTAATTAGAAAAGTTATTGAAATTTTATTAGAAATGTTATTTTGTTCAGTTACTTATAAAAAATAAAGACTTATAGTGTTAATGCTGATCTCAAGTAATTTTTGCCAAAAAATAACTTACTTTCGTTTAATTCATAGTTATAAAGCTAATTTAAATATATAAATATTAAAACTTGGTTGTTTTTATTCACTTAATCCTATTTAATGTAAATAATATCGAAATATACCTTTTTTGTAAATATTTTATTTTTTATATGCATTTGAAGTAGCGGGCCCTTCAGGCCCCACGTCAGTACTTACGTCATGAAAAAACCACGTCAGCCGTTAAAGGTTAAAAATGAAATAAAAATAAAGTTAAATAAAAATAAAGTTAATGGTACCTACCCTCCCTTCGTGCACGAATACGACTCGCACTTGGCCGATTTTTAAATGAATCTTGCGTCGTGCTCTTCGGCAACATATTATAACAACAAAATGTTACTATGCTTGATTATTAAAACTTTGCAAAATTTTTAATAATCAAGCTTTAACCCTATTTTGAAAATCCATAACAAACTTGATATAACATTAAGAATGTATAATTTAAGAATATACATTTAGGTACCATTACCTTTATAGTGATTAAAACCCATAGTTTTTAAATCTATTATTATAAAAATATAACGTGATGAAAAAAAATGGCACTTTGTTCTTACCTTATAAGAATCAAAAATCTCAGACAAACAGAAATGGCAGAAACATTATTATGTCTGTATGCACTAATAATTTGTCTAAAATAAGATTTAATTCCTGTTTTCATGCTCCCCTCAAGTGGAGCCTAACCCTTAGAAAAGCAATGATGCTCTAATATGGGGATTCAAGTTGCAGATGTATTGCAGATGGCGCAGCAGAGGGCCAACAGCCTGTGGCAGGAAGTTCACGGAACGGTAATGATGGCGAGCCTCAGAGAGACCCGCGCGCGCAGAGCGCTGACACAAGGCACCAGTGCCAAGTTTGTCTCAGGCAGTGTCAGTCAAACAGCTTATTACAAGTACATTTAAGAACTCACACATGTAAGAAGCCATATACATGTAATCATTGTGGGAAGCAATTTAGACATAAATGTAATTTAAAAACGCATCTGAGAACTCACACTGGAGAGAAACCTTTTGAATGTAATCTTTGTCCAAGTAGATTTGCTCGTAAAAGTACTTTACTTAATCATTTGAATACTCATACTGGTGAGAAGCCGTATACTTGTAATTATTGTGGGAAGCAATTCATTCAAAAGTGTCATTTAAAAACACATTCAAGAACTCACACTGGTGAGAAACCATTTAAATGTAATATTTGTCATAGTAGATTTGCTCGCAACAGTCATCTCAATATACATTTAAGAACACACACTGGTGAGAAACCATATACATGTAATAGTTGTGGAAAGCAATTTAATGAAAAGGGTGCTTTAGTAACACATTTGCGTACACACACTAATGAAAAACCATTCAAATGTAATATTTGTCATAGTGCATTTGCTCATAGCAGTAGTTTACATAAACATTTAAGAACTCAAACTGGAGAGAAGCCGTATACTTGTAATTATTGTGGGAAGCAATTCATTGAAAAGTGTCATTTAAAAACACATTCAAGAACACACACTGGTGGGAAACCATTTAAATGTAATATTTGTCATAGTAGATTTGCTCACAACAGTCATCTCAATATACATTTAAGAACACACACTGGTGAGAAACCCTATACATGTAATAGTTGTGGAAAGCAATTTAATGCAAAGGGTGCTTTAGTAACACATTTGCGTACACACACTGGTGAAAAACCATTCAAATGTAAAATTTGTCATAGTGCATTTGCTCATAGCAGTAATTTACATGTACATTTAAGAACTCACACTGGAGAGAAGCCGTATGAATGTAATGTTTGTCATAGTAGATTTGCTCACAACAGTCATCTCAATATACATTTAAGAACACACACTGGTGAGAAACCATATACATGTAATGACTGTGGGAAGAAATTCCAACAAAAGGATCATTTAAAAATACATTTAAGAACACACACTGGTGAAAAACCATATACATGTAATAGTTGTGGAAAGCAATTTAATAGAAAGGGTGCTTTAGTAACACATTTGCGTACACACACTGGTGAAAAACCATTCGAATGTAATATTTGTCATAGTACATTTGCTTATAGCACTAAATAGGGAGTATGCACGTAATTTTTTTATTTGCTTAATATTATCCTTAATAACCACAGTGAAAAAATATAATAAGAAAGAGAAGTCCGATATGGACTAGTGACGTCATAGTCTATGTTATGCATACATTTGCCATATAAAAAAGTGTTTTCGCGAGTGAGATAGACATATTTTCGTAAAATCATTTTATCTCGTTCGTTTTTCAACCAAATTTTATTCTGTTTTCACCTTCAATACTTTACTATTGAATATTTTTGGATAAACTGGTAAGATAACAGATATTTTTTTCATGCATATTCCCTATTACATATACTTCGGTATAGTGTCGGGTTAGCTTGGCCCTAGGATCTTTGGCCAAACTTACACTAGGTTTGGCTACTGAGGTATACAGCTGTCCATAAAACCCCTCGATCTCTCCCATCACCTCGGCTTTCGTCGAAACCACGCCGCCGTCCTCCCTCTTCAGCTTCGTCAATCGGCTCTGCCCAATAGACTCCATCCTTGCTTGGATTAAGAAGTAGTAATAAGTCTAATGTTATTGTGGACTGTACCATTAAAGGCTCAATTGCTGCTGAACAGGTATTTAATTGTCTTTTTATTAACTATTTTATAAATTTAATTCTTTGTTGCCAGCAACATACTGCGGGCCAGACGGAAGGTAGACATATAAATGGTGGTATTAGCTAACACGTCTTGTAAACAACAATCTTACTGGCTATTACCATTTGTAACAACATCATGAAACAAAGCAAAATAAGCCTTAATGCTTAACGTTACAATTTATGCACCTTCTTGTCACCCTATGAGTCTTGTATTACATGCTTACATCAAATTATTTATTATTTATACTTCTATAATATAAATACTGGTGGGAAACAGTTCCGAGTTCGTGGGACGTTTTCTGACGTCAGTTTAGTACTAAGGCTAATTAGATAGGACTTACTTTATGAATTGAGACTGGTGGGAAACCATTTGAATGCTACATTTGACGTATGCGTTACTCCAGCCGAAAAGTATCTCTTTTCGAAAATTGACAATGGCAAATAATTAGAGCCTAACGTAGTATAAAAGTGCCTGAAAGTCTTGAATTTGTGCCGCCAGCCGTTTAAGAGATATTCGAAAAAACAATTTCTGGCTGGCGTAACGTTACTCAAGCCGAATTTTTTTGATCCAGACTACCTAGGTCTAAATAAAGTATACACACGGGTAGCTTCAATTTGTGCTTAATAGTGCCTTATATTTTCAAATTTGTGCTCCATACGGTTTCAGAGGTATTCAATTTTCGGCTGGAGTAACGTTTGCTCAGTTGCTGTATCTCTGAAACGGCAGGCCAATCAACCGTCGTTTTTTGTATAGATATAGAACGCTATTTGTGCCGATTTGTGCCATAGGTTTCATAAGTATCACTATTATGGTTAACGAGTTATGATTTTTTCTCTAAAAATCGAAAATAGGCTCTAGCTCTTAAACAAAGAAACCTTAACAATTCAAACTGGTACCAACATGTAGTTCTTTTACCACTACACATAATTAGAAGAAATCATCAGCCTATCCCACAAATTCGGTGAGTTATGACGATATTCCTTATTTCGGAAAGTCAAATCCGGTCCCGTGATTTTGAATAAAGAATTCACTATTTTCCTGTGAGCCGACTGATTTCATATTTATACATTATTTAGAGCTTTCATTTGAGAATATACCCTCAAAAATGTAGAAAGAAATACCTACGAATTAAATTAATAATAATTGAAATCTATAATTAACCATTCTTACGCGATTACCCGACCAAATTCAAACGTATATTAAAAAGCGGCCATGGCATACTGCTAGGCATTTACTCCCACTTGGCGGTAATATAATCGAATTTAGTCAGTACAGGTGAGGTGAAAAATGTTGTCATATCAATATTTTACTAAAATAAATATTGGCTACTATGTTCTTCTGTGTTTTATGTATACCAAAGCATTGTGTGTCACAGCAGCGGGCAGTGGTTAGATTAATAAGTTAGACTTATTAATGGTTAAAAAAATTGAAAGGAAATAACAAAAAAAAAATTAGGGGCAGCCTTAAATCAAGTAAGGTTTGCTAGTCGGAGAAATAAAATACAGTGTAAAATCTTATTTGATTGATTTGCTCATTTTCTAAGTTGCTAAAATTAATAGGAACTGCAGCTGTGTTTGTGTTTGTTCTTTTGTTCGTCATTTTATTGTTTAATTGTCTAGCTCATATAACCTTAACTGTCGGCAACGTATGTACCGGTTTTAAGAAATCCGTTCTTTTGTTCGTTGCGAACACTTTGTATGTGTTTACTGTAGCTGCTATTTATTATTATGCGTTTATCTATAGGTCATTCATTACAATCTTGGTAGCTCAAAAACTTTCTAACTATGAACATGGCAAAATAACTCGTTTTCTATTATTGACACAATAAAGATGGGACAAAAGTGAGAGAGTTCATTTAATTTTCTCTTCCACGTCAGTTTATTATATAGAGAATACGAATACCGTCTTTTCCCTAGTAATTCTTGTGTAACCTTTGATCTGGTCTGGCATAAGATGACCGGTTTCGGACCGATACCCTCGAAACTGTATATTTTACAAGTAAACAAATTCCTGATGCATGTGATGTTTCACCCCCATGCATCAGGAATTTCTTTCATTTGCTTCAACTTTTTGTGTGGTCTTCAACATAAATATCTAATACATAAATTCTTGAAAAACTTGTTCACAAAAAATTACTTACTTTTATTGAAAAACATAAATTAATTTCTGCTAGACAATTTGGCTTTCAACAAAAAAAATCAACTGAAGATGCAGTACTATTACTAACAGAGCTTCTTTCAAACTATTTAGATAACAAACAGGTGTGCATTGGAGTATTCTTAGACTTAGCTAAGGCCTTTGATACTGTATCTATTCCTATCCTTCTCAGAAAATTAGAATTGCTAGGTATAAGAGGTACTGCCTTAAATTGGTTCCATTCTTATCTTACAAATAGAAAACAATATGTTAAAATTAATGAAGACATCAGCAATCCTCAATCAGTTAATTTCGGAGTTCCACAGGGCAGCATATTGGGTCCAATTTTATTTGTACTGTATGTTAATGATATTTTAAATATTGATATTTGCAATGCTGATATAATTTGTTATGCGGATGATTCAGCAATAATATTTCGTGATAAGAATTGGTCCCGTGTAACTGTTACTGCGGAGCTTGGAATGAGCCAAATTGCAAGCTGGCTTCAAAATAATCTTTTGACTCTTAACCTTTCTAAAACTAAATTCCTATGCTTTCACAAAACAAAAGTTTCATATCCTTCCAATTTAAGAGATCTCAAAGTTCATCTCTGCCCCACACTAAGTACTAATACTAGCATAACTTCATGTGCTTGTGGAAAAATACTTAGATCACCTACTATTAAATATCTTGGTGTAACTATCGATGAGAAACTAGACTTTAGGCAGCACATAATTAATACTTCAAATAGAATACGAAAATTGATATACTTTTTTAAACATATACGCGTTGTAGCTAACATGAAATTACTGAAATTAATATATTATGCTATTTGTCAATCTATCTTTTCATATTGCTTATTAATTTGGGGTGGTACTAATATTACAAATATGCTGTTATTGGAACGAACACAACGCTGCATATTAAAAATAATACTCAAAAAACCAGTCAGATATCCTACTAAGTCAATTTATGAAGAGTTTGGCGTTCTTAGCGTGCGTGGATTGTTTATTCTAAGAGTAATGATTAAAACACATAAAGAAGTTCTCAAATCACCAAACTATGAAAACATGCTTAAAACCAGACTTTTCAAGTTACCTCTTCCATCTTTTAACACTAAATTTGCTAGAAAGTTCAGTCCATATCTTCACCCATATATATATAATAAAGTCAATTTAAAGTGTCTTATTAAAAATTGCACCACTAGAGAATTAAAGGAAAAGATTACAATCTGGCTCAATACATTAGACTACACTGACATTGAATTAATTCTTAAAGGGGTCCAATAATTATTACACTCCTAGTTTGCCATGAAATGTTAGACATACATTCACTCATCACACACCGAAACATACACACACACACACACACACACACACACTTATTTCACAAACACTCTCCATACCACAAGCAACTTTCCTTTTGTTTCCTCTTTTTTTTTTTTTTGTAAAATAGTTTTAGATTTTTTTTTTCTCTTTGTATTTAACAATAATTGATTTCAGGTCTTAAACTAGTTGCCTACAATACAGGCACTGCCTAGTGTAGGAACTAGAGGTACATGATTTATTTTCATTCATTTTGCTCCATCTACCAAATGTTTTGTGTTTTATAGATTTATGTCAACTATGTGTGGAGATAAATAAATATTATATTATTATATTATTATATATATAAACATATGTTATAATATTTTAGCATATGTTCTAATCTTCTAAAACAAAAAATGAAAGACGTACCTACTTACATAAATTTAGTGTTCATAGTTCGCCTGACATTGGTCCATGTGTGTAACAATCAACATCTTTATTAATTATTGATCTTATTGTTTTTATTTAAAATAATTCAAGCCTTCAAAATATATATAAACTTTTTTTCTACACGATTGTACTCCGCCACATAATATAAGAGTACATATTTAAGAAGTGATGCGTTAGGTACTGCGCGGCCGCTTTTTAATATACGTTTGAATTTGGTCGGGTAATCGCGTAAAAATGGTTAAGTATAGATTTCAATTATTTTTAATTTAATTGGTAGGTATTTCTATCTACATTTTTGAGGGTATATTTTCAAATGAAAGCTCTAAATAATGTAAGTAATAAAGGTTTCTTTGTTTAAGAGCTAAAGCCTATTTTCGATTTTTAGAGAAAAAATCATAACTCGTTAACCATAATAGTGATACTTATGAAACCTATAGCACAAATCGGCACAAATAGCGTTCTATATCTATACAAAAAACGACGGTTGATTGGCCTGCCGTTTCAGAGATACAGCAACTGAGCAAACGTTACTCCAGCCGAAAATTGAATACCTCTGAAACCGTATGGAGCACAAATTTGAAAATATAAGGCACTATTGAGCACAAATTGAAGCTATCCGTGTGTGTACTTCATTTAGACCTAGGTAGTCTGGATCAAAAAAATTCGGCTTGAGTAACGTTACGCCAGCCAGAAATTGTTTTTCCGAATATCTCTTAAACGGCTGGCGGCACAAATTCAAGACTTGCAGGCACTTTTATACTACGTTAGGCTCTAATTATTTGCCATTGTCAATTTTCGAAAAGAGATACTTTTCGGCTGGAGTAACGCATACCATTTGACAGCCCCCGTTGCGCAGTGGTTTAAACGCCAGCCTGCGACACGAGTGGCCCCGGGTTCGAGCCCCGGTCAGGTCATGATGGAAAAATATCTTTTCTGATGAGCCTGGCTCTAGGATGTTTATCTATAAACATTTATTCGGGTACTTACAAACCGCCCCAATGACGCTGAGCGTGAGAGGTCGGTGTAGTAAGATCTTATCCCCTTAAGGAACTTAACATTATCTTACAACATTAACCCATCATTGACTATGCTCATGTGTGTTGTCCAGATTTAAATGAAAATATTTTCTATAAATTTGTCCGTCTTCTCAAGAATTGCATTCGCTTCATTTTCTGTGTGCATAAATACGATCACATATACGTTTACATAAACAACAGAGATTACTTTGCTCTCTTTTCTCTGTACTAAAAATCCTTTTTCTCTCGAGTACGTGAAATGTAAATATCAGTATCTCGCGGATACTCACACCACGTATATTTACCCATATTATACATACATATTATCACGTCATTAACCCTTGCGGGCAGACAGAGCCCAAGGGTCCCGTTTAACGTGTTAGTGGGAGTTAAGGTGGAAAGCGGATCAAAATAGTGATGGATTGCTAGCCGCATCGCTTATTGACGTGATTCCTTTGGTTTTCGCCCAATCCCTTAACCGGCTTTTACTGTCTGCACGCGAAGAAAAGCAGCTGGTATATTATATATTACAACGGGTTACTCACGTGCTACTTGTCGGGATTGTCGACTATAGTTTCGGACTCTTCGGGAGCCCATGATGTCGGGAGTGCGGGACGCGCGGCGGTGGGTCCCGAACTAACCGCTCGCGGCGCGTCGCCCGCGCTAAGGTGAGTGCCGCCCTACAGGAGGAGGAACAAGCGAGTCGGTTCCGGGAGCCTGGTGTTGCTTGGTCACGGAGGTAGTGGATCCTATTTCTTATTTGTTATTCATATAATATAATGTCTTTATCTCACGTTAGTTTTAATGATGCGGCTAAGTATATTCTATGTTTTTCTTTTTCTCCAAAACCAACATCGATAAAGATATATTATTTGATTAACATGTGTATAATTTGTGTTATTAAACAAATATTTTTGGAATAACATGTTTTCCCATTTTTGGTGTACAAATAGCTTGTCATGCCTACTATTATATTAATATTAAACATTTCAACTAAGTATTATTAATTTAAATTTTGATGATGAATCTTATTATACATTTTATTTTTAGTATTTTTCCATCATGAAGTTAAACAGTTCTAAAACATTAATTTTCGCGAAATATAATGCAATATGGGTTCAGATACTTGGGTATAAATAGCAATCCCGTAACGTATATGTGTGGTGTTTTATCGATGATTGTAGGGCTAATCCTGATTCATATACTCGTATGACTGATTTATATGGGTTCAGGATTGCGCATACTTTGTTATTAAAGGGTCACATTGATGGAAGCGGTCACGCATGTAATATGCCACACTATTATATGCGCCAAATGTAATAAAGTTAATATTCACACATTAACGGATATTTATGTTGCATTTCACGTAACCTCTAGCTAGGTGTTCAGCTACATCTTTAAGTGCTGCGGAGAACAACCACTTGCTGCTTGGTGACATCTATTATGCCTTCGATGTTTGTGTGTGTAAGTGGCCAACACTGTTAAGTTGCCTATAAAGATCTGCCATATCCGCCATGAGGTTTCCGGCAGAGTAGAAAAGGACCACTCCAAGTTTTCCCGTGGATGTCGTAAAAGTGACTTAGAAAATACAAGCTAAACAGAGCTTATAAACATCCAAAAGACTTTTCCAACTCGTCTGGCCAGTGTAGACAATGTAAACCAAATCTTCTAACTGCTGTGGCTAATATTGTCTCTGATCTGAGAAAGTTGTGCTCTTCCAGAGGAGACTAAAAATTAAGTATTGAAAAGATGATGATGTAGTAATTTTTTTTTCATCTAGTTATACTGACCATTTAAACCCAAAACCATTTTCAAGTGGAAAGATTTGATTGCTCTCAGGGTAATGTATAAGAGTTGCTCAGGGTGTGTCATTCACATCACAAACTTAGGCTAACTTTACTATCGATAGATGTGTCGCTGTACTAAAATTTTCTACTGAATACATAATTGTTTAATATTTCAGACTAGATTTACATTTTTATACTGATATCTGATCCATATGTCACAGATACTGATTCATATGGCCCCAAGACACTTATCTTGAAAACCTGTTTTATTAAAATGTGTCCCTTATTGAAATATATATTGTTAGCTGAAGAATCCCGGATATGCAGTGGCAACCCCCACCCCTGCCTATATAAGGAGCTGCTTGCACCATTCTCGTCCATTTTGTCGTCGGTCGTCAGATAGTATACATCTAAGGGAAATCTCTGCTCGAATTATTGTCGGTTGCTATAATTTTCTATTATTTTATAAATTTAATTAATTTGGGCTAGCAGGCCCTAATAAATATATTTTTTTTAATTGTTTAGCATTTTCATTCCCAACAATATATATATTTTAGCATCCCCTTTTTAGGGTTCCGTAGTAAACAAGGAACCCTTATAGTTTCGCCATGTCTGTCTGTCTGTCTGTCTGTCTGTCTGTCCGTCCGCGGTTTTACGCAGAGACTATAAGTACTAGAAAGCTGTAATTTGGTATGGGTATGTATATTAATCATGGCAAAAAAGTGGTAGAATAAAATCTTGAAAAACAATTTTTTTTAGGGTAGCTCCCATACAAGTAAAGTGAGGGAGTAATTTTTTTTTCTCTATTTACCTATTGTGTGGGGTGTCGTTAAATAGGTCTTTCAAAAATATTGTGAGGTTGAGAACACCATTTTTTGATTAAGGGCTCCGTTTCCGAAATATTTGGTTTTAAAGTGCGAATTTTTGTTAGAGGTAAGTGTCCCCCCCCTCTATCTGCTAAACGGTTATATATGGATACGTGAAAAAAATTACAGCAGTAGCATATATACTGAAGTTGAAAGGAAAACTATCAGAGCTGAGTAGTAAGTACAAACTAAAAAGTTATAGGCAACCAACTTATAAACTGTAAAATTTCATACTATTTTCATTGTTAGATGTTTTTGGTCGTTAAACTGTAAGGTGCGAGTGTGAATAGTGTGAACTCAAAGTTGTCATTCGCAACTACGGAACCCTACACTGCGCGTGGCCCGACACGCACTTGGCCGGTTTTTCATAAGGATATGTTTTATGAACCCAATTATGCAAATAATTTTAACCCATATGAATCAGCCGAAGAACGCAAATGTAGAGAAATACCCTTTTATTTATTGAAGTCGGTTAAAATTTTTTAACACGAAATAGTTCTCATGTGATACTTACTTGGTGATTTTTGCCGTGTTTGTTATTAATACGTAATTGACAGCATTTATAGTCCGACAGAATCAATGTTTATGGCGGCTCGGATATTACCTAAAATGTGTACTGCGCAGGCGACTTAGGAAATACAAGCTAAACAAAGGTTATAAATATCAAAGAGACCTCTCCAACCCGTCTGGCCAGCGTGGAGAGTGTAGGCCATATCCTCTAACTGCCCTGGCTAGTTATGGCTCTGGTAGTTCAGAGAGGGTGCTCCTGCAGTGGAGACTAAAAAGGACCTGATGATGATGATGATGATGTATTGCGCACCGACTCGTGATGTTCCGAGCCGCCATAAAGTTAAATTCAGATTGTACTAAATTAAATACCTATGTCATCATCATCATTAGGGATTTATTCTCCTCTGCAAGAGCACGGCCCTCTTTGATCACCAGAGCCATTATAATTAGTCAGATACAATTATACCTATGTATGTAACTATTTCTTTATTTCCACGTCTGTTGCTGCATATTCTTTGAACGCCCGACGCGACAGCGGCGTACGTACGATCATTAGGGTGCGGGGCGTGCGGGGCCTAGAATACTTAGCTCCGCCCATATGCGCAAGGACATCGGCGACCCCAAGCCCCTTAAGCTGAAACGGACGTCGACCAACATGACATAGCTGAGGCTCGCCGTGACCGCTGTTTCGTGAACTTCGTTCCACATGCTGTAGTCCCTCTGCTAAATTGATTTTACTTTCATCTACACCACTGCTCTTCAAAGTGCGTGTGACTGCTCAGAGACGGTCATAGATCAGTAACTGAGAGCCTAAAAAGCTACAACCGGTAGACTTAATGCTAAATGCATTCACTCCCAGTCAACCTTCGGAAAAATGTTAACAGGTAAAACAACCAATCCGAAAGCTAACTATATGTATTGTAAGGTTGACTAGTAATATGTATGTGGGTAGGTACTTTTTATTTAATAAACAGTCAGCTACCAACCTCGGTGTTTAATTGACGCTCCAGTATAAAGAAGATAGTGCTAGTTTTTACAAAACGAATAGAAATACTTAAAAAACATACATTACATACTTGAGCCGTGTGGTTCCCGGCAGAGTAGAATAGGACCACTCCAAGTCTCCCCGTGGATGTCGTAGAAGTCGACTAAGGAAACAGAACCTAAACAAAGCTATAAACATCAAAGAGACCTCTCCAACCCGTCTGGCCAGCGTGGAGAGTGTAGGCCAAGTCCTCTCGCTGCCCTGGCTAATATATGGCTCTGGTAGTACAGAGACACAGTCGTGCTCCTGCAGAGGAGACTAACAAAGACCTGTTGATGATTGATGACATACTTGACAAATAAAATATGGCTTAATTCATGTACCTATGTACTTCCCTACTTCAAAGTAATGCTTTCTGTATGGCCCTAAAAATTTATAGTAAGATTCACCTTCAAAATTTAAATTATTATTAGTTGAAAAGTTTAATATGATCTAATAGTATTACCATTTACCATATGTTTAATATTTATATAATAGTATGCACGACAAGCTATTTGTACACCAAAAATGATAAAACAATTTGACCTGACCGGGGATCGAAGCCATGGAGCTCGTCAAATATTTATTTGATAACACAAATTGTATACATGTTTATCAAATAAATTTATATATATCTATGTTGGTTTGGGAGAAAACAAATAAATAAATATATAGGGACATATCACACAAAGTGAGCTAGCCCCACAGTAAGTTGTGAACTTGTGTCGCAGGATTCTAACTCAACGATACTATATTTTATAATATATTCTTATGTAGATAAACATCCAAGACCCAGGTCAATATGAAAAAGATCGTTTTCCATCATAACCTGACCGGGAATCGATCCCGGGTCCCCCGTGTCGCAGGTTGGCTTGGTAACCACTGGACCACAGAGCTCGTCTAAGAAAAGGAAAAACATAGAATATACCAGCTGCTTTTCTTCCCGTACAGACAGTAAAAGCCGGTCAAAGGATTGGGCGAAAACCTAAAGAATCACGTCAATAGGCGACGCGGCTTTATTTTGATTTAGCAACACATTATTTTGATTCCGCTTTCCACATAACGCCCACGAACACGCTACACATGGCCCTTGGGCTCTGTCTGCCCGCAAGGGTTAAAGACGTGATAATATGTATGTATAATATGGGTAAATATACGTGGTGTGAGTATCCGCGAGATACTGATATTTACATTTCACGTACTCGGGAGAAAGAGGATTTTTAGTACAGAGAAAAGAGAGCAAAGTAATCTCTGTTGTTTATGTAAACGTATATGTGATCGTATTTATGCACACAGAAAATGAAGCGAATGCAATTCTTGAGAAGACGGACAAATTTATAGAAAATATTTTCATTTAAATCTGGACAACACACATGAGCATAGTCAATGATGGGTAAGGTTTATGTTAAGTTCCCCGAGGATAAGACCTTGCTACACAGACCTTTGACGCTCAATATCATTGGGGCGTTTTGTAAGTACCCGAAAAATTAAAAGTAATTTTTCCATCATAACCTGACCGAGGATCGAACCCGGGGCCACTCGTGTCGCAGGCTGGCGTTTAAACCACTGCGCAACGGGGGCTGTCAAATGTAGCATTCAAATGGTTTCCCACCAGTCTCAATTCATAAAGTAAGTCCTATCTAATTAGCCTCAGTACTAAACTGACGTCAGAAAACGTCCCTCGAACTCTTTCCCGCCAGTATTTATATTATAGAAGTATAAATAATTTGATGTAAGCATGTAATACAAGACTCATAGGGTGACAAGAAGTTGCATAAATTGTAACTTTAAGCATTAAGGCTTATTTTGCTTTGTTTCATGATGTTGCTACAAATGGTAATAGCCAGTAAGATTGTTGTTTACAAGACGTGTTAGCTAATACCACCATTTATATGTCTACCTTCCGTCGGGCCCGCAGTATGTTGCTGGCAACAAAGAATTAAGTTTATAAAATAGATAATAAAAAGACAGTTTATACCTACATACGCAGTAAGAATATTTTAACCTACATTTTAACTATCGGAATAAGCAGCATTCCTATTAAGCAATATGTATTTACGTCAATCGAATAGTGATCTTAGCGTTAGGTGAAATCAATAAATTCAGTGTACAGAAATCACTCGACGGGTTTGGTTATATTCTCTCCGGAGTTCCTCCCGCCTAGATCGCTTCCCTTCCAGCTCAACTCAGCTAACTTAACTAGCTCTGTGTGTGTGGTTATCCCATACAGGTCTACAGGTACAGTCCACAATAACATTTGACTTATTACTACTAAATCCAAATATAAAATTTTAGGCATTTTGAATTTTAATTCAAGTATATAATATTTTTAACTGTGATCCTAAAATAATTATTAATAGTAATCTATAAAACTTGAGCGTGTATATGAAGCTCGTGACTTAGGCATCATAATCGACTGACAACTCCATTTTGAGCAACGCATCCTCGATACTGTTCGAAATTACTTTTATAGGTTAAAAGTTCTGTATAGGGTGCGTGATTATTTATGTGCCGAATTGAGTATTAATCTGCGATAGTCTCATTCTTTTTAAACTAAATTATGGTGGCATTGCTGTTGGCCATTTACTTGTTGGAAGTACTATGAAATTAGTGCAAAGAGTCCAGAACGCTTCTGAAGATTCCGCTTTCCAGTTCGTAGAAGGTCTCATTTCCCCATTGCCCCGTTCCTCAACACAAACTTATGAATATGGCTTCACGTCGCTCATATCAGTGTTATTGTTTGGAATCATTAACAATAGGGCCCCAACATATTCATATCAAAAATTAAACTTGTCTAGCGGAAGCACAAGATTTTCCTCGTTTCTTATCTGTACACAATATAGGTCTTCCGCATTTCGTGGTAGCTTTTGATATGCTGCTACGAAATGTTGGAATAATTTGGTATTTTGGTTCTAGTAGCTTTAACTTGTAACGATGCGCTGATAACTTCATGCTGCTTGCATCTTGCTTTTCACCTCATTTCTCAATCACCATCATCATGTACACTTTTATTTTGAAACTTAATTAATTTTAAATTCCTAATTCTATTTACAAATTTTCTTCTCAGTCCTTCCTCGTCAGTCAGTCATTTCCATTCGATTCCATTCATAATTTTGGTCGTGACCACTCGACCTTTGTTTATTGTTTTATCGCCTACCATATTGTTTTACTAATTGTATTTTAAACTAGTAACAGTGCAGAAGTATGTGTGAAGAAAAATATCGTAATATACTCGTAATATCGTTACCTGTGTTGTGTTGTGTTCTTTCGCCCTGAGCGCTCTCCGCTGAGCACCTAATACACCCACACCTACTCTAACAAGAGCTGGGTGAGTAGGACCCGACAAACTAGGGGACGTTTCTAACGTTTCCCTGGCGGAATATGTTTTTGACGAATTTCTCAAAAATTACTTAATACACAAATTTAATTTATTCGCACACATTTGAAGGCAGCTTTAAACAACAATTCTAGTATATACTTAGTATAGATGTAGTCAACATTCATTATTTGAGACTTTCTGCTGGGGAAATACACACCACTCTTCTGAATAGGCTGAATCTTGTCGGCGATGCCGGAAAAAATACAAGGGCAAAACCATTGGTTACAATACCAATTATGTCTCGCGTAACTTTTAATTACATTTTCATGGCTTCTCACCAGTATGAGATTTTAAATGTTTACGTAAAGTACTGGTCTGAGCAAATCTACTTGGACAAATATTACATTTATACGGGTTCTCTCCAGTGTGAGTTCTCAGATGTAGATATAATGAACTGCGGAAAGCAAACCGACGACGACAAACATTACATTCAAATGGTGTCTCACCGGTGTGTGTTCTTGAATGTGATTCTAAATTATCCTTTCGATGAAATTGCTTCCCACAGTCATTACATGTATATGGTTTCTCACCAGTGTGTGTTCTTGAATGTCTTTCTAAAGCACTCTTTTTATTAAATTGCTTCCCACAATGATTACATGCATATGGCTTCTCACCAGTGTGAGTTCTTAAATGTGCATGTAAATAACTGTTGTGAGCGAATCTCCTATGACAAAAATTACATTCAAATGGTTTCTCACCACTGTGTGTTCTTGAATGTGATTCTAAATTAGCCTTTTGATGGAATTTCTTCCCACAGTCATTACATGTATATGGTTTCTCACCAGTGTGTGTTCTAAGATGTCTTTCTAAATAACTCTTCACATAAAATTGCTTCCCACAATGATAACATTTATATTGTTTCTCACCAGTGTGAGTTCTTAAATGTATATTGAGACGACTGTTGTAAGCAAATCTACTATGACAAACATTACATTCATACGGCTTCTCTCCAGTGTGAGTTCTTAAATGTACATGTAAATTACTGCTATGAGCAAATGCACTATGACAAATGTTACATTTGAATGGTTTTTCACCAGTGTGTGTACGCAAATGTGTTACTAAAGCACACTTTTTATTAAATTGCTTTCCACAACTATTACATGTATATAGTTTCTCACCAGTGTGTGTTCTTAAATGTATTTCTAAATGATCCTTTCGATGGAATTTCTTCCCACAGTCATTACATGTATATGGTTTCTCACCAGTGTGTGTTCTAAGATGTCTTTCTAAATAACTCTTTACATAAAATTGCTTCCCACAATGATAACGTTTATACTGTTTCTCACCAGTGTGAGTTCTTAAATGTATATTGAGATGACTGTTGTAAGCAAATCTACTATGACAAACATTACATTCATACGGCTTCTCTCCAGTGTGAGTTCTTAAATGTCTATGTAAATTACTGCTATGAGCAAATGCACTATGACAAATATTACATTCGAATGGTTTTTCACCAGTGTGTGTACGCAAATGTGTTACTAAAGCACCCTTTGCATTAAATTGCTTTCCACAACTATTACATGTAAATGGCTTCTCACCAGTGTGAGTTCTTAAATGTATTTTTAGTTTACTCTTTGACGGAAACTGCCTGAGACAAACTTGGCACTGGTGCCTTGTGTCAGCGCTCTGCGCGCGCGGGTCTCTCTGAGGCTCGCCATCATTACCGTTCCGTGAACTTCCTGCCACAGGCTGTTGGGCCTCTGCTGCGCCATCTGCAATACATCTGCAACTTGAATCCCCATATTAGAGCATCATTGCTTTTCTAAGGGTTAGGCTCCACTTGAGGGGAGCATGAAAACAGGAATTAAATCTTATTTTAGACAAATTATTAGTGCATACAGACATAATAATGTTTCTGCCATTTCTGTTTGTCTGAGATTTTTGATTCTTATAAGGTAAGAACAAAGTGCCATTTTTTTCATCACGTTATATTTTTATAATCATCATCATCAGGTCTTTCTAGTCTCCACTGCAGGAGCCCGACCCTCTCTGTACTACCAGAGCCATATACTAGCCTGAGTAGTCAGAGGATTTGGCCTACACTCTTCTCATTTTTAGGGTTCCGTACAAAAGTTGAAAAACGGAACCCTTATAGGATCACTCGAGCGTCTGTCTGTCCGTCCGTCCGTCTGTCACAGCCGATTTTCTCCGAATCTACTGAACCAAATTAGATGAAATTTGGTAAGATAGTGTAATCCTATGACCCAAACACGGATGTGCAAAGTAAATAAAGATTTTTTTGAAATAAGGGTCATTTTGAGGGGCCCAATTACAAAAAATAAAAAAAAAGTTTTGCAAACCTTACTGTGTCATATATCAAATGAAAGGGCTCATTATGAGGATCTCAAAAATATTTTTTTTTGTTCGGGTAAAATCAATAACTTTTGATTTTATTCACGAAAGAAGGCAAAAATTGACCATTCCCCCCCCTGATCTCCGAACCTACTGGGCCGAAAATTTTGAAAAAATTACAAAATATAGTTCATTCCTTAAAGATTACAGGAAAAATAATAAGAATTCTATCACTTGAAAATTAAGTGGTAAACTCACAATAATAAGTTCATCTAGGGAAATAGTTCACTAAAACACCACTAGATGGCGCTAGTCAATTGAATAAAACATTTTTTGCACATTGTGTGTGTGTTCACGAAGCATATTGTACGGAACCCTCATTGCGCGAGTTAGACTCACACTTGGCCCGTTTTTAGGGTTCCGTAGTAAACAAGGAACCCTTATAGTTTCGCCATGTCTGTCTGTCTGTCTGTCTGTCCGTCCGCGGTTTTACGCAGAGACTATAAGTACTAGAAAGCTGTAATTTGGTATGGGTATGTATATTAATCATGGCAAAAAAGTGGTAGAATAAAATTTTGAAAAATATTTTTTTTAAGGGTAGCTCCCATACAAGTTAAGTGGGGGAGTAATTTTTTTTTCTCTATTTACCCATCGTGTAGGGTATCGTTAAATAGGTCTTTCAAAAATATTGTGAGGTTGAGAACACCATTTTTCGATTTAGGGATCCGTTTCCGAAATATTTGGTTTTAAAGTGCGAATTTTTGTTAGAGGTAAGTGTCCCCCCCCTCTATCTGCTAAACGGTTATATATAGATACGTGAAAAAAATTACAGCAGTAGTATATATACTGAAGTTTAAAGGAAAACTATCAGAGCTGAGTACTAAGTACAAACTAAAAAGTTATAGGCAACCAACTTATAAACTGTAAAATTTCATACTATTTTCATTGTTAGATGTTTTTGGTCGTTAAACTGTAAGGTGCGAGTGTGAATAGTGTGAACTCAAAGTTGTCATTCGCAACTACGGAACCCTACACTGCGCGTGGCCCGACACGCACTTGGCCGGTTTTTATAATAATAGATTTAAAAACTATGGATTTTAATCACTATGAAGGTAATGGTACCTAAATGTATATTCTTAAATTATACATTTTTAATGTTATATCCAGTTTGTTATGGATTTTCAAAATAGGGTTAAAGCTTGATTATTAAAAATTTGGCAAAGTTTTAATAATCAAGCATAGTAACATTTTGTTGTTATAATATGTTACCGAAGAGCACGACGCAAGATTCATTTAAAAATCGGCCAAGTGCGAGTCGTATTCGTGCACGAAGGGAGGGTAGGTAACATTATCAATACAACAAAACTTTCGAGCAAAACCGGTAAAAAAAAATAATGTTTGTTGATTGGGAGGCCCTTTAAATATTACTTTTATTCTGTTTCAGTAATTGTTGTTATAACGGCAACAGAATACATCATCTGTAAAACTTTCAACTGTTTAGCTATCACGGTTCATGAGATACAGCTTTGTGATAGACGTCTGTCTGACAGACAGACGGACATCAAAGTCTCGTGAATAGGGTCCCGTTTTTACCCTTTGGGTACAGAATCCTAAATATGACGGTAACGACTTCTTTCATCATAACTAAGATCCTACATATTCAACTACCTTCTTTGACAAATCGGGTCCGCTAATTTGTTACAAGTCGTAGTTAATAAAAGTGGGAAAAACTAATTCACTGGACTTAAATTCGGAATGTTGCGCTGAAGTTTTTGTGATGCAATAAATGCTCTTCTGTATCTGAGAAGTAGTTTTGGACACAACTTAAAACGAAGCTATAAAAAAGAACGAAAATATCGTCCGCACCAGGAATGCCTCTAACGTGTCTACTGAGTGTACTGTGGTCGGCAAACAGACGATGACAAATCAAAATATATTTGCATAAACATTGCATATAATGGTTTCTCACTCGTGAGTTCGTAAATGACGTCTTAAGCCATTGTACTAAATACTGACGTCGACAAACGTCACACTCAAACAGTTCTCACAAAGAGGTCCTAAGTATGCCTTTTTACGAAATTGCATTACAGAGTTAAATCAACGGTTACTTACCAGTGTGAGTTCGTAAATGAGCTATCAGAGAAGGCTTTGTTCTAAGCTGACGTCGACAAACGTCACACTCAAATCGATTCTTGATGTGATCTTTCACATAAACTTCTGAATCATCTTTTTGACAAAATTTCTTTCCACGGTGTTTGCATTCAAGTGGTTTCTCGTCAGTGTGAGTCAGGTGTGTTTGTAGAGTACTGGTATCAGGGAACGGCCCGAGAGAACTTCCTGCCACAGGCTGTTGTCCCTCTGATACACCATCTGCAATATATTTGCATCTTCTTTCTTAAACAAATCAAAACTATTTTTTTTACAATAATAACAAAAATATATTTGAGATCCTCATAATGAGCCCTTTCATTTAATTTATGACACAGTTGGTTTCAGGTTTTTTCAGGAAAGTAGATAGTGGGACCTTTAATGAACATACCCCCTGGATCCTCCCCGTCTGTGGCGGTGTCGACAGCATCCTCTGACTCCGGCTCGGTTTTGACCGCGACCCTGGCGGGCGGCGTGCTGTCACAACATTCAGCAACAGAGAAGGACAGCGACGCACACAAGCCAATGGCCGAGCGGTCAATCATGGATATAGCCCTTTCTGTAATCTAAAAATTTAACTTGCATCTTACCATATGTGTATATTGATGATATGCAAAAAATTATGAATCATTCAATACTATCTAATTTAACAGATAATCAATTTCTAATTTTCATGTAGATGGAAAAAGGATGACAATATTAGCAATGTACATATATATAGATAAAGGCTGGCTAAATAATTTACATCATTCAAGCTCTGAAAAAAGATTGTATTTAACTCAAAATCCGGGTCGTAAGTGCGATTTACATCCAGAAGGCAAATTTACTTACCACCCATAAGTAAATTTGAAAGTCGATGGCGGCTACATGCCTCGCATCGGTTCCTATAATACTAATCATTTTTTTAAACAAGTGCACTGGCCACCACGAATGGCTGAATGCATCAAGAGCATAACGCCAAATAAAAAAAACGGTTTTTTCTTGTTCTATTATTTGTTGCAAATTGTATAAATTTTTCCTCGCATTCATGATGTAAAGTAGAGTGTTCAACTCGAGTGGAAATGATCAATTACACCCTCGAACTATAAGCGCCCTCGCTCGCTCCGCTCGCTCATGCGCCTAGATCTCTCGGCTGTAATTGATCACTTACAACCCTTGTATAACAATCTACTATTACAATACTTGGATGTGATGCATTTGAATCATAATGTATACAAAACATTGCTTGCAACCCTCCTCCCCTCCCCCTCTCCCCCTCCAAAATCCTATCTGCTAGTAATTATAACATTACCAACATACCTCACCAACCTTCTCCAACATAGCAGTCAGCACATTGTCTGCCCTGGTGGCGGTCACCATCAGCTGGAGGCTTTTGTTCAGCAGAGCGCGGCAGATGTAGCACGCTGCCATGGGCCTGTTCCCATTCACAAGCTGGAACATCATGCTAGTGATATAACAACACTCCTACCAAAATAAAATAAAATTTAGGTTTTCATCTGCCTCCATTCTTCTTGTTCTTACTAAAGCATCCAAACAAATATTTGGTCATAACAAGTATGTCTGAACAAAAATGGGTTTTATAATATTGTTTAGGAGGTAAATGGCAGAGAACTTCGCCCAGTACTAGGACAATAAGGGTTACAAAAATCTAAGTTGATACAAACAAGCCATTTTAGATTACACTGGACTGGTTGAGGGCTAAAAGGGACTGACACTATGATTTTAAATAGCAAAGTGAATGTTATATTAGTTGTATGTGTCACATAGCGACCTGACCAGGATCTTGGTCTGCTTTATCCGCTTAGTAATTTAATGATGAATCTCTTGAAATTTTCTGTGGATTTCTTGTTTCGTTTGTCTCAAGTATCTTGGAAACAAGTACAATCGTATTCAGTTCACAAAATAAGAACAGCAGCACCGTCAAATCTTTTTACCATTCTCTTTCCCCATGGAGTCTAATCACAAACTAACTGAATTGATAGACTAGTCCTAACTAGAAGGACACTCACAAGAACGCCTGTCAACCTTTCGTACACGAGTTGAAAGGCAGTGCCGTCAATGTTGCTCACGAGCGCGTCCGTCGAGAGGCAGATGCGGCAAACTGCTGGACTTCGATGCATTTTGGATTAAGGTTATGGAAAGTGTGAAATTAGCACTTCAGCACTCAAGTAATAAATAGATAAAACAGAGCGTTCGTACGTCTATGCGTTAATAACACAATACTTTTAAATGAATAATATATTAGTTTGTGAAACGTGTTTGTTGACAAAACAATAAAATACTCCGAACCGAACGAGACGAGACTTATTAACTCCCTAGAGTAATTATATTCCTTGCTTATTAATATCCACAGAGTACTTTGTATTTGTTAATATCTCTATGCACAAACTATATAGAGATACTACGTCTCTATGATTATAGCCCGTAGCTATGGGTTCCCCGAGCAACGCTCGTGCACTGCACGATTGTGCAGTGCCGCCGCTATCCGAGGGGTGGACTGTAGACGACGGACGTCAATCACTAGTGTTGCTAGTCTAGCCATTTGTTAAATCGATATCATAGACGATAAATTTACTGGGGTACTATTTTTGAACGTGTGACACTCTTCTTCGAACGATTTTTGTATGAAATTTGTTCGCAGACGAGTGTCACGCGTTCAAAAATAGTACCCCTGTTCAGTATTTTATAGACTCTCTAATATATGGGTAGTATGAGATGAGCACGAGATTAGTCATTCGCAAAGCTTAGCACCTGAATACATTATTTAAACCTCTGTTCACTAACTAGCACGATAAAAAATATATAACTATATATAACTTACTTACGTGAATTTAAAAGTATCTTAACTCTTTGATGTGGATACGTGTTGTTCCTTTGGAACCTGTCCTGTCAGTCTTAGATAACTATTTTGTGAAAATTAAGGCGAAGTGGTATATGCGATTTTAGTGCCAGTGCCACCCAGAATTAAATTATTTTACTCCTAAAAGAATTCATGGTGGCGCTAGTTTCGTATAACACCTACGGCGCCTTAAATTTTATGGTGAAAATCATTTAAGTGTTTGGTATGACAATGTGTGTAGGAGATATTGGCGATAATTTTTAGGAATAAGGGTTTTTAAGTGCTCACACAGTGGGCCGTGTGGTTCCCATAGAGTAGTATGTATGCCCACTAACATGCTAAACGTGGTCTTTGGGTTTTATGACTGTGCTATGTTTACCCCGCAAGTAAATGTAGCAAGGCCACTAACATGAAAAAGAAGTTTTTTTGCTCATGGCGGACAGCAACCGCTCGAAAATGAATAATGTAAACTATTAAAACAAAGTTTAAAAAGGAGATTAATTCGACCTACCCGTACTGTAGCCCACCGTAATGTAATATTGTCAAAATTATCCAGTTCTTTTCTATACGTCGGTCTATTCCAGCAGCGTCTCAACATGTGTACCGAAATCCAAAAGTGTAATTATGTATCATTATATGTTTGTCTTGTTCGTGGATATCTCAAAAATTAAAAATGGGATTGCAAAAGGTAGGTAAATGAGGTATATAGACTAGCTTTAAGTAATTTATTGACGTTAATATAGTCGATAAACGTTATCTCGTGTGTCATTCTACAGGCTTAGAAACAATGTCAAAATAATCTTCTTGCTCATCTTAAAGTCACAACTTAACGAGTACAATAATTTTATTTAATTTATACTAATTACTACAGATACATTCTGCAAAATATTTAATTGTTTCAAAAACATTCCGAGTTGAAGAAAATATCACGGAACTTCGTTTAATATAATGATACGTTTCAACATGAAGTAATATTTAATCAGGCAAACTTCCAAATCGAATGGCTATACTTACTTTAAAACTATTACAAACTATTATTTATTAGATCTACCCAAAATTCAAGAAATACAGTCAGTTTGTCATGTAGGATATATTTTCATCTTTGTTTTTTAATTCAGATGTCATCTAAATCGACAATCGATAACATAAAAATGTAAAGATTAATCTGGAAACTCGCAATTTTTTCAGTTGGGAACACTGTTGCGGTGAACTTTGACCACCGCCGCCGTGCACGACCGTGACAACGCCGTCCGGGGAAACCACCCAAACGTGTTTCCATAGAAAATGTATGGTAGACGTCATTCAACGTTTTGCTGACGAGCGTGCGATCACGATCGTGCAGTCGGGGAACCCATAGCTTAACACACGTTCCGATTTGGCAGGAGCCGACAAACTACCTACCGTCGGAAACAACCATCCTGCAAGCCTACACACGTTCCGACAATATCGTCCGACGAGCACCCAATCAGTGTTGCCAATGCTACAAATAGTATTTACAATCTAAGTTACCACTACTCTGGGGAAATATAACGAAATAACGGAGGTCATAGAAATAAGAAATGAATGGTTTATTTTGTATTAAAACTGAATAACAATGAAAATGTATCCATGCTGAGTGGAACTTACTTACAGTGCCCTAAAAATGGTGTACTAATAATTAACATTCTAAAACTTTCTTTCCGTTAAGGACCCGACGCATCCACCATCAACATGTATTTCACGCAATATAATGTTTGTATATTTAAGCCGCCATCGTTCAATCATGACGTTTATGTTAATTGTGAAAAATGTTATTCATTTTTGTTTGTTTTTAGTATGTGTAAGTGGCTAATACTGGTGTCAAATTATTCAAGCTATCATATATATCATACCCTCACCAATGATGACAGCCAGCCGCGACTAAAGGCTTAACGAGCCTACTTAAGCACGGAGGAATAAATAAATACGGCCAAATAACATAGAGTTAGGCCAAATTATGTTCAAGACTTGTGTTATGGGATACTAACTCAACGATACTTTATTTTATAATAGATATTTATATAGATAAACATCCAAGACCCAGGTCAATCTGCAAAAAGATCATTTTCCTACTTGACCTGACCGGGGGTTGAACCCGGGACTATCCGTGTCGCAGGCAGGCGTGTCGACAGCTGCGCCACGAAGGTCACCATTCACGGAGGAGCTCGTGATGTTTTGATGCAACTTGCGAAGATATCCAAGGGGAGACTGCGCGTGAGGTTACTTAACATTCGTAAGCGCTAATAATGCTAATGGCTACAGGGCCGTCGGGCTTTTCATTTACCCATTACACACTTACACACAAACAAATCATTTTTATTTATAATGTAAGTCTTTCAACTCAACTAACTACACATCTATTATTCCTAATCACTTATTATTATATTATACATAATTACTTACGCACATACTTACTTGTAATAACAATCGTTCCGTAATAACACCGGCTCCTATGTTCGATTCCCCCTGCTGCATTTAGATGTCTCCTTCCTCGGACGTTGTGAATGCAACTGTCAAAGTCAAAGAGTCAGTCCTCAGTGACGTCGGGGAAGTAGCTAAATCTAAGGGTAAACGTTACTAGTACCAATGATTTAACAGCCAAAGTGACTAAATAAAAAAAATGGAAATAATATTTTTATTACCTACTTAATCTTACAATGAAGTGTGCTTCAGTTGCATGTTATTTTTTATTTTCTGTTGCTACATTTTATAAGCTTACGTTATAAATGGACATGAAAAGTACAATTTTTTACTGAATTTAAGTATTTATTTAATAATAAGTAGTTAAAAATGGAAAAGAATAGAGCTACCAAATAAAAAAAATGTCGCTAAAGATATGGGCAAAAATCGGCTATAGTGGCAACACTTTGTCGGACCGACCATCGGAACATCCTTCCACACGCACCGATTTGGCAGACGGTAGGAAGCCGACCGCGTCGGAAAGCCTACTACTCCCGACCGGTATAATTATTATTAATACTCGGTCGGGAGTGGTTGGGTCTCCGACGCGGTCGGCTTCCTACCATCTGCCAAATCGGTGCACTGTAAGTAAGTTCCACTCAGCATGGATACATTTTCATTGTTATTCAGTTTTAATACAAAATAAACCATTCATTTCTTATTTCTATGACCTCCGTTATTTCGTTATATTTCCCCAGAGTAGTGGTAACTTAGATTGTAAATACTATTTGTAGCATTGGCAACACTGATTGGGTGCTCGTCGGACGATATTGGTCGGAACGTGTGTAGGCTTGCAGGAGTGCTATTTTTGAACGCGTGACTCACTAAACGAGTGATTGACGCGAGTGTTTCCAAAAAGCCTAATTTTTGAATCGGTAGTTGACGAGTGATTGCAACTAGCGGTTTAGACCGCTCGTCTCCGCAGGCGACGAACGCTTTTACGTCAAAGTCACTGCCTGTCATTTGAAGTTCATCTGTCTTGATTTTACGTTTCTTTTGACGCTACATTTCATAAACATTTAAAAAATTCTTAATAACCTTAAAAAAATTATTAAAAATTCTGCGTGAAATATGAAGAAACTAAATATTTTTCGCTGAAGGTTGGCAGCACTACAGTTCAAACGATGGTTTCAAAAATATGGCAAAATGGCATTTCGTGGCTTGGAAGACGAGTGTGACTTGTAGTCGTGCACGACTTGCGTTTCAGTGAGTCACGCACAAAAATAGCACTCCAGGATGGTTGTTTTCGACGGTAGGTAGTTTGTCGGCTCCTGCCAAATCGGAACGTGTGTTACGGGCTTATGAGGACGAGACGCAGAAACTTTACATTTAGCTTGACATATGTCAGTTAGGTACCGATTTGACATTCTTTTGCAAATGTCAATGTCTGTCAATGTCAAATTGGTAATTTAGTAAACGTGTTTTGAGCTAAAGGTTAAAGCGAACAAGCTGCTTGATCAAGCACGTCTACGTGTTTGATGAACTACATCAAGCAGCACCGCAGACGTTCAAACATTCTATCAAGCAGGCTTCCCCGGCCACGCCCACGAGAGAGATAGCCTTATGGCCGTTTAAGGAAAAAGAAAGAGACAGAGATACGTCTACGTTTTAAGTGTTCCCCGCATATGATTTAGGAATACCCATATCCTGGTCTATGGTCCTCTTGTCTGTGGTATTTTGGGGAAAATGAAATGCCTAAAAACCTATACACGTGTGTAGGTTCATTATGTTTATCACGTTATCTAAATAACCGTAAATGCATATTTTGGTCATTAATTCTTCATTCATTTTGTTACCAGAAATATCTCTCTTCGTTTGAAATTAATTAAACTATGGGAAGTTAGATGGACAAATTACCCGGAAAAAAATTGCCTGCAATTACTATTTAGTTACATACCATGTTTGCAAAATTTATATTTTATGTAGATTTTGTTATTTTCACATAGCATGTGTCATTATAAACAGATAAAAACTGTAATTTAAATTCTTTATCGGTTTTATCCTTACCCAAGTTTTTTATCCAGGTTTATTTACGTTGGGGCTTCAGCTGTTTGTGACGCCTTCAGTATTTCTTAAATGTAATTCACACAAACTATAAAGAAGATACTAGAGGTAGTTACTAGTAAATGCTAGTCGACTATTATGTGAGCCGATGTGTATTCTATAGGTAATAGAGACCGTAGAAATACATTGAAGTCGCATTATATATATCGATATAAAACTTATTAAGTACATATAGTGTCGTTGAGTTAGTACTCTACGTACGACACAAGTACTTAACTTACGGCGGGGCTATCCCAATTTCTTTGATATATCCCTTGCTTATGTAAGTTTTTTAAGTGATTTGATTTACAATTTCTTAGTAATTACCTGACTCAGCTACCCAGCTGGCATAGTTTTGCTGATGTTATTTATTTAAGTATCAATGAAATAAGATTTTTTACTGATTTTTGCATGTAAATTAATTTCCTTTCTTTCTTTATTTTCTATTCGAATAAAAGAAATCAACGTAAACAAAAAATCTAAAAGTAACAAAAGAACTAAATATTTGGGACTTATTATCTTGTGGTTTCAGGTTTTGTCTACCCCGTAAAGCCTTAAAACGTGATTAACGTAAACTCGATCTTTTTTATAAATAAAAACACTTTATGAAACAAGAATAAACATGGTTAATTTCATGAAATAAACTTTATTGTTCCAAAGTTAATACTTGTTACAATTGGTAGACTTAATGCTATAAGCATTCTCATCAAAATCAGGGTGGATTACTAGTGTCCAATTAAAGGCAAATTAAAATGTACAAATTTAGATACTATCTACCTATATATTATATGCTATGACATACGAATTATGAAAAAATACATAAAGAAGTTTATTATCGATGAACTAAAAACAACATCACCAAGGCTATCAACAATCAGGTTATTGCTTAGAACCAACAATTCCAAGGAACCCAAGAGAAAAACCCTACACCACCAAATACTACCGAAAACCTCTGAAAACACTAAATATTAATAAAAAACTTTAACAATCACCAAAAACTACCAACAATTTCCCATAACCACGAACAACTCCAAAACGGCAACAACTACTTATCATCCAACTACAAACAACCAACGGTCCCAAAATAGTACAGACGTCATAAAGAATCTCACCGCAAGGCCACGAAAACGCGCGTTGCGCGGCGACGACGGGCTTCGGAGGCAGGCGCATGCGGCGGAGGCAGGCGCACGCGGCAAGGTGTTCACGAAAACGGGCGGTGCGCTCGGGCGGCAGAGCACAGTAGACGCATTTAGGTCACAGAATAATAATTACATTCTTATTTTGCAATGACATTGTATTTGTATTAGAATGTCATTGTTATTTTGGGTTGCACAGAACACAGAATGGGTTGTATTAAAAATATTAATCTATGCATTTTTGTGGTACACATTAATGAGAAACTTTCACACCTTTAGGCTTGGGGTTTAACATTTTGATTTATGTCTAGATGTATTATCTACCAGTTCCCGCGACTTCATCCGCGTGGGTTTCGGTTTTTTAATTAAACTTTGCAAGCCCTTAGGGTTCCGTATGCAAAAGATAATAACGAGACCCTACTACCTACCCTCCGCTATCGTCATCGTCATCGTCATCGTCATCGTCATCGTCATCGTCATCGTCATCGTCATCGTCATCGTCATCGTCATCGTCATCGTCATCGTCATCGTCATCGTCATCGTCATCGTCATCGTCATCGTCATCGTCATCGTCATCGTCATCGTCATCGTCATCGTCATCGTCATCGTCATCGTCATCGTCATCGTCATCGTCATCGTCATCGTCATCGTCATCGTCATCGTCATCGTCATCGTCATCGTCATCGTCATCGTCATCGTCATCGTCATCGTCATCGTCATCGTCATCGTCATCGTCATCGTCATCGTCATCGTCATCGTCATCGTCATCGTCATCGTCATCGTCATCGTCATCGTCATCGTCATCGTCATCGTCATCGTCATCGTCATCGTCATCGTCATCGTCATCGTCATCGTCATCGTCATCGTCATCGTCATCGTCATCGTCATCGTCATCGTCATCGTCATCGTCATCGTCATCGTCATCGTCATCGTCATCGTCATCGTCATCGTCATCGTCATCGTCATCGTCATCGTCATCATTACCACTGGGCGCCACCGGAAACAACCGGGTACGACCAGGCACCACCAGGTACCAATAAACACGATCGGATACCATAGGGCACGTAAAGTAGACCATCGACTTGACTACAATCTTGTTACATCAGTTCCCAACTTCCCATTGAATTCCATTGGGCTACCATCTACTTCCATGTTTCTACTACCGAAAAACACTCCTACTTTACATCCAAACAAAAGTAGTAAACCAAACAAATGGTAACAAACATACAGACGAATTGAAGACCCAGTCCTTTTTAAAGTCGGTTACAAAATAACAAGAATATAAAAAGTATCAAAAATCAAATTTCAATTATGTACATTACAAAATAAATATTATTTTTATTTATATAGTACAAACAAACAAATTTACAGTTCAATTTAGAACCTCTTTCTTTTTAAGTCGGTTGAAAATTACTAAGAATGTATAATAAAATGAGTACATTAGAAAACATTCATAAATTTTATTATAATTTAAAATTATTATCCAATACATCCACCTAATCACTCCCGGACTCGTTCTAACACAAGGTCGGGCACATCGTGCCATCTCTTTCTACTTTGGCGCAAGGCTGCCGCGCTGTGTTTGCGCGCATCCGTGCCGCTCAAGCGTTTTGTTCGTGAACACCCTCTAAGATTTATATGACTTTAGTCAGAAACGCAGGCGCCTGCCTCTGCCGCGTGCGCCTGACGCGCGTTCTCGTGAACGAGCCGTCAGAAACCACAAAAATCACATATAAAGAACAACTGCAAAAAGTGACTTTTTGATATTGTGTGATTCTATAAACGTGATTTTCTGTATGAAATAAACAACACAAAAATAAAAATATGTCCAAAGGAGCAAAAATCCATACTAATATCCATACTCCATACTATACTATACTTACTACTTACTATATATATATATATATATATATTATATATATATTATTATAATTATATATTTATATATAATATTATTATATATATATATATAATTATATTTTTTATATATATTTATATATTATATTATAAAATATTATAAATATATTTATTTATTTATTTATATTTTTTATTTTTTTTATTTTTTTTATATTTTTTATATTTTTTATATTTTTTATATTATTTTTTATATTATATTATAAATGCGAAAGTAACTCTGTCTGTCTGTCTGTCTGTCTGTCTGTCTGTCTCGCTTTCACGCTAAAACGGCTGAACCGATTAAAACGAAATTTGGCACACAGAGAGGGTATAGCCTAAGAAAGGACATAAGCTACTTTTGATTTCGATAACGTAGGTTAAGCAACTCTAACCATGGTTCAAATTAGGATGTTTGGCCAAAACTAAAACGGCTGAACAGATTAAAACGAAATTTGGCACACAGATAGGCTATAGCCTAAGAAAGGACGTGGGCTACTTTTAATCGATAACGCAGGTTAAGCAACTCTAACCATGGTTCTAATTAGGATGGGTGGCCAAAACTAAAACGGCTGAACAGATTAAAACGAAATTTGGCACACAGAGAGGGTATAGCCTAAGAAAGGACGTGGGCTACTTTTAATTACGATAACGCAGGTTAAGCAACTCTAACCATGGTTCTAATTAGGATGGGTGGCCAAAACTAAAACGGCTGAACAGATTAAACGAAATTTGCCACACAGAGAGGCTATAGCCTAAGAAAGGACGTGGGCTACTTTTAATTACGATAACGCAGGTTAAGCAACTCTAACCATGGTTCTAATTAGGATGGGTGGCCAAAACTAAAACGGCTGAACAGATTAAAACGAAATTTGGCACACAGAGAGGCTATAGCCTAAGAAAGGACGTGGGCTACTTTTAATTACGATAACGCAGGTTAAGCAACTCTAACCATGGTTCTAATTAGGATGGGTGGCCAAAACTAAAACGGCTGAACAGATTAAAATGAAATTTGGCACACAGAGAGGCTATAGCCTAAGAAAGAACGTGGGCTACTTTTAATTACGATAACGCAAGTTAAGCAACTCTAACCATGGTTCTAATTAGGATGGGTGGCCAAAACTAAAACGGCTGAACAGATTAAAACGAAATTTGGCACACAGAGAGGGTATAGCCTAAGAAAGGACGTGGGCTACTTTTAATTACGATAACGCAGGTTAAGCAACTCTAACCATGGTTCTAATTAGGATGGGTGGCCAAAACTAAAACGGCTGAACAGATTAAAACGAAATTTGGCACACAGAGAGGCTATAGCCTAAGAAAGGACATAGGGTACTTTTGATTTCAATAGCGCAGGTTAAGAGCAGCCGCATATTATCAGAAATTTCTGTTAGAAAAATTCTGACGCTCGCCGGAAGGCACTCCGTGCATACATTTTGTGTTAGCTCCCGCACACTATTAGAAAAAATCTAATGGGTCGTCCGTTTCTGATGCCCGCCGGATGGCACCTCAGCCGGACGTCAGAATTTTTTTCTGATAGAAATTGCGGAAGGCGTGTTTTCCATACATTTTGTACTAGGCCCCGCACACTATCAGAAATTCGCGTCAGTTTACCGTCCGCCGCCGTACGCTGCACACGTGTTTGTTGTATTTTAGGAATCTACGTTCTTGACGAAAATGAGTTAAATCAAGATTTAATTGCCGATGTGGAAAAATATCTATGTTTGTGGAACGCGATGTTGAAAATGACCAGGAGTGCTATTTTTGAACGCGTGACTCACTAAACGAGTGATTGACGCGAGTGTTTCCAAAAGGCCGCATTTTTGAATCGTTAGTTGACGAGTGATTGCAACGAGCGGTTGAGACCGCTCGTTTCCGCGGGCGACGAACGCTTTTATGTCAAAGTCACTTCCTGTCATTTGAAGTTCCTATGTCATGATTTTACGTTCCGTTTGACGCTACACTTCGTAAACATTTTAAAAATCCTTAATAACCTTAAAAAAGTTTATAAAAAATTCTGCGTGAAATAAGAAGAAATGAAATATTTTTCGTTGAAGGTTGGCAGCACTACAGTTCAAGCGATGGTTTCAAAAATATGGCAAAATGGCATTTCCTGACTTGGAAGACGAGTGTGACTTGTAGTCGTGCACGACTTCCGTTTTAGTGAGTCACGCATTCAAAAATAGCACTCCAGAATAAAATACACAGAGACTAGCTAGGAAGCGAATATGCCAAATTTTAAATCCATAATTTCAATATCAAGGTTTTTAGGGTTCCATGTCCAAAGCGTAAAAACGGGATTTACGAGATTTCAATGTCCGTGTGTCACCAGGATGTATCATACATAAACCGTTGTTTGTTTGGTTATTCGTATGTGTAAGTGACTAACACTTAACGTGCCTTCCGAAGCACGGAGGAGCTCGAGAAATTTTTATGCCACTTGCGGTCACCCATCCAAGTAGGGACTGCACCAGGGGTTGCTTAAAATACGTAAGCGCTCATAGAGCTCACACCCACTGGACCATCGGGCTCCTCAAATACCTCTCCTCATAAACCGTGATTACTATACAGTTAAAATTTTCATAGATGATGAACTTATTTGCTTTTGCCGTAAACACTAGAATCAGAATAAAATCCTAATCCTAACTAATATTCTACGAGTAAATGCGAAAGTGAGTTTGTTTGTTTGTTCCTTTGTTACGCTTTCACGCCCTATCTACTTAACCGATCATCATGAAATTTTGCATACACATAGGTTAGAGTACTGAGAAGGACATAGGCTATAATTCACGCGGGCGAAGCCACGGGTAACAGCTAGTAATTCATGAATGAATACTCAGTAAATACGGTAATTTACGGTTATTTATCCATTTTAAGTATCTTATTAAATCGGATATTTTATCCGATGCCTTTTTCTAGTGGCAACCCCAACGGGGCACTCCTCGTTGTGTAGGATATGGGTATTACTAAATCATATGCAGGGAACACTTAAAACGTAGATGTATCTTTGTCTCTTTCTTCTTTTTTAAACAGCCATAAGAATATCCCTTTCATGGGCGTGGCTTAATTGACGTAGATGTGAGTTGCCACCCTAAAATACTACACTTATTATTTTAGGGTGGCAACTCTCATCTATGAAAGGGATAGTCTTATGGCCGTTTAAATAAGAAGAAAGAGACAAAGATACATCTACGTTTTAAGTGTTCCCTGCATATGATTTAGGAATACCCATATCCTGGTCTGTGGTCCTCTTGGCTTTGGTATCTTGGGGAAAATGTAATGCCTAAAAACCTATTAACGTGTGTAGGTTACACATGTGTATAGGTTTATTATACACAAAATTTCAATAAAATAACCATATGGTATGCATATTTGAGTCATTAATTCTTCATTCATTTTGTTATCAGAAAAAGACGACTCTTCGATTGAAATTAATTTAATTATGAAAAGGTAGATCGACCAATTACTCGAAAAACAAAATATGCCCTGCAATTGGCATATTAAAAATTAAAAAGGGTAGTTTTTATTACTATATCTATAAAATACCTTTTTTAAAACAAAATATTCTGAAGTCACACCAAAAATACTGACTTGCACACTAATTTTGCACATGAAATAAATTAAATCCAAACTATTAATCACCTTTTCAAACGAAATATTCAAAAGTCGGTCCGAAAATACTTAATTGCACAATATATATGTACACGCTGTACTGTTTAATTGATTAAGATAAGTGTTTTACAAAATGATTATTTATTATAAACTAATTCTAATAAATTAACTATTGTTGTACTGTACTTGTAAATCTCTAAATAAAGATTTTTCTATTCTGTTTTATTCTATTCTATGACATTCGGATAGACAGATATGACCAATCTATAAGCGTACTATTTTTTGCCATTTGGTTACGAACCCTAATAATACATTTGAGTTACAGCAAACTTATCCTTTATCAAAATCAAATCAAAATCAAAACGTTTATTCAGAAAATAGGCCTTTGCAGGCACTTTTTCACGTCATATCATATTTAAAATTATCTATTTAGATAATATGTATTTATTAATTGTTCAAAAGCTACAGACTACTAGCGACTTTAAAAATCACGACTGTTACCTTAAATATTTATTTTGTTTTTTTTTTACTATTTTTTGTTTTAGCATCTCCAGAAATACGTTATCGGTGAAAATTTGAACGGTCTTGCTAGTGAAGTCCGTGAACAGGGTCCCGTTTTTACGCTTTGGGTACGGAACCTTAAATTCAAAACTTTTTATCTCAAAAACTGCTGAACTGATTTTTATAAAATTTACGCTGTTCCATGAGTTGAAACGTTTGTTAGTTTATTTTTTTTTTTTGTGTTTGGACGAATTTCGAAATAAAGTGTGTTAATAAGTGATATAGTTACATGACAAGAAGATTTGTGGAATGTAATTTGATAATAGAAAGATACATTAGTCACGCCCCCTAGGCCATCGGGCTAATATTGTAACAATCTCTCTCTCTCTCTCTCATCCAGCATATTCCTAGCAGTAAATCTACAAAGCCTGGGGTCCACATACAATAATACATATTCTCTAAATATCTTGTGACACTCTCTCCACTGACAATAACATTATATGGTTTTACTTTCTTGCCTATCTATCTGTATATAAATTTATTTTACATACACTCACACACTACATACATTCCCTAGCATTACATTCATTCATACGTACTAACTCAACGATACATAAACAAATACACACATGCTTCATCATAATCATAAACTTTTCATCCCACTCTCGCTCACCTCTAATATACATAATATGTCATAGGCACCAATACTAATTTTATCTTGTTTTTCATATTATGGATAGTTATAATATAATTCAAATCTCACACTTGGGCCCAATCACAGATAAGACTAGCTGGGCCTGAGTAACCTCATCTTTACTTTGAGTAGCCTTAAGTCTAAGTTTAATGTAGGTACCTATACCCTATTTATAAAAATACAACGCGCTCTTTCCACCAACCGACCGGTTGTTTATCACCTGAACAACGTCTAGTTCAGGGATAGACTCCTGGATGACGAATGGACGGGGCGCCTTTAGTACTTTTTAAGTAGCTAGGTACAAACGTACCTTGATTCCAAAATTTGTATTCTGCCTTTCGATATGTAATTACCTACATTACTTACAATACATTGTAATTTTTGTTCTGTTTGATGTTTTAGGCAAAATAAAGATTATTTATTATGTAATGCACCTTTAGTAACCAATTTTAGAAATCCATTGTAAAAATAGATAAATCAGTTTGCAAGTCAGTATTTTTATAACGCAATGAGTATTTAATTATGTTTTTAAAATTGGTATATAGATAATCTGGTTTCGAGTTGCTAGATTAGGTAATTAATTAATTTATTTGTAGCTAGGATTTTTTTTTGATATGCTGTAAAATAATTAGTTGAGACAGCACGAATTGTAAATCAGGTGCGGTTTAAAATTCCACAGTTAAAATAATAATAAAGAAAAAATTGTCAATTAAAAAAAGACACAAAATAAAAAGCCTTACACAACCAAATACCACCGAAAACCTCTGAAAACATTAAATATTGATAAAAAAACTTTAACAATCACCAAGACTACTAACAATTTCCCATAACAACGAACAACTCCTAAAACGGCACACAACTATTTATTATCCAACTACAAACAACCAACGGGCCCAATCCCAAATAATACCAATGTCATTAAGAATGAAGAACAGCTGCAAAAAGTGACTTTTTGATATTGTAATTCTAGGTTCTGTATACCCCGTCAAGAATATAAACGTGATTTTCTGTATGAAATAAACAACAAAAAATAAATACTTAGTAGATACGGTAGTTTACGGTTATTTATCCATTTTGAGTATCTAATTAAATTGGAAATTTTATCCGCCGTCAATTTTTTAGGGGCAACTCTATCGGGGAGTTTATTGTTTTTAGGGTGTCAACTCACATCTCCGCCAAACACGTAGATTTGCTTGATCAAGCGTCAAGCAAGGCCGCAGACGATCAAGCAGGCCATCAAACATGTAGAAAATCTACGTGTTTGATCAAGCAGCTTGATCGTCTACGGGCACCTTAAGGTTTTGAGGTGTTTTGTTTGTTTCGTGCAGTTTTGTAAAACAAATAACACGTTTCACAAAATTCTGTTTACTATTGTGTAATGTTAAACCATATTCGTGCAACTGAGTTTCAATTTTATGTATTTATCACTTGAGTGCTGAAGTACATACCTAATATAAATTAAATTCACTGTCCTTAACCTTTCACAAGATGCATCGGAGTCCAGCAGTTTGCCGCGTCTGCCTCTCGATGGACGCGCTCGTGAGCAACATTGACGGCACTGCCCTGCAATATAGTTTGTGCTCAATTCCTTTGAGCTGCGTGGGCCTTCAGTGTTATAACACCTTTCACAAACAAATATAATTTCATTTATTAGTATTGTGTTAACGCATAGACGTACGATCGCTCTGTTTTATCTATTTATTACTTGACTGCTGAAGTGCTAATTTCACACTTTCCATAAAACATATAACCATCCATAAAACATATTTCGATAAAACATACAAGATGGATCGAAGTCCAGCAGTTTGCCGCATCTGCCTCTCGACGGACGCGCTCGTGAGCAACATTGACGGCACTGCCTTTCAACTCGTGTACGAAAGGTTGACAGGCGCTCTTGTAAGTGTCCTAGTTAGGATTATATAAATATAAATAAATACGGACAAATCACAGAGATTGAGCATTTGAGCTAGCCCCAAAGTAAGTTGTAGGACTTGTGTTATGGGATACTAACTCAACGAAACTATATTTTATAACTAATACATAAATAGATAAACATCCAAGACCTAGGTCAATCAGTCTATCAGTTTGTGATTATACCCCATGAGGTACAAGAGAAGGTAGTAGGATTTGACGGTGCTGCTGTTTCTTATTTTGTGAACTGAATAAGACTGTACTCGTTTTCAAGATACTTAAGACAAACACAACAAGAAATCCACAGAAGATTTCAGGAGATTCATCATTAAATTACTAAGCGGATAAAGCAGACCAAGATCCTGGTCAGGTCGCTATGTGACACATAAAACTAATATAAGATTCACTTTGCTATTTAAAATCATAGTCATCATCATCATCATCATCATCAGGTCTTTACTAGTCTCCATTGCAGGAGCACGACCCTCTCTGTACTACCAGAGCCATATACTAGCCTGAGTAGTCAGAGGATTTGGCCTACACTCTCCACGCTGGCCAGACGGGTTGGAGAGGTTTCTTTGATGTCAATAAGCTTTGTTTAGCTTGTTTTCCTTAGTCGCCTTTTACGACATCCACGGGATGACTTGGAGTGGTCCTATTCTACTCTGCCGGGAACCACACGGTGTAATTTTATGTAAAATCATAGTGTCAGTTCCCATTTAGCCCTCAACCAAATTGTCCAACAGAGTCCATCTCTCGGGATTGTCCAGTGTAATCTAAAATGGCTTGGTTGTATCAACTTAGATTTTTGTAACCCTTATTGTCCTAGTACTGGGTGAAGTTCTCTGCCATTTACCTCCTAAACAATATTATAAAACTCATTTTTGTTCACACATAGGTACTTATTACCAAATAGTTACATGAATGCAAAACTTGAGTTTGTTTGGATGCTTTGGTAAGAACAAGAAGAATGGAGGCAGATGAAAACCTAATTCTATAGCGTGCAAAAGTCATCTGTTTTGTTTGATGATTTTGGTATGAGTGTTGTTATATCACTAGCATGATGTTCCAGCTTTTGAATGGGAACAGGCCCATGGGAGCGTGCTACATCTGCCGCGCTCTGCTAAACAAGGGCCTCCAGCTGATGGTGACCGCCACCAGGGCAGACAATGTGCTGACTGCTATGCTGGAGAAGGTTGGTGAGGTATGTTGGTCATGTTATGATTACTAGCAGATAGGATGGCACACACTGCCTTATTTATGGAGGATACTATTTAGGGTTGCAAGCAATGTTTTGTAAACATAATGATTTAAATGCATCACATCCAAATATTGTGAATTATTTTGTTTCTCATGGTACCTACACATTTTATGTTCTCCTGTTCATGTTTTCTCTGAGTATCAGCCTGTATCTAAATATATATATTTATATATATATTGCGAGTATTGACATCCTTTCTCCATCTACATGAAAATTCGAAATTATCTCTAAAGATAGATAGTATTGAATGATTCATAATTATTTGCGTATCATCAATATATTTTATCAATTATTATCATACTTATGGTAAAACTTATAAGATGCAAGATAAATTCAGATTACAGAAAGGGCTGTATCCATGATTGACCGTTCGGCCATTGGCTTGTGTGCGCCGCTGTCCTACTCTGTGGCAGAATGTTTTGACAGCACGCCGCCCGCCAAGGTTGCGTTCAAAACCGAGCCGGAGTCAGAGGATGCTGTCGACACCGCCACGGACGGGGAGGATCCAGAGGGTATGTTTGTTAAACGTCCCAATATCTCCTTTCCTTTTCTTAAAGTAATACCACATATTTGCTCAAAAACTTAAGTGTGCTGACCGTTGACCTACAATCATGTATAACAAGGTCTTTCTCAATATAGGACAAAAACCAAAAACTATATTTCTTAAATTTCGTCCAATCCTTTAGCCACTGTCTAGGTGGAAAGAGAAGCAGCTGGTACATGTTACGTATTTCGCAGACCGCAGGGAAGAGCCACATACTTGAAAGCTGCAATTTTCATGGGTATCTACCAACCTACAATCCTACTAATGTATTTTTTTTAATTGATAACATGTGACTATTTGAAAGTCTCGTTCCGCCTCACAACCACGCTAACGCTGGCTGGCTTGGACACTACATGTAATGTTCCGCGTGCCAGGCGTTCCCGCGGCCGACGTGCACGAGACACGGGACTCCGACGACGCGGGGGCGCAAGGCGGGGGACACGACACGCACGGTGAGTCTCTAAACCCCGCAGAAGCGTTGTAAGTACTGTATTATTTTGAACTAGATTTAGAGGTCTAGGTTGGTGGCTGCAGGTAGTGGAAGTTGGACCACCCTAAGCAGCCAGGATCGAAGGCATCTAATTGAATTTAGCAGATAGAATATCTATTTTGGGTCCAAGGGATTGGTGTGGACGAAAAAGATCCATACTTGGCAGGTACATCGGATATTAGTAGAAGTCCAATGGAGCGCAACACTGCCTAATCATGCCGGCAGGAGGCCATCTTCATTGTGGAGATCCAATGTATCATCGAAAATGTCCGTCTGTCTGTCAGACAGACGTCTATCACAAAGCTGTATCTAGACACTAGTGTGCCGGACTAAACTTATTTATATTATTTTGTTCTGTAAGTACCTATATGTTTATAATAACAGCCAGCCCTAGTTAATAAGTAGGTTTAAGTCCAACATGTACTTTAAAAATGAAATAAAAATAAAGTTAAATAAAAATAAAGTTAATGGTACCTACCCTCCCTTCGTGCACGAATACGACTCGCACTTGGCCGATTTTTAAATGAATCTTGCGTCGTGCTCTTCGGCAACATATTATAACAACAAAATGTTACTATGCTTGATTATTAAAACTTTGCCAAATTTTTAATAATCAAGCTTTCATAACCCTATTTTGAAAATCCATAACAAACTTGATATAACATTAAGAATGTATAATTTAAGAATATACATTTAGGTACCATTACCTTTATAGTGATTAAAATCCATAGTTTTTAAATCTATTATTATAAAAATATAACGTGATGAAAAAAAATGGCACTTTGGAGACAAACAGAAATGGCAGAAACATTATTATGTCTGTATGCACTAATAATTTGTCTAAAATAAGATTTAATTCCTGTTTTCATGCTCCCCTCAAGTGGAGCCTAACCCTTAGAAAAGCAATGATGCTCTAATCTGGGGATTCAAGTTGCAGATGTATTGCAGATGGCGCAGCAGAGGCCCAACAGCCTGTGGCAGGAAGTTCACGGAACGGTAATGATGGCGAGCCTCAGAGAGACCCGCGCGCGCAGAGCGCTGACACAAGGCACCAGTGCCAAGTTAGTCTCAGGCAGTGTCAGTCAAACAGCTTATTACAAGTACATTTAAGAACTCACACTGGTAAGAAGCCATATACATGTAATCATTGTGGGAAGCAATTTAGACATAAATGTAATTTAAAAACGCATCTGAGAACTCACACTGGAGAGAAACCATTTGAATGTAATCTTTGTCCAAGTAGATTTGCTCGTAAAAGTACTTTACTTAATCATTTGAATACTCATACTGGTGAGAAGCCGTATACTTGTAATTATTGTGGGAAGCAATTCATTCAAAACTGTCATTTAAAAACACATTCAAGAACTCACACTGGTGAGAAACCATTTAAATGTAATATTTGTCATAGTAGATTTGCTCGCAACAGTCATCTCAATATACATTTAAGAACACACACTGGTGAGAAACCATATACATGTAATAGTTGTGGAAAGCAATTTAATGAAAAGGGTGCTTTAGTAACACATTTGCGTACACACACTGGTGAAAAACCATTCAAATGTAAAATTTGTCATAGTGCATTTGCTCATAGCAGTAGTTTACATAAACATTTAAGAACTCAAACTGGAGAGAAGCCGTATACTTGTAATTATTGTGGGAAGCAATTCATTGAAAAGTGTCATTTAAAAACACATTCAAGAACACACACTGGTGGGAAACCATTTAAATGTAATATTTGTCATAGTAGATTTGCTCACAACAGTCATCTCAATATACATTTAAGAACACACACTGGTGAGAAACCCTATACATGTAATAGTGGAGTAGACACACACTGGAGAGAAGCCGTATGAATGTAATGTTTGTCATAGTAGATTTGCTCACAACAGTCATCTCAATATACATTTAAGAACACACACTGGTGAGAAACCATATACATGTAATGACTGTGGGAAGAAATTCCAACAAAAGGATCATTTAAAAATACATTTAAGAACACACACTGGTGAAAAACCATATACATGTAATAGTTGTGGAAAGCAATTTAATAAAAAGGGTGCTTTAGTAACACATTTGCGTACACACACTGGTGAAAAACCATTCGAATGTAATATTTGTCATAGTACATTTGCTTATAGCACTAAATAGGGAGTATGCACGTAATTTTTTTCTTTGCTTAGTATTATCCTTAATAACCACAGTGAAAAAATATAATAAGAAAGAGAAGTCCGATATGGACTAGTGACGTCATAGTCTATGTTATGCATACATTTGCCATATAGAAAAGTGTTTTCGCGAGTGAGATAGACATATTTTCGTAAAATCATTTTATCTCGTTCGTTTTTCAACCAAATTTTATTCTGTTTTCACCTTCAATACTTTACTATTGAATATTTTTGGATAAACTGGTAAGATAACAGATATTTTTTTCATGCATATTCCCTATTACATTTACATTTAAGAACTCACACTGGAGAGAAGCCGTATGAATGTAATGTTTGTCATAGTAGATTTGCTTACAACAGTAATCTCAATATGCATTTAAGAACTCACACTGGTGAGAAACAATATAAATGTTATCATTGTGGGAAGCAATTTTATGTGAAGAGTTGTTTAGAAAGACATCTTATAACGCACACTGGTGAGAAACCATATACATGCAATGACTGTGGGAAGAAATTCCATCGAAAGGCTTATTTAGAATCACATTCAAGATCACACACTGGTGAGAAACCATTTGAATGTAATATTTGTCATAGTAGATTCGCTCACAACAGTAATTTACATGTACATTTAAGAACTCACTCTGGTGAGAAGCCATATGCATGTAATCATTGTGGGAAGCACTTTAATCAAAAGCACAGAATTAATAATAGTACTAACGTACAGAACGGAAACTCGCAGCGTCCCTCACAACCTTGCTTCCCCGCGCCTCAGCCCCGTTAATACGCGGGCTTTACTGGCATTCAAACAGGGTTAGTTTCGCACGTTTCGCCACGCGTTGTATTGAAGTTAGTCATGATTCACGAGTTTCACGACGCCATTGTTGACGCGAGATGTAAACAAACATTTTTATTTAATTTATTCATATTTACTGTATTTTTTGACGCCGAATACGTTAGTTATTTTATTACAAGTAGTAATCGTATATTTAGTGTGTCATAACATAAAATAACCTAAAACAGTGATAAATGGAAAATGGACATAAACTAAGGAAATACCTATTTGTAAAGTGATATTTGTTTTAGATATGCTTTTATGAATAAGACCTTACATTTACTAGAGAATATTTATATACCTATGTCATAGTCATGGACGTCGTCAACAAGGTCTTTCTCAATATAGGACAAAAACCAAAAACTATATTTTCATGTTATATTTTGCGAAAGAAACATTTTGCTTAAGTGACATTCCATTTATGATGGTGGAAAACGGAATAAAAATAGTAGTGGGATGCTAGCCACATCGCTTCTGGACATGATTTCTTAAATTTCGACCAATCCTTTAGCCACTGTCTAGGTGGAAAGAGAAGCAGCTGGTTCATGTTACGTTTTTCGCAGACCGCTGGGAAGAGCCAAATACTTGAAAGCTGTAATTTTGCATGGGTATCTACCAACCTACAATCCTACTTATGTTTTTTTTTTTTAAATTGATAACATGTGACTATTTGAAAGTCTCGTTCCGCCTCACAACCACGCTAACGCTGGCTGGCTTGGACACTACATGTAATGTTCCGCGTGCCAGGCGTTCCCGCGGCCGACGTGCACGAGACACGGGACTCCGACGACGCGGGGGCGCAGGGCGGGGGACACGACACGCACGGTGAGTCTCTAAACCCCGCACAAGCGTTGTAAGTACTGTATTATTTTGAACTAGATTATAGAGCAGCCAGGATCGAAGGCATCTAATTAAATTTAGCAGATAGAATATGTATTTTGGGTCCAAGGGATTGGTGTGGACGAAAAAGATCCATACTTGGCAGGTACATCGGATATTAGTAGAAGTCCAATGGAGCGCAACACTGCCTAATCATGCCGGCAGGAGGCCATCTTCATCGTGGAGATCCAATGTATCATCGAAATTTAGTTTCTTCACAGGTAAGATTTTTATTTAAAAAATCATTATGAATTATACAATTAAATAAGTGTTCTGTACAAAAATTATAAAGATGGAACATAATGATAACTCGTACGTCTGTCTGCCTGTCCATCCGCCTGTCACAGCCATTTTGCTCCGAATCTAGTGATGACCCAAAAACAGATGTGCAAAGTAAATTATAGATATATTTTTCAAATAATATATCTGGAGACGAAGTAGGAATATAAAAAAAAAACCGGCCAAGTGCGTGTCGGGCCACGCGCAGTTTAGGGTTCCGTAGTTGCGAATGACAACTTTGAGTTCACACTATTCACACTCGCACCTTACAGTTTAACGACCAAAAACATCTAACAATGAAAATAGTATGAAATTTTACAGTTTATAAGTTGGTTGCCTATAACTTTTTAGTTTGTACTTACTACTCAGCTCTGATAGTTTTCCTTTCAACTTCAGTATATATGCTACTGCTGTAATTTTTTTCACGTATCTATATATAACCGTTTAGCAGATAGAGGGGGGAGACACTTACCTCTAACAAAAATTCGCACTTTAAAACCAAATATTTCGGAAACGGAGCCCTTAATCAAAAAATGGTGTTCTCAACCTCACAATATTTTTGAAAGACCTATTTAACGATACCCCACACAATAGGTAAATAGAGAAAAAAAAATACTCCCTCACTTTACTTGTATGGGAGCTACTCTAAAAAAAAATTTTTTTCAAGATTTTATTCTACCACTTTTTTGCCATGATAAATATACATACCCATACCAAATTACAGTTTTCTAGTACTTATAGTCTCTGCGTAAAACCGCGGACGGACAGACAGACAGACAGACAGACATGGCGAAACTATAAGGGTTCCTTGTTTACTACGGAACCCTAGAAAACTTGAACCTTACTGTGTTATATATTAAATGAAAGGGCTCGTTATGAGGATCTCAAATATATTTTTTCTATTATTGTAAAATAAATAGTTTTGATTTATTTAAGAAAGGAGACGCAAATATATTGCAGATGGTGCATCAGAGGGACAACAGCCTGTGGCAGCAAGTTCTCTCGGGCCGTTTCACGATAACAGTACACTACAAACACACCTGACTCACACTGACGAGAAACCACTTGAATGCAAACACCGTGGAAAGAAATTTTGTCAAAAAGATGATTCAGAAGTTTATGTGAAAGATCACATCAAGAAAGGCTTTGAGTGTGACGTTTGTCGACGTCAGTTTAGAACAAAGCCTTCTCTGATAGCTCATTTACGAACTCACACTGGTAAGTAACCGTTGATTTAACTCTGTAATGCAATTTCGTTAAAGGCACATTTAGGAACTCTGTGTAAGAACCGTTTGAGTGTGACGTTTGTCGACGTCAGTTTAGTACAATGGCTACTTTGAGACGTCATTAACGAACTCACGAGTGGGAAACCATTTGTATGCAATGTTTATGCAAATATATTTTGATTTGTCATCGTCTGTTTGCCGACCACAGTACACTCAGTAGACACGTTAGAGACATTCCTGGTGCGGACGATATTTTCGTTCTTTTTTATAGCTTCGTTTTAAGTTGTGTCCAAAACTACTTCTCAGATACAGAAGAGCATTTGTTGCATCACAAAAACTTCAGCGCAACATTCCGAATTTAAGTCCAGTGAATTAGTTTTTCCCACTTTTATTAACTACGACTTGTAACAAATTAGCGGACCCGATTTGTCAAAGAAGGTATTGTATTTGAATATGTAGGATCTTAGTTATGATGAAAGTAGTCGTAACCGTAATATTTAGGATTCTGTACCCAAAGGGTAAAAACGGGACCCTATTCACGAGACTTTGATGTCCGTCTGTCTGTCAGACAGACGTCTATCACAAAGCTGTATCTCATGAACCGTGATAGCTAAACAGTTGAAATTTGTACAGATGATGTATTTCTGTTGCCGTTATAACAACAATTACTGAAACAGAATAAAAGTAATATTTAAAGGGCCTCCCATTCAACAAACATTAATTTTTTTACCGTTTTTGCTCGAAATTTTTGTTGTATTGATTATGGTACCTACCCTCCCTTCGTGCACGAATACGACTCGCACTTGGCTGATTTTTAAATGAATCTTGCGTCGTGCTCTTCGGCAACATATTATGACAACAAAATGTTACTATGCTTGATTATTAAAACTTTGCCAAATTTTTAATAATAAAGGTTTTATAACCCTATTTTGAAAATCCATAACAAACTTGATATAACATTAAGAATGTATAATTTAAGAATATACATTTAGGTACCATTACCTTTATAGTGATTAAAATCCATAGCTTTTAAATTTATTATTATAAAAATATAACGTGATGAAAAAAATGGCACTTTGTTCTTACCTTATAAGAATCAAAAATCTCAGACAAACAGAAATGGCAGAAACATTATTATGTCTGTATGCACTAATAATTTGTCTAAAATAAGATTTAATTCCTGTTTTCATGCTTCCCCTCAAGTGGAGCCTAACCCTTAGAAAAGCAATGATGCTCTAATATGGGGATTCAAGTTGCAGATGTATTGCAGATGGCGCAGCAGAGGCCCAACAGCCTGTGGCAGGAAGTTCACGGAACGGTAATGATGGCGAGCCTCAGAGAGACCCGCGCGCGCAGAGCGCTGACACAAGGCACCAGTGCCAAGTTTGTCTCAGACAGTTTCCGTCGAAGAGTTCATTAAAAAGACATTTGAGAACTCACACTAATGAGAAATCATATGAGTGTAATGACTGTAAAAAGCACTTTCTTCGAAAAGACCATTTAGACATGCACTTAAGAACTCACACTGATGAGAAACCACATACATGTAATCATTGTGGAAAGCAAATTAGACATAAATGTAATTTAAAAACGCATCTGAGAACTCACACTGGAGAGAAACCATTTGAATGTAATCTTTGTCCAAGTAGATTTGCTCGTAAAAGTACTTTACTTAATCATTTGAATACTCATACTGGTGAGAAGCCATGTACATGTAATGACTGTGGGAAGAAATTCCATCGAAAGGCTTATTTAGAATCACATTCAAGAACACACACTGGTGAGAAACCATTTGAATGTAATATTTGTCATAGTAGATTCGCTCATAACAGTAATTTACATGTACATGTAAGAACTCACTCTGGTGAGACGCCATATGCATGTAATAATTGTGAGAAGCAATTTAATCAAAAAATTCATTTAGAAACACATTCAAGATCACACACTGGTGAGAAACCATTTGAATGTAATGTTTGTCGTCGTCGGTTTGCTGCCCGCAGTACATTACATAAACATCTGAGAACTCACACTGGAGAGAACCCGTATAAATGTAATATTTGTCCAAGTAGATTTGCTCAGACCAGTACTTTACGTAAACATTTAAAATCTCATACTGGTAAGAAGCCATGAAAATGTAATTAAAAGTTACGCGAGACATACTTGGTATTGTAACCAATGGCTTCGCCCTTGTATTTTTTTCCGGCATCGCCGACAAGTTTCAGCCTATTTAGAAGAGTGGTGTGTATTTCCCCAGCAGATAAGTCTCAAATAATGAATGTTGACTACATCTATACTAAGTATATACTGGAATTGTTTTTTAAAGCTGCCTTCAAATGTGTGCGAATAAATTAAAATTGTGTATTAAGTAATTTTTGAGAAATTCGTCAAAAACATATTCAGCCAGGGAAACGTTAGAAACGTCCCTCAGTTTGTCGGGTCCTACTCACCCAGCTCTTGTTAGAGTAGGTGTGGGTGTATTAGGTGCTCAGCGGAGAGAGAGCACTCAGGGCGAAAGAACACAACACAACACAGGTAACGATATTATATTACGATATTATGCTTCACACATACTTCTGCACTGTTACTAGTTTAAAATACAATTATTAAAACAATATGGTAGGCGATAAAACAATAAACAAAGGTCGAGTGGTCACGACCAAAATTATGAATGGAATCGAATGGAAATGACTGACTGACGAGGAAGGACTGAGAAGAAAATTTGTAAATAGAATTAGGAATTTAAAATTAATTAAGTTTCAAAATAAAAGTGTACATGATGATGGTGATTGAGAAATGAGGTGAAAAGCAAGATGCAGCATGAAGTTATCATGCGCATCGTTACAAGTTAAAGCTACTAGAACCAAAATACCAAATTATTCCAACATTTCGTAGCAGCATATCAAAAGCTACCACGAAATGCGGAAGACCTATATTGTGTACAGACAAGTAACGAGGAAAATCTTGTGCTTCCGCTGGACAAGTTTAATTTTTGATATGAATATGTTGGGGTCCTATTGTTAATGATTCCAAACAATAACACTGTGGAGCGACGTGAAGCCATATTCATAAGTTTGTGTTGAGAAACGGGGTAATATGAGACCTTCTACGAACTGGAAAGAGGAATCTTCAGAAGCGTTTTGGACTCTTTGCACTAATTTTATAGTACGTCCAAGAAGTAAATGGCCAACAGCAATGCCACCATAATTTAGTTTAAAAAGAATAAGATTACACGCCACATAAATAATCACGCACCCTATACAGAACTTTTAACCTATTAAAGTAATTTCGAACAGTATCGAGGACGCGTTGCTCAAAATGGAGTTGTCAGTCGATTATGATGCCTACATTACGAGCTTAATCTACACGCTCAACTTTTATAGATTATTATTAATAATTATTGTAGGATTACAGTTAAAAATATTATATACTTGAATGTTACTGCCTAAAATTTTATATTTGGATTCATCATCATCATCATCATCATCTCAGCCACAAGAAGTCCACTGCTGGACATAGGCCTCCCCTAAGGATCTCCAATATGACCGGTTAGAAGCAGCCTGTATCCAGCGCCTTCCTGCGACCTTCATCAGGTCGTCTGACCACCTGCAGGCCTATTTACTAACTTTTGACAGCTACGGTGTACATCATTTTCATGGTAACTTCAATATTCATTACGGCTTCGGTATGAATGACTATTTTTATTTAAGATATTAAAACCGTAATGGATGCTAAAGTGACAATCAAATCGTTGTACATCGAGTTAGCAAATCGGCCTGCTGGTCGGTGGGTGTCCAACGCTGCGCTTGCCGGTACGTGGTCGCCATTCGAGAACCTTTCTGCCCCATAGGCCGTCGGTTCTTCGCGCTATGTGCCCCGCCCACTGCCACTTCAAAGAGCTAATCCGCTGGGCTATGTCGGTGACCTTGGTTCTTCTACGGATCTCCTCGTTTCTGATTCGATCTCGCAGAGAAACACCGAGCATAGCCCTCTCCATAGCTCTTTGAGCGACCTTGAGCTTTCTTATGAGGCCCATAGTAAGGGACCACGTTTCGGACCCGTAAGTCATCACTGGTAACACACATTGGTCGAAGACTTTCGACTTAAGGCACTGAGGTACTCGTATTTTGGACGAGAAGACACTGCGGAGCTTCCCGAACGCTGCCCAGCTGAGTCGGATTCGACGAAAGACCTCCTCCTTGAAACTGGAGCTTCTGACCTGGATCAATTGACCCAAGTAAATGTACTGCTCTACAGGTTCAAGGGCGAAGTTTCCAACAATAACTGGTGAAGGCGCAACATGGACATTCGATATAATTTTCGTCTTGTCCATGTTCATTTTAAGGCCCACTTGTTGGGAAACTTCATTGAGGTCATTGAGCATGGTACTTAGATCCTCCAGCGACTCCGCCATGACGACAATGTCATCAGCAAATCGAAGGTGAGTGATATACTCGCCGTTGATGTTGATACCAAGTCCATCCCATTCCACGAGCTTGAAGGCATCCTCCATTGCGGCGGTGAACAGTTTCGGAGATATGATGTCTCCCTGACTCATACCTCTCTGCAGTGGAATAGCCCTCATACTCTGCTCCTGTACTCGGACTGACGTGGCGTTGCTGTATAAGCACCTCAACACTTCGATATATCGATGGTCAATACGGCATCGCTGGAGAGACCTAAGCACAGCCCATGTTTCGATCGAATCGAAGGCTTTCTCATAGTCCACAAACGCCAAGCATAGTGGCTGGTTATACTCTTTGCTCTTCTGTATAACCTGCCGCAGCGTATGGATGTGGTCTATGGTACTATAGCCTTTTCGGAAACCGGCTTGTTCGGGAGGTTGGAAGGCATCGAGCCTGTTTGTGAGACGATTCGTGATTACCCTGGAAAACAGCTTATATACGTGGCTCAGGAGCGTGATGGGTCTATAGTTCTTTAGAAGGGTGTTATCACCCTTTTCGAAGGCCCTTCTATGCCACTCTTCTGGCGTCACGCCCTCGAGCAGAACGGACTTAAAGAGCCTCTGAAGGACTTTTAGTACCAGCGTTCCGCCCGCTTTCAGAAGCTCTGCTGTGATTCCGTCCTCGCCCGGCGCCTTGCTGTTTTTGAGCTGCTTGAGGGCAATCCTAATCTCGTACAGGCTGATGTCCGGGATGTCTTCGGTATAGTGTCGGGTTAGTTTGGCCCTAGGATCTTTGGCCAAACTTACACTAGGTTTGGCTACTGAGGTATACAGCTGTCGATAAAACCTCTCGATCTCTCCCATCACCTCAGCTTTTGTCGAAACCACGCCGCCGTCCTCCCTCTTCAGCTTCGTCAATCGGCTCTGCCCAATAGACTCCATCCTTGCTTGGATTAAGAAGTAGTAATAAGTCTAATGTTATTGTGGACTGTACCATTAAAGGCTCAATTGCTGCTGAACAGGTATTTTATTGTCTTTTTATTATCTATTTTATAAATTTAATTCTTTGTTGCCAGAAACATACTGCGGGCCCGACGAAAGGTAGACACATAAATGGTGGTATTAGCTAACACGTCTTGTAAACAACAATCTTACTGGCTATTACCATTTGTAGCAACATCATGAAACAAAGCAAAATAAGCCTTAATGCTTAACGTTACAATTTATGCACCTTCTTGTCACCCTATGAGTCTTGTATTACATGCTTACATCAAATTATTTATTATTTATACTTCAATAATATAAATACTGGTGGGAAACAGTTCCGAGTTCGTGGGACGTTTTCTGACGTCAGTTTAGTACTAAGGTTAATTAGATAGGACTTACTTTATGACTTGAGACTGGTGGGAAACCATTTGAATGCTACATTTGACAGACCCGTGGCACAGTGGTTTAAACGCCAGCCTGCGACACGAGTGGCCCCGGGTTCGAGCCCCGGTCAGGTCATGATGGAAAAATATCTTTTCTGATGAGCCTGGCTCTAGGATGTTTATCTATAAACATTTATTCGGGTACTTACAAACCGCCCCAATGACGCTGAGCGTGAGAGGTCGGTGTAGTAAGATCTTATCCCCTTAAGGAACTTAACATTTATCTTACAACATTAACCCATCATTGACTATGCTCATGTGTGTTGTCCAGATTTAAATGAAAATATTTTCTATAAATTTGTCCGTCTTCTCAAGAATTGCATTCGCTTCATTTTCTGTGTGCATAAATACGATCACATATACGTTTACATAAACAACAGAGATTACTTTGCTCTCTTTTCTCTGTACTAAAAATCCTCTTTCTCCCGAGTACGTGAAATGTAAATATCAGTATCTCGCGGATACTCACACCACGTATATTTACCTATATTATACATACATATTATCACGTTTTTATCCCTTGCGGGCAGACAGAGCCCAAGGGTCCCGTTTAACGTGTTAGTGGGAGTTAAGGTGGAAAGCGGATCAAAATAGTGATGGATTGCTAGCCGCATCGCTTATTGACGTGATTCCTTTGGTTTTCGCCCAATCCCTTAACCGGCTTTTACTGTCTGCACGCGAAGAAAAGCAGCTGGTATATTATATATTACAACGGGTTACTCACGTGCTACTTGTCGGGATTGTCGACTATAGTTTCGGACTCTTCGGGAGCCCATGATGTCGGGAGTGCGGGACGCGCGGCGGTGGGTCCCGAACTAACCGCTCGCGGCGCGTCGCCCGCGCTAAGGTGAGTGCCGCCCTACAGGAGGAGGAACAAGCGAGTCGGTTCCGGGAGCCTGGTGTTGCTTGGTCACGGAGGTAGTGGATCCTATTTCTTATTTGGTATTTGTTATTCATATAATATGCACAAGATCGCAATGGATGGCATACATTGAGAGAGGCCTATACCCAGCAGTGGGATGCAGAAGGCTGTTGATGATGATGATAATATAATGTCTTTATCTCACGTTAGTTTAATGATGCAGCTTAGTATATTCTATGTTTTTCTTTTTCTCCAAAACCAACATCGATAAAGATATATTATTTGATTAACATGTGTATAATTTGTTATTAAACAAATATTTTTGGATTAACATGTTTTCCCATTTTTGGTGTACAAATAGCTTGTCATGCCTACTATTATATTAATATTAAACATTTCAACTAACTATTATTAATTTAAATTGTGATGATGAATCTTATTATACATTTTATTATTAATCTTTTTCCATCATGAAGTTAAACAGTTCTAAAACATTAATTTTCGCGAAATATAATGCAATTTGGGTTCAGATACTAGGGTATAAATAGCAATCCCGTAACGTATATGTGTGGTGTTTTATCGATGATTGTAGGGCTAATCCTGATTCATATATGACTGATTTATATGGGTTCAGGACTTCGAGCAACACGGAAGGGAGTAGCCATACGCTGCATTCCCCTCTGTCAAGGTACAAGCCAAAATTAGGCATATGCATGTCTATGTGTTAGTTGTGTGACTCATCTGTACACAAATTATTTTTTCTTTTTTATGTCATTTTTTGTGACAATGTCATAATTACTATCAAGTGACAGTTTAAGTTTTGTATGTAGGTGTGCGGAACTAAACTTGTGTGCACATATTCCAGAGGAGACTAAAAATTAAGTATTGAAAAGATGATGATGTAGTAATTTTTTTTTCGTCTAGTTATACTGACCATTTAAACCCAAAACCATTTTCAAGTGGAAAGATTTGATTGCTCTCAGGGTAATGTATAAGAGTTGCTCAGGGTGTGTCATTCACATCACAAACTTAGGCTAACTTTAGTATCGATAGGTGTGTTTTTTATTTGATATTTCAGACTAGATTTACATTTTTATACTGATATCTGATCCATATGTCACAGATACTGATTCATATGGCCCCAAGAAGTTCGAAGACACTTATCTTGAAAACCTGTTTTATTAAAATGTGTCCCTTATTGAAATATATATATTTTTTAACATCCCCTTTTTCATAAGGATATGTTTTATGAACCCAATTATGCAAATAATTTTAACCCATATGAATCAGCCGAAGAACGCAAATGTAGAGAAATACCCTTTTATTTATTGAAGTCGGTTAAATTTTTTTAACACGAATTAGTTCTCATGTGATACTTACTTGGTGATTTTTGCCGTGTTTGTTAAACAATACGTAATTGACAGCATTTATAGTCCGACAGAATCAATGTTTATGGCGGCTCGGATATTACCTAAAATGTGTACTGCGCAGACGACTTAGGAAATACAAGCTAAACAAAGCTTATAAATATCAAAGAGACCTCTCCAACCCGTGTAGGCCATATCCTCTAACTGCCCTGGCTAGTTATGGCTCTGGTAGTTCAGAGAGGGTGCTCCTGCAGTGGAGACTAAAAAGGATCTGATGATGATGATGATGATGTATTGCGCACGGACTCGTGATGTTCCGAGCCGCCATAAAGTTAAATTCAGATTGTACTAAATTAAATACCTATGTCATCATCATCATTAGGGATTTATTCTCCTCTGCAAGAGCACGACCCTCTTTGATCACCAGAGCCATTATAATTAGTCAGATACAATTATACCTATGTATGTAACTATTTCTTTATTTCCACGTCTTTTGCTGCATATTCTTTGAACGCCCGACGCGACAGCGGCGTACGTACGATCATTAGGGTGCGGGGCGTGCGGGGCCTAGAATACTTAGCTCCGCCCATATGCGCAAGGACATCGGCGACCCCAAGCCCCTTAAGCTGAAACGGACGTCGACCAACATGACATAGCTGAGGCTCGCCGTGACCGCTGTTTCGTGAACTTCGTTCCACATGCTGTAGTCCCTCTGCTAAATTGATTTTACTTTCATCTACACCACTGCTCTTCAAAGTGCGTGTGACTGCTCAGAGACGGTCATAGATCAGTAACTGAGAGCCTAAAAAGCTACAACCGGTAGACTTAATGCTAAATGCATTCACTCCCAGTCAACCTTCGGGAAAATGTTAACAGGTAAAACAACCAATCCGAAAGCTAACTATATGTATTGTAAGGTTGACTAGTAATATGTATGTGGGTAGGTACTTTTTATTTAATAAACAGTCAGCTACCAACCTCGGTGTTTAATTGACGCTCCAGTATAAAGAAGATAGTGCTAGTTTTTACAAAACGAATAGAAATACTTAAAAAACATACATTACATACTTGAGCCGTGTGGTTCCCGGCAGAGTAGAATAGGACCACTCCAAGTCTCCCCGTGGATGTCGTAGAAGTCGACTAAGGAAACAGAACCTAAACAAAGCTATAAACATCAAAGAGACCTCTCCAACCCGTCTGGCCAGCGTGGAGAGTGTAGGCCAAGTCCTCTCGCTGCCCTGGCTAATATATGGCTCTGGTAGTACAGAGACACAGTCGTGCTCCTGCAGAGGAGACTAACAAAGACCTGTTGATGATTGATGACATACTTGACAAATAATAAAATATGGCTTAATTCATGTACCTATGTACTTCCCTACTTCAAAGTAATGCTTTCTGTATGGCCCTAAAAATTTATAGTAAGATTCACCTTTAAAATTTAAATTATTATTAGTTGAAAAGTTTAATATGATCTAATAGTATTACCATATGCTTAATATTTATATAATAGTATGCACGACAAGCTATTTGTACACCAAAAATGATAAAACAATTTGACCTGACCGGGGATCGAAGCCATGGAGCTCGTCAAATATTTATTTGATAACACAAATTGTATACATGTTTATCAAATAAATTTATATATATCTATGTTGGTTTGGGAGAAAACAAATAAATAAATATATAGGGACATATCACACAAAGTGAGCTAGCCCCACAGTAAGTTGTGAACTTGTGTCGCAGGATTCTAACTCAACGATACTATATTTTATAATATATTCTTATATAGATAAACATCCAAGACCCAGGTCAATATGAAAAAGATCGTTTTCCATCATAACCTGACCGGGAATCGATCCCGGGTCCCCCGTGTCGCAGGTTGGCTTGGTAACCACTGGACCACAGAGCTCGTCTAAGAAAAGGAAAAACATAGAATATACCAGCTGCTTTTCTTCCCGTACAGACAGTAAAAGCCGGTCAAGGGATTGGGCGAAAACCTAAAGAATCACGTCAATAGGCGACGCGGCTTTATTTTGATTTAGCAACACATTATTTTGATTCCGCTTTCCACATAACGCCCACTAACACGCTACACGTGGCCCTTGGGCTCTGTCTGCCCGCAAGGGTTAAAGACGTGATAATATGTATGTATAATATACTTAGGTAAATATACGTGGTGTGATTATCCGCGAGATACTGATATTTACATTTCACGTACTCGGGAGAAAGAGGATTTTTAGTACAGAGAAAAGAGAGCAAAGTAATCTCTGTTGTTTATGTAAACGTATATGTGATCGTATTTATGCACACAGAAAATGAAGCGAATGCAATTCTTGAGAAGACGGACAAATTTATAGAAAATATTTTCATTTAAATCTGGACAACACACATGAGCATAGTCAATGATGGGTAAGGTTTATGTTAAGTTCCCCGAGGATAAGACCTTGCTACACAGACCTTTGACGCTCAATATCATTGGGGCGTTTTGTAAGTACCCGAAAAATTTAAAGTAATTTTTCCATCATAACCTGACCGAGGATCGAACCCGGGGCCACTCGTGTCGCAGGCTGGCGTTTAAACCACTGCGCCACGGGGGCTGTCAAATGTAGCATTCAAATGGTTTCCCACCAGTCTCAATTCATAAAGTAAGTCCTATCTAATTAGCCTTAGTACTAAACTGACGTCAGAAAACGTCCCTCGAACTGTTTCCCGCCAGTATTTATATTATAGAAGTATAAATAATTTGATGTAAGCATGTAATACAAGACTCAAATAAAGAAGGTGCATAAATTGTAACTTTAAGTATTAAGGCTTATTTTGCTTTGGTTCATGATGTTGTTACAAATGGTAATAGCCAGTAAGATTGTTGTTTACAAGACGTGTTAGCTAATACCACCATTTATATGTCTACCTTCCGTCGGGCCCGCAGTATGTTGCTGGCAACAAAGAATTAAGTTTATAAAATAGATAATAAAAAACAATAAAATACCTGTTCAGCAGCAAGCCTTTAATGGTACTGTATGAGCTATCGTCTCATAGTTTATACCTACATACGCAGTAAGAATATTTTAACCTACATTTAAACCATCGGAATAAGCAAGCATTACTATTAAGCAATATGTATTTACGTCAATCGAATAGTGATCTTAGCGTTAGGTGAAATCAATTAATTCAGTATACAGAAATCACTCGACGGGTTTGGTTATATTCTCTCCGGAGTTCCTCCCGCCTAGATCGCTTCCCTTCCAGCTCAACTCAACTTAACTAGCTCTGTGTGTGTGGTTATCCCATACAGGTCTACAGGTACAGTCCACAATAACATTTGACTTATTACTACTAAATCCAAATATAAAATTTTAGGCAGTAAAATTCAAGTATATAATATTTTTAACTGTGATCCTAAAATAATTATTAATAGTAATCTATAAAACTTGAGCGTGTATATGAAGCTCGTGACTTAGGCATCATAATCGACTGACAACTCCATTTTGAGCAACGCGTCCTCGATACTGTTCGAAATTACTTTTATAGGTTAAAAGTTCTGTATAGGGTGCGTGATTATTTATGTGCCGAATCGAGTATTAAACTGCGATAGTCTCATTCTTTTTAAACTAAATTATGGTGGCATTGCTGTTGGCCATTCACTTCTTGGAAGTACTATGAAATTAGTGCAAAGAGTCCAAAACGCTTCTGAAGATTCTGCTTTCCAGTTCGTAGAAGGTCTCATATTACCCCGTTTCTCAACACAAACTTATGAATATGGCTTCACGTCGCTCCACAGTGTTATTGTTTGGAATCATTAACAATAGGACCCCAACTTATTCATATCAAAAATTCTATTGTCTAGCGGAAGCACAAGATTTTCCTCGTTACTTATCTGTACACAATATAGGTCTTCCGCATTTCGTGGTAGCTTTCAATATGCTAATACGAAATGTTGGAATAATTTGCCGCCACCTATCCAAAATAAAAAATAAAAATAACCACTTATGATCAATAAATATAAACATAAAATTAGGTGTTTTGGTTCTATTCTAGTAGCTTTAACTCGTAACGATGCGCATGATAACTTCATGCTGCATCTTGCTTTTCACCTCATTTCTCAATCACCATCATCCCGACCACTTTTATTTCGAAACTTAAATAATTCTAAGTCCTTCCTCATCAGTCAGTCATTTCCACAGAGTCATTTCCATTCGATTCCATTCATAATTTTGGTCGTGACCACTCGACCTTTGTTTATTGTTTTATCGCCTACCATATTGTTTTACTAATTGTATTTTGAACTAGTAACAGTGTAAGGTAGAAGTATGTGTGAAGAAAAATATCGTAATATACTCGTAATATCGTTACCTGTGTTGTGTTGAGTTCTTTCGCCCTGAGTGCTCTCTCTCCGCTGAGCACCTAATACACCCACACCTCCTCTAACAAGAGCTGGGTGAGTAGGACCCTACAAACTGAGGGACGTTTCTAACGTTTCCCTGGCGGAATATGTTTTTGACGAATTTATCAAAAATTACTTAATACACAAATTTAATAATTTATTCGCACACATTTGAAGGCAGCTTTAAACAACAATTCTAGTATATACTTAGTATAGATGTAGTCAACATTCATTATTTGAGACTTTTCTGCTGGGGAAATACACACCACTCTTCTGAATAGGCTGAATCTTGTCGGCGATGCCGAAAAAAATACAAGGGCGAAACCATTGGTTACAATACCAAGTATGTCTCGCGTAACTTTTAATTACATTTTCATGGCTTCTCACCAGTATGAGATTTTAAATGTTTACGTAAAGTACTGGTCTGAGCAAATCTACTTGGACAAATATTACATTTATACGGCTTCTCTCCAGTGTGAGTTCTCAGATGTTTCTGTAATGCACTGCGGGCAGCAAACCGACGACGACAAACATTACATTCAAATGGTTTCTCACCAGTGTGTGTTCTTGAATGTCTTTCTAAAGCACTCTTTTGATTAAATTGCTTCCCACAATGATTACATGCATATGGCTTCTCACCAGTGTGAGTTCTTAAATGTGCATGTAAATAACTGTTGTGAGCGAATCTCCTATGACAAAAATTACATTCAAATGGTTTCTCACCACTGTGTGTTCTTGAATGTGATTCTAAATTAGCCTTTTGATGGAATTTCTTCCCACAGTCATTACATGTATATGGTTTCTCATCAGTGTGTGTTCTAAGATGTCTTTCTAAACAACTCTTCGAATAAAATTGCTTCCCACAATGATAACATATATTTTGATTCTCACCAGTGTGAGTTCTTAAATGTATATTGAAATGACTGTTGTAAGCAAATCTACTATGACAAACATTACATTCATACGGCTTCTCTCCAGTGTGAGTTCTTAAATGTACATGTAAATTACTGCTATGAGCAAATGTAATATGACAAATATTACATTCGAATGGTTTTTCACCAGTGTGTGTACGCAAATGTGTTACTATAGCACCCTTTTTATTAAATTGCTTTCCACAACTATTACATGTATATGGTTTCTCACCAGTGTGTGTTCTTAAATGTATTTTTAAATGATCCTTTCGATGGAATTTCTTCCCACAGTCATTACATGTATATGGTTTCTCACCAGTGTGTGTTCTAAGATGTCTTTCTAAATAACTCTTCACATAAAATTGCTTCCCACAATGATAACATTTATATTGTTTCTCACCAGTGTGAGTTCTTAAATGTTTATGTAAATTACTGCTATGAGCAAATGCTCTATGACAAATTTTACATTTGAATGGTTTTTCACCAGTGTGTGTACGCAAATGTGTTACTAAAGCACCCTTTGCATTAAATTGCTTTCCACAACTATTACATGTAAATGGCTTCTCACCAGTGTGAGTTCTTAAATGTATTTTTAGTGTGCTCTTTGACGGAAACTGCCTGAGACAAACTTGGCACTGGTGCCTTGTGCCAGCGCTCTGCGCGCGCGGGTCTCTTTGAGGCTCGCCATCATTACCGTTCCGTGAATTTCCTGCCACAGGCTGTTGGGCCTCTGCTGCGCCATCTGCAATACATCTGCAACTTGAATCCCCATATTAGAGCATCATTGCTTTTCTAAGGGTTAGGCTCCACTTGAGGGGAGCATGAAAACAGGAATTAAATCTTATTTTAGACAAATTATTAGTGCATACAGACATAATAATGTTTCTGCCATTTCTGTTTGTCTGAGATTTTTGATTCTTATAAGGTAAGAACAAAGTGCCATTTTTTTCATCACGTTATATTTTTATAATAATAGATTTAAAAACTATGGATTTTAATCACTATGAAGGTAATGGTACCTAAATGTATATTCTTAAATTATACATTCTTAATGTTATATTAAGTTTGTTATGGATTTTCAAAATAGGGTTATGAAAGCTTGATTATTAAAAATTTGGCAAAGTTTTAATAATCAAGCATAGTAACATTTTGTTGTTATAATATGTTGCCGAAGAGCACGACGCAAGATTCATTTAAAAATCGGCCAAGTGCGAGTCGTATTCGTGCACGAAGGGAGGGTAGGTACCATTATCAATACAACAAAACTTTCGAGCAAAACCGGTAAAAAAAATAATGTTTGTTGAATGGGAGGCCCTTTAAATATTACTTTTATTCTGTTTCAGTAATTGTTGTTATAACGGCAACAGAAATACATCATCTGTAAAAATTTCAACTGTTTAGCTATCACGGTTCATGAGATACAGCTTTGTGATAGACGTCTGTCTGACAGACAGACGGACATCAAAGTCTCGTGAATAGGGTCCCGTTTTTACCCTTTGGGTACAGAATCCTAAATATGACGGTAACGACTACTTCCATCATAACTAAGATCCTACATATTCAACTACAATACCTTCTTTGACAAATCGGGTCCGCTAATTTGTTACAAGTCGTAGTTAATAAAAGTGGGAAAAACTAATTCACTGGACTTAAATTCGGAATGTTGCGCTGAAGTTTTTGTGATGCAAATGCTCTTCTGTATCTGAGAAGTAGTTTTGGACACAACTTAAAACGAAGCTATAAAAAAGAACGAAAATATCGTCCGCACCAGGAATGTCTCTAACGTGTCTACTGAGTGTACTGTGGTCGGCAAACAGACGATGACAAATCAAAATATATTTGCATAAACATTGCATACAAATGGTTTCCCACTCGTGAGTTCGTTAATGACGCCTCAAAGTAGCCATTGTACTAAACTGACGTCGACAAACGTCACACTCAAACGTTTCTTACACAGAGTTCCTAAATGTGCCTTTAACGAAATTGCATTACAGAGTTAAATCAACGGTTACTTACCAGTGTGAGTTCGTAAATGAGCTATCAGAGACGGCTTTGTTCTAAACTGACGTCGACAAACGTCACACTCAAAGCCTTTCTTGATGTGATCTTTCACATAAACTTCTGAATCATCTTTTTGACAAAATTTCTTTCCACGGTGTTTGCATTCAAGTGGTTTCTCGTCAGTGTGAGTCAGCTGTGTTTGTAGTGTACTGGTATCAGGGAACGGCCCGAGAGAACTTCGTGCCACAGGCTGTTGTCCCTCTGATACACCATCTGCAATATATTTGCATCTTCTTTCTTAAACAAATCAAAACTATTTATTTTACAATAATAACAAAAATATATTTGAGATCCTCATAATGAGCCCTTTCATTTAATTTATGACACTGTTAGTTTTAGGTTTTTTCAGGAAAGTAGATAGTGGGACCTTTAATGAACATACCCCCTGGATCCTCCCCGTCTGTGGCGGTGTCGACAGCATCCTCTGACTCCGGCTCGGTTTTGACCGCGACCCAGGCGGGCGGCGTGCTGTCACAACATTCAGCAACAGAGAAGGACAGCGATGCACACAAGCCAATGGCCGAGCGGTCAATCATGGATATAGCCCTTTCTGTAATCTAAAAATTTAACTTGCATCTTACCATATGTGTATATTGATGATATGCAAAAAATTATCAATCATTCAATACTATCTAATTTAACAGATAATCAATTTCTAATTTTCATGTAGATGGAAAAAGGATGACAATATTAGCAATGTACATATATCTAGATAAAGGCTGGCAAAATAATTTACATCATTCAAGCTCTGAAAAAAGATTGTATTTAACTCAAAATCCGGGTCGTAAGTGCGATTTACATCCAGAAGGCAAATTTACTTACCACCCATAAGTAAATTTGAAAGTCGATGGCGGCTACATGCCTCGCATCGGTTCCTATAATACTAATCATTTTTTTTAAACAAGCGCACTGGCCACCACGAATGGCTGAATGCATCAAGAGCATAACGCCAAATAAAAAAAACGGTTTTTTCTTGTTCTATTATTTGTTGCAAATTGTATAAATTTTTCCTCGCATTCATGATGTAAAGTAGAGTGTTCAACTCGAGTGGAAATGATCAATTACACCCTCGAACTATAAGCGCCCTCGCTCGCTCCGCTCACTCATGCGCCTAGATCTCTCGGCTGTAATTGATCACTTACAACCCTTGTATAACAATCTACTATTACAATACTTGGATGTGATGCATTTGAATCATAATTTATACAAAACATTGCTTGCAACCCTCCATAAATAAGGCAGTGTGTGCCATCCTATCTGCTAGTAATTATAACATTACCAACATACCTCACCAACCTTCTCCAACATAGCAGTCAGCACATTGTCTGCCCTGGTGGCGGTCACCATCAGCTGGTGGCTTTTGTTCAGCAGAGCACGGCAGATGTAGCACGCTGCCATGGGCCTGTTCCCATTCACGAGCTGGAACATCATGCTAGTGATATAACAACATTCCTACCAAAATTAAATATAATTTAGGTTTTCATCTGCCTCCATTCTTCTTGTTCTTACCAAAGCATCCAAACAAATATTTGGTCATAACAAGTATGACTGAACAAAAATGGGTTTTATAATATTGTTTAGGAGGGAAATGGCAGAGAACTTCGCCCAGTACTAGGACAATAAGGGTTACAAAAATATAAGTTGATACAAACAAGCCATTTTAGATTACACTGGACTGGTTGAGGGCTAAAAGGGAACTGACACTATGATTTTAAATAGCAAAGTGAATCTTATATTAGTTGTATGTGTCCCATAGCGACCTGACCAGGATCTTGGGCTGCTTTATCCACTTAGTAATTTAATGATGAATCTCTTGAAATTTTCTGTGGATTTCTTGTTTCGTTTGTCTCAAGTATCTTGGAAACGAGTACAATCGTATTCAGTTCACAAAATAAGAACAGCAGCACCGTCAAATCTTATAACCATTCTCTGTCCCCATGGAGGCTAATCACAATAACTGAATTGATAGACTAGTCCTAACTAGAAGGACACTCACAAGAACGCCTGTCAACCTTTCGTACACGAGTTGAAAGGCAGTGCCGTCAATGTTGCTCACGAGCGCGTCCGTCGAGAGGCAGATGCGGCAAACTGCTGGACTTCGATGCATTTTGGATTAAGGTTATGGAAAGTGTGAAATTAGCACTTCAGCACTCAAGTAATAAATAGATAAAACAGAGCGTTCGTACGTCTATGCGTTAATAACACAATACTTTTAAATGAATAATATATTACTTTGTGAAACGTGTTTGTTGACAAAACAAGAAAATACTCCGAACCGAACGAGACGAGACTTATTAATATGAGGACGAGACGCAGAAACTTTACATTTAGCTTGACATATGTCAGTTAGGTACCGATTTGACATTCTTTTGCAAATGTCAATGTCTGTCAATGTCAAATGGGTAATTTAGTAAACGTGTTTTGAGCTAAAGGTGCCCGTAAGCGAACAAGCTGCTTGATCAAGCACGTCTACGTGTTTGATGAACTACATCAAGCAGCACCGCAGACGTTCAAACATTCTATCAAGCAGGCTTCCCCGGCCACGCCCACGAGAGAGATAGCCTTATGGCCGTTTAAGGAAAAAGAAAGAGACAGAGATACGTCTACGTTTTAAGTGTTCCCCGCATATGATTTAGGAATACCCATATCCTGGTCTATGGTCCTCTTGTCTGTGGTATTTTGGGGAAAATGAAATGCCTAAAAACCTATACACGTGTGTAGGTTCATTATGTTTATCACGTTATCTAAATAACCGTAAATGCATATTTTGGTCATTATTTCTTCATTCATTTTGTTACCAGAAATATCTCTCTTCGTTTGAAATTAATTAAATTATGGGAAGTTAGATGGACAAATTACCCGGAAAAAAATTGCCTGCAATTACTATTTAGTTACATACCATGTTTGCAAAATTTATATTTTATGTAGATTTTGTTATTTTCACATAGCATGTGTCATTATAAACAGATAAAAACTGTAATTTAAATTCTTTATCACACAAACTATAAAGAAGATACTAGAGGTAGTTACTAGGAAATGCTGGTCGACTATTATGTGAGCCGATGTGTATTCTATAGGTAATAGAGACCGTAGAAATACATTGAAGTCGCATTATATATATCGATATAAAACTTATTAAGTACATATAGTGTCGTTGAGTTAGTACTCTACGTACGACACAAGTACTTAAGTACTTAAGTACGGCGGAGCTATCCCAATTTCTTTGATATATCCCTTGCTTATGTATGTTTTTTAAGTGATTTGATTTACAATTTCTTAGTAATTACCTGACTCAGCTACCCAGCTGGCATAGTTTTGCTGATGTTATTTATTTAAGTATCAATGAAATAAGATTTTTTACTGATTTTTGCATGTAAATTAATTTCCTTTCTTTCTTTATTTTCTATTCGAATAAAAGAAATCAACGTAAACAAAAAATCTAAAATTAACAAAAGAACTAAATATTTGGGACTTATTATCTTGTGGTTTCAGGTTTTGTCTACCCCGTAAAGCCTTAAAACGTGATTAACGTAAACTCGATCTTTTTTATAAATAAAAACACTTTATGAAACAAGAATAAACATGGTTAATTTCATGAAATAAACTTTATTGTTCCAAAGTTAATACTTGTTACAATTTGTAGACTTAATGCTATAAGCATTCTCATCAAAATCAGGGTGGATTACTAGTGTCCAATTAAAGGCAAATTAAAATGTACAAATTTAGATACTATCTACCTATATATTATATGCTATGACATACGAATTATGAAAAAATACATAAAGAAGTTAATTATCGATGAACTAAAAACAACATCACCAAAGCTATCAACAATCAGGTTATTGCTTAGAACCAACAATTCCAAGGAACCCAAGAGAAAAACCCTACACCACCAAATACTACCGAAAACCTCTGAAAACACTAAATATTAATAAAAAACTTTAACAATCACCAAAAACTACCAACAATTTCCTATAACCACGAACAACTCCAAAAACGGCAACAACTACTTATCGTCCAACTACAAACAACCAACGGTCCCAAAATAGTACAGACGTCATAAAGAATCTCAGAAACCACAAAAATCACATATAAAGAACAACTGCAAAAAGTGACTTTTTGATATTGTGATTCTATAGACGTGATTTTCTGTATGAAATAAACAACACGAAAAATAAAAATATGTCGAAAGGAGCAAAAATAATTCATGAATGAATACTCAGTAAATACGGTAATTTACGGTTATTTATCCATTTTAAGTATCTTATTAAATCGGATATTTTATCCGATGCCTTTTTCTAGTGGCAACCCCAACGGGGCACTCCTCGTTGTGTAGGATATGGGTATTCCTAAATCATATGCAGGGAACACTTAAAACGTAGATGTATCTTTGTCTCTTTCTTCTTTTTTAAACAGCCATAAGACTATCCCTTTCATGGGCGTGGCTTAATTGACGTAGATATGAGTTGCCACCCTAAAATAATACACTTATTATTTTAGGGTGGCAACTCTCATCTATGAAAGGGATAGTCTTATGGCCGTTTAAAGAAGAAGAAAGAGACAAAGATTCATCTACGTTTTAAGTGTTCCCTGCATATGATTTAGGAATACCGATATCCTGGTCTGTGGTCCTCTTGGCTTTGGTATCTTGGGGAAAATGTAATGCCTAAAAACCTATTAACGTGTGTAGGTTACACATGTGTATAGGTTCATTATACACAAAATTTCAATAAAATGGTATGCATATTTGAGTCATTAATTCTTCATTCATTTTGTTACCAGAAAAAGACTACTCTTCGATTGAAATTAATTTAATTATGAAAAGGTAGATCGACCAATTACTCGAAAAACAAAATATGCCCAGCAATTGGCATATTAAAAATTAAAAAACCGGCCAAGTGCGTGTCCGGCCACGCGCAGTGTAGGGTTCCGTAGTTGCGAATGACAACTTTGAGTTCACACTATTCACACTCGCACCTTACAGTTTAACGACCCAAAACATCTAACAATGAAAATAGTATGAAATTTTACAGTTTATAAGTTGGTTGCCTATAACTTTTTAGTTTGTACTTAGAACTCAGCTCTGATAGTTTTCCTTTCAATTTCAGTATATATACTACTGTTGTAATTTTTTTTACGTATCTATATATAACCGTTTAGCAGATAGAGGGGGGGGACACTTACCTCTAACAAAAATTCGCACTTTAAAACCAAATATTTCGGAAACGGATCCCTAAATCGAAAAACGGTGTTCTCAACGTCACAATATTTTTGAAAGACCTATTTAACGATACCACACACGATGGGTAAATAGAGAAAAAAAAATTAGTCTCCCACTTTACTAGTATGGGAGCTACACTAAAAAAAAATTTTTTTCAACTTTTTATTCTACCACTTTTTTGCCATGATTAATATACATACCCATACCAAATTACAGCTTTCTAGTACTTATAGTCTCTGCGTAAAACCGCGGACGGACAGACAGACAGACAGACAGACAGACAGACAGACATGGCGAAACTATAAGGGTTCCTTGTTTACTACGGAACCCTAAAAAGGGTAGTTTTTATTACTATATCTATAAAATACCTTTTTTTAATCAAAATATTCTGAAGTCACACCAAAATTACTGACTTGCACACTAATTTTGCACATGAAATAAATTAAATCCAAACTATTAATCACCTTTTCAAACGAAATATTCAAAAGTCGGTCCGAAAATACTTAATTGCACAATATATATGTACACGCTGTACTGTTTAATTGATTAAGATAAGTGTTTTACAAAATGATTATTTATTATAAACTAATTCTAATAAATTAACTATTGTTGTACTGTACTTGTAAATCTCTAAATAAAGATTTTTCTATTCTGTTATATTCTATTCTATGACATTCGGATAGACAGATATGACCAATCTATAAGCGTACTATTTTTTGCCATTTGGTTACGAAACCCTAATAATACATTTGAGTTACAGCAAACTTATCCTTTATCAAAATCAAATCAAAATCAAAACGTTTATTCAGAAAATAGGCCTTTGCAGGCACTTTTTCACGTCATATCATATTTAAAATTATCTTATTAGATAATATGTATTTATTAATTGTTCAAAAGCTACAGACTACTAGCGACTTTAAAAATCACGACTTGTGTGGGAACCCTTAAATATTTATTTTGTTTTTTTTTTTATTATTTTTTGTTTTAGCATCTCCAGAAATACGTTATCGGTGAAAATTTTAACGGTCTTGCTAGTGAAGTCCGTGAACAGGGTCCCGTTTTTACGCTTTGGGTACGGAACCTTAAATTCAAAACTTTTTATCTCAAAAACTGCTGAACTGATTTTTATAAAATTTACGCTGTTCCATGAGTTGAAACGTTTGTTAGTTTATTTTATTTTTTTGTGTTTGGACGAATTTCGAAATAAAGTGTGTTAATAAGTGATATAGTTACATGACAAGAAGATTTGTGGAATGTAATTTGATAATAGAAAAATACATTAGTCACGCCCCCTAGGCCATCGGGCTAATATTGTAACAATCTCTCTCTCTCTCTCTCTCATCCAGCATATTCCTAGCAGTAAATCTACAAAGCCTGGGGTCCACATACAATAATACATATTCTCTAAATATCTTGTGACACTCTCTCCACTGACAATAACATTATATGGTTTTACTTTCTTGCCTATCTATCTGTATATAAATTTATTTTACATACACTCACACACTACATACATTCCCTAGCATTACATTCATTCATACGTACTAACTCAACGATACATAAACAAATACACACATGCTTCATCATAATCATAAACTTTTCATCCCACTCTCGCTCACCTCTAATATACATAATATGTCATAGGCACCGGATTATGGATAGTTATAATATAATTCAAATCTCACACTTAGGCCCAATCACAGATAAGACTAGCTGGGCCTGAGTAACCTCATCTTTACTTTGAGTAGCCTTAAGTCTAAGTTTAATGTAGGTACCTATACCCTATTTATAAAAATACAACGCGCTCTTTCCACCAACCGACCGGTTGTTTATCACCTGAACCACGTCTAGTTCAGGGATAGACTCCTGGATGACGAATGGACGGGGCGCCTTTAGTACTTTTTAAGTAGCTAGGTACAAACGTACCTTGATTCCAAAATTTGTATTCTGCCTTTCGATATGTAATTACCTACATTACTTACAATACATTGTAATTTTTGTTCTGTTTGATGTTTTAGGCAAAATAAAGATTATTTATTATGTAATGCACCTTTAGTAACCAATTTTAGAAATCCATTGTAAAAATAGATAAATCAGTTTGCAAGTCAGTATTTTTATAACGCAATGAGTATTTAATTATGTTTTTAAAATTGGTATATAGATAATCTGGTTTCGAGTTGCTAGATTAGGTAATTAATTAATTTATTTGTAGTTAGGATTTTTTTTGATATGCTGTAAAATAATTAGTTGAGACAGTTAGCACGAATTGTAAATCAGGTGCGGTTTAAAATTCCACAGTTAGAATAATAATAAAGAAAAAATTGACAATTAAAAAAAAGATACAATTATCCAAGTTTGAATAAAAATCTTTGACTGTGACTTCGATGAACTAAAAAACACCACCAAAGCTATCAACAATCAGGTGATTGCATAAAACTAACAACTCCTAGGAACCACAAAATAAAAAGCCTTACACAACCAAATACCACCGAAAACCTCTGAAAACATTAAATATTGATAAAAAAACTTTAACAATCACCAAGACTACTAACAATTTCCCATTACAACGAACAACTCCTAAAACGGCACACAACTATTTATTATCCAACTACAAACAACCAACGGGCCCAATCCCAAATAATACCAATGTCATTAAGAAAGAAGAACAGCTGCAAAAAGTGACTTTTTGATATTGTAATTCTAGGTTCTGTATACCCCGTCAAGAATATAAACGTGATTTTCTGTATGAAATAAACAACAAAAAATAAATACTTAGTAGATACGATAGTTTACGGTTATTTATCCATTTTGAGTATCTAATTAAATTGGTAATTTTATCCGCCGTCAATTTTTTAGGGGCAATTCTATCGGGGAGTTTATTGTTTTAGGGTGTCAACTCACATCTCCGTCAAACACGTAGATTTGCTTGATCAAGCGTCAAGCAAGGCCGCAGACGATCAAGCAGGCCATCAAACATGTAGAAAATCTACGTGTTTGATCAAGCAGCTTGATCGTCTACGGACACTTTAAGGTTTTGAGGTGTTTTTGTTTTGTTTGTTTCGTGCAGTTTTGTAAAACAAAATAACACGTTTCACAAAATTCTGTTTACTATTGTATTAAACCATATCCGTGCAACTGAGTTTCAATTTTATGTATTTATCACTTGAGTGCTGAAGTACATACCTAATATAAATTAAATTCACTGTCCTTAACCTTTCACAAGATGCATCGGAGTCCAGCAGTTTGCCGCGTCTGCCTCTCGATGGACGCGCTCGTGAGCAACATTGACGGCACTGCCCTGCAACTCGTGTACGAGAAGTTGACGGGTGCTCTTGTAAGTGTTCTACTTATTAACATTAGTCGTATCAATTCAGTCAGTTTATGATAAGAGTCCATGGGGAAAGAGAAAGGTTGTAGTGTCGGATTTATCGGTGCTGCTGCTTTGTGACACTCTAAGAGATTCGTTATTTGATTGTTAAACGGAACAAGATCCAAGTTGAGTTTGTAAATTTCAGGAGCCCTTATGAGGCAATATTATGTATGAAAAATTGTGAGTATGTATACAAGCCTACAACTACAAGGAAGAATTGCTAGTACTGGTGAGAAAAAGAGCAGTCCTATTATCGTCCAAAACAACATGCTTCCAAAAGAGATTTAACAGGAAATGATATTAAAAGTGACTAACATCATAGATGTTATAATTCCACAGGAAGAGATGCCTCATGGCGACACATGCTCTGGCAAACGCTCTAAGAAGCTAAGTTAAAAAAGTAACAGTTAGATGGCAGTAGTTAGTTTCACTGTTAGTTATCTAAATTTATCAAAATGTGTTTAAGCTCAAAAAGGATAGTACACATAAATTTGCTAGATAAATGTGAAAAAATTGCAATAATCGAAAATCCATTTTTGTTTTGTAATATGTGTGTCCATTAAATATAGCATGTAGCGACATCTGTGTATATGTCGTGGCCATATCGTAGAATTGATCTTTTTATGAAACGATTGACATTTTTATGAAATGGTGGCATTTTATGATGTGGCCAACTTAATTTGATCAGATCATTGAATCGTCCACGTTTAACGATATTGTCATTCACGTTTGGCCGGTTCGTAAAATAGGGTGTCCAGGAAATTTAATTAACAAAAATTCAGAATATGTTAAGAACATTTTGTATTTTTTTCACCGTAAATTCTTATATTTTCAATTTCTTCATCATTACACAACATAATGTTCTCTTTTTCACTGTGGTTTTCGCCGACGGCCGCCATCTTTCCACGTAAACAAAACAAACTAAAGCGTTTGTAGCGCCTCTACCGGTAATTAAAGAAACTATTTTACGATATGATCAAACAATCTTGACCATTTCATGAGAAAGCCACGCGTTTGGCTGCACATATCGTTAAACGATATGTTGTCATTGATCTGCCCAATCTACATCATGATGTGGCCAATAGACAGTAAAACATTTCATGAAATGCGACCATTTCATGAAATTGACAATCACTTCATAAAGTGATCGATTCTATGATATGGCCACGACATATAGATGGACAGCAACTCTAGTTTGTATGGAACTTACTAGAAACGTCAAAGATTATTTCAACTTGCTAACTTTATAATCACATGCTATATGCCATATATAACGCCATAGTCTCCACTTGGCGATAGACAAAAATCTCAAAGTTTTGCAGAGCAGCATAAGCCATCAGTTCAGTTTGATGTTTAAAATTTTGGATTGAGTGTTGTTATATCACTAGCATGATGTTCCAGCTCGTGAGTGGGAACAGGCCCGTGGCAGCGTGCTACATCTGCCGCGCTCTGCTGAACAAGAGCCTCCAGCTGATGGTGACCGCCACCAGGGCAGACAATGTGCTAACTGTACTGGAGACGTCTGGCGAGGTAATTAGGTTATACTATCTTATAATGTTCATTTCTTTCTACCATCACTTCCACTGGCCTAATACTTTAAAGTTGCTAAGAATGCTCCTGTATTATCACAAGTATCTGATATGATTTATTACGCAATATGTATTCAGATTACAGAAAAATCCATCTCACTGATTAACCGCGCGGCCATTGGCTTGTGTGCGTCGCTGTCCTTCTCTGTGGCTGAATGTTGTGACAGCACGCCGCCCGCCAGGGTCGCGGTCAAAACCGAGCCGGAGTCGGAGGATGCTGTCGACACCGCCACGGACGGGGAGGGGCCAGCGGGTATGTGTGTTTAAGGTCTCTATACATCCCAATGTCTTCCCAAGTGGTTCTCTCTCTTCCATACGTTTTAATAAGACAAAACCGAAAAAGTAAAGGAGGACAGGCAAAGTTATATGGGCCTTGGTAAATAAATAATTGTGTAGTGACCTCGAAAACTATCACTGACACACTAATGAAAAAAACCACACATTGATATCATGGTTAAGTTCAGAAAAAAAGCAATTTTAATGTTTATTTATACATTATTTTTTAGTTTTTAAATCCAATGAATCTTATTTATAATAGTGACAGTGCGTGAATGAATCAAGAGGGTGATCAATAAAATGTTAATAATTATATTTACGTTTTATTTGTATTATGTATATTTTAACAATTTTTTTTATTTAAACCTTAAAAATATATATTGTATATTTAGTTACCTATGAGTTATTATTGTATATATTTGTGTCCTTGGCTAAAGGTCCGAGACCCAAGCTAAGCCGTCACTTTACCGCAGACATCTCAGATATCAGCCTGTCCGAATTTGGGATTGTCCTAAGGGGCCGGCCTTTAATCATGTGTTTTTTTAGCATTTTTTAACCCCTCTCTCCCTTGGTGATACGTGGTGAGGTTTAAGACTAACCCGTATATATTACCGCGATATTTTTTCAAATAGTGTTTTTTTTAATTGATATACTTTATGGCATGTACAGTATACTGAGCGATTTGTATAAGAGATGATATTTAGTGTACATAACCGTTATAATAAATGAATTTATGGTTTTCGAGTTGAAAATTTTATGAATGTTATAGCTTTTAATAATATAAACAGTAATGATTTTATCAAGTTAACATTATATCTTTTGAACTTTATTGAAATGAAAAAAAATCAATTGTTATTATATCAAATAATTCGCACCCTTTTTATTTTGCTTAAGTAAAAATGTCATTTTGCAAAAACAACATTACGTTCATACATAACGGAATCGAAAGATTGGTAGTTAGGTTGTCACACACATCGCCTGTTGTCATGTTTCCTTGATTTTCCTCCTATCCCTGGCTGGGGAATGCAAATCTGGTTGTGTTTTAAAATCCGGATTTTGATTACAGAGAAGGCAGTGTCCGTGATTGACAGCGAATATTGTGACAGCACGCCGCCCGCCAGGGTCGCGGTCAAAACCGAGCCGGAGTCAGAGGATGCTGTCGACACCGCCACGGACGGGGAGGGGCCAGCGGGTACGTGTGTTTAAGGTCTCCATACGTCCCGATGTCTTCCATGCGGTTCTCTTCAATACAACGTTTTAACCGCTAGGCGTACTTCACGTGGACATTTAACCAAAAACCGTAGAGTTGTTAAAACTAGACAAAACTACTTAATTGTACGGGACTCTTGGTGCGCGATTCTGACTCGTACTTAGCCGGTTTTTTTCATTTCTATTCCTATAAGTCCGTGTAGACGTGTCCTTTATGTGTTATGTTATGTATTACCAGACTGTCTTTTCCGTAAGGGATAAATACGTTGTTAAAAAATGCAATAATTCCTTACAAGTTTCTCCATCCAGATATCTTCTCTAAAACCTACATTCCTAGCCCTATGCAGTACGAAGCCAAAGTTCAATATAACGTTTCGCCGATTCGCAACGTACTTCACTCTCGCCCTACACAAATCTATATTGGCGGTTTTTACGGTGTAGGTGGGATAAGGAAAAAACCGGCCAAGTGTGAGTCAAACTCGCGCAATGAGGGTTCCGTACAATATGCTTCGTGAACACACACACAATGTGCAAAAAATGTTTTATTCAACTTTTGTTCAACAGTTCTTGACTAGCGCCATCTAGTGGTGTTTTAGTGAACTATTTCCCTAGATGAACTTATTATTGTGAGTTTACCACTTAATTTTCAAGTGATGGAATTCTTATTATTTTTCCTGTAATCTTCAAGGAATGAACTATGTTTTGTAATTTTTTCAAAATTTTCGGCTCAGTAGTTTCGGAGATCAGGGGGGGGGGGGAATGGTCAATTTTTGCCTTCTTTCGTGAATAAAATCCAAAGTATTGATTTTACCCGAACGAAAAAAAATATTTTTGAGATCCGCATAATGAGCCCTTTCATTTGATATATGACACAGTAAGGTTTGCAAAACTTTTTTTTTTTAATTTTGTAATTGGTCCCCTCAAAATGACCCTTATTTCAAAAAAATCTTTATTTACTTTGCACATCCGTGTTTGGGTCATAGGATTACACTATCTTACCAAATTTCATCTAATTTGGTTCAGTAGATTCGGAGAAAATCGGCTGTGACAGACGGACGGACGGACAGACAGACGCTCGAGTGATCCTATAAGGGTTCCGTTTTTCAACTTTTGTACGGAACCCTAAAAACATGACAAATAATGAGAATGTGAAATTACGCAACAGTAACAAATTGACCCTGATGACGTTTTGCGAAAGTGACGTTCTGCATCACGACCCTCTATGCTTCAATGCGAATGAATGAATACCCAGAAGATTTGAGAAGTGAGGGAGGTTTTTGTGATGATTGAATAAAATAGTGCAGTGCGTGATTGTTGGAGTTATAAGCCTGTGCTGAACGGGATTATTATAACACCAGCCCTCAGGCTCAAGAACAATTGAAATAATAGGCTAATTGACTTTTGTACAGCAATTCGTTATTTGAGATTTAAACAAAAATGAATTTATTTACTCTCCACATGACAAAACAAGTGCTTTAACATACAAACATATTTTGAGTTCAGCATGTCTGTGAACGGCCTCTTTTAGTCCTAAGCTTTTATTTTAAATTACCACTAATTTATTCTGATTATGCCTAAGTATAGGCGATGTAATGAAGTGTGTTTATTTTTGGCTTATTTTATTGGTTTAAATCAACAAATGTATTGCAGATGGCGTAGCAGAGGCCCAACAGCCTGTGGCAGGAAGTTCACGGAACGGTAATGATGGCGAGCCTCAGAGAGACCCGCGTGCGCAGAGCGCTGACACAAGGCACCAGTGCCAAGTTTGTCTCAAGCAGTTTACGTGGAATAGTAAACTACAAACACACTTGAGAATTCACACTGGTGAGAAGCCGTATACATGTAGTCATTGTGGGAAACAATTTAGCCAAAAGGGTTATTTAGTGACACATTTAAGAACTCACACTGGTGAGAAAACATATACATGTAATGACTGTGGGAAGAAATTCCATCGAAGGGATAATTTAGAATCTCATGTAAGAACTCACACTGGTGAGAAACCACATAAATGTAATCATTGTGGGAAGCAATTTAATCAAACTAGTCATTTAAAAACACATTTAAGAACTCATACTGGTGAGAAACCACATAAATGTAATCATTGTGGGAAGCAATTTAATCAAACTAGTCATTTAAAAACACATTTAAGAACTCATACTGGTGAGAAACCATATATTTGTAATCATTGTAATAAGCAATTTAAAGAAATGGGTAATTTAAAAACACATTTAAGAATACACACTGGTGAGAAACCATTTGAATGTAATACATGTCATAGTAGATTTGCTCATAAAAATCTTTTAAATATACATTTTATAACTCACACTGGTGAGAAACCATATAAATGCAATGACTGTGGGAAGAAATTCAATCGAAAGGATCTATTAGAATCACATTTAAGAACACACACTGGTGAGAAACCATTTGAATGCAAGTTTTGTCACCGTCGGTTTGCTGCCCGCAGTACTTTATATCTACATCTGAGAACACACACTGGAGAGAAGCCGTATAAATGTAATATTTGTCCAAGTAGTTTTGCTCAGAACTGTACTTTACGTAAACATTTAAAATATCATACTGGTGAGAAGCCATGAATATGTAATTAAAAGTTACGCGAGACATACTTGGTATTGTAACCAATGGTTTCGCCCTTGTATATTTGGCCGGTATCGCCGACAAGTTTCAGCCAATTCAGAAGAAGGCGTTCATTTCCCCAGCAGAAAAGTGTCGATGAATGTTGACTAGATCTATACTATATACTAGAATTGTTGTTTAAAGCTGCCTTCAAATGTTTATCGATAAATTAAATTTGTGTATTAAGTAATTTTTGAGGAATTCGTCAAAATCATATTCCGCCAGGGAAACGTTAGAAACGTCCCTCAGTTTGTAGGGTCCTACTCACCCAGCTCTTGTTAAAGTAGGTGTGGGTGTATTAGGTGCTCAGCGGAGAGAGAGCGCTCAGGGCGAAAGAACACAACTCAGGTTACGATATTATGCTTCACACATAATTCTACACTGTTACTAGTTTAAAATACTTATACACTGTTAAGGCCCCACACTGGGCACACTAGCGACGCCAATACTTTTATTCCTGATACTTTACAAATAGAAAGAAATTCAAGAATGTAAATCATATAAGCCTTAGTAAATAACCTGAAGTATTTTTGATTTTGATTAAATCAGATTACCGCCAAAACGGCCGTTTTTGGCGGTAATCTGATTCTTATAATTCTCGCTGATTCTGATAATATTAAACATGATTCCAAAAATAGTTCAGGTTATTTACTAAGGCTTATATGATTTACATTCTTGAACTTCTTTCTATTTTTAAAGTATTAGGAATAAAATTATTGGCGTCGCTAGTGTGCCTAGTGTGGGCCCTTAATAGTAAAATAATATGGTAGGCGATAAAACAATAAGCAAAGGTCGAGTGGTCACGACCAAAATTATGAATGGAATCGAATGGAAATGACTGACTGATGAGTAAGGACTGAGAAAATAGAATTATTATTAGGTATTAAAAAGTAATTAAGATTCGAAATAAAAGTGGACAGGATTAAAAGGCCGGACACGACCCGATTTTGAAAAATCTCGTCGGTTTCTCTTGTGTATACCTACAACAGGTATGGATGAGTTCAATGCGTTGTGTATATTACGAAACTGCTTGTTGTAATGTAACATTAAGTTCAAAACGAATAAATGTAGCATCTTATTGTTTTGCGTATACTACATGTTGTTATTGTGACCGAGCGGTCGCTGCAGGCCGCGCGAAACCCGATACCTTACCTATTGTATTGCAAAGACGACGTTGTGAAATATCTGCCGTAATACAATTTTTAATTAGTTCGGCAGATAGGAAACTACATAGTTAATTTAGCTATAGGGAATCTATGTACTGTATACTATACAAAAACCGTTTCTTTCATGATTGATTTGTTTTATATACATTCATAATTAAATTGAATTAAATTTTCACTAATGTTACTGCTACTATTACGTAATTGTACCCTAGGCTAAGCAACTTGAGTAAATAAACGATTGATTGATTGATTGAATGTTCCAAATTGGTGGAGGGTGGAGGGAGAGTGACGTCATAAACATGGCCTCCGACGGTATTTGTTTTTTGTTAATTACATCGTACCTATTAGATATATTTGCTTGTGTGTGGTGTCATTTGAAAGCTTATTAAATGTTCTTTATTTTATTCTTGGACACCTTAAGCGTATCTATTATATATGTTACAGGAAATGTATGAAATCAGGAATTCTATAAAATTCCTAGGAAATCTATAGAATTCCGAAAATCGATCGGAAATGTATATAATAAATTTTATTTTACACATTTCCTAGGAATTCTATACAATTCCTAAATGGCAATAGGAAAAGTGTTAAATACAGGATATCGGCCCGTCACCGGGTATACGAGTGCGCGGGGGTTGGAGTATTGCGTCATCCGCTCGCGTGATCGCAGGGGCCAATCACAGCGCTGGGAGCGCACGCGTCGTGCGTAAGGGCTTCGTGAAATAGCTAGTAGAACGTAAGCATTTACTAAGTACGCACGTGCGTGGTTAAAGTTTATTATGGCGTCCGAATCTCGCATCGCGCTAATGAAAAATCAATTTTACGACGATTTAAAAACGTTCCGACAGTCAGTAAGTGCTAAGAATACTGTTTATATTGAAGATGGACGTTATAAAGTCTTGTTGGAAGAGGTCACTGCGGCAAAAACCAAAACAAGCAAGACTCCTCGTGATCATTGGTTGTTACGGCGATATGATGTGCTAACTATAGATCAAAAAAGCAAGCTTATATTTCCTGTGAAAGATGCTGGAAGCAATATACTATACTACGCATGTGACGGTGAGTTATTTGACTTATTGCACGAAGCACATCTAAAAATTGGACACGGCGGAAGAGATCGCATGATGAAAGAGGTATGGAGTCACTACAAAAACGTAACACGAAAAGATATAGAACTTTATATTCGCCTTTGTGAGCCATGTCAACAAAAGCAAAAAGGAATTAAAAAAGGTATTGTTGTGAAGCCTATTATAGCATCAGAGTTTAATTCCAGATGTCAGGTGGATTTAATTGATTTTCAGTCCCAACCCGACGGTGAATATAAATTTATACTTGTTTATCAGGACCATTTAACAAAATTTGTTGTTCTAAGACCACTTAAATCCAAAAGAGCGGAGGAAGTAGCGCATACCCTGTTAGACATATTTACGTTACTAGGCGCCCCGGCCATTCTACAGTCTGATAATGGTAGAGAATTTTCGAATAAAATTATTGAAAACTTAAAATCATATTGGCCTACCTTGAAAATTATCCATGGTAAACCCAGACATTCGCAAAGTCAGGGAAGTGTCGAAAGGGCGAATCAGGACATAGAAAATATGCTGACCACCTGGATGCAAGACAACGATATTTCACGTTGGAGTGAAGGTCTTAGATTTGTACAGCTGATGAAAAACAGGGCTTTTCACTCTGGCATCAAGCAGACTCCGTATGAGGCTCTTTTTGGCTGCAAAGTAAAAGTAGGCTTGTCGTTACCAAATGAATTTACGCACAGCGTAGAAACTGAAGAAGACTTGGAGAGAATAATGGTAAACCTTAACCAACGTGAAGTAGATTCTGAAGCCTTGGCGTCTGAATTCTCGGAAGTGGATAATCGGATCGGAGAGCCAAAACCAATAGATGTAAACAATCTGGAACAGTGTGAGACCGCCTCAATCAGTGCGCAAGATAAGATAGTATGCCGCGTTTGTTCACTAGAAACTTCTGGTGCTCATACATGTAGAGAATGTAACTACCCTATTCATGCGATTTGCGCAATTGCTGAAGAATCATATGAAGAAGGACATGGGTCTAAAGTACTATGCCCATTGTGCGCAAAAAATTCTGCAGCATTAACAAATCGGAAAAATGCGAAGGTAAATCTAGAACAGCAGGCAGAAAGAATGCTAAAAAAGAGTGACGAAAAGTTTCCTCCAGTATCTATTGGCACTTCTGTAAGGGTTTCTGTTCCAGAGGTTGATAGAGGACGTGGTGATGCACGAAATATTATAGGTGTGGTCTTGAATATTACTGATGACGAGTTTTATGAAATCGGCACAAGGAACGGAATCATAAAGCAACTATATTCTAGATCTCAGTTAAATGTTTGCCCAAGGAGTATTCTAGAAATAAAGGATGTACCCAGTACTAAAATTTCATTACGCTCCGTTGCGATCCAACAATCGACTGGAACCGGACAAGGTTTTAAAAAATGTTTATGCAAGAAAGGCTGTAGTTCATCAAAATGTTTGTGTTTTAAAAATAAAATGTTATGTAATTCTAAATGTCACTCCAACTTATCCTGCAAAAATAAATAAGTTTCTGCTTTTTATTATTTAATTTCATTTAACTACGTAAAATAAATGACTTTTTAACATGTGACAATATATTTTATTAAAAGTAATCTCCATATGGCTGCTATAAGACTACAATATCATTTAATCTTATTTTTACTTGACATTCAAAGAAAACAAACTATTTATGATATACCATTATACCTAATTTGTTAATTTTACTAATTAGTAGGAAAAGATAATTTTCTAAGTTTTAATCTTCAACTGTGACTTTATTTAAAGAAAGAAGAAAATACTAAATTCTATAGTTGATTTTTTGTGTTCTGATTATTTTATTGATGACCATATCATGACAATTTTAAAAGTTCAACTTTATTTTCAAACTGTCTTGTTAAATTAAAAAGTAAAGTTTTTTTTTTATATTGTTTAAGTCTTATAAAGACTTAATGTTTTATAATGTAAACAAATTGTGCCAAAAAAAGGTCCTAATGTCATGTTTTGTGATTATATTATGTTGTACAAGGCGTTACCAATGATTAATTTTAGGAAGACTTTACGTTTTATATTGTTAACTAATTGTGCCAAGAAATGGTCCTAATATCATGGCTTATGATTATTATTATGTTGTTTAAGGCGTTACCAATGATTATTTTAAGAAGACTTAACGTTTCATATTGTTTACTAATTATGCCAAGAAAAGTTCCTAATTTCATGACTTGTGATTATACCTATATAATGTTTTATAATGTGCGTGTGACCAATGATTATTTTAATTATTTCATAATAGAATTATAATTATAGACGGTATTGTATTAAAATGTTGAATAAATACTAGTTTGCGTAGATATTGTTTAATTTATTTATTAATTGTTTCGTTAATTGTACACATTTCCGTGAACCATTTAGGAGTTTTATACAAATCCTAGAACATGTATGCATTTCCTAGGAAATGTGTTTAATTATTAATGTTAAAATTATTATTATACACATTTCCTAAATAAGCCAGGAACTCTATAGATTTCCTAGGAATTGTACACAATTCCTAGTTTTCACAGATTTCCTGTAACATATATAAAAAAATATTTGGCAAAATGTGATATTTTCAAACCGATTTAAAAAATTAATCTTTTTTTACTGAGAAACCGCTAAACTTACGGTAAATTTGTTTTATATAAAAGATATGCAGAATTTATTAACTTGTTTATAAATGCTAGTTTCATTGAAATAGGACTTAAAATGACTGAGCTATGTCTAATTTTGTGGCGCAAGGAGCATGGTGTTGTACTGTAATTCCAGGGTACCATTAATCTTACCCTGGAAGGGTACATTACCCTTCCAGGGTAAGATTTATGTGACACAATTGCAATGTGCTTTTTTCATAATGCTACCTTAAGTAACTTAAATAAATATTTGTCCTGCATGTGCCAAAAACTATTTCATTATTATTTGGTCTCCATTACTAAGCTGCATCAAGAGTAGGTTTTGAAAAATGTTTCTGATATGTAAGCACTATGCATCTGAAATAATACATAATAATACTAGTATAGTAAGCTGGGGTGCTATTTTTGAACGCGTGACTCACTAAAACGCAAGTCGTGCACGACTACAAGTCACACTCATCTCCGAAGTCACGTAATGCTATTTGGCCGTATTTTTGAAACCATCAGTTGTGATGTAGTACAGCCAACTTTCATTAAAAAAATATTTAATTTCTTCTTATTTCACGCAGAATATTTTATAAACTTTTTTAAGGTTATTAAGGATTTTTAAAATGTTTATAAAGTGTAGCGTCGAATGGAACGTAAAATCATGACACATGAACTTCAAATGGCAGGTAGTCACTTTGACGTAAAGGCGTTCGTTGCTTGAGGAAGCGATAGGTATAATCCGCTCGTTGCAATCCTTCGTCAACGAACGATTCAAAAATGAGGCTTTTCTGAAACACTCGCGTCCAATCACTCGTTTAGTGAGTCACGCGTTCAAAAATAGCACTCTTGGATATTATAGTCAAGGTTAGGCACGAGGCGAAGCCTTCTTATGATAAACCGATGATTATAATAGACAGCTTATTGAGTACCAGGATCATACGATATTGTTCAATACATTTGCGATTACCATCAACCTAGAGAAGATTGCTGTTTAGCAGATAAATAATGTATAAAACCTTAGGATTAAAGCAGTTTGTAAAGGTAATATTAACAAAATAAACTTTATTTTTCCCCATAACAATACACTTAACTCAAATAAAACTAACAGTAATAAAGCATGTGCAGTGTTCATGCACACATTATAAAATCATCTAATTAGGTATCCTGAGGAGGACACCAAGCCTCCACACAGAAGGAATGAGTACAGATAGTGTTGGAGTAGCAAAAAACTAACTCTAGGATGTACAAGAATGTGTGGGAATAGAACAAAAAACTAAGCCTAGGATATATTGGGATTACAAGCGAGTTCATGTATTTTTTTTTTGGTGATGTTTAAATTAAACAATAATAGGAGACATTACCAAAGCGGAGCTTCAAAATATGATGGGTGTATTATTGTTGTTTTTGTTTTTCGTGTGTGTATGTGGCCAATATGATAGGTGTGAAGAACATCATGTATGTTGTAGTAATCATAATCTTGTTATCTAACTGCGTGAAGAGGATTGCTGTGACTAGTCCAACATTCATGTCTTGGGATCGGCAATGATGAAACAACCACTGCCACTGAACACAGGTAAACCCACGATAACATTATCGTCCGGAGAAATCTTCTGTATCAGCATATGTTAGGGATTGCAGCCTTTGATAATCCTTTTTAACATAAGTCTTTGTTAAGAGGAATTATACATTGAGTACAGTGCTATGCGCGTGTGCAACCGGACGCGCATCACTCCGCTTTCGAATTAATAATTTAATTCACGATACGCGCGGCATTAGCCGCTGCCCGCTATCGCCATGAGTTCCAAAAAACTCGTGGCAAACGGACTTCTGGCTTTCATGGACAAGCAACTGGATTGCATGGACGAAGTCAGTGTGATCCAGATCTGCAAAAATAATTGGGGAGAAGAAGAAATCCGTAGCGCGAAAGTGCTACTGTACGAGTCGCTCGAAATGATTGACCGAATGCCGTCTCGCCGAAGAGATGAAAAGGGAGAGAAGAGTCTCCAGGACATTATACCATTGTTCAAGGAGACCGACCCGGAAGAATGGCCCGTGGCGTTTGTAGTGACTTCGCAAGGACTTCACTCCATGCCCCCCGTGACTTTCGATCATGATGATGTCACCAGGCTCCTGAAGGATATTACGTCGTTGAGATCAAGCTTGGATGATTTGAAGTTTGAGGCATCTCAAACAGCAATAAATGATTTGATCGATGATTTGTCGAGCTCCGTGGCGCAGCGGTCAACACGCTAGCCTGCGACACGGGGGTCCCGGGTTCGATCCCCGGTCAGGTCAAGATGGAAAAAGATCTTTTTCATATTGACCTGGGTCTTGGATGTTTATCTATATAAGTATATATTATAAAATATAGTATCGTTGAGTTAGTATCCTGCGACACAAGTTCACAACTTACTGTGGGGCTAGCTCAATTTGTGTGATATGTCCCTATATATTTATTTATTATTTATATTTATTTGCGTACGGAAATTATTGAATTAAAAAACAATAAATCCGTATGTAGGTCACCCGATGCCTCAAATTCTAACTCGTGCCGTGATGCACTCGACGCAGCACTCGACGCCTCGCCGTCAAGTTTCGCGTCAGCGAAATTGGACTCATCGCCGGTCATCGCCATCGACCGCCTTGCGTCACCCCGCCCCGCACCTCGAGCGTCTCTCGCGCCCGTGGTGACGAACGTGAGCACGCCGCCATCTCGTGCTTACGCCGCTGCTGCAGGTCAACCTCCCAGAAAGCAGCAGTCTACTCAGCCTGGGAAGGAGTTAGCGCCAACTAAGGCGCTAGCTTCAGAATCAGTTCCTAAAAAGGAATTGACCGACAATGAGGGTTTCACCAAAGTGGAAAGACAGCGGAGGAAGCCCCTTTGTAGAAATAAGTGCGGAACAGGACTCAGCGATCTCAATATGCTGCTGCGTGCTGCTGTATGTATGTTAGACTTTAAGGTATTTATAATATGGGCCTCTGGTACTGTACACAATTGTAAATATAATACTATTGCCTGAAATAAATGATTATTATTATTTATATCAGAATCACATTCTGCTCGGCTACGATAGCAGGTAATAATGATAAACACGGACCTAAGTCAAGTGAATATCATGGTTTGGGGCAAAGACAATATAATATAGGCAAAGACAATATAATATTATTGTCTTTGGTTTGGGGTATCTGATTGAAGGAATTTTCTTACGATCCTACACGTGTTCAATATTACAGCTTTTTGCATTAAGAGGTATATGTGAGATGGTATATCGAGTTCCGAAAGAGATTGGTGGTGGTGTTTTGGAATAACTCCCGTTGTTGACAAAACTATTGGTATAATGGTTGCTTTCTGTAGATTCCACATCCTGCATAACATTAGCTACCTGGGGGGCTACCATAACCTCTTATAGCAGTATTATTTCAATATTACTTTTGAAATTCGTACCATGACGTATACAAAACAATATTACTATAATGTTGTTTTTACTAGCAGTTTTGGTGACGTCAGAGCAAATCATTCATTCATTTGGTACCATGAGCTGCTATTTGACAGTTAGCAATATTGTTTTTGTGTCAAATTAGCGATCTTAAAAAAGTTAGTTGGGTACGATGAAAACAAAACTTTTTTCCATTTTAGTTGATATTTTCATTATTATTTGTACCTTTACCACAAAATACATAATAGTATAAGCCTTTAACAACACTGTATTGTTCACATAACACTGAAATTGTGAGTGGAATTGTGTTAAAAGTGTTTAAATAAAGTATAAACAAGTGATTTAATAACAATCAATCAAACAGCTTATTTCTGCGCAAATCGTCATAGCAAGGTCAAAGAAATGGACAAAAATCTTAAGAAAACATTTCTGAAACGCGATGCGGCTATCGCTGTTTTATTTTCCACCATTAGGTACATCTACGAGAGAATCTTTAGGTTAGAACCTAAGAACCCAGTTGGAAAATACTCACAACAATTATTATTATAGATACCTATTGCAAGTTAAAGATCAAAATGTCTAAGTAAGAAGTGGTTTTCTTTCTTCCATCAATTACATTGGACTTTGATTAGTAAATATCACATGTTTACCAGGGATGTTTGGTTTGTTGTTGTTTATTTCATTGGTAAAAAAACCTGCGGCAGATTTTTCAAGGCGCATAGAAAGGCATTTTACTTAGCTTAACGACTGGCATCAAAAATTACAGCCATTACCTACCCTGAAATCTAGACTTACACTTAAGAACTTACTTTGGGGCTAGCTCAATCTGTGTGATTTGTCCGTATATATTTATTTTATTTACCTACTGTATGCACTTGCATAAAACCACAGATACTAGTATATACCTACTCCAACAGAAGAATTGCTTCTTTAATCTGATTAAAAATTATAAGAAGGACACAAAAATAAAGAATGCAACAATAATGTTCTAAAAATTTTAAGTAACACTACAACAATCATTTTGTTATTGTTTTAGGAGAATCCGCATTGGCGTATAAAACTGAGGAAGAAAAAGATACGCTCAAATGACCTGAGATACGCTCATGGATCGTCAATTGACATTTGTCATGGCGGCCGGCTAACGTGTCGGCGCTCTTCAATTTTAATTTAATTATGCCGTCGTGTGCGGTTCCCACATGCAGTAATGCAACCAGACGTAACAACAAAAATGACGGGATCACATTTCACGTATAATTAGAACATTTACAAGCTATATAAATCATTTACAGATTTAATTTTACAAATAATATTTTGCCAAAGACAATGTCCAGTCCATATGACGTTCATTGTAAAGTGTTGCTGTTCTATAAAATATTTTTACCCAGTATGTGAGAAAAACTGTATTTTATGATTAAATTTTTGGAAGTAGTATACTATAATATACCTAACTAATTATTACGTTTTAAGGCATCATGCATTTAGTCAATTTAGCTATTTAATAAAGAAAACGTTAAGTAGGTAAGTATTGAAGTTAAGGTTTTCATTATATATTTATGTTACCGGCCAAACCCGATTAATAATAATAATACAAATTGTCAATCATTATAAGTCAAAATAAATAGATACAATTCAAATACATACACACACAATTTTACTAATGTCAGGTTTTTACATTCTTCCGTGGTTAACTCATTCATAAATAGTAGCCTTGTTTAGTTTCATCGAATAATTTCATGTCAAATATTGTCATCCTCCAGGTAGCTCCGTACCGAATAATAACATTTATCTATAAGGAGCCTACATAACCTTCTTTTGAATATTGACACGGGTAGATCTTTTATCTCTTTCGGCAACTTGTTATAAATACGAACAGCCATAGGATAAGCATTTTGATCGTAAAGAGCTGAAGACACAACGGGCAAAACGAGCTTATCAGGGTATCTGCCACGATATTCCCGTGTCACATCACAATTTCGTCTAAATAATGTAGGATTTAATTTTACAAAGCAAGAAATTTCAAAAACATAAATTGATGGGACTGTTAGAAGATTTATTTTTTTAAAATTCGTTCTACAACTCGTTCTTTGAGGCAGATTGCATAACGATCTTATACAGCATTTTTGAGCAATAAAAACTCTATCCAAATCAACTGAATTTCCCCAAATAACAATACCATAACGTATTATAGACACCACATAGGCGTGGTATGCCATTAGTGCTGTCTTTATATCTACAGTGTGTACTAGCCTCCCTAAGACATAGGAGTAACTATTTAACTTTGCACATACATTTTGGATATGAGGTTTCCATGTCTTATTATTATCCAAAGTAATGCCTAAAAATTTAACCTCATTGCTTTCAGCTATAATTTGTCCGTCATGTTTTATTACAATATTCGCCGTCCTATTACTTCTTTGATTATAGAATTGGACAAATTTCGTTTTCTTTGCATTCATCTTCAAATTATTTTTATCTAACCATTTTGCAATTTCATTTAATGTATTATTGATGTCAATGTTATAAGTTGTCAATGAATTTGATAAATTTGGTATTACTATAGCTAAATCGTCAGCAAATAATGTGCTGAAATGTTTTGTAACTTTCGGAAGATCATTAATGTATAATAAAAACAGTAACGGTCCCAAGATGCTTCCTTGTGGTACGCCCATGTTACTAATTTTTTGTTTAGATTTAAAGGTTGTCTCATTGAGGTTGCTGTCCAAGTTTGTCAGCACTACTTGTTGGGTTCTATTTGTTAGAAATGATTCAAGCCAACTGTAAGCATTGCCACGAATGCCGTACTTTTCGCACTTCGAGAGCAATCGTTCATGTGACACGTTATTGAAGGCCTTACTCATGTCAATGAACATGGCCATTACTTCAATGCGATTATCTACATGCTCTAAAATATTATTAGTTAAAGTGAACGCTGACAGCAACGTAGATTTTCCTTTTTGGTATCCGTTCTGATTTTCATCTAGAATATTATATTTTTGAATAAATTTTACTAACCTAGCGTACATAGATTTTTCAAAAATCTTTGATAGAATTGATGTCAAAGATATTAGTCTAAAATTCTCAATATTCTTTGTGTTTCTTTCCTTAGGAAGCGGTTTTAAGATGGTCGTTTTTAGTTTTTCTGGAAATACACCCTGCGCGAAAGACAAATTTACTAAATAACTTAACACGGGTGCTAAAACATGCTTACAATATTTTATCATATCTGTTGGTAGATTATCATGACCTGCAGACTTTGTATTTTTTAACTCTGATATTATTTTTGATATCTCGTCTTTGTCAGTCGGAAATAAAAATAAAGTTTCATTTATATGTGAACAAAGATTTAGCGTATTTTTGGAATTGTTTTTATTCATTTCAATGTCAGAAAAAAAGTCATTAAAAATATTAGCTATGTCGATAGGTTTATTTATCTCTTTGTCATTTACTACTAATTTATCAATAAATTTACGTTTAATGTCATTATTACTTTTTATTAAGTTCCAAGACGCTCGGCAAATATTATTAGATTTATATATGTAATTGATATTTCTTAATTTTTGAGACTGGTTTATACATCTTTTTAAAATAGCTGAGTAATTTTTGTACTTTATTTTATTGTTTGTGTTTTTATTTTTATAATACGAAAACCTAAGTGCACGTTTAGTTTTACATGCTACACGTATACCTTTTGTTACCCATTTATTTCTTCTTGATTTAGAACTAACTTTTATTTTCTTAATGGGAAAACATAAGTTGAAAAACAACGTTAATAGGTCATGAAAATTATCAAACGCTTTATTTACATCCATTTCGTTATACACCTCTGACCATTGTAAACTTTCTAAACATTCATTAAATTTCCTTACATTTTCCACACTGAAGTCTCGTTTATAAATAAAGTAATGTAAAGTAAGTTTGGGTTTTTGCTTGGATATCGGAATTTCCACAGTTTGTGCCGTATTGTGGTCTGATAGGCCTAATTGGTGTATTTTACTAGTGGCGTTCGCTACATTACTGATAATTAAGTCCAAGCAGGCGTTCTGCCTTGTTGGTTCTGTAATGTGGGAAGTGTAGTTGTAGTTCCTTAACAGATTCAAAAAATCGTTTCCAATTTTATTTTGTTTTAAAGTGTCTATATTGAAATCTCCTACAATGATAATATTTTTCTTGTATTTAGATTTTAACTTAAATAGCAGTTTATCAAATCTATCAAGAAATATAAACGGGTCTGTCAGTTTATCGTTATTACTATAGGGTATTCTGTACAGACAAATAATAACACAATTGTGGGCTGGAATTTCTATGCCACAACATTCAAAATATTTCTCAGTCGACATTTCCTTTAAAAAGCTTAATTTTTTAAATTCTAAATTATCCCTACAAAGAATACATACACCTCCGCGTTTTTTATATTTTCTCGAATATGAATCGGCTAACACAAATTCAGGAAGTCGTAAATTTGTCTCATTTCCCTTCACAATAAAAGATTCCGAGAAACAAACAATGTCAACATCTTTATATGATTCAGAAAGTTCCATCAAAGTAACTATAAACAATTCTTGCTTAGAGAGAATACCTGGTATATTTTGATGGAATATCACTAATCTATTGTCCTCGAAAAAAATTAAATTTGTTTGTAATATCATTTGCAGTGTGTTTATCCGATGGCTTATTCTTATCAATAACAGGATAAAAATAGTCGAGTATAGTTTTCTTAACAATAGTTTGTTTGATATTGGTGCATTTATTTATAATAGGGAAGTAGTCAGTAATTTTACGGTTATAAGCTGTTTTTGTTTCAACAGAACTATTGTGCACCTGACAATTTTCCTTGTACAATTTATACACATTCTTTATATATCTGGTATTGTACTCGTCATAGTCGATTTCGGTATTTAATTTAATCGATATACATTCTATTAGTCCATGATTTTTACAGTGGTCAATAGTTAAGAATTTACAATTAGGATAATTACTCACAATCATTTGTAACTCATAATTCAACTTGTCAACATTTAAATAATTGTTGTATGGAACGCTCAGTAATATAATCTTATTATTTTTTAAAACAGACAGAAGCTTACATAGTTCAAAAATAATACTAAACGGATTTTTATCTTGCGTACCTATAGATAGGATTATTATGTCCTCTTTGGATAGTTCATAATGATTGCAACTACTCATGATTTGTCCTGATGTTGCATAGGGCTTAATAAAAGCATCGATATCATATGAATCGTTCCACGTTCCATATCTCAATTGAGTCATTTTTTCAGCTAGCCCTTTTATTTCTTTGCCTCCTAATACGTGTATCCTGCGTCGTTTAATAGTTTGACAGTCTTGTACCGTAGATTTATTTGGTTGTTCATTTTCCTCGTGGTAAGCCATACTGCGATCTGTTTTATCTTTGAGTAATTTTTGTGGTGAATTTGCTTGAGAAAAAATGTCCTGCGAGAAATCAAATTTCGTTTGATTATAACTTTTCCTTTTATCGTTTACTGTCGAATTATTCTTTTTTCTATTACTCGATTCCGTGCATATAAGAGTCAATTTTTTAATTTTAAATTCATATTCCTCAATAGTATTTTTTAATGTAGAATTTTCTGCAAGAATATTACATATCTCATTATCCGATATTTTTAATTTTTCTTTTAACAATTCATTTTCCTTTTTTAAGTCTTCCAATTTATTTATATCAGTAGAATGCACAAGTGGACAGCTTCTGTTCAGAACAGTAGATGCTTCTTGAGTATCTCCTTGAGGATCATCCACTTCGTCCGATAGAGAATCAAATGAGTTGGAAAGTTCTAGATTTAATTTATAGTTATTATTATTTCGTAAGGTAACATTTTCATGCGTCGTTTTAACTGATGACGAAGACTCTGCAGTTGGAGTAGAGGATTGTGTTACAGCTTTATTATTTTTCTTAGATTTATTTAGGCATACAGCACACATCCAATTTTTTTTATTTTCTGTTGTCATTATCCGAAATCTACTGAAAGTAACATTTGTGCAATCCAAGTGGAATATTTTATGACATACTAAACATGATAAATACTGTCTATTTGAAATCACAGTAAAACACTTTGCACAGTCTTTCTTGCGCTCACTAGGAGTACTTGAATCTTTTGAATTGTTCATCATGATAATGTTAATTCGAGAAAAATTATACTTGGCTATACGTATAGTTTAGATTTCTTTGCCTTATCTCTATTTTGTTAGTCTATGACCATTCGTACAAGATGTCAATGTCAAGTTCGCAAATTCAAATGTCAAATGTCATTACAGTTCTTGATATAAGGATGATTGATTGTTGTTGATTGTAGATTGGTAACGACGGTTTTAAAATGTAAACAAACTCTAATTGGTCAATATAATGATGAGATACCGTGCCAAATTTTCAAAAATATTCGGTTACTTAATCTCGTCGATTTTCTTTATCCAATTTACAGTGAAAGTGCAGTGTTATTGTGAAAAACTATGTGATCATACCTTGCGCCTGCACTTGGAGGTTAGGTTCTGCTATAGTCCATTCTCCTTTAGCACTTAGTTTTGTATTTATAGTTTATTAATATCGAGAGCTCAATTAGTACGTCTTTCTCATTTGAACTTTTTGACATTTCAAGACAAACTGTCCTGGGCGTGTTAGGATAAACTAGGTTTGTCCTGAAATCTTTAGGATAAACTAGTTTGACCTAGAAAGAACTGAATTTGAATATGATTAAAATCTTTTTAGTAGCTTTAAGGGGGCATCGAACACCATAGTAACGTAATTTGGAATACATATTGAAGGAGGAGACTTTTCATAAAAAAATCGACTTGGATGGCGTTTTATAGGTTTTTGTGGTGTAGAATTCAAAAATGACGTTAGTTTTGGAATTCAAGATGGTGGATGCGACATTTCGTGAAAATCGACATGGGTGTCGTTGTGTTGGTTTTTCTTAGTGTAGATTTCGAAAATCACGTCAATTTTAGCATTTAAGATGGCGAACGCGACCTTTCATACAAAATTTACATGAGTATCGTTATATGGGTTTTTCGGGTGGAAAGTTTTGAAAATGAAGTCAGTTTAAGAATCCAAGATGACGAAAGTGACTTTTCGCACCAGTTTGGAACTCTCCCAAAACAGTGGTAATTTTCGAAATCTACACCAAAAAAAAACAATACAACGACATCCATGTTGTTTTCACGAAATGTCGCGTCCACCATCTTGGATTCCATAAATAAAGCCATTTTTGAAATCTACACCCCGAAAAAAACCTATAAAATGACACCTATGTCGATTTTTCATGTGAAGTCGCTTCTTCGAATTCTACACCTCGAAAAACCCACGTATGTATACACAACTACACATATGTCGATTTCGCATAAAAAATTGGGTGCGCCATCTTGATTTCAAAAATGAGGTCTTTTTAGTCATCTTTACCAACCAATAGCAACTAAACAATTTGAAAAAATATTCAGAAATCAGTCAATCTTAGGCCAAACTAGTTGGCCCTAAAGATTTATGACAAAATAGTTAGTATGTCTTATAATCGGGTGTGCCCAGTAACATATTATATAAGGGAGGCACTAATTAGATATTACTTGGCACAATAACACAAACAATTGGGCATATAAAAACTAACAAATTAACTCAGGTGTTGTTAATGTGGTTCCCAGGAAATGTTGTCAGGTAGACAGAGCCGAAAGTCATAAGACTTGGCCACTTTTAGCATCATATTGGGCGTAAAGGTGGAAAGCGGAATCAAAATAGTGATGAGTTGCTAGCCGCATCGCCTATTGATGTGATTCCTTAGATTTTTGCCCAATCCCTTGACCGGCTTTACGGTCTGCGCGGGAAGAAAAGCAGCTGGTATATTCTATGTTTTTCTTTTCTCCCAAACCAGCATGGAAGATTTTTTTTTAAATAACTAAATAATATTTTATAGGATTTAGACGTTATATATTATATTCTTGGTTCAAAAATATCACATTAACTTAATTCAGACAATTACACAAATATTTATAATTTTCCCCAAGTGTATGTTAAAAACTTATAATCTAGCAACACTAAGCGGGTGTGAAACGCGCGGGCGCGGGGGATTATGCCGCGTCTTTGGACACAGTTCGATGCTTAAAAAAATGACAGAAGACTCATTCTGGATTATTTTACTATTCTGAGGGTTAGGTATACGCCGTCGCTATTTCTCTATGAGAGTTTCAGAATTCCCATCATCATCATCGAGAAATCAAGATCACTTTTTTTCTCGTAGATAGGTACATGACACGTTATACGACTGAAAAAAACACTGAAAATTCCCAAGATAATACAAAAATAACTGTAAGAAAAAATTGTCGTCTTTGTATTGTTAGTTTTTCTTCATAAATTCAGATTTTCACGAAATCACGCCACGCTTAACGCACACAATAGAGAATTCACTTATTAATTTGGTTTTAGTATCATACTTTCATGGGAAAACCGAAATTATATTAATTTTATATCTTCGAGATCGAGACTAGGTACAAACAAGCAAGAGGCGCGCCAACGGCATGTCTTGAAAAAAGGGCTCCGTTTTACGCTAACAAATACAAGTTTTCTTTAAAACAATAATATTATTTTAAGTATTTAAAGTTATCTTTTAAAAATACATTTCAAATATTTAAATTAGACAATATAACTATCAAACATAATTTATTTATTAAAATTCAAATTGTATTTGTATAAAAGAAGACCAATGTGAGTAATGGATCGGAACGCCGCGTAAAAAGGACGGAGTTATACAAATTGCAAAGCGTCGTCTCGCTCTCACAATCGTCAAGGAATAGAAATTCATTCGTTCTTTCCTAATACTAGGCAGGAATAAAACAATCTTGTTTTAAAAGTTCATGGTACGATTTGAAACAATATTACAATAAGCTTGAAATAAAACGGACCGAAACCATGATGGTTTTGTAAAAGTTCATGGTAGGCCCCCTGGTCTTGAATGGCGATCATAAAACCCTCAGTTTCTGGAAATAATTCACCACGCACATTATTGTAATTCACACGACATTGTTTCATCGAACGCAAGGCTTAACCTTGCGTTCGATGAAACAATGTCGACGTTGGGTTGGCATAAGTCGTGGCGATGTTTCTCATGTAAGGATTTTCTGGCCCATTCATCTATTTTTGTCAGTCTGTCTGTCTGTGTTTCATTCTTCGAAGACGACCGACCGAGGCGACCTATCACCTAAATTTAAGGGTGTGTTTTTACGGTCATTTCGAACAATAGCATTGTGTAAGGTCGATGTTTCAGTTTTGTCAAAAAAATATTTTCTGAGGGATTGAATTAGCTTATTTTTTTTTATGGAATAGGACGACAAACGAGCAAGCGGGTCACCTGATGGTAAGTGATCTCCACTGCCCATGGACAACTGCAACACCAGGGGTGTGACAAGAGCGTTGCCGGCCTTTTAAGAGAACGTAGACTCGTCTTTTGAAGGTTCCAATGTCATATCGATCTGGTAATACCGCCGCTGGAAGTTGATTCCACAGTTCGGTTGTACGTGGCAGAAAGTTTCTTCTAAAACGTACAGTGGTTGACTGCCAGTTATCCAGGTGGTAGGGATGAAACTTTACTTTCTGTCGGGTAGTACGGTGGTGAAACTCTGCGGCAGGTATTAGGTTGAACAATTCCTCGGAGCATTCCCCATGATAGATGCGATAAAGAATGCACAAGGATGCGACATCCCTACGCAGAGCCAGAGGATCGAGATGCCCGACGATCTCGTCGTCAACTAAACGAATCGCACGACTCTGAACGCGGTCAAAAGGAAGGAGTTGGTATCGCGGTGCCCCAGCCCAGAGATGGGAACAATATTCCATATGCGGCCTTACTTGTGCTTTATAAAGTCGTTACATCTACGATACCTCTACCTCCGTCGTTTCGTGACAAGGTCACCCTTTGCACGCATGATCTTGGGTGATGCTTCCTATGCCGTGTCATAAAGGTATTGATTTTACCTTTGCAGACTTACCAATTCTGTTTTTGACCAGGAAATAATTCCAAAGGAGTACGTTAGAACTGGAATCGCGAAAGTGTTTGACCGCAGGGAAGAGCCACATACTTGAAAGCTGCAATTTTCATGGGTATCTACCAACCTACAATCCTACTAATGTATTTTTTTTTTAAATTGATAACATGTGACTATTTGAAAGTCTCGTTCCGCCTCACAACCACGCTAACGCTGGCTGGCTTGGACACTACATGTAATGTTCCACGTGCCAGGCGTACCCGCGGCCGACGTGCATCAGACACGGGACTCCGACGACGCGGGGGCGCGGGGCGGGGGACACGACACGCACGGTGAGTCTCTAAAGTACTCTAAACCCCGCATAAGCGTTGTAAGTTTCACACACTACTGTCTTATTTTGAACTAGATTTAGAGATCTAGGTTGGTGGCTGTAGGTAGTGGTAGTTGGACAACCCTGAGCAGCCAGGATTGAAGGCATCTAATTGAATTTAGCAGATAGAATATCTATTTTGGGTCCAAGGGATTGGTGTGGACGAAAAAGATCCATACTTGGCAGGTACATTGGAAGTCCAATGGAGCGCAACACTGCCACTTATGCCGGCAGGAGGCCATCTTCATCGTGGAGATCCAATGTATCATCGAAATTTAGTTTCTTCGCAGTTAAGGATATTTATTTTTAAAATTATTATTTAATAAACAATTAAATTAGTGTTCTGTACAAAAAATTATAAGGATGGAACACAATGATCACTCGTACGTCTGTCTGCCTGTCTGTCCGTGTGTCACAGCCAATTTGCTCCGAATCTACTGATGACCCAAAAACAGATGTGCAAAGTAAATTATAGGTATATTTTTTTAATAAGGGTATCTGGAGACGAAGTAGAAATATAAAAAAAAAACTTAAATCTTACTGTGTCACATAATTATTAAATGAAAGGGCTTGTTATGAGGATCTCAAATATATTTTTGTTATTATTGTAAAATAGTTTTCATTTATTTAAGAAAGGAGACGCAAATATATTGCAGATGGTGCATCAGAGGGACAACAGCCTGTGGCAGCAACTTCTCTCGGGCCGTTAGACGATAACAGTACACTACAAACACACCTGACTCACACTGACGAGAAACAACTTGAATGCAAAAACCGTGGAAAGCAATTTTGTCAAAAAGATGATTCAGAAGTTTATGTGAAAGATGACATCAAGAATCGATTTGAGTGTGACGTTTGTCGACGTCAGTTTAGAACAAAGGCTTCTCTGATAGCTCATTTACGAACTCACACTGGTAAGTAACCGTTGATTTAACTCTGTAATGCAATTTCGTAAAAAGGCACATTTAGGAACTGTGTGTGAAAAACCATTTGTATGCAATGTTTATGCAAATATATTTAGAATTGTCATCGTGTGTTTGCCGACCACAGTACACTCAGTAGACACGTTAGAGACATTCCTGGTGCGGACGACGGTTTAGTTCTTTTTTTTAGGGCATGTATTTAAATGATCGTTTTAGTTTTGCAAAAACAGCAAAGAAAAAATCTAAATGGTCATCTATTTTATTGATTGATCCTCTTTCTTTGAGACATAAAATAAATTGAATCGATCTATATTTTAATCTCTTTATAACTACGCAAAAAAAATGAGATGTAGAAATAACGTTTGATCGTTACTTGTTTGTATCCAAAACTAAGAGATATGAGCATTAAATATAAAATACTTTTTACATAATCGATCTATCTATATTTTTTTTGTATATATCTACAAAACACTTCAGAATAACGCGGCAATTTCGTTCCTAGCGCTTCGTCGGCCGCTGCCGCGGCACGCTGGCTTCGCTCGCTCGCCTCGCGCGTACTTGGTTTAAGTAGAACCTAACGTTCGTCGCTTCGCTCCTCGCAACCTACCCCTAGTTTCCGTTACCAGTTCCTTTCTCAAACCATATGCCTAACCATCAGAGACGAACTTTTATGATAAAAATATAACAAAATAATAAAGTGGAGCCTAACTCTTAGAAAAGCAATGGTGTTGTGATATGAAGATTAACGTTGCAAATGTATTGCAGATGGCGCGGCAGAGGGCCAACAGCCTGTGGCAGGAAGTTCACGGAACAGTACTCATGGCGAGCCTCAGAGAGACCCGCGCGCGCAGAGCGCTGACACAAGGCACCAGTGCCAAGTTTGTCTCAGGCAGTTTCGATGGAAGAGTACTCTACAAACACACATAATGACGCACACTGGTGAAAAATCACATGAATGCAAAAAATGTGGAAATCAATTCCATCAAATGGATAATTTAGAAGAACATTTAAAAACTCACTATAAGAAGTCGTTTGAGTGTGACATTTGCCATAAACAGTTTAGTGCAAAGCACTCTTTAATAGTTCACTTACAAAAGCACGCTGGCGACAAACCGTTTGAATGTTATGTTTGCCATCGACGGTTTGCGTACTGCACTTCATTACATAGGCATTTGGCAACACACAGTGGAGCGAAACCATTTGAATGTAATATCTGTCATAGTCGGTTTGCAAGTAGCGGTGCACAACAAAGGCATCTAAGAACTGGCATATGTGAGAAACGACACGAATGTAATGTTTGTAAAAAGAGTTATACTAGTAAGAATAATTTAAAAATTCATTTAACAACTCACACTGGCGAGAAACCTTTTGAATGTTATGTTTGTCGTCGTCGATTTGCCGACATCGCGCACTTAAATATTCATGTAAAACTTCACACTGGTGAGAAACCATTTGAATGTAATATTTGTCATCGTCGATTTGCTCAAAACAGATATTTACATAAACATTCAAAAACTCATACTGGTGAGAAACCAAATAAATGTAAGTATTGTGGAAAACAATTTAGTGAAAAATATTGTTTAACAACACATTTAAGAACTCATACTGGTGAGAAACCATATAAATGTAATAATTGTGAGAAGCAATTTAATCAAAAAATTCATTTATAAACACATTTAAGAACTCACACTGGTGAGAAACCATTGGAATGTAATGTTTGTCATCGAAGATTTTCTGACTCCAGTGCTTTCAGAAGACATATAAGAACACACACTGGTAAGATGCCATTTGAATGTAATAAGTGTGGGAAGCAATTTAACCAAAAGGATCATTTGAACAGTCATTTAAGAACTCACACTGGTGAAAAACCGTTTGAATGTAATTTATGTGGGAAGCGATTTGCCGAAAAGGGTACTTTGAATAGTCATATGAGAACTCACACTGGTGAAAAACGGTTTGAATGTAATCATTGTGGAAAGCAATTCGCCCAAAAGGGTCAGTTGAGAAGTCATTTAAGAACACACACTGGTGATAAACCGTATGAATGTAATATTTGTCGCAGTCGATTTGCTTGGAACAGTGCATTACTTAATCATTTAAGAACTCATACTGGTGAGAAAAAATATCTGTGTGATAATTGTGGGAAGCACTATAATCATAAGGTTACTTTAATAAAGCATTTGAGGACTCACACGTGAGATATCACAAATGTGAATGTAATGTTTTCTTTTTAATTAACCTCTTATGTCTGTTATATAACTGCTGGCAAACATCTCTCCCATTTCCTATATGAATGTAATACTTTTCTATCTACGATACATGGCGAAATTTTGATCGTTCTGGACCCTTAAAGGGGTGATTCAGCCCGTCGATATGAACCATTTTTCCTAAGGGACCAATGCTGGAAACTCAAATTTTATTTCGACAATTTGTATAGGAATGGCGAAATTTTTTTCGAGTTTACAGCATTTGTCCCATAGGAAAAGTTGTTTATATTGACAGGCTGAATCACCCCTTTAATGGTCCGGAACGATCAAAATTTCGCCATGTATATTGATGTTATAATTATATTGTAGAAATAAAATTCAACTTTCTTTATGTGTAATAAAATATCAAACATTTAAAATGTTATTTCATTAAGGTTTCAATACCCTTTTGACGATCTCTGTGGCGCAGCGGTCAACACGCCAGCCTGAGACATGAGTCCCGGGTTCGATGCCCGGTCAGGTCAAAATGAGAAATGATCTTTTTCAAATTTACCTAGGTCTTTGATGTTTGTTACCGTAAAACGGGGTGAATAGAAACAGTTTCAAACTTTGCCTTGATATTTCAATTTCTTCCCAAATGTAAAATATAAAATAAATGAAATTATGTAGAGTCTCGTTTCCTATATTACACTTACAAATCATCAGAAAAGTGTTATTTGCTCTAAAAACAACGCAAATCGCAGAAATGTGTGTCGTTTCTATTTACCCATGGAATGGGGTCAATAAAAACGACATATGGGGTAAATAGAAAAATCGCTTAGGGTTGTCACTCTTTACCCGACTGACCCACTCAGAAAGAGGATAATGTTTTTCGCATGTATTAATGAGTACCTATGTCCATTAATAATAATTGCAAAATTTACATAGGTATTTTTATTTTTTAAACAACTTTCGAGATCTTAATCTTTGTTAAGTAATTGCATCACATAGGTAGATAAGTATTAATAACAGCTTCATTTATTATATCATCATAGTATTTTTCATATCTTTTGCCCTTAGGGTCAGGTTTATAACCACGTGGCATGCCGGTTGAAACCTACAAGAATCTTATTCCATTACACATCCTACCAGCGTACTTACCTATCCTACCTATCAGTACCTACAACTCAATTCTTATATAAAACTAATAGATAATGTTTTGGTGGCAGCCCTAACAGTCGTATTTCTATTCACCCGTTTCTCGTTTCTATTTAACCATTTCTCGTATCTATTGACCCCTTACTACGTATCTATTAACCCCATTCGTCGTATCTATTCACCTCTTTCCCGTTTCTATTAACCTCACAATAAAAAGAAAAGTGACTTGGTTTTTAAATTTACAATTTAATTGAAAATACAATCACGTTTGGACTTACTTTCGTATCTAACGGAATCACTTGTTTGTTTTTCGTATGTGTAAGTGGCCAACACTGGTGTCAGATTTTTCAAGCTGCCTTAAGGCATCTGACATAGCTTAACGACTGCCATCAACGATGACAGCCGGGACCAACGGCTTAACGTGCCTTCCGAAGCACGGAGGAGCTCGAGATATTTTTATGCCACTTGCGGTCACCCATCCAAGTAGGGACTGCACCAGGGGTTGCTTAACATACGTAAGCGCTCATAGAGCTCACACCCACTGGACCATCGGGCTCCTCGGAATCCGACGGAATCACTAGAAACTGGTAAATATAATTAACACCAAGAATGCTACGAAAACTGCGTTTTTCAAATAGATAGGTATTTGGGAAGTTTTTAGGCGCTCAAACCATCGCTATTCGAAAGGGTAACTTCAATGTATTTTTTTTAAATGTCAGCTTTATCAAACGTCAATTCAGTGTTTACAGTTTAATTTAAAAATGTTACAAGTTTAAAAAAAAACAGTTTTTGGGTAGATTTTGCTTTCAAAATATTTGACAATCGTGTGTGGAAAAACTTTTTTGGTTTTGTTTCTATTCACCCCGTGAATTCTATTCACCCCGTTTTACGGTACTAGCTGTTTCCCGCGGCTTCGCCCGCGTAATATATAGCCTATGGCCTTCTCGGTACCCTAACCTATGTGTATGCAAAATTTCATGATGATTGGTTCAGTATATACGACGTGAAAGCGTAACAAACAAATAAACAAACAAACTCACTTTCGTATTTATATAATATTAGTTAGGATTGAATGAAACTTAATTTATTAAAAATATATTATAAATAATTGAGTTAGTATCCCATATTCTTAACCACTCTACGCTTATTGTACAAATTGAAGCAATTTTCTCGCCACTTTTTCCGTGTAAAATTATAGCCTATGTCGCCCGAATATAAATTATCTTTCTGTAGGTGAAAGAATTTCGAAGTTTCTTCCACCTATAGAAGTTTCAAACCCTTATTCTTTTATTTTTGTATCATCATCATCATTTCGTGTAGGTGACATGACACGGTCAGTCGACCATGCACACCCTGGTGTCAGAGTTCTTCGGCACCGCCTCTCGGCCTCTGACGTGACCTCTATTTTTGGTTAAAAAATGTAAAACGGTTAACAGAATACGGTTACGGTTAAAGAAATTTATTCTCATAAAAGAATCTACAAAATTCACTTACAATGAGAACTTACAATTTTACATTTAGTGGACGCGTACAAATTGTCGGTAGGTAAACAATAAACAACATTCGCTCCGTGCTGGCTGCGTGCTAGGAACTAGTTAGTAATAAATATCTGCATCTTCGATACACAATAACAATGTGTCACTGTGTGTGTGTGTGTGTGTACTGTATTGTCTATCTTTCTACGATGTGAATGGAATAAGCACAACTAGATGTGGCTTGCGTTACTTACGAGCATTGAAGCTTAAATTTAAAATTTTTGGTTCTGCTCTCATAATCTACCTAACTAAGTAGTTCTAACAGTGCCAAGTCAAGTGGCTATGACATTCGGACAGAGACAAAAATTACGAATCTATAAGAGTTCCGCTTTTGCCGTTCGCCTGCGGAACCCTGAAAAAGATTCGTGGGAATCCATCCATCCAAACTGAAACTAAGAAACATCATCGAAGCTGGAATCTATAGGTAGATAATAGTTTTGTTATGAAAAGACACCCATATATTTAGGCTCAATTCACACAGAGATGGAAGCGGTGGAAAGCGGCGCGTAGCGGCCGGCTCGGAAGAGAAGGCTCGGGAATGCTTGCGCCCGCCTGCGACTTCTCGCGCCCGCGCGCGACTGACCACGCTATTCTTATGCCAATTCCAGCGACCGCTCGCGCCCGCCTCCGGCCGCCCGCGCCCGCACGCGCCCGCACGCGCCAGCCAGAGCAGTCGTGCGCCGACGCCGCGCGACAACCGCTGGAGGGCTCGCGAAGTCTCGAGCATTTCCGCGCCGTTTTCCACTTTTTCAAGCAATTCCTTGTATTATAGTCAACGCGATAAAGTCTAAAATTATATGACACTGAAATTGCTCTCCGCTTTCCTTCCGCGCGCTTCCATCTCGGTGTGAATTGAGCCTTACTCAAACACATTAAAACGACAGCAAAAGATGTTGCTTAGCCACTGATTTTCAGCTACCACCAATGAGACTGAGATTCACATGGATACATACAGTCCGAATCAAACCCGGGCGCAGCCGGGTAGAGCTGCTAGTAGGTATAGAATAAAAATACCTACCTACCATGTTCCTGCCCTACTTTGGGGAGTCGAATGCTTGAATGGTTTTAAAATGAAATTATTAAAAACAAAATTATAAGTAAAAAAAAGGTTAAAAAAGGTCAAGCTGACAGTTGAATTTTTCATGTTTTACTTAATTTCATACCTAATTTCATTGTAAAATTCGCACATATTCTTTATGAATTTCGTTTCCTGTAGCCGTGGGCAAGGTCCACAAGGTCTACAGCAATAAAATTGGGAAAAAGAACCCCTATTTATGAGAAATACTTATAAGAAATATTTGCCCATACATTGTGACGTTTCATTGTCAAGAACCAATTCAAATCAATAAATTAATTATTTAAGATATCATAGTTTGCCCTGTGGAAGTTTTACTGCCGTATTCACACCTTCACACAAAGCAAGTCTACCAAGATACTGAAAAAACCAGATCCGTTAGCTATGGTTAGGACTGCGCCACGCCTGCGCCCTGCCGTCAAGAAGCCTGCGCGATGGTCAGAATCAGAAAGCTCGAAACAATAGTCAAAGAGTGACAATAGAATTGTAAAAGTGTCATTTTTGTTTATACTTTTTTAAATTTATTATTTATGCTATAAGTTTTACTTTTAAGATATGTTTTAAATTTCACAAGTAAGTAAGTACACCTGTTCTTTGTTTTTATGTCTATACGCGGGAGAGTGCCGTCCTGTGACGACTTCTCGAGTCAGGATACATCTTCTGGGAATTTTATTCAGTGTACTCAATGCTCCCAGCCTCGGTTCTTCAAGGGACGAAGAGGCCTTAATATTCACCTGTCTAGGGTCCATAAAACACATTCCGATAATAATCTTTCAACATCTGTCCCTACACAATCTTCAAACCAACCTAATGTCATTCCCCCATCATTCGCGTCCGCTGCCGGCCAACAATTACATGAACTTTTATCAAAATTCAAAAATTCACTTCCCATAGTTAAACGCATTCCAAAAGGAGCACGCCATACAGTTTCAAAAAACCTAACTGATACGATTAGAAGAACCGTTCTTGAAAATTCTATCCAAGCCTGGGAGCATTTGCTCACCTTCGCATATAGAACTCTTCATGTCACAAGTAAAAACTCATGTAGTAATCAAAATTTAACTTCAAAAATTAAACAAAATTGTATCAACCCAAATCCCTGTCCATTTCGGCCAATACAAGCTTTCTCAGGTAATAGCAAAAATTTTATACGACATGTAGAGTCTAAGATATGCGATGGTGACATCAAAGGAGCCGCTAGAATACTTTTCTCAGATGATGCAGTTCCCCCTAACAGCCCTGAAACCCTTTCCGCCTTACATGATAAGCATCCACCTTCAGCTGAGAACTCGAACCTTCCGGAGCCACCCAACAACTCTGATATGGCCCTTCAAGCTACTGAAGAAGAAGTATATAGGGCTGTGATGTCTTTTAAGAGCGGATCAGCCGGTGGTTTAGATGCATTGTCACCGCAACACCTTAAAGATCTTTTATGCGGTGACAGTGCCACGGGCGGGTCGCTTTTGAGGGAACTCACTGCCCTTATTAACTTGATGTTAGCAGGGAGGGTCAATGAGAGTGTCACTGGGGTTCTTTATGGGGCCAATTTATGCGCGCTTAAAAAGAAGGACGGCGGAATCAGGCCGATAGCCGTGGGAATGAGTTTTCGTCGGCTGGCGGCCAAAATTTGCTGTAAAGCAGCCGCTGCAACCCTTGGAGACTACTTCAAGCCACTTCAGTTAGGTTTTGGTTCCAAGGGTGGTTGTGAAGCCGCCGTCCATTCTTTGCGTAGCTATCTTAACCTCCAGAAAGGGGAAGTTCTGCTAAAGGTGGATATCAAAAACGCTTTCAATTCGGTAAATAGGGACATCATGCTGACACAAGTCAAAGACAAAATTCCTTCATTATACAACTTTCTTTGGCAATGTTATAGTAAAAATTCAAACTTAATCTACCAAAACCACGTTTTATCTTCAGAGGTAGGGTGTCAGCAGGGTGATCCCCTAGGTCCGGTTATTTTCAGTCTTGCCATACATCCCATCATTCAGAAACTTAATTCTAAATTTAACACATGGTTCCTAGATGATGGAAGTTTAGGAGACACCCCTGCCATAGTTCTAAGTGATTTGGATCTTCTAAAACGGAACCTTGAAATCGTTGGACTTAAACTAAATTTTGGTAAGTGTGAACTTTTTATTGATGAGAACATGCCTTTATTAGAAAAAATTCAAACTGTTACTAGTTTTAATAGCCTAGCTCCACAAATTCAAATAGTAAATAAAACCTCACTCCGTCTCCTAGGCTCCCCAATCTTCGAGGAATCATTTCAAAATTTTATTGATGAAAAAATTTGTAATTTCCAATCCGCTGCCGCCAGACTTTCGAATATTCATACGCATTTTGCTTTTACTATTCTAAAACACTGCCTTTTCGTTCCAAATTTTACATACAATTTACGTTGTAGTCCTTTCTGGAAATACCCGGACCTCCTCTCAAAATTAGACAATGTCATAAAAGACTCATTATCATCTATTTTAAATATCGATTTGAACCATCATCATATTTGGGAACAGGCCTCTTTACCTATTAGGTTGGGAGGCCTAGGAATTCGCAAAATTTCTAGTGTTGCCCTGCCTGCTTTCTTGTCCTCCGCTCATGGCGTTCATAACTTATTCATGAAAATTTTAAAAACATCTCATCTCGAAGTCACTGGCTTGGCGGAGGCCAAAATCGCGTGGTCAGAGCTATCTCAAAATTCTAAATTTCCAGATCACCCTGCTTCACAGAGGCAATGGGACGAGCCGCTTTGCAGACTTGTACAGAGTAGCCTAATTGAATCTTCTGCCAGCAACTCTGTAGATCGAGCTCGTCTCCTTGCTTCTGCTGAATGGGAGTCAGGTTTGTGGTTACAGGCGCTACCGTCTTTTAATTTGGGCACTTTTCTAGATGACGGCACCTTCCGTATAGCGACTAGCCTCCGTTTAGGCGCTGCAACTAATGTCCCGCATCATTGCCCCTGCGGTAACACAGTCGACCGCCTAGGCCATCACGGTCTCTCCTGTTCCAGGAGCGCAGGCCGTATTGCACGCCATGCCAACCTTAACAACATCATTCACCGAGCTCTTGTCACCATACAGGGTATGCGTTACTCCAGCCGAAAAGTATCTCTTTTCGAAAATTGACAATGGCAAATAATTAGAGCCTAACGTAGTATAAAAGTGCCTGAAAGTCTTGAATTTGTGCCGCCAGCCGTTTAAGAGATATTCGAAAAAACAATTTCTGGCTGGCGTAACGTTACTCCAGCCGAATTTTTTTGATCCAGTCTACCTAGGTCTAAATGAAGTACACACACGGATAGCTTCAATTTGTGCTCAATAGTGCCTTATATTTTCAAATTTGTGCCCCATACGGTTTCAGAGGTATTCAATTTTCGGCTGGAGTAACGTTTGCTCAGTTGCTGTATCTCTGAAACGGCAGGCCAATCAACCGTCGTTTTTTGTATAGATATAGAACGCTATTTGTGCCGATTTGTGCCATAGGTTTCATAAGTATCACTATTATGGTTAAAGAGTTATGATTTTTTCTCTAAAAATCGAAAATAGGCTCTAGCTCTTAAACAAAGAAACCTTACCTATTCAAACTGGTACCAACATGTAGTTCTTATACCACTACACATAATTAGAAGAAATCATCAGCCTATCCTACAAATTCGGTGAGTTATGACGATATTCCTTATTTCGGAAAGTCAAATCCGGTCCTGTGATTTTGAATAAAGAATTCACTATTTTCCTGTGAGCCGACTGATTTCATATTTATACATTATTTAGAGCTTTCATTTGAGAATATACCCTCAAAAATGTAGATAGAAATACCTACGAATTAAATTAATAATAATTGAAATCTATACTTAACCATTCTTACGCGATTACCCGACCAAATTCAAACGTATATTAAAAAGCGGCCGCGTGGTACCTAATGCATCACTTCTTAAATATGTACTCTTATATTATGTGGCGGACTACAATCGTGTAGAAAAAAAGTTTATATATATTTTGAAGGCTTGTATTATTTTGAATAAAAACAATAAGATCAAAAATTAATTAAGATGTTGATTGTTAAACACATGGACCAATGTCATGCGAACTATGAACACCAAATTTATGTAAGTAGGTACGTCTTTCATTTTTTGTTTTAGATGATTAGAACATATGCTAAATTATTATAACATATGTTTATGTATTAGATATTTATGTTGAAGACCACACAAAAATTGAAGCAAATGAAAGAAATTCCTGATGCATGGAGGTGAAACATCACATGCATTAGGAATTTGTTTACTCGTAAAATATACAGTTTCGTGGGTATCGGAAACAGGTTATCTTATACCGGACCAGATCAAAGGTTACACAAGAATTACTAGGGAAACGACGGTATTCGTATTCTCTATATAATAAAATGACGCGGAAGAGAAAATTAAATGAACTCTTTCACTTTTGTCCCATCTTTATTGTGTCAATAATAGAAAACGAGTTATTTTGCCATGTTCATAGTTAGAAAGTTTTTGAGCTACCAAGAATGTAATGAATGACCTATAGATAAACGCATAATAATAAATAGCAGCTACGGTATACGGTAAACACATACAAAGTGTTCGCAACGAACAAAAGAACGGATTTCTTAAAACCGGTACATACGTTGCCGACAGTTAAGGTTATATGAGCTAGACAATTAAACAATAAAATGACGAACAGAAGAACAAACACAGCTGCAGTTCCTATTAATTTTAGCAACTTAGAAAATAAGCAAATCAAAGTACAATAATATTGTCGCAGATTTTACACTGTATTTTATTTCTCCGACTCATAATAAGCTAACCTAACTTGATTTAAGGCTACAATTTTTTTTGTTATTTCCTTTAAATTTTTTTAACCATTAATAAGTCTAACTTATTAATCTAACCGCTGCCCGCTGCTGTGACACACAATGCTTTGGTATACATAGAACACAGAAGAACATAGTAGCCAATATTTATTTTAGTAAAATATTGATATGACTTAACATTTTTCACCTCCCCTGTACTGACTAAATTCGATTATAATACCGCCAAGTGGGAGTAAATGCCTAGCAGTATGCCACGGCCGCTTTTTAATATACGTTTGAATTTGGTCGGGTAATCGCGTAAGAATGGTTAAGTATAGATTTCAATTATTATTAATTTAATTCGTAGGTATTTCTATCTACATTTTTGAGGGTACATTCTCAAATGAAAGCTCTAAATAATGTATAAATATGAAATCAGTCGGCTCACAGGAAAATAGTGAATTCTTTATTCAAAATCACAGGACCGGATTTGACTTTCCGAAATAAGGAATATCGTCATAACTCACCGAATTTGTAGGATAGGCTGATGATTTCTTCTAATTATGTGTAGTGGTATAAGAACTACATGTTGGTACCAGTTTGAATAGGTAAGGTTTCTTTGTTTAAGAGCTAGAGCCTATTTTCGATTTTTAGAGAAAAAATCATAACTCGTTAACCATAATAGTGATACTTATGAAACCTATGGCACAAATCGGCACAAATAGCGTTCTATATCTATACAAAAAACGACGGTTGATTGGCCTGCCGTTTCAGAGATACAGCAACTGAGCAAACGTTACTCCAGCCGAAAATTGAATACCTCTGAAACCGTATGGGGCACAAATTTGAAAATATAAGGCACTATTGAGCACAAATTGAAGCTATCCGTGTGTGTACTTCATTTAGACCTAGGTAGCCTGGATCAAAAAAATTCGGCTGGAGTAACGTTACGCCAGCCAGAAATTGTTTTTTCGAATATCTTTTAAACGGCTGGCGGCACAAATTCAAGACTTTCAGGCACTTTTATACTACGTTAGGCTCTAATTATTTGCCATTGTCAATTTTCGAAAAGAGATACTTTTCGGCTGGAGTAACGCATACGTGCCTTGGAGGCAGGGAAGACCATTAGTGTGGGACGCTACATGTGTCGACACTGTCGCATCTTCTCACCTCCAGGGTACGAGTTCCAAGGCTGGTGAGGCTGCAGCGGCCGCCGAGACCCTCAAGCGGCGCAAATATGCCTGCCTCGGCGATGGCTACATATTTGAGCCGTTCGGGGTGGAAACGTTAGGGCCGTGGGGGCCTTCAGCTCACAAGCTCTTCAAGTTTGTGAGCCAAAGGCTGGTAGAGGTGTCCAATGACCAGAGGGCTGGCAATTTCTTTGCACAAAGAATAAGCATTGCCATACAACGTGGCAATGCTGCCAGCCTTCTGGGAACACTTCCGCAGGGCAGTGATTTGCGGGACATTTTTTATCTATAGTTTTTTTTTTTTTTTTTTTGTTTATAGAAATTATTGTTATTTTTAGCTTTAATTATTACTTTTTTAATTTTAGTTAGTTTTAGTTTAAGTATATTGTATATTTAATTATTACCATTTCTTTCTAGCAATACGTAAATGACAGACAAAAATGAAAAGTAAAAATATTTTTTTTATTATTTAGGTAAATTATTTATTTGGGTCTTGAGATATTAAATATCTATACTATATATTGTATATTCAATTATTATATATTCCTATTGCTTTACGGCCCTGTATACGAGTCTTTTAGAGCCTTCTTCTTAATTTATTTCGCCAGTTGGCGAATTTTTCTTAACTCGCCACGCCTTACTGAGTTGTCGCCAGGGCGGAGCCCCTCATAGGGAATCCATTGGTTCCATCATTGCCGACGAAGCAAGGCGGACAACCACCAGCCCGCTTAGTAAATCTCACTACAGCCGTACCATGACAGTCTATTTTAGTTATTCCACACATTGTTCTTAAATATGGGCATTTATAACACTAACTTCACATTAAAAAGTCCACTAGAATCATTTTGCAAAACAAACAATCTAAAAAAAAAAAAAACACCGTGTAATGTAGTCCGTTAAAATTCCCGCCAATAACTTTTTTTTAAATGGTTTTACGGCCTTGGATACGAGTCCTTAGAGCCTTTCTTCATTTATTTCGCCAGTTGGCGATCTATCAACAGTCGCACCATGACAGTCTATTTTAGTCTTAGATTTTAGTCATATTGTCCTTAAATATGGGCATTTATAACACCAAGTATAATAACTTCACATTATAAAGTCCACTAGAATCAATTTGCAAAACAATATAAAACAAACACCGTGTTTTCCGCCAAAATTCCCGCCAAGAAATGGCAACTGTCACGTTGACAGTTTAGTAGGGTTGTTCCGACACAACTGTCAAATGTGTGGACTTTTGAACTAATCAATATTTTTCTCCATATTCATACCAAATCTCGTGAAAATAACGTATTACTTGTTTATATTAGGTAGTTACTTTCAGACAAATTTGCATATTATATTTTATTGAAACTATAATAAAAAATATTTATATAGGTTATATTTGCAAAACACTAAGATAAGGGAACAAATATGAGTTTTATAAATTTTTTATCGAAAGGTCTAATTATTTGTCACTATTATTACGCACGAATTAATTGCATTTAAAGCTAAAAATAAAGATAGGTATTCATATTTTTGTTAAGGATGAACGTACGCAGCGACACCTACAATTAGCTTTGCGCTGCCACCCCTTATCCGGGTCGGGCCGGTCCGGGATGGAAAAAATTCCGGACCCATCCGGGTTCATTCAATCAATCACGCGAACAAATATATGAAATTTTCTAAAGTTGAATGACTACATTGAAATTACTACGGGATTTATTTATATATATTTAAATAGATTTTATTTATATATTTGCTACGGGAACAAATATGAGTTTTATATTTTTTTTTGACATAAATCTATAAAACACAAAACATTTGGTAGATGGAGCAAAATGAATGAAAATAAATCATGTACCTCTAGTTCCTACACTAGGCAGTGCCTGTATTGTAGGCAATTAGTTTAAGACCTGAAATCAATTATTGTTAAGGGGGAACACTAGGCACAGTAGCGACGCCAATCATTTTATTCCTAATACTTTACAAATAGAAAGAAATTCAAGAATATAAACAATACAAGCCTTAGTAAATAACCTGAAGTATTTTTGCAATCATGTTTTGATATTATGAGAATCAGTCATTGAGAGAAAAAGTGATAACCGCCAAAAACGGCCGTTTTTGGCGGTAATCAGATTCTCATAATTCTCACTGATTCCGATAGTAATAAACATGATTCAAAAAATACTTCAGGTTATTTACGAAGGCTTGTATTGTTTATATTCTTGAATTTCTTTCGCTCGCTACTGTGCCTACTGTTCCCCCTTAAATACAAAGAGAAAAAAAAAATTAAAACTATTTTACAAAAAAAAAAAAGCGGAAACAAAAGGAAAGTTGCTTGTGGTATGGAGAGTGTTTGTGAAATAAGTGTGTGTGTGTGTGTGTGTGTGTGTGTGTGTGTGTGTGTGTGTGTGTGTGTGTGTGTGTGTGTGTGTGTGTGTGTGTGTGTGTGTGTGTGTGTGTGTGTGTATGTTTCGGTGTGTGATGAGTGAATGTATGTCTAACATTTCATGGCAAACTAGGAGTGTAATAATTATTGGACCCCTTTAAGAATTAATTCAATGTCAGTGTAGTCTAATGTATTGAGCCAGATTGTAATCTTTTCCTTTAATTCTCTAGTGGTGCAATTTTTAATAAGACACTTTAAATTGACTTTATTATATTGTCACATTTAGCGTTATGCTTCAAAGTAAAAGATAGGTTAAGATAACAAAAGATTTATTATAATCAGTACAGTACGGAGTGGGTTCGTAGTACGGACCGTATCCACAATAAGCAAACCGAGAATATTTAATTAGCCCCGATATCACCACTACTCTCCTGCAGTCTACAATCCGAGGACATCCGAGATCCGCAGAATAGGGCTTGCCCGCGGCCTTCGAGGGTCGGGTAGCTCGGAGTGGTAAGGATGGTACGTTCTTCACTCTGTTACCGAACCGGAGAGGTGAACCCTGGAATCACATAAAGCCATATGTTTCAGCACTATCCAAAGTTGCTTCTGTCTAGCGTAGGCGTAGGCGTAGGGGATGACCGGCAAGAAGATGCAAGTGATAGGCATGAAATAGTAAGCCAAGGTGTGGCAATCACTAGTTTACAGAGGTGAGCGATATATCAAATTGAATATTGTCATAAAGTAGACCAACACAATACAGAGTCGGAAAAATAATAAAAAGTTTAAGAATAGAATATGGAAAATAATGCAAACGTCATTATTTTCCGTTAATGGTACATACATAATATCTTCCTTGACAAGGTTCGGTAAGCAAAATAACAATATTAATTTATATTCCTAATATGCCAAAAGATTGACCACATACATTTACAACGTGTAAGCCTTAAACATAGGTTAACTACAAAGTTCGAAGCATATGAATTACAGCACCATGATGTGGCAATTTCTACTAAGTGCAAAATCAAATTCTTACAACTAAATGTACTTACGTAAACTAAAACTACGGGCTATTTAGCCGATCTTGTGACACTCACCCTAAATTCGGGGATATCCACACACACAGATCGTAGGTATGCAAAGAACCAGAAATGGTTACCAGCTAACAGCATAAAATGGCGGCGTCGCCGCGCACGCAAGGATTTTAGTCATCCACGAGAGCACGTTCACTTAGCAGTGGCTAGCGGAGGACTGATTTGAGAGCGCGCTCGGCGTATGCGGCGGGATGTGACCTTGGTTTGTCAGTTAACGGTGAATCAGTCTAACAAGCCGAGTGCTCGGTTTTACTTGCGAATAATTCATTTGATTTACTAGAACTTAAATATCTAGTATAATTTTTTTATCTTATTCAATGAATTTAATTATTTAAGTTATTAATGCGTTTAGGTTAGTATCGAGACATTTAAATTAATATTCAAAGTGTAGGGAAGAGAAATAAACCGTTACAATATATATATGGGTGAAGATATGGACTGAACTTTCTAGCAAATTTAGTGTTAAAAGATGGAAGAGGTAACTTGAAAAGTCTGGTTTTAAGCATGTTTTCATAGTTTGGTGATTTGAGAACTTCTTTATGTGTTTTAATCATTACTCTTAGAATAAACAATCCACGCACGCTAAGAACGCCAAACTCTTCATAAATTGACTTAGTAGGATATCTGACTGGTTTTTTGAGTATTATTAGCATATTTGTAATATTAGTACCATTGACAAATAGCATAATATATTAATTTCAGTAATTTCATGTTAGCTACAACGCGTATATGTTTAAAAAAGTATATCAATTTTCGTATTCTATTTGAAGTATTAATTATGTGCTGCCTAAAGTCTAGTTTCTCATCGATAGTTACACCAAGATATTTAATAGTAGGTGATCTAAGTATTTTTCCACAAGCACATGAAGTTATGCTAGTATTAGTACTTAGTGTGGGGCAGAGATGAACTTTGAGATCTCTTAAATTGGAAGGATATGAAACTTTTGTTTTGTGAAAGCATAGGAATTTAGTTTTAGAAAGGTTAAGAGTCAAAAGATTATTTTGAAGCCAGCTTGCAATTTGGCTCATGCCAAGCTCCGCAGTAACAGTTACACGGGACCAATTCTTATCACGAAATATTATTGCTGAATCATCCGCATAACAAATTATATCAGCATTGCAAATATCAATATTTAAAATATCATTAACATACAGTACAAATAAAATTGGACCCAATATGCTGCCCTGTGGAACTCCGAAATTAACTGATTGAGGATTGCTGATGTCGAATGTAATGTGGGTAGCAGCCACAAGATGTTGCTGCATACGGTATGCACAAAGAATATGTATGCAGCAACATTTTCTGGCTGCTACCCATATAGCGTCCAGAGAACTATGTAAGGTAAGAATTAAGATAGGCAGACAAAAAATAATTTTTCATGTCTTTTGTACATATGTATTATGGTACGTATTACATAATATATCTCCATGTGATATTGATATGTCTGAAGGAATGGAGGAAACCGAGGAAAGGAGAATGGAGGAAACCGAGGCATTAGAAATGAAACTGGCTGTCTATAATCCAATACCTACGTAGGTATGTCTTGGCTCTTGTCAAAGAATATGTATCCTCATAGAAGGAGCCTCAAGGAGTAAAAACGTACACTGTCATAGACAAAAGAGTTTTGACTAGAGATGTGACAGTCATATATTTGATGCCGATATCGATAGTGGTCTTTTTGTCTATGGTGAAATTATGAAATCATTTTTATAAAAATAATCAATTAATTAACACTTTCATGAAAATTACGCATAAGGAGAGTATGCATTTGGAATGGTTATATGGATATGAAATAACAATGGAAGTAGTAAGAAGCTCTTGTCTATCTTTTGTATTGTCGTGACGTGACATTGACACCTATCATAAAAGCCTTAGAATATCCAGCATTTGGTTTATTTTGATGGTTTTTTCGTAAAGAACTAAATTTATTATAAATGGCTGACACAATAGTTATATCATATATACAAGTTATAATAGACAGTGTATAAGAGTTTCCCAGGACTCAAGTTGGTTAAAATAGCAACAAATGGCCGATTTACAGGAGTTCGTTAGTGAGATCACCGTCGATAAAAAACGCTTCTGTGCTGTATGTTTTCGGACTGAAAATGAGCGGAAACTGGTGGCCCCGGTAGCACTCGCGGAGTTCGTTAAGGTTTCCCGCTTGGATAAGCTGTCGGTGAGTGATTACGCCTGAAGTTGTGTTGCCCGAACAAGTTTGTAAGAGACAATTTTAACGTGACAATTAAGCTTAAGCTGAGAAATATCTACTACTAGTTGTAACCCGCGGCTCCGCCCGCATGATATATAGCTTGTGTCCTTCTCAGTACCCTTACCTTTGTGTATGCAAAATTTCATGATGATTGGTTCTGTAGATTCAACGTGAAAGCGTAACAAACAAATAAACAAACTCACTTTCGCATTTATAATATTAGTTGGGATTTATTTTTCATGTGTGCATCTGACTGCTCTGGCTAATATATGGCTCTGGTGGTACAGAGACGGTCGTGCTTCTGCAATGGAGACTTACAAAGACCAGATGATGATAATAATGCGTGCAAGTGGCCTACAGTTATTCAGATTCCCTTAATAATTCAGAAAATGTACTAGCTGTACTTTCCATTTCCGTCCCGGTAGAGTATAATTGGACCGCTCCTAGCCTGTCTGTGGATGTCGCTGATGATGATGCGTGCAAGTGGCCTACAGTTATTCAGGTTCCCTTAATAATTCTGAAAATGTAGTAGCTGTTCCATTTCCGTCCCGGTAGAGTAGAATTGGACCGGTCCTAGCCTGTCTGTGGATGTTGCTGATGATGATGCGTGCTAGTGGCCTACAGTTATTCCGGTTCCCTTAATAATTCTGAAAATGTAGTAGCTGTTCCATTTCCGTCCCGGTAGAGTAGAATTGGACCACTCCTAGCCTGTCTGTGGATGTTGCTGATGATGATGCGTGTAAGTGGCCTACAGTTATTCAGGTTCCCTTAATAATTCTGAAAATGAAGTAGCTGTACTTTCCATTTCCGTCCCGGTAGAGTAGAATTGGACCGCTCCTAGCCTGTCTGTGGATGTCGCTGATGATGATGCGTGTAAGTGGCCTACAGTTATTCAGGTTCCCTTAATAATTCTGAAAATGTAGTAGCTGTACTTTCCATATCCGTCCCGGTAGAGTAGAATTGAACCACTCCTAGCCTGTCTGTGGATGTCGCAGAAGGCAACTTAGGAAACACAAGCCAAACCAAGCTTATAAAACTCAAAGATAAATCTTCAACCTGTCTAGCCAGTATGGAGAGTGTATGCCAAATCCTTTGACTGCTCTGACTCCTGCTGTGGATTGTCACGTCCAGGGATTGAATAACCAAAAAAATACGGTTAAGTCGGTAAGCAGTATGACGTCATACCTTTATATTTCGATACCTTAGAATAATGGTACCTTCAAATTACCATACCATAAAGAAACGGTACCTGCACGATTATATCGTTATTTTTTTCGATATTGGAATCAAATTACCAAATAAAGGTTTTCATTGAATTTTACCGCCGAGGATTCGCCTGAATGTTCTTCATCGCATAATTTTTTCAGTACTGTTAATATTTCAGTTAAGGCAACAGTAATCATAACGATTTCGTAAATGTATAAATAATATTATTTTTATTTATTACAACCGTAATTATCAACTTATTTGGTTCTACCTTTAAATCGTAATTTTATACCGGTACCATACCCTTATACCTTTACCGTTTTCAACCCCTGGACGGCCTGGCCTGGCCTGGCTTCAGTATGCTCGCATACTGAAGCCTCAAAAAATAGATAAAAGAAATCTTCCTCTAGCGCTGTTGATTCTAAAGGTGGAAAGCGAAATCAAAATGGTGATGTGTTGGTAGCCGCAGTACCTGTTAATGTGATTTCTTAGATTTTCGGCTTAAGCAGGAAGAAATACAACTGGTATATTCTATGTATGCTGGTATTTCAGTTGCAGCAGAGCTACGCTACCGGCTAAAATCACTTTTGCTAGTATCATGAATGGGCCGGCTCGTTCGTGGAAATACCACACTATCACAGAAAATCGACGTTCGAGTAGTAGCTTTGCCACTTCATCCAGTGAGTGAGAGAGCCGGAGGCCCATCCCCAGAAGGCTGGCAACACTCTTGTCACACCCTGGTGTTGCATTAGTCTATGGGCAGCGGTGATCTCTTACCATCAAGTGACCTACTTGCTCGTTTGCTGTCCTATGCCATTAAGGCCGCACACTAGGCACAGTAGCGACGCCAATCATTTTATTCCTTATACTTAACAAATAGAAAGAAATTCAAGAAAGTAAATCATATAAGCACTAGTAAATAACCTGAAGCATTTTTGGAATCATGTTTAATATTATCAGAATCAGTGAGAATTATGAGAATCAGATTACTGCCAAAAACGGCCGATTTTGGCGGTAATCACGTTTTCTCTTAATGACTGATTCTCATAATATTAAAACATGATTCCAAAAATACTTCAAGTTATCTACTAGTGCTTATATGATTTACATTCTTGAATTTCTTTCTATTTTCAATTTCAATTTCAATTTCTTTATTGCGTTTCGTATTGTACATTAAATCAGCTCTTACAATAATGTCACTGCACTGTAATTATATTAAATAGGTACAATATGAACCCTGTCGGGCATCGCATAAATAAAATTTGGAATGGCAAACGGGTTTTGTACTATAAGATATTAAAAAAATATAATGATATTTAAAAAAAAAAAAAGAAATAATAGTAATTTATCGTGTATATGTTTAATATGTGTTACTTACTTGATTTTTTGATTGCTCTTTATGGTTATATAATTAGTTACTTGTCATTTTTTTTTCTTAGATAGATTTTATTAACATTTATTATTTGATGTCACTTTAATGTTAAATATAAATATATATCTATTTGTAAAGTATTAGGAATAAAACGATTGGCGTCGCTAATGTGCCTAGGGTGCCCCATTAAAATATTACTCCTTTTCTCCCGAAGCATGAAAGAAAAATACGTAGTGCCTTTGTACAATTTTTTATTTTTAATGTTATTATTGTTATGTATTGTGTTGTGTACATAAACTTTTTAAATAAAAAGATTTTATACGAAGCTTGTGATTTTTGAATTGAAAACTTCTTGAGCGGCGCTGTGCACTTCTTTCGATCGGGAATAAATGTTAAACTCGCGACAGGTCACGTGACCGACAGATTCCTCAGCTCCTAAGACGGCGCAGGGCGCTTGCGCGAATGTGCGTGTGTGTTTGTGTTACAGCGTGCTACGCACATCATGAATTGTGACTGCTGTTAGGAAAGGTATTAAATTATAAGTTATAGTGTGTTCTCCCAGACCAGCGAAAAGACAAAACGAAGAATGTAATAGCTGGTTCTCTTATTTATTTATTTAAAAACCTCATTACATAGTACATGTAATAGGCGGACTTAAATCCTAAGGCCTTATCTACCAGTCAACCAACAGGTGATGCCGAGAAAGAAATTATAAGAAGTAAGTGCAAATTTAATGTAAAAGCTTACGTAAATAACAAAACAAACTTGTGTCCAAATTAATTACTAAATTCTGTATACATATACTTACATACCAAATTACATAAATATAAATATAACATAATGATACATACATAAATAGACTACATAAATATATTATACTCTTTAAATTTGTTGAGAAAAATGTGCGCGTACTGCATTCTTAAATGCCAGACGACTACGGGCCCTGTGAATACTAGCTGGAAGGGAGTTCCAAAGCTGAACGGCTTGCGCTGCAAACGTCCCGCGCAGATCGTAAAAGCCGATCAAGCACGACCCTCTCAGTACTACCAGAGCCATACATTATACCCAGATCAGTCAGAGGCTTTGGCCAACACTCTCCACGCTGGCCAGATGGGTTGGAGAGGTCTCTTTGATGTTTATAAGCTTTGATTAGCTTGTGTTTCCTAAGTCGCCTTCTACGACATCCGAAGACTTGGAGTGGTCCTATTCTACTGTGCCGGGAACTACACGGCTTTTTTTATGTCATAGGACGGCAAACGAGCAAGCGTGTCACCTGATGGTAAGTGATCACCGCTGCCCATGGACAACTGCAACTCCAGGGTCTTACAAGAGCGTTGCTGGCCTTTATTTTTCCTCCACAGAGGGCCCCCGATGGGCCCCCGGCTCTCTCACTCACCGAACGAAGCATAGAAGCGGTAAAGCTAGTACTCGAACGTCGATTTTCTGTGAGAGTGTGGTACTTCCCCTGACAAGCCGTCCCATTCATGCTACTAGCAAAAGTGAATTTTGCCGTTAGCGTGGCTCTACCACAACTAAATGTGACAACTTTTAAGGTTCGCCTGGACCGCATGTCTTTTTATACCATACAAACGGAAAAAGGGAATTGTGGCAATATTTGATAATTTTGGCGTAAAATTAATCCAATCAATTAATCTCATTATAATCTACGTACGTTCCTATACAGTTTGGTTAAACTATCAATAGTTTGAGAAATATACGCCTCTCAAGATTTCCATACAAATTTGAAAAGGCTTGTAATTCTCAAACCATTGTTATTTTAACCAAGCTGTATAGGAACGTACGTAGATTATAATAAGATTATTTGATTAAATTAATTGATTGCCCAGCAGTGGGACACAAATAGCTAAGAAAAAAAAAAGATTAGATGCTTAATTTTACTCCAAAATTATCAAATATTGCAACAATTCCCTTTTTCCGTTTGTATCGAGACATGCGCTTCCAGGCGACTCTTAATGTGAATATGCTTTCTGCCCGCAGAAGCGAGAGTTTGCCTGCATATACTGTGAGAGGCAGGCCGAGGCGGCTTTGAAGCTCTACCACACGCTGTGCTACGCTCGCTGTGTCAACAAGATTCTATGGTCGCTCGTGAACAAGAAGATGTCGCCTAAAGGCATTGCGTACTTGCTACCAATCAAAGTAAAGGGACAGGTATGAAGAAGAAGAGCGTATACTAGCAGTATTTTTTCAATGAAAAAGAAAACGCGCTGCTAGTATACCCTCTTAAGGCGCTCCTATAGTAGCACTAGCGCCACTCAGCTTTTAATCCTAAATTATATTGAATTTTTTAATCCTATTCTTGTAATCCTAAATAATATCGAATTTTTAAAATGTAACAAGTACATAACTAGTAAATTACTTGTAGTATTTTTGTATTAATTTTCACTAATATTCGTTTGATAAAAATAACAGAAAAACCGATTTTTCTCTTTAAATATGGCACTAGTAAATTACTTGTAATATACAAAAAATACTATAAGTACATAATTTTGTAGTTTTGTGTGATGCTAAAGTGACAATCAAATCGTTGTACACCGAGTTAACAAATCAGCCTGCTGGTGGTCGGACGACCTGCCTGGATGACAGGTGTCGATGCCTATCAATCTAGAATTTACTGTTACAATGCGGGTTTTGCTTGCTCGAACTTTTTATTTGAAATACAAAAACCGCATTGTAACACTAAATTCTTGATTGATAGGCATCGACACCTGTCATCCGAGTTAGTAAATAGGCCGGCTGATAAGGGTCGCAGAAAGGCGCTGGATGCAGGCCTCTTCCAACCGGTCGTATTGAAAATCCTTGGGCCTATGCCCAGCAGCGGACTTCTTGCAGTTAAAATGATGACGATGAATTAATAAGTGTTCTGAGCAACCTATATTAATAAAAATTTGAATTTTGTTTTGTAATTTTTCGGACTCTTTGACTAAAAAAGAGACCTGATGATGATGATGATGATGATATATTTTGTTTCAGTTCTCAGGGCCTGGCTCCGTGAAACGCAACAAGCTGTTGTCTCTACTCCGCCGGTACCAAACGTTCGCACAGACCGACGTGCTCGTTGTTGACGCCGCTACTCCCATTGTAAGTTCATCATCATGTCTTTGTTAGTGTCCACTGCAGGAGCACGACCCTCTCTGTACTACCAGAGCCATATATTAGCCAGAGCAGTCAGAGGATTTGGCCTACATTCTCCACGCTGGCCAGACGGGTTGGACAGGTCTCTTTGATGTTTATAAGCTCTGCTTAGCTGGTGCTTCCTAAGTCGCCTTTTACGACATCCACGGGAAGACTTAGAGTGGTCCTATTCTACTCTACGGGGCACCACACGGCTTTATAATTAGAAAAATTTTTGTAAGTTCATCATCAGGTCTTTTTTAGTCTCCACTGCAGGAGCACGACCCTCTCTGTACTACCAGAGCCATATATTAGCTAGAGCAGTCAGAGGGATTCGCCCTAGTTTGCGTTCGCCTCTCGGACTTGCGTAGTAATAATGTTATATTAGGTCGGGGAAAAAGTAATTTCGTATTTTTATGTGTAAAGTTGTAATCAAATATCTTTGGTAATGTTGTATGTATCTGGCTGAATTAGATACCATCTGAAAGGTAAAATTTTCAAGAATGATATAGAAATGTACAAAATATTTTCCCTTAACTTTTTAACCGTTTCTTTGTTTATTAAAATGTATCAGATATACGAAACAAAAATAACATATTTAAAATTAATTAAAAAACAAAAAAAAAAAATATGTAATATACGCAGAAAGTGAATTTTGGTATTTATGAACATACCGCAGTTAAATTAAATATTAAATTAAATATATACGTACAAATCACACAGATTGAGCTAGCCCAAAGTAAGTTCTTAAGTAAGACTTGTGTTATGGGATACTAACTCAACGATACTATATTTTATAACAAATGCATATATAGATAAACATCCAAGACCCAGGTCAATTTGAAAAAGATCATTTTTCAACTTGACCTGACCGGGGATCGAACCCGGGACCATCCGTGCCACAGGCCGGCGTGTTGACCGCTGCGCCACGGAGTCGCAGTCCCAGTATAAATAGTACAAATTTGTGTCTGAGAATTTTGATGTCAAAGTTACACCTCTTTTGTATGGACGGATAAAATCTTCATACAAAATACGAAATTACTTTCTCCCCGACCTAATACATACATATTATCACGTCTTTATCCCTTGTGGGGTAGACAGAACCCAAGGTCATGAACCCGTTGATAGACGTCGAAAGGAAAAATTTAGATGCCTTACCCTAAGGGGTACGCGAATCACCCCCATGTATGTTCCGCGATTTTTTGTAGTTTAGGAGATAGATTTTTTTAAAATTTTATATTATAATTTATTCCTAAAGCTGGTTTTCATTTTTTATTTTTTTCTGTCTTTATTTTTTTTGAGATATTGTTTTTATTGAGAATAATCGACGTCAGTACTTCTCTAGTAAATGACTTTTAGTATTGCTGTTCTTTATTTTGCATTTGGTAAATCAAGAGAAATAGTCATTAACGCCAAAAGCGGCCACTTTTGGCGTTAATGAGTAGATCTCTCAATCTGAAATTATGATTTTTTTTGAAAAGTTCTTCTAAAAATACTACAAGTCATTTACTAAGGAGTAAGGAGTTGGAGGACAAGCTCCGTAGCGCAGTGGTTACCACGCCTGCCTGCCACACGGATGGTCCCGGGTTCGATCCCCGGTCAGATCAAGATGGAAAATGATCTTTTTCAGATTAACCTGGGCCTTGGATGTTTATCTATATAAGTATCTATTATAAAATGTGGTATCGTTAGTATCCCATAACACAAGTCTCGAACTTACTTTGGGGCTAGCTCAATCTGTGTGATTTGTCCGTATATACTTTATTTATTTTATTTATTAAAAATTAAATTTTACTTTCCATAGAAATTCGCCTAGCTAATCGGTGACTTTGTATGGGAGTATAAAAAAAAGTATAAAATTTTTTATATTTTTTTTCTTGCAATTCTGTATTCCAATAGGGATTCTGATTCCGAGATTTCAATATAGCTCGTAGGTTACCAATCAGCCTATATATATAATATATACACATACCTATACACGTTTTTAAAATATACAGACTAACGAAATATTTTCTTTACTTTTCAGGCGCCAGAAGAAAAAAACAGGTACGTGAGTATATTTTAAACTTTATATTAATAACAGTCCGCCCCGGCTTCGCCCGTGGTACATACCTAGCCTATGGCACTCAGGGATGGCGTAGCTATCCAACGGTGAAATAATTATTGAAATCGGTCCAGTATTTCCTGAGATTAGCGCGTTCAACCAAACAAATAAATTCTTCAGCTTTATAAGTATACAAGGTTATTTTAAAACATTAATTGACGAGCTCCGTGGCGCAGCGGTCATCACGCCGGCCTGTGACACGGATGGTCCCGGGTTCGATCCCCGGTCAGGTCAGTAAAAGGATCTTTTTCAGATTGACCTGGGTCTTGTTGTTTATCTATGTATGTATTTGTTATAATATAGTAAAATATAAAATATAGTATGGTTGAGTTAGTAACCCATAACACAAGTCTTACTTAAGAACTTACTTTGGGGCTAGCTCAATCTGTGTGATTTGTCCGTATACATTTATTTATTGGCCAGCTGGCCAGCGTTGAGAGTGTAGGCCAAATCCTCTGACTGCTCTGGCTAATATATGGCTCTGGTAGTACAGAGAGGGTCGTGCTCCTGCAGTGGAGACTAACAAGGACCTGTGGATGATGATGATAAAATTAAGACTAGTTAATATTAGTATAGGATTATGTGTTAAAGTGCGAAAGTTTAAAAATAAAATGGTTTTTATTTGTTATTTTAGTGACGCTGACGTCTCCATAGTAATAGAAGACGACGAAGAACCCCCCACAGTGCCGCGTCTCGTCCCCATCGAGAAGCTTCTAGAAAAACCCCTCAACAAGTCCAATACAGGAGTAAACTCCATAGAAGCCATGTCCAATATGAACCCCGGCTCTCTTGTTCTGTATCCAGTTAAAACTTCCAACAGTGCTGAAAACCAATTCTTAATTATCCCCGAAGGGGCGAACGTACGAATTGACGGAAACGCACTAAGTGTAGCCAACAACGGACCGACTATACCTGTATTATTGCCAAATGGAAATATTGTTGCTATGCCACCGCAAAATTCTAACCAAATAGTTCTACCAATTACAGACAACGTCATACAGAACCGTTCTATAATCAAAAAGGATGCGCGTTTGAATCAAATAAATACTGTTGAGGAAATAATCATGGCGGATAACAGGAAAATAGGCGAAAAGGTCAAAGTGGTACCGCGAAACGTTCAAAACAACGCTACCCAATATGCCGTACCAAATAATAATAGTGCGATACAATTTGCCCCGACCAACAAAGTGCTTATGTCGAAAAATGGCAACACTGTCCAATATGTTCCCAGTAATAATGTTCAAATACCCAAAAATGGCAATACGATGAATTTGGCTAATGTTACCAGTCCAATGATACCGATTCAAGGCCAAAAGGCATGCGAGCAAATTGATAGCGACCAAAGTGGGTTAATATGTCAGATCTCAGACTTAAGGAGCGAAGCGGTGGTAGATGGGAGTGACATGTGTCAAATATCAGACCTGAGGAGTCTGCAGGAGGATGTGGTGGTGGAAATTCTTCCAGAGCCCAAGGCTAAGGCGGACCCTAACATAGATTGGGAGGACAAGATTCCTATGGATGTGATTTCTTTTATGGTAAGTCGTTTTTATTATCACCATTACATCATCTACTAGCGAGCTCCATGGCGCAGCGGTTAACACGCCTGCCTGCAACACGAATGGTCTCGGGTTTGATTCCCGGCCTGCTTTTTTTCCGCGCAGACCGTTGAAGTCAAGTCAAGGGATTGGGTGAACATGTAAGGACACGTTATAGGCCAAGCGGCAATCATCCTATTTTGATTACGCTTTCTACTTTGACGCCTACTAACAAACTAAACGTAGCCTTTGGGTTTTATGAACTTGGACCCTGTCTACCCCGCAAGGGACAAAGACGTGATAATATGTTTATGTATGTGTGGTTCTCAGTAGAGTAGAATAGTACCACTCCGTCTTCCCGTGGATGTCGTAGAAGGTGACTAAGGAAACACAAGCTAAACAAAGCTTATAAATATCAAAGATCCTCTCCAACCCATCTGGCCAGCGTGGAGAGTGTAGGCCAAATCCTCTGACTGCTCTGGCTAATGTGGCTCTGGTAGTACAGAGAGGGTCGTGCTCCTGCAGTCAGTGGCGTAACCATACCATCTGGGGCCCGTAGCAAATTCTTTTGATGGGAAAATGAATTTTTCTTTGTTTAGGTTGGTTGAAATGCTTAACGATTAACTTGAAATTGTATTATGGTCTTTAGTTGTCTCACTTTAGATTTTAAGCAGAACTTTCAAATAAACATTGTGGTATCATCTTTGACATGTCCACAAATTTCCGTACAAACGGGAGTTGTATTCTAACTATACTAGATGGCGCTACGTGCTATACTTAGATATTAATTATTACAACTAACTAAAAAAGGCATTTTCGATTATTGCATTAAATCAGAATTACATTTTTATTTTCCAAATAAATGCTAATTATCATGTTTACTCTTTAAAACATTCTAATTAGTCTAGTTGACTAGTAGTGAACCTACTGCCATCTAACGGTGGCTTCTTAAAACTGAGTTTAAAACTGCCAGAGCGTATGCCTCCGGATGAGACATATATTCCTGTAGAATTATAATATCTTTGAAATCAAATAAAATACTCTGGTACAATGTAAAAAAATATTTTTGAGTTCGCGGCCTCTTGGGCCGGGGCTCTTTTGGGTCGGGGGCCCGTGGCATTTTGCCAGCCCTGCCACTCTATTTTTACGCCACTGCCTGCAGTGGTGACTAAAAAAGACTCGATGATGATTAGTTTTTATCATCATCATCATCATCATTACATACGTATATCCACAGCTGGACATAGGCCTCCCTCATGGATTTCCAACTTTGAAGTGGTTTTGCCATACTCTCCACGCTTCACAAACGGGTTGGTGAGCGTAGTTTGTTTGGCTTCTATCGGTTCTAGTGCTGCTGTACATCGAAAACGTTTGGGTTCTATACCCAAAGGGATCCTGTCACTATATATAATGTAATATAATTGATATACATAAAAAAATATATGTAAGGTAATATGTGATGAGAGAGTTTGACGCGATGATTCGAAGTCACGGTGGTGTAGTTGGTAACACACTTAGTGCGCAGACCTAAGAATCAAATCAAATAAAAATGCTTATTTAAGGGGGCACCCTAGGCACAGTAGCGACGCCAATCATTTTATTCCTAATACTTTACAAATAGAAAGAAATTCAAGAATGTAAATCATATAAGCCTTAGTAAATAACCTGAAGTATTTTTGGAATCATGTTTTAATATTATGAGAATCAGTTATTAAGAGAAAACGTGATTACCGCCAAAAACGGCCGTTTTTGGCGGTAATCTGATTCTCATAATTCACACTGATTCTGATAATATTAAACATGATTCCAAAAATACTTCAGGTTATTTACTAGTGCTTATATGATTTACATTCTTGAATTTCTTTCTATTTGTAAAGTATTAGGAATAAAATGATTGGCGTCGCTACTGGGCCTAGTGTGCGGCCTTAATATAGGTTTCTTTGCATATTTATTAATTCGTAAATCGTGGGTTTGAATCCTACCTGTGGCGAATTCTTTTTCATCACATATTTTCACATTTTAATAGGAATTTTCATTACAGGACGCAAACGACCCTAACGCACCTGACATGATTGCGACTCCCCCCGCGCCCCCCGCCCCTCCCGCTCCCTCCGCCCCTCCCGCTCCTCCCTTGGCCCCCGCTCCCCCCGCACCACGAAAAGACACCATCCCGCAACCTACAGCAAAATTAGCAAGGGCGTTAAATCATAGCTTGGATTTGCTAAAGCCGTTTAAACGAAGTAGACGGACAGTATGGAAAAGAAAGAGCGATGAAGACGATGAAGACCTTATAGTGATCAACTAGTGTGCGGTGAACAACTTTTACAGAAAAGTAATTTTTTATGTGCGAATACCAACTTGTCTGTGTTGACCAGTTGGCAGAGTTGTTTAATAACCTTGGGTTGGTCAGATTAATTGGATGAACAGGTGTCAATGCACTAATCAATATGAACAACGTTTATTGGATGACTTGGAATGATCATCTCGCCTGAATAAGCATTAATTTTTAATTTTGATCAACATTTCCGAGTTGTTCACCAAAAAACGTTGTTCGCCTATGCTTAATAATATGAAAGAATAGCAAAAGGCTATATTGCAAAAGGAAACTATACAGGATGACTGGTAAATCACGTATCATATTTAAAGAAGGCACTCAGTACACGATTCTCGTTCGAAATATATAAAAAAAACATGTGCTTAAAAGTTGACCAAATTATCCAATAAAAACGAGAAGTGTGGAAACTCGCACTGCGCGCGGTGATAAGCAGTACTTTGCGTGTCGGCCGCGGGCCGTGTAGCTGGATTCGCGTAGCGAGCGCGCGGTGTCCAAACATTCCGAGACTTTGAGCACTAATTTGATAATTTTTTTCTTTGGTATTATTAAGTGTTTTGTTGTTTTTATATTATTTAACGTTACATAAGATCATGATTTATTATGTCCTCAAGTATGATATACGTGATTAACCAGTCAGCCTGTATAAGGCTCCCTTCCTTCTATACAATATGTTAATAAAACCCTGTCCTATCCTTAAATGGGTGACTTAGCCTGTCAATATGAACAACTGTTCTTATAGGACTAAAGATGGAAATTCGAACAAAACAAAATTTTCATACTAAGTGCCCGGTCGGCTTAATATTTGTATGGGTGTAATTTTTTTTCGAATTTTCTAGCATTACCTCATAGAAAAAGACGTTCATATTGAGAAATTTAAAAAATAGACTCTTTTCCTTCTATACAATAGCAATGGTAATTATTCTATACGCGCTCATGTTTAACTTACCTCGTTGTCAATTTTGTTTGTATTTTATAGATACTTTACGTTTCTCAGTAAGTGAAAATCTTGTATTCTTTTTGAGAAATAAATTTCTTTAAGCATATACAACATAAGTGGCGACTCAGGCCGTCAATATGAGCATATTGAAGGCCTGAGTCGACCCTGGATCGGACAAGGTTTTAATACCACATTGTATAGGAGAAGGGGAGTCATCGAGATATAAGTACTACGTACTAAAGGAGCTACGTTAAATATTGGCATTGTTCCATTATTCGAAATTTAAAATTTTAGCGCTTCAGCGCTAAAACAATAACGAAGCGTCCAGTCATACATAACTCAATACCTCAGCGCTATATTTGCTACTCTCACGCGTTTCCATAGCAACATGTCAATATAATGCAAAATGGCGGGAGGTAATTACAAAGATTTTTTTTGTAAAAAATGAAATTAGTTTAAGTACTTGCTAATGCAAATTTATTCCTTTGCACTGTGCAGTGCTCGATAAGTTATTACTGCAATTACTAATACACACCAAAGCATTTTTCATGATTTTCACCATGTTTTTGTTTATTAATCATGGAACTTTCCATGATTAATAAACAAAAACACGTCACGTCACACCTCAAGCGAAAGAGCTAACAACCGACTGAGTGAGTTGCGGCGGCGGCAGCTAACCCTTTTTTTGTGACCTTAAGAACTCCTTAGCACGGGGGAGAGGTGCGGGGACGCAATATTGCGGGGGACGCTGCGAGTCTCCGTTCTGTACGTTAGTACTATTATTAAATAACACTGGTGTGATAATTCACTAGTGCTTACGCTACTTATAGCGACACTCCCTGTACGTGAGAGTTCGGGCACCGGTGACCTTGAGCCGGGGCGTGTAAGCGCTAAGGTTGACAACGCGTTGGTAGTCACTCACTAGAAAAAGCAGATAAAGAAAAATCGTTTGGTATAAAATATAAAATATAACAAGCAGAAAATACAGAGAAAAAAATACATCTTTATGCTTATACCAAAATGGTCTCCGGTCAGCATATGTTGGCTGAATCACAACGATGGTCTTTCTTCACTCACTTCGTGCCTGCGGTGCGAGGCGTGCGACCCGCTCTGACGTCCGCCCGCTCGCGTATTTTGACACCTCAACGTCCCGGCGAGCGCAAAAAAAATTCGCAAGCGCTGCGAACTTTTCAATAATATTTATCTCACGAACAATAACCTCTACACAAGCCAAAAAAAAAATGTGTACACTCTGTATAGAACGTAGATAATAACCGTATTGGTAAAATAATATAATAGTTCAAGTTTATTATTTGTGCTAAAAAGATTTAATCAGCAAACGTAAAGTCAGCCATTACTCATAATTATTTCAAAACAACATTTTCAAAATGAAAATACCATCGTAAAAACAAACGAAGTACATTGATCTGTATGAAATCTTTTAGCACGCATTCTGAAGATTACTTTCATGTATAATTTTAATATAAACAAATGTATTTACTACATATTTTCACAAAAACACTACAACACAATCACAATACAAACACGTAGGGAATCTGACAGCCACAGATGATAATTATAATATTTGTTTTTATAATTTGCCAAAGACACTGGCAAAGAAATCTATTCCACACGGCTTTGGCTGAATGGTTCTAGTTTCGTTTAGAAATTGTATTTTTTGTCTATGGGCCTTAAATCGAACGCAAAAAAATTTTAAACGAGCGTGCTCGGCACTGGCAACCAGAGTGGCCAGGGACGTTAGACGGGAAAAAAAATTTGGCAACTATAGTTGCCGGGACGTTGGAGTGGACACAACACAGACAGCCTGCAGTTCTGTGGCGGGCGTACCCGCCCCGCGCGCCTCTCGCTGCCCCCGGCACACGGCCGACACCCACGCATAGCCGCGAGCGGTTTTACGTGCACATATGCTTCAGTGTCGTTTCTTTTCGCGTAGTGTTTTAATTCTTTAGCAGAGAACCAGTGAACTAAACGGGGTATAATGTACAAACACATCGTAAATACTTATCGTATTGAAGTGAAATAAAATCTATTGATTTTGTCATTGTATAAGGTGAACATGTTTTTTTTTCGTTTTTCCAACGTTCATTGTATTCTATTTTAGACCTTATCACAACCACTTAAGAACCAATATGTTATACGTGTATAAAGGTGTACACTGTAAATAATTTTAGCCATAAGTTAAATTTTTTTGTTTGGAGTAAGATATGAGTATATAAATGCCATCTACGGATATGCCGGAGTCACAACGCCATTCAAATATCAAACGTATCTACAAGGTATAAGGTACAATCTGTTGAAGTGAAAACTTCTTTAGCGGCGCTGTGCACTTTTTGTGAAATAGTAAAATGTTAAACTCGCGACGATCACGTGACCGACAGATTGAAAATTCGTTAGACGGCGCAGGGCGCTTGCGCGAATGTGCATATTTGTTTGTGTTACAGCGTGCTACGCACATCCATGGGTGGTGACGGCTGTCGAGGAATGTCTTAAATTATAAGTAATGATATTTAAGTTTTTACTTGCACTCCCGGAGTGCAACGCATTGTTTTTTTTCCTTTTTCATCTTTTTGAAAGTAAGCTCCTTAAGGCGCTGCGGTATCAGACACTAGCGCCACCCAGCAATTAATTCTATAAGTCCTATATCATATCAAATTTTAAAAATCTAATAGTGAATTCCCTAGTAAATTAGGTACTTGTAATATCCATGATATTACTTTTCATATATATTACAATTTAAGTGAAAGAGAATAACTTATTCATAATAACTTATTCGTAATAAGTCGTTCTCTTAATTCATCAAATTATAAATAGTGAAAACTTATAGATTCAAGATTCAAGATGCAATCGTTTATTTAATATAGGTTTCTTTGAACACTTATTAATTGTCATATTTAAGTTTGAGTTCTTCAAGCGACGTCAACTCACAATTTTAGTTAGACCTTATAAACTACTTATATATATGTGGACTGAGTGTGCATTGTTTTAATTGTCATGATAAAAATTGAATTGGAAAAAAATAATGTCATCATTGAAATGTTAAATAGGTAAAATTTAAATAGCAAAATGTCAAATTATTGAAATTAAATAAAAATTTCATATTATAAAATATTATGTACCGAACGTACCAAACGTAATATTTCTTTGTATACAGAATTACGAGGCGTCTGCGCCAAGCTCAAGCCAAATAGTGCTATCAGTAAAGTAATCTTCAGTCTTGTAATATGCCTTTTTACATAATAATCGTTTCACATAACTTTTGAATTAACTATCAGGCAATAATAATATTAAAACTTACGCGAGATAAATTCATTATGAAAACACGGCTTTACTCACGTTTTATCACGTCGGATCTGCCGACTAGTTTCGGTCTGTTACGAAGACCATCATCGGGGTGAGTGAAAGGGGTGGCGACACGACGGTTACGCTTCCCTCAAAGCACTGTGCTTTGAGGGAAGCGTAACTATCAGGCATATCAAGGACTGACTTTGGCAATTTGTTATAATAGCGTATACAATTCCCCATGAACGAATCACTAACTCTGCTTAGCCGAAACTGCGGAAGAAATAATCTATGATTGTTACGCAAGGGTCTATCAATTAAATCACTTACCTACTTTCTTAAACTTAGAAATATTTTTTCTTGCGTACATTATATTGTCAAATATATACTGTGAGGCTATAGTTAAAATATTTATGTCCTTAAATGACTCTCTGAGTGAGTCCCTCGAGCCTAAGCAGTAAATGGCACGAATTGCCCTTTTTTGTAAAATAAAAATAGTTTTAATGTCGGCTGCCTTTCCCCACAGAAGTAATCCATATGACATCAAGCTATGAAAATAACTAAAGTATACGAGCCTACAAAAAATACTACAAGTAATTTACAAGGGAATTTAGCTATAAGATTTTTTAAATTTGAAATGATTTAGGACTTATAAAATTAACTGCTGTTTTAAATTTGATATGATTTAGGACTTATATAATGAATTGCTGGGTGGCGCTAGTGTCTGATACCACAGCGCCTTAAATTTAATTTTCTATTATACCTACCTAGAATAGGTAACCTGTAATATATGAAAGAAAAGTGGCAAGGGATAAGTGGATGGCAATATTATAAGAATAGATGTTAGGAGTTAAGCAGTTTTTGTTTACGGCATTTTTGGTTCGTTGAATAAAATATCTACATATCCCATGTCTTTTTGTTTCTCCTCTTAAACCCTTATGTGTTATCTTCTTTTACTATCTTCTATCTTCGAGCTCCGTGGCGCAGCGGTCACCATGCCGGCCTGTGACACGGATGGTCCCGGGTTCGATCCCCGGTCAGGTCAAGATGGAAAATGATCTTTTTCAGATTGACCTGGGTCTTGGATGTTTATCTACATATGTATTTGTTATAAAATATAATATCGTTGAGTTAGTATCCCATAACACAAGAGTCGCCTGGAAGCGCATGTCTCCATACAAACGGAAAAAGGAAATTGTGGCAATATTTGATAATTTTGGAGTAAAATTAAGCATTTAATCAATTAATCTTATTATAATCTACGTACGTTCCTATACAGCTTGGTTAAAATACCAATGGTTTGAGAATTACAAGCCTTTTCAAATTTGTATAGAAATCTTGAGAGGCGTATATTTATCAAACTATTGATAATTTAACCAAACTGTATAGGAACGTACGTAGATTATAATGAGATTAATTGATTGGATGCTTAATTTTACTTCAAAATTATCAAATATTGCCACAATTCCTTTTTTCCGTTTGTATGGAGACATGCGCGTCCAGGCGAACCTTAAGAACTTACTTTGGGGCTAGCTCGATCTGTGTGATTGTCCGTAAGTATATATATATTTATTTATTTATATACAGACAAACCTGACTGATTCATCTATGAACGCACAGCTGAAATTACTACAGATAGTTGTAATGACGTAGGCATTCACTAAGGATTTTTGAAAATTCGACCCCTAAGAGGGAGAAAAAGGGTTTGACAGTGTGTATGGGGAAACAAGATTAGTTATTTTATTCGAAACTTCACATGAGTACCGATCAAGAAAAAGAGTGTTTCAGGATTCAACCCATAAAAGGTGGAAAAGGGGTGACAGATGACTGAACTCCACACGTACGAAGTCGCAGGCAAAAGCTAGTCCTTGATAAGTAAGCAGATACAACATTTGAGTTTTATCGCATGCGAATCCGTCCGGTACGGAGGCCGTGTTGCTCGAAGCATGCGAAAATCTTCAATTAGCCTAAGAGCATAGAAAAAAAGTTGTGACCAACCATGGAGATATATTTACTACGTACTACTTCGAGCAACACAGCCTACCGTTACGGAGGCCGTGTTGCTCGAAGACGTACTATGTTCAACACGTTCAACACATAGTCTATGAGAAAAGCTAAAACATATCTACCAATCTTAGCTGAGAATCTTAGCTACCAATTTGAAGAATAATTCACAGGACCATGGAGATATATGTACTGACAGGACGCGTGTGCTAACAGAAAGCTGTCACGCACACAAGCATTGAAAAATTGGCCAGTTTTCAACCATTGAAATAGAGGCCTGAAGATTTTCAAAGTCTTTATAGTCAAATGGTCCCATCAATAATGTCCTACGGGGTTTAGCCAAAGGGTGGGGTATACTACGGTAGGTGATGCGAGATATGTAATGCGGTAGGTAATGCGTATAAAAGGAATGTGATGGTGTAGAAATTTGACGTGTAGTATCGAACCGCGGTGGCCTAATTACGGCCGTTTTAGGCGGTAATCAGTTGTTCTCTTAATGACTGATTCTCATAATATTAAAACATGATTCCAAAAATACTTCAAGTTACTTGCATTCCTGAATTTCATTCTATTTGTAAAGTATTAGGAATAAAATTATTGGCGTCGCTAGTGTACCTAGAGCGGGCTAATAAGGCGTTAGTGGTAAAAATTCGTGTATCTCCTTAATTTCATATCTTTGTTATTCCGGTCTTATTAACGATTCAAACGTGAATTGTACTTTTAATTACCCTTGTAGCTCGTGTTATTTAACTCTCTACGACCAACCGATCGGCTACGGGGTGTATGCAATCAGGAGCGTATCAACACAAGAGCTTTTGGGCTGCAGCCCAGGGCTCAGTTATTATAAAGTGCCCCTATTGCGAATTAACCTGGTACTCTGGCAGTGGTGCCTTCTATTATGGCGGCTTGGTCGGGGATGGAGCAATGGGGACAATGATCATTTTAAAAGAAATAAACACATACGTTTACGTTTTTTTTCAGGAGATTTGAGGGTCTCCGATCTCTGGCCGAAATCGCATTATGTAATGAATTGACCCATGCAAGTAGGAAACACAAGCTAAACAAAGCTTACAAATATCAAAGAGACCTTTAACCCGACTGGCCAGCGTGGAGAGGCTAAATCCTCTGACTGCTCTGGCTATGGCTGAATATATGGCTCTGGTAGTACGAAGAGGGTCATGCTCCTACAGTGGAGACTAAAAAGACTAGATGATGGATGATGACGAAGTTGAGCCCCACACATCAGGCTCCAGTAAGAGATTGCAGTAGGGATAAGGCCGCTTTTTGTGCATAATTTTGTGTTTACGGTTATTTGTATGGAATTTTTAGCGCAATAATGCTATGCTGCAGAGGGAGATCATTCCTAAGGGAAACTAGGCACAACAATGCACAATTAGGGGGCAAGCGCTTATTCGAATATCCAGCTTAGCCCGATAGAACAATTTCATATTGAGCGGCTGAGTTGCCCTTTTAAGGCTTCGACGCATATGACGGGACACATTGTATATCACGTCAAAAGAGAGTGAGGGAATATAGTCTAAATAATATTTTTGTAAAATAATTAAATGCCTATGGGCAGCAAATATGTTATCCGCCTCTGACATGACAGTTCATAGTTCTTTATTCATGAAAGAAAACAATTTTCATTGTGTTTGTATTTGTTACATCCTATACTTACATAGTACCTACTATCGAAGTACTACTTAAATATCTCGAGCTCCTTCGTGCTTCGGAAGGCACGTTAAGCCGTTGGTCCCAGCTGTCATCATTGATGGCAGTCGTTAAGCTATGTCAGCTCGAAAAATCTGACACCTGTGTTGGCCACTTACACATACGAAAAACAAAACAAAAATAGTACCTACTTTACAATTATTAAAGTGGTACCAAATAAATTAATAGCTAATTTATCAATTTCAAATTGTAAAAAATTTAAACAAATAAAAAAGATAATACATGATGATACGGTCTTAGTCAATAATAGAAGCGGTAGAGCCGGCCCCCAAGTAGATTAGCCCGGGGCTCTTTAACCTCTTGGCACGGCCCTGGATGCAACGGAAACATAATTAATTAAAAGGTGTTAATAGCTCTTCATGCTTCATAATAACTGCATAAAAGCAGCAATGGAGAGCATTCCACACTCGGAGACATGCGGGGTCCACAGCTGTTGGGTGAGTAACTCATCATCATCATCAGGTCTTTTTAGTCTCCACTGCAGGAGCACGACCCTCTCTCTACTACCAGAGCCATATATAGCCAAAGTAGTTAGAGGACTTGGTCTGTAGGCCAAGTCCTTCTCCAACCCAGCTTCTTCAAATACCAGCCTGAGCAGTCGAGGATTTGGTCTACACTCTCCAAGCTGGCCAGACGGGTTGGAGAAGTCTCTTTGATTTTTATAAGCTTTGTTTAGCTTGTGTTTCCTAAGTCGCCTTCTACGACATCCACGGGAAGACTTGGAGTGGTCCTATTCTACTCTGCCAGGAACCACTCGGCACATACATATTATCACGTCTTTATCTTTTGCGGGGTAGGCAGAGCCAAGGTCATAAAACCTAAAGGCCCCGTTTATCGTTAAGTGGGCGTTAAAGTGAAAAGCGGAATCAAAATGTTAATGGGTCAATAGCGTAATTGCCTATTAACGTGATTCCTTAGCCCAAATCCCTTGACCGGCTTTTACGGTTTGCGCAGGAATAGAAGCAGCTGGCATGTTCTATGTTTCTTTCGTTTCTCCCAAACCACCATTACAAGGACTTCGTAAAAGAACAGCTTGTAGTCCCGGGTTCGATCCCCGGTCAGGTCAAGATGGAAAATGATCTTTTTCAGATTGACCTGGGTCTTGGATGTTTATCTATATAAGTATCTATTATAAATATAGTATCGTTGAGTTAGTATCCCATAACACAAGTCTCGAACTTACTTTGGGGCTAGCTCAATTGTGTGATTTGTCCGTATATATATATTTATTATTATTTATTATTTTATTATTTAGGTAACTATTCCATCCTGGTTTGGGAGAAAAGAAAAAGCATAGAATAGTACATATTAGTGAAAGCGGTGCCGCCAGAGGGCACCACTAGCACATACAAGAGTCAAGTCAGTCAAGTAAAAGAGGTTTGACACTGAAAAGTATGTACTTGAAAATGTCAAAGTCGCAATTAATTTGTAAAATTATACATTATTCCTTTATTAATTTGATTTTAAAATACTCCCATGAGTATCCCATCCCAACTAATATTATAAATGCGAAAGTGAGTTTATTTGTTTGTTTGTTTGTTACGCTTTCACGCCGAATCTACTGAACCGATTATCATGAAATTTTGCATACACATAGGTTATAGTACCGAGAAGGATATAGGCTATATATTACGCGGGCGAAGCCGCGGGTAACAGCTAGTATTTAAATATGAAATAAAAATATTACTATCGTTGATTAAGTATCCCATAACACAAGTCTCGAACTTACTTTGGGGCTAGCTTAATTTGTGTGATTTTACATAGCTTATTTAGTCTTCCACGCTGGACTGGGAGAAAAAATACGTAGAATATACCAGCTGCTTCTCTTCCCGCGCAGATCGTAAAAGCCGATCGAGGGAATGGGCGAGAGGAAACATGTCAATAGGCGTCCATCACTATTTTGATTCCGTTCTCCACCTACAAGTCCACCAACATGCTAAACGTGGCCTTTAAGTTTATAGACTGTATCTGTCTACCCCGCAAGGGAAAAAGGCGTGATAGTAGTACGTAGCGACATCTGTGTGTAGTTGCAGCGCAACTCTAGTTTGTATGAAACTTCGTGGGCCTATATGTTACAGATGATACCACCATGTTTGTACTGAAACCAAGAGAACACATTTAAAAAAAAGTACATTAAGTGGGTGCACTCATCATCATCAGGTCTTTTTTAGTCTCCACTGCAGGAGTACGACCGTCTCTGTAATGCCAGAGCCATATATTTGACATAGCCCGAGCAGTCAGAGGATTAGGCCTACACTCTCCACGCTGGTTGGTCTCTTTGAAGTTTAAAAGCTTTGTCTAACTTGTGTTTCCAAAGTCACCTTCTACGACATCCACGGGAAGACATGGAGTGGTCCTATTCTACTCCGACGGGCACATAGGCACCACACGTCGTTGACGGCGACGTGAGCTATCCACTAAATATTTTTTCCTGACAAAATCTCCTAAAATAAACGATTAAAATGTTTACTTTTATTATTATGTATAAGCTAGTTTTCGACAAATCAAAATAATATTGTGGAAAAACAAACTATTATAGGTTATGTTTGCAAATTACCTTTATTTTTTCAGCTAAGGAAACAAATTGTAAATGTGCGCCGTGTGGTTCCCGGCAGAGTAGAATAGGACTACTGCAAATCATCCTGTGGATGTCGTAAAAGGCGACTAAGGAAACACAAGTGGAGACTGGGAAGACCTGATGATGATGATGATGATGAAGGAAACAAAATGATTTATATAATTTTTTAACGAAAGTTAAAAAAGGCCTGTCTCGTAGAGGACACAATGGAATTTGGAATTATATACTCAAACTCGGATAAACTTTGATTTTAATGCAATTTAGTAAAAATTACAGTACAATACGTGTCTTTGTGATCGAAGAGAAAAAATAAGTGCACTTTATAGGTAGCGCAATTAAAAATATCCGAAACTTGTTGCTCTTCAAATTCACTAGGCGTTTGGCGTAGGCCTTAACAAGGCCAAAACAAAGCTTTTGTTATAATAGGAAATTTAACTTTTGACAGAAAAGGATGTAAACATAAAGAAAAGTACGATTACGTGCTGTTGTGCCGTATGGTTTCCGGCAGAGTAGAATATTTGTATTTATTGCATCATCATCATCAGGTCTTTCTAGTCTCCACTGCAGGAGCACGACCCTCTCTGTACTACCAGAGCCATATACTAGCCTGAGCAGTCAGAGGACCTGGCCCACACTCACCACGCCGGCCAGACGAGTTGGAGAGGTCTCTTTGATGTTAATAAGCTTTGCTTAGCTTGTGTTTCCTTAGTCGCCTTTTACGACATCCACGGGATGATTTGGAGTGGTCCTATTCTACTTTGCCGGGAACCACACGGCACACGTTTATTTATTCAGTAACAAACAATTTTTGTAGTCGAGCTTATTTACTACTTAGGCATAAATTAAACTACCTACTCTGAATACATTGCTAATTAATACACCTTAATAAAACCACTCCATTAGTCTTCCCGTAGAAGGCGTAGAAGGCGATTTAGGAAATATAAGCTAAAAAAAGTTTATAAACATCAAAGAAACTTCTTCAACCCGTCTGGCCACTGTGGAGAGTGTAGGCTAAATCCTCTGACTCCTCTGGCTAATACTCGTATATCGTATATGGCTCTTATTGTACAGAGAGGGTCGTGCTCTTGCAGTGGAGACCTGATGATGATGATAATATATATTATATATATTTAAACAATTGAAAAAGATAATTTTTGCCTCATTTTCTATGTCCTCAGCGCTGGTGGTCCTTCTATCAGCCCGCGCCAATGCTCGAGCCGACTCACAGCCGACCGAATACAAGCATCCTCAAGATCACCCAATCAAACACCACGTTAAGCATTTAGTCCTTGACCGCCACCTCTTGGACCAATCGCGTCAGGACTCTTTAGATCACGAGACCTGGTCCGAAGACCAGACACACCTTTCAGGGGATTATAAACAACCCTCTAAAGGTCACGTACACCAAGAGGATCATAATCATCTCTCTAGAGACGGCCATACTTGGCAAGATCGCAGTCAGTCTAGTGCAGCTGTCACATCTGTACCTGAGGATACCAAGCACCAAGTAAGCTCCGTAGAAGACCCCTCTCAACACCACCATCACCCTTCTCAAGACCATCATTCTTCTGAAGGTAGTGACACGTTAGAATATTTCAATGAACCCAATTCCCCTTCTAAAATTATTCTAAGGTACGTTAACGATATAGTTGATCTCAAAAATCCCTCTTATCACCATAATAAACATTCTCATGGCCGTAACCATCCTTCGGAGTACTCAAAACATGATAAAACACACCGTAGTTCCTTAGAAGATTTAAACGTTACTTTAGAAGACAAAATACATCCTAATGAAGAATCCAATCAACCTTCCAAGGATGGCAATTACTATAGCAGTCATGCAGAAGTAGTAAATAGTCCCTACCATCACCATCACAAATCAGGGGACCTAAAAAATCCCAAAAAGAGCCAACTTTACTTGCAAGATCCATTCGTTAGCTTAGAGGACGGTAATCTTTCTGAAGATGTTAATTTACCATCTGAAGGCCAGACTCTCAGTTTCCAAGTGCCCACCCGGGCCAAAGCAGGCAAAGATTTCACTATAACCTTAGAGGACATAAATGTTACACATGAAGACGAAGACTTAACGCATGAAGACGCCACATATGAGGAACGAAGTGTCACTTCTGAAGTCGAAAAAGATGAAGAGCAAAATCTCTCATCTGATGACGAAAAAGCCACATATGAGGAGTTAAACCTCACCTCTGAAGACGAAAGAGCCACAGATGAGGAGCAAAATCTCTCCTCTGAAGACGAAAGAGCCAGAAATGACGAGTTTAACCTCGCCTTTAAAGACGAAACAGCCACAAACGAGGAGCTAAATCTCACCTCTGAAGACGAAAGAGCCACATACGAAGAGCGAAATCTCTCACCTGAAGATGAAAAATCCACATATGATGAGAGAAACCTCACATCTGAAGACAAAAGTGTTACGTACGAGGAGCGAAACCCCAGGCCTGGAGATGGAAGAGCTACATTCGAGGAGCGAAATCTCACCTCTAAAAAACATCATTCACGTACCCACCCTTTCCGTGGCGACAACCGTAGTCAAAAAATCGGTAACTCTCATTCTTCGCACCACCAAACATCAAAGAAAAATAAACATCCAAAGCACTTTTTTTCCTCCTCCAAGGTTTACCCAAAGTTCGCGAGACAGCTTTCCCAAATCCTCCGTCCTTTCTTTCACATCCAGGAAACTTCCGATGAAAGTCCCTTTGATCTCACTAGAGAACGATTGGTTCATAATGGAAATAGTGTAGAAATATTTCCTTTACGACCTACTCCAGTAAACCAGGACAGTAAAGCACCAATGGCACTGATTCTAGGCGGGCCCAAACGAGATAAGGGACGAAAAAAATATTTCTACAGTAAGAAACATAAGAACGGACATGTTAAAGCTAGTATTGAAATATTAGATACTGAAAGTGATGAAAAACCAGAAAATGATACCAATGGAGACAAAACTGATAACAGTTATACTTTAGTAACAAGTAAAGTTGGAAATGTTAGTGGCGGAGTTGGTAATTTTGGAGATGAAAGGCTAAGTGATATTTTAAAATTAAATTATGACGTAGAAAATGATCCGGTGGTGACACTTTTCAATGACATTCAGAGTCAATCAGTTTTTGGGCCTCTAAACGATGAAACCGTCTTACAAGTAGGAAATAATGACGATGAAAGCCAAATTAATGATGCTTATATAAATGCAAGCACAGGAAACGTTTTAGAATCGAATGCCAATGATTTATTAACCGAAGAAAGTAATAGTTATACATATAGTTCATCAGATATTTCAATAAGTGATTTTTCAGATACCTTATCGAGTAGTTTATCCGATAGTTTTGATTTGAGTAACGTATCTGAGTATCCAAGTGTGTATACACTATCTAAAGAAAAGGTACAAGTTGATAATGAGGGTAATATTGAAACAGAATTAGATAGAAATGGTGAAAATAATAGAGAATTAAAATATGCTGAAGACAGTGATAAAAGTTTCAGTTTAAATAAAGAAAGTGAAGGGACTTATGTAACTAATGTTGATGAAAATTTTACATTGGTGAGTGATGGAGTAAAAAACGACGGTGGCAGCAAGGAAAAATTTTATAATGTTGCATTGGGAATTACTGGAGAAAACAAAAATAATATTTTATATGAATTGAGTGGTGAATATACTAAAGAAGATAGTAGTAAAAGTGACGCGAATCCTGACGAAATAAATGAACAATACACAAATGAAAAAATCTTAAATGAAGAATTGACAAGAGAATATAACGAAAATCATGCTGTACTTGATCAAATAATAAACACAAATAATGTAGAAAAATTGACAACAGAAGATAACGAAAATTATGCCTTAGTAACTGAAATTCTAAATAGTAATAATGCAGTTGTTACCAATGAACTTGGAAATACCGTAAGCGGCTTAACCGAAGACGAATCTGAAGGAGTAGAGCTGAACGTCGAAAACGGTAACGAAAAATGTAGGAAATACGTGTTACAATTCCGTCTGCCAGCTTATAAGAAATCAGATCTTACAAGAGTTGAGTTTCTTGAGGAATTGAAGAATTTGCTGGAGAAACATCAGCGTACTCAAAAGTCTTACAACCTGTCCTTTTTATTTCAGAAATGATACAAAACTCTATCGTATGCCTTAAGATACGTTGTTGCGTGTTTTTGTTGCAATGTCAAGCTAAATTGATAAATAGTTATAGACAGACTCTTTCCATCCCTTTCACCTCTTCGGGATCGGCTTTGTATGTCAGCTCGGTCCGTATTTTTCTCCTACCTTATCGGTAGCTCCCCGTTCCTACATGGCTATTGTGATCTCAACTATAATGCTAATATAATTTAGTTGAAGAACAAATAATACAATACTTTGAATGACAAAGAGCATTCAATAACTACGTTGGCTGAGTTTATTTGATACCGTTACTTTCCATCACAGAGGTGCTTCATACAGGCGGAGTTATCATCATCATCATCATCAGGTCTTTTTAGTCTTCACTGCAGGAGCACGACCCTCTCTGTAATGCCTAATTCTACTACAAACGAGAGTTTAAATCCGTTCACACATCAATGTGTGAGTTGACAATGGAGGTTGCCACCGCACAATAAATTTAACTAGGTACCAATGTTATTCGTGTCGGTGGCAAACCGAAGAACATATATGGTATGTAGTAGAAGATAATAGAAATATCAATGTCTGTTTCTCTTTAATAAGGCGTGAAGAATATGTTAGTTTTCGATCATCTATTTTGACACTTCAAAAGAGAAGCTCGAAAACTAACATGCTATTCTGACATAAGATGAAAAAGGTCGTATGGTAGAGAAAAGAAACTACATAAAATAAATTACAAAGATAACTTACATAATTAATACAAGACTTATACAGCTACAATTAGATGTATAGTATTTGCTAAAGCAATTCAAATACTGATTGGACTTGTGGCAAATTCGTTAATTATAAAATTACTGCCAGGCACCGCAAGTTTATCAATTAGAGCTATAATTTATTGCGTTAAATAAAACATTTCAACTGCTGTTTATTATTTTCCGAAAGTTGATAAACTACCTCGAAAATTGACCAACTTACGATTCTTGTTATTTTCCGGAGATGTTACGTATATATAGGTCTAAGGGCCCTGAGACCTTATTCTGAAAGAGGAAGAATACAGCAACGTAGAAAGACAGAGACAGCTAAAAACCGTCTATGTTAGACCTGCACGATCGCCGATGATCGGCTGTAATCGCGATGATTCATTGTACATTGCTGTGTAACTCACTGAAGCTCTTGAGAGTTTTCTATCCAAAACACTTACCTTCATCGTTACTTACCATCAGGTGAGATGGGAGACAAATGCCTTATCCTTGCTTTAATAAATGTAGCAATGTATAGCGAAAAGTCGCGACTGAGTAATTCCACAACTCGTCCCACATGCCTACGGCCCATTTGGGACGAATTGCGGAAAATCAAAATTAATTCAAATTTCATTCTGCAATTCGTCCCATGCTTATAAATGGTACATTCAGTAGAAAATGTGTAAGTCTAGAAATAAAAAAGCATTGAATTTATCAAACCAAAAATATATTTTTTCAATCTACTGAATAATGTAAACAGTAGTTCATAAAATAGTATGAAGGGTTATCGAGGGCCTTGCAGAAAAAAGGGCGCGTGCGGGGAGGCGGGGCGGTTAGATTGGTACTGTACCGTGGCATATTCTCCAACGTTAATTATACCGATCATACTGAACAAATTCCCATAAGGAATATAGGTCAAAATTATGAAAAAAAAAAGACTTCACACACTAAATCGAACAATCGACAAGCTCCGTGGCGCAGCGGTCAACACCTGTGACGGGTTTGATCCCCGGTCAGGTCAAAATGAAAAATTATCTTTTTCAGATGGACCTTTGTCTTGGATGTTTATCTAGATATGTATTTAAAGTAAAATATAGTATCGTTGAGTTGGTATCCCATAACACAAGACTTACTTAAGAACTTACTTTGGGCTAGCTCAATCTGTGTGATTCGTCCGTAAAAGAAGAAAAATAGCAGTTTTGTATGGGAACCCAAGTTTACAATTTTACATATGTATTTTAACTTTTATATCATGTATTTATGGTACAACCTCGGCTTTCTTAACGGACTACGATTGTAGATATAGTTATTATAGTTTTAAGAGCAAAAGAAAATGTAAAAAAGAATAAGAAGAGATTATTTATTTGCAAAATAGATAAGATTCATAGCATGATAGCGGTGTTTTATTTTATCTACTGGCACAGTGTGTTTGTTTGTTTAACAATGAAGCAAAGGGTAAGAAGTTTGAAAAAGAACAGCAAAATGGCTACTTTCTTGATTAAAACTGACAAACCTGAAACGCGTTCTTTCCATGAGCATTTATCAATATTAAATTCAAAAAACATAAAAAATTTTGTGCATCTGGTTGTTTTTTATTTTTATTTATTATCACAAAATCTACAGCTCTTATGAATAAAACAATAAAAAATCTTATAAATTACACTTACAGCCAATTTGCATTTACATTTTTTAGTTTAATACAGATAGCACGAATTCTTTTTTAGGGTTCCGTAGTAAACAAGGAACCCTTATAGTTTCGCCATGTCTGTCTGTCTGTCGTCTGTCTGTCTGTCCGTCCGCGGTTTTACGCAGAGACTATAAGTACTAGAAAGCTGTAATTTGGTATGGGTATGTATATTAATCATGGCAAAAAAGTGGTAGAATAAAATCTTGAAAAAAATTTTTTTTTAGGGTAGCTCCCATACAAGTAAAGTGAGGGAGTAATTTTTTTTCTCTATTTACCTGTTGTGTGGGGTATCGTTAAATAGGTCTTTCAAAAATATTGTGAGGTTGAGAACACCATTTTTTGATTAAGGGCTCCATTTCCGAAATATTTGGTTTTAAAGTGCGAATTTTTGTTAGAGGTAAGTGTCCCCCCCCTCTATCTGCTAAACGGTTATATATAGATACGTGAAAAAAATTACAGCAGTAGCATATATACTGAAGTTGAAAGGAAAACTATCAGAGCTGAGTAGTAAGTACAAACTAAAAAGTTATAGGCAACCAACTTATAAACTGTAAAATTTCATACTATTTTCATTGTTAGATGTTTTTGGTCGTTAAACTGTAAGGTGCGAGTGTGAATAGTGTGAACTCAAAGTTGTCATTCGCAACTACGGAACCCTACAATGCGCGTGGCCCGACACGCATTTGGCCGGTTTTTTTTTAATTTATTTATTTATATATTAATATTATTGAGCAAGACATATATAGGTACTCCCTTGAAATTAATGAAAATAGTTTGCAAAAGTGAACACAAACATGTAAAACAGAACAAAACTTTTAACGTTTATAAAGTGCAATGTCTATCACATTTACTACCCTAAAAACTACTTCATATTTTCTATTATGTCTGTTAATTTACATTTAAGTTAATGTTTTTTTAGATGAAAGAGATCGATATCAAAGAAATATTTGTTGTCATAATAAAGACAACTTACAGGTTAAAAAAAAGTGTTTAAATAAAAATTATTGTCATTAGAAACAAAACGGCAAGCATTATTATAGCATATATTATTATTCTTAGTATAAGTTGTCTGAATATTAATTGAAATATTGGATATAACGAACTAAAATATAACTAGATGACGAGCTCAGTGGCGCAGCGGTCAACACGCCGGCCTGCGGCGCGGATGGTCCCGGTTTCGATTTCCGGTCAGGTCAAGATGAAAAATGATCTTTTTCAGATTGACCTGGGTCTTGGATGTTTATCTATATATATATTTGTTATAAAATATAGTATCGTTGAGTTAGTATCCCATAACACAAGTCTTACTTAAGAACTTACTTTGGGGCTAGCTCAATCTGTGTGATTTGTCCGTATATATTTATATTATATTTATAAATGGCAAGCGGGAAAAACGGCTATTTCATAGGCAGTGTAAAGACTCAATATAGATAGATATATAGATAGATAGAAACCCTTTATTGCACACATTCTTTTTTTTTCTTATTAGCCCGTAGGTGTACTGTCCAACTGCTGGGCAAAGGCTTCCCCTCTATTTTTCCACTCGTCCCTGTCTGCTGCGATATTTTGCCAGTCTATTGAAAATTTGTCCCGGTGATCCCACCATCCGCCGCCGCCGAAATTAATCGTCATATCAATAATGCCTGGAAGAGCTACTGGTCCATGAAGGAGTTAATGAAGGGTAGCCTTCCACTCACACTTAAAAGAAAGCTCCTGGACGTCGGTATCCTGCTTATTCTGAGCTACGGCGCACAGACGTGGTCTTTGACTGAAGCTCAAAAGTCCAAACTCAAGGTATGCCAAAGAGTATGGAACGTAGCATTTTGGGCTTGCGCCTCATAGATAGAGTGCGCAACACTGAGCTGCGTTCTCAGACACAAATAGCAGATGTGGGAGCTAAGACTGCCAGACTGATGTGGAACTGGGCCGGACATGTCTGTCGAATGTCACCTGAAAGATAGGCAAAATTGGCTACATTTTGGATGCCGAATGGTTGTCGCAGTAGAGGCAGACCAAGGTCGAGATAGCGGGATTGCACAAATAATTAACAAAAAAAAATTATATTTCTTATAGTTTACCAAGACCATTATGAATCTGCGTCAGGTGTTCCAAATCTTCAATTTAAATACCTCAACAAAAAATGCTCATCAGGTTGAATAACTTTTGCTAAGGCGTCATTTATATATTTCTTATGCTTTGCCTGGACCATACCATTATGGTTCTGCGTCAGGTGTTCTAAATCTTCATTTTAAATAACTCAGTCAGTCAGTAATGTACCGATCTACACTACTACACTACCGTTTAATTAACGAGTGTAATGGGGACTAGAATCATGTGTAATACCTAATTCTATAATAATTTTATTAAATTAATATATGATTAACTCTGAAAACAAAATACTCCATTTGGGCATCCGGTTACAAAACAAATGAGTGTTAGCAACAAAATTGCAATTGAAATAAAGGTAATTAGTGACTTATACCTACTAATTATGACACATATATCAATTATGATGGATAGGCGACGCGACATGGATATTGAAATAATCCATGTGATAATGCCATATAATGAGCAGTCGATAAGGTCATTTGGGTTTTTGATGTATTACTTACATGCCTATTCACCTCAGTACATATGTTTAGGCACTTCAAGAAATGTAAACAATGTCGTTAAGTACGTCTTTTTATTGAAATATACGCTTTTTAACCGACTTCAAAAAAGGAGGAGGTTCTCAATTCGTCGGAATACTTTTGTTTTATGTAGGTTGTTCTCGAAGACGCCAGACCGATTTAAAAATATTTTTTTGTTCGATAGGTAATACTTTATAGATGGTCCCATTAAATTTTTATCGAAATGTGTCGAGCGTTTTTTAAAAAAAAAACACAAGTACCAAAATAATGTTTACACAGATGCCGTTCGGGTTGCACTTATTTCCATTTTATTCTTATGCTTATTAAAACAAATTGATAGGGTTGACGTCGGTTTTGTTTTGAAATTGTACACAACACTTTATAAAATATAATCCACGGATTCGCCCGCGTGATTGTTTATTGTTTCTTTTATTGTTTATTTGTTTATTGTGACAAAAACGGTTTGCACCAATTACATATAATCACACATTAAATAAGAATCAAATACCTTAACTACAAACAGTATAACTTGAATGTTAACAATTTTGTATAATAAATACAATAGAAATTGGAAACCACACGGCCTTGCCGGGAACCACACGGCTCTGTATTTTTTATGTCATAGGACAGCAAACGGGAGAGCGGTTCATCTGATGGTGAGTGATCACCGCTGCCCACGGACTAATTCAACACCAGGGGTATGACATGAGCGTTCTTCTTCTTCTTCTTCTTAGCGTGTCGACTCGGGCGAATTATATTTGTGTTGACCAGAACTTTGCCACTGACACAGCGTTATCAGTAGCATTGTAAAGGTCCTCGCGTGTGCAGGTGGTAGGACACGCAGGGCAAAACAAAAGGTGTGCCATGGTCTGAGGAGTAGCACCACATGGACAGGAGATTTCCGAGCTGTAGCCCCGCCTGTTCATATTCTTGCGTTGCGTTGCTGGCCTTTTGTTTTTCCCTTAGACTAGGAGGGGATGGGCCTTGGGCTCTCTCACTCGTGGGACGAAGCATAGAAGCGGTAAAGCTTCTAATCATACGTCGATTTTTTGTGAGAGTGAGGTACTTCCCCGACGAGCCGGCCCATTCATGCTACTAGCAAAAGTGATTTTCGCCGGTAGCGTGGCACTCATCATCAATAATCAACAGGTCTTTGTTAGTCTCCAATGCAGGAGCACGACCCTCTCTGTACTACCAGAGCCATGTATTAGCCAGGGCAGTCAGAGGATATGGCCTACACTCTCCACGCTGGCCAGACGGGTTGGAGAGGTCTTTTTGATGTTTATAGCTTTGTTTAGCTTTTGTTTCCTTAGTCGACTTCTACGACATCCACGGGGAGACTTGGAGTGGTTCTATTCTACTCTGCCGGGGACCACACGGATCTACCACAACTTAATATCACTAACACTACATATTATAAAACAAAGCCCGCCGCGTCAGTCTGTCTGTTCGCGATCAAATCAAAAACTACTGTATTGATTTTCATGCGGTTTTTGCCAGTAGATAAAGTATTCGATGTAATAGGACATCTAACACAAAAACGCTGACGCCGCGCGTGCGACACCGCGCCCGTGGCACTCGAGCCAGTTGCATTCATAGTTATAAGTAAATACATCAAAAGAATAAATTTAGTATTTTCGCGATCTCTGGACTCTTATTTAGCAAAACACATCAAATAGGGTCGCGTTCCCTACATAGAGTGTTTCATGAGGAAGGTTTATAGGTAAAATACATGCCCGGGCGCAGTCGGGGAGGGCTGCTAGTTGTATATAATATACTACTAACTACTTTTATATTTATGGTTTTGATACCGTTACATAAAATTCTATCCGTCTTATTATAAAACGAGGACTAACTATAGTATGTACCTGGTTTAAACCATTATCCGACCAAAATAAGTCAACAGTTATCACTTGACGATTTTACAACTGTCATTGTCAATTCGTTTTGGGTGGATGATGGTTTAAACCAGGTACTAAAGTTAGTCCTCGTTTTATAATAAGACAGTATAAGTTTGAGAACTAAGCTTGTCAGAGCCTTTGCCAGAGCGCGTGCCGTCGATGAGATATCTAAGTATTATTTAGAATGATAATATATTATATCCGAAGAAATAAATTACTTGTAAGCCATATATCTATGTGTACATAGGTCAAAGATATACTGGGTTTTCCCACGCCTTGGTTAATCCGTTTAGTAAAGGATTAATTATTTAATTTTTTTTCATATCAGTTGCTTTTTAGGGTAACCGAGTGCAAACGGAACCCTGTGGGCAGGCCAGGTCGTGTGGTTCCCGACAGAGTAGAAAAGGCGAAGCTTTCTACGAAATCCACGCGAAGTCTTGGAGTGGCCAAGACTTCCCGTGGATTTCGTAGAAAGCAAGCGACTTAGGAAACACAAGCTAAACAAAGCTTATAAACATCAAAGAGACCGGTCCGACCCGTCTGACCAGCGTGGAGAGTGTTGGACAAATCCTCTGACTGCTCTGGCTAATATATGGCTCTAGAAGTACTTCTAGAGCCATATGTTAGCCAGAGCAGTCAGAGTTAGTACCTTCTCTGTACAGAGAAGGTCACGCTCCTGCAGTGAAGTCTAAAAACACCTCATCATCATCAGGTCTTTATTAGTCTCCACTGCAGGAGCACGACCCTCTCTGTACTGCCAGAGCAGTCAGAGGATTTGGCCTACACTCTTCACGCTGGCCAGACGGGTTGGAGAGGTCTCTTTGATGTTTACAAGCTTTGTTTAGCTTGAGTTTCCTAAGTCGCCTTTTACGACATCCACGGGAAGATTTGGAGTGATCCTATTCTTCTCTGCCGGGAACCACACGGCGAAAACACCTGATAATGATGAATAGACTATACGGCTTGACCATCACCAACTTGTAATATTTCCGTCTCTTTCTATAAAGTTACAGTGGGTACTTAGTCCTTCTATTAAGGATGAGCTAGTCCGGAACTCGAACTCGTCGGCGCACGTGGCTAATTTGCGTGCTATTTCGCTCTGAAAAAGGGATAGAATCGGTTGTGAACGGTGCGGACCTATTTACACCTATTTATAAGCACATCGGAACTACAGTCTAGTGTGTGCAAACACAAAATATTGTTGAAAATCTAAAGCGTCGTCGTCTAAAAATCGCAAGTAGGTATGCGTTTGGGAGAAGTGTTCTTGTGATAAAACAGCTGAATGTTTTAATTAAAAGTAAGTTATTAAAATTTTTTAATAACCAAACTATGCTTGTATGAAATTTGTTTTAGAGATTTTATACTTTTTCCGGTATTTAATTGTGCCCAAAGTTGCGTTAAAATTACGTGTTGAAACTGAATTTTTTGAGACTAATAACTTTTAAAGTACTTATAATTTTACAATTATGATTCCATACAAGCATAGATAACGACAAGACAAATCGATAGAATTAAAAACTTTAAACAGACGATACCGAACAACGGAGTCATCACCCTACAGAATTTGTATGGCGAAACATCTGACTAGCGTACCCTTAATATTATCACACTCTTATCACACTATTATTGTTAGTAGGTAGACCTAGAGTGTTATTTTTGACACGAGTTGACTCATAAACAAGACAGCTTTATTATTATATAACCTTACTTCTGATTTAGCTGTAATCAGTAAAAAAATAAGATTAAATTGTTTTAATCCATTTATCTACAAGTGTTTAATGATCAGGATATTTTTATGCATTATTTTAATCAGGGTTTTCCTGAATATATACATAAATACTATCACGTCTTTGTACCTGGCAGGGTAGACAGAGCTCAGGTCTGTAAAACCTGATTTGATTCCGTTGTCGACTCCCTCATGCCTTATTTTCAATGATTTAATAAGTAAGTTGTTTTTTCTCTTAAATTATGGCTTCCACCGAGATTTCAGTGATTCTGCCATTGCCCAGTGTATTGAGATACTAAGTATCGGTGCTGTTCGGTATAGTTTTTAAGTGGCATCAAAAATAGCGTATGTCCCTTGATAGCCTCGTGAGAGCTTCTGTTGACAAATCTATACGAGTCCTTTATATGGGATTTTATTTTGCATTCACAATGCTATTTTACCTTATTTATTAAATAAAGAAAATAAGAAATGGAGAAAAAATTTCCACGCGGGCAGGACCTGCGTCTGCGTTTAGATCTCAGTACGATCTATGCGTTGCCAATTACGCCACCGCGCTTCAAGCCCCGGCGCCGAATTTCTCCACCATATCCCATTCCTCTTACACGCATCTAGGCTTGCGTCACCCAACACAACTACCCCACTTTTACAAGTGCGGTATTTGATTTCAACTCATTTTGCAATGAATTTGGAAATCAACTAATGTGTAGGAAGCCATACAATACTTTATATGGGATTTTATTGGACGGAGACCACGGAGCTCGTCATATAACAGTTTAACTGGACTCGTATGTATTTGCCACTAGAAGTTCCCATCCCACAGGATATTATTTGTAACCACCCTGAAACTAGTGCCCGGGACATTTGCTCCAGACAGCCCTAGACACGGAGCTAAACGATTTATAAGATACCTTCGTAAAAACAACATAATTTAAAGAAATGCAGTTCCTTAGATAAAAATATTGAGTTATCTAAGTACCACGTTCAGTTTTGTAGATTATGCGTAGGGGAGACTGGGGACAAACATAGAACTTTCTACGTTGCCTCCAATTATTAACCGACTGACCTACCCAGAAATGAAATGAAATTCTTTATTTGCTAGGGTTGCACATAACAATAATTTCCGGCCTTTCTAATTATAGGCATGCAAAAATTTATTAATTTAGTAACATTAATTAAGAACAATATAAAAAGAAATCTGTTTTTTTTATCACTTGAATCAATATTGTTAGTGTTAAATATATTTATTAATATTATAACGTAATTTTTTAATAATAGGATCAAGTTTTCTTACAATTATGTAACAAATTTTTAATTAAAGAAAAACGGCTATTGACGCAAAAGAAAAATACTCAGTGGGATTCTTTTCTTGCTATATGCTTGTCCCATTATGAACAGGTTTATGCAGGCAGCATCACGTGAAGTTGTGTGTGTGTGTGTGTGTGTGTGTGTGTGTGTGTGTGTGTGTGTGTGTGTGTGTTAGTGATTGCAAAGCACGCAAAAAGAACGAAAGTGAAGGATGAGTATTATTTTTCGAAAATCCGGAGAAATTATAGTTCCCCAGGAGGTCGAAAGATTAAATGCTAGGCTAAGATTAATTCCAAAAGACTTCAGGTCATTCACTAAGTCCTATGTTACTTAGATTCTTGAATTTTTTTTTAAAATTGAAAATTAAAAATCCCTTAACCACTTTTAACGAGTCTCCCGGGCAATCCAGGGTTGGAAACTCTAGTTTGCAAACAAACCAAATAAATGTAGGAGAGCTAGAGCCGTGCCCAGTCTCCCCAACATATTTGTAGTTCTTATCTCGTCAAATGTAATGTCATGCATTCTTTTAATTAATCAATGACATGACAAAATAATCTTAAGGCCTCATATTAAGGCGCTCTTATAATAACACTAGCGCCACCCAGCAACTAATTCTTTTAATCCTAAACTAGCAGCCCTACCCGGCTGCGCCCGGGTATGTATTATACCTTAAAACCTTCCTCGTGAATCACTCTATCTATTGGTGAAAACCGTATGAAAATCCGTGGAGTAGTTTTTGAGTTTATCGCGAACAGACAGACAGACAGACGCGGCAGAGGACTTTGTTTTATAATATGTAGTGATAGTGATAATATCGAATTTAAAAATCTAACATGTACGTATCGAGAAATTCCACAACTCGTCCCACATGCCTACGGCCCATTTGGGACGAATGGTAGAAAATCAAAATTTACAATAATTTCATTCTGTAACTCGTCCCATTATTTTTTCGTATGGAATTTTAAACCTTATTAACGCTTGGTTCATTCAGTGAGACAAGACAAATGTATTTTTATTTTAGAATTGTTACATTATACTGTGGTTTTTCATAGATAAATTTAAAAAACCGGCCAAGTGTGAGTCAAACTCGCGCAATGGGGTTTCCGTACAATATGCTTCGTGAACACACACACAATGTGCAAAAAATGTTTTATTCAATTGACTAGCGCCATCTAGTGGTGTTTTGTGAACTATTTCCCTAGATGAACTTATTATTGTGAGTTTACCACTTAATTTTCAAGTGATAGAATTCTTATTATTTTTCCTGTCTTTCTATCTTCAAGGAATGAAATATATTTTGTAATTTTCTCAAAAGGTCAATTTTTGCCTTCTTTCGTGAATAAAATCAAAAGTATTGATTTTACCCGAACAAAAAAAAATATTTTTGAGATCCTCATAATGAGCCCTTTCATTTGATATATGACACAGTAAGGTTTGCAAAACTTTTTTTTTTAATTTTGTGATTGGGCCCCTCAGTATGACCCTTATTTCAAAATTTTTAGTTCAGTAGATTCGGAGAAAATCGGCTGTGACAGACGGACGGACGGACAGACAGACGCTCGAGTGATCCTATAAGGGTTCCGTTTTTCAACTTTAAGTAAATATGAAAAAGTCTGTTTTATATAAGTCTGTTATAATACTTGACCTTGTGCAACAAGGTCAAGTATTATCCAAATGTATGGCTTTCAGGTTAGGAAACAATGGTTGCAGTTGAAGAGGTAATGTACATTCCTTTTATAGGTCTGTATCTTTAAAAGAATGTAGATACTATTGGTAGATACAATGTAATCTTATTTTGACCACTTAAGTTTTTGCAGCTGTTAGTAAGTAAACAATGGCAACGGCGATCACTTTTGGAGATTATAATGTAATACCATAATGAATTACATTTTCTTGTGATAAATTCAATGTTTTTTTTTTATTATTTCTATACTAACACCTTTTCTACTGATTGTACCATTAAAAAACATGGGACGAGTTGCAGAATGAAATTTTAATTAATTTTGATTTCTTGCAATTCGACCCAAATGGGCCGTAGGCATGTGGGACGAGTTGTGGAATTACTCTACGTATCTAGTAAATTACTTGTATTAATTTGGTAGGTATTTATTTTCACTAATATTCGTTTGATAAATTGTTTTTGCTTTTCTTTATATTGTTTTGTACCCAAATTATATATATATTTTATGGTGCTCGTATAAGTGAAACGAAACGTACTTTCACACTTTCTTTTTGTACAATTTATATATATACGGACTAATCACACAGATTGAGCTAGCCCCAAAGTAAGCTCGAGACTTGTGTTATGGGATACTAACTCAACGATATTATATTTTATAATATTACTTATATAGATAAGCATCCAAGACCCAGGTCAATCTGAAAAAGATCATTTTTCATCTTGACCTGACCGGGGATCGAACCCGGGACCATCCGTGTCGCAGGCAGGCGTGTTGACCGCTACGCCACGAACACACACATACACCGAACCAAGCATAGTAGCGGTAAAACTAGTACTCAAACGTAGATTATCTGAGAGAGTGTGGTACTACCACGGACGAGCCGGCTTACTAGCAAAAGTGAATTCGCCGGTAGCGTGGCTCTACCACACCCACAACACCCGACTTGCTTTTATAAGTAAAACAGCCATGTACAACGAAATGAAGCTCAAGAGTGTTGGCAACACTGTATAGCAAACGTCAACATTTGAACGAATGAACGGTTGCAGCCGGGTGATGTGATGACGTCACGTACCTATTACATAAAACAGATGGTTAACGGTCGTCGGGTCTCATTTTCGCTCGGTCACTTCGCATTGACGGTTACTCGTAATTGTTTTCTCTGATTATAGACTAGTTTTGTGAGATTGGTAATTAATTTTATTGGATAAAAAGTAGAATATTTTTTACAGTGATTATTGGATTGTGTTATAAAGTAAAATTATGCTGAGTTCAATTATTTGGTTTCTCATTTAGATATAAATGTAATTAACAAAGAAAATACAAGTGTTTGCTGATATATGTGTTTAAATTAATAGTAGTTTCCCCTTAACCAGACATGTTAGGCAGTTAAGGGCAACTGAGTCAGTAACTAATATGATTTTTTTTAACATCAGAAGTTGCGGATCCATAACCACAATGGGCCGACGCAAAAGGAGACGCGGCCGTTCGAGTTCATCCTCGTCAAGTTCCGATACCTCCAGCACCGGAAGCAGTCCTGCCACTCCACCACGAAGAAGAAGGAAGGTAGCCCGAAAAGCTGATCCTGTGAGTACAGTTACGCTTAATAGCATGATCCCGGAGTTTGATCCAATCAAAGATAATGTTAACGCGTGGATAAATATCATTGAGTGTTACTCGAAGACTTTTTCGTGGTCGGACGATGTTATTCGTTTCCAAGCATTAAATAAGTTAAAAGGTTCTGCTAAAACCTGGTATGACGCTTTATTACGAACTAATGACCTGTGGCCAAAGTGGAAATGGTCAGACTGGGTGTCACGTATATCTATAACTTTTAAAATAAAACGTAATATGTTCGATTTACTCAAAGATGTTGTGGATAAAAAACCGGTCGACGGACAGTCACTATATGAGTTTTATTTTGAGCAAAAGGGAAAAATAGATCGTTTAGGCCTGAATTTCTCGGAAAATGATATAATCTCAATAGTTTTAGGAAATATTAGTGATAATACTATAAGTGTTGCAATCGAGGCAAGTAGTTTTGAATCGTGTGACAGTTTTGCTAGTTTTTTACATGGAAAAACGTACAAAAGTAAAACTCAAAAGAGCAGTTCCGTCGTACGAGAATCTAAGATTGCTCCCAATAGTATACCATCCGATAATAATTCTGATTTAAATACTAATCCAGTGATTTTAAGTAACACAAATGCCACATCTGGGGACGCTAATTCAAATAAAAATCAGTTCCGTAGTAGAGTATTACGTTGTAATGGATGTGGTGGTAATCATAGAAGGTATCAGTGCGATGTGCTTAAGTGTGACTTTTGTAATAAAAGAGGTCATACTGAGTCAAACTGTTTTAAGAAAGAACACATCGCGCTGAAAACTGAGAAACAAGAGACTAAGAGCATAGTTACAAATGGAGCCAGAAATAAATTTACGAAATTGGTAAGGATTAATGAAATATCCTACCCGTCGTTTATCGATACCGGTAGTAGTTGTTCTTTGGTATCTAAAGATTTTGTGGATAAAAATTCGATTTCTCAAATACTGATGAAGACCCCAATAGTTTTACAAGGGTTTTTGAAGGGTAGTTTTACAACAGTATCGAGTAAAATAACCGTTAATTTAAAAATTGATTCTGTGCATTTAGATAACGTAGACTTTTACATTTTGAATGATTTGGCAGACTGTGACATTCTTATCGGTCGTAATGTGACAGAAAATCCTAACCTTATGTATTCGCGAGTGGGAGATTCCCTCACATTTGATTATGCCAATAAATTTGTGAACTTTTGTAATAACGTTGAGGAAATGAATTTTAACGCGCAGTCCAATCATAATGAACTTGTCTTTCTTTTTCATAAATATAAATCCTGTTTTGCCCATAAACTGAGTGAGTTAGGTAAAGTGGACAGTCATGAAATGGTGATAGAATTATCGGAGTCACGCCCTATTCAATATAGACCATATAGAACATCTGTTAGGGATAGGGAAATAATCCGTGACATTATTAAAGAACTTCTGGATAATCAGATCATTCGTGAGAGTCGTTCGGCTTATGCTAGCCCTGTATTGTTAGTGAGCAAGAAAAATGGAGAAAAAAGACTGTGTGTTGATTATAGATCACTAAATAAAATCACAATTAAGGATAAATACCCAATGCCTAGAATAGAGGACCTTATTGATAGGCTGCAAGGTTGCTATTATTTTACAAATCTGGACCTAAAAAGTGGCTATTACCAAATTTTAATGAGTAAAGACTCGATTGACAAAACTGGGTTTATCACTGAGGACGGTCATTATGATTTTTTGCGTCTCCCGTTCGGGCTGGCCAATGCCCCATCTTGTTTCCAACAGATGATGCATAAGGTTCTAGGAAACCTCAGATTTAATAATGTAATAATTTATTTAGATGATGTCCTTATCGTTAGCAAAACAAAAGAAGAAAATCTTAAGGTATTAGAGTCAGTATTGAAAATTTTTAAAGAAAACGGGCTTACCTTAAATATGAAAAAGTGTAATTTTCTCATGACTGAAATCGAGTTTTTAGGATACCAAATAAAAGCTGGCACAATAAAACCAAGTGAGAGTAAAGTGGTTGCCGTTAAAAATTTTCCTACACCAAAATCAGTCCATCAACTACGTCAATTTTTGGGTCTCATCAGCTACTTTCGGAAGTTTATCCTTAACTGTGCACTGTTATCTAGCCCCCTTACAAAACTATTAAAAAAAGACAGTAAATGGATATGGCACGATGTACATGAGCAGGCTTTTCAGACTCTCAGGAATACTTTGACATCCGATACCGTGTTAGTAATATATGATCCCACAAAATCATCTATTTTATATACAGATGCAAGTAGGGATGGAATAGCTGGCGTACTCATGCAGGTCACAGAGCAGGGTGAAAAACCAGTTCATTTTTATAGTAGACAAACTAACGAGGACGAAAAGAAATATCATTCGTTCGAACTTGAGCTACTAGCTATTGTGAGTTCGCTTCAAAAATTTAGGATTTATCTGCTAGGTTCACCTTTTAAGATCATAACTGATTGCAATGCAGTTAGGTACGCTTTAACCAAGAAGGACATTATTCCCCGAATAGCACGGTGGGTATTGTACACACAAGATTTTAATTACGACATTGCTCATCGCGAGGGTTCACGTATGGCACATGTCGACGCCCTTAGTAGGAACCCAGTACAAACGGGCGAAAAACCCGAATCTGAAATAATCATGTCAATAACCGAGGCTGATTGGTTGCTGTCAGTACAATTACAGGATCAAGAAATTGTTAGTATAAAAACAGTATTAGAATCGGGAGATAGGGATAATAATAGACACATTTTCGATAATTATGATTTATTAGGTAATAAGGTGTACAGATTGACTAGCACTGGTCGCCGTTGGTTAGTGCCAAAACAATGTGTTTGGCAAATTATAAAGGTAAACCATGACGACATAGGACATTTTGCTCTGGACAAGACACTGGAACGAATCCAGTCTTACTATTGGTTCCCACGTATGCGACATATTGTAAAAAAGTACATTAAAAATTGCATTAATTGTATATATTTCAAAAACAAGGGTGGACCCAAGGAAGGTTACCTGTACCCTATACCAAAGTACGCAAGGCCTTTCCATACGCTACACATGGACCACTTGGGCCCATTTGTCAAAACTAAGAAGGGCAACAAATACTTATTGGTGACAGTGGATGCGTTTACCAAATTTATTTTTATTGCCGCGGTTAAAACTAATAACTATGAATCAGTAAAATCTGAATTGGAGAACATTTCAAAAGTTTTTGGAAACCCTAAACGGATAATTGCTGATTCTGGTTCATGTTTCACATCAAATCTTTTTAATCAATATTGCACCGATAGAAACATCCGCCTACATATAATAGCAACTGGGATGTCCAGAGCAAACGGACAAGTGGAACGTTTTAATAAAACGATTTTGGACGCTTTAAAGACTTTGGGTGCAAACTTGGCTGATGACAAATGGGATGAGTGTGTTAAAACCCTACAACAAGGATTAAATAGTACTTATCACAAAACCATAAAGGCTGTTCCGAGCGAGGTACTTTTTGGTTATAGGATAAGATTGGATAGCGATAACTTTGCGCCAGACCACGAAAACGAATTAGTCGATGTAACACTCTTACGCAAAACCGTTGACAAAAACATTAAATCAAGTGCTGTTGACCAAAAACGAGACTTTGATAGCACTAGGTGTAAAGCAAAGATTTATGATGTTGGGGATCTTGTACTCATAAAAATACAGAGTCAGAGTAATGATGGCAGAAGCCGCAAATTGCTTCCTGTGTTTAAAGGGCCCTTCCGAGTAGATAAAATACTTGGCAATGATCGATATGAGGTGGTCGATTTAAGAGGCAGTGAACGAAGCAACAAACTATACACAGGAATAGCCGCCGCGGAAAATATGAAGCCGTGGATTACCATTGGAGACTACGAGATCGATAGTTAAAATACGAGGTGTGTTAAGGCTGTGTTGGCAAGGTTAGTACAGAATCACCTCATAACCCAGTTCGATAATATTTTTGACACTTTAACATTCATTTTGTTTACATATCCATAACAGGAAATTCATTGTGTTTATTTCTATTCATTTAAATATAAATTATTAAACAAAACTTAGAATTTTTGAGTTCATCACAAAGGGTATTAATATTATAATTGTGTACCTAAGAGACTGATTACTCATCTTAGAGCCAGCTACAAACTGCCCGAGTAGGTACTAAATATTCTGCTTTAGGGTAAATTGAGCATTGAGAGCGTGGTGTAAAACAGTGCGTTTGAAGCGTTGTATAAACATCATAGCATAGAAATGAAAAATCGTTTGCCCTAAAGTGGATAGTGAAATAGTACCTCTTCCCTACCTATTTTGTTCTAACATGTATGATATATGAACCCATCTCTGTTACAGTTTTCCACTGGCTCGTAGCAACGTTCGGGACGAACGCCATGCAGCATGGCCGTGTTGGCAACACTGTATAGCAAACGTCAACATTTGAACGAATGAACGGTTGCAGCCGGGTGATGTGATGACGTCACGTACCTATTACATAAAACAGATGGTTAACGGTCGTCGGGTCTCATTTTCGCTCGGTCACTTCGCATTGACGGTTACTCGTAATTGTTTTCTCTGATTATAGACTAGTTTTGTGAGATTGGTAATTAATTTTATTGGATAAAAAGTAGAATATTTTTTACAGTGATTATTGGATTGTGTTATAAAGTAAAATTATGCTGAGTTCAATTATTTGGTTTCTCATTTAGATATAAATGTAATTAACAAAGAAAATACAAGTGTTTGCTGATATATGTGTTTAAATTAATAGTAGTTTCCCCTTAACCAGACATGTTAGGCAGTTAAGGGCAACTGAGTCAGTAACTAATATGATTTTTTTTAACAAGAGTAATAGATTGGGATGGTACGGCCATGCTACTTTAAGATAAATAATAATAAATGGAAAGCTTATTTGTTCATGACATGTATATTTTGAGTCTTAGAATAAACAACAGTTGCTAGGTAACAACACAGTATAAAATAGACAAGCTATGAAGGATATGTGACCTTCTTAACATTCCGTCTCCTTTTTAAGCAACTGTTCGTTATGTGGAGGCTCCAGCTAGTTTGCACAGTTCTATAAGCCTGGGCTTAAATAAAGGCTTTGTCAAAAAATCTGCCAATTGATCCTGTGTAGAAACTTTCTTAACTTTGACATCCTTTTCAAGAACACACTGCCTTACGAAAAAGTGTCTAAGCTTTATATGCTTTGTCCGTTGGTGTGTTTCATAGGGTGGATCATAAGCCAGTCTTAAAGCGGATTCACTATCTATGAATAGTGGGGTGATCTCCTTTAGAGCGTTACTCTGCATGAAGTTCATAATCCGTCGTAACCATATAATCTCCCTGGCGGCTTCGCTAGCTGCAACTATCTCAGCTTCTGTGGAAGATATTGCGACAGTAGTCTGTCGTTTACTTTGCCATGCTATAGCACCATTGGCGTTAAGGCAAATCATGCCGCTGGTGGAGCGTCCAGTCGATTCATCACCACCATGATCAGCATCGCTGTAGCATCTTAAGCCGTGGTGTGCAGTGGAAGACTTGTACGTTATACCGTACTCTATGGTGCCTTTAACATAGCGTAGGATTCGCTTTACTCTCGCTACGTCTTCTGGTGTTGGTTTATCGAGGTTGCGTGACACTATTCCTACCGCGAACGCAATATCTGGTCGAGTGCCAACCATCAAGTAGGAAAGTGCTCCAACAACTTGTCGGTATGGGAAGTCATGGTAATCAGTATGGTCTTTCGAAGCTAGCATGCTATCTTTAACAATTGGAGTTACTGCAGCCTTGCAGTCCTGCATACCAAATCTCTGGAGTAGCTTTTTTGCATAGCTCTTCTGATCAATTTTGATTGAACCATCTGCTTTGCGTTCTATTTCTATTCCAAGAAAATAGGAACCGCATTTGGTTGTAATTTTGAACCTTCGTCGCATTTCGTCGAAAAACTTCTCCGTTTCTTCTGAATTTGCTGACGCTATTAGTCCATCATCAACGTATAATGCTATTAATAGCTTGTTCTTTCCCTCTCCTTTGTTCATGACATGTATATTTTGAGTCTTAGAATAAACAACAGTTGCTAGGTAACAACACAGTATAAAATAGACAAGCTATGAAGGATATGTGACCTTCTTAACATGCTATGCGGAGGGAAGAGAGCCATATTACTAGAAAGGTACTGGATATGAAAGTTACTGGAAACCAGAATAGAGGAAGACCAAATAAAAGATGGATGGAGTGTGTGAAGGAGGATATGGAGAAAAGGAAGGTGACGAAGTAGATGGTTCGTGATAGAGCGAGATGGAAAAAGCTTACCTGATCCTGATCCTAAGCTGTCCTGATCCCAAATAAAGTGGCAGAACGTGAGGAAGAAGAAGAAATACAATGAACTGAAGCATTCTGGCCAAGTGGATGACATAGCGCGAAGAACCGATGGCTGATTACGCAGAAAGGTTCTGGAATGGCGACCACGTACCGACAACCACCCACACCACCGATCAGGTGGTCGGACGATCTGAAAAAGGTCACGGGAAGGCGCTGGATGCAGGCCGCTCCCAACCGGTCGTATTGGAAATCCTTGGGGAAGGTCTATGTCCAGCAGCGGACTTCTTGTGCTGAAATGATGTGATGTGGATATGACATAGCGCGAAGAACCGATAGCCGATTAGGCAGAAAGATTCTGGAATGGCGACCACGTTTGGTACGTGGTCGCCAAGCACGCATACACACACACTGACAAGGTGGCCAGGCGATCAGACAAAGGTCGCAGGAAGGCGCTGGATGCAGGCCGCTCCCAACCGGTCGTATTGGAAATCCTTGGAGTGGATTTCTTGCGGCTGAAATGATGATGATGTGGATGATATTAAATATCGGATATTTTAAGAAAGAAGCCGCGTGGTTCCCGGCAGAGTAGAATAGCACCACTCCAAGTCTTCCCGTGGATGTCGTAGAAGGCGACTTAGGAAACACAAGCTAAACAAAGCTTCTAAACATCAAAGAGACCTCTCCAATCCGTCTGGCCAGCGTGGACAGTGTAGGCCAAATCCTCTGACTGCTCTGGCCAATATAATGGCTTTAGCAGTACAGAGAGGGTCGTGCTCCTGCAGTGGAGACTAACAAAGACCTGATGATGATGATGATGATGATTTTAAGAAACGACGAATGTTATGTATTGAGGCACTATTACCGACTGACTATGATGAGCGTTATAGATAGATTCTGCTATCTCGTTGTCTTGTCTTTGTGTTTATCTGTAAATGATAATCTATAATTAATGACAATCATGTAATTCCTAATACTAGCTGCGCAGCCGACCCTGTCCATTTACATATATGTTATTTTTTTAGTTATTTTCTCCGCAAACGAGTTTAAATAAAGGTATAAAATAATTAAACAATTGAAGAAAGGTAAAATATGACAAAATATTTTCATACATAAACTCATTATGAAAAAATATATACATCCTAATCCTAATCATAAATATAATATAAATATATACGGACAAATCACACAGATTGAGCTAGCCCCAAAGTAAGTTCGAGACTTGTGTTATGGGATACTAACTCAACGATACTATATTTTATAATAGATACTTATATAGATAAACATCCAAGACCCAGGTCAATCTGAAAAAGATCATTTTCCATCTTGACCTGACCGGGGATCGAACCCGGGACCATCCGTGTCGCAGGCAAGCGTGTTAACCGCTGCGCCACGGAGCTCGTCGAAATCTAAATATTATACAGCGAGAAACATACACCAAATCCGACTTCCATGCAAAAATTTACAAGCCCATTTAAATAAAACCACTCCAGTGAAACAAACGGACCGCCCAATAAATTCAATGATAAACACCAAATCACATTAATGCAAAAGGATTACAGGTGATGATAAAATCGATAATGATCGTGGGGTATAAAAACCGTTGTGCATCGGCGAACATCATCACTCAGCAACATGAAACTCCTATTCGCCCTCGTCGCGCTGGTCGCAGTGGTGTTGGCTGAGGAGCCCATCACCTTGGACTACCACAACCAGATTGGTATTCCTCTTGCTGCTAAGATCAAGGCCCGCGAAGAGGCTGTCGACTTCGATGGCTCTAGGATCACCGGAGGAAATGCTGCCTCTCTCGGCGCCCACCCTCATTTGGTAAGTAATTTTTCTTAATGAACTGATCATCGAGTCTTTTTTATTCTCCACTGCAAGAGAATGACCCTCTCTGTAATATTAGAGCCATATTTTAGCCAGAGCCGTCAGAGGATTTGGCCTTAACTCTCCACGCGGGCCAGTCTTTGATGTTTATAAGTTTTGTTTATCTTGATTTTCTTAAGTTGCCTTCTACGACATTCACGGGAAGACTTGGAGGTCCTATTCTACTCTGCCGGGAACCACACGGCTAATAAACTCTTAGTTAATGCTATCCGTTAGTTCTGATCAAGAAAATTATAATAGACCCAAAGAGTCTCGACTAATTTCCAAACTTGTAGATAATCTCGGCGAATTTGTGCAAAAATGTTAAGAAAATTCGTCAGGTCCAGTAATGTCTACCCCATAGTTAGTGAACAGGACGGTTGTGTCATCTCGTTCAGTAGGCATGTTTGTGTATGTTTTGCTACGACTTATGGTTAATGATCGATTCGTATACATTTAAGTTCACGGATTTTTCCGAATAACAACATAATGGCCTCACACTCACAAGCAAAACATTTCATTAGTTTTATGGCGTTTAATGCAATTTAGTGGGCTCAATCCTCGGTCAAGTCATGGTGGAAAACGATCTATTTCAGATAGACTTGGGTTTACGATGTTTATAAACTATAGTAATTATTGAAATATAGTATCGTAGAGTTAGTATCCAGTGACACAAATTCACTACTTACTGTGGGGCTATGTCAATTTGTGTGATACGTCCCTAATATTTATTTATTAAAAAAAAGAAAGTGAAAGGTCTGAGCTCATAAAAGTTCAAACCTAAACTTAGCTTAATATTTCTAGCTCGCAGAGATCAGTCGACTGATTGACTGATGACTGATTAGGCTTTACAACAAATGGATGACTGATTGATTAGGCTTCTATCTTATACCCCATAGATATCAGAAATGTATTACACCCTTAATGAAGACTTCAGAAAAACTTTTTCCCCACATGTCAAATGTGGGAATGATTAAATTACCCAATTTGTCGACTTTAAGGTTTTCCTTTATAATTTTCAAAAGTTAGTAAGTTATAAGAAGAGTAAGTTAAAGTATTTCCAGTCCATTTACAATAGAATTTGTGTAATAAAAAGTAATAACCTAAACAAAGCCTAACTAACTAAAAATAAGAAATAAATTCAACTTTAATGAAAACTAACCTGAACAATCTAATCAAAATCTTATATAAAACATAATGTTTTAATTATTTAAACTTTATTGCACAAATTAGCGCTCCGTGTCAGAAGTACTACCGAAAAGTACAACTGGTAGTACAAATGATACAACCTTGTATCATTTGTACTACTACAAAAAACACAAGCAAATCACTTGGGTTTGCTTATTACTAGAACCAAAGTATAGGAGGACGTCGGGGTGTACATTTCGAAAATGACGTCAGTTTGGGAATCCAAGATGGCGGATTTTTTTTTTTTTTTTTTTTTTTTTATGTCAGAGGACGGCAAACGAGCAAGCGGGTCATCTGATGGTAAGTGATCACCGCTGCCCATGGACTAATGTAACACCAGGGGTATGACAAGAGCGTTGCCGGCCTTTTGTTTTCCCTCCCCAGAGGGGAGGGGGGATGGGCCTCCGGCTCTCTCACTCACCGAACGAAGCATAGAAGCTGTAAAACTACTACTCAAACGTCGATTTTCTGTGAGAGTGTGGTACTTCCCCGGACGAGCCAGCCCATTCATGCTACCAGCTGAAGTGATTTTTGCCGGTAGCGTGGCTCTACCACAACTAGACGATGCGACTTTCTCGCTCAGCATGCACAATTGTCAAAAGTGTACAAATGGTGGACTTAATGCCATATGGCATTCGCTGCCAGTCGATCATAGGACCAGACAGAGAAATTGAGTATGGGTGATACAGCGAAATTGATTACATATAACAATTTAATATAAAGAAATTTTTCGCAAAAACAGTTATTTTTGTCAACACTATTTCTTCTTCATCTTCCAGGGTGGTCTGGTCATCACCTTGACCAACGGCCAAACCTCGGTCTGTGGATCCTCCTTGCTGACCAACACCCGCGCCGTCACCGCTGCCCACTGCTGGAGAACCAACACTAGCCAGGCCCGCCAGTTCGTCGTCGTTCTTGGTTCCCTCCGCCTCTTCAGCGGCGGCACCAGAATCACCACTACGAGCGTCAATATGCACGCCAGTTACAATACTAATAACCTGAACAATGACATCGCCATAATTAACCTCACCTGGGTGACCTACAACAGTAAGTTTAATATCAACAACTTCATGAATAACTTTTATGCTGGTCTGGGAGAAAAGAAAAAAACGTAGCATATGCCAGCTGCTTCTCAGCCCGCGTAGATCGTAAAAACCGATCGAGGAAATAGGGGTGAGAAATCATGTGGCTATGTGATGTGGCTATCAACCCATCACAATTTTGATTCTGTTCTAAACGTGGCCTTTGGGTTTTATGGAGCTGGGCTCTGTCTACCCCACAAGGGAAAAAGACATGATAGTATGTATGTAACTTCAGTCTGTGAAGTGCTACCAAGACAAATCAAATGAGTCAAACACGATAGGTTAACCCATCTTATTTATGTCTAAGCCTTTCTATGGCCACCTTTAATTTAACCTTTTAATATCAAAACAGCTCATTGACTCCATATGACTAAGATTATCTTTGACCCAAAATTAGACTTGAAAGAACTATCACCGCTTCTGTGATGGATCAAAAGGGTTAATTTTCGTAAGTATGATTAGAGTTTAATATCCACAGGCATGAATGGCATGATAAACTGCTACAGTGCGACAAGGATCATTGGCACTTGGATGACATTTTAATGGGGGCGTTGTGTATAATTACGAATGTAATTAGGACTACCAGCTAACAAAATATACTTAGTTTTATAAAAACAAAAGCACGAAATATCCGCAACAAACATCAATTTGAGGTAACTTCCAATAGTGACGCTTTACAAGATGACGGCAATCGCAACGTTTAGTTAGTTAAAATTATGGCCACGCGCCAAAAGATCCTAGTAGAACCCGTAAAAGGCAAGCCGATCCAGGCTAGAAAAATGTGGGATAAAAATAGAGGGGATATGCTCATTTTTACATTGTTTGCGTTGATCACAATGCACAAAGGGCAATCCTATTTCCTTGCAGGTTTTTTAATGGTGTGAAATGGAGGAAATATAGGTATTTTGTGTAACATCTTTTAAATAAATTTGTTAAGCCTTATGGTCTTCTTTGTTTGTTGTGATAGAATTATAACATCTTTATATTCTATTTGTTTGCAGACAATATCCAGCCTATCAGACTACCCACGAACTTGGCGAACAACAACTTCGTCGGCACCTGGGCCTGGGCTGCTGGCTTCGGCGCCACCGGCGACAGTGAGTATACTTTCAATATCGCTTAATATCGGTAGGTCTCCTGCAAAAAATCATGAAATATCGCTTATAGAACCATTGCTGGGTAGGTCACCCTATTTATACTTTCACTTTTCCACTTATTTGAGCATATTCCCGGTTCGCTACACTTCCACTATCATACTTTCATTTTCTATCCTATCTAATTACCTAACAAACTTCCAACACAAATGTTTAGTACTTCTCAGATGCCATTCGGCAACAGCCTTACCATCAGAGCAACTTTACCACATATTGTTGATTGAACAAGCCTTATTATTTACTGTAAACTCTTTTTTTTTGCTTCATCCACTTCTCTTTTAGATTCTTGTTTAAAAATAAATATTTTTTACAGACCAGGGTATTACCAACAACCAGTTCCTGAGTGAAGTGTCCCTCCAGGTCATCACCAACGCGGTGTGCGCGAACACCTACGGATCTTCTGTCGTCATTGCCTCCGTGCTGTGTGTCAGCGGCCAGAACCAGCGCAGCACCTGCGGTGGAGATTCCGGTGGTCCCTTGTGGATCTGGAGCAGCAACCAGCGCACATTGGTAAGTACCCGAATAATAAGCATCATCATCAGGTCTTTGTTAGTCTTCACTGTAAGAGCAAGGCCCTCTCTGTACAACCAGAGTCATATATTAGCCAGAGCAGTCGGAGGATTAAGCCTACATTCTCCGCGCTGGCCAGACGAGTTGGATAGGTCTCTTTGATGTTTATAAGCTTGTTTTTTCCTAATTCGACTTCTACGTCATCCACGGGAAGACTTGCAGTGATCCTATTCTACTATGTCAGGAACCACACGGCATAATAAGCATACGAGTGAACTATTGTCGAGAAGCGCTCACTTAGTACGCTTCATCATCATCATCAGCCTATACTCGTCCACTGCTGGACATAGGCCTCCCCAATTGCACGCCATCGAGATCTATCTAGTACGCTTAGCGTAGAGGTATTATCAATTCTGTGATAATCCAGATGCTTAAAGTTTCTAGTCTCTAAGAGCGATGAAGGTAGCCGTTGGCATCTTGCTTGGCCTTGTTTGACACCATCATAGACAGTGGCATGAGTAAAGGAACCAGTTGTCAAATTCTTAATTTATGTAAATATACACATAATTATGCCATATTATCTACATATTCATTTCGACGAGCTCCGTGGCGCAGCGGTCAACACGCTAGCCTGCGACACGGGGGTCCCGGGTTCGATCTCCAGTCAGGTCAAGATGGAAAATGATCTTTTTCAGATTGACCTGGGTCTTGGATGTTTATCTATATATGTATTTGTTATAAAATATAGTATCGTTGAGTTAATATCCCATAACACAAGTCTTGCTTAAGAACTTACTTTGGGGCTGGCTCAATCTGTGTGATTTGTCCGTATATATTTATTTATTTATTTATATTATATCACGTCCCAGAAAGGGATAACTTTCTGGGATTTCTAAACAGAGCCGAAGCCATAAGACATTTGGCGTGGCTTCGCTGGATTCTAAGGTGCAGGAAAAGAAACAGCGGTGTATTATACGTTTTTTATGCTTTTATAAATAAATATATACGGACAAATCGCACAGATGGAGCTAGCCCCAAAGTAAGTTCTTAATTAAGACTTGTGTTATGGGATACTAACTCAACGTCCCCATATTTTATAACAAATAGATATATAGATAAATATCCAAGACCTAGGTCAATCTGAGTCATTTTTCATCTTGACCTAACCGGGGATCGAACCTGGGACCATCCGTGTCGCAGGCCGATGTGTTGACTGTTGCGCCACAGAGCTTGTCTTTTTGTCCCAGTCCAGCGTGAAAGGATAATAGTCCTAGTATTCTTCTTAACACCTCTTTCTCTTACAGATCGGTGTGACCTCCTTCGGCCACACCAGCGGTTGCCAACGCAACTTCCCCGCTGGTTTCGCGAGGGTCACCTCCTTCATTTCCTGGATCCAGGCCCGCATATGAAGAACTCAAGTCTGAACCTTAGAATATTGTTTGGAAACGTAATAAAACTTTTGCTTTCTATTCATGTACATATCTTTTTTTGCATCTATCTAATAATGTTTCTCATTGTCAAATGGAAGCGAAAATACGGTTGCTCTTGACAGTTCCAACATCCGCAGCAGCTCTTCAGTTAGTTTGTGAACATTGCAATTAAATGAAATAGCATTTATTGACACACACACACACACACACACACACACACACACACACACACACACATACACACACACATACACACACACACACACACACACAGAGAGAGAGAGAAGAAAAAAATAAGAGTATAAACGATAGGTATGCATTGTGTACTACAATAGGTGGCGGCTCAGTGAAAGAACGGAGACATTGTCAGACTTTCTGTTGAGAAGTGTGCTGAGGTGGCCTGGCCTGTGCAGAGTTAAAAAATCATATTATTATCTGCGTATACAGTCCACCCAATAGCGATTTCAAAGGATTTGTAAAAATAATGGATCAAGTTCTAAAAATTGCATCAAATAGTAAGAAAAGTTTAATTGTATGCGGGGACTTTAATATAAAGACATATTAAAACAGAATCCAAAGAGTGTTCAATACTTAAAACTATTTAGAAGTTATATTTTAGTGAATGTATTTTGTGAACCAACTCGGATCACCGCCGAAGGTTAAAAACCTAGGTTGTTAACTTGTTAGTCTTAAAGTAAAGTTGCATTTGGTTAAGCCTTATATTCTTTTCAAAAACCTTGCTCAAAACTGGCAATACAGAGATGGGCCTATAATTTCCAGGATCCGACATTTCTCCTTTCTTAAACAATGGTATTAAGTGTGCCCGGCAAATAAGTTGACCTAAGTGTGAGTAGGACACCACAATACATTGCCACTGATCATATAGGTGTGTCTCGCTCACACTTAGTTCAACTTATACGCCGCGTGTTGTACTCACTTTCGTTAATTAGGAAATAGCTATTTGAATCTTCGAGCAACACGGCCTCCGTACCGGACGGAGGGAGTGGGCAAAGCGACAATTTACTATGACAATTTTTCTGGCGTTTTTTGCGGGGGGAAATGTGCACACAAGTTTAGTTCCGCACACCTACATACAAAACTTAAACTGTCACTTGATAGTAATTATGACATTGTCACAAAAAATGACATAAAAAAGAAAAAATAATTTGTGTACAGATGAGTCACACAACTAACACATAGACATGCATATGCCTAATTTTGGCTTGAACCTTGACAGAGGGGAATGCAGCGTATGGCTACTCCCTTCCGTGTTGCTCGAAGATTTGAATGCATTGATTATGTCACTGGGGTTAATTAAATTTAAATTTAGAACTACATGGAGGGATATTATAAGAAGAGCCTTCTAGGAGTGATAACCTTCTTTCGCGATTGCGTTTTAGTATGATGAAGGTCAGTGCACGGTAGCCATCTGATAACATTTTCATGGCTTGCACTCTATCATCACCGGTCAGCAATATCGAAATGGCCATGTTAATGTCAATAATACCAAGGCCAAGCTGGAGTTAGTGGTGGGAAGTCAAGGGGTGCAGTTGGGGTCTGCCTAGGACGATTTTGCAAATTGATTTTGTTGGACTTTATAATATGAAATTTGTGTATTTTGGTGTTATAAAGGCTCGTGCTCATGAACAATTTGTGAAATAGTTAAAGTGGACTATTATATGGACTCGTATAGATTTTGTCATCATAAGCTCCCACGAGGCATCAAAGAACATACGCCATCTTTGATGCTACTTGCTACAACTTTACCGTAGAACACCGATACTTAGCATCTCAATTTACTGGACATTGGCAGAATCACTGAACTCTCTGTGGAAGCCATATCATAAAACAGAAGAAGAAGGCCAAGCTGGCCTTGCTTTGTTTGCAGCTTTTTATAACGGCAGATGATATTTCCGGGTTCAAGACAGGTGCTCTCAATAGCCGGCGATTATCGGCAAAAGAGTGCTTTTAAAAGTTTTTCCTTGCCTTCCGTTTGTAAGCCTTCCTTCAAGATAGGAAGCCAGCGTTGAGCCCTTATTTATATTATTTATATCTAGGTCGTAAACTGGTGCATCTTCGGCTGCATCTCCTAAGGCTTGCAATAACTCGGGGTCGACTTGAAGCTCATTGATGTCGTTTTCGTCTTGCAACGGAGGTAAACTTTTACCAACCGGCACTTGAGAAGGAGACGGCGGTTGCACTGACGGTGCTGTCGTTGCTGGTAGCGGTAAAACTGGAGAAAAGTGAAATTTGCGATGGTGCAGCGTTTTCTACTTCCTGTTGTGGCTCGTGATCTGAACAAGATAAAAAGCATATTAGTGCTCAAGAGGCGTTACCAAATGATATTTAAAATATCTTAAGATGAATAAAATTTTTAACTATTGACTATTGTTAATATTTTAAGTTCCTTCATGTTCACCCGCAGTCAACCTCCAGGTTAAACCTTCGTGACAACCCACCGTTGACCTCCAGTATAGCTTAAAGACATTAATCGTTTGAGAAATGACGAGCGAGTATTCACTTACATAATTACATCAGTATTTAATGCATAAGAAATATTTTTTCCACTTACCGGAATCGTCTTCCGAATCAGAAGAGTAATACAATAAAATAAGTAATAATAAAATAATAAAATAAAATATAGTATCGTTGAGTTAGTATCCTGCGACACAAGTTCACAACTTACTGTGGGGCTAGCTCAATTTGTGTGATATGTCCCTATATATTTATTTATTTATTACTAATTCTTTAATGCCTGTAGGAGCCCATTGACTGAATTGGAACTTATTATTCTTTATTCTTATAATAAAATAAAATATAGTATCGTTGAGTTAGTATCCTGCGACACAAGTTCACAACTAACTGTGGGGCTAGCTCAATTTGTGTGATATGTCCCTATATATTTATTTATTTATTACTAATTCTTTAATGCCTGTAGGAGCCCATTGACTGAATTGGAACTTATTACGGACATTAACTTGTTTCCGTTTTTGAGATTTTTTATATTCTGTAGAAACTGTTTTGAATAATGTATTGTAGTGGTCATCCGGGTTATTCTCCTGCTTGATACACAACTGAATATAGTGAACTTATTTTTTAAACTGGTTCTAAGTTTACTTATGCTATTAGATGTGATAGGCCTACAAAAAAAAAATAGATTAGCCATAATTTCTTTTGCAGAAGCTGTAAATTGGCCAGTATGATCTGAAGGTACAGTACTACCACTTTTATAAGTTACACCGATGTACCTGCGCAGAAGTCAAATTTTTGCATGGCGCGAATATACCCGTCCGCTATTGGTTGATGTGTACGCGCCATGCAGCGTCTCGGCCAGTCTCGGCAGTCGTACAAGCATTGTGAGCGAGATAGCAAGAGTTCTGTAGTTTTCGGATTTTAAATCTTATATCGTAGCAATAAGTTCGTTATTTCATTAATGTTTTCATTCGGTTTGAGTCGGCGGTAGGTTGCGCTATTCAGCGCCATCGAATAATGCCGATGCGACTAATTAAAGTGGTACTGTAGTTTGTTAATAATATATTTATTGAAGTATTCATTTTCACAAAAAATGTTTTCAAGACAAGTTGCAGATGAGGCTGTGATCCGAGTTGGCTCGTAGAAAATATTGACTAAATTATTACTCTTGAAAAGGATTAAGAATTGAGTACTTTTAACAGTCGTTACTATGTCTAGATTAACCCGGCGTTCGTCGTTAGGCAAATGCAAACGCAAACGGTCGCTACCGGGTAAAAAATACCACATTTTTCATAGCTCCCTATTTAAACACATAGATATTTATATAATTTTCTTTTAATTTATTATATTTAGTAATACTATAAACTATAAATAAAAAGTATAATTTTATGTATAGAATGTTTATATTTATATTTAAGGCAAATACATTAAAGACGAACAGAAACGTAATATTTTTCATTATAATCTGGATATTTTACATTATTCAATTTTTTTTCTTTGGAAACATGTAAAAGTTTATCATATTATATATTAGGAATCAATTTTCTTACAATTTAACCAAAATAGCGAGTTCTTTTATACCAAATTATTTTATGATAAATGGAGTCGAAAAGTCTCAAAGTATCCCCTCTCCAAAAAGAAAATAATCATGGGTAAAAAAATATTAAAATACTCACCAATGACATATTATAATGGTACTTTACATACCTAAATGGTTTAGTCCCAGTAGCATAAGAAATAATAAAAATATCTCTACTCAAACTGGTAATATCACAAAAAAAAACAAAACACTATTCCTGCTTAGTATTGATGTCATGGTTACTGTACTCCTCATGATCCTTAGTTTCCGACATGACTATAGCATCATTATCATTGCAAGCAATATTTTATCTATATTTACACCGTAAATAATAGGAAAATCTATAATAACGTAATTATAAAACATATAAAAAAATAAAGTTTATCATAAATATTAGGTACATAAACGCTCGCTACCGGGTATTTTTCACCCATTCTGAATTAAGACCTTTGTTGTGACCAAGTTTGTGGACCGAATTGACAGCCAGGGGGGGAATATGTATGTTAACGAAGCCCTCATAGCTTCATTTAACATCATGTGTGGTTTTCTACATATTAACCTAGAACTGTCATAAGGACCCTTTTTTGGGTCTTTCATAATGACTGTTCAATATATTAGGTCTCTCATAATGACAGCCAATCTATGGAGTCGATGGTTGAGTGGGGATTGTCTTTGAATATTGTGCATGTCATTGTAAATCTACTTCATACAAATTACAAGAAATACTAATATCGTGAAATAATAGCTTTAAATGTTGTTTCTCTTTTCAGGTAAAATATATTTTGTTATTATATTATAAGTACCCAAGATAAATGTAAAATGTCGGTAAACTAATAAAAATATAATCTCTTTTCAGAGCAACACAATTTTGGCTGTTTTCTTTCACTAAATCATTAGATAGTGATAAACACACATTATATGTATCTTGGTCTTTTGCAAAAAGGTACCATAAGTGGCAAGTCGTTTAGTTATGTAGAAAAAAAGTTAAACAAGTTTTTATTACCTCTGTGGTATTTTTTACCCGGTAGCGACGAACCCCGGGTTAAAATCACCACAAACACAGGCGGCCAATAGTGACTGGTGATAACCTAACAGCCAATAAGTTTTCATATCTATCCGTCACAGGGAGGGCAATGTATAAACTCAAAATATTTTTTGATTATTTAATACTGATACATGAAGAGAAAGTTAAACAGTTTTATTATGTTCCCAAACAATTGATTTTAAAAAGTAGGTACTTCAGATTTGAGTTATATTCATGCGGGACTGGATCCAGGGGACGTGGAGATTGACCCTTACGATGGCAGGGCGAGATAGGGGGGTGCGGCAGCTGTTGGGGGCAAAGGTGACCACACCGATCTGTAAGAAAAACAGATGTTAAGAGACGCCTGGAAGCGCATGTCTCCATACAAACGGAAAAAGGGAATTGTGGCAATATTTGATAATTTTGGAGTAAAATTAAGCATTTAATCAATTAATCTCATTATAATCTACGTATTAATTATTATAAACATTATTAATAACAAAGAGACCTCTCCAACCCGTCTGGCCAGCGTGGAGAGTGTAGGCCAAATCCTCTGACTGCTCAGGCTAGTATATGGCTCTGGTAGTACAGAGAGGGTCGTGCTCCTGCAGTGGAGACTAGAAAGACCAGATGATGATGATGATGATGATAATCTACGAACGTTCCTATACAGCTTGGTTAAAATACCAATGGTTTGAGAATTACAAGCCTTTTCAAATTTGTATGGAAATCTTGAGAGGCGTATCATTCTTAAAAAATTTGATAAATTAACCAAACAAAAAATTAATGATGATGATGATTTAGTATGAAGAGACAACTGGTTTCATTTGTCATTCAATCTCTTATCAGTCTGCATATTCTAGAAGCAACAGGTGTCAAACGAGTCCAAACAAGAGGCCTACCTTCTACGGCTACCTTCATCAGTACAAGAAACGGGATAAAACTTGAGGATCTGGATCACGGTTCAGTTACCTACTCCATACGTACCATGCACTTTTAGACAATAAATGGTTTACTTAATCTTTTTATTAATTATTGAATTAGGCATTTGTCTCCAATCTCACCTGATGGTAAGTGACGATGAAGACGAGGATGTTATATGCCTATCCAAGAGGCCCATTTATTCTACTTTTGAATGTCCCGGGACTGTATTTGTCTGGGAATATAGACGCAGGCAGATCATTCCACACCTTAGCTACTCGAACCAAACTGGAACTGTCGAAGCGTTTAGTACGACTCTTTGGTATTTCTACGACAAAAGGGTGAAATTTCTGTCTGCGTCTCGTAGTCCTATGGAGGAATGGTGAGGGTTCTACTAGCTCAAAGAGCGCCTTCGCACACTCGCCAAAATTAATCCTATAAAAACCGGCCAAGTGCGTGTCGGGCCACGCGCAGTTTAGGGTTCCGTAGTTGCGAATGACAACTTTGAGTTCACACTGTTCACACTCGCACTTCACAGTTTAACGACCGAAAACATCGAACAATGAAAATTGTATGAAAATTTACATTTTCCAGTACATTTTATAAGTTGGTTGCCTATAACTTTTTAGTTTGCACTTAGTACTCAGCTCTGATAATTTTCCTTTCAACTTCAGTATATATACTACTCTACTGCTGTAATTTTTTTCACGTATCCATATATAACCGTTTAGCAGATAGAGGGGGGGACACTTACCTCTAACAAAAATTTGCACTTAAAAACCAAATATTTCGGAAACGGATCCCTAAATCGAAAAGTGGTGTTTGCAACCTCACAATATTTTTTAAAGACCTATTTAACGATACCCCACACGATGGGTAAGTAGAGAAAAAAAATACTCCCCCACTTTACTTGTATGGGACCAATCCTAAAAAAAATTTTTTTCAAGATTTTTTTCTACCACTTTTTTGCCATGATAAAAATACATAATTATACCAAATTACAGCTTTCTAGCACTTATATTTTCTGAGTAAAACCGCGGACGGACGGACAGACAGACATGGCGAAACTATAAGGGTTTCTTGTTTACTACGGAACCCTAAAAAACTGATAGGCAAAGCTGCTTTGAAAGACTTAAGTACTTAATAAGTACAATCAAGTAACTCACCATCATGCGCTGGTTGCCACTCCCATACCACATGGGGCCACCGGAGGCGTCACCGCAAATGCTGCCCTGGTTCTGGCCACTGGCACAGATCATGGAGCTATTCACAAACGAGTTTCCGTAAGTGGTTGCGCAGACCTCGTTGGTGATGACACGGAGGGGCTCTACCCTTAGGTACCGGTAGATAAAGATACCCAAATCTGTGAAAAAAAAATAATCAAGAGAAAAGTTGAAGATGGAAGAAAAAAGAAGTCTCAATCAATATGTTGTATGGTTGGTCTAAGGGTGTTATGTCTGTTGCCGAATGGTTGCGCAGAAATGTAGTATATACAAGCTGACTTAGAACCTATGAGTTATATTGAAATCTCGGAATCAGAATCCCTGTTGGAATACAGAATTGCAAGAAAAAAAGAAAAAAAAAAAAAAAAAAAAATAACAACTTCCATACAAAATCACCGATCAGCTGGGCAAATTTCTATGGGAAGTCAAATTTTATTTTTAAGTTTTCATCATTTTTTCTTACATTTCTGTATTCCATTAAGGTTTCTAATTTTGAGATTTTAATATAGCTGATACGTTCGAAATCAGCCTGTGTATATGTATCGTCTATTATACAGGGTGTAATTGAATTCATTGTCAAAAATTTTTATATAGACTATATGCTATGCCATGCTTTATAGTTATTTAAGACTAATGTTACACAGATTAATATTCACAATTATCGTATCTTTGAAAACCTCGAAAAGTACCTACATAAGAAGCTTTAGTAGGAACCGTTACTGCAAAGATACGAAAAAAATCATCAAAACAATCTGAAAAATAAATAATGTTTAAATAGTATCAAATTAAGCCGAGCGTAGTAATTTCGGCCATCCTCAAAACACTAGGTAGGTTGTTATTGTAACCTGCTACTCAGAGACGCGCCAGCGCCGAGCAACGCTTATATGTAGTGCAATTATTTGATACTTTAATTATTACTTTTTTTTTTTTTTTTTTTTACTTTTATTTAGTGCATTTATTTAAGGGGGTTCGATTATTGCCAATGAATTCAAATGCACCTGTATTTATACGAAATTTATGTATATATGTATGTAGTTTATAATTCTAGCTTATTTTATTAAATGTTCATTATTTTTCTTCTCTTTAAATTTTTCGAATTTCTCCCATCATCAACCCCATCAATTCTCGTCATCATCCAGTTGGTTGACTTGCAGAAAAAGCCATTGGCTATAGATAGATAGCTAATAACTTTATTGAAACCGAAAAGACACACATACAAACAAAAAATACAAGGACAAAATACACATAAAAAAAAAAATAGTTGTCAGTTCAGTCCTATAGAAATGCTTTAAGTCCGTCTCTACACTGTATTGTGTATTAAGTAAAGAAAATAAATAAAAAAAAAATAAAGTTCGTTAATTAAATACGATTGAAAATGAAAATAAAAGTATAAATTTTGGAAGTATAGATGTTTCTCCTCTGACTGCTCTGGCTAATATAAATACACTGCCCTGGTAGTACAGAGAGGACAAAAAGACCTGATGACGATAGATGTTTCAAAGAACTGCAGCTAAGGATGTTACTGGGAACACGAGAGAGAAAGTGTATGTATAAATTGGGATACATATACCTACCCAGCATGGCTTATACATGCTGATATTGAAAGGGTACTCACTGTCGTCGGTGGCATCAAAGCTGGCAGCGGCAAAGGTACCTTCAATATTATTGTTTTCTAGACCCGCGGGGAGAGTAACAGGCTGAATATTGTCTGCAAACGAAAGAATATAATAAAATAAATAGACTATTAAACCTGACCAAGTTATTCAACTGATCTAAAAAAACCGGCCAAGTGCGTGTCGGGGCACGCGCAGTATAGGATTCCGTAGTTGCGAATAATAACTTTGAGTTCACACTGTTCACACTCGCACCTCACAGTTTAACGACCAAAAACATCTAACAATGAAAATAAAACAATTCCAGTACATTTTATAAATTGATTGGCTATAACTTTTTAGTTTGCATTTAGTACTCAGCTCTGATAGTTTTCCTTTCAACTTCAGTATATATAATACTGCTGTAAATTTTTTCACGTATACATATATATAACCGTTTAGCAGATAGAGGGGGGGGGGGGGGGGGGGGGGACAATTACCTCTAACAAAAATTTGCACTTTAAAACCAAATATTTCGGAAACGGATCCCTAAATCGAAAAATGGTGTTCTCAACCTCACAATGTTTTTTAAAGACCTATTTATCAATTGTATAGAAAAAAAAATACTTCCTCATGGGAGCTACCCTAAAAAAAACTTTTTTTCAAGATTTTTTTCTACCACTTTTTGCCATGATTAATACATACATTACCATACATACCCATACCAACTTACAGCTTTCTAGTACTTATAGTCTCTGAGAAAGACCGCGGACGGATAGACAGACAAAGAGACAGACATGGCGAAACTATAAGGGTTCCTAGTTTACTACGGAACCCTAAAAATATACATATAATAATGACTATAATCTAAACTAAAATTATTTTAACCTAGAAAATAAATACTAATTAAAATAAAAAAAACGGCCAAGTGTGAGTCAAACTCACGCAATGAGGGTTCCGTACAATATGCTTCGTGAACACACACACAATGTGCAAAAAATGTTTTATTCAATTGACTAGCGCCATCTAGTGGTGTTTTAGTGAACTATTTCCCTAGATGAACTTATTATTGTGAGTTTACCACTTAATTTTCAAGTGATAGAATTCTTATTATTTTTACTGTAATCTTCAAGGAATGAACTATATTTTGTAATTTTTTCAAAATTTTCGGCCCAGTAGTTTTGGAGATCAGGGGGGGGGGGGGGAATGGTCAATTTTTGCCTTCTTTCGTGAATAAAATCAAAAGTATTGATTTTACCCGAACAAAAAAAAATATTTTTGAGATCCTCATAATGAGCCCTTTCATTTGATATATGACACAGTAAGGTTTGCAAAACTTTTTTTTTTAATTTTGTAATTGTGCCCCTCAAAATGACCCTTATTTCAAAAAAATCTTTATTTACTTTGCACTTCCGTGTTTGGGTCATAGGATTACACTATCTTACCAAATTTCATCTAATTTGGTTCAGTAGGTTCGGAGAAAATCGGCTGTGACAGACGGACGGACGGACAGACAGACGCACGAGTGATCCTATAAGGGTTCCGTTTTTCAACTTTTGTACGGAATCCTAAAAATAACTACTTAAATTATATAAAAAATTGAGTTCAGATCGCTGTGAACAGCGGGCAGGGTGCCAAGAAGGCCAAAGTCAAAGTCAAAGATTTTTATTCAAAATTGGATAATTGCATCTCTTTTTGAATGTCTTTTTTTCATTCTTATTATTTTTATTTTTAATATGCAAAATCGAAAAACTACTAGCGTTTCGTAATGACCACTGGTGAGAAGAATACGCCGAAAGAAACTCAATCTCAATCAGGCTGGCGGCATTTCCTCGCTGAATGGCATCTTTGGCCAAAAGCGCACCAGTCCTTAGGCCACCAGAAACGTCGATTAGGCGTGCGGATATCTCTTTGAAGATCTGTCTGGCCTCCGCACCCCAAGGCCTCAAGGTCTCCACGGCAAAAGGCACAAATATGTAAGGCTCTCCTAAATGTACCAACTGCTTCTCCTCCCGCGCAGATCGTAAAAGCCGATCGAGGGAATGGGCATCAGGAATCATGTATATAGGCGATGCGGCTAGCCATCCAACCCAACTCATCACTATTTTGATTCCGTTCTAATCTATCAGCCCACCAACATGCTAAACGTGGCTTTAAGGTTTTACAGCCATGGGCTCTGTCTACCCCGCAAGGGAAAAAGACGTGATAGTATGTATGTATGTATGTTCTCCTAAAGATGCATATTTGCGTTTGTTCAAGTTGAATTTTGTTTCAAAGATATGCTTAGTAAACTTACTGGTGTATTCCACCCGGGTGACGTGAATGATAGCGATATCATTATTCATGTATGCAGGGTCGAAGTCAGGATGCACATCGACGGAGGTAGTAGTGATTCGGGTACCACCAGAGAACAGTTGGGTCGAGCCCAGAACGACGACGAACTGGCTGGCCTGACTGCTGTTGCTTCTCCAGCAGTGGGCAGCGGTGACGGCGAGGGTGTTGGACACCAGGGAGGAGGCACAGACTGAGGTTTGGCCGTCGGTCAAGGTGATGACCAGACCACCCTGGAAGGTGAAGAAGAATTTAGTGTTGACAGCGATCACTATTATTGTGGGACATTTTGATGGGGTTTTATTTGTTCAGGTACGTTTTAATAAACTGTTTTAGTTTTATCAGTGAATATTTTAACTAACATTGTAATACATCAAAAACTCACAAAGAAATTATATATCAATTACATATTATAAAACAAAGTCCTTCACCGCGTCTGTCTGTTCGCGATAAACTCTAAAACTTTTGCACGGAATTTCATGTGGTTTGCACCAATAGATAGGGTGATTCATGAGGAAGGTTTATAGGTATAATGCATGCCCGGGCGCAGCCAGGGAGGGCTTCTAGTTAGATATAAAAATAAAAATAAAAGTTTTGCAAGCCGTACTGGTTTGCCAAACGTTATTTATTTATTCATTTATGTACACAGAAAAACATGTTAAGACAATATATATACAGAAAAATTGTACAAGGGAACTACTTATTCCTAAAGAAATTTCTTCCATTATCCCCGAGAGAGGATAACGTTCTTTTAATTTACTGATTTGTTCCCCGAAAATGGGCCATTCTATAAAAAAAAAAATTCTAATGTGTTCGTGATTGTTACACATTTAAATAATGTAGTAAACACCGTTATAAAAGTAATTATATTTAAATAAAAATTTACTCTGCCCATCTGTGTTTGGATCATAGGATGGCACCATCCTACCAAATTTCACCTGATTCTTGGTTAGCCAATTAGCTCTAAATCTACTGGAGATTTAGAGCTAATTGGCTGTGACAGGCGGACGGACAGACAGACAAAGGAACGTGTGATCCTATAAGGGTTCCGTTTTTATTTACTGTTCGTAACACAAACAATATATGCTGTAGATCTAAATGAACACTTTCAACGAAATTGGTTTGAGCGAGATACATTCATTTTGTTGATGAATGTTTGCTGGCAAAAAATCCTTTAGCGGCTACGACTCGTATTCGGCCAATTTTTCATTTACCGTCTGTCTACACATTTATTTTAACAAAGTTATACGGAATTATAACGTACGGTATAATAACGAAGGCGTGTGGTTCCCGGCAGAGTAGAATAGGATCACTCCAAGTCATCCCGTGGATGTCGTAAAAGGCGACTAAGGAAACACAAACTAAACAAAGCTTATCAACATCAAAGAGACCTCTCCAACCCGTCTGGCCAGCGTGGAGAGTGTAGGCCAAATCCTCTGACTACTCAGGCTAGTATATGGCTCTGGTAGTACAGAGAGGGTCGTGCTCCTGCAGTGGAGACTAGAAAGACCTGATGATGATGATACGGAATTAATATTTTGAGTTTGACTTTAATGCAACTGGCAGTTAAAAGACCTCTCGAGAGCGCGATATTGAGTAACAAAACTAATGGATACTGCCTCCGTGGTCCAGTGGTTAAGGCGTTCGCTTTGTTCACCCCGGGGGGTCGTGGGTTCGATTCCCACGGGAAGCATACTTTGTTAAGTTCTTTCTAGTTTGGTTAGGACATTGCAGGCATGAATCACCTGATTGTCTGATAAGAAAGATGATTCCGTGCTTCGGAAGGCACGTTGAGCCGGTGGTCCCGGCTGCCATCTGGTAGTCGTTAAAGGAACCACAACTCAACAACTCTGACACCAGGGTGTGCATGGTCGACTGACCGTGTCACCTACACGAAATGATGATGACTAATGGATACCATTAATTTGCAAGTACAGTTCAATTAATAAGAGACGAAAAAGTGCTTACTATGTGGGGTGTTGGCGCATAGCCAAGGGCGGTAGCGATTACTCCGAAGATCGTAGAGCCATCGAAGTTGGCACCTTCTTCGCGAGCCTTGATCTGAGCAGCGAGAGGAATACAATCTGGGTGTGGTAGTCTGAGGTATTGGTCTCCTGCGCCAGCACCGCGGCGACCAGAGTAACGAAGGCAACTAGGAGTTTCATGTTGCTCAGTGATGATATGAGCCGACGCGCGCCAGTTTTTATATTCCGCGATCTGTCAACATAATCATTAGTTTTATTTTTGTAATAAAAAGATTCAGCATATGTCATTGAAACTTTATGGGTTTGCCTGTTTGTGTAGACTGAATCGAATGATCTAACTCAACAAGCACACTGAATTAAAAAAAATGCTGTATTTTTGATGAAGCCGTTAGATTAAGTATACGTGGATATTTGGGTAATTAGAAGAACAATACGAATTAATAAAAATCAACAAAATGTTACGAACTTGGTTGGTGGATGATATGAAAAGTTTGAAATATATATATGTTTCGGATTAAAAATATATTGATACATTAAACCTTGAGTTATATGATGGGCCTCTTATATTCAAGTTGGACCGATGAAATTGAAGATGCAGACGCAGCAAATAGCATTTTGACTAAAATTTCTAACTGGTTTTTAGCCAACAATCAATTGTTAAATGATCTAAAGACTGAGTGCATTAAATTTACTCTCCCTAACTTCAGGCTGACCAATGTTGACATTCTTTACTTCTATTCTAAACTAGTTTTTTATATACATGGCGAAATTTTAATTTCAGCCTGTCAATATAAACAACTTTTCCTTTGGGACAAATGCTGTAAACTCGAAAAAAATTTCGACATTCCTATACAAATTGCCCGGGCAGCTGAACACTTTTTTATGAAAATGTCGAAATAAAATTTGAGTTTCCAGCATTGGTCCCATAGGAAAAATGGTTTATATCGACGGGCTGAATCACTCCTTTAAGGGTTCAGAACGATCAAAATTTCGCTATGTATATTACTTTTCTATGGATAGTAATCAACTCTAAACTATAGGCCAAGTTCTGTGGCATATGCTGTTAGGAGGATTAGACAGCAATTGACAGATGAGGCAACTACTAGGCTTGTATAATTTAGTTATTTTCATAGCTTGATGTCATGGATTGCTTCTATGGGCAAAGGCAGCCGTCATTGCAGCGGTCAACACGCCTGCCTGTGACACGGATGGTCCCGCAGGTTCGATCCCCGGTCAGGTCAAGATGAAAAATGATCATTTTCAGATTGACCTGGGTCTTGGATTATCTATATATGTATTTGTTATAAAATATAGTATCGTTGAGTTAGTATCCCATAACACAAGTCTTAATTAAGAACTTACTTTGGGGCTTACTCAATCTGTGAGATTTGTCCGTATATATTTATTTATATTTATTAAATATTATTATTAAATATAAAGTGATATACTTATAGTGCGTAACAATCATAGATTATTTCTTACGTGGTATCGGCAAAGCAGAGTTAGTGATTCTTTCATGGGGAATGGGGAACTGTATACGTTATTATAACTGCCAAAATCAGTCCTTGATATGCCTGATAGAAAATTCGAACGTTATGTGAAACGATCATTATGTAAAAAGGCTTATTACAAGCCTGATGAGATTACATTAATGATAAGAATGTTTGGCTTGAGCTTGGCGCGGACGTCTCGTAATTCTGTATACACAAGACTATTACGTGTGGTGCATTCTGTAAATATTATTTTTAAGATATCAGTTTTAGGATTCCGTACCCAAAAAGGTAAAAAAACCGGCCAAGTGCGTGTAGGGTTCCGAAGTTGTGAATGACAACTTTGAGTTCACACTATTTACACTCGCACCTCACAGTTTAACGACCAAAAACATCTAACAATGAAAATTGTATGAAATTTTACATTATCGAGTACATTTTATAAGTTGGTTGCCTTTAACTTTTTAGTTTGTACTCAGCTCTGATAGTTTTCCTTTCAACTTCAGTATATATACTACTGTTATAATTTTTTTCACGTATCCATATATAACCGTTTAGCAGATAGAGGGGGGGGGAGGGGACGACACTTACCTCTAACAAAAATTTGTCCCTAATTGGATCCCTAAATCGAAAAATGGTGTTCTAAACCTCACAATATTTTTTAAAGACCTTTTTAACGATACCCCACATGATGGGTAAGTAAAAAAAAATTAATCCCCACTCTTTACTTGTATGGGAGTTAACCTAAAAAAATTTTTTTTTCAAGATTTTTTTTTATCACTTTTTACCATGATTAATATACATACCCATATCAAATTACAGCTTTCTAGCACTTATAGTTTCTGAGTAAAACCGCGGACGGACAGACAGATAGACGGACAGACAGACAGACATGGCGAAACTATAAGGGACTTTATAGAATTATTTGCTGGGTGGCGCTAGTGTGCCGTATCGTCTGAACTCACTTCGGCTTAAACGTTGCTGCCCCATCAGCCACGGTCTCAATAGATAATCCTAACTATCATAATCCTAACTAATATTATAAATGTGTTTGTTTGTTTGTTACGCTTTCACGCCCTATCTACTGCACTGATTATCATGAAATTTCGCATTCACATAGGTTAGGGTACTGAGAAGGACATAGGCTATATACCACGTGGGCAAAGTCGCGGGTAACTGCCAGTGTACCTATACTTTTATCGCACTCAAAATTAAAGATAAATAAAAAAATCTTCAACAAAGGAAATTTGTAATGGAAAGAAAGACAAAATTTTTTTATTTGGCACAAAAGGAAAAAATAATAACGAGCTCCGTGGCGCAGCGGTCAACACGCCAACCTGCGACACGGGGGTCCCGGGTTCGATCCCCGGTCAGGTCATGATGGAAAACGATCTTTTTCAGAATGACCTGGGTCTTGGATGTTTATCTATATAAGTAATAAAAAATATAGTATCGTTCAGTCAGTATCCTGTGACTAAAGTTCACAACTTACTGTGGGGCTGGCTCATCATCATCATCATCAGGTCTTTCTAGTCTTCACTGTAGGAGCACGACCCTCTCTGTACTACCAGAGCCATATACCAGCCTGAGTAGAGGATTTGGCCTACACTCTCCACGCTGGCCAGAAGGGTTGGAGAGGTCTCTTTGATGTTAATAAGCTTTGTTTAGCTTATGTTTCCTTAGTCGCCTTTTACGACATCCACGGAATGACTTGGAGTGGTCCTATTCTACTCTGCCGGGAACCACACGGCAATTTGTGTGCTGGCTCAATTTGTGTGATATGTCACTATATTTTTTTTTTTTTATTAATAATGATATGCACACAACAATTTTGTACCAAACAATAACATGTTTTCTTTTTTACAGTTTTATTCAGTATATATAAGTAATCTATATAATATACTAATTTTAAAAATCAATAATAGGAAACATTTGATTGTTTATTTGATTGAGGAGCCCGATGGTCCAGTGGGTGTGAGTTCTATGAACGCTTACGTTAGTTAAGCAACCCCTGGTGCAGTCCCTACTTGGATGGGTGACCGAAAGTGGCATAAAAATATCTCGAGCTCCTCCGTGCTTCGGAAGGCACGTTAAGCCGTTGGTCCCGGCTGTCATCGTTGATGGCAGTCGTTAAGCTATGTCAGATGCCTTAAGGCAGCTTGAAAAATCTGACACCAGTGTTGGCCACTTACACATACGAAAAACAAAAAACAAACAAATTGTTTATTTGCATTAAATAGGCTCCGAAACTTCTCGATCTATTTTCAAAAGTACTGTCCCTTATAGAAAGATTAGGGTGTTAATTAAACAGGCTTCTTTTTAATAGCATTATTTGCCTCTTAAAATCTAGATTTCCTTCTAAATTACTAAGGCAGCCACAATTAACGAGTATCTGAAAGTATTATATTAGTACTAGCGCCTTCTCATCACAGGGGATCAGTCATGAGAGTCGGGTCAGCTGCTGAAGGCGCTGAGATTGCCAAACGGCGCAAGTATGCAACCTTAGCTGAGGATTATATATTTGTGCCGTTTGGCGTAGAAACGTTGGGACCATGGGGCCCTAGCGCAAGGGGCTTTTTTAAAGAGATTACTCCACGGCTTATATCAGCTTCCGGTGATAAGAGGGCTGGCTGCTTTTTCGCCCAACGGATTAGCATAGCTATCCAACGGGGGAACGCAGCCAGTGTTCTTGCCACCATGCCAAACGGGCAGGAATTATTCTAAATTTATTGTGTTTTCGGTTTCTTTTTTTTATGTAAATAGTTAAATAGTGTCATAATTTTAATTATCTGTATTAATAATTAATAAACAAAATAAAAACCAAAAAAAGTATCTGAATAAACTATCTTAGCCACTAGTTATTTTCTTAGAAAGCCACTTTAAATACTACTCAGCATGGTGGTTGATTTTTAAAGGGATATCGTGATATTTATACCTAGACACTCCTTCTCACCAGCTCGTGAGATTGGGTGAGATTCACCACGAATTTAATTTAATTTAATTTAAAAAAGAATTTAATTTAACTTATCGAGCCTAAAAAGCTACAGTGGGTGGACTTAATGGTAAGAGCATTCTCTACCAGTCAACCTCGAGAATAGTAAACAGATAAAAAAAAAATAACGAATCCCGCCCGAACACCCAGCACGAAATTTTCCAGTGGCTTTTTTAATAATAAATGAATTTGATGTTTATTTTACATGCTAAGTTATTATATGATGTTGTCTATGCAGTCTAGAATCATATATTTTTGGGGAACTTGTGTTGAAACTGTAAAACGTAAAATGGTGACCAGATATAAAATCCGTGGCCAAGTTAGTAAATTAGGTGGCATTATATAAATATGAAGAACAAGTCATAATAATTGATGACTTTTACTTGATGCTTTCTATAGAATTTTTAGTTAGCGTTGTACAAAAGGTAAATAAGTTTATTAGAGGCTAGGTCATTTTCCCGTTGCTTAGTTATAAAATTAGAAATTTGATCAAGTGGCCCGTAAATAAATTATATAAATAAATAAATAACAATATTAATAAATAGTTTCTATTCTAAAAAAAAATTATGGTGTACAAACATAATATTCGCAAATATGCCAATAAATAATACGGTAGTTGCCTAATGTTAAGATTATATAAAATTTGTTTCTAATGAGAGTAATTTCTATCTAAAAACACTATAAAGAACACTTTTAATTCGATGTCGATTCGTTAAGTAATCTTAAAGCTTCTTTAAAGTTCGGTGAATAGGACCGTTTTTTAAGGTATGAAAATCTTTAATTACAATTATACTGTATTTTACTCTGCAAAATTTATAGCAAATTTTATTATGAAACCGTTACCATAAACGCAATATTTTGTATAGCTGCCAAACAAAGTTCTCACGCCACCCATACAAAATACAAGCTTGTGACGTCACAAATATGTAGGCATTTCAGCCGCGCGTTTTCACATCTAAAAATTTACGTCTAAAAACATGTGTCTTTAAAACTTTTATAACTGAAAGAGTTTTTTGTTTAGAAATGTATTTCTGTCACTATTGTCTTTATTTTTGGCAGGTCTTTACATAGCAACATGAAAAAAAATTTAGTCAACATGCCCATTTTGTGGCTTAACTTATTAAATAAATTCCCGAAACATTATTTATTTATGGGAAATATAGGCTATAAATAACGCGGACGAAGTTCTAGGAAAATTGCCAGTTCAATATAAAAGAATAATGCTAAAAATACATAAAACACCGACTTTTCAATGTCAATACGGTCGTTTGTGGCATTTGTCATGTGTTATATGTAAAAATTAACATTTATATATATGTACATATTGCAATAGAACAATTGTTAATAAATACATATTATAACAAGGAATCGTACCTACTCAAATAACTATTTTTTCATCACAATTACACCCACAGGGGGCTATAAATGTCCCTACAAATAACATTGAGCCCGTGAGTACTTCATTAGTCACTGGCTTAGTTTCATATCACAACTAGACACTCCCCATTTAAAAAAAAAAATTTAGTGACGTTTGTTTTTGCTCAATCGTCTAATAGAGCGGTCCATGAGCACAAAAGTGGCTGGTGATGACCTTACATCCAATAAGTTTTCTTACCTGATATAAGGGATACATGATTATATAAAAAATACATGATACATGATAATAAAAAAAAAATAAGGGAGGGCAATGTTTACACTCAAAATATGTCATATAATGTTTTCATCCTCCTGAGAAACCTTAAGAAACAGATGTAACAAGATACATGAGTAGAAAGTACAACGATTTTATTATATTCCCAAACAAATGAACTTAAAAAGAAGTTCAGATTTAGGTTGTTTTCATTTGGTCCCGGATCCAGGGAACGTAGGCGTCGACACTCGTGAAGACGACAGGGATATTACGGCAGCTGGAGGGGCTAAAGGAGGTCACACCGATCTGTAAGAAAAATAAGTGTTTAGACTAAATAATTAGACTTAGTATCCTTGCTGACTTTGGACAAAATACAAAGAAAACCTAGATTGTATCCGCTGCATCTCTTCCCACTCATACCTTAGAAGCCGGCTTAGTTAATGGGAAAAATATATTTGCTAGCCTCTTATCACTATTTTAATTCCATTTTTCAGCTCACTGCCCACTTGTACACTTTGGGTGACGAAGCCTACGCCTCAGTTTCCCTGAAAGGGATAAGACGCAATATTTAAGTAAGTACGGCTAGACAACTGGCTTCTTTTGTCATTCCATCTCTTATCAGTCTACATATTCTTGAAGGAACGGGTGTCAAACGACACTATACCCTCATCAGTAATAAATACAGGCTATACTTCAAGGGTTTGAATCATTGTACCGTTGACTTTACCTACTATATACTCTCTAGACACCGTCATGCTTTTAATTCAATGATTAAAAAACTGGCCGCACGCGTCCTGTCAATTTATGCCCTCAAAATCCGTCAAATTGGTAGCTGTGTGTGTGTGCGACTGACTATAGGTTGGACTCTGGTTTTTCTTCGTCTACTAATAGAGTCTATTTTGGCTATAAATAATCTAAGCCTACGCCATGCGTACCGTGCACTTCTCGAGAGTTCTCTTGTGCGCTTATTAAATCTGGTAACTCACCAGCATTTGTTGGTTGCCATTCCCAACATACAAGGGGCCACCGGAGACAACACCGCAAATGTTGCGCTGGTTCTGGCTGCTGGCACAGATCACGGAGCTAGACACAACCGAGTTTCCGTAAGTGGCTGCGCAGACCTCGTTGGTGATGACACGGAAGGGCACTTCCCTCTGGTACCGGTAGATAGCGATGCCTAAATCTGTGAAAAAACAATAATTAATAGAGAGTCCCAAAGAGAAAAGTTGACGAAACAAGTAAAAATATGTCTCAATCAATATGTTGTATGGTTGTCTAAGGGTGGTCTGTTGCCGAATGTTGTCCCAGCAATGACAAACATAGTGTTAGCTGATATTGTTTGTTTGTTTGTAACTGCCTCCGTGGTCCAGTGGTTAAGGCGTTTGCCTTGTTGACCCGGGGGTCGTGGGTTCGATTCTCACGGGAAGCATACTTTGTTAAGTTATTTCCAGTTTGGTTAGGACCTCCTGAATCACCTGATTGTCTGATAAGAAAGATGATTCCGTGCTTCGGAAGGCACGTAAAGCCAGTGGTCCCGGCTGCCATCTGGTAGTCTTAAAGGAACCACTTCAGAGGCCGAGAGGCGGTTCTGAAGAACTCTGACACCAGGGTGTGCATGGTCGACTGACCGTGTCACCTACACGAAATGATGATGATGAACTGATATTGAAAAGATACTCACTGTTCCTAGAAGCGCTAAAGATGGCAGTCTGGGCAGATTTGCCTTCAAAGATATTGTTTACCTGACCCACGGGCAGAGCAATAGGCCTTATATTTTCTGTAAACAGAAAGCATATTTAAATAGATTAAGAACCAAGTTATTTAACACATCAAAAAAATAAAAAGAAAAGTTACAATATTTCAATATAACTACCTTCTATGCCTATGACGAGCTCCGTGGCGCAGCGGTCATCACGCCTGCCTGCGACACGGATGGTCCCGGGTTCGATCCCCGGTAAGGCCAAGAAGGAAAACGATCTTTTTCAGATTGACCTGGGTCTTGGATGTTTATCTATATATGTATTTGTTATTAAATATAGTATCGTTGAGTTAGTATCCCATAACACAAGTCTTTCATAAGAACTTACTTTGGGGCTAGCTCAATCTGTGTGATTTGTCCGTATATATTTATATTTATAAATAATTGTAAGGGTTTTGATCTGAAAATAATTGTAACTCCTCCTTTTTTGTTCCCCGTTCAGCCACTATGTGCCAAAGACAATATAATACCACCTCGGCAGATTCTATTTCAAAAATATGCTAAGTAAACTTACTGGAGTAGTCCACCCAGGGGATGGTAATGATGGCGATGTCATTTTCCAAGTTATTAGGGTTATAGCCAGGATGCACATTGACGGAGGTAGTGGTGATTCGGGTACCACCAGAGAACAGTTTAGTCGAGCCCAGAACGACGACGAACTGGCGAGCCTTACTGCTGTTAGTTCTCCAGCAGTGGGCAACGGTGACGACGAGATTGTTGGTCACCACGGAGGAGCCACAGACTGAGGTTTTGCCGTCAGTCAAGGTGATTACCAGACCACCCTGGAAGATGAAGAAGAATTAGTGTTGACTACAAATACTATTGTTGCAGGACAATTTTCATCATCATCATCATCATCAGCCTATACTCGTCCATTGCTGGACATAGGCCTCCCCAATTGCACGCCATCGACATTTTTATAGGGTTTTATTTGTTCAGGTATGTTTTAATGATTTTTTATCCTTATATGTGAATATTTAACTTTATAATTTAACTATTAAAATTTAACATTGTTATAGTTTAAATATTTACAAAGAAATTATATATTTGATATAAAAATAAAAATAAATGTTCTGCAAACCATTTTTTTTTATTTACTTATTTGCACAGACAGTCAATACTTATTTGTCTCCCGAAAATGGATCATTTAATTAAAAAAAAATATTATTTAATGTTTTCTAATGTAGTCGCGATTGTAACACATTTTAATAATGTAGTCAACGTGATAAAAACGTTTTAAAAATAATTCCTTTTAAATAATTATTTACTCTGCACGTCTGTGTTTGGGTGACACCATCCTACCGAATTTCACCAGTTAATAATTAAAAGCTCGTGGGCTGTAAAAAAAGTTATTTTTGCTGGCACAAAAAATATTTTTAGGTCGAGTTCGACTCGCACTTGGCCACTTTTTTGTTTACCGTCTTTACATTTATTTAAAAAATATATAAAATTAATACTTGAGTTTAACTTAAATGCTTAAAAAACACAAACTTACTATGAAGGGTGTTGGCGCATAGCCAAGGGCGGTAGCGAGTCCCCCTGTGAGCGCAGATCCGTCGAGCTTGGCAGCCTCTTCGTAAGTCTTGATCTTAGCAGCGAGAGGAATACCAATCTGGTTGTGGTAGTCCAAGGTGATGGGCTCCTCCGCCGCCAGCACCGCGGCGACCAGCGCGGCGAGGACGACTTGCAGTTGCATGTTGCTGAGTGATGATGTGAGCTAACGCGCGACCGTTTTTATATTCCGCGATCTGTCAACACGATCGATATATGTTTTTGCATGAGAAAGAGTCAGTGTAATTGTATGTAATTATAAATTATAAATATATACGGACAAATCACACAGATTGAGCTAGCTCCAAAGTAAGTTCGAGACTTGTGTTATGGCATACTTTTTTTTTTTTTTTTTTTTTAACGTGGAGAATCCCTTCGGATACCGCACGGGCTACGGGAAGCCACGCGCGGTTATGTGGTGTGGCCACTAAACTCCACGGTGTCACTACTGAGCCGCTATGTGCCGGGGGCGTGTGCTACTCTCGCTCCACAGCCCCGGCGCGGCGGTCGCGCTTAGCGACCCCTCCAAGGCACGCTCACGACTCCCTCTTAGTCACAAAGTGACAGCAGAGGGGTTTGTTATGGCATACTAACTCAACGATACTATATTTTATAATAGATTACTTATATAGATAAACATCCAAGACCCAGGTCAATCTGTAAAAAATAACATTTTCCATCTTGATCTGTCCGGGGATCGAACCCGGGACCTCCGTGTCGCAGGCAGGCGTGTTGACCGCTGCGCCACGGAGCTCGACATTTGAAACTTATCTGTTTGTCCGTTTGTACAGAATCAAATCAATAAAATCAAAAACTTTTTGTTAAAAATAAGTAAGTGAGTGGTAAGTAAGCGTAAGTTTTACGTGGATACGTGTGGGTATTCGTAAATATTCTGGCAATTGGAAGAACAATACGAATTAATAGAAATCTATACATATAATATAATAAAACAGTAAAAATATTTTTTCTGTGCATTTAGTATTTTTGACTGAAATGGATAGAGGGACACTTAAAAAGAATAATAGAAAGCAAAAAAAAATTTTTAGAATTTCTTGTCTGTCTGTCTGTCGGTCTGTATGTCTGTTTGTATGAATGATCACGTTTATCTCCGGAAATATTAGACGGATTTGAATGAAACTTTTTTTGCAATATAGCTATAAAGCCTGGGCAACATATAGGGTAGAAATAATTTTGGAAAAAGGGACACCTGATGCAGCATCATAATGGTCCAGCTGAACTATTAGAAATATAAAAGTGGAGTCTAAGCAAAAGTTGTTAAACCTGATGAGCATTTTTGTTGAGGTATAAAATATCTGAGATCTGGAATACCTCATGCAGAACCATAATGGTCCAGGTATACTATAAGAAATATATAAATGACGCCTTAGCAAAAGTTATTGAACCTAATGAGCATTTTTTGTTGAAGTATTTAATTGAAGATTTGGAACACCTGACGCAGAACCATAATGGTCCAGGTAAACTATAAGAAATATAAAAATGAAGCTGTAGCAAAAATCAGCCTGATTAGTATTTTTTGTTGATGTAAAAAAAAATCGAAGATTTAGAACATCTGATACACTAAGTACCATGTTAAATGTTATATCGACAATTTTACAGAGTCACTCTCTCCTCTGGGATAGAATGCGTAGAGTACGATTAGCTCATATTACTAGTGACCGCCCAGCGGTCCCCCCTTTGGCAACGTAGTTTTCAGCCCATACGACAAAACATGACTTTGCTGTCCCTCCAAGCCTTGAATACCCAGGCAACACCTAAAGGCGAGGTCCGTCCCTCCCAAAGGCCCTTTAGAGATGTGCGATAGGTTGAAGGCGCTCTACCCATACCTCAAAGTTTGGTAAAGTAGCGCAAGCTCACTTGGAGCTAGCTATATAGTCTTCTTCTTATCGTATTGGTGGCTCAAAAGTCTAAAAGAATCCTATATTATATCCCTAGCAGCAGCCAATGCAATGCCGCAGAATTAATAATAGCAATGCCATACAATTTTATAGCACTGCTACAAGTATTTTCTTATGTATGTTTACTTCGTATTAAGGTATATTAATACGCCGGAGTCATATAGTCCACGCGAACGAAGTTGCGGGCATCAGCTAGTTCAATATAAATTAATAAAGTTAATATATAAAACACCGATCTCTCAATGTCAATAAGGTCGTTTGTGTCATTTGTAATGTTTATTTGTGCAAAAAAGAAATATTTGTTTATGTGTACATATTGCAGTAATGTAAATAAATAGAAATAATTACAAGAAATAGTACTCAAAGTTGTAATTAAGCACTTTTATGCAAAAAAATTTATCACACCTACCCTTAAACAGTGTCATTAAGTGAAAGCAAAGTAAGGGCTGGATGGTCTATAAATTGGTGGTCGTGTGGTTCCCGGCAGAGTAGAATAGGACCACTCCAAGTCATCCTGTGGATTTTGTAAAAGGCGACTAAGGAAACACAAGCTAAACAAAGCTTTTAAACATCAAAGAGACCTCTCCAACCCGTCTGGCCAGCGTGGAGAGTGTAGGCCAAATCCTCTGACTACTCAGGCTAGTATATGGCTCTGGTAGTACAGAGAGGGTCGTGCTCCTGCAGTGGAGACTGGAAAGACCTGATGATGATGATGGTCTGATAAATTCCATTGAGTCTGTGATGTCCTTACGCTCTTCCAAGTTTAGTTTTATACTACTACTAGACACACAACTATTTTTTTTAAAAACATCAATTAGGTTTTTGTGGCTCAATAGTCTAAGAACGCGGCCCATGAGCATTAAAAGTGGCTTGGTGACGACCTTACAGCCAAAAAGTTTTCTTATCTGGGGTCTTTTCACAGGGAGGGTAATATTTAAATTAAAAACACGTATTTTTAATATTTTAATCCTAATAAAGTAAAACAGTTTTATAACGTTTGTAGGCGACAGTTACGCCAGGCCAGTAAAAAACATTCGGCACAAAAAATACAAAATTGGTAAAAATATACAAGAAAAACAAAAGAGCAACAATAGCGTTTTTCTCGCGCGGACCTAAGACAATTCTATGTTTGAAAATTGGCGGGAGTGGGCGTCGCAACAGACAATAAAACTTAAAATCTTTAAAACCTAGACCATAAACATAGAGCCACGCTCCAATTTCTTTTTAACATAAAATGCCAAGAACAGTATTAAATCTTACGCTATTTACAAAATATAAGAAATTAAAATATTTACAACTAATTAAGAGTGCGTCGCTAAAAACGTTCCTCAACAATTGATCTTAAAAAGTAGGTGCTTCAGATTTAAGCAGTTTTGATTTGGTCCTGGACCCAGGGAACGTAGGGGTGGACCTCCGTGAAGCCAGAGGGGAAGTTGTTACCCTGGCAACCAACGGCGGGACTAAAGGAGTTCATACCGATCTGTAAGAAAAAGAGGTGTTAAGACTACGAAGTTTCTCTGTTTCTCATTCAATTTCTTATCTGTCAAACGGAACAGGTGTCAAACGAGACCATAAAGGAGGCCAACGGCTACCTTCATCAGTGTAACAGCGGGATAAAAATTGATCACCGTACAGTTGACTATACCTACACCATGTGTACCATGCACTTTAAGACACTGGTTCACTTGTGGGCTTATTAAATTGGTTACTCACCAACTTGCGCTGGTTGCCACTCCCTTTCCACATGGGGCCACCGGAGGCTATACTGCAAATGCTGCGCTGGTTCTGGCTGCTGGCACAGACCACGGATTTAGTCACAACCGAGTTTCCGTAAACGTCTTCGCAGACTTGGTTGGCGTTGACCCAGACGGAGTCTTCTCTCACGTACCAGTAGGGGGAGGTGCTAGAACCTGTAAAGATTTTTTTTATCGAGAGACCCCAAGAGGAAAGTAGACGAAGTCTCAATCAATACGTTGTATCGTTGGTCTATGGGTGGCAAGGCTGTTGCCGAAAGGTATGCCAGAAATGAAAAGCATTGTGTTGAGTTTGTTAATTAGATACGATAGAAAGCAAAAATATAGAGGATCACCGGCTCTACAGTACTCATGCTAAGGTTATAACCAAAAACACGTTTAAACAAGAGAGAAGATGGTATGTATAAATTGGCCAGCATGGATTATATATGCTGATATTGAAAAGATACTCACTGTCGTCGTAAGCGGTAAAACTGGCAGCCGAAGCAGAGGTGTTTTCAAAGTTATCGTCCGTATCCGCGGGGAACGACATTGGCCTGATATTGTCTGCAAACAGAAAGTTTATTCAAATTGACTATAAATCCAACCTTTTTAACATATCAAAAAGAAATATCGCAATATTTCACTATAACAACCTATATAAGATTTTAGCGCGCCTCCGCGAAGTCACTGGGGACCCAAGGGCTGGTAGTTACTTTGCACAGCGAATTGCCATCGCTGTGCAGAGGGGTAATGTCGCCAGCCTACTGGGCACCCTTCCTCGCGGCGACGGGCTGGAATCTCTTTTTTATTTATAATTAGGCTAGTTCAGTCTTCTGTAAATATATTATAAAAGATGTGTATATAAATAAAAAAATAATTATATGAATAAAAAATAAAAAATATCCATATAAAAAACTATAACAACCTTCTGCGAGGATATCCCTCTGAACAATTGTAAGGGTCTCAATCTGAAAATATTTATAACTCTTATACATTTGGTCGCCATTTAGCCACCATGTGGCAAAGGCAGTATAATATCATCTAGATGTTGGCTTGCCTAACTTTAATTTGTAAATATACCTACATATTTCATAAAAAAACAATCCTTGTGATTTATTACGTCGTTTATTTATTATTTTCGTCGAGCTCCGTGGCGCAGCGGTCAACACGCCTGCCTGCGACACGGAGGTCCCGGGTTCGATCCCCGGTCAGGTCAAGACGGAAAATGATCTCTTTCAGATTGACCTGGGTCTTGGATGTTTATCTATATATGTATTTGTTATAAAATATAGTATCGTTGAGTTAGTATCCCATAACACAAGTCTTTCATAAGAACTTACTTTTGGGCTAGCTCAATCTGTGTGATTTGTCCGTATATATTTATTTATTTTTTTTATTTTATTACAGTCCATTCAAGTTATGTATTTCAAAGAGATACTTAGTAAACTTACTTGTGTAGGTCACCGGCCTGGGGATGATAATGACGGCTATATCATTGTTTAAGCTATTAGGGCTGTAGTTAGGATGCACTTTGACGGAGTTGGTGGTGATACGGGTACCGCCAGAGTATAGAAAAGGCGAGCCCAGAACGACGACAAACTGGCTGGCCTGACTGTTTTGTGTTGACCAGCAGTGGGCTGCGGTGACGGCGTGTTTGTTGGACACCAGGGAGGAGGCACAGACTGAGGTCTTGCCGTCGGTCAAGGTGATGACCAGACCACCCTGGAAGTAAAAGAAGAATTAGTATCGACGACCGTAATCACTATTATTCGATAGTTGCCTAATGTTAAGATTATATAAAATTTGTATCCAATTATACTAATTTACATCTAAAAACACTATAAAGAACACTTTTTATTTGATATCCATTCGTTAAGTGATGTTAAAGCTTCTTTAAAGTTGGGTGAATAGGACCATCTTTAAAAGTATGAAAATCTTTTATTTCAATTATAATATATTGTAGTCCGCTAAATGTATAGCAACTTTTATTATGAAACCATAACCACAAACGAAATATTTAGTATAGCTACCAAACAAAGTTCTCACGCCACCCATACAAAATACAGTGTTGTGACGTCACAAATATGTAGACTAGGCAAATCTGCAGTGCGTTTTCACGTCTAAAAATTAACGTCTAAAAACATGAGTCTTTAAAACTTTTATATCTGAAAGAGTTTTTTGCTTAGAAATGTATTACCGTCACTATTGTAGTTATTTTTGGCAGTTCTTTACATAGCAACATAAAAAAAATTGCTAAATTCAATTTGCTCCCTAAAAATGATCTCTAGTTAAAAATAGATTTAGTGTTTTCACGATTGTAACACATTGAAATAATTTAATAAAGCGACTAAATCGTATTAAAATAGTTTTATTTTTAAATATTAGCAAGTAAGTAATTTGCTTGAAATTAATTAGTAATATAAATTGTGTCCAAACAAACATGCTTGCTTAGCACAAAATGGTGTCATTGTACCTATCTGACAAAAAATGTAAAAATTTAAACTTTGTGTAAAAAAATAGTTCAGTGAGGGACAAAATTTAATATTGTTTTTGTCCAACAAAGGAACAAAATAGTTAGCTTATTGATGATTGATGAAATGCAACGGACATAGATAACCGTTAATTCAATTCAACTGTTTCTCACGTAGGTGTTCGTTTGCTCAGACCGTATTTAATATTTGAATATGCAAAAAGTTGTACGTGATGAAATGAGATTAATAATATATATATACTTCATTGGCATGTTATGATCATGATGGACCTCGTGGTGCAGTGGTTTCCACGATACCCTGCTGCAAGAGGTGCCCCGAGTACGTTTGCCAGCGTGGACAAAGACTTGTATTAATTTTCACAGGTATTTGTGGTTACAATAAAAAAAATTGATTCGTTGAAGTAAAAACGTATAAAATAGATACCTATTAATTAATAAGATTATTTAAAATTGGATTTGATGTGAAAAAGAGCCTGCAAAGGCCTTATTCCTGAACCCCTCGTATTGCGTCGGGAGTTGAAAATACTGCCTTGTGGAAACGCCTAAAGCAAAGAATCTTCCTATGATACTCGTACGTTTCAACTATCTGACTCGTACTTACAGTTTATTTTAAACTGAATATAGGCAAGAATAAGTTGTATGTTGCAAGGTAAAATTTATATTCTAAAATAAAATAGAGAGGGTGACTTCTCTATTTTTTCTATTATGGACGACCCTCTGTCTCTTTTATGAAAAAAAATATTAATAAAATAGAAAATAAATTTTACCTTGTTCCACTATTCCATACATCTTAATAGCGACATTTGCATATTGTGTATTTAATGTCTGTTTTATTATTTTATACAAGAAATTAAAAAAAAAAATTGGTTTTCTATTATTCTTCTTAGTGTCCCTCTATCCATTTCAGTCAAAAATACAAAATGTACAGACAAAATATTTTTACTGTTTTATTATATGTAAGTATAGATATTAAGTGTGACCCGGCGAACTTCGTACCGCCTAACAATCAATGATTAAGTATGCATTACACATATCGAGTTTTCATTGTTTTTAAGATGTATTCTGCTATTCGGGGCGGACACAAATCCAACGAATCAATAAACATGAAATTGGGTCAGCAGATCTCAAGTTATAAGTGTTGTAACAAATATATATAGATATAGAAGAAGAAGAAGATTTGTTTACTCTGAACATCTCATCATCATCATCATCATCATCATCAGGTCTTTATTAGTCTCCACTGCAGGAGCACGACCCTCTCTGTACTGCCAGAGCAGTAAGAGGATTTGGCCTACACTCTCCACGCCGGCCAGACGGGTTGGAGAGGTCTCTTTGATGTTTATAAGCTTTGTTTAGCTTTAGTTTTCTAAGTCGCCTTTTACGATATCCACGAGAAGATTTGGAGTGGTCCTATTCTTCTCTGCCGGGAACCACACGGCTAACCACCACACGGTGTTGGGTCAAAGCATGACACCTTTCTACCAAATGCCACCTGATTTGGTCCAGAAAATCTACAGCTAATTGGCTGTGATAGACGGATGTGAGAAGGACAGACGGATCCGAATTTTCATTTATTGTGGTGGAACCATTACAATTATATGCTGTAGTTATCAACGAAAACCTTAAATGAAAATTAGTTTGAGCGAGGTATACTCAGTAGTTTTGGTTATATAACTTTATATATTTTAGCAAATATGACTTGGTTCTTTATACAAACACATAAATCCTTTATAAAAAACAAAATAATTTGAGCTGGCAAAAAAAAACTTTTTATGAATTTCTGTCTTTAAATTTATTTTTAACTGTTTTAGCAGCTACTGCAGGTTCTGTGTTTGGACTGTATAAGAAGGCGCTTTGATGGATACTACGTATAAAATCAAAAAGGTATAACAAACAAAATGGTGTCGTGCCGTGTCGGTGGTTCGGTCAGAGTCGTTGTGTGTCGTATATCCGCTGGCCCACTCCGCGACGTCCGGTGTTGCCAGTGGCCGCAACATTAACAAAGTTGTATGTAAATATTTTGAATTTGACTTGAATGCAATTGGCTTAAAAACACACATGCTACTCGAGCGAGACGTTCACAAAACTAATTAAAACCATTAACTTGCAAGTAGAGTATAAAAAACAAAAAGAGCTTACTACGTGGGGTGCTGGCGAGCCAATGAGTGAGTGAGTGAGTCCCCCGGTGAGCGCAGATCCGTCGAGGATGGCAGCCTGTTCGCGATTCTTGATCTTAGCAGCGAGAGGAATACCAATCTGGTTGTGGTAGTCCGAGGTGATAGGCTCCTCCGCCGCCAGCACCGCGGCGACCAGCGCGACGAGGACGACTTGCAGTTGCATGTTGCTGAGTGATGATGTGAGCTAACGCGCGACCGTTTTTATACTCCGCGATCTGTCAACACGATCGATATATTTTTGCATAAGAAAGAGTCAGTGTATGTAATTAAAACTTATCGGTTTGTCTGTTTGTGTAGACAGAATTATCAAATCAATAAAATCAAAAACTTTTTTTGTAAAAAAAGTTAGTACTCGTGAATATTCTGGTAATTCGGGTGGGTCTGGCAATATTTTAAATTGAAATCTTCTTTCAATCAATCACGTGGACCTTAAGAATGAAAGAAACCTCTCCAAACTTTGTTCTTTTTTGAAAACTCGCAAAAATGTGCTGCAAACACATGTTTGCGATATTTTTATAGAGTTACGTATAGAATATACCTATCATATTTCGTTTAATTGAAGACGTATTTATATTTTTTCATTTAAGTTTCTTCATAATTTAGAGTTTTATCAATCGATGTAATCGAAACAATTGTCAAAAATATATTATACAGACACTTTTGTTTTGCAAATATTGATTGCTTAATATATTTTTTGAAGATATCAAATAATTATTTTCAAATAAATGAATATATGAATAATAGTTATGGTTACCCTTTTTTATTCAATGTAATAAATTGTAATTAATAATTCACTTGTATATCAGTAAAAAAAATAATTAAATGCTTTAATAAGTTATATTCAGACTATTGTAACGAAAAATTAAAACATATTGAATTTCCTAAGAGTTTAAGTAAATGTTGTGATCTTATATGTAATGACAAAAGTAGAGAACATTTGGAGATTATTGACAACTTATATGAAAATATTGTTACTACTTTACAAGAAGCAGCTGTCAAGTCCTTTACTGGACGCAAAGGATTTGTAAATTCTGGCGGAAACCGTTGCATTAAGGGGTGGAACAGATATGTTCGTGATGCTCATCAGAACGCAAGGCAGAAATTTTTAAATTGGGTCTGGCACGGTCGGCCTACATGTGGACGTTTGTGTGATGATATGTGTAGCTCTAGAAAAATATTTAAGCAAAAATTAAAGTTTTGTCAAAACAATCAAGACTTAGTTAAAATGAATAATCTGGCAGCTAAGCATAAAAATAAGGATTTTAAAGGATTTTGGAAAGAGACTAAAAAGCTAAACTCTAAGCCTGCTGTATCGGTGAGCATCAACGGCATTGCCGAGCCTCTGAAAATAGCTAATGTGTTTAAAGATCATTTTCAAGTTCAAGCTAGGACACCTTTGTCTGTTGTAAGAAGGGTCACGGAGGCCGACGTGTTGAGGGTTCCCGATCGTATTGCAGCAAAGGACGTCGAAGGCGTTTTAAAGAAAATGACGAAAGGAAAATCACCTGGACACGACGGCCTAAGTATAGAACATTTTCAGCACGCTGGGAAGCATCTTCCGAGACTTTTAGGTTTACTATATACTATATGTATAAGGCATAGCTACCTACCAGCAAAATTAATGCGGATGGTTGTAGTACCTATCATTAAAAATAAAACAGGGGATGTTTCTGCCACAGCAAACTATAGACCAATTTCTTTGGCCACTATCACCTCAAAAGTTCTCGACGGATTGCTCCAGAGACACCTTGATTGCTATGTTAAGCTACATGATGCGCAATTTGGCTTTAGACCCGGTTTATCCACCGAATCTGCAATCTTATCACTGAAGCACACCGTCGGATACTATACGCAAAGAAATACGCCTGTGTATGCCGCCTTTCTTGATTTTTCGCAAGCTTTCGATTTTGTTAGTTACGATGTATTGTGGAACAAATTACGAGACGCTGGAATGCCAGCGTTTCTGATACATATTTTCAAATTCTGGTACGAGCATCAAACTAACCAAGTCCGATGGCAGGGGGTTTTATCCGAGGAGTACAGGTTGGAATGTGGGGTGAGACAGGGTGGGCTAACTACACCTACGCTTTTCAACCTGTATATAAATCAACTTATTGTCGAGCTCAGCAATACTAAAGTCGGGTGCTCCATAGATGGTCAGATCATTAATAGCATCTCATATGCGGATGACATGGTCTTGCTGAGTCCATCAGTAAGCCATCAATGAGCCCTCAGAAAATTGATCTCGATATGTGAGAGTTATGCTGAATCACATGGCCTTAGGTATAATGTTAAGAAGAGCGAAGTGCTGATTTTCACGGCAGGAAACAAAAAAAGAGTGCTTGAGATTCCTCCGATTAAATTATACGGCGAAACTCTTCAGCGAGTGACTAGCTTCAAATATCTAGGACATGTGGTGTCAGATAACTTAAAAGATGATAAAGATATGGAGAGGGAAAGGAGAGCGCTGGCAGTCCGTTGCAATATGTTGGCTCGCAGATTTGCGCGTTGTAGTGCAGAGGTGAAAATCGCACTTTTTAAAGCCTTTTGTCAAGGTCTGTACTCGTGCAGTCTGTGGGTCAATTATACGCGGCGGGCTTTCAATGCTCTCCGAGTACAGTATAATAATGCTTTTAGGGTACTGTTGGGGCTTCCCAGGTACTGTAGCGCATCAACGATGTTCGCACAGGCGCACGTTGCCGACTTTTACGGTGTATTGCGAGGCCGAGTCGCATCACTGATGCGCAGAGTTCGGGGAAGCTGCAATAGTATCCTCTGTGTTGTCCGGGAAAGACCCGACTGTCCAATATGGAGGCACTGGGTGCGCATGCACGTGGCAGTACCAGGTGGTCCGGGAGGACTAGGCGGGTTTTTCCTTAACTAAATTATTTTATTTTGTACTAACATAGTATATAAGGATTTTGTTACTAACAAAATATGGACGCAAGTCTGAAATAAAATTATTTTATTTTTATTTATTTATTTATTTTAATGTCAAATCAAATAATATACATACAAATATATTTTTATATGGATTACATCGGAAACGTGAGACACACTTAACGCTATTTATTTGATGATGAATTTGATTTTGAGATCAATGAGGTAGAACTCAATGAAGTGAAACTCGATGAAAAACATGTGTGTTTAAAAATAAAAAAATCCTTCTACCTCTTTGACAGTTTACGTCCGCCATATTAAATTTTTGCTGATGTTACATAGCCATGACACACAGAGTAGGAATACCAATCCCAACTAATATTATAAATGCGAAAGTGAGTTTGTTTGTTATAATTATTTGTATCTACTGAACCGATCATCATGAAATTTTGCATACACATAGGTTAGGGTCTTGAGAAGGACATAAGCTATAAATCACGCGGGCGAAGCCGCGGGTAACAGCTAGTGAGATATAGTACTAGAGGGGCTACCTTATTATATTGACATTGTTCCATTCCTCGAAATTTAAAATTTAAGCGCTGCAGTGCTAAAAAAATAACGAAGCGTCCAATCATACATAACTCAATACCTCAGCGCTATATTTGCTACTCTCACGGGTTTCCATAGCAACATGTCAACATAATGCAAAATGGCGGGAGGTAATTATATTGACTTTTTTTGTAAAAAATAATATATTTGCTGATGAAAATTTGTTCCTTTGTACTGTGCAGTGTTCGATAAGTTATTACTGCAATAACTTAATACACACCAAGGCATTTTTTATGATTTTTACCAAGTGTTTGTTTATTAATCGTGGGAAAGAGCGAAAGAGCTAACAACCAACTGAGTTAGTTGCGGCGCGACGGCCACAGTTGAACGGGACAAAGTAAGGATTTGCAGTGTCTTCTCTATAGTTATATCTCAATGAGGAATACGAATGTAATGACACCTCACACTTAAAATAAATGAAGCCGTTTTGATTGTCAAAAAAAAAATCAAAACGTTTATTCAGAAAGTAGACCCTCGCAGGCACTTTTTCATGTCATATCATATTTAAAATTAGCTTATTAGATATATGTATTTATTAATTGTTCAAAAGCTACAGACTACTAGCGTTTCGGAACCGACCACTGCAGAGAAGAAACGCCGAAAGAAACTCTTATCAACAGTTTTGGTCGCCTACTCGCCTGAAGGGCTTTATATGATTACGAATATTTATTCCTTATCGTCTTTTCTTTCTTTTCTTTTTTCTATCTTTTTTTCTGTTTTCATGTTACAATTTCAATATACATAGATTTATTATTTTTGGAACATGTTTATGTTAACGATCGAGTGTGCAAAGATAATAAACAACATATGATACTTAAAGTAGTCTCAAAGACTAGTCTCAAAGATTGCTTTAGAATGCAACACTGGAACATACCTACTTACATACATAGATATATCCATATTGCAAAAAACTTTACCCTCTTCCTGGATGGGTTAGAAAATAAATAACAGTGTGGATCTTGAAGGAACTAGTTGTTTTGGATCGTATCAATGTTTTTTCGAATTGAAGTTGATAGTTTATTGTAATTTTTATTTATTTATCAACAGGTCTTTTTGTCTCAACTGCAGGAGCACGACCCTCTCTGTACTACCAGAGCCATATATTAGCCAGAGCAGTCAGAGGAGCTGGCAGCTATCTAGCTCAAAGAATAAGTATAGATAGCCATCCAGAGCCAGTATTTTGGAAACCCAGCCACAGTCAGATGCGTTAGATGAGTTACATACTAGTAGTTTGAGGTAATTTTAGGTTAGGCAATTAAGATTTTTTTTTGTCTTTTCAGTTTTCTTATTGAACATATTTTGTTAAGGGGGCACACTAGGCACAGTAGCGACGCCAATCATTTTATTCCTAATACTTTACAAATAGAAAGAAATTCAAGAATGTAAATCATATAAGCACTAGTAAATAACTTGAAGTATTTTTTGAATCATGTTTTAATATTATGAGAATCAGTCATTAAGAGAAAACGTGATTATTAATCAATAAGAATTATGTAATCTGATTCTCATAATTCTTACTGATTCTGATAATATTAAACATGATTCCAAAAATACTTCAGGTTATTTACTAGTGCTTATATGATTTACATTCTTGAATTTCTTTCTATTTGTAAAGTATTAGGAATAAAATGATTGGCGCCGCTACTGTGCCTAGTGTGCCCCCTTAATAATTTAAAATTATGTATTTTCTTTGTGTATCTACTATTGTTTAATAAATTATTGATTTACCAACATGTCTTGGGTCCCCTTCATTCTCAGGGTGCAATATAAATAAATAATAAATAAATCTTTATTTCGTTAACAACCTCAAATTACATTAACAAGTTTTTGAAATCTCCTTTTAGGCAAAACATTGCCTGTATTAGGAGGTTTCACTCTTCCATAACATTCCATTAAATCAATTTACATTAAATTAATAAATTTAAATAGAATAATTGCATTACATTAAATTTAAATATACAATATTATTAACACATGATAAAATTAACATTTAAAACTAAATTATACATAAATAAAAAAAAAATTGTGATTTTATATTCATTTCAATAGGTTTTCTATATCGTCATAAGTGGAGCTTTTTAACCAAACTGTCAACATTTTTTTGCACTCGTAGTATGTTTTTGGGTATATACTAACACATTTATTTATTTTGTTGTATACTTGTGCAGATATATGCTGTAATTGGTTTGAAGCAAACACTGTCTTAGTTATTGGAACTAATGCTACTATGGTCTTTCGCCGTCTTAGTAGTACACGTGGATCAAAATGTAGAGACTTGTGTTTTTTAAGAACGATGTTTAATATATACAACTTTCGGACCGATAGCAAAGCACTTGTACTGTAAAGCAGTTCTGTAGGATATATTATTCTCTTAAAGTACATCACCTTAATGAGGGTTCGTTGGGCTCGCTCTATTTCCATAAATTTCGTTTTCCCCGCACCCCCCCAGACTGAAATGCAGTACGTTAGGACAGATTGACCCAAAGCAACATATATTTCGTTCATAACATTTCGGGGCGGATTTTTGTCATTATCAATATGAGTTGGGACAATATGCCTTAGTGTTTTAAATATCCAAATCAGTTTTCTAATTCTACCAGCAACTTGCTCAATTTGGGGATGCCAAGACAATTTTTGATCTAATACGACTCCCAAGTATTTGATTTGTGATACCTTTTCAAGGACTGGACAGTCACAAACATCTTTGTCATTACCGCTACAATTATGAATCCTCAAGCGGAAATCTCTCTTAGGTTGCGTAGATTTATAAATACTGAAACTTATATATTTAGTTTTACTGACATTTAATGTTAGCAAATTACTTGTAAGCCAGTTTGCGACTTGCGTCATGCCAAGTTCAGTATTAGTTTTGACTTCAGACCAAGATTTACCATGAAAAACAATAGCAGTATCATCGGCATAAGAAAAAATTGTAGCGTTTTTCAATTTAAGAGCACAGAGATCATTAATGTAAATTAGAAAGAGTGTTGGGCCCAAAACACTACCCTGCGGTACTCCATAGGATACCTCTACATCATCACTAATGTAATATTTATTTAAATATGTAAAATATATTTATTTGCAATGAATAAATATACATTTAGATAACCTTAAAACTATAAATTCAATATTTTCAACCTGCTTGCAGGTGCACAAATGTTTGTCATAGTTAATTTACATAAAACAATATATTAAAAAAAATAAACAATGAATAAAATTTAAATGATTAAGAACTAGAGCCTGTTGTCTAAATAAGCCTTTTTCATTCAATCATTTTGTTTACACAGTTTTGACTTTATTTGTTGGTAATGCTTTTGTATTATTTGATAATTTATTGTATATTTTAAATAAATAGGTAGACCTGCGACCACGAACACTGTAAAGTGTTCGAAACGTTAGGTGTATAAATAATGTAATAAACGCGATAAAAACCGTAATAAAATAATTTTATTTAAATGTGTAACAATCGCGAAAACATAAGAAAACATTATTGTATATTTATTTATTTATGTATTTATTAGCACACAAAACAGATAACAGTCACATAAGTATTGATCTAGATTTCATTCCAAATAAATAAATACCTAACAACTTTAAAAGTTGATCAGTCATAATAAGATATTTGCTAGATCGACAATATTGACATACGTTAAATAATATGCAATAGAAATAAAAGGAATAAAGTAATGATCGATTTAAATAAAAATTAAGTTTTGGTAGTAGAACAAGTTTAAGCAAATCCAGTACCTACAATTATTGCGTTAATTCTATAATATTATTTTTTGTCGACGAAATTTTAGGGTAAGTAATGGTAAATATCGTAAATGTCTCTATCAATGGTCAGGATTTCGTTGTGTGGGCGACACTTTCTGACCAAGGGAGTAAAGTACGATCTGTTATTAGTATACTCCAGTACGCTAAATGGGTTATTTTTTTATGTCAAAGGCAAACGAGCAAGCAGGTCACCTGATGGTAAGTGATTACAGCTGCCCATGTACAACAACAACATCAAGGGTGTCAAACCCTTCATGTTGCAGTTGAACATGGGCAGCGGTACAACTACAACATCAAGGAAAGGCGGAAAGGAAAAATGCTTTTGTCATAAAAGCATTTTTCCTTTCTAAATCCGGCCTTTTATTTTTCCCTTCCAAGGGGGAGAAGGGATGAGCCTCCGGCCTTTCACTCACCGAACGAAGCATAGCAGTGGTATGCTTCGTTCGGTGGCTTCTACTCAAACGTCGATTTTCTGTGAGAGTTTAGTACTTCCCCGGACGAGCCGGTCCATTCATGCACTAGTAGCATAGTATGTCATATAGTCACATATTAATGAATACATAGTAGCAACATTTTTAAGTGTTTAAATAATTATTAAAAAGTTTGCAAGAACTAATTGGTGGCGGAAGCATACAAAATAATTTCCCTTCAAGATCCTCATCGTTATCCAGTTTTTACCTAACTGAACAGAGAAGGAAGATTATGTTTTTTGCAAATATTTCTATGTATGAAAGTATGACTGTTCCATTTTTGTATCCTGTACCAATGGAGAATACAAATCTAATAACACCTCACATTTTAAAATCGGTGAAGCCGTTTAGGAAGTGTGAAGTGTCATTACATTCATATTCTTCCCCGATGGGTCTTGGCTAATTGTAAAGTCAGCAAAAATTTAATATGGCGGACGTATACTGTCAAAGAGGCAGAAGGGTTTTTTTAAAGCCACTATTAATTCATCGAATTTTACTAATTTTTACATAGTTTAACATAAAGTTCGTCTTCAAATTCAAATAGCGTAAAGTGTGTCTCACGTTTCCAAGGTAATCCATATAAAAATATATTTGTACTTATCATATTTTGATTTGACATTTAAACATTTTATTTTAAATTATCTCACGTTAGTTTTAATTAAAACATTTCATTTATTCTTTTTCTGATCTTTGATGATTAACATTGTAAGAAAATTTTCACTATGACTAATATTATTAAATTGAGTTATTAATACTATTTATTTATATTGAGTAGAAAAAGGGCGAAGTTAAACTATTATTCCAAAATTATTATTTGATATCTTAAAAAAAAGATGCTCATCATTAATATTTGTAATACAAATGTGTCTGAATTATATAATATATTTTACCTTTAATGAGAATTTTTAGATTACATCGATTGATAAATCTTTAAATTATGAAGGATCTTAAATTAAAAAATATAAATAAGTCTTCAATGAAACGAAATATGATTATTCTATATGGAACTCTCTAAAAAATATCGCAAACATGTATTCGCAGCTCATTTTTGCGATAAAAAAAAACACAAACTAAGGTTATTTCATTCTTAAGGTGCGTATGATTAATTGAAAGAAGAGTAACATTTCAAATATTGCTAGACCCACCCCAATCACCGGAATATTCACAAATATGTATTTTTAACATAAAAAAATAATAATTTTGTTTATTCCATTCTGTCTACACAAACGGACAAACCGATAAGTTTTAATTACATACTCTTTCTCATGCAAAAAAATATATACCTATCGATCGTGTTGACAGATCGCGGCGTATAAAAACGGTCGCGCGTCAGCTCACAGCATCACTCAGCAACATGCAACTGCAAGTCGTCCTCGCCGCGCTGGTCGCCGCGGTGCTGGCGGCGGAGGAGCCCATCACCTCGGACTACCACAACCAGATTGGTATTCCTCTCGCTGCTAAGATCAAGAATCGCGAACAGGCTGCCATCCTCGACGGATCTGCGCTCACCGGCGGCCTCACTACCCTCCTTGGCAATTCGCCAACACCCTTCATAGTAAGCACTATTTTTTGTTTTTAATTAGACTCTACTTGCAAAATAATGTCTTTTTAAGCCAGTTACATTCAAGTCAAATTCAAAATATCGACATATAACTTAGTTGAAATTAATTTAAAGACAGTAATTCGTAAAAAAGTTTTTTTTGCCAACAAAAAATTTTGTTTTTATAGTGTTTGTTTTAATGACAAAGTCATATTAGCTAAAATATATAAAGTTATATTTCTAAAAATACTGATTATAGTTTGCTCAAACCAATTTAGTATCATTAAAAGTTTTCGTTGATATCTACAGCATATACATGGTGAAATTTTGATCGTTCTGGACCCTTAAAGGGGTGATTCAGCCCGTCGATATGAATCATTTTTCCTATGGGGCCAATGCTGGAAACTCAAATTTTATTTCGACATTTTCATTTTGTATGAAAATGTCGAAATGTGTTCAGCCGCCCGGGAAATATATGTATAGGAATGTCGAAATTTTTTTCGATTTTACAGCATTTGTCCCATAGGAAAAGTTGTTTATATTGACAGGCTGAATCACCCCTTTAATGGTCCGGAACGATCAAAATTTCGCCATGTATAATTGTGCAATAAATAAAAATTCGGATCCTTGGAGGATCACACGTTCGTCTGTTTGTCTGTACGTCTGTCTATCACACAGCCAATTAGCTCTAGATTTACTAGACCAAATCAGGTGAAATTTAGTAAGATGGTGTCATCCTATGATCCTCCTAATCCTAACTGCCTCCGTGGTCCAGTGGTTAAGGCATTCGCCTTGTTGACTCGGAGGTCGTGGGTTCGATTCCCACGGGAAGCATACTTTGTTAAGTTGTTTCCAGTTTGGTTAGGACATTGCAGGCATGAATCACCTGATTGTCTGATAAGAAAGATGATTCCGTGCTTCGGAAGGCACGTTAAGCCGGTGGTCCCGGCTGCCATCTGGTAGTCGTTAAAGGAACCACGTCAGAGGCCGAGAGGCGGTTTCGCAGAACTCTGACACTAGGGTGTGCATGGTCGACTGACCGTGTCACCTACACGAAATGATGATGATGATCCTATGATCCAAACACAGATGTGCAGAGTAACTATATATTTAAAATTAAATTACTTTTAAAACGTGCATGTCACTACATTATTTATACATGTGTTACAATCGCGAAAACATTAAATATTTTTTTAATTGACGTCATTTTCGAGGAGCAAATTGAGAAATTAAAAAAAAGTTTTGCAAGCTTTACTGTGTCATATAACACATATTTAATTTCTTTGAGAATATATTAGAAGTATAATCATAAATTGTTAATATAATAGAGAAATCTAAAAAATTAAGATGGTGTTTTTATAGGGTTTTATTTTTATTTCAGATACGTTAATAACAAAATAATGTATTAAAACGTACTCAGCAAATAAAACTCTATAAAAATTACGTTTATATATATATATATATTTGTTAAAAAAATATAGTATCATTGAGTAAGTATCCCTTACACAAGTCTTACTTAAGGACTTAATTTGGGTCTAGCTCAATCTGTGTGATTTGTCCGTATATATTATTTATTTCATTCTTCTTCATCTTCCAGGGTGGTCTGGTCATCACCTTGACCGACGGCAAGACCTCAGTCTGTGCCTCCTCCCTGGTGTCCAACTCCCACGCCGTCACCGGAGCCCACTGCTGGTCAACACAAAACAGTCAGGCCAGCCAGTTCCTCGTCGTTCTGGGCTCGCCTTTTCTATACTCTGGTGGTACCCGTATCACCACCAACTCCGTCAAAGTGCATCCCAACTACAACTATAATACTTTTAGGGATAATATCGCCGTCATTAACCTCTCCAGGGCGGTGACCTACTCCAGTAAGTTTACTAAGTATGTCTTTGAAACAAAATTCAACTTGAACGGACTGTAATAAAATACATTTTTTTTAAAATTTGACGAGCACCGTGGCGCAGCGTTCAACACGCCGGTCTGCGACACGGATGGTCCCGGGTTCGATCCCCGGTCAGGTCAAGATGGAAAATGATTTTTTTCCGAATGACCTGGGTCATAGATATTTATCTTTATATGTATCTATTATAAAAATATAGTATCGTTTAGATAGTATCCCATAACACAAGTCTCGAACTTACCGCGGGGCTAGCTCAACCTGTGTGATTTGTCCGTATATATTTAATTTATTTTATTTAACGTTTCATACTTAGTTAATTCAAATATTTTTCTGTTTGCAGACACTATCCAGGCAATTTCTTTCCCCGTGAATACGGACGATAACTTTGAAAACACTTCTGCTTCGGCTGCCAGTTTTAGCGCCATCGACAGTGAGTTTCTTTTCAATATTAGCATATACAACCCATGCTAGGTAGGTATTTACCCAATTTATTCGTACTATGTCTCTCTCTATCAAGCGTGTTTCTGGTTTTATCCTTAGCTAGAGTACTGTAGAGCCTAACCTAGAACCTCTATTGGTATCCAATGAACAAACTCCCAAAATGTTTTTCATTCCTAGGATACCTTTCGGACAGCCTTGCCATCCATAGACTAACGATACAACGCATTAATTGAGACTTAGTCTGACTGAGTCTATGACGAGCTCCGTGGCGCAGCGGTCAACACGCCGGCCTGTGACACGGGTGGTCCCGGGTTCAATTCCCGGTCAGGTCAAGATGGAAAATGATCTTTTTCAGATTGACCTGGGTTTTGGATGTTTATCTTTATATGTATTCGTTATAAAATATAGTATCGTTGCGTTAGTATCCCGTAATACAAGTCTTTCTTAAGAACTTACTTTGGGGCTAGCTCAATCTGTGTGATTTGTCCGTATATATTTATTTTATTTATTTAGTCAACTTTTCTCTTAAGGACTCTCGATAAAAAACAATCTTTACAGGTCCTAACAGCTCCACCTACCAGTACTTGAGGCAAGACTCCGTCTGGGTCAACGACATCGCAATCTGCGAAAAAATTTACGGAAGCTCAGTTGTGTCTAAATCCGTGTTCTGTGGTAGCGGCCAGAACCAACGCAGCATTTGCAGTATAGCGTCCGGAGGCCCCTTGTGGAATGGGAATGGCAACCAGCGCAAGCTAGTAAGTAACCCCATTTAATCAGCACACAAGTGAATCAGTGTCTAAATGTGATACACATGGTGTAGATGAGAGAATTTTTTTAAATCTATGGTGTAGATATAGTCAACTGTACGGTTTTTTTTTTGTACTGTGATCTGTAAGGTGATCCAGATCCTTGAATTTTTATCCCGATGTTATACTGATGAAGGTAGCCGTTGGCCTCTTGTTTGGTCTCGTTTGACATCTGTTACGTTTGTATGATAAGAAATTGAATGATAAAAGAAACAGTAGTCTATTATTACTAAATATCGCGTTTTATTCCTTTTGGAGTAGCTGTAGCTTAGGCTTCCACGCCACCCAAAGTAGGTGTTTAGCTGAAAAATGGAATCAAAACTATGAAAAGATGCTAGCAGTATCGCTAATTCACATGATTCCTCAGATTTTAACCCATTTTTTAAGCCGGCTGCTAAGGTCTGATTGCAAAGACATGCAGCTGCTACAATCTAGGTTTTATCTAGTTTTATCTTTCTATTTTAGCCTCGGCCAGCAAGGATGGGTTTATCAATAAGGACGCTCGACGCTCGAACTTTTACATCGTATAGTGGCAATCTTTTTAATTCGATAGATGTCTTATTTGACGGGCATACATATTTAGTAATGAAAATTACCATGCAAGATACCATGCTTACAAAATGCGCAGGGGTTAATAAAATGTATTTTTTAAAATGCACTTTGTCGTTGACAAGTTTTTCGTTGCCGAAAAAACACTAAGGTTTATTTTTGGTCACTGTCATTTTTGGTAGAATGGCTTGATAATAAACACAATTGCTGGATTTTGAGTAAGGAAATCAACGGAGATTAATTGAGAGCACATTTACAATCCGAAAAGTCGCTGTTATGTGTGCATTTTGAAATCGGCGGTCTTAACTGCAAAGATAATGTGCAAAATTGGTCCACCAGAATACTTCACCTACAACGGAGTCGCAGCAGACATTTTCTAAAATTATATTTTGAATATAAAATGTCATCAAATGACCTTTGATATGAACTAAAATGGTGGCAATATCACTTCAACGGGTTGTTTTATATAGTTCAAAAGTTCGGACGCTCTTAATGAAAAACCCTATACATATATACTTGTTCGTAGTCTTAACATGTCTTTTCCTTACAGATCGGTGTGAGCTCCTTTAATCCCGCCATTGGTTGCCAGGGCAACAACTTCCCCGGTGGCTTCACCAGGCTCGACCCCTACGGTTCTTGGATCGAGGACCAAATGAAATGAACTCTGAAGTACCTACTTTTTAAGATCAATTGTTTAGGAACGTTATAGAACTGTTTTACTTTCTATTAATGTAAATGTAATAATATAATGGATTAAAATATAAAAAATATATATTTTGAGTTTAAACATTACCCTCCCTGTGTTAGATAAGAAAACTTTGTAACAAACTTTATTTATATAATAAAAAGTATTAGTGTAAAACTAAGCCCATGATAAGATGCGCTCACGAGCTCAGTGGAATTTCTATATAGCTCCCGTCGTAATAGCGACCATCCAGCGCAGCAGGCCTATTTGCTAACTTTTGACAACTACGGTGTAAATCATTTTCATGGTAACTTCAATATTCATTACGTCTTCGATATGAAGAACTATTTTTATTTATGATATGAAAACCGTAATGATTGCCAAAGTGACAATCAAATCGTTGTACACTGAGTTAGCAAATCGGCCTGCAGACCATCTGGAAAAAAATGTGGATAAATGAAAGCGATGTAAGCTTTAAAATAGTAAGTCGTATTTTCTACATTTTTCATAAATTAATAAACGATTAATTGCTATTAATATATATTAAGTCTGATAGCTTATTTGCTAAGGATTACTATAACTTTTCACACTGGTGTTTATACAAAAGAAAATTCATGAAAAATATTTTCCGCTGTCAGGGGGAAAATAGGGTGTGATAAAAATAACATAAAAGTTCATAATCAAAACTTTTAGTACGATTTCTTGTTATTATTTCTATTTATTTACATTATTGAAATATGTACCAACATATTTCAATAATGTGAATAAATAGATGTAAACAAAAAAGACATATTTGTTTACGTGTATACACATAAACAAATATTTCTTTTTTGCAGAAAAACACATTACAGATGACACAAACAAACATAATATTGACATTTAAATGTCAATCTAAATATATAAAATTCAAAGGTGACTGACTGACTGACATAGTGATCTATCAATCGGATGATACTGCAATTATATTTAAAGGAAAAACTTGGACAGAAGTAGAGAAAGTGGCTCAGTCTGGACTCCAGATAGTCTCTAAATGGCTACAAAGCAACTTACTTACCTTGAATGCAACCAAAACCAAATACATTGCATTTCGCATAAGTCAAAAGAGCAAACCTCGCCACCAGCTGCACCTTACACTTCATGAATGCAACAATTATAACGAAGGTACTTGCCACTGTGCGGCCTTAGAACAAGTTAAGGATGTTAAATACTTAGGAGTCTATATAGACGAACGCCTCTCATGGAAAAAACAAATTGAGACTGTATGTAGTCGAATAAGAAAACTTATGTATATTTTCAGAAAGTTGAGAACTATAGGTGATACTGACATTATAAAAACAACATATTATACCTTATGCCAATCAGTTATCACCTACTGCATCCCGATATGGGGAATTGCTTGCAAAACACTGATCCTAAAACTTGAACGCTGTCAACGTGCACTTCTCAAGGTAGCCTTTAGAAAGCCATTCCAACACCCTACTAAACTCCTCTATAATGAGGCTCAGGTACTCACAGTTCGACAACTATACATCCTCTTTTTAATCTTATCCTTTCATAAAAAATCGCTCTTCTCAAAAGATGTTAACCTGAAAAAAAGAAAAGTTATATGGCATACTCCTCAAATAAAAACTAGTTTTGCTAAAAAATGCTCACTTTTTATGGGACCTTCTTTGTACACAAAAAATAAATCGAAAACTAAATATAGCTTCATACACACGACGCATCTGTAAAAAGAAACTAGCCTCTTGGCTACTTACCCTTGGATATGAAGAGACTGAGACGATACTGGGATAATTATACACTACACTTCACTACACTACACTTCATTACACTACACTACACCACACCACACCTCACAACACTACACTACACTAAACTACACTAGACTATACTATACTAAACCACGCTACACTACACTACACTACACTACACCACACCACACCACACTACACTACACTACACTACACTACACTACACTACACTACACTTCACTACACTACACTACACTATACCACACCACACTACACTACACTACACTACACTACACTACACTACATTACACTACAAAACCGCAATGTATATAGCCTGTTATATTAAAAGTGAACGAAAGAGACTGGGTATCCACAACACAGGGAATCCTAGTGTGGAGCCCAGAGATTTTTGTGTAAACTGCTGTATTCTTTTTGAGTCAATAAAATTATTATTATTATTATTATTATCAACGCACAGCCCAAACCACTAGACGGATCAGACTGAAATTTGGCATGCAGGTAGATGTTATGACGTAGGCATCCGCTAAGAAAGGATTTTGATCAATTCTACCCCCAAGGGGATAAAATAGGGGATGAAAGTTTGTATGAAACTTTGTCAATTTTAAACCGATCGGGTTGAGACTTTGCATGCATAAAGCTACTATGACGTACGCATCCTCTAAGAACGGAGTTTGATAAATTCCACCCCTAAGTAGATATGAATTCCACCCCTAAGTGGATAAAATAGATGATGAAAGTTTAAAGGAATCTTCTTAGATTTTCGACTGATTGAACTGAAATTGTATTAGTTTGAACCTATCAGTACTTATTGATAGGTGATAGAACGAATAAATTAAGACGAACAAAATAATTTTAAATATATAAAATTCAAAGGTGACTGGTCCTATTCGGACACCGTAGCTTTCGGCCCATACGGCAAAACATGAGAGTTACTGCTCTCTAAAGGCTTTGCCATTGTTTCTCAGTTCGGCCCCTCAGGTCATGCATGCAAATCGCGGCCGATCAGGCATATGAGAGTTTGCTGTCTCTCCAAGCCTTGCGCACCCAGGCAACGCCCAAAGTCGAGGTTCGTCCCTCCTGGGTGATGTTTGCCTTACAGGTTGAGGGCACTCTGCCCTCACCTCAAAAAGTCCAGTGAAGTAGCGAAAGCTCATTTGGAGCTAGCAACGTAATCCTTTCAAAAGAAAAAATAAAGGCCACCGTATCTAATAGTAGGTACATAGGTACTATAAACAAATAAAGGGTGGCTTATGCCCAGCAGTGGGTTATGGAAAGCTGATGAAGATGATGGGGTACTATACTTAAGAGTCGCCTGGAAAAGCATGTCTCCATACAAACGGAAAAAGGGAATTGTAGCAATATTTGATCATTTTGGTATAAAATTACGCATTCAATCAATTAATCTCATTATAATCTACGTCCGTTCCTATACAGCTTGGTAAAATTATCAATGGTTTGAGAATTATACGCCTCTCAAGATTTCCATACAAATTTGAAAAGGCTTGTAATTATCAAACCATTGATATTTTAAGCAAGCTGAATAGGAACGTACGTAGATTATAATGAGATTAATTGATTGAATGCATAATTTTATACCAAAATTATCAAATATTGCTACGATTCCCTTTTTCCGTTTGTATGGAGCGCGTTTTTTACATGCGCGTCCAGTCGACTCTTAATAACCCAGATAATATCGACATCTAACATTGCACACGCGCATGTATGGGCGATATTTTTTATATTGTAGAGACCACTTAGAATAGTCTACACTCAAGTTTGCAATTTTCTTAACCCTATGCTACTCCTAGGAGGCCCGAAAGTATGGGACTTTTTTCAGTTTTTACAAAAAAACTACCTTAAGGATGATTTTTTCGGGTAGATTTATGGTATGCTTAAATACACTAAATTATCTATCGTTGGAGTATAATTTGAACTCTCAGTGACTTATAGTTATTGAGTAATACCATGTCAAACCATTACCATTTTCCCCCACAATTTGGGGTAGTTCTGCTTTTCGGGCCCCTACCAAGGAAACTAAAGATTTTACAGGAAAGTTGAAAAAAAAAATAAAAGAGAGAAGACTATATAAGCTTTCAAATGAGAGCAATTTTATTTCTCTAAGTTTTTTAACAGTAGAGAAACAGACTCTCAAAAATGGTTCTTTCGACCGAAGTATGAAAAGTGATCAGTTTTAATATTAATTATTTTAATTTTTCAATGATCGGTTGTGTAGTTAACACAAACAAGTGTAACGAACAAATTATTAATTGCTTTGAGCAAATTGGAGACTATCAAGCCCACATCCTACATGAAATTTTACTCTTCGGTCGAAAAGACCCATTTTTGACAGTCTGTTTCTCTACTGTTAAAAAACTTAAGAGAAATAAAATTACACTCATTTGAAAGCTTATATAGTCTTCGGTCTTTTAATTTGTCACAACATTCCTGTAAGATCTTTAGTTGGTAGTTTAGCTTTTCGGGCCCGTAAGCCCGAAAAGCTAAACTACCCCAAATTATGCCAAATTTGGGAAAAATGGGCATGGTTTGACAAGGTTTGACTCAATAACTACAAGTCACAGAAAGTTCAAATTATACTCAAACGATAGATAATTTAGTGTATTTAATAACAGCATACCACAAAGATACCCAGAAAAGGCATCCATAAGGTAGTTTTTTCGTAAAAACTGAAAAAAGTCCCATACTTTTCGGGCCCCCCAGAAAATTTGACGACGGATTATATTTGATGATTTTGGCTGTTCTTTTCTTGGCATATTTTGGTTTGCGTTTGAATTGTATCGGTTTAGTAGTTTTAGTTACAGACTCTGCTTTGTATTTGGCATTTGTTTTATTTTCGTTTGGTTTAAGTATAGGTTTTGTCGGTTAGAGTTTTTAAAATGGCTAAAGAAATTCTGAACGTTAATGGAGAAGTTGAAGAATGTACTGTCGTCCCTATTGTGGGTGACGGTGCATGTTTGTTTCGTGCTCTCTCTAATGTACGGAATACAAGATAGAGCAATGGAGGTGCGTTCAGAAATTGTCAGATATGTAGTTAATGACTGGAGCAAGTTTTCAATTACCCAATAGCTTGATAGTTTTAGCGCCTAATGACAGATCAAAAAGTCGCAAAAACTATACTTCTTAAGGCGAGCGAAGCCGCGGGCAAAAGCTAGTACATACATATACATATAAATATATACATATACATCTCTCTCTTTACTGTCTGCGACGGAAGAAAAGCAGCTGGTAAATTCTATGTTTTTTCTTTTCTCCCAATCCAGCATGGAAGAGGACATGACAATAAGCGGGCGATAACCACTAAACTTTAGCTTTGCCAGTAATTTTTTTTTATATTATAGGTAGTTGAAATTTCTTTCATCTCGACTACAAAGTCGGTATTTTTAACGCCCGATCTCCCGCCTCGAGACCCTCAAGGAGAAGGAGAATCAGGATTCCTCTCTACAAAAATGGTGTTCCCCAAAACTTTTGATAAAATGATGGAATTATGTATAGCTGCCTGTTTCTGTAATATTTGTATATTTATTTTTGAGTCAAGTAAGTTGCAGTATCTGTGTAAACTTTTGGCTATTGTTCCGGTTGATCCTATAACTATTGGTACTACGTGGGTTGGCATTTTCCATAATCGGGTTATTTCTTTATATTATATTATATTATATTTTTTGTTATATTCGTAGCTTTTACTAAATATTATTTTGACTCCGTCATCATGCCTATAGTTCAATGAAAAATGGCTAGAATAGAAAAGAATAGAATAAAGCATTATTTAGATAACTTAAACACACACATACTATTACAGACAACAACTTAAACAATATTTTTATATTATTTGGCTGTTTTTTGTGTGACAGTTTTTTTATGTTTTACGGTCCTGGATAAGATTCCTTTAAAGCCTTTCTTCACTGATTTCGCCAATTGACGAGTTATTCTTGTTTATCAACGAAATTATGGTGTAATTCATTTCGTTGGTTTGATCAATCTTGGCGACAATTCTTCGAGAATCCACTGGTTTCCTCATAGACGACGCAGCAAGTCGATGAAACCATTGGACAAGCACAGCCCGCTAAGTAAATCTCACTATAGCCGCACCAAGACATATAAGTATTTTAGTTATTCCACACATTGTTCATAAAAATGGGCATTTCAACACCAAATTACACAAATTTCACATTTTATGGGGGCACCCTAGGCACAGTAGCGACGCCAATCATTTTATTCCTAATACTTTACAAATAGAAAGAAAGTCAAGAATGTAAATCATATAAGCACTAGTAAATAACTTGAAGTATCATCATCATGAACATGATGATGAACGGACGGCGTTCGGACCGACTGTGACTATGTACGTACAAGAGGTGACTATCTCGGACTCTTGCCTCGGCCCAAAGGTATCGATCAAGGTTTTCTTATTTATCTCTAAATATATGATAATCTTATTTAATTAATAACAATCATGTTATTCTTAATACTAGCTGCGCAGACGACTCTGCCTGGCAACATTAATAAAATAAATTTAATTATTTATTTTAAATCTTTCATCATCATCATCATCATCAGGTCTTGTTCAGTCTCCACTGCAGGAGCACGACCCTCTCTGACTATCAGAGCCATATATAGGCCAGAGCAGTCAGAGGATTTGGCCTACACTCTCCGCGCTGGCCAGACGGGTTGGAGAGGTTTTTTGATGTTTTAAAGCTTTGTTTAGCTTGTTCCCTTAGTCGCCTTTTACGATATCCACGGGAGGACTTGGAGTGGTTCTATTCTACTCTGCCGGGAACCACACGGCATTTAAATCTTTATTATATATATATTTTGAATTTTTGAATTTTTTGAATATTAAGCCCTAAAAAATCACATTACAGGCAATGCGTCTAGCAACCCATAACTATTTTGATTCCGCTTTTCACCTTAATGCTGACTACTTAACACGCTAAACGTGAATGAATGAATGAATGAATGTATAAATGAATGTATGAATGAATGTCCTTTATTTGCTTTTGTATAGGGTATACAGAGGATGGTCTACAAATAATTACCTCCTACACAGCCATAAACTTATAGCATGCAAATACACACAATATAATGGGTTTCACGATCTTGGGCTCTGTCTTCCCCGCAAGGGATAAAGACGTGATAGGTAATATGTTTGTATGTAAACAGAAAATAAATAAATAGGTGTCACGAACAGAAAAGCTGTATATAGAAAGAAAATAAATAAAATAAATCTATACCAATATTATAAAGCTAAATGGTTACGTCATCCCTGAGGTCCATAAGCTATTTATCTACCACGGGCAAAGCCGGGGAAGACTAGTTATTAAATAAATTCATACTAATATTATAAAGCTGAAGAGTTTCTTAAGGCGCTGTGGGTTCAGACGATACGCGACACTAGCGTCACCCAGCAATTAAACGAAATTAGCGACACCCGTTATTTAATTCTTGTTCTCCGAAATAAGAACAAATTGAAAAATTCTACGTAAGTACATCGTAATTTTTAGTAGAACTTTTCATCCTCATCAGCATTTCAGATTAAGAGAACTATTCATTACCGCCAAAAGTGGCCGCTTTTGGCGGTAATGCGTAGTTCTCTTGAACTACAGAATAATGCCAGACCCACTCCACAACTCTGGGCAATACGTATCTTGATTTAACTTTCATCCGTAATTTAAATAAAATTATTTTAATACGGTTTTTATCGCGTTTATTACATTATTTATACACCTAACGTTTCGAGCACTTTACAGTGTTCGTGGTCGCAGGTAGACTAAGTTGACATTTGTCTAGTATTTTATAAGAACTGCAAAATCTACCGCCTAAAATATTTATTTTTCATCCGTAATTTTTTTTTTACGTTCACCATATTTTTATGTTGTTTTGATCTGCGCCAACGCCTACTACGTGTACTGTGTCCATCTACCTTAAGGTTTACTGGAAGAGATCGCCTAAGCGATAAGTTCGCCTTTGTGCCAATTTTGTTTTTTGCCACGTTTTATTTTGTGTTTCCTATTTGGTGCAATAAAGTATATTCTATTCTATTCTAAATCTTTTATATCATCGACTAAATGTATTTTAATTCATTTACAATTAAAAGAACATCCACTCAAATGTGTAAGTAAAGCCCAGCTTATTCATTTTGCTGACTCAATTCTGTCTACACAAACGGACAAACCAATAAATAATTACATATACTAAATCATTCTGATGCGAAAGGATTATAATTATGATGATTAATACTGATTATGATGACCGATCGAGTAATATAAAAACCGTCGCACGGCAGCTCATTTCATCACTCAGTAACATGAAACTCCTGGTTGTTTTCGTCGCCCTGGTCGCCGCGGTGTTGGCTGAGGAGCCAATCACCTTGGATTACCACAACCAGATTGGTATTCCCCTCGCTGCTAAGATCAAGGCTCGCGAAGAAGCTGCTGACTTCGACGGCTCAAGGATCACTGGAGGAAGTTCTGCCGCTCTTGGCGCTCACCCCCACTTAGTAAGCACTTTATTTTATTTATTAAATAAAGAAAATAAGAAAGGTGAAAAAATTCTACGCGGGCAGGACTTGAACCTGCGTCTAGATCTCAGTACGATCTATGCGTTGCCAATTACGCCACCGCGCTTCAAGCCCCAGCGCCGAATTTCTCCACCATATCCTATTCCTCTTACACGCATCTAGGCTTGCGTCACCCAACACAACTACCCCACTTTTACAAGTGCGGTATTTGATTTCAACTCATTTTGCAATGAATTTGGAAATCAACTAATGTGTAGGAAGCCATACAATACTTTATATGGGATTTTATTTTGCATTTGCATATAGATAGAGCCCATGTCTGTATAACCATAAGACCACGTTTAGCATGTTGGTGGGCTTGTAACGGAGAACGGAATCAATAGTGATGGGTTGCTAGCCGCATCGCCTATAGACATGATTCCTGACGCCCATTCCCTCGATCGGCTTTTACGATCTGCGCGGGAAGAGAAGCAGCTGGTACATTCTATGTTTTTTCTTTTCTCCCAGACCAGCGTGGAAGCTTGGAATGTACTTCAGTCTTATCCGTTTGGTGATTTTGACATAATACTTAGTTCATTGTTCACTTAATCTATGTATATTGAAATTGTAACATGAAAACAGAAAAAAAAAGAAAAAGAAAAGAAAGAAAAAGACAATAAGGAATAAATATTCGTAATCATATAAAGCCCTTCAGGCGAGTAGGCGACCAAAACTGTTGATAAGAGTTTCTTTCGGCGTTTCTTCTCTGCAGTGGTCGGTTCCGAAACGCTAGTAGTCTGTAGCTTTTGAACAATTAATAAATACGTATTATCTAATAAGATAATTTTAAATATGATATGACGTGAAAAAGTGCCTGCAAAGGCCTATTTTCTGAATAAACGTTTTGATTTTGATTTTTAAATTTCACCAATCTCACCATGCGCGTGATCAGTCCGAAGGCCAATTTTTTATTTCATCAGGTTTTTTTATCTTAGTCTCCATTGCAGGAGCACAACTCTCTTGGTACCACCAGAGCCTTATATTAGCCAGAGTAGTCAAAGCATTTGGCTTTTTGGATTTAGGAAAATATTATTGGAATTTGTATCTATGCTCAAAAAACTAATAAGAAAATAAAAGACTACTTAATTGAATGTATCCAAAATGATTAAATCCCAAAAAATATTCTGAAAAAATATTAATTGCTGTCAACGCTAATTCTTCTTCATCTTCTAGGGTGGTCTGGTCATCACCTTGACTACCGGCCAAACCTCAGTCTGTGGCTCCTCCCTGCTGTCCAACACCCGCGCCGTCACCGCTGCCCACTGCTGGAGAACCAACAACAGCCAAGCCCGCCAATTCGTCGTCGTTCTGGGCTCAATTTTCCTGTTCTCTGGCGGTACCCGTATCACCACCACCTCCGTTGATGTGCACGCCAGCTACAACACTAATAACTTGAACAATGACATCGCCATCATTACCCTCAGCTGGGTCACCTACACCAGTAAGTTTACTAAACGTAACTGTAATAACTTTAAAGATTTTAATTATACAACTAAGTAAGCAAGCAGGAATATTTGATGGAAAGTAGTTACAGTAGCCTATGGACACCTGCAAAACCAGGAATGCCACTCGCACGTTGCTGACCCTGTAGAAATCTAATCACGACCTTTTTAAAGCTGTAGTCTCTCGGGAAAATCATGGAAGGGTGTTCATTTTATAAATTTAGCGTACGTGGAAGAACGTTTCTTTCAAAGTGAACTGTACACAACCATGTAGGATTTAGGGTAAGAAGATGAACTTCCTATCGATGGCGTGAAGTGCGATGATAAAATATGGCTCTAGGCATCATCTGAAATAATTTCTCAGAGCACAGACTATTAAACAAACGTTAAAACACACAAAGAGAAGCAAAATCTCTCCTTAGATTCAGTGGCTCAGTACCGCTTGTAATATTGGGATCGTCGATAGTTCTGACAGCTCGTCTTTGGACCGAGTCAACTGAATCCAGCTGATACTTGGGTACCCTGCTCAGAGGTGACAGCGATACTCCATGTGTGTTCGGACTAGGTTACTTTTGCATGAAATATGTATCTACATTTAAGTTAAATATTTTGGTACACTAACTCACTTGCCCCGAGTGCCCAAACTCCAAACGAGGGACGAGCTAACTCAAGGAAGGCAGGCCAAGTATCTGGCCACATGGTATTTTATTTTCTTTAGCATATGATGTCTAAATGAGGGACAATATCGTCGCAGAAGGTTTAATATTGAGCAATATTGAGGATTATTTTTGATCTATTAAATGGCTTGGTTAGATTGAATAGTCTACTTAAATATACTTTTTGTTTGCAGACAATATCCAGGCCATTGCTCTCCCCGTGAGCCAGGTCAACAACAACTTCGTCGGCACATGGGCTTGGGCTGCTGGCTTCGGCGCCACCGGTGACAGTGAGTATCTGTTCAATACCAGCATATACTTAGAATAGAACTTGCTTTTACCCGTGGCTCCGCCCGCGTGATATATAGCCTATGTCCTTCTCAGTACTCTAACCTACGTGTATGCAAAATTTTTATGATGATCAGACAGTAGATACGCCGTGAAAGCGTAACAAACAAACAAATAAACAAACTCACTTTCGCATTTAAAATATTAGTTAGGATTAGGATAGAAAAATCTTTCTTCTGTTTTATATTATGGCTTCCACCATGATTCTGCCAATGTCCAGTAAATTGAGATACTAAGTATCGGTGTTGTACGGTAAAGTTAAATATTATTTAGTAAAGGAGCCCGGTGGTCCAGTAGGTGTGAGCTTTGTGAGCGCTTACGTATGTTAAGCAACCCCTGGTGACTGCACCCCTACTTGGATGGGTGACCGCAAGTGGCATAAAAATATCTCGAGCTCCTCCGTGCTTCGGAAGGCACGTTAAGCCGTTGGTCCCGGCTATCATCGTCGATGGCAGTCGTTAAGCTATGTCAGATACCTTAAGGCAGCTTGAAAAATCTGACACCAGTGTTGGCCACTTACACATACGAAAAACAAAACAAACAAACAAACGGTAAAGTTGTAAAAAGTAGCATCAAAGATGGCGTATGTTCTTTGATGCGTCATGGAAGCTTATGGTGACAAGTCTATACGAGTCCATATAACAGTCCACTTTAACTATTTCACAAATTGTTCATGAGCACGAGCATTTATAACACCAAACTACACCAATTTCATATTATAAGTCCACCAAAAGCAATTTGCAAATTCGTCCAATGTAGACCCCAACGGCACTCCTTGACTTCCCACCACAAAACCCAGAAAAATCTTTATTTAGTGATTTACAAATGGCAAAGTACAATAGTCAACACAAAGGTGAGCTGTGTTACCCAGCATATGGTGGGAACAAGGCTGACCAGGTAAGTCCTAATAAAGTGGGTGGATAATGATTTTGATCTCCGATACATGTTGAGACTTGGGACCAACGATAAAAATGGTGCACACGCGCCCCGTAAGAGGCCCAGTGACAGAATGTGACTTAAATTTTTTTGTACACTGACAGATGACAGTGACAGCTGTAATGACCGACGTTTTTCTTTTTCTTCATGCACAGGTCGCAAGATCTATACGTCCGCACCAAATGTTAAATGTTGTGAGATGAGAAAAATGATGGAACGAGAGAACGCTACGGAACAGCAATTATACAATTCACCGAATTTCTTTAAGCCTTGAAAGCGTAGAAAAATTCATGTCCAACTCATACTAGAATGATGTCATACTACTACTACTCAAATCATACTACTACTCATTCTATGATGCATGACTATGATGCATAACAGCTACTGATATGATAACATAAGTTGGCATGACGCATGCTAACACAAAGCTGTCACGTACACAAGCATTGAAATAAATAGCCGGCCAAGTGCGTGTCGGGCCACGCGCAGTGTAGAGTTCCGTAGTTGCGAATGACAACTTTGAGTTCACACTGTTTACACTCGCACCTCACAGTTTAACGACCAAAAACATCTAACAATGAAGATTGTATGAAATTTTACATTTTCCAGTAAATTTTATAAGTTGGTTGCCTATAACTTTTTCGTTTGCACTTAGTACCCAGCACTGATAGTTTTCCTTTCAACTTCAGTATATATACTATTGCTGTCATTTCTTTCACGTATTCATATATAACCGTTTAGCAGATAGAGGGGGGGACACGTACCTCTAACAAAATTTTGCACTTTAAAACCAAATATTTCGGAAACAGATCCCTAAATCGAAAAATGGTGTTCTCAACCTCAAAATATTTTTCAAAGACCTTTTTAACGATACCCCACATGATGAGTAAATAAAGAAAAAAAATTACTCCCCCACTTTACTTGTATGGGAGCTACCCAAAAATAGTAGATTGTTGCACTGAGCAGAAAGTAAGTTATTGCTGCACGAGTGATTATTTGGAGCCCGAGCGCTAGCGAGGGCTCTAAAAAGCACGAGTGCAATATAACTTACTTAATGCGAGGTGCTTAATCTGCTTTTCTTTCAACTACTGCAATAAAAGTAAGTGAAAAATAAACCTGAAGACAAATTACAAAAGTTAAAAATTTGTTGTTTACATTCCCACCTTTTTTCTTAATGGCCAGTATTTTTTTTTTAGGCAATACACACTTCCCTTTGTAAACTCCATACGGCCGTTAGATTGGCCAACCTTAAGACATGTGACAACTATTGTCCCGCAATTTAAAAAAGGAACTAAACAGTGCAGCAAAGGATTTCCATACATTTTTGCTGCACTAGAGCAGCAAAAATGTATGGAAATCCTTTACTGCACTGTTTAGTTTTTTTTTTACTCCTAGTGCAGCAAAGTTGCGCTTTGTGCTGGATATGTAGTGCAGTTATAATAGAATTGCAGCGTAGCTGGAAGAAAAAAAATTTTTTTCAAGTTTTTTTTCTACGACTTTTTTGCCATGATTAATATACACACTCATACCAAATTACAGCTTTCTAGTACTTATAGTCTCTGAGTAAAACCACGGACGGACAGACAGACATGGCGAAACGATAAGGGTTCCTAGTTTACTACGGAACCCTAAAAAATGGCCACATTTGTAATCATTTAAAATATTCAAAGGCTACATAGACTCTATTAGCCTAAAAGCGTAGAAAAAAATTGTGTCCAACCCATAGTCTATCCTGAGAGTCTATCATGCAAATACATAGCTATCAATTTGACAGATTTTGATGACACGTGTGCTAACTCAAAGCTGTCATGCACACAAGCATTTTTTTTTTCTTTTTTATGGCTTTCACTCGTTACGTATTTAGCCAGTATTAAGTAATAAAAGCGAAGTTTCCCGCGCTTTTTCGAGTTTTCTAGTTTAACAACGAAGTGATGGTGTTATTCATTTCGTTGAATCGACGGAGCCCCTGGCGACAATCCATCACGAATCCACTGGCTCAATCATAGACGACGCAGCAAGGCGGACAACCACCAGCCCGATAAGTAAATCTCACTACAGCCGCACTATAACAGTTTATCTTAGTTATTCCACACATTGTCCATGGACGTGGCCATTTATAACACCAAATCACAGCAATTTCACATTATAAAGTCCACTAGAAACAATTTGCACAACAATCCAAAACAAACACCGTGTAGTCCGCTAAAATTCCCGCCAAGAACTCCCACACAAGCATTAAAAAATTGGCCAGTTTTTTAATCATTGAAATAAAGGCATAAAAGCGTCTATTTTAGAGGGTCATAGTCATTAAAATAAATAAGTATGAGTGAGATGAGATGAGTCTAGAGCGTAAAATAGTCAAAGAACTCATGCTGGTTCGGTAAATACCTCCCATTTTCCTTCTCTGCCTCTTTCATTTTAGCGTGTCCCCGTTTACCTCCGTGGGGTCCACTAATATATTAATTGCCAAGCTCCGTGGCGCAGCGGTCAACACGCTAGCCTGCGACACGGGGGTCCCGGGTTCGATCCCCGGTCAGGTCAAGATGGAAAAAGATCTTTTTCATATTGACCTGGGTCTTGGATGTTTATCTATATAAGTATATATTATAAAATATAGTATCGTTGAGTTAGTATCCTGCGACACAAGTTCACAAGTTACTGTGGGGCTAGCTCAATTTGTGTGATATGTTCCTATATATTTATTTATTTAACTGTCTATTCTATCTAGTTAACGGACTTCTGTATCACTATGTTTTTCATCTCTGGGATGCCTTACTATCCTCAGATCAACTACACAACATATTGTTAACGAATCATTTTCAGTGTAAACTCTTACTACTTACTTACCTTACATACTTATCTATTTACCTTTTTCTTGCTACTTAAACTATTCTCTTTATAAATAACAACGGGTCACTCACGAGCTATTTTGTTGGGATTGCCAACTATAGTCTCGGACTCGTTAGGAGCGCATTTTCAAGGCAAAACCTCCTGACGAATCCGAATCTATAGTCAGCAATCGCGACAAAATAGCACGTGAGTGTGAGTGTTGTTATTTAAACATAATGTTTTTGTCTCACTCATAATGTCTTTCTCTCACTCTTTGTGACTCTTAAAGATTCAATCGTTAGGTGTCTTTGAACACTTATTAATTGTCATACTTTTGTTAACAATTTTTACAACAAAAAATGTTTGTTGACCTCAGTAATTTACTTATGACTAAGTTTAGGCCGCTTCCAAAGCGGAGTGCAGAAGAAGCGGCAACAAACTGCACAGCGCATTTTCTCCAAGCGACAACAACTCACAATTTTAGTTTCTTGTTACTTTTTTCACAGACGTGGGTATCTCCAACAACCAGTTCCTGAGTGAAGTGTCTCTCCAGGTCATCACCAACGCGGTCTGCGCATCCACTTACGGAAGCTCGGTTGTGGCTAGTTCCGTGATCTGTATCAGTGGCCAGAACCAGCGCAGCACCTGCGGTGGAGACTCCGGTGGCCCCTTGTGGATCTGGAGTGGCAACCAGCGCATGCTGGTAAGTTACCTTTTTTATGAAGCACACAAATTAACCATTGTCGAGGAGTGCACGGCGTAGGAATAGTCATCTTTACTTCATCCTTTTTCTTCATCAAGCTCCGTGATGCAGTGGTAAACACGCCAGACTGCGACACGGAGATCCCGGGCTCGATCCCCGGCCAGGTCATGATGGAAAACGATATTTTGTTAATTGGCCTGAGTTTTGGATGTTTATCTATATACTTATCTAATCATCATCATCATTTTGTGTAGGTGACACGGTCAGTCAACCATGCCGATCCTGGTGTCAGACTTCTTCGGAACCACCTCTCGGCCTCTGACGTGATTCCTTTAACGACTACCAGATGGCAGCCGGGACCAACGGCTAATAATATAAATTTTATATCTTATTAGATGTAATTGAATCAAAACGAGCTAGCATCATCGCCAATTAATATGATTCCTTAGATTTTAATCCATTCTCTTAGCCGGCTTCTAAGGTCTTAGTGGGAAGAGTGCAACTGGTTCAAACTTACTTTTTTTTTATTTTGTTCCAAACCAGTAAGAATATAATACTAACTAAGTATTCTTCGTCTTAACAACTCTTTCTCTTACAGATCGGTGTGACCTCCTTCGGCCACATCAGCGGCTGCCAACGCAACTTCCCCGCTGGTTTCGCGAGGGTCACATCCTTCATCGCCTGGATCCAAGCCCGCTTGTGAACAACTCAAGTCTGAATCGCTTTTTAAGTTGTTAAGAAACATTATAATTAAACTATTGCCCTCATACAGTTTTCTTCTTTAACATCTATTTATATTTTTTGCCGTGTGGTTCCCGGCAGAGTAGAATAGGATCACTCCAAGTCTTCCCGTGGATGTTGTAGAAGGCGACTTAGGAAACACAAGCTAAATAAAGCTTATAAAAATCAAAGAGACCTCTTCAACCCGTCTGGTCAGCGTGGAGAGTGTAGACCAAATCCTCTGACGGCTCTGGCTAATACATATATGGCTCTACATCATACAGAGAGGGTCATGCTCCTGCAGTGGAGACTAAAAAAACCTGATGATGATGATGATGAACATCTATTTTATGACCAGTTTCAAGAGGATAGATATAAAATATCTGTAAGTTAAGTCTGAACATTGCCATCTCTGTGTCAGGTTTAATAAACATAAGTAAATTTTGCGTGGTAGAATAAAAACATCTAAACTTTAACAGCCAAGCTATCTGAATGAAAGTAAATAGGTCGATTTCTTCAGTCTATTTTGTGTCACATTGTTAAGCAATGGTCTCACCTTTCAGTTTCCACACTTCAAAGTTTAGGGCAACTAATCGCTACCAACTAAAAAGTGGGTGGTCTATGTTATCCCACCTCCTCTTCTTCGTCATCATTATCACCAGGTCGTTTTTAGTCTCCACTGCAGGAGCAGGACCCTCTCTGCACTACCAGAGCTATATATTAGCCTGAGCAGTCAGAGGATTTGACCTACACCACGCTGACCAGACGTGTTGGAGGGTCTCTTTACTGTTAAAGCTTTGTTTAGGTTGTGTTTTCTAAGTCACCTTCTACGATAGCCACGGGAAGATTTGGAGTGGAGTGGCTACTCTGCCGAGTAGAATAGGACCACTCAACCAAAAAAGAGTAGAATAGGACCAATCAACCAACACTGTTAACACTGCTAACAGTGTTGGTTGATTACTTTTCAACAATTGTTTGGTGCCTAATCTCATTTTGATTTGAGTCTTAGCCTTCAAAAAATATCTTGAGTCGTAGTAATTTATAATCCGATCAAAAGATTAATTAATATTCTAATGTACTAAATTATCAGATGATAAGAAATAATTTTATCAGATTATATTAAGATTTCTATGAGAAACTGGTAAAAACGAATAAGTAGGTATGAGTACAAGTTTTATCAATTAACAATAAACACGGTGCCACCCTGCATTAAAATATAGTCTAGGTCACTTATAAGCCGTGCCTGAATAAGGAAACACAAGCTAAACAAAGATTTATAAACATCAAAGAGACCTCTACTACACGCCTGGCTAGCGTGGGGAGTGTAGGCCAAATCCTCTGACTGCTCTGGATAATTTAAGGCTCTGGTAGTACACAGAGGGTTGTGCTTCTACAGTGGAGACTAAAAAAGACGCTCTGCTCTGCAGTGGAGACTAAAGTAACAGTGACGTGGCTCCGTTGAGATTTGAGAGATGTGCAACGGATGACCTATGTTTTTTATTTTCCATTTTCTACGTGTATTTTTAATCCGCGACCAAAAAGAGGGATGCCTACTTACACGTTATTTATACATTTATACATACTTATATTATTACTTTTAACATAGAAATTCAATCAGCTAACTGAAAGAAGAATTTTTTACTTGATGAATATTGCCAGGGAAATAAAAACGGTTGAATAAATTTCAGGCGTGCATCTAAATTACTAAGTGAGCGACTAGAAATGCAAACTTTGGGCAAAACCTCCAATATAACAAAACAAGTTGGCCACAGAGTGAAAGGTTAGGTTCGTTATGTTTCCTTGTGCTCAAAATAGGAGCGAGCGAGCGAAGCGAGCAAGCGTCCCCAACTTAGGGCAAAACCCCAAATATAACAAAACGACTTGGCCTCAGAGGGTAGGTTTAATTTCCCGTAACTGTCCTGTCAGTTAGTCGCACACTTACAATGACGTAAATTCATTAGATTTCATTCTTAAAAGTTTAATTTACATACACTCGATTAAAAAGTAGCCTGTGTAAAGTATGTATGTCGTCTAGACAAATATTATAAGAGGAAAATTTGTGTGTTAAGGGTGCGCTAGTCAGGTGTTTCGCCATACAAATTCTGTAGGGTGATGACTCCGTTGTTCGGTATCGTCTGTTTAAAGTTTTTAATTCTATCGATTTGTTTTGTCGTTATCTATGCTTGTATGGAATCATAATTGTAAAATTATAAGTACTTTAAAAGTTATAAGTCTCAAAACATTCCGTTTTAACACGTAATTTTAACGCAACTTTGGGCACAATTAAATACTGGAAGGAGTATAAAATCTCTAAAACAAAATTCATACAATACACATACAACATAGTTTGGTTATTAAAAAATATAAATTATTTTACTTTTAATAAAAACATTCAGCTGTTTTATCACAAGAACACTTCTCCCAAACGCATACTCGCGAATTTTTAGACGACGAAAATTTAGATTTTCAACAATATTTGTGTTTGCACACACTAGACTGTTGTTCCGATGTGCTTATACATCAGTGTAAATAGTTTCGCACTGTTCAAAACCGAGTCTATCCCTTTCTCAGCGAAATAGCACGCATTTTAGCCACGTGCGCTGACGAGTTCGAGTTCCCGGCTAGCGCATCCTTAAAGATGGAAAATCCCAGCCCCTTGCCAATAAAAGAAAAAGGCAATCTAAAATGTTTTGAAACCACATGTTATATTCAAAGCTCAATAGAAGAAGCTAAAAAAACAGACAGACTCAAATGTTGAAATAGCACAATAACATAAAAGGAAGGAGGGGGTTCAGGGTGCAAGGACAGCTAAAAATACACACTGATTCGTTAATCCCTCCTTCTGTTGAATTTATGTGTTATTTGCGGGGGGCGTAGCTACGCCCCCCGCCAATCAAAGAAACTCAAGATAATGAGCTTTTGGGGGGAGTACAGGTGCGTCAAACTGATAAGTTAAAATAGCACATATGATTTTCACAAGCTCAATTCATAATCACTTTATTTACGCAACCAAAATATGAGACTACTTTCCGATGTCACAAACTAAAGGATTTTGACTCGAAACAAGCATAACTAGAACGACTGCAAAATATTTTTAAGAAATTCTCACTGCGCGATTTGGGCTCGCCGCGCCGGTTTATTTTTTATTGGTATAATTGCTCAATTACGCATGCCTGTTTCTCTGTTTGTTCTTTTTCTGTTGTAATTCTTTACAGCCACTCTTGTAGATTTATTAAACAAAAATAATATTATTAGTGGTATCATTCTAAATCTTGTATATATTTCCGTGTATATAGTCAAATTTATAGTATGAATGGAAGGATATTCTGCAAATATCATACATGAATTATAATAAGAAAGTGCCCAATTTATAAGTAATGTTAAATCACACATTATTGCTACGCCAATCAAAGAAACAATTATCTTTCTATTGGAATTTCGCACTGAAAACGAAATCACAGAGAATGTTATAATAATATACATAACAAGATTAAAAATCAAAATAATCCCCACACTGGCTCCTTCAAAAACTATAATTCTTAAAGATGTGATGCCAATGATTCTTGTAGTAAAAATATATGTAATATAGTGAACAACCTTAATCAATATGAACATCCCAAAAATGAAGACCGATGCTTTGAGCTTCTCAGCCCTGATCTTAGTCATCTGTACCAAGACAAGTTTGAAATAAGCCACTAGCACAGAGCACAGCGAGCAGCACATGTGCAGTGACAAATAGTCAAAAATACAATAAGAATTTAGTAACTTGTAACAAAAATAAAGTGAATAAGCATCGAGGTCCTCCGACATCTGAGAAAAAATATATGTAAAAATATAATCGCTTAATATTCCATGAAGCGAATGAACACAACCGATAAATATCTGACACAAGCCGATAAAAATTTGGATGGTGCGCCATTTTGGACATAACCACCAAATTGTTACCAAAAGCAGGAAACCAATCCACTGTATCAGAGTTAATGTTAGTAATATAAAATATTTCATCATCAAGCTGTACAGATTTGTGGGGTGAAAAATCTAACAGCTCGTTTGAACTGTTTGCTTTAGTTGCTTTTAGTTCTAGACAATCAGAGAATTACAATACAAATCTTCGCTCTATGAAATCGAGTAATTGCCAGGCGGTCGATTTAAAAAAGTAATCTATAAAAATATTACGAAATAAGGTTTAAAAATTCAAATTCCGAATTTTTCCACACATTTGAAATTTGCAAATTTCCGCCATCTTGCCGAAACAAAATATTTAATGAAAGTTTGGTTAGACTTTATATAATCCAACCTAAAAATAAGTTACTTATCCGAATCAAACTTTTCTCGCTAGTAAGATTATACATAAAGATTTAAGCAAAGACTTGACTCGTCTAATGCTTTTGTTGGAATTAAAATGCAGTTTTTCTTTTCTTAATTGCAAGACTCTTTCACGTTCTTGATTCTGGCTGGATCTTTTCAGTTTGCAGTACTTTGTTCGATGTTTTCCAAAAGATTCTGCAAAATAATATAGCATTATTCATTTATTGTAGAGTTTTATTCATTAAAAAGTAATTTACAATGACTAAATAAATTAACAAATTAAATAAAAAAATTAAACCTATATATTTACAAATAAAAAAGGCCGGGTAGATCGTTGCCCTGTCGAAACGTGCCCAGAAGGCTGGCAGCATTGCCACGTTGTATTGCAATGCTGATCTTACATACATACATTCATCATGATCATCATCATCATCAGGTCTTTCCAGTCTCCACTGCAGGAGCACGACCCTCTCTGTACTACCAGAGCCACATACCAGCCTGAGTAGTCAGAGGATTCGGCCTACACTCTCCACGCTGGCCAGACGGGTTGGAGAGGTCAACAAGTCAAGTCACATACATACATTATGATACATTTATTTGTATTATTTCATTTAGTGTTATTATGTGTGACAGTTGAACAAAATTAATGATTTATCTATGTAGTTGTATCTTCTTTGAAGTCACGGATGTAACCCCGGTCTTTTGGATGGCTTGCGTGGAAATATAGATGAAACAGGTAGAGGCTCTTTGGAGAAGTTTATGTTAATGTAGGTCTCAAGCCAGAACCCGTTCCTGGAAATACCAATGTTCAATATACAATGAACAGGTCTTGGCGGGAGGGGGGACTATTGGATTTTAAAACAGAAATTTCTGCTTGTAGTTACCTGTAGCACAGGTCTCTTAGGAGACCTATTCAGGAACTAGTCTCTTCACAAAGTATACAAGTTCACGGTCAAAGGTATGTCTTATCATGTATATAAGCTACTTAGTAACTAAGAACTTACTCTGTACTGCCAAATGTGAAGAGAAAAATAAAATTTATATATTTATTATTTCGACACAATATATCATAGGGAGTATGCACGTAATTTTTTTATTTGCTTATTATAATCCTTAATAACCAGAGTAACAAAATATGAAACAACTTTTAAAATATCTTAATTAACGACGAAGATGTGAAACTTTAAAGTTTAAATAAGAAAGAGAAGTCCGATATGGACTAGTGACGTCAAAGTCTATGTCATGCATACATTTGCCATATAAAATAGTGTTTTCGCGAGTGAGATAGACATATTTTCGTAAAATCATTTTATCTCCTTCCATCTTTAACCAAATTTTATTCTGTTTTCACCTTCAATACTTTACTATTGAATATTTTTGGATAAACTGGTAAGATAACAGATATTTTTTTCATGCATATTCCCTATTGTTTAAGAAATAAATGACTATGACTATGAGATCGTAAAAGCCGATCGAGGGAATATGCGTCAGGAATCATGTCAGTAAGTGATGCGGCTGGCACCCCATCACTATTTCGATTCCATTCTCACCTACAAGCCCACCAATATGTATAGGTTTTACAGACCTGGGCTCTGTCTACTCCGCGAGGAAAAAAGACGACACTTGTAGTTATTCGATTCTTGATTTAATGATTGTTTTTATATGTTATGGTATTAATTGGATAAATAATTTTTCGGCAGACTTACCAAATTAAAAATACCAAAATCATTGGACATTTATTGCACGTAATAGTATCGAGGCCACGAGTTAGCTAGTAGTGGGCCTGCGTACTACACTATCATAATTTCATAAAATAAAATTGAACAGTTGAACACTGATTAACAAAATAATAATTTATTGTTGTGCCAATTAATTTTGATTTACAAAAACATTGTTTCGTTAATTATGGAAATCGAAAAACTTATCGTGTTGGTTTAATTAAAATAATATTTCTCGATATATTTTTGTTGTTTGTTAATAATCTATACCAATTAAAGAAATATTTGATTGTTTGTGTATTTGTTTGAATGGATAAATCCAAAAATAAACGAATATTACTTTTAAAATTACTTAATTTAAGGAGGTAATTTTTTACGATTGAAACTTACTTGAAAAAGTATCATTAGCCGTGTGGTTCCCGGCCGTCGAATAGGATCACTCCAAGACTTGCCGTGGATGTCGGCGAAGGCGTCTTAAGAGGGCCCGTCCCCGACCGACTATCGTCAACGCGAGCATGGTCGAAAAGCTTGTTCCGTCCAGCGCAATGTCAGATAAAGAGGCAAAGCGAAAAGAGCCCCTTGCCCTCGTCTCCAGCACACCTCTTACGAGGTGTGCGAGCTAGTGAGTACGCGAAGACATTGAACGAAAAATAGTGTGAGAATATTTCATTAAACTTGTTTCAAGAAATACGTGTTTATTATTAGTAAGCCTTACAAGTTTATGAAATAAACGATGTACATCTAGAATCTCCATTACATTTGCAAGGTTTCTAAATAAATATTTTTTTAACTGTTGCAATTAATGAGTACATTATAAACGCCCAAAGTTCACATAAAATTTGTGCGAAAAAATCGGATTTTTGGAGGCTAATACTGAAGTTGTTTCTCCAAATTTTGATTTTTCGTTCTGATAGAAACCTAGATATAGTGCACAAGATACCTATTACTTGAAAAGCTTCAAAGAAACATTTGTTACACCGCCATAATCACGTACGAGCGTTTGTATGAAAAGATAGACGGGTTGGCCGCCCTTAAGGAGCATAAGCTATAAACAAAGCTTATACACATCAAAGATACCTCTGCAACCAGTCTGGCCAGCGTATTGACTGTAGGCTGCTCTGGCTAATATAGCTTTGGTAGTACAGAGAGGGTCGTGCTGCTGCGGTGGAGATATAACAAGACCTCAGCTCTGCACAGCCATGCTTAAAGGGACACTCTTACCTCTTTACACAGCTCAGCTCAGCTCCGCACAGCCCCACTTCAATGGAAACGCACTCTTAGGCATAAAACACACAGACAAGACGTACGACGAAAACAAAGATAGAATTTTAAGCCTTATTGTCATACTAGATGTTACCCGCAGCTTTGCCCGCGTGATATATAGCCTACGTCTTTCTCAATACCCTACCCTACGTGTATGCAAAATTTCATGATGATCGGGTCAGTAGATACGGCGTGAAAGCGTAACAAACAAACAAATAAACAAACTCATAGGATTGGATTCAAAAAGGCCAATATCGCAAAAAATTACGCCTCCTCCGCCCGCACGTGGCATCTTGCGATAGCGAATTTTCTCGCGATACTACTCGTTTTGACTGTAACAATAAGGTTTAAAATCCTATCATAGAGTTCTATGTCTGCGCCGTATCTTCACCGCGCGCGTTATTTATTACATTTACGCCTTTTATATACTTGACTTGAGCTCTTCCGTCCTTCGGAAGGCACGTTAGGCCGTTGTTAAAAGCTATCATCATTTATAGCAGTCGTTGAGCTATATCAGATGCTTTTAGTTATTTTTAATAACATAGGACGATAAACGAGCAAGCGGGTCACCTGATGGTAAGTGATCACCACTGCCCATGGACTAATGCAACACCAGGGGTGTAACAAGAGCGTTGCTGGCCTTTATTTTCCCTCCCCAGAATGGAGGAGTAGATGCCTCCGGCTCTCTCAATGACCGAACGAATAATAGAAGCGGTAAAGCTACTACTTATAAGTCAACTTTCTGAGAGAGTGTAGTACTTCCCCGGACGACCCGGCACATTCATGCTACTAGCAAAATTGATTTTACTGCTAGCGTGGCTCTATCACAACTAAAAATCCGACACTAGTGTTGGCCATTAACACACACGACAGACAAACTCTTACAGCCGTAAGAAATACCAATATAACTATATCTAAGTAGTAGTAGTACTTTTTACAAATTGCAATAATTAGTGGGTACTCCCATTCATTTATGTGCGTCCTCCTCTAATCTAATATTGCTGTCCCCGACAGGGTCCATAAATGGTCTAACTTTGTAATTTGTCATCTAATGTCTTTATGGTTTGCAATAAATATTTGAGTATTGAGTAGATATTATCAACGGAACGGAATCAATCATTATTATCAATCGGATTAGTTAATTAACATTATTAGTAAATGAGTGTCATTTGGGGAAATACGCTGACTTGCGAACAATAACAAAAAATATGTGGAGTTTTTTTTTGATTAGAATAAAAAAAAAAACTCCACATATTTCACGTCATTCATACAACAAACGTTAGATCAACTAACGTTGATGGATATAGTATATTTGCGTTCGCTACAGTTTTTACATATTTTTTGTTAATTTATTTTTGTTACAGTTTTTGAATTTTTTTTTACTTTTATTTTTAATTGCTTTTTACAAAAGGGGGACTATTGCGACCTTAGGAATACGAACGTGATGTACCTGTAGGAAGTGTTTAAATATTGTTAACTTAGCAAGACACGTACATCACGTAAGAATATACACGTACTATTCCTAAATCAGCGATCTCCCCACCCTACCAATGCGATATGTACTCGTATATTTCCTTAGTATCTGGGGGCACGGCAGTGCCCCCGCCAAGTCGAGCAAAAAAGCGGCACGGCCGTACCATTCTTTTCTCGAAGCACTTCAGGCCATTTTCGACCCCCTATAACTTCGTTGTGGATAAAACTACAAGCCTGAATTTTCAAAAATCAAGCAAGCATTGTTTAAACTCAGTATATTTTAAATTTCATTTAATTTGAACCATTAGTTTAAGAATAATAACTAGTCAAAGTTCTTAATTTTGTCACTCACTGACTGACCGATCATCAAAATTCTAAGGCACTTCTAGCAGGTGTAGAAGCTTCAAATTTGAAACACAAATATTTTTTAGTGTAGAAATAAAGGGATAACTAAAAAATTTTGCAATTTCAGTCCAGTTTTCCAGAAACACTGACTGCATAAATAACTTTGTAATCTTATATAGGATTACAAAGTTACATTTGCAGTGAATAAATTGTGTGGATAAAACTAGACGCAGGAATTTTCAAGAAATCAAGCAAGCATTGTATAAACTCAGTCAATTTTAAATTTCATTCAATTTGAATAACTAGTTTGAGAATAATAACTAGTCAAAGTTCTTAATTTTGTCGCTCACCGACCGACCCGTCATCAAAACTCTAAGGCACTTCTACCAGGTGTGGAAACTTCAAATTTAGAATATAACTAGTTTCTAGTATAGAAATAAAGGAAAAACTGAAATATTTTGCAATTTCAGTCCAGTTTTCCAGATACACTGACTGCATAAATAACTTTGTAATCTCATATGAATATATAGGATTACAAAGTTACATTTGCAGTGAATAATTTGTGTAGATAAAACTAGACGCGGAAATTTTCAAAAAATCAAGCATGGATTGTATAAACTCAGTATATTTTAAATTGTATTCAATTTGAACCACTAGTTTAAGAATAATAACTAGTCGTTTGTCACTCACCGACCGACCGATTATCAAAACTCTAAGGCACTTCTAGCAGGTGCAGAAGCTTCAAATTTAGAATACAAATAGTTTCTAGTGTAGAAATAAAGGAAAAACTAAAATATTTTGCAAGTTCGGTCCAGTTTTCTAGATACACCAACTGCATAAATAACTTTGTAATCTCATATAAATATATAGGATTACAAAGTTACATTGCAGTGAATAAATTAATGTGCCATTATAATAGAATAAAAGGTGTAGGTAGGTACCTAGATAAGTAGCTAATAATGTTCAACTAGCAGCCCTCCCTACTGCACCCGGCAATGTATTAAACATAAACCTTCCTGTTGAATCACAAAGTTTAAGCTAAGTTTTATAAAGTTGTCACTAGATGGCGGGTGTCGTATATTAGATTGCGCAATCATAGTTTTTTTTTATCGAAATTGAAGTAGGTACCTATCCGAAAAATTGCTTGACGACCACAAACCTTCGATGACTGTAGTCACAGTTCACGCAGCCTCTAGTTTTAAAATATCTTGGGGATCCAAGTTATATTAATCTAATAATCGTATTCCTACATAAAAAAAACTCTTGCGTACTGGTACTAGCACTTGTAATCGCAATGAATACGGATAACCTATATGGGAATGGCCATCCCTGCCCACACAGAGTTGTCCATATACCTGGTGATGGTTCTTGTTTATTTCATTCTCTGTCTCTTTGTATGGAAATATTGAGTCTTCTTATGTGGTAGCGCATTGGGAGGAGTTAAAACTGTATATTTATGACGAGCGCGGAGACCCCTTTATTGACGCTGATTTGAACATGACGGCAATGGTAAAAACAACTAGGTACTTAAGGTTCCACGTCTGAATTTATGGCGGCCGCCGCGTTGTATTCGTGCTTTTGAAGTTTACGAAAAGTTTTTGAGAGTATCATTCGGTGGTGATTCAATTTAATACTTGGTATTACATGCGATGAAGGGAAAGAAAAGCTATTGCAAATTATTACGTTACTAAATATTCCACCAAAAGCGAGAAAAGTCACGTTGCTTGTATGTTTCTGGGTAGACCTTAGAATTTTATCTAGTAGCGAGTGCGACTCTTTGGAAGCCATTGCCACTCTACTTGGTATTCCTTTGACGGTACAGATCGTACCACAACAATTCGATGGCTGGAAGTCAACATCTTCCGTAATTGGCCTGTTAAATCTAGATCAGATATGATTTTGCTAGGACGTGGGTCCACAGATATTTATTGAGAGTCTTGGATTGATGATCACTATCCTAAACGACCTACACAGTTGGAGATTACTAACTTGTACAGTTTTGATCAAAACTACGATAATATTTTTTAAGAGAAAATGCGCTGTGCAGTTTGTTGCCGCTTCTTCTGCACTCCGCTTTGGAAGCGGCCTAAACTTAGCCATAAGTAATTATTGACGTCAACAAAATTTTTTTTGTTGTAAAAATTGTAAACACAAATATGACAATTAATAAGTGTTCAAAAAAACCTATATTAAATAAACGATTGAATTTGAATTTAAGCTTACGTAGTACTTTCAAGAGTGAAAAGTCTGGGTGACTTACATCTAATTAATATCGAAAGTATCAAAACGCAGGAATCATCAATTTGTGAATACAATAAACTAAGAAGAATTTACCCTCGACTTGTCAAAAATAAAATCGTAAACTCAAAGCCTCCGAGAAAACCCCATAGAGACAGGGAGTGGGTTTTGAGAAAAACTGTAGCTGAAGCTCAAGAAGTAGTACCGGAAAAGAAAAAGAAGAAAACTACCTATTAAAATTAGAAAAGGTCATAACTCATAAGACAGGGAGTGAGTTTTAAGAATATCCGTTGTTGGTATTCAATAAGTAGAAGGTACAGCCAACGAAAAAGTAAGACTATCTACAAAAAGAAATGAGATGCCATCAAAAACAATACTTGTCAAAAACCCAAGTCTCGCTACTCTGTTCTTCTACCGTAAAAAGTTGTGAGATCCATATAATACCAAGTCGGTAAATTTATTAAGTCCCTACTAAAGTGACCTTTTGTCTTAAGTTATTACGTAATTAGCTAACCTAACAGTATCTTATTGTGACCATATTAAAATTAAACTTCTTTCATGTTTAAATAAATAGATTGACTTGGCAATCGTAATAAACAGTCTCATTTAATAAAATATGTATTACTTGTGAGATACATTATGTTTTCATGCGATTGCCAAGTCAATCTATTTATTTAAACATGAAAGAAGTTTAATTTTAATATGGTCACAATAAGATACTGTTAGGTTAGCTAATTACGTAATAACTTAAGACAAAAGGTCACTTTAGTAGGGACTTAATAAATTTACCGACTTGGTATTATATGGATCTCACACTTTTTACGGTAGAAGAACAGAGTAGCGAGACTTGGGTTTTTGACAAGTATTGTTTTTGATGGCATATAAGTTACGAGTAGCATTTCTAATAAACACTTCACTTTATTCCTGGTATCGGACTCAATGGTTTAATTTACGTACTCGCCATAAGGTATATACATTATTTAAATCTTTTATATAAAGCTGTGTGGTTCCCGGCAGAGTAGAATAGGACCACTCCAAGTCATCCCGTGGATGTCGTAAAAGGCGACTAAGGAAACACAAGCTAAACAAAGCTTATTAACATCAAAGAGACCTCTCCAACCCATCTGGCCAGCGTGGAGAGTGTAAGCCAAATCCTCTGACTACTCAGGCTAGTATATGGCTCTGGTAGTACAGAGAGGGTCGTGCTCCTGCAGTGGAGACTAGAAAGACCTGATGATGATGATGATGATATAAAGCCTAGATAGACTCTAGTAGCCTAAAAGCGTAGAAAAAAATGTGTACAACCCAGTCTATGATGCAAACATATAGGTAGCTACCACCGTAGTACATATATCTCCATATCTCTACCAATTTGACGGATTTTGATGGCACCCGTGTGCTAACACAAATCTGTCACGCCCGCACGCACACAAGCATTGAAAAATTGGCCAGTTTTTTAAGAGGGTATACTAGCAGTGCGTTTTCCATACAAATGTATTTCTCTATTTTCTCGCTGAAAACTGCGTCTAGAGGCACAATTCTTTTTACATACAATCTATTACTAAAATAGGTATGTCCCTATGTTTTATTTTTTTCTAAAAACCTGTTTAAAAGAAAAAACAAATTGTACAAAAACAGTTTTTTTTGGAAAATATAAAAAATAGAGGCATTCCTATTTTAGTACTAGATTTTATGAAAAAAGAATTGTGGCTCTAGAATCAGTTTTCAGCGAGAAAATAGAGAAATACATTTGTATGGAAACCATATTGAAAAAATACTGCTAGTATACGCTCTTAATCATTGAAATAAAGGCATGACGGTGTCTAGAGAGTATATAGTCAAAGATTAAAATATATAACAAATTCAATTCAATTCAATTCTTTATTTGCATAATGTGGTTTACAATTAGTTGTTACATTATGAATAGGACCAACACATTAGCCATAATCAGGCATGCAATATTTCTGTCACTTAAAAAATATAGATGGATCAAAAATTCGTCACATTACAATAAACCTAATGAACGAATAAACATTAAAAATTACATACTTTGTTTGTCAATAGGTCTATTAAAATATTCTTTCACTGAGTAAAAGCACTCGTTCAATAGCCACAGTTTAAGTTTTTTTTGAAAATTGACGTTTAGGTAACAATTTAATACCCTTAGGTAAAGCGTTATATATACTTTTCCACACATTGCGTAACAATTCTTAAGCCTCCTTTCAACTCTCCCGTCAACCTTTCTGATCATAAAATGGATTTATAGGCTTTAATTTTCCTTTATTATCATCTATTTCAAAAGATCGACACAAATTAAAGGTCAATAAGGTTCAAATTTGTAGATACCTGATTTAACATCTTTTAGTTCCAGGAATCTACTACAGTATATACACGGTACAGCCATAATAACTGTCCTGCAGTTTGGCAGATTGTGTAATTATTGAATGCACTGTTAAATATGAAAATAAATAACTTAAAAAAAACATGGTAGAGTCTTTGCAAAGATGAAAATTTAGACCATATCTGATCTTCATTCGCTGTACCAACTGTCAAACGTGTATTAGTCTTTCGTTGTTCTAACTCGAATGAAATGGATTTAGGTCATTTGTACTCTATGTTTAAATCTTTTAACCTTGTTTGAAGCTATGTCAGCTGGATTTCATCATATTGTACATTACACCATTGATTGTTATCCATTTGTGATGTTTGATTGCCGATAGATGTAGCTCATGGATTAGGACGACTGCTAAGCAAAGCCAATACCACTGTTCACTCTTGTCAACATTGAGTGCTTTAGATATTTCAGCACATAATTGCGTTAATAAAACTGCACCCATCAATTTAAGCCATGGTATAGACACTTGCAAAGTTGGAGCTACTTTAGTACTAGTAGTAGTACTAGTTTCTTACTTGACTAACACCGCTGCAACAGTCATCCAGTGACCACGGTCGGTGTAACCCGGCTGAAACGTCTGGAGAAAAACGGTATGTTTTCGCGTTAATTCCCGACATTGCATTTAATACACAGACTATATGGTCTAGTTTAGGGCATTTGTACATCAACTTTTTTTTTATTATCTTTATTTATTTAGGAGCTTTTGTCTCTTTGACATGGCAGCTTCATCAATACAAAGTTGTAACAAAATAACACTTTACAAATACAAACATATAATTATATAATAACAACTATGTACTTTAAGTTTACTTTTTTATTAAGTTTTTAAGTGATTAATCATAAAATTTGTATTAATTATCAAAATAAACGATATTTATTTATTTATTTAAAAATGCTCGCCGTTGCTTCAAAATAAGGTCTGTATCTCTATCTGTCTAAATGTTATATCATTAAAACTAACGTGAGATAAAGACATTATATATAAAAAACTGGTCACTTCGGGACCCACCACCGCGCGTCCCGCACTCGCCTTAAAAATGAGCTCCTGACGAGTCCGAAGCTGGTAGTCGGCAATCCCTACAAATGGCACGTGAGTGACCCGTTGTTATCTAAAGTGCTTATCGCATCAATTTGTCAATTACTTCGACAGACTTATCTCTTATTAGTATAATATGTCGTTAGAGTTTATCTTCATATCTTTAAATTCACATAATTTGAAGATGAAAATAATCCTAATCCTTAATGCTTATCAAAAACCATGAATATAAGAACAACCAGAAACTCTATCGAATCATTCTTCGATCATGAAGTTGCTAGTGGTAGTTGCGGCGTTGTTCGTGGCGGTGGTAGCCTTGCCAAGCCCTCAAGGGCCCATAATCGAGGACTACCACAATGAGATTGGTGTGCCTCTAGCCGCGAAAATCAAGGCCCGTGAAGAAGCTACCGACTTCGATGGATCAAGAATCACCGGAGGACAGTTCTCTGAACTGGGTTCCCAACCCCACTTGGTAAGCAGCTGGACTTCTCGCCTTTGATAGTAGCTTGATTCGAATTGCGTACTGAAGGAATCTTATTGTGTGTTTTAAAGATCTATTCCGTTATGATTTGCCTTGTGGTTCTCGGCAGAGTAGAGTAGGAATACTCCAAGTCTCCCCGTGGATGTCGTAGAAGTCGAATAAGGAAACACAAGCTAAACCAAGCAATAAACATCAACGAGACCACTAACCCGTCTGGCCAGCGTGGAGAATGTAGGCCAAATCCTCTGACTGCTCTGGCTAATATATAGCTCTAGTAGTACAGAGAGAGTCGTGCTCCTGCAGTGGAGACTAACAAAGACCTGTTAATGATTCCTTCGTGAACGTCGTATTTTAGAGTACGAGATAAGTATACAGCTCGTGAATTAACCATCGATATTCCCTTAATGGGGTACTCAGCTCATCAAAATAAACAATTTTTCCTATAGGATCAATTTTTGTAGTAATTGCTGTTGGGAATTAATTTTTTTGTTGTTAAATAATTTACTCATAATCAAGTCTTTGTTACTCTCCACTGCAGGAAAACGACATTCTCTGTACTATCAGATCCATATATTAGCCAGAGCAGTCAGAGGATTTGGCCTACACTCTTCAGGTAAAAAATGTCTCTTTGATGTTTATAAGCTTTGTTTCCTAAGTCGCGTTCACGAAATTCACGAAACGAACGACATTCACGAAAAGACTTGGAGTTGTCCTATTCTACTCTGCCGGGAACCACACGGCAAGTATTTTTTATGACAATGGAATCAAATTTATACGTACAAGTAATGAATACACAAACCATCTTCCAGGGTGGTCTAGTCATCACGCTCTCTGATGGACGTACCTCCGTCTGCGGGTCTTCTCTGTTGTCCAACACGCGCCTCGTCACCGCCGCCCACTGCTGGAGAACCCTATTCACCCAAGCCCGCCAGTTTGAGGTGGTCCTGGGTTCACTTCGCCTGTTCTCCGGCGGTACCCGTATCACTACTAGCAGCGTCGTGGTGCATGCCAACTACCTGTCTACGCCCTTGATGAACGACATTGCTATGATCAACATCGACTGGGTTGACTACACTCGTAAGTATTGGCTGTCACTGTATTGAATCATCTAGATCTAGGACCTAGGCCAGCGCGGAGAGCGTAGGCCAATTCCTCTGACTGCTCTGGCTAATATATGGCTTTGGTAGTACAGAGAAGGTCGTGCTTCTGTAGTGGAGACTAAAAAAGACCTAATTATGATGTTTGTTTTGCAGAAACGATCCAGCCCGTAGCTCTTCCCATTGCTGACGCCAACAACAACTTCGTGGGTGAATGGGCCACGGCTGCTGGCTTTGGTGTCACCGGAGACGGTAATTAATCTCATGTTTTTGTAAGACGAGCTCTGTGGCGCAGCGGTCAACACGTTTGCGACACGGATGGCCCCGGGTTCGATCCCTGGTCAGTTCAAGATGAAAAATGATCTTTTTCAGATTGACTTGGTCTTTGATGTTTATCTATATATGTATTTGTAATAAAATATCGTATAGTTAAGTCAGTATCCCATAACACAAGTCTCGAACTTACTAGCGGCTAGAGGCTAGAGGCTAGCTCAATGTGTGATTTGTCCGTATTATATATTTATTTGACGTGGATAAGGTTAAGCACACACGTTATCAACATAACAGCCAACATTCGCACTGCTTCTTGTCTTACTAATAAGCTCATTATGTATAGCAATTTCGCAGGAAGACACTGCATACAAGCCGTTACGAACAGGTCGTAATAGAAATCCTCAGGATAACAGGCTTGAATCACTTGAGTAATCAAAAGAAAGATGATTTCGTGCTTCCGAAGGCACGTTATGCTGTGAGTCCCGAACGCCGTCTAGCGTTTGTTTAAACTTATCGTGGCCTTTTAGGTAGCGGAGCTCAGACGGCAGTCGCTCTGTGTAAAAACCACTAAACTCGTCAATTACATTATATAAACACCTAACGTTTCGAACACTGAAAAGTATTCGAAACGGTGTATAAATAATGTAATAAACGCGATAAAAACCGTTTTAAAATAAATTTATTTAAATTTGTAACAATCGCGAAAACATAAAAAAAAATATATAGGGATGTATCACACAAATTGAGCTAGCCCCACAGTAAGTTGTAAACTTGTGTCGCAGGATACTAACTCAATGATACTATTTTATAATATATACTGATATAGATAAACATCCAAGACCCAGGTCAATCTGAAAAAGATCGTTCTCCATCATGACCTGACTCCCCAGTCAGGTTCGATCCCCATCGAACCCGGGACCTTCGTGTCGCAGGCTGGCGTGGTAACCACTGCGCCACGGAGCTCGTCAAACATTATGAATAAATGAGTTTTTAATTTGAATTTAAATTGTAGTTATTAATGGATTCATAATATACGACGGTTCATCAGAACTGTTCTTGAGGGCTCTAAATTATCGCTAGCAAACCCAATTTTATCACCCTAAAACTTTGACGTTACCATTTCCAGGCGTAGGCATCACCACTAACCAGGCCAAGAGCGAGACGAACCTGCAGGTCATCACCAACGCGGTCTGCCAGCGGACCTACGGAGCCCTCACTGTTAGCTCCAGCGTTATCTGCGTGGACACCAGTGACCTGAGGAGCACCTGTGGTGGAGATTCTGGTGGCCCGTTGTGGATGTGGCGCAATGACCAGCGCACTCTGGTGGGTAGCAAAAGATCTCTTCCCCTTTGGCTCCTCTGGGGATTTTCCTCCTTGCATCCTCAGCGATGCCCCAGGGCGCGGTATTCTGTATATTATGATTGAGTGATACCAGTGTCTCAGGGTGCCTGTTGTGGAGACTCCGAGATTTTCCTCATTGCCAACTCAAGGTCTGATATAATGACAGTATGTATGCTACTTACAGAGAAGTGAAACAACTGGCGGAAAAAAGAGAGGAATGGAAGAAGCTCCACCGACAAAAGCCCAGCTCTTAAATTTAATGAATGTATGCTTTAATATGATTGAACAATGTTTTTTCAAGCCATCTGCTTGCCTGCTGCCAACCGTCCATTAATATTTCTAGTCATCATCATCATCGTCATCAGCCTATACTTGACATAGGCCTCCCCAATTGCACGCCATCGAGATCGGCTGCTCGCATAATTCAGCTCCTGCCAGCCATAACCTCATGTGTTTTTGTGCAGGCCATAGAACCGGCCCATACTGTGATCACCAACCAGCATATCAGGCATATCCCCCTATCTGTGAAAAAAATAAGTATTTGCCAGCACTGGGAATCCAACTCGGTGCTTCACGTATCGCAGGCTAGCGTGTTCATCACTGTACAAACTTCTACAGTCATTGAAGTTTGTGCAAATGTTCATTATTTTCAAATTTCCTTTTTCCAATTTTCAGATCGGTGTGACGTCCTTCGGCCACCGTGACGGCTGTCAGCAACGCCACCCAGCCGGATTTGTCCGTGTGACATCATACATCTCCTGGATCCAGGCCAGGCTATAAGTTACCTTCCTACAACACCACGATTAGGCCAGGCTATTATTTTAACCCTTGTTTACGTCCACGACTGATATTAGGCCGTTAAACTCTTTCTGCACATCCATTACCTCAAACAGGTCTACATCTATTTATTGATGTATCTAATAAATGATTTATACTTTAATGCCTTTATTTTGTCTTTTTAACCAACTTTAAACCCAACCGTATAAGAAAGAAAGAAAGAATGTTCATAAAATTAACCAGTTCTTTACTGAAGAACTTAAAACCTATTTTCGTAACACTATTCTACGTATACTATATTCTAGAAAAATAATTTTATCTAAATAATTTAAAACAACCTGTAGTTATTTGCAACACTTTAACAAATTACCAAAAATAAGCTTTGTGCTTTCTAGAAACTGACAATTCAACTAAATCTACTCATGATGGTCATGTAATTTCTTTTGGACTTTCCAACTGACATAAGATACAGTGTTTAATGCATAGAAGTATGAATAGGTACAATTTTTTTTTTAATCTATGGTTTAATGAGTGTACTTAGCTGCTAAATGTCACAATTCGAAATAAGCTTAGCAGTATCTTTATACTTTGATTCTTGACCAACAATGATGATCAATAATCTATTGAGTGTTTTGAAAATATTCTTATGACGTCATGGCTCTAGTGGTAACAAATGGATGAAGTGTACCGATGTTCCATAGGAATTACCTCTTTCCAATCAAATTCGCCGTGTGGTTCCCGGCCATACTAATGCGAGCAGAGCCGCAGGCAAAAGCTAGTGAAAATATAATTCTGAGACGATGAGCTATGATTGGCGAGCGCTCTGGCCAAGAAAACGCTTGTCGTTCTTAAGGTAGTAATCATCATCATCATCAGGTCTTTATTAGTCTCCACTGCAGGAGCACGACCCTCTCTGTACTGCCAGAGCAGTCAGAGGATTTGGCCTACACTCTCCACGCTGGCCAGACGGGCTGGAGAGGTCTCTTTGATGTTTATAAGCTTTGTTTAGCTTGAGTTTCCTAAGTCGCCTTTTACGACATCCACGGGAAGATTTGAAGTGGTCCTATTCTTCTCTGCCGGGAACCACACGGCTAGGCAAGGTAGTAATGTTAAATGTTTAAGAGCAGACAGTACAGCCAAAGGCTTTTTCTATTATGTTCACTATGGGACTTACCGCGATTATTTTTGAGTTCTGTCTGATATTTCGACAACATTGCAGCTGCCATTTTCACAGACTAACTGAAGAGACTGCGGTGGTGGATGTTGAGCTGTCAAGGGAAACCGTATCGGTCTATACCCTCTTTCTTTGTCTTTTATAATCTCTGTAAAGCTATAATTGCGTTCTGGACCAACTAAAGATTTTCTCTAAAGCTATCGGTTTATCATACCAACTTTTGATTGAGTGAGCTTAACTCAACACAACGCTTATTAATGAGGGTTTTTAATAATCCAGGTGGCGACACTGTATCGATTGGTATTTTTGACAGCTGCTGTCGAAATCCACCAATCATGTTTCTTCTTCTTCTTCTGTTTTATATTATGGCTTCCACCGAAATTTCAGTGATTCTGCCAATGTCCAGTATAATGAGATACTAAGTATCGGTGTTGTACGGTAAAGTTTTTCCAAGTAGCATCAAAGATGACGTATGTTCTTTGACGCCTCGTGGCAGCTTGGGGCGGCAAATCTATACGAGTCCATTTAACAGTCTACTTTAACTATTTCACAAATTGTTCTCGAGCACGAGCATTTATAACACCAAACTACACCAATTTCATATTATAAAGTCCACTAAAATCAATTTGCAAAATTGTCTAAGGCAAACTTCAACTGTACCCCTTGACTTCCCACCACAAACTCCACCAATCATGTTTAATCATCAATTTTATCATTGGTGGATTGTGACAGCTCGATCTCTCGACACAGTGCCGCCACCTGGGCGAAAAAACTGAAAATCCTCATTATAGATCTACTCATGAAAAGTTATTAAGGAAAAAGACAAATTTATAATTATAATTAATGTAATTTCTCACAAAATATGTAACACTTGCTTGATTTATACTTACCTTTATTTACCTTTCGTCGAGCTCCGTGGCGCAGCGGTCAACACGCCTGCCTGCGACACGGAGGTCCCGGGTTCGATCCCCGGACAGGTCAAGATGGAAAATGATCTTTTTCAGATTGACCTGGGTCTTGGATGTTTATCTATATAAGTAATCTATTATAAAATATAGTATCGTTGAGTTAGTATCCCATAACACAAGTCTCGAACTTACTTTGGGGCTAGCTCAATCTGTGTGATTTGTCCGTATATATTTATATTTATATTTATTTTATACCTTACCATATCTTTTTTTTTCAAACTAAGCACTGTTCTGTTATTCCAACCTCTTAAGGTCCCCACGAGACAGGCCTGACCTAGTGTGGGGATCGCTAGTAAACGTAATAGGTACATATTCATGTAATAATAACTACAGAAATATTTAATACTTGTAGGTTCTTTTTGCAATGCTACCATTATACCTTTTTTTTCATATCATGTATACTTTTTCTCATACATGTATCTGTGTACGTGTTTATTTTGTGGCAAATAAAAATATTTCCATTTCTATCTCAACAACTTTTGATTGAGTGAGCTTAACACAACACAACGCTTATTAATTTTGCATCTGTACAAGAGCCCGTCTGTTTGACGAGCCTGATAGCCCAGTTGGCGTGAGCATTTATAGCGCTTACGCTAGTTAAGCAACCCTGGGTGCAGTCCCCACTTGGATGAATGATCGCAAGTGGCATAAAAATATTTCAAGCTCCTTCGTGCTTCGGAAGGCACGTTAAGCCGTTGGTCCCGGCTTTCATCATTGATGGCAGTCGTTAAGCTAAGTCGGATGCCTTTAGGCAGTTTGAAAAATCTGACACCAGTGTTGACCACTTACACGCACGAGAAATAAAAAATCTGTATGAAAATCAACGGGTAGATCCTTATTATTAGATATTAGAAATTTGTATGACAATACCGGTGCGTTTATTAAGTTCTAAAAAGGCTTTATCAGCCTCAGGTTACGAAAAACAAAGTGGAAAATTCTTTTTCATCGATATCATAATATTCAAACGACTATACTAAGAGGACGGCAAAAAATCGTTTTTCTTCCTTCTTCGAAGTAAGTGTAGGGAACATAAAAATTCCCAAACCCTTCAGAATACACAAAATAACATGAAAAAAAGAAAATTTTCAATTTTAATTAATAAATTAGCATTCTTCACTTTTGTAAACCTTTAAAAAGTTAAGGAGGAAATCGAATGAAAATAGATGGCTACGGTTTTAACAGTCTGCGCGGGGAGAAAAGCAGCTGGTATATTCTAAGGCTTTCCTCTACTCCCACCAGCATGGAAGACGCTTACACCACTAACACGCTAAACATGGCCTTTGAGTTTTATCATCTTGGGCTCTGTCTACCCCGTAAGGGATAAAGACGAGATAATATATATTTAAGAGTTATGTCACGTGACTCTAAAAAGTGTGACTGAGAATAATTATGTCATCAAAATAACAGAAAATTTTATTTCAAATACTGATTGAAATTAGCATTAATTTGTGTCTGATGGGTAAAAGGACCATAAGCCAATCCAAATGCCTTCACTTTCGATCAAATATGTTTACGTAAAGAAACAGTTGTTCTATCAGTGTCATTAAATTAGGTCTGTTCTGCGATTTCAAAAGAACTTGACAAAAGGCACTAGAAAGATCAATAGACGATAAGCAACGCGAGTTTGAGAAGTTTTCGAAATTTCATCTGAAATTTTGAAAACTTCACAAACTCGCGTGTTTACCTAAAACGTATAGACTTACTTACTTTACTTTTAGGTAAACACACCTGTTAAGAATATTCTGTCTTCGGATGTACCTGCGAACCATGCTGTGGTGGCTCAACGGGCAGCTGCGCGGGGTGAGAGGGAAGGCGTGGACTCGGCTCCACCTTTTTGGCGTCACCCCTGGAGTAATAGCTCTCGGGACATCTGGACGTCCGATTGATTAAGTCAAGTCAAAGCCGGGAGTCACCGATGAAGATTCGTTAAGGGCGAGGGTTCAGTCCACTTCCCTGGAGCACTCGTGTCCGTGGTGTCTTTACTTACCAATAGCCAGACAAAAACTGCCTCCTGCAAATGAACTTCTTCATCATTATCAGGTCTGTTTTATTCTTCACTGAAAGAGCACGGTCCTCTCTGTTCTACCAAAGGCAATTATTAGCCAGAGCAGTCAGTTTTTAAAGTTGCTTTCTACGACACCCACGGATGACTTGGAGTGGTCCTGTTCTACTCTACAGGGAGCCACGCGGCTAATCAACACACATGCATCGCTATTTTTTTGCTTAATTTTGCTGGTCCGTTATCTCAAAATACTTATTACGTCAATATATCAATCACATAAACAAAGTTAAGCTCGATATGACGTTTAAGTATTTCTACTTATCTGTAATTTACATAGTTTGAAGATGACAATAATCCTAATCCTAAATGCAATAATCATAATCGACTTATCAATAATTGAATATAAAAATCAACCTACAAGTCTCTCGCATTATTCTTCGATCATGAAGTTGGTGGTAGTAGTCACGTTGTTCGTGGCGGTGGTAGCCTTGCCAAGCCCTCAAGGGCCAATAGTCGAGGACTACCACAATGAGATCGGCGTGCCTTTAGCAGCAAAGATCAAGGCACGTGAGGAAGCTACCGACTTTGATGGATCAAGGATCACCGGAGGGCAATTATCTGTCTTCGGTTCCCAACCCCACATGGTAAGCAGAACATAGTTTGTTATGTCCTCGTCGTTGATAAGATAGCAGGCGTCTAAAATAACCCATTTTGAAAGATTTTTGAATATATATGTCTATACGAAGATTCATCAGTGAAGATTCCTGGCAGACTAAAATAAGACCACTCCAAGTCTTCCCGTGGATATCGTAGAAGGCGACTTAGGAAATACAAGCTAAATAGCTTATAACATCAAAAATACCTCTCACTGGCCACCTTGGAATATAGGCCTAATCCTCTGACTGCTTTAGCTAAAATATGGCTCTGGTACTACAGAGAGGGTCGTGCTCCTGCAGTAGAGACTAAAAAAGACCTGTTGATGATGGTGGTGGAGATGGTGAAAGCAATGTTTTAAAGCTTCCGTACCAAAGAGTCCAATGGAACCCTATTACTAAGCTTCCACTTTTTCACACCACGTTTTTCCAGCCGCCTGTCACAGGGAAACCTGAAATAATACATGCTATGGAACCCCTACTCATGCAAATACAACCCTTTTCTTTTATTTGAGAACCGTTTAGAAAATCGACGTTTGAGTAGTAGCTTTACTGCTTCTATGCTTCGTTCGGTAAGTTAGCGAGTCGGAGGCCCATCATCCCTTTCCTCCAGGGGAGGGAAAAATTAAAGGCCGGCAATGCTCTTGTCACACTCCTGTTGTTGCATTAGTTCATGGGCAGCGGTGATCACTTACCATCAGGTGACCCGCTTGTTCGTTTGCCGTCCTATGACAAAAAAATCCTTGGTTCCAGGGCGGTCTAGTTATCACCCTGTCCGACAATCGTACCTCCGTCTGTGGATCTTCTCTTCTATCTCATTCGCGCGCCGTCACCGCCGCCCACTGCTGGACAACCTTGTTCACTCAAGCAGTCCAGTTTGAAGTGGTCCTGGGTTCACTTCGTCTGTTCTCTGGGGGTACCCGTATCGTCACAAACAACGTTGAGGTGCACTCCAACTACTTGTCCACGCCTTTGACGAATGATATTGCTCTGATCAACATCTACTGGGTTTCCTTTAGTCGTAAGTATTGCCTGATACGAGTTCATTTAGACATAGTACTCTTCCATACTGGTTTGGGAGAAAGGAAAATCATAGAATAGGCCAGCTGATTTTTTCCCGCGCATACCGTAAAATCCAGTCAAAGTATTGGGTGAAATCTGAGTATTATGATTTCGCTATTTACCTCAACACCCACTTCATGGGGGTGGCGTGGCGGTTCGATCTCCAGCCAGGTAATGATGGAAACCGATGTTTTTCAGATTGGCCTGGGTCTTATCTATAGGTTTATGTACTATGTCTGTATTATAAAATATAGTATCGTTGAGTAAATGTCTTGAGACACAGGCTAACTACTTACTGTGGAACTAGCAAAATTTATGTGATTTACCCCTATATATATTTATTTAGACAAAGGTACGTAAAAGCTAGTAACAATGATATTAGACATATATGTTTGGTACTGACTAAAAAATGGGTAGGATCTCTTCATGTTTGTGTGTGAGTTTCTTTAATTATTGCTTACTGCCGGTATTAGTGGCCAATTGAATACCTCCTGCAGCTCAAGAGTGATACGGCATTATTTGATAAGATAAGTTATGAATTTATTTGCATTCAATAGGGTAGAGTGAGATATCACATGTAAAAGTTTACCTAAACATACTAATACATAAGCGTGTACGTACAAAAAAAGCTCTGCATTTACTGGTATTCTACCGCCCGGATATTTTGCATTTACAATATATCCATTCCCATGGAAATCTATTTCAGGCATCAGACTTTCACAAAGACAGATTTGCAGAGAACCTCACCTCCCTTCCTTTGCATAATGATGAGTAGGTACAAAGGAAAAGTAAGTTTGGGTAGCATTTTTTTTTCGAATTAAATAGGAGGCTTTGCCCTCTCTTAGGCTCTAGACTATCTGTGTGCCAAATATAATTTAAATTGGTTTTGGCGTAATAGCCACACCGTCAGACAGAGTGACTATCGCATAATAATATTAGTACCTAAGGATTAAAGCAACAGAAGCAAAATTACAAACATGTGTTGTTTTGCAGACAGACTCCAAGCCTTCCCGTAGATGTCATAGAAGGAATTTTAGAAAGCTGAGCTGGCCACCTTTTCGACAATTTTTATTTTTAATTTGCTTAGAATTGCTAATGATTCATTTGTTGTTAGACATGTATTTTGTCGAATAAAGATTTTCTTTCTTTCTTTCTTTAGGAAGCACAAGCTAAACAAAGCTTTTAAACATAAAAGAGACCTCTCCAACCCGTCTGGCCAGCGTGGACAGTGTAGCAATCCTCTGACTGCTCTGGCTAATTTATGGCTCTGGTAGTACAGTAAGGGTCATGCTCCTGCAGTGGAGACGGATGATGATGATGATGGTTATTGTTTTGCAGATGCGATCCAGCCCATAGCTCTCCCCGTTGACGATGCTAACAACAACTTCGTGGATGATTGGGCCACGGCTGTCGGCTTTGGCGCCACTGGCGACGGTGAGTACCAAGGATTAACAACAAAGTGACAGGGACCTCCCGGCATCACCATATATCCTCGATTCCCAGGTGTCCTTAATGATCCTCTTCTTCTTCTGTTTTATATTTTTGCTTCCACCGAGATTTCAGTGATTCTGCCAATGCCCAGTATATTGAGATACTACGAGTAAGTATCAGTGTTGTACGGCAAAGTTTCACAAGTAGCATTAAAGACAGCGTATGATGTTTCATGCCTCGTTGCAGCTTCTGGTGACAAATCTATACGTAGTCCATATAACAGTCTCAGTCAGTTCATGAGCACGAGCATTATAACACCAAACTACACCAATTTCATATAAAAAATTCCACGAAAATCAATTTACAAAATCGTCTAAGGCAAACAAACTCCAACTGCACCCCTTGACTTCCCACTACAAAACCCTTGATGATCCTCGCTCATCGCCTATAAATAAAAACACTTTGATTTTTATACTTTCCAGACGAAGACATCACCAATGACCAGGAGCTGAGCGAAGTGTCCCTCCAGGTCATCACCAACAGGGTCTGCAGACGAACATACGGGAGCCTCATCATCAGTTCTAGAGTAATTTGCGTAGACACCAGTGACCTGAAGAGCACCTGCAGTGGAGATTCCGGTGGCCCGTTGTGGCTCTGGCGTGGCAACCAGCGTACTCTGGTTAGTTGCGAAAGACCTTAACTTCTTTTGAGATTGACCGGGATCTTGGATGTTTATCTATTCATATTTATTTATACATACACACCATCACGTGTTTCTCCCTTGCGGAATAGACAGAGCCCAGGTCTGTAAAACCTTAAGGCCATGATTAGCAATGTGGTGGGCTTTGTGGGTGCAGAACGAAATCAAAATTATGATGGGCTGCTAGCCGCATCTCTTGACATGATTCCTCAAGCACATTCCTGCGAACGGCTTTTCCGATCTGCGCGGGAAGAGCAGCAGTTTTCTTTTCTCCCAGACCAGCGTGGAAGATTTATTTATTTATCTATAAAATATAGTATTGTTGCGTTAGTATCTTCTTCTTCTTCGGGCACCGGTGACCTTGAGCCAGGGCGTGTAAGCGCTATGGTTGACAACGCGTAAGTAGTCACTCACTTCTCACTTCGTGCCTGCGGTGCGAATGGTGCGATGCGGTTCCGTGGTGGGCCGTGCACGCCCCGTGCGCCTCTCGCGGCCCCCGTACACGTCCAGACACCCACACATAGCCGCAAGCGATTTTACGTGCACACATGCTTAAGTGTCGTTTCCTTTCGCGTAGTGTATTATTTTAAATTCAATACACAAACTTCAAAAGGTGACCCAGCCCATCAACATGAACAACTTTTGTTATGGGACCAATGCTGAAAATTCAATATTATTTTTACCTTTTCCATACATCCGAGCTCCGGGGCGCAGTGGTCAACACGCCTGCCTGCGACACGGATGGTCTCGGGTTCGATCCCCGGCCAGGTCAAGATTGAAAATGATCTTTTTCAGATTGACCTGGGTCTTGGATGTTTATCTATAGAAGTATCTATTATAAAATATAGTATCGTTGAGCTTAGTATCCCATAACAGTCTCGAACTTTGGGGCTAGCTCAATCTGTGTGATTTGTCCGTATATATTTATATATTTTTATTTATATTTGGCCCGATCAGCTGGAAACTTTCATATGGGTATTTCAATATTTTTATTAGTTCCTAGCATTGGGATGGGTTGAGTCACCTCTTAAAGTTTGTGTATTGAATTTATAATAAGGGTGTATATTCTTTGCCCCAAACTCTGTGTCCAAACTAATACAATGACATGTTTTTAGATCGGAGTGAAGTCATTCAACCACCGTGACGGCTGTCAGCAGGGCCACCCAGCCGGATTCGTCCGTGTGACGTCATATCTCTCCTGGCTTCGGGCCAGGATATGAGTTACCTTCGTTCAGATCCATGATTGATATAAAGCCACGCTATAATTTAAACCTTTACTTTACATCCAAGACTGTATCCAGGCCAGCCTAGAAGATCTTCATTTACATCCACGCCTGATCTATACCAGGCTATAAGTGAAACTCTTCCTTCACATGACTGATCCCCATTTGCGAAGTTACCTCACTACACATACAAGCATGATTAAGGGCAATAAATAATGTAACTGCACATTTATGAGTGATCTAGGCCAGGCTATTGTTATCTTTCACAGGGTGATATTACGCCAGGATTTAAATTACCTTGAGTCATCCACGACTGATCCTAGACTAGGATATGAGTTACCTAACTTCACATCCACGACTGATCTAAGCTAGGCTATAGGTAAAACCCATTGTATACATCCACGACAGCTCCCTATTCGCGCTATAAGTAACCTTACTTTACATCCAAGCATGATTTAGGCCAGGCATTAAATAATGTTAATACATATGAATACATATACTATGTTTATGTTATATTCATGCAGGCTGAATACTTAGACTCACCAATTTTATGAAGAACTGTATGTGATGTATTCATGCAAATAAATGATTGATTGATTGATAGAATCTTAAGGGCTATTAACAATCTTACTGCACATCCGTTACTGATCTGAGCCAGGCTAAAGTTACCCTCATTAGCATTCGCGACTGATTTTAGGCCAGGCTATAAGTTAACTTGCTTCACAAGCATGATTAGTCTAGGTTGGGCTATAAAAGACATGACTGATCTGGGCAAAGTTTCCTTCTTTCACATTGGCTAGATTTCGGGTGGTAGGCTGTGAATGAGATCCAGTGTTCTTGATAGGCGTATATTTGTTCAAGTCGGTTACAGAGAAAAAGGAGCTCCGATCGAGCCCACATAGATTAAATAGTACTGAGAAAGCGTCATCTGTTCATACTTGATGAAACTATCAAGTGTGCTCTTTATTGCGTGCCTAATGTCCGTGATTAGTGTGACATGAAACGAACAGATGTCGCCTTTTACAATTTTGACTGATTTTTAAGTTACTCGTACCCACAGCTGATATCTATGCTCGTACCTGATAATTATTTGTCTATTAATTGATGAATTGTAATAAATGATAATTGATAGCATTTGTTTAGATTTTTACCATATCTGACTTTTTCGGGCTTTAATCTTTTTTTTTATGTCATTGGACGGCAAACGAGCAAGCGGGTCACCTGATTGTAAGTGATCACCGCTGCCCATGGACTATTGTAACACCAGGGGTATGACAAGAGCGTTGCCGGCGTTATTTTTCCCTCCCCAGAGGGTAGGGGGGATGGGCCTCCGGCGCTCTCACTCACCGAACGAAGCATAGAAGCTGTAAAGCTACTCAAACGTCGATTTTCTGTGGGAGTCTGGTACTTCTCCGGACGAGCCGGCCCATTCATGCCACCAGCTAAAGTGATTTTTGCCGGTGGCGTGGCTCTACCACAACTAAATTCTGAAAATCATATGTTTATTAGAATTTCGCAAAGTTGGGTAAATTGCATACGCAACTACCATTTGCTTCATGAGTTTCATGACTAATATAATGGATGTCGAGAGGAAGGCAGCCAAGCTTAATACTAGGCGGGCCATGTCTGTAGAATGCATTCAGAAAGAAAGAATAATGAATAAACTCTTCATAGCACAAACTAAAATTGGAATAAATTAAAAATAAAAACAAAAGCAAGCAGTTACAAAGGCGGGCTAATCGATGAAGCGATTTCTTCCAGCCAACCTTCGGCTCCGATCTTAGATAAAATTTGTATTTCATTCAGTATTTTTATTTCATAATATTTCATATTGTTAAATGTATGACGTGGCATGTAATGTAACTAGAATTTTGTGTTTATTTATTGTAAGGTATTTGAGACATTTAGCATGCAGATGCCTTGGTGTAAAAGTGATAGTCTGTTGTTATATTTTATTAAAAAATAAACAATAAATAAATAAATAGGGACATATCACACAAATAGAGCTAGCCCCACAGTAAGTTGTGAACTTGTGTCGCAGGATACTAACTCAACGATACTATATTTTATAATATATACTTATATAGATAAACATCCAAGACCCAGGTCAATATGAAAAAGATCTTTTCCATCTTGACCTGACCGGGGATCGAACCCGGGACCCCCGTGTCGCAGGCTAGCGTGTTGACCGCTGCGCCACGGAGCTCGACATAAACAATGAAAGCAACAACAGAATGGATTCCTGTCGGCTGGCGACGGAAACAAGGAGATCAAAGAACAAGATGGGCAGTCGACTTGACGGTACATAATCAAAATTGTAGAGTTTTGGTGGGATCATGGGTGCAGTAAAGTTGGGGTTTGTCTGCCTTAGACGATTTTGCAAATTGATTTTAATGGACTTTACATACATACATAATAATCACGTCTTTTTCCCTTGCGAGGTAGACAGAGCCCAGGTCTATAAAACCTAAAGGCCGCGTTTAGCATGTTGGTGGACTTGTAAGTGGATGACGGAATCAAAATAGTGATGGGTTGCTAGCCGCATCGCCTATTAACATGGTTCCTCACGCCAATTCCCTCAATCGGCTCTTACGATCTGCGCGGGAAAGAAGCAGGCGGGTACATTCTACGTTTTTTCTTTTGTTCCAGACCAGCGTGACTTTATAAAATGAAATACTCGCGCATTTATAACACCAAACTACTCCAATCCCATGAACTATTTGTGAAACAGTTTATATTGACTCGTATAGAATTTTCATCAGAAGCTGCCGATCAAAGGACCTAGGCCATCTTTCATTGTTACTTTGTATCTTTTTAAACTGGACATTGGAGAATCACTGAAACTTCATCATCATCATCAGGTCTTTATTAGTCTCCACTGCAGAAGCACGACCCTCTCTGTACTGCCAGAACAGTCAGAGGATTTGGCCTACACTCTCCACGCTGGCCAGACGGGTTGGAGAGGTCTCTTTGATGTTTTTAAGCTTTGTTTAGCTTGAGTTTTCTAAGTCGCCTTTTACGACATCCACGGAAAGTTTTGGAGTGGTTCTATTCTTCTCTGCCGGGAACCACACGGCACGCGGGAACCACACGGAGATGGAAGCTAAAAATTAAAAAAAACCGGCCAGGTGTGAGTCAAACTCGCGCAATGAGGGTTCCGTACAATATGCTTCGTGAACACACACACAATGTGCAAAAAATGTTTTATTCAATTGACTAGCGCCATCTAGTGGTGTTTTAGTGAACTATTTCCCTAGATGAACTTATTATTGTGAGTTTACCACTTCATTTTCAAGTGATAGAATTCTTATTATTTTTCCTGTAATCTTCAAGGAATGAACTATATTTTGTAATTTTTTCAAAATGTTCGGCCCAGTAGTTTCGGAGATCAGGGGAGGGGGGGGGGGGGGGAATGGTCAATTTTTGCCTTCTTTCGTGAATAAAATCAAAAGTATTGATTTTACCCGAACAATAAAAAATATTTTTGAGTTCCTCATAATGAGCCCTTTCATTTGATATATGACACAGTAAGGTATGAAAAACTTTCTTTTAAAATTTTGTAATTGGGCCCCTCAAAATGACCCTTATTTCAAAAAAATCTTTATTTACTTTGCACATCCGTGTTTGGGTCATAGGATTACACTATCTTACCAAATTTCATCTAATTTGGTTCAGTAGATTCGGAGAAAAGCGGCTGTGACAGACGGACGGACGGACAGACAGACGCTCGAGTGATCCTATAAGGGTTCCGTTTTTCAACTTTTGTACGGAACCCTAAAAAGAGTCAAATGTGGACAACTATCGCTTAGAATCAAAGATTCAAGCCACAGTTCTCTAAAGAAGGCTTTGCCTAACATAGGCACACTATCAGCTTCTTCGATGGAGTTGTAGATGGCTAGTTTAATATTTGCCTTGACCAGTAGTTTGCAACTGCGACTGCCCGGTCATTTACCTCGTTATGGTCTATTTGAGTGCAGGAAGCTGGACATTCAGGGCACACCAATAGGTGGTCCATCGACTGGTCAGCGCTATCTACATACTATCATCAGCTAATAAAAAAGGTGGTATCTGTGATCATTCTCGTAAATTTTGATTGTACTGGGTAAATTGACCTTCGACATATCCTCGAAAATGTGACTTTTTTAAAATTACTTATTGAATTAGGCATGTGTCTCCCATCTCAACTGATGGTAAGTGTGCGAAGGCGTTCTTTGAGCTAGTAGAACCCACACCATTCCTCTATGACTACGAGACGCAGACAGAAATTTCACCCTTTTGTCGTAGAAATACCAAAAAGTCGTACTAAACGCTTCGACAGTTCATTTTTGGTTCGAGTAGCTAAGGTGTGGATCGAACTGCCTACGTCTATAATTCCAGACAAGTACAGTCCCGGGACATTCAAAAGTAGAATAAATAGGTATGGCTTGGATAGGCATGTAACATCCTCTTTTTATGACGCAGTCCATCAATATAACAACTTTTCCAATGATACTATAGGAAATAAAAAAAAATGATGTCCCCATTCAAAAGTGTTCCGTCGGCCGGGCAATTGGTAAAAAAATGTTTAACTATTTTTCATATTTCGAAGAGTTGTTTATGTTGACCCGCCTCTTTTTTTTCTCTTTTTTTATGGCTTTCACGCATAACGTATTTAGCCAGTATCAAGTAAGAAGATTCCCACGCTTTTTCGAGTTTTCTTGTTCTCAACGAAATGATGGTGTAAATTCATTTCGTTGATTCTATGGAGCTCCTGGCGACAACCCTTCACGAATCCACTAGTTTAATCATAGCCAACGCAACAAGGCGGACAACCACCAGCCCGCTACGTAAATCTCACTACAGCTGCACCATGACTGTTTATTTTAGTTATCCCACACATTGTTCTTGAACATGGGCCTTAATAACACTAAATTACACCGATATCACATTATAAAGTCCACTAGAAACAATTTGCACAACAATCCAAAACAAACACCGTGTAGTCCGCTAAAATCCCCGCCAAGAACTCCGACCCGAAGTTTACAGGGATATATATTTTTTTGTGTCATAGGACGGCAAACGAGCATGCGGGTCACCTGATCTGCCCATGGACTAATGTAACACCAGGAGTATGACCAGAGCGTTGCCGGCCTTTTATTTTTCCTTTTAAATATCTAAATATATATAACTCAAAGGTGACTGACTGACTGACATAGTAGTTCGCGTCGTTTTTGGTGCGAGTCCCGACTGAGAAGTTGGCCACGTTCATGGATGCACACTTTTGGCCGAAGGGTGTTATGTATCGCCGTTTCCGCGGGACAATACCGGACACAATGCTGTCGCGCAGCACGTCGCAGTCTCAACGTGTGGAATAGTTTATAAGTTTTTAATTTATATTTTTATATATATTTTATGTTAAGGTATATATTTCATATGGGCCTTAACTGTTTATTTTATGTAAACTTTTATATTGTTGCCTGAGACAAATAAATAAATAAATAAAATAAAAAAATAAATAGTGATCTATCAACGCACAGCCCAAACCACTGGACGGATCGGGCTGAAATTTGGCACGCAGGTAGATGTTATGACGTAGGCATCCGCTAAGAAAGGATTTTGATCAGTTCTACTTCTCAACGCGAGCGAAGCCGCAGGCACAAGCTAGTTGTAGATATAAAGGTAAGGATGGATTGCAGGTACGAATTTTACAAGATTTAATAAAAAAACGCAATGTTTCAATAAACCTTGTATTATGGCGACAGTGACGTATCCAGATAAGTAATATTATATTAAATTAAGTACATAAGATAAACCGTGTAGATAACTTAACAATAGATAATTAACAGTATCGATGTTTTATCTATTTCAATCAATGTCGAATTACTTTTAGAGTTGTTAAATAAAAGATTTTTATGATACAAGTGACAGGAGATAGGATTATCAGATAACTACATATTATATTCAGGGTTATTTTAAATGTTTCAAACTGGTGTACCTAAACTTTAAATGGAATTGGTCACGTTATGACTACGCATAAACATCAATCACTTCTTAGTTTCAGAATCATAATCCCTAACAAAATATAGACCCACAAGTTATACGATGAAAATCGAAGAAAGAAAACACAAATTCACCGATCCCCGTAGCATGGCACGCGCGACAACGTTTATCGACTATCGCCATCTTGTTTTACGCAATACTGAAGAGCGAGAAGTAGATAGTTTATCGCGCGATATAAACGGCGTCGCGGGAGCCATGCTACGGGGGCAGCTGGTCGAGTTTATATGGGAAGTTTCAATATTATGTTTCCTCCGATTTCACCTTTTTTTTCTTGCGGCTTTATATTCCTTTAGGGATTCTGATTCTGAAACTTAGAGGTAATTAATGTTTTTACATCACATTGTTTATTTACATAAAGTTTTTAAGAATAGTGAAAAAAAGTACATTCATTGCCATACTTTAGAAACACTTCCATTTAGTAGGTATACAGCGTGTTAATCGACCATTCCATTAACATTCACATTCACACATTCCATTAAATGGGTGATTCAGACCTAACGGTTAAAAAAGTTGTTCATATTAAAAGAAAAAGATGTTCATTAATATGAACAACTTTTTCTTTTAATATGAACTACTTTTTCTATAGGACCAATGCTAAAAACTCGATTCTTTTTATTTTCCCATACTAATTGCCCTGATTACTTTCGTTTATGTCTTTTTTTTGAGTTCCCGGCATGGTCCCATAGGCAATGTTGTTCATATTCACGGGCTGATTCACCCCTTGAAACGGTATGTCGTTAGATTGAGGCAGTCTGTCGGCCTTTTATTATTCGGTGCGAACAAGTGAAATGGATTTTTATTGAAATAGGGCCAATTATTATCTGCATGCTGTCCTATAAATAAATAAATATATACGGACATATCGCACAGATTGAGCTAGCCCCATAGTAAGTTCGGGATACTAACTCACGATACTATATTTTGTAACAAATAGGTACATATATGGATAAACATCCAAGACCCAGATCAATCTGAAAAAGATCATTTTCCATCTTGACCTGACCGGGGATCGAACCCGGGACCATCCGTGTCGCAGGCAGGCGTGTTAACCACTGCGCCACGGAGCTCGCCAAATCCTGATTAGTAATATTCTGATATGGCGATTCACACTCATTTCAGATAAGCACAGAGCTTAATATGTGTCTATCGCTTGCGCGCTACTAGAGACGCCTTTTCATACGAAACAAGCGTGTCAAGGGGCGGTACCTTCGAGCAACACGGAAGGGAGTAGCCATACGCTGCATTCCCCTCTGTCAAGGTACAAGCCAAAATTAGGCATATGCATGTCTATGTGTTAGTTGTGTGTGACTCATCTGTACACAAATTATTTTTTCTTTTTTATGTCATTTTTTGTGACAATGTCATAATTACTATCAAGTGACAGTTTAAGTTTTGTATGTAGGTGTGCGGAACTAAACTTGTGTGCACATTTCCCCCCGCAAAAAACGCCAGAAAAATTGTCATAGTAAATTGTCGCTTTGCCCACTCCCTCCGTCCGGTACGGAGGCCGTGTTGCTCGAAGGGCGGTACCGTTCATAAAGTTTTGGGTTTCAAGGTAACTGTAGAAATGCAAAAATCTGCTATTTTATATTTACTTGTGAAAAAGGTTACATCGGAATATTATTTAATAACCTTTTTACTATAATTATGACACTATATCACAGCTAATTGGGACATTTTTATTTTTTTGAGCACAACCCGTTAGTCTGAGTAGGCGACTTTCGCCTTCTAGCCAGTCGCGGGCTGAAACGTGGTATTATTATAAATATCGTCTCTAGTAGGGCACGAGCAACATTATGTGCTTTAAATGGAAAGTATTTCAGAAATTACACTACAATATAGCTATTTTTTAAAATTACATGGTAGTTTTTTTAATGAAACCGTCACAAAAGTATCTTAAAAAATAAAATTATAAACGTGTAGTCACTATCAGCACATACATACAAGCAGCCACACGCTCACACTCACATTCGAAAGGTGATTGGTCGCGAGTTATTATCGAGCTTATAACTATGTAACCGAAGACACACATCGACGAACTTCGTTCTTGAAAGTATCTAAAACAAAAACAAAAAAAAAAAAAACAAAAAAACACCATTGAACTTTTTGTATTAGTAGAAGGACTGAGTACCCATAGTTACTTTTGGCTTAGAAACGGACGGCAATACTTGCTACAGGTTGGCGTCTCGCTCGCACATTTGCAATTGTACCTATAAAAACTACTAAAAATGGGCTTTGGGTTTTATGACCTCAGGCTTTTCTTCTTCTTCTGTTTTATATTATGGCTTCCACAGAAATTTCAGTGATTCTGCCAATGTCCGGTATAATGAGATACTAAGTATCGGTGTTGTACGGTAAAAGTTTTTCCAAGTAGCTTCAAAGATGGCGTATGTTCTTTGATGCCTCGTGGGAGCTTCTGGCGGCAAATCTATACGAGTCCATTTATCAGTCCACTTTAACTATTTATTATATTACTATTATTTTATATTTACAAATTGTTCATAAGCACGAGCATTTATAACACCAAACTACACCAATTTCATTTTGTAAAGTCCACTAAAATCAATTTACAAAAATGACTAAGGCAAACTTCAACTGTACCCCTTGACTTCCCACCACAAACCTCGACCTCAGGGTCTGGCTATGTATATATTTAGTGCTTTCAGAGAACGAAACAAACATGACACCCGCTTTTCATTTTCATCTCTATTAAGTATTTTTGCACTACGCAAAATGGCAGTCCATGCTGAAGCAAAAAACTTGGGTATCCTTAATGCAGTCATCATCATCATTTCGTGTAGGTAACACGGTCAGTCGACCATGCACATCCTGGTGTCAGAGTTCTTCGGAACCGCCTCTCGGCCTCTGACGTGGTTCCTTTAACGACTACCAGATGGCAGCCGGGACCAACGGCTTAAAGTGCCTTCCGAAGCACGGTATCATCTTTCTTATCAGACAATCAAGTAATTCCTGCCTGTAATGTCCTAACCAAACTGGAAACATCTTAACAAAGCATGCTTCCCGTGGGAATCGAATCGAAGTTTGCCTTGTTGACCCGGGGGCCCACGACCCCCAGGTCAACAAGGCAAGCGCCTTAACCACTGGACCACGGAGGCATGCAGTGTAAACAAACAAGAAGTGGCAGTGGGCAGAACACATAGCGTGTAAGCCGATGGCTAATGGGGCAGAAAAGTACCACGTACCAGCAAGCACAGTGTTGGGCACCCACCGACCGAGGTGTTCGGACGACCTGAAAATGGTCGAAGTAAGACGCTGGATACAGAGCTCTTCCAGAAGGAAACGGCTCGAATGCTTTTTTACTCACTTAGTGTTTTTTAAATAAAAACGTGGGATAAGGTAAAGGAAGAAGAAAAAGTGTTTTTTAAATAAAATTATTTTAATACGGTTTTTATCGCGTTTATTACATTATTTATACACCTAACGTTTCGATTGGCTTACGGTGTCTGAAGGTCTTCAGACAGATTTCAGATTCGTCAGACACCGTGAGCCAATACTGCGTACATCCGGAACGTTATCAATAAATATATTAGGCGATAGATTTTGCAGTTCTTATAAAATACTAGACAAATGTCAACTTAGTCTACCTGCGACCACGAACACTGTAAAGTGCTCAAAACGTTAGGTGTATAAATAATGTAATAAACGCGAGAAAAACTGTATTAAAATAATTTTATTTAAATGTGTAACAATCGCGAAAACATAAGAAAACACTCACTTTGTGTTGTTAAAAACTGAAGTACAGAGTACACTGTACCTTGCTACTTTTTGAATTCTCTTTCTCTTTTCCTTAATTCTCGATTAAAAATAAAATTAATTTGGGTAAAAGTATAATTCTGAAATTTGCTGCTGTCTTTGAGTTCTCGATGTGTGTATTCGGTTGATACAAGGGTATCGTGATTCCATATTTTTCTTTCAGTAAATGACAGTCGTGTTTTAGTTTCTTTAAAATATAAAACAAACTTCAGTTGTAAAATCAAAGATGGCAATAGACATATGTTCAAAGATAAAGCTATTCTAAATCGTCTGGAAGCACAAACTATCTGGAATTTTAATACTAATATCTTTGTATCTATTCCTCAGGATTTGTTTGTACTAAGTCTGGTTTGCTAAATGAAAATATGTTACTCCATTTTATGTTTTCAATGGAATCACGACACTTAAAGCTAGAATAGGAATAGATAAGGCTCAAATTTTAAGGATTTTAAACTCTAATTCTAAGGAGAGAAAATATAATTTAGATTTTCAACAATCGATAGAAGATTTTACTAGGCTTAAGATTAGTATTGCCCCAAGTGTTCCACGAAGTTTATTTAGGCAAATCTTACACGCTATAAGGTAAAGGTAAATACATAATATCTATCGAAACTGGTCAAATTTAAGAGTTAGAAATAATGGATCTAGGAATAATCAGAATAGACCCCTAAGAAATGTGAAAGTGACGCAAATACCAATGCATGCAAATGTGTCGCGATACAAGCTCACGCACACATCGACTTGGATACAATTTTCTAAAATTATCCCTGTTCAAAATTCAAACTCTTTCAAATGTTAAACTTATGTTGCACACATGTAATATGAAAGGTTGGCAACAATTGTGAAAACCCCACGCCCCCAAATACCAACACAAGCTCACGCACACAAATACATTAATGATGCATGTAATTACATATTCTTAAATTTTCTCTGTTCGAAATTCAAACTGTTTCAAATGCATGCAGATGCATGCTATTTTTCAAAATTTCCTCTGTTCGATATTTAAACTGTTTCAAATGCGTGCCAATGCAGGACATTTTGAAAATTTTTCTCTGTTCAAAATTCAAACTCTCTAAAATGTCAAACTTATGCTGCACAATAAAACTGTAATGCGAAAGGTTAGTGTCTTCCCCGTCTGACCGTGCCTTTCCGGCGCCTAGGCCATATTATTCCTAGGTCCATGATAGTCATATCACTCTCTATGGACATAACATTAGTTCTCTCAATGCGGGACGCCCATGGTATGCTCAAAAGCGATATAAGTTTTCCGTTTTCCATGACAGCTAATCATTTACTTTTTATTGCCGTTTTAAAACTAAAGGTACCTAATGCAAACATACAGAAAAGGCAAAGATACGGAGCAGATACGGTGCAGGTATGGGAACTATGATAGGATTTTAATCCTTATTGTTATACTCAAAACGACTAAAATCGCAAGAAGATATTTAATGACTCTTCTGACCGAAAGTGGCATCTTGCGGCAGCGTTTTAACTCGCGATGCTGGTCGTTATATGTATGACAATAAGGTTTAAAATCCTCAGTTCCATGTTTGTGCCGTTCTGCGACGCGCACCTTATGTGTTAATTTTACGCCTAAAAGGCGGCAATTTGTGAAAGACAGACACAGAAACCGTCCATAACATCCCATATTTCAGTCCTTTTATTTTTGCCCATAGATAGTGAAATGGCATAGTTAACAAAATAGGTTAAAACGTGGCATGAAATTGTATGAATATGATATTTTTCAATATTCACAAGTAAAAACAGGACAAAACTTTAGTTGTTCACTTGACCTTACATTGGACTTGAATTTCCATTTTTTATTTTAATTGAAATTAAAAAATTAGTTAGAGTTTTATGCCACGTTTATATACTCTAATAAATGTATAAGTATCTACATAATTTTTCTAGATTTAAAGTGTTCCGCATTTTTTGTAAATAGAGAGATTTTATTTTAATTATATAGATATTATGGTTCTTCTAATTAAGGTATAATAAAATAATTACAATCATATGTGCTTATTAATGTAGACAACAATTTTATAATTTATTTGGGATTTATTTTAACGAGTTCATATTGTAGAAATAATCAATTTTAAATTACTACCACCATATTAACTCGAGTAGAATCTATTTATTATTTATATTGAGGTTTTTAAGATATGTCCTGTTAATTAAAACGTGCACCTTATTGTATTTTGATCAAAGTGTTCTGAATATTTCAAATGGCAAATTTTAACAACGCTCGTAGAAAGTAAAAAGATTCTTGCCTCGTGGTCCCATCAAATCAATTCTAATAATCTCAAAAGGAAAGATGCAACGATGATGATGGGAGACGGCGAGGCTGTCAAAAATATAGCTTTTTTATTTGAGGGACCACGAGGCCAGAACCGGTAGACCCATAAGTGGTTCACTCAAGTTTTTTGGGTGTTTTCAGGTAACCAATAAATTGTTTCTCATTAGTAATTTTCATTTGTAAATCTTTTTGATATAGGATATTTTTTTTTTATAGCTAAAATAGTCATCAAACAGGTTTCATTTTTAGTTTTTCTACTCCCATACACCACTTTGCAGAGCATTGTTAAAATTCCAGACTGTTCAGGATTACTTATTTGGAAACTGTGCACGAGAATTCAACCATTAATACTTTGGTAAAAAGGAAGCATATTTTAAAGCATGCACTTTATATTAATGGAACCCTGTCACATTATAACAATAGCATAGTTTCACGTATTGTAAAGAGGAATTTAAAAATGCATAGAGTGACAAGGTTCGAACGAGTCTAAAGATCAACAAGTAGTACTTAATTAAGATAATACTGAAGTATTGCTCATTTTTTCAAGTCTTCATATACACTCACAATTTTTAGTATAAGAATATTCATAATACTAGATCATAAGATTTCATGCATTATTGGGTATCGCTTAAGAATATTAACAAATTCAAATTGTACTTACTTCTTATTTTATTTAAGTAAATAAAGCTACATTCAAAGAGTTTTTTTTAACTATAATAATTGTTTTGGATAAGTTATTTCATTCAGACGCGTTTAAAGTGCGTTTATTTATCCACCATAAGGATTACAAAGAATACTTGAAATAGTTTATCTCGATGACAATGTCGAGATGCGTGCCAAGAATACATGTTTGAACATATTTTGCTTGTAATAATCCTTAGTTTTCAAGGCAGCAGATAAAGTTCGTTAGTGTATTTATTAGCCAACTTCAAACAGTTAAAGACTCACAGTACCAAGCCGTCAATATTTTACACACAAAGTATTTATTATTATTATATTTTGCCTTTCTTATCGCTCAATCATATTGTGTCCTATGGAAATAAAGTTTACATTGAAGTTGATCGACTTTTTGCATCATACATACATTTTGAAATTTATTTTTCTTATATTAAAGGTTATAATAACTCTGGCACATCGACTCATAAAAGACCGTAGTAAGGCATGTTCGCAGACAGATCACACCAAGCACAGAGCTAAAGAAGTTTGGACCTTGCGTCGGAAGCAGAAGATCGACATTTCACCGCCCTTGGTGCGGAGAGGAAGCGCGACGGTTACGTCTCTTTGGCTTACGGATTGCTGTTGCTGTTTCTTCTGTCACCTGTGAAAATATACCGATATAGTATCACTAACAAAGGAGAGTTGCCGTTACGCAGATGACCAGCCGTAAAAACTTAAGAATGAATGCTGTCATACAACACACCGGACAAAATTGTCACCGGGTACTAAATTCGATGCATCACGACTGAGGATGCAAGTGAAAAATGTTCGGATATAGAGGAAGGTATTGTCACATGTCACATCGTGCTACGGAGGGTGTGTTAAGCTCTTAGTCCCCACTATTATCATAAGATGATATTTAATGAATGTCAGCTTTGTCAGATGCCTTAATTTCCCAAAAACGCTAAGAAAAGCTTCACGTTTTTAATTTGAATTCAAAACAGGAGTTAAAAATAGTTCCAAGGATTATCTACGGCTTCGCAGTACAAACTTTAAAAAGATATCTTATTTTTTATATCAAATGATTTTTTTTTGAAAAACACTGGATCCTTAAAATTCATGCTTCTCCTTAACTACTTACAGCAAATTATATATTATTTTTACACAATTTCACTGCCTACTATTCGTGAATAATAAATCAACAATGTTTTTCCTTCGTATTCACCCATGAACATATATTCCGGCCGATACTTAATTCCCATAATAGGGCTGTTAGTAGCTAATTATCTCCAAACTAATGTTCGGGAAATGTTCCTCCGGGACTCTCGCCCGAACCCTGTTTTACTCCAGTGATTAATGGCCATGATATTGATCTGAGCAATTAGTTCCTTGTAATACTGTAGTGAGCAGGGGTTTGTGAAATATACACCGTCAATGATGTGTGTAAAAACTTGTGCAATAGAACTTTTTTATGATATAGTAAGTCAAACGAGCAGGCGGGTCACCTGATGGTAAATTATCACCGCTGCCCATGGACAACTGCAACACCAGGGGTGTTGCAAGAGTGTAGCTGGCCTTTATTTTTCCTCCCCAGACGGTAAGGGGGGATGGGCCCCCGGCTCTCTCACTTACTCAAACGTCGATATCTCGTGAGAATGTGGTACTTCCCCAGACAAGTTGGCCCATTCATGCTACTAGCAAAAGTGACATACATTGGTAGCGCTTTACCAAAACTAAATACTAAAATTAGCGTGTTGATGGGTTAGTTCGTTAAATACGGAATTTAAATAGTGTATGTTCGTCTATACATTTGTATTGATTTTGCTTACGCTGACTGTAGCTATGACCCGTGCGGGTACGGGCGGGGGCTGTGATGCTCGTCTTGGCTTTTCCGCAGACGTGGCTGATGAAGTCGCAGTTGTTGACACTAAGGAGGTTGTTCGCGCTGAAATTAAACAAAAATAAATTATCGATATTTTTACGACTAGTGTCAAACTTGATAATTTTATCGCCTCTGTGGTCCAATGGTTAAGCCGTTTGCCCTATTGATCTGGAGGTCGTGGGTTCGATTCCCACGGGAAGCATTCTTTGTAAAGTTGTTTCCAGTTTGGTTAGGACATTTGCAGACATGAATGACCTGATTGTCTGATAAGAAAAATGATTCCGTGCTTCGGAAGGCACGTTAAGCTGGTGGTCCCGGCTGCCATCTGGTAGTCGTTAAAGGAACCACGTCAGAGACGAAAGGCGGTTCCGAAGAACTCTGACACCAGGGTGTGCATGGTCGACTGACCGTGCCACCTACACGAAATTTATGAAAACTTGATAATAAGATAAAAGAGGAGCCCTTTGGTCTTGTCACTAAACCAAAGGCTCCTCTTGCGCTAACAATGCTTACACGCACTAGAGCATTTATAAAACCAAAGATATTTGATAGCTGGGAGTACTAATTACACTAGAAATTACACACATGAGAAGCCCGATGGCCTAGTGGGAGTAAGCATTGTAAGCTCTTACGCATGCTTAAGTTAAGCAACCCTTGGCGCAGCCCCCGCTTGTACGGGTGACCGCAAGTTGCATAAAAATATCTCAAGCTCCTCCATGCTTCGAAAGGCACGTTAAACCGTTGGTCCAGGCTGTTATCGTTGATGGCAGTCGTTAAGCTATGTCAGACATAATATATACTACCTATAGGCAGCTTGAAAAATCTGACACCAGTGTTGGCCACTTACACACACGAAAAAAAAAATTATACAGCGCCCCCATTTCAATGTCATTTGTCAAGTGCCAAATGATCCTCTCTTCTTTTAAATTATGGCTTCCACCGAGATTTCAGTGATTCTGCCAATGTCCAGTATAATGAGATACTATTGGTGTTGTACGGTATGTGGCATCAAAGATGGCGTAACTTCTTTGGTAGCCTCGTGGGAGCTTCTGATGATAAATCTATACGAGTCCATTTAACAGTCTACTTTAACTATTTCACAAATTGTTCTTGAGCACGAGCATTTATAACACCAAACTACACAAATTTCATATTATAAAGTCCACATAAATCAATTTGCAAAATCGTATAAGGCAAACGACAACTGTACCCCTTGACTTCCCACCAAAAACTCCTCCAAATGATCCTTGTGGCAATTTACACAGTTCTTTAAAAAAGCCTTGGAAAAGCGACTTAGAAAACAGTTGTTTTTGGAAACTACAACTTACTATGGCTGGTAGACGTGGAGGCAGGTGGGGTAGACCTCGGGGGGACAGCAGGGGTGGGGGGCGGAGAACTACATTGAGGTGTTTGCGGTGGAGACTCGCAGTTGTCAGCGGCCGTGGAACACGACGCTCGAGCTGAATCTGATCTGGAAACCAATAATAAAGTCTATAAAATAAAAATTGTTAATTTTGACACTTAATACAAATGTTCCCTTATGTAATATATGTAATATAGTGAACAACCTTAATCAATATGAACATCCCAAAAATGAAGACCGATGCTTTATAAGCACTTACAGGCTGTATTTTGACTGTATATTTTAGGTTATTATACATAGCCCCTAATTAGACCACATAGTCTGTACTTTGGGGTACCAGTAAGTACAAGTATAAGATTACTAAAATCATCATCATCATCATCAGGTCTTTCTAGTCTCCACTGCAGGAGCACGACCCTCTCTGTACTACCAGAGCCATATCTAGCCTGAGTAGTCAGAGGATTTGGCCTACTCTCTCCACGCTGGCTAGACGGGTTGGAAAGGTCTCTTTGATGTTAATAAGCTTTGTTTAGTTTGTGTTTCCTTAGTCGCCTTTTACGACATCCACGGGATGACTTGGAGAGGCCCTATTCTACTCTGCCGGGAACCACACGGCAAAGGTACCTAATCAGTGTAGCGCTGAACTCCAGGATTACCCGTGTCGTGGAGCGCAGCGTCTTCCCCGAAATAAGTTTAATATGGAAAAAAACTTGGAGAAAAACTAGAGGATCTAAAATTTGTAACATATTACTTACTCACTATACTTTATTGCAGTCAGAGGATTTGACCCACACTCATCAATCCTCTGACTGCTCTGGCTAATGTGTCGTCGAATATAATAGTCGCCTTTTACGACATCCAAGGGATGACTTGGAGTGGTCCTATTCTACTCTGCCGGGAACCACACGGCGAACTGTACTACTAAGTACTAACTTGCTGTACTATGCTTATGCTCAAAGCAGTAGACAAATACCTGCTGGGATGAGCCGTGTGACTCCCGGCAGAGTAGAATAGGACCACTCCAAGTCTTTCCGTGGATGTCGTATTTATTAAAGAGACCTCTCCAACGCGTCTGGCCTGTGTGATAATGATGTGTGGAGAGTGTAGGCCAAATCCTCTGATTGCTCAAGCTAATAATGTCTCTGTAAGTACAAAATAGGGTCGCGCTCCTGCAATAGAGACTTAAAAAGACCTGATGATGATGATGAAGAGCGTGCGTTGCTGTAATATGCTTAACAAGCTTAATACCTGCTGGGATGAGCGCGGCGCGTGCGCTGGTTGTCCGACCATCACAACACCGTGTCTAGCGCGTCCAAGGAGCGCAGCAGAGCGGGGTCCCGGCTGCACCAGCGAGCTAGCTCGTCGGGCGTCACCACTCCATCTGCGTTTGTGTCCATCAACTGTAAGAGAAGGAAAAAATTTAAACATTTTCTATAAGGTTTATTTTGTAGACTCAGACCAGAAAGATGCCTCTGAAAAGGTGATGACGGGACTTGGCAATTTTCAAGGAAGCTTAAACTGAAGCTATTGAATGAATGCTTTTATAACGCGTCCAGGGAGCGCAGCAGAGCGGGGTCCCGGCTGCACCAACGAGCTAGCTCGTTGGGCGTCACCACTCCATCTGCGTTTGTGTCCATCAATTGTAAGAGAAGGAAAACTTGAAATAAGTTTTTAAACATTTGTTATGTACTCTTTTTTTTTGGGACATATCACACAAATTGAGCTAGCCCCACATTAAGTGAACTTGTGTCGCAGGATACTAACTCAACGATTCTATATTTTATAACATATACTTATATAGATAAACAGTTTGACCAGAAAAAGAACTGCATTTTACTATCTGTCTGGAAAACCGAAAAAAAATTACAAAGATAGAAAGTGGCCGGGCGTGCGTACCCGATGCCATATCTGCAACCACTGGACAAGCAGTTGAGAATATATGAATAAAAGACACACATTTCATTTCATTTTACACTCAGCCACTGCCACAGCCTGTAGTGCAAGCCAGAAATACTCGCATTAAGGATGCGCTAGTCAGGAACTCGAACTCGTCGGCGCACGTGGCTAATTTGCGTGCTATTTCGCTGAGAAAGAGATAGACTCGGTTTTGAACAGTGCGGAACTATTTACACTGATGTATCGGATATGTGCACATCGGAACTACAGTCTAGTGTGTGCAAACACAAATATTGTTGAAAATCTAAATCACTGTCGTCAAAAAATTCGCGAGTATGCGTTTGGAAGAAGTGTTCTTGTGATAAAAAAGCTGAATGTTTTAATTGAAAGTCAAGTTATTTAATTTTTTTAATAACCAAACTATGCTTGTATGAATTTTGTTTTAAAGATTTTATACTCCTTCTAATTGTGCCCAAAGTTGCGTTAAAATTACGTGTTGAAACGCAATGTTCTGAGACTCATAACTTTTAAAGTACTTATAATTTTACAATTTACGATTCCATATAACGACAATACAAATCGATAGAATTAAAAACTTTAAGCAGACGATACCGAACAACGGAGTCATCACCCTACAGAATTTGTATGGCGAAACACCTGACTAGTGTACCCTTAATGACTGTAAACACTCGCTTGTAGTCGCGCTGCCCGTCCTTTGACTTCCGCACAAAACAACCGACAATCAGTTACAGTGGCATGAGCAGTGATAGCCCGAGTAACCTATTCCCATACACGCACACGCACGGAAGTAACCAATTCCCTGCTCACTTCTCTACCCAAAAAGGCTGAATATAAATGTGGCATAAGACTTACGATATATATTCTGCCACGGGCCACTCGGGATAGTATCTCGAGTAACTCCCATCCATACTCACCACACTTGGCAGACCGGTTGGTGAGCGTACTTTTGTTTGGCTTATCTTGTTTCCGACGCTACTACTCATCAAAAGGTAGGAGTTTGTTAGACTGGGATGAATATAATATTTGCTGGCCATGGAGAACTGCAACACCAGGAGTATGACAAGAGCGTTGTTGGCCTTTAAAAAAACATAGACTCGTTTTTGAAGCTTCCAATGTCGTATAGATTCGGGAATACCGCCGCAAGAAGTTGATTTCTCAGTTCGGTCGTACGTGGCAGGAAGTTTCTGTTGATAGGTATGGTGGTTGACTGCCAGTTATCCAGAGATGAAACTCCAATTTATGTCTGTAAGAACGAAATAAAAGACTCACGGTAAATATTCTGTCAACGTGGTCTTTAGCAGCTCCGCTATGGACAGGGGGCGCAGCCGCTCGTCCTAGCAGCTCGTAGATAGCTTGCACTACTGCTTGCATCTCCGCTCGGGAGATGCGGCCGTCACCGTCAACGTCGTACAGCGCAAACATCCAGGATAGCTTCTCCTGGACTGACCCGCGGGCCACACGAGATAGGATCTCGAGGAACTCCTGGAAAGATGAAAGTAGGAGTTAGTAAGATATTATTTTAATAAGTTATTTGTGTCCCACAGCTGGGCATAAGCCTAATTTGGCTTATGCCCAGCAAGGTCTTTGTTAGTGTCCACTGTAGGAGCACAACCCTGGCTGTTCTACCAGAGCTATATATAAGCCAGAGCAGTCAGAGGATTTGGCCTGCACTTTCCACGCTAGCCAGACGGATTGGACTCTCTTTGATGTTTATAAGCTTTGTTTAGCTTGTGTTTCCTAAGTCACCTTCTACGAAATCCACGGAAAGACTTGGAGTGACTATTCTACTCTGCCGGGAAGCACACGGCAATTTCAAAGTGTACATTCTAGAAATAAAGTGCCAACATTAGAGCACATAAATATAATTTCACACGGTGTTAAGCGAGGTAACTGCGTGGAAACCTGTTATTTCAATTTGAGTTTTGAGCTTGGAGTTTGTTGAATGGATTTATAAATAAATATATACGGACAAATCACACAGATTGAGCTAGCCCCAAAGTAAGTTCGAGACTTGTGTTATGGGATACTAACTCAACTATACTATATTTTATAATAGATACTTATATAGATAAACATCCAAGACCCAGGTCAATCTGAAAAAGATCATTTTCCATCTTGACCTGACCGGGGATCAAACCCGGGACCATCCGTGTCGCAGGCAGGCGTGTTGACCGCTGCGCCACGGGGCTCGGATTTAACCACAAACTACAAATAGACCTGATGATGATGATGACAAACTACGAAGAAAATACTATTACTGGTGTCAGACAATTGCCTCATGTTTTGTCTATGCAATTGTTTTTCGTATGTGTAAGTGGCTAACACTGGTGTCAGATTTTTCAAGCTGCCTTAAGGCATCTGACATAGCTTAACGACTGCCATCAACGATGACAGCCGGGACCAACGGCTTAACGTGCCTTCCGAAGCACGAAGGAGCTCGAGATATTTTTATGCCACTTGCGGTCTCCCATCCAAGTGGGGACTGCACCAGGGGTTGCTTAGCATACGTAAGCGCTCATAGAGCTCATACCCACTGGACCATCGGGCTCCTCATGCAATAGAAACCATAGATACATACGAATGGGGTAAATTTAATTTAAATTAAGTTAGAATTTCTATTAGGGGTCACATCCGTCGTCTCAGCAACAAGAAGTCCACTGCTGGACATAGCGGCCTCCCCCAAGGATTTCCAATATGACCGGTTGGCAGCGGCCCGCATCCAGCGACTTACTGCGACCTTAATCAGGTCGTCCGACAGGGGTCACATAATCAAAGTCAATTGAAGCGCGTGCTATGCCCTTATCCAAAAAGTCAATTTTTTAAGTTAGTGAAATAAACTAGTGGCTCTGAGTAAACTATGGATCACACGAGTCTTATGATAGATATTTTGCTGCTTCGAATTAGTTGACATAATAAATTAAAAATGCATTTTTTTTAACCGACTTCAAAAAAGGAGAAGGTTCTCATTTCGTCTGTATGTTTTTGTATGTATGTTACGCGATAACTCAGTCAGTTATGGATCGATTTTAGTGATTCTTTCTTTTTTCGATAAATAATGCTCCCGAGATGGTCCTATAAAAATTTTGTCCCAATGTATTCAGTACTGTTTGAAAAAACAACAAAAACCCAAAAATATTGTAAGAGTATGCCGTTTGGTTTAAACTTATTTGTATTTTATTCTAAGCGAATCAAGATTATGATAATGAGAACGTTACTCCTCTGTTTTGACTGAACTTCAAAGGTGGTCCTATATTTTTTTATGGAAATGTATCCAGTGCTTTAAGAAAAAATCAACAAAAACCAAAAAACAAGTATGCCGTTTGGTTTAATTTTATTTCTGTTTAATTCTTTCGCGAATCAAGACAAGTTGATGACGACGTTGTTCCTCTATTTTGATCGAACTACCACACCCATCAAAACCTAATTTTAAGTTCCAGTTTGTACAATTACGTATAAGGTTGAAGTCGGTTTTACTTTTTTGTGAAAAATAATTTGATTTTTCCAGGAACGGGTTCTGGCTGGAGCCTACATGACATCAACTTCTCCAAAGGGCCTCTACGTGTTGGACCTATATCCCCACGCAAGCCTTTCAAAGGACCGGGGTAACACCCGTGAGTCTCAGAGAGATAGAAATAGTAATGCAAATTTCAAACCTGTTCACAAATCTTCACGAGAATTGGTCGTAAAATGCAATATGTGGAGATGAACAGCTGGACAGGCATACAAATGAATTTTTGTATACTATTTTCGAACCATCTCACAAAATTTCAAGAGAATGCGTTAAGAAAGCGATTGTAAACTTTCCACAATCGAAGATTGTAAGTCCAGGTCATTATTCCGCTACTATTTGAGCGAACGCAAAATCTCCGAAAGGTCTTTTCGCCAATGACAAATTCTCCGCTTATGGTTCACTGCTAGTTGTGAAAGCGACTGGTTTGGATACGCAAATTGGTAACAAAAGGTAGGTTGTGGTGACACATAGACCACCACGACCTAAAGGTGAAACAAATATTCGGAGAATTTGTCATCGGCGAAAAGACCTTTCGGAGATTTCACATTCGGCGAAATAGTAGCGGCAATGACCAAGACTCGAAAATAGTAGACTCCGCTTATGGCCTGTCAATAAACCTCGCACAATCCTATTGGCAGCCGTTCAGCAATAAACTATGTGAAATGGACCGCTAATGTAAATGTGCTGGCAGAGAGACCGAGACAGTTGTCATATTGAAAAAGAAGGTTACATTTTACTCGACTGATACACCCAGAATGTTTTAGTGTGTGTGTATACATAGGTACATATTTGCACACCTTTTTCGGCGGGATAGACAGAGTCTAATAACATAAGACCACATTTAAAGCGTTGACTGGGCGTATAATAGGAATTTAAAAGGAATTCAAATAGTGATAGGTTGCTAGCCGCATAGCCTATTGCCATGATATTTTAAATATTCGCACATTCCCTCATCCAGCTTCTACTGTCTGTGCGGGAAGAGCGTTTTTTTTTCTCCCAGATAAGCGTGGAAGTACATGTAAGTAAGTTTGTAAGTCGTTCAGCAACAAACGATGTGAAATGGACCGCTAATGTAAATGTGCTGGCACAGAGAGCAGACATTTTTGATATTGAAAATCAAAGATATTTTTTTAAAATTAATTGTATATACATAGCATGTAAGATTGTCTTTTCCATTGTCGCTCCTTATGGCCTGTCAATAAATCTCGCACAATTCTATTGGCAGCCGTTCAGCAATAAACGATGTGAAATGGACCGCTAATGTAAATGTGCTGGCAGAGACACGGAGACATTTTTCATGCATAAAAGAAGTATTATAATATCTTCCACGCTGGCTGGGAGAAAAGAAAAAATTGGCCAAGTGCGAGTTGGGCTCGCCCATGAAGGGTTCCGTAGAAGCAAGCTTAGAATAGCCAAAGACCTCTATAATTTTTCGCCAGCAAACATAACTTTGTTATTCATTAGTGTTTGTATTAATGACAAAGTTATTTTTGCGTTATGACTTTTTAGTTTGTACTTAGTACTTAACTCTGATAGTTTTCAAGATTTTCTTCTACCACTTTTTTGGCATGATTAATATAAATACTCATACCAAATCACAGCTTTCTAGCACTTATAGTCTCTGAGTAAAACCGCGGACGGACAGACAGATAGACAGACATGGTGAAACTATAAGGGTTCCTTGTTTACTACGGAACCCTTAAAACATAGAATATACCAGCTGCTTTTCTTCCCGAACAAACCGTAAAAGCCAGTCAAGGGATTGGGCAAAAATCTAAGGATTAATATCAGTAGGCGATGTGGCTAGCAACCCGTTTCTATTTTGATTCTGTTCTCCACCTTCACGCCCAGTATGATGTTAAATGTGGCCGGGTCCTTCGACCTTCGGTTCGGGATAAAAACTATTGGTTCGGTCTAGTGATGAATGATAGAAATGTCTTTGAATACAGTTCATTTGAGTCCTAGGGTGAGCTTTAGGAAAACTTACCGAGAATTTGTTATTTCTGAGGATTGGATCTTATAGAACTTATCTTTTTCTTCTCAATGATACGATTTTTAAAGCGCGAATATGTACATACAAAATACTTAGTACTTAAATTTTTACAAGGAACAAAAAGTTGTTTTTCGCCCTAAGTGAGGACGCTCAGTCGCTCTGTTTTGGTCACAAGAAAACCTAACGAACCTAACCTACCTTCTGTGACCAATTTTTTTTTTTGACATTCCGTTTGTATAGTATTAAGATAAACAGTTTATAATTTGAAAACGGTCCAACTCCAAGACGACTCTTCATAAAAAGAAAAAATCCACAAAATATTTTAATCCGTGCTAAGCTATTCTAAAGCTCATCCGAGTCCTATTCCCGCAGTGTCGTCAAAACCATTAAGTTGGAATGAAATCCAGTGTTTATGAGCAAAATTCAATTTTCAGTTTGGTATTCCAGCGAAAACTGTGTATTGGAAACATCGGAGATTGGTTCTGATCATAGAAAGAAGGAGACATGTGGCCAAGGGGCTTAGATCAGTGAACTAACGCCACCCCTCATCTTATTTCATCATCATCATCATCAGCAGGTCTTTTTAGACTCCACTCACCAGTTTTCAAATGAAAGCAGGAGCATGACCCTGCTTTCATTTGAATGAAATGATTTATTTACGTGAAACATGGTCAAAAATTTGACACATAATAACAAAGTCCAACATGTCTCGCTATCAAGATGGCATGTAAATATTTATAGTTTATCATAACAATTCACAAAGTCGTCTTCTTATTAATTTTTATTTTATTATTATTAATCCAATCCCAACTAATATTATAAATGCGAAAGTGAGTTTGTTTGTTTGTTTGTTACGCTTTCACGCCATATCTACTGAACTGATCATCGTGAATCATTATTTTGCACACACATAGGTATGGGTACCGAGAAGCACATAGGCTTTATATTACGCGGGCGAAACCGCGGGTAACAGCTAGTCCCAACTAATATTTTAATTGCAAAAATGAGTTTGTTTATTTGTTTACTTGTTTGTTTGTCAGTTTGTTACGCTTTCACGCCGTATCTACTAAACCGATCATCATGAAATTTTGCATACAGATAGGTATGGGTACCGAAAAGGACAAAGGCTATTAGGCGGGTACCAGCTAGTACTAACATATTTGTTGGTCAGATTTACTACAAATAGTAAGACAAATAGGTACTAAATAGTATATTTTTTATTAATATAATATCGCCTTTTTTCTTTAATCTACGTAGCTTCACACTTGGCTGGCTGTTATGAAAAACGCAGATTTGATATTTAGTTTTGATAGGGTTTGTTTTGTAAAAGAGAAAATAGCTTACGAGTAAGTAGTAGTTAGTAGTAAAACATGACCTTGACTTGAATAAAAATCTTTGACTTTGAATTTGAAGCGAAATATAAATTTATCCTCTCCTGCTCCTCTCCAACCCGTCTGGCCAGCGTGGAGAGTGTAGGCCTGTCGGGTCCTACTCACCCAGCTAGTTAGAGTAGGCCCAACATGAATATGAAGGAAGGTATTAAATGCTCAGCGGAGAGAGAGAGTTCAAGAACACAACACAACACAGATAACAGATTTTAATAAGTTTCACACATGCGTTACACAGTTAGTAGTAGTGAATACAATTAGTAAAATAATATTGTAGGGGAGTGCCTGTAAGCTAAGGTCGAGAGATCACGACCAAACTTAGGAAAGGAATTGAATGGAATCAAATGAGTGATGAGGAAGGACTGCGAAGAAGATTTGAATATGGAATTTAAATTGGATTTTTTTTTTTTTTATTTTAAATTTTTTTTTTTGGAATTGGATTTGGAATTTAAAATGAATTTCGAAATAAAAGTGGACAGGATGATGATGATTGGGAAATGAGGTGAAAAGCAAGATGCAGCATGAAGGTTATCATGCGCATCGTTACAGGCCAAATCCTCCGACTACTCAAGCTAATATATGGCTCTGGTAGTACAGAGAGGGTCGTGCTCCTGCAGTGGAGACTAGAAAGACCTGATGATGATGATGATGATGGTGATAAATTTGTCGATTCGAAGATAAGTAGGGTCAACAACAGAATTATTAAGTACTGGCTTTCGCCCGCGGCTTCGCTCGCGTTAGTCTATTCTCCGGCGTGAAAGGTGGCCCATTTCCTTCTCCATACTCCAGACAACTTGTATGTAAAATTTCATAATGATCAGTTCAGTAGATAGGGCGTGAAAGCGTTACCAACAAACAAACTCAGTTTCGCATTTATAATATTAGTTTGGATTAGGATTAGTTGGGATACAGGGTCGTTACTTTAACTAAGGTTTATTCAGAAAGTTAACTAAACGTGCGGGGTGTCTATAGATAGGTCTTTAATAAAAATTATTTATACAAGATTATACTATCAAACATAATGGCAAAAAAAAACACGTTTGTTCTATGGAAGCGCCCCCCCCCCCCCCTCCTTAAAATATTAATTTTACTTTGATTAAATTATTTATTTTTATAGTAAACATACATTTAAACATTCTGTCATTATTTCAAGACACTACCTTTTGCCGTTATTAATATCGAGCAAAAAACGGCAAAGAATCACTTTTTTTTTATTTGAGCATGCCCTAAATATTCGTTTTATTCTATTTTGAGTATTTGTTATTATTAGCGGCAGCAGAAATACATTACTTTGAATAAAATATATGATTAATATATACTGTATATCTATACTCACTCATGCTTGAAGTTATTTTTAATTCACCCACATTCGTTAACTCTTTTCAGCGCGCTAAAAGATTCCTAAAATACAACCTTTTGAGGGAATCTAGGCCACTAGTTTCTTAACCAACCGTACCCACGTTACTATGTACCTATGTTTATTGGAACTTCGTATCAAGAAGATTACAAAATATCTTCGTATATTATGATGAAATTACGTTAAACTGGATATTATAGTTGAGGTGTTAATAGCCTCGAGCAACACGGCTTCCGTACCAAAAGATAATAGTCACGAGAAGTCGAGTGTTTATTAAAAAATAGAGCTTACTGAGTACGAGCATCATACGACGTTGTTCAAACACTATATTTTCAATTACCATAAATTTAATTGAAAAAAATATGACAGTTGTAAAAGGGCCGAGTCTATTAAAAACAGCATTACAATCGAAATTTGATGTCATAAATAAACCTTATTAATAGGAATTGTATTGAATTAAGATTTTTTCGATAACATTTAACTTCACCTGTTTGTTTTTCATGTGTGTAAGTGGCCAACACATGTCAAATGAAATCAAATTACATTTATTTCGCTTTAGGCCCCACAGTAGAAACACTAGCGACGCCAATGATTTTATTCCTGATACTTTACAAATAGAAAGAAATTCAAGAATGTAAATCATATAAGCCTTAGTAAATAACCTGAAGTATTTTTGGAATTATGTTTTAATATTATGAGAATCAGTCATTAAGAGAATTACTGATTACCGCCAGAAACGGCCGTTTTTGGCGGAATCAGTGGTTCTCTTAATTACTTTAATCAAAACGTGTTTCCAAAAATACTTACTTCAGGTTATTTACTAAGGCTTATATGATTTACATTCTTGAATTTCTTTCTTTTTGTAAAGTATTAGGAATAAAATTATTGGCGTCGCTACTGTGCCTCGGGTGGGCCCTTAAGTACAACACTTAGCTGTTGTCAGATTTTTCAAGCTACCTTTAGACATATGACACCCGCTACATTTTAAAATATGCCTGAAAATTTAGTAGTCTAGTTTTAGATGACTTAATTTAATATGTTTCAAGTTTAAACATAGTTTCTTTACACTTTTTTGAAGTTCGTCTTCATTTATGAACTGTATGTCTACCTAACTTCAATGTTAGTAACTAAGTCTCCTAAACTTTGTTCAAACTTAACCTCTTATTTATTTTAATAGGTACCTACTTTAACTTTACATAAACCTTAACTTGTTCAATAATACACAACAACAAAACAACTCTAAAACAAAGTTTGTAATATTTTAACCGAAACTTATATACTTACTAGAACAATTAAGCTTACATATTTTATCTCATCTGGCGGCGCAAGCTCTGGCTAACGCTCTGGCAAGGTTAGTTCCAAAAGTCATCGTTAGGTAGCAATTGTTTTTAAAGACAGGGCAACTACCTGAAAATGGCTTCCTTTTGCGATACGGAGAAGAGAGAAAGAGAATCAGACGTTAGATATCGGACATTATAAATTAGACATTAGAAATTGGACATTACAAATCGGTCATTATAAATCGGGCATTATAAATCAGACATTAGAAATCGGATATCAAATCCGACATACGAAATCGAATGCTAGACATCGGACATTAGAAATAGTACGTTAAAAATAGGACATACGAAATCAGATATTAGAAATAGGACATTAGAAATTGGATATAAAAATCGGACATTAGAAAACTGACTTTAGGGATTGGACATTAGAAATAGAACGTTATAAATAAATAAAATATATACGAACAAATCACACAGATTGAGCTAGCCCCAAAGTAAGTTTGAGAGTTGTGTTATGGGATGCTAACTCAACGACACTATATTTTATAATAAATACTTATATAGATAAACATCCAAGACCCAGGTCAATCTGAAAAAAGTCATTTAGAAACAAGACATTCAAAATCAGACATTAGAAATTGGATAAAAGAAATTGAACATTAGAAATCAAACTTTAGCAATATAAAATTTAGAAAAAAACTTTAGAAATTGGACATTCAAATCCATAATTTCATAACCATCATTATTATCCAAGCGTATTCCCGGTTGCATCCTCATTAGAAGATCTCTTACTTTATAAACCATTTGGGTAAGTAAGGTATGGGCAAAATAAGAATAATAATGCGTATGGGGTAAGTACAAAATAACCCGAAGGTTAGACGAGCTTCCGATTTCTAATCGACCCCTAAGAAGGTAAGATAAGAAGATTATTAATATGTATAACCTAAAATATTTTTAACAAAAAACAATAACCGACTTCAACCCTATAAATTTATTTTTATAAGCATAAGAATAAAATGGAAATTAGTGTAAACCAAACGGCATTACTGTATATCTTTTTTTGGTTTTTGTGTATTTTTTCAAAAAACGCTCGACAAATTTCGATAAAAATTGAACGGGACCATCTGTAAAGTATTTATTACCTATCAAACAAAACAAGAATTTCTTAAATCGGTCCAGGGTCTTCGAGAAATCGGGGCACATACATAAAATAATTTAAGATATTTTTAACAAAAAACAAAAACCGACTTCAACCCTATCAATTTATTTAAATAAGAGTAAGAATAAAATTTAAAAAAATGTAAACCGAACGGCATGCTCGTAAAAATTTTTTTGGTTTTTGTGTATTTTTTAAAAAAACGCTCGACAAATTTCGATAAAAATTGAATGGGACCATCTGTGAATTATTTATTACCTATCAAACAAAAAAAAGAATATCTTAAATAGGTCCAGTTGTCTTCGAGAAATCGGGGTACATACATAAAAAAAAAGATTACGACGAATTGGGAACGTCCTACTTTTTTTTGAAGTCGGTTTAAAATACGGGTCGCTCACGTATGAAGTCGGCTACAGCCCACACGTTTCGACCTCTTCCCATCATCATCTCAGACATCGTGCGAGCGTCTCGGTTCATATTCGCCCTGTGGAAGACCTCCGAATGAGGTCGAAACATGTCGAGCTGTATCTGACTTCATACGTGAGCGACCCGTATCTTACTTATTTATTTATTGAATAGTGCACACACAATATAATTATGATTATTACGATAGGAACATGATCTGGTTGTAAAGCCAAATAATTTGTACACTTAGCATGCATGTGTTAATATGACAAGAAAACATCGTGTAGAGAATAAAAACGGTACTAGGAAAAGTTAACACAAAAACTAAAAAAACAAAAACAAAATGGTTACAAAATAGTATAATGTTACATATTAATAATGTTCTTATCTTATCTTCTTAGGGGCCGATAGGAGTCGGAAGCTCGTCTAACCTTCGGGTTATTTTGTACTTACCCCATACCTTACTCACCCACACGATGATTTCCGAAGAAGGATTGCATGAGCTTCAGGATATCACCTGGTGCGTAGTGCCTTTAGTCCTCCAGATCAGCTTAAGCCGATCCAAACTCCAAACGCTTTTCAGCCAAAGAGTCACAGTAGCACAAAATGTGTCTCATTGTCTCCTCCGATTCCTCACATACTCTACATAGAGGGCTCTCGACAATTTTCAATTTGAAGAGATGACTGTTATTTTCGAAGTGTCCGGTCAGGGCTCCCATTAGAAATCTTGTCTGTTTTCTGTTATATTTACAGAACCTTTTGTGCCACCTGGCGTTGTCGATACCAATTGTCTCCTTGGAGTGTATGTGTCGTGTAGGTATATTAATAATGTTAATATCACAAATTAGTTTTAATATAGATCTCATACTTACCTCAAAATTAACCTTCCCACTCTGCTTGTGTTTGATTGTGTTAAAGACGTAGTGGGCATACTGCGTCGCATCTGCAACAACAAATCATCATCATCATTAGGTCTTTTTTGCACCACTGCAGGGGTATGACCTCTGTACTACCAGAGCTCTGTTATAGCCAGAGCAGTCAGAGGATTTGGCCTACGACCTACACGCCGGCCATACCGGTTGGAGAGGTCTTTTTGATGTTTAAAAGCTTTGTTTAGCTTGTGTTTCCTAAGTCATCTTCTACGACATCCACGGGAAGACTTGGAGTGGTCCTATTCTACTCTGCCGGGAACCACACGGGCTGTGCATGTTTTCTTAGCTTTGTTTCCTAAGTCACCTTCTACGACATCCACGGGAAGACTTGGAGTGGTCCTATTCCCGGCAGAGTACTGCCGGGAACCGCATGGGCTGTACATGTTTAGCTCGTGTTTCCTAAGTCACCTTCTACGACATCAACGGAAAGACTTGGAGCGGTTCTATTCTATTCTGCTGGGAACCACGCGGTAGATCCTGAAAGTGTAACAAAGAAACAAACTCACTTTGATCATCATCATTCCCCTGGCGCATTCCCTATTCGGGGTCGGCCCTCCTGATACGTGATCGCCACTGGTTTCGATCTTGATTCATTGCTGGTGTTAGTCCTAGCGTCGTCATGTCTTTGGAGATGGTTCCGGTCCAGTTAGTTAAATAAATATATTGGGGACATATCACACAAATTGAGCTAGCCCCACAGTAAGTTGTGAACTTGTGATAGGTACTATATTTTATAATATATACTTATATAGATAAACATCCAAGACCCAGATCAATCTGAAAAGATCGTTTTCCATCATGACCTGACTAGGGATCGAACCCGGGACCCCCGTGTCGCAGGCTGGCGTGGTAACTACTGCGCTACGGAGCTCGTCAAAAAGTTGGCGGGCGACCTCTGCCTCTCTTGCCCTCATCTTTATCCATGACTCGTCTCGTCATGTGGTGTTCATCCCTACGCATTACATGGCCATACCAACGCAGCCCCATACCAACGCAGCCATTTCGCATTTATAATATAAGTTTGTTTGTTTTTCGTATGTGTAAGTGGCCAACACTGGTGTCAGATTTTTCAAGCTGCCTTAAGGCATCTGACATAGCTTAACGCCTGCCATCAACGACGACAGCCGGGACCAACGGCTTAACGTGCCTTCCGAAGCACGGAGGAGCTCGAGATATTTTTATGCCACTTGCGGTCACCCATCCAAGTAGGGACTGCACCAGGGGTTGCTTAACATACGTAAGCGCTCACAGAGCTCACACCCACTGGACCATCGGGCTAATATAAGTTGAGATTCACAGATCCTAAAATCTGTGTTGCGATTAGTGGTCGCTGTTATCAAAATCACCAGTCACCTAAACACTTGCACTAGTGCTGGTCTTCGAACTGTCAGAATGATAACTTAATACTTTTGTCAATGAACTCACCTCCAAGTGGGAAGAATTGTGAGAAGATGTGTTTGAAGGCTTCTTCATCCACCACGCCTGATGGACACTCCTGCAAATAGAAGATACAATTTCATTGTGAATGAAACATTTCGCTTCTTAATGTTATTTGTTCGTATATTTTTATTTATTATTGATTATTGTTTTTGATCGCCGTGTGGTCCCCGGCAGAGTAGAATAGAACCACTCTAAGTCTTCCCTTGGATGTCGTAGAAGGCGACTTGGGAAAAACGAGCTAAACAAAGCTTATAAACAGCAAAGAGACCTCTCCATTCTCCAATCAGTCTGGCCAGCTTGTGTTGACATTTTTATAATTTAAATAACAAAAATTAATTAATAATTATTGATGGTAATATTATTATTATGGCCACCCTCAATATTCTCGGTATAAATACAATCGTCATCCCCACTCTCTCTCTCATTTCGATTTACGCTGTGGTAGGAGACAGACGTTATACCATCCTTGTTATAATTTTGAATATACGTTCTAACGTATTTATTTAATCTATTTTTATTTTCTCTCGCCTATTACCCTATAAAATCTATAGCTTGAAGAGTGTAGGCCAAATCCTCTACTGGCTAATATATGGCTCTGGTGGAACAGACAGGGTCGTGATCACCGAGATTTTACTTGGTAGACTTTTACCCTGCCCTATTGTACTCTTACTATTATATATCGTCGCTTCATTCTTCAGATATAATATACACATGTAGTCCTTTTTACCTACTGGCAACACTTCGCACGTTTAGATTAAAAAATAAAGTAAATCAATTGATCCCCACTCCCTCCACTTAGGGGCAGACGTCGCTGCGACTTGTCATTCTTTTTGCGTGCGTGGCAACAAGCACACCTTTCCTACGAACGTTTTTCAATAATTTTGTTTAATTAATTTTAAAATAAGAAGAATAAAATGCCTAAACGAAGTGCTGCTGAAAAAATAGAATATTACAGTGAAAAAATTAAAAAGTTGAAACGTAAAAGTGATAAAAAGCGGCGTGTGATTATTTATTCTTCTGATTCGGAAGAAGATTCCGGTAAGTGGAAAAAACTATATGATTATGTAAGTGAATACTCGTTCGTCATCTCTCGAACAATAAATGTCTTTAAGCTATCCTGGAGGTCAACTGCGGGTTGTCACGAAGGTTTAGCATGACATCAAATAACCTGGAGGTTGACTGCGGGTCAACACGAGGGTACTTAACATATTAACGCTTCTTGAGCACTAATATGCTATTTTTCTTGGTCAGATCACGAGCCACAACGGGAAGTAGAAAACGATGCACCATCGCAAGTATCACTGTCTCCGGTTTTCCCGCTACCACCACCGACAGCACCGTCTGCGCAACCGCCGTCTCCTTCTCACGTGCCAGCCAGCGAAAGTTTACCCCCGTTGCAAGACGAAAACGAGATCAATGAGCTTCAAGTCGACCCCGAGTTACTGCAAGCCTTAGGTGATGCAGCCGAAGAAGCACCAGTTTACGGCCCAGATATAAATAAGAACTTGGCTCAACGCTGGCTTCCTATCTTGAAGAAAGGCTTACAAACGGAAGCTAAAGAAAAGCTTTTAAAAGAGCACTCTTTTCCCGATAATTGCCGGCTATTGAGAGCACCCGTCTTAAACCCGGAAATATCAGCTGCTGTAACTGAAATAGTCAGGGGCCGTGACAAAAAGCTGCAAACAAAGCAAGACCAGCTTGGCCTTGGCATAACTGCCATTAACAGGGCCATGTCGATATTGCTGACCGGTGATGATAGAGTGCAAGCCATGAAAATTCTGTCAAATGGCTGCCGTATTCTTACTGACCTTCACCATACTGAAACGCAATTGCGAAAGAAACTTATCACTCCTGGACTGGACAAGGCTTTTCTTACGGTGATCCAAGATCAAGAACGGGACGAAAGCCTTTTTGGTAATGCTTTATCAGATAAGATCAAAGCTTCCAAGACTATAGAGAGACACGGCCTTCAGATCAAAAAGCCTACCAATCCGAAGCCGTCCACTTCAAATGCTTCAGCGACGTCCGCTACTTCCCGCTTTCAGGGAAACTGGTCCGGCCCTCCCCGGTCCCAGCAGTCGAACAGGGGGGGGCGCACAACTGCCTACAGAGGTCATTATCGCCGTGCCCGTCCAGCATCGCCGCCTCGGAGCACGCGCACAGCGAGTTCGACGTCGACTGCCAGCACCAAGCGTGCCCGAACATCGTCCCGGAAATAGCTGAGGTACATGCCGGTAGATTGCAACATTTTTATACTTGTTGGTTATCTATTACCAAAAATCCAGTTATTTTAGATTGGATTCGTAATGGTTACCGCATACCTTTTAATCAAAAAGTAATGCAAATTAATATACCTCCAAATAATTTTTCAGCCAGTGAAAAAAAGTCAAGTCTCATTAGCTATTTCTAGACTATTAGAATTAGGAGCTGTAAATATATGTAAACCTCACAGGAATCAGTTTATATCAAATATTTTTTTGGCACCAAAATCAGATGGCTCTTTCAGATTTATTCTTAACTTAAAACGGTTAAATAAATTTATTTGCAATTCACATTTCAAGATGGAAGATTATAGAACGGCATCAAAATTAATACCAAAAAATAGCTTTATGGCAACCATTGATCTTAAAGAGTCTTATTTACTAGTTCCAGTGGCGGTCTCTCATAGAAAATTCTTGAGATTTCAGTTTGAAAACGAAAATGGTCACACATTAACGTACCAATTTAGAGCCATGCCATATGGCTTGTCCTCGGCCCCTCGAACTTTTACAAAAATAATGAAGGTAGTTGTGGGTGCTTTCCTTATTATTATTTAATTCTATTCATACAAACATACATCATCATATATACATCATCAATCATCATACATAATCATCACCCAACAATATTTTATTATCCATATATACTAGCATACAAATATTCATACAATGCCATACATACATCTATCTTTCATTTATTATTCCCATTCATACATCTTACATACAGACAGATAAAATAATACACAAGCGTCACCGCGGGCAACTCGTTGTATGCGGTGAGGAATGCGGCCGCCACCACATTCGTATAGCTATAGGTAGGCTGCGCGTGCGCCAGCCGCCTGGCCGCTAACGCTCGGTCACACAACCAGTCGGAATCTCGCAGTGCGACGCGAAGCCTGTGTCGCTCGTAGCCTTGCCGTGCGCTTTAACCGCTAAGCTTGTGACGCCGCGTAAATACTTACCTGTTGTTTTTCACCGCTTACTCTGTAATCCTTCTTAGAACTTTCTTCTTTCTATCTTGTGCTATATCTTGGACTGTGCTTTCTTCTATTGTACTTACCTGGACTTTGTGCTTCGCTGTAAATACCTTCTGTCTTTAAATATATCGGCTTTTGTGGACTTATCGCATTATTATTACATCACCATCCCCTCAGTGGTGACCCTAGGATTTATACTTGAAGACTAGTATAACAACACGATGAGCAGTCGAAGTGGAAGTGATAGCGATACCACCGTGAACAAAAAGCCACGCTCTCGTAAAGTGAGGGCGGAAGGTACGTCAACTACGCAACCAGCAACATTTACCACAGTAAAGATACCTCCATTTTGGCCCGAAAAACCGGCAATTTGGTTCGCACAGGTAGAATGCCAATTCGCTATTGCAAAAATCACTGACGATGCTACTAAGTTCTTTCACATATTGGGTTCGCTGGAAAGAACGTACGCGGCGGAGGTTGAAGATATTTTAGTAGGTACGCCCGACTACACCCGACTCAAAGACGAGCTGATTAAGCGACTTTCCGTATCTCGTGAGAACAAAGTAAAACAGCTACTCATGCATGAAGCGCTAGGAAGTCGCAAGCCTTCGCAGTTTCTACGCCACCTGCGGCACCTTGCAGGTCCAGAAGTACCAGAGGACTTTATTAAAACTATCTGGACAAGCCGTCTGCCGACAAGTATGCAACCTATCGTAGCGTCTCAATCAACCCTGTCCCTCGATGCCCTAGCAGATCTCGCCGACCGCATCAATGACATTGCCCAGCCCGCAGCCCAAGTTGCAGCAGCCACAGCAGCATCTTCACCCATCAGCGAGCTGACACGTCAAGTATCGGAACTGACAAAGCAAGTTAGTGCATTGACAGCCCAGGTCAACGGTCGATCTCGGTCCCGTCAGAGACAAGACAGAGGAGGACGCGAACGATCATCATCACGCAGGTCGAGTTCAAATTATAGAAAATTCCCTGTGTGTTGGTACCACTTCAAGTTCCAGTCACAAGCCAGGAGGTGTATCCAGCCATGCGACTTCAAGAAATCGGAAAACTCCGCGGGCAGTCAGTGATGGCGACCGACGATTGCCACAGCCAGACCGGTCGCCTGTTCGTCACTGATCGTGCGTCAAATATAAGATATTTAGTGGATACCGGGAGTGATTTGTGTGTGTACCCAGTGTCCGCGTGTAGTGAGCCTCGTAGCAAAACTACTTATCAACTCAGTGCTGCTAATGGTTCTGCCATTGATACGTACGGTTACATACAACTAAAATTAAATTTAGGGTTACGTCGCGATTTTCCATGGCGTTTTGTCGTAGCCGACGTCACAAAGCCAATTATAGGAATTGACTTTCTTGAATATTACCGACTTATGGTCGACGTAGGTAACCGAAGACTCATCGATGGCACAACTAATATTAGCACTGTAGCTTGTACTGTTAAACCTAGCATAGTATCGAGCGTCAAGATCTTGACTGGTTTTTCTCACAGTAACTCTAATAGATATCTTGCAATTTTAGATCAATATCCTGAGATTACACGCCCCGCCGGTACTCCGAGTCTCGTTAAACACCACACTACACACCACATACGTACCACTCCAGGTCCTCCAGTTTCATGTCAGCCGCGAAGACTTGCTCCTGAAAAACTGAAGATAGCCAAACAGGAATTTGAGGTAATGCTAGCCAATGGTACAGCTCGTCCGTCAGACAGTCCCTGGGCATCGCCTCTCCATCTGGTATCGAAGAAGGATAATGGTTGGCGCCCCTGCGGGGATTATCGGTTGCTCAACGCACGCACCATACCTGATATGTATCCTATCAGACATATTCACGATTTTTCCCACCACTTATCTGGTTGTAAGTACTTTTCAACAATAGATTTAGTTAAGGCTTATAATCAGATCCCTGTGGAAGAGCAGGATATTCCCAAGACGGCCATTACCACACCTTTCGGTTTGTACGAATTCCCGTTTATGGGATTTGGTCTTCGAAACGCAGGCCAAACCTTTCAGAGGTTTGTTGATGAAATGACCCGTGGCCTTGATTTTTGTTACCCATTTTTGGACGATTTCCTGGTGTTTTCCAGGACTCAGGAGGAACACGAAAGTCATTTACACCAAATTTTCACCCGCATGAGAGACTACGGCGTTTTAGTCAACACTGCTAAATGTGTTTTCGGTGTGAATGAGGTAACATTTCTTGGCTACACTATTTCCGAAACCGGCACCAAACCTCTGGAAGACAAGGTCCAGGCGATCGTGAATTTTCCCGCTCCGAGAACGGTAAGAGAACTCAGACGATTTTTGGGTATGGTGAATTTTTATAGGCGATTTATACCTAATGCCGCAAAAATCCAAGCACCCTTAAATGCCCTTCTCGTCGGAGTAAAAAAACCCTCACAGCCAGTAGACATCAGCGGAGATTCGCTACAAGCTTTTGAGGACTGCAAGAAAAGCCTTTGTACAGCAGCTCTTCTCTCACACCCTAAGCCTGGTGCTAAATTAGGACTCGTCACTGACGCTTCTGACATAGCGATAGGTGGAGTTCTACAACAGTTACAGGATGGACACTGGCAGCCTCTAGCATTCTTTTCGCGTAAGTTGAGCCCCTCTCAAAGGAAATACTCACCATATGATCGAGAGCTCCTTGCAATCTATGAGAGTATAAAGTATTTTCGTCATATGCTAGAGGCTACCCACTTTACGGTGTATACTGATCACAGGCCGCTTTGTTATGCATTCCATCAACGGAAGAGTAACTGCACGCCTCGTCAGTACAGGCACCTAGACCTGATATCGCAATTTACCAGCGATATACAGCACATCTCAGGCCGAGACAACATGGTGGCAGATACTCTTTCGCGGGTGGAAGAATTACAAGCACCTGTTGATTTGGAAGTATTGGCACACTCCCAATCTACCGATCCTGAACTCGCAGATTGTCTTAAAGGTGAGAGCTCCCTTCGTCTTGTTAAACGGGATATTCCTGGCAGTCGAAATGCATTGTACTGCGACGTCAGTACGCCGACAGCCAGGCCTTTTGTCCCTAAGAGCCTACGCAAGCAAATATTCAACTGTTTGCATTCCATGAGTCATCCCGGTGCTAACGCTACTGCTCAACTCATCGCAGATCGTTATGTTTGGCCACATATGCGCAAGGAGTGCCGAGATTGGTCTAAGGCGTGTTTAACCTGCCAGCGCACTAAGGTAACTAGACATGTCGCATCGCCATTGGGCACACACGACTTACCTTTAGCGCGTTTTAAATACGTCCATATAGACCTGATCGGACCCTTACCTCCATCCGGAGACTATCGTTATTGCTTGACAATCGTCGATCGCTTCACGCGATGGCCGAAAGTTGTCCCCCTAACGAATATCTCCGCACATACGGTGGCCCAAGCATTCATATCGTGCTGGGTATCCCGATTCGGCTGTCCTACCGATATCGTCACTGATCAAGGCAGACAGTTCGAGTCGGAGCTGTTCCAACAGTTGTCAAAAACCATAGGTTTTAAGCATCGCAGGACCACAGCATACCATCCGCAGTCTAACGGTCTGGTTGAGCGTTTCCACCGGCAGCTCAAGTATGCAATTACTTGCCATTCTGATCCTAACTGGACGGAATCACTACCGTTCGTGTTGCTAGGTATCAGGACCGTTTTCAAAAAGGACCTAAAATCATCGTCAGCGGAGCTTGTATACGGAGAACCTCTTCGGCTCCCCGGTGAATTTTTTGACAAAAGTAATACTGTGCAGACCACTGATATTACTGATTTCTCAGCCCGCCTACGGTCTTTGGTCGAAAACATTCGTCCTGTACCTACGCAACACCATGCTTCCCCTAAAATATTCATTTTTAAAAGTCTTGCTACCTGTAGTCACGTTTTTCTTAGAGAAGAAGTACTACGTGGTGCATTAAAACCTGCTTATACCGGCCCCTACGAGGTTATCAAGAGGGATCCTAAATTTTATAAAATACGTGTCAAAGGTAAGGACGTGACAGTATCCGTCGACCGCCTTAAGCCGGCCTTCATGCTGTCCGACGACGATGTTGACCATACCAATCACCAAGCAGATTCACAGGTAACACATCCGCAACTTTCACATCAACACTCACCACCACCTCCAGAGGTCGTGCGTACAACAAGATCGGGACGTCGGGTAAGGTTCCCTGACTATTATCGCCCGTAGACACGGTCTCTGGAGGGGAGTGATGTGGGTGCTTTCCTTATTATTATTTAATTCTATTCATACAAACATACATCATCATATATACATCATCAATCATCATACATAATCATCACCCAACAATATTTTATTATCCATATATACTAGCATACAAATATTCATACAATGCCATACATACATCTATCTTTCATTTATTATTCCCATTCATACATCTTACATACAGACAGATAAAATAATACACAAGCGTCACCGCGGGCAACTCGTTGTATGCGGTGAGGAATGCGGCCGCCACCACATTCGTATAGCTATAGGTAGGCTGCGCGTGCGCCAGCCGCCTGGCCGCTAACGCTCGGTCACACAACCAGTCGGAATCTCGCAGTGCGACGCGAAGCCTGTGTCGCTCGTAGCCTTGCCGTGCGCTTTAACCGCTAAGCTTGTGACGCCGCGTAAATACTTACCTGTTGTTTTTCACCGCTTACTCTGTAATCCTTCTTAGAACTTTCTTCTTTCTATCTTGTGCTATATCTTGGACTGTGCTTTCTTCTATTGTACTTACCTGGACTTTGTGCTTCGCTGTAAATACCTTCTGTCTTTAAATATATCGGCTTTTGTGGACTTATCGCATTATTATTACATCACCATCCCCTCAGTAGTTATAGGCTATTTAAGATCTCGTGGTTTCCAGTCTGTAATTTATTTAGATGATATTTTGTGCATTGGTAATAATTTTGAAGAATGCTTAGAAAATGTCAACGAAACTCTTCGTTTACTAGAATGTTTAGGCTTTGTCGTTAATTTTGAGAAAAGCCGCCTTACACCAAAGCAATGTTGTAAATATTTGGGCTTTATGTATAATTCTACGGATATGACAATATCGTTACCTCCCGAAAAGCGAAATAATATATTAAAATTAGTCGAAAAATTTTCTTATCTACCTTCATGTTCTATTAGACAGTTTGCACATTTAATTGGGGTTTTAACATCTGCATGTCCAGCTGTTAAATACGGTTGGGTGCACACTAAAAAGATTGAGAGACAAAAATTTCTTGCGCTCAAGGTAGATCAAAGATATGAGTCTAAATTCAAGCCTGGAAAAGATATTTTACCAGACCTAAAATGGTGGAAAAATACTATTCTTACAGTATCAAATTGTTTTGAAGCTCCAAATTATTCAATAGAAATTTTCACAGATGCCTCAAAATCTGGCTGGGGTGCATATTGCAATCAAAACCGCGCTAGTGGAGGTTGGAAGGATGACGAACGCAATTTCCACATAAATTACTTAGAGTTACTTGCTGTTTTCCTTGGATTAAAGTATTTTGCTCGTGATTTGTCCCATTGCAATATATTACTTAGGGTCGACAACACAACAGCTATTAGTTATGTCAACCGTGGAGGAGGGATCCAGTTTCCTCATTTAAATAATCTAACAAGAAACATATGGCAGTGGTGCGAGGAGCGAAATATTTGGATATATGCGTCATATATTAATACCAAAGATAATATCGAAGCTGACCAGGAATCGCGGAGAAATAATCCAGATATCGACTTACAATTGTCTGATTTAGAATACAGAAAAGTGACCAAAACCTTTGGAGACCCAATTATTGACCTTTTCGCTTCCCGCACTAATACCAAATGTAAAACATACGTTTCTTGGAAACCCGATCCAGATGCTTGGGCAGTAGACGCGTTTACTCTAAATTGGCGTTCAATGTTTTTTTACGCATTTCCTCCTTTTACAATGATTCTAAAATGTTTGCAAAAAATAATAAGTGACAAAGCAGAAGGAATTTTAATTTTTCCTAATTGGCCGTCACAGCCCTGGTTCCCACTGCTAAAAAGCCTTCTCGTTACTGATATTCTTTATATGCCTAATGTCAAAATGGCCTCGTCTTCTTCCAGGACCTCTCAGCCAATGGTTACCCTGGGTGCGGCAGTGCTCTCAGGACGGCGTTTGTGACAAGGGGAGCTCCAATACATACGCTAGATTTAGTGCTCGCGTCCCTTTCCAAGAACACCCTACTTCAATATAACGGAACGTTTAAATTATGGTGGCATTTCTGCCTTTCTAACCATATAAATCCCTACCGTTGTAAGATCTCATCCATAATGACATTTCTCACAGAACAATTTAACAAAGGTGCTGCTTACGGCACCTTAAATAGTCATCGCTCAGCCCTATCTTTACTGATAGGAAGTGATTTAACGAATGATGACCTTATAAAGCGGCTGCTTAAGGGAGCCTATAAATTAAGACCCGCTTTACCTAAATATTCTTTTACGTGGGATCCACAAGTTGTTTTAAATTTAATTGAAAAGTGGACTCCTAATAGACAGTTACCTTTAGAAAAAATAACGAAAAAGTTAGTCATCTTGTTAGCTCTGTGTACAGCGCATCGAGTGCAAACGTTTTCCTTAATAAAAATAGAGAACATTCGTATCCGCCCTTCAGGAGTAGTGATAGGTATTACTGACATCATTAAAACCTCGGCTAACGGTCGCGATCAACCAGTTTTATGCTTAAATTATTTTAATGAAAATAAAGCAATCTGCCCAGCTACGATTATAGAAGACTATTTATATGTTACTCAAAGTATTAGATCTGCAGTGACAAATAATTTGATTTTAACATTTAGGGCGCCACATAAGCCAGCTACTGCTCAATCCATTAGCAGATGGATTAAGCAGGTGCTAGGGGAAAGTGGCATTGATGTGTCCACTTTTAGCGCACACAGTACACGACATGCTGCCACTTCCACGGCACATGTCTCCGGTATTTCCTTGGATACAATTCGAAAGACGGCAGGTTGGACTAGCAAGTCGCAGTCCTTCGCCAAATATTATAATCGCCAAATTTTGGACGGTGAAGATTTTGGTAGATCTGTCTTAATGCCTAAATAGTTTGATTGTAGGAGTAAATACTGATTAATTTTCTTTTGTTAATGAGCCTTATTTTGCTTAACATAATGTTTAACAGTTATTGATGTACCTATGTGATCAGTGTTAAATATTAAAATTTATTTACTATATTATATATTAAACTAATTTCACAAATTTTGCTGTTTTCTCTAAACATCTACATGTGTATATTATATCTGAAGAATGAAGCGACGATATATAATATAAGATCAAACGAACTTACCAAGTGAAGTTCGATCGATATTATATGAGTACGCTTCATTCGAAGATATAATCACCCTACCCGCCCTAAACCCTTAGCAAAATTTTGTTTCTCTTCTCTAAAGAATGACGAGTCGCAGCGACGTCTGCCCCTAAGTGGAGGGAGTGGGGATCAATTGATTTACTTTATTTTTTAATCTAAACGTGCGAAGTGTTGCCAGTAGGTAAAAAGGACTACATGTGTATATTATATCTTCGAATGAAGCGTACTCATATAATATCGATCGAACTTCACTTGGTAAGTTCGTTTGATCTTATATTACATTACATTAATATATAAAAAATCGGCCAAGTGCGTGTCGGACCAGGCGCAGTGAAGGGTTCCGTAGTTGCGAATGACAACTTTGAGTTCACACTCGCACATCACAATTTCACGACCAAAAACATGTAACAATGAAAATATATGAAATTTCACATTTTCGAGTACATTTTATAAGTTGGTTGCCTATAACTTTTTATTTTGTACTTAGAACTCAGCTCTGATAGTTTTCCTTTCAAATTCAGTATATATACTACTGCTGTAATTTTTTTTCACGTATCCATATATAACCTCTAACAAATATTTCGGAAACGGATCCCTAAATCGAAAAATGGTGTTCTCAACCTCACAATATTTTTTGAAGACCTATCTAACAATACCCAACACGATGGGTTTGTATAGAAAAAAAAATATTACTCCCTCTTTACTTGTTTGGGAGCTACCCTAAAAATTTTTTTTTTCAAGATTTTCTTCTACCACTTTTTTTCCATGATTAATGTACATATCCATACCAAATTTCAGCTTTCTAGTACTTATAGCCTCTGAGTAAAACCGCGGACGGACAGACAGACAGACAGACAGACATGGCGAAACTATAAGGGTTCCTAGTTTACTACGGAACCCTAAAAATCATGTAGTTCTGAATTAGTGCAAAGTTGTGCCTTATTTTGACTGGCCTAATCCGGTTGATTTGCTTACCTGTTTGAAGCCGCGGTACATAAGCTTAATCTCGTGTCTGGTGAACCTCGTAGACCTGGCCAGGGCCCCCAGAGGCTCGGGGCGGTGGCGCGCGGTCCCATACTCCGACTCCTCACACTCCTCCTCTGTAACAAAGAGAAAAGAGCTTTAATCAAGGTTTCTAGTAAAGAAATACGACTGTTCAAAAACTTAGCTACTAGTATTTTATCTGCGATTTCACTTGCGTTTAATTTTGCCTTATGAATTTGCAAATATTATTTCAATTATTTGTTTTTAACTTGTTTTCTTGGACCTCTGTGTTCAAAAATCTGATTCACAGATTAAAATACAGTGTATCATGACCATCGACATACATCGTGCAACGCATAAAATCTGCAATTTGACATTTCATGCTTAAATTATGCAACGTGTTTCACCCGATAACGGTAGATATATTCGATTATCGTCATTTGTATTCTCTGATTTACATATTTGGCCTCTGATATTGTCATATATCTGTATGGCACATCTGTCTGTGTCCGATATGGGATACATACGTAAATTTTGTTAAATGTAGACGAATTAGCTTGGAAAAACTTTTAATTTATTTATTTATAGTATACTGGCAAGCATAATATGTTTGAAGAGCCTTTGATACTATCTTGACACCGTCATGCCTTTATTTCAATGATTAAAAACTGGCCAATTTTCCAATGCTTGTGTGCGTGATAGCTTTGTGTTATCACATGTGTCCTGTCAATTTATGGCCTCAAAATCCGTCAAATTTGTACTGTGTGTGTGCGCGACACACTATGTGTTGAACACAATATTGTTGGAAATATTCTACGCTTTTAGGCTGAAAAAGTCTAATTACGTCATATGTACTCTCTGATTTACATATTTGGCCGCTGATATTGTCATACATCTGTATGGCACATCTGTCTGTGTCCGGTATGGATTTAATGCGTAAATTTTGCTAAATGTAGACAAATTGGCTTGGATAAGCAAGCTCTGCTTTCAATGGAGTATATGGCAAGCATAATAACTATGAAGAGATTATAGATAATAATCACTATCACTACTTTTTTTTTTGGCATAGTTTGACAAACAAGCAAGCTAGTCACCTGATGGTAAGTGATCACCATGGACTAATGCAACCTCAGGGGTGTGACAAGAGCGTTGCCGGCCTTCTATTTTTCCCTCCTCAGAGGGGAGGGGGGATAATCCTCCAGCTTTCTCACTCACCGAACGAAGTATAGAAGCGCTAAAGCTACTACTCCGACGTCGATTTTCTGTGAGAGTGTGGTACCTACTTTCCTTGACGAGCCGGCCCATTTATGTTACTAACAAAAGTGATTTTCGCTGGTAGCGTGACTCTAACCGAACCTGAACACGTTGCAGGGCTCTCAATATATGTAACACACAAAATCTTCAATTTGACATTTCATGCTTAAATTATGCGGCGTGTTTCACAGATAGCGATAGATAACGTCAAACGTACTCTCTGATTTACATATTTGGCCGCTGATATTGTCATACATCTATATGGCACATCTGTCTGTGTTAGATATGAGTTAAATTATGGATTAAAGAGCCCGATGGCCCAATAGGCGTGAGCATTATAAGCGCTTATGCATGTTAAGCAAACCCGGGTGCAGTCCCCACTTGGATGGGTGATCGCAAGTGGCATAAAAATATACCGAGCTCCCCTGTACTTCGGAAGGCACGTAAAGCGGTTGGTCCTGGCTGTCATTATTGATGGCAGTCCTTCACCCCTTAACATCTGTCAGATACCGACCTATAGGAGGTCGAGAATGTACAAACCTAAATAAAAAAAATACATGCCCGGTGGCAGGCGGAGAGGGCTGATAGTGAAAAGCACATTTAAAAAATCTACTACCTATATAAGCTACTCTTCATCATTTCGAGTATGTGACACGGTCAGTCGACCATGCACATCCTTGTCAGAGTTCTTCAGAACCGCCTCCCTGCCTCTGACGTGGTTCCTTTAACGACTGCTAGATGGCAGCCGGGACCAACGGCTTAACGTGCCTTCCGAAGCACGGAATTATCTTTCTTATCACACAATTAGCTGATTCATACCTGCAATGTCCTAACCAAACTGGAAACAACTTAAAAAGTATGCTTCCCGTGGGAATCGAACCCACGACCCCCGCGTCAACAAGGCAAATGCCTTGACCACTGGACCACGGAGGCTGTCAAGCATGTGTATAAGCTACTACTTAAATTTTTTTCTCACTCGTTAGTTTTGATCAAAAAATACAAAAATCTACAGTATAATATACAGTCTACGTTAAAAGTTCTGAATGGCCATTTACCGAGTGAAAGCTTAAGAGACAGCTTTCAAAAGCTCGCCGGAGGCTGAAAGGACTAGTTCTAGTGAATAGCCACACTGATGTTATTTTTGAGTACAGTTTTGGGAGTGAACCTTACCATAAAATAAATAAATATATACGGACAAATCACACAGATTGAGCTAGCCCCAAAGTATGTTCGAGATTTGTGTTATGGGATACTAACTCAACGAAACTATATTTTATAATAGATACTTATATAGATAAACATCCAAGACCCAGGCCAATCTGAAAAAGATCATTTTCCATCTTGACCTGACCGGGGATCGAACCCGGGACCATCCGTGTTGCAAGCAGGCGTGTTGACCGCTGCGCCACGGAGCTCGTCAAATATTATATCATAGATATTATAATCTGATCCACCATTAATTTTATATGAATACTAGGAGTCCACCCCGGCTTCACCCCTGGTATATACTTAGCCTATGGCACTCAAGGGTAACCTACCTATACCACGGTGTGTTCCCGGCAGAGTAGAATAGGACCACTCCAAGTCATCCCGTGGATGTCGTAAAAGGCGACTTCGGAAACACAAGCAAAACAAAGCTCCTAAACCTCAAAGATACCTCTCCAACCCGTCTGGCCAGCGCGGAGAGTAGGCCAAATCCTCTGACTACTCAAGCTAATATATGGCTCTGGTAGTACAGAGAGGGTCGTGCTCCTGCAGTGGAGACTAGAAAGACCTGATGATGACGATGATGACAACGGTGAAAGATTTTTTGAAATCGGTGTAGTAGTTTCTGAGATTAGCGCGTTTAACCAAACTCTTCAGCTCTATAATATTAGTAAAGATAACACGTTTTATCATCAAAATGAGTAAATTATGAGACCTCTATCCATTAAGGCTGTCACTGGATAAAGTCGCATGATCGATCGTGAGCCGTTCATCTAATTGAAGCACTCGGGAGTGATTAATGAGTGACTGAGTGACAGACAGACAGGGTGGAGACTCGCGACTGATAGGGATCAAAATTAATGAAAGATTTGACTGAGAAAATGGTACGGTTAGGGCAACAATGACGTTTCCATGCGAGATACATTGCAGTGACTGTTCCGCACGTGAGTGACAGTACTGTGACTTTTCCGCGCTACAGACAGTGTAGTGATTTTCTGGGTAAAGGACATTCTGGTGGAATAGGACGCTGTAAGTACTTGCTTAGGTTGTAAATAAAGGCACTTTTCATAAGATCGGCTTAATCTACAAGTAGAAGTAAGGCGTACCCGAAACCGGCAAGCATGCATGAAAAGAGTAATGAATGTAGACGAAGCGAAAGAGGTTTGTAAGGATCGTAGCAAGTGGAGATCCATAGTCTCTGTCTACCCCTATGGGAGAGAGGCGTGATGATATGTATGTATGTACTATAAACAATGAATTTAAAAGATAACACAATTTATCCTCCAAACCAGTTAATAATGGGACATCTATCCATTAAGGCTGTCACTGGATAAAGTCGCATGATCGATCGTGAGCCGTTCATCTGATTGAAGCACTCGAAGTGATTAATGCGTGAATGAGTGACAGACAGACAGGGTGGAGACTCGCGACTGATAGGGATCAAAATGGATTAAAGATGCGACTGACAATAGATAATTTTCTGATGGCACAGACTTGAGCTGTTTGTGTGGTGCGTTGCAAACAATGGCCCACCTGACCTCGTGCTCTGCGTGCCCGAACAACTGCACGCAGCAGGACCTAATGGATGCCACCGACAACGCGACAATTTAATGTTTTTGCCATCGAAACGCTAAGAAGAAGAAGATAGGTCAGATACAGTTAAAGTTACCAAAAACACTGGACTATAAGAGATTATTCGCAAATGATACAAACATCACCTAAACATGTAATTAAATTGTATACAATAGGTAGGGTCTACGTTTTAGAGGTAAATGATTACCAAGTTAGTAATTGCAACTACAAGGCACGTCGAGGTGACGTCGTGTTTACGTGAAAAAAGAAAATAATCCTATCCTAACCTAATCCTAACTAATATTATAAATGCGAAAGTGAGTTTGTTTATTTGTTTGTTTGTTACGCTTTCACGCCGTATCTACTGAACCGATCATTATGAAATTTTGCATTCACATAGGTTAAGGTACCGAGAAGGACATAGGCTATATATAACGCGGGCGAAGCCGCGAGTAACAGCTAAGTAGTAATAAATAAATTTAAAAGGACAAATCACACAAATAGAGCTAGCCCGAAAGTAAGTTCGAGACTTGTGTTATGGGATACTAACTCAACGATACTATATTTTATAATATATACTTATATAGATAAACATCCAAGACCCAGGTCAATCTGCAAAAAATCATTTTCCATCTTGACCTTGATATTCTATTTGATTATGACCTATCAGTTGACCTGTTGGTTACAATCACTAAAATTACTGCCTGCCTCCGTGGTTCAGTGGTTAATTAGGCATTTGCTTTTTTTGTTCGATTCCCACGGGAAACATACTTAGTTAAGTTGTTTCCAGTTTGGTTAGGACATTGCAGGCATGAATCACCTGATTGTCTAATAAGAAAGATGATTCCGTGCTTCGGAAGGCACGTTAAGCCGTTGGTCCTGGCTGCCATCTGGTAGTCGTCAAAGGCCGAGAGGCGGTTCCGTGAAATCTGACACCAGGGTGTGCATGGTCGACTGGCCGTGTCACCTACACGAAATAATGATGATGATGATGATGACTAAAATTACGTGGAGCAACGTCCCCGGCACGTGCTTTTTTCCTCACTTAGGCTGATTTCACGTTAATTCTACGTCCATTCGAAGTATCTTATTTTGGTCAACGTAAAAATTGTTATTTTTGTTGTAATTGACCTAAAATATTTGCCGGGCGAATGTATAATGATAATAAACAACATATTATGATACTTGGAGTAGTTTCAAAGAGACATGTGCATTACAAATAGTCTAGTGCATCTGATACGTAACAACGTAATGTGCCGCGACGGTAATCCCCTGCATGTCGCTGTGCAGGGCTGACACTTTATACAATTATATATTTGACGAGCTCCGTGGCGCAGCGGTCATCACGCCTGCCTGCGACACGGATTTTCCCGGGTTCGATCCCCGGTCAGGTCAAGATGGAAAATGATCTTTTTCAGATTGACCTGGGTCTTTGATGTTTATCTATATATGTATTTGTTATAAAATATAGTATCGTTGAGTTAGTATCCCATAACAAAAGTCTTTCATAAGAACTTACTTTGGGGCTAGCTCAATCTGTGTGATTTGTCCGTATATATTTATTTATTTAATTTCTTATATTATATCATCTATTTTGTTCTATTCATATTTTCTTATTTTATTACCATTCTTTATACAATACCTTTGACTATATACTCTCTAGACGCCGTCATGACTTTATTTCAATGATTAAAAAACTGACCAATTTTTCAATGCTTGTGTGCGTGACAGCTTTGTCACCAGCTTTGTCATCATCATCATCATCAGGTCTTTATTAGTCTCCACTGCAGGAGCACGACCCTCTCTGTACTGCCAGAGCAGTAAGAGGATTTGGCCTACACTCTCCACGCTGGCCAGACGGGTTAGAGAGGTCTCTTCGATGTTTATAAGCTTTGTTTAGCTTTAGTTTCCTAAGTCGCCTTTTACGACATCCACGGGAAGATTTGGAGTGGTCCTATTCTTCTCTGCCGGGAACCACACGGCACCAGCTTTTTCTTATCACATTATTCACATTTGTATTCTGTGAGAGTGTGCAACTTCCCCGGACGAGCCGACCTATTCATGCTAATAGCAATAGTGAATTTCACTGGTAGAGCGGCTCTACCATAACTAAATATCTACTTCTTAAATCAATACCAAGTATCAAGAGCTTAGAGCATTAAACCAACTTTATGTTACGTTTAATGCTCTAAGGTCAAGAGTCGCCTGGAAGCGCATGTCTCCATACAAACGGAAAAAGGGAATTGTGGCAATATTTGATAATTTTAGGGCAAAATTAAGCATCCAATCAATTAATCTCATAATCTACGTACGTTCCTATACAGTTTGGTTAAATAATCAAGTGTTTGAGAATTATACGCCTCTCAAGATTTCCATACAAATTTAAAAAGGCTTGTAATTCTCAAACCATTGGTATTTTAACCAAGCTGTATAAGAACGTACTTAGATTATAATGAGATTAATTGATTAAATGATTAATTTTAATCCAAAATTATCAAATATTGTCACAATTCCCTTTTTCCGTTTGTATGGAGACATGCGCTTCCAGGCGACTCTTAAGTTTCTACATTCAAGTAGTTAGGTAAAATAAGGTTCTGTTTCTTAATTCTGTCAATAGATGGCGTTGTTACTTTTTATGGAATACTGAAACTTGCTATCAATAGATTTTCGTAATGTACGACCCTGATTCGTTTTCATGACGTTATTTGTTTCGGCCCATACGGCAAAACATGATAGTTGCTGCTCTCTAAAAGGCTTTACCATTGATTCTCAGTTCGGCCCTTCAGGTCATGCATGCAAATCGCAGCCTATCGGGCGTGAGAATTTAATGTCTTTCCAAGCCTTGCACACAACGCCCAAAGCCGAGGTCCGTCCCTCCTGGGGGCCCTTTGGTGATGTTTGCCTAACAGGTTGAGGGCATTCTGCTTTCACACCAAAAAAAAATACGGTCCATCACGCATGTGTGAGTTTGCTTTCTCTCCAAGCTTTGCACACTTGTTTGCCTTACTTACAGGTTGAGGGAACTCTGCTCTCACCTCAAAAAGTTTGATGAAGTAGCAAAAATGTATTTGGAGCAACATACCTACCTAGTCCTTTCAAAAAATTATTACGTTGTTTGTAACCACACCCAGCCTATCTTAGCAATAAATACCTGGGATTTATAATTCTCTTTTTATTTGTACCTGGTAGTACACTAGATATCTGGTTCGTAGTTTGCGGTGACAACCCTGCTGCGCTAAATTGCATTACGGACGTGAGAGGGGTACTAATGTGCTCGGGCTTATTTCACTCGACAGCAGAAAATACGAAGAGTGGTTTATGAATGTTAGGAGTATTCTACTTGATACTAATACAGCGTGTTTGTTTGTTTGCTTGGGAACTTTGGAGCAGCTCCCATACGAACTGTTTCTATGGGAGCAATGCTCGAAGGGTCAGGGTACTCGAAAATTAAAAAAACTAAATCGTTTTTTTCATAAATCATAAAATCGACGTTTGAGTAGTAGCTTTACCGCTGCTATGCTTCGTTCGGTGAGTGAGAGAGCCGGAGGCCCATCTCCCTCTCCCCTCTGGGGAGGGAAAAATAAAAGGCCGGCAACGCTCCTGTGACACCCCTGGTGTTGCAGTTGTCCATGGGCAGCGGTGATCACTTCCCATCAAGTGACCCGCTTGCTCGTTTGCCGTCCTCTGACATAAAAAAAAAGTGTAAAGCCAGTCGTAGGCCAAATCCTCTGTCTGCCCTGGCTAATATATGGCTCTGGTAGTACATATAGGGTCGTACTCCTGCAGTGGAGACTAAATAAGACCTGATGATGATACACGCTAACGTATACCACCTGCCATTCACTAATTTAAACAAAAAACGTCCCCAAAATGGCCTCACAATGGCTTGCAGTCGAGTCACGTTCACGTTAGGTCACGTTCACGTCGCTCACGGTATCACGGTTATGTACAAGCGGTTATACAATAAACATTACCTTTTATATTATTAAGTATATGTCGCAGATAGCAAATCGGAACGTCAAGCCTACATCGACTTGGGTGTATTCGGAATGTGCGTTGGCAACACTACGGCTTTGACAAGTGACAGCCGAGATAAAATGACCGTCACTTTTTGAATGAACGTCGAGCCGTGTGGATGTGCCAAGCCAGTACCGACTTCACCGCGTTCCGAAAAGTAATCGGTTTCCATCTTGATGGTGTTAAGTCATTTTCAAGTAATTGTTACGTGATTCTGTTGACATTAAATCAGTGAGTGTATTCGAAAGCGTAGTTTTGATTATTTAACGATGGACGATGACAAACGCCCACACACCCCTCCGTCATATATATATATTTTCATACAAAATATGTTTTGTCACCCGGGCGAAATGTATTGGAAAGTAAAAAAAAAATTCAAGTGACCACACAGAAAAAGTTGTTCATATTGATGGTCTTTAAGGTTATGTTGAAGGCCATGTTTCACTCTATATATTTATAGATTAAACACGTTTACGTATATCACTTCCACGCTGGTCTGGGAGAAAAGGAAAAACGTAGAATGTACCAGCTGCTTCTCTTCCTGCGCAGATCGCAAAAGCCGATCGAGGGAATGGGCGTCAGAAATCATGTCAATAGGCGATGCGGCTAGCAATCCATCACTTTTTTGATTCCGTTCCCACCTACTAGCCCAGCAACCACGCTAAACGTGGCCTTAAAGTTATAATGACCTGAGCTCTGTCTGCCGCGCAAGGGAACAAGACATGATAGTATAATGTATGTATGTATATGTCGCATCAGGTCATGAGTACGGACACGAAATGAAACGCAAGCGCGCCCCTAGCGGCGAAATCTAAGCAACAGTTTCTAGGAGGGATGCACTTTGACAGAGCCGTTTATTTTTTAAATTTTTTTTTTTTTCGTATGTGTAAGTGGCCAACACTGGTGTCAGATTTTTCAAGCTGCCTTAAGGCATCTGACATAGCTTAACGACTGCCATCAACGATGACAGCCGGGACCAACGGCTTAACGTGCCTTCCGAAGCACGGAGGAGCTCGAGATATTTTTATGCCACTTGCGGTCACCCATCCAATTAGGGACTGCACCAGGGGTTGCTTAACATACGTAAGCGCTCACAGAGCTCACACCCACTGGACCATTGGGCTCCTCTAAATAAAAAAAAAAAAAAAAAAAAAAAGAGCCGTTATTCATTCGATCATCGGGTCCCGATGTGAAGCAAAGCACTTTCGATCGAGACGCCGCCGCCGCCGAGTGAAGACGTTGTCACGGAACTGTCCTACGTTTCATTTCCGTGTGGATTTGTAATCACTGAGCAAGAATAAACCGAGTACTTACTTTGTACATACTAGTCTCATTGCACGATACCTACATCAGCCCACACTATAAAGGAGGAAACTCGCCAGAAAACCATGCATGATCTGACATATATATGTAATGTATGTACGTGTATCACCTAGCCGGCCGTTCGCTAATTAAAACAAAAAATGTTCCCAAAATGGCCGCACAATGGCTGGCAGTCGAGTCACGTTCACGTTGGGTCACGTTCACGTCGCTCACGGTGTCACGGTGATGTCCAAACAGGTATACAAAATACCGAGTTTTTCCTATTATTTCATTTTTATAATTTTATTATCATCAGTCTCCACTGCAGGAGCACGACCGTCTCTGTACTGCCAGAGCCATATAAAGCCAGAGCAGTCAGAGGATTTGGCCTACACTCTCCACGCTGGCCAGACGGGTTGGAGACTTGGAGAGGTCTCTTTGAGGTTTAAAAGCTTTATTTAGCTTATGTTCCCTAAGTCGCCATACAAATATTATAAAACTGAAGAGTTTGTTTGGTTGAACGCGCTAATAACAGAACTACAGGACCGACTTCAAATTACCGTTGCTGGATAGGTACTTTATTCCTGAGTGCCCTATGTTAAGTATGTACTACAGGCAAAGCAAGGGTGGACTGCTAGTGTACTCGTATTATGTATTCACACCATCACATAATACGGTAGTTGCCTAATGTTAAGATTATATAAAATTTGTTTCTAATGAGACTAATTTCTATCTGAAAACACTATAAAGAACACTTTTAATTTGATATGGATTCGTTAAGTGATCTTAAAGCTTCTTTAAAGTTGGGTGAATAGGACCATTTTTTAAAGTATGAAAATCTTTAATTACAATTATACTGTATTATAGTCTGCAAAATTTATAACAACTTTTATTATGAAACCATTACCATAAACGAAATATTTCGTATAGCTACCAAACAAAGTTCTCACGCCACCCATACAAAATACAAGCTTGTGACGTCACAAATATATAGGCATTTTAGCGGCGCGTTTTCACGTCTAAAAATTTACGTCTAAAAACATGAGTCTTTAAAACTTTTATAACTGAAAGAGTTTTTTGTTTAGAAATGTATTTCTGTCACTATTTTGTTTATTTTTGGCAGGTCTTTACATAGCAACATGAAAAAAATTTTAGTCAACATGCCCATTATATAAGTTAGTTCGTATTTGCTCATCATGGCATAGACAACAATAGACGTGTGGTTCCCAGCATTGTGGAATAGGACCACTCCAAGTCTTCCCGTGGAAGTCGTAGAAGGCGACTTAGGAAACACAAGCTAATCAAAGCTTATAAACATCAAAGAGACTTCTCCAACCCGTCTGGCCAGCGTGGAGGGCTTATGTTTTGTGAGAAATTCCTTAATTTTCTCATATTATGGTTGATACAAAGTTATTACGCTACCAATTGGCCATCTATGTGCGTGCAACTGTCAGAAAAAGAGTACTATTTCGAAGTTGGGATCCTATGCACATGAAAATCCCTCTTTCTTATAAATGGCTGGACCGATTTCGAAGAAACATGTCTAAGAACGTGGAATATTAAAAACAAAGTGTGATTCCATCCGTATAGGTTCGCTTCCGAGCGGTTCAATGATAACCACTCGATAAAGTCCCACAATTTCTGCGAATGACAGGCCACAGACTTCGAGCAACACGGCCTCCGTACCGGACGGAGGGAGTGGGCAAAGCGACAATTTACTATGACAATTTTTCTGGCGTTTTTTGCGGGGGGAAATGTGCACACAAGTTTAGTTCCGCACACCTACATACAAAACTTAAACTGTCACTTGATAGTAATTATGACATTGTCACAAAAAATGACATAAAAAAGAAAAAATAATTTGTGTACAGATGAGTCACACACAACTAACACATAGACATGCATATGCCTAATTTTGGCTTGTACCTTGACAGAGGGGAATGCAGCGTATGCCACAGATAATGTCTGTGTCGACTGTTAATTGCTGGATTATTGCCCGGAATCGCGAAATATCTGACTGTGTGTGATTCATTATTATTATACAGGTGATTCTGAACATCCTCGCAATTTAATGACGGAATCAGATAATAATATAAATATAAATATATAGACATATCACACAAATTGAGCTAGCCCCACATTAAGTTGAGAACTTGTGTCGCAGGATACTAACTCAACGATACTATATTTTATAACATATACTCATATAGATGAACATCCAAGACCCAGGTCATTCTGAAAAAGATCGTTTTCCATCATGACCTGACCGGGAATCGAACCCGGGCCGTGTCGCAGGCTGGCGTGTTGACCGCTGCGCCACGGAGCTCGACTAAAATAATCCCTATTAAAATGTATGCACGCTTCCATGCTGGTCTGGGAAAAAAGAAAAACATTTAGAATGTACCGCTGCTTCTTTTCTTACGCAAATTATAAAAGCCGATCTAGGGAATGGGCGAATATTAAGGAATCATGGTAATAGGCGATGTGGCTAGCACCCCATCACTATTTTGATTTCGTTTTCCATCTCCACGCCCACCACCGTGCTAAACGTGGCTCTTAGGTCTTATAGATCTGTCTACCCTGCAAGGAAAAAAGACGTGACAGTATGTATTTATGGTAAAGTCCCACAATTTCTGCAAATGACAGGCGACAGATAATCTCTGTGTCGACTGTTAATTGCTGGATTAATTGCCCGTAATCGTAAAATCGCCAGCGTGGAGAGTGTAGGCCAAATCCTCTGACTGCTTTAGCTGATATATTGCTAGCTAATATACTGAGAGGGTCGTGCTCCTGCAGTGGAGACTTAAGGAAGACCTGATGATGAATCGTAAAATATTTGTCTAAGTGTGATTTATTATTGTTATACAGGTGATTCTGAACAATTTTTTATTTAATAAGATAATTTTAAATGTGATTTGACGTGAAAAAGTGCCTGCAAGGGCCTATTTTCTGAATAAACGTTTTGAATCTTTTTGAATTTTTGAAACAACTTGGCAATAATTTAATGTTGGAATCAGATAATAATTCCTATCTAAACGTACAAACACAAGAAAAAGGGTAGAAAATTAAAAAAAATGCTTTCCATAGAAGTCTGGTATCTGGTAAAGTATGGTAGTACCATCTGATTGGTGTTTGTGTCAACTCTTCCCGTGGATGTCGTAGAAGGCGACTTAGGAAGCATTAGCTTGCTTCCTCACCACTCTGTACTAACAGAGCCATATAAAGCTAGAGCAGTCAGAGGATTTGGCCTACACTCTCCACGCTGGCCAAACGGGTGGGAGAGGGGTCTTTGATGTATATAAGCTTGTGTTGCCTAAGCCGCCTTCCACGACATCCACGAGGAGACTTGAAGTGGTCCTATTCTACTCTACAGGAAGCCACACGGCAACCTTCCTATATTATGTATACCTCTACTATTAGCAGAGTTTAACAACAAAGTGAAACCATTTCAGTCTGTCCGTTTTGTTATTGCAGATATATTTGTTTGGCTCGAAAAGACGCTAGGACCCTTGATGCGGGCCTGAGTGATAGGGTGACTACGTCTGAGTAAAAATGAAGGAATTTTTGACCGATTATGTAAAATATGTTCCGGGGCATACACTTTGAATTTAATAATTTACAATCATTATTAAAATACGTAACAACGGGTTACTCACGTAAATAGTCACGAATGTACCAGTAGAGGACACACTAAATATAATTAGTGAGCTAATAAATAACACTGATATACCTACTGAGTACATAAGTGTCATGGACTTCTGTCTTAAGAGCGGTTTCTTCGCCTGGAGGGGCGAATATTTCATCCAAATTGACGGTGTGGCAATGGGCTCCCCCATAGCGCCAGTGGTGGCGAATATTTTATGGAGTGGTTTGAGGAGAGAGCTCTTAACACCGCGGAACACAAACCTAGATATTGGTGGAGGTATGTGGACGATATTTTTGCGATTTTGCATAAAGACCACGTAAAGCCCGTCCTTGAACACCTGAACTCGATACACCAAAGAATAACATTCACTATTGAGCAGGAAAAGGATGGCGTCCTTGCTTTTCTGGACGTGTTGGTTATGAGGAAAAACGATGGTACACTAACTCAGACAGTGTATCGGAAACCGACGCATACAGACCGCTATTTGAGAGCTGAGTCTCATCATCATCCAGCCCATTTAGCGTCGGTACCACGATCACTCATCAACAGAGCTTTAAGACTGTGTGACCCACAATATTTAGAGTCTGAGCTTGCACACGTAAAGAGAGTACTGGAGAGCAATGGATACAAGTGGAAGCAGAGTCTCAGAATAAGTACCAACGGGAACGTACAATTAACTTCGGCTAACAGAGCCTTACTTTATTTGCCGTTTGTGAAGGGAGTAACGGATAAAATCAGCAAAATGCTTCGTCGGAAATTTGATATTAAGACCATATTCCGACCCTTCACAAAAATTAGACAACTTGTGCGTTCCCCAAAGGACCGCGATCCACTAAACGTTCCCGGCGTGTATGAAGTCCCGTGCGACTGTGGGAAGAGCTACGTAGGAGAGACGGGACGTAATGTGTCCACTAGGCTGCATGAGCACATTCGCAGTCTGAAAAAACTGGACAGTAACGGGTCAACCATCGCCGAACACGCGTTAGAGTCGGACGTCACACACTACATCCGCTTTGACAAGGCCAAAGTCTTAGCCAGGGAAAAAAGCTTTGTCCCTCGTAAAATACGAGAAGCTATGGAAATAAGTAGACGTCCCAATTTTAATCGTGATGTAAGTTGGAGCTTACCCGCCAGCTGGAAACCGGTTCTTCAAGTGACGAATAATAAAAGCCATGTTCAGCTTACAGAGCTTGACACAGTAAGCTCTTTTCACATACGGCCATCATCACCCGTTGCCTCAGAGGATGTTCAAGATGACATGGTTCCTAGTACATCCATGGGAATCATTGATGCAGCCAATCAGCAACCCCGACCAACCTCCGCACCAACTCAGCGAGCGCAGCGGGCGGCAGCGCGCGCCGCCCGCGCCGCCTACGCATCCGATCGCTAACATCAGTGCGGATGGGGACGACACCGTGCGCGGGTCTCAATTCACATTCGCCCTGAGGAAGACCTCCGGATGAGGTTGAAACATGTCGGCCAGTAGCTAACTATTTACGTGAGTAACCCGTTGTTACGTATTTTAATAATGTCTTTATCCCACGTTAGCTTTAATCAAAAAATTTACAATCAATCCTTTGTGGGACATATGATATGAAGAGAAAAATATATACTAGATTGTCAGAATGTAAATATGACACTTGAGAAAACAGCAATAAATTGTAAAAACTATATTTTATTTAAGTAGATTTGTAACAAGTCTGAATGTAGTAAAAACACAGTACAATTATCTTTCAGCCAAACTGCTATTTGATGAAATTTAAATAGACCATTTGAAAGTATATTCTTCGATTAAAAAAAAAGATTTTTTGATGGGTGACCACAAATGGCACAAAAAATTCTTGAGCTCTTCCGTGCTTCGAAAGGCAATAATCATAGTCCCAGCTATCATAAAATTGCAGTGGTTAAGATGTCAGATGCCTAGAGGCAGGTACAACTACTCCTACACAGTGTGTAAATTGATTATCGACATACCCTTAATAGGGGGAAATCAAAATCATTTTCGAGATTTTCATATAAAAGTGTTTAGGCACACCTATTCACACAGTGCAACATTGTTGTTGACCCGGGGGTCGTGGGTTCCATTTCCACGGGAAGCATACTTTGTTAAGTTGTTTCCAGTTTGGTTAGGACATTCCAGGCATGAATCACCTGATTGTCTGATAAGATGATTCCGTGCTTCGGAAGGCACGTAAGGCCGGTGGTCCCGGCTGTCATCTGGTAGTCGTTAAAGGAACCACGTCAGAGGCCGAGAGGCGGTTCCGAAGATCTCAGATACCAGGGAGTGCATGGTTGACTGACCGTGTCACCTACACAAAATGATGATGACGATGCCACCCCTATTAGTGCCTAGTGACTTTCCGTTTATAGAGAAACTAGTTCCCTGCATTCGTCCCATAAGTTAAGTTGTTCATGTTGACGATCTCAGTCATCTCTTTGGGAAAGTCGAGTCAATAGGACATATTACTGAAAGCTGTGCCGCTAGAGTGCACCACTAGCACATACAGTAAAAACGGTTTTACACTGACAAGTATGCACTTGTCAATGTCAAAGTCGCAATTAATTTGTAAAATTATACATAAATTGTTTATTATTTTGATTTTAAAATACTCCTATGAGTATTAAAATATAAAAATGTAAAAATGCAAATTGTTCTGCGTATTCGGATGTAAAATAAAGGCAATTTATTGCGAGTTTGCCATACTTGTCAATGTCAAACATTGTTTACTGTCTCTGCTAATGCTGCCCTCTGGCGGGAGAACATTGCAGTATTATCTCCTATTTACACGCTGTAAGATGTAAAACTACAGTTTCCAAATCTATTTTAAAATTTTAAGGATAAATTTGGTCACCCCAGCCTACCCCATTTGTCGATGTTTTGAAGGAATGTCTTACAGACGTACAAATAAACGCGCGCTGTATATAAATACTCGTACAGCTCCTTTGTCGAGTGAGACTTGAAATACATTGTTCAGCTCGGGTTGGCATTCCGGGATTGATTTTTTAATTCTTCGTGCTCATTTGGTTGGAAGATATATTTTTTTCGGTGAACAATTGTAAAAATATGAATAATGTTTCGTATTTTCTAAGGAATTCTAAAAAAGAATAAAATGAATATTTGCCAAAGCGCGTGCCGCTGATTGAGAAATATTATAGAGTTATTATATTGATGCTTTCTCCCGAGTGATATAAGTTATAATTTCCTTGTTCAGGATCATCATCATCATCATCAGATCTTTGTATGTCTCCACTGCAGTAACATGACCCTCTCTGTACTACCAAAGATATATTAGCCAGAGTTGTCAGAGGATTTGGCCTACTCTCTCCACTCTGGCTAGACGAGTTGGAGAGGTATATTAATATTTATAATTTTTGTTTGGCTTGTGTTTTCTAGGTCGCCTTTAAAGACTTGGAGTGGATGGGAAGACTTGGAGAGGTCCTATTCTACTCTGCCGGAAACCACACGACGGTTGTTCAGGCAATCATGTCATTATTATTTATTTATTTTTACTTATCGTCAATGGTACTGTGAAGTACCAAAGATTGTCTAAAATCTATTACAACTTACCTTAAAACTTTAGACTATACTTCTATCGAAAACCTACTTCTAACAATCTCATAATTTCTCACTTTCTTTTCAATCAAATTTCCAAGAACCTTGATTCCCCTCAGCCAACCACTCATCCATCCACTAAAACCTAAAACTACACACGCATACACGCTCACATCACGCATCACATACCACATACACACATATAAATCACCTTACACACAGCCCATTAGTAAATAGCAGTAGTATCTATAGTCAGTTAATCCATAGTCATAAACTTAAAAACGATTGCCTCTCTTTCTTATAATTAGTTATGTCGTTTACATCTGGCTAAGAATAGTAGGTATTCCCTACTGCAATTGTAAAACTAGTATGCCAAGGGAGGGGCCTAGTTACCTGTAGTACAGGTTCTTCAGGGAACCTATTCAGGGACTAGTCTCTTCACGAGTCTTTCTAGTTATACGCAACATTGTGAAGAGAAAATAAACGTTTGTTATTTAAAAAAAAATTGTTTTCATCCCGACAAAAAGAGGCTAACGTTTTTAAACGGGTTTACTATACCGCATGAGAAACTTTAGGCAAAAACCAACAGAACATAATTTGCACGTATAATATAAGTCCAAACTTGCTCTGTGAAACTTCACCAACTTATCTCCACAACGGAACTGAAAACTTTCTTCAAAGAAATGGAAACCGTAGTATTTTCGGTATTTTCAGACATTTAAAAATACATGCATAGGTCCCGATTAACCAGTGCTAAATACTTTTTTAATAATTAATATTTATGTACTACTGTTGAATTATATAGAATATAGTTCAACAGTAGTAAGTACATAAATCTTAAATATATAATTTGAACGGAAATATATAGTTATATATAATAATATCTATATTTAACAAAAATAAGAGATAATTTAACAAAAAAACAAAACCCGATTTCAACCCATCAATTTGTTTGAATAAGCATAAAAATAAAATGAAAATAAATATAACCAAACGGCATACTCGTATAATTTTTTTTTAGTTTTTCTGTATTTTTTCAAAAAGCGCTCGACACATTTATATAAAAATTTAATGGGACCATCTGTAAAGTATTACCTATCGAACAAAAAAAAAAATTTTGTAGCTGTCCAGGCATCTTCGAAAAATTGGACAACATACATAAAAAAAAACATTATGATGAATTGTAAAGCTCCTCCTTTTTTTGAAGTCGGTTAAATAGCATTGTGACCATTCTGACTTTGACCAAGGACAATATAATACTAACGTAATAGACTGCCCACCTCATACAAAAATATTGGACCAAAGTAAGGTAGCGAAAAGCAGGCGAATGTATGGCGCAGGAGAGTTGCTTGCTACTCGATACTAGATGGCGGTAATCTGCGTTAGCCTAAATATACGGTGTCATATTAAAATATTATGCCTAAAATATTATTTTGATTTTTAATATTTAAATAATTTATTTTCTCCATTCATGTTTTTAGATTCTCATAATACGGTAGATACAATGTTGTGTAGTTTCGAGTAGTGCCATCTATGTGAGTCTCTGAGAACAAATCGTACGATTAAGGCGTTGAGACCACATGCTTTGACCATAAACTACGAGTATCTAGTCGCCGCCATGCCTATGGCAGCCATTACACGCTCAATCTAGATCAAGATCCGTGATCGTGATCAGTGATTTTGATCCAGATTGACCGTGTAACGTGTTGGATTGACGGATCCCCACATCTGATCATATTTATCTAGATTTTTTAAATCAATGATCTCGATCCTTTGATCTCGATCGACATTGAGCGTCTAATGTGAAATATTGACAGTTTTCGTCAGTCAGCGGTTGCACCGGTTGAGGAGCCCGATGGTCCAGTGGGTGTGAGCTCTATGAGCGCTTACGTATGTTAAGCAACCCCTGGTGCAGTCCCTACTTGGATGGGTGACCGCAAGTGGCATAAAAATATCTCGAGCTCCTCCGTGCTTCGGAAGGCACGTAAAGCCGTTGGTCCCGGCTGTCATCGTTGATGGCTGTCGTTAAGCTATGTCAGATGCCTTAAGGCAGCTTGATAAATCTGACACCAGTGTTGGCCACTTACATATACGAAAAAAAAAAAGAAAAAAAAGAGAAAAAAAAAGCGGTTGCACCGGGATGCAGGCGGACGAAAACAGCGACTTGCCGGCGGTGCCTGCATGGCCGCAACCACCATCAACATCTTATTCGCCCGATACTTCCCCAGATGAAGATTTTATATTAACTCTGGAATCTTTGCCAGAATTATGGAATAAAACGTACAGTGATTATACTAATAAGTTTAGTATAAACGAAGAAAAAAATGCCATACAAATCCGTTTGAGTTTCTATTGGGGGCCACAAATTCAAACTCAATTGACGTATGTTCTATTCCCTAAAATCCGTAAAGGCAGTTTTTCGGCAGTGGTGTTTGCATGATAGACTTTGGGTTGGACACAATATTTTTCTACGCTTTTAGGCAAATAGAGTGTGTGGTTCCCGGCAGAGTAGAATAGGACCACTCCAAGTCATCCCGTGGATGTCGTAAAAGGCGACTAAGGAAACACAAGCTAAACAAAGCTTATTAACATCAAAAATACCTCTCCAACCCGTCTGGCCAGCGTGGAGAGTGTAGGCCAAATCCTCTGACTACTCTGGCTAGTATATGGCTCTGGTAGTACAGAGGAGGGTCGTGCTCCTGCAGTGGAGACTAGAAAGACCTGATGATGATGAGGCAAATAGAGTCTAGCATTGTGAATGCGCAATAACACCTATGAAATAATGGGCAATTGCTTCACACGTGTAATGTAGAATAACTGAATACATAACTGTGCCACGCCCTCTGCTGTTAGTTTAGGCTAACAATACATTTTCACTCATAACAGCTCATAACATTCCGACGACTTCAAGTTACACTGCATATTTTGATTATAATTATATATATGCCGTGTTGTAACAGGCAGAGTAGAATAGGACCACTCAAAGTCTTCCCGTTTATGTCGTAGAAGGCGACTATTAAAATACATGCTACACAACGCTTATAAACATCAAAGAGGCCAGCGTGGAGAGTGTAGGCCAACTCCTCTGACGGCTCTGACTAAAAGAGAGGGCCGTGCAAAGTAGAATAGGACCACTGCAAGTCTTCCCGTGGATGATTTGGTCAGCGTGGAGAGTGTAGGCCAAATTCTGTGACTGCTTTGGCTAAATATGGCTTTGGTAGTACAGAGAGGGTCGTGCTCCTGCCGTGGAGACTAAAAAAGACCTGATGATGGCGAAATAAAGGTATAATGGAGTATAGTATTTAGTCAAATAAAGTATACTTGTACACCATAGAGGTATCATTCATATATCGATAACATTATGCATACTGAATACTGATAGCGCTCGTACGTTACTGAAGCTCACAATAGAATAGATTGCGAATGAAGTATACTTGCGTTTTCTCAAGGTTCCGTAGTAAAAGAGGAACCCTTATAGTTTTACAATGTCTGTCTGTCCGCGGTTTAGCTCATAGACTATAAGTATTAGCAAATTGTAATTTGCTATCTAATCTAATCATCGGATCTCTTTTTAATCTCCACTGCAGGAGCACGACCCTCTCTAGACTACCAGAGCCATATTTAGCCAGAGCTGTCAAAGGATTTGGCCTACACTCACCACGCTGGCCAAACGGGTCGGAGACGTCTCTTTAATGTTAATAAGCTTTTTTAGCTTGTGTGTTTCAAAGTTGCCTACTACGACATCCACGGGAAGACTTGGAGTGGCCAGTGCTCGAAACGTTAGGTGTATAAATAATATAATAAACGCGATAAAAACCGTATTAAAATAATTTTATTTAAATGTGTAACAATCGCGAAAACATAAGAAAACATTATTATTGTGAGTTTACCACTTAATTTTCAAGTGATAGAATTCTTATTATTTTTCCTGTAATCTTCAAGGAATGAACTATATTTTGTAATTTTTTAAAAATTTTCGGCTCAGTAGTTTCGGAGATCAGGGGGGGGGGGGGGGGGGGGAATGGTCAATTTTTGCCTTCTTTCGTGAATAAAATCAAAAGTATTGATTTTACCTGAACAAAAAAAAATATTTTTGAGATCCTCATAATAGAAGAATTTTTCCTGAAATAAAAATTCATATTATGTACCTAACTTATTTGAAACCTACAATTGAGATATGGCTGCGTTTCCGCTTTGACTTTTGGGTACTGTATTGACTCTCCTACCTAGTCATTTCCGCTCGCGCACAGGTGGTGCCACCTGCAGTCTAGGTGGGGAGCGTTAGCTCGACCGTTACTTCAGTTAGGCTCAATCACCATGCAGCGCTGGTCTTAGGTTTCAAATAAGTTAGGTACATAATATGAATTTTTATTTCAGGAAAAATTCTTCTATTATGTAGCCTGGAACTTATTTGAAACCTACAATTGAGACTTGTCTATTTTCGCATGGTGGCGCCAGACTAGGATTTTACAGAAAATGCCAACTGTGATTTGGTTAGGTATATAAAGACACAGAAATAAATCAAAGAGCATTTATTATGTTCTTACAATGGTAATTGGTAAGTTTACATCCTCTGGTATTATAATTATGTGTGCATAGTGAATGATAGAATCAAAAATACATGTTTACAGGCAATCACACGGGTGAAAAATTATTGACTAAACAAGGCATATTTGCCGTCTGTGGTGCTTTTATTGGACGTCGGTAAAAACGAATCAGGGTATTCGGTGTGGCCCAGTTTCCTCGAGCAAGAATATCTTCCAAGGGCATTTCATTAGCGCAGTTCAGAGATGCGACTGCTGATCGAACAGAGCCTGGCGAGTCCTGAATTCCGGCATCTGTTAGTACCGTTTTAATCCAACCTGCTATTACTGTCCGACTGGCCGGCTTTGCATTCCCTCTTGTTGTCACAAACAACGTATGAATGTCATCACCAAGTTGCCGGCGTGGTTGAGAAACCGCAATAAGCTTTTTAATCCAATACACCGGATCAATATTGGGCTCTTCCCCGGATAATAACATCCAACATGTTTATGATTCATTGTGTCTGTTTTCGACCCAAACAATGGCCAGAAGGTAATTGAATTTTCTTCAATTATGCACTTATCGTTTTTTTACAGACAGCAGTGTTAAATCATGGACCCTTCTCCCGGAAGCTAATAAGAGCAAGGTCGCACAACGCCGTGATACTTCGAAGAGACTTTCCGTTGCTGGTTTGTGTTGTAAGAGCCAATTTACAACTGTTTGCGGGTTCCAGACCGGCGTCTTCACTTTCTCTTTAGAGGCAGATGTATTAGCTATACCTTTTAATGCCTGTCGAACCAGAATGTGATCACCTAGTTTAGTTTCAAGTTCGGGCTGACAAAAAGAAGAAACCACTGATTTATGAACTAATATCGTTCTGTAGCTAAACCCTTCTGTTTGTAAATAAATAAGATATCTGGCCAGACCTTGGCCACCGGGATTTTTATTATCGGTTCCCGAATTTTTACACCATTTCAGCCAACGCATCCATGCTGGTTTATAAGTTTTTAGGGTACTCGCTCTCCAGCTGGACTCGATTACTTTAATCTCAGATAATGACCAATTTCCTAGGAGATCATCCCACCCCGACATCTCCATGCCTCCAATACTAGATCGTTTACTCGTGGAGGGGGATGGTTGGTCCTTGTATCGATCAGTGTGGCCGCTAGATTGTGAATGGTAAATGGTGGGCTCAAGGCTCTTTTCTTTAGATCGGACCTCCAAAATACATTTTTCCACCTCGGGCATATCACTATGTAGATTCCCCGAGCTTGATTTAGATGTGCTAGAACTTTGTGCATCAGGCAAGGTGGAGGAAAAATCCATGCTAGCTTGTGGTTCCAATCTCGGCTGAATACATCGTGGTAAATCGCATGATGATCCCTTAAATCGAGAGTCACGTACTTTTCCACCACGTGGGCTCGTCTGGAAGCCATTAGATCCACGGTCGGGGTCCCCCATTTGTTGAAAATCAGCTCGCAAGCTGGAGGCAGAAGGTGCCATTCTGGCAGTGCACACTTGTTCCTCGACAGGCAGTCCGCTATTCCATTGAGAGGACCTGGCAGATAACTTGTACCAAAGTAATGTTGTACTTCTCGATTTTCCGGTAAATAGTCTTGGTTAGTTCTAGGAGATCTTTCGACCTCGTCCCGCCCTGTTTGCGTAGGTACGCCAGGGCTGTCCTGTTGTCGCTCTGTACCATGAGCGTTTGGTTTCGACAGGATTCTGCAACGTTGTCGAGAGACAGCACTCTGTAAATTGCCAGTAACTCCTTCAAATTCGAGTGGTAATGACTTTCTTCGGGCATCCACGGACCTTGGAAGTAATCTCCATTCACAAAAGCCCCCCAGCCGGTGCCCGAAGAGTCTGTTACAATGTGGAATGTTACCGGGGCCATCCAAATTTTGCTTGGCACGTGGTAATTTATTAGCCACCACTTCAAGTTTTGCTTGGCTGATATTGTCACTGGTACAGCTTTTGACGTCCGTAAAGCTTGCCGGAGGCATGACTGAATATCCCGGTAATGAAGTACTGGAAAATTGTAGTGTTCCGACCAGTTTTTGTAACTCCACAAGGGTAGCAGATTGCCAATTCAGAGCTCGAAGCAACTGATCGTTCAGGATTTGTAATTTCTTGTTTGGAAGACTTTTGAGGTTCAGGCAGGTATTCCAAACAATGCCCAAAAACTCGATCTCTTGAGACGGCCTCGATGTTGTCTTGTTTTTGTTTATCACCCATCCGAGGTCGGTCATGATCTCGATGGCTTGTTGCATGTGCTCCTGTAGGGTTGTAGGGCATTGATTTACAAGCAAGAAATCGTCCAGGTAGACAAGTACCCTCATGCCCTGTTCCCTGAGCTTTTGAGCTACCCAATTGGACAGTGTGGCAAAAGTTCTCGGTGCTGACGCGAGACCGAATGGGAGACAGTTCATTTGGTAGGTTGTACCGTCGAAAATGAACCTGAGAAATCTCCGGTGAGACTTCCAAATTGGTACGTGGAAATAGGCCTGATGCAGGTCGATTTTCATCATAAAATCCCCGGGTTGCAAGAAATGTGGAACTTTGTGCATGTTTATTAGTCGAAACTTTTTCGGTTGCACGTATTCGTTCAGGGCTTTGAGGTTTAAAACCGGCCTCTGTGAACCGTCCGATTTCTTTACTGGAAACATGGTTGATACAAGTCCTGCACCCGGAGCTGCCTTTTCGATCACTGCGTCTTCTAACATCTGGTTTATTTCGGTGTGCAAAGCAGGCGTGGTAATCAAATGGCATTGGCCTTTGTAATTGACACGCAAGGGAGGTTTTTCCGTGAAAGGAATTCGGTACCCTTGTAGTATCTTCAGAATGTGAGCTGGTGCTCCCATAGATTCCCAGATGTGTAGAAAATGGCATAATCGTCCGGCTTGGAATTTGTTCGAATAGTCATTGTCTATGACGGTCTCGGTAATCGTCTCTCGATCGGTGTGACGACTTATTTTTAGTGGCGGTATTGGTTCGCTTGCCACTATGGGACTTGCCCTTTCCAGAAGCGGACGCTTGCTGGTTTTTATTGCCTCGAAAGGACACCGACGGGTCGGTTGACCGCCTCGGTGTAGCCTGGTTGCCCTCGGCAGGCAAGTACGGCTTTTTGTATTTTTGTCCACCCTCGGCAGGTGTATATGACTTGCGAAAAACTTTTGAGCCACCTCCGAGTTTCACGACGGCATCACTAAATTCTTTCGGTTGAAACAAGTAGTCGGCACTTGGAGGTATCTTCCTTAAAATTGCCTTATTATACTTATCATTTATTGCCGATAAGGCGCTATCTCTTCGGTGCTCAATTATATTCGCCCGCCGGCCGCAAACAATCTGCAAAATATCTTTAGAAACTTCCATATATGGACAAGAGTTAGAAAATAGCTCGCGCAGCTTGTGAGAAAGTGCAGAGTGAGTTAATTGAGTATTTTCATTACTACTCCACTCCAATAGGTCCTTTAGTGAAGTCTGCAGCACCTCTTTTTGAGCGACGAGCATATTTGTTAATGCACCAAAGGTTTGATCTAGGGATCTAAGGTGATTAAATTTAGATTCAAAAGTTAGAAGCTCGTCATTCAACGCCAAATTAGTAAAACCAGGAGTAGCCAGGTATTTTTTCTGAACGTCGGTGTAACGGACGTTATTCCACTCAGTTGTGTCAAAATGCTGAACCTTGCGTAAATAATTAAGTTTAGCCTCTGACGCCCGCTTGATCGACTCGGATGCCAGCGTTTCGTCCTGCCATTGAAAGTCCTCGCACGTAGGCTTCACCAAGGCAGAAATAATAGATACATCGTCATCTTTATTATCATTGGACACTATTGTACTTCTAATAGGCTCATCAATCAAATTGGCCTCTTGGTGAAGCTGGGAATGATCGTTATGATTTCTTGTGAGAAAATACTTGAGCTCACTGACCTGTTTTTGTAGGTAATCCAACCTCTGTTCCGACACATTACTGGCTGCTGTACATACGCGTTTTGGAGAAACCGCCGATAAGGAAATCTCATCGTCCCCATCGTCATCACTGCTGCTGTACAGCCGCCGCGGCCGTTTATAGTTGATCTTTCTTGTTCCACTCGTTCCCGCCACAGGAGAGCCGTTGTTACATTGCGCATTATCGTTACTCATTGTAACTGCAAACTAAAGCACAATATTAAAATATATATTTTTCAGTTACATTAAAAATGCACAAAAAAAAAAAATATATATATAACTTACTGTTTTGAGTTGCAATATTTAATTATTTTTACCTATAAGATTAAAGATTTTTAAATATAAAAATCACGAACGACAGCGTCGTTTGGACCCAACTAGTCGCAACGAAAAACAAACGCCAACTGAAGTAACGGTCGAGCTAACGCTCCCCATCTAGACTGCAGGTGGCACCACCTGTGCGCGAGCGGAAATGACTAGGTAGGAGAGTCAATACAGTACCCAAAAGTCAAAGCGGAAACGCAGCCATATCTCAATTGTAGGTTTCAAATAAGTTCCAGGCTACATAATGAGCCCTTTCATTTGATATATGACACAGTAAGGTTTGCAAAACTTTTTTTTAAATTTTGTAATTGGGCCCCTCAAAATGACGTTTATTTCAAAAAAATCTTTATTTTCTAAGCACACCCATGTTTGGGTCATAGGATTACACTATCTTACCAAATTTCATCTAATTTGGTTCAGTAGATTCGGAGAAAATCGGCTGTGACAGACGGACGGACGGACAGACAGACGCTCGAGTGATCCTATAAGGGTTCCGTTTTTCAACTTTTGTACGGAACCCTAAAAACCACAAAATTATATAAAAAATTGAGCTTAAATTACTGCTCAGCGAGCAGGGTGCGAAGAAGGCTGGCGGCATTTCCACGCCGAATGGCCAAACTTAATCTTTTGCCAAAATGCATAGTTTATTTGTTTCTTGTTTGGTTGGTTAAACGCGCTAATCTAAGAAACTTCTAGACCGATTTAAAAAAAAATCTTCTTTGGATAGGTACGTTATCCCTAAGTGCTAGGGCTAGGTATGAACCACGGGCAAAGCCGGGGCGAGTTTTAAATAAATAATTTAAAAAAAAACGGAGACGCATTTAAATTTAAAATGTAATTATGAAGCTTTACTTAGTTTACAGTTTTTTGGCAAAGACAGCCACTTTTGGTGAAAATGCAAAATAAATCTTCATTTTCACACATCTGTAATTATTTTTTTACGCAAAAGTTTTTCTTATATAATTAAATACAGCGCAAAGAGCGTAAAGTTTGCTAGAGTATGTATAGTACGAAACCCTAAATCGGTCCAGGAGTTTGAAATAATTGGCCATAAACTGGCAATAAATACGTCGGCTGCAGTCCGCAGGGTTCCGTGGTAATGTACTCATTGATTTACGGTGGAGATCTTTTGTGAGGGTAGCTGTAGCAGCTTTTCCACCCTCGTACATCGTAAACGTCAATTAAGAGACTAACCCTCAAAATATTTTAGAGTTCCGTATCCAAAAGGTACGCCATGTGGTTCCCGGCAGAGTAGAATAGGACCACTCCAAGTCTTCCCGTGGATCACAAGCTAAACAAAGCTTATAAACATCAAAGAGACCTCTCCAACCCGTCTGGCCAGCGTGGGGAGTGTAGGCCAAATCCTCTGACTGCCCTGGCTAATATTTTTTGGTAGTACAGAAAGGGTCGTGCTCCTGCAGTGGAGATTTAAAAAACTTGAGATTGATCCAAAAGGGTAAAAACAAGACATAGACATACAGACAGACGGACGGACAGTCCACCGTCTGTCTGTCTGTATTTCAGTCCATCCGTCACCAGGTGTATTTAACGTGGACAGGTGCAGACTGCGCGCGTCTCGGTTCACATTCGCCCTGAGGAAGACCTCCGGATGAGGTTGAAACATGTCGGCCTGTAGCTGACTTCATACGTGAGTGACCCGTATTTTAAATATTAATAATGTTAACATCTCACGTTAGTTTTAATAAAAAAAAAATGTATTTAAACCTTTACGCGTACTTGCGCCCTGCCTCAGGTGGTAACTGAAAATCAGTGTTGTGCTCCTCGAGTAATTCTTGCACTAAGTTACTACCTATTTGTATCACTGCGTCACACACTTACAGTCTAAACTGCTTGCATGTCATATCATCCATTATATGTACCATTTGTGATTTGTATATTATATATTGTATGTGTGTGACTTATTTAGGTACAAATAAATCTATTTCTATTCTATTCTTTAAGTTGATTGTTTTTTCACAGATGAAGTATTTCTCTTGTCGCTTTAACAAACTATACTAAAAATAAATCAAAATAATTATTTAAGGGGTGATTATACCATGGAATATTTACTCTATCACTTAGATTATATAAAACCTAGTTAGACTCTATTATTAAGGGTAGTGCTCCTGCAGTGAAGACTAGAAAGACCTGATGATGATGATGATGGTGATGAAGACTCTATTAGCTTAAAAGCGTAGAAAAAACTAGTGTCCAACCCATAGTCGGTTGCGCACACACACAGTTATCTATTTGACAGATTTTGAGGGCATAAATTAACAGGACGCCTGTGCTAACACAAAGCTGTACAATAGTACAGTTACAATAACGCTTTTAGGGTACTATTGGGGTTTCCCAGGTACTGTAGCGCATCAACGATGTTCGCACAGGCGCACGTTGCTGACTTTTACGCTGTATTGCGAGGCCGAGTGGGTTTTTCCTAAACTAAATATTTCTATTGCATTTTTTTTACTAACATAGAATGTAAGAATTTGTTACTAACAAAATATGGACGTAAGTCTGAAATAAAATTATTTTATGTTATTTTTTATTTTATTTTAATAAAATTCGAAGCTTAGAAAAAGCTAAGAGTGGCTTTAATGAACTCCGGCCATCTCCAGTTAGGAGTTTGAAACTAAAGTTGGAGCAAAGTTTGATTAATTTTGTACCGTCTCTTTAAAATGTTTTTATTTTTGTGGCTCAAAATCTTTTACAAACTTTTGTGTTACTGCAATGTTAGCTTATACTAGACGTACCTTAGCCTATGACACTCAAGGATAACGTACCTATTCAACTGTGAAAGCAGTTTTCTCAACTAATTGAGTTGAAAGTTTGTGATAAGTATGTCGGATGCAATCATCATTGAGCTGATCTGATGAAGTATTAATTAATACTAAGTACTTAGTAGCCCAAATACACTACGATTTTATTTCTCTCTCTCTCTCTCATCTGAGCGTTGTCCCAGTTGCATCCTCAGCTGGAGTGCTTCGGAGCCCGGGGTCCGCTTTCCGGCTTTTGCTTCTCCACTTCGCACGGTCTTTAGCATCCTTGCTTGTAGACCATTGGCACGCATATCATCCGTAACGACATCAAGCCAACATTTCTTGGGTTTCCCCCTTCTGCCAGGGCCCGGGGGAGGTGGCATGGCCAGACATATGTTCCCTACGTAATTTGCCGGTTTTCGCAAAACGTGACCGTACCAGCGTAGGCGGCTCTCTTGTAACTTGTCTGCTATGTCACGGACATGAAGGCTGCCGCGAATGCGGGAGTTTCTTACTCGATCTCTTCGAGAGACTCCGCACATCCAGCGCAACATATTCATCTCCGTGACACGCAGCGCGCTCTTGTCACGGAGATGAATATGTTGCTCTACGATTTTATTTATCAGTTAGCAATCCGCCCCGGCTTAGTCCGTAGTATATCTTAGCCTATGGCACTTAGAGATAACGTACCTATAAAATAATATTAACTAGCAGCCCTACCCGCTGCGCCCGGGTATGTATTATACCTTAAAACCTTCCTCGTGAATCACTCTATCTATTGGTGAAAACCGTATGAAAATCCGTGGAGTTGTTTTTGAGTTTATCGCGAACAGACAGACAGACAGACGCGGCGGAGGACTTTGTTTTATATTTTATAATATGATGAAGTGATAATAAAATAAAAATGTTTATTAGGTAACAATATTTAACAAACATAGGTAGTTGCTGGGGTCTCCTTTTGAGCAAAAAATGCTTGTGCCAGGAAACCCCGCTCTTCTTATCGCTAATTACAATATCAAGTTTCCAAATAAAATTAAATCAAAGAAATGAAATATAGTGTATATGAATGTGTGTGTGCGTGTGTATGAACCCAAAGGTAAAAGAGTTTTTGAAATCGGTCTAGTTGTTCCGGAGATTAGTGCAATATGAGTATAGATAGCGTTTTAATTTTTTGTTCTTTGTAACTACTTATACTCATTATTATATTATTACAAGCTGTTACCCGTGGCTTCGCCCGCGTTATATATAGCCTATGACCTCCTCAGTGCCCTAACCTATGTGTATGTAAAATTTCATGTTGATCGAATCAGTAGATACGGCGTGAAAGCGTAATAAACAAACAAACTCACTTTCGCATTTATAATATTAGTTGGGATGGGATTAGGATTAGGAAGTTAGGATTATACCATTGAATATTATTCAAAATACGTAATAATCTAGTGAAATGAAGAATAAGCCTGGAAAATTGAGTTCATAAAAGTCGAGGCCTAGTAACTGAGAGCGGTTTTAATAAACCCCAGCCATCTCCAGTTAGGAGTTTAAAACTAAAGTTGGAGCAAAGTTTGATTAATTTTGTACCGTCTCTTTAAAATGTTCTCATTTTTATGGCTTAAAATCTTATAAAACTACGCGGCCAAGTGTGAGTCAAACTCACGCAATGAGGGTTCCTTACAAGTTGTCACATTATTTGGTTGTTTAATTGACGAGGGGCTACACTCTCTGAACCCCCCCTCCCCCTCTTCTATTTATTTAACTCTGAATATTGTACACTATGATTTCATCAATGTAAGCGTTTAATTTTTTTTTTCTTTATAACCCACCATGGAATATTTCAATATACTTATTTATCTAATGAAATGAAGAATAAACCTGCAAAATTAAGTTCATAAAAGTCGAGGCCTAGCTAACTGAGAGTGGTTTTGATGAACTCCAGCCATCTCCAGTTAGGAGTTTGAAACTAAGGTTGGAGCAAAGTTTTAAGGAGTTTATACAGCTTGCCTCGAAAATGCCATTTTTCCAGTCAAATTCTTTTTAAATTATACAACTTCATCCGCGTACATAATAGCAGTACGTAAATAAGACATAATTATTAATAAAAGATTTTAAGTATTCCCTAGACATAACTGCCGTTGTATACCTACTTATTATACCACGGAATGTTTATTCAAAATACATAATTATGGGTTTAATATAGGCGTTTGAAACTAAGATTTTTTTAGTTTTAAGGAGTTCCTTAAAAATGGCATTTTTTTACTAGCTAGTTAGGTCTTACTGCTGAGCAAAAGCCTCTCCTGTTCTCCACCTAGTCCTATCCAGTGCCCTGTCTTGCCATTCTTCATTAAATGCACACAACTCGCCTTTCCATTTCATTTTTGGCTTCCCTCTGGAACGCTTGCCATCAGTAGGAACCCATTCGGTTACTGAACGTGCCCATCTTTCAGGCAACCTACGGCATGTAAAAATGTCATTGCTACATACAAATTCTTTTTAAATTTGATACGCTAGCCATTTTTTTGTGACTTGGTCAGCATTAATTAAAGCCTTTATCACCCACAGATATCAAAATCAATCAAAATAAAAATGTTTATTCAGAAAATAGGCCTTTGCAGGCACTTTTTCACGTCATATCATATTTAAAATTATCTTATTAGATAGTATGTATATATTAATTGTTCAACAGCTACAGACTACTAGTTAGTTAGATAAGTTAGCGATCTATTGGTGAAAGAATTTCGAGAATCAGTCTTGTAGTTTCTGGGCCTATTCAAGGCAAACAAACAAATAAAAAATAAACAAAAAAACAAACTCCTGTTTATAATATTAGAATAGATATAAGCGTTTTAGATTTGTGTTCCTTTAAAACTATATATTATTATTATACCATGAAATATTTGTTTAATTTGCCCAATAATCCTCCTATAAGTCCTCCGCCACCTTTGTCTGTCTGTCTGTTCGCGATAAACTCAAAAACTACTGCACGGATTTTCATGCGGTTTTTCCCAATAAATAGATTGATTCACGAGGATTATTTTTACGTATAATACATGCCTGACCGCAGCCGGGTCGCTGCTAGTGAAAAATAAATCTTGAAAGTAGAATTTTTAAATATTTTATATCTGTGGACCCGAAGCTTCAAAAAACTGTCACTGGCCCAGCCAAGTCAACACGGGTAATAAAATATGAAAATTATTAGTGTCGGGACCGGTGGGAGAAGTGTCGAGTGTCGAGTGTCGCAATCACCTGATTGCTTCCTGCAGGGGACTGTAGACACGAGAGGGGACTAACTTTGTTATTACATTAGGTGACCTGAGGAATGAGGATGGCTCCTCTATAATTTCGAGTTGTCTTGCTTGGTTACATACAATGTTTCATTGACGTTACTCTCTGATACTGAGAGCTTTTCTTAGCGTTTTTTGTAAAGCGGATTCTTTTGTAACCTCGCACGTTATTATCAGGTTGTTAGATACATTTTCTTTTATAAGTTGCAGCTAGACAGTAAATAAAATAAATTACAACAGAAAATAAATAAAATTAACATTTTTAATAGAATAGCTACGTAATACGTTAAATATTAGAAAGAAAAGAAAGAAAGAAAAATAATTTATTCGGAGCCACACAGTAATAGGTACATTCAGTTTAGTATATATATTCTTTATTTAGTTAATATATTGTCATTTGTGAAAAAACCAGTAACAATTGTCGTAATTTAAGACACTGAAAAAAAAGTTAATAAACTGATAAGCTGTTATTTTCTATATATGTCAGTTGTCACTATTTGTCAAATATAATCCATAGACAGTGGTTTATCTGACCCTATGACTCAGTACTGCCATCTGATGATAAGCATTTCAGAAAACTTAATTCTGACGGCAAAATTAGACATTTTTTTCCATGTGATTTGCCAGTAAAATAGTATTAGGAAGGTATTAAGTTAACAACACAGACGTATGACAAGTTTAAAGAAAAACTAGCAATCCTCCCCGGCTGTATTTAATTATACCTATAAACCTTCCGCATGAATCACTTTCATTGGTGAAAACCACATGAAAATCCGTGCAGTCATTTTTGAGTTTATCGCGAACAGATAGACAGACAGACGCGGCGGAGGACTTTGTTTTATAATATTTAGTGATACCTATGTAGTGCTGGTAATTCGCAATGCTTAATTTTTCCTTAACTGGCTGAATCTAAAACCATTTCGAGACAAATGCTCGAACAACAATATTTTCGACGTAACAGATTTTAAACATAAAAGAGTTCGAGAATCCCTTTTGTTTAAAATTTGTAACATCGAAACTGATGTACTGATGATTTCATTATTTTAAACTAACTGTTATCCGTGGCTTCACTCGCATACTATATAGCCTATGTACTTCTCAGTACCCTAACCTATGTGTATGAAAATTTCATAATGATCGGTTCTGTAGACAGGGCGTGAAAGCGTTACAAACAAACAAACAAACTCACTTTCGCATTAATAATATTAGGATAGACCCTGCTGTTTTACTAGAGCCATGTATAAGCCAGAGCAGTCAGAGGATTTGGCCTACACTCTCCACACTGGCCAGATGGGTTGAGCAGGTATCTTTGATGTTTATAAGCTTTGTTTAGCTAATGTTTCCTAAGTCGCCTTCTACGACATCCACGGGACGACTTGGAGTGGTCCTATTCTACACTGCCGGGAATCACATGGCCAAAAAGTATTATATTGTCTTTACCATAAGGCAAATATTGCTCAATATGATCAAATTATTCCCTTTAGAATAACCCAAGCCTTTCTTCCCAGAAAATGATACGGCCTATTATTATAATGGACTCAATCTCCACTCGATTATGAGCTTTAATGTTTACACTATAAGTGATAGTTTAGCTTGTCGATTGATTATTGGCTGCCCTTTGAGCAAAATTTGGGTAATTTGATTAAACTACCCGCGAAGGTCGGTGAAACAGTTCAATAAGCTTTATAAGTTTAGAAATCTCGTCTAATATTTTTCATACGGGGTAGACAGAGCCTAAGATATAAAACCAAAATCAAATCAAAATTTATTTATTCAGAAAATAGGCCTTTGCAGGCTTTTTCACGTCAAATCACATCTAACCCCTCGCATGCCTGGTGGGTCTGACAGACCCACTACTTTTTAAAAACGTTGATATCTTTTTTACTTTTAAGTTTTATGCATTGCGCCTCACTATAGCTTCCTGACGTAGACTAGGTGTCTGTTTACTACCCCTCCCGCAGTTTGCCGCTAGCGCCCACCTGAGGTATACGCGTGTATAGTGCGTACGGGTCTAAGAGACCCTACCAGGCATACGGCGAGACTTTTTGTGGTAAGTAAATTCATTTTTTTTTATTAATTTTTATTAAAATGGCAACAATTATATTTTTTTTGTTTGTTGGCTAAACTGTCATTTGGTATACTGTTATGTTATCAACCTTTTTTTTCTTCTTCTGAACCTATGTATTACGCCATTGTACGACTCGTTCGTCCTAATAAAAGTTTAATATCTCAAACCTGCATTTTCTTCTTCAAATACATCAAAAATTTTAATAACATTTCGCGTAAATTATGAACAGAATATCTATTTTTCCAGCAAAAATGACAAAACAATTGAGTAACGCTGATATACATTGTATCTTGGAAGAGGATGTGAAAGATGATGTGACCATTGAGGCAAGTGGCGATGAGTGAGATCACGTCAGTATTCGGCGTGAATTCAAAGAAGAGGTCGAAGAAGTAGTTTCCCAAAATCAAGATAGTTCAAGTGACGAGGAAATGAACTATTCATTAGCGAACTTTTGCCACAACATCTATCACATTTACATGGAATATGAAAATTTTCTGTGCAAAAATTGTCGTTTGTCTGAACAGTGATGAATGTCATTATGACAGTGTTGCTTTATATTTGTAGAGTAAGGGCCAGGCTACACGAACGATAGTTTACCAACCGAATAGTTTGATCGGTTGACAAAAATCAATGCACCAGTACTCGAGTGCGCACACGGCACCAACTCAACTGTTTAATCAATAGAATCAAGACCGATCACCGACTAAATAGTTGGCCAATCGACGTAAACTCCACGGTTTTGTATGACGAGGCGCACACGACCAATCGTTCAGTCGGCGACCGACTCTTCAGTCAGCCGTCAACTGTATCGGTGGAAGGACGCTAGCGCAATACGCGGTAAAAATGAAAGATTCGCCAGCTTCACCTTCGTCTGCCTCGCCTTCATCAGCTAGTCGTAGGGGATTTTGGAAAGTTAATTAAGTTGGTAGAAGCTCGGCCGCCTTTATATAACAAAATAATTGGCCAAGTGCGAGTCGGGCTCGCCCACGAAGGGTTCCGTAGAAGCAAGCTTAGATTAGCCAAAACCTCTATAATTTTTGGCCAGCAAAAATAACTTTGTTTTTCATAGTGTTTGTATTAATGACAAAGTTATTTTGCCGGTTTATGAAAAAGTGCTATAACTTTTTAGTTTGTACTTAGTACTCAGCTCTGATAGTTTTCCTTTCGACTTTGTAATTATATACTACTCCGGTATTTTTTTTCACGTATCCATATCTGACCGTTTAGCATATAGAGGGGGGGGGGGGGGGGGACATTTACACCTAACAAAAGCTTGCACTTTAAAACCTAATATTTCAGAAACGGATCTTAAAATCGAAAAACGGTGTTCTTAACTTTACAAGACCTATTCAACAATGCCACAATGAGTTAGTGTATGTCCTATACTTTACTTGTATAGGACATACACTAAAAAAATTGTTTTCAAGATTGTTTCTACTTACAAATTAAAATGATACTAATGGCAAGAAAAAGTTGTGGGAGGAAATATGTTTAGAAATTTTGCCAAATTAGAACGAACTCAATATTGAAAATAAAAGCAAAACTTTCTTTATTCTGCATTTTGTTACAAGGGCTATAATTTTTTTTTTGTACATTTTGGACATTTTACATTCTTGATATCTTGAATAATGCCATCCACACCACAAATTAGTAGAGTATGGTCCACACCTCTCAGCTCAGACGACCGACAGAATAGTTGATCGTATGCGCACATAGCCAACTAAACTGTTTAGTTGGATAGAAGTTGGTGGTGACTTCCAATCCAACCAAACAGTTTGGTTGGACAAAAAATCGGTCGTGTAGCTTGGCCCTAAGAAAACTACAAAGAATTTAAATGTGTCTTAAAAAAAGCAAATCCAATTATTTTGATCTCTTTTAAATATGAGATTTCAATTAAAAACTGCAAAGTTTATTTTTTGTTAAGTATAAGTAGCTATATTTTTTGTTTATTTATTTAATAGTGCACAGTACAGTTTACAACGATTAATGCTATAATTATGATTATTACAGTAGGAACATGATCTGGTTGTAAAGCCAAATAATTTGTACACTTAGCATGCATGTGATAATATGACAAGAAAACATCGTGTAGAGAATAAAAAAGGTACTAGGAAAAGTTAACACAAAAACAAAAAAAAAAACAAAAACAAAATGGTAATTAAATTAAAAAATAGATAGAAATAGAGTAAGAATAAAGAGTGTTAACAAGTTATGTATGTGTTGAGAGCAATTGCCGGATTCTAAATTTAAAGCCATTCAATGATAGACAATTGATAGTTTGTAAAATAAGTAATATTTTAAATCGATATTTGTATTTTTCATTTATTTCCTGCAAACATGTGATTATATTTGCTAAATACATCCAAGAGAATATATTTAAATGATTAATATATGTAAAAAAATAAAACATAAAAATGGGTCCCTCAGACCCAACAGGCGCCCGACGTGACGTTAGTCCACCAGGCATACCAAGGGCTAAAATTATCTTATTAAATAATATTTAATTAATTGTTGTTCAAAAGCTACAGACTACTAGCGTTACGGAACTGACCACTGCAGAGAAGAAACGCCGAAGGAAACTGTTTTCAACAGTTTTGGCCGCCTACTCGCCTGAAGGGCTTTAAAATAAAATATTAAATAAGTAAATAAATATATACGGACAATTCACACAGATTGAACTAGCCCCAAAGTAAGTTCTAGACTTGTGTTATGGGATACTAACTCAACGTTACTATATTTTATAACAAATACATAAATAGATAAACATCCAAGACCCAGGTCAATCTGAAAAAGATCATTTCCATCTTGACCTGACCGGGGATCAAACCCGGGACCATCCGTGTCGCAGGCCGGCGTGTTGACCGCTGCGCCACGGAGCTCGTCAAAAGGTTTGGACTATCGAGCAAAAACAAGCAAAAAATCATGTTTTGTATGGGAATTTAAATATTTATTTGTTAATAATTTTAGCCCTAATAGGAGCCCGATGGTCCAGTGGGTGTGAGCTCTATGAGCGCTTACGTATGTTAAGCAACCCCTGGTGCAGTCCCTACTTGGATGGGTGACCGCAAGTGGCATAAAAATATCTCGAGCTCCTCCGTGCTTCGGAAGGCACGTTAAGCCGTTGGTCCCGGCTGTCATCGTTGATGGCAGTCGTTAAGCTATGTCAGATGCCTTAAGGCAGCTTGAAAAATCTGACACCAGTGTTGGCCACTCACACATACGAAAAAAAACAATAATTTTATTATTTGTACCCTTTTCGGAAACCGACAAAAGGATGAAGTTGTGTTGCGGCGTGAATAGTGGCCACAAGCCCCACCCTGAACTGAGTTTGTGGCCGCGAGTTAGTTCAGCAAACACTAAGTTTATGTTTACTGAGGACCAGTTCACAAGTCGGGTTAACATGGAATTGAACTTTTTACCTGTTTAAATAAAATTATTTTAATACGGTTTTTATCGCGTTTATTACATTATCTATACACCTAACGTTTCGAGCACTTTACAGTGTTCATGGTCGCAGGTAGACTAAGTTGACATTTGTCTAGTATTTTATAAGAACTGCAAAATCTACCGCCTAAAATATTTATTGATAACGGTCCGGATGTACGCAGTACTAACCTGACCAAGGTTATGACCTTAGATTATAAGGGCTGATTTTGAACCTATATGAAAATCTCGGAATCAGAACCCCTAATATAAATATATAAATAAATATATACGGACAAATCACACAGATTGAGCTAGCCCCAATGTAAGTTCTTCAGTAAGACTTGTGTTATGGGATACTAACTCAACGATATTATATATTATAACAAATACATATATAAATAAACATCCAAGACCCAGGTCAATCTGAAAAAGATCATTTTCAGGGTTCCGTACAAAAATTGAAAAACGGAACCCTTATAGGATCACTCGTGCGTCTGTCTGTCCGTCCGTCCGTCTGTCACAGCCGATTTTCTCCGAATCTACTGAACCAAATTAGGTGAAATTTTTTAAGATGGTGTAATCCTATGACCTTAACACGGATGTGCAAAGTAAATAAAGATTTTTTTGAAATAAGGGTCATTTTCAGGGGCCCAATTACAAAATTTAAAAGAAAAGTTTTGCAAACCTTACTGTGTCATATATCAAACTAGCAGCCCTACCCGGCTGCGCCCGGGCATGTATTATACCTTAAAACCTTTCTCGTGAATCACTCTATCTATTGGTGAAAACCGTATGAAAATCCGTGGAGTAGTTTTTGAGTTTATCGCGAACAGACAGACAGACGCGGCAGAGGACTTTGTTTTATAATATGTAGTGATGAAAGGGCTCATTATGAGGATCTCAAAAATATTTTTTTTTGTTCGGGTAAAATCAATACTTTTGATTTTATTCACGAAAGAAGGCAAATTTTGACCACTCCCCCCCCCCCCCCTGATCTCCGAAACTACTGGGCCGAAAATTATGAAAAAATTACAAAATGTAGTTCATTCCTTGAATCACTTCTATCTAAGTTCAACTAGGGAAATAGTTCACTAAACACCACTAGATAGCGCGAGTCAATTGAATAAAACATTTTTGCACATTGTGTGTGTGTACACGAAGCATATTGTACGGAACCCTCATTGCGCGAGTTTGACTCACACTTGGCCGGTTTTTTATTCATCTTGACCTGACCGGGGATCGAACCCGAGACCATCCGTGTCACAGGCCTGTGATTTGCTCACTCGATCGTAAACATAAACATGTTCCAAAAATAATGAATGTATAATGATATTGTAAAATGAAAACAGATGAAAAAAAAATAAAAGTAAAAAAGAAAGAAATATAATATAATCATTAATCATACAAAGCCCTTCAGGCAAGTAGGCGACCTATACTGTTGAAAAGAGTTTCTTTCGGCATTTCTTCTCTGCAGTGGTCGGTTCCGAATCCACCTTATCACTTTAACATCCATTACGTTTTTCATATCATAGATAATAATAGTCATTCATATCGAAGCTGCAATGAATGTTGAAGTTACCATGAAAATGATGTACACCGTAGTTGTCAAAAGTTAGCAAGTAGGCCTGCTAGCCAGCGTGGAGAGTGTAGGCCTAATCCTCTGACGGCTACGGCTAATATATGGCTCTGGTAGTACAGAGAGGGTCGTGCTCTTGCAGAGGAGCCCGATGGTCCAGTGGGTGTGAGCTCTATGAGCGCTTACGTATGTTAAGCAACCCCTGGTGCAGTCCCTACTTGGATGGGTGACCGCAAGTGGCATATATATATCTCGAGCTCCTCCGTGCTTCGGAAGGCACGTTAAGCCGTTGGTCCCGGCTGTCATTGTTGATGGCAGTCGTTAAGCTATGTCAGATGCCTTAAGGCAGCTTGAAAAATCTGACACCAGTGTTGGCCACTTACACATACGAAAAACAAACAAACAAGTGGGGACTAAACAATATCTGATGATGATATAAAAGTGCGATTATAGAAGCTCAGCCCTCAAACATTCATAAAGCAATAAAATGTGAAAGTAAAATATTTGTGGACCTCTCGAGACGCCATATTGAGATATGGCCGGCTGCCAGCGGAACCAAATAAACTTTGTTTTCATGCCCTTCTTGTTTTCATTCCCTTTGTTAATGTTTATCTTATTATCTTTACATTTTTATTTCGGATACGAATAATATGCATGAAAAAATAGGTCTTCCGTGCTGGACTGGGAGAAAAGGAAAAACATAGAATATACCAGCTGCTGTTCTTCGTATGTGCAAGTGGTCAACACTGGTGTCAGATTTTTCAAGCTGCATTAAGGCATCTGATATAGCTTAACGACTGCCATCAACAATAACAACCGGGACCAACGGCTTAACGAGCCTTCCGAAGCACGGAGGAGCTCGAGATATTTTTATGCCACTTGCGGTCACCCATCCAAGTATGGACCAGGGGTTGCTTAACATAAGTAAGTGCTCATAGAGCTCACACCCACTGGACCATCGGGCTCCTCAAAAATCTAAGGTATCACATCAATGGGCAATGCGGCTAGAAATCCATCACTGTTTTGATTCCGTTTTCCACCCTAATGGCCCACTAACACGCTAAACGTGGCCTTTGGGTTTTACGACCTTGGCTCTGTCTACCCCGCAAGGGAAAAAGATGTGATACTATGTATGTATGTATAAAATACGTGTTATCGAACCAATCGAGCTCCGTGGCGCAGCGGTCAACACGCTAGCCTGCGACAAGGGGGTCCCGGGTTCGATCCCCGGTCAGGTCAAGATGGAAAAAGATCTTTTTCGTATTGACCTGGGTCTTGGACGTTTATCTATATAGGTTTATATGTATAGTATCATTGAGTTAGTATCCTGCGACACAAGTTCACAACTTACTGTGAGGCTAGCTCAATTTGTGTGATATGTATTTTTATTATATTTATGTTGGTATATTTTTAGTTGTATTGCTCGTTGGTATATTGAATTATATTATATTATTTTTTAGCGTTTTTTTTATATTCTGGCACTTTATCGCACCACCCACCACCCATTTTTAATTTTCTTTTTGGTCCAAAGGTTTAGCTGGGAGAGAATTAAGAATAAACATATGGCATTAAGTCCACCTTTTGTACACATTTTTTTAAATTGTGCAATAAAGTTTAAATAAATAAATATGTCCCTATATATTATTAAAAAAAAATTACTCATTACTATTCAAAAGTAAAGTAAATACTATCAGTGAATACAATAAAAATTGGTTGAAAAACGAATTAAATATAATGATTTTACGAAAATATGTCTATCACACTCGTAAAAACGCTATTTTCTTTCTTTCTTCTTTTTAATTATGGCTTCCACCGAAATTTCAGTGATTCTGCAGTATAATGAGATACCAAATATTGGTGTTGTACGGTATGTGGCATCAAAGATGGCGTATGTTCTTTGGCAGCCTCGTGGGAGCTTTTGGCGACAAATCTATACGAGTCCATTTAACAGTCTACTTTAACTATTTCACAAATTGTTCTCGAGCACTAGCATTTATAACACCAAACTACACCAATTTCATTTTATAAAGTCCACTTATATCAATTTGCAAAATTGTATAAGGCAAACGACAACTAAACCCCTTGACTTCCCACCAAAAACATGGCAAATGTATTATTAATATAGACTTTGACGCCACCAGTCCATATCGGACTTCTCTTTCTGATTGTAACTTTTTTAAGTAAGTATAATATTTTCGTCGCTGATTAAAATATTTTATAAAAAAAATATCAATGTTTAATCAATTTTATTATTTTTTCATTATTTGGGATATCTTGGTTGTCTCTAGTCACAGAGGAAGGTATTTCTATACAGGTGGCGAGAACATCAAGATATTCCTAGCTCTATATCTGTAGTCATCATCATCATCATCTTCTTTGTCTCCTTTGCAGGACCCTCTCTGTACTACCAAAGCCATATAATAAATATAAATAAATAAATAAATATAAATATATACGGACAAATCACACAGATTGAGCTAGCCCCAAAGTAAGTTCTTAAGTTACTTGTGTTATGGGATACTAACTCAACGATACTATATTTTATAACAAATACATATATAGATAAACATCCAAGACCCAGGTCAATCTGAAAAAGATCATTTTTCATCTTGACCTGACTGGGGATCGAACCCGGGACCATCCGTGTCACAGCCGGCGTGTTGACCGCTGCGCCACGGAGCTCGTCATTTGTCAATCGAATAGCCGAATAGCCAGAGTGTAGACCAAATCGTCTGAGACCTTTCGGAGAGAGGAGAGACCTGTCGAACCCGTCTGGCCAGCGTGGACGCTGGCCAGACGGGTTCGACAGGTCTCTTTGATATTTATAAGATTTGTTTCCTAAGTCGCCTTATGAGAGTATGAACAGGAGGGAAGTGACAAAGGCTATGGTAGATGATAGATCAAGGTGGAGAGAGCTGATATACTGCGTGCCGACCCCACATAAAAAAGTGGGATAAGGTAAAGGAAGAAGAAGAAGTTTCCTAAGTCGCCTTCTACGACATTTACGGGGAGACTTGGAGAGGTCCTATTCATCTCTGCCGAATGAAAAGACTAAGGACACTAGACTACTACCACGTTAAGGACGTGAGAGTTTGCAAACATACTCGTTATGAAAACACGGCTTTACTCACGTTTTATTAAGTCGGATCTGCCGACTAGTTTCGGTCTGTTACGAAGACCATCATCGGGGCGAGTGAAACGGGTGGCGACACAACAGTTACGCTTCCCTCAAAGCACTGAGGGCCGCCTCCCGCGTCGCCGCCCGCGCCGCTGCCCGCGCTGCGCGGCTCGAAACGATGACCGGTGGAGGGGATGCCAAACTAGTCGGCAGATCCGACGTAATAAAACGCGAGTAAAGCCGTGTTTTCATAATGAATTTATCTCGCGTAAGTTTTAATATTATTAAACATACTCGTATTTGTTTCACAGACAGTTTTTAGGATTCCGTACCCGTAAAGTGTAAAAACACACTATTATTGAAATGAAATTTTCACAGATGATGCTCTTCTGTTCCTGCTTTAACAACAAATACTATGAATAGAATAAAAAAATTCCATACAACAAACGTGATTTTTTTACTTATAGTGAACTAGCTTCTACCCGCGGCTCCACCCGCGTGGTATATATAGCCTATGTCCTTTTCAGTCCCCTTACCTATGTATATGCAAAATTTCAGGATGATCGGTTCAGTAGTTACGGCGTGAAAGCGTAACAAACAAACAAACAAACAAACTCACTTTCGCATTTATAATATTAGTTGGGATTGTAGTCTTATATTTTTTAGATAACTAGCTGTTACGAGTACCTGCGCCCGCGTATTACATAGCCTATGTTCTTCTCAGTACCCTAACCTATGTGTTCGAATGTATTGTACCTATGTGATCCGTTCCCTAACCTATGTGATCCGTTCAGTAGATAGAGGGTAAAAGCGTAACAAACATACAAACTCAATTTCGCATTTGTAATATTAATTAGGAAGTTAGAGCGGCCTCCCTACCACTCTAACCCTTCGTGCGCGAGTCCGACTCGCACTTGGCCGTTTTTTCTTCCATTTTTGCGTCCAATCCACCAAAACCTATTTACGTAGAGTCATCTGATATGCACTGACGGACTAGCAAATTGAGGCTATATGCGACTAAATTGAGCAGTGTACGGAGTACGAACGAAATGCACAAAAGATATTGTAATTTTTATTTTATGACATAGGACGGCAATCGAGCAAGCGGGCCAGAGGGGCCACCTGATGGTAAAATCACCGCTGCCCATGGATAACTGCACCACCAGGGGTGTTACAAGAGCGCTGCCGGCCTTTAATTTTTCCCTCCCCAGAGGGGAAGGGGGGTGGGCTTCCGGCTCTATCTCTCACCGAACGAAACACAGAAGCGGTAAAGCTACTACTCAAACGTCGATTTTCTGTGACGAATTGTAACGAACGTCATAATGTGCATCACAGGTCACTGACCTTAGATTATATATAGGCTAGATAGACTCTATTATAGTTTCATAGTTTATTCATAAAAACGATATACATTGTGTTTGAATTTTTAACATGATATGTAATAGAAATAAATAAATTACAATAATAATAATGAATAAAACAAAATTATTTATCTATATATCAACAACAAAATGGAAAAAAAAATGTCAAATTAATTATAACTATTATTGTCATTAAAAAAATCATTTTTTCAACAAAAAGCTCCTCAATGTTGTCTTAAATGCTTTCAATTTCTTTTGGCATTTATACTCAGCCGGTAGCTTATTAAACATAGCCTTAAAGCGTAGAAAATAATTGTTGTCCAACTCGTAGTCTATGATACAAACACATACGAGTAGCTACTAATTTAACGGATTTCGATAGCATTAATTGACGGAACGCGTTTTCTAACACAAAGCTGTCACGTACAAAAGCATTGAAAAATTTGCCATTTTTTAACACGCTTTTATTAGCTTCACTTGTAACTAACTATTGTATGTAAGAAAATCTTGGAATCTTAATTTGACCCACTTTCCGGTCTTCGATTAGGATGAAATTTTGCACACGCTCAATACATGACTAGCAAAGAAACGTCATTACAAAAGCGTGTTTTTTAGTTTTTTAAACTATTATTATTATGCCGCGTGGTTTCCGGCAGAGTAGAATAGGACCACTCCAAGTCATCCGTGGATGTCGTAAAAGGCGACTAAGGAAACACAAGCTAAACAAAGCTTATAAACATCAAAGATACCTGTCCAATCCGTCTGGCCAGCGTGGAGAGTGTAGGCCAAATCCTCTGACTACTCAAGCTAATATATGGCTCTGGTAGTACTGAGAGGGTCGTGCTCCTGCAGTGGAGACTTGAAAGACCTGATGATGATGATGATGATTATTTAATCATTGAAATAAAGGCATGACGGTGTCTAGGGAGAGTACAAAGTATGTGACTTTACTTTCGTACACACGTCTAGGTGTAAGACCACAGTTTTTTTTATGTCATAGGACGGCAAACGAGCAAGCGGGTCACCTGAAGGACATGGACAACACAAGGGGTGTCATAGTTTTCTTTTTTTTTTTTGGAATGGACTACCTAGCTAGCTCCAAATGAGCTTTCGCTACTTCACCGGACTTTTTGAGGTGAGGGCAGAGTGCCCTCAACCTGTAAGGCAATCTTCACCAAAGGGTTCCCAGGAGGGACGAACCTCGGCTTTGGGCGTTGCCTGGGTGCGCGACTTGGAGAGACAGCAAACTCTCATATGCCTGATGGGCCGCGATTTGCATGGATGACCTGAAGGGCCGAACTGAGAAACAATGGCAAAGCCTTTAGAGAGCAGCAACTCTCATGTTTTGCCGTATGGGCCGAAAGCTACGGTGTCCGACGGACCTATTCTGGGTGCAAATCACCCGGGACCGCCGGGCGGTCACCAGTAATCGGAGCTAGTCCTACTCTACGCACTCTGTTCCGGTGGCGAGTGCGACGGGGTCGGAGGGTGGGATTCCTCTGGCTGCTCGGAGCTGGAGAGGATCTGGACTGGGCAAGAACGATGTCTATGGGATCATCGGGATCGGTAAGGGGGGTGTCATAGGAGCTTCGCCGGCCTTTTATTCCCCCCCCCTAGAGGGGAGAAGGAGATGGCCAGTGCAGGGAATGTCACTGACTCTCTCGCTTGCACGCTAATAGAGCCTTTCCAACACATTAATGTCCCATTGTCTCATATTTAAATCATCTCTACCTCAAGAATCGTGTCGTAAGATCAAACTTCTCACAAAATCTCAACATCTAAACTCAGTCCGGCAAAACCGCCGGACCCGTCTAATCCGGCCAAATCCGGAGCAGGAGTTAACAGTACTGCTAAGTCGCTAGGGAGTTGATATAGTCATAGGAGATAGCGGGTAAGAAATACAAAGATTCAGCCGTGTGGTTCCCGGCAGAGTAGAATAGGACCACTCCGAATCTTCCCGTGGATGTCGTAGAAGGTGACTTAGGAAACACAAGCTAAACGAAGCTAATAAACATCAAAGAGATATCTCCAATCCGTTTGGCCAGCGTGGAGAGTGTAGGCCAAATCCTCTGACTGCGCTGTCTAATATATGGCTCTGGTAGTACAGAGAGGGTCTGCAGTGGAGACTTAAAAGACCTGATGGTGAATAAATACAAAGATTCATAATATCATGTCTAATCCGGCCAAATCCGAAGCAGGAGTTATAAAGCGAAATAGGAGATAGCGGATAAGAAATATCTTAACCTAACCTAACAAACAAACAAACTCACTTCACACCCTATCTACTGATCGTCACGAAATTTTACATACACATAGATTAGGCTATATATCACGCGGGACGCGAGCTGCGGGTAACAGCTAGTGTAACATATAACTAAATAATTTAAGATATTTTTAACAAAAAACAAAAACCGACCTTAACCCTCTCAATTCATTGAAATAATACGCTTATTTAAATAAAATGATAGGGTTGAAGTCGGTTTTTGTTTTTTGTTAAAAATATCTTAAATTATTTAGTTATATGTTATACTATATTTTAAAAAGTGTAAACCGGACGGCATACGTGTGAAAAAATTTGGTTTTTGTGTATTATTTCAAAAAGCGCTCGTCATATTTCAGTAAAAATTTGATGGGACCATCTGTAAAGTATTACCTATCGAACAAAAAAAGAATTTCTTAAATCGGTCTAGACATCTTCGAGAAATCGGGGAACATACATAAAAAAAAGATTATGACGAATTGAGAACCTCCTCCTTTTTTTGAAGTCGGTTAAAAAACCGCTAAATCGTTTCCACTATGTCCTCTACCTCTTGGTTAATCACAAAGAATAACTAAATAACTAAACTCACCCATTATACTCATGTCGGTTTGCTGATCTCGCAGCCTCGAACGTCTGGACTACACTATATTAGTTTAGTTTTGAACTAGTTGTTTTTCACTCACTCACTGCACTCTTGATTCTTTGAATACTGTTTTGTACCTGAAATGTAAAAATTGGAGGGTTAATAATTTTAGTAGCAAAAATCATTGACCGTAGGGTTAGCTCAATTGTATGTTTCGGTCCCAAAGGAAATTTTTTATTAAATTATTATATAATTATTATTTAAAAGGTCCAAAATGAACAATATTTTTACCGTGAATAATGTTTATTGTTTTTTTGCGTGTATACGTGGCCGGCACTAGTGTTTGATTATTCAAGCTGTCTAAAGACATCTAACGTCGCTATATCACTGACTTACTTAATATAGTTTGTCAACGAAAAATTATTTCATCTATTTTTTAACCTCAAAAAAAGGAGGACGATCTCAATTCGTCTGTTTGTTTTTTTGTATGTTACGCGATTACTCCGTCAGTTATGGATCTATTTTAGTGATTCTTTTTTTGTTCGATAGGTAATACTCTAGAGGTGGTCCCATAAAACTTCAGTCGCAACGTATGGATTATTTTTTGAAAAAATAATCAAAAACCCGAGAAAATTGTAAAAGGATGCCGTTTGGTTTATACTTTGTGTTACGTGATTACTTAGCTAGTTATGGATCGATTTTACTGATCCTTTTTTTGTTTGATAGGTAATGCTCCAGAGGTGGTCTAATGAAATTTTTGTCGCAATGTATCAAGCACTTTTTGAAAAAATAAACAAAAACCCAAAAAAATTGTTAAAGGATGCCGTTCGGTTCAAACTTATTTGTATTTTATTTTTATGCGAATCAAGACAAATTGATGAGAACGTTTCTTCTCTGTTTTGATTGAACTTCAAAAGTGGCCCGATAATTTTTTTATCGAAATATATCCAGTGCTTTTAGAAAAAATCAACAAAAACAAAATAAAATTAAAAGTATGCCGTTTGGTTTAATTTTATTTATGTTTGATTCTTTCGCGAATCAAAACAAGTTGATTACGACGTTGTTCCTCTATTTTGATTGAACTACCACACCCATTTACGTATAGGTTTGAAGTCATTTCAATTATGACATAATTTTTTTCCAATTCAATTTTTCATTTAATTAAAACAATGCACACTCAGTCCACGTATATAGTTATAAGAAGTTTATAAGGTCTAACTAAAATTGTGAGTTGACGTCGCTTGGAGAAAATGCGCTGTGCAGTTTGTTGCCGCTTCTTCTGCACTCCGCTTTGGAAGCGGCCTAAACTTAGCCTTACTATAAGTAATTATTGACGTCAACAAAAATTTTTTGTTGTAAAAATTGTAAACACAAATATGACAATTAATAAGTGTTCAAAGAAACCTATATTTTTAACTATACAGATATATTACACATACATTTTCTTTTATTGAGTAACAATATTAAAACTTACTTATATAAACTAAGAATTAAACCTACCTATAAAATAAAACTACTTATAAATAAAACCAACCTATAAATAAAACTTACCTATAAATAGAAAATGTCCAGCAGGTCATTGCCCTGCGGTAATGTGCCCAGAAGACTGGCAGCATTGCCACGTTGAATGGCAAAAATGGCAGAAACCTATATTAAATAAACGATTGAATCTTGAATCTTGTCGTTTTTACAACTTTTCAGTTAAAAATAATTATTTATCAATAAGTACTCTATAATGTGTCTAATACACAATTTTTATTTATGCCTCATAAACACATCATAAAAACACAAGTCAAAATTAACGAAAACAAAACGCAATATTTTTTCAAAGAATTAATCATTGCTTCGTTTATTAAAAACGCGGGAAAATGTAAAAATATCGCTAACGTCAGGAAACCGTATATTTAGGTCGTTAGTCTTAATTACAACATTTTATTTAGCTTTGGCCTGTGAAAAGCGGAAAACCTCGCAGGTGTGGCAAATAGGTTGCTACGTGCATTATTTTGATTTTATTAAAGAATTCCATATCTTAATAAATCATTTTCATCCCTACCACCTGGATAACTGGCAGTCAACCACTGTACGTTTTAGAAGAAACTTTCTGCCACGTACGACCGAACTGTGGAATCAACTTCCAGCGGCGGTATTCCCAGATCGATATGACGTTGGAACCTTCAAAAAACGAGTCTACGTTCTTTTAAAAGGCCGGCAACGCTCTTGTCACACCCCTGGTGTTGCAGTTGTCCATGGGCAGTGGAGATCACTTACCATCAGGTGACCCGCTTGCTCGTTTGTCGTCCTATTCCATAAAAAAAAACCGGCCAAGTGCGTGTCGGGCCACGCGCAGTGTAGGGTTCTGTAGTTGAAATAACAACTTTGATTTCACACCGTTCACACTCGCACCTCACAGTTTCACGACCAAAAACATGTAACAATGAAGATTGTATGAAATTTTACATTTTCCAGTACATTTTATAAGTTGGTTGCCTATAACTTTTTAGTTTGCGCATAGTACTCAGCTCTGATAGTTTTCCTTTCAACTTCAGTATATATACTACTGCTGTAATTTTTTTCACGTATCCATATATAACCGTTTAGCAGATAGAGGTGGGGGGACACTTACCTCTAACAAAAATTTTCACTTTAAAACCAAATATTTCGGAAACGGATCCCTAAATCGAAAAATAGTGTTGACAATCTCACAATATTTTTAATGACCTTTTTAACGATACCCCACACCATGGGTAAGTGGAGAAAAAAAATTACTCCCCCACTTTACTTGTATGGGAGATACCCTAAAAAAAATTTTTTTTCCAGAATTTTTAGTACCACTTTTTTGCCTTACCCATACCAAATTACAGCTATCTAGTGCTTTTAGTCTCTGCGTAAAACCGCGGACGGACAGACAGACAGACATGGCGAAACTATAAGGGTTCTTAGTTTACTACGGAACCCTAAAAATCATCATCATCATCAGGTCTTATTGTGTGTCCACTGCAGGAGCATGACCCTCGCTGTACTACCAGAGCCAGAGCAGTAAGAGGCTATGGCCTACACTCTCTACGCTGGCCAGAAGGGTTGGAGAGGTCTCTTTGACTTTTATAAGCTTTGTTTAGCTTGTGTTTCCTTAGTCGCCTTTTACGACATCCATGGGAAAACTTGGAGTAGTCCTATTTTACACCGGGAACCACACCCTCCACCCCACAAATCATAAAGTGGTTTACAGAATACGTCTATCTACCAAGTTTCAACAGTCCTAATAGTTTTAGAATTAAGTGACTGTCACACACGAACAGATATACAGTTTTATGACGAATCTATAAGTGTTCCGTTTTTTGCCATTCGTCTGCGGGACCCTAATAAGTCAATCCTGTAATATTGGCCCTTAATTCTTTATCAAACCGAACAAATTCGTTGCTCCCTCGGGCTCTTATTTTTAAAGTTAATATAATTATGCAGCCTCGGGAGCCCAGACTTCATATTTTACGCAATTTCAGGGATAAGTAATGATGTTTTCAGAAGCTATTACGAAGTGGCCTTGGAGTTATCTTATCCTATCCTATCCTAACTATTATAAATGCGAAAGTGAGTTTGTTTGTTTGTTTGTTTGTTACGCTTTCACGCCGTATCTACTAAACCGATCATCATGAAATTTTGCATACATGTAGGTTAGGGTACTGAGAAGGACATAGGCTATAAATCACGCGGGCGAAGCCGCGGGTTGCAGCTAGTATTATTTTAAAGAGATTAAGCTTGAAATGTAAATCTAACAGTTTAGGCTGAATCTTTAAAAAATCATTCAAGTGTGTGTCGGACTCGTGGTCAAAGGGTTCCGTACCATTATCAAAACTCAAACCACTCAACGGTTTGCATTGAAATTCTTGATCGTCACTAACCCAGATAATAAGTTATTATGACGTAGACATTAACTCAGAAAGAATTTTCCAAAATTTAACCCCTAGGGGGTAAAACGGGGTACAAGTTTTTTATTCAACGCGACTAGAAACTTGTCTTAAATAAAAATTGTCTTTCTTTTTTTATATTATGGCTTCTACTAAGATTTCAGTGATTCTTCCAATGTCCAGTTAAATGTGATACTAAAGTAAATATTCTGATATCTATGGATACTAAGTATCGGTGTTGTACGGTATAGTTTGTAATAAGTGGCATCAAAGATAGCGTATGTTCTTTGGTTGCCTCGTGGGAACTTCTGGTGACAAATTTATACCCATAGTCTATAAGCACGTTTTTCGTTTTTCGACATACCTATTTTAGTAATAGATTTTATGGAAAAATAATTGTGGCTCTAGAAGCAGTTTTCAGCGAGAAAATAGAGAAATACATTTGTATAGAAAACGTACTGCTAGGATACCCTCTTAATTTGGTCATTTCAAATATTTTTTTTTTATAATTGTGACTAAAGGACAAACTAGCTTGTCCTAGATAAATAAATATTAATAATAGACGTATCACATAAATTGAGTTATCCCCACAGTAAGTTGTGAACTTGTGTTGTGGGGTACTAATTCAACGATACTATAGTTTATAACAAATATACATAATCCTTAAATAGATAAACATCCAAGACCCAGGCTAATCTAAAAAAGGTTTTTTTAATCACGATCTGGCCAGGAATCGAACCTAAAACCCCACGTTTCGCAGGCTGGCATGTTAAACACTGTACTACGGAGCTCGTCTAGTAACTAGTTTGTCCTAATCGTGTTAGTAAACTAGATTGGCCTAGGGCAAACATTATTCATCCTTTACCTGGGCAATCAGTTTCTAAGCTGTCAAAGCAAGTCATGTACAGTCAATCAATCAATTAATGGTTTATTGCTTCCTTATGCTGTATCGAAGACAGTGGGCCATATAGAAAATTATACCACCAGTACTTTTCGTGCAGTAGCACCAATATAGTATAGGGTTAGTTTATTTTTATATGTGGCCATAAGTATAATTCAGGAATGGACAATTTTTAGTTTTAATATTTTTTCACGGACAATTCGGACACCATCCAATTATTGAATGTGTTTAGTACAGTCACATAAAATGTTTTTAATATGTGGAAAAATAACAGTTCGAAAATATGGCAAGATTATTTACACAGAGTAAATATAACCTCTTAAGATGTAATAAGTCAGCCTATTTGTTTACCACGGCAATTAAGCGAGGCTATTAAATCTGATATTATAATCACTACCCCCCACCCCCACCTACCTAGTTCATCTTGCTCGTTTGATTCGAGTGGGGTCCGAGTTACGATGGTAATTTGCCACGTATTTATCTACCTAGATATTCAAAATGGATAAATATAAATGTGTATTTAAGTTGCCATGTTTTTATATTGTATGGTCAGATAAGTAAAAAAACAACCCTCTACTCAAAAGTCATCATCATCATCATCATCAGGTTTATTTAGTCTCCACTGCAGGAGTATGACCCTCTCTGTACTACCAGAGCCATATATAATATTAGCCAGAGCAGTCAGAGGATTTGGCCTACACTCTCCACGCTGGCCAGACGGGTTGGAAAGGTCTCTTTGATGTTTATTAGCTTTGTTTAGCTTGAGTTCCCTAAGTCGCCTTTTACGACATCCATGGGAAGACTTGGATTGGTCATATTCTACTCTGCCGGAAACCACACGGCTACTCAAAAGTACTCTCAATGAATCTCACGTGAATTTCCTCACTCATGGATTGACCAAAAATTATCCATAACAGCCACAGTTTCTTTTTTCGGTAACACAAAACTGGTTATACAAACAAAGCGCATGAAATGAAATGAAATGAATAGTTTTTATTCAATTTTTGGATCTCATGTATCACTTTTTGAACGTCATTTATCTTTTTTTTTAATATTTGCAAAATCGAAATACTGCTAGCATTTTAGTAATAAATTTTGTCAACCTCTACATGTTAATTTGTCATGACTAAATATGTATTCCCGCCAAATTTGACAGCTATAGCTTTAACAAGATTGCTGCTATACGCTGTCAAAGTTCGAGCGTCGCTATTGAAAAACCCTATCTAGAATAGTAGTTGTTACCCGCGGCTTCGCCCGCGTAATTTATAGCCTATGTCCTTCTCGGTACCCTAACCTATGTGTATGCAAAATTTCATGATGATTGGTTCAGTAGATTCAGCGTGAAAGCGTAACAAACAAACAAATAAACAAACAAACAAACAAACTCACTTTCGCATTTATAATATTAGTTGGGATGTCCTTCTCAGTATCTTAACTTATGTGTATGCAAGACTTCTTGATGATCGGTTCAGTGGATAGGGCGTGAAAGCGAAACAAACAAACTCACTTTCGCATTAATAATATTAGTTAGGATTAGGATTTATTTTCAATTTATAGTGTAATAAAGAATATTTGTATTCGTGTCAGGCAATTGCTTATAAAACTCAGGCTCCAGGCACTAAGCTAGGCTATTAAATTTGACATTATAATCGGCGGGTCGCCGCCTACAGATATTTTATGCCTTTGATCGGAGTTGTAAAATAAACCTCAAAATTACTACGAAATGGCTGAATTATACAGACATATATAATACTATCACGTTATTCTCCCTTGCGGAGTAAACAGAGCCCAGAAATGAAATGAATAGTTTTTAGTTAAATTTTGGATCTCATGTATTACTTTTTGAACGTCATTTATCTTTCTTGTTATGATTATCCCAACTAATATTATAAATGAGAAAGTGAGTTTGTTTGTTTGTTACGCTTTCACGCCGTATCTACTGGACCGATCATCATAAAATTTTGCATACACATAGGCTAGGGTACCGAGAAGGACATAGGCTATATATTACGCGGGCGAAGCCGCGGGTAACAGCTAGTTTTTTTATATTTGCAAAATCGAAAAACTACTAGCGTTTCGGAAAGACCACTGCTGAGAAGAAAACGTATTGGTCTCTACGTGCCGAAAGGGCATAAGACCAGGTCTATAAAACCTAAAGGCCACGTTTAGCATGTTGCTGGGCTTGTAGGTGAGAACGGAATCAAAATAGTGATGGGTTGCTAGCCGCATCGCCTATTAACATGATTCCTAACATTTTTGCCCAAAACAAAATAAAACTTGTAATATTTATACAAAAAAAGAATATCCAGCAGGATCCAATATGGGGCAAAACCGATATCATTATGAGCCGGAACTGCAGACCAATATCCGGTCCGGACCGGTCGCCAGCCATTTCCGGCGCCGGACAAATGTGATATTTTCTTATATTTTTGATGTTTTCATCGTTATTTATTTTCCAATTTAATTATTTTATTTATTCTCAAAATGTAAGTTAAAAATACAAGTAAAATTAAACAATTTTTTTCTATGCTTGCGTCGGAGAAAGGAAAATCGTATAAAGTACCAGCGTCTCTTTCTATGTATATTGTAAAAGCCGTCGGAGGGAATGGGCAAAAATCTGAGAAATGTCAATGGGCGATGCCGTTAGAAACCCATCATTGTTTAAAAAAATTATATATGGGGATACATAGATAGATCCAAACCCACACTACTCTGTCTAATATTGATAATTTTGACAGGTCTCACTAGGTATGGGGGTAGTGTATAATCGTGTAGAAGAGTAATCGATAATCGAATAGGTAATCTATTCAGTTATGAAATTTGAAATCGATAGTTCACTAAAGAACCTAGCAAAAATATGTAAGTCATAATCGATAATCATTCCTTTCGTGAATTTGCACTTATTGGGTTATAGATAGTTAAACATAACTAAATGTTTATAAAAGTACCTATGGAGTTGCCTTGATTATAATTTTCAATGATCGATTCATTTAAATAGGAAACGATTTTTTATAGTCTGTGGTAGTTTTTTATGCGCGTATCAGAATCAGAATCAGAATCATTTATTCCCAGAAATATGGTGGTATGACAACAATCATGGTGTTACAAGTTGGTATTGTACACATATTCTGCCGTTAAGGCGTAGGAATTTTAAACAAAAAATTATTAACAATTTAACTAATAAAAATTATATCTAATTACTATGAACATATTTTGTATTAAATCAATTACAATGCAATCTTTAAATTATTATATTACTACAAATGTTCAGATTATCACCACTGGATCGTCAGATTGATTTAAACATTTCATTACCTTTATAATAACATTTAGTAAGGAGCCAGTTAAATAGCACACGTTTAAATTTTCTATACACAGAAATTTCCCTTATCTCAAGTGGCAGCGCGTTAAACACTTTAATTGCCATGCAAGAGACATTATTATTAGTTATCATCAACCTACGCTTTGGTACGAATAGTTTGGTTGGATTCCTACTATGGTTTTTTTTTAATACCTCATCATGTAAAGGGAAGAGTTCTGGGTGTTTTTTTACAAATAGGCACAGCTCAAATATATAGAGGCTAGGAAGAGGAAGGATTTTTGATTTTTGAAATAACGGTCTACAGTGGTCGAGATAATCAGCCCCATGTAGGGCTCTGACGCATTTCTTTTGCAAAATAAAAGCGCTCTGCATCTCTACAGAGTTTCCCCAAATGACTAAGCCGTATCGTAGTATTGATGCTACATATCCATGATAAGCCATAAGGGCTATTTCTTTTGAAGCTGTCTTTTGTAGCTGTCGTAGGGCAAAAACGAACCTTTCAAGCCTCTGACATGTATTACTAACATGTTCTTTCCAATTTAAATGTTTGTCAATTATAATGCCTAGGTATTTACAATAATTTACTTGATTTATATTATCCTGTAAGTAATCTGCTTTTATTTTCAGAGGTAAATTATTATATGGTTGAAAGTGAATCAAATTTGTCTTCTTGATATTAATATTGAGTTTATTTTGCTTAAGCCAATTGTCAATGTTACAAAGTTCTAAACTTAAGGTTGCGTCTAAATCAAGTTTATTTTTGCATTTTAATAAAAGTGTTGTATCGTCAGCAAACAAGATGCATTCCTGATTTATAGCTTTTGGTAGATCGTTGATATACAACAGGAAGAGCAAGGGAGATAAGCTCCCACCTTGAGGGACGCCTCTCCTGTTGTATTTTAGACACGATTTAAATGTTTTTCTGTCAGCGTTGATGGTTTTTGTCAATTCTGTATATTGCCGTCTGTCCGATAAGTAACTCTTTATCCACGCGAGTGCATTTCCTCTGACGCCATATTTTTCTAGTTTATTTGTGAGTCTATCATGGCACACAAAGTCAAACGCTTGCGAGAAGTCTAAGAATAGTCCCGCTACTGTCATTTTATTATCTAGAGCTTCTGCAATTTTTTGTACCAAAGTGAAGCAAGCTAGTGTAGTAGACATCTTTTTCCGGAAGCCAAATTGATTCGATGCTAGTATATCATATTTATCTAAGTAACCATACAGTTTATCGCGCATAGCTATTTCTAGTATTTTAGACAATATAGGTACGAGGGTTATTGGTCTATAGTTGCTAATCTCACAAGGATCCCCTTTTTTGAATAGCGGAATAACTTTTGATTTCTTTAAAGCACTCGGGAATATGCCTTGTTCGAATGAGCAGTTTATTATGTGGCATAATGGCACTGCTATATGTATTGCACATTTTTTTATTATTTTAGTATTTAACTCATCGTAACCAGTAGAGTTAGTGTCTTTTAACGATTTTATGATTTTTATGACATCATTTGGTATTAAAGGAGTTAGAAACATGCTATGTGCTACACTTTTGATATAGGAAGGTTTGTAATTTGTGTCAGATTGTATTTTATTGTTAATTTTGCTATCAGAAAAGTTACTAAAATAATTATTAAATAATTCACATATTTTTATAGGATTCGTCAATTTTTCGTCATTTATATTAATAGATTTAATGTCTTTATGATCATATGGTTTATTCTTGATTATATTCCACGCAGCCTTGCATTTATTTTTTGCTGTTTCCATTACTTTTTTATTATTTATTTGCTGTGACTTATATATACATGTTTTTAATATTTTTTTGCGTACATCACTAAGTGGGCGTTACTCGTCAATGAAGTACGATATATCAGGCCATATATTTTTTTAAAAATAAAAACGGTACTTCATAGGCGTAAACTGTCAAAATTATCATCCTGCGTTAGACAGACTGTAAGTTGAGAACTTGTGTCTTAGTATACTAACAGAACGACACTATATTTTATAATTACTCACTATCTTTTAGGCTGAAAGAGTCTATCTAGGCTTTATATAATCTAAGATTATATATAAAGCCTATAATATTTCTACCACTGTGAGTTTATTACCTACACCCAGTCACACCGCAATACCGCGCTGTCACTTACAAATTCAATAATACGTCATACCACGAATTCTTTCAACGCTGAGCTAAATAGCATAGAACAGACATAATTTCTTTCAACGCTGAGCTAAATTTTTTTATATTTAACACCTGTACTTATTACCTTATTCATGAGCAAATAAACATTCATTCATTCATTCATTCATTCGAAGGACAAGTTTCTTCCCGCAGTTTCACTGCCGTTATATACGAAGTTTCAACCCCTGTTACACCCCCTTAAGAAGGTGATGTTTGTGAAATCCTTTCGTAGCGAAGCCTTTGTAATGATAAATATTTGGGTACCAAATTTCTGCGTAATCTGTAAAGTAGTTTGAGCAGTGTGTTGGTAAATCAGTCAACTTGGGGCTTACGCGGTAGAAGTCACGAGAAAATTATCAGATGTGAAATAAAGAAATTTACTCGCATATGTATGTAAGTACATTACATACCCATTTAAATACATCATCATCACCATCATTTAAGCCGCAAAAAGTCCACTGCTGGACATAGGCCTCCCCAAGGATTTTCAATACGACCGGTTGGAAGCGGCCTGCATTTAGCGCCTTTCTGCGACCCTAATCAGGTCGTCCGACCACCTGGTCGGTGGGTGTCCAATGCTGCGCTTGCCGGTACGTGGTCGCCATTCAAGAACCTTTCTGCCACATCGGCCCTCGGTTATTCGCGGTATGTGCCCCGCCCACTGCCACTTCAAAAAGCTAATCCACTAGGCTACGTTAGTGACCTTGGTTTTTCTATGGATCTCCCCGTTTCTGATTCGATCTCGTAGAGAAAAAACGTTTCAGACCCGTAAGTCATCACTGGTAACACACATTTTTCCTTCATACATTTCATGATGATAGGTTCAGTATATAGAGCGTGAAAGCGTAACAAACAACCCGTAATGCGCAGATAAATTAGCTTCTATGGATGAAAGAATTTTGAAAATCGAGTTTCGGAGCCTATTCAATGCAAACAAACAATCAAATTATTTTTCTTTATAATACAAGTATTGATTTATTTAAGTTTCGATATTTGGTACACAAAATTTTGTGTGGCTTACGTCGGTTCTATACATTGTATGTCAAATCCATACATTTTTAAAAGGTCGGTTGTTACTGCCATCTCCGATATTACTAAGCTCTCACGGGACGCGTCACATCACATTTCTGTACACACAGGCATCGCGCGTTAATAATTAAAAAATGATTATGGATAAAGTAAATAAATGGCTTTTTTTTATTTATTTATTGAGTAACGGAATAAACCTTTACTTATCCATACTAACATTATAAATGGGAAAGTAACTCTCAGAGCCGTGTGGTTCCCGGCAGAGTAGAATAGAACCACTCCAAGTCTTCCCGTGGATGTCGTAAAAGGCGACTTAGGAAACAAGCTAAACAAAGCTTACAAACATCAAAAAGACCTCGCTAACCCGTCTGGCCAGCGTGGAGAGTGTAGGCCAAATCCTCTGACTACTATGGCTAATTATTTCTGTGGTAGTACAGAGAGGGTCGTGCTCCTGCAGTGGAGACTAAAAAAGACCTGATGGATGGATGGATGGACAACTCTCTGTCTGTCGAGCTCCGTGGCGCAGCGGTCAACACGCTAGCCTGCGACACGGGGGTCCCGGGTTCGATCCCCGGTCAGGTCACTATGGAAAAAGATCTTTTTCATATTGACCTGGGTCTTGGATGTTTATCTATATAAGTATATATTATAAAATATAGTATCGTTGAGTTAGTATCCTGCGACACAAGTTCACAACTTACTGTGGGGCTAGCTCAATTTGTGTGATATGTCCCTATATATTTATTATTTATTATTATTATTATTTACTCTCTCTGTCTCGCTTTGACGCCAAAACTACTTCTTTTTCTTCTTCTTTCTACAGCACGCAAAAACGACTAAACCGATTTGAATAAAACTTGGTAAAGCCTGCCATATCAAATTTGTATACACACAGACAGCCCGCGTTGATAATTCAAAACCAAAGTTAAAACGTTTATTCAGAAAATAGGCCTTTGCAGGCACTTTTTCACGTCATATCATATTTAAAATTATCTTATTAGATAATATAAATGTTTTATTGTTCAAAAGCTTTCTTTTATGTCATAGGTCGGCAAACGAGCAAGCGGGTCACCTGATGGTAAGTGATCACCGCTGCCCATGGACAACTGCAACTCCAGGGGTGTTACAAGAGCGTTGCCGGCCTTTATTTTTCCCTCCGCTCTCTCACTCACCGAACGAAGCATAGAAGCGGTAAAGCTACTACACGAACGTCGATTTTCTGTGAGAGTGTGGTACTTCCCCGGACGAGCCGGTCCATTCACGCTACTAGCAAAAGTGAATTTTGCCGGTAGCGTGGCTCTACTACTAGCGTACTAAATTGATTATACATACATACATATTATCACGCCTTTTTCCCATAGGGGTAGGCAGAGACTATGGATCTCCACTTGCTACGATCCTGACAAATCCCTCTAGCTTCATCTAAACTCATCACTCTCCCCATGCATGCTCTTTGGTTTCGGGTACTTCTTACATCTCCTTTCTTAAGAACGTCAGCAATCTGATCGCAGTACGTTCGACGAGGTCGACCCTGGCCAACTATCCCATTCACACTGGCAATTTATTATGGATAAAATAACTCACCAACATACAAACATATTATCATCATCGCCTTATTACCTTGCGGGGTAGACAGTGCCCAGGTCTGTAAAACCTTAAAGCCACGTTTAGTATGTTGGTAGGCTCGTAGGTGAGATCGGCATCAAAATAGTGATGGACTTTTGTAGGAAATTGTCGAAACAATTTTTGAGGCCCCAACATTGATCCTGATGATGTTTAAGCTATGATGTCAGATGCCTTTAAGCAGCTTGAAAATCTGACACCAGTGTTGGTCACTTACACACACGAAAAACAAACAACAAGCATTGATCCCGTAGGGAAAGGTGATCATAATGACGGTCTGAGTCACCCAATGATATGATCAAGTACACGCTGTATAGTCAAAATAAATAAATATCTAGCCGTCCCACCAGTTTTTTTTTTGTATGTGTAAGTGGCCAACACTGGTGTCAGATTTTTCAAGCTGTAAGGCATCTGACATAGCTTAACGACTGCCATCAACGATGACAGCCGGGACCAACGGCTTAACGTGCCTTCCGAAGCACGGAGGAGCTCGAGATATTTTTATGCCACTTGCGGTCACCCATCCAAGTAGGGACTGCACCAGGGGTTGCTTAACATACGTAAGCGCTCACAGAGCTCACACCCACTGGACCACCGGGTCTCCACTGGATCCGTATCAGCCCAGACGTGTGGTCTTAGGCTATACATTTTTAATCCGCGTCACATCTCGATATTACTGAGCTCTTGGGGATAGCACTAGGGCTGCCAAATGTATTTCCATCACCATCAGGTCTTTGTTAGTCTCCACTGCAGGAGCACGACCCTTTCTTTACTACCAGAGCCATACATCAGCCAGAGCAGTCAGAGGATTTGGCCTACACTCTTCACGCTGATCAGACGGGTTGGAGGGGTTTTTTGATGTTTATAATCTTTGTTTAGCTTGTGTTTCCTAAGTCGCCTTCTACAACATCCACGGGAAGACTTGGAGTGGTCGTATTCTACTCTGCCAGGGCCAGGAACCACACGGCAAATTTCGTTGAGCTTTAATAATTTTTTTTTATATGGTGCATATCTATTACGCGTGGCGTTGTTTACAATTGTTCCGAACTAAATTGTCAAATGTAGATAAAAGATAATTTTTCTCCATAATCTTACCTTAAATATTTTGTTCGTGTTGAAATAATTATTTTACGTAGCTCCTCTAGTCTTTGGCATATTGATATATTTATTGTATGAAAAAAAAAATATATTTTTAAGGTTATGTTTGCAAAAAGCTTAAAAAACATTTTTTTTGTATCAAAAATAAGTTTTATAAATTCGAATTGTTTGTTTGTTTTTCGTGTGCGTAAGTGGCCAACACTGATGTCAGATTTTTCAAGCTGCCTAAAGGCATCTGACATAGCTTAACGACTGCCATCAATGATGACAGCCGGGACCAACGGCTTATTGTGCCTTCCGAAGCACGGAGGAACCCAAGATATTTTTATGCCACTTCCGGTCACCTATCCAAGTGGGGACTGCGCACGGGGTTGCTTAACATGCGAAAGCACTGCGAATTCTCACACCCACTAGGCCATTAAACAACAATATTCTCTTGCAACAATTACTTGTAAAAAATGCCTACAAATGCTCCGCTTTTTTAATATTGTAAAAAAGTCGTAATGTACTTCACAGAAATACATCTCCCACTCATCGTAATCATCATCATCTCAGACTGAAGTCCACTGCTGGACATAGGCCTCCCCAACGGATTTCCAAGACGACCGGTTGGAAGCAGCATCTAGCGCCTTCCTGCGACCTTTATCAAGTCGTCCGACCACCTGGTCGGTGGGTGTCCAGCGCTGCGCTTGCCGGTACGTAGTCGCCATTTGAGAACCCATCTTCCCCATTGGCTATCGTTTCTTTGCACTATGTGCCCCGCCCACTGCCACTTCAAAGAGCTAAACCGCTGTTCGGCTACGGAACCCTTAAAATGAGTTTGTATGTTCACCTATAGGTATGTTTGTTTCCAACTCCGCCATTTATTTATAAACAGTTGAAATTTGGAAGGATAAATTTTCAAATTGGTCCCATAGAAATTAAATGAAATTTGTTTTAGAAGTTTGGTTGAACTCCGTGTTTTCGTATTAAAACATTATTTTCTAAACAGTTTGGCAACCCTGTAGGACATTAAGTATTTACAAGACACTGAGCATGGTTTAACCCTTTTCTTTTGTGTTAAGAAAGTTTTTGTTTTCTCAAGTAGAAAATTTATAACGCCGAAAGCGCCGTGTGGTTCCCGGCAGAGTAGAATAGTACCACTCCAAGTCTTCCCGTGGATGTCGTAAAAGGCGATTTAGGAAACAGAAGCTAAACAAAGATTATAAACATCAAAGAAATAAAGTGCTGAAATTTGTTAAGGGATAGTAAGTAACATATATAGACTGTTAGTATAATCATACTAACAGTCTATATATGTTACTTACTTACTACTTACTTATTAGAGAATGTTGTATATACCTGTAATTGGTGCTTACATTAGAACTAAGATTGAATTGTTATTATGAATGTCCCATGTAATCACTGTTGGTGTACCATAATAAATAAAATAAAATAAAGAATAAGAAACCTCCAGTGGATCTCGGGTGCCTCTTCGAAAGCATAAATTTTTTAATTATAATTTATTTTGGCATAACTGTTTTGGCATAAAGTTTTTAAGCATAAAACATTCATAGCAAAGTGTTCTTAAGGCATAATGTTTTCAAAGGCATAACTTTAATGTAGTCCAATGTCCTTTATCATAATTTAAATAATCAGAAAAGAAAGGGCATAACTGTTGCATGACTAAAGATTTTAAAGTATAAAAAACGAAATGTATAAAAGACCTACACATAATAATAAAAACGCACTAAAAGTTTAGAAAACATATATTTATTATTAATTATATAAATAAAAAATATAAATGTATCAAAATACAGCACTCAAATACCGTATTAGCACAAATTTAAATTAGCTGCTAAAACCCGTAAAAAATCACTTCTCGAAACATAAATTTGGAGGTCTACGTAAAAGTTAAAGAGACTTATTTTTTACTGCCGTAATGGTTAAAAGTTTAAAAAAAAGCCACTTTTGTTTTTTAAATTTTGCTCTGTGACTCATGGTTTTACGAAATTTCGTCTCGGAAGGTTAGGAATATGGTGTTAGAAAGGAACTGGTTAACGAAAACTAGGGGTAGGTTGCGAGGAGCGAAGCGACGAGCGTTAGGTTCTACATGAACCAAGCATGCGCGAGGCGAGCGAGCGAAGCGAGCGTGCCGCGGTAGCGGCCGCCGAAGCGCCAGAAACGAAATTGCCGCGTTATTCTGAAGTGTTTTGTAGCCAAACCCAGCACCGTAGAGAGAAATTGTAAAGAAAAACCGGCCAAGTGCGTGTCGGGCCACGCGCAGTATAGGGTTCCGTAGTTGCGAATGACAACTTTGACTACACACTGTTTACACTCGCACCTCACAGTTTAACGACCTAAATCATGACACAATGAAAATGTATGCAATTTTAAATTTTTGAGTACATTAAATAATTTTTAGGAAATATTTTTTTTGGTAAATAAAACATAGAGCAATAGTGTCTGGGGATAAACGTTGGGTTGCAATGCAAAGCATACAGCTTTCAAAAAAATAAGTATCAATAATCGGAATTTCAACAATATAGTAATTGTATTTTATGCTTTGTAATATTTATGTCTTAAGTTTCAATGCCAAAAAAAATTATGATTAGTTGCCACTATAGTAAATTAATTAATGCAAATATTTACTATTCTAATATATTGTTATGATAAATTTCATAGTGCTAAAATAAGTTATGCCAATAAATTTATTCATAATTATCTTTATGCGAAATGATGATAATTCCAAAAAATTTATGCAACATTAATATGTGCAATTTAATTTTATGCATTCGAATATGGACCCGTGGATCTCTGATGATTCAATATAATGTAACCCATATCACAGGTAAGTGGAAATTAGATTTTTGCATTTCTACAGTTACCTTCTAACCCAAAACCTCAATAAACGGTATGAAATGTGTTAAAAAAGCGTCTCTAGTAGCGCACTAGTAACAGTCACATCGCCTGCTCTGTGTTTAAGGGCGGCCAACCCATCTATCTTTTCTTACAAACGCTCGTACGTGACTATAGCGGTGTAACAAATCTTTTTTTGAAATTTTTGATCTAATTGGTAGGTATCTTGTGTACTACCTATATCTAAGTTTTTATCAAAACGCGAAATCAAAATTTGGAAAAACACCTTCAGTATTTGCCCCCAAAAATCCGCTTTTTTGCACAAATTTTATCTGAACATTAGGCGTTTATAATGTACTCATTAATTGTAACAGTAAAGAAAATATTTGCTTAGAAACCTTGGAGATTCTAAATATCAAACGTTTTTTCCATAAACTTGTAAGGCTTACTAATAAACGCGTATTTCTTGAAACAAGTTTAATGAAATTTCCGCACGCTATTTTTCGTTCAATGTTATCGCGTACTCACTTGCTTGTAAACATGTGACAGTAAGAGGTATGCGGGGGACGAGGGCGAGGGATCTTTTCGCTTTACCTCTTTATCTGACATTGCGCTGGATGAAACAAGCTTTTCGACAGGGGTTGAAAACGGTAAAGGTATAAGGGTATGGTACCGGTATAAAATTACGATACACCTTAAATTTAAAGGTAGAACCAAATCGGTTGACAATTACGGTTGTGATACATCTAAATATAAATAATGGTATTTATACATTTACGATATCGTTATGTATCGATACCTTTATAATTACTGGTACCTTAACTGAAATATTTTCAGTACCGAAAAAATAATGCGATGAAGAACACTGAGGCGAAACCTCGGCGGTAAAATTCAATGAAAACCTTTATTTCATAATTCCAATATCGAAAAAAATAACGATACCGCAATATTACAATACCAAAATCGTAGAGGTACCGTTTTTTTATGGTATGGTAATTTGAAGGTACCATTATTCTAACGTATTGAAATATAAAGGTATAACGTCATACCGCTTACCGATTTAACCGTATTTTTTTCGGTTATTAAATCCCTGATTTTCGACCATGCTCGCGTTGAATCGGACGGACGGGGAAGGGCCCTCTTAAGGTGAGGTTCTCCAACCATGTCGTTTAGTACTTGAAGAACATTTTTGTCAAAACTAGACTAATGTTTTTTGTTTTTTTTTTTTCTGTCGATCAAATCAAATCAGTAAATTATGACTGACAGCCTTAGATTATAATAAAAAATATTTAAATCCTAATCCTAACTAATATTATAAATGCGAGAGTGAGTTTCTTTGTCTGTTTATTTGTTTGTTACGCTTTCACGCCGTATCTACTGAACCGATCATCATGAAATTTTGCATACATAGTTAGGGTACTAAAAAGGACATAGGCTACACATCACGCGGCCGGAGCCGCGGGTAACAGCTAGTTTAATATAATCGCAATTAACGTAATTTTTTTCAGATTAAAAAATAACAATTCGTTGTAATTTACTAGAAAGTTTGTCGAGCTCCGTGGCGCACCAAAATGAGGGGTATACCAGGGTGTAAACTACATCATTGGCATCCTTAAAAACTGTTTATATGTAAAAACATTTCTTGCGTCAACACTTGACAAACTCCATGGAGCAGTGGTTACCACGCCTGCTTGCGACACGGCGGTCCCGGGTTCGATCCCCGGTCATGTCAAGATGGAAAATGATCCTTTTCAGATTGACCTGGGTCTTGGATCTTTATCTATATAAGTATCTATTATAATATTTTATTAACTCAACGATACTATATTTAGTATCGTTGAGTTAGTATCCCATAACACAAGTCTCGAACTTACTTTGGGGCTAGCTCAATCTGTTTGATTTGTCCATATATATTTATTATTATTATTTAAAGCTTTTTCCCAAACGAATTCCAGGAGTCACACGCGTCGTTGTCACTAGGTACATAACTATTTAAGAGCTAGTAAAACCTGTATGTTATGCTGTACCGAGGGCTCTTTAAGTATTCATTTAATTATATACTAAAACTTCACCGCCTGTTAGAAGTAGGGTTTGCTTTTATTAGACTAAATGAGTCGGGTTTATTTGTATTTTAGTTTTGTAGCCCTAGGAATAAAGAGGGGTAACAAGAACCATTTAAAAAATACTAGCAGCCTTCCCCGGCTGCGCCCGGGCATGTATTGTACATATAAACCTTCCTCTTGTCAATCTATTAAAAAATGGCATCAAAATCCTAAAGATCTAAGAATACATAATAAATAAAATAAATATATTCGGACATATCACACAGATTGAGCTAGCCCCAAAGTAAGTTCTTAATAAGACTAGTATTATGGGATACTAACTCAACGATACTATATCTTATAACAAATACATATATAGATAAACATCCAAGACCCAGGTCAATCTGAAAAAGATAGTTTTTCATCTTGACCTGACCGGGGAGCGACCCGGGACCATCCGTGTCGCAGGCAGGGTTGACCGCTGCGCCACGGAGCTCGTCAATACATATGGACAGACATCGGGAAGCGACTTTCTTTTATACTATGTAGTAAATATAAACTGACTCCAAAACTATCGCAAAAGCTATATAAAACTTGCACTGTTTCCTAAATTGGTCTATATCTGTTTTCGACTTCATCTTTAGCATATCTTTAAACTAGTAAACAAATTTCAACAATACACATTCTCTCTTTATTTCCAACCCTAACTTCGTTGCTTGTGTTTTACGAACTGTTTAAACCACCCTGCGTAGTAAAAGTTAACTCTGTTACACACAACTGGCAGGTAAAATAAAATTTACGTAGCTTCGACTTCAATTTATTCGATTCATTCATTCCTTCTTCGATTTCAATTTATTCTTAAACAGAATAAACATTGTTTTATAAAATATGACAGATTTTAATATAAGAATAATTATAATAGGTACTATTATAATTAATTATAATAATGCTCAGAAAGAAAACACGCAGCGTCCCCCGCAATATGGCGTCCCCGCACCCCTCCCCCGTTCTAAGGAGTTCTTATTGTATTGTCGTGATATTGAATAATAAAATGTATTAGCAAGGTTTATTTTTAGAAATACACAAAGGAACATTAAATACTTAGAGGTTATTGTAGGAGGACGGGGCACTGCCGAAAACTGGCAAGATTTTAGGGCATAGAACACACGTCAATTGAGTTTGAATTTGTGGCCCCCAATAGAAACTCAAACGTAATTGTATGGCATTTTTTTCATTTTCACCCTCACTCCCTTATTAGTCTATGATCTTTATTGTCTAGAGAAAACATAAGGCAGTGGGTCGTCTGATACTAGTAATAGTTAGTATCTTCTGTGTAGTTTGTGGAACGGGGTGTGTCTTTTCTTTTACTTTCTTTTTTAATTATGGCTTCCACCGAGATTTCAGTGATTCTGCCAATGTCCAGTATAATGAGATACTAAGTATCGGTGTTGTACGGTATTGGCATCAAAGATGGCGTATGTTCTTTGGCAGCCTCGTGGGAGATTTTGGCGACAAATCTATACGAGTCCATTTAACAGTCTACTTTAACTATTTCACAAATTGTTCTCGAGCACGAGCATTTATAACACCAAACTACACCAATTTCATATTATAAAGTCCACTTAAATCAATTTGCAAAATTGTATAAGGCAAACGACAACTGAACCCAGACTTCCCACCAAAAACTCCGAGGTGTGTCTATCTAGCTAGCAAAGTTAGTGAATGACGTTTATGTCAAAATGACATTTACAAACTTTTTTTTAAAAGTTACGTTCCAATACACTTATAGTCTTTAAAAATAGCGTAGCAGCTAAGCCTATTTATAATTTTTAAGCTATTATTCTCAGTCGTAATTATATTACAAAACCATTGCCACTATATAAAGAAACGCCTTTAATAAATGTTTTAAAATGATAGTGAAGTCGCAGCCTTAATTCTCTCGCTGTGAAACAGAAGTACTTCTTAATACGGGTGGAATTGCACCCCACATTATAGTGTTTCCACCAAATTGATGGGATCAACTGTTTATTTTGTGTAAATTCTCAAATGTTCTTATTTTGTGGTCAGGAGCAAAAACCAATTTTTTCAATTTTACCTATCTAACATTTCAATGATGACATAAATTTTTCCAATTCAATTTTTATCATGACATTTAATTAAAACAATGCACACTCAGTCCACATATATATAAGTAGTTTATAAGGTCTAACTAAAATTGTGAGTTGACGTCGCTTGGAGAAAATGCACTGTGCAGTTTGTTGCCGCTTCTTCTGCACTCCGCTTTGGAAGCGGCCTAAACTTAGCCATAAGTAATTATTTACGTCAGCAAAATTTTTTGTTGTAAAAATTGTAAACACAAAATATGACAATTAATAAGTGTTCAAAGAAACCTATATTAAATAAACGATTGTAGAGTTTTTGGTGGGAAGTCAGGGGGTTCAGTTGTCGTTTGCCTGATACAATTTTGCAAATTGATTTAAGTGGACTTTATAATATGAAATTGGTGTAGTTTGGTGTTATAAATGCTCGTGCTCGAGAACAATTTGTGAAATAGTTATAGTAGACTGTTTAATGGACTCGTATAGATTTGTCGCACAAATCTTCCACAAGGCCAAGAACATACGTCATCTTTGATGCCACATACCGTACAACACCGATACTTAGTATCTCATTATACTGGACATTGGCAGAATCACTGAAAACTCGGTGGAAGCCATAATTAAAAAAGAAAGAAAAGAAAACGATTGAATCTTGAATCTTGAAACAGTATTACTTTCGTATAGACTGCTAACCTCACACAATTGCACCAAATTAAGGTCTGCTACAAGGCGACGACGGTGCTGCAGAGTTGTTTTCCACTTGTCACTAGATGGCGTTAATCGGCGATAATTTATAAATGTTTGTTTTTCGTATGTGTAAGTGGCCAACACTGGTGTCAGATTTTTTAAGCTGCCTTAAGGCATCTGACATAGCTTAACGACTGCCATCAACGATGACAGCCGGGACCAACGGCTTAACGTGCCTTTCGAAGCACGGAGGAGCTCGAGATATTTTTATGCCACTTGCGGTCACCCATCCAAGTAGGGACTGCACCAGGGGTTGCTTAACATACGTAAGCGCTCATAGAGCTCACACCCACTGGACCATCGGGCTCCTCATAAATATTAAATGCCAATATTTTTAGTTAATTTTAATGTTGTTTTGTGAATATCTAATGCTTTCATTATTATGGTAGATACAAAGTTGTAAGTAGTGCCATCTACGTGCAACTAACTATAGCGCAAATAACAAAAACTATTGCTTTAGAAATATTTGCTGATTAAAAAATTAAAGTAGGTAAGTAAGAGTTAAATATGGGAATATTAAAATGATAAACTTCCGTCCCAAACATTACGGTCTCGCATCTTTTTCATGTCCTACTCGGAAACAATTGTTTTTATTTCCAGAAGCCACAGTCTGCAAAAATTAAAGTCGTAACGATAGCGATTTAACTTCTTTGCTTCTCTTCCTTGCAATATTCCATCTCAACTAATCCCAATAAATAATAACAACAATAACAACCGGTATCATACCAAAAACCCTGGCCCACAGCCTAGATATACTAGATATACCAGCATACACACTCGCTTTAATCCAAAAAGCCGTAATTCTTAACACGTGCCGCATCACACGGAAGTTCCTTAGCTCTTCGACACTAACGTCAACTTACAGCATATAATAGGTTCCCCCTCTTACGCTTGGCTTTGGCCCGCGTATTTGGCGTATACCCTCTATGCGAGGAGAAAAAATTGATAAACAGAATAATAACAATATTAAGGTTATGTTATAAAAAAACTTATGCACATATAAAATGGAAAAGTTTTTTTTAAATGTCAAAGGACGGCAAACAAGCAAGCGGGTCACCTGATGGTAGTGATCACCGCTGCCCATGGACAACTGCAACACCAGGGGTGTGACAAGAGCGTTGCCGGACGTTTATTTCACTCTCCCAGAGGAGGGAGGGAATGGGCCTCCGGCTCTCTCACTCACCGATCGAAGCAGAGCATCGGTAAAACTACTACTCAAAAGTCCCGAGGGATCGACATTTTAACTTTGTTTTTCTCCACCAATGTCGCATATAAATAAATAATATAAATAAATATATACGGACAAATCACACAGATTGAGCTAGCCCCAAAGTAAGTTCTTAAGCAAGACTTGTGTTATGAGATACTAACTCAACGATACTATATTTTATAACAAATACATATATAGATAAACATCCAAGACCCAGGTCAATCTGAAAAAGATCTTTTTCCATCTTGACCTGACCGGGGATCGAACCCGGGACCATCCGTGTCGCAGGCAGGCGTGTTGACCGCTGCGCCACGGAGCTCGTCATATGTTGTGGAGTACGTGTGCAAGAAGATTAACGTCACCTTGAGGGTCGATAAGCTGGAGTCGCACCATGAAGTGAACTTTGCATCGTTTGTGGTGCGAGTACCTGGCGCTGGGCGACCCTCGCGAATGCTGACTTCTGGCCGAAAGGTATTGTGTTCCGGCGATTCCGAGGAAGGCTACGCGACACCCCGTCATCAAATAACACACCGATGCCTTAGTGTGTTAATATGTTTTGTGTATTTTCTTAAGTACTAATGGGCCTGCGTTGCCCGATACAAATTAATAAATAAATAAAAATTTACGCGAGCGAAGCTGCAGGCGAAAGCTAGCAAGAAATAAACATAAGTTAGAGATAAATATGGGACTATTAAAATGATAAACTTCCGTCCCAAACATTACGGACTCGCATCTTTTTCTTGTCTTACTCGGAAACAATTGGAAAAAGTTTGAATTTCCCTGAGCGACCGCGTGCGTAGGGTAACCAGTAGCGACGGACTGTAAAAAAAATATTGGTATTTAAATTTACGATATTATTATTATTTGGTTTTTATCACAATTTGTGCTCAGGCGTAGCCTGGTACTTTTGTAATAACACGGGCTGGTAGCCAAGTGTTATCACAATTTAACTATTGGGTCCATTGGTTGGAGTCTCGGAGTCCAACTGGAGAAATTTCCGCACAATTCTGCAAGTGTTCAGTATGGCCGCTTTTTGTAAAGTTATGTATGTGAATTTTGGCAAGTCTAATTGTTCTAGGCGTCGCCAGATATCAATAGGAATAAAACCAGTGGTAAATATAACTATTGGTACAATTGATACTGAACTCATCCTCCACATTATTTTTATTTCCTCCTGTAATTCTGTATATTTTCTAATTTTTTTCTGAAATTGAAGCCTGTATATTGTGTGTGTTTGGTATTGCAATGTCTATTATGAATGTATGTTTTTTGTGTTTATCTACTAATGTTATGTCTGGTCTATTGTTGTGAACGGTATGGTCGGTAAGTATGGTTCGGTCATAGTATAATTTAAAAGAATTGTTTTCTAATACTATCTGGGGTGTGTACTTATAGTATGGTGTATTAGATTCTGTGATGAGTTTATATTTGAGGGCTAATTTTTGATGGATTATATTAACTAATTGGTTATGTCTGTGAGTGTAGTCGTTTTGAGCCAGTTTGCTGCACGCGCCAGTGATATGTTGAATGGTTTCCGGTTTATGATTACATTGTCTACATAGGTCACTTGTAATGTTCCTGTCTTTTAAAATAAATTTTCTATAATTTTTTGTTGCTATTATTTGATCCTGTATGGCAATAAGGAATCCTTCTGTTTCTGGAAAAAGATCTCCTGTATCAAGCCATTTATTAGATGCTATTTTATCTACATGAGGTTGATCTAAGTCCTTTGGGTGTCGTCCGTGCAATTCTTTATGGCGCCATGTGGAATGTTTCTTTTGGGTATAATTGAAAATATCTAAGTTTTCAGTTCTTTCTTCGGCAAGTTTAAGAGGTGTATATTTTTTGTCTATTGTGCATACGGCATTATGAAGGCAGCTGGAGGATTTTTTATTGTTAAAGAATTGGTATAAACTTTGGATTTGTTTCGCATGTAATAAACTTAAATCTATCAAACCCCTTCCTCCTTCTTTCCTGCAAAGGGTCATACGTTCAATTGCAGACTTTGGGTGGTGATATCTATAAAAAGTTAACATAGTTCTTATTTTTATTTCTAGACTTTTTAACTCAGATTTAGACCAGTTAATGATTCCAAAAGAGTATGTGAGGATGGGAATAGCGTAAGTATTAATTGATTTAAATAAATTTTTACTATTGAGTTGAGCCTTGCAAAGTTTATGGATTCTATTGAAAAATTCTTTCTTTAATACTTCTTTAACGGTTTTCTGATCTATTTGTCGCGCTTGCTTATAACCTAAATACTTGTATAGCTCTTCACTACTCATTGCCATTATCTGTTGGTTTTCATTAATTATATAATCACCGCTAATTATTTTGCCTTTCTTGATATTTAGTTTGCGGCATTTGTCAAGCCCAAAATCCATTTTTATGTCTTGAGAAAAGTTATGTGTAATATGTAGTAATTCTGTAATATTTTCTTCATTTTCTGAGTATAGTTTTAAATCATCCATGTATAAAAGATGTGTGATATTTGCTAATGAGTTGTCTGGATTACTTACAATATTAAAGCCAAAATATGTTGCATTTAGTTCTTGTGACAATGGGTTAAGGGCTAGACAAAACCAAAGCGGACTGAGAGAGTCACCCTGAAAGATACCTCTTTTTATTGCAATTTCAGATGTAGATAAGACTGTATTGTTAGTTTGTAGGTTTAATGTAGTAGCCCAGTTAGTCATGGTGGTTTTAAGGAAATTAATTATTGATCTATTGACTTTATATATTTCAAGGATTTGAATCAACCAGGAGTGAGTGATACTATCAAATGCTTTTTTGTAGTCTATATATGATACAAATAAATCTTTTCTACAGCTCTGGACGTGTTTAAGGATAATCGAATCTATTGTTAACTGTTCTTTACAACCCATATGAAATCGCTTGCACCCTTTCTGTTCTTCGGCTAATATATGGTTATTTTCTATGTGTCTATTGATTCTGTTTGTAATGCAAGATGTGATAAGTTTATATAAAGTAGGGAGGCAAGTAATAGGACGAAACTGTGAAGGGTCTTGCGTGTTAGCAGATTTAGGTAGAAGGTAAGTTATTCCTTTACAAAGAAAAATTGGAAGAGGGGCATTTCCTTTTATTAATTCGGTAACTTGTTCGGCTAGTTTAACATGCAAACAATCCAGCTTTTTTTAACCAAAAATTGTGGATACCGTCTATGCCAGCTGCTTTCCAATTTTGCATCTTTTTAACTATATTACGTAATTCTATTACATCTACGTCTTCAAACTCCATTATTTTTACTTGTTCTACACGTCTTTCTTCTTTGTGAATCCATTCCGCTTCTGTATTATGTTGGGTATCTTGTGACCATATATTTGACCAAAATTCTGTTAATGCAGCTTCAGAAGGCATTTGTTCTATTTCGACTGAAGACTTTAATCTGCGGTAGAATTGTTTTTGATTTTTTGTAAAGAATGAGTTATTTTGTCTCCTCGCTTGTGCTTTTTTATATCGCGACAGTCGATTGGATTTAACGGAAAGTTTTTGTTTAAGTGTATCTAAGTAATCTTCTACGCGTCTATTATTGTCTTCATGTCTGTTATGAGCCTTATTATTTTCTATTATTTTTTCTACCTGTTTAATGAGTTTTCTTCCTCTATTTCCATTTTTATATTGTGTCAGTCTACCTATTTCTTTTCGCAGTTGTTTTATATCGTTCTCTAATCTTATTTGCCACCTTGGCTTATTTCTACGCGGAGTGACATTTGAAGTACTTATTTTTATATTTAAGTGTTCGATTATAGTTAACGCTGTGCAATAAATAACTGTATGTGTATCTGTGATATTTTCTAAACTTGCTATTTTCAAGGGTAAAATGAATTTGTTGAAGTCGGATATAATTTTGGTCAAAGGTTTTGTTGAACGTAGTTTTGGCAATTTTGGTCTTGACGACGGGTTTATACTTTTATATTTGACGATGTTATCTTCTAACATCTTATGCAGCCTACTTATCGAATTGTTATCTGCCTCTGAATTTGGATTTTGAAGGTCAGTTTGTTCGCTATATTCTACGTGTTGTAATGTTATTGAATTTGTCAACACAGTTTCTGACATAGCAATACTAGCATGGGAATTCAGACTTCTATTATCAATTTCAGTCTCAAGTTCTACAGATATTTCTTCTCTTATTTCTTTTAGCCTTTCATCACTTATTAACTTATTCCTTAATATAACCCTCATTTGATCTGATACCCTTTGTTCAGACATATTTTTTAGGTGCGGATACTGTTCAGTGACAGCGCGGTGTAAGATTGGCCTATAAGCTGTAGGGTTTGTATCTAAATTCGTAATCCTGTAGTAGTGTTTCATTATTGCTTCATTAACATCGTTTGACCATCTCATCCGCGTACCTGAGTTGACTAAAGGTGGTGTTAATGATAAAGTTTGCTGATTGGTATTTTGAGTAGTATTAGTAATTTGTGTTGAGTGGATGGTAATCTGCTGGTTGAGCATGGATTGTAGTTCTGCTTCTGCTTCTTTGTAAATGATAGCTAAAGTTTGTGGAGGTATGAGTTTATTACGGATTATTGCTCGTCTTTGATCACCTACTCTCTGGCGGCCTACATCCATGTGAGGAAATTTTTCCATGAAATTTGTATGTAGGGGTTCTAGATACGTTTTTAAATCAGATTCTAAATTTGTTAAAATTAAGTACGTGCGCATTATAAAGAAGTTCATGTCCATAGACCATCTCTTTCGCGTACTCGGTTTGCTAGAGGTGGGTACAGGATCATTGGCATAATTTGCCACCTGTACAACATCCCCTGGCTTGGAGCTACTTGTAGAAGACTGAATTGGAGAGGAATTGGGTAAATATATAGAATTGCTTGATGATGCGGAAAAAGGATCACTAAATTCAGAGAGCTCACTTACTTGATCGGCTGCTTGTGGATGTTGAACAACTGAAGCCCGCCTGTTCGGCTTCGCGTTGTTTTCACTTCTCCTACCTACGTCGTTGTTTTCAGCGCTGGCGCTGGTAATGTCTCGAGACCTACTAGGGCGAGACCTTAAAAAATATCTTTGGTTTATTCTTTCCATTTCGTACCCACGAGAAGCTAGGGTCCACCTCTGCAGAGCCCCGCGTACAAAGGTAAGGCTATTTACGTCCCGAGGGCGCCCGGTATCGGGAGTCCACCGTTTAAAGCCAAGCTCCCCCTTGGCCATGCATCTTTAGGCAGGTGGTCACGCGCTATAGATTGGGTTAGGACCGTTAGTTTAGGGAGAGGAGGTACCTGGATGGTCAGGTAGCATTTTAAGAAAATCCTGTGATATATTGTATGCTCTCCTTTCTCTCCCCTTAAGCCCCCCCACCACGACAAGGTGGTCCCACGGGGGGGTTATTATTATTATTATTATTTTTGTATATAGCAACACTAGCGCCACCCAGCGATTAATTATTTTTCAATACATTTGCTATTAAGACGGTCCTTTAGCCATTGAAGCTTGGATACAGGCTACCTTACATCCCGGATAAAAGTACTGTTCCCGAGGGATCGATACCAATGCGAGCGGAGCCGCGGTTAAAAGCTAGTAAGAAAGAAATGTAAAAAAATAAATGTAAGTAAGAGATAAATCCGAATCCAACTCGGTTGGGCACCGTTCGGGAAGCTCCGCAGCGTCTTCTCGTCCAAAATACCTCAGTGCCTAATGTCGAAAGTCTTCGACCAATGTGTGTTACCAGTGATGACTTACGGATCCGAATCGTGGTCCCTTACTATGGGCCACATAAGACAGCTCAAGGTCGCTCAAAGAGCTATGGAGAGGGCTATGCTCGGTGTTTCTCTGCGAGATCGAATCAGAAACGAGGAAATCCGTAGAAGAACCAAGGTCACTGTCATAGCCCAGCGGATTAGCTCTTTGAAGTGGCAGTGGGCAGGGCACATAGAGCGAAGAACCGATGGCCGATGGGGCAGAAAGGTTCATATTTGGGACTTCCGTCCCAAATATTACGGTCTCGCTTGTTTTAAAGACCGGATGACGATAGTTTAATCATTGATATGAAGGTATGAAGGAATCTAGAGAGTACTTAGTCAGAGAGACACGGATGTCTGTGTCATTTCTAAATCATGGTGACCCTACACGCGCGAGTCCCGCAGGCTTTGTGGGTTCCGTACTTTGTTAAATTACTCGGGTTATTGTGGATCCGGGAAAGAGGATAAGTGAACCACAACTGTTTACAAGAACAAGAAACACATTTGGTTCTAAAAAATCGCAAGTTGATTAAGTTTATGAGGCTTAGATGAACCAACTAGTGTCACCCATGATTTTATTTCATTTACTTTGACGTGCTTTGACTACACACACGGAAGGGAGTAGCCATACGCTGCATTCCCCTCTGTCAAGGTACAAGCCAAAATTAGGCATATGCATGTCTATGTGTTAGTTGTGTGTGACTCATCTGTACACAAATTATTTTTTCTTTTTATGTCATTTTTAGTGACAATGTCATAATTACTATCAAGTGACAGTTTAAGTTTTGTATGTAGGTGTGCGGAACTAAACTTGTGTGCACATTTCCCCCCGCAAAAAACGCCAGAAAAATTGTTATAGTAAATTGTCGCTTTGCCCACTCCCTCCGTCCGGTACGGAGGCCGTGTTGCTCGAAGATACACCGTCATGCCTTTATTTACTGGCCTATTTTTCAATGCTTGTGTGCGTGACAGCTTTGTGTTATCACGCGCGTCCTGTCAATTTATGCCCTCCAAGTCCGTAAAACTCATTCTGTGTGATTTCTCCGTATATATTTAATTATTATTTTTATACTGAATTTTAAATATTAGTCCAAACAATTTTTTATGTCATAGGACAGCAAACGAGCAAGCAGGTCACTTGATGTCAAGTGAGTGTTGCCGGCCTTTTATTTTTCCTTCCCAGAGGGTAGAGGCGATTTCAGGTGATGGGTCTGGCTCTCTCACTCTGTAGGCACTTTTGCTGGAATGTGGATCTAACACAACTCTACCATACCAGTTCTATACATGTGTGCCAAATATCGTATGTTTATGTATTTAATTGTTTTAAATATGTATTAACAGTGCAAGTTATATCAAAATCGGTTGAGTAGATTTTTTTTCACATAGAGACAACCATGTTTTAGTTACTAAATTATTATAGTTTTGAAGTCGGTTAAATTTTATTGTTACTACTTTAAATATTTATGTTTATGTGGGCTATTATGTAAAATGATAAACTGGTTTATATTAAAACATAAACACTACGCTGACATAATGTGGGCATTTAGTTATTCAGTTTCCCGCGTAAATAACATAATAACATTTTAACATAACGCTAATTCCGCTGAGCTGCTAGCCTGCTACATTATTAAAGTTATTAAACTCTATACGTATTGCACTCGTTAGGTAGGTGTAGTAGTGTAGTTGTGTAGGTGTTAACAACTTCTATTATGTACTACACGGAGCAGTGAATATGACTGTCGCTCGCACGCCTCTAGAGATCTGATGCCTTTTTAATATACTCGTGACACTCGGTAAAATTATTTTTCTACTCCTGTACTGTATTCTGTCATTTATATAGTCAAGAACACAAACATAAGAACATCCATAATAAGTCTATACTCTATTCTTCATAACAGTACGGCACAGCCGTACTATAATGTCGCTATAACGATACGGCTAGCAGCCACAGACTATTAAACCTAGATTTCGTGATTGCAAAATAAGTTTTTTTTAACTAAATGCATTGCTGCCAACTTAAGAAAAACTCATTTCATAGTTTTTTTAAGAGTCTAGCGAACATTAATTTAAAAAGAAAAGGTAACCATAGACACAAAATTTTGTCATGTTTACATTATCCGCGAATAAGTTGTCAAACTTCAAATGTATGTTTTACTAGTTTTGAATTTTTTTGAAAGTCGTAGAAAAAATATTGTATGCAACGGTTTATAATTAGGTCTTAAAAGGCTCGTGGCGCCTCTATTATCGATATTCGCTACCCGCGCCACTCACCTTTTAAGACGCCTATTATAAAACCGTTGCATAAAATACTATTACAACATCCTAACTACTGCAAACTGTAAATTTTATGGCACTGGTAGTAAAGAAAAGATCGAGCTCCTGTAATGGAGACTAAAAAAGACCTAATGATGATGATGATGATGCTGTGTTATGTCAATTCATTAGTGGATTAATAAATTATTCATCACTTTATGCAGTTAACGTTCGTCGAACGTTAAAATTTATTAAATTTGATTGCATTTCGAATTTTAGCAGATGATATTCATATTATTTGTGAATTGCATAATATGCATAATAATTCGAATCATTTAAATTGAATGTTATATTGGCCGCTGAAAACTAAATTTACTATTATGTTCAATTCTGAATTCACATCAATTATCGGACGACCTAATAAAGGTCGCAGGTTTTCCATCATGACATGACCGGGGATCGAACCCGGGATCCCTGTGTCGCAGGCTGGCGTGGTAACCACTGCTCCACGAAGTTTGTCAAGTATTGACGCAAGAAAGGTTTTACATATAAACAGTTTTTAAGAATGCCAATGATTTAGTTTACACCATGGTATACCCCTCATTTTGGCACAGTCGGGGAAGTTGTGCGACGTGATCAGTGGAATTCCAATCAAACAGCGGGTTGATATACATACATACATATATCTACTATGTAGAAGGGAAATGTCAAAGGTAAGTACTTGTTACTTTATGTTCCCAGTGTTAGGAATTAGAATGTGCAACATACATATTATCACGTCCTTTTCCCTTGCGGGGTAGACAGAACCAAAGGTCAAAAAACCCTGCCACATTTAGAATCATAGTTGGCCTAAAGGTGGAAAGCGTAATCAAAATAGTGACGGATTGCTAGCTGCATCGCCAACTGATGTGATACTTTAGATTTATATCTTATCCCTAGACCGGCTTTTACGGTCTGCGCAGAAAGAAAAGCAATTGGTATATTCTATGTTTTTTTTTCCTTTGTTTCAAACCAGCATGGAAGACACGGATTTTTTTAATTAAATTCATATGGATGCCATTGAATTAGTTTACACCCTGGTATACCCCACATTTTGGCGCAGTCGAGGAAGTCGTGTGGAGTGATCAGTGAAATTCCAATATGTTGAGGCGATCCAATCAAATAGCAGGGTGATATACATATATCTACTAAGGGAAATGTCAAAGGTAAGTACTTGGTATTTATGTTCGCAATGTCTGTTGGGAATTGGAATATGCAACATACATACATACTATCATGCCTTTATCCCTTGCGGGGTAGACAGAGCCCAGGTAAAACCTAAAGGCCATGATAAGGAGCACATTCAATACAAACAAACAATCAAATATTTCCTCATTTTTATATTAGTACCTAATATGACAGTTTAGGTATATCCAATGAGTGAGATATTTGTTCCAGAAAATTCGAATGTCTGGTTAAATTGTAATTTCAGCTCTGCCATACATGTAGTAATAAGATTAAGGTGCCTGAAGACTATCGCAGGCTTACCATCAGTGCCTTTGTTCATCAGTAGATTTGCGTATTCAATATGTTTAGTTTTGATACACAATTGATTTCGATCCCATTAAGTTGAAATTTAAAAAAAAATTAAATCTATTTTATTTAATAATAATTGAAAAGATTTAGTTAAAAATTAAGCATCCAATACAAATATCAGTTTTCTATGTGTATGGTTAGTAGATTTGGGTGTAGATTTGTCGTCATTAAGAGTAAATTATTATACAAATACGGGCGTAGAAATCATATAATAGAGTTAAGACAGTAGTTATTATGTATGAAGATTATTCTAGAGCCTTCGCCCTTCAATTTACAACTTAAAAAAATAACGCATTAAAATGCCCAAATCAATAATCAATAACATATTAAAATAACGTAACGTCAAAACGTTATTTGTTAACAAACCCTTCAACTTACAACTACAAAATAAAGCATTAAAAAGTACCCAAATCAATAATCAATAACATATTATAATTAAAATAACGATAACTTCAAAACATTGTCAACTATTGTAAACTAACCTCTATTTCAGCTGGCCGAAAAGAAATTCGAATTTTGAAATTCGAACGTTTTGTTTTTAAACTGTTGTAACAGGTGGTTTGGCAAACAAGTGGCAGTGCCGGGAGACGGCCGCGGCGCGCGGGTTTCTAGCTCAACTACAATCCGGATCGCGGCTCGCTTCGTTGAAAAACGAACGCATGCGTATTGGACAAATTCAAATGCGTTCCATTCGTGACACATTCGAATTTCAACTCTAATTGTAGGATTATAAGATCCCAATTGAATTGCCTTTGCTAGTGGCGTTTAGAACGTTTTGAATATATGTCAGCGAATGTAATGAGTCTAATATTTTTATTTTAGTTACAGTCTATTTTGGGCCTTATTGTTATAGTATTTGAATTCATTTTCGTATGTTCTATTTTGGAAGGATATGAGACAATGAAAAAGAGAAAAGTCAAGACTAATTTCGAATGCAACGGATTTTAATTCGACAATCAAGGACATAAGTACGAGAATCGATTGTTCCAGAACGTAAGGCGAAAGTTAACTGATGTTTTAATGAGAAATATTTTTGGGAGAAGCGTGAATTGGATTTTGAACTTTATAGGTAATAGTTGAGGTTGGTTTTTGCAAAGCAAGTTTTGTATTTTTTAAGATGATTTGCTTCGATACTCGTTGCTTACAGACGTTTTGGCGCCATTTGCAACGGTGGAAACAAGACATATTTGCATGAGAATTATTATTTTCTAGGGATCTGTGGGGTGAAGATTTTAAATCTTTTTTGAAGAAAATTCAAAATACATACTTTTTATTTTTTGTACCTTATATATTTTCAAAAGCAACTCTTTCTTTATCTTCAGGTGTAACAACTACAAGCAATAAAAAAACCCCTAGTATAAACTAATACTAAAATGTAGAATTAAAGTCACTTGACTTATATATAAATAACTTTACTGATACTCATAGCGATCTTTTATTGATTCTCATTTCTAAAAAACCTTCAAGCGATTATTATGCCCAATAGGGCATAGGGTATTAGAATACTAGCTGCGTATTCAGGCATATATACGGCCAATAAATGCTACGCTATACGCTACGCCGGCGCTAGTCGTAGAGGGTCTACACCACACGAGGGTCACATAACCATCATTGATTGTAGATTGAAGACATCCTACACTGTACAGTGCAGAGCGTAGAATGCTACGCCACAAGCTATGTGTAGCACTAACGTAGCTTAGCTACGTCGTAGAGGTTCTACGACATGATAATTTGATTTATGGTTAAGTTTTTAAATTGCTGCATGCTAGGCTGTCAGTTATACATTTATTTGTCCGTATAAATTTTTTTTATCTGATCTTTTTTAGCCTCTACTGCTGGAGCCACCATTACCCATGAAGCCATATAAGCCATTTATTAGCCAGAGCAGTCAGAATTCTGGCCTTCACTCTCCACGTTGGCCAGACGGGTTGGAGAGGTTTCTTTGATTTTTATAGGCATTGTATAGCTTGCGTTCCCTAAGCATCTTCTACAATCATCCACGGGAAAACAAGGACTGTATTCTATTCTTCCGCGAACCACACGGCTTTTGCATACCTGTAGGTCGATTCAATTCCCGGTCAAGTTGAGATGGAAAATTATCTTTTTTAGACTGTTTTGGGTCTTGAATGTTCATCAGTATGTGTATTTGTTAATATAGTATGGTTGAGTTAGTATCCCATAATACAAGTCTCCAACTTACTTCGGGGCTAGCTCAATCTGTGTGATTTTCTGTATATATTTATTTACTAGCTTTAGTCCACGTTAATGTCGATTCCACGGGCAGGAACCTTAGATTTTTGAGATAAAATGTAGCTTGTGTGTTAATCCAGGTAATAAACTGACCATGCGCAAAAATTCATCCGAACCTGTTCATGAGTTTTAGCGTGATTGAGTAACAAACATTCCCATTTATAATATTAATATCATCATCATCAGGTCTGTTTAGTCTCCACTGCAGGAGCACGACCCTCTCTGTACTACCAGAGCCATATGTTAGCCAGAGCAGTCAGAGGATTTGGCCTACACTCTCCACGCTGACCAGACGGGTTGGAAAGGTAATATTAATATACTTAGTAGGATTTGTTGTACAGACAACCCGATTTTCGAGGGATTCCCAATTTACCTTAAAAATATTCAATCACACTAGGAGGCCTATTTTAAATGATTATTCAAATTTATTAAGGAAACCCTTTATTCACGCTAATTTAGTCGGATTCACCCAGTAGTTGGTGGTCGCCGTGTGGTTCCCGGCAGAGTAGAATAGGACTACTCCAAGTCATCCCGTGGATGTCGTAAAAGGCGACTAAGGAAACACAAGCTAAACAAAGCTTAATAACATTAAAGAGACCTCTCCAACCCGTCTGGCCAGCGTGGAGAGTGTAGGCCAAATCCTCTTACTGCTAAGGCAAATATCTTGCTCTGTCAGTACAGAGAGGGTAGTGCTCCTGTACTGGAGATTAAGGAAGACGCAGATCAAGTCCTGGCTGCGTGGTATTTTTTTTTCTATATCTTATTTCTTAATTCAATAAGAACCAAATGTATAGTGCAAAAGTTTCGAAAATTATTTTACTTCCTAAGGCTTCTATAGTACACAATAAATAACATTTGAATCAGATTTCAAACAATTATTAAAATATCCGGAACCCTCTCCTTCAACTCAACTCAATTATTCAGAAAACATCCAATCATTTGTAATACGGGTTGTGTAATGACGTCCTTCGAATTTGATTCATCCATTGTGAATGCCAAATATCTATTGATTTATTGTTAATAAGACTCAGGCTCTGAAACAACTCGACCGATTTTGAAAATTCTTGCACTTCATCATCGTTTGCATACATGTTGTCTGGAGTACGGAGAAGGACATAGCTACCTTTCATCTCGGAGAAGAGTACTGTTCCCGAGGGATCGATACTAACGTGAGCAGAGCTGCGAGCGAAAGCTTGTAGGTTATAATTATAAATAAATATATACGGACAAATCACACAGATTGAGCTAGCCCCAAAGTAAGTTCGAGATTTGTGTTATGGAATACTAACTCAACGATACTATATTTTATAATATATAAAATATAGTATATATATAAAATATTTTATAATATATAAAATAAAAATATATAAGAAAATATTATGCAACCCTTCTTTCGAAATATCACACATGAAAGAAGCCAAAAACGCTTGGTCAGGGCTATGTCCAAATTCAGAATTTCCAGACGCTACGTCTTCTCAAAGGCGATGGGACGAGCCGCTTTGCAGACTTGTACAGAGTAACTTACTTGAATCTTCTAGTGACAGGTCTGCAGAGCGTGCTCGTCTACTTGCCGTTGCGGAGTGGGAATCTGGACTATGGTTACAGGCCTTGCCGTCTTTCACTCTGGGTACCTTTCTGGACGATCACACATTCCGTCTGGCGACATGCCTGCGTTTAGGGGCCACAGCGAATGTCCCGCATCGTTGCCTATGCGGCGATACCGTAGACCAGTTTGGGCGTCACGGACTTTCGTGTCTCAAAAGTGCAGGTCGCATGGCGCGCCATGCCACACTAAATAGTATCATCCACCGGGCTCTTGTCACTATTCACGTGCCAGCGGTTTTAGAACCCAATGGACTGGCACGTGAGGATGGCAAGAGACCGGACGGAATGACTCTTGTGCCGTGGAGGATGGGAAGGCCGCTGGTTTGGGACGCCACCTGCGTGGACACGCTCGCGTCCTCCCACCTTCCCGGCACAGGTTCTAAAGCGGGCATGGCTGCAGCCAATGCAGAGTCCCTCAAACGGCGTAAATATGCTTGTATCGGCAATGGTTTCATATTTGAGCCGTTTGGGGTGGAGACTCTGGGTCCGTGGGGCCCCTCGGCGCATAAACTTTTTAAGGTTTTGAGTCAAAAGCTGGTTGAGGTGACGGGTAACCAGAGGGCTGGTAATTTTCTAGGACAGAGGATAAGCATTGCCATTCAACGTGGCAATGCTGCCAGCATTCTGGGTACCCTTTCGTGTGACAACGACATGCGGGACATTTTTTATTTATAGCTTTGTTTTATATGTATCTAGTTAGGTTTTTATTTAATAGTTTTAATTTTTGTTTTTAAGTTAAGTTTTAGTTTTTAATTAGTTTTAGGAAAATGAAATGTATAATATCATATTACAGTCTATAAATAAAAAAAAAATATATATACTTATATAGATAAACATCCAAGACCCAAGTCAATCTGAAAAAGATCTTTTTCCATCTTGACCTGACCGGGGATCGAACCCGGGACCCCCGTGTCGCAGGCTAGCGTGTTGACCGCTGCGCCACGGAGCTCGACTAATAGTAGTTTGCATACATGTTGTCTGGAGTACGGAAAAGGACACAGGCTACCTTTCATCCCGGAGAAGAGTACTGTTCCCAAAGGGATCGATACTAACGCGAGCGGAGTCGCGGGCGAAAGCCAGTCCCAATCCCATCCCATCCCAATCCAATCCCAATCCCAAGCCCAACTAATATTATAAATGCTAAAGTGAGTTTGTTTGTTTGTTACGCTTTCACGCCGTATCTACTGAACCGATCATCATGAAATTTTGCACACACATAGATTAGGGTTCCGAGAAGGACATAGGCTATATATTACGCGGGCGAAGCCGCGGGTAACAGCTTTTAGGTTATAATTTACGCAGAAGAAGTCACGGGAAAATTAATAGTTTAACATAAAATAGAGATTCTGATGAATTGAAAACCTTTTTTGAAGTCGGTTGATAAATCTCTCTAGAAATTGATAGTGACTCGGTGCGACGGGTATGAATGACAGAGGCTATAAATCCGTCGCTGTGACGCACTACGCCACTACTACATACGAGCATTATCCCATCCCAACTATAATCCCGATGGTCCAGTGGGTGTGAGCTCTATGAGCGCTTACGTATGTAAAGCAACCCCTGGTGTAGTCCCTACTTGGATGGGTGACCGCAAGTGGCATAAAAATATCTCGAGCTCCTCCGTGCTTCGGAAGGCACGTTAAGCCGTTGGTCCCGGCTGTTATCGTTGATGGCAGTCGTTAAGCTATGTCAGATGCCTTAAGGCAGCTTGAAAAATCTGACACCAGTGTTGGCCACTTACACATACGAAAAACAAAAACAACTATAATCCCAATCCCAACTAATATTATAACAGCGATAGTGAGTTTGTAAAATGTTTGTTACCTCTTCACGTTTTAACTTCTTGAAATTTGGTTTACCTGCACGTTGATAATACTACGGAGCAGCATATCTATACTATCCAAACGCCTAACTAATATAAATGTAAAAGTGAGTTTGCTTTTTTTATTTGTTTGTTTGTTACGCTTTCGTGCCCTAAGAAGTCGCGGGAAAATGACTGAAACTCATCAACTCTCAGTCTGCAGCTTTTACACATTGAAAATGGCCTATTTTCTGAATAAACGTTTTGATTTTTTTTTTAGATTTTTTTTTATTTTTTTTTCATGATTTTGATTTATTTATTTTTTTATTTTGATTTTTTTTGACTAGTAAGAAATTAAATACGTATTCTGATGAATTGAAAAACCGTTTTTGAAGTCGGCTGATAAATCTCTCTCTAGAAATTGATAGTGACTCAGTGCGACGGGTATGAATGACAGAGGCTATAAATCCGTCGCTGTGACGCACTACGCCACTACTACGTACAAGAAATAAAATATATCTATGCTTCTATACTCATATTTATTTGATTGTTTGTTTGTTTGCGTCGCATAGACTCCGAAACTACTCAACCGATTTTCAAAATTTGGTCACCTATAGGATGCTTAATTATGTGCGGGTGACATAGGCTATAATTCAAGCAGACGAAGTCGCAGGAAAACTGCTAGTCCCAACTAATATTATAAATGCGAAAGTGAGTTTGTTTGTTTGTTACGCTCTATCTGCTTAACCGATCATCATGAAAAGCATACACATAGGTTAGGATACTGAGAAGGACATAGGCTATATATCACGCGGGCGAAGCCGCGGGTAACAGCTAGTAAACAATAAAACATTTTTTAAAGTCGGTTAATAAATTTCTCTCTAGAAATTGATAGTGACTCAGTGCGACGGGCATGAATGACAGAGGCCGTAAATCCATCGCTGAGACGCACTACGCCACTACTACATACAAGCATTCTTTTATTATGAACAGTATATACCTCACAGACATAAAAAAAATCAAACATGCGCAACATAAACATGTTCAAACATATAAAAATAATAAAAAATAAAAATATGACGTTCAAAAAGAGATACAAGTATCCAATTTGGAATAAAAATCTTTGACTTTGCCTTACATATATATTTTCACGTCTGTTTCCCTTGCGGGGTAGACAGAACCCGAGGTCATAAGACCCAAAGGTCACATTTAGCGTGTTGATAGGCGAGTAAGTTAAAAACGGAATCTAAATAGCGATGGGTTGCTAGCCGCATAACCTATTAAAATTATTCTTTACGTTTCGCCCATCCCCTTAACCGGCTTTTACGGTCTGTGCGGAAAGAAAAGCTGCTGGTATTTTTTATATTTTTTCCTTCCTTCTTTTACGTACATACTCGTACAAGCATTTTTTTATTATAAACAACATGATGGCATCATCTTTAACGTGTGAATGAAGTTTCAAACAAACCAGAGTTGTGCTCTAACTATATTAATAGAAATTAATATTAAAACTAAATATATAAAGCGTTTTCGATTGGTTTGGTTTGGTTAGGTTAGAAAGTAAAGTATCTTTTATAAAGTTTAGTATCTACGACACAAGTTCACAAGTTCATGGGGAGCTAGATGAATCTGTGTGATTTTTCCTTATATATTTATTTACTTATACGAATAAGAACAGTCTACCACATTGGGCGCCAAATATACTTCGATTTGGTGCCCAACGTGTAACTTAGCATACCCCACTCAGTAAGAGCGGGCCTCACAAAAAATTGTTGAGTTATGTAAGTATGTTGCTCAGCAAAGAGATTGAGAGCGAGAGGTAGGAATTGAAGTATATTTGGCATCCACCGTGGTGCGCTGACTATAAAGCTAAATCTCAAAATAAATAATTTCAGCACAAAAATTTTACAACACCAAAAATTTTCTGCAGCGTTTAAAATAAATCACTTCCTGGAAATTGATACTAACTCTGTGACGCGTAAATAACGATATACGCCGAGTTTAGTGCATAGAGAAATTCCGGTTTTTTAGCTCGAAACTGTGGGTAGAACATTTTCACTTTTGTTGGTACTTGATCCCAAGTACTATTAATATAATAAATATTTTTATTTAAATTGGTCCAATATTTTTGTATTAGATTGGCAACCTATTGACCTCTCCAACCCGTCTGGCCAGCGTGGAGAGTGTAGGCCAAATCCTCTGACTGCTCTGGCTTCGACAGTACAGAGAGGGTCGTGCTCCTGCAGTGGAGACTTATAAAGACCTGATGATGATGATGATGATTGGCAACCTATACGTTTTTATTATACAACGTGTTAATCAAAAAGCTCAAAACCTGAAACACCTCAACTCATTTCTATTATAAAAGAATTATTTATATTATTAAATTTAATTTTCGCTGATTATTTACGAAGATATAAGCTTGTTTTTGTTGTCTTGTGTTTGTTGCAAATAAAAATCTAAGGTAATTACGCGCGACCGGGGTGCGACTTTGCCGCTTTGTGTGCCGACGCATGTCAGAGTTAAGTAATGGTCAAACACGGCAACATTAAATATTTTTATGGTCAAAATTTGACCCCCATTTGTTGTGGAATCGGCTCTACTCTCGACTCTGAACAAATTTATTTCAGGTTTTGCGCTTTTTATTAACACGTTGTATATTCTTTGTCTTGATAAGAAAATATGTAAAGGTTTTAGTGACAAGGCCTGGCAATGACTTGCACATCATTGCCTGCCGTCAATATGTCTACATTATCGTCTCACACAAAGCCTCAGTGTATAAACAAGGTCAAACATGTTATTTATCATACATGGCTATATCCTCACTAAAATATTTTGATATTTCTACGCGACTGACGCATCCAGAAAGAGGTGAAGTTTTTCGTACGTTTAAATAAATAAACAATAAATTTCTTATCAAAATCGGTACACTTAAATTCAGCAGACAATCATGAAGAATTGTGAGAAAGTGGTGTCAGAAATAGTTGTCAGACGAAACCTGTATTACAGATCATAATAAAGGACTTTCCCCAAGCAACATATTAAGTCGAAATATGAAAAAATATTGGGTTCTCCATACAAAACTAATAATCAACTGATCGACTGATCGATCGATCAGTATCATCATCATCAGGTCTTTCTAGTCTCCACTGCAGGAGCACGACCCTCTCTGTACTACCAGATCCATATACTAGCCTGAGTAGTCAAAGGATTTGGCCTACACTCTCCACGCTGGCCAGACGGGTTGGAGAGGTCTCTTTGATGTTAATAAGCTTTGTTTAGCTTGTGTTTCCTTAGTCGCCTTTTACGACATCCACTGGATGACTTGGAGTAGTCCTATTCTACTCTGCCGGGAACCACAATGTGAAGTATTTTTTTTTTAAATATGTTTTGACTTATGTTCCTTGGAGGAAGTTGTTCAAATGTTCAGTATGATCAGAATAGGTATGTTAGTGAATATGGCAAGTTTTTTACAGATTTCCACGGTGTTTACCTATATAGATATGTTGTAGTAACTGAAGTGAAAGAGTGCCCTTATAATGACTGGCACATCTTTGCCTGCCAATGTATACATTATTGACTCACACAATATTGCCTTGTTACAAGGTCAGACACGCTATTCGTCATAGCAGACATCTAAATAAATGTGTAACAGTTTTGTCTGTGCATATATGTTATTTTAACCGACTTAAAAAGAGGGAAGTTATCAATTCGAACCGAAAGTATATGTAAAATGTCATAATTGGCTAGTTTTTGTATAGTATGTTAGTCTATGTCGCCTTCTACATAAATATGTATGTCAAATTATTTGTATTGTTACGTTATTGCGAGGTGATAGTTTGCAGGGACTATATAATTTGTAAATATTTTAATTCATTTTAAGTAGTTTTAATTATTATTATTTGTAAGAATCCTTGAATTATCGCGGCTGTTGTAGACAATATTTTTGGTATGTCTTGTTTTTATTTTAAAAAATCTGGACGCGCGGCTTTGTCTATGCTGCCGGTATTAAAAGTACTCGCGCCCTGGCAACACCGCCATCGCGCGAGTTAGTCTGACTCGCCGCTTGCTTGAGAGTGCACGCCGTTCTCTCGAGAAAACACTGTGCCAATCGCTCGCAAAACCAAAAATATACAAGCAGCCCGCTTCATACTCGGCGTGCCTGTCTTCGCCAGGATCAGAAAAAAAGTCAGTGCTATTTTTATCGTGTAGTGTAGCGAAGTCGCCGCGTTGCACGCCTTAACCCCGGTAATTTTGGATTCGCAACATTTTGTTCAAAATTCATCATCCCGCATCACCAAAATCTAACTTTGAAATCTTTCTGTCGTGTCTGTAGCAGACCTAACACAAATTGTGTATTATTACGATTACCTACTTATTTATATTGTTTATATATTTGTAACTTTTTTATCCAGGGATATCTTAAGCCAAGTTGAAGAACATAGCAAGATTTATTAAAATTGGTACAACCGTTTTTTGAGATAGACTAGATAGACTTTATTGAAGTTGGTATATTTTTTCAAGATTATTTTTTTTTAGATTCAGTTGTTTTGTCGACCGCCGTAATGCAGTCAGTAGTAGTTACCACGCCAGCCTGCGACATGACTACCCGGGTTCTATCCTCGGCCAATGCTGGAAAATGATCTTCTTAATGTTGGCCTGGCTATTGAATGTTTAATAAGTAAATATACATTACGCGGGCGAAGCCGCGGGTAACAGCTAGTGTTACCCGCGCCTTCGCCCGCGTAATTATAGCCTATGTCCTTTTCTGTCCCCTAACCTATATGTATGCAAAATTTCAAGATTATCGGTTCAGTAGATAGGGCGGGAAAGCATAACAAACAAACAAATGAGCAAACAAACAAACTCACTTTCACATTTATAATATTAGTTAGGATAGTTTTATTGAGTAAGTGTCCTACGGCACAAGGCCATAAATGATCAAAGGGCACAAGTTCACAACTTACTGTGGGGCTAACATAATCTGATTTATCCCTATATATTTATTTGTATCAATAAAACGAGCTCCGTGGCGCAGAGGTCATCACGCCTGCCTGCGACACGGATGGTCCCGGGTTCGATCCCCGGTCAGGTCAAGATGGAAAACGATCTTTTTCAGATTGACCTGGGTCTTGGATGTTTATCTATATATATATTTGTTATAAAAAATAGTATCGTTGAGTTAGTATCCCATAACACAAGTCTTTCATAAGAACTTACTTTGGGCCAGCTCAATCTGTGTGATTTGTCCGTATATATATATTTATTTATTTATTTGATATTATTATTTATTTGATAAAAAGTCTTGTCTCTCTCTCCCTATGTGTTATTACATGACAATGTAAGCTATATATTTATTATTTTTTTAGTTTTGATTTATTTAATGGTTCATGAGGAGTCAAGCCCTCACCATGACTGGCACATCTTTGCCCGCGCCATTATGTGTACATTATCGACTCGCACAAACCGCCTCGCAAGGACAACTTTGCCATTTATCCATCATAGACAGCTGTATTATGCTGCTGCTATTTTGCAACAATCCGAACAGAATAACTAATTGAATTTAAATTATTACTACATTATTATATATCAAGCTAACTAATTGATTTAATGCTTAATTTGATATCAACGTCATCAAATATTGCTACAATTCCCTTTCACCGGTTGTTTGGAAAAATGCGGCAAGCCAGCGTGCTGGTCAACGACTAGACACTGTGCCGGTCAACGGTGTGGCACCATGCCGGTCAATGGCCAGACACCGTGCCAGTCAACGGCTAGAAAGTAGAAACCGTGCCTGTCAACGGCTAGACACCGTGCTGGTCAACGACTAGACACTGTGCCTGTCAACGGTGTGGCACCATGCCGGTCAATGGCCAGACACCGTGCCGGTCAACGGCTAGAAACCGTGCCTGTCAACGGCTAGACACCGTGCTGGTCAACGACTAGACACTGTGCCGGTCAACGGTGTGGCACCATGCCGGTCAATGGCCAGACACCGTGCCGGTCAACGGCTAGAAACCGTGCCTGTCAACGGCTAGACACCGTGCCGGTGAACGGCTAGGTACAGTGCCGATCAACAGCTAGACACTATGCCGATCAACGGCTAGACACCGTGCTGGGCAACGGCTAGACACTGAGTCGGTCCGGTCAACGACGAAGTACCGTGCCGATCAACGGCGAATCACGGCACTGTGCCGGTAACCTTGAGGCACCGTGCCGTTCAATGGGAAGGCACCGTGCACGTCAACGTTATTTCATGATAAATTCGTTAAATCCCAACTATCCCAATCCCAACTAATATTATAAATGCGAAAGTGAGTTTGTTTGTTTGTTTGTTTGTTTGTTACGCTTTCACGCCGTATCTACTGAACCGATCATCATGAAATTTTGCATACACATAGGTTAGGGTACCGAGAAGGACATAGGCTATATATTACGCGGGTGAAGCCGCGGGTAACAGCTAGTTAAATATAAAATAAGCACAGACAAATCACCAAACTGAGCTAGCCCTAAAGTAAGTTCGAAATTTATGTTATGGGATACTAACTCAACGATACTATATTCTAAAACAAAAACATTTATAAATAACTAGCTGTTACCAGCGGCTTTGCCCGCGTAGTATAGCCTATGTCTTTCTCAGTACCCTCACCTATGTGAATGCAAAATTTTACGATGATCGGTTCAGTAGGTAGGGTGTGAAAGTTTTTTTTTTTTTTTTTTTTAAATCTCACAGATTGAGCTAGCCCCAAAGTAAGTTCTTAAGAAAGACTTGTGTTATGGGATACTAACTCAACGATACTATATTTTATAACAAATACATATATAGATAAACATCCAAGACCCAGGTCAATCTGAAAAAGATCGTTTTCCATCATGACCTGACCGGGGATCGAACCCGGGACCCCCGTGTCGCAGGCTGGCGTGGTAACCGCTGCGCCACGGAGCTCGTCATGTAACAAACAAACTCATTTTCGCATTTATAATATTAGTTAGGATTAGGATGATCCAAGAACATATTTGTGTTCAACACCCATGTCAACCTAAAAAATATGATTTCCCATCTCGACCTGACCGGGAATCGAACTCGAAGCATACACCACAGCGTTCATCAGAGAACTAGACAACACTCTCCGCAGGCCGTAAAGCATCCTGATCCAAACGAATGGCAAGCTCTATAAGCTTTAAGCTCGCCACAGCTCGCGATATATGAACGCTATCTGTCTAGCTTGATCCAGCTTCTAGCCTATATATCTACTAATAATATAAACGTGAAAGTGACTTTGTTGATTTGTTACGCTTTCACGCCCTATCTTCTAAACCGATCATCATGAAATTTTACATACACATAGTAGGTCAAAGTCAAAGTCAAAGATTTTTATTCAAAATTGGATAATCGTATCTCTTTTTGAACGTCATTTTTTTTATTCTTATTATTTTTATTTTTAATATGCAAAATCGAAAAGCTACTAGCGTTTCGTAATGACCACTGGTGAGAAGAATACGCCGAAAGAAACTCAATCCAGACTTGGTCCCTACGTGCCTGAAGGGCTTTGAACTAGGTAGGGTACTGAGAAAGACATGGGCTAATTATCACGCGGGCGAAGCCGCGGGTAACAGCCAGTGATTAATGTTTTAAATATCTTTGCTGTGAGTAAAATCCTGAAGCCACAATCAGAAAAGTCATAAGATTGATGATGCGTGGTCGCGCCCTTGACTTTGGGATCCATTAGTTTTGTCTGTAGCAGGGATATTATTATATAACATATTATCACGTTTTTATCACTTGCGGGGTAGACAGTGACTAAGGTTATAAAACTCAAAGGCCACGTTTAGCGTGCATCAAGGTGGAAAGCGGAATCAATAGTCAATAGTCAAAAATTTTATTCATCTTAAGATATTTTAAATATCATTTGTTGAACGTCACTTTACATTTACAATTGGTTTACAATGTTATGTTATTGTTTAAGTCAATAAGTTACTTAAAACTAAGTTTACACCGCTTCCAATTCCAATTCCAATCAAAATAGTGATGGGTTGCTAGCCGCATACAAAGTGATTCCTTAAATTTTCGCCCAATCCTTTGACCGGCTTTACGGTCTGCGTGGGAAGAAATGCAGCTAGTATAATTCTTTGACTATCTTTTGCTCCCAAACCAACATACATAGATATTATTATTCTACAGGAATCGATGCCTTGTTTTCAAATGAATGGCACTTACTCTTGCAAGCTAAGTTTCAAAAAGTCACCGTTAGATGGCAATAAGTGCACTGCTAGTAAACTAGACTAAATAATAATCATCATCAGGTCTTTCTAGTCTCCACTGCAGGAGCACGACCCTCTCTGTACTACCAGTGCCATATACTAGCCTGAGTAGTCAGAGGATTTGGCCTACACTCTCCACGCTGGCCAGACGGGTTGGAGAAGTCTCTTTGATGTTAGTTAGCTTTGTTTAGCTTGTGTTTCCTTAGTCGCCTTTTACGACATCCACGGGATGACTTGGAGTGGTCCTATTCTACTCTGTCGGGAATCACACGGCGTTTAAGTTTATCATCTTTTATTTATAGTAACACAACAACCACCCAGCAACTAATTCTTTTAATCGTAAATTATATCGAATTTTTACCGCCAAAAGTGGCCACTTTTGGCGTAAATAAAATATGTATATAAAAAGTAAAAAATAAACTTATCATACAAAATATAAAAACCTAAACCTAGTTCGCCGCCAGCAGCGGGACAGGGCTCAAGCTACCGGCGGTTAAGGCTGCAGATTATTATTATTATTATAAGTAAATTACTGACGACACAATTATTCCGCTGTATATCAAATAATAATAAACAATAAACCTTGCCCTCTGCAGTCAAATAAAATACATACACTAGGATTCGTTTTTCAGCTGTCGCTATAAATACTTCTGGTGGCAGCCCCGTCGTGTCGCGTAGTTTCTTTATTGCATTACTAGAGATAAACTACGTTAATATATTACGACTCTGATTGTTAGTGGTTATAACGATGTCGAGCTCCGTGGCGCAGCGGTCAACACGCTAGCCTGCGACACGGGGGTCCCGGGTTCGATTCCCGGTCAGGTCAAGATGGAGAAAGATCTTTTTCATATTGACCTGGGTCTTGGATGTTTATCTATATAAGTATATATTATAAAATATAGTATCGTTGAGTTAGTATCCTACAACACAAGTTCACAACTTACTGTGGGGCTAGCTCAATTTGTGTGATATGTCCCTATATATTTATTTATAACATACCAAAAATAAAAATATACACCCTTATTTTAAATTCAATACACAAACTTTAAGAGGTGACTCAGCCCATCAACATGATCAACGCCCCCTTTTGATATGGGACCAATGCTGGGAACTCGAAAAGAAATTGACATTCCTACACAAGTGTCCAGCTGATCGGACCAAATGTATGGAAAAGGCAGAAATAATATTGAATTTTCAGCATTGGTCCCATAACAAAAGTTTTTCATGTTGATGGGCTGAGTCACCTCTTAATAAAAATTTTGTGTATTGAATTTAAAATAAGGGCGTATACGACCACGTCCTTATAATTGCGGGGAAGACAAAGTTAAGGATCTTAAAATCTAGAGGCTACGTTTGAAAGGTTGAAAATGGAAATAAAATAATGATGGGTTGAAATAAAAATAGAAATAGAAAATGTTTATTTGGTGCATATAAAAATACAAAACAATTAAAACAACGACAGCTTGACGGAATATGTCACCAAAATGGTTTCCCTCAGCTGTGATGCCATGGCAGGTATGCCACCATGACGCTGGTTTTCAGGAAAGCCAGTTGGGCGAGAGATTTGACACTGCGTCACATGAACATTTATAGTTAAGAGATCAAAAATTTTATACTATATATATATTTTATACGGTTGCTAACTTGCTAACCGTATCGCCTATATTGACGTGATCTCTTACAATTTCGCACAATCACTTGACCGGTTTACGGTCTGCGCGGGAAGAAAGCAGCTGGTATAATATTTTTATTACCTTTTCTCCCAAACGAGCATGTAAAAGTTACTGTAGTAGTCAAGTCAAAACCCAAGATTTTTATTTAAAATTGGTACATGTAAGTGGATATTTCTTTCTGAACGCTTTTTTTTAATATATAAAAATCGAAAAACTTCTTGACTCCATTCAAGTGATGATCTCTGAGGCTTAGTGATGTCTCTGTGTCTTGGATTGGCAGGATCCTACGTTCAATCCACGGACACGTCAAGATGAAAAACCTAGTTTTGTCCATATCCGCTTACAAAATCAGAGGGTTGTTCGTATTTCGTATGTGTAAGTGGCCAACACTGGCACTGGCACTAGCAGTATTTTTCGTTATGGTTTTCATACATATGTATTTCTTTATTTTCTCGCTGAAAACTGCTTCTAAAGGCATAATTCTTTTTTCATAAAATCTAGTACTAAAATAGGTATGGCCCTATTTTTATTTTTTTCTTAAATACCGTTTTTAAAAAAGAAAAAGTTAAACAATTGGAAAACATACTGCTAGTATACGCTCTTAAGGGGGAACAGTAGGCACAGTAGCGACGCCAATCATTTTATTCCTAATACTTTACAAATAGAAAGGAATTCAAGAATATAAACAATACAAGCCTTAGTAAATAACCTGAAGTATTTTTTGAATCATGTTTATTACTATCGGAATCAGTGAGAATTATGAGAATCTGATTACCGCCAAAAACGGCCGTTTTTGGCGGTTATCACTTTTTCTCTCAATGACTGATTCTCATAATATCAAAACATGATTCCAAAAATACTTCAAGTTATTTACTAAGGCTTGTATTGTTTATATTCTTGAATTTCTTTCTATTTGTAAAGTATTAGGAATAAAATGATTGGCGTCGCTACTGTGCCTACTGTTCCCCCTTAAGGCATCTGACATAGCTTAACAAATACTGACAGAGGGTAGCGTCATATTACGGAAGTCTATCTCCATGCGTGTGTTTGTTTATTGCGCCATCACGACACGAATACGCTCTATCCGGCGGATGTGCGCAATGCTTATTTACGAGCAGGGAGACGCTACTTGGCTCTTTTTCCAATAGTATTTCTTTTGACAGGCGAAATTCCAGGTATCGTATTACCACACCTCTCTAACCCATCTAGCCAGCGTGAAGAGTGTTGGCCAAATCCTCTGACTGCTCTGGCTAATAATATCACTCTGGTAATATACAGAACCATGTGGTCTCAACGCCTTAATCGTACGATTTGTTCTCAGAGACTCGCATAGATGGCGCCACTCGAAACTACACAACATTGTATCTACCGTATTATGAGAATATAAAAACATGATTAACAAAATATATCTTATTAAAAAAACAAAACAATATTTTAGGCATAATATTTTAAAATGACACCGTATATTTAGTAAGTTAAAGGCTAAGGCAGATTACCGCCATCTAGTATCGGCTACCAAGCAACTCTCCTGCGCCATACATTCGCCTGCTTTTCGCAACCTTAATTTGGTCCAATATTTTTGTATGAGGTGGACAGTCTATTACGTTAGTATTATATATATTGTCTTAGACACGGTCTATACTGTAAGTAAATTAAAAATATTAGTCGTTTCAGGCCAGGGCTCTCAAACAGAGCCTTTTATTTCCCTCCTCGTCAATTCAGCGGAGCGCAGTCCCCGATAATTTGTCACGAGGTCCGTAAAAGGCTTTTCTTGTTTTTGTCATCGATATATTACTGGTCTTGGTTTTGTGATCTTTTGCTACAATTCTCCCGGTCTGTCAAAGATTACTTTTTGAAAATAATGCAAGATTGGATTAAATACCAATAATTTTACTGAAAGAAAAAATGAATTGCAATATTTTCTGGTTATTAACTGATGGACTAATTTTATTATGATTATTTTGACCCAAAAAACCGAACCCAGAACCAGGGGACCCAACAGCTCGACATTGAAAACGATCTTTTTCAGATTGCCCTGGATCTTGGATGATTTATTGTCATTATCAGGTATCTTTTAGTTTCCACTGAAAGAGCATGACCCTCTGTGTATTACTAGAGACATATATTAGCCAGAGCTGTCAGAGGATTTGGTGGCCAGCTGAGAAAGTACCAAAGTACCCGTCTGGGTTAAAGAGGTATCTTTGATATTTTCTAAACTTTATTTAACTTGTGTTTCCTAAGCACCCGTCAGCTTCGACATCCACGGGAAGACTTAGAATGGTGCTGCCGGAAATTACACAGCAATCAGGAACCACATGGTATTAGTAGGCCTTAAATGGCTGTGACGATGATGATACACGGCCTCTGTATAGTAATTGAAATTATTAGTCGTTCCAGGACAGCCCCCTCATTTACTAACTCGGATGACAGGTGTCGATGCCTATCAATCTAGGATTTGCTGTTACAATGCGGTTTTTGTATTCCAAATAAAAATTTCGAGCAAGCAAAACCCGCATTGTAACTGTAAATTCTAGATTGATAGGCATCGACACCTGTCATCCGAGTTAGTAAATAAGGGGGCAGGACTCTCAAACAGTGCCTTTCTTTCCCTCCTCGTCAGTTCAGCGGAGCGCAGTCCCCGATAATTTGTCACGAGGTCCGTAAAAGGTTTTTCTTGTTTTTGTCGTCGATATATTACCAGTCTTGGTTTTGTGATCTTTCCCTAAAATAGGCACGATGACTGGATCTTCAGATTCTTAAAAAAAATTCATATTGTATTAAAATGTGTCAAAAAAAACTATAAAAGTACACTTTCAATTTGATATCGATTCGTTTGCCTGCTAAATAACCTTTAAAGGTGGTTGGGCATTTTGGGCAAGTTCATTTTAAAAGTATGAAAAAAGTTAAAATAAATTTTTCATTATATTGCCAGATGGCAAACGGGGACGTGGCTGACCAAGAACTAGATGGTGCAACGAGCTTGACAGTTTTGATAAACAGTAGAAAGTAAAAACAACAGATCGACAGACATGGAAACGAGAGAAGGAGGCCTTTGCCCAACATTGGGACAGCAATGGCTTGTAATAATAATGATTATATTATATTCCTCTTAATATAAAGCAACCTTTATTATTACACCGTTACAATAAACGCAATATTTAATATAGCTGTCGGATACAGCTACTCAAACGTCCCATACATTTTACTAAACTGTGACGTCACGGTTGACTAGCATTTTCTGGGGCGTATTGGTATCGCCCAATAATGTGCTATTAAAACTGTAATATCTAAGAGAGTTTTTGGTTTAGCATGGCGTTTTTTTTTTCGCGGATGTGTCTTTTTTTGGGAGGACTTTCCTTATAATAACTAAAAAAATAAAGTCACCATCCGTATTGTCTCGGTCTGTTCAATATACTTTATTTTATTTCATAAGGTACAATCACAGATCTCCGAAAAAAAATACTTAACTAGCTCAATCTGTATGATTTGTCAGTACAAATTATAAATTTAAAAAAAATTATTTAAAAAAAAATCATTTGCACATATTGTTAATTCTATAATCCTAATAACGATTGTACATAACACTTGTATTGGAAAGTAACTTTTTTAAAAGTTACGTTACAATACATCAATCCCTTCAAATTTGAGTCATCATCATCATTTCGTGCAGGTGACACGGTCAGTCGACCATGCACACCCTGGTGTCAGAGTTTATCGGAACCGCCTCTCGGCCTCTGACGTGGTTCCTTTAACGACTACCAGATGGTAGCCGGGACCAACGGCTTAACGTGCCTTCCGAAGCACGGAATCATCTTTCTTATCAGACAATCAGGTGATTCATGCCTGCAATGTCCTAACCTATGGTCCTAACCAAACTGGAAACAAATTAACAAAGTATGCTTCCCGCGGGAATCGAACCCACGACCCCCGAAAAATTTGAGTTTAAATCAAACACTGATTTATACATAAATTTCTTCATCCTACCGGCTGCGCCATGTATTGTCGTGATGTTGAATAATTAAATGTGTTAGCTTAAAAGGTTATTTTTTAGAAATACACAAAGGAACATTTAATACTTAGAGGTTATTGTCGGAGGACGGGGTGTCTATGTAGCCTGAGATGTAGCTAGTCAAGTTAGTGAATGACGTTTAAGTCAAAATGACATTTACAAACTTTTTAACACAAACTACGAAGAAGATACTCAGACAACCCACTGCCTTATGTTTTCTCTAGACAATAAAGATCATAGACAAATAAGGGAGTGAGGGTGAAAATGAAAAAAAAATGCCATACAATTACGTTTGAGTTTCTATTGGGGGCCACAAAAAGATATCATGCGTAAGCTGTAAGATATCACATACACGCTGTTACACGCTATCGACTCTATTGTCCTCTGCCCAGCGGTTATTGAGTCCCCCCCCCCCCCCTCGCCCCTCGCAATGGCGGGATCAAAACGATGAATATTACATTATTATGCATAGGGTTGACACAGCCCAATTATTTGTATATTTTAAAAAAATTTAAATGATTAATCAAAAAAATATTTATTTCCTTATATTAATTCATACAAATTTTTGGCGGCCTCCGTGGCGCAAGAGTTGCTCAGGTTACACGCCAGCCTGAGATACGAGAAGACCCAGGTTCGATCTCCGGCCTGGTCAAGATGGAAAACGATATTTTTAGGTCTTGGATGCTTATCTTTATAGCATCACTAACACTATCACTACATATTATAAAACAAAGTCCTCCGCCGCGTCTGTCCGTCTGTCTGTTCACCACAAACTCAAAGACACACGGATTTTCATTTGGTTTTTTCTAAGAGGACTGAGGAACTCACTTTCAGTGGTTTAAATATAATTGTTTAATATTTTATTTTTATTTATACAAAACAGGTGAACTGTACTCACTTTGTGTTAATTTTTGTACTACCTGTACCATTCGTAAATCACTGAATAAATGTTCTAGTCTATTCTATTCAATAGATAAAGTGATTCATCATCATCATTTCGTGTAGGTGACACGGTCAGTTGACCATACACACCCTGGTGTCAGAGTTCTTCGGAACCGCCTCTCGGCCTCTGACGTGGTTCCTTTAACGACTACCAGATGGCAGCCGAGACCACCGGCTTAACGTGCCTTCCGAAGCACGGAATCATCTTTCTTATCAGACAATCAGGTGATTCATGCCTGCAATGTCCTAACCAAACTGGAAACAACTTAAGTGATTCATGTGAAATGTTTGGGAGGACTGTTAGTCTATTATAATTTATAAAAATTGTACTTATATAATATTATTGTATGTATAATATTATTATATATAATTGTACAAAATACACAAAAACCAAACATATGTTAACACGGATGCCGTTCGGTGTACACTTTTTTCCATTTAATTCTTATGCTTATTAAAACAAATTGATAGGGTTGAAGTCGGTTTTTGTTTTTTGTTAAAAATATTTTAAATTAAGGAATACAGCGATCAGTGACAACCCTAGGGAGTCCGAAAGCCCTGTAATGTACCCTTTGTCAACACAAGACGGAATATTTAATTGTTTCTGAAAATATCGCCTCAGGTCCAATGGAACCTCGGGTCCAATGGAATCAGAGATTTTAAGCGGCAGTACTGAAGCGTTGGGTCCTGCTAAATATTATTGGGCAACAATGTGACAATCTGACTATCTCTATAAATAAAAATTTTGAAAAATCATTTATTTGAGGCAAGTAGTCCATATTTAGGTCCAGTTCATTATTTTATTACATTTTCTAGTTCTGTCTACTGTTTTGCATTTTGTTTTGTGTAACATTTTCACGTCTAATTTAGCAAAAGAATAAACCCAAAATACGAAGATATACCTTCAGCAAGTACGTATTTAATAATTTTCCTAAAACCCTATTTCAATAACTTCCAATTCCACGCTCATCATCATCATCATTTCGTGTAGGAGACACGGTCAGTCGACCATGCACACCCTGGTGTCAGAGTTCTTCGGAACCGCCTCTCGGCCTCTGACGTGGTTCCTTTAACGACTACCAGATGGCAGCCGGGACCACCGGCTTAACGTGCCTTCCGAAGCACGGAATCATCTTTCTTATCAGACAATCAGGTGATTCATGCCTGCAATGTCCTAACCAAACTAGAAACAACTTAACAAAGTATGCTTCCCGTGGGAATCGAACCCACGACCCCCGGGTCAACAAAGCAAACGCCTTAACCACTGGACCACGGAGGCAGGTTTGGCAGAAAAGGAATAACGTAGAACATACCAGCTGCTTTTCATTCCGCGAAGACCGTAAGAACTGGTCAAGGGCTATTCTTCTTCTTCCTCTTTTCGAGACGTAATGTCCTGTCATTGCCCGGTCATTGCCTCCTCCAGATCCCTTTGTGTGCAGTGAGTGGGGTAGAGATGTATGTAAGATGTATTTTAATTGGGATTAATTTTAAACAAGTTAAGTATTTAACTTGTAGCAAAATTGAGGCAGTAAAATCAACAATCAGTGGATACAAGCAAGTTGGTCGGCCCACAAGCACAGAACATTTAACCAAACTGTATAGGAACGTACGTAGATTATAATGAGATTAATTTATTGGATGCTTAATTTTGCCCTAAAATAATAAAATATTGCCACCATTCCCTTTTTCCGTTTGTATGGAGACATGCGCGTCCAGGCGACTCTTAAGGCACGTCAAAAGGTGGCTCATTGACTGGACGTCGCCGCAGTCGCACATGCTGTTGCCGAAGAAACCCCACCTAACCCGGTTTTCCTGGCCCCTGGCATCTTCAACCTGGTTAACCTTTCACCTGGCCAAGAGCTATGGAATAACGTAAATAGGTGATGCGGCTAGCAACTCATCTCTTTCCACGCTAACGCCCTTAACACGCTAAACGTGGCCTTAAGGTTATATGAACTTGTGCTCTGTCTACCCCGCAAGGGACAAAGACGATAGAATGAATGTACGAAAATATACCTTCAGCAAGTACGTATTAAAGGAACTGAGAGAATGATTAAATGGATACTTTCAATAACAGAAATCTTTTTGATAAATAGGATCACGTGCTGGCGAAATAGGCAGTATATTTGGTACGTGACGGTTTGTTTGTTTGTTGTTTTTCGTATGTGTAAGTGGCCAACACTGGTGTCAGATTTTTCAAGCTGCCTTAAGGCATCTGACATAGCTTAACGACTGCCATCAACGATGACAGCCGGGACCAACGGCTTAACGTGCCTTCCGAAGCACGGAGGAGCTCGAGATATTTTTATGCCACTTGCGGTCACCCATCCAAGTAGGGACTGCCCCAGGGGTTGCTTAACATACGTAAGCGCTCATAGAGCTCACACCCACTGGACCATCGGGCTCCTCTGGTACGGGACGGATTTTATTTGTTCCTAATGAAGGTGTTCTGAATAAAATGACGGCAACACTGAAAGTCCTGGGAGCTGCGATTGGGCCACATTGTGTCTATTATTTATTTAAAGGTGCTTCTAAACGGGCCATGTTTTACTGCAATTTGTGGCTGCTCTTTTAGCTATTAATTGCCCAGCCATCACAAAAATATTGTATCGCAACTGATGGCCAAGCAATCTATGGCTGGGCCATGTGTTGCAATATGTCTAAGATATTCTGGCCCATCATGCAGACTTCTAAACGGGCTACACAACCAGGCAACAATGGCTGATGAAACCAAACACGCAGCTGCTTATATTTTTTAGAAGACAAATTAAAAAGTAATTATATGTCGGTCAAGTGCGAGTTGAAATCACACACGAAGGGTGATTTTATTTGTTCCTTATGAAGGTGTTCTAAATAAAATGGCGGCAACACTGAAACGTAGTTCCGGTAAACTGTGATGCGGCATCTTATTATTTTTTTTTATTTTACGGCTTTGACTGAGGTTTTAGTGATTCTGCAAATGTCCAGTATAATGACATACTAAGTATCGGTGTTATCCCAACTAATATTATAAATGCGAAAGTGAGTTTGTTTGTTTGTTACGCTTTCACGCCGTATCTACTGAACCGATCGTCATGAAATTTTGCATACACATAGGTTAGGGTACCGAGAAGGACATAGGCTATATATTACGCGGGCGAAGCCGCGGGTAACAGCTAGTACGGTATAATTTTAAACAAGTAGCATCAAAGATAGTGTATGTTCTTTGATAGCCTCGTGGGAGCTTTTGCTGCAAAGTCTATACGAGGTCATATAACAGTCTACTTTAACTATTTCACATATTTTTCATGAGCACGAGCATTTATAACACCAAACTAGACCAATTTCATATTACAAAGTCCACTATAATCAATTTGCAAAATCGTCTGAGGCAAATCCCAACTACAACCCTTGACTTGACCACAAACTCCTTGTTGCGGCTAGTCAAATATATTGAAATGACAGCGGCTTATAAGCATTGATTAAGTTATTATCTTTTAAATAAATGCGTTTTCTCTTTTTACGTTAAACGAATTCTTATTAGTCTAATTAACTTGCATTGAACCTACTGCCACCTAACGGTGCCTTTTTAAAACACATCTATTTCCTGTAGAATTATAATATCTATGGTACTAATTTAAATTTGTTTAAATTTGTACCTATAGCAGCGGTAGAAAATTGTATGCTTACTCAATGTCGATTTGTGCGTAAACTTGTGTTATATATAACATGTTTGCATCATTTTGTTGCTTTTTGTGTGTATGTGGCCAACACTTGTTTAAGCTTGATGCCAGCCGACCAACGGATTAACGTGCCTTCCGATGAACGTTTCGAAATATTTTTACGCCATTTGCGGACACCCATTCAAGTAAGGACTGCGCACGGGGTTGCTTAACATGTGTAAGTGGTGTAATGGTCTCGCCCACTGGCCCGTCGGGCTCCTCAAATTTTGGGACATTTTAACACACAAATAATGGGAGCACCCTGAGTCGATGCTGGTCAGGGAGAAGAGAAAAAAGTAGAATGTACCAGCTACTTCTCTTCCCGCGCAGACCGTAGAAACCGACCGAGGGAATGGGCGCAAAATCTAAGGAATCATGTAATTATGCGGTGTGGCTAGCAACCCATTACTATTTTGATTCCGTATTCTATCTTCATGATTTAGTCGTGGATGTTTTCTTATGTTGTCGCGATTGTTACACATTTAAATAAAATTATTTTAATACGGTTTTTATCGCGTTTATTACATTATTTATACACCTAACGTTTCGAGCACTTTACAGTGTTCGTGTCGCAGATAGACTAAGTTGACATTTGTCTAGTATTTTATAAGAACTGCAAAATTTACCGCCTAAAATATTTATTGATAACGTTCCGGATGTACGCAGTATTGGCTCACAGTGTCTGAAGGTCTTGCAGTCTTCTGCTTAGCTTGAGATTTGATTAAATTGATACATACATACATACATACTATCACGCCTTTTTCCCTTGCGGGGTAGACAGTGCCCAGGTCTATATAACCATAAGGCCACGTTTAGCATGTTGGTGGGCTTGTAACGGAGAACGGAATCAATAGTGATGGGTTGCTAGCCGCATCGCCTATAGAAATGAGTCCTGACGCCCATTCCCTCGGTTTATACGATCTGCGCGAGAAGAGAAGCAAATTGATGACTGAATAAACGCGATAAAAACCGTAATAATTTTATTTAAATTAGTCGTGGATGGCCAGATATAGCGAAGGGTCGAAAGGAATGGAGCATTCAGCGCGAGGCCTTTGACTAGCTGTGGGACACAGGATCTATAGGCTAGGAAAAAAATATCTAAGCTTATCAACGTGCTAAACGTGGCCTTTCGGTGTTAGGACCTTTGGTACTGTCTACCCCGTAAGGGATAAAAACGTGATACTATGTATGTATGCACCCTGAGTAGCCAGGGTTGAAAAGAAGGGATATAAAACGAAATGTACGAAGAAATTCCAATTCAATGACCACGATAGTTTTAAAAGCATTTTCCGTGAAATAAATGTTGGATTTTGGCAGCCATTGTGAATCGTGACGAAAATTTTTTAAATCTATGTTGTGAATTGTAAGAAAACGGCGAAGCGGAAGGGGTAGCAATTTACAGTTTTTGATTCAGTCAGGCAAAAATCTTAAAATTAAAACTTGTCAGTTAAAGAGAATAATACTATCTACTCCTACTTTTATCTTTGTGGCTAGCTCAATCTGTGTGATTTGTCCGTTTATATTTATTTATTTACCGCAGAGCTGGCAGCTGCCTCGGACAAAGAATTAATCTACTTAGCTATTCAAAATTCGGAACCTTGCCTAAAGGGGACTCCTTTTAATAATACATACATGCATACATATTATCACGTCTTAATCCCTTACGGGGTAGACAGAGCCTAAAGCCACAACACCAAAAGGCCACGTTTAGCATGTTGATGTTAATAATATATTTTAGTTATTATAATTTACTAGCTGTTACCCGCGGCTCCGCCCGCGTTATATATAGCCTATGTCCTTCTCAGTACCCTAACCTATGTGTATGCAAAATTTTATGATGATCGGTTCAGTAAAAACGGCGTGAAAGCGTAACAAACAAACTAATAAAAAAAATCTCACTTTAATATAATACACTTAATATTATAGCTAGAAATTAGGATAGGATTAGGAAGTTAGGATAAGGATTGTTTAAGGTTTTTTTAGTTTAAGGTTCATTATTCTAGTATATAATATTTTATTATCACAATAAATTTATTTATTTTATTTATCTTACTTTAAGTTTGAAACTACACGGCTCACACTTCACACATCTCACCACATATAACCAATCGTATTTATCCTCTCAGTTCCGAAGTTCCAGGTAGGGTTGCCAACCATACTGTTTTTAACAATATTATACTTTTTTTCGCTCCTTGATACTTTTTACTGTTCAATAAAAAAAAAGTATGCGAAATACTGTTTTTATAACCGCTGGTATTTTAAAACTGCAAGGCCTATGTAAAGTGATAGGACAATAAAATATAGTTTCTATTTTTTATTTTTTAAAATAGCCCCTCGTTTATTTTACCCTTACTCTTAAGTAGGCTTTTTGAAGTTAAGATCATTTTAAAAAAATACCATGATTTATAAAACGTCAACAGATATTAAATACTGTTTACTTTTCTTAAATACTGTTCAATTTGTTTCTCCATCTTAAATATACTTTTTTTCTGTTTAATAAAAGTTGGCAACCTTAGTCCCAGGAGATCGTTTAATGGATTTTATCTCGAGGCTCGAAGGACCACGGATGTAAAATAACTGAAAGTGATACTTTTAGACCAGCCAACTAGCACCACTCCTCATTTTATTGCTTTTACTACCGATGGTCCAGTGGGTGTGAGCTCTATGAGCGGTTACGTATGTTAAGCAACCCCTGGTGCAGTCCCTACTTGGGTAACCGCAAGTGGCATAGAAATATCTCGAGCTCCTCCGTGCTTCGGAAGGCACGTTAAGCCGTTGGTCCTGGCTGTCATCGTTGATGGCAGTCCTTCAGCTATGTCAAAGTGATATGTGATGAAAAATCTGACACCACTGTTGGCCTCTTACACATACGAAAAAAAAAACTACTAAATAGGGTGAAATTGAAAAAATGTACGTGAGTACTTCATTAGTTTTTTTTTTTAATTATTGTATTAGGCATTTGTCTCCCATCTCACCTGATGGTAAGTGAAGATGAAGACGAGGATGTCACGCCTATCCAAGAGATACCCATTTCTACTTTTGAATGTCCCAGGACTAGTTAATGACTTGTAGTATTTTTGGTATTATTTTTATTTTTTTGCATTTGGTCAATCAAAAGAACTCTCATTGCTGCCAATAGCAGCCACTTTTGGCGGTAATGAGTAGATCTTTCAATCTGAAACGATGATATAGTTGAGAAGTTCTACTGAAAATCATCATCAGGTCTTTTTTAGTCTCCACTGCAGGAGCATGACCCTCTCTGTACTACCAGAGCCATATATTAGACAGAGCAGACAGAGGATTTGGCTTACATCTCCTCGCTAGCCAGACGGGTTGGAGAGGTTTTTAGATGTTTATAAACTTTGTTTAGCTTGTATTCCCTTAGTCGCCTTCTACGACATCCACGGGAAGACTTGGAGTGGTCCTATTCTATTCTGCCGGGACCCACACGGCACCCGGGACCCACACTACTGAAAATACTACAAGTAATTAATAAGGCAGTACTTACGTAGATTTTTTTGATTTTGTTCTTATTTTCGAATACAAGAATTAAATAACGGGTGCCGCTAGTTTCGCTGATGTAAGCCTCTTAAAGAAAGTTCCAACGATTTATCACTATTCTTATGCTTCATGCACTACTTTACATAAAAGTCTACAAATAAAGATATTCATATTTTTGATTAGAAAAAATCGTACGCAGCGACATCTACAATAAGCTTTGCGTTGCCACCCACTTGCCCCCCCCCCCCCCCCTCCCCCCCCTATTAAATAAATAATAAATATATACGGACAAATCACACAGATTGAGCTAGCCCCAAAGTAAGTTCGAGACTTGTGTTATGGGATACTAACTCAACGATACTATATTTTATAATAGATACTTATATAGATAGACATGCAAGACCCAGGTCAATCTGAAAAAGATCATTTTCCATCTTGACCTGACCGGGGATCGAACCCGGGACCACCCGTGTCGCAGGCAGGCGTGTTGACCGTTGTGCCACGGAGCTCGTCAAATATTATTTATTTATCATTGTATTAAAGAAACGTCACTATTAGTTTTACATCTGTGTAAGAGATATACGATCAAGGGTCTTGGGCGCCGTACGACAGTGGTATGTGACGACCGATTCATAGACCCTTAAACAATTTTATTATCACGTAGTTTTATTAACCGTTTTCAAAAAAGCTCTGCGTTTTTTATATACTCCTTCATGTATATGATGTTCAGATAACAAAATTCAACAAGTTGCATTATTAAAAAGTAAATAAAAAATACCGAGTGCCTTTTGCCTTTTGGGACAGTTTACGTCGGCCGTATTGTTTTTTTGTTGAAATCTATAGACTCCAACAATGGAACAGCCCATCAGAAAATAGGCCTTTGCAGGCACTTTCGCATCAAAACACATTCAAATTGATACTAGTTAGCACTAGTTTAGTAAAACATACTCACATACAAGATACTATAAATCATGTTTTACTATCTACTTATAGGTATGTCTGTCCGTATCATATCGCAGATCGCCATAACAATGTGTCGATATATTTACGACCACAATAATAAACTCTTTATGGCGCTTTTTATTTGAAACGGAATTTTATTTTTGCCAAGTTTTTGCCTGTTACATATTCTTATCGTGTCTTTTCATTTTTGGGGCTATTTCGACGAGCTCCGTGGCGCAGCGGTCATCAAACCTGCCTGCGACACGGATGGTCCCGGGTTCAATCCCCGGTCAGGTCAAGATGGAAAACGATCTTTTTCAGATTGACCTGGGTCTTGGATGTTTATCTATACAATGTATTTGTTATAAAATATAGTATCGTTGAGTTAGTATCCCATAACACAAGTCTTTCATAAGAACTTACTTTGGGGCTAGCTCCATTTGTGTGATTTCTCCATATATATTTATTTATTTATTGGGCCTTCCCAGGTACTGTAGCGCATCAACGATGTTCGCACAGGCGCACGTTGCCGACTTTTACGGTGTATTGCGAGGCCGAGTCGCATCACTGATGCGCAGAGTTCGGGGAAGCTGCAATAGTATCCTCTGTGTTGTCCGGGAAAGACCCGACTGTCCAATATGGAGGCACTGGGTGCGCATGCACGTGGCAGTACCAGGTGGTCCGGGAGGACTAGGCGGGTTTCTCCTCAACCAAATTATTTTATCGCATTTTATTTTGTACTAACATAGTATGTAAGGATTTTGTTACTAACAAAATATGGACGCAAGTCTGAAATAAAATTATTTTATTTATTTTTATTATTTTACTTTTATTAGGTTCTTTGATGCTTTTTGAAAAAAAAATATCGATCAAAGGCCAGCATTATAATAATTTAACAGGAATGTATTAACAAATCCTAACTTTCCTATTCCTAACTAATATTATAAATGCGAAAGTGAGTTTGCTTGTTTGTTTGTTGCGCTTGCACGCCCTATATACTGAACAGAAGGACTTAGGCGGGCGAAGCCGCGGGCAACGGCTAGTCCTAACTATATTATAAATGCGAAAGTGAGTTTGTTTGTTTGTAACGCTTTCACACTGTAACTACTGAACCGATCATCGTGAAATTTTGCATACATATAGTTAAGGGTACTGAGAAGGACATAGGCTATATACCACGCGGGTGAAGCTGCGGACAACAGCTAGTTAATAATATTTATAACCGTACTAGCTGTGTCTCCGCAGCTTCGCCGGCGTAATTTATAGACTATGTCCTTTTCGGTACTCTAACGCATGTGTATGCAAAATTTCATGATGATCAGTCCAGTAGATATCCATCCGAGCAAGTAGCATCCCAAATACCTTTATCCCGTTACCCCAGTCCAGGAAACTCCTAGCCTTCCTTCATTTTTTACACTTTTACACTTTTATTAGTTTTATGTCCTTGTTAATAATTTAATTTATTACTTAGTTATGTAAATACTTTATGTTTTGTTTAAATTATATTTTGAGATTTTGTTAATAAAGTTAATTAGGAGATAGCGAGTCCTGGTGACCCGTAATTACAGGTTCCTCGGAAACCTAGCATGGGCACCAGTCCTCCAATTACATTTCTACCTGTTTTATTGTTTTAGTTCTCTTTGTGTATTGTTTTGTATTGTTGCATATTTTGTACAGAATTCGCTACTTGACAATTTTCTGAAATATATTTTATAATATCTATAGACTTATTTTAAACCCCCCTACAATTATATTTTTTTCGAAAAAGCTTTATTTGATAAGAAATCATGTTGTTTTTATCTTTTGGTTCGAAATTCGCGCTCAAACACTGTGTCACGTGACATTTCCATGTTATGACGTCACAACTCAATAAACAAAGCACGGCTAATACGGCGCTCTAACTGTTTTGAGGTGTAAATTAAACAGATTTAACTGGAATTGTGAAAATGACAAGTTACAAAACGTGTGCGGTGCCTATGCTTAGAAGTACGACAGTTAAATGTCCCAAGAAATTGTTTATACATGTTTATAAGTCCAGTCCTGCCACGCCAAGGCCGAGACCCACAGTTTCCATCTGATAAGTCTGTGATATTCTTTTGTGCGGATCACTTTGATGTAAGTATTTAGAAGAAATCAATATGTTCGATTTTACAAAAATAAATTACACCTAACCTAAAAATAAATTACACCTAACCTAACTTCTTAAAATCATCACTAATCACTATCACTAATAAATAGCATAAAACAAAGTCGCATTCCGCTGTCTGTATGTATGTTTGTTTAAATATTATAGCGATCATAAACGAATGGCCTCTGGGCTGCACTATCCGCTTTAATGTAGCCTGACTCCATTTCGTGAAACTCTTTTTATAGCATAAATCGAAATAGTAGAGCGATTTTCTTAGCAAAATATAGAACCAAGGAGGCTCAAAACATTGTATAGAACAAATATGGAGACATAAGTATGAGAACAAACGACTTGACGAGCACTTGACGTTGATCACGTTGTCTTTGACGTTTTGTTTATTGAGTTATGACGTCATAGGAAGATTAATCATGGCCGCCACTTGTAGACCACAGATAAAAAAAACTGAGATTAATATTCCAAAAATTAAATATTAATAAATTGTTTTAATGCAAAAAACATATTGGATGATAATTGTTTAGTTATAAGCTACCATAAAAAATATATTTCATATTTTATTGCTACAACTGTCTAATAGCGAATTGTAAGTTATTGGAGGAAATAAATACATTTTATTATTATTTATTATTATATATATATTATTATTTTAAAACCGGTTTCAATGATTAGCTAATATAAGGCTTTGGTAATTTATAGTATCTTATCTTCTTTGGGGCCGATTATAAATCGGAAGCACGTCTAACCTTTGGGTTATTTTGTACTTACCCCATGCCTTACTCACCACACGGTGATTCCTGAAGAAGGATTGCATGAGTTTCAGAATATCACCTGGTGCGTAGTGCCTATAGTCCTCCAGATCAGGATAAGCCGATCCAAAGAGGTCCAACCGCTTACCAGCCAACGAGTCACAGCGACACAAAATGTGAGATACATTTTGTGTTTTTCCTCCGATTCCTCACATACCCTACATAGTGGGCTTTCGACAATTTTCATTTTGAATAGATGACTGTTGTTCTCAAAATGACCGGTCAGGGCTTTCATAAGAATTCTTGACTGTTTTCTGCTATATTTGCAGATCCTTTTATACCACCTAGCGTTGTCCATACCAAGTGTCTCCTTCGAGTGTGTGAGCTTTTTGTAGCTAAGGTCATGGTCCTGAAGTGGAGACTAAAAAGGACCTGATGATGATGATGATGACCAGCAGCGTCGGTACCGGGTTAAGCCAAACAAACTGCGCTGGTGAGTATAACAATATGAAAATCCTTGGGGGAGGCCTATGTCCAGCAGTGGACTTCTAACGGCTGATATGTTGATAATGAAAATAATTTGTTTTAAGATAACTGGTCTGAGCATTGTAATTTTTAGGGTTCCGTACCTAAAGGTTAAAAACAGAACCCTATTTACGAAACTTCTATGTCCGCTGTCTGTCACCAGGCTTTATTTTATTAACCGTGATAACTAGACAGTTAAAATTTTCACAGATGATGTACTTCTGTTGCCTCTATAACAACAAATACTAAAAACAGATTAATATAAACAGTTCAATAGTAATAACGGAATCAGTACCTAGACTCTGGAAATATTCACAGAATATTAAGTTGTATATTAACTTTAAAAACAAATAATTAAATAAAAACCGGCCAAGTGCGTGTCGGGCCACGCGCAGTGTAGGGTTCCGTAGTTGCGAATGACAACTTTGAGTTCACACTCGCACTTCACAGTTTAACGACCAAAAACATGTAACAATGAAAATGTATGAAATTTTACATTTTCGAGTACATTTTATAAGTTAGTTGCCTATAACTTTTTAGTTAGTACTTAGTACTCAGCTCTGATAGTTTTTCTTTCAACTTCAGTATATATACTACTGCTGTAATTTTTTTCACGTATCCATATATAACCGTTTAGTAGATAGAGGGGGGGACACTTCCCTCTAACAAAATTTTTCACTTTAAAACCAAATATTTCGGAAACGGATCCCTAAACGAAAAATGGTGTTCTCATCCTCACAATATTTTTTAAATACCTATCTAACAATACCCAAAACGATGGGTTTGTATAGAAAAAAAAAATTACTCCCTCTTTACTTGTATGGGAGCTACCCTAAAAAAAATATTTTTCAAGATTTTCTTCTACCACTATTTTGACATGATGAATATACATACTCATACCAAATTTCAACTCTCTAATACTTATAGTCTCTGAGTAAAACCGCGGACGGACAGACAGACAGACACACATGGCGAAACTATAAGGGTTCCTAGTTTACTACGGAACCCTAAAAATGAAATAAATATTGAAGGGGAGCTCACACTCCCATACAGCAAACACGATTTTTTTGTCATTTTTGCTTGATATTCTAATGGCTTATAGATAATGGTACAGAACCCTTCGTGCGTGAGTCCGACTCACACTTGGCCGATTTTTTTACCCCTGGCCAGTACAAAAGCTTAATAAAAAGTAAACGCATTAGTCTATCTGTATGCAAACAGATAAAAAAAATATAAAGTGCTTTACTCCACCAGAGCTTATTTAAAAAGTTTTTTAATTCATGCACTCAAGTCGACTTTGAGTATTACTGATTTAGAATTGACATTATTTATCTATGAACAAACAGATAAAACTTGAAGGTCTAAGTCTGTCTGTGTGCAAATATATAAAAAAAGTACTTAATTCTACCGGTAGCTAATTCAAAAAGTTATAACATGCCCCCAATTTGACTTTGAGTGTTTCTTACTGATATAGAGTAGACATTATAGCTTTATCATCATCATCATCATCAGGTCTTTTCAAGTCTCCACTGCAGAAGCACGACCCTCTCTGTACTACCAGAGCCATTTATTAGCCAGAGCAGTCAGAGGATTTGGCCTACACTCTCCACGCTGGCCAGACGGGTTGGATGTGTTTCTTTGATGTTTATAAGCTTTGTTTAGCTTGTGTTTCCTAAGTCGCCTTCTACGACATCCACGGGAATACTGGGAGTAGTCCTCTACTCTGCCGGGAACCATACGGCTGTCTTCAATCTTGTATATTTTCAGTCAGTTCTAGTACAAATACTGCAATGCCTTACCATGGGAAAAGTTACTAATTGATATCTGTGTTTCGCTCGCACAAAACTACTTCTCTCTCTCGTTAAAATTGGAGTTCACAACTTCAATTTAGAGAATTGGGCCTGTTTGGGGCAAAAATAATTGATTTTCATAATGAAGTAAGTTTGTAAAGTCACTTAATTTGAGTATTGTTTTTCTTCCGGGTAACTTTGAAAGTTGAGTTTCTATCGGTTTAGCTGTTATGGCCAGCTACTTGCCTTACAGATGCCTACTTAAATCCCATTTTTTTTTATATTATAAATGCAGAAGTGAGTTTGTTTGTTTGTTACTTAATCAATCATCAATTCTCGTCGCCATCCAGTTATTTGACTGGCAAAAAAAACCTTTGGCCTTAAGTCCGCCTATACACTGTATCTTTTTCTTCTTCTTCTTCTATAATATTAATATTAAATATATTAGGTCGGGGAAAAGTAATTTCGTATTTTTATGTGCAAAGTTGTAATCAAATATCTTAGGTAATGTTGTATATATCTGGCTGAATTAGATACCATCTGACAGGTACAATTTTCAAGAATTATATAGAAATGTACAAAGTATTTTCCCTTAATTTTCTAACCGTTTCTTAGTTTATTAAAAATGTATCAGATAGACGAAAAAAATAACATTTTAAAAGTTAATTAAAAAATAAGAAATTATGCAGAATACGCAGAAAGTGAATTTTGGTATTTATGAACATACCGCAGTCCCAGTTAGAATAGCACAAAGTTGGTTTAAGCGTTTTGTGTCTGAGAAATTTTGATGTCAAAGTTACACCTCTTTTGTATGGACGGATAAAATCTTTATACAGAATACAAAATTACTTTCTCCCCGACCTATTATAATTTAAAATATATAAAAGGCAACCTGACTGACGCATCTATCAACGTACAGCTAAAACTACTGAACGGATCTGGCTGAAATTTGGCATACAGGTAGTTGTTATGACGTAGGCATCCGCTAAGAAAGGATTTTTGAAAATTTGCCCCAGCCGGTGAAAAAGTGTTAAAATTTTGTATCCATCATTTTTAAAGCTAGAAGCCTTAAGCTTTGTTATTAGGTTAACTGTTAGAAATAAACAGTTACGTGTTTTAGGGTTTTTGAAAATTCATCTCCTAGGGGGTGAAAAAGGGCTTGCAAGTATGTATAGGGAAACAAGATTAGTTACGTTATTTTATTCGAAACTTCATAGGAGTGCTACTATCAATAAATGAGAAAAGTGTTTCAGACTGTTTCCGAATTCAACCATTAAAAGGTGGAAATCGTGGGCAAAAGCTAGTTGTGTATAAGGTGAAATAAATAAATACTTAGTGATCCACAATCCTAATCCTATCCTAATCCTAACTTCCTAACAATCCTATCCTATCCTATATAATATTATAAATGCGAAAGTGAGCTTGTTTGTTTATTTGTTACGCTTTCACGCCCTATCTACTGAACCGATCATCATGAAATTTTGCATACACATAGGTTAGGGTTTCGAGAAGGACATAGGCTACATATTACGCGGGCAAAGCCGCGGGTGGCAGCTAGTTTATTATATTTATTATATAAATTCTACGCTCAGATAACAGCTTTTTTTTTAGTTACCAGCATTGGTCCTATACAAAAAATTGTTCATAACGACGGTCAGAATCACCTTCAAGGGTCAAAAACAATCCAAATGATGCCGTGTATAATCTTAGTTAAATTAGAATAAACTAATAACATATTAAATAATTATGAAAAAATTACCCTAAAACTAAAAACCAAAAAATATGATACAAGATCTAATATATATTATTAAAAGGAGTCTGTTGTTTACAAATTAGAGCCGTACCTCCGGATACACGACTAAGATGTTAATGTTTACGCTGCTTAACAAACGGTGGCTCGTTTGATTCCTCTAATTGACGAGGGTGGTAGTTGTGACGGTGCACATTAAAGTAGTGACAGAAGTGCAACTTCAGCGACGTAAGTATTGTAATAACAATACTCATAATAGTACGGAGTAGAATAGGACCTCTCCAAGTCTTCCCGTGGATGTTGTAAAAGGCGACTTCGAAATCACTAGCTTAACAAAGCTTATAAACATCAAAGAGACCTCCCCAACCTGTCTGCCCAGCGTGGAGTGTAGGCTAAATCCTCTGACTGCTCTGGCTAATATATGGCTTCGGCAGTAGAGAGAGGGTCGTGCTCCTGCAGTGGAGACTAAAATAGACCTAAAGATTATAATGAGATTTTTTATAATCTTAGTTTTTTACTAATAAGAACCGAGCCTCCGAATACATGACTGAGATGTCAATGTTTACGATGCTTAGCAAACGGTAGCTCGTTTGATTCCTCTAATTGACGCGGGTGGTAGCTGAGACGGTGCACATTAAAAATTGACAGAAGTGCAGCTTCACCGACGTTAGTATAGTAAGAATAAAAATTCATAATAGTACCGCTATGTGGTTCCCGGCTGAGTAGAAAAGGACCTCTCCAAGTCTTCCAGTGGATGTCGCAAAAGGCGACTTTGGAAACACTAACTAAACAAAGTTTATAAACATCAAAGATCTCTCCAACCCGTGGAGAATGTAGGCTAAATACTCTGACTGTTCTAGCTTATGTATGGCTCTGGTAGTACAGGATCGTACGCCTGCAGTTGAGCCTAAAATAGACCTGAAGATGATGATGAGACTTTGCATTATTTATTTACAAATGAGAGCCGAACCTCCGAATACATGACTGAGATGTCAATGTTTACGCTGCTTAGCAAATGGTAGCTCGTTTGATTCCTCTAATTGACGCGGGCGGTGGCTGTGAGTGTGCACATTAAAATAGTGACAGATGCGCAGCCTCAGCGACATTAGTATGAAATAAAATTAACTAAATTGAACTGAACGGATCTTTGTGGAACTGAACTAACCTGAACTTAACTGAACTGAACTAAACTTAACTGAACTGAATTAAATTAAATTAGTTCCCTTACTAAGATATCAATTAACTGCGACATCAATATATTAACTAGGTGGCAATGTGCAGGCGTTGTATGGAATATGGCGTAAAAGATGTACAAACTGCTTTGCATGGGAACGTAAACGCAGTCGAGGCACAGAGACGAAACTTCCTGTTCGTGAGAGTTCGAGCACCGGTGACCTTGAACCTGGCTGGGTTGAAACGTGTAGACAGTCCCTTACTACTCACTTCGTGCCTACGCGTGCGAGACGTGCGAGATACGAACACAACGCAGACAGCCCTCTGGACCGAGCCAGTTCCGTGGCGGACCGTTCACGCCCCGCGCGCTTCTTGCTGCCCCCGCTTAAGTATCGTTTCTTTTCGCGTAGTGTATACAGTGTATATTCTTTGCTGGAGAATAGTTCACGTTTAGATTAACTAGTCTACTTCTATACTCTCGATATTTGACAGCGGAACGCAGGAGGTAAACTGGTAATATTGCTGTAACGAGCGCGTTCTATTTGACTCGTGGCAATGAGTAGAGCGGGGACAAATGAGACTTTTTGTCGATGATTTCGTATTGGAAGGCTGTTTCTTTTTATTAAAATCCTAAATTGACGGGAAATAATAAAACGGTTGAATAAAATTTCAGGCGTGCATCTAAATTACGGATCAAAGAAAAAAAAGATCATTTTTCATGTCGATCTCACCGAGGATCGAACCAGGGACCGGCTAGCGTTTTAGCCGCTGCGCTGCGAAGTCTCAGTAATAGGGTCACGGAGGTCATCCTAATGGTCAAGATAGAATGGTCAGTGAAGAAAATATAATTAAAGGTGGACAGGATAAAAGTTATTAAGAAATGAGGCAAAAAAAAGTGTCACATTTCGTTATTAAGAGCGTATACTAGCAGTATTTTTTCAATATGGTTTCCATACAAATGTATTATTCTATTTTCTCGCTGAAAACTGATTCTAGAGGCACAGTTCTTTTTCCATAAAATCTAGTACTAACATAAGAATGCCCCTATTTTTTATTTTTTCCAAAAAAACTGTTTTTGTACAATTTTTTTTCTTTTAAACAGTTTTTTAGAAAAAATAAAACATAGGGACATACCTATTTTAGTAATAGATTGTATGTAAAAAGAATTGTGCCTCTAGAAGCAGTTTTTAGCGAGAAAATAGAGAAATACATTTTTATGGAAAACGCACTGCTAGTATACCCTCTTAAGAGGTTTCCAATTGGTTATTTTTTTTTGATGATGATGTTGGCAATCGGAGTGATGGATTGGTGGTGCCACCAATATTATAAGAAGAGCTATATGGTGACAGTTATACAAACAAACGTTCATACAACAAAAAATAGATTATAGAAATCTTTAGATTATAAAAACAAGTATTTAAATAGATAAATAAAAATAATTTATTGCCAAAATTAAGTCGTTTACAGTATCTCCTTAATTAAAAAGAAATAGCGACATATTGATTAAGACTGTTTTCCACGCGCGCTGATCTGGGAGAAAAGAAAAAACGTAGAATGTGCCAGCTACTTGTCTTCCCGTGGAGATCGTAAAGGAATCATGTCAATAGGCGATGCGGCTAGCAACCCATCACTATTTTGATTCCGATCTCGGCATACCAACCGCTAAACGTGGCCTTTAGGTTTTATAGACCTGGCCTCTGTTTAGCCTGCAAGGGAAAAAGACGTGATAGTATGTATGTATGTATATGGTCACAAATATACAAACAAACATTCATACAACAAAATATCGTATTTTTACTTTCTCTCTTTAAAAACCTGTCGCCCCATCACTAGTAGGTCAAGTGCGTCGCACATTGAAATTTTTAAACGTTCGTTTATTTGAACGTTGGCAGAACTGAAGCGTGGCGGTTGGCAGCACTGCCGTCATTAAATGTTTACATTCTGCCTGCTTTCATTTCAGCTTCATTCAAAGAGTTTCTTTAAGTCGGTTTTAATTAACAACTTTTTCACTGAATAACTCTCGTATAATATCGTTCTCGTATAGCATTGCCCCGAGGATGGTTTTTGTAACAAACAGAAACTAGTTCGTGAAACTGAACTTTTTCGTGAATATAATTAAACAAGTACTCTTTTAATTAGATTATTAAAAAAATATTAGACAAGTATTTTTTCTTCTGACATTCATACAAAAAGCTATTGCATAGCATTTTTTTATCAATATACATACACGTTAAGGTTCAACTAGTGCGCAACAACGAAGGCGCGAATTCACTCGTGGACGCGGCCAAAAAGTACGCTGTCTCATCTAGCATCGTGTCTAAACGAGATAGAATCAGTTATGAGCAGGTAGCAGCTTAGTCTACTCGCATACGTCTAGTTGCACGCACACAAACACCGTGCCGAAGTCTGCCGAACTGAAACGACGTTAGACGATGCATGGTAGGCGAAGTGGGTGTTAGGTTATTTTCGTTACGGAATTTCTCGATTCGGTCGCCGCGCTCCAGGCCCGCGATAGAAGCAATACAATGGCTTAAAAATAACAAAGATATAGCCTACTAAAATTCGAATATAAAAATACAAAATACAAAATTTTGTAATTTTGTATTTTGTTAAATAGGTTCAAATTCTGCCTACGTGGAATGTTTTTCCATATCTTTTGTCTTTATTTTAATTAGAGTATAATCAAAATAGCCTTGTGAATAGCTGCGTCAGTGGCAAAGTTCTGGATAACACAAATACGGGTGTATTTGTGTAAATAAAATAAGGGTTTATTTTAAATTCAATACACAAACTCGAAGAGTAGACTCAACATCAACATGAACGTTTGTTACGGGACCAATGCTGAAATTAAAACTTATTTTTACCTTTTCCATACATTTGGTCCCATCAGCTGGATACTTTTGTATGGGTGTGGCAATTTTTTTTTTGAGATCCCAGAATTGGTCCCATATCAAAATTTGTTCATGTATATGGGCTGAGTCACTGCCTGTGTATTGAATTTAAAATATGGGTGTATAATTCGCCCGAGTCGACACGCTAAGAAAAAGAATTGTAAATGAATAACACCTATAAAATCCTAACTAATATTATAAATGTGAAAGTGAGTTTGTTTGTTACGTTTTCACGTGCTATCTACTGAACCGAACATCATGAAATTTGGCATACATATACTGAGAAGGACATAGGCGCGCGAATACGCGTGCGAAGCTGCGGGTAACAGCTAGTATGATATACTACGTAAATATTTCATAAAACCCCATTTTAAAAGCGAAACATAACTCCCCATTAAGACAATCAGCTAAAAAATTACGTAATCCTGTTCACAATCGCAGCTGTGTCGCCATCATCGTAATTCACAAACAAACGTGGAATTTGCGGCAAAAACGAGACGCAGAGGTAAGAGAAGATACACACTGAGCTTAATCAAATTTTAGAACAAGTTAAATTTGAAGCCGTGTGGTTCCCGGCTGAGTAGAATAGGACCACTCCAAGTCTTACCGTGGATGTCGTAGAAGGTGAATTAGGAAACACAGGCTAAACAAAGCTTATAAACATCAAAGAGCAAAATTATTGCAAATAAATGATTGATTGATTGATTGAGAGGGGTCTCTTGGAGGGTCCAACCCGTCTGGCCAGCATGGAGACAAGGCTAAATCCTCTGACTGCTCTGGCTAATATATGGCTTTGGTAGTACAGAGAGGGTCGTGCTCCTGCAGTGGAAACTAAAAAGACCTGATGATGATGATACAAAATACATTCCTAGACCTATTCGTTAATGTATTTTTGTCCTTGCTCCATGCCCTGTCCCGCTGTCCTCCCTACCTACTTAATGTATGAAAATGCATTAGGGAAACAATAAATTTTCCCTACCTACTGAACCTTTCCTCTGTCCTGATCTCCACTCCATGTCGCCCTCAGAGCTGCCGCTTAAACGAAACAATTACTCGGATCCCCGTAATCGCGTTGTCAAACGACTTAATTCTAACTGAGGCGTTTCACACAAGACGGGTTAAACGCTGCGGTCCAAACGCTCATGTTAAAAACCAATTACTCGAATTGTCTAACTACTTAATTCTAACTGGGGCATTTCACACATGATGGCGGACGGCAAAACGCTTCAAACGCATATAATTAAAAACAATTGCCTTGACGAGCTCCGTGGCGCAGCGGTTAACACGCCAGCCTGCGACCCGGGGACTCGGGTTTGATCCCCGGTCCGGTCATGATGGAAAACGATCTTTTTTAGATTGACCTGGGGCTTGGATGTTTATCTATATAAGTATATATTATAAAATATAGTATCGTTGAGTTAGTAACCTGCGACACAAGTTCACAACTTACTGTGGGGCTAGCTCAATTTGTGTGATATGTCCCTATATATTTATTTATTATTCATCATCATCATCAGGTCTTTCCAGTCTCCACTGCAGGAGCACGACCCTCTCTGTACTACCAGAGCCATAATACTAGCCTGAGTAGTCAGAGGATTATTATTATTATTATTTATTAATTATTCGGGTCCCCGTAATCGCGTTGTCAAACGACTTAATTCTAACTGGGGCGTTTCAAACATGATGGGTTAAACGCTGCGGTACAAACACAATATATTTAAAACAATTACTCGAGGTGCATTGTGTTGTCAAAAAGTTTCAATTTACGAGGCGTCGTTGCACGGCCAAATAAAGGTCACGACAAAAACAAAATCCGTACATGTGTCAGGTTATTCTATTAATTCAAAGTACTACCTTCTAACAGAAGTACTGAGTGAATATCAATCAATCAATCATTTATTCAGACTACAGTCCATTATTGTTAGTTGTGTAAACATAGTACCGCAAATGCGGTGATGGGATTAGGCGAAAATCTTAGGCACCACGTAAAAAAGCGATGCGGCTAGCAACCCATCACTATTTGGATTCCGCTTTCCAACTTAACGCTCACTTAAATGCTAAACGTGGCCTTTGATTTTTTAATGACTTTGGGCTCTGTCTACCCTGCAAGTGATAAAGACGTGTAGTATAACAGTATCGAACTAGCAGCTAATGACTAACTCGTCTTAATTCCAACGCTTCTTGACCATTCAACCACTACAGCTTTATGAATAAAAGACTCATCTGTTGTGCGACATAAGTTGTTTCCAGTGGTAGTTAACTCCTTGAAGTAAGTTTTGCCACTAAATAAATTTATAAGCAAAATTTAAAAATCTTTTTGACAGAAAAATGTTATAACAATATAAATGAATTTCGCAATGACAATAAAATTAAATTTGACATTATTTGATATTATTATTTATTCGGATATTATTATTTATTTTTATATTATAATTAATTATTGATTTTTTTTCTTATTACCTGTATTTGTTGACATAAAATATTTAAATTCTATATCAACTAAAAACTAATTATGCAATGAATGCCTACACTGAATGAAGACCTACTGCAATGAAGACCTGATGATGATGATGATGATGCCTACACAGTTTTACAAAGAAATAAATGATTGATTGATTGATGATTGATTGATAAGTTGTCGTTTACTCAATAGGCTGGTTAAAATTGTCATAATAAAAACCGTTATTCAAACCGCTCCGTGTGTAAAGGCTCGTTCTCCGTTGCCGTGTAACGAGGCGTCGTAGCGGAATGAGGCGATTTAATGATACATTTGCACACAAAACCGGAGCCAGGCTAATACTTACCATGTAAATTTTAGATCACTTCAACATTCTTATCACTTCTATTCTGTACGCTGTAAATAAATAATAAATAAATATATGAGGACAAAAACACAGATTGAGCTAGCCCCAAAGTAAGTTCGAGACTTGTGTTACTCAGATTTATATATGACTAGCTGTTACCCGCGGCTTCGCCCGCGTAATATATAGCGTATGTCCTTCTCGGTACCCTAACCTATGTGTATGCAAAATTTCATGATGATTGGTTCAGTAGATACGGCGTGAAAGCGTAACAAACAAACAAACTCACTTTCGCATTTATAATATTAGTTAGGATTTGACGAAACACTGAATGAAAACACTTTGACATACTGGACTGGAAATTCGGCTTTCCATTTGGATTCACAAGATGGCCAATTTGGTGATAAAGAAGGGGTTTAAAATTTTCTGTAACAAACCAAGATATTTTGCCGTACCTTTCTCATAACTAACATTGTGCCTGTATGTTTAAGAGTAGGTAATATCATATGGGCTTTGGTTTGGGTGTTGTCAGAAGAATTGAGTGTTCACCACAAAATGTATGGGAAAGTAAAAAAAAAATCGTGTTTCCAGCATTGATACCATTACAAAAGTTGTTCACATTGATGGGTTGAGTTACCTCTTTGAGAGTATGTCCAAGGTCATGTTACATGCTGTCATCATCATCATCATCATCAGGTCTTTGTTAGTCTCCACTGCAGGAGCACGACCCTCGCTGTACTACCAGAGCTAGATATATTTACCAGAGCAGTCAGAGGATTTGGCCTCCACTCTCCACGCTGGCCAGACGAGTTGGAGAGGTCTTTTTGATGTGTATGTATAAGTTTTGTTTAGCTTGTGTTTCCTTAGTCGCCTTCTACGTCATCCACGGGAAGACTTAGAGTGGTCCTATTCTACTCTGCCGGGAACCACACGGCTGATAATATGTACTTATATATAAGTATGTACATACGAGGAGCCCGATGGTCCAGTGGGTGTGAGCTCTATGAGCGCTTACGTATGTTAAGCAACCCCTGGTGCAGTCCCTACTTGGATGGGTGACCGCAAGTGGCATAAAAATATCTCGAGCTCCTCCGTGCTTCGGAAGGCACGTTAAGCCGTTGGTCCAGGCTGTCATCGTTGATGGCAGTCGTTAAGCTATGTCAGATGCCTTAAGGCAGCTTGAAAAATCTGATACCAGTGTTGGCCACTTACACACACGAAAAACAAACAAACAAGTATGTACGTAATACTGAGTTCATTCATTCAAGAGGAGCAGCTGGCATATACAGTTAATTGCTAGCAGGAAACATGGGAGAAAAGTTTGCAACTTTATCCAAGCAGTGACCTATGACTTCTCGCCTTAACTTTCGGGCCGACCCGTCGCCGGACGGTCGCTATACGGCTAATTAACAATAACGGAAGTACGAAAGCCGGGCTTCCAATGAAAGCTATATGTCTTTTTTACCCGACTGACACCAAGAAAGAGGGCAATGTTTTTAGGGCGTACGTATATAGAGACCAAGAGATTGACCTGATAAAGGTCGCAGGAAGGCGTTGCATGCAGGCCGCTTCCAACCGGTCGTATCGGAAAGTCCAGCGGTGGACTTCTTGCAGCTGAAATGATGATGTATGTGTATATATATTTATGTTTGTATGAATGTAAGTATGTCTGTTCCATTGTAACCTCCTGTAGTCTAAACGTCTTGACTGATTTCGAAGCAGGGATTGAATAACCGAAAAAAATACGGTTAAATCGGTAAGCGGTATGACGTCATACCTTTATATTTCGATACCTTAGAATAATCGTACCTTCAAATTTTACCATATCACAAAGAAACGGTACCTGTACGATTTTGGCACTGTAATATTGCGGTATCGTTATTTTTTTCGATATTGGATTTATAAAATAAAGGTTTTCATTGAATTTTACCGCCGAGGATTCGCCTCAATGTTCTTCGTCGCATCATTTTTTCGGTACTGAAACTATTTCAGTTAAAGTACCAGTAATTATAAAGGTATTAATACATAACGATATAGTAAATGTATAAATACCATTATTTATATTTAGCTGTATCACAACCGTAATTGTCAACCGATTTGGTTCTACCTTTAAATCTTAGGAGTATCGTAATTTTATACCAGTACCATTACCGTTTTCAACCCCTGTTTTAAAGTGTGAGGTGTGTATACGAATTGACCGCGATGCGTATTCTTCTTCGAAGAAAAAGCAATGTAGTGTGTACGAAAGGAGAGATGCAAAAAATATCACTACATATTATAAAACAAAGTCCTCTGCCGCGTCTGTCTGTCTGTTTGCGATAAACTCAAAAACCACTCCACGGATTTTCATACGGTTTTCACCAATAGATAGAGTGATTCACGAGGAAGGTTTAAAGATATAATACATGCCCGGGCGCAGCCGGGTAGGGCTGCTAGTTAAATCTACATAATTCGTTATCATCATCATGTCTTTTTAGTCTCCACTGCAGGAGCACCACTCTATCCTGACGATGATTTAGATTTGACGATGACGAGCTCCGTGGCGCAGCGGTGAACACGCCGGCCTGTGACACGGATGGTCCCGGGTTCGATCCCCGGTCAGGTCAAAAGGAAAATGATCTTTTTCAGATTGACCTGGGTCTTGGATGGTTATCTATTGTATTTGTTATAAAATATAGTATCGTTGAGTTAGTATCCCATAATACAAGTGTTACTTAAGAACTTACTTTGGGGCTAGCTCAATCTGTGTGATTTGTCCGTATATATTTATATTTATTTATTTATTTACTACCAGAACCATATATTAGCCAGAGTAGTCAGCGGGTTTGGCCTCCACGCCGGCCAGACGATTACAAACTTTGTTTAGCTTGTGTTTCCTAAGTCACCTTCTACGACATCCACGGGACGACTTGGAGGGGTCCTATTCTACTCTACCGGGAATCTCGTTTTATTAGAATTGGATGAACATTATCAAAACATTTGGAATACTCAGTCACAATCACTATCATTTTCACTACGGGATTTACCGCGATTATTTTTGGGTTTCGTCTGATATTTCGACAACGATACGGATTCACTGGACAGCTCAACATACACCACCGCAGTTCCTCAGTCTGTCTGTCATCATTGCGTGTAGGTGACACGGTCAGTCAACCATGCACACCCTGGTGTCAGAGTTCTTCGGAACCGCCTCTCGGCCTCTGACGTGGTTCCTTTAACGACTACCAGATGGCAGCCGGGACCAACGGCTTAGCGTGCCTTCCGAAACACGGAATCATCTTTCTTATCCGACAATCAGGTGATTCATGCCTACAATGTCCTAACCAAACTGGAAAAACTTAACAAAGTATGCTTCCTGTGGGAATCAAACCCACGACCCCCGGTTTTGCTTTACTGACCCGGGGTTAGTAAGGCGTTTGCCTTAACCACTGGACCACTGAAGTTGTCAGTCTGTGATAATGGCAGATGAAACTCAAAAATAATCGCGGTAAGTCCCATGGTGAGAATAATAATATTCAGATGTGTGAGAGAGATTTTTCATATCAACTTCGCTGGCAATGGAGCACGATTACAAAGAGTTTGCTGCCATGATTAATAGCATCCTACCAGTGGGTTCACAAAAACGCGGGAAAAATAATGACCTGAACCAAGATAGGAACATGAGTAACTAGTATACCAACAGTGATTTTATAGGAACAGGTATTCGTATCCATAAATTAACCCAAACAGCTACAGAAAGATGGACATTGAAGTCTCAGCCCAGTTATACCCGGTACAGAACCCTATAAAAATAAAAGACTCCAAAGAAAAAAGATTCACTCAGCTGATCGGTGACTATGTATGAAAGATCTTTCTTTTTCTTCGATTTTTACCTTTTTTTCTTGAAATTCTGCATTCCATTAGGGGTTTTGATTCCAAGATCAAAATGTTGTCCTACATTAAAATGTGGGTGTCCCTACTTCGAAATAAGTGGAGTAAGGTGAATCGGTAATCAAAAATTCTGATGACTGATTCTCATAATATTAAAACATGAATACAAAAATACTTCAGGTTATTTACTTAGGCTTATATGATTTACATTCTTGAATTTCTTTCTATTTACAAAGTATTAGGAATAAAATTATGTGTGGGGCCTTACGCGCGAAAAACATACCCAGTATTGTAATACTACTATGGTTTTCGATTCTAATGTGCTGAACTACGTTCAAATTAAAGTTGAAGACTGCAATTCAGATACTTTTCACTTAAATTCACGTCATCATTTCAGCCGAGGAATTCCACGGCTGGACATAGGCCTCTCCCAAGGCTTTCCAATATGACCGGTTGGAAGCGGCCTGCATCCAGTCCGACCACTTGCTCGGTGGGTATGTGGTCCGACGCTGCGCTTGCCGGTACGTGGTCGCAATTCGAGAATTTTAATACTGTGGATTTCGTTTCAAGCGTGCTGAACTACGTTCAAAGTTGAAGACTGCAATTCGGATACTCTTCACTTAAAATCACGTGATATTCTCCAACACGTCCCAACACTAGCCACTCGAAAAAGGCGTGGTCGATATCCATTTTGTGGAACGTAATTTATTATCTCAACCCTTTGGAATCGCGATAATGCTGCAGATACCTACCTGTCGGGCGATGTCATAATTCTTCCTCCTAAACTCCAACTGACATGAAATTTATCGTGAGAGAAAATTTGCTTCCACGCTGGTCTGGGAGAAACGAAAAAATCAGCTGTTTTTTTTCCAATCGTAAAAACCGATTGAGGGAATGTGCGAAAATCTGAGGGATGATATCAATAAAAAATAGGTGATGTGGCTAGCAACTCATCACTTATTGATTCCGTTCTCCACCTACACGCCTTACATGCTAAACGTGGGCTTTAGGTCTTTTAGACCAGGGGTCTGTCTACCCCGCATGGAAGAAAGACGTGACAATATTTATGTAGAAAATTTTTCTTCGTCCCAACTAATATTATAAATGCGAAAGTTTTTTTGTTTGTTTGTTACGCTTTCACGCCGTATCTACTGAACCAATCATCATGAAATTTTGCATACACATAGGTTTGGGTACCGAGAAGGACATAGGCTATAAATTACGCGGGCAAAGCTGCAGGTAACAGCAAGTATTATAAATAAAAGTGACTTTGTTTGTTAAGTTTATTTGTTTGTTGTTTACGCTTTCAAGCCTTATCTACTGAACTGATCATTCTGAAATTTTGAATACACATAGGTTAGGGTACTAAGAAGGACATAGGCTATAAATCACGTAGGCGAAGCTGTTGGTAACAGCTTTTAAAGTTATGAATTTAAAATGTCACGCTTATTTTGAAGTCCATTAAATTTAATCTATATTAATTAACTTATTAGCCAGCCATAAATTTAATAGTAAAGATTTATTAATCTTGGATCAGGAAAATAGCTAAGCCTCATAATAAATCATAAACCAAATTAACTTAATTAAGAATTTGCTTAACATTTAGCGCGCAGCTGCCGCGTTGTACGAAAATTACTGTAATTTATTGCTTAATAATTAACCAATCATAATTCTAGTAATATCATAAATTTTAATGTTGACTGTTAAGGGCCCACACTAGGCACACTAGTGACGCCAATAATTTTATCCCTAATACTTTACAAATAGAAAGAAAATCAAGAATGTAAATCATAATAAGCCTTAGTAAATAAAATTTTAATATTATGAGAATCAGTCATTAAGAGAAATAGTGATTACCGCCAAAAACGGCCTTTTTGGCGGTAATCTGATTCTCATAATTCTCACTGGCTCTGATAATATTAAACATGATTCCAAAAATACTTCAGGTTATTTACTAAGGCTTATATGATTTACATCCTTGAATTTCTTTCTATTTGTAAAGTATTAGCAATAAATTTATTGGCGTTCGCTACTGTGCCTTGTGTGGGTCCTTAAGCTATTTGCTAAGGCTATTTGTTATTCAATTAAGTAGAAACAGTGTTGGCCACTTACACACACGAAAAACAAACAACATATAGGTAGAAACCGTTGATTTTTTTGCTGAAAGAAAATCATCATCATCAGGTATTTTTTAGTCTCCACTGCAGGAGCCCGACCCTCAGTACTACCAGAGCCAGAGCAGTCAGAGGATTTGGCCTACACTCTCCACGCTGGCCAGACGGGTTGGTTGGAGAGATCTTCTTGATGTTTATAAGCTTTGTTTAGCTTGTGTTTCCTAAGTCGCCTTCTACGACATCCACGGGAAGACTTGGAGTGGTCCTATTCTACTCTGCCGGGAACCACACGGCAACACTCTATTACTTTTATTTTATTATAGCCTATGTCACCCACAGGTAAATAAGCTTTCTATAGAAGAATGAATTTGATAATTGGTCTAGTATTTATGGAGCCTATTTAATGCAAACAATAAATCAAATCATTCCTCTATATGAGGAGCCCGATGGTCCAGTGGGTGTGAGCTCTATGAGCGCTTACATATGTTAAGCAACCCCTGGTGCAGTCTTTCCTTGGATGGGTGGCCGCAAGTGGCATAAAAATATCTCGAGCTCCTCCGTGCTTCGGAAGGCACGTTAAGCCGTTGGTCCCGGCTGTCATCGTTGATGGCAGTCGTTAAGCTATGTCAGATGCCTTAAGGCAGCTTGAAAAATCTGACACCGGTGTTGGCCACTTACACATACGAAAAACAAAACAAATTCCTCTATATAAAACTAGCTGTTAGCGTAGCTGAAAAGGACATAGGCTATATAATACACGGGCAAAACACTAGCTCCGTGGCGCAGCGGTCAACACGCCAGGCTGCGACACGGATGGTCCCGGCGTCGATCCCCGGACAGGTCAAGATGAAAAATGATCTTTTTCAGATTGACCTGGGTCTTGGATGTTTATCTATATATAAATAAATAATAATAAATATATACGGACAAATCACACAGATTGAGCTAGCCCCAAAGTAAGTTTTAATGAAAGACTTGTGTTATGGGATACTAACTCAACGATACTATATTTTATAACAAATACATATATAGATAAACATCCAAGACCCAGGTCAATCTGAAAAAGATCATTTTCCATCTTGACCTGACCGGGGATCGAACCCGGGACCATCCGTGTCGCAGGCAGGCGTGATGACCGCTGCGCCACGGAGCTCGTCGTATATGTATTTGTTATAAAATATAGTGTCGTTGAGTTAGTATCACATAACACAAGTCTATCTTGAGAACTTACTTTGGGGCTAGCTCAATCTGTGTGATTTGTCCGTATTTGTTTATTTATTTAAAACAGCTTGTAGATTATTAATCACTCGGACGAAGGCGTGGTATAAGCTAGTCTGCAATCTAAGCCGTGGTTAGTTGGGTCGTGAGCTGGCTGAAATATTCAAACGCAATATCCTGAGTTCTCACTAGTGAAGATTAACGATGTGTGAATTAGTTTGGAACATGACACAGCTGTTAGGGTTCTGGTCCAGTTAGTTAAATATATATATAGGGGACATATCACACAAATTGAGCTAGCCCCACAGTAAGTTGTGAACTTGTGTCGCGGGATACTAACTCAACGATACTATATTTTATAACATATACTTATATAGCTAAACATCCAAGACCCAGGTCATTCTGAGGGCCACAGAGCTCGTCAATAATAGTAATAGTGTAGGCCAAATCCTCTGACTGCTCTGGCTAGTATATGGCTCTGGTAGTACAGAGAGGGTCGTGCTCCTGCAGTGGAGACTAACAAAGACCTGATGATGATGATACTCCGTGGGGACAACTTCTTATATTTTTGTAAAGATTTTTCATATCGCGTCTTTCAGTCTTTATTTTTCACATTCCCTGAGGTTGTCTGTTAAAAAGTAATTAAAATTAACAACGCCTCGCCTCCGGGCTTTGCTTGGATTGTTTTTGCTTGGAGAATAACAAAGACCTAATGATGATGTTGATGAATAATAATATGATGATAATGTTTTTAATTGATTACATGACTTTTCCATGCTGGTTTGGGAGACAAGGAATAACCAGTTGCTTTTTTCCCGCGCAGTCAGTAAAAGCTGGTCACAATCTTGAGCGAAAATCAAAGGAATCACGATATAGGCACTGTCGTGCCTATGTCGTGTGATACAAAACAGTGATGGGTTGCTAGCCGCATCGGCTAGCAACCCATCACTGTTTTGATTTCGCTTTCCACCTTAACGCCGCAAGTGGCATAAAAATGTCTCGAGCTCCTCCGTGCTTCGGAAGGCACGTTACGCCGTTGGTCCCGGCTGCCATCGTTGATGGCAGTCGTTAAGCTATGTCAGATGCCTTAAGGCAGCTTAAAAAATCTGACACCAGTGTTGGCCACTTACACATACGAAAAACAAACAAAACCTTAACGCCTACTTACACACACGAAAAACAAACAAACTAGTGAAGATTAATGATGTGTGAATTAGTTTAGAACATGACACAGCTGTTAGTGTTGAGGGTAAAGGGTTTTTGAGGGAAGGGGGAAGGGGGGAAGTTTAAAGTACACAAGCTATTTTCCCGCGAATTCGTTCGCGTAGTCACCAGCAGATAAATTAGCATTGTGTAGGTGAATTTTGATAATCGATTTAGTAGTTTCGGAGCCTATTGAATGCCAACAAAAAAATAAAACCTATATATATTTATCTTTATAATATTAGTATAGAAAATCATTAACGTCTGTCCATCATCATCAGGTCTTTTTGGTATCCAATGCAGTAGAACGACCCTCTCTGTACTGCCAGAGCAGTCAGAGGATTTGGCCTACACTCTCCACGCTGGCCAGATGGGTTGGAGAGGTCTCTTTGATGTTTTAGCTTTGTTTAGCTTGTTTTTCCTAAGCCGCATTCTACAACATTCTTGGAAAGACTTGGAGTAGTCTTATTCTAATCTGCCGGGGACCACACGGCCTAACTAACATCTGTTATAAAGTTGTAGCGGGAGCGAGGTGGTATGCTCGACCGCTACAAAGGGAAGATCTTCCTGCTGGGTCAGGTGTGCGCCCAGGGAACCGTACGGCTCCGACTGAGTCCTGTCGGAGGTGTTACTTATGTCTCCATGCAGAAACTTTGTTTGCGCGTTTCAGGATTGTGCAGCGCCATCTTGTGAGAAGTCTTGTAGCTATTTTGCTGTTTCGTCATATTCACATAGTGGGTCATAGTTGGGTCTTCGTGTTAGTTCTTGTGGCGAGTGTAGAGGTCGCCACAAAGTAACCAACTTTTATTCTTGTAACACACTTTAACGAATTGGCTGTGGTTTTGATACAAAGAACTTCCCTTGTAAAGAGCTTACGCATGCATGCTACAAAGAGCTACACGTTCGCTATGAAAAGCTACGACGAGCTACCACTTGGCTATTTAGAGCTTCGAATTAACTACTACAAAATGTTATGCATTGGTTACGAAGAGCTACGAAGATCTACTGAACTGCTACGTATAGCTACAAATTTGTTACGAAGAGCTATGTATATGCTACGATGAGCTACGCCTTAGCTACAAAGCGCTACAAGTTTGCTACGAAGGCCTACGACGAGCTACGACTTTTAGCTATTATGAGCTACCAATTTGCCACTAAGAGTTGCGTGTTTACTACGAAGAGCTACAAGGAGCTATGAATTTGCTACAAAGAGCTACGCATTTTACTACGATGAGCTATGCCTTTGCTAAGAATAGCTACGATTTGCTACGTCGAGCTACACATTTACTACCAAGACCAAGAGCTACACATATGCTACGAAGATCTACGCATTTGCTACAAAGATCTACACATTTGCTACGAAGATCTACGCATTTGCTACAATGAGCTACGTTAGTTGTTGTTGTTAGACGAGTTAGAACAAAAGCAATTATTAATTACCACGAAGTGTAAAGGGCTCTATAGCCCTTCAATGATTTACGTTCATTTGTTTCCAATACCTCCAATAAATAAGAGTTGCCAACAATTATGGTGACTAACTTTATGTCATAATAACTCACTAACATTACAGATGTAGATGAGATTCCCTTTAGGGGAGACTCAGTCCATCTAAATGTACAACAGCCTCTGTGGTCCAATGGTCAAGGCGTTTGCTTTACTGACCCGGGGGTCGTGGGTTCGATTCCCACGGGAAGCATACTTTGTTAAGTTGTTTCCAGTTTGGTAAGGGCATTGCAGGCATGAATCACCTGATTGTCCGAGAATGAAGATGTTTCCGTCCTTCGGAAGGCACGTTAAGCCGTTGGTCCCGGCTGCCATCTGGTAGTCGTTAAGGAACCACGTCAGAGGCCGAGAGGGGGTTCCGAAGAACTCTGACACCAGGGTGTGCATGGTCGACTGACCGTGTCACCTATACGAAATGATGATGATGAATGCACAACTTTTCCTTTTGACAATTCAATACATGGAACTCAAAAATATCGATAATTCCATACTAAAGTTGTGGAAGAGAAACGCTACCAGTGAAATTCACTTTTGCTAATAGCATGAATGGGCCGGCTCGTCCGGGGAAGTACCACACTATCACAGAAAACCGACGTTTGAGTAGTAGCTTTATCAATGCTCTGCTTCGTTCGCTGAGTGAGAGAGCCGGAGGCCCATCCCCGCTTCCCCTCTGGGAGGGAAAAATAAAAGGCCGGCAAAGCTCTTGTCACACCCCTATTTTTTGCAGTTGTTCATGGGCAGCGGTGATCACTTAACTCAAGATCCCAGAATTTCCAGCATTACTCGCGTAGGAAAGCTATTAATTCTGACGGGCCGAGTCAAGCGCTTCACAGTGCCGGACCCTACCCGAAGTCGGTCAAAGTTTATAATAAGTTGCTGTTAGCGACGCGCTCACCTAATTTGTATATATTTAGGTACAAGTTGACTTTGTAAATATTTATATGGTTTTGATAGATTAAAATATTAATAAGTGTTTTTTTTTAATTACTAGGAGTGTGGCTAAATGTATTTGTCAATGATCACTATATTATCAATCAGTTATTTCTGTTGTAATAAACGTTAATTTTTAACTGTGACGTGTAGTTTATCTGGTCTGACCTAACTGTCACCTACAGTTGCCAACAAACATAAAAAGTGAAACTAATGAAAAAACTTTTTATAAATATCTTAAACAGTATCTAATAAAGAATCCCTACTACTCGGTCACAGAATATCTAGATTCATAATGTCAACCTGCCTCTCGACCATTGCAATACCTGAAAAGGTGCTTGTGTTTTATGTTTAATTTATTTTTTAATTGAACTTAAACATTTGTATGCAATGCAATGAATAAATAAATAAATCCATAAAAGGCAGTGGTTAATTTCAATGCTGTGGAGACGGCTTCGCAGCCCTTTGATTTACGATCTATTGTTTCCATAAAGTCCAATAAATCAGTTCTCCTAACAATTATGGCGACTTACTTTATGTCATAACTCACTAACAGTAACAGACCTCTCGCTTCGTTAACGACTAAAGAAAAGTAGAGCCAAGTACTGGCGATAAATAGTTCTGTTGCTTGAAATCGATTTTCTTGTATTAGAAACCTACCTAGTTTACGAGATTTTTTTTTATCTATGCCTGAAACGCTTGAAAGTTCAAGTGATATAATATTTCAATAGAAATAAGAAACGAAGTTCTTTAATAATAATAGTTTCTAATATTGTTTTATCATTTTCAAGTTGTGTTTAACTGGATTTTTATACTTGGTCAGACATAATTCTATTCGTTATAAGTTTTTTCAAAGAAAACTAACAATCTGCTAAAAAACTTGTGTCACTCAATACAAAACAAGGATTCTAACGAGACCTTACACATCCAAATCTGTTTAGACTGAGAAGTTATGGGGGAATAAAGAAACTCAAATACATATGTACTGGTATAAGTTCATTCATAAAGTCTGAAAACGTAACTATGAAAAGCAAAAACGGTTTCCAATTTTAACGATCCTTTTTCAATTAACAAAGATATGATTAAGTGTTTTATTTTTACTGTTTCCAAATACACGAACCTTTGTTTCTTGGGGCAGACCTAAGCCATTCAAATTTAGAGCGAAACTCTCACTCGCTCACGTACGTACAGTAACTCAACGAACCTAACCTACACTCTAAAGTCAAGTTGAGTGTGTATGAAATTCTGTTATCCCCTATATCTGCTCTAAATTAAACCATTTTCTTATTATTGTGGTCTCCAGGTCACCAAACTACCAATTTTTATTTAATAGTTGCATGTACAAATGTCTACTTAGTCGAGCAAGACTGACGATTGCAGAGCTATCCAATACAAGTTCTTCTCGCACTACCGTGCACCCAGACCATTTTCTTTGTCTTAACATGGCCCACGCACCGTCATGCACAGCCGCGGCCATTTGTTATCGAGTCTAACTAACGACTGGCCCTCGCTCGACCCTAAATGATTTTCTTTGTTTCCGACCCATTTCCTTGTTTTTAATCAATTAGTAGCTTTTCTCGTGATAATAGAACTGAACAGAAATACATTATGAAAACACGGCTTTGCTCACGTTTCATTACGTCGGATCCGCCGACTAGTTTCGGTCTGTTACGAAGACCATCATCGGCGCGAGTGAAAGGGGTGGCGGCACGACGGTTACGCTTCCCTCAAAGCACTGAGGGCCGCCTCGCGCGTCGCCGCCCGCGCCGCTGCCCGCGCTGCGCGGCTCGAAACGTTGTCCGGTGGGGGGATATAAACTTATGAACAAAACAAAAATATTAATAATTATGCAAAGAACTTTAATCCCAATCCCAATCCCAACTAATATTATAAATGCGAAAGTGAGTTTGTTTGTTACGCTTTCACGCCGTATCTACTGAACCGATCATCATGCAATTTTACAAACACATAAGTTAAGGTACCGAAAAGGACATAGGCCATAAATTACGCGAGAGAAGCCGCCGGTAACAGCTAAGTAGTTGAAATATAAATACTAGCAGACCGCCCGGCTTATTATATATAGCCCATGTCACTCAAGAATAAAGTACTTATTCAACGGTGAAAGACTTTTGAAATCGGTTCCTGTAAATTATAACCTACTAGCTTTTGCCCGCGGCTTCGTTCGCGTTGAAAAGTAGCCAATGTCCTTCTCCGTTCTCCACACAACGTGTATACAAAATTTCATGATGATCGGTTCAGTAGATACGGCGTAAAAGCGTAACAAACAAACGAATAAATAAACTCACTTTCTCATTTATAATATTAGTTGAGATGTTACTTGCTGGCGTAACTCTGTAGCTTTCTGACGAGCTCCATGGCGCAGTTGTCAACATGCCAGCCTGTGACACGAGTGGTCACGAGTTCGATCCTCTCTCAGGTCATGATTTTTTTTACTTATTTATTTATATTAGGAAGAACATACAGTTATAATAGTTTAACAAAGTACATGAGATAGAAATAATACTTTAACCAATTAAGTTTCCTCAGATAACTTATACAAACTATAGAACAGAACAGAAAGCTTTTATTAAATAAATCGTAATCTAATACAACAAAATATAATACAAAAGAAAACAAAAAAACCAGTTATATTGTTGACTTTAAGCTTTTTTTAACGTTTTAAACGATGGAAAACGATCTTTTTCAGATTGACCTGAGTCTTGGATGTTTATCTTTATAAGTATCTTTTATAAAATATAGTATCGTTGAGTTAGTATTCCCCTACACAAGAGGAGGCGTCAATTTTTTCTTGTGAAATCACCGTATTAGCGCTTACGTTCGCATTACGCCTTTTCTGTGTTATGCCTTAGATGGCGGACTCAAATTTTGAGACCCCTTAAAACCTATAAAATGGCACCAAATTCATTTTTGCTGAAAAATAGATTTAAATTTGTTCGTATTTGTGAAAAATCTTACAGAATTTGCTCACGAAGCGTCGGATGCTAAATCGCCACACATTTATATGCAAACCAATTTTAAACGTGATCCGTCTAGTACAGTGTTTCTCAAACTACGCGCAGGCATGTGATCTCAACGCCTTAATCGTACGATTTGTTCTCAGAGACTCGCATAGATGGCGGCACTCGAAACTACACAACATTGTATCTACCGTATTATGACAATATAAAAATATGATTCACAAAATATATGTATCTTATTAAAAATCAAAACTATATTTTAGGCATAATATTTTAAAATGACACCGTATATTTAGTAAGTTAAAGCTAACGCAGATTACCGCCATCTAGTAACGAGTAGCAAGTAACTCTCCTGCGCCATACATTCGCCTGCTTTTCGCAACCTTAATTTGGTCCAATATTTTTGTATGAGGTGGGCAGTCTATTACGTTAGTATTATATTGTCTTTGGCGCAGGCAAAGAGCTTAATCTAAAATCAGTGCAAAGAGCACTTTCCCGGGACCACTGTTCTCACAGAGCCCGGAATGTAGCTCGCGCTCTGGCCCTCTTCTAGACGAAAGTAATAATAATACCGCGTGTCAGCCCGCGCCCGGCTAGAAGGTGACAGTCGCATACTTAGCTTGCCTGATCGTGCTAAAAAACGTAAAATAAATAACTAAATATATAGGGACATATCACACTAATTGAGCTAGCCCCACTGTAAATTGTGTACTTGTGTCGTAGGATACTAACTCAACGATACTATATTTTATAATATATACTTATATAGATAAACATCCAAGACCCAGGTCACTCTGAAAAAGATCGTTGTCCATCATGACCTGACCAGGGACCCGACCAGGAAAAAAAAATATTACTCGCTCTTTACTTGTATGAGAGATACCCTAAAAAAAATTTTTTTCAAGATTTTTATCTACCAATTTTTTTTGCATGATTAATATACATACCCATACAAAATAACAGCTTTCTAGTACTTATAGTCTCAGAGTAAAACCGCGGACGGACAGACAGACAGACATGGCGAAACTATAAGGGTTCCTAGTTTACTACGAAACCCTAAAAACTGATTATAAAATAGTATAAATAGGTGTAAAAAATATCAATATTTGTGTTTATTACGCTTCGTTTCTGTAATTAAATTATTGTTTCCTACTTTATACACAGTTCAAATTTGTATTAAGTCAGTTTTTGTTTTTTGTTCAAAATAAATTATCTGAATAAACGTTTTGATTTTGATTTTTGACTTTGACAACCACTGGCGTGGTAGATGGTGGCACCGGATGTAGACAGCTATTTATCTTGACCGTTTTGGTGTAGGACTATCTTTCTGAGTATTCCATTTTAAGTAGGTATTTTTATTTTGAGTATTATTAGGGTTCCATAAATAAGGAACCCTTATAGTTTCGGAAAATCTATCGCTGTCCGCGGTTTATGTCTTTACTATTAGTAGTTTATAATATTATATTATATCTTACGGTATTTAGATTATCTATGTATGTATATTATCTATGTGACATACATACTCTTATTTAATATTTCTTCATTATGATACAGTCTACCCGCCACACATGCCTCAATACCAATATGAACCCTTAAATGAAGGTAAAATACTAGTACCTACTTATACAGGTTCTGAAGGCGTTCTGAAATGATGGGATCAGAATCCCTAGTAGGCTATTTTCTTTTGATTATTCTTGTCTTATCTTAAAATCTTATATAATGCCATCTATAATAAAGCCAGAAGAACTAACGTAACTTGGTTACTCTAAAATTGTTTAGTCGCTAGATGACGCTCTTTTACAGAAAAGGGTTCATTTCTGTGTCACATTGTTTCTACTATTGAAAACGTTCCACAGATGTCGCTGTGTATTGTTTTCATATGACCAATAATAGATGGCGCTACCATATACCAAGGGGACCCCCAGTGAACGAAAAAAGGCATAGCCTTCTCCAAGATCTTTAAAAGCTTGGCTTATTGAAAATTGTTTTTATTCAGTCAAGGAATTTTTAGAAAGAGACAAATAAAATTAATATTACTGTTATGACATTGTGTATTAAATATTGAAAATTATCATCTGACATTTATTAACATTATAATTATTGACATACAGTTTATTCATTATCATGTCTTATCTACACTTAAATTTGAATTTTGCTAGTAGTAAATTCAAAGAAAATCATTTATTTATTTATTTATTTATTTAAAAGTTTATGTACACAACAAAATACAAACAATAAAAACATTAAAAATAAAAATTTGTACAAAGGCACTACTTATTTCTTAAGAAATCTCTTCCAGTAGGCCTGTGAGAGGAAAATTTATTATGAAAGGCAGATGCGTGTGCATAACAAGAAAAAAAAAATTAATATGTATGAACGAATAAAAATGAAAAATAAGAAATCTACTACAGCTAGCTATAAACTTACTTAAACAAACGCCTACATATATACTTAAATAAATACATATAATCATAACAAATATACTACATACATAATTATAACCAATAAATTAAAGTTCCGAAAGGTAGTGATCCTTGACTCGTCTCTTAAAGATGGAAATCGACTGAGATTCCCGAATCTCAGGTGGCAGTGAGTTCCAAAGTCTGACTGCATGAACAGAAAAGGAGTAGGAATAGGAAGAAGTTCTATGAGATGGGAATGCGAGGATGGTTCTGAGGTGGGACCTACAAGGAGTATTAGAAGGATTTAAAAAGGTGAAACGCTCTCGAAGATAGGAAGGAAAAGAAGGATTAAACAGCACATTGTAAAGAAGACAGAGAATACGAGTATTTCTACGGAGACGTATTGGGAGCCATTTAAGCTGAGTGCGTTACTCTGAGACATGGTCAAACTTCCTAAGACCGAAAATGAAGCGTATACAATGGTTTTGCAGACGCTCCATCTTATTCAAAAGCTCTTCAGTTGCATCCAAATAACACGCGTCAGCGTAATCAAGAATAGGTAGGATAAGGCATTGAACAAGGGTAATCCTAGTTTCAAAAGGCAAGAAATATTGGAGGCATCTAAGAGTATGGAATGAAAAGTGAATCTTACGACTGATTTCATTAACTTGAGCCGTCCAATTGAGATTCGAATCAAATAGGACACCCAAGTTTTTGGCGGTGTTATTGAACTCAATCGCAGAATCTTCGAATTTCACAGGTGATAAACAATCAAAGTTAATATTTTTACGGAAAAACCTAGTGCCGATTACCATTGCTTGGGATTTAGAGGTGTTGACCTTAAGGCCAAAGCATCTAGTCCATTCCGATATTTGGTGCAAGTCATTATTCATCGCTTTAATCGCCAAATCAGCCTCTTCAGCTCTGAAATGCCGATACAACTGCAAATCATCTGCGTAAAGATGAAATTTACATGACAGAACTTTAGTAACAGTGTTAATAAAAACAGAAAATAATAAAGGGGAAAGGACACCACCTTGTGGTACACCCGCGTGTAAGTCACACCAATCAGAGAAAGATTCTTCAAAACGAACACGCTGAGAACGACCTCGAAGATAAGAGTTAAACCAAGATATGGTAGAAGGAGAAACATTAATAGAATGTAGGATCCCAAGAAAGATATCAAAGTCTACTGAAGTGAAAGCGCTACTAAAATCAAGTAAAACAAGAAGTGTAAGAGATTTGTTATCCATAGCCCAGCGGATATCATCAGTCACATTAACCAAGGCAGAAGCAGTGCTGTGTCCCGGTCTAAATCCAGATTGAAAAGGACTAATGAGGTTGTTTTTTAATAAGAAATAGGAAAATTGGCTATGGGTAATCTGTTCAAGTACTTTCGAAAGGTAAGGCAAAATTGAAATAGGGCGGAAGTCTGAAAGAGAAGAAGGATTGGAAACTTTAGGCAACGGAATGACATTTGCTTGTTTCCACGCAGATGGAAATGTACTAGAAGTAAAAGAGAAATTAAAGATATGTGTAATTATAGGGAGAAGAACAGGAAGAGTTAATTTGATCATATTAGAACAGAGGAGGTCAGTCCCAACTGCATTAGAAGAGATACGTTGAATAGCTTTTAAGACTTCGTCACAAGAAACATAAGTAAAATCAAAAGGAGAATAACTAGGAACAGGTGAGTTTACCAATGTATTTAAAGTAGAAGATTTAAGGTGGGGATCAAGAATAATAGGAGATTTGGAAAAGTGTTTGTTAAGTTCTTTTAGATCAATGTCACAGGAAGAGAATTCAGATGACTTTCCCACACCGACAGACCTTAAAAACTTCCAAACATCCGCAGGACTACGATTAACAAGAGAATCATGAAAGTATCGTCTCTTAGCATCACGACATAAGCGATTGCAGCGATTACGAAGCTCTTTGTACCTATTTAAATTATCATCAGAGGGGTAACGTTTGTATCTACGCTTGGCTCTGTCCCTACGTGCCATAAAATCTTTTATTTCGTCAGAAAGCCAAGGAGCGGGTTTATGTTTAATCTTTATACGACGAAGCGGAGCATGACGATCAAATAATTCAAGAACAAGAAAGTTAAACAAATTAACCTTATCGTCTATGTTATCCTTTTCCAAGACCAAGTCCCAATTCACACACCCAGCATCTTTTAATAATGCCTCCTCATCAATACCTCTGAAATTTCTGAGAAACCGATAATCTGGCTTGTGCTTAGGGGCACGAATGGAATATGACAAAAAAATAAGGTCATGATACGAAAACGGTGCAGTAGTTTGACCATGTGCAGATACATTGATAAGGGAGGAAACAATTATCAGGTCCAAAAGAGAAGGTACGAGATGAGGGGCATGGTGGGTAGCAGAGAGGGGTAAAATATTGAGATTGTATGAGGAGCATAGATCTTGAAGTGCACGGGTACGCGAGTCATTTTTAATGATGCACGTATTGAAATCACCCATTAAAATTATATGTTCATAAAAAGGACATAGGTCATTGAGTATTGAATCTAAGGAACTGAAATAGTGAACGCGAAGATCAGGAGAGTAAAAGACAGAGAGAAGGATTTTCGTGTGATGCAAAGTCAGTTCCAGAAAAATAAATTCAGCAGATGCAGTATAAACTGGAGGAGAGGCACGTAGAATCTTGTAGGGTATAGATTTGCGCAGGTAAATAGCTACACCACCACAGCTAGCACCAATTCTGTCATTGCGTATAAGAACAAAGTCAGACAAATTAAATAAAGAAGAATGCAAAGAGGGTTTAAGAAAAGATTCCGATATAAGTATTGCATCGAGATGGGCACAATCGAATGAAGAGACTATATCCGGAAAGTGAGAAGAAACGCTCTGCGCATTGATATGGACGATGTTAAAGTTTCGAGAGTAATCAGAGAAAATAGAGTTCAAAGTATTGTTCAGGTTCAGACCAGGAGAAGATTCACTATCTGCACTGTGAAAACTAGTAGGAGAAGACGAGCAAGAAAAAAAACTTTCATTAATCAAAACATCCATAAATTACACAAGATATATAAATATATAATACGAATTAACAACAATACAAACAAAATAATAATAATACTATAAGTAAAAAAATAAAATAAAATAATAAATGTACAAAAAAAAAAATTCTGATGAGCTGCCAAACTCACCAATTCACTCAACAATTTGTTATTTCATTCTGTCTCACTGATCACTGAAGAGATTTCATCCAAACATAATATTTGTATGTATAAATAGTCAACAGTACACTAAACATATAACAAAAATACAGAAATAAAAATAAAATTAAGGCCGACTTCAATTTTGTAACTACTAAGTTATTCCAGAAAAATAATTATATAAAAATAAAAAATTGGCCTAGTTGCTAGTTATCCATGATACACATCGTTTTCTATGCAGAAACAACGTAAAAGTCATACATTAATTATAATTAACAAGAATTAAGATCATCTCTCTTTATTGAAGTCGGTTGAAAAAGATTGACTGAATCAATGCAAGTTATAAAAATGAAACAAAAAAAAAAAAAAAGAACGTTATCTATGGTTTCTTGTTATTGACACGATAATGACAGTTTAAGTATTGAAATGACATTTAATTATGACGTGAGACGTCATAGGTAGTAAATAAAAAGAAAAATTACATCGGCCCTCAAAAAGATAATATTTAATTATACTATATACTCTGCAAAAAGGGTAACAGAACAACATTAAATTAAAACAAGTTAACTACCTACAGCAAGCAATTTAAGTTCCCCGCCACTTGAATAGATGCACCAACACGAAAACCTCGTGCATATCTACACACGGCGACGATTTCTGGATTTAGGCTGCTTAGTATCTGCCTTTGAGGTCGTAGCCTTGGGCGATGAATCTTTAGATCCGGCAGAGATAGATTCGGCATGATCCTCACCTTCAGTGGCGGCGGACAGGTGTGCCGCAATAAGTGCTTTCACTTCGGCCATGGTCTCCAATTTCCGTCGAGACTTATCAGCGAGCATTACTAATATCTTGCCCTCAACCGTCCAGCAATTCTTGACGCCAAAGTGTCGACGTGCCGCAGTAAAAGCCTCGTGTCGTGTTTTAGTTAGAAATTCGGATACAGTAATTCCAGTGCCCTTAAGCGATGTTTTACTGTCCCACACAAGGCTACGGTACTCCATTTTGGAGAATCTAACCAGAATCGGACGAGTCTTGCCATGAGAAGAACCAAGTCTGTGACAAATTAATAGATTTGCTGCCGTGAAATCAGCCAAACTCATTTGTTCAGACAGTACACGAAGAACAGAGTCCTGTATGTTTTCATTCGCTTTCTCTGGGACTCCATGAAGTAATAAAACCTTTCTCCGCATTGCAGTCTCGTGTCTATCATAGCCAAGAGATAATTGTTCTATCTGAGATCTCATCATAGATATACTTTGTAAGACAAATTTCTTGAAATCATAGTACTCACTGGCCAGTGAAGACACATCAGCATGGGCTGGTGCAGTTCCATCAGCAACCTGTCTCAGCTTCTCCTCATATGCTTGCATCTTGGTATGAAAAAGCTTCTCAAGATTTTCCAGGCTGCGAGTGTGAGTGGTATCCATAGTGAAGTGGGTTCGATGAAGGAGTGATATATTTAGTGAATGAGTGAGTTTTTGATTGGGAAAGTAGATCTGATGAGCGCAGGTGGGTTTGGCAGATAAACTAACTACTTAGTTGCCAAAATTATGATATTATTACAATTATAAATAATTTTAAATACAGAGCTCTAGCTTACGCGTGTTTGCGCCGCGCCTACCCGCAAAGGAAAAAAAAGCATCATAACTTCAATAGAGAGGATGGTTGGCAGTTACCACCAGCTTGGGATCCAGTCATCAATTTACGTAATTAAATTTCAAGCTAAGCAGAAGACTGCAAGACCTTCAGACACCGTGAGCCAATACTGCGTACATCCGGAACGTTATCATTAAATGTTTTAGGCGGTAGTTCTGCATAGTTTTATAGCGTTTTCATCGTATATCTAAGTGCTAAAAGCTTATAAACATCACAGAGACCTCTGCAACCCGTCTGGCCAGCGTGAAGAGTGTAGGCCAAACCCTCTGACTGCTCTGGCTATTATTTGGCTCTGGTGGTATAGAGAGGGTCGTGCTCCTGCAGTGGAGACTAAAAAAGACCTGATGATGATGGGTATATAACACCTACAAGGACTGACCTGGTGGTGGGTTGAGTCGCCTCTTCACGTATTCCATCAGTTTCTCCCTCAGCCCTCTATTTTTCTCCTTCTCTTTTTCCTCGGCATTCTGGGACAACACAAAATTATGTTTAAAAAAAAGGTAAATTAAATATACAAATATAGCTGTATTCAAGATTTATTAAATATGCTAAGGAGTAAAATTAAAGTCTTGCTTTGCAATCACCATTTTTATTACAAGACATATTTTCGTATGACAACCTGTCATTTGTCGATACATCCATCGACAAGATATACATACTCAACACTCCTCCCTCTATTTCATAGCTACATCATATGAATATTTATTTGAAATAACTCTTATAATCAACTCGAGGTATGTCCCTAAGTAATCTTGTTGTAGATCTTGAAGGAATCTGATCTGGAGACGGCGTAGAAAAACCTGCCTTCTGTCCCCCCTCCACTTCGCTTTGAGGCAAACTATTAGCATCGCAATCCCAACAATGTTGAACATATTTATCATACCCCTTAAATAAAATAATCTGATTCTTATGTTTTTTAAAAGACAAAGATGATAAATGATCGTTGATGATATAAACAGCTTTTCCGAGTTTTCTCGTTATTATACCTCTACACCATTGGAACTTGTTTTTGTTAACAAATTTTTTAAAAAGCACTTCATTTCCAACTTGAAAATCTTGTGTAATCTTTCCACCATACGATTCACTCTGCGAACACTGCTTACGTTCCACATTTTTAGTTAACACAGTGGGTGAGGGCGTCGACGACGATTTGGCCGGTTTTATCAAATCTAAACGCGATCTAAGATTTTGGCCAAATACTAATTGTGCCGGGGAAAACCCAGTGACCGAATGAACTGAGTTTCGATAATCAAACAAGTACTTTAGCAACTTTAACTTACAATCTTTCATATTATTCGAAACTGCCAGACTAGATTTTATGCCCTTTTTAACAATTTTGACATAACTCTCGGCTTGTCCATTACTGGAAGGATGATACGCTGGAGACGTCACATGTTCAATACCATTCAATTTGCAGAAATTAGAAAACTCGTATGATGTAAAAGCCGTGCCATTGTCACTAACTATCGTTTGCGGAAGACCGAAACGTGACATAAAGTCGTACATTTTCTCGATGACAGCTGTTGAAGTGGTAGTGTTGACCATATCATACACTTCTACCCATTTAGTTTGAGCATCCACGACTACCAAGTACGAATGGTTATTGATTGGGCCTAAAAAATCTATATGAATCCTAAGAAAAGGTGCAGATGGAAATTCCCAAGGTGCCAACACAGTACGAGGAGGTGTTGGCCGCAACTGAGTGCATATAGCACAACTAGCTATCATTTTTTCCAAGGCCTCATCAATCCCGGGAAACCAAAAACGTGAACGAGCTTCAGCTTTTGTTTTGACAATTCCCAAATGTGAATTGTGAAGTTCCGCTAACAACTTGGAGCGCAATCTCTCGGGTAAAACTACTTTGTGACCGCGCATTACACAGCCATTTTCATATGAAATTTGCGTCCTACAAGAATGATATGGCTTGATACGTAAATCTGTAACTTTCTTAGGCCACCCATTAATAACAAACCCGATAACTTTGCTTAATGTAACGTCTGCTTTGGTTTCATCACGTAAATCTTTATGTGTTATAGGTAAACCACCTTCTATGACAAAATTGACGTACGTGGCGCGGTCAATGGTTTCTGTGTCAGCATTAGCATCGTGATCAGGCTGATCCGGCAGGCTGGCACGAGACAAATAATCAGCGCAGTTATCCGCGCTACGAATATATTCAATGGTGTAATTATAAGCACTTAGGAAAATTGCATACCTTTGAAGACGATTTGCCGTAACTTCAGGAATGCCACGGTACGGACCAAAAATTGATATCAGTGGCTTATGATCCGTACGCAATATGAAAGGCAATGATCTTCCGTACAAATACTGATGATACCGACGTACCCCAAAGATGATGGCCGTTGCCTCCTTTTGTATTTGGGAATACCTTTTTTCGGCAGCATTCAAAGTACGCGAAGCAAAACAGACTGGCCTCTCGATGCCTTCACTGTCTACTTGAGATAAAACTGCACCTAAACCACTAGGTGAAGCATCAACTGTCAAAATTAATTTTGCTTTAGGGTTATAATGAGTTAAAACTTTGTCTGAGGCTAAAAGTGACTTAATTTTGTTAAATGCATTGTCATGTAATGTATTCCATTCCCACTTAGAACCTTTTTTTAATAAGTCATATAAAGGACTTAAAATACTCGATGCTCCCGGAACAAAATTACGATAGTAGTTCACTAACCCTAAAAACGACTGTAACTTATGAACATCGGAAGGTTTTGGAGCATCAACTATGGCTTTAACTTTATCAGGTGATTTTTTCAATCCTTGAGCATCAATCACATAACCTAAATAGTGAATTTCATTTTTGAAAAACTCACATTTTTCTTTTTGTAAAGTTAACCCCGCCTCTTGCAGCCTTTCTAGCACGTCATGAAGTCTCTCTAAATGGAGTTTCGGATTACTAGCCGTCACCAAGATATCATCAAGGAGGCATAACACTCCGTCCATGCCAGATAGGACTGTTTCCATCGCACGTTGAAAAATTGATGGCGCGCTAGTTAGACCAAAAACCATACGAGTATATTTGAAGAGGCCTCGTGGAGTATTTATACATGTAAGGTTTTGTGACTCATCATCAAGAACAAACTGATTATAAGCCATAGACAAATCTAATTTTGTAAATTGCTGGCCCCCATGCAATTTCGAAAATAACTCGTGTATTGTCGGTAGTGGATATTGCTCAACTAACAGCTGTTTGTTTATAGACACCGAATAGTCTGCACATAACCTAATGCTGCCGTTACGCTTCAACACTGGAACAATCGGCGATGCATACTCTGAATGATCGACAGGCTTTAAAATACCCAAGTCTAATAGCCGTTCAATTTCATTATTGACTTTTTCTCGGAGTGCAAACGCAACAGGGCGAGCTTTGAAAAACATTGGCTTAGCATCATCTTTCAAACGTAACTTAACTTTATATTTATTAAAAGTACCAAGTTTGTCAGAAAATAAATCCGGAAATTTACAACTTAGCTGTTCAATACTCGAGTCGTTAGAGTTAAGAAATTTGCATGGAAGTAATTCTAAACAAAATAACGATAAAAAATCTCTACCTAATAACGGTGGACCACCATCCCGTACAACATAAACATCTAACATACGCGTGCAATCTTTATATGTCACAGACAAACGTAACACCCCTAAACAACTTATATTGCCGCCATTATATGAAATAAGTTTTTTCGTAGTAGGTGACAATGGCACACCGCAGAAAAAAGTTCTGAATGTATTTTCAGAAATCACTGTGACAGCTGAGCCGCTGTCTATTTCAAATTTTAATCTGACTCCGTTTATGTCAATAGTTTCTGTCATGGGTTCACCCTGCACAGAGCGAATACTAAGCAACTTACCATCGTCGCCGTCGCCGTCCTCACCCGCTGTTTCCATGTACTTCACTTTGGTACACATATTACGCAGATGCCCCTTAGAATTGCATTTTTTACATTTATAGTTAGCAAAACGGCATTCTGATGACTGATGGTTGGTGCGGCCACAAACAAAACACTTTCTATTGATCTCTTTAGATGTGGTAACGTTTTCCTTCCTAGAAGAAGTTCCGCCTTCAATCTTGAACAGCTGTCCATGCTGCTGAGCCGACGGTAAGGTGGCCGCCGCGCCAACTCGCGCACAGCGCACATTTTCTGCGATCTCTACCGCTTTCGTAAGTGTCAGCGTCTCCATTTCTTGCATGAAGAGTTTGTCCCTTTCTGGACCCGCTGACATACCCATTACAAATCGGTCGCGTAGCACTTCTTCTAAGTTCGTAAAATTGCAGTGGGCTGTAAGCCCTCGCAATCTCGACGCCCACTGGACGTGGCTCTCACCGGGCTGTTGCACCGCAGCATAAAAATTATGCCGCTCGCTGAAACCACACTTTTTTGGTGTAAAATGATTATCTAATAAATGTAAAATTTCTTCGTATGGCACATCTTGTATATCCTTCGGCAGCGCTAAATCTGCTGCAAGTTTATACGTGCCATCCGTGAGCGCGCTCAATAAAACTGCTCTCTTCTTTATACCCTTGGAGTCCGACTCAGGCGTGATATCGTTCGCTACAAACCACTGAGACAATCGACCCTTATAGGTTTTCCAGTCTTGAGCATGATGGTCGAACGTTGATAAAATTCCAAAGTGGGTAGACATCTCGTCGCCAATATTAAATATGCTAAGGAGTAAAATTAAAGTCTTGCTTTGCAATCACCATTTTTATTACAAGACATATTTTCGTATGACAACCTGTCATTTGTCGATACATCCATCGACAAGATATACATACTCAACAAGATTCAAAAGATTCAAAACGTTTATTCAGAAAATAGGCCCTTACAGGCACTTTTTCACGTCAAGTCACATTTAAAATTATCTTATAAAGTATTATGCGTTTATTAATCATTGTTCAAAAGCTACAGACTACTGGCGTTTCGGAACTGACCACTGCAGCTAAGAAATGCCGACAGAAACTCTTTTCAACAGTATAGGTCTCCTACTCGCTATCGCATAATCTCCTATAATTATGTTTTCTTATGTTTTCGACATTGTTACACATTTAAATAAAATTATTTTAATACTGTTTTTTTCGCGTTTATTACATTATTTATACACCTAACGTTTCTAGCACTTTACAGTGTTTGCAGGTAGACTAAGTTGACATTTGTCTAGTATAATACTAGACAAATGTCAACTTAGTCTGCCTGCAAACACTGTAAAGACAAACACCTAACGTTTCGAGCACTTTATAATTTTATTTAAATCTCCTATAATTATTTTAGCTACTCAGTACGTTGTGCTCTTCTAATCTACAGACATACTTACACACATACGCGCAAAAAACATAACCCTCTTTCTGGGTGGGTCACTCGGGTAAAACGTAGCCGTCACTAGTACCCACAGTTTATAAAATAGTTTAAAGGGTTATACATGGCGAAATTTTGATCGTTCCGGACCATTAAAGGGGTGATTCAGGCTGTCAATATAAACAACTTTTCCTACGGGACAAATGCTGTAAACTCGAAAAAAATGTCGACATATAATGACATAAAAAAGGAATTATACTATACTAGCTAGCTGTTACCCTCGGCTCCGCCCGCGTGTTATATAGCCTATGTCCTTCTCAGTACCCTAACCTATGTGTATGCAAAATTTCATGATGATCGGTTCAGTAGATACGGCGTGAAAGCGTAACAAACAAATAAACTGACAAACAAACTCACTTTCGCATTTATAATATTAGTTAGGATAGGATTATCAAATTTATCATACATAAGTATTATCATAAATATATGTATGACATTGTTTTTGTAATAACACATTCAGCTCCACGCCTGAACATAATCTGATAAATTATTTAGCGGCAGATGTGGCCGCTTCGGCTGGTATATGGGATATTTTGACAGTGATATTTTCTGTATAAAATTATGGTTAATACTCAAAGTATTCGGGTAAACTCACAAATAATAAAACGTTTATAAATTTGTATGACTTTGACGAGCTCCGTGGCGCAGCGGTCAACACCAGCGCCAGACTGTGACACGAGAGGTTCCGGGTTCGATTCCCGGCCAGGTCAAGATGGAAAATGATCTTTTTCAGATTGACCTGGGCATGGGCGTGTTTATCTATACATGTATATGTTATATAATATAATGTCGTTGAGTTAGTATAATATAATACAAGTCGCGAACTTAGTTTGGGGCTAACTCAATCTGTGTGATTTGTCCGTATATATTTATTATTATTATTATTCGGGATACAAATTTATAAAATGTTTATAAATTTGTATGCTATTTTATTTGTATCCCTCCACGCTGGTCTGGGAGAAAAGTAAAAACGTAGAATGTACCAACTGCTTCTCTTCCCGTGCAGATCGTAATAGCCGGTGAAGGGATCTTTAGGAAACATTGTAAGGTCATGTGGTCTCAACGCCTTAATCGTACGATTTGTTCTCAGAGACTCGCATAGATGGCGCCACTCGAAACTACACAACATTGTATCTACCGTATTATGAGAATATAAAAACATGATTTACAAAATATATCTTATTAAAAATCAAAACAATATTTTAGTCATAATAATTTAAAATGACACCCTATATTTAGTAAGTTTAGGCTAACGCAGATTACCGCCATCTAGTATCGAGTAGCAAGCAACTCTCCTGCGCCATACATTCGCCTGCTTTTCGCAACCTTAATTTGGTCCAATATTTTTGTATGAGGTGGGCAGTCTATTACGTTAGTATTATATTGTCTTTGGTAAGGTTGTTCAAAATTAAAGTCTGAAGCAGAGGATAGAGAAGTTTGGCGCATACTCCATCGACAAGTGCTACAAAGCTCTCAAATAAGAGATTCAGAATCACCATATATAATCTGTGGTGAGGTCCCATTCAAGTTTCAAGATGCCAATTAACTTCCCACGTGTCTTTGAATATAAATGCCTTAATTTTGCTCTCTCTTGGATCTCTGCACAGAGCACGAAATGTCACTCGTTCTATTAGAGTCGAAAATAATAATAATAATGCGTGTCAATACGCGACCGGCTGGTAGGCGAAAATCGCACACACAGCCTGTAAGTTAGCGCTAAAAAAACGTAAGAATAGCCCAATGTGCTGAATTATCCCAATCCCAACTTCCCAACTAATATTATAAATGCGAAAGTGAGTTTGTTTGTTTATTTGTTTGTCACGCTTTCACGCCGTATCTACTGAACCGATTATCATTAAATTTTGCATACGCATAGGTTAGGGTACCGAGAAGGACATAGGCTATTTATTACGCGGGCGAAGCCGCGAGTAACAGCTAGTGGTTATATATTTATACCGCAATAAAATATTACAAAGTCATACAAATCTTATTTAACGAGACATTTTACTATTTTTTATTGTTATTAAGTTTTATTTCAACCAGATGACTGCAACGTGTCACCTACACGGAATGATGATGAGTCTTTAGGAAAATTGGAGTCTTTAATTTTTTTTTTAAATTACCGTTTGTAAAAGTATGTAACTGTATACTCAACGCGGGGTCTGCAGCAGAAGAACACGATAACAAATTACTTTAGCGCAAAAATTTTAATGTTCTGCCTGTGTCCGCATTTACTGCACGCCTGAGCTTTTGTAGGCTTTAAGCTTAAAGCATTTATCTTCTACAGAAGCTTTTTTCCATAGCTTCGGCACTATTTTCTTGTTATAATTGTTTCAGTTATATCTGGCTGTACAATTTTGTAAGGGATTGTGAACATTTTTTTGCGAATTTAGCAGAGATAGTTACAAAGTTAAAATTAATAAATATACATACGGACAAATCACACAGATTGAGCTAGCCCCAAAGTAAGTTGGGGCTTTGCGGTTACATCCCAGTTTTGTAAAATTCCACTTTCATACCAAAACCTTTTCCGGTTTCAATCCAAGTTTGAGACTTATGTTATGGGATACTAACTTATATAGATAAATATCCAAGACCCAGGTCAATCTTTAAAAGATCATTTTCCATCTTGACCTGGCCGGGGATCGAACCCGGGACCTTTCGTGTCGCAGGCAAGCGTGTTGTCAAAATGTTTTATTAACACATTGCATGTACATGTATTTTTTATAAAAAAAATAGTATCGTTGAGTTAGTTACCGAAAATTTCGCAATCGATGCAATTTCTCAAAAAAAAAACAACGGTTTGCACTCCGGGAGTGCCGGCGGAAGTGACAGCTTAAATATTTACGGTATATTTTTATTTATTTTATGTCTCCATACAAACGGAAAAAGGGAATTGTGGGAATATTTGATAATTTTGGAGTAAAATTAAGCATTTAATCAATTAATCTCATTATAATCTACGTACGTTCCTATACAGTTTGGTTAAATTATCAAATGTTTGAGAATTATACGCCTCTCAAGATTTTCATACAAATTTGAAAATGATTGTAATTCTCAAACCATTGGTATTTTAACCAAGCTGTATAGGAACGTACGTAGATTATAATGAGATTAATTGATTAAATGCTTAATTTTACTCCAAAATTATCAAATATTGCCACAATTCCCTTTTTCCGTTTGTATGGAGACACGCGCTTCCAGGCGACTCTTAAGTAATATATCTATCTATCTATCTATCAGCCAGTGACGTCCACTGCTGGACATAGGCCTCCCCCATAAATCGCCACAAATTGCGATCCTGTGCATATTGAGTCCACCGCCTCCCGGCGACCCTAATAAGGTCGTCCGTCGTAATAAGTAATATATAAGATAGTATACAAAATAAACTTATCTTAAGATTAAAACATACATTTCGATCAGAGGTACGATTATTCGCAAAAGAGCGGTTTTTCCATACAGAAATCATTCGAAGAGTAGTCACACGTGCAAAGATAGTACCCCAGGTCACGTGACCGTCTTACGAATTTCCAATCTGACGAATCGGTCGGTCACGTGTTCTGTCGCGAGTTTGTCATTTTTTCCCCATCACAAAAAGCGCCGCTAAAGAAGTCTAAATATATATAACTCAAAGGTGACTGACTGACTGACATAGTGATCGATCAACGAACAGCCCAAACCACTAGACGGATCGGGCTGAAATTTGGCATGCAGGTAGATGTTATGACGTAGGCATCCGCTAAGAAAGGATTTTGAACAATTCTACTTCTTAACGCGAGCGAAGCCGCGGGCAAAAGCTAGTTTTATATACCTACTAGCAGCTGACCCGGCGAACTTCGTACCGCCTAACAGTCAATGATTAAGTATTCATTACACATATCGAGTTTTCATTGTTTTTAAGATGTATTCTGCTATTCGGGGCGGAGACAAATCCAACGAATCAATAACCATGAAAATTGGTTCAGCAGATCTCGAGTTATAAGTGTTGTAACAAACCCGTCTTTGTTTTATATATATAATAAGATTTTATATACTTATAGTATTATAAATACCTCCTCCTTAGATATCACAAGATGTAATTTGCTCAAAATACCTTTGAAACCTAATTGATAAATGAGCCAATATATTCTACGAGACGTGTGTGATGTAAGAATTTGTGGGTTCCTAATTTGTACGCCTGTTTGTCGGTCGTTAGGAAGACATTATGGTAAAGAGATTTATATGTAATTTGTTCAATATTACATCTTGGCTTAGGTATTTTGAACTAATATATAAATATAAAACCTGAGGCCTGCAGACGAAGATCCTAAAAATTTGATGCGCACAAAGATCATTGCTTCATCATCATCATCATCAGGTCTTTGTTAGTCTCCACTGCAGGAGCACGACCCTCTCTGTACTGCCAGAGCAGTCAGAGGATTTGGCTTACACTCTCCACGCTGGCCAGACGGGTTGGAGAGATCTCTTTGATGCTTATATGCTTTGTTTAGCTTGAGTTTCCTAAGTCGCCTTTACGACATCCACGGGAAGATTTGGAGTGGTCTTATTCTTCTCTGCCGGGAACCACAAGGTCACATCATTGCTTAAAGTGAGGAAAAAATATGTATAAAAACAATAACTTAATCCAATGTGTTATAAATCTAGCGAATTCCACTCAGTTTAACTCGTAGGACTCCGCATTTAAAGGGCGTAACCAGGGGGAGGGGGCTCGTGAAAATAGAGAGTATGCACGTATTTTTTTTATTTGCTTAGTATAATCCTTAATAACCACAGAAAAAAATATGAAAGAACTTTTAAAATATCTTAATTAACGACGAAGTTGTGAAACTTTCAAGTTTAAATAAGAAAGAGAAGTCCGATATGGACTAGTGACGTCATAGTCTATGTCATGCATAAATTTGCCATATAAAATAGTGTTTTCGCGAGTGAGATAGACATATTTTCGTAAAATCATTTTATCTCGTTCGTTTTTCAACCAAACTTATTCTGTTTTAACTTTCAGTACTTTACTATTGAATATTTTTGGATAAACTGGTAAGATAACACATATTTTTTTCATGTATATTCCCTATTGAAGTTGCCGCACCACTATTAATTGTTACCGTGCCCTGTGGCGAATATTGAGTTTGGGTAGCCTTTACAAAGTAGCTTCTTAGTTTTTCATAATGTTTGTGCGAATGACAAATATATATTTGCGGTTTATAAAAATATTATATATCTTGGCTAAATCTTCTGACTGCTCTGGCTAATATATGGCTGTGTAATATGTGTAAATCATATTTTTGGAATCATGTTTTAATATTATGAGAATCAGTCATTAAGAGAAAACGTGATTACCGCCAAAAACGGCTGTTTTTGGCGGTAATCTGATTCTCATAATTCTCACTGATTCTGATAATATTAAACATGATTCCAAAAATACTTTAGGTTATTTACTAGGGCTTTAATTTACATTCTTGAATTTCTTTCTATTTATAAAGTATTAGGAATAAAAAGACCTGATGATGATATATCTATGTGCTATATCAGAAAAACTGCTTACTATGTCTTGTTCAAACCAATTTTCGTTGAAAATATTTATTGAGCTCAACAGTTTTCTTTTTCAATATTTTCCTCGTATTTCAAAAGTTTTTGGGGAAATTGAAATTTTTGCGAAAATGCTAAGTAAGTCTCCACGTTGACAATTTAAATTGTAAAAAGTTGGTAGTTCATTAAGAGGATAAATGAGTCCAGTGCACCCATCCTAATCCAAACTAATATTAGAAACGCGAAAGAGAGTTTGTTTGTTTATTTGTTACGCATTCACGCCGCATCTACAGAACCGATCATCATGAAATTTTGCATACACATAGGTTAGAGTATTGAAAAACACAGGCTATATCACGCGGGCAAAGCCGCGGGTAACAGCTAGTTATTTATAATTTTGTTCGGCGGGGCCTTAGATAACCCTTCAAGACACTTTTTGTCAAAAACGGCCAATTTTGGTTAAACCGCTAGTAAATTCACGTTCATACTTTAAACTATAAACAGTAGTTCATAAAGTACTTTGAAGGGTTATGTAGAGCCTCGCAGAACAAAATTTCAAATGATATATCAGTTTTCTTTCAAATGATTAATTTCAAACAGGACATAGCATAAAGCGTTGTACCAGCCAGCTTTTGTATTAAGAATTAATGTATTTTTATTTACTTAAAAAAACCGGCTAAGTGCGTGTTGGGCCACGCGCAGTGTAGGGTTCCGTAGTTGCGAATGACAACTTTTAGTTCACACTGTTCACACTCGCACCTCACAGTTTAACGACCAAATACATCTAACAATGAAGATTGTATAAAATTTTACATTTTCCAGCCGGCCTATTTACTAACTCGGATGACAGGTGTCGATGCCTATCAATCAAGAATTTACTGTTACAATGCGGTTTTTGTATTTCAAATAAAAAGTTCGAGCAAGCAAAACCCGCATTGTAACAGTAAATTCTAGATTGATAGGCATCGACACCTGTCATCCGAGTTATAAATACATTTAGGGGGGGGGGGGGCAGTACATTTTATAAGTTGGTTGCCTATAACTTTTTAGTTTGCATTTAGTACTCAGCTCTGATAATTTTCCTTTCAACTTCAGTATATGTATATACTACTGCTGTAATTTTTTCACGTATCCATATATAACCGTATGGGACTAACTCCCCCACTTTACTTGTATGGGAGCCAACGTAAAAAAAAAATTTTCAGGATTTTTTTCTATGGCTTTTTTGGCATGAGTAATATACATACCCATACCAAATTACAGCTTTCTAGTACTTATAGTCTCTGAGTAAAACCGCGGACGGACGGACTGACAGACAGACAGACATGGCGAAGCTATAAGGGTTCCTTGTTTACTACGGAACCCTAAAAACATGGTCAAGACAGTACGTAATTTTTTTGTGAAAAAATTACGTACTTTATTTCGATAGCAAGTTTAAGAGTGGGGTGACACCGATTAGAGCCTAGCTCTGAAATAACAGAGTAAACAATCCCCCCTAGCTCTGCCGTGGATACGCCCCTTCCTTTTACCGCAGTACATTTGCGTTTTCCAGTACATTGCGCACAGATGTTCAGTAATGCTTATTGGAGTAATACGACGTGGAAATTGTAGAACATTGGCTATGATTTGTCATCATCAGGTCTTTTCTAGTCTCCACTGCAGGATCATGACCCTCTCTGTACTTATATTAACCAGAGCAGTCAGAGGATTTGGCCTACACTCTCCACGCTGACCAGACGGGTTAGAGAGGTAGCTTTCATGTTTATAAGCTTTATTTTGCTTGTGTTTCCCTAAGTCGCTATTCACGGGAAGACTTGGAGTGGTCCTATTCTACTCTGCCGGGAACCACATGGCTACGTTAGCCACATGGCACACGTAGTATGTTCTACGATATATTTTGATTTGCTACACTGTAAATAACCATTGTATTTTCAAGCCATAGTTTATTAAAGCTCATATCTGTTTTCCACGTTTGCGCAGTATGTCCTGCAAAATGTTCCCGATTTCGCTATCCTGTGGGTCGTGCGGAGCTTGCAAAATCTGGATTCAGGATAATTTAATACGCTGCAGTCTGCAGTGCACAATATGTGTGGCTTTTAACCGATGTTCGCAGGTACTTGCCAAAAATAGTATTAACACCGGACCAGTATAAAAAAATAAAATGTACAGACAAATCACACAGATTGAGCTAGCCCCAAAGTAAGTTCAAGACTTGTGTTATGGGATATTCACTCAACGATACTATATTTTATTACAAATACATATATAGATAAACATCCAAGACCCAGGTCAATCTGAAAAAGATAATTTTTTATCAAGCTAAGATAATAAAATAATTTTCCTTTGTCAAAGATATGCAGGTTATTTTCGGACGGTAAACGAGCAAGCGGGTCACCTGATGGTAAGTGATCACCGCTGCCCATGGACACACAGACTTTAAGAAAACACAGACTTGTTTTTTGAAGGCTTCAATGTCGTTTCGATTCGGCAATACCGCCGCAGGACGATCGTTTCCTACTTGTCAGGTAGTTTCTTTCAAAACGTACGAAGGTTGACTACTAGTTGCCTAGGTGATAGGGATGAGACTTCAATTTATGTCGAATAGTACGGTGGTGAAATTTGGCGGCAGGTCGAATTATTGATAAGTAGTCTTTGGTTCACACACAATGGGCCCATTCTCCGCCTGCGACACGGATGGTCCCGGGATCGATCCTCGGTCAGGTCAAGATGAAAAATAATCTTTTTCAAATTGGCATGGGTCTTGGATGTTTATCTATATAAGTATATATTATAAAATATAGTATCGTTGAGTTAGTATCCCATAACACAAGTCTCGAACTTACTTTGGGGCTAGCTCAATCTGTGTTTTTGTCCTCATATATTTATTTATTATTTATATACCGCGTACAGAATAGAAGTGATAAGAAGAAGAGGCCCAGATGTAAGAAGAAAAATTGCCCACGTAACCAAATTTCAGATAGTATACGCTACTCCGAAGCTATCTCGTCGCAATATGTTTGCGTTACCGTAACGGCCGAGTAAAGGGCTCCCCGGGGAACGCATCACTTATGAATGATGTAACACTATGCCTCCGGTTACAGAGCACGAATTATCACTCGCGTCAGTGGTGACACTCCCTGTACGTGAGAGTTCGGGCACCGGTGACAAGCCGGTGACTTTGAGCTGGGGCGTGTAAGCGCTAGGGTTGACAACGCGTAGGCAGTCACTCACTTCGTGCCTATGCATGCGGTGCGATACGTACGAGATACAAGCACAACACTGACAGCCCTGCAGTTTTGTGGCGGCCGTTAATTCACGCCCCGCGCGCCTCTGCCTGCGCCACTGCCCCCGCAAACGTCCAGACACTCACACATAGCCACAAGCGGTTTTACGTGCACAAATGCAATTAAGTGTCGTTTCTTTTTGCATAGTGTAGGTATATATTCTTTGTTCGCGGCCTACTAGAGATGAAAATCTTAATAATACCGCGTGTCATCCCCGCCCGGCTAGTAGGAGACGTTTAGCTGGTGCTTCCTAAGGCGCCTTCTACGACATCCACGGGAAGACTTGGATGGAGTGGTCCTATTCTACTCAGCCGGGAACCACACGGCAACCATACACCGAAAAGATACTGAGTTGAAACGTTTTTAAAACATTTAAAAGCAATTTTCGGCTCGGTATATCGGTTTGTCGCAGTTTATGGCCTGAGAGATACACTATATTTATTTGGCGATTTCCGAAATATATTTTCGTTTGAAAATAAACTCTGCGCGTAATACTATCAAGTCATATATCACTTCTTTTTGGGTAACAAAAGAACACAGTTTTATAAAAGGTTCTATGCACGAATAAAAATGAACAAGTGCTTTTTGATTGGATCTTGACCCGACTAGCTGGACGATTTGCTAACTCGGTGTACAACGATTTCATTGTCACTTTAGCATCCATTACGGTTTTCATATCTTAAATAAAAATAGTCATTCATACCGAGGCCGTAATGAATATTGAAGTTACCATGAAAATGATGCACACCGTAGCTGTCAAAGTTAGCAAATAGGCCTGCTGATCCCTTTACACAGAAGTAGGAATGCTACTTTTCCTAAGACCTAAGAAGTGATCATCACCATCATCATCACGTCTTTCTAGTCCCCACTGCAGCAGCATGACCCTCTCTGTACTACCAGAGCCTTATACTAGCCTGAGTAGTCAGAGGACTCGGCCTACACTCTCCACGCTGGCCAGACGGGTTGGAGAAGTGATGCTACTTTCGAATCGAAAATAATACAAAAGATAAGTACGTAATCACAATATTTATTAATAATTATACATATTAATAGTAATAAAGGTACAGTTAGTGGGTAGGTAAACATATGAAATTATAACAATCTTTAGTATTCAAATTTTAACACAGGGAAATTATATTTAATGAAAAGTAATTTGTCAGCCTTCCTATGAGGCGATTTCTGAGTGAGCCCGGCTACACTACATATGACCCCGCCCACTTCTAGCATGCACCGACTTGCAATTATTATTCGCATTCGCAAAACATCGTTCGATGCGAATGTCGATGCGAATTTTTAAAATGACGCTAATCATTCGCTTATGCGAATGCGAATACAAATATTTGTAACATCCCGAGCTCCGTGGCGCAGTGGTTAACACGCCAGCCTGCGACACGGAGGTCCCGGGTTCGATCCCCGGCCAGCCCGTATTTACTAACTCGGATGACAGGTGTCGATGCCTATCAATCTAGAATTTACAATTACAATGCGGGTTTTGCTTGCTCGAACTTTTTATTTCTAATACAAAAACCGCATTGTAAGAGCAAATCCTAGCTTGATAGGCATCGACACCTGTCATCCGAGTTAGTAAATAGGCCGGCAGGTCAAGATGGAAAACGATCTTTTTCAAATTGGCCTGGGTCTTGGATGTTTATCTATATAGGTATATGTTATAAAAGGTTTAGGTGTAGGTTTTATTTATAAGTAGTTATATTTATAGGTAGGTTTAATTCTTAGTTTATAGTTAGTTTTAATATTGTTACTTAGTCAGAAGGATGCTGTTATAAAATATCGTTATCGTATCGTTGAGTTGGTATTCCACGACACCAGTTCACAACTTACTGTGGGGCTAGCTCAATTTGTGTGATATGTCCCTATATATTTATTTATTTATCCCTACTTCCGATATCCTCTAGAAAACGTGTCCCACGCTGTTTATTTCCGGCGACAGATTGCGACAAATCCTACAAACTTAAACGAAAGCTCAACGGAGCTTTCTAAGCGAACCGGGCGGCCGCAAGCCTGAATTATACCAGCGAAAAAGCTTGGTGCAGAAGCACAGAGAATTTTAAATCGTTAAATGAAATGAAATGAAATGTTTATTTGCTAGGGTCATCACACATATAATAATTTCCCGCTTTTTAACAATAGGCATGCAAAATTTCGATTTTCAAGGAAGTTGTAAAATAAAATGAAAGTTTACATACATTAAGTTTTACAAACTTCCATTTAACTTTTACAATGCTGGTCTGGGATAAAAGAAATAACATATGTTACTGCTGCTTCTCTACCCGTACTGAACGTAAATGCCGGTTTAAGGAATGGGCAACAAGGTGCTTTATTAAAGAAAACATAGGATGGAAGAAACTTTGAATAGTCAGAAAATATTATTTGTGTTGGAATTACTTTTTTGGGCATAAAATGGGCATTTTTAAGATGGGAAAACCATCGAACTCGCGACACCATTACCAAAAAACAAAAAAAAAGTATTTCCAGCACAACTGAAGTTTTCACTTCTCTCGTGAAATTTTGTGAATTCGAAAATTACATAGAATTTTTATGTCAATTCAGTTTCTAGATTGTTTATACATATTTCCTGTCATAATACCAAGTTCTATAGTTCACCGAGCCACTAGTAATCATCATAATCATCAGATCTTTTTAGTCTTAACTGCAGGAGCACGACCCAATCTGTACTACCAGAGCAGTCAGAGGATTTGGCCTGCACTCTCCACTCTGGTCAGACGGGTTGGACCCCTTTGATGTTTAAAAGCTTTATTTAGCTTGTGTTTCCTAAGTCGCCTTCTACGACATCCACGGAAACACTTCATCGCCATCATCATCAGATATTTTTAGTCTTAACTGAAGGAGCAAGACCCTCTCTGTACTACCAGAGCCATATATTAGCCAGAGCAGTCAGAGGATTTGACCTACACTCTACACACTGGCTAGATGGATTTGAAAGGTCTCTTTGATGTTTACTTATAAGTTTTGCTTTGCTTGTGTTTCCTAAGTCGCCTTCTACGACATCTACGACAGACTTGGAGTGGTCCTATTCTACTCTGCCGGGAACCACACTATTATATGAGTATGGAAGTTATTTTCTTACCTGTTCTCGTGGCTGCGCTTTGCTCTTCCTCCGACTTTGCTTCTGACCGGCCACAACGCCGTACATTGTCACTCACTTGTGTCTGTTTGACTGTCACGGCTTAACTACTTAACACATCATTTTATCACTGATAGTGGTTTGGTGCGATATCGCTGAAAAAAATGTATACTTATATAAAGTGGAAGGAACATCATCATCAGCCTATACTCGTCCACTGCTGGACATAGGCCTCCCCAATTGCTCGCCATCGAGATCTATCTTCGGCTGCTCGCATCCAGCTTCTGCCAGCCATCTTGCGCAAATCATCACTCCACCGTGCCTGAGGACGTCCTACACTACGTTTGCCGAGACGCGGTGTCCACTCAAGAACTCGTTTACCCCAACGGTTATCGGTTCTGCGGCTAATATGGCCAGCCCACTGCCACTTCAGCTTGCTAATCCGGTGGGCTATGTCGATGACCTTGGTCCTCTGTCGGATCACCTCATTTCTGATTTGATCCCGTAGAGATACGCCGAGCATAGCCCTTTTCATAGCCCACTGAGCAACATATCCGGAAGGAACATATCCGTAATAAATTGAAACACTGGCTATAATCGATCACTTTAGTATAATGAAATAAAAACAAAAGTAAATAACCAAAACAAAATTCGACGTTGCCATACAAATCACCCGGGCGGCTACACAACACACGTTGCAATGCAGATTTCTTGTCGTTCTGCTGTTATTTTAGTTTTAATTTGAAATTATAACATTTTATTTCAAGTATTTGTTCACCTCGAGATCCAATATAAGTAGTTATTAATTTTAATATACCGTTTTGCGCCATAATAATTAATTAATTTCATTATACTGTAATAAACTAGTATAGTCTGTGGTTCGGTTTATTATTATGGGTATGTCCCTTCCACGTTGTATACAACAAACATGATAAATCCCAAATGTAGCACTATGCATCGCTAATGGCTCATTAATATGTATTATCTATCACTAATTGTAGCGACATATTGCACTATCTGTTTTTGGTCAGTTTTGCTATGGTTTTGCTGGTTGACGAGCGCACTACACACCAAAGCCGCCGACCCACCGACACAGCCCACTGAGACAACTTGGTGGCCTATATCGGCCATTTATTGGTAGCGATTATAGGCCGCCGTCTATTATTATATTATATAAACATCAAAGAGACCTCTCCAACCCGTCTGGCCAGCGTGGAGAGTGTAGGCCAAATCCTCTGACAGCCCTGGCTAATTATGGCTCTGGAAGTACAGAGAGGGTCATGGTTCTGCAGTGGAGACTAACAAAGACCTGATGATGATGATGATAGGCCGCCGGGTTGTGTCGGCGGGCTGTGTCGGCGGGTCGGCGGCTTTGGAGTGTAATGCGTTTAAGCAATATCGGTTGATTTCAAATCCACTAGCCACATTTTAACCTTGAGACAGTGGCGTATCGTGATAAAGGGGGCAGAGGGGCTGACCGGATGCTATCACGTCTTTCAGCCTTGCGGGGTGGACAGAACATAAGGTCATAAAGCCCAAAGGTGACGTTTAGCGTGTAAGTGGGTTAGAGAATATACCAGCTGCTTATCTCCTGCGCAGATCGTAAAAGCCGGTCAAGGTATTGGGTGAAAAACTAATGAATCACGTCAATAGGCGATGCGGCTAGCAACCCATCACTATTTGGATTTTTCCACCTTAATGCCCACTAACACGCTATTTCTCAAACATAGTTGATTAACACTTTCTGGGACACTCAACTCAATCCGAACTATTAGAAAGAACAACTTTGCATTTATCGAAATACTAGCTGTTACCCGCGGCTTCGCCCGCTTGATATATAGCCTATGTCCTTCTCAGAACCCTAACCGATTTGTATGCAAAATTTCATAACGATCGGTTCAGTAGATTCGGCGTGAAAGCGTAACAAACAAACAAAAAAACAAATAAAGTCACTTTCGCATTTATAATATTAGTTAGGATAGGATTAGGATTTCTTACGTAGTCTTAACATTTAGTTATATTTTATTTTGGTGTACTGCTCCACTATTATATTGATTAAAATACCACCATTAATTAAATGTATATGTATACTATTTTATACAAGTGAATCTGAGATATAAACAAAAATTAAGTACAGTAAGAATAGAAGTGTATTATTTTTTAATTTTGTTTTATAAGAGAATGTGAGAGAAATAAAAAATAAATTAAATAAAACATTGTTCTATAAATGTCTGCTGTTACCATAGTCTGTGCTAATAAATAAGAAAGATGTTTTTGTTTGTTTGTTTGCATCGAATAGGCTCCGAAACTATTGGAACGATTTTCTAAATTCTACAGACAGATAACTAATTTATCTGCAGTAAACATAGGCTTTAATTTACGCAGACGAAGTCGTGGTAATTAACATTTTAAGTTTTAATTTGTTGTTTTATTTTTAATTTATTACATCGCCAAAGATATGCCAATCCAGGAGACACTAAATGACGAGCTCCGTGGCGCAGCAAGTCTCTTCTCTCTTCTATCTGCCTGCAAAAAGTGCTGGATTTCTTTGGTCACATCGCCAGAAAAGGTGGGAATAACCTCGAGCAACTCATGGTTACCGGAAAGGTTGATGGCAATAGACCAAGAGGCCGTAGTCCAATAAGGTGGACAGACCAGATCCGAACAACCCTGGAGACCAACCCACACGACGCTCTTCATTCGGCCAAAGAGAGGAACAAATGGCGCGCAACTGTCCGAAAGATGATCACCTCACAACAAGGGAATCACGACCCTCAGTAATGAGGATAACGACGCGAGGAGGAGGAGGAGTGGCGCAGCGGTCATCACGCCTGCCTGCGACATCGACGGTCCCGGGTTCGATCCCCGGTCAGGTCAAGACGGAAAACGATCTTTTTCAGATTGACCTGGGTCTTGGATGTTTATCTATATATGCATTTGTTAAAAAATATAGTATCGTTGAGTTAGTATCCCATAACACAAGTCTTTTATAAGAACTTACTTTGGGGCTAGCTCAATCTGTGTGATTTGTCCGTATATATTTAATTTATTATTATTATTTATAAATGATCTACCACCTTAACGTCTTACATCGAGATCGCCAATCTGGACGGATGATAGACTTAAAACTCCGTTTAGTGTCGAAACATCTTGGCGCTCATCCTGGGAGGCCTGCGAGCTTGCGCAAAAGGAGATAATCCTGGACCCGATCCAGAAACCAGCCGGTTTTGATGCTCAACAAGCTGTTTGGGTCAAATTAAACCGATTCCGGACAGAATACGGACGGTCCAACTACCATCTACACAAATGGGGACTTAGGGATTCTCCAAGGTGCGACTGTGGGGCAGCAGACCAAACTCTGCGACATATTGCCGAAGAGTGCCCACTACATCGTTTCCCCGGAGGACTGAGTGAATTTCACTCTTTGACGCCGAAAGCTGTAGAATGGCTGAAGAATTTAAAACTAGACGTATAGGATTCTTGCAGTAGGTAACCTGCCATACGAAATGATGATGATTACATCGCCTTCCATTTTCCATGCTGTTTTCCATTTGTAAGATTTCGTATGTACCTATATTTACATTATAATTCTAGGTCTAAGAAATTAACTGTAATTAAATGTATAAGTACAACTACTCGGTGTGATCTTGTCTTTACTTAATTTTCTTTAAAGGGGATTCTGGTGAACAGGGGAGTTCACGGCGATCCCCTGGGGGATCAATCTGGGGGATCCTGGTGGACGAACTGTTCCATTTCAATGTAACACTTAACCTACAAAAAACTAGGTATATCGTCGAACCATATTTTTTTTACTATTTCAATGTAAAAGTAAACATGCGAAATTATTGGTGTTCGAAATTATTTTTTTTGTGATACACTCACTCTCTCACTCAGCGGCCAACACTATAGCCTATGTAACTTCTCGCACACTAAGTCTCCCGCGGCCGGCCGGTGCGTTTCGCGTCACGAATACACTGGATTGCCGCCATTGCAGCATCTCGCTACGGACACATTAGGCGAAATATACGGGAGAGTACTCTGTTTCTACACGCCACTTTAGCATCGCTATACTCTTATATTGTCTTTGGCTATACGGCTATACATTCATTCTCATTTGCGTATCTTAACATCCTGTTAAGGAAACGTTAGGTGAAACATATTTTATTTTGTGGTCATTCATTAAAATGAATACGAAAGGGAATTTTCCTGTAATCATTTTAGATTTTTTTTGATTTTAAAACTATGATACGACGTTCACGCCCAGAGTAACCGTACGTAAGTACACGAAAGCTGTAAACGACGTATCATATTCCTACCACCTTATACCCTGGACATAAGGTTGATTTTCCCTCTCCCGCTCCAGGTGTTTACGTTTTCAGGACATCATCTCTATTCGCGTCCAGGGACCTCACAGAGCAGGAAATGTGACTCTCGGTACTAGAGACGACTTTTCTACACATTTCACATGACAAATCACACAGATTGAGCTAACCCCAAAGTAAGTTCGAGACTTGTGTTCATCATCAGGTCTTTCTAGTCTCCACTGCAGGAGCACGACCCTCTCTGTACTACCAGAGCCATATACTAGCCTGAGCAGTCAGAGGATTTGGCCTACACTCTCCACGCTGGCCAGACGGGTTGGAGAGGTCTCTTTGATGTTAAAAGGCTTTGTTTAGCTTGTGTTTCCTTAGTCGCCTTCTACGACATCCACGGGATGACTTGGAGTGGTCCTATTCTACTCTGCTGGGAACCACACGAGACTTGTGTTACGGGATACTAACTCAACGATACTATATTTTATTTACAAATACATATATAGATAAATATCCAGGTCAATCTGAAAAAGATCATAAGTTATAAATATAGCATCATAATGTACAGTCATAGAACTAACGGTACCGTTTGTCTATGACTCATAGACAAACGGTACCGTTAATTGATCTTTTGGCAGAGCAGCATAATGTTACTGCCGCTCACGCGCATCTAGAGACACATTTCAGACGACACAAGCGTGTCAGGAGCGGTACCTTTATTGAGCTTTTGGTAGAGCTGAGAATATGACTGAACTTTTTCAAAAAATTTTAATGTCTAAACTGAGTGGCTAAATTAGGCTTATTGTTGTCCGTAACTACGTGCAATATGTTCCTTTTGTTGAATTTATCAAACCCGAAATGATACTAAAAACGTTAGTATGAAAAATTTACTTTGCTCGAAATTCTCTATAGAGAAGCCAATTTCATAGGTTAGGATTAGGACCTTATATTTCTAGCTTTTACTCGCGGCTCCGCTCGCGTAAATGTCGATTGGGAACAGAACGTTTTTCCAGGATTAAAGGTAGCTAGACTATCTCCAGAGAACGTGTGTACAAAATTTCATGATGATCGATTTAGTACTTACGCCGTAAAAACGTAACAAATAAACAAACAAACACACTTTCCCATTTATAATATTCGGTCATCATCATCATCATTTCAGCCGCAAGAAGTCCACTGCTGGACATAGGCCTCCCCCAAGGATTTCCAATATGACCGGTTAGAAGCGGCCTGCATCCAGCGTCTTCCTGCGACCCTTATCAGGTCGTCCGACCACCTGGTCGGTGGGTGTCCAACGCTGCGCTTGCCGGTACGTCGTCGCCATTCAAGAACTTTTCTGCCCCATCGGCCATCGGTTATATTACCTATAAAATTGGTGTTTGCTATAGATAATTTTGAGAAAAGTGAATTTGTCATACTATCGTTTTAAGTATTATTATTATTTGCGAATGGTTTTCAATGCAGCAAGACTCATAAAGTGAAAGTAAGGCGGTCAATCCATTCAAAAACTTTTTCATCAGCCTCATGGATCTTTCGTTTTAAGTATTATTTCGGGTTTCATAAATTCAGCAAATGTGAAATTTTGCATGTAGTTACGGACAGCAGTAAACCAAATTTAGACATTTTAAAATTTACAAAAAGTTAGTAAAATAATAGAAATATGGCTGCATTTTTGATTAAAATGGACAAACCCGAAACGAGTTCTTTCCGTGAGCATTTTCTAATAATTAAATACCACATAAACAAAAATTTTTATGCATGCAGAATGTTAATAATATAGGCCACTTTCTAGTTTAAATAAAAAAAATGTGTTTACCTGAAAATTATTGTCATTAGGAACAAAATGGCAAGCGGGAAAAAAACGCCAATTTCATAGGCAAGGACCCAATATTATTTGGTACTTGGAATTGTGATTACTTTCTCTCTCGATCGAACTCGTCGCTCGCGAGTCGCGTCCTTACAATAAAATTTCTAATTTCTTGCTCTGTGGGAGCAAGCGACTTTACGTGCTCTGTGCTGGACCGGGATAAAAAGCGTGTCGTGTGTCGTGTATTATTAAGTAGCGTCGTTGTTTTATAAGATCACGGCCTTCCGTAATTTGACTTCCGGTTGCTTAGAACTATACGTCCTTAGGGATAGTTTTGTTATTTACAAGTATTTTTCTTTGAAATCCATACTGACATTATGAAGATGGAAGTTTTGTTTTCATTGAATAAGTTCAGAAAGTACACGACCGATTTTCAAAATTCGTTCTCATTTAGAGAGCTAATTATAGCTAATAACCTACAGATATGTGGGTGATTAGCTGTAATTTACGCGGGCAAAGTAGCGGGCAAATTGCTAGTTTTCAATAAGTAACTGTTGTAATTTAATAAAATAGCAAAATGAAAATTTACGTGTTTTATTTTGAAAGAGATACCACCACAGACATAATGCCTCCACAAGCCTAGTGATGTAACTAATATTTAGTGATGTGCCAATCGACAAAGAAAGGGCTAAAATTTATTATTCCAAAGTAACAAACGTGAGTTATCTGATATCATACATATCCCTTCTGTACTAACAAAAAAATCTCATTCGAAACGATTCAACTTTTTAACTGATTTTTACGTATGTACAATTGTACATCACTATTTCGATCCGCTTTCCAACCTAACTCCCACCAACATGCTAAATATGACCTTTGGGTTTTGTGACATTGGGCCCTGTCTACCCCGCAAGGGATAAAGACGTGATAATAGGTATGTATGTGTGTCTGTATCTTTCTTTGTTATCCAATGTAATTGTAAAGAGAAAAGTTTTTATAGTGGTTTTTAGGGTTCCGTAGTAAACTTGTTATCGTTTCGCCATGTCTGTCTGTCTGTCAGTCTGTCTGTCTGTCTGTCTGTCTGTCTGTCCGTCCGCGGTTTTACTCAGAGACTATAAGTACTAGAAAATTGCAATTTGGCATGGGTATGTATATTAATAATGGCAAAAAAGTGCTAGAACAAACTCTCGAAAAAATTTTTTTTTTATGGTAGCTCCCATACAAGTAATGTGGGGGAGTATTTTTTTTTCTCTACTTACCCATCGTGTGGGGTATCGTTAAAAAGGCCTTTAAAAAATATTGTGAGGTTGAGAATATCATTTTTCGATTTAGGGATCCGTTTCCGGAATATTTGGTTTTAAAGTGCAAATTCTGCTAAACAGTTATATATGGATACTTGAAAAAAATTACAGCAGTAGTATATATCCATCCATCCATCCATCAGGTCTTTTTTTTTAGTCTCCACTACAGGAGCACGACCCTCTCTGTACTACCACAGCAATATATTAGCCAGAGTAGTCAGAGGATTTGGCCTACAGTCTCCACGCTGGCCAGACGGGTTGGAGAGGTCTTTTTGATGTTTGTAAGCTTTGTTTAGCTTGTGTTTCCTAAATCGCCTTTTACGACATCCACGGGAAGACTTGGAGTGGTCCTATTCTACTCTGCCGGGAACCACACGGTGTATGATGGTGTTGATTGTTCGTTTGTACGCGCTGCGCAGCTTTAGCCGCAGAGCGTCCCCAGAGCGTCGTCTGTTTTGTGACATCGTCACGACGATACGGTACATTTCACGTAATAAAATACTTATACGTTATAATTACAAAGACAAAATTAAACGTATAGACTGACAACTTTCTGTTTTGCCAAACTTGTACACACACCACGCCAGTCTTCCTTCCCGTGTATTTCATAGAAGGCGCTTTAGGAAACACAAGCTAAACAAAGCTTATAGACATCAAAGAGACCTCTCTAACCCGTCTGGCCCGCATGGAGAGTGTAGGCCAAATCCTTTGACTGCTCTGACTAATATATGGCTCTGGTAGTACAGAGAGGGTCGTGCTCCTGCAGTGGAGACTAAAAAAGACCCCTCGTATTTACTAACTCGAATGACAGGTGTCGATGCCTATCTATCTAGGATTTGCTGTTATACTTACAATGCGGTTTTTGTATTCCAAATAAAAAGTTCGAGCAAACAAAACTCGCATTGTAACAGTAAATTCTACATTGATAGGCATCGACACCTGTCATCTGGGTTAGTTCCTGAGGAGCCCAAAAGTCCAGTGAGTGTGAGCTCTATGAGTGCTTACGTATGTTAAGCAACCCCTGGTGCAGTCCCTACTTGGATGAGTGACCGCAAGTGGCATAAAATATCTCGAGCTCCTCCGTGCTTCGGAAGGCACGTTAAGCCGTTGGTCCCGGCTGTCATCGTTGATGGCAGTCGTTTAGCTATGTCAGATGCCTTTAGCCAGCTTGAAAAATCTGACACCAGTGTTGGCCACTTACAAATTCGAAAAACAAAACATCCGGGTTAGTAAATAGCTGCTGATGATGATGATTGGATTTCGTCTAGACGAGAACAAAAAGTGACACATTTCTGAGGCCAAGAACGCCTTTTCCTAAAAATCACCCTGGAATACAAATGGTATACAAACTGTAACCTTGCTTCTGTTACTTTTATTATCCGGTTATTTCACAAAAATATTTTGCGCACGTGTAAAATGCTTCACATAAAAATGAACGCAGTTGCACGAAATAACGTTAACCATAGACTTTTTTTTTTTTTTTTTTTTTTTTTTTTTTTATGTCAGAGGACGGCAAACGAGCAAGCGGGTCACCTGATGGTAAGTGATCACCGCTGCCCATGGACTAATGTTACACCAGGGGTATGACAAGAGCATGCCGGCCTTTTGTTTTCCCTCCCCAGAGGGGAGGGAAAGGGATGGGCCTCCGGCTCTCTCACTCACCGAACGAAGCATAGAAGCTGTAAAACTACTACTCAAACGTCGATTTTCTGTGAGAGTATGGTACTTCCCCGGACGAGCCGGCCCATTCATGCTACCAGCTGAAGTGATTTTTGCCGGTAGCGTGGCTCTACCACAACTGAACTTTAAAATGGACTGGACAATACTGGACATGGCGGAAGTATTTACAGTATGTATATAGATACAGACTGATTTTTAACCTATGAGCTATATTAAAATCTCGGAATTAAAATCCCTAATTGAATCTGAATAATATATAAGAATAAACAATTGTAAGAAAAAACGGTGAAAAACCGAAAATCAAATCCCATATTATTTTTTTATATTCCTTTTTTTTTTTAGCAATTCTGTATGCCATTAAGGATTCTGATTCCGAGATTTCAATATAGCTGATAGGTTCAAAATCAGTCTTTAGTAATATTAGTTGGGATAAGGAATTAAATAAAAGTATTATGTTAAGCGAATATTAATTAAACGAATTAGATACGATATAAAAATAAATGTTTTTCCCTCAAAAAGTTCTGTCGTCCATTATTAAGAAGTCTACGTGCAAACCAGGAAAGATGTGCGAAATATTCAAATGAAGGTGTTTACAGCAGTGCGCCACTCGGCAAACAGCAGTCCTACCCTCCAAGGTAGGCTTGTGTGTAGCAAATTGTTTCGTTAATTTGCGAAAAAGAATTAACGTATCTCTATGGTCTCAAGATAACTGTTAACAGTTTCGGGATAATTCAAATTATTAATGGGTGAGTGAGAGAGCCGGAGGACCATCCCCCCTCCCCCTCTGGGGAGGGAAAAATAAAGGCTGGCAACGCTCTTGTAACACCCCTGGAGTTGCAGTTGTCAATGGGCAGCGGCGATCACTTACCATCAGGTGACCCGCTTGCTCGTTCGCCGTCCTATGACATAAAAAAAATTATACACAAAAAGTGAGGGATGTTAAAAGTTTAACGTGTTTCTCTGTGTATCTGTCTGTGGTATCATAGCTCATAAATGGATGTACAGTTTTTTTTTAGTTTTTTTTTTAGTCATTTATAATTTTATCCCGATTGTTCTTAGCCATGTTTTATAAAAATCTGTTCAGCCGTTTGAAGATCATCAGCTCTTTTCTACTTGATGAGGGGATCTGACTTGAACTGACTTCCTTATGTCCGATCGATTCGGAATTTGGTACCGTGTTGCTATTGTATATAAAGGCAATTTGAAAGCCATAGCTACGTGGATTAAACTTCCGCGTTGTCGTTCTCGTTAGCTGGCACGTTCCACTTGCGGCCCATGGGACAGCTTGAGAAACTTGGTAACTTTGCCGTTGTGCTTTGCCGTGTGTGCAATTTGTGCGGCATTTTATTAAAGTTTTCCTTTAAAATATTTGTTAGGTATGTAAAAAGGTTTTTAAAAAAAAATATAGAAAAAGAAAATGTCTGCAGTTAGCACTGGCAATCTTAAAAAATATATGTGTCACTGTCAATTGTTTTTTCCCGGCCTTTTTTGTTTTCTCTTTTATGTTCAGTCTATTGTTTTTTATTGTTTTGTGAAAATTTTGCAATAAACGTGCAAATACATTTTTACACTGGATTTTTTCATTTGCGAGCCACTCTCCGACATCTACAAAGTGGTCCTTCGAGCCGGATTTGAAGCAGCCTCCAGAATATGTTAGCACGTACTCCAGAACCTAGCTTGAAAATGGTGCAAACCAGAAGTGCTGCCCGGAAAGTTGTGGCTAAAAACGAAACGCCTCATGATCTCACCGCAACCGCATCCCAACCAGTTGCCAATATTGCTTCGGAAAGTGAGGTTACGTGTATAGAAAAAAGACGACAGTCGGTCACCAGCCAGAAGTCTTTAAAATCAAAAGTTTCATCCGTCGCGGCCCGCAAAAAGAGGCTGGAATTGGAAGTGGCGCAGGAAAAGGCTCGCATACAAATGGAATTACTAGACAAAAAGTTAGCCGCGGACATCGCGGCCCTTGACGACAGTTCACTATCGGAGGCTACGCACTTAAGTCAGTGCACTAGAAGTGACATCGAGAGGTGGATGGACCGCAGCCAAAAGGAACTACGTAATCAACAGGTCCACGACATGGATATCAAACAGGAACTGTTGAACCCGGAGAAAGTACACTCCAGCCCAGATGGTACAGTTCAACAATTAGCAGCTGCGCTCCAACAATTGGTTACCTCTACTGTCTCAAATAACCAAAATCAAAACTTAATAAGTCGTCTCAGCACATCCAGAGATTTACCTATATTCTCTGGTGATCCAATGGAATATTTACAGTTTGTACAAGCATATGAGGAATCAAATGAACTTTGTAAGTTCAATGATAAAGAGAAGATGTGGAGACTAAGAAAATGTTTACGAGGAGCTGCCAGAGAAGCGGTGTCGTCTCTTTTGATCACTCCAACTACTCCAAATAAAGTTTTGGAGACTTTGAAGCTTATGTTTGGTAACCCAGATATAATTTTAATGAAAATTATTGGTGAATTGAAAAAATTACCTCCATTACCATTAGAATATCACAAAGAAATTACAAAGTTCTCAATCAAAGTCTCAAATTATGTAACAGCAGTTCAAGCACTTGATAAATGTGAATATCTTCAAGGAGTAAATGTTACTACAGTCATACTGAGTAAAATGCCTACTGTTTTAATCTCAAAATGGAATGACTTTAGCTACTTACATGAGAATAAAGATAAAATTAGCAAGCTGTGTATGTTATCTGAGTTTCTACATGAAGAAGCTGTAAAATTATCACAGTCAGGGGCCAATCTTCTGTATTTGCCTGCCAGCAGACCTGACAAGAAGAATTACACACACAGTGAGGCTGTCTTAGTGCAGATGGATGAAGAAAGCTGTAAATTTTGTAAGCTGTCATCACATAGATTAACAGAGTGTAAGAAGTTCAAGAGAGCTTTGCGCAAGGATCGCTGGCAGCATGTAAAGCGTCATGGATTATGCTACAAGTGCCTGATTGCTCATCATGACAGGGCGACGTGCCCTGCACCTGCCTGCAATGCGGAAGGCTGTGGGCAGAGTCATCATCGCTGGCTGCATTACATACCTCGTCAGAACCAGGACAGTGCAGTGACAGTGCCTGAACCAGGACCTGTATCAAGTGTGTCTCATGTGGAAACAGTGACCCATATAGACATGGACAAGTGTGCGGTTTTATTGAAAGTGGTACCTGTAAACGTTCACTGCGCTAATGGACAAATAGTAAGTACAGCAGCTTTACTCGATGACGGCTCCAGTGTGTCTCTAATTAGCGCCGAGCTTGCAGCCCGTGCAGGCCTGCATGGTCGCCGGGAGTGTTTACGCGTACGCGGCGCCTGGGACAGTACTTCGTTGGTATGTGAATCTCAAATTGTCAATGTTTCTGTTTCTAGTAAATATGTATGTTATGGTAATAATAAGCAAAGTGAAATTTTTAAATTCAATGCACGAAGTGTGGGTAATCTTAACTTGCCTGTACAAAATGTAACTGTTGTAAATTATAATTATTATAGTCATTTAAAAAATATTAAAAATAGATTGCCATTAGGTCAATTAAGGCCCGAAATATTAATTGGGCAGGATAATTCTCATTTGTTAATGCCATTGGAATGCGTAGTAGGTGCTGCGAATGAACCTTGTGCTACTCATACCCCTCTCGGTTGGTGTTTACATGGACGGGCAGCCGCAACTGGAAAGCAAGTTCAGCACTCATCTTTGCTGATAACAGGTGACACTGAGGAAAACGAACTTCGTGTTCTCCATGATCAAGTGGGTCACTTCTTCTCCATCGAATCCTTAGGCATTTCTGCTAAGCCACGTCAAAACGTTGAAGATTTGCGCGCACTGGAAATTCTAGAACAAACTTCAACACTGAAGGACAAAAAATGGTACATTGGCTTACCTTGGAAGGATGAAAACTGCAAGATGCCTGACACATTACCTATGGCCATTACAAGACTGCGAAGTGTTGAACAGAAGATGAAGAAAAATGAAGAGTTTGCTGAGCGATATCGAGAGCGTATTCATCATCTGTTTGTGAACAAGTATGCCCGGCAACTGTCAAGCGAGGAAGTTGGAACATCTGTTAAGAACCCCAAGACATGGTACCTGCCGCATTTTGGTGTGGACAATCCAAACAAAAAGAAGCTGCGCCTAGTTTTCGATGCTGCTGCTCAAACCAATGGACTGTCACTCAATGACTATCTACTCAAAGGACCCGACCTACTCCAGTCCTTGTTTGGTATCATGTTGAGATTCAGGGAGAATCAGGTTGGTATAACTGGGGATATTAAGGATATGTTCTTAAGAGTAAAAATAAGACCTGAAGACCAAGATGCCTTTCGTTTCCTGTCTCGAGATACTGATGGATCACTGAAAACAAATGTGATGACCTCATTGATTTTTGGAGCCAACTGTTCACCCTTTATAGCTCAGTATGTGAAGAACAAAAATGCTGAAAGGTTTCAGAAGGATTTGCCTCGAGCAGCTGATGCTATAGTGCGTTCTCACTACTGTGACGATTACATAGACAGTGTAGATGAAAAAACAGCCATAGACTTAGTCCGTGACATCACATACATCCACAGCCAGGGCAACTTTCACATCAGGAATTGGACAACTAACAGCAAAGTCGTACTTAGCACTATTCCTCAAGAAGATCTGGGTGAAACGGCTAAAATATTTACTAACGGACAACAGGCTCACACCAATGGAGAAAGAATTTTAGGCCTTATTTGGGAGCCATTAGAAGATTTATTAAAAATTGACATTTCATTCAAACGGATACCACCCAGTTTAGTAAATGGAACAGACAAACCAACCAAGAGACAGATGCTGCAAGTTGTGATGTCAATATTTGACATTTATGGGATATTAGCACCTGTCACAATAACAGGAAAAATTATTCTTCAAGAGTGCTGGAAAGGAAACACTGGCTGGGATGAGCAGGTGTCTGATGATTTGCATGATAAGTGGCACAAATGGTTACAAGTGTTGAGCACTTTGTCAAGTGTGGGGCTACCTCGTTACTATGGTATAGCAGCCGTGAGTAACAGCGTGATGGAAACAAATCATCAGAACACCTATTCATGTCTACAGCTGCATGTGTTTTGCGATGCATCTTCGACGGCTATGAATGCGGTAGCTTATTGGCGCTGGAAGGAAAAGGATAATAATTGGTTTGTGGCATTTATAGCAAGTAAAAGCCGTGTAGCCAAGCTTAAGGCCATAACAATTCCAAGATTGGAGTTACAAGCTGGGGTGCTTGCGGCACGCTTAGCTGATACAATAGTACGGGAGCATCGAATAAAACCGCAACAGAAATTTTTTTGGAGTGATTCTACCACAGTACTTTATTGGATAAAAAACAATTCGAAGAATTACAAGACCTTTGTTGCAAATAGATTAGGTGAAATAGATGAACTAACGAAACCAGATGAGTGGCGGTACGTTCCTACCAAGATGAACATAGCTGACATGGCAACACGGGAGAACTACGACGTGTCTACGTTGAGAAGTGAGTGGTTACACGGCCCTGCCTTTCTTTGTGGCTCAAAGGACGATTGGCCCAAAGATGTCACACAACTGGAGGTAGACACAACGCAGTTGGAATGTGTTTGTGCAGTTTCTATGGACACAGCTCAGTTTTCAGTTCCGGATCCCACTCGTTTTTCTTCATGGCTGAGATTGGTTCGTGCTATGTTTACAATTCTAAAATTTATTGATAAATTAAAGAAAATATGTCCCAGTGATGACGTGAGGCTGATGGAGAATGCTGAACGCATATTGCTGCGTTATTCGCAGGGGCGAACATTTGGCGAAGAAATCTGGAAAATAAAAAATGCTCATCCATTATCTAAGACCAGCAAGCTACTTACCTTGACTCCATATTTGGATACACATGAGATTCTGCGAGTTGGTGGACGGATAGATGCTGCTGTCGGCGTTGCACCTGAAACAAAAAACCCTATCATATTAGATGGAGGTGATTATATCGCTAGGCTGATAGTACGCGCTTACCATGTCAATGCGGCTCACGGAAATCAAGAGTTGGTAGTTAATGAACTTAAGCAAAAATACTGGATCATTAAGCTGCGACCAACTGTAAAAAATGTCGTTTCTAAATGTATGGTCTGTCGAATAAGGAAAAGTAAACCTGAAATTCCAAGGATGGGCTGCTTACCAGAGGCTAGGATGGCACATCATCAGCGCGCATTCACCTTTTGTGGAGTTGATCTTTTCGGGCCATTAGAGGTAACTGCAGGAAGAAATCGCTTGAAGAGGTATGGTGTGTTGTTTACTTGCATGACGGTAAGAGCAATCCACATAGAAATGGTGGCCTCACTTACCACAGATTCCTTTATCATGGCTCTTCGTCGGATGGCGTCTCGTCGCGGTTGGCCGCAGCAGCTGTTTTCAGACAATGGGACGAATCTTAGGGGCGCCGACGAAGAACTGAAAAGGTCTATTGCTCAGTTGGACCAGGCGGCTCTTGAAGGTGAAGCCCTAAATAGAGGAGTGAAATGGACGTTCATTCCACCTGTTAGCCCACATTGGGGGGGGGCCTGGGAGCGGCTCATACGCAGTGTGAAAACATCACTTAAAGTTGTCCTAAAAGAACGCGCCCCCAAGGAAGAAACCCTTGCAACCCTGTTAGCAGAAGTGGAGAATATGGTCAATAGCCGTCCCTTAACACATGTTTCAGTTGAACCGGGTAGTTCTGAGACACTTACCCCAAATCATTTCTTAATAGGATCATCATCGAACTTGCCACAAGTTGGTGTTTTCGTTGACCGTGATATTCTTCTCAGGAAGCAGTGGCGTATATCTCAGAGACTTGCGGATATGTTTTGGCATAGGTGGGTACGAGAAGTGTTGCCGGAGATGGTACCGAGAACGAAGTGGCTTACCGAGGAAAGGTCTCTTCAGGTTGGAGATTTAGTGCTGATTGCTGATCCTAACAGTCCACGGAACACTTGGCCGAAAGGGTTGGTTGTAGAAGTTTTTCCTGGGAAGGATGGCCGGGTTCGAATGGTAAACATTAACACCCAGGCTGGTACTCTTACTAGATCAACCACGCGTGTACTACGAATTCCAATTGGCAATGAGTGCTGCTAGGGCAGCACTAGGGGTGGGAAATGTTAGGTATGTAAAAAGGTTTTTAAAAAAAAAATATAGAAAAAGAAAATGTCTGCAGTTAGCACTGGCAATCTTAAAAAATATATGTGTCACTGTCAATTGTTTTTTCCCGGCCTTTTTTGTTTTCTCTTTTATGTTCAGTCTATTGTTTTTTATTGTTTTGTGAAAATTTTGCAATAAACGTGCAAATACATTTTTACACTGGATTTTTTCATTTGCGAGCCACTCTCCGACATCTACAATATTAAATAACTTTAAGCCTACCTTGGTATTATATCTTATGTCTTCCTACATTCTCTATAAATCCTGTAAAGTACTTACTAACAGTAAGACAATTATTTATATTAAGCACAATCCTCAAACAGCACGCCGCACTGCCTTTCAGCACTCAATTTACTAACAAAAGACGGAAGGATATTGTTTGCAAAAATTTACAAATAAAACTTTGTTCTCCTAACGATTCTTTTTATTTCTAGGCTCACTTCTTTACAAAAGACTTAATAAAAAATAGGCTTTTACCCATTTACCTATAGAGCTACAAACAAGTTTTACGAGAAGCCCTTCTGAATATGTCCTACGATGAAACAGAGGAATTACTAATAGTGTTAAAATAAGGTGTGTCATTTTATTTAAATGTAATTTAGTTCTAAGTGTAATTGTTTGTTTTTTATTGTTTTTCAGTTTTAAGTACAATTAAGTATTGTTACGCCTGAAATACAGAATGATTATCATTCGTTCGTTTATATTTCCTTTTATTTATAAACAATGTATTGTAAAATGTTTAGCTCTTAGTTATTTGAATAAAGATTTATTATTATTATTATACATATAAATCTTAGGAATAAACTTAATTGTAAAATTAGTTAAGTCAAATACCACACTAGTAATGGTGGGGTAACTGCCCTATTCCTCATACATACACGTATTAGTACTTGCGTCATCCTCGTAACATACTCGTAACTATGTTAGTAGGTACGAAGAATGGGACTTTGGCTACATAATGATGGGATATGGCGGAAAAATTGAAATCAAGAAACGAATAACGTAGGCCTGTAGGTTTCATGACCTTGGGCTCTGTCTACCCCGCAAGGGATAAAGACGTGATAGTATGTATGTATGAATAACGTAGTACATATTCTCTATGAAAAGAAGTCGGTTAATAAGTAAATTTCCTACCATTATATGGATTCTGTAGAAAATAAAAGCCATAGCTAGCAACACTTAAACTGTCACTGTCACAATTCACAATTTTATAATGTCAATCATTTAATTTCTATCGTTATTATAACAAATACTCGGTTTTAACTTTATTTTGTTTTGGGAAACCCATTACTATTAATTCCGATTTTTTTTTATGTTCCTATTTTGATATTGTTAATTGCGTGCGTGTAATTGTTAACTTTGACATTGGCAAAATCATCGTTTAGGCTAAAAACGATAGAGCCGTAAACCTAAAGAAAGAAAGAAAGAAAGAAAGAATGTCAATGGGAGATAATACTGCAATGTTCTCCCGCCAGAGGGCAGCATTAGCAGAGACAGTAAACAAATGTTTGACATTGACAAGTATGTCAAACTTGCAATAAATTGCCTTTATTTTACATCCGAATACGCAGATTAATTGCATTTTTATATTTTAATACTTATAGGAGTATTTTAAAATCAAATTAATATAGGATTAATGTCTATTTTCACAAATTAATTGCGACTTTGACACTGACATGTACATACTTGTCAGTGTCAAACCTGTTTTACTGTATGTGCTAGTGGCGCACTCTGGCGGCACAGCTTTCAGTAATATCTCCTATTGACATTTATCATTGAGTGAAACAGATTGTCATCTGATGCTGTCAAAACATTATCTCTTCATGTAAACTACAAGAGACTTTTCACAATTTTTCGTAATTAAATGGATTATTATCAGTCAAAATGGCTTTTCCTAAAATAGAAGGGTATGTAGTGACCGAACGGCTGGGCACCGGGAGTTATTCGACGGTGTACAAAGCGTATACTAAGGTAAGAGACGAGTCGACCTTATTCTGTCTTTGTTACAATTTTAAGTGTTTGCCTTTGGATTATTGGGTTTAAATAGTCATTTAGAAAGAGTTTTTGGCTTAACACAGCGTTATAAAAGACTTAAAACGAGTTTCGTTCGTTTAAATTGAAGATAAAGTGATAAAACGCTTATGCGTTTTGAAATGCAATACGTACCTTCTTGAGAAAAACTATTTTATACCTTATGCTGTCCTAAGTATATTGACTTGACTTATATTTGAAGAACAATATGTAGTTTTTATCGTTAATCTTTTTAGTATGAATGGCTAAATGAGTTTCACAGAGAAACTTCATTTTTTTCATATTATAATGATTCATAAGACATCATATTCACTTGTATGATTAATCAATACTGCCGGTAAATCCTAGTTGGAGCAGGCAAAGTAATAGATTTTTTTTTATTTTTATTGTTAGTCCCTTTAGAATGGATGGTTTAAATGAGTTTCACAGAGAAACTTAATTATTATCAAATTAAAATAATTCATATGACTTACATATTCATTCATATGATTAATCAATACTGCCGGTAAAACCTAGTCAGAGCAGGCAAATTAAAAGAAAAACGAAATAGGTAATTAATGTTTTTGAAAATTTTTAGACTTCACTTCATATATCAAAATAAACTTTTTAAAGGTTACCCCTGTGGGGTTGAGGGCATAAGCAGGCTATAGAAGTTAGAGTGAATGATCAATTTTTCGGCGTTTTACTCTTATTTTAAACCTTATTTTCATTACTATTATAGTATATAATTTCCCTTATGCCTTAACTCTTGATTTGCGGAAAAACAGCGAAATTTTTGAATTTGCGGAAATTTCGAATTTTGAAATTTTATACCTAATGACATAATAATTTAAAGAAAACTTAGAAAATTCCTGGCAATTTGACGTTTTCCATAAAGCACTGATCAGTACTTTTGCAGAACTTAAGGAGAGTGTTTAGGTGGTTGTGTTCACGTTGTCAAAACCCATGCGTCTCTAATGGGGTGGGTGTGGGTAAGGTTTAAAATTTTATTTTTCATTTACCAATATCTTTTTACCCAGGGGGGGTAAAATTATGTTAAAAGCGCCTCCAGTGAGCTCGCCAGCTGTAGCATCCGGGAATATACTCAGACTGTTCCGCACGACTCTGCAACCAAGGGGTTAACCTAGTTGTCACACTTTATTTTTAGGTGGGAGCTCGCACAACGGTAGCCATCAAATGCATAGACAAGTCCCGGATAAAGCACTCAGGATCGGCCGTAGACAACCTGGTTACGGAGATACGATTGTTGAAGACGCTCACACACCCACACATAGTGCATATGAAACAGTTCACATGGGATGACAGGTTAGATAACACTCCACAAAAACAAAAAGATTTTGGAAGATTAATTTTAACTCTTTTTTCTTGAGCGTTTTTAATATGAAAAATTGAATCATCATCATCATCAGGTCTTTATTAGTCTCCACTGCAGGAGCACGACCCTCTCTGTACTACCAGAGCCATATACCAGCCTGAGCAGTCGAGGATTTGGCCTACACTCTCCAAGCTGGCCAGACGGGTTGGAGAGGTCTCTTTGATATTAATAAGCCTTGTTTAGCTTGAGTTTCCTTAGTCGCCTTTTACGACATCTGCGGGATGACTTGGAGTGGTCCTATTCTACTCTGCCGGGAACCACACAGCGATTCATTATAATGTATTTAGTATCGACATATACGCAACAATATTTATTTATAACTTTGTAAAACTAAAAATGAAAAGAATAATTAAAAATAAAAATATACATATTATATGCTGCTCTGGCAGTACAGAGAGGGTTGAAAAATTGAATATTTTAATCTAATATTTGTATAACATCAAAGAGACCTCTCCAGCCCATCTGGCCAGGGTGGAGAGTGTAGGCTAAATCCTCTGTCTGCTTTGGCTAATGAGGCTCTGATCGTACAGAAAAGGTTGTGCTCCTGCTGTGGAGACTAAAAAGACCTGACGATGATGATGAAAATTTTGTCTTATCTTGCTGATTAAGATGTCTTCCTTTTGGTTGTTTAATACAACACTCTCTCCACAAAAGCAATTTAAAAATACCTTAATAAAACGATGAGCTCCGTGGCGCAGCGGTCAACACGCCGGCCTGTGAATCGGATGGTCCCGGGTTCGATCTTAGGTCAGGTCAAGATGAAAAATGATCTTTTTCAGATTGACCTGGGTCTTGGATGTTTATCTATATATGCCTTCTTCTTCTTTCTACAGCTCACAACATCCACTGCAGGATATAAGCCTCCTCCAATGCACTCCACAGCCATTCCGGTCTTTTGCCATTCTTCTATATATGTATTTGTTATAAAATATAGTGTCGTTGAGTTAGTATCCCATAACACAAGTCTTACTTTGGGGCTAGCTTTTATGGGCTAGCTTAATCTGTGTGATTTGTCCGTATATATTTATTTATTTAAAAAAAGTGTTTGATTGACCGGTGTTTCTATTGATAAGTAACGCTTCAAAAAAATTTAAATTCTGTCTCTTATTAATAAATTTGATATCTTCCTTTTGGTTTGTTCCAGAAACATTTACATTATTATGGAATATTGCTGTGGCGGCGACCTCTCAAAATACATACAGAGATATGGTCGCGTTCAGGAGAAACAGGTACGAATCACAATCCTAACTAATATTATAAATGCAAAAGTGAGTTTGTATGTGACTCTTTCACACCCAATCTACTCGTATCATTATAAAATTTTCAATACACATTGTCTGGAGTACGGAGAACGAAATGGACTGCCTTTCATCCCGGAGACAAGCACTGTTCCCGCGGGATCGACACTAACGCAAGCGGAGTCGCGAGTGAACGCTTCTTCTTCTTCTTCTGTTTTATATTATGGCTTCCACCAAAATTTCAGTGATTCTGTCAATGTCCAGTATAATGAGATACTAAGTATCGGTGTTGTACGGTAAAGTTTTTCCAAGTAGCTTCAAAGATGGCGTATGTTCTTTGATGCCTCGTGGGAGCTTCTGGCGGCAAATCTATACGAGTCCATTTAACAGTCCACTTTAACTATTTCACAAATTGTTCTCGAGCACGAGCATTTATAACACCAAACTACACCAATTTCATATTATAAAGTCCACTAAAATCAATTTACAAAATTGTCTGAGGCAAACTTCAACTGTACCCCTTGACTTCCCACCACAAAACCCGAGTGAAAGATAGTATGAACTAAAAATGGAATAAAATAGATATTTAAGGAGGGCTCCATACAACAAACGTCATATATGTTATTATGATAATGGTACGGAACCCTTTGTGCACGAGTCCGACTCGCACTTGGCCGATTTCTTTTTTGTTGACTGTTATTTTACTTTTATTATAATGATCTAGTGTAATATACCCCATCATTCAATTTATTAAGGCCCCACACTAGGCACACTAGCGACGTCAATAATTTTATTCCTAATGCTTTACAAATAGAAAGAAATTCAAGAATGTAAATCATATAAGCCTTAGTAAATAACCTGAAGTATTTTTAGAATCATGTTTTAATATTATCAGAATCAGTGAGTATTATGAGAATCAGATTACCGCCAAAAACGGCCGTTTTTGGCGGTAATCACTAGTTCTCTTAATGACTGAATCAGTGAGAATTATGAGAATCAGATTACCGCCAAAAACGGCCGTTTTTGGCGGTTATCACTATTTCTCTTAATGACAGATTCTCATAATATCAAAACATGATTCCAAAAATACTTCAGGTTATTTACTAAGGCTTATATGATTTACATTCTTGAATTTCTTTCTATTTGTAAAGCATTAGGAATAAAATTATTGCCGTCGCTACTGTGTCTAGTGTAGGGCCTTAAGCATGGTTTTTTTTATAATTTACGAAATACTTTTTTTACGTTTTTTCTTTCTCCTCGAAATCCACTAAGATCTACGCATATTTTTATTTTTGTTTCTTGAAATTCTGATCCCAAGATTTCCATATAGCTCAAAGGTCAAAACCATGCTGTATACTCAACAATATTTTACTCAAACACTTTTCTTAAATTTCAGGTTCTATACTTCCTACAACAGTTGGCATCAGCTTTAAAATTCCTCAGAGAAAAAGGTAAACTAATCAATACAATAATAATAGGTAAGTAATCATGATAATAGACGATGCGGATAGCAACCCGTCACTATTTTGGTTCAGTTTTCCATCTCCACGCCGGGAGGAGCCCGGTGGCCTAGTGGGCGTGAGCGTTATAATCGCTTCCGCATGTTAAGCAACCCCGGGCGCAGTCTCCACTTGGATGGGTGACCGCAAGTGGCATAAAAATATCTCGAGCTCCTCCGTGCTTTGGAAGGCACGTTAAGCCGTTGGTCCCGGCTGTCATCATTGATGGGAGTCGTTAAGCTATGTCAGATGCCTTTAGGCAGCTAGAAAAATCTGACACCACTGTTGGCCCCTTACACACACGAAAAACAAACAAACATCCCCACGCCCACCACCGTGCTAAATGTGGCTTTAGGTGTTATAGACCTGAGCTCTGTCTACCCCGCAAGGGAAAAAGACGTGAGAGTATGTATGTTACAATAATACATTTCTTGTTGCAGGCGTAGTGCATATGGATCTCAAACCTCATAACCTCCTTCTTCACAAAGGATCAGACGGGAAGTACATACTCAAAGTTGCAGATTTCGGGTGAGACTTTCTTATATTTTGACTACAGTCTACCTGCGACCACGAACACTGTAAAGTGCTCGAAACGTTAGGTGTATAAATAATGTAATAAACGCGATAAAAACCGTATTAAAATAATTTTATTTAAATATTGGAAATAGCTGTTACCCGCGGCTTTGCCTGCGTGATATATAGCCTATGTCTTTCTCAGTACCCTAACCTATTTGTATGCATGAAAATCGGTTCAGTAGATATGGCGTTAAAGCGAAAAACAAACAAACTCACTATCGCATTTATAATCATCATCAGGTCCTTTTGTGGTCTCCACTGCAGGAGCACGACCCTCTCTGTACTACCAGAGCCAGATATTGGCTAGAGCAGTCAGAGGATTTGGCCTACACTCTCCACGCTGGCCAGACGGGTTGGAGAGGATTACGCATTTATAATATTAGTAGGGAATAAAACTTTTAATGATTTTTAATATTTTCGCGATTGTTACACATTTCTTCCTCGTTTATCAACACGCCAACCTGTGACTCGGGTGGTCTCGGGTTCGATCCCCGGTCAGGTCAAGATAATAAATCTTTTCAGATTGACCTGGGTCATGTGGTCCCAACGCCTTAATCGTACGATTTGTTTTCAGAGACTCGCATAGATGGCGTCACTCGTAGCTACACAACATTGTAACTTCCTTATTTTAGGAATATAAAAACATTATTTACAAAATATACCTTATTAAAAATCAGAACAATATTTTAGGCTTAATATTTTAAAAAGACACCCTATTTAAATAAAATTATTTTAATACGGTTTTTATCGCGTTTATTACATTATTTATACACCTAACGTTTAGTGTTCGTGGTCTATACTAGACAAATACTAGACAAATGTCAACTTAGTCTACCTGCTACCACGAACACTGTAAAGTGCTCGAAACGTTAGGTGTATAAATAATGTAATAAACGCGATAAAAACCGTATTAAAATAATTTTATTTAAATGTGTAACAATCGCGAAAACATAAGAAAACAAGACACCCTATATTTAGTAAGTTTAGGCTGACGCAGACTACCGCCATCTAGTATCGAGTAGCTGCTTGCCACTCGCTTCTAGATGGCGGTAGTGTGCAGCGCCATACATTTGCCTACTTTTGCCACCTTGGTCAATATTTTTCTATGAGGTGGACAGTCAATTACGTTAGTATTATATTGTCTTTGCCTGGGTCTTGGATGTTATTTAAATATGTAGCTAGACAGTTTAAATTTTTGCAGATAGTGTATATCTGTTGAAATTTATTTTTTTATTTTTTTTTATCTGTCGCAGTTTTTTTTTTTTTTTGGACAAATCACACAGATTGAGCTAGCCCCAAAGTAAGTTCTTAAGAAAGACTTGTGTTATGGGATACTAACTCAACGATACTATATTTTAAATACATATATAGATAAACGTCCAAGACCCAGGTCAATCTGAAAAAGATCGTTTTCCATCATGACCTGACCGGGGATCGAACCCGGGACACCCGTGTCGCAGGCTGGCGTGGTAACCGCTGCGCCACGGAGCTGCTATAAAAACAAATACTAAAAACTGAATCAAAGTCCCATACAACAAACATGATTTTTTGCCGTTTTTGCTACGGAACCCTTCATGCGCGAGTCCGACCCACACTATGCCGATTTTTTTTTCTTTCCCATACCAAAGCAATTTTGTGTCATCATCAGGTCTTTCTAGTCTCCACTGCAGGAGCACGACCCTCTCTGTTCTACCAGACCCATATACCAGCCTGAGCAGTCGAGGATTTGGCCTACACTCTCCACGCTGGCCAGACGGGTTGGAGAGGTCTCTTTGATGTTAATAAGCTTTGTTTAGCTTGAGTTTCCTTAGTCGCCTTTTACGACATCCACGGGATGACTTGGAGTGGTCCTATTCTACTCTAGTTCTCTCTACATTATAATGTATTTAGTATCGACATATACGCAACAATATTTATTTATAACTTTATAAAACTAAAAATGAAAAGAATAATCACTACATACTATAAAACAAAGTCCTCCGCCGCGTCTGTCTGTCTGTTCGCGATAAACTCAAAACTCCACGGATTTTCATACGGTTTTCACCAATAGATAGAGTGATTCACGAGGAAGGTTTTAAGGTATAATACATGCCCGGGCGCAGCCGGGTAGGGCTGCTAGTTAAAAATAAAAATAAACATATTATATGCTTTTTGGTTGCAATGAGTATTTAAGACGCTTTTGGTGCCCTGAACTAAAAATCTGCTATAACTCTTTGTGTACTGTTTGTAATATAAGGGTGTATATCTGTTTGTTTGTCAGGTTCGCCCAACACATGTCCCAGGAGTGGTCGCGATCAGTACGAGGGTCTCCTTTATATATGGCACCTGAGATGTTCGCTGGAGAGTACGACGCAAGAGTTGATCTTTGGAGTGTCGGTAAGCTGAAATAGCCTTTATTGAAATTAACTTAGAGGTCAATTCAGCACTTGAAGCTATAGTGCTCGAGAATACCAATCTATTATGCTCCTTATGTTTGTTATAATAGAGGTCAGTTTAGCGCAACAGAGCAGAGTTAATTTATGGAGCGTCGGTAAGCCATTATACTCCTTATGTCTATTGCATTAGAGGTCTATTTTGTTAAAGGTCAATTCAGCACTTGAAGCTAGAGTGCTCGAGAATACCAAGCTATTGTGTTCCTTATGTGTGTTATAATAGAGTTGAGTTTAGCGCAGCTGAGCGGAGTTGATTTATGGAGTGTCGGTAAGCTATTATACTCCTTGTGTCTGTTGACTTAGAGGTCAATTTAGCGCACATGACTCGAGAGTGGTGTGACGAATATATTTGCTTTTAATTTACGACGTCAGACTGGATCTATGGAGATTAGATAAGCTGAAATAGTCCTTATGACTGTTAAATTAGAGGATAGTTTGGTCCACATGTCCCAAGAGTGGTTGCAATCAGTAAGGATCTCCTTTATATATGGCACCTGAGATGTTTGCTGGAGAGTGCGATGCAAGGGTTGATCTATGGAGTGTCGATAAGCTAAAATAGTCTTTATTAGTATTCCTTTAGAGGTCAGTTTAGCGCAGCAGAGCAGAGTTGATCTATGGAGTGTGGATAAGCTGAAATAGTCCTTATGACTGTTGAATTAGAGGTCAGATTAGCGCACATGATTGAAGAGTGGTCGCGATCAGTCGGTTCTCCCTTATATATGGCGCCTGAGAAGTTTGCTGGAGGGTACAACGCAAGAGTTGATCTATGGAGTGTTGGTAAGCTGAAATAGTCCTTATGTCTATACCATTAGTGGTCAGGTTAGCGTACTAGGGCAGAATTGATGTATAGAGTGTCGGTAAGACGAAATAATACTTATTTGTATGGGTTTAGAAGTCAGTTTAGCGCACCAGACTAAGTCGGTATATGGAGTGTTGGTAAGCTGAAATAATACTTATATCTATTTAACTAGAGTTCAGTTTAGAGTATACCAAAATAGATCTATGGAATGTCGGAATGCTTAAATAGTCCGTATGTCTGTTGAAATAGAGGTTATTGTTATAATTTGATTGTTATTAGTGTATATATTAAATATAGAAAATAAGAAATGGTGAAAAAAATCCATGGCTTCCTACACATTAGTTGATTTTCAAATTCATTGCAAAATGAGTTAAAATCAAATACCGCACTTGTAAAAGTGGGGTAGTTGTGTTGGGTGACGCAAGCCTAGATGCGAGAAATTCGGCGCCGGGGCTTGAAGCGCGGTGGCGTAATTGGCAACGCATAGATCGTACTGAGATCTAGACGCAGGATCAAGGCCTGCCCGCGGAATGTTTTCACCATTTCTTATTTTCTATATTTAATATATAAGGTAAAATAGCATTGTGAATGCAAAATAAATCCTATATAAACTGTTATTAGTGTATTGTTCCAGGCGTGATTATGTATGAGTGTCTGTTTGGTCGCGCGCCGTACTCTTCGAGCACTTTCAAGGAGCTCATAGACAAGATACAGAGGAAAGCGCCGATAGAGGTAAGTATGTGCCATCTATGCAACATACATATAGTTTGACTACTTTTAAACTTTCGCGTTGCATGATTATTAAATGCAATGTCGGGAATTAACGCGAAAACATACCGTTTTTCTCCAGACGTTTCGGCCGGGTTACACCGACCGTGTTCATTGGGGATGTTGTGGCCTCTTTACTTGACTCTTGACTATGACGACGATGATGGACTGACTGACATATTAGGAAAAACCAGACGATCGACAGACTGGAGGAAAGACAATGGACGGGACAAGATATACTAATATAATAAAGTATTAGTGTGCTAAACTGTGGTTTTCCTCAGCTCCGACGACCAGGCCCATACAAAGTGATGACCACGGTCGGTGTAACCCGGCCGAAACGTCTGGAGAAAAACGGTATGTTTTCGCGTTAATTCCCGATTTTGCATTTAATAATACATATAGTTTGACGAGCTCCGTGGCGCAGCGGTCAACACGCCGGCCTGTGACACGGATGTTCCCGGGTTCGATCCCCGGTCAGGTCAACATGAAAAATGATCTTTTTTCAAATTGACCTGGGTCTTGGATGTTTATCCATATATGTATTTGTTATAAAATATAGTATCGTTGAGTTAATATCCCATAACACAAGTCTTACTTGAGAACCCACTTTGGGGCTAGCTCAATCTGTGTGATTTGTTCGTATATATATTTATTTATAGTATATCCTATGTATGTTTGCCGTGTGGTTCCCGGCGGAGTAGAATAGGATCACTCCAAGTCTTCCCGTGGATGTCGTAGAAGGCGACTTAGGGAACACAAGCTCATCATCATTTCGTGTAGGTGACACGGTCAGTCGACCATGCACACCCTGGTGTCAGAGTTCTTCGGAACCGCCTCTCGGCCTCTGACGTGGTTCCTTTAACGACTACCAGATGGCAGCCGGGACCACCGGCTTAACGTGCCTTCCGAAGCACGGAATCCTCTTTCTTAACAGACAATCAGGTGATTCATGCCTGCAATGTCCTAACCAAACTGGAAACACCTTAACAAAGTATGAACCTTATAAACGTCAAAGAGACCTCTCCAACCCGTCTGGCTGGAGAGTGTAGGCCAAATCCTCTGACTACTCTGGCTAATATATGGCTCTGGTAGTACAGAGAGGGTCGTGCTCCTGCAGTGGAGACTAAAAAAGACTTGATAATGATGATTTTCTATTTGTTCTCCAGCTTCCACGTAACTCTTCCATATCCCCCGGCTGCCAAGACCTTCTCATGCGATTGCTCCAACATGATCCCGACAGAAGAATATCATATGAAGAGTTCTTCAACCACGAATACTTGGACTTAGAACATATGCCGAGCAGGGAAAATTATGAGAAAGTAAGTTTTTTTCAGCAATATACAGGTGTTTTTTAATTCATTAGCATTTTAAATATAGACTACTAGCTGTTACCCGCGGCTTCGCCCGCGTAATATATAGCCTATGTCCTTCATGGTACCCTAACCTATGTGTATGCAAAATTTCATGATGATCGGTTCAGTAGATACGGCGTGAAAGCGTAACAAACAAACAAACAAAGTCACTTTTGCATTTATAATATTAGTTAGGAAGTTAGGATTAGGATACCCATGATTTGTAAGTAATTTAAGACTACTTTCGAGTAAATTGAAATTACACATTTTTCAAATTTAAGAAAAACTCTTTAACTACCTCGAACGCTTTGAAAGAGGCTATTACTTTAGACAAAAACCAAAAATTAAAACGGGACTTAATTTCCAAAAGCACCGAAAATTAATTTATTTAAACAATATTAAATCAATCGGTCGGTGAAATTTACGCACAACAAGTGACATTAGACCGATACACAACCAGCGATTTAATGTTGACGCTAGAAATGTTTTTACGTGTAATTTTTTGCGTATGCTAACGAATTCGATTCCACGCATTCGATATAGATTTGTAAGCTTTTTATCTTACAATGATATTTTCCCTCCATAAGTGTGTCATCATTGTCGAGCTCCTGCAGGGGAGACTTACAAGGACCTGATGATGATGATGAAGTGTGTCATCATCATCATCACCATAATAACAACTAGTGGCGGCCGCTCCTTAAGTGCACTCGTGCACTGCACTACCAGATTTTTATGTATTTCCCAATTCTTTTTTTCGACACAAATATTATTTATCCATCAGTAACTTAAATTACAAAAGAAGAAATATTAAAAAATATTTTCAAACAAGCTTGATCTTTATTTATTAAAATTTAAGACTCATTTTAGCTAAACCAAAAATTGGGCGAGCGCTTTCAAAGTGCGCACGAAGCGTCTCCATAGAAACTCTATGCAATGAGACCGAAATGCTCCGGCAGGTGAAACGGAAGATGATCCGTACTCAATGTATGAGAAAAATTGAAAAATCGGAACGGCGCACGAGTCCCGAGACATTAGGTAAGCAGGTAAACCACCACTCCTAGAAGTCACGAGCCACCACTGATTACAACCAAGTCCACTTCTAGACAAAGGCCTCCTCCAATCATGATAGAAATATCATCAAATATATATTTTTTTTGTACAATAAAGTTTTTATTAATAACCTTGTCCACAGGCGGTGTCCCTAATAAAACAAGCCATTGAGCTGGACGCCCTGGGCCAGCTGGCGCATGCCTTCGCCGCCTACAGAGACGCGCTGCGGTACCTCGTGCCGGCGGTCAGCGCCGAAACGGATACATTGAGGAGGCAGGCGCTCACTGCTAAGCTTGCTAGGTGAGTAGATGCATAGATAATAAAAATTCTACAAAAAAAATAATGGGGCGACTCATCCCAACAATCGGTAATGCTGGAAATTTAGCCAGTAGTACATTTTGCATGACAATGTTGTAATTTTTTTAATTTTCAACAATAGCCTCATAGGACAAGTTGTCCATTTTGGTGGGATGAGTTGCCCCTTGCGGATAGGACACCGGCGGCAGGTGTTCTGGTAGCTTAGTTCAAAAAGTCATAGTTAGATGGCAGTAGATTATTAAGAAACTATCAGACGGTGTCCCTAATAAAGCAAGCTATAGAGCTGGACGCCCTGGGCCAGCTGGCGCACGCGTTCGCCGCCTACAGAGACGCGCTGCGGTACCTCGTGCCGGCGGTCAGCGCCGAAACGGATACATTGAGGAGGCAGGCGCTCACTGCTAAGCTTGCTAGGTGAGTACGTGCGTAGAAAATAAAAAATTACAAAAAAAAAATGGGGCGACTCATCCCAACAATGGGTAATGCTGGAAATTTAGCCAGTTGTACATTTTGCATGACAATGTTGTAATTTTTTTAATTTCCAACAATAGTCTCATAGGACAAGTTGTACATTTTGGTGGGATGAGTCGCCCCTTGCAGTACGGACACCGGCGGCTGGTGTTCTGGTGAGGTTAGTTCAAAAAGTCATAGATGGCAGTAGATTATTAAGAAACTATCAGACGGTGTCCCTAAAAAAGCAAGCTATAGAGCTGGACGCCCTGGGCCAGCTGGCGCATCCCTTCGCCGCCTACAGAGACGCGCTGTGGTACCTCGTGCCGGCGGTCAGCGCCGAAACGGAACGCGCCCGGGTGACATGTCAAAATCATCTGTTCCGTAATTTAAATAATTTTAATCGTGTTTTGTGCATATTTTCATGTAAATATTGTTTTAAATAACCAAATTAAGTAACAAGTTATTAGTATCAACGTATATATTGTGGAGTTATAGCGTATTTGACGCTAAAAACCTGACTAGCAGCGACGGCGGTTGGACCGAGTAGCTGTCAAACTAAAAACAAAGGAATTGCAAAACGGGATCACGAAAACCTGGGGAGTATACTGTTTTATTCTTTCATAATAGGCAGTGCATCCTTAAACACACAAATAACATCGATTTAAATCACACTTTAATCATAAAACTCGTATATTTTGCCCACCAAGCTCAGTTTGATTCTCGCTCCGTTTACCTTGTGAAATCGGAGTTGATGACCTAAAACCAGAGCGAAAGGCATAATTATTTAAAATACATCTAATCCAGTACAATTCCACATAAAATCTGATGTTTTTTTTCATGTTTTTTGTCTCTTTGTAAGAGGAAATCAACTACCTACATTACTGAAATAATAAGCAAATTAACAAAATCAACTGTAATTGTCATAAATTTAATCCTTAAATTATTAATAAGTATATAGTAAAGACACATAAATAAAGTTTATTTGGTTATTTAATGTATTAAATAGTTATCTGGCTTTGTTTTTGCGATCTCACTACGCTTGACTTGTGAAAAGCTTAGTTGATGGTTATAAAAACAAAAACCCGAGACAAAACATTGTATTGTATAGTTTATTGATTTAATTAACCGTACCTGTTATATGAACAAGGTTTATTTTTGTTGCTTAATAATTTAAATTGTAAAATTATTCTTGCCAACTTACACAGTCATTATATTATATCAATACTAAAATAATAAAAAAATTTTCAGTTTCAACTACCTCCCCAATCACGATGATGACTCGGAAGGCCACAATTAAAGACCTGACCATGAAGCTGAGGCTCGCATTAAACCAGCTGAAAGAGTGCCAAGAGGAAAACTCACATCTGTTACGTGATAGGGAGGAAACTGAAGAAGAATTTCACAAAATTATTGAAAAAAATACACTGATAAAAAATGAATGCACTAGCCTTCACATGCAAAATACTGACTTATTAGATGAAAATATTAAATTAAAAGAATGTCTAGCACGAACCACAGAATGCAGTATGGTACATGAACGGGCCCTTAGTCGCATTTCAGAGTTAGAGTATAGCTTGTATGAGGCACAAAAATCTGCCCTAGAAATAGAGAAACAGAAAGAAGAGAAATTATGCAATGACACCCTGCATCTTTACAGTGAACTCATGGAATGTGGCCCGGGTCCGGTCGTGGAAATACCTGCAAATACTCCACAGTCACAATATTTTATATTAACCTCTCATAATAAAATAAAAAAGTATGTGAAAATTAACAAAATGATAAAGCGTACCAAAAAGGTTATTTCTAAACAAAAATCATTAAAATCTTTGACTCAGTTACGTAAGGAAAAATTATGTCTATATAATCAATTTAAATCATGTGAAGATGATCTTTACATGGCTAGCCGCATTTATGATACTGAGATACATGAACTACAGTCACAAATAGCTGAATTACATCAGTCTTTAAAAACTTTGTCTAAAAATTATAAAATATCTCAGAAACAACTCAATGAACATATTTCGACAATTAAAAAACCAGTTGAGTTAGTCCACCATATTATTGAGCAGCATGTCCCTCTCGCTGTGTCCCCGGAGGTTATCACCAAGCAACCTGAAATATCTCAGGAGCTTCTCATAAAAGAGTGTGATACAAGTATGCTGTCGAGAATAGGTACTATTAATAGTAGTGTGAATAAAAAAATATGTTGTGATAAACTGTTAGTTTATTCCGATGAGTTAGGTCAGGGCTTTAGTAGCATAATTTGTAACCATATTCACAACAACTGTACAGTTTTAAATACATGTACACCCGGGGCCTCTTATTCATATTTAATAAACAGTATAAATACTGATAACATAAATGAAGACACAGCAGTACTAATTTTGTGTGGTGACAGTTCTTGTGTTACAAAGAGGAACTTAAAGCAAAATGTAGACAAATTGATTAGTTTAAATTTAAAAACTAACTGCAAATTTATGATAAGTACCTTTCCGTATTCGGAATCTTTTGACAATGTTAGAAATAGACATATACATGAATTGAATGTACAATTGTACAATATGACTTGTCGTCATAGCGATTTTATTTTTTATTTAGATATTAATAAATTTATATATAGATTTAAGATGACACAAGATACTATGTATCTTCCATTTAGTTGTAAGCGACAAATTGCTACAGTCGTAGCTTATAATATACTAAATTGTGTTGTAAATTATACAACTGAAATATCTGAACATGACATGAAAAATAATCCTAAAAATATAATTGGACCTAGAATAAGTAATACTAAGTGTAATTTAAACTAAAAAACAAGACAATAGTCAAGGCCAAAGAATTAAATATTATTCATCAGAATATCCAAGGCCTGACTAGCAAACTTTTAGAGTTAGAATTATTTATAAACAGTAAAAATTTACATGTAGTTTGCCTGACCGAACATTTTATGCAGTCGCATCAACTACAATTTAATATTCAAAACTACTCTACGGCTAGCTCATACACCAGAAAGACAAAAGAGAAAGGAGGCAGTTTAATCCTAACGCAAAATGATGTGAAATATAAAGAACGTAAAGATATTGTAAGTCTTTCAATTGAGTGTAGTGTTGAATTAGCATGTATTGAGCTAGAGAATTGTGTTATAGTATGTGTATACAGCCCTCCTAATTCAGATTATAATACATTAGAACTAGTGATTGAAGACGTTTTAAGGAAATTGTGTTGTAGTCGCAAAAACATCATAATATGTGGCGACTTTAATGTAGACTTATTAGTTACAACTACTGAAAGTGTAAGATTTTTAAATTTATTTAAATCGTTCGATTTAATTAATCTATTTCTGGAGCCAACAAGAGTTGAAGGTGACTCTGCAACGTGCATAGATAATGTTTTCTGTAACTGCATTGCTGTTGACAAAGCCATCATAAAAAATCTTACTTCTGATCACTTTGGTCAGTTAGTAAAATTCACAAACCACGTCGAAGTAGATTCATCACAAATTACCTATAGATCGATTACAAAAGACAAAATCAAAGTATTTAAAGATAAAGTAACACAAAAAATTCCTCTTATGGAGGAAACTAGAGATGATCCGGATATACTGTATAAAAAAATGTTTGACGTTATTGAATCAGAATTTAACAATGCGTTCAAAATAAAAACTAGCACTAAACGTAATCGTAAAAAATTTAGTGAATGGGCTACTCCAGGCATTTACATCAGTAGGAATAGGTTATATGAATTACTTGCTATGAAAGCTCACAATCAGAATCCCGATTTTGTTAAATTTGTAAGAACTTATTCAAAGGTTTTTAAAAGGGTATGTGCATGCGCAAAGTCAATATTTACTAGACAAACTATTATTAATTCTAATAATAAAGTGAAAACAACATGGAAAATTATTAACACAGAAACAGGAAAAACGAAAAAACGTGATATTCCAATTGAATTAAAAATTAATAATAAGGTCCTCAGTACTAGCGAAGACATTACTCAATATTTTGAAGACTTCTTTACAAATATTCCTGTAAATACCACTGCCTCCCTACATTCATCATCTGAGGAATCTAAAAAGTTATTAAGTAGTTGTATACCAGAATGTAACAGTCAATTAATATTTGAACACGTAACATCACAAAAAATCATTGATACTTTTAGGAGTTTAAATAATAAGAAAACTGGGGATATATGGGATATCTCAGTATCGGTTATTAGTAATGTTATAGATATAATAGCTCCTTATTTAGCGTCTATTTTTAATAAATGTGTCGATACGGGGACTTTTCCTGATTTAATGAAATTGAGTAAAGTTATACCATTGTACAAATCGGGTGATAAAACTGATCCAACAAATTACCGTCCTATTTCTATTCTGCCAGCTTTGAGTAAAATATTTGAAAAGTTAATTTTTAATCAGTTATTATCTTTTTTCAATAGAAACGGACTCTTTCATGGTGAACAGTATGGATTTACAAAGGGTCGATCAACTACAGACGCGGGGGTTGCGCTTTTAAAACATATATATGATGCTTGGGAGAATAAACAGAATGCCATAGGTGTTTTTTGTGATCTTACCAAAGCATTTGATTGTGTCGACCACAATACCCTTATATTCAAACTAGAACACTATGGGATTAAAGGTAAAGCTCTTTATTTAATCAAATCTTATTTGAGTAGCCGTATTCAAAAAGTTAGTGTAGATAGGGTTATGTCTGTCGGATCATCTGTTAAGATGGGTGTACCCCAGGGCTCTATACTAGGGCCTTTGTTGTTTCTAATATATATTAATGATCTGCCATATTATGTTAACACGTGTAAGGCTGTACTATTTGCCGATGATACATCTCTTGTTTTCCCTATCGATAGGACAACGGACAATTTTGACGTGGTCAATAGTACATTAGCCCAAGTGTTAGAGTGGTTTACCGCAAATAACTTGTTGTTGAACGCTAAAAAGACGAAATGTATTAAATTTTGGTTACCGAATGTTACAAAAGTACCAACACGCATAATGATCGATAACGAAACGATAGAATTGGTAGACAAAACGACATTTCTTGGGATGACAGTTGACTCCGGGCTTCAATGGGGTGCCCATATCACAACCTTATCGGGTAAACTTAGCTCTGCGGCTTATGCAGTTAGAAGAATAAGACAGCTGACTGACGTTGATACTGCGCGCTTAGTGTACTTCAGTTACTTCCATAGTGTCATGTCATATGGGATATTACTGTGGGGTAACTCAGCTGAAGTTAATGCCATTTTCGTCCTTCAAAAACGCGCTATCAGGTCTATATATAAATTAGGTGCTAGAGAATCACTTAGAGAATTGTTTAAAGAGATAAATATATTGACATTCCCCTCGCAATACATATTTGCAAATATTATGTTTGTTCGTCACAACCTTCATTTATATAAGAAAAATAGTGATAACCACAGCAGGAATATAAGAAATAAAAATAAATTAGCTACGCCAGCTTTGCGATTACAGAAAACAATGAATTCTTTTTTGGGCCTCGGTATACGCTTCTATAATAAAATTCCTACAGAAATATTAGCTCTGCCATTAGTTAAGTTTAAAACTGCTATTAAAAATCAATTACTTAAAAAGGCATACTATTGTATTAACGACTACCTTAAAGATAAATCTACATGGGAGTAATAATATTATTTTTAATGAATACATGTACATAATTAATTAATATAATTTTATAAATTGTTACAAATACTTGTGTATAAGCATAGCCCTTCAGGCATGTAGGGACCAAAACTGGACTGAGTTTCTTTCGGCGTATTCTTCTCAGCAGTGTCTTTCCGAAACGCTAGTAGTTTTTTCGATCTTGCAAATTAAAAAAAAAAATATGACGTTCAAAAAGCGATACATGATATCCAAATTTGAAAAAAAAAAAAAAAAAAAAAAAAAAAAACGGATACATTGAGGAGGCAGGCGCTCACTGCTAAGCTTGCTAGGTGAGTATGGGCATAGATATTAAAATTCTACAAAAAAATGGGGCGACTCATCCCAACAATCGGTAATGCTGGAAATTTAGCCAGCTGTACATTTTGCATGACAATGTTGTAATTTTTTGAATTTCCAACAATAGCCTTATAGGACAAGTTGTACTTTTTGGTGGGATGAGTTGCCCCTTGCTGATAGGGCACCGGCGGCAGGTGTTCTGGTGAGGTTAGTTCAAAAAGTCATAGATGGCAATAGATTATCAAGAAACTATCAGACGGTGTCCCTAATAAAACAAGCCATAGAGCTGGACGCCCTGGGCCAGCTGGCGCACGCCTTCGCCGCCTACAGAGACGCGCTGCGGTACCTCGTGCCGGCGGTCAGCGCCGAAACGGATACATTGAGGAGGCAGGCGCTCACTGCTAAGCTTGCTAGGTGAGTATGGGCATAGATATTAAAATTCTACAAAAAAAATAATAGGGCGACTCATCCCAACAATCGGTAATGCTGGAAATTTAGCCACTTGTACATTTTGCATGACATTGTTGTAATTATTTTAATTTCCAACAATAGTCTCATAGGACAAGTTGTACATTTTGGTGGGATAAGTCGCTCCTTGCAGTTTGGACACCGGCGGCAGGTGTTCTGGTGAGGTTAGTTCAAAAAGTCATAGATGGCAGTAAATTATTAAGAAACTATCAGACGGTGTCCCTAATAAAGCAAGCTATAGAGCTGGACGCCCTGGGCCAGCTGGCGCATGCCTTCGCCGCCTACAGAGTTGCGCTGCGGTACCTAGTGCCGGCGGTCAGCGCCGAAACGGATACATTGATGAGGCAGGCGCTCACTGCTAAGCTTGCTAGGTGAGTATGGGCAGAGATATTAAAATTCTACAAAAAAAATAATGGGGCGACTCATCCCAACAAATTGGTAATGCTGGAAATTTAGCCAGCTGTACATTTTGCATGACAATGTTGTAATTTTTTTAATTTCCAACAATAGCCTCATAGGACGAGTTGTACATTTTGGTGGGATGAGTTGCCCCTTGCGGATAGGACACCGGTGGCAGGTGTTCTGGTGAGGTTAGTTCAAAAAGTCATAGATGGCAGTAGATTATTAAGAAACTATCAGACGGTGTCCCTAATAAAGCAAGCTATAGAGCTGGACGCCCTGGGCCAGCTGGCGCATGCCTTCGCCGCCTACAGAGACGCGCTGCGGTACGTTGTGCCGGCGGTCAGCGCCGAAACGGATACATTGAGGAGGCAGGCGCTCACTGCTAAACTCGCTAGGTGAGTCATCAGCATCATCTTCTTTGGTCTTCACTGCAGGAGCACATGTGTTACCTAAGTCGCCTTCTACGACATCCACGGGAAGACTTGGAGGCTGGTTTTACAGTCACGCTTACCGCCCGCGCGGATGGTAAGCGCGGCCCATAAGCGCGCGGATGACCCGCTCGAAACTATAAAACGAGTTTAGTCCCACGCGGTTTGCCGCCTCATCATTTTGGCGGTGACGGTACGCATAGGCGCGTCCCATTAGCGTGACTGTGTAACGCACTCAAGACGCTGTGACGCCTCACCCGAGCGCGGTTGTAAAGCGCGGCTAAAATACCGTCAGCGGGCTCATTCATAGCTCGTAGCCCGCGACGCTTACCAACCGTGCTGGCGAACGCGTCACTATAAAACCAGCCGATGTAGTCCTACTCTACTCTGCCGGGAACCACACGGCATCGTGGTATGTGTTTTTATTATTTAATTCTTTTAATTATTTAAAAGAATTAAATAATAAAAACACAGGAATTCTACAGGAATAGTATATCATATACACTATGTCAATTAATAATCCCCATAGGACACTAACTCAACGACACTATTTTTTCTGTAAAGGATATTTATATAGATGAGCTGAATTTCCAGCATTACAAATTGATGGGCTGAGTCACCCCTTTTAGGGAATGTCGTGGGTCAAGTTACACGCTGTATATTTATTTTTTGATTTCCGTACAGGCATGAGGTCCCAACGCCTTTATCGTACGATTTGTTCTCACAGACTCACATAGATGGCGCCACTCGTTGCTACACAACATTGTATCTTCTGTAATAGAAGAATATAAAAGCATTATTCACAAAATATATCTTATTTATAATTAAAACAATATTTTTGGCTCATTATTTTAGAATAAAGAGCCAAAAATATTGTTTTAATTAATTTAAATTACACCTCAGTTTTAGTATCGATTAGCAAGCAACTCTGCAGCGCCATACATTCGCCTACTTTTCGCCACCTTAATTTGGTCCAATATTTTTCTATGAGGTTGGAAGACTATAAAGTTAGTATGTTACTGTCTTTGATACAGGTATATGGAGAGAGCAGAGGAAATCAAATTGTATCTGAAACACGGCGAAGCGGGCCCGCCCTCCGGCGCAGGCTCCAACTGCAGCTCTGTTAGTGAACATCGAGGTGGGTCTCATCATCATCATCAGGTCTTTTGAGTCTCCACAGCAGGACGACCCTTTCTGGACCACCAGAGCCATATATCAGCCAGAGCAGTCAGAGGATTTGGTCTACACTATCCACACTGGCCAGAGGGGTTAGAGAGGTCTCTGATGTTTATAAGCTTTGTTTAGCTTGGGTTTCCTAAGTCGCCTCCTACGACATCCACGGGAAGGGAGTGGCATTATTATTATACCACACGGCATTATTATATCCATCCATCCATCCATCAGGTCTTTTTTAGTCTCCACTGCAGGAGCACGACCCTCTCTGTACTACCACAGAAATATATTAGCCAGAGCAGTCAGAGGATTTGGCCTACACTCTCCACGCTGGCCAGACGGGTTGGAGAGGTCTTTTTGATGTTTCTAAGCTTTGTTTAGCTTGTGTTTCCAAAGTCGCCTTTTACGACATCCACGGGAAGGGAGTAGCATTATTATTATACCACACGGCATTATTATATCATGTTTACTAAATACAACATCGGGAATTAACGCGAACATACCTTTCCGTTCCAATGCTTTTATGTTTTAAAAAAAATTATCATCCCTATTAGTAAACCCAATTGAAAAAATATATATTCGCGCCGATACCGAAGACTTCAATATAATAAATAAATATATAGGGACATGTCACACAAATTGAGCTAGCCCCACAGTAAGTTGTGAACTTGTGTCGTAGGATACTAACTCAACGATACTATATTTTATAATATATACTTATATAGATAAACATCCAAGACCCAGGTCAGTATGAAAAAGATCTTTTTCCATCTCGACCTGACCGGGGATCGAACCCGGGACCCCCGTGTCGCAGACTGTGTTGACCGCTGCGCCACGGAGCTCAATAACTGAGGTGCCCTACTCCAAGAAACAGATATTTAAAAGCAATCGTGTCACGTGATGTGGACGGCGTGTTCACGGTACGGAGTTTAGGTGTGTGCTAAGCGCATACGGTGTTTTAATTAACTCCCTTTGAACGCCAAATTTGGTACGTAAATAAATAAAATAAAATAAAAAGCCTTTATTTTATCCCATTCTCATAGTTTTTCTTATCTTATATAATAAATAAATAAATAAATATATAGGGACATGTCACACAAATTGAGCTAGCCCCACAGTAAGTTGTGAACTTGTGTCGCAGGATACTAACTCAACGATACTATATTTTATAACATATACTTATATAGATAAACATCCAAGACCCAGGATAAATTTGAAAAAGATCGTTTTCCATCTTGACCTGGCCGGGGATCGAACCCGCGACCTCCGTGTCGCAGGCTGGCATGTTGACCACTGCGCCACGGAGCTCGACAATCAAGATTAGTGGTACTCGAAAGTCTGATTAATATGTTTGTTTTATTTTAGATTTTTTCTTTGTACTTATTACGTACGGCTCGTCAACCGAAGTTTATATAAAAGTCTTTGGCCAATAACGGATGATGACTTAATTTTTTTCATTACTACATGAAAAGTCCTCCCAAAAAAGACACATCCGGGAATATAAAGCCATGCTAAAAACTCTTTTAGATATTACAGTTTTAAAAGCACATTTTTGGGCGATACTAATACTGTCCCCAGAAAAGGCTAGTAAATCGTGACGTCACGGTTTTGTAAAATGTATGGGACGTATGAGTAACTTGTTCGACAGCTATATTAAATATTGCGTTTGTTGAATAATAAAATTTGCTTTATATTTAGAGGAATCATCATCATCATCAGGTCTTTTTAGTCTCCACCGCAGGAGCACGACCCTCTCCGCACTACCAGAGCCATATACTAGCCTGAGTAGTCAGAGGATTTGGCCTACACTCTCCACGCTGGCCAGACGGGTTGGAGAGGTCTCTTTGATGTTAATAAGCTTTGTATAGCTTGTGTTTCCTAAGTCGCCTTCTACGACATGCTGCGTCGCCTTCTATGCTGCCGGGAACCACACGGCTGTTTTACTTTAGAGAAATATAAAATGGTAATATCTTTTTTTTTTTTTATGTCATAGGACGGCAAACGAGCAAGTGGGTCACCTGATGGTAAGTGATTGCCCATGGACAACTGCAACACCAGAGGTGTCACAGGAGCGTTGCCGGCCTTTTATTTTTCTCTCCCCAGAGGGGAGAGGGAGATGGGCCTCCGGCTCTCTCACTCACCGAACGAAGCATAGCAGCGGTAAAGCTACTACTCAAACGTCGATTTTCTGTGAGAGTGTGGTACTTCCCCGGACGAGCCGGCCCATTCATGCTACTAGCAAAAGTGATTTTCGCCGGTAGCGAGGCTCTACCACAACTAGATCTATTTTTAATTTTTTCATACTTTTAAAATGGACTTCCCCAACCAACTTTAAAAGGTTATTTAGCGTGGTAAACGAATCGATATCAAATTGAAAGTATACTTTTATAGTCTTTTAAGACATATTTTAATATAATATGAAACATTTTTAAGAATCTGAAGACCCAGATATCGTGCCTTTAAGGCGCTCCTATAGTAACACTAGCGCCACCCAGCAATTAATTCTTTTAATCCCAAATGGAGTTTAATTAGAGAGAGAGAGATAATATAGGTACATATTAATTAAACTAGAATAAACTATAGTAACATATTAAATAATTATGAAAAATCAACCTAAAACTTTAACCAAAAAAGAATCGTTACAATATCTAATATATATTATTAAAAAGAGTCCCTTTAGGCAAGGTTCCGAAGATACTGGCAGCGTTCCCTAAATTATATCGAATTTTAAAAATCCAACAAGTATGTATCTATTAAATTACTTCTAGTATTTTTGTATTCATTTTCACTAATATTCGTTTGATAAAATAAGAGAAAAACAGGTTAACGCCAAAAGTGGCCACTTTTGGCGTTAACCGACTTTCCTCTTTAAATGTGGCACTAGTAAATTACTTGTAATATACAAAAAATACTATAAGTAATAGGGAGTATGCACGTAATTTTTTTATTTGCTTAGTATAATCCCTAATAACCACAGTAAAAAAATATGAACGAACTTTTAAAATATCTTAATGTGAAACTTTAAAGTTTAAATTAGAAAGAGAAGTCCGATATGGACTAGTGACGTCATAGTCTATGTTATGCATACATTTGCCATACAAAATAGTGTTTTCGCGAGTGAGATAGACATATTTTTGTAAAATTATTTTATCTCGTTCGTTTTTCAACCAAATTTTATTTTGTTTTCACCTTCAATACTTTACTATTGAATATTTTTGGATAAACTGGTAAGATAACAGATATTTTTTTTATGCATATGCCCTATTTAGAAGTTTTGTAATTGTTAGATTTTTAAAATTCGAATTAATTTATGATTTAAGGAATTTAATTGCTGGGTGGCGCTAGTCCTAATCCTAACTAATCGTAATCCTATCCTAATCCTAACTAATATTATAAATGCGAAAGTGAGTTTGTTTGTTTATTTGTTTGTTTGTTACGCTTTCACGCCGAATCTACTGAACCGATCATCATGAAATTTTGCATACACATAGGTTGGCCGAGAAGGACATAGGCTATATACCACGCGGGCGAAGCCGCGGGTAACAGCTAGTGTTACTATAAGAGCGCCTTAATTTTCTTCTTTACAGTGCCACCTCAGTCTTGTAATACTACGTGTAACCCGTGCGGGTGTGTGCAGCGGAGTGTGGAGGGTGTGTGTGCGTGCGACGTCACGGCGCCTGGTGTCAGCAACGGGAGCAATGGTGAAGCTATCTCATACGAAGAGCAAGTGAGTAAAAAATAGTTGCGTTATTTCTTGAATGGATGAATGAATGAACTCTTTATTGCACCAATTTAAAGTGAAATCAAATAAAAAGCAATAATGAGCAGGTACAGTACTACCACTTTAATAAGTTACATCGGCATTGTCCGATGGCGCAGAATAGCGCAACCTACTGCCGAGTCAAGCCGAATGAAAACATCAATCAAATAACAAACTTATTGCTACAAAATAAGATTTGAAATCCAAAAATAACAGGACTATCTCGCTCGCAATACTCGTCGTCATTCACTGCCGAGTGGTCGAGACGCCGCATTGCGCGTACACATCATTGACGAGCTCCGTGGCGCAGCGGTCATTACGCCGGCCTGCGACACGGATGGTCCCGGGTTCGATCCCCGGTCAGGTCAAGATGGAAAACGATCTTTTTCAGATTGACCTGGGTCTTGGATGTTTATCTTTATATGTATTTGTTATAAAATATAGTATCGTTGAGTTAGTATCCCATAACACAAGTCTCGAACTTACTTTGGGGCTAGCTCAATCTGTGTGATTTGTCCGTATATATTTATTTATTTATTTACATCAGCCAATAGCGGACGGGTACATCGGTGTAACGGTGGCAGTACTGTACAAAGGCGGACTTATCGCTTGAAGCTATTTCTCAGAAACTTAAAATAGGGGTTGGCACAGTGCAACGAAAAAAAATTCAATACATACTAAATATGATAATAGGGATGATATCGATTAACATCCAAGACCCAGGTCAATCTGAAAAACAGAATTTTTCGTCTAATCGGGAATTTTCACTCCGCAGCCGGTGCCAATCACCGACCCGGCACCGCCAGCGCCCTCGGCTCCCGACCGCAGCGTGAAGCGGTCCAACTCCCGGCCCAGTACCCCCACCAGGTTCACCTTTAGGAAACTCTTCGGCCGGCAGGCGACCATACCTTACTTGAACAAGGAAGACTCTAGTATTGTGAGTATTACTTTTTTTACATAGGTGGGCAAACGAGTCACCTGATGGTAAGTGATCGCCGCTGCCCATGGATACTATGTATCTATTACTTTTTATCATCATCATCATCATCTCAGCCCTAAGAAGCCCACTGCTGGACAAAGGCTTCCCCAAGGATTTCCAATAGAACCAGGACTGGAAGCGGCCTGCATCCAGAGCCTTCTTACAATACCTTATTTGAATAAAGAGGACTAGTATTGTGAGTTTAACTTTTTATTGCATTATACTTTCTATATATTTTTTTTTATTTATTTTATGGCAACAAACAGTCATTCAAACAAAATAACAATATAGAACTTATTTTCTAAAAAAGACCAACAGTGCCGAAAATTGTTTACATAACAAAACAAATACAGAGCGGTTCGAAACATGGCAGATTCAGTTCTTATAACCTTTTAGCGTTAGAGCATTTACATAAAAATGGAAAAAGGAATAAACAAAAACCTTCAGCCTGGTAAATAGGTAAATAAATTAACTTGAACTGGTAACTGTTTTGTATTGGTTAGACAATTGAGTTGTTAATTTTCGTTTTATACTATTAATCGACTCAAGAAAAACATCAATGTTTACAAAATCTTTGTTATAAGAGGACGTGGAACGATGTATGAATGTATTACGAGTATAATTTTTCTGTAAATTTATACATTATACATTCTACTTTCCTTGGTCTCTCCCTACCCCATGGGAAAGAGGCGTGATAGTATGTATGTATGTATGTATACTTTCTATAAAGTATAAAAAACTAGATGCAAAATCAAAATCAAAACGTTTATTCAGAAAATAGGCCTTTGCAGGCACTTTTTCACGTCATATCATATTTAAAATTATCTTATTAGATAATATGTATTTATTAATTGTTCAAAAGCTACAGACTACTAGCGTTTCGGAACCGACCACTGCAGAGAAGAAACGCCGAAAGAAACTCTTATCAACAGTTTTGGTCGCCTACTCGCCTGAAGGGCTTTATATAATTACGAATATTTATTCCTTATTGTCTTTTTCTTTCTTTTCTTTTTTCTTTCTTTTCTTTTTTCTTTCTTTTCTTTTTTCTTTCTTTTCTTTTTTCTTTCTTTTTTCTGTTTTCATGTTACAATTTCAATATACATAGATTTATTATTTTTGGAACATGTTTATGTTAACGATCGAGTGTGCAAAGATAATAAACAACATATGATACTTAAAGTAGTCTCAAAGAGGCCGAGCAGACCAGTCCCCCCTGACAGCACCCGTTCACGAGTTTACGTGTGGATCAGCCATCGCTGAACTCAACCGTATTAGAGGGAACTCAACGACCCGACACACAACGCCGCCACCAGGTTGCACAGTTACATACAAAAATTGGTGCGAGTCCGACTCGCGCATAAAGGGCGTACCATTATGATAAGACTATCGAGCAAAAGCAGGAAAAAATCATGTTCTTTGTATAGGATTAATTTTAAATTTTATTTTAATTTAATTATTTATTTTAAAGTTATATAAAATATGAATATATTCTATGAATATTTCAAGAGCTTACCTGTTGCCGTTATTTATATCGAGCAAAAAATTAAAAAAAAAATCACATTTCTTGTATGGAATAAAGAGAGTATCATCATCATCAGGTCTTGAGGATCAACACGAGGAGCCCGATGGTCCAGTGGGTGTGAGCTCTATGAGCGCTTACGTATGTTAAGCAACCCCTGGTGCAGTCCCTACTTGGATGGGTGACCGCAAGTGGCATATAAATATCTGGAGTTCCTCCGTGCTTCGGAAGGCACGTTAAGCCGTTGGTCCCGGCTGTCATCGTTGATGGCAGTCGTTAAGCTATGTCAGATGCCTTAAGCCAGCTTGAAAAATCTGACACCAGTGTTGGCCACTTACACATACGAAAAACAAACAATCAGGTCTTTTTTAGTCTCCACTGGAGGAGCACGACCCTCTCTGTACTACCACAGCAACATATTAGCCAGAGTAGTCAGAGGATTTGGCCTACACTCTCCACGCCGGCCAGTTGGGTTGAAGATTTCTCTTTGATGTTTATTATCTTTGTTTAGCTTGTGTTTCCTAAGTCGCCTTTTACGACATCCACGGGAAGACTTGGAGTGGCCCTATTCTACTCTGCCGGGAACCACACAAGTCTTCCCGTGGATGTCGTAGAAGGCGACTTAGGAAACACAAGCTAAACAAAGCTTACCAACATTAAAAAGACCTCTCCAACCCGTCTGGCCAGCGTGGAGAGTGTAGGCCAAATCCTCTGACTACTCTGGCTAATATGTTGCTGTGGTAGTGCAGAGAGGGTCGTGCTCCTGCAGTGGAGACTAGAAAGGACCTGATGGAAACGCCATAAAACTGTATTAAAATTACCTAATATTATAATTTTTTGTTTGTTTGTTTGACAGACACAAGAGGAAACAGAAAAAGGGAAAGCCCCCACCGGCGAGCCAGCCAATGAAGGGTGCCGCATCACTTGAACTATAATGTTATTTAAATTTTGAAAAGGGTTAAGAATTCGAAATACATTTTACTCTCGATGGACATATCATTAAATTCGTATTTTAAAAAAATTAGGCAGGGAAAAAAAATTCGCACCACCCATTTTTGATTTTTCTGTTTGGGCCAATGGTTGACTGGTATGAATGCCATATGGCGTTAAGTCATCCATTTGTACAGTTATTTAGGACTTGAACCGGCAGTCGTTACATTCGTGTCACAGGCAGGCGTTTTGACCGCTACGCCACGAGCTTGTCAACAATGTCCATAGGCAGTAAAATGTAAATTTTCGATTTTTTTTAAAATAAAACTAACGTGAGATATAGAAAATACTATAAAACGTAACAACGGGTTACTCACGTAACCGGCACTAACTGACACAGTGCGGATTAAAATAAATAAATATATACGGACAAATCACACAGATTGAGCTAGCCCCAAAGTAAGTTCGAGACTTGCGAGTAGATGAATATTAGGGGACCTGGATCCAACCATTCAGTTGGATCCAGTTCCCCTAATATTCACTTTTCAACCTCATTTATCTATTTAGCTAGATATCAGTTCAAGCTGATTTCATACTGAATATTTACACTTCACTCCATTTAATCCGATCAACCTCGCTTGTCTCATCATCTAGCGATCAGTTCAAGCTAATTATAAGCAACATCACTAACCTTATTATATGTTTTTTGTTTTAGCCTTTGATGATCAAGTAGAGATCGAGTTGGTAGTTTTTTAAACAGACAGACGTGCTGCACTTGCTGCACGCGCTTTCGGTCTTCATAGCTCCACTGGATTAGAACTACCCTAACGATAGATGGATCGAATTGTTTATGTATAATTCTAAATGATTGATTATTTTCCTATTAAGAGGTATTCATAGAGAATCGTATTGCATATCATTCATAATTTTGACTTTGTGAAAGCTTCTTTTCCACTATAATTACATCATCAACACTTCATGCCATTGTAGCTTAATAATTTTCCAAATTCTTAGAGATTTCATCGTTACATAATATTAAATACTCGTAAATAACTATGAGAGTTTTCTATTTATAAAAAAATGTAATAGATAGGTAATCAAGAAATAATACACTTTGTGTTTGTCAATAATTTATCAAATATTTATTTTAATCATATCATGACTTTCCTTACACCATTTATACAAACAAGAAACATTCTTATATGCACATGTTTTGCTATGGTATATACAAGTTTGACTATTTGAGTAATATTTATCATACAATGTTTCAAAATTAGGACATTTGAGCTTTTCTAAATTATACACTTTATTTGTATTAAGTATATCTTTTAACCACAACACCTTTTCAGCCCCTTTTGTATAAATATTTTTATCTTTTAAAAAATTTTGAATACTGTATTTGTAGTTTATATACGGCACAAACCCTTCATTCCATAAAATTCCTCTATTTTTTTCTATCCATGCTACTTGCGATCGTTCTTTTTGCGTTAAATAATAAAACGGATATGGAGGTTTTATTAACAATATCATTATATTTGTCTTTGATATAAGTGCTATTTCTTTAGGTATGAATTGATTTTCTTCGTTCTTGAAGCCTTGGACATCAACGATTACATTCATGATATCTTTCTTACAATGCTGCTTAGAGGTTTATACTCGAAAAGACGGTCGTTTATGATTAGACAATAGCCCGCTGTATCTTCAGGTATATCTTTCGAAGATTCAATTTCTAAGCGCACATCAACTGGTCCGCTTTTTAGAGAATCGTTTTGTCTTGAACAATCGATAATAAAAAGCGGAGCTTTTTCTTTGAATGTTAACAAATCAAGCAGGGGGTCTATACCAAATCCATAATAAGACTGACGAAAATTAGCATACATTTCATATAATATACTATATTTTTCTTCGCTAAATTTCAAATTAAGTGATTCATATGGAAAGTATTGGGAATTTAAAAACAATTTTACATTGGTTACATTACAGTGATCAAAGACAGAAGAACTATTGTTTGATATATTTTTTCTATTAGTTTGCATTCCAAATATAATAAACCTTGGTTTTTCCAACTGAGAAGCTGTTTTGACAGACCATGAATGTTTTGTTGTTTTAGGTAATAAGGGATATTCATACAAATCCCAATTCCTAAATGCTAATTGAATAGGACGATCTTTTTCTAAGTGTTTCAATAGTAAGAGTCTTTGACGGTCAGAAACTTTGATGTGAGGTACTCGCCATTGAACCTTCTGTATGTCTATATCGATATTATCAGATATATCTGTAGTCACACAATTTACACCAGAGCTACTTCTGTGTAATATAAGTTCATGTCTACAGTTAATAATGATCTTATTATAATCTTCAGCAAATCCTAATACTCTATTTAACGGAAGAATAATACTAAAATATCCATTTGTATGCTTTTTCCCATTTAATTTCCAACCCCACACTTCAGCAGCTCTGTTTTCTCCTTCATTCATTGACACGTAGGATTTTATTGTAGAAGTAATACCAGCGTTCTTAATACGATCAATTTCAATTCCATTCAATTCGTATCTAATATCTTGAAATAAAAATGCGATCGCATTGTTTATGAAATTTACTTCCTTCTTAATTATTTTTCCAGTAGCATCTTTGTTGCTTATTTTCACGTAACCTTCTATGTAAATAGAGCTGGCAGACGGTAAGACATACACATCTTGTTGATGAATAGGTATTCTAATTTCATCATTATCATGAAAGCTATTATTATAAGGATTGTAACTATGTATTTCATAACTTTGAATTGAATCATCGTGTTGTGGTAAATCTGTTATTTGTAGCATTTTTTTATAATTTAAATCCAAGAGCGTGAAGAAATTTTTTATTGTTTGCTGTAATAATTTGTTTTACACCAGAGCGTCTCTCTCGCAGTCGTCTTCTTTCTTTCGATACAGGAAGCGTAATGTTATTTTTCTTGGCATGGACAGATGTTTTATTAAAAACTAGCATAATTATTCCACGATTATTTCTTTTCTTCATAAAATCTTATTTATTACGTAAACATTCATGAAATATTTTTTAATATATTTAATTATTTAAAACGACACTATTTACTTCTACTAAATATCATTGCAGACTAAGTACAAAAAATAGGTTTGTTTACTTTTATATCGCTACGTTATAGGATTTCCAAAAAGATTCGAGAAAGTTTAAACATAAATGTCCGCAATTGTATAAATGATTTCCTTGTACATTATCGTAGTTGTACCGAATATTTTCTCCTAGATATTTTACAAATTCAGTTGGTGGTTTTAAATTTCCATAACTATCAAAGTATTCAATATAATCATTAATTTTCGCATAGGCTACCCAATGAGTACCAGTGTTGTTAGAACTATCTAAATTAATTACTCCACATTCCATTCGACGTGGTTTCTGTGGAAGTTCATCTCTCATAAATACACCACGGAAAAACGGAATATTTTTTGAGTGATCCATTATATCAATGTTAGTTAAAGCTCTTCTAGGTAGCCGAGTAATTAGTTTTTTGGTTTGGTTACATAAATTCCTAAACCATCTTTGTACGGCTTGAGGTGTAATCCTTTTCCAACACAAAGTGTTTTAGTAAGTAATGGATACTTCTTTTCATCTTTCATTATGGATAAACGTTTTTTAGCATATTTATAGTCCTTTATAGCTTTAGTTATTCCGGCCACACCACCAGTAATACTTCCAACGGCAGATAGACCAGCAAATATGGGGATCAAAGGAAGAAAACCACCAGTTTTAGGTACAGGTATAACTCTTGGTAACTTCACAGGTAAGTCCGATGCTAATTCTTGTGCTGCGGCATAAGCCAATTCCGTTAACATTTTTTTACATTTAGGTTTTAGGTTACTGATGTGACGTCGTGCATGTCTAACGATATTTTGAAAAGTTTTTTTTATTCCTGCTCCAGAGGCTGTCTTTTTTAATTTTGAGTTTTCATTTTTGACTTTTTTATTTTCACCTTTAAGTAGAATATGAGCTCGTTTTTTAGCCATAGTGCTAGTAGTGTTTACTTAATAACGATCAAAACACGAATGACTTGAAACAATTAAAAGGATTGTTTAAATAATAAATCTTTATTAACTTTACAGTATATTCGTTTTATCTATCCAGCTGTTTTCACTCACTGGTAGCCCCAACCACTTAACATATACTTTGTTCCCTTTAGTCTTCAAAACTTTTTCCACGAGGTATATGTTAGAGTGTTTAGTTTTTTGAATTTCTTGAGGATAAAAGGCTCCCAAAATTGGTCTTAATCGAGCATCTTGCAATAAATAAGTTGTAGGTTTGGTATTCTGTACTTTTCTAATCTTAAATATTTCAGTAGACCAATTAGGTGTAAATCCTTTTTCAAAACATCCTTTATGTTTGCTAATTCTTACATAGTCTCCAGTTTTAAATCTTTTACATGTTATTTTTCTTTTGTTTTTAGAGAAATAACATCTTTGTAATATAGATTTTTCATTATTTTGATTAACAGAAGCAGGATCTTGTCCAATTGTGCTATGACGTGAATGATTATATTCGTACAGTTTATTAGCAAGCGTTCCATCAATCCATTTATAATTACCTTTTAAACTAAATTCTTTATACAATTTGTTCTTTATTGTTCTTATTAGTCTTTCAACTATCGATGCTTTTTTAGTAGAGTAAGTCGAGTAATGATTAATTTTATATTTATCAGTAATACTTTTAAATTTATCGTTATAAAATTCGGTTCCCTTGTCTGTTTGCAAATTAGTAGGTATTCTTCCATTTTTTAATACAGTCAAAAATGATATTGATACTAATTCTTTATTTTTTTGTTTAAGTGGAACAGCCCACGCGTATTTTGAAAAACAATCAATTACCAATAATATATATCTGTAGCCATTGTTTACTGACGACATTGCTTGCATATCTATTAAATCTGCTTGCCAAAGATCATCTACGCCCTTAAGGATGACACTCCTTCTCGGAAAGTTGACGCGCGCATATTTATGAATTTCGTTTACAATATCTGCTTTGCTCATAATTTTGCACTCAATATGTCTTTATAGGTTAACAGTATATTGAAAACTGAAGAGATCTGATAGAACATCAGTTTTTATTCTTTAATGATACCAGCTTCCTTTAATTCCTCAATTATTGATACAATTTCGTTATCATGATTACTGTTTCCTGCACTTTTTGATGCGATGAGGAGTTTTAATCTTTCAATTAATTCATTAGGATCATCCCAATAAATGTAGTCAGTATTCTTTTTATATGTTTTTTTTAGTTTAGGTAATGAGCCACCAATTTTTGTTTCTATGGTTTTTCCAGGAAATAGTGGTTTGATTATTTGACAGTATTTGATGCTCTTATCACCTTTTATTTGACCGCTAGGGTTATAGTCACGTTTATGTACACTACTTATATCAAGAATGTCTTTGTAAGTTATTTTATCACTATCAGTTACTAACTTAAGATTAGGTTTATTACGTATTAACAGTTCTTTTAACCCAGGAGTCAAGTCATATTGATTTTCGTTTATTCTGAGAACATATGACTTTTCATTTTTATTTGAAACATTTTCTTTAGCAGAAAAGCGAACTTTAGTATTTCCTATCATTAGTATTTTGTTTTCACTGCGAACTCCAAATGGAACGTTTAAATCATTGTATATTTCCATCATATCTTCTTTTTTGAGGGAAATAAGTGTATCATCTTTTTTTTCTAGAGGTGTTTTCTCATCATCAGAATAATACTCTGAATCATTATTATCATTATTATCATCATTAGAAGTTGATTTAATGGAATTCTTGAAATCTTCATAATCATTAGATGACTTAAACTCTTCACTTGTATTTTTCGTGTTCATGATAAAATCATCAATTGTATCATCAATAGTATCATTCATATAAACATTTTTTGAAGTATTCATATTAAAATGATTATTTTTATCTTTAACTATTGTTTCTATCGAATCAAGAATAGGTTTAAATATTTTTTTTGATTTTACACAGACTGCATCTTCCTCATCCTGAATTTTTCTTATTTTATGTTTAATATTATTTACTGATTTAATAACTTGTTCTTTTAAATCCATTTTTTTTCTTTAATACAAGTGTTACATTGAACTTAATATATCAGTATGAAATATTTTTGCTCTATCATAGCTATATATAATTTTTAAAGGTGTACAAACTTATCAAATCCCCACCTATAACGTCCTCTATCTAATGAACATTCTTTACTAATAACTAAGAAATTATGATTATATTTCCAAATAAGAGAGCAGAGCTGTTTAAATTTTACCCAATGCATATCTGTATTGACATGTTCATTGTATATGTGTTTTAAATTAGTATCATCTTGTTTAAAAATAATAAGAAAGTTAGCGTTATCTCGAATCAATTGTTTAGGTATTTTTGAATAAGTTTGAGATAAATAGAAACAATCTATTTGTCTATGCCTTCCCATAGCGAAGTAATTTCTTATATTTATTTGATTTTCACATACAACATCATCAAAAACAATAATTGAATTGGGAGCAGCATCATTCGGATGAATTACTTCTTGATTATCATTAAAAATAAATAAATTCGCATTCGGAATTCTAGCAAATACTTCATTTAAAAATATGTACTTTGACTGAAAAGCTGTTTTTGAATATAAATAAATATTTTTGAATTTGAGTCCATTTTCATGTAACAATAAATTAAGCATAATGTTGGTTTTACCACAGTTTGATGGACCACATATTATACAACGTATAGTATTGGGTAAAAGAGTACTATGTTTTATAATTTGTGTATTATTTTTAACCTTTATATTTTCGACTTCTAAAGTTTGAGTTTGCTTGATGAATTTCATTTTTGAAATGAAGGACACTAACAGTTTGTCAGTTTATATACTCTGCTATAGGTAGGTGAGTCAAGGATTTAAATAAAAGAAGTAAATGTGCTTACTATGTATTTATTCATTGAGAAATTTATAAACATATCATATCATACAGGTAAAATAAGAAATATTCTTTAACATAATTACAAAAACAAAAATCATTAAGAATTATTCATATCTTTACACATAATCAAAAAATATACGTCATAGATTTTGAATAGCAAATATTCTTCAAAATAATCATTACTTACTTATTACTAATGTTATTTATTAAACCTTTGATGCTTTACATAGAATATCATATAATTATTCCATAAACATAGAATGGTAATGACCCCAAGGTATTGTATGAATATGGTCTTGCAGTACTTGAACTTTATCATCGTTTCCATCCAAAACTTTTTTATTAACTTGTTGAGAGAATATAACATGTTTTATAGATTTGATCATATTCATTTTACTGCTGAATACTTCATCCGTTATTAAAACTTTGTTGTAATCATTCAATTCCAGATTATTTGAAATCATCTTGGTCACTCCCTTTGCTTTTTTTATTTTTGTTTTAATACTATTAATGAAGTATAGTTTAGCACGCAAACCGATAAATTCTATAATTAAGTCATCACCCAATTCAAGTTTCCATAGTCCAGGAGTTTTTGCATTGATTTGAGGTATACGAAAAATATTGTCTTTTTTAAAATTACTAGTATCGTACTGGTAAATGTCTTGACACATGTCTTGATAAAAATCATCTGTGTATATTAAATATAATAAGCTATCGGTGTCGGTGTAGCATAGTTTAGCATTATTTGCATACTTTTTCTTTATAAAGTTATAGTGAAATTGGTATAAATGTTGCTTTGCATATTCTAAAACTGAGAAACCAATATAAATCGGTCTATCTAAAACTATTTTCTCAGGATACAATTCTATCGCTACAAAGTTTTCTGAAAATATTGCTATACTTTTTAAGTTAGGTTTTGCTATTAATTTTTCAGCACCAATTTCTTTATTTGTTTTATTATTATCATCTCTCCATTTAGAAATTAATTTAACATTAGCCTGTTTACGCTTATTTTCGATAGTTTTACCAAATATTGCATTGTTAAGTAACTTAAAAAAATCTTTTTCGAATGCTGTTTTAGAATTTTGACGAAGGTTGGTGTTGAGATCAATATATTCTTTCAAAAAACGCTCCTGTCTAAATCTTAGAATACGGTGAACTTTTTTTAAAATTAAACCATTTCTTAAACACTCCTTAAGATGAACGTAATGAATTATGTAGTTTTGTTTATCGTAAAGATTTGCAATTAATTTTTCTGTTTTTCCATATGGTGGTACAATTCTTTCAACGGCAAATGGTAAATCTTTATGTTTATTATGTAAATAATCTGGATAACTCAAGTCCACTTCCAGAATATATCCATAATCATTCTCATCAGGAACAGCCATTACATCAATTTTTTTTAATTCATCGTGAGTCAGCAGTTTAAACTCACCAATAGGCAGTTTTCTCATCATCGCATAGCCATATAGATTATTACAATCGAGATATATTAAGTAACTGCTTGGTTCAGAATCATTAAAATGTGGTAAGTATTTATTATTTGCTTTAGCATGACGAAGTGAGCACTGTGCTAATCCACCACGTATCCCTTTTTCTAACAACTCATAAATTTCTAAGTCGCTTATTAGCTCAAGTTCAACACCAGTATATAGTAGCATCGCATCCCAGCTTAAACTCGCTGCACTGACGTAATAACTTGGATCCAAGTGATAAAAATGCAAACTTGTTTTTCTAAATTTTTCAAATATATCGCAAAGTAAAAGCACATCGTTCTTTAAATATAAATCCGTGTATTCAGCAAGAGATTTGATTTCAAATATTTCCCAGACTTTTTGAGCATGTAAATAATCGTCATCAGTTATAGATTCATCACGCAACATATTGTAAAAATTTTCTTTGGTAGGTAATTGAGTTTCATGAAATTTTGACCAGGAGTCCATGTAGTCATAAGGATAAACACCTTTTTTTCGTAGCAAATCAAATTTAGATTTTTCAGGAAATTCTCTTGATAAACATAAGAAATCACTTTCAGATAAACTTTTACTTAAAGCATTCAGGCTAGAACTAAGGAATTGGTATGAATCGATAAATTTTATTTGAATAGGAAAATTTATGCGTTCGGTTTTTATTACTTTGGTAAACGTAAGGTACTTTTCTTTTGTTTTCGGTATTAATTTAATTACACCCTCATATTTTGCCAACTCTTCAATAAATAAATGTGAATCATATCCTGATAAATTATGAAACACCACAGGAATGAATGGACAAACTCTATACATCAAGTTACAGTGAGAGTGTGCCGCACCTCGGTATTCAGAAGTAATATGATCATGATCTCGGATTTTATCATTAAGTAATAACTTTTTACATATATGACATAAAGTAGCTTCTTGGTATTCTGATTCCTGCTCTGCTGTCAATGCACTCATCGTCTTTTTATTACTTAAAATTTTGTGTAAACGTTTAGTATCTTTTATTATCTTTTTAACAAACATTTGTACACAATCTTCACCTCTATACGATACATATTTATTTAAGTTTTCGTCATGTGAACAACAAATATAATATGCGAAACATGACGGCTTGTGAACTCTTAGACTTTCGGTTCTTGCTGAATTATGAGCAAGTTTATCACACTCCATCAATAAACATTCAAAATCAGCATAAATAATAAAATTAATTTTTTGTTGTCTATCATAATTCTTAAATGTTAATATAGTATTCTTTTCAGGCAAAATAGACAAAATTTGAGAACAGTTATGAGTCTTATACCTTTTTTCTGTACTAAAGAATTGTAAACATGTTTCACAAAAATAAACTTTACCTTTAGAACGAGTGACTTGGGGTCGTACTAAACGTATAAGGTTTTTTATTAAACAATAATGACTTCGACTTTTGTTTTCTATGTATAATAAATTAAAATGATTATTTTTTCTTTGTTTCGTTGCATAAAGCGGACCAGTCACAATACTATTTCGCAAACCATATATGTTAATGCTAATGGTAGGATTATCTTTTTCAAAATATCTTATATCTTTATGTGAAGGAGGAAATGTCATTCTTTCAGTATTTAAAACAGTAGAAAAGTGAGGATATGAACTAACTTTGCATACATTTTTTCTAGCAGGGTACAATCCAGCCATTATGCTCCATAGAAAACAGTAATTGTCTTTATTTTTTATGTTTACACAACTCTTAGCATTTTTGATTGCTGATGGAAGTTCCAGATAAAATCCACCTTTCATTGGAGAATATTTATTTACATTCATTTCAATATGACTCAATGAAATAAAAGTCCATCCGGATTGACAATGCTGAAATTCAGTTAATTTTTCATTTAATATATTCATTACATTCTTAATTAATTCATTTAAATCAGTGTTCTTATATATTATATTGTATTTGGTATTAAATGACTTTAATTGACGTTCTTCAGATTTTGCTAACATAAAATATGCAAATAATTCAAAATTCAATTTAATACAATCATGTTTACTCAATGAAATATTCATTAAATTTATTATCTTTGTTTGGTTGTCACTCAGGAACGCCTCTAATCCGAGGTACTCGTCTTCCTGAGTAACATTCAATCTATATGTAATTATTCTATTCTTGAATGCAGTCGCAACAATATTAACATTTGCGAACTGCGTATTCAATAATGAATTAGCTTTATGTATATTCGTTCTTGTATGATATGGATACTGATTTTCATGTATTAATATTTTGCATTTGTCACAGTTTATCAATTTTCGAGATCTTGGGGCATCTTTGAGGAGGACAGCTGTAAAAAAAAAGACAAGTACCTTTGCATAATATAAAATGTTTATTATAAATTGTATTACATTGCTAATACAAATATTATTACTCTATTATCTTAATGAAAATATAGTATGAGCTCTATGACAAAAAGAAAGTACTTTATAATGACATCCTAAGAGTTGAAGAAAAATGTGTTTAAAATATTTCATAGAACTCCTCCTATATTTTACCAATGTTAACAAAATATAAACGGGTATAAGAATTTTCAATAATTATTAATTTTTTAAGGAATACAAATTTAAATTCATTCGTAAGCTCCTAAAAGTGTAACGGGACAATTTTTAAAATCTTTTCTAATTAACTTTTCAAATTCTTTGATGGGGCGCCATGATTCTTCGTCTACATCTATCTTACTTTTTATAGTAGTTATAGCATGGCGCCATCTATTAATCGGCATAACTTTCTTTATTTCTTCCGTCTCATAAATTTTTAATTCTATATAATATTTTCCCTCTTTCACTTCATTCATTTGACGAGCGTACCCCTTCGGTAACCTTTTTGAAAAATAGGAGTGAATGGGAGGTATATTACCGCTCTTGATCGGCTTCGTCTGCTGCTCCTCATCACTGTCTGCGCCGAACAGCTCCTGTGCGGTGAGTCGAGGCGGTTGCTGGCACGGAGTGACGACTGTCTTTGATTTCTTTGCTTTGACATCATCGTTTGACTTGCTCGAACTGCGACGTTTACTGCCGCTTTTCGCCACCGGTTTTGACTCCGCTTCAGAGTCATCACTCGAAAGGAAGAGGTCCTGGGCGAGCATCTTCGACCTGAGAACAAAGGATAAACAATAACATTATCTAACTGAACTGAATTAGTACTTCATTAGTTACATTTGAATTAAAAAAAAACTTGCTTGGCTTAAATTTTCTAAGTCACCTCTCGATATGCTCATATATCCTCGCATAAAATAGATGAATACATATGTAAGTTAAAAAGATGTAACTTTTGATACTTACATTTTTTTTTGGTGCACTGCGCCTGAATTCCTTTTGTCTTGTTTCCCTCAGGATTGGAAGTGATCTACGACTTGGATCAACATCGGGCGCGCTTAAATATCAAAAAATCACGTGGATTCATTCCTAATTAGTACTAAAGTACAGGTGACCAACATGCACATCTTGCATATTTTCTAAAATCATACACACAGACTTGACGCATGATAACTTTTATATGGCTGCAGTTACATTGCAGCGTTTTTTTTTTTGTTGTTGTGTGGAACCGACACATAAACTATTATAGCATCTCTTTACATTGAACATAGTTTCTGACTTACATTTATATTTGTAAAGCAAGTCCCGACTACACTTGAGTTTACATTATACACCGAAACCTGTCTCATGAATCACTCTATCCATTGGTAAAAACCGCATGAAAATCCATGCGCTCGTTTTTGAGTGTATCGCAACAGACATACAGATAGACGTAATAGAAAACTTGATTTTATAATATGTAGAGAATTTGCTCATTTGCCTTCGAGCGTGTCCGCGACGGTTAAACTGCTAATGAAACAAAGGCCTTACAAAGATCATCGTAGATATGGATACAATTGATGCATCAGCTATTCTATAATAGGTGTTGTCTTCATGGTGGTATTTGAGTAATCGATTTTGTACCAATGTATTATGTCCCCAAAATAAAAAAAATATTAATTGAGCTCTTTACAGCACAAAATAAATAAAACGAAATTTGATTGTTTGTAAAGTAAATCCTACTAATATTAGGTATAAATGCGAAAGTTTGGATGTTTGTATGCATATTGTAAGTATGAATGTTTGTTTCTCAATCAAACATAACGGTAACTTGATAGAACCACTCCAAGTCTTCCCATGAACTTAGGATACACAAGCTAAACAAAGCTTACAAACATCAGTGCGTCCTCTCCAACCTGTCTAGCCAGCGTGGAGAGTGTAGACCAAATCCTCTGGCTCCTCAGTCAAGTATGGCTCGGGGTGTGCTCCTGCAGTGGAGACTAAAAGCCCTGTTATGATGATACGCTAACTTAACACATAGGCTACTTTTACATGAGCGAAATCATAGTCAAAAAGCTTGTAAAAAACAAATTATCATTAAAATATCGACAATTTTGAATCTATTAATAACCTAACATTAAAACATGTAGATACATAGAACATGAATGTATGCGAAAATCATTACCGCGCTTCAATAGTCGGTTAAATATTAAAATGCGCACGTCAGTAATATTTAACTAATGCAAGCAAGATACAAAGGATTCTTGTATTTTGAACTTTATTGAATACAATTGTCTGTATATAAATAGGAGTCTGGTGTAAACAAAACGATTAGTATTTTTATAAGCAGAGCAATAGGAACATGTCGGTAAGTGGCTATTTTAATTTGATTTTTATTTCATATTCTTTTTCTCTAGTTTGATCAACTTGTAACTTTTACCTGTAATATTTCGAGAGTATAATCTGCATATAAACAAATCATTTATACATTTTCGCGTAAAGTTCTTAAAAGTAATATAATTTTTTTATGTTTCAGTACAACAACGGTGTCAACAACTCGAGGTACTCACCACTCTCGCCACCCCTCTCCGCGCCGCCGTTAGGAGGAGCAGCCTTCGGAAGAGTAATGAATTTAGAGTATGATGCACCGAACATCGAAGGCGACATTCAATATCAACAATTACTTAACAGACAAAAACAATTAGTGTCTAATGTTAAAATTACTACCAATGGAGTGAAACTTATTAGAATAGAAGTATATGATGCTAACCAATTCGATAATGCAGAAAAATCCATATGTCACTGCAATGCTGAAGTTTGTGGCCAGCATGTAGTGACGAATATTTTCAGTGATAATATTTACTCTCGAGTGAGGGAAATTATAAGGAATATTGAAAATAATGTTGCGACTTTGTAACTACGATTGTATAATTAAGATGTTTAGACCTGTGTAAAGTATTTAATCAACATAATTGTAAGATAATATAAAATATAAACATTATGATTCAAGCTCGTTGTTTTATTTTACACCTCACACACTGTCATCAAAGTCGTAGTTTCTAAATCATCTCCAGAGCCTCTGACGTGGTCAGACCATCATGTGTCAAACGGAAGTAGCACCTTAAACATGCATTCTGAAGCATGAAATCATCTTATTGTTAGACAATCAAGTGATTGAGGCTCGCAATGTCCTAGCCAAACTAGAAACAACTTTACGAAGTATGTTCCCCCGCGGGAATCGAACCCACGACCACCAAGTCACAAGGCAGTCGCCTAAAATACTCGACCATGGAGGTAGTTGAATGATATTCTCTAAAATAACACAACCATCTTAAAGATAAAATGAAAAAAAAATATTTAAAAATATTTTATTCCTTACATAAATTACGACTAAATCCCTTGAGTAGATGCTTACTCCGAGAATTACAAATGATCAAACCGTTTTATGTGACCTAGTGTACACAATATATTTATCGGAAGCGAGTGGCGATCGAAAACTTAACATACCTACAAGTCATATTGTTATACAAACTTAATGTTATGTAGGATGAGTGTAATTTAAACCCGTAACCTTTCATTTACAAGACCTACCTTGCAACCACTCAATCACTATAGTTTATAATAGCATCGATCCATCAACTTTGTATATTATATTTGAGAATTTTTCTATCGATAGATATAATCTCTATGATATTAAGGAATACATTATAATAGTATTAAATCGCTTATCTTTCATCAAAATCATACAAAGTGGTGAAAGAAACGATAACGTAAATTGTTCTTTAAATAGATGTATCATAATCAAGTGCAAGAATATACTTTTGAAAAGTAAATATCGCTTTACCATTCATATCTTTCATAGTATCGCTTTTGAAAGAGAGAAACTTTAGCAGCGAATTCCGCGAATGGTAGGTAATCCTTCAATTGTAACACGTTTACAATATTTGGCTTGGAGCATTTTTAATGAGTCAAAGTGTATCTTATTAAGAGGTTGTAAGTACGAAAATTGCTGCGAATAATTGAATAATTATATTGGACGCAAAGTGACTACCTTTTATAACCTCGGTAATCAAAGGAATCCTGGCATTATGATTATGAATCATGCCTGAGCGATAAGTACCAGTTCATTTAGTAGATATATGAGACAGAATCTGTTCAGTAGGTAGTTGAAATGATAAACAAGTAGCGTTGCTAATTTACCAGTCGAAATCTTGTAATGTGAGGTTTCAGAAATCAAATCTGTTATTGAATAGATAGATAAAAAGTTGATATAGAATTTCTAAAGATGAAATTGAATGGAGTAACGAGTAGAGATTATGTATGAAATTAGTTTGAACTGATATGTAAATGAATAGATAAGTGAGGTTGAAAAGTGGGTATTAGGGGAACTGGATCCAACTGAATGGTTGGATCCAGGTCCCCTAATATCCATCTACTCTTGCGTTATGGGATAGTAACTCAACGATACTATATTTTATAATAGTTACTTATATACATAAATATCCAAGACCCAGGTCAATCTGAAACACATCATTTTACACGTTAACCTGACCGGGGTTCGAACCCGGGACCATCCGTGTCGCAGGCCGGGTGTTGACCGCTGCGCCACGGAGCCCCATAGAGAGTGAAATGTAAATTTTGAAGACGAAATGCAATTTTTTGATTAAAACTAACGTGAGATATAGACAATATTATAAAACGTAACAACGGGTAATTCACGTAAATAGTCAGCTATAGGCCGACATGTTTCACCTCATCCCAATCTGCTCTAAAGCCTAGTTCGCACACGGCTAGTATTTTAGTCGAACAGAGTTTTAAGTAACTCGCTGTGTCCGAACACCAACATTTTAGTCGAGAATATTAGTTTGTTTTGTTTTTCGAATGTGTAAGTGGCCAACACTGGTGTCAGATTTTTCAAGCTGCCTAAAGGCATCTGACATAGCTTAACGACTGCCATCAACGATGACAGCCGGGACCAACGGCTTAACGTACCTTCCGACAATATTAGTAAGGAATTTAGTCAAGCCGATAAAATCCTACTCTATTTTTAGCGAGTAGCGCCTCTCTCCACTGTCACTGCCTATTTGCTAATCCGCTCAACATGTCCGAACATGTCCTTTTAGTAGAGTTTTTAGTGGCTGTAAATATTTACTTGCGAATAGGGAATATGCATGAAAAAAATATGTGTTATCTTACCAGTTTCAAAAATGTATCCAAAAATATTTAATAGTAAAGTACTGAAAGTGAAAACAGAATAAAATTTGGTTGAAAAACGAACGAGATAAAGACCTAACCTATATAGGTACATAACCTCGCCCTAAGACCTCCGGATGAGGTTGAGACATGTCGGCCAGTAGTTGACTATTTACGTGAGTAACCCGTTGTTACGTATTTTAATATTGCAATAATATATTAAAAATGCTTTTGAATAAATGTACAGTTGAACTGTTGTGAATATGCAGAATTTATTATTGTTAATTTGTTGTTTGGTGGAGTTAAACTACCGTAAGATGACAATAACCAGCAGGTAAAAGACTTAGTAAGAATAATATAAAAAATTAAACAGACTTCAAAACTCTCTACCTCAAAAACTAGTGAGCCGATTTTGGTAAAACTTGCACTATTTTCTAATATAAAAATTTAACTTAAAAAAATATTTTGGCCATCTAACTTTTAATTTTTGAAATATGAACAAACAAACAGACAATTGTCTAATATAAAAATTTAACTTAAAAAAAATACTTTGGCCATCTAAATTTTAACTTTTGAAATATGAACAAACAAACTGACTAATGAATATTCATATACTCATAGAATTTGGCTTACATGTGAAATAATTATTACCTGACTAACATGGGTATACAAAAACTGTGCAATCTGACAATATTACATATGCATACATAAAGTATAGGCTGATCATGATGATGATGATGATACATAAAGAACAGGTCAAATTGATAACCTCTTGTTTTGAACTCAGTTAAAAGCTCAGTTTAAATAGAACGTTTGTGGCATTGTCATATTATGGTAGTTCAACTTAAGTTTCTTTTTAGTTTTATGCAATTTTTAACTAGATCTCAATATTAGTAATAAACACGATTCTAAATATTCGCCCGAAACATTACCCTCCTTCTGTCACAGTGGTAAAAAAGAATTTACTGTTACAATGCGGTTTTTGTATTCCAAATAAAAAGTTCGAGCAAGTAAAACCCGCATTGTAACAGTAAATTCTAGATTGATAGGCATCGACACCTGTCATCCGAGTTAGTAAATAGGGGGGCAGGAATCGAACTTTGTATGTCAGCCTGGTGTGATGATAACCACTAAGCTATGATAGTGAGACCTAAAGAATGCCTTAATGTATATGATGGATTTTATATTGTAAATATTGCTTGCTATGTCTATCTAATGTTCTTATACAGGGACTGTTTTATGCATAATAATAAAATTTCTGTTCAAATAACTCGTGTTTTATTTGGAGATTTGCAGTTATATAACCTTAAAAATAACAAAATGCATTATTTTATAAATAAAATATCCGACTACCTTTTTTGACAGTCTACGTCCATAATACTGATTTTTTGCCGACGTTACGTAGCCTATGACACTCCGGGGAAGACACCGGATATAATGGCTCGCATTTTAAAATCAGTCGAGTTTGGGCTACAAGGAGGCAATAATAAAAGAGACATAATCTGAATTCATGTCTATAGATTTGATACATATGTATTTATATATACTAATTTTAATTTACAAGTAAGCGGCACATACTGTGACGAATATGATAACCATCATCATCATCATCAGTTCTTTGATAGTCTACACTGCAGGAGCACGACCCTCTCTGTACAACCAGAGCCATAGGTATTAGTCAGAGGATTTGGCCTACACTCTCCACGCTGGCCAGACGGGTTGGAGAGGTCTCTTTGATGTTTATGAGCTTTGTATAGCTTGTGTTTCCTAAGTCGCCTACTACGACATCCACGGAAAGACTTGGAGTGGTCCTATTCTACTCTGCCGGGAACCACACGGCGCGGCGATGATAAACGAAACTAAGTTAATGCTATCTATTCATCATTTCGTGTAGGTGACACGGTCAGTCGACCATGCACACCCTGGTGTCAGAGTTCTTCGGAACCGCCTCTCGGCCTCTGACGTGGCTATCTATTGAAAACAACACAAGCTTCATCATCATGCTGGACATAGGCCTCCCCAATTGCACGCCATCGAGATCTTCTACATAAGCTTAACAAAGCTTATGAACATCAAAGAGACCTCTACAACCCGTCTGGCCAGCGTGGAGAGTGTAGGCTAAATCCTCTGACTGCTCTGGCTAATATATGGCACTGGTAGTACAGTGAGGGTCGTGCTCCTGCAGTGGAGACTTAAAAAGACCTGCTGATGTTGTATGGCCGTCCTTGCAAAGTCAGACAAAAACTACTATTCATACAAATATAACCTAACCGCTTTACAAACTAATAAAAAAATATAACTGTCACTCCATTTAGTTTTGTGGGTTTTGTGTCAGACTAAGTAGCTGTCAAAAGGCAGTTGGATATTTCCCTATTTCCCAAATATCTGCGAAAATCGCTTGCAGGCCTTAAGTACGGTTTGCTATGGTAGTGTCTTGGGCTAGTTCAGTCCGGTTGTGAGAAGCGGCATACATGTCAGGATGCGATAACAGGGATATTCTTGAAGTGGCGTAAGTACCTTTTAATGTTTGGTAGAGTTGCGGCCTGAAGGGGTGGAAATGCGGACAATGACCCCACTGAGACGCTATTGGTGAACTGTATTAACCATTGAAACAAAAAAGAAAATTCGTTTATTTGGTATCAAACACAAGAATAATCCTTAACTAGAAAGTATGAATGAACACAAATTAAAGAGATGTTACTCTTATTATAATACCAAAAAGATCTCCGCTCAGCCTAATTGTTGTTCCATTTGTATCTAAATCACTGAATAAAGATTTTTCAGTTCTATTCTCTTCTATTCTATTTTGACTATTTCCGTCTGCCCTTAATGGGATAGTAATACTTATCTCGAAAAAGAGGAAAACCCTTTGTAATGAGAGTGATATTACTGTGATATGGGGACGCATATCTACCTATTACAACAGTTTTTTTCTTCAAAATCGGGGCGTACGATCCTAAAGCCAACCATTCCAAAGAAATTGGAGCTCGCGAATATTTATTTCAATATCTCGTAAACTACTGAACCGATTTTGATGTTATTTGAAGTTGATGATTGTACTATATACCTACGATGTAATCAATGTATAACAAAAATAACTCTTAATAAAAATAACGAGTCAATCATACAGAAATCGCGATGCATCTTGGAGTGACGATCAAAATTACTCTACACGGTAAGTTATTGTCAAAAGTATGCAGGTCATTGTCCGCTTTTCCCTCTGCCAGGAACGGACTATAATTGTGGAATCTAGATAAATCCTGAACACGATGCGAGACAGATGATACAGAATCAGAGTGTACGTTAATAAGTGGCGACAGCACTAAGGCGGCCCAATGGCCTAGTAACATTATAAGCGCTTCCGCATGTAAAGCAACCCCGGGCGCGGTCCCACTTGGATGGGTGACCGCAAGTGGCATAAGAATATCTCGAGCTCCTCCGTGCTTCGGAAGGCACGTTAAACCATTGGTCCCGGCTGTCATCATTGATGGCAGTCGTTAAGCTATGTCAGATGCCTTAAGGCAGCTTGACAAAGGCCAACAAACTGAGGCAGCTGGTCCGGTAAGCTGTGATTGGGCCACAATGTGTTAGTTGTTGCTGCTGTCAAAAATTATACAATGACAGCGGCTTATCGAGGTCAAGGGCCATCGCATCAGTGCTGCCATCCAGTGGTGAGCATTTCAGGAAACCCTTACTGAAAGTGACAGGATCTGACTGGAAAATTAACGTGTTTATGTTGCGAGTGGTATCCCAGTGATGGGAAACGTAGTGTTGGACGTCCGGTAGCTAGGTGGGCCGACGACATAAAACAGATTTCAGGAAAGAACTGGATTGCGAAGGCTAGGGATAGAGAATGATGGCGCAGACAAAGGGGTTATGCCCAACAGTGGGTTGTGGAAAGCTGATGATGATGATGATCCAGTAAAATGTAGTTTCTTCGTTGGTCTGCTATTACGACATCATACCGACATACCTACATACATTATCATCATCGTCTTGGATAAGAAACATATACATATATACTACCACGTCTTTTTCCCTTGCGGGGTAGACGAGACAAGGTCTGTAAAAGCTTGAGGCCACGTTTAGCATGTTGGTGGGCTTGGAGGTGAGAACAAAATCAAAATAGTGATGGGTTGCTATCCGCATCGCCTGTAGACATGATTCCTGATGCCCATTCCCTTGATCGGCTTTTACGATCTGCGCGAGAAGAGCAGCAGCTGGTACATTCTACGTTATTTATTTTCTCCCAGACCAGCATGGAAGCGTTTGCAAGAAGGCCCCTGCAGTTGGTTGTGAGTTGTGAGTTCGTCAGCAGTGATCTTATCTATTTCATCTTTGGGGCTCCAAAGCGCGAGGCCCCCTGTAAGCGCTGGTATCACCTGGTTCTTACTCACTCATTTTGGAAAATATTCCTTACATTCATAATCTTACTAGCTTTGACCGCGACTTCGTCCGCGTGCAGTTCGGTTATTTGTCACCCCTTTTCCACCTTGAGGGGGTTAACTTGTGAAAGATCCTGAAATACTTGTTAATACAGTTACTCATAGGAGTACTCCTGTAAAGTTTCCAATCATCATCATCATTTCGTGTAGGTGACATGGTCAGTCGACCATGCACACCCTGGTGTCAGAGTTCTTCGGAACCGCCTCTCGGCCTCTGACGTGGTTCCTTTAACGACTACCGATGGCAGCCGGGACCACCGGCTTAACGTGCCTTCCGAAGCACGGAATCATCTTTCTTATCAGACAATCAGGTGATTCATGCCTGCAATGTCCTAACCAAACTGGAAACAACTTAACAAAGTATGCTTCCCGTGGGAATCGAACCCACGACCCGCGGGTCTACAAGGCAAACGCCTTAACCACTGGACCACGGAGGCAGTTGTTTCCAATAAAATAGTTTTGTTTTAACTAGTCTTGTTTCCCCATACAAACTTTCGAGCCTTTTTTCACCCTCTTAGGGGTTGAATTCTCAAAAACCCTAAGACACGTAAGTGTTTATTTCTAATCGTTAACCTTCAAACAAAGTTTCGAGAAAAAGTAGAATGTCATACAATTTTGAGCGGGCTCTTCAGATGTTTCTAGTATAAACTGTGAGGTGCGACTGTTAACAGTGTGAACTCAAAGTTGTTATTCGCAACTACGGAACCCTACACTGCGCTTGGCCCGACACGCACTTGGCCGGTTTTTCGAACTATATTCGAATAAATGCGCGTAGCATTCACTGCTTTTATAATCATTATACATTATTCACCACAAATATAACATATTCTTTTTTCATTTTTAACCTAATAATTTCCAATTACCTTGTGTGGAGAAGACGCTTCCTATAATAATATAGACGATATTTGCGAAACATAAAATCCCTTTTATAAAATTAATAATAACTTTCAGAAAATAAAGCCACAGATCTGTATAGACAGACACTTATAAAGCTAAAAAATAAAAGATCATTAATTTTAATGAATTTTTTACCGTAGTTTAATTAAAAATATAGATAATTAAATCAAAAGCCTTTACATTTGCGTTAAAAATCGCGCTATAAACGATTTTTTTAATAAGTGTTGCCATAGTTTGAAAAATCTACCAAAAGTTTTTTTTTCACAACAGGACCATCATTTGTTCTAGATTCGTCAATGAAAAGAAGAATGTTTGATAAGGTTGAACCGCCTAATGTAAGTAAAATTTTTTAAGCATAAAAATATTTATAACTTAAGTTTATTTAATAAAACCCCGAATTACGTGCCTGTAGCTGTTTGTCCTTTAAGTTTGTTTCATTGCTAAAGCAGAGTGCCAACTGATACTTGTTTTTAAATTGGGAAACACATAGAACCATTAGTAATAAGTCAGTAATATAAAGAATGTGCTGCCGATTTTTGCCCTGGTAGCATGGCAGTCACAATTTTTTCGCACAATACGACGCTCTTTATTGTGCCAGTAAAGGCAAGTAAACATTGACACGCGTGTCATGTTACGACGGCATAAAGACTATTTTCAAAAAAGGGAGTCACCGTTAGTACTTGTAAAATCGTTCGTTTTGCATCTTCTTTCTCCAAAATAGCACATAAACCACGACAATGATAAAGAATGTATATTACTATTGCAGGCGGCTAAGGATATTCCGCTGATGAACCGTGAAAGCGAGCAAACGCTACCACTGACACAGCCGCCCATCCCGCTCGACTCGCCCAACCCGCCGAATCCTTTACCCGTATAGAACTTTTTAAAGTATTTGCTTTTTGTTATCTATTTGTAGATGTGCTTTATCACCTCGATTTCTGTGCCGATGATTAAGCTTGGATTGGAATGAAGTTCTTAATGGAGACTGCAGACAAAATTATTTTCCACAAATCGTTAAGTACCATAATTGAAAATTTTTTCTCGTCATCCCCTTGCAGTATCGTTGGATAGCTCTTTTATAAATACATTTTGTCGATCTGAACATTATTTTTTTGATTCAGCAATCCGTTTCAGATATATTAAGCCTCAAGGTGCATTTTTTGTTGGAGAGAAGTGTACCCACCACCTGCAAGTTAAAGGCCTGTTAATGCATACCCTACGTGAAAAAAAGTCATGGGCATTAACTAACATATAAAACGAATTTAGAAGAAAAACTTTCTCAGATAAGGTTCATAAGTAAAGACATCTAATCGTACTACTTAAAAAAAATACGTACACTTTGACGGAACCCTTTACTGCGCGTAGCTCGATATGAATTTGGCTGGTTTTTTCACTATGGTTTTCATATATTTGCTATTTTTTAATACAGATTTTCATCGGTTACATTCGGTATTCAGGAAAAAGAAGACCTTCATTTACCAATTTCTGACGGGCCAGCTCTTTGTTTCGGATTCCGTATAGCATATTTAGCAAATCATCGTAACAGAAGTCATTTCAAATCACTAATATTGCTTTTTTCTTTTATTTCATTACCTTTTTCTCTACTTATTTTTTTTGCCTTTTTTCAGAATATCAGGTCCCTTTCCCAGGTCCTATCTCAGCGCCCGTTCCGAAATGTGAGCTCACGGGGTCTCGCCAGCAAACGCTCAGTAGCGGTAATAGCCACACTAGTGGTGGGGGGCACACTGCTAGCAGTTGGCGCCATCATCGTGGCTTTTGTCTTGCAAGAGAAATTATAATGTTTAGTTATGTGCTAAGCGTGTTTTATTTTTAAAGTTAAGTATTCTTGTCATAATTTCGTTAAAGTACTACACGGTCTTATCGACTTTGCTGATGACCAATCGATTAAGCGTTTGACTGGTTCGCGATGGCATTGCCAAAGTTTAGGCGACCGTATAGTACCTATGTAAAAAACTATTTAAAACTATTATTTTACTATACATTTTAAGGGGAGGAGCGACCAGAGATACTGTTTAATGCCAATTTTATGTATCTCTTTACATCTGCGGTAATCTGTGGCCTAATTATACTATCTAAGGCCTGGAGAGTCTGCGGATGAGTGCTACCTCGCATGGATTCGACTGCCCCTCCTCTATTCTGTTCATGATTGGAGCCCTAGCAGGACTGAGAGAGATTTTTAATGCCAGAGCCATTTTAATAACCATTTCTTGTATAAACTAGTTTTCACAATGCATCAATCTATTTTTTAACGTCACCGCTTTCTTCAATATTACGCATCAGTTGAAATGACTGCTTATCACAGCCTGCCCATTTGAGTGACTATTCTCAATTAATACATATACAAAAGTCGATTTAGATATTTGTCACATGTACTAAGACACAGCTGTACTTATTGAATGAACATCTTTATCATTGCGCTGTACGGTCCCTGTATGACAATCTTCGTCTAATTTTTAACTTATTTTGGTATAAAAAGTATCTCATTTATTGCAGGTTACTGGGTAAGATGGATGAAGATGTGGAAAGGCGGAAACCTCATCGCCAGGAGCGACCGTACGAGGCTATCCGCATCAATGGACCCCTCGCTTGCGAAGACACCTGCTGTGGGCGCAACTTCACATGTATCATGATCACAAGTTTCGTCATTATGGGCATTTTGATCATAGCTATCATTGTTGTTATTCTTGTAATGTATGTTTTTTAATAAATTTTGCGATTTCGAGTTTTAAATTATCATTTTCGTTTTAAATTTCTTGACAAATGAGGGCTTTTTGAGTTAGTTTAACTAGAAGTTTGAAAAAGAAAACGATTTAGTTTGAAGGTTCAATAATATTTATTAATTTAATCCGTCCCTCCCGTCCGACCTTTCTGACCCGTCTGGCCAGCATGGAGAGTGTACGTCAATCCTCTAACTGCCCTGACTAATTATGGCTTTGGTAGTACAAGAAGGGTGCTCATGCTCCTGCAGTGGAGACTAAAAAAGACCCGATGATGATGATAATAATCTTTATTGTAGAAATACAATGGAAACGCACAATTTTGATGCTAAAAACATTATCAAACAGGCAACCTTTAGGCTATGCAGAGAATTTCAGGTGGGTATAAAACACAGGGGTAAAACCACGTTCCGATATGAGCCATGAAATCTACGCTCGCCAACCCTGCCAAGCTAGGTAAGTATGGCAAACCCCCCAAATGATGGATCTTTTGAGGAGGCCTATGACGAGCAAGGGACGTCATGCAGCTGAGATGCTGATGATTAAAAAATGGGTGAATGGTATCTACAGTGTAACTATGTAAAACTAGAATACAGGAAACTGAATCTCACTATAATATCCAACCCAATAACAGCATTAAGCTTCTAACGTACGATATGGTAGCCGATTTTGAGTGCAATTTTGATGAGTGAAGTAATTTGGATTTTTATATAGATGATCGTTCATGGGGTGCTGGTTTTGACTGCAAGCTTATTTGCTAACTTTTGACAACTACGTTGTACAGCGTCTTGATGATAACATCAATAACCATTACGGTTCATATATCTTTAATAAAAATAGTCGATCATAGATAAAAAAGATAAGATAAAAAGATAAAAATATATTTATTTTCTCTATCAATCTAAGACAATCATACACAAGCTGTAATGAATGTTGAAGTAAACATCAAAATTTTGTAGGTACACCATACTTGTCAAAAGTTAGCAAATAGACCTTTTTTATAAATAATTTGAGTTTTGCCTCTATCTTGATGAAAGGTAAGCAACAATAAGATCTCGGGTAGTAAACGCAAACTTTAATAATGCCTATTCACTCTTGACTTGAAAATCCCTAAAGGTGACTCCACTAAACTAGCGCTTTACGTTAAAATCGCTCGTATTGGTGCATTCTGAGAATAGCAACCCTTTACACAGTAAATTTCAAAAGTTAAGTGTTACTGGAATTTAAGTAGCCCATTGTTAGGCTGCAAAATACACCCTTATTTGAAATTCAATACACAAACTTTAAGAGGTGACTCAGCCCTTCAACGTGAACAACTTTCGCTATGGGACCAATGCTAGGCTGAAAATTCAATATTATTTTTACCTTTTCCATACATTTGGTCCGATCAGCTGGCCACTTTTGTATGAGTATGTAATTTTTTTTTGAGTTCCCAGCTTTGGTCTCATATCAAAAGTTATTTATGTTGATGGCCTGAACCTCTTAAAGTTTGTGTATTGAATTTAAAATAATGTTAAGCAGATCTGTACCTTAGACACTAAAAGAAGAAGTTAGTGTTACTGATCGCTGAAATTCATTTCAGACAAGTGGACATTGGCTACAGCGGGGGCGACAGCATGGAGAAGCCTAAGCCGCAACTCCAGCAGCCGCCTTGTCAAAGCGCCTTCATCCTACGCGGGCCGCTGCGAGGCACAGACGGGTGTCTGGGCCGAAACATAGGGTGCATCTGGTGCATCCTGGCTGTGATACTCGCTGTGCTGATCACCGCCATGATCGTTTTTTTATTTGTAAAGATGTTGTGATTGGTAAATAAAATCAAAGCTCAACCCTTTGCCTATTATTCATTAAAGATGAAAATGTCACGAGTATTTTTAAAGAGGTAATCAAACTTATGCCCTATAGCCATTAAAAGCTGAAAATAGTTGTACCAGCTTACCTCGCAAAGTTCAGTACGCGGCTAGCGGCTGTCAGCTGTTTTGTTCCTTTTATCAAAGACAATATAATACTAACACTGACTTATTACTACTACTACTATTATGTGTTCCAAAAATAATGAATGTATAATGATATTGTAAAATGAAAACAGATGAAAAAAAAAGAAAAGTAAAAAAGAAAGAAATATAATATAATCATTAATCATACAAAGCCCTTCAGGCGAGTAGGCGACCTATACTGTTGAAAAGAGTTTCTTTCGGCATTTCTTCTCTGCAGTGGTCGGTTCCGAAATGCTTGTAGTCTGTAGCTTTTGAACAATAATTAGTAAATGCATAATACTTAATGAGATAATTTTAAATGTGATTTGACGTGAAGAAGTGCCTGCAAGGGCCTATTTTCTGAATAAAAGTTTTGAATCTTTGAATCTATTAACAATTGCGAGATAATATCAGGCAGGCAACTTCGAGCAACACGGCCTCCGTAAAGGGCAGGCAACGACAAAGGACCTGTCATATCACCCAATTAATTATTAACCATCAAGATGTTACCTCGAGTGTTACGTGTCATGAACGATAAATCAGTTTACTTCTGGACGTAGCTTACTTCTCCATGGTGCAGCGTTTAACACGTCAGCCTGTGACACCCACCAGTGGTCCAGGTTTTGATCTTCGGCCAGGTCATGACGGAAAACAATCTCTTTCAGATTGGCCTGGGTCTTGTATATTTATATTTATCTATTATAAAATATAGTATCTTTGAGTTAGTGTTAGTTATCCTCTGACTACTCAGGCTAGTATATGGCTCTGGTAGTACAGAGAGGGTCGTGCTCCTGCAGTGGAGATGAGAAAGACCTGATGATGATGATGATGAGTTAGTGGCCTACGGCATAAATAAAATAAATATATAGGAACATAACATATCACACAAATTGAGCTAGCCCCACAGTAAGTTGTGAACTTGTGTCGCAGGATACTAACTCAACGATACTATATTTTATAACATATACTTAAACATCCAAGACCCAGGTCATTATGAAAAAGATCAGTTTCCATCATGATCTGACCGGGGATCGAACCCGGGACCCCCGTGTCGCAGGCTGGCGTGTTGACCGCTGCGCCACGGAGCTCGTCAGATATATAAGTTCACAACTTACTGTGGACCTAGGCTAGCTTAATTTATTTGTTCCTATAAGTATATTTATTTATCAATTTATCAACCTACAAAGTTATTTAACAATTTTAGGGACTGTTCTATCAAAAACTGCGGTAGAACAAATAAGTCTGAGACAGGCACATCACATAACAGAACCATGCCTTCATAGCTGTTGGACGATATCCGAGTCTGTTCAAGTATTTAGAAGTTGGGGTGGAGTAATGTAACATACCTACATGAATCCTAGAACATAGCCTTTTTGGGGTTCCGTACGACCAAGTGGCATATCGGAACCCTTATATGAACACTAGTGTCTCTATCCGTCGCACCACAGCCAATTTGCTCCGAATCTACAGGACCGGTTAAGTTGAAATTTATTACTTACACTTAAATATTATGTGAGCCAAACACTATTTCGTAAATAAAAGTGAAACTAGACCCTCGTCAGAGTAAAATTTTTCTATGAACCAGACCCGTAGGAGTAAGGGACGCTAGAATTTTCGTTTTGCACAATACCTGGCACACGCTCTGGCAAAGGCTCTGGCAAGCTTAGATCCATAAGGCATCGTCAAATGATAGTAGTTCTACTGCTAATTAACTAGACTATTGGAATAAGTTGCGTGAAAATGGATGGAACGCATTTATTTAATCTCTCCGGGGAAGAATAGGAATCTAATAACACTAACATTTCAAATGACGGACGTCATGCCGTTTTTTTTATGATATACTAGCTGTTACCCGCAGCTTTGCCCGCGTGACTTATAGCTTATGTCCTTCTCAGTACCCTACCTATGTGTATGTCAAATTTCACGATGATTGGTTCAGTAGGTAGAACGTGAAAGCGTAACAAACAAACAAGAAAACTCACTTTCGCATTTATAATATTAAGTTGGGATGGGATTAGAGCAAGCGGGTCACCGGATGGTAAGTGACTCACTCCAAATTTGACTAGGTACTCTATTGCCTAGAGAAAATATAAGGCAATCGGTCGTCTGATACTAGTAATAGTCTACGTTAAGTTTGTGATTGTACCTTACTTGTTTCCATCTATATAGTAAGCGTCTTCTCCTTAGTACCGCGATAGAATGTTTTTAAATTTTATATATATGATATCCCTTATTAGCCCTTATTATATTTATAATAGAGAGCATAATCCTGTGCAAAGATTCATTTCTGACCGTGAGACGGAAATACTACAGGAATACTACAAGTTGATGTCCCGCAAATATGCATTTGCATGTAAAATACTGAAACAGAAGGGACGAGGCGGGGTCACTGGTGATTAGGCTTTTAAAATTAAATACAGAACTGGCGCGTAACAACGAGCATTTCAATCCATTATGGACAGTCAGATCAACACTCAGCATAACAATATAGTGGCCAGGGTTATGTTGTGCGGTCGGCTGCTCGGCAAAAAGTGACGCGTTCGCTCGGCGGAGCGCGCAGCGGTGAATATATAGCGATATCGCGGGTAGTGGGGCGGGCTATGACGTCACGCCAGTGTTGCGATTCATTCGTTGCGTTACAATACACAAATGCATATGTGTGAGCGGGATACCAACTTGTAGTATTTCAGACTCTTTTTATGCCAAAAGTCCTTCTACCAATCTTCTTATATTTGCGTATCGATGGCACTTTTATTATTAAATTTTTCCAGTAAAGGGCAACCTTAGCAGTAGCACCCCTATCTTCAGCCATAATTAGATCGTTCTACCAAAATACAGGATGATTTTGAACCTAAGAACTTTGTAATCTCGGGATCAGAATCCTTAGTAGAAAAATAAGGAAAAAAACGTAAAAATTTTTAGACCTCCCCTCCTATACAAAGTCGCTGATCAGCTGGGCCAATTTGTATGGGAAGTCTGATTTTATTTTTCGATTTTCACCTTTTTTTCTTTCGATTTTGTATTCCATTAGGGATTTGATTCCGATTTTAATATAGGTCCTCAGATTATATAAAACCTAGATAGACTCTTTTAGCCTAAAAGCGTAGAAAAAGCTAAGCTAGTGTCCAACCCGTAGTCGGTCGCGCACACACAGCTACCAATTTGACGGATTTTGAGGGCATAAATTGACAGGACACATGTGATAACACAAAGCTGTCATGCACTCAAGCATTGAAAAATTGGCCAGTTTTTTAATCATTGAAATAAAGGCAGGACGGTGTCTAGAGAGTATATAGTCAAAGTATAGTTCAGAGGTTCAAAATCAGCCTATATAAGGTCCTTGTTTGTTACAGTACTGGATTACAACATGAAGGCAAAGCCATCTTATCACTTCGGGCCCGGCGAGCGGTCCGTCCGCGTCCAGGGTACTCCTGACAGCTGCTTCGGCCGCAACTTCACCTGCGTAGCCGTGTGCCTATGCATCAGCATAAGCATGCTGCTCGGAGGGCTCATAGCGTATATGGTCTTGACGGCAATGTTTTTGTGAGGAAATAAACGCATGAGTTGAATTTGTTTCATTTTTTTATATACAAAAAAAAACTAGCGATTGTTATTGTTTGTACGTAGTGCTTAAATCTTCGTGGCTGTGAGTTTGTTCGCTTATAGTCTTTATAGTCAAAGCTTATAGTCTATGTAAACGTTACGATAACACATCAGCCCCCGTAGCATGGCTCCCGCGACGCCGTTTATATCGCGCGATAAACTATCCACATCTCGCTCTGCAGTATTGCGAAAAACAAGATGGCGATAGTCGATAAACGTTGTCGCGCGTGCCATGCTACGGGGGCAGTAGGTAACAATTAACGCCTATTACCTACATTATAGCCGTGTGTTACAGACGGGACGAGGCAGGGTCTCTGATGATGTAGCTTTTGTAATTAAACACAGAATTGGCGCGTAACAACGAGCATTTTAATCCACTCGGGACAGTATTAACACACAGCATTACAGTATAGTGGCTAAACTTGTGTTGTTCGGTCGGCTGCTTGGCAAAAAGTGACGCGTTCGTTCGGCGGAGCGCGCAGCGGTGAATACAACGGCGATATGGCGGGCAGTGGGGCGAGCTATGACGTCACACCGTGTCGCAATTCGTTCGTTGGGTTACACGTGTGATTCCCGGCAGAGTAGAATAGGACCACTCCAAGTCTTCCCGTGGATGTCTTTGAAGGCGACCGGAAATACAAGCTAAACAAAGCTTATTAACATCAAATAGACCACTCCAGCCCGTCTGGCCAGCGTGGAGATTGTAGGCCAAATTTTATGACTGCCCTGCCAAATCTAAGACTCTGGCAGTATACAGAGAGGGTCGTGTTCCTGCAGTTGAGACTAACAAAGACCATGCTGATGACGAGCTTACACTACATAGACTGTAATTTAAGTTTAGCTTACTTTAAGTGAAAGAATAAGTCAGGTCAGTAGTTTACCAAATCTTTCCCCTTTAATAAAATACTGTAAAGCAGAGGCATATATTCGCCACCAGCCCCGCTTGGTACAAGGGCTTTTTGCACTGCAGCTCAGGGTTCTATTATTCTTAAGGTGAAACGTGCCACCACGGCTGCTGCCTTCTATTGTGGTACGAGTAGCATGGCGGGGGGTGGAACAATGCAAATTGTACCCTAACCCCACACATCAGCCCCCGTAGCATGGCACGCGCGGCAACGTTTATCGACTATCGCCATCTTGTTTTTCGCAATACTGAAGAGCGAGAAGTAAATAGTTTATCGCGCGATATAAACGGCGTCGCGGGAGCCATGCTACGGGGGCTGCTGTCTAGTACTTTACGACATGACGACCATCTGAGAGCGATACGCAGTATCATCCACCTAGATGATTATAGGTTTAACAGTACACTATTGCACACAGGCCTTTTCACTTGTACGCCTCTATAGTATATGAATACCAATGACGTGCCCACAAACTACGAAGATGATACAATATAAACTGAGCAAATATTTTTATAGTTGTATAACTAAATTAGGCATACATAGTCATTAGTATTCTGTCAAATAGATACATAAGATAAACATCGAAGTCCCAGGTTAATCCGAAAAATGACAGTTTTCATTTTTACCTGAATCGGAATTGAGCCCGAAACTTCTGGTTTGTTGCCTGGCATGTTGACCACTAACTAGGCCACCCACAGGCCACAGCACATAGGACGTCGAGAAATGGATGATAGGTTATGTTTTCATTATAGTTGTGTGGCTCTGGTAATAAAGAGACCTGATGATGATGTAGTGATGATGATAATGATGATGATATGATTGAATGACGTTTGTGTGTGTGTGTGACCCACAAAAATGTTGAAAACAAAACGCAATACAAACTGACAAATGGCAACACTAGTTTACTGTATGGAATGGTAGAAAATTAAAAAAAAAAAAAAAGGCTTCATCAATGGCGGACACATTCTGCGTGTGTGATGTTTTGTAGTTCTGCGATTATTTTAGCAAATTCATTGAATCATACAAAACGAGCTATACGATAAATAGTGCCTAAGCTCTGCAAGTGTAGTGTTAAGTTATAAAAAACATTTCTATCATGGTGAATTGTTTATAAAAAGTGACTTAGTAGTGGCATCATGACGCAGTTCTTGCCACCGAATCTCTTGGCGTTATTCGCCGCGCGGGAGCCCATCCCTTACCTACCGCCGGCGGCGAAGCTCCCTCATGAAAAGAAGCAGAAAGGCTACGATGGCGTCGGCGCATTCCTCAACATTTTTGAGGTTAGTTTCTTGCTTGACATTTTTGTTCAGAACTCAGGTTCAGAAACTGCCGATTTTTATTGAATGCTTTTCTTGGTTTTACAAAGATTTAGAATAAGAATTAGATTAGAGTAGAATTCGCTATTTATACTAATTTTGGTCATCTTACTTATATAAATATGAATGAAAGGATAGCATACATCATCTGTTGTCTCTGGACATGTATAAATTTGCTACATACTTAGTACAGTAAGCCACATAAAAAAGCACACAATACCACCAATGGTACTCATTCAATATACCAATAGGTTGCAGATGGTATACTTTTCTGTGGCCTACTAGCGTAGGCACATAGCGCTCAAGTTACACTAAATTGCCTATAGATTAGTACCTAATAACTTTTCGTAACAACCAAGGTAACAATATTGGAAATCCTCAGGAATCAATCAATGGAAAGCTCACAAAAAATTCTATGTGATTTCCGAACCAGCTTACCTAATTATACAAATAATTGGTTGAGATTTGAGAATCGTAGCCTGTAATAGAGCACTGTCGGGCAGACACACCACATGCATTTTGTACAAGCTGAATCAGAGACCATACTTAAAAGCTAATTAAAGATTATATGCACAATGGCAGACTTATCCCAGGAGGGGATTTCTTCCAGTCAACCAGGTATCTGTAAGAAGACAATCAGAGGTTATATGGGGTACAGGTATAAGTTCTAATGATGAAATAACAAGATGGTAATAAAATAAAAAAACAGTTCAAACTTCTAAAAACAAAAAATATAGTTTTCTTAAGTTAGGGTTCATAGACAAAGTCTAATTTGATTTCCTTGAAAACATAAAATATATTGAAGTAGCTGTTACATCAAAATCAAAATCAAAAATCAAAATCAAAACGTTTATTCAGAAAATAGGCCTTTGCAGGCACTTTTTCACGTCATATCATATTTAAAATTATCTTATTAGATAATATGTATTTATTAATTGTTCAAAAGCTACAGACTACTAGCGTTTCGGAACCGACCATATTAAACAAACAAACCAACAAACTTATTTCGCATTTATAATATTAGTTAGGAAGTTAGGATTAGGATAGCTGGGATAGGATTTTGTGACAACAGTCTCATTTTGATATATACCTATATGATTTCCTTGAAAATGTATAGTATAGTATAGATACCTGCGGCTTCGCCGAAACAAAGCATAACAAACAAATAAATAACTTTCGCATTATAATATTAGTTAGGATTTTGTGATGTTGATTTTGTTTTTTTTTTCACATCTTCCTGCCTAAGACCAGCAGGCCTATTTGCTAACTGACTAGGGTGTATATCATTTTGATGGTAACTTCAATATTCATTACGGCTTCCGTATGCATGTCAATTTTTATTTATGATATGAAAACCGTAATGGATGTTAAAGTGACTATCAAAACGTACACAGAGTTAGCAAAAAAAGTCACATGCTAACCAGCTGCAGGCCTATTGCCTGCTGGTTAGCATGTCACTTTTTTTACCTTATTACAAGTTTCTGAGAGTAAGGGTTGATATTTATTGATATTTGTTATTTTTCTTTGGATTTCTGAGTGGGTGGAAGGCATTATATAAAAAAAATATCCAGCAAGTCCAGCAATAGAAACTGAATTCTAATGTTAATTATTGATTAAGACAAAGAGACTGATGACAGACAGTTAAGACTGGGTGATAGGGTTCCATTGGCACCCAATATCCAAAATTAATTGACTGAGTGAGTGGGAAGGGGCAAGCAAAACATCTCCGGGCAATTGAAACAATCTCTGTTTTAGATTGGCAAAAAAAGGCCTTCTCTTCGCATTTTTGTGAACTACTTTGAGCATTTTCAATAATGTTTGTGTCGATTATGTTTGAATTTTATTTTTCTATATTTTAGTAATTAACCTGTTGAGCTTGATGCTATAGCTCTTACGCCCATTGTAAGTTTGCTGTAAAAAGACTCCCGACGTCCGACATGCAAGCTCTACAGCTCAAAAGCCTTCCTTTTCCTAGTCAGAGAAATAAATTTATTGTTATAAAACTAAATTATCTAAAACGCTTCTTCCAGCACCCTTCAGAGACACCCCCGCCGACCCGTGTGGAGACCAGAGAGGAGCGCATGGAGCGGCGGCGCCGCGAGCGCGCTGAGCAGACAGCATACAAGCTGGAGCAGGAGATTGCGCTGTGGGACCCCACCGCTAACCCTAAGGCGACCATGGACCCTTTCAAGACTCTGTTTGTGGCCAGGATTGTAAGTATTGTGATGGTCCTACTCACCCAGCTCTTGTTAGAGCAGGCTCAACATAATAATGTAGGTGCTCCGCGGAGAGAGCTCAGGTAGAAAGGAGAGAACACAGATCACACAGGTATCCAGCTATATTTCGTATGTTTCACAGCGGTCAACACGCTAGCCTGCGACACGGGGGTCCCGGGTTCGATCCCCGGTCAGGTCAAGATGGAAAAAAATCTTTTTCATATTGACCTGGGTCTTGGATGTTTATCTATATAAGTATATATTATAAATTATAGTATCGTTGAGTTAGTATCCTGCGACACAAGTTCACAACTTACTGTGGGGCTAGCTCAATTTGTGTGATATGTCCCTATATATTTTAAAAAACTTTTTTTTTATTTTTTTATTTTAAAAACTAATATAAAAATTCAATGATAAAATAAAACAATACTGTAGGTGAGTGCCTATGAGCAAAGGTCAAGTGATTACGACCAAGGGTAGAGATGGAAGGACTGATGATGAGGAAGGGCTGTGATGAAGATTTGAAAATAAATAAGGAATTTGAAATTAATTTAGTTTCTATCAAGTGGATAGGGAGATTTTATTTATTTATAGCTTTATATCAGAATACAAAGATTACATTGTATAAATAGTTAATCTTATTCTACTGTAATTGATTCTGTGTGCCTTCGGGCAAAGGGGGAGGCCCAATCTTCTCCATTCTTCCTTATTGAGTGGTAGTCTGGTCCAGGTTTTCGTCTTTCCAGCCATTTCAAAAATTTCATCAGCCCATCTTTTAAATTGCCTACCCTTATTTCTTTTATGGCCTCTAGGGTACCATAGTGTTACAATTTTGCTCCATTTATATACTCCTCTTATTGTATGTCCTGCCCTCTTCCATTTAAGTTGTTTTGTTTTATATGTAACATCAGCTAATCCTGTTTTGTTTCTTAAATTCTTATTACTTATTTTGTCAATTCTTCTTTTCTTTATGATGCTTCTTTCCATGGCTCTTTGGGTTATGCTTAATCTTTTACATTGCGCTTTGGCTAAAGCCCATGTCTGGCAGCCGTATGTAAAAATGGGTAGAATGCATGTGTTAAAGAAGGATAGGGAGATGGTGATTGAGAAATGAGGTGAAAAGCAAGATGCAACATGTTATCATGCAGCATCATTACAGTATGTACTGTTATGTCTTTCTTGGGTTTCCCCCACTAGTAATTGTAACATGGTCTTTTCGGAATGTGGTCAGTTTACTGCCCAACAGGACACATTCTCAGCCAGAGAACCTTTGGGATATGGATTGTCGATATTGAGCAATTCATTGTCATATCATCAACATCACTTTTGCTACTAGCATGAATGGGCCGGCTCGTCCGGGGAAGTACCACACTCTCACAGAAAATCGACGTTTGAGTAGTAGCTTTACCGCTACTATGCTTCGTTCGGTGAGTGAGAGAGCCTGAGGCCAATCTCCCTCTCTCCTCTGGGAAGGGAAAAATAAAAGGCCGGCAACGCTCCTGTGACACCCCTGGTGTTGTAGTTGCCCATGGGCAGCGGTGATCACTTCATCAGTTGACCCACTTGCTCGTTTGCCGTCCTATGACATGAAAAGAAAAATCAATATCTTTTAGGCTGGGTCGCACCATTTTAACAAAAGCATCGAAAAGAATAGAATAAAAATTTGGTCATATTGGACGCGAATTCAGAATTACTTACATTTTTTTTTCAACTCGAATTTTTAGCTTGTCCTCAAAACCATAGGGATTTTTTATTTGTTGGCAGCTAGCATACATTTAAGAATTCTTGGTCGTTTTTCCCGGCAGAGTAGTATCGAACCACTCCAAGTCTTGCCGTGGATGTCGCAGAAGGCGACTTAGAGAACACAAGCTAGACAAAGCTTATAAACATCAAAAAACCTCTCCATCCCGTCTGGCCAGTATTGAGAGTGTAGGTCAAATCCTCTGACTGCTCTGGTTAATATACGGCTCTGGTAGTACAGAGAGGGTCGTGCTCCTGCAGTAGAGACTAAAAAAGCCTGATGATGATGACGGCCTTCCTCAATATTTACCAAAAAATTGACTTCATTGTAGTTTTACCTGCAGTTTATGCTTGAGGATACTTCAAACATAGCTACTATTGAAAAAAAAAATTTAGTGATGTAAAATAATCTTGTTTCAGAACTATGACACATCTGAATCGAAACTTAGGAGAGAATTCGAAGGATATGGACCAATAAAAAAAGTAAGTCTCCTGCTACCTTCTTATCTTATCTTATCTTATCTTAATTGGGCCGATTATACATCGGAAGCACGTCTAACCTTTGGGTTATTTTGTACTTACCCCATACCTTACTCACCCACACGGTGATTCCTGAAGAAGGACTGCATGAGCTTCAGAATATCACCTGGTGCGTAGTGCCTGTAGTCCTCCAGATCAGGATAAGTCGATCCAAAGAGGTCCAACCGCTTACCAGCCAACGAGTCACAGCGACACAAAATGTGTCTCATTGAAAATCTCCCGCTACCTGCATAAAGTCATCCCTTGTGATGGTTATTGTAGATTTTATGATTAACAAAAGAGTTTTGTATTTTTTTTTTTCGTGTTTATTAATAGAGCACAGAACCCGGCAGAGTAGAATAGGACCACTCCAAGTCTATATTTTGTGAATCATGTTTTTATATTCTCATAATACGGTAGATACAATGTTGTGTAGTTTCGAGTGGCGCCATCTATGCGAGTCTCTAAGAACAAATCGTACGATTAAGGCGTTGAGACAACATGCCGTGGATGTCGCAAAGGAGACTAAGGAAACACAAGCTAAACAAAGCTATAAACATCAAATAAACTTGTCCAACCCGTCTGGCCAGCATGGAGAGTGTAGGCCAAATCTTCTGACTGCTCTGGCTAATATATGGCTCTGGTAGTACAGAGAGGGTCATGCTCCTGCAGTGGAGACTAAAAGGGACCTGATTACGCGTTTATTAGTGACATAGCTTAACAGCTGCAATCAGTAATGTTGAAACCAGCTGCTTATCTTGATTTCCAAATCACAGGCGATCCCTAACCAAACCCTTTGGATCTTATGGCTTAAAGCTTGTTACCCTGTAAGGGATTAATTAGTATGTATGTATATAGTATTTAGACGAGCTCCGTGGCGCAGCGGTCAACACGCCTGCCTGCGATACGGATGGTTTCGGGTTCGATCCCCGGTCAGGTCAAGATAGAAAATGATCTTTTTCAGATTGACCTGGGTCTTTGATGTTTATCTATATATGTATCTATTTAAAATATAGTATCGTTGAGTTAGTATCCCATAACACAAGGTCTCGAACTTACTTTGGGGCTAACTCAATCTGTGTGATTTGTCCGCATATATTGAAAACAAAAAACGTAACATTGAACACATTTCCAGATATACATGGTGCATAACAAGGAGAACAACAAACCCCGCGGCTACGCTTTCATTGAGTATGAACACGAACGCGACATGCACTGTGAGTACGCACGCTACATGGTACAGGCGGGCTGTTAAGTGGCGCGTATTCAGTTGAATACCGACCTTGGAACGTTGTACTAAGTGGCGTAATTGAATACCAACTAGTTATGAATGCTTGGAAACAGTTAAAACTGCTTTTTGATTTGGGTGCTTGAAACCTTTGTGAATGTTAGTTGTTTTCCCGGGCTTGTAATAGTTTTCCAAACTGCCTACAGTCCTGAATATGGTTCTTTTATTTAAGAAAGAATTTTCTCTTTGTAATGTAATAAAAAAAAAATAACATTTTGATTTTTCATGAAATATAAAAAGAAATAAGATTTAAGTGTTTGTTTTTTGTAATAGATAAACTCAAACATACTGAACGGTCATAAAAGAATGACCCATGATGTCTATATAATCAGTGGATAACATAGGCTGTAGTTTATGTAGATGAAAGAGCGGGAAAAAACTAGTGGTGCTTTCAGTCGTGAAAGAAACAATACTGAGTGTACCGTGTACTTAAAATTATAAAAAAAGGTAAAGAACAAAGCGTTATTATAGCACAAAAACCCAACATAAATAATTCAACTTTGATAAAAAAAACTTCCTTGCGACTTCGTCTCCTCAACTTGATCTGCACTTTATTTCAATAAATACATTATAAAGTCTGTTTTAATTTGTGATTCTCAAATAGACCCAACTGAGTACCAATCCAACAAGTCACTCATTAATAAAATACGTTCCACTTGTATTCAATTGAATACGCGCCGCTTCTCAGCATTCCATCTCGATTACCATACATTGAAGTCATCGTCATGATTTGTCAACTAATTTTATAGATTTTTTAATGCTGTGAAATTATTTTAAGTATTTCATAGATTTAAGTGTACAAAAGATGTATCACAAGTATAATTTTTCAAAAGTTTGTGTTAAAATTAATTTCAGGCCTCAATATTTTTTACAGAAAAAATTATAACGTAATCAGTATATTCTTACAGTGCATTCAAATTTAACTATTACATTTATTTAAGTAATTTATCATTTAACTATTTGCACAATTTCAAGTACTACAGTCAGAATGTAATGTACTTATTTTCACAGCATTATCTTGTGTTGAGCTTTACCATCAACTAACAATATTATGACGATGGCAATTTTCGAAGACATTTCGATTCGTAAATGTCTCCGAGAATTCCAGGCCTTCTTGGAGGGGAACCACATCTATGTTTACTACACGGTCGCGACAACTTTGCCCATGATGAAACCTCCTACCCGTAGATCGCGACCCGTGCGCGCTTAGGTGCTATCGCCCGATTGAATTGACATAGGCAAAGTTGGCGTGACCTTGTTGTATACGCAACATATTTCTTTATTTAAAATACACTTTCTTCATTTAAAATACTGTTAAATCGAAAAGAGCGTCGCCTCCAAAAAGGCCGGGGATGTGAGAATACCTCACGAACCGTTCGGTTTGGCGTGTGACATGTAATCTATGATTAATAAGTGATTTTTTTCTATTTTACACCACAGACCCAGCCGTATTGACCACAAAACGAGTATACCGGCCACTTTAAATAGGTTTGTATGTGGTAAGAGTGCCAACATACAACTAAACAACTAAATTTTGATGGGTTACGTAGTGTCGTTATTATGTGTATCAGCTGCCACGATAGTCCATGGGCTCGGTGTGTACGGCTTCTTGTTTAGTTCTTGCGTCAAGGATTCTAAACTTAGGCTGCACTTTCTGAAAAATAAATATTCATTTACATTACATAACAATTTTAATGATGTTGTAGAGGATGCATTATGCATGCACATGCATACAAAAAACAATGTTAATGTTTGCATAACTTAGTTTAACTATGTGAAAATCTTTTCTTAAAATCTGGTTAAGTTAAGAATTTTCGTATCGTGCTTATTTTTTGTTTCACATCAATAATTGTCATGTGCATCTTTAAAATGAAAGACAGCTAAAAGGGCGATCACAAGCTTGAAGTAAGTTGCTTGTTCATGTTATCGACTTGACGTTTGCATTCAAGATGCTACCTAAAAATTTCATAGGTTAAAGTTTTACATGCAAACCTATCTATAAACACCTAGTAGATCATATTTTGAAAGTATTTTGCAATGACTAATTGTTGCTCTCTTAAGCTACACAAAAAACCGACCATCATGAAATAAAAAATATATGTAAACGTAAAGAAAATATGCTACCTTTTATATATCGCGATAATGCCGTGGGTAAAAGCTAGTTTTTATTTTGTAAAATTATAGTAATAATGCTAAACGAATCGTATTTATCAAAAACTTCACAGCAACTAGGACCGAACATTTTAAAATCCGCCGTACACAGTCAAACTTGTAGATTATCGTGGCATATCGACGGCCAAACATCAAACTATGGTCAGTCAGAATATTATTACTACTTTATATTTTTAATAAAAAAAATATATTGCGCACGGAACGTAAGTAAAAGCGCACCAGGTAAAGCGTAACTCCGTCCGTCGGGACGTCGGAATTTCGAATTTCGGAATATTTTTTGCGAAAGTAAGTAATTTGCATTATATTTGTGAGTCAACGGTAGGTATAATACGGTGGGTATAACTTCTATTAGTTCGTCACTCGGCTTGGTCGGTAGGTATCGAAGTAGGTATCACTTTGTGTTTTTTCAGGTGTTCTTTTTTATCAAGTATGGACAGAAACAATTTATAGTTAATGACGCTATATCATGCTACGTAAAAAAAGGAGACTCAAGTGTCATTAACTTTATAATATGTTTCTATTACTGAAAGTGAGGCTCTCTAATATTTAAGTGGCAGGATCAGTACGTAATATTGATATATCCTCTTTCTATGACTTGGAAAGAAATATATCTTATTTGAAAAAAAAAGTCTATTCAAAAGAAGTAAATCTACTAATTAACATTCATCATCTACTTCATGAAATACTACTAATTTAATAAATAGGTTCAGGTATTCATGTACTTATGTATACATACAATTTGTACAGGTAGGTGACTAGTCACATATTTTATTATGATTGGATTTTTAAATAAATTACAAATTTAACTTATTAAACTTGCCCTTTAAAAAGTTTAATGGATGTTTTTGATTTTGTATTGTTACTTGTATCGAAATAAAACTTAATCAAGTCTTAGACCTTTTGGGACTGTAATTTTTAAATGATATCGTACAAGAAAAAAAAATATATTGTACAGGTAGGTAATCGAACTAGACGAATATGTAATTATGATTCGATTTTAAATAAAATACATCATAAATATAAATTCAATTCTTGAATTTGCATTTTATAAATTTTAATGGATATTTTTAGACTTCACATTCTGTCTTATAACTTGTAACAATTTAAAATAAAACTAAATCAAATCTTAGATCATTTGGACTGAAACTTTTAATTGAATATCGTTACACTCAAAGAAATAATATATTTTTGCGTTTTTAAATATTTATTTCCTTTATTTATTTTTGTTCACATTCATTACATTTATTTTATTAATGCAAGAAATAATAGAGTTTTGAAAAAATCTATTTTTTCATCTTGCGTTGTTATAACAGCCAGTATGTATATTTTTTATGTAAAATGAAGCTATATTTTAGCATCAAAATAAAATTTATTCTCTCTTTTTGTCCCTTTTTGACAACGAAAAAGTATAATTACTTTTATTAAGTCTATCAAATATTCTTGATGCGTATCAACGCGCAACGAAGCGATGAAGAAATGTAAAAAATCACTACATGGAACACTAGTGTCATAACACGCGTCCCAGGTTAAGTATACTTTTGTTTATACGGACTATACGTTAAAAAATATATAATTTATTTGTAGTTTTCTTATTCTAATTCTGCACAAGCAATGTAAAGGTTTGTCGTGAAAATAAGTATACTTATAGTCCATATAAACTGTTTTACTAAAAATAAACTTTTGTGCGAGTCAATGTTGATAAACTTCCAATGTCTCAAGAGAAAATATGACCAATCGACATATTTATTCAATTGAATACAGTTGACTTAAAATTGAATATACTTATATGAGCGCAATTGAATACCAATTACTTAAGGTATATTGAACACCAACTACTTTAGGAAAATATGTTTAACAATCAATCAATGGTTTGAGAATTATAAGCCTCTCAACATTTCTATACAAATTTTGGAAGGCTTATAATTCTCAAACCATTGATATTTTAACTTAACTGTATAGGAACTTTCGTAGATCATAATGAGATTACTTGATTGAATACTTAATTTTACACCAAAATTATCAAATATTGCCACAAATCCCTTTGTCCGTTTGTATACATACGCGTTCAACCTCTTAAGCGCATTTAATGTTTTAGAATAAATGTTCGATTAAGCCTCTCATTGGATGTTGTAAAATCACATTGTCCCGCACAAAAGACGCGTCCGAACACTAGCTAATAATGAACACGTTTGCAGCTGCGTACAAACACGCCGACGGGAAGAAAATCGACGGGAAACGCGTGTTGGTGGACGTCGAGCGTGCGAGGACTGTTAAAGGATGGCTGCCAAGGAGACTCGGTGAGACTTTTCTCTTTGTACATCATAAGATCTTTTAAGTCTCCATTGCAGGAGCACGAAAATATGGGAATAACCTCGAGCAACTCATTGTTACCGGAAAGGTTGACGGCACACCACACAACCGATCATCGCAAAATGAAAATTAAAACTGACCACTTTTCAGACTTTGGTCGAAAAAACACATTTTTGACAGTCTGTTTCTCTGCTGTTAAAAAACATAGAAAGATAAAATTACACTCATTTCAAAGCTTATATAGTCTATTATCGACACAAAAAGTGTCAAACATTGCAAATGTTTGAGACTTTTTGTGTCGATATTAAAAAAAAAAAAAAACTTCACTTATTGAATGACTGGCCTATGCATCTTTTTGTATTTTTTATTTATGTATGTCACCGTGCAATTTATTTGCAATGCAAGTGTATTTACCTTAACTATGTATGTATGTATAGTTTTTAAGCGATGGTTCAACCGTTAACAAGATGGTGGGATTTTCGTATCGGCGGTTTATTTTTAATTTTTCCTTCAGGCGGCGGCTTGGGCGGCACGCGTCGCGGCGGCGCGGATGTGAACATCAAACACAGTGGACGAGAGGACAACGAGCGCGAACGCGAGCGATACCGCCTCGAGCAGCGCGAGCGCGACGAGCGAGCGAGGCACGAGCGCACTGAGCGTGAGTACTATATGTGCTTGATGACGAGCATATTGACAGCAAGCACAGCGGACACGAGGAGCCCGATGGTCCAGTGGGTGTGAGCTCTATGAGCGCTTACGTAGTATGTTAAGCAACCTTTGGTGCAGTCCCTACTTGGATGGGTGACCGCATGTGGCATAAAAATATCTCGAGCTCCTCCGTGCTTCGGGAGGCACGTTAAGCCGTTGGTCCCGGCTGTCATCGTTGATGGCAGTCGTTAAGCTATTTCAGATGCCTTAAGGCAGCTTGAAAAATCTGAACACACATACGAAAAACAAACAAACAGCGGACACACATTTGCTTCGACACCCAGGGTATGGGGGCCGGATAGACTGTGTGAACGCTGAATCCCACACGGACGTCCCGAAACCTACTAGAGCAAGATAAAAATAATAACTAATGAAAAAATTAATACATAAAAAAAAAATTTAAGTATCAAGATGTGTTAGTTCTCTGGAAGCGATCGTCGCTGTGTCTGTGTGCTATGCGCATGTAGTAGTACAATTGGCTACTTGACTAAAAAAAATTTCGTGTCGCTATGTAAAGACCTGCCAAAAATAAACACAATAGTGACAGAAATACATTTCTAAACAAAAAACTCTTTGAGATATAGAAGTTTTAAAGACACATATTTTTAGACGTAAAAATTAATAATTTTAGACGTGAAAACGCACTGCTGAAATGCCTACATATTTGTGACGTCACAACTTTGTATTTTGTTTGGGCGGCGTGAGAACTTTGTTTGGTAGCTATACGAAATATTGCGTTTGTGGTAATTTAAGATTTTCATACTTTTAAAAATGGTCCTATTCACCCAACTTTAAAGAAGCTTTAAGAACACTTAACGAATCGATATCAAATTAAAAGTGTTCTTTATAGTGTTTTTAGATAGAGATTAGTATCATTGGAAACAAATTTTATATACTTAATCTTAACATTAGGCAAATACCGAATTCAATACATAAACTTGGAGCGCGTCTTTTCGTAAATGCGTCCTTAATATGTAAAATACGGGTCACTTACGTATGAAGTCAGCTACAGGCCGACATGTTTCAACCTCATCCGGTGGTCTTCCGAAGTGCGGACTGAGACGACTTCGTGCGCGCGTTTCGGTTCACATTCGCCCTGAGGACGACTTCCGGATGAGGTTGAAACATGTCGGCCTGTAGCTAACTTCATACGTGAGTGACCTGTATTTTACATATTAACTAGCAGCCCTACCCGGCTGCGCCCGGGCATGTATTATACCTTAAAACCTTCCTCGTGAATCACTCTATCTATTGGTGAAAACCGTATGAAAATCCGTGGAGTAGTTTTTGAGTTTATCGCGAACAGACAGACGCGGCAGAGGACTTTGTTTATGTAGTGATAATAAAATAAAATAATAAATAAATATGGACATATCACACAAATTGAGCTAGCCCCACAGTAAGTTGTGAACTTGTGTCGCAGGATACTAACTCAATGATACTATATTTTATAATATATACTTATATAGATAAACATCCAAGACCCAGGTCAATCTGAAAAAGATCGTTTCCCATCATGACCTGACTGGGGATCGAACCCGGGACCCCCGTGTCGCAGGCTGGCGTGGTGACCACTGCGCCACGGAGCTGAGTGATAGTGATTAACAAACTCACTTTCGCATTTATAATATTAGTTAGGATTTGATGACATGTATAATTCCCCGCAGGAGCGGGCGCCCGTCGCCGCAGTCGCTCGCGCTCGCGTCGTCGCTCGACGTCGCGCAGCCGCAGACGCGACAGGGAACGCGAGCGACCCAGGGACGAGGAGGAGGGGTGAGTGTTCTCTTGTATTGCGTGGTAGATATTGCACGGTGGTCGACTTATGTCTGCTGCCTTCCCGTCAAACTCGAAGGTGAAAAAACTAAATACAGTCCGGAAGGCTTAAGCTGAGCTCTGCATTTGTGTGAGTAATCACCAAAAGTAGAGTCAAATCAAAAACTCTTAAAAATAAATTTGACACTTGACACGTCTTTATCGTTCATGTTTTTAAAATAACTGTTTAAATTACAAAATATTTCTATTACATGGCTATTTAAAGGGTTGCGTATTCTTCGTTTACTTTTGTTTGCAGCCATTTCACTAATATATCGGACACAAGAACAAAATATTAAGAATTAAATACGTCACACTGCTACCAGTACAAGGGTGTTAAGTGTGACAGGTGCGCGGCGGAGATGCGCCGCGCTGTAAGCCGATGTCACACCTACACTATCTATGTGCACTCACACAAATGCAAAGCTCAGCTTAGGCCTCGCGAACTGTACCTACCTTTTAGCGTTGACACCTACACCTCATCTTTTTATATTGTACTTCCTTTTTTTGTTTTTTAAATATTTTGCATCATATATTATTCTAATTATAGTATATATTATGTTAAATTGCGCTCGTTCGTGTCATTCCAATTGAGTGGCAGCTGAAAATCAGCGGTTGATTTTTCGAATAACATGTGCTGAGCTGTAACCTATTTATGCTTCTGTGGCACACATTTTGCATGTTTTATTGTTAAATTAAAATAATATCAGTAAGATTTTTGTTGATGTTATTTATTTTGTGTTTAATGTGTGTGTCAGTTGAACAAAATAAATGATTTATCTATCTATCTATGCCGTGTGGTTCCCGGCAGAGTAGAATAGGACCACTCCAAGTCATCCCGTGGATGTCGTAAAAAGCGACTAAGGAAAAACAAGCTAAACAAAGCTTCTAAACATCAAGGAAACCTCTCCAACCCGTCTGGCCAGCGTGGAGAGTGTAGGCCAAATCCTCTGTCTACTCAAGCTAATATATGGCTCTGGTAGTACAGAGAGGGTCGTGCTCCTGCAGTGGAGACTAGAAAGACCTGATGATGATGATGATGATGATCTATCTATCTATGTCACACTCCCTGTACTCGAGAGTTCGGATGCCGGTGGCCGTGAGCAGTAGGGTTGACCACGCGTAGGTAGTCACTCACTTCGTGCCTGCGGTGCGAGACGTGCGACACACGTAAAAAATCAACAGGGAACGGGAGCGACCCAGGGACGAGGAGAAGGAAATTCGCCCAGGCATCGGTGACTTTGTATGTGAGGTCTATATTTCTTTTCGTTTTATATATTTTTTATTTCTTGCGGTTTTGGATTCCATTTAGGATTCTTATTCCGGGATTTCTTTCGGGTTTCAGTCGGGCAGGGCCGGCCTCGTCGAACTTATCGCGACCACATTGCGAACATTCTAGCAAAAGGAGATGTAAGGAGTACCCGAAACCGGCGAGCATGTATGAAAAGAGTAATGAATGTAGATGAAGCGAAAGAGGTTTGTAAGGATCGTAGCAAGTGGAAATCCATAGTTTCTGCCTACCCCTATGGGAAAGAGGCGTGATAATATGTACAACACGCGGCGTATAAGTTGAACTAAGTGTGAGCGAGACACACCTATATTAATCAGTGGCAATGTATTGCGGTGTCCTACTCACACTTAGTTCAACTTATTTGCCGGGCACTGTATGTATGTTCTTCCGGGTTTATTTCCGGGTTGACTTGTATATACCCTGTAGATTTCCACGGACTAAAATGTTTGTCGTGTTCTCCGTACAGCAGCCGTCGTCGCCGGCGCTCGCGCTCCCGGTCCGAGCGTCGCCGCGGCGACGGCGAGCGACGCCGCGACCGCGACCGCAGCGACAAGGACAAAGACCGCAAGCGACGCAAGGACAAGGACCGCAAGGAGAGCAAGGTCAAAGCCGAGGACATTAAGATCAAGCAGGAGCCGCAGGACGGTGAGTGCTGTAATTTGAACCTTATTTTTTTTTATTTTTTTTTTTTATAGGGACATATCATACAAATTGAGCTAGCCCCACAGTAAGTTGTGAACTTGTGTCGCAGGATACTAACTCAACGATACTATATTTTATAACATATACTTATATAGATAAACATCCAAGACCCAGGTCATTCTGAAAAAGATCGTTTTCCATCATGACCTGACCGGGGATCGAACCCGGGACCCCCGTGTCGCAGGCTGGCGTGTTGACCGCTGCGCCACGGAGCTCGTCCTCCAAGAGAAATGGCTTAAATTGTAATAATAGAAAGGTCTAAGGCGATGATATTAGCAAGGGTTCACTGATTGATGGTGAGTGCTCGCTGCAATTTGAACCTTATCGCTGACATATAAGGCTTACTATAATCTTATAACTGAAAGGTCAAAGGATATTTACCAGGAGCCCCAATACAGTGAGCGCTGGCTTCATAATCATAATCATCAGAACTTTTTAGTCTCCACTGCAGCAGCACGACCCTTTCTGTACTACCAGAGCTATATATTAGCCAGAGCAGTCAGAGGATTTGGCCCACACTCTCCACACTGGCTAGACGGTTTGGAGCAGTCTCTTTGATGTCCGTAAGCTTTGTTTAGCTTGTGTTTCCTAAGCCTTCTCCTACATCCACGGGAAGACTTGGAGTGGTCGTATTCTACCCTGCCGGGAACCACATTGCACCATGATAATATTCCATAGTAATGAAATGTTTTGTTGCAGACTACCCAGAGTTCTCGCTACCGGCAATGGACATGCAGATCAAGCAAGAGCCAGAAGACGACAACAAATACAATCCGGACGACGCCAACGGCGACGACTACAACTACTAGGCCAGCGGTCGCTACTACTAGGTCTTCAACTGACGTCACTATTACTAGATTCTACAATGACGGCGTGGCGTACGTCACTACTACTACAAGACCTCAAATGGATGTCACTACTACTAGTAGGCCTCCAGTAGTCAACACTACTAGCCCTTCAACTAACGTCACTACTACAACGAGACCTCCAATGGACGTTACTACTACTACAAGAACTCCAATGGACGTCACTACTACAACTAGACTCCCCGCGGCAGTCACTATTACTACTATATTCTATAAGGAAAAAACAGTGGGCATGAGTGCTAGAGTTCTGGCATATGTTTCTACGACTACTAAGCGTCCAGCGGTCACTACTAGTAGTCCTACTACTGACGTCACTACTACTATGAAATCTCCAATGGACGTTACTATTAGACTCCCCGCGGCAGTCACTATTACTACCAGACTCTACAACGACGAGACTGTGGGCATGACTGCTAGAGTTCTGGCATATGTTACTACAATTTATGGGCCTCCAAGTGTCACTACGACTACGACACCTCCAATGGACGAAACTACTACCAGACTCTACAACGACGAGACTGTGGGCATGACTGCTAGAGTTTTGGCGTATGTTACTACAACTACTAGGCCTCCATCAGTCACTACTACTACTACTAGGCCTCCAGCGGTCACTACAACTACTAGGCCATCAGTGGTCACTACAACTTTCATTAGTAGCATATATTTTGTAGCATGTATTCATTTTGTAAAAGATATGCATGACAACGCATAACTAGGCATTTTGTACGCAACAAGTTTTCAAAGATAGTTTCATTGTAAAAGTGGTTCGTGTTGAGAGTAAATTGATCCCTAAGGCTTAAAACAGATAGGCGCGAGTTTCAGATTCGGAGGAGACATGAAACACTGTGATAGGATTTTATGCTTTATTATCATACTCAAAACGACTAGATTCGCGTGAAAAAATGTTCTCGCATTATGCCACGTGCGGCGGTGGAGGGGTAACTTTTTCTTGCGATATTGTTACTTTTGAGTATGACAAGAAGGAATATTTCGAGTTTGTGGTGGGAAGTCAAGGGGTACAGTTGAAGTTTGCCTTAGACAATTTTGCAAATTGATTTTAGTGGACTTTATAATATGAAATTGGTGTAGTTTGGTGTTATTAATGCTCGTGCTCATGAACAATTTGTGAAATAGTTAAAGTGGATTGATAAATGGACTCGTATAGATTTGCCGCCAGAAGCTCCCACGAGGCATCAAAGAACATACGCCATCTTTGATGCTACTTGGAATAACTTTACCGTACAACACCGATACTTAGTATCTCATTATACTGGACATTGGCAGAGTCACTGAAATTTCGGTGGAAGCCATAATATAAAACAGAAGAAGAAAAATATTTCTTCAGATTGCGGGTGAATAGAATTGTATATGTGACGTCAGTTTTAATAGAGTTGTTACACTTTTCAAGGGTACCATTTGTGACCATTCGTCTTCGAACGATTTTTGTATGGAAATACCGCTCGATTGCGAACGGCGAAATTCCTAAAATAGTACCCCTGTAGCATAAAGTATTGAAGTCTGCTACAGTAATCGGAAGGAATAGAGCAAAATTCAAAGGAACCATCTATAGACGATGCGGCTAGCAACCCATCAGTATTTTGATTCCACTCCATCTTTACTAACATGCTTATCGTGGTTTTTGAGTTTCATGGCTCAGTCTTCCCTGCGAAGGATAAAGACGTGATAATATGTATGTAAGCCAATTCTGACTGCTCTGGCTAATATATGGCTCTGGTAGTACAGAGAGGGTCGTGCTCCAGCAGTGGAGACTAACATCATCATCATCATCATTTCGAGTAGGTGACACGGTCAGTCGACCATGCACACCCTGGTGTCAGAGTTCTTCGGAACCGCCTCTCGGCCTCTGACGTGGTTCCTTTAACGACTACCAGATGGCAGCCGGGACCACCGGCTTAACGTGCCTTCCGAAGCACGGAATCATCTTTCTTATCAGACAATCAGGTGATTCATGCCTGCAATGTCCTAACCAAACTGGAAACAACTTAACAAAGTATGCTTCCCGCGGGAATCGAACCCACGACCCCCGGGTCAACAAGGCAAACGCCTTAACCACTGGACCACGGAGGCAGTTGATAAAAGAAAGACCTGATGATGACGATGATATCACTGCAAGTTTGTATACTCTGTTCCTTCCGGTCACTGACACGTAGCTAGCAATAAATTATATATAAGCGAGGTACATGTGTATCGTCATGTCTGTCCTGATGACGCTAGGTTATAATGAAATAAATAATTTTAGTGCGAACACGCGTTTTATTTTAAACTAGAAACCCGCCCGGCTTCGCCCGCGGTACATACCTAGCCTAAGGCACTCAGAGCGTCAACCATGAGTTTTTACATTTCATTCCTCCGTGCTTCGGAAGGCACGTTAAGCCGTTGGTCCCGGCTGTCATCGTTGATGGCAGTCGTAAAGCTATGTCAGATGCCTTAAGGCAGCTTGAAAAATCTGACACCAGTGTTGGCCACTTACACATACGAAAAACAAACAAACAAACGAGAGAAGTCTACGGTAACGTTTTTTTTAACGCTCATAGTTTACTATACTTTGTAAACCATGAGTATGATTTACCATTACGAGGAGCCCGATGGCCTAGTGGGCACGAGCATTATTAGCGCTTACGCATGTTAAGCAACCCCAGGCGCAGTCCTCGCTTGGATGGGTGACCGCAAGTGGCATAAAACTATCTCAAGCTCCTCCGTGCTTCGGAAGGCACGTTAAGCCGTTGGTCCCGGCTGTCATTATCATCATACATCCCAACTAATGTTATAAATGCGAAAATGAGTTTGTTTATTTTATTACGCTTTCATGCCCTTATCTACTGAACCGATCATCATGAAATTTTGCATACACGTTGTCTGGAGTACGGAGAAGGACATAGGCTACCATTCATCCTGGAGAAAAGTACTGTTTCGAGGGATCGTCTCAGTTTCTTCCATGCTGGTTTGGGAGAAAAGGGAAAACAATATACCAGCTGGTTTTCTTCCCGCGCAGACAGTAAAAGTCGGTCAAAGGATTGGGCAAAAATCTAAGGAATCACAATTCAATAAACTTGCCGGGCCGGCCGAACAAGTTTTGTATAAATATGGCGAATTTTTTCCCGAGTTTTAAGAGGGTATACTAGCAGTGCGTTTTCCATACAAATGTATTTCTCTATTTTCTCGCTGAAAACTGCTTCTGGTATGTCCCTATGTTCTATTTTTTTCTAAAAACCTGTTTAAAATAAAAGAAATTTGTACAAAAACAGTTTTTTTGGAAAAAAATAAAAAATAGGGGCATTCCTATTTTAGTACCTACTAGATTTTATGAAAAAAAAAATTGTGGCTCTAGAATCAGTTTTCAGCGAGAAAATAGAGAAATACATTTGTATGGAAACCATATTGAAGAAATACTGCTAGTATACACTCTTAAGGGCCCACACCACACTAGGCACACTAGCGACGCCAACAATTTTATTTCTAATACTTTATAAATAGAAAGAAATTCAAAAATGTAAATCTTAAGCCTTAGTAAATAATCTGAAAATAAAGATGGGTATTTAGTTAGAAAAGATCGTGTGCTACGACATCTAGGTACAATGAGCTTTGCGTTGACTTGCCTTGCCGTACGCCGTCGTATTAATTTAACGCCACTCAAATGTTTGTCCACATTTCTCGGTTCCCGTCCCGGCCGGGTCTGAGAAAAATCGATTACATACGATTTATAAAACTAGGTAACTAGTTAAGTCAGGCCCCGCCCGTCAGTGTCGCGGTAACCAGCCGGACGCTCTGTTTGGTCAGGATTCAGGGTCAACCGATTTTTATCTACAGGAACAACATTTCTTGTGTTATTGTACAACTTTTGTGCAATAAACCGTTACCCGACCTTTTTTAACCGACGCAACAAAATAACATTTTAACTTTTGTTAAAATGTAATTTTACTCACATTTATTCCCTTATTAAAAGATTTTCAAGTACCCAGGTAGATTTTTCTATTCTGAAAACAATACATACTTTCATAAATATTTTTTGTTTTAACCCTGCCATTGATGCTTACTACCTTACCACTTGAACCCCTATAATCGTACCGACAAATGATGATCAAAGATTACACTGACACCGGGTCGGCGATTTCCCTAATATAACACAGATCCCGGACGGCCCTGACGGGAAAACGGAAGCGGAGGCCCCGGAGACCGGCCGGACCGACCGGAAATGTGTGAACCGCGCTTAATAGTATCTTCGTAGTTTGTGATAAGAATACAAAATAAATAGGGACGCAAGAACTGTACGCAAGGACGATAAACAAAACGCTGGATCCCAGGGATATAGGCGTGGTATATAGGCTACCTATGTAAGTATGTAATTCTAAAATTACAAATCAATCAATACTTGCAGCTGCAGTACGCATGTCAAAATACCAGTAAAAACATTTTTACTGTTGTGCTGTGTGCGTAATAGTGATTGTTGTTGTCTGCCGGCCAGTTTTATTGATCAGTCGGTTTGTTTTGGCTGAAGTCGTTCGACTTAAGCGGGCTTTATTGTATAACTGGGCATCGTACTGCAATCCGCTGCAGTCGGAGATCTTCTTTAGTCGTAAGTACAGTTTTTTGTATTGAGTAGGTTCCTCGGTCTCACAGCTGGACTCGGTATCAAAACTACTGAACCAATCTTGATGAAACTTCTGTTCTCTAAGTTGGACTAATACCTACTTAATCTCCTTAGTCGTAAGTACAGTTTTTTTATTGAGTAGGTACGTTCCTCACAGCCTCACAGCTGGACTCTGTATCTCAAAAAACTACTGAACCAATCTTGATAGAACTTCTGTTCTCTAAGTTGGATTACACCTAGTTAAACAAATGAAATTACAATCCAGCCGGCTTATAGTTTTTGAGGTATGTGTTGACAAATGGACGTGATAAAACAAATATGAAATTTTGTACACATGTTTGGAAGACAAAGACTGTACAATGAGATGAGATGACAAACGTTTTCATCCAAAAAAATGCCAAAATTAATGAGATAAAATTTACGAGGTAACTGTACTTTAAGTACATATATCTCAATGGGTAAATGTGTTTCCCCTTTTTTATCTTTAAAAAAATAGCCGAATAAATTAAATGCATAGTGCGCACTTTTAGATAATGCGACTGGGGCGCGCCCCGGTCAAATGCCGCCGCGGCGTTGCAGCGCTGCAGCGCAGTACGAAATATTGCGTACAATATTTACTCGCGCTTGCACAGTTTTAGCATTATGATATGAGATAAATGTTACTGCGTAGTGTCCCAATTTTCAAATAGCGGGAAACTGTTTTTAAGGCTGCCATTTAAAACCAAGAAAAATGTGGATGTAATGAGACGAGTGGATTCGCTTGGACCTAAAAATTGACTTATTTTTGTCTCATATTACTTATTCATGTGCTACATTCATTGACATGTGCATTTTAAATCTATCTCTGACGAAGAAATCCTTATGAAATATTCACTCGCGTTATAAACAAATGACCTTGCTTGACTCGCCGCGAAGGGCAACAGGTAGTTGCCAGGCAACGATCTCCCCCTGGTGTACGATTATCGAAATTTCGCCGTTCGCAATCGAGCGGTTTTTCCATACAATTAGCGTTCAAGGACGAGTCAAGATTCAATCGTTTATCTTTGTTTTCATGTACTTGTGTTTAAAATGTTTAAAAAAAAATTTTGTTGACGTCATTAATTTGATAAGGCTAAATTTAGCCCGCTTCCAAAGTGGAGTGCAGAAGAAGGAGTGAAGAGTGTCACACGTTAAAAAATAGTACACAGCACCGCTACGTTAGAGCCCCCCACATTGGCGTCTTCCGAGCGTCATCGTACTTACTCTGGCTAGCGCCTGCGCGGCTTCGACGCAGCGGCAACGCTAAGTAGCCGCTGAACGCCGGGTATACGCAGCGCTGGCGTCGCGTTGATGTAACTCGATGCGCGGGTGGGCCAGCGGGGCGAGGGGATTGCGTTATGCATGTATTTGTTCAGAAAAAAACGTTGCGTGGTCGCGACGCCAGCGCTGCGTAAACCTGGCGTTATGGCGGCCGCTCAGCGTTGACGTCGCGTTGCCGCCGCGTCAGACGCTGAGCAGGCGCTAGCGGGACGACGACGCTCGAGAAGCGCCAGTGTGGGGGAGCCTTCCGACGCTACAGCTGCCCCCTTCGAAGGCTACCCCTGTCGGCTTGTCAGTCAACTTGAGCAGTGGTGGATTTGCCAAAGTAGGCTGAGGCCTAGGGCGGCAAGTTTGCAGGGGCGGCAAAATAATATTTTGAGCTAGCAAAGCGTCTCACATGGGTCGAAATCGTCTACGGTAGAGAGGTCATCAGAGGGAAGGTTAAAAAGTTGCTATTAAAAAGAATACATCGTGCTTATAGCTTCGGTAACTCCGATAATATACATATAACAAATTACAAATGAGAAATAAATAATAATGCTATGTTATCGATTGCTTTGATGTCAGGTATATTTGATTAAAATTTGAGGTTATTCAACCCGTATGCAAAATTTTCCAGTGGTGAATTTATCATATGGCTTTTTGGGCTTCAGCCCAGGGCCCTGCGGGTTCCAGGGGCCCCAGCTAAGTCAAGTCAAAATCAAAAATATAAGTTAATGCGAAATAAATTTATAATATTATTAAATAAACAGATCGTAGGTTTGCAGGCCTGCGAATCCAGATTTTAATGAAACCCATTAAATTAATTTAGTTTTTTCCTATACTTTGAGTAATTAACTAAGTCCCAAGTAGTATTAGCCCAGAGCCCCCTAAACTCACGCTCCGGCCCTGAAATTGACAGAATTGCCTAGTTTTTGTCTATGTTAGTCTACGTCAGCTACTAATTGACTACTTGACTAAAAATTTTTTCGTGTCGCTATGTAAAGACCTGCCAAAAATAAACACAATAGTGACCGAAATACATTTCTAAACAAAAAACTCTTTCAGATATAGAAGTTTTAAAGAAACATATTTTTAGACGTGAAAACGCACTGCTGAAATGCCTACATATTTGTGACGTCATAACTTTGTATTTTGTATGGGCGGCGTGAGAACTTTGTTTGGTAGCTATACGAAATATTACGTTTGTGGTAATATGGTTTCATAAGTTGCTATAAATTTAGCGGACTACAATACAGTATATATGTAATTTAAGATTTTCATACTTATAATCATCACCATCATCATCAGGTCTTTCTAGTCTCCACTGCAGGAGCACGACCCTCTCTGTACTACCAGAGCCATAAATTAGCTAGAGTAGTCAGAGGATTTGGCCTACACTCTCCACGCTGGCCAGACGGGTTGGAGAGGTCTCTTTGATGTTTATAAGCTTTGTTTAGCTTGTTTTTCCTTAGTCGCTTTTTACGACATCCACGGGATGACTTGGAGTGGTCCTATTCTACTCTGCCGGGAACCACACGGCGCGTACTTACTTATAAAAATGGTCCTATTCACCCAACTTTAAAGAAGCTTTAATAACACTTAACGAATCGATATCAAATTAAAAGTGTTTTTAATACTGTTTTTAGATAGAAATTAGTATCATTGGAAACAAATTTTATATAATCTTAACATTAGGCAAATACCGAATTGTGTGTGAAAAACTTTATGCTCTGGACTTTAGCTCTGGCTTAGGTATGGCTCTGGTAGTACAGATAGGGTCATGCTCCTACAGTGGAGACTGGAAAGGACCTGCTGATGATATTGTATTTTTGACCTTTCTCTAATTAAATATTGACTTTAAGTGATTTAGGTACCGTTTGTTTGTTACAGACAACACTGGATTACCACAGCAGCAATGTCGCTGTCAACGCTGCCTCCAGAAGTGTTAGCCATCATCGTCGAACAACTCGACACAAAATCCATGTACAACCTATACAAATCCCGTCTCGTCTGCTTACAAGGCCTGATCACCAAATTTAATTTCTCCATGAACACCTTTGCAACAGCCAAAGTTCTAGAATCAAACTTCTTCAGAGAAACATCGAGGAATTTGCGAGTTTTGAACATGTCTTGTGCAAGAGACTTGGACTGTCCAACCTTGCTGGGAGCCATGAGATATCTACCAAATTTAACCGATTTAGACGTGAGCTACACCAAGATTCTGATGCCGGATTTCCTTCGGTTCGCAGATATGGTACCAAGTCTGACTAGTATTGCTATAAACTTCTCTTTCGGAGAGGATTATAGGAAGAAACTGAGGAGGACTGTGTTGTTGGAGTACCAGGAAGCGTTCAAGCAGTTTAAGAATGTAAAGTTTGTTTCATCTCCTTCTGTTATACATGAAACCTTCAGAACTAAACTGGCGATATTTATGTTGCGGAAGGCTAACCTGGATAAGCTTGAGTTTGATTTCGGCCACGGACCAGCGGTTGATCGTTACGAACTTGAATATGAGGACAGGTAATTCAATTTTGTTTTTGTTTGTGTAAGGCTCAATTTACACCGGGATGGAAGCGCGCGGAAGGGAAGCAGAGAGCAATTTCAGTGTCATATAATTTTAGACTGTCGCTATGACTATAATACAAGGAACTGCTTGAAGTGGAAAACAGCGTGGGACTACTCGCGACTTCGCGAACACCCCAGCGGCGTCCGCGCAGCGTCGGCGCACGACTGCTCTGGCGGGTTCCCACCCGCCAGAGCAGCGGGCGCGGGTGGGTAGAGGCGGACGCGAGCGGCCGCTGGAATTTAATTCTTTTATATTTAATATATACGGACAAATCACACAGATTGAGCTAGCCCCAAAGTAAGTTCTTAGTAAGACTTGTATTATGGGATACTAACTCAACGATACTATATTTTATAACAAATACATATATAGATAAATATTCAAGACCCAGATCAATCTGAAAAAGATCATTTTTCATGTTGACCTGACCGGGGATCAAACCCGGGACCATCCGTGTCACAGGCCGGCGTGTTGACCGCTGCGCCTCGGAGCTCGTCGTGGCATCGTAATAACGTGGTGAGTCGCGCGCGGGCGCGAGCAGTCGCGGGCGGGCGCGAGAAGTCGCTGGCGGGCGCGAGCATTCGCAGGCCTTCTCTTCCAAGCCGGCCGCTTCCAGCATCTTCCATCTCGGTGTGAATTGAGCCTAAGTGGCCATACTGCTACTGTTGTTATATTTTGTCAAAATCGCACATGGAGAATTCCCTACCTTATTATAAAGGGGAAGATTAGACTGGACCAATTTTCAAAATTCTTTATATACCTATAGATAGCTAATTTATCTGCTGTAACATAGGTTATGATTCAAAAGGATGAAGTTGCGGAAAAATTGCTAGATTGAATGCCTACAAAATATATTAGTTGTTGATATGTAGGTATATTTGAAGTGGCAGTGGGCGGGGCACATAGCGCGAAGAACCGATGGCCGATGGGGCAGAAAGGTTCTTGAATGGCGACCACGTACCGGCAAGCGCAGCGTTGGACACCCACCGACCAGGTGGTCGGACGACCTAATAAAGGTCGCAGGAAGACGCTGGATGCAGGCCGCTTCCAACCGGTCATATTGGAAATCCTTGGGGGAGGCCTATGTCCAGCAGTGGACTTGCGGCTGAAATGATGATGAGGATGATGATGTAGGCATATACAATGGATCAGCATTCTGCCGCATCGGCTATTGATTTTACGCTGTATTTACTCACTCCTTTCAACTAGACTTTTGTCCTAATTTATTTAATGCATAGGTACTTCTTTGCCACTTTGTAAGTATTAGATTGACAAACGTAAAAGATAAATTTTTCTTTTCATTAACAGGGAGATGGTGAACCTATCCGAGCTCCACATACACCATCTCAGAGGCAATGGCTACAACGACCTGCCATTTTTCGACCTGATGGACTTCTCCAAATACGAGATCGCGATATTCAAGACAGGCTTTCGCGAATACTATAATGCTAGCAACCAGCGTTTATTCGTGACCCCCTTCCTGAAGCAGTTCATACCGGATAGCTATCACATTAAAGTTCAAGTCCTAATGGACTACAACGCCATGACTGGTCAGGAATACAACGATATCTTCCGGGAGGTGTTGGACGATACATACGGACTAGAAAACGCATTTCTGTTCTGGGAAAGATCGCGCAACAAGTTTGATGAATCATTCTTTTCGAGATTGTACAAATTACTGCAATCCTATACAATTTTTAGCTGTAAATCTCCGTATTTGAAACAACTATCGCAAGTGCCGATTTCCTATAACTGGTACAACGTACACCATTTCGTACCACCAGACGCTCTAAAACGGAACAAGGTCTTTGAAATAGATTACGGGTATGCGTTCAAGCAAAATGTAGACGTGAAATTAAATTTAAAGCTTGACTTTAGGGCTGATGCCGTGCCGAGGATGGTGAACAACTACGATTTCCTTCAGAAATTGAGCCATCTGTCGCTGACTAGTACCTATTATTATGACACACAATTTTTCAAAACAATTTTCGAGGAATGCGTTAAGCTGGAAACTTTACAAATGATTGGAGCGGACACCTTTGACCCAATGATCCTACAGTACTTGGGTTTGAGCAAAAGTTTGAAAAACCTACTAATTCAACGCATGACATCGGGTTTGAACATATTATTCGAATATATGAGCGAATGTCATACGTTGGAAAATATCTGCATCTTCACTGGCTACCTAGTATTGCCGAATCCTGTAGACTTGTTCAAGAACTGTAGGAAGTTGTACAATCTCAGCATTTATTCAGGCCTCGGTTACAATTACAACGTTCCGACAAAAGTGAGTAAGGAGAGGTACATAAAAGCGTTCGAGATGATAAAGAACGCGTTAGGGAGATACGCCATCAACGTGGATATCCTTGAATGCGGCCAGTTCATCCACAACCCGTTCATCCGCGTGTTTAGCGTGTTCCAACTGGAACCGCTCTGATGTTTGGTGATGCTATATGCCGCTAGAAACGCGCGCCTGTTAGCGGCAATATAGCCGAGGGCGCCGCAGGGTTTAGACCCTGCGGTTCCCTTCTATCACCGGGCTAGGGGCGCTATCGCGGGCGTCCCTGTAGCGCGCAAGTATAAGCCCTTTGATCGCCGTCATAAGTAATTCTAGTGCCCTGCAGGGCTACTACTTTTTGACAACGTCAGGGTAAATTTTTTTGGACAGTTCAATAACGATTCTTATGATTCACTTTTATCCGTAAAGGATGTTAAGTGGTTATCCTTTCAATGTAGGTACTTTTTACTACGAATTAATCTCTATAAATTGTACTTCGATGAGTATATAGTCAAAGATATTGTATTATATAACTTGCCGGAAATAACAGACTATTCTTAGACACTGAAACATCAAATTATTTGAATTTGCGATGAACATCGACATAATAATAAATAAATATATAAGGACTGATCACACAGATTGAGCTAGCCACTAAGCAAGTTTGAAACTTGTGATTTGGGATACAAGCTCAACGATGCTATATGTTACTACAAATACATATATGTATAGATAAACATCCAAGACCCAGGTCAATCTGAAAAAGACCATTTTCCATCCTGACCTGACCGGGAATCGAACCCGGGACCATCCGTGTCGCACGCAGGCCGGCGTGTTGACCGCTGCGCCACGGACATCGACCCATGATTCATGAGTGAATAAGCTAAGGGCAGTGGCGGATTTGCCAATAGGCTTAGTAGGTTGAGGCCTAGGGCGGCGAATTTGAAGGGGCGGCAAAATAATATTGTAGTCTAGCACCCCCCCCCCCCCAAGTTAGTAAGGATACGCTTGTTGTTAGCATAAGTGCAAATAAACATATTGTATTTAAAGGTGCGTACTACTGCGTAGCCGCTTAATAAAGAATACCGCGGCCGACTGAAATGCGTTGTGGAGAAGGTTGTAAGCCGCTCTTTTGAGACTGATTTCCACCAGGGTGTGCCATACAGTAGCCAGTAGTGTAGTAGCAGTGGCGTAACAATATGGTGGCAGGCCTGGCAAAATGCCACGGGCCCCCGACCCAAGGTCCGACCCGGTCCAAGAAGCCGCGAGCTCAAATTTTTTTTTCTACTATTTAAACCATTCCCTCTCGCTTAAGAGAGGAGGCCTATGGCCATTAGTGGGACATATACAACGTGTAATTGAGTACGCTGAAAATCTCGAAGTTTATTGAAATTAAACCGAGTACAACGTGACGATGTTTACAGATAGGGGGCCCCAACAAAAGAATTTGCCACGGGCCCCAGATGATATAGTTACGCCACTGAGTAGTAGCACAGTAGGATAAGCAAGTTTATTATTGTTAAAACCCGAATGCGTCTAAACGAGAGCCAGAAGTTTGACTAACAGCATAGTTAGTATACAGGCTGATTCTAATCTTCCTGGCGATATTTAATCGATGGTATAAGAATCCCTAATAGTTCATATATCCACAAGAAAAAAAAACTAATAACAGAAATTAGATTTCTTATTGGAGCTTGACCAGCAGAACGTTGAATTTGTATGGCAGGCCCTATTTTTTTTCATGTTTTACCTTTTTTTCTTGCTTGTCTGCATTTTATTAGGGATTTCAATTTCGACATTTAAAATTATCTGTGAATTCAAATTATATTTCCTTCTATTTTTTAAACAACATGTTACCAAACTTTGCAAAGGGTTTTTTTTATAATTCTTTAAAAATGGTCAAAGGATCATTGACGCTTAATTAATAATGCTTGTGAATTTAATGTGGACGGACGGTGCTAAATGTTTTGTTTTTGAACTAGATAAATTTATTGAATTATTGTTATAGCAACGTGTAGTCTTCTGCACCGTATGATCCTTACAATATTAGAATATAAATTGTGCCAAAAAATAAACAAAAAATCTCGATAAACAAAGCCTTTCTCGTGGCGCAGACGGGTAAATAGGTGTATACAATACATACGTATAATCGATATCTATGTATTAAGGAATAAGAGTCTATTAAATACTATTTAAAAAACATACATTAATGGATTTAAAATTGTTTTTTCTATTTGTGTTAGTTAATAACTAGCCCCTGAATACTCAAAAAGAAGCCACTCGCGAAACTCGAAACTTACATGGGGCTCTATTGTGTGCCTTTGCCACGGGCCCCAGATGTTATAGTTACGCCTCTTCCTAAGAATGATTAAGATTCTTTTGTGTATTTGGGGGTAACCCTGGTAGATAGAATAGGCGTAGCATAACGGGTAGGTACTGCTGTTTTCTCGAACTGTAAAACATATTAACTGATTGGCATGGTTTTGGACAAAAAACACTAGAAATCAACGCGACACTCCGAAAAATTCAAAATTTAATTATTTTTGATTTTGTAATGTATAAAATAAAAACGAAATGTAATAATCATAGTACTCCCCTTACGCCACGCCTATTTTTTTTATGAACAGAGTCTAAGTATAAGATTTACATTAATGTGTAGATGTTCTATAAAGATATTAATATGATGTAATGGAATGTTGTAAACAGCTGAATATAATTCGGCATTACGTGACGTGGCCATACGCTTGGCCTAATATCTAGTAGCTATGCTGCCAGTCTTTCGTCCTATTCCACTTCAAAAATAGGTTTATTTTTTATATAAACGTTATACAAATTTTATTATTTTATACGAAAAATACGTACTAGCCTCTCACGTATCCCCCTATCTTAGACTGATTTTGATTAGTTTTGAGTAATGATTACTCACCTTCGAGCAACACGGCTTTTCCGTTCGAAGTTACTCACATAAGAACTTAAAATTAAAAAAACTTGTAACTACATTAAAATTATTGATCATAAATACAACCAAATGTATTAAAGGATGTATGTATGTGCGTTTTTAAGTTACAAATACATATAATCGTACCAACTAGTATATTTTATGTAATCATATGCTAGAAACACAATCGACAATTTGGGGGACTTTACTTAATTCTTTCATAACAACTCATCGAGACCACCAAAGAATATTAAAATCGACCGCCTCTTAGCCGATTTCAAAGAGCAGGAGTGCCATTTTTGAACCAGTGACGGATCTAGACTTGTTTCGAGCGATACCTTTTCAGAAATGGACCTCCAGTGCTTTCACATTCGAGGGATTAAGAATATAGACAGCTCACCAGTTAATTACCACAGAAATTACTTACGATCGTGTCTAGTATTATGAAATAGTTTCTAGAAGCTCAATCAAATATGAATGTTATGTGTTTATTAAAAATCTGTGTAATCGATAAAATAAAGTATACAATCAAACAGTGTTTGTATTTAAAAATAATCAGGCAGTCGTACTATAGGGTATGCAGACAGAAGTGAAACCAACACAGACGACAACGATTTCGCGCCACGAATCACCCGACTCCTCGAATCGAGTATCTATACGAAATATTGTTCAAGGGGGCTGGAGAAGTTTTTCCTTAAAAAAAGTACATTGGTTTCCTCTTTGTCTCTCATAATTAAAAAAAAAATAACCGCACGTTCCGACGGACATAGAGATTTAAACAATAAGTTACGGTATTTTTGTAAGGAAGGATAGGTAGCATGTAGAGTTGTGGCTGTAGGACGTTAGTCTATCTTTTGCATACCCCCAAAAGAAGCGTAAAAATATGTTTGGAAACCATAAATGGCCTCAATTTAGGGATCTAAAAGCCAAACCAGCTGACACCGCACCGTGAAAATTCGACATGCGTAGTGTTACGCTTCCATTAAAATCAGCCTCGTTTTAATTTAGTTTCTAGTTTCAAGTACCTATTTGAATTTCATTTGACGTACCTATCCCGAATAGGTACTATTCAAGTGACGAAAAATTTTTTTTTAAATCTATGCTATTCAACTTTAGTTAATGCATCAATCAAACATTTAGTTTATTCGTACGTACTTACGTATAAAATTTTATCGTACACCCACATCTTTCAACCTAAAGGTCTGACTGATGTTTGCTGTTTAGCAATAAGTCCACATCTTCTTGTAATTATAAAATTTTTGTATCCGTGTACATCATCATCATCAGTCTAAACTCGTCCACAGCTGAACTCTCAGGCTAGTATATGGCTCTGGTAGTACAGAGAGGGTCGTGCTCCTGCAGTGGAGACTAGAAGGACCTGCCCCCCTATTTACTAACTCGGATGACAGGTGTCGATGCCTATCAATCTAGAATTTACAATTACAATGCGGGTTTAGCTTGCTCGAACTTTTTATTTGAAATACAAAAACCGCATTGTAACAGCAAATCCTAGATTGATAGGCATCGACACCTGTCATCCGAGTTAGTAAATAAGCCGGCTGATGATGATAATGATGCACGCCATCAAGATCTATATTCGGTAAATAAGCGTAAATAAATAAAATATTATTCTCTTTATATAATATATAAGCAGGCGGTTAATGTCGTCTCGTGGCTGTTTGACACGTTTGCATCATACGTAGGTATTTTAAAACAAATAAAAATGTCAGTGTCATTTTGATGTCAATCTATCAAAGTGAAATAATCACAACACACACGCACATTTTCGCGGCTTTTTCGGTGATTATTGTTTTGTTTTGTTTTGTTTCGATCGTAATTTTATACAAAATACTTTATTTATCGTTAACTTTATTTTTCATTAACCTAAGAAATACAAGTTTATACACAAATGGCTAGGACAAAAGCATCAGTTGGTGCAAAAGGTAAGTGCATTATTGTTTCCCATATTGAACTTTGAAAGGTTACTCATTATAACAAAATATTAGGCCCACGCGAAATACAACATTAAAGAGATAAAGCTGTTTTTAGTGCCTTATTAAGATTTTATATCGTACTAAGTGAACGACACATAAATTATGCCTTATCTAAGGACTTATATTATTTCCTTTCATGCCCTTTATACTTATTATTTATTCGTAACCTTCATACATTAATTATCTTCTGGAAAATAATAAAGAGCGATAACAACATATAAATCATTTAAGTAAATAAATAAATATATAGGGATATATCACACAAAGTGAGCTAGCCCCACAGTAAGTTGTGAACTTTAGTCCCAGGATTCTAACTCAACGATACTATATTTTATAATACATACTTACATAGATAAACATCCAAGACACAGGTCAATATGAAAAAGATCTTTTTCCATCTTGACCTGACCCGGGATCGAACCCAGGACCCCTGCCCCAGGGTGTTGACCGCTGCCCCATGGAGCTCGACAAAAGTAACCTGAAAGTGTTCTCGTAACAACATCTCACAGTAACATATTTGTACTAACTTTTGACAACTACCTATGTTGTTCGTCTTGAAGGTCAATTCACCCAACATCCATTAAAGTATATATATTTGAAATAAAAAAGTCAATCATACAAAAGCCACAATGTCATTTGAAGAGACAATCTAAATTTTCTACACCATTGTTGTCAAAACTCAGCCGTCTATATTTTGTTGAGCTATTTGTTTTCAGGGTGGGTAGACCTGCCCCCCTATTTATTAACTCAGATGACAGGTGTCGATGCCTATCAATCTAGGGTTTTCTGTTACAAAGCAGGTTTTGTTTGCTCCAACTTTTCATTTGAATTACAAGAACCGCATTGTAACAGCATTGATAGGCATCAACATCTGTCATCCGAGTTAGTAAGTAGGCGGGCTGGTGATAGGAATATGGTATGTTGGTTAGAGTGGTAGCAAAGGGTCAAAGGTCTACATAAAAATAAGAGTATAGTCAGTTGCTAGAAATAGGGGAAGACCAAAGAAAAGGTGGATGGAATGCGTAAGAGAGGACATGTGTAAGAAGTGTGTAACAGAGAGTATGACCAGCGATAGAGTGAAATGGAAGAAACTGACATGCTGTGCCGACCCCATATAAGTGGGAAAAGGTGAAGACGAAGAAGGTCAGTTGCTAGAAGACGTTAACAACCTCTGTGCTTACTGCTTCTGTGTAAGCTGTTTTCCACACTTATGCTGCCTATTCTGGCCCATACAACCTTCGTGGCACAGTAGGTAACATGCTTGATTGCTACACTATGGGATCTGGATATAATTTCTTAACAAAGTTGTGACTGAAACATCATTAAATATAAATGTTATATATGAGTTTGTATGTTTGTTTTGTAATGTCTTACTTTTGCATTAATAAAAAAGTGGTTGATGTAATGTTAATATCTGCAAGTGGTGTAAACACTAGAATATGTTCTTTATATTGTTAAAATTATATGTTTGTGTGTATATTGTTGATATGCCTTAATAAATAAATAAAAATAAAATAAATGTGTTCATGTTCCTGCTCACAGTTGCGTCGGGTAAGAGCAGCAAGGCTCGCTGTTGTGTGGCTGCACCTCCAAGCAACTCCGTGGCTTCTGGTGAGTGTTTTTAGTATATTTTTGAGGATAGACTTCAGTCAAATCAAACATATTTCAGCCGTGTGGTGCCTTGCAGAGTAGAATAGGACCACTCCAAGTCTTCCCGTGGATGTTGTAGAAGGCGACTTAGGAAACAATTCAATTCAATCGTTTACTGCTTCCTTAATGTAAATATACAGGTCTTATCTTACACAATATGTACAGAGCAGCAATTAAGGGCCCACACAAGCGAAACAAAGCGTATATACATCAAAGAGACCCCTCTGACCAGTCTGGTCAGCATGGAGAGTGTGGGCCAAATCATCTGACTACTCTAGCTAATCCCTAGCTGGTAGTACAGAGAGGGTCTTGTTAAAAAAACCTGATGGTGATGATAATGATGATGATACTAGTATTAATAAAGCTGAAGAGTTTGTTTGTTTGGTTGAATGCGCAAATCTATAAACTACTGGACCAATTTCAAAAATTCTTTTACCATTGGATAGTTAACTTACCTTTGAGTGATGAATAGGCGATGCGGCTAGCAACTTCTTCTTCTTAGCGTATCGACTCAGGCGGATTATATTTGTGTTGACCAGAAATTTGCCACTGACACAGCGTTATCAGTAGCATTGTAAGGGTCCTCGCGTGTGCAGGTGGTAGGACACGCAGGGCAAGGCAGACGGTGTGCATGGTCTGAGGAGTGGCACCACATAGTGGGAATACGGACGCTGTTGGATATCTCTATTTCCAGATGTTAAGCCTAGATTTAGAGACTTCGCCAGACAGTTATTTACGAAGCTATGCCGGCTCTTCAATCTTTGAGGAACCGGCATGTGTGCAAAGGGTTTCGTCAGTCATTCTCTTTTTTGGCTAGCAACTCATCACTATTTTGATTCCAACACGCTTAACGTGGTGGGTTTTATGACCTTGGGCTCTGTCCACCCCGCAAGGCATATAGACGTGATAATATGTATGTATGGAAATGTCGAGAACAAAATTGGGTCATTGGTCCCCTAGAAAAAGTTGTTCCAATCGACATCACAGTGATCCATATTTCACCGTGTATAGTTTTATTTTTTTTTAAGTTTTAAGTATAGTTATTATTGGTACAAGTTTTCACTATTTTTAATTTGATTAATTAAGAGAACGAATTTTTACCGCCAATAGTGGCCACTTTTGGCGGTAAAAATTTGTGCTCTTAAACTTAGATTGTAATATCTATGAAAAGTAACAAAAAGAATACTACAAGTAATTTACTAGGGCAATCAGCTATTACATTTTTTAAATTTGATTTGATATAGGAGTAAATGAATTAATTGCTAGGTGGCGCTAGTGTGTGAACTCACTTCGCCATTGTTACAGGCAGCAGTGGCTCATCAAAACTGTCTTCCGGAGGAGGCAACCCAGTCTGTCCTCGGGAAACTCCAAAATGGCAGAGGCCGATCACCAATTTCTTCATCACTAAGGAGACAAATGGCAAGGCTCACGAGCCCGATGAACCTGACGAGGAAGGTTTGTATGTTGTTGTGTGTAAGTGGCCAACAGTAGAGTCAGATTTTTCAAGGTACCATTGATGAGAGCCGGCCGGGAGAGAGGCTATCAATGATGAGAGCTGAGACCATCAGCTTAACATGCCTTTGGAAGCATGGTGGAATTTTAAAGTTCTTTTTCCATTTTTGCCACGATGTACTTGGTGTAACTTGGTGTGACAGCCTCATGGGGGACTTCCAAATACTTCCAATATTAAATTTATTTTAAGAGCAATTGCCATTAAAATATCTCCATCCAGCCAAAGACAATATAATACTAACGTAATAGACTGCCCACCTCATACAAAAATATTGGTCCAAATTAAGGTTGCGAAAAGCAGGCGAATGTATGGCGCAGGAGAGTTGCTTGGTAGTCGATACTAGATGGCGGTAATCTGCGTTAGCCTTTAACTTACTAAATATACGGTGTCATTTTAAAATATGCCTAAAATATTATTTTGATTTTTAATAAGATATATTTTGTAAATTCTGTTTTCATATTCTCATAATACGGTAGATACAATGTTGTGTAGTTACGAGTGGCGCCATCTATGCGAGTCTCTGAGAACAAATCGTACGATTAAGGCGTTGAGACCACATGATCCAGCTCTTCTGTGCAGTGTGTAGTACAGATTTGTTTATTTTTTGTTACAGCCGAAGCAAGCAGTTCAAGACCAAAGCCCAAACGCAACGTAATAGAATCTGATGATGAAGAAGAATGCCCTAAGAACAAGGAATTAGAAGAATCCATTCATCTTGAGCCCCTAACCGGGGAGAATAGCCACAAACTCGACGAGTATTACCCCAAAAACGGGGTGAAGGGGAAAGGGGTGGGGAAGAAGACGAAGGGAAAGGAAAATGTTGATAGTAATAGAAAGAAGAGAGATCTGGACGACTCGTTCGAAGAACAAGCGAGTAAAAAGGTGAAGGTTTGCTAACACATGAATTTTAGGGGACCCAATGTACTGTACAGTAACCAACTGAGCTGCTGTTGAACGGCAAACTGGGGTATTCCTTGTAGCGCAACCATTTTGAAACGCACCTAATGAAGAGCAACTTCATTATTCCTCGGAGCGCACCTTTTAGTTGCGCTCACGATGGCAATTTAAAATATTAAAATTTTGAAGCAACGCACCTATCTTTAACTTTTGAATAGAGCTGGGGACTAACTGAAGCTATCGAGAACAAGTAGTGCACGTTCCTTTTTTGAACGTGGGTGCGCTTCGCGGAATAAAATTTTAATATTTAAAATTGCTATCGTGAGCGCAACTAAAAGGTGCGCGCCGAGGAATAATTTAGTTGCGCTTCATTAGGCGCGTTTCAAAATGGTTGCGCTAAAAGGAAATCCCCGGGAAACTGACTTGAATACCAGTGACCAGCGGGCCTATTTGAACTTTTGACAAGTATGGTGTACATCGTTTGTTTCGATGGTCACTTCAACATCCATTATGGTTTATTTATTTATTAAATTAAGGATTTTGACATCTTGTTTCTGGGTGATTTGAAATATATACGTATATATTTATTTTTATGATTTTAGAGTTGAGTACAGTACTACCACTTTTATAAGTTACACAGTTACATGGCGCGAAAATATCCGTCCGTTATTGGCTGATGCGTACGCGCCATGCGGCGTCTCGGCCATTCTCGGCAGACGTACAAGTATTGTGAGTGAGATAGCAATAGTCCTACTGCTTTTGGGTTTCAATTTTATGTTGTAGCAATAAGTTCGTTATTTTACTGATGTTTTCATTCGGCCCAAGTCGGCGGTCGGTTGCGCTATTCTGCGCTATCGGACAATACCGAGGTAACTTTATACGTGGTACTACTGTACTAGCTTATAATTTTGCCTAGTCGTTTATCGCAAATCCCACGGGTACTTATTTCCGGGATAAAAGGTACCTACCTTAAGTCCTTTTCAGTACCCTAACCTATGTGTATGCCAAATTTCAAAAAGATTGGTCCTGTAGATAAAGCATGAAGAGGCTACAAACAAACAAATATATGAACTAACTAGCTGTTACCCGCGGCTTCGCCCGCGTGATTTGTAGCCTATGTCCTTCTCAGTAGGTACCCTAACCTACGTGTATGCAAAATTTCATGATGATCGGTTCAGTAGATAAGGCGTGAAATGAAAGCGTAACAAACAAACAAACTCTCTTTCGCATTTATAATATTAGTTGGGACTTTTGCATCTACAATATTATTTAGCATTGGGATAGTTGGGATATCAGAATAGTATTGTCAAAGCATAAAAACGTCTTTGAATATCCATTATGGTTCATATAATTTTAAATAACAATAGTCAATCATACGGAAGCCGTAATGGGTGTTGAAGTGACCATCAAACAAAACATTGTACACCGTAAAAGTAAAAAGTTAGCCAATAGGCTGGCAGTAAATAACAGAATCTCGGCTGCACTTGGTGGAGTTGTAATGGATAAATTTGTCAAATAATGTTTAGTATTCTATATTTCTAGACCAAGCAAAATCATTGTTACATTTTATTGTTTTTAACATCGGAGAGATCAAAGTTTGGTGCATCCACACCGCATTAATTTTTGTACAAGTTTGTTCGACGTGAGGTTCCCGGCAGAGTTGAAAAGGACCACTCCAAGTCTTATATTATTTAACTTAAAAAACGCACGTTAAACACAGCTTGTAAACGTGAAAGAGTCCACTCCAACCCGTCTAGCCAGCGTGGAGAGTGTAGGCCAAATTCTCTGACTGCTCTGGCTAATATATGGCTCTGGTAGTACAGGGAGGGTCGTGCTCCTGCAGTGGAGACTAAAAAAGATGAGACGAGTTTCCAAGGGTTACTTAGATAGTAAAAAAAGTTATGTAATAAGTTTGTAAGTAGATGAAACGTTGCCTCACTTTTGAAAACAGTTAACATTTCAAGATGTTAGGAAAAAAGCTAACAGACATACGGCGCAGGCGTGGATCACTATGATGGGATTTTAGGCTTTATTGTCATACTCATAACGACTAGCATCGCGAGAAAAACTAATCGCTACCGCAAGATGCCACGTTCCGGCAGTGGCGTAAATCTTCTTGAAATATTGGTCGTTTTGAGTATACGAATAAGGCATAAAAATCTATATTAGTGGCCCACGCCGCTGTACGCCTTTGCTGTGAGTTTTAAGCATTCAACAAAAACTTAAAGCTGTAAAAACAAGTAGCTACAAAAGTTGCCATGTTACTGTGTTGCACAGTGATCCACAAAAGTTAAATGCGGTGTGGATGACACTATTAATGGACCAAATGTTAAGTTAGTGTTAAGTTTGATATGAAATAAAGTTTGTTAATAATTTTATTGGTTTTTATTTTTAAACCACCGCCGCAAAAAAAGGGGTGTTATAAGTTTTACCGTTCTGTTTGTCTTATCTGACACCACACATCACGGGTGAACGGATATCGATGAGTTTTTTTTTTATTTGCAAGCAGGTTTCTTTTCTTAGGCATGTTTTATCAAAATCAGTTCAGCCATTAACAAGTTCTAAGAGAATATAAGATGCAGCGTGTTGGCAACCCTATTTGTGGTCTCCCGTGTGTGGCAATCCGATAAATAAAAATATAAATAATAAATATGTAGGGACATATCACACAAATTGAGCTAGCCCCCACAGTAAGTTGTGAACTTGTGTCGCAGAGTCGCAGGATACTAACTCAATGATACTATATTTTATAATATATATTTATATAGATAAACATCCAAGACCCAGGTCAATATGAAAAAGATCTTTTTCCATAGTGACCTGACCGGGGATCGAACCCGGGACCCCCGTGTCGCAGGCTAGCGTGTTGACCGCTGCGCCGGAGCTCGACAAATACTAAGATAGATTTACACCTATGACCACTTCAGCTAACATCTCTGATTAGGGGTTGTTAGGGTAAGATAAACCAATTTTTCTGGATACACTGTTTATTATTTAAAAACTAAGCTTTAAAACTGGAAAACTACAAAAACACCAATCTCAAAACGAACTGGATACAAATATTATATAATTTATTAAAATTTCAATAAATACGGGATAAAGGCATACAAAACCGTTCTATTTCGATATATTCGTTTCTAAAAGTAAAAAGGTTAACTTAATCTTACTCTAATGCATATTTTCTATAAAAATTATATAAAAAATAATAATTTCGTAAACCAATATAAATAATCACAATTAATGCATATTTTTATATACAATGTGTTTCGCATTGAACTAGCAATGTTAATTTACGTTCTCAACATGAAAACGATTTACTTTTGTTCTATGAACAAGCAAAGAAATGGAGAAAAGAAATATCTGCTACTCTATACATTTTGGATAGGTATAGGTTTATAGGTACTTACTATGTTAATATTTTTTTCTACTCCTGTACTTTTATCTGTCATTTATATGATCAAGAACACAAATATAAAGAGTCAAGCGCACATCAATTAAAAAAAGAAGGTAACCATAGACACAAAATTTTGACATATTTACATTTCCCGCGAGTTAGTTTGTTAAATTCAAATTTTATGTTTTGCATTTTTTTGAAAGTCGTAGAAAAAATATTGTATGCAACGGTTTATAAGTAAGTCTTAAAAGGCTCGTGGCGCCTCTATTAGCGGTATTCGCTCGCTTTGCTCGCTCATATCGCTACCCGCGCCACTCACCTTTTAAGACCCCTATTATAAAACCGTTGCATATAATACTATTCTCGATTTCAGACTTGGTCACAGAACAAAAGTTGTTCATATTGATGGCGACATTAAATTATTATCCCTAGTTCAATACCAAACAAGTGCATATTATATAAACAGTAATAATTTCGAAAAACAATATAAATAATCACAATTGTTGATAGTACAGACCCACCAAGTTTTTTTTCCCGACTGACCCAGAAAGAGGGTAATATTTTTCGCGCATATTATGAGTTGCCCACTGGGCTATTGAAGTTCAAAGAAAACTTGGTGGTAACCAGGGCTGGAGTGCTATTTTTGAAACAGAGCTGCCAAAAATACGAGCGGCACTTTTAAAAGTGTATGCGTCGATACAAACTTGAAGGTCATTTTAATAAGAACTAATTGTCATAATATGGAACTAAAATCTAATCTTCAAAAAATTGTGTTATGCCCATATGATTTTCCGGTTCGCACTTTTGTATGATTTTTTCGAGTTTTTAGCAATGTTTTCAGAGGAAAAGACGTTTCTCCGGCTAAGTCCTTTCAAGTATTTGTCGACCATATAATAAACCTAGTAGCTTATTCATTGACCAAATGAACATCTTTTCATATTTTTCATCACTCATGTAGTGTTTTGCTCATTCAAAAACCGCACTCCTGATATAGAATTGTAAACTAAAACATATTATCTGAGGATAAAAATTAATATAATTTCCACTTATAATCTTAAATAATACAAGTGTAACTCTATAATACTTATTTTTATGTAATAAAACTTTAATGTTGATCAAAATTATCTGGATAATATTTTTTTGGAATTGATGGAATTTGAAAACCATTTACATTTTTCTCTAATAATCTACTAATCATTTTTCGAGAGAAAATGTGTCAAAATTACTAAAATTGAAAATATGCGATGGACAAGAACCGCCAAAGGTAGGATTCGAACCACGATTCTTAGGGTTTTTAATTTTGCATTATAATGCTATATATAAACCAATTTTAAATGTCAAAACTTCATCAAAATCAACCCAATTTGTTTTAAAATTAGCCTATACTGAATCCAATTTATAATATAAATGTCTGTATATCACCATCATTCTGAAAATTATAAGTAGTTTGCGTCAACTTTGTTGGTTAAAAATTGATTGAGCGATCGCCTACTTAGGTACAAGGCGAGCGCGGGTGGGTGTGCTGTGGCGGGGGGGATGTCATGGCCGAAGTTGACGCGTGTCGTTATTAATTTATTCACAAAATTTCCAAAATAATTTTGTTTAACGATACACTATATTTAATTAGTCGTATTCACAAAACTTCCAAAATAATTTTGATCAACAATACACTATACTTAATAATCTAACGCATTTTAAATAGTCACTAAACTACCATTCGTAGTAATTTTGAGCTGCACCTAATCGATGGGATTGTCTATATACTAGTCGCCAGGTAAAGTGTCAAAAGCGGACATTGAACTTAAACAAAGACGATATTTTTTTATATAACGAAGTTGGCAAAGAGGCATACCGCCTACCTAATGGAAAACGTTTACCGTAGCCTATGACCGCCTGCAACACCACTCGGTGTCACTCGCGTGTTGCCGACCCTGAAGAAATCTTTTCGCGCCCTTTTTAAAGGTTCCATATTTTCACTGGAATTGTGGAATGCGACTTTAGCGTATGTGGATGAAAGAAAAAAAAAGAGAAGAATCCTTTCAAACCGGACTGTACGCCACCATTTAGGATTTAAGGTAAGGTAAAAAAAGTACGGACATGAGGTTTTTCTGAACTCATCACCAGATGGCAGAACTGAGGCGTCGAAGTCAATAAGCCGCTGTCATTGGATAATATTTGAAAAGCAGCAAAAATTTACACCAATCACAGCTTACCAGTCCCTCTTCTTCTGCTTTCTATTATGGCTTCCACCGAGGTTTCGTGTTGTACGGTTAAGTTTTAACAAGTAGCAGTCAAAGATGGCGTAGGTTCTTTGATAGCCTCGTGGGAGTTTCTGGTGACAAATCTATACGAGTCCATATGACAGTCTACTTTATCTATAAGTCAACTAAAATCAATTTGCGTTACTGGACTTTATGCCTCAGGGCTGCCACTGCTTATTTCAGGATAGTCACACAAGTGCCAACCTCTATCAACGGCTTGACGTACCTTCCGAGATATTATACGCCATGATCCGGACAGGAGCCACGCTGGGGTTGCTTAACATGAATTTAGGCTAGCAAACGTACAGTTCAATGTCCGCTATAGCAAGGCTACCTGGCATTGAATATAATCAGCAATTTTTAAAAACGTCTAAAATCCTACTTACAAAAATGTTGTATTCCATAACATCAATGAGTATGTGTATTACTGAGGTGTATTAATTTTTATTATTGATACAAAATGTGTAACTATATGAAAATTTGGCTGCATTATTGTATTTTTAAGTCTAACGTCATCTGAGACTATAATATTAAAATAATTGTTCCTATAATTAACACCTTCATCGTAAATAGCTATTAAAATTAAATGTGATGAATAAAAAAACCATTGCTCTAATAGTAATTGTGTAGTCGTAGATTGTAAGTTGACGTCATTTGGAGAAAATGCGCTGTGCAGTTTGTTGCCGCTTCTTCTGCACTCCGCCTTGGAAGCGGTGTAAACTTAGCCGTAAGTAAATTATTGACGTCAACAATTATATATTTTTGTAAACTAATTGTAATTATTAAAAAAAATGACGTTCACTAAATGATATTGAAATATCTTATGATGAATAAAATGATTGACTTTGACTTTGAATAATCACTCAAAATTAAGGTATTACTTCAAGCATTCTGACCACTGATAATAATGCTAAATAGAATATAACACGTGGAAGGGACATACCAGTAACAAATCGAACCACGATCTATATGAAATTAAAATTTCGGCATTTTCATACAAAAGTGTGCAGCCGCCCGGGCGATTTGTATGGGAACGTCGATTTTTTTTTGTTTTTTGACTGTTATTATAATTTCATTATACTAAAGTGATCTAGTATAGCCCGTGGTTCCATTTATTACGGGTATGTCCCTCCCACCTTGTATAATATGTGAGAACCTCTTTTTTTGAATTTAGTTACTTTATCATAGTTTCTTGGTAGCAAGTTATTAAAAGCTACAAAGTATACATGGTGATTCTGAACAAAATGTCGGAATATGAGTCCCTAATAGATATAGCCTGCAAAAAAAAAAAAAAAATAGAATTCCCATACACATGTACAAAACATGCAATTATTCTGATGTGTGTTTATTTATTTTGGATCACAAGGAGTATATTTTAGGACCGTTTTTATAAACGCATTTAAATTTACTGGAGTCGTTTAATTTTTTTGGCTTAGGCTTAGGGTCTAAAAATATTTTTGGGTAGCGTTTAAATTATACCCATACATATTCACCCAACCAGCTGGTGAAATATGTATGTAAAGTCCAGCATTTTCTTATACTTTTTTATTGCTATATACCTATATATTATTCTATTAGGAATTCTGGTTACATCATTAAAATATTGCCAGTTGTTCAGAATCACCTTGTATAATAGGGTGTAACAAACTGGCGAAATAATATATAAGGGGCATGAAATTGTTTGTTTCTTTTCGTATGTGTAAGTGGCCAACACTGGTGTCAGATTTTTCAAGCTGCCTTAAGGCATCTGACATAGCTTAACGACTGCCATCAACGATGACAACCGGGACCAACGGCTTAACGTGCCTTCCGAAGCACGGAGGAGCTCGAGATATTTTTATGCCACTTGCGGTCACCCATCCAAGTAGGGACTGCACCAGGGGTTGCTTAACATACGTAAGCGCTCATAGGGCTCACACCCACTGGACCATCGGGCTCCTCTATGCATGAAATTAATAAATCATAACTTGCAATGCCCTTGCAGGGCTCATTTGAGGACTGTTTCATAGCTTTAAGATCTAATGTAAAACCAAATGACGCAATAAAGATACAATACAATACAATACAACCATCAACAGGGGTCTTACATTGAAATTAAAAAAAAAAATAGTTACCATAGACACTCGAAGGGGCTAATAGCACATATTGTGTGACTGCTCGAATTTATGTTTGTGTTTTTAAGCTGCTTACCCTTGAAAGTTGTTCAATATAATAAATAATAAATAAATATAAATAAATAAATATATACGGACAAATCACACAGATTGAGCTAGCCCCAAAGTAAGTTCTTAGTAAGACTTGTATTATGGGATACTAACTCAACGATACTATATTTTATAACAAATACATATATAGATAAACATCCAAGACCCAGGTCAATCTGAAAAAGATCATTTTCCATCTTGACCTGACCGGGGATCGAACCCGGGACCTCCGTGTCGCAGGCAGGCGTGTTGACCGCTGCGCCACGGAGATCGACAATATCATGGACTTATCATCATCATCAGGTCTTTTAGTCTCCACTGCAGGAGCACGACCCTCTCTGTACAACCAGAGCCATGTATTAGCCAGAGCAGTCATAGGACTGATCATGCCTCTTAAATATTCGCCATCTTGTTACACCAGTATATTTCAATAGCTAAGTACTAATAAGTATATATAAATTTCGATTACATATAAAATGCAAATAAATCACAATTTTGGCAAATACCATACCATTATCTTAATCACGAGTATATTATAAGCAAGGAAAAACCAAAGACTTGTTTATAAACTGAGGTAGACATGCCCTATACTCCAAGAAACAGGCATTCTCAGTTCGGCCCTTCAGGTCATGAATGCAAATCGCGGCCCATCAGGCATATGAGAGTTTGCTGTCTCTCCGAGCCTTGCGCACCCAGGCAACGCCCAAAGCCGAGGTTCGTCCCTCCCGGGGACCCTTTAGTGATGTTTGCCTTACAGGTTGAGGGCACTCTGCTCTCACCTCAAAAGTCCGGTGAAGTAGCGAAAGCTCATTTGGAGCTAACTAGGGAGTCCTTTAAAAAAAAAAAGAAACTGACATTTAAAAGGAATCTTGTCACGTGACGTGGACGTTTTCACGGTAAATAGTGTAGGTGTGAGCTAAGCGCAACGGTGTTAATTAGCTCCCTTTGAACGCTTCAGAATTTGGTACGTACGGCTCTTCTACCTCAGTTTATAGCATTCTATGTTGTTTTTTATTCAATGGGAAACTTGCATTAATGATAGATTTGCATTAATGATAAATATTGTTATGTAGCTGAATTTTGAGAATGATGTCTATTTGCATCTCATGTCCCAATGTACGTGCAACCAAACTAAACATTGTAAAGGAATCTTTGAATTCGAAATAGATACAGTAAGATTCGTTAAAATTACTTGGCAAATGCTTTATTTTATTTAAATATAATATTATTTATAACAATATTTAACATGTCTGCCGAACAAAGTTCTCACATCACGCGTATATAATACTAGACATGTGACGTCAATAATCCGTACTATTTTCAAAGGACCTCTAGGCCGGAAGCCTTTGTATGTTAAAGAGATTTAGAATTGTCAAGGTTTTTTTTCACTTAATGCCAAGGGAGGTGTTAAGAATCGAATCTGGCAACAAAAAAAAAAGAACTGTCAGTTGTCAGTCACGTCAAAGGCTAGGTTATGAACGCGTTCGTTGTCGTCGACTCGGGTCATTGCCATTGTCATATGTCACTAATCCATAGTATTTTCGAAGGAAGGAAGGGAGGAAATAATTAGACCTTCAAACTATTGTATCTTATAGAGATTTTGTGTCAAAAAGGATTTCTTTCACTAAAGCACTTGGGGAGGTCATTCGCCATACTTAACACTACAAAAAATATATAAATGCAAGTTCCCCATTGTGTCACTTGTTTTACGAATCGAAACCCAATATTTGCCGAATAATAATGGGGTTATTATTATTAATTATTAATAATACTAATAAATGAGCTTCCTATAATAATTGATAATCACTTTATATCCTACTCTACGCATGTATTTTGAAATAAATATGCTGAACGCTGGCATCTGTGGACAAACAAACATACATTATTATTAAAATGTATAGTTAAACGGGTCATCATCATCATCATCAGGACGTTTTTAGTCTCCACTGCAGGAGCACGACCCTCTCTGTACTACCAGAGCCATATATTAGCCAGAGCAGTCAGAGGATTTGGCCCACACTCTCTACACTGACCAGGCGCGGGTTGAAGAGGTCTTCTTCTTCTTCTTCATCAGGTCTTTTATAGTCTCCACTGCAGGAGCACGACCCTCTCTGTACTACCAGAGGCATATATTAGCCTGAACAGTCAGAGAATTTGGCCTACACTCTCCACGCTGGCCAGACGGGTTGGAGAGGTCCTGACGGGTTGGAGAGGTAATGGAGAGGTCTCTTTGATGTTTATAAGCTTTGTTTAGCTTGTGTTTCCTAAATCGCCTTTTACGACATCTACGGGAAGACTTGGAGTGGTCCTATTCTACTCTGCCGGGAACCACACGGCATTACTTACTATACAATGCATCCCGAAAACTGTGTTGGAACATGGGCTGCTTTTGTTTATCACTGCGGGCCTTAGCACGAAGTAGTTTGCTCTTACCAGCTCAGACGCTTTCAGTAGGACACTGGAACATGCTCACGGCGAGGAAGGCGTCTGCTTTGACGGGCCTTAGCTCGAACCGATTTGTGTTCTCACCTGCTTAGACCTCTCAGCGGGACTCCGGAACTCTGCCAGCGCGTGTCGAAGGTGGGCTGCTTCTTCTGGCTGTTTTGACGGGCCTTAGCCCGAACCGATTTGTATTATTACCAGCTTAGACGCTTTCAGCAGAACTCTCGAAGTCGGCCAGCCCATGTACCAGGCTCAGCAGAACTCTCGAAGTCGGCCAGCCCATGTACCAGGCTGGGCTGCGTTGACGGGCCTCAGCCCGAACCGATTTGTATTATTACTAGCTTAGACACTCTCAGCAGAACTCCAGAAGTCGGCCAGCCCGTGTAAGTACCAGGCTTGGCTGCTTTAACGGGCCTCAGCCCGAACCGGTTCGTGTTCTCACCGGCTTAGACACTCTCAGCAGGACTCTGGAACTCGCTCACGGCGGGGAGGGCGCTGGATTGGTTTAACGGGCGTTAGCGCGAACCGGTCTGTGTTCTCAGTTCTCACCTGCTTATACGCTTTCAGCGGGACTCTGGAACTCTGCCAGCGCGTGTACGGGGCTGGGCTGCTTCTTCTGGCTGCCGCGGCAGACCTTAGCACGAACCGACTTGAATAACTACCTAATTAATTAGACGCTCTCAGCAGAACTCTAGAAGTCGGCCAGCCTTTGTTCCAGGCTGGGCTGCTTTGACGGGCCTTAGCACGAACCAACTTGTGGTTTTACCTCTGCTTAGACGCTATCAGCAGGACTCTGGAAATCTGCCAGCGCGTGTACAAAGCTGAGCTACTTTTGTCTGTCACTATGTGCCTTAGCATGAACCGAGTTGTGTGCTCACCTGCTTATACGCTCTCAGCGGGACTCTGGAACTCTGCCAGCGCGTGCACGGGGCTGGGTTGCTTCTTCTGGCTGCCGCGGCGGACCTTAGCACGAACCTCCTCGGGCTTCTCGGGCCGGATCAGCGGCTTCTTCTCAGGCGCTTTCATGCGCCATACCACGATTGGTGACTGGGATGATGAGAAATATGAGGTTATTTTTCGAGTTGTTTAGGGAAGAATTTTGCGCATGACAGTAAAATTATAAAAAAAAAGGTTTAGGCGCTGTGGTATCAGGCACTAGCGCCTCTAACTTTGCAAGTTTTCACTATTTCTAATTTGATGAATTGAGAGAACAAATTTTTACCGCAAATGTGGCCACTTTTGGCGGTAAAAATTCGTTCTCTTAAACTTAGATTGTAATATCTATGAAAAGTAACAAAAAGAATACTACAAGTAATTTACTAGGGCAATCAGTTATTAAATTTTTTAAATTTGATTTAATTTAGGAGTAAATGAATTAATTGCTAGTGTGTGAACTCACTTCGCCTTAAGAGTAATGCTGAGACAAACTTGAAAATGCAAAAAAAAAGATATTATCATCAAATTTGTATAGCTTTGAAGTAAAATATCATGCGCACATTATTATATAAAGCCTTTAACATGCAAGTATATAAAACGTAGAAATTGAACCTATTTTAACCCCCAACTCAAAAAGAGGAATGTTATAACTAAGTTTGACTGCTCTGTGTGTCTGTCAGACTCTTAAACGGATGAACCATTTGCTTTTTTTTATTTCAAGTTAGGTTTCTTGGCGATGGTTGTTAAGACATGTTTTATCACAATCGGTTCAACCGTTAACAAGGTGGAGGGATTTTCGAGTCAGGGGTTCCTAAAAAAAATAATATTACATTTTTAGTACTAACTACTGACAAAGAAAAATATAAAAGGCCAAAATTGATAAAGTTTTTTCCGTAATGTAATTGTAACTGTTATACAACCTGGATAAGACATTAATATGTAAGTTAAACCCTGGCCTATCCTTAAGGCCCCACACTAGGCACACTAGCGACGCCAATAATTTTATTCCTAATACTTTACAAATAGAAAGAAATTCAAGAATATAAATCATATAAGCACTAGTAAATAACCTGAAGTATTTTGGTATCATGTTTTAATATTATGAGAATCAGCCATTAAGAGAAATAGTGATTACCGCGGTATATAGGCGGTAATCTGATTCTCATAATTCTCACTGATTCTGATAATATTAAACATGATTCCAAATATACTTCAGGTTATTTACTAAGGCTTATATAATTTACATTATTGAATTTCTTTCTATTTGTAAAGTATTAGGTATAAAATTATTGGCGTCGCTAGTGTGCCTAATGTGGGGCCTTAATGGGGCGACTCAGCCTGTCAGTACCACGTCACCCTTTTAAGGGTATGTTGAACATGGCTGCAAATCTACACATGCTTCAAGGGGCCACTTTGTCTAAATTTTCTGTCACAAACTCTGGAATCTCAATTTTTGTTTATCTACATATATTTTATATAGAAAGATACGATACGAAAGATATATATATTTATTTATATACTTTTGTGTAGCTGGGAAATTTGTATGAGAATACAAATTTCCCAGCTACACAAAAGTGTAGCTAAGAAATGGGAACGTATTTTTTTTTCAAAATCTCACTATCATTCTCATATGAAATTTTGACAGACAGGCCGAGTCGATTTTTTAGTATATATTTCATACACTCTTTACAAACACCAAAAATACTTACAAAGGTATTAAAAAATATATATGTTATATTAATTTTTGATAAATAAGCTGACATATAGATACAAAATATATTTCTACGACTTACGTAGTTCTTCAGGAAGCGAAACAGCGCATTTGTGTTAATATAATAAATATATAACTTATTATTTATAGCAAGTTCACTGCAGATGGTCAAATATACAAAATGAACAGGTATATTTATTTCCTAGATTACATAAAGTATAGATACCGCCAAAATTGACCACTTTTGGTGGTAATGTAGTTCTCTTAAGGGGGCACCCTAGGCACAGTAGCGACGCCAATCATTTTATTCCTAATACTTTACAAATAGAAAGAAATTCTAGAATGTAAATCATATAAGGATTAGTAAATAACCTGAAGTATTTTTGGAATCATGTTTTAATATTATGAGAATCAGACATTAAGAGAAAACGTGATTACCGCCAAAAACGGCCGTTTTTGGCGGTAATCTGATTCTCATAATTCTCACTGATTCTGATAACATTAAACATGATTCCAAAAATACTTCAGGTTATTTACTAAGGCTTATATGATTTACATTCTTGAATTTCTTTCTATTTTTAAAGTATTAGGAATAAAATGATTGGCGTCGCTACTGTGCCTAGTGTGCGGCCTTAATATAAATCGGTTCAATCTTATGTAGGTTTTATATATGAAATATTATCAATTATTTTAATATAAAACTTATTACCCGACTGAATCAACCAAAAGGAGGGTAACGTTAGTCGTGCATTTTTTTGTATGTATGCAGATTTTTATTCTTCCCCGGACGGTTATAGGGATGCTGTACATGACGTCAGCAAAAAATCAAAAAAGGGGGAGAAAAACTGTCTAAAAGGACAGTAGGTTTTCTTTTTAAATAATTCTTTGTCATGTAATTTTTATAGTACTCTGTATACCTGTTTATTTTGTAGCCTACAACGTTACTTTAAAGCCTATTTTGCAATGCTTTTAGCTTCGAAAGCATCTGAAATCCATGCATATATTATCATCAAAATTGTTTTTCACTTCCTCATCACACAAAATTTATTTCAAAGTAAAATACAATTAATTTTTTTTTAAATAGCATTACAATGCTCGTTATATTATTAAATTGTTGGTTGTTTTTCGTGTGTGTAAGTGGCCAACACTGGTGTTAGATTTTTCAAGCTGCCTTAAGGCATCTGTCATAGCTTAACGACTGCCATGAATACTAATGTCATACAAAAATACTGGACTAAATTTGGGCCTATTATGCAAAAAAATATTTTTATAGAAACATCCAAGCCAAGACCCAGGCTAATCTGAAAAAGATCATTTTCCGTCATTTTCTGGCCGGGGATCAAACCCGGATCCACCCGTGTCGTAGTATGGCGTGTTAACCACTGCACCACGGAGGCCGTCAATATAGTTTTATTGGTATGTATATCTTTTTTTCTTGTTAGTTAATTTGTCTGTATTACTTTTTTTAATTGGCTCCGATTTAAAATTGTTGTGATCAGTACTACATTCAAGAATAGGTAGGTACGTTGTTTTGTTACTATGTATTTTTTTATTTAATTAAAAGATCGTGTCTTTTATCATTTGATTAAATTATTACTTCAAATTTTTCGCTTTTTAGTATAAATTGTTTTTTTTTTTTGTAAATATGTTTTGTATTTACATTCTTCAACCGGGCGATGCTAAAACGGCACGGCAGCTAAAGCAGAAGCTAGTGGTACTCACAGCGATGGTGCCCTGCCTGGTGTACTTAGTGGAGGCAACGTAGGACGCCTTAACCGTGAGAACCACAGCGTTCATGAGGTTCTTGGCCGCCTGGATGAGGGACGTCGCACTGTCCAGCTGGAACAAACAATAATAATATACGTATGTGTTTATTTTTGGGGTAATATTTAAACGAGTGACTGTAAAATAATTAGTTTGGGCAAAGACAATATAATACTAACGTATACACTGCCCACCTCATACAAAAATACTGGACCAAATTAAGGTGGCGAAAAACAGGCCACTCGATATTAGATGGCGGTAATCTGCGTCAGCGTAAACTTACTAAAACCAGGGTGTAATTTTATTTTATTTATTTATTTATTTTATTTATTATGAAAACCAACAGCGTTACAAAAGTCTTATACTATAGTTTATCTAAAAAGTAAGGCCAATTATAGGTTTCCCAGTTTAACAACAAATTAATAAGTGGTAGGTTGCAGAAAGTAAACAATAATCCAATTACAATGCAAAAGTATGATAATCTAAAACAATTCTCAATTTTTTTTTATTTTACAATAATAGGCCAAAATATATTGTTTCAATTATTAATCCCAACTAATATTACAAAGGGAGAGACCTTTGCCCAGCAGTGGGACATAATAGGTTAATAAAATAAAAAAAAATTACAAAATGCGAAAGTGAGTTTGTTTGTTCGTTTATTTGTTACTCTTTCACGTTCTACCTACTGTACCAATCATCATAAAATTTGGCATACACATAGGTTTGGGTACTGAGAAGGACATAGGCTATGTATCACGCGGGCGAAGCAGCGGGTAACAGCTAGTAAGATATATTTTGCGAATAATGCCTTTATATTCTCATAATACGGAAGATACAATGTTAATGCGCCATCCATGTGAGTCTGTGATAACAAATTGTCGACCTTCACTTTGCTGGTGAACTGTATCTGATGGCAGTATAACGCTATGCATTGCAGGTACGCCAGGAGGTCTTGCTGCGTCGACTTAACAAGTAGACACTTACTCCACTGATAATAATAATATAATATAATATTAAAAATAAAATATTATGAAAATAACTGCCTCCGTGGCCCGTGGTCCAGTGGTTAAGGCGTTTGCTTTGATGACCCGGGGGTCGTGGTTCGATTCCCACTGGAAGCATACTTTGTTAAGCTGTTTTCAGTTTGGTTAGGACATTGCAGGCATGAATCACCTGATTGTCTGATAATAATGATGATTCCGTGCTTCGGAAGGCACATTAAGCCGGTGGTCCCGGCTGCCATCTGGTAGTAACCACGTTAGAGGCCGAGAGACGGTCCCGAAGAACTCTGACACCAGGGTGTGCAAGGTTGATTGAGCGTGTCACCTACACGAAATGATGATGATGACTCCACTGATTATACAAGTAGTCACTTGCCCCACTGACTTTACAAGTAGACACTTACACCACTTCGCCGTATGGTTCCCGGCAGAGTAGAATAGGTCCACTCCCAGTCTTACCGTGAATGTCGTAGAAGGCGACTTAGGAAACACAAGCTAAATAAAGCATAAATATCAAAGAGACCTCTCCAACCCATCTGGCAAGCGTAGAGAGTGAAGTCTGAATCCTCTGACTGCTCTGGCTAATATATGGCTCTGGTAGTATAATGAGGGTCGTGCTCCTGCAGTGGAGATTTAAAAAGACCTGATGATGACTTGCCCCACTGACTTTACAAATAGACACTTGCCTACTGACTTCAAGTAGACACTTGCCCCACTGACTTAACAAGTAGACACTTGCCCCACTGACTTAACAAGTAGACACTTACCCCACTGACGATGAGCTCGCCCGAGATGTTCTGCACGTCGGCCTTCACTTTGCTGGTGATCTGGATCTGATGGCAGTACAGCGCTATGCGTTGTAAGTACGCGAGGAGATCTTGTTTCGTCGATGATTCTGGGCACTGAAAGAAACAAAGATAATGTAGATATCACCGCCCACACACCACCCCTGCCCCATGCCCCTGCACTGCTTACGTAAAAAAAGGGGGGAAGTAATCTGCCAACCTCATATAAAAATATTGGACCAAATTAAGGTGGCGAAAGGTAGGCGAATGTATGGCGCAGGAGAGTTGCTTTCCACTCGATACTAGATGGCGGTAATCTGCGTTAACCTAAAGTTACTTAAACAAGTGTGTAATTTTAAAATATAATGCCAACATTATTGTTCTAATTTTTAATAAGATATATTTTGTGAATGATGCTTCTATATTCTCATAATATTGTAAGTAAAATGTTGTGTAGCAACGAATGGCGCCAATTATGTGAGTCTGTGAGAGCAAATCGTACGATTAAGGGGTTAGGACCACATGGTTCGGCCCTTCAGGCTATGCATGCAAATCGCGGCCCATTAGGCATATGAGAGTTTGCTGTCTCCCTTTCGCTTTCGCTTACAAGCAACACCCAAAATCGACGTCCGTCCCTCCTGGGGCTCTGCTCTCACTTCAAAAGTCCGGAAGAAGTAAAGTCACGTATCCGTCTTACGAATTTTCAATCTGGCGAAACTGTCGGTCACGTGACCTATTACGAGTTTAACATTATTCCCCATCACAAAAAGTGCACGGCGCCGCTAAAGAAGATGAGTCAAAAAAAGACAACTAAATCAATAAATAATTATCTGGAAAAATCTTCGAGCAACACGGAAGGGAGTAGCCATACGCTGCATTCCCCTCTGTCAAGGTACAAGCCAAAATTAGGCATATGCATGTCTATGTGTTAGTTGTGTGTGACTCATCTGTACACAAATTATTTTTTCTTTTTTATGTCATTTTTTGTGACAATGTCATAATTACTATCAAGTGACAGTTTAAGTTTTGTATGTAGGTGTGCGGAACTAAACTTGTGTGCACATTTCCCCCCGCAAAAAACGCCAGAAAAATTGTCATAGTAAATTGTCGCTTTGCCCACTCCCTCCGTCCGGTACGGAGGCCGTGTTGCTCGAAGGGAAAAATGGATTTAAAAATGTTCTGTTATATATAAAATGTTCAGTGATCGGATAATAACTGCTCATATACCTAAAATTTTATTCCTACGAGAGAATAATACGGACATGCTTTTCAAATGTTACCTGCATACAAAATATAGTTGGATCTCGTTGTGAAAATGATTTATTTTTATTGAATAATGCTAACATACCCTCCAGTATTACTAAGTAATCCCGGGAATCCGGAATTATTTAATTCAGGAAGCAATATCCACATAATCCAGGTACTGTAGCGCATCAACGATGTTCGCACAGGCGCACGTTGCCGACTTTTACGGTGTATTGCGAGGCCGAGTCGCATCACTGATGCGCAGAGTTCGGGGAAGCTGCAATAGTATCCTCTGTGTTGTCCGGGAAAGACCCGACTGTCCAATATGGAGGCACTGGGTGCGCATGCACGTGGCAGAACCAGGTGGTCCGGGAGGACTAGGCGGGTTTTTCCTCAACCAAATTATTTTATTTTATTTTGTACTAACATAGTATGTAAGGATTTTGTTACTAACAAAATATGGACGCAAGTCTGAAATAAAATTATTTTATTTTATTTATTTATAATCCTTTGTGGAAAGAAGTTTAGGTATACAAGTACCCGATTATCTGATCATTGATCATAATAAATACCTGTTCAGCAATTTCCCTGGTCAGTTTGTCGAGTTTGGTACCGGCTTCGGAGATTTTCTTGGCCGCGTTGATGACGTCCATCGTAGTTTTCAGGGGGCCGCGGCCTCTGTAACAAACCGCAAGTATTACATAAGCAGAAAAAAGGCTATATTTAACCCCCTCCACCTCTTGTTAGCAAAAGTAAGACAAGTTCTTGGGTTGGTAAGTTCGTTTGGTCAGTAGCCATCTTACTAATGTTACCTGGTGAAGTCCGTCATCTCCAGCATGATCATGCACATGTCCTTGGCCAGCATGATGATGTCATTTACCTCGTTGTCGAAGGTCATCTTCTGACGAAACAGCTATCAAGATACCTACTATCCCCTACTTCATGTTGGTTAGGTGAGGTTAATGGAATATGTTGGTCAGTTTGGTTGGTAAGCTCGCTTGGTCAAGGTCGTCATTTCGAGCATGACTGATCAGTGGGTTGGAAGAAGTAATTCTACCAGTTGCTAAGGTTAAGTCAGTAGGTTAGGTTGATAGCACACGCTCCCGCACAAAGCGGCTCAGATTGACACCGCGGAGTTTTTAGTAGCTACACCACATAACCGAGCTGGCTTCCCGTGGCTGGCTTGGTATACGAAGGGATTTTCTTCGCGTTACAAAAAAAAAACAGGAGGTTAGATTGATGGATTATGTAGGTGAATTAGGTTGGTAAGCCCAATTGGTAAAGAGCATCATTTCTTGCACGATAGAAAGTGAGTCGGGTCTGGAAGGGTGGTAGACTTTAGTAGCCACTTTACCTGGTGAAGTCTGTCATTTCTAGCATGATTGAAGGTGGGTAGGGCTGGTGGGTTAGAAGAACTAACTCTATCTGTAGCTTAAGCTAAAACAGTAGGTTAGGTTGGTGGAATATGTTCGTCAGTTAGGTTGGTAAGCTCGCTTGGTCATGACCGTTTGAAGGTGGGTCGGATTTGGAAGTGTGGTAGACTTTAGTAGCCACTTTACCTGGTGAAGTCCGTCATTTCTAGCATGATTGAAGGTAGGTAGGGCTGGTGGGTTAGAAGAACTAACTCTATCTGTAGCTAAAGCTAAAACAGTAGGTTAGGTTGGTGAAATATGTTCGTCAGTTAGGTTGGTAAGCTCGCTTGGTCATGACCGTTTGAAGGTGGGTCGGATCTGGAAGTGTGGTAGACTTTAGTAGCCACTTTACCTGGTGAAGTCTGTCATTTCTAGCATGATTGAAGGTAGGTAGGGCTGGTGGGTTAGAAGAACTAACTCTATCTGTAGCTTAAGCTAAAGCAGTAGGTTAGGTTGGTGGAATATGTTCGTCAGTTAGGTTGGTAAGCTCGCTTGGTCATGACCGTTTGAAGGTGGGTCGGATCTGGAAGTGTGGTAGACTTTAGTAGCCACTTTACCTGGTGAAGTCTGTCATTTCTAGCATGATTGAAGGTAGGTAGAGCTGGTGGGTTAGAAGAACTAACTCTATCTGTAGCTTAAGCTAAAGCAGTAGGTTAGGTTGGTGGAATATGTTCGTCAGTTAGGTTGGTAAGCTCGCTTGGTCATGACCGTTTGAAGGTGGGTCGGATCTGGAAGTGTGGTAGACTTTAGTAGCCACTTTACCTGGTGAAGTCCGTCATCTCCAGCATGATCATGCACATGTGCTTGGCCAGCATGATGATGTCGTTGCCCGCGTCGTCCCACTTGGCCACCTCGTTGTCGAAGGTCATCTTCTCGCGGCGGAACAGCTCCACTTGCTGCAGGATCTTGCGCTTGTCCTCCTCTGTCATTTTCCTCATGGCTTCCTGTTGGTTGTCATTTAACTTTATGATACATACTTATTATCACGTCTTAACCCTTGCGGAGTAGACAAAGCCTAAGATCATAAAGTTCAAAGGCTACATTTAGCGTGTTAGTGGGCGTTACGGCGGTAAGTGAGGTTTGTTTGTTGTACAAATCATAAAATAATTATAACAAAACTAGGATTTACGGTCTGCACGAGAAGAAAAGCCGGTGGTATATTCTATTATACCAGCAGGGAATAGTTTATGACACGTCATATACATGTCACATATTTTGCTAAAACTTTTATGACTTCTTACTAAAATCACTCATGAACTCATGCTATCTATAAAGATAAAAATATTACGCGAAATGAAAGCCTGCTACAAAGTACGCGGTTATCGTTAGACGATGGCGGTGTAGAATTGTTTTCCACTCAGATCGCGTTAATCCGCGCCCGTCTAAACTTACGAAAAACTGACATACAGTTCATGATAAAATAAAAAAACCGGCCAAGTGTGAGTCAAACTCGCGCAAAGAGGGTTCCGTACAATATGCTTCGTGAACACACACACAATGTGCAAAAAATGTTATTCAATTGACTAGCGCCATCTAGTGGTGTTTTAGTGAACTATTTCCCTAGATGAACTTATTATTGTGAGTTTACCACTTAATTTTCAAGTGATAGAATTCTTATTATTTTTCCTGTAATCTTCAGGGAATAAACTACATTTTGTAATTTTTTCAAAATTTGCGGCCCCGTAGTTTCGGAGATCAGGGGGGGGGGGGGAATGGTCAATTTTTGCCTTATGGGCCCCCCAAAATGACCCTTATTTCAAAAAAATCTTTATTTACTTTGCACATCCGTGTTTGGGTCATAGGATTACACTATCTTACCAAATTTCATCTAATTTGGTTCAGTAGATTCGGAGAAAATCGGCTGTGACAGACGGACGGACAGACAGACGCTCGAATGATCCTATAAGGGTTCCGTTTTTTAACTTTTGTACGGAACCCTAAAAAATAGTAAAGATATAAGTATTTCGTGAATTATGCTTTAATTTTGTCATATTATGGTAGATACAAAAATGTAACGCTATTAGTGGTCCTACTAAATCTATGTGCAACTGTCAGAAAACATAGCACGAACTAGAGGTTGGAGCACATGGCATGAGTGACTTACCCTGGCGTTGGTGATGCCGCTGATGTCGGGATACTCATCCACACCGTGTTCGCCGGTGTGCGCGCTCGCTGCAAACACACAGACACACATTTTACTCGACATATTGAATGATGTCTGAAGTTAAAACCATTGAAGATTCACTTTTTACAGCAATCTGAGTGACTAACGTAACCATGATAATGTTAATAGTAAACAAAATAAAACATATATTTTTTTAAATCTATACTAATTATACAGGGTAATTAAAAAAACATCAATAGCCTCTTAGTTTCCCAATCAGAATGAGAATCCCAAACAGAATATAGAAAAGGTGAAAATCGGAGAAAACAAATTTAGACTTCCCTTAGAAACTCGACCAGCTGGTCCAGTTTTATTTCTCCGAATTTCGCCTTTTTTCTTGTGGGTCTATATTATGTTAGAGATACTGATTCCGACATTAAGGCGAGGTGAGTTCACACACTAGCGCCGCCCAGCAATTAATTCTATAAGTCATAAATCATGTCAAATTTAAAAATTCTAATAGCTGATTGCCCTAGTTAATTACTTGTAGTATTATTGGTACAAGTTTTCACTATTTTTAATTTGATGAATTAAGAGAACGAATTAGCCCCCAAAAATAGCCACTTTTGGCGGTAAAAATTCCTTCTTTTAAACTTAGATTGTAATATCTATGAAAATTAACAAAAAAATATACTACAAGTAATTTACTAGGGCAATCAGCTATTAGATTTTATAAATTTGATTGAGCTAGAGTAATTTGTCAGGATCGTAGCAAGTGGAGATCCATAGTCTCTGCCTACCCCTATGGGAAAAAGGCGTGATTATATGTATGTATGTATGTATAAATGAATTAATTGCCGGGTGGCGCTAGTGTGTGAACTCACTTCGCCGAGATTATTGATGTTTTTAAAATAATCTGTATTTTATGGGCTTTGAAAAATTAACCACCCATTATCATCATTCGCTTGTCGGGTGACTCAGCTTGTCAAAATGAACAACTTCTCCTACGGGACCAATCCAAAAAATCGTCATTTTCATACGAAAAGATCAGCCACGCGATTTGTATAAAATGTCGAAAAAATTTCGAATTCCTGTCCTTGAACAAAAGTTAATAATTTTGAATAAAATAACGCGGCATTTCAGGATAACAAACGCGGCTTTAGCAAATAATAATAGTCTATTTAGAATGTTTGTTTGTTTGTTTTTCGTATGTGTAAGTGGCCAACACTGGTGTCAGATTTTTCAAGCTGCCTTAAGGCATCTGACATAGCTTAACGACTGCCATCAACGATGACAGCCGGGACCAACGGCTTAACGTGCCTTCCGAAGCACGGAGGAGCTCGAGATATTTTTATGCCACTTTGCGGTCACCCATCCAAGTAGGGACTGCACCAAGGGTTGCTTAACATATGTAAGCGCTCATAGAGCTCACACCCACTGGACCATCGGGCTCCTCGTTTAGAATGGTACTGTCGGAATTAAACTTTATGGCGACTCGGATTTTAGCTGCGAGCTACGCAGAACGGGCCCCGCCTCCCCGCGTGCACCCCGCTGAACCTAATATTGTTTACTACGCATCGACTCGCGCGATGTGCCGATCGGCCACAAAGTTTGAATCGGACTGTAGCACAGAAAAAATGTACCGAACATGCCGTCATATACAGGGTTACTTGTAAAACACCAAGAATCTCGCAGGCAGGCAAAAATAATTATGATAGGACTAGAAAATTAGCATCATAAACACAAGGTTTGCTCTATAACTTCGATTTTTTTTATTTCATACATAAATAAATATTAATTTAATTTTCTTGTTGAATGCTAACAACAACACGCGTAGCGATGTGCGTGCCAGCACTGCGTCGTCCCTTTGACAGGACAATAAAAACTTAAAAAATCAATTTTGTTTATACATCATCGAAACTAGCGACACTCGTTATTTAATTCTTGTTCTCCGACATAAGAACATATGAACAAAATCTACGTAAGTACTTCCCTAGTAAATTACTTGTAGTATTTTTAGTAGAACTTTTCATCGACATCAGCATTTCAGATTGAAAGAACTACTCATTACCGCCAAAAGTGCCCGCTTTTGGCGGTAATGCGTAGTTCTCTTAAATTACCAAATGTAAAATAATGAAAAGCAATACAAAAAATACTGAAAGTTATTTACTAGTTAAGTACTTACGTCGATTTTGTTCGATTTTGAAAGAAAAAAAAAAACCAAGGGTGGCGCTAGTTGGCTGGTGTAAGCGCCTTAATGTTTTAAGTTATATCAAATCTCGTAAAAAGTGAAAACTTCAAACTCGGGACAGGTCACGAGACCGACAGATTCGTCAGATTGAAAATTCGAAAGACAGACACGTGACTTGATCGAAAAATCGTTAATATTCGAGTTTTCACCCTTGCCGGCACTCCCGGAGTGGAACCCGTTTTTTTTTTCTCTGTAATGTTACCCTGTATATTGTAATGTATTTTCATATTGTATAAAAATAAATTTAAAAAATATATGTTGTAGTTATCTTAACTTAAATTCCTCTAGAATCAAAATCTACCACCGGACCCAGACCATAACAGTATACTCACATCGGCTCCTAGTCTCCATGGTCATGTCCTCGACGGGTTCGAACTCCGTATCCGTGTCTAGATCGTCTGAAGTCTGGACATGCAACACATACATGCGGTGACAACACATGGGGCTACATGCGTGACGTCATAGTGCGGGTAGGGCGCGGCGAGGGACAATGTCAACGTTGATACGGATATACGCGGACAAAGTTGAACCTTATTACAGTAATAATAAGAGCGCTTTTTGCCCGCCATTGTCCCTCGTCTGTGTCGCGCGTAATACGACTCCAAGTCCAAGTAAAATTTTGAATTAAATATTGTAAAATATTTTTTTCTTCATAATATTTTCTTTATTTTTCACTTCGGGTCGCTGACTAGATATAAAATATCGAATTTCGAATTTTCCGCAAGTTCATACTTTCGCCGTTTTGATCTGTATACAATATCGATCACATATGGATGGACTCCCTATTCACGCCGCGGCTTCCGATAGTAAAACCAAAGAAAATATTTGACATATTTAATTGAATTTTAAATTATCACACGACAATGTAAGCTCACGTCCACCAATTAGTTCTAAGTAGGTACTTGTATGTCGTAGATTGTAAGTTGACGTTATTTGGAGAAAATGCGTTGTGCAGTTTGTTGCCGTTTTTTCTGCAATCCGCCTTGGAAGCGGTGTAAACTTAGCTTTAAGTAATTTATTGACGTCAACAATAACATAACATTGTAAACCAATTGTAAATGTAAAGTGACGTTCACCAAATGATATTTAAAATATCTTAAGATGAATAAAAATTTTTGACTATTGACTATATAATACTAACGTAACAGACGCCCACCTCATACAAAAATATTGGACCAAATTAAGGTTGCGAAAAGCAGGCGAATGTATGGCGCATGAGAGTTGCTTGGTAGTCGATACTAGATGGCGGTAATCTGCGTTAGCCTTTAACTTACTAAATATACGGTGTCATTTTAAAATATTATGCCTAAAATATTGTTTTGATTTTTAATAAGATATATTTTGCGAATCATGTTTTTATATTCTCATAGTACGGTAGATATACTGATTTGATGCAAGTATTATTTGATTGATTGATTGATTGATATTCGGTTGGTTCTAACTTCCTTTCTCTCCTCATCCAGACTGCACCGTCCAACACACCCAATCCTATCTACGTGTCCAACTGGTTTCTCGAGCCGGGATCCGTGATCCAACGAGGAGGGTGGTAGCTGTGTAAGGAGGAACCGCATACGAACTCTCCTTGGTGGACGCCTATCCTATGCTCTTGCAACTTAAACACTGGCTGGGCGGACACAGAACAGAACAGTACGGTAAATACAATGATGTGTAGTTTCGAGTGGCGCCATCTATGCGAGTCTCCGAGAACAAATCGTACGATTAAGGCGTTGAGACAACATGGTAAAACTTTACTTCGATTGGAGTCGTATCGTGCTGTGGTCTATTACATGACACTATGACGTAATGACAGGGGTCTGTCCGCAATGGATAGGTTACAACGATGACATGGGACATGCACGACACATACAAAATAAACATGTAACTAAATGTTATCTGAAAAATGAGGGCTATGAAATTAAATTGCAATTCAATGATCAATTCCCTTTGTTATATTATATCCATAAAATATTAAAGATCATACATATTCTATAATATAATAATTCTACAGGAAAAGATGTCTCGTTCATAATTTATTTTTAAGTTTAAGAAGATATGGTATGCGACACTAGTGCCACCTAGCGATTAATTCTTTTAATCATATCGAATACGGTAGTTGCCTAATGTTAAGATTATATAAAATTTGTTTCTAATGAGACTAATTTCTATCTAAAAACACTATAAAGAACACTTTTAATTTGATATCGATTCGTTGAGTGATCTTAAAGCTTCTTTAAAGTAGGGTGAATAGGACCATTTTTAAAGTATGAAAATCTTTAATTACAATTATACTGTATTTTAGTCTGCAAAATTTATAGCAACTTGTATTATGAAACCATTACCATAAACGAAATATTTCGTATAGCTTCCATACAAAGTACTCACGCCGCCCATACAAAATACAAGCTTGTGACGTCACAAATATGTAGGCATTTCAGCGGCGCGTTTTCACGTCTAAAAATTTACGTCTAAAAACATGTGTCTTTAAAACTTTTATAACTGAAAGAGTTTTTTGTTTAGAAATGTATTTCTGTCACTATTGTGTTTATTTTTGGCAGGTCTTTACATAGCAACATGAAAAAAATTTTAGTCAACATGCCCATTGCGCAGCTCGAGCTGTTTTTGTTACGAGCTCCGTGGCGCAGCGGTCAAAACGCCTGCCTGCGACACGGATGGTCCCGGGTTCGATCCCCGGTCAGGTCAAGATGGAAAATGATCTTTTTCAGATTGACCTGGGTCTTGGATGTTTATCTATATAAGTATCTATTATAAAATATAGTATCGTTGAATTAGTATCCCATAACACAAGTCTCGAACTTACTTTGGGGCTAGCTCAATCTGTGTGATTTGTCCGTATATTTATTTATTTATTAAACCTTTTCAAGGCTGGCAAATATATAGCCACCAAAGATGTTACCTTATGCCCAGAGGATAAGGACCAAAAACAATGACCATTGAATATACCTACTGCCTTGTAAAGGATTAAAAAAATCTTTTAACTAAATAACTTGTATATTAGTTGTAGTATTTTGGTATTAATTTTAATTTATATTCGTTAGATAAATTAAGAGAAACACAGGCTAACGCCAAAAGTGGCCACTATCATCATCATCATTTCAGCCGCAAGAAGTCCACAGCTGGACATAGGCCTCCCCCAAGGATTTCCAATATGACCGGTTGGAAGCGGCCTGCATCCAGCGTCTTCCTGCGACCTTTATTAGGTCGTCCGACCACCAGCCCCCTTATTTACTAACTCGGATGACAGGTGTCGATGCCTATCAATCTAGAATTTACAGTTACAATGCGGGTTTTGCTTGCTCGAACTTTTTATTTGAAATACAAAAACCGCATTGTAACACTAAATTCTTGATTGATAGGCATCGACACCTGTCATCCGAGTTAGTAAATAGGCCGGCTGGTCGGTGGGTGTCCAACGCTGCGCTTGCCGGTACGTGGTCGCCATTCAAGAACCTTTCTGCCCCACCGGCCATCGGTTCTATCCACTATCGCCACTCGGCGATTAATTATTCTAATCTTCATCATCATCATCATCATCAGGTCTTTTTTGTCTCCACTGCAGGAGCACGACCCTCTCTGTACTACCAGAGCCATATACTAGCCTGAGTAGTCAGAGGATGTGGCCTACACTCTCCACGCTGGCCAGACGGGTTGGAGAGGTCTCTTAGATTTTTATAAGCTTTGTTTAGCTTGTGTTTCCTTAGTCGCCTTTTACGACATCCACAGGATGACTTGGAGTGGTCCTATTCTACTCTGCCGGGAACCATTCTAATCTTAAATAATATCAAATTAAAAAATTCTATCATTAGCAGGATTAAGGATTATAAAAATTATTAGGTAGCTAGTGTCGCTTATTATTGCAGCGCCTTAACGACGAGCTCCGTGGCGCAGCGGTCATCACGCCTGCCTGCGACACGGATGGTCCCGGGTTCGATCCCCGGTCAGGTCAAGATGGAAAACGATCTTTTCTAGATTGATCTGGGTCTTGGATGTTTATCTATATATGTATTTGTTATAAAATATAGTATCGTTGAGTTAGTATCCCATAACACAAGTCTTTCATTAGAACTTACTTTGGGGCTAGCTCAAGCTGTGTGATTTGTCCGTATATATTTATTTATTTTTATTTTAACTTATTCAGGGAAACGGCACCAAGCAATAAAATATAATACTGACGGGAGCGTCACGGAGAGTGTTAATATTAAGAAAATTGATCATTGCATTGACACACCACAAACACAAACATTAAAACAAATGAAACCCAACGAGTGAGCGAGACAACACAGCATTCTCGTAAGGAGAGAGCGGGATAGCATTACATTTGCTGCGAGTCTCCAGTGTGTAGTGCTCGTCGAGTTCCACATCCTCTGGATCCAACTCCTCCTCGTCCTAATGTATAAAGATTTGTTCATAAACATGATTATTTAAGTCCATCTTTATCTCAGCTGCAAGGAGTCCACTGCTGGACATAGGGCTCCCCCAAGGATTGTCACTTGGTTTTTTTAATAATATATTACGGCAACGGGTCAATGAAGAAAGTCATATCACAATAAAGGCATTAGATTTGACAGTAGATGGAACGCGGAACAGAGGTAGAGCTAAGAAATGATGGATCGATTGTGTCAAAGAGAGTATGAACGGGAAGGGAGTGACAAAGGCTATGGTGGATGACAGATCAAGGTGGAGAGAACTGACATAGTGTGGCGATCCTACATAAAAAAGTGGGATAAGGTAAAGGAAGAAGAAGAAATGAGCAACGGGTCACTTGATGGTAAGTGATCACCGATGCCCATGGACAACTGTTTTGCGACGCTCATCATCATTTCGTGTAGGTGACACGGTCAGTCGACCATGCACACCCTGGTGACAGAGTTCTGCGGAACCGCCTCTCGGCCTCTGACGTGGTTCCTTTAACGACTACCAGATGGCAGCCGGGACCACCGGCTTATCGTGCCTTCCGAAGCACGGAATCATCTTTCTTATCAGACAATCAGGTGATTCATGCCTGCAATGTCCTAACCAAACTGGAAACAACTTAACAAAGTATGCTTCCCGTGGGAATCGAACCCACGACCTCCGGGTCAACAAGGCGAACGCCTTAACCACTGGACCACGGAGGCAGTTCCGTCGAAACTGATTACAAGCAAATGTAGGGTAGGAGTTTGTTGGTCTGGGGAAACAGAATGAAGGTATTTTGGATGCTACTTGCTCGCAATGATTGGGGATACTAAAACAGCGGGTCGGGAGGTCGGGCGTCAGTATTCGATGTCATACTTGCAACTCCTTTGCAAGAAGCGTCGGTAAGTCATTCTCGTTTAGGCCTGCGCTGGCGCCGCCGTGAGCGCAAGTATCTCCACATCATCATAAGCAAGACACTCTGGTACTAGTATCTCCACATCATCATAAGCAAGACACTCTGGTACTAGTATCTCCACATCATCATAAGCAAGACACTCTGGTACTAGTATCTCCACATCATCATAAGCAAGACACTCTGGTACTAGTATCTCCACATCATCATAAGCAAGACACTCTGGTACTAGTCTTCCAATGCCGTCTTAGTCTAACATCATCTCTCTCCAATCGATATAGTCTAAGGTCCACGAATTTGGAGGACAACATATTTAGTAGACATTTTAAGAAAGGAACATTGAGAGAACAATCATTTTGAAAATGGACATTTCGAGAAAGGGGCATTGTGAGAAAGGACATTTTGAAAAAGAGCATTGTCAAAAGAACACTTGGGAACATCCTGTTCAAGGATTGACAGTTACGAAAGTGTGGTGGGTGGTTGATCAGAGGTCTAACTTACCCTGTTCATCAGAACAGCGCGTCTGATCTCTCTAACGGCATCGTATACCAGTCTCGAGGCGTCGATGAAGTCGTTCTCGTCCAGGCCTGCGCCCGCGCCGCCGCCCAGCGCTGACACCGCCGCGTCGACTCGTACGGCGAATTTTGACATGACTGGAACAAATAAATAAATAAATATACATATACGGACAAATCACATAAATTGAGCTAGCCCCAAAGTAAGTTCGAGACTTGTGTTATGGGATACTAACTCAACGATACTATATTTTATAACAGATACGTTTAATGTATATAGATAAACATCCAAGACCCATGTCAATTTGAAAAAGATCATTTTCCATCTTGACCTGACCGGGGCTCGAACCCGGGACCATCCGTGTCGCAGGCCGGCGTGTTGACCGCTGCGCCACGGAGCTCGGAACAAGGTGTTTCCTTGTTCCGAGCTCCGTGAACGGCCGTGTCGCGACGACCTTGATACTCGCCCTGAAGATGGCCATCTGAATTGGCCGAAAGCCGGTCGGCAATACCGACTAATTATAACGTGAGTGCAACCGTTTTTAATAATAATAGGTATATTATATGTTTTTGGTTTTCTCCCAAACCAGCATTTAAGATGCCAAATACGCCTATGCTCTAATAATATTTATAAAATCAGTGTTTTCGGCAGTGCGTACCACAAGGCCGGTTATTTATTAAGTAAACTAGCTGATGCCCGCGACTTCGGCCGCGTGGACTTTATGATATTAATATACCTGAATACGAACGAAACATACATAAGAAAGTACTTGTAGTAGTGTTATAAAATTGTATGGCATTGCATTGGCTGTTGCAAAATACTGGAGGGATAAAATATAGGATTCTTTTAGACTTTTTGAGCCACCGACACGATAAAAAGAAGACTATATAGCTAGCTTCAAGTGAGCTTGCGCTACTTCACCAAACTTTGAGGTATGGGCAGAGTGCCAACCTATCGCAAATCTCCAAAGGGCCTTCGAGAGGGACAGACCTCGGCTTTAGGTGTTGCCTGTGTGTTCAAAACTTGGAGAAACAGCAAACTCTCATGTTTTGCCGTATGGGCTGAAAACTACGTTACCAAAAGGGAGATCACTGGGCGGTCACCAGTAATATGAGCAAGTCGTACTCTACGCACTCTAACCCAGTGGAGAGTGTGACTCTGTAAAATTGTCGATATAAAATCTGACATGGTAATGTATTAGATGTTCTAAATCTTCGATTTTTTGCCTCCACAAAAAATACTAATCAGGCTGAACAACTTTTGTTACAGTGTCATTTTTATATTTCCTATAGTTTACCTGGACCATTATGGTTCTGCGTCAGGTGTTTCAAATCTTCAAACTAAATACTTCAAAAAAAATGCTCATCAGGTTGAATAACTGTTGCTAAGGCGTCATTTATATATTTCTTATAGTTTACCTGGACTATTATGGGTCTACAAATGAGGTGAACCAAATCTCAGATATTTTATACCTTAACAAAAATGCTCATCAGGCTTAACAACTTTTGCTTAGGCTCTACTTTTATATTTCTTGTAGTTCAGCAGGACCATTTTGATGCTGCATCAGGTGTTCCATTTTCCAAAATTATTTCTACCTTATATGTTGCCCAGGTTTAATAGCTATATAGCAAAAAAAGTTTCATTCAAATCCGTCCAATATTTCCGGAGATAAACGTGATCATACATACAGACAGACAGTCAAGAAATTCTAAAAATTTTTTTTTGCTTTCTATTATAATTTTTAATTGTCTCTATCCATTTCAGTCAAAAATACAAAATGTTTCCTGATTTATCATATCATATGTATAGATTAACAATTATAATGATTAAATAATATGTCTCTCGCATGTGGCCTACGTGTCGGTTGTCCGTGTCACGGCCGTGTCAGGGCCGACTTGAGGTTGACCTCACCATAGATATTATTATTATTATATATATAATATTATACAGCTGAAGAGTTTGGTTGAACGCGCTTATTTTAGGCACTATTGGACCGATTTAAAAAATACTTTCACCGTTGGGTAAGTACTTTATCCTTGAGGCTATGTATGTACCACGGGCGAAGCCGGGCGGAGTGCTAGTGATTAAATAAGATGCCTCTCGCATGTGACCTACGTGTCGGTTGTCTGTCACGGCCATGTCAGGGCCGCCTTGAGGTTGACCCCACCATAGACATAATTAGACATACGAAGACGCTCGCACGAGATTTTGATAATCTGAGAGCTACGGCTTTGTGGCGCAGTGGTGGTACATGAAGGGCACTGGGTTCGCTTCCCAGCAATGGCCAATAGCTATTTAAGAGACTTGGATGCGCATGTATCCATACAAACGGAAATATATGATAATTTTGGAGTAAAATTAAGCATTCAATTCATTAATAATCCATGTACGTTCCTATACAGCTTGGATAAAATATCAATGGTTTGAAAATTATAAGCCTCTTAAAATTTGTATGGAAATGTCGAGTGGCTTATAATTCACAAACCTTTGATAATTTTATCAAGTTGTATAGGAACGTACGTAGATTATAATGAGATTAACTGATTGAATGCTTAATTTTACTTCAAAATTATCAAATATTGCCACACTTTCTTATTTCCGTTTGTATGAATACAAGCGCGTAAAGGGCCCTCGTAAGCCTAACTTGAAATAAATCATTTGGAAGAAAACTAAAACATTTGATTCAACAACTTTTACAACAGTAAAAATTGTTGACGTCAGAAATTTACCTGCTTATGGCTAAGTTAAGGCCGCTTTGAGAGTTTGTGGTGGGAAGTCAAGGGGTGCAGTTGGAATATACCTTGGACGATTTTGCAAATTGAAATTGGTGGACTTTATTATATTAAATTGGTGTAGTTTGGTGTTATAAATGCTCGTGCTCATGGAACAATTTGTGAAATAGTTAAAGTGGACTGTTATATGGACTCGTATAGACTTGTCACCTCCTCCCGACCACGAGGCATCAAAGAACATACGCCATCTTTGATGCTACTTGCTACAACTTTACCGTGCAACACCGATACTTAGTATCTCAATTTAATGGACATTGGCAGAATCACTGAAATCTCGGTGGAAGCCATTTTTAAAACAGAAGAAGAAGAAGAAGGCCGCTTTTATACGAACTTATAACTCTTTATGAACTACTGTTGACGCCGAAAATTCATTCGTTTCTTGGCATATATTTGGTGGTAAAAAAAGTAATATTGGTGGGAAGAGAAGGGGTAAAAAACTAAACGAAAGTGGCACTTTGTACTGGTACTTTCCTTATTGGTGAATATAGAAACTAAACTAGTAGTTCGTCGCGAACTTAGACCTCGCAAATATCTCGTTAACTACCGAATCGATTTTGATGCACATTGAACATGAAAATTGTACTAGTAGTACTTACATACACTTTGAATTTCATCGTATTCGGAGCACCGGTTCGAGAGTTATCGCGGAACAAACATATCTACATAGGTACATACAAAAAATGTGTTTTCGCCCCAACTGGACTAGAAGCCTTGCTCGTTTCGCTCGCTGGGTCAAATAAATGTATGAACTCTTGAAACCAGCATACTCCTTTTTTGCGTCATCGCGTAAAGACAAACAAACAAGCAAGACCAACATGGAAGACTAAAATAGACTTAAAAAAATAATGTAAACAAGCCAAGCAAGTACGGCAAAATGTACGAGGCCGAGGTTTTCATAAAAATACATCTTGAGACAGGATAAACAATGACGAATCACATGGACCGGTGGGCGCAAGACGAATTGACGCACTGGGTGTTCCGTAGGAGTTTGTCACATTGCAGTATTATTAAAATACGTAACAACGGGTTACTCACGTAAATAGTCAGCTACTGGCCGACATGTTTCAACCTCATCCGGAGGTCTTCCTCAGAGCGAATGTGAATTGAGACGCGCGCACGGTGTCGACCCAATCCGCACTATTCGTATTATCTCCTATTGACAAGAGTTTTCGGTGTGAAGTCAAGGGATGCAGTTGGAGTTGGCCTTAGACGATTTTGCAAACTGATTTATGTGGACTTCATAATATGAAATTGGTGTAGTTTCGTGTTATAAATGGTCAAGCTTATGAACAATTTGTGAAATAGTTAAAGAAGAATATGGACTCGTATAGATTTGTGACCAGAAGCTCCCACGAGGCTTTACAGTACAGTCGCCAGCAGCGAAAGACCGGGATGCACAGATTTTAAATTGTAAGGGGTCAGATTTCTCTGCAGGCGACTGTACATACGCCATCTTTGTTGCTACTTGTTAAAACTTTACCGTACAGCATTGATACTTAGTCTCTTTATGTAAATAATAAAATAAAAATAAAAAATAATTACTGGGTATTGGCAGAATCACTGAAATATCGGTGGAAGACATATTATAAAACATAATTGAAGATATTTTTGACAAAAAACAAAAACCGACTTCAACCCTATCAATTTATTTAAATAAGCGTAAGAATAAAATTTAAAAAACTGTAAACCGAACGGCATGCTTATAAAAATTTTTTTGGTATTTGTGTTTTTTTTTCAAAAAGCGCTCGTCATATTTCGGTAAAAATTTAATGGGACCATCTGTAAAGTATTACCTATCGAACAAAAAAGGAATTTCTTTAACCGGTCCAGGCGTCTTCGAGAAATCGGGGAACATACATAAAAAAAAATAAAGATTATGACGAATTGAGAACCTCCTTCTTTTTTTGAAGTCGGTTAAAAGAAAGAGTGGTCCGTACTTTGTCAAAAGTGGTCACTATTCTATCATATTAATTTTTACTCAAATAATTTTTATGGATAGTAGATTATTATCAGGTACCTACTGAACCTGCTGTACTAAATTGGGTCCGGTATGTAGTATCGATCTTAAAATGGTTCCTTTCTACGTCTTCAAGTATGGAACCCTAAAAATACCATAATATTCGATGTCTGCACGTCCGTGCGTCCGCATTCCGCAACTATTAAAACAAACTATGTAATTATGTAAATGACGAGGATAAATGAATATTAAATTTATTTTTTAATATAGGCAGACCACCTGGTAATATTTCTTATTTAACAAAAAAGGTAGTTATTCTTCGTATTTATTTCATGTGTGTAAGTGGCCAACATGACTTAAAGGATACATACATACATACTGCCAACGATATTCAATTACATAACGTTCTTTTTGATTTGAAAGGATGGATGTCGTAGAAGGCGACTTAGGTAACACAAGCTAAACAAAGCTTATAAACATCAAAGAGACCTTTTCAACCCGTCTGGCCAGCGTGGAGAGCGTAGGCCAAATCCTCTGACTGCTCTGGCTAATATATGGCTCTGGTAGTACAGAGAGGGTCGTGCTCCTGCAGTGGAGACTAACAAAGACCTGATGATGATGATGATGATATAATACGCAAAAAAGTTCCATCCCTGATTAACAGAGTGAGAGGTAGTCAGAACAGCATTCTGAAAACAGTGGATGAAAATTGGACCTCTCCACATCAAAGACTTTCCAACCGCCAGCGTGGAGTGTAGGCCAAATCCTATGACTGCTCTGGCATATATATGGCTCTGGTTGTACAAAGAGGAACGTGCTCCTGTAGTGGAGTCTGACCACTTAGTATTCCCGTGGATGTCGTAGAAGGCGACTTAGGAAACACAAGCTAAACAAAGCTGTGCAGGCCAGCGTGGAGAGTGTAGGCCAAATCCTCTGACTACTCTGGCTAATATATGGCTCTGGTTGTACAAAGAGGAACGTGCTCCTGTAGTGGAGTCTGACCACTTAGTATTCCCGTGGATGTCGTAGAAGGCGACTTAGGAAACACAAGCTAAACAAAGCTGTGCAGGCCAGCGTGGAGAGTGTAGGCCAAATCCTCTGACTACTCTGGCTAATATATGGCTCTGGTTGTACAAAGAGGAACGTGCTCCTGTAGTGGAGTCTGACCACTTAGTATTCCCGTGGATGTCGTAGAAGGCGACTTAGGAAACACAAGCTAAACAAAGCTGTGCAGGCCAGCGTGGAGAGTGTAGGCCAAATCCTCTGACTACTCTGGCTAATATATGGCTCTGGTAGTACAGAGAGGGTCGTGCTCCTGCAGTGGAGACTAAAAAAGATCCTTGATGATGTTAGTATTATATTGTTTTGTAACCAAACTTGCAATGAAAAGCGGGTTTGCATCATTACATTGTCTCATAATTTACAAATGTTTAGAAATTTCAGCTCTATCAAACCTAGTCGGTAAATTTAGCATCTTATAGTGTTTGATTGTTTGGCATGCACATGTGAATTGGGTGACAATACAATTTGATTACAGGCTCACAGTCATTGGGACAGGAAAACTTAAAAGAAATACATATTGGCAAGAGTTTTTTGTGTCGCAGCGGTCAACACGCATGCCTGCGACACGGAGGTCCCGGGTTCGATCCCCGGTCAGGTCAAGATGGAAAATGATCTTTTTCAGATTGACCTGCGTCTTGGATGTTTTTCTATATAAGTATCTATAGTGAAATATAGTATCGTTAAGTTAGTATCCCTTATCACAAGTCTTGAACTTACTTTGGGGCTAGCTCAATCTGTGTGATTTGTCCGTATATATTTTATTATTATTTATTAGTTTTTGGTGTGAAATCAAGGGGTAAAGCTCCGTGGCGCAGCGGTCAACACGCCTGCCTGCGACACGGATGGTCCCGGGTTCGATCCCCGGTCAGGTCAAGATGGAAAATGATCTTTTTCAGATTGACCTGGGTCTTGACCCAGGTCAATCTGAAAAAGGTCAAGACCCAGGTCAATCTGAAAAAGATCATTTTCCTATGATACTATCTTTTATAATAGATAAAGCCAAGGCTTTATCTATTATAAAAGATAGTATCATTGAGTTATTATCCCATAACACAAGTCTCGAACGTACTTTGGGGCTAGCTCAATCTGTGTGATTTGTCCGTATATATTTTATTATTATTTATTAGTTTTTGGTGTGAAACCAAGGGGTCCAGTTGGGTTTGCCGTAGACGATTTTGCAAATCGATTATCCAAGTTTAACAAAAAGTCTTAATTAGATGCAACAGACGATGGGAAGCCACCTTTATCCAAAGTGCGCAGTTACAATCTTCAAATCAAGTATATGAAATACTTTAAACATCATCACTTTAATATCCTAGTACAATGTAAATCTTAACTTTCCAGCATGCGGGTAAAAAAAAATATTTATTTGGGTTAACAAAGTTCAATAAATAGTTTTGGTAGTGGTAGAGCCACGCTTCCGGTAAAATTCATTTTTTTACTAAATAAAGAAAATAAGAAATGGAGAAAAAATTCCACGCGGGCAGGACTTGAACCTGCGTTTAGATCTCAGTACGATCTATGCGTTGCCAATTACGCCACCGCGCTTCAAGCCCCGGCGCCGAATTTCTCCACCATATCCCATTCCTCTTACACGCATCTAGCATTTCTCCATTTCTTATTTTCTTTATTTAGTAAATAAGGTAAAATAGCATTGTGAATGCAAAATAAAATCCCATATAAAAAATTCATTTTTGCTAGTAGTATGAATGGGCCGGCTCGTCCAGGGGAAGACCACAATCTCAAATAAAATCGACGTTAGAGTGATAGTATTACCGCTTCTTTGCTTCGATCGGCGAGTGAGAGAGCCGGAGGGCCTCCGGCCTATACCCCTTCTCCTCTGAGGGAAAATAAGGGCCGACAACACTCTTGTAACACCTCTGTTCTTGCAGTTGTCCATGGGCAGCGGCGATCACTTACCATCAGGTGACCCGCTTGTTCGGTTGTGGCATTAAAAAAATAATTAGATGCAACAGAAGATGGGATACCACCTTTATCCTCCAAGTGCGCAGTTACAATCTTCAAATCAAGCATTAAGAAATATTTTAAACATCTTATGTCACTTTAATAAAGGTCATCACGATTACGCGGTTAGGGCCGCCACAGCCTGGCGACTTTAAGAGTAACGTAAAGCCGAAATCCCATACAAACGTAGTTTGGTTTTAGTTTTACAACAGTTAAGCCAATCTCAACCAAATTTCGTACATACGACCGGATAAGGCATATTGATGTTTATAATCAGATTTCAATTTTAAAAACAATACCTATACAAAATTACAGCGAGTAGAAGTTTTCGATACGAAACTTCTACTCGCTGTAATTTTGTAGACTGTGGACCTTCTTATTAGGTAAACGTGTTATCTTAGCTTTAAGTAAATTACATTATTACTTTGCCTACATAATAATACGAGTATAATATTTGATGGAAATGTACCTAAATTAATGTTATGGTATGTTAAGTATGGCAATAAATGCCTTTTTAGGGTTCCGTAGTAAACAAGGAACCCTTATAGTTTCGCCATGTCTGTCTGTCTGTCCGTCCTCGGAGACTACTTTTACTCAGAGACTATAAGTACTAGAGAGCTGTAATTTGGTATGGGTATGTAAATGAATCATGCCAAAAAAGTGGCAGAAAAAAAATCTTGAAAAAAATATAATACAAGTAAAGAGGGAGTAATATTATTTTTTCTACACTAACCCATCGTGTTGGGTATTGTTTAATAAATCTTTACAAAATATTGTGGGGTTGAGAACACCATTTTTCGATTTAGGGATCTGTTAACGAAATATTTGGTTTTAAAGTAAAATGTACTCGAAAATGTCATACAATTTTCATTGTTAGATGTTTTTGGTCGATAAAACTGTGAGGTGCGAGTGTGAACGGTGTGAACTCAAAGTTGTCATTTGTAACTACGGAACCCTACACTACGCGTGGCCCGACACGCACTTGGCCGGTTTTTATTTTTATTTTATTTTTCATTACTGACGTCAACGTTTTTCAATTGTAAAATGATATATATGTCTGACATTTAATAAGTGTTCTAAGAAACCTATCATAAATTTAATGAAAGATATATACTTTGAATTGAACTGAATGTGTACTTATACACTAATATTATAAAGAGATAACATTTGACTGTTTGTTTGTTTGTATTAGCTCCGAAATAGCTGGACCGATATTCATAATTCTTTCGCCTATAGATAGCTAATTTATCTGCGGGTGTCGTAGGACATTCGCTTTTCTAATTTGCGATAAAATATAATACAGAGATTCAAAGCATTTTAGACCATATTTCATAATATTATTATAGCAAACTTATACAAATCGCCCGCCTGACAATAAGGCGATTTTATAGAGCACATACTCAGATTTTTTTTCAACTGAGTAGACATCAACACAGCATACGACCCATCTGACAGTAACCCTTTTTCAAGTGGTTACCGTAGTCTATGGACGCCAGCAACACCATGGGTGCTACTTTTGAAAGTAGTTATATGTAAATGTTTATGAATATGTTTTTATTATTCTTGGTGTATGTAGGAGCCCTTAGCCCTCCGACCTTTCGGGTCAGTTTAGAATGAACATACCTGTCCGACGCGTTAAAAATATGGCCGATTGATATTATAGTTATCTTCCATCTACCTGTAATAGTCCTGCAATAATCCCGTACTAATTAATATATATATTTATTTACTTTATTGCGTAACTAAAAATAAGTGTACAAATGGAGGACTTAATGCCATATCGCATTATCTACCAGCCAACTATTGGACCAATCAGTTTGAGAGTAAAATATATCACCGTGTGGTTCCCTGCAGAGCAGAACAGGCCCACTCCTAGTTTTCCCGTGGATTTCGTAGAAGGCCACTTAGGAAACACAAGCTAAACAAAGCTTATAAACATTAAAGAGACATCTCCCGCCCGGCCAGTATGGAGACTGCTCTAATATATGGCTCTGGTAGTAGAAGGGTCCTGCTCGTGCAGTGGAGACCACAAAACTCCAGTCTAACTACTAGTCACTTGTGCGTTGTCGACCCTTAAGAAATCTTGTCACTCCCTTTTCAAAGTAGTGTTATCTTAATGTTTATGATTATGTTTTTATTATTCTTGGTTGTGGTAGAGCCACGCTACCGGCGGAAATCACTTTTGCTGGTAGCATGAATGGGCCGGCTCGTCCGGGGAAGTACCACACTCCCACAGAAAATCGACGTTTGAGTAGTAGTTTTACAGCTTCTATGCTTCGTTCGGTGAGTGAGAGCGCCGGAGGCCCATCCCCCCCCCACCCCTCTGGGGAGGGAAAAATAAAAGGCCGGCAACGCTTTTGTCATACCCCTGGTGTTACATTAGTCCATGGGCAGCGGTGATCACTTACCATCAGGTGACCCGCTTGCTCGTTTGCCGTCCTATGACATAAAAAAAAAAAAAAAAAAAAAAAAAAAAAATGTAGGAGCCCTTAGCCCTCCGACCTTTCGGGTCAGTTTAGAGTGAACATCTGTCCGGCGCGTTAAGAATATGTTTGATATTATAGTTATCTTCCATCTACCTGTAATAGTCCTGCAGCAATAATCCGGTACTTTAAATAAATATACGTGTCGCAGTCATCTGGTTGAATTTGCTATTTGATTGAATGACTAGCGCTTTCATTGAATGGCGACGTTCAATTGAATGACTGAAGGACAGCTCGTCAAGTCGTTGAATGTAACGTTCAACGTCTTGACTGAATGAATGTCATTTAGCGAAGTCGTTGAATCTTAGCCGACTTTGTAATATGTGGTGGTAGCATGATTTCATTTTTCGTAGTTTTTAAAGTAGCCGGCGGCGTCGTTATAATAGGTAAATCCATAATGTCATACTATTTTATTACAAATGACGCACTTTTAAGTAAATTTAATAGAAAAAAATGTCTACATCGTGCCATCTGATCGAGCTGTTTGACGCCATATTTGTTTTGGTGACTACTAGCGCCGCAGTGGTAAAAAACCGGCCAAGTGTGAGTCAAACTCGCGCAATGAGGGTTCCGTACAATTGCTTCGTGAACACACACACAATGTGCAAAAAATGTTTTATTCAATTGACTAGCGCCATCTAGTGGTGTTTTAGTGAACTATTTCCCTAGATGAACTTATTATTGTGAGTTTACCACTTAATTTTCAAGTGATAGAATTCTTATTATTTTTCCTGTAATCTTCAAGGAATGAACTATATTTTGTAATTTTTTCAAAATTTTCGGCCCAGTAGTTTCGGAGATCAGGGGGGGGGAATGGTCAATTTTTGCCTTCTTTCGTAAATAAAATCAAAAGTATTGATTTCACCCGAACAAAAAAAAATATTTTTGAGATCCTCATAATGAGCCCTTTCATTTGATATATGACACAGTAAGGTTTGCAAAACTTTTTTTTAAAATTTTGTATTTGGGCCCCTTAAAATGACCCTTATTTCAAAAAAATCTTTATTTACTTTGCACATCCGTGTTTGGGTCATAGGATTACACTATCTTACCAAATTTCATCTAATTTGGTTCTGTAGATTCGGAGAAAATCGGCTGTGACAGACGGACGGACGGACAGACAGACGCTCGAGTGATCCTATAAGGGTTCCGTTTTTAACTTTTGTACGGAACCCTAAAAAATGAACTAAATTTGAATCACCTGACTGATTTTATGTCTGCTATATTCAAAGGGCTATGTTACAACCCGCTAACTAGTTGGACGTTGAGCGACGCTTGTTCAATCAACGTTTGGCCTAGTCATTCAATTAAACGTGGTCATTCAATTAACGTGCTAGTCATTCAATCAAATAGCAGATTCTACCAGATGACTGCGACATATGCATATATTAGGTCCTTACCTATAAAATCGGCGTTTTCTATAGAGAATTTCGAGCAAAGTCAATTTTTCATACTAACGTTTTTAGTATTATTTCGGGATTGATAATTTCTACAAAAGTGGAATTTTGCAGTAGTTACGTACAACAGTGATCCTAAGTCGCCCCTCGTCGCCCCCCTCCGAGTACGGAGAAAGACATAGGCTACCTTTCATCCCGGAGAAACGTACTAACGTGGGCGGAGTCGCGGGCAAAAGCTAGCTCTCCTCATAAGTAAAACTTAACCTTTTTAACAGCTAGTTAAAGCAAGAAGCATCTTATTTCTTACACAAGTACTTAACAATTGCAACATACGACATTATCACAAAATAAGAGGTGGTTGCGAGATAATGACAATCAATCTTGTTAAGCAACGTTGCGACTGGCCGTCCGGTGATGGGTCTTCATTATAGTAACGAGGAAATGAATAGTTTATTTTGACTAGCTTTTATTTTACTTGTTAGTTTGTCTGTGTTGTGCCGTGTGGTCTCCGGCGGAGTAGAATAGGACCACTCCAAGTTTTCCCGCGGACGTCGTAAAAGGCGACTTAGGGAACATAAGCTTAACAAAGCTTTAAAATATCAAAGACACCTCTCCAACCCGTCTGGCCAGCGTGGAGAGTGTAGGCCAAATCCTCTGACTGCCCTGGCTTATATACGGCTCTGATAGTCAGAGAGGGTCGTGCTCCTGCAGTGGAAACTGAAAAAGACCTGATGATGATTTGTCTGTGAAGGTCAAATCTTGCAACTCAATTTTAAAGCACTTATTTTTATCTGTTTGAGCTGAAATTTCATCTTTTTCTGTAAGTCGGATGACAATTATGGTAGACCTGATCTGAAGATGGAGTCAAAAGGTGGCCTTCTATTAATTCAGCGTATAAATTTACATTAACATGTTGCGTTTTTTTTAACGGACTATTTATCAACCGCCGTGTGGTACCCGGCAGAGTAGAATAGGACCACTCCAAGTCTTCCCGTGGATGTCGTAAAAGGCGACTTAGGAAACACAAGCTAAACAAAGCTTACAAACATCAAAAAGACCTCTCCAACCCGTCTGGTCAGCGTGGAGAGTGTAGGCCAAATCCTCTGACTACTCTGGCTAATATTGCTGTGGTAGTACAGAGAGGGTCGTGCTCCTGCAGTGGAGACTTAAAAAGACCTGATGGATGGATGGATGGATGGATTTATCAATCAATTATCAATTATGTTTATTGGGGACTAACTGTAACTCGCGCCTTCGCACGTGTGATGTGTCACCTATGATCTTCTCTGTAGCATTATCGACGTGTATGCAAAATTTCATGATGATCAGTTCAGTAGGTACGTCGTGAAAGCGTAACAAACAAACTCACTTTCACATTTATAATGTTAGTTGGGATAGGGATTCGTTGGAATGGGATGACAATTGTATAGAGTTGAATTATCTGCAATAAAAATATTTAATTTTTTAATTTTTATGTCCTGCAGTGGCCATTTTTCGGCTGAAATGATGATGATAAATAAATAAATATATATATACGGACAAATCACACGGATTGAGCTAGACCCAAAATAAGTTCTTAAGTAAGACTTGTGTGATGGGATACCAACTCAACGATACTATATTTTATAACAAATACATATATAGATAAACATCCAAGACCCAGGTCAATCTGAAAAAGATCGTTTTTCATCTTGACCTGACCGGGGATCGAACCCGGGACCATCCGTGTCACAGGCCGGCGTGTGACCGCTGCGCCACGGAGCTCGTGATGATTAAGGATTCAAGCCCATGGCCTCCAGTTTGGTGTCCAGATTTAGAGTCGTCATTAAGATGACAGATCATCTACATCTAAAGTTCTACGATGACGTGTGTGATGTAAATGTCAAGGGCTGCGCTTTGGTGCACCCAGTGAGGTAATGGCGCACGAAATACTGCGGGGCAGGGTCACCACTTTACTACACATTTTATGATTATTAGAAGTTCTTTATGTGAATGGATAAAATACGGAATGAGTATACATGGCGAAATTTTGATCGTTCCGGACCATTAAAGGGGTGATTCAGCCTGTCAATATAAACAACTTTTCCTATGGGACAAATGCTGTAAACTCGAAAAAAACTTCGACATTCCTATACAAATTGCCCGGGCGGCTGAACACTTGTATGAAAATGTCGAAATAAAATTTGAGTTTCCAGCATTGGTCTCATAGGAAAAATGGTTCATATCGACGGGCTGAATCACCCCTTTAAGGGTCCAGAACGATCAAAATTTCGCCATGTATAAGAGGAAGTATGAAAGTCGCGCCAGTAATAGAGAAGCTCCATATTCATAGACTGAGTTGGTATGGGCAAAGACAATATAATACTAACGTAATAGACTGCCCACCTCATACAAAAATATTGGACCAAATTAAGGTTGCGAAAAGCAGGCGAATGTATGGCGCAAGAGAGTTGATTGCTACTCGATACTAGATGGCGGTAATCTGCGTTAGCCTTTAACTTACTAAATATACGGTGTCATTTTAAAATATTATGCCTTAAATATTGCTTTGATTTTTAATAAGATAAGTCAAAGTCAAAGTCAAAGATTTTTATTCAAAATTGGATAATTGTATCTTGTACTCTTTTTGAACGTCATATTTTTTACTTTCTTATTATTTTTAATTTTTAATATGCAAAATCGAAAAACTACTAGCGTTTCGTAATGACCACTGGTGAGAAGAATACGCCGAAAGAAACTCAATCCAGACTTGGTCCCTACGTGCCTGAAGGGCTTCGATTACAATATTTTACAAGTATTTATTTATTACTAATGTTATTTATATTAATTACAATAAATTACAATCAATTAAATTACTGCCACGCATTTTTATCATTTAAATAATCATTAATACAATAATATGCCTTTTTTACTAACTGGTTTTTAACAGCAGTTTTAAACTTATGTAAAGGTAGACCCGAAATTTCTGCGGGAATTTTATTATAGAAGCGTGCTCCGAGACCCATAAATGAACGCTTAGTTTTCTGCAATCGCAAAGCTGGTGTAGCCAACTTATTTTTATTTCTTGTGTTTCGGTCATGAATGTCACTATTTTTCTCATATAAATGTAAATTATGGTGTACAAACATAATATTCGCAAATATGTACTGAGAATGTAAGGTTAAAATATTGAAATCTTTAAACAATTCTCTAAGAGATTCTCTAGCACCAAGTTTATATATGGATCTAATAGCTCGTTTCTGCAGGATAAATATTGTGTTTACTTCTGCAGCGTTACCCCATAGTAAAATTCCATAAGACATAACACTATGAAAGTAACTAAAATATACCAAACGCGCGGTTTCAACATCGGTTAGTTGTCTAATTTTCCTGACAGCATAAGCCACAGAGCTAAGTTGTGAATCATGTTTTTATATTCTCATAATACGGTAGATAGAATGTTGTGTAGTTTCGAGTGGCGCCATCTATGCAAGTCTCTGAGAACAAATCGTACGATTAAGGTGTTGAGACCACATGGTATGAGCATGTGATGAGGAGAGAAGAAAGTCATATCACAAGAAAGGCATTAGATTTGAAAGTAGATGGAACGAGGAACAGAGGGGGAGCTAAGAAACGATGGATCGATTGTGTCAAAGAGAGTATGAACATGAAGGGAGTGACAAAGGCTGTGGTGGATGACAGATCAAGGTGGAGAGAGCTGACATACTGTGCCGACCCCACATAAAAAAGTCATCATCATCATTTCGTGTAGGTGACACGGTCAGTCGACCATGCACAGGGTGTGCATGGTCGACTGACCGTGTCACCTTCTGCGTCAGAGTTCTGCGGAACCGCCTCTCGGCCTCTGACGTGGTTCCTTTAACGACTACCAGATGGCAGCCGGGACCACCAGCTTAACGTGCCTTCCGAAACACGGAATCTTCGTTCATCTTTCTTATCAGACAATCAGGTGATTCATACCAGCAATATCCTAACCAAACTGGAAACAACTTAACAAAGTATGCTTCCCGTGGGAATCGAACCCACGACATACAGGCCACGTTTAGCGTGTATTGAACGTAGTGAATTTTCATAGTTAATCTTCATAGTTTTTTTTTAAGTCATATCACAAGAAAGGCTTTCGATTTGAAAGATTCAAAGATTCAAAAGATTCAAGATTCAAAACGTTTATTCAGAAAATAGGCCCTTGCAGGCACTTTTTCACGTCAAATCACATTTAAAATCATTTACTAATTATTGTTCAAAAGCTACAGACTACTAGCATTTCGGAACCGACCACTGCAGAGAAGAAATGCCGAAAGAAACTCTTTTCGACAGTATAGGTCGCCTACTCGTCCAAAGGGCTGAAAGTGGAAGAAACGCGGAACAGAGGGACACCTAAATGATGGATCGATTGTGTCAAGGAGGGTAAGAACAGGAAGGTAGTGGCAAAAGCTAAAATAGACGACAGATCAAAATAGAGGGACATTATTTACTGCGCTGAACCTACATAAAATAGTAGGATAAGGTAAAATCTGGTAGACAATGTTTTTACCCACGACGGAACGGAGCAGGTATATGCGTTTAGGGTGAGAGATGTTTGTTTGTGTGTGCGTTTGTGCAAATGAAATGAATAGGTTTTATTCAAATTTTGGATCTCGTGTATCGCTTTTTGAACGTCATTTATCTTTCTTGTTATATTTCTTTTTGCAAAATCGAAAACTACTAGCGTTTCGGAAAGACCACTGCAAAGTAATGTTCCCACCTATCTTCTAAACTAATGATCCGATTTTGATGCGGTTTTCAATAACGGGGTTGTGTTTGATGAGTTCATATTCTTAGACAGGTGTCATGGCTGTAACTCACTAAGAGGCGCCACAATATTAGTGCAAAACAATGTAGTGTCGTGAGTTTTTTTTTCAAAATTTTTAATTTTGCTTAATTATGCATTATGTTATTACCTTTTGTACAATAATAATTGTGCAATAAATTAAATGAAAAAAAATAAGGATAAAGGAAGAACGGAAGAAGAAACTTTCTATATAAAAGCAGGAAAACATACATTTTGCTTAGTTGCCAACCCTATTGGTTGTTTCGGAGAACGGCCGGGGTCGCGCCAGGAGGTCATAAGTTCGAAATACAGGTGCCCCGATCAAACAAACATACATACAACTGAATTACTAGAAACAAGTATGTCACCATTACTGTTAAATATGTAGACCGTGTGGTCCCCGGCAGAGTAGAATAGGACCACTCCAAGTCTTCCGTGGATGTCGTAAAAGGCGGCTTAGGAAACACAAGCTAAACAAAGCTTTGACATCAATAAGACCTCTCCAACCCGTCGGGCCAGCGTGGAGAGTGTAGGCCAAATTCTCTGACTGCTCTGGCTAATATATGGCTCAGGTTGTACAGAGAGGGTCGTACTCCTGCAGTGGAGACTGATAAAGACCTGTGATGATGGTGATGATGATGATGTAGATCGTATTGCGCTGTACTACCAGAGCCATATATTGTAGTTATGATCTAAATGATCAAAATAAATGATAATTATTTGTTTGTTTGTTTGTTACGCTTTCAAGTCCTATCTACTGAACCGATCATCATGACATTTTGCAAACATATAGTTTGTGGTACTGAGAAGGACAAAGGCTATATAACATACGGGCAAAGCCGCGGGTAACAGCTAGTTACATATAAATGTTTTTCAATAGCTTTTAGGGTTCTATACACAAACGTACCAAAAAACGCGACCCTGTTATGAAACCTCCGCTGTCCGTCTGTCACTGTTCCGTACCACCATATATTATTTAATTACCTTAAGTATAAAGCCGCTTTATACTTAAGGTAATTAAATAATATTATATTTAGTGACATTTCAATTTATTAATATTAATCTGAGATAGTTGAATGAAATAAATATTATGAATATATAGGTGACTGACCGCAATAAAAATAAAAATTGTTATTTTGTGATATTTAAGTAAGTAATTAAGTGTATAAGATATTGAATGTAATAATAATAATATTAATGTAATTTCTAACTAAAAATAAGTTCAACATGACAACGTCCTATGTATTGACGAGCTCCGTGGCGCAGCGGTCAACACGCCTGCCTGCGACACGGATGGTCCCGGTTTCGATCCCCGGTCAGGTCAAGATGGAAAATTATCTTTTTCAGATTGACCTGGGTCTTGGATGTTTATCTATATAAGTATCTATTATAAAATATAGTATCGTTGAGTTAGTATCCCATAACACAAGTCTCGAACATACTTTGGGGCTAGCTCAATCTGTGTGATTTGTCCGTATATATTTATATTTATTTATTTGCATGCTGTTAAAAACAGCAAAATAGGCTTGAACTAACTAATTATGTAAACATTATATTACTGACCCTATTTAAGCAAATAAATTATTTTGATTTGATTTTTTGATTTTTTTACCGCTATAAGGAAGTACTCCATCATCAGAACAGTTCGTTGACACCTTAGTATTGCATTATCAAACAATTTACACGTGTAAGCAAAGTTTCAGCTACATTGGACACCCAGATTTGGGTCAAATGTGACAAGTTAAGTGATTTTAAATAGGTATGTCGTAGATTGCAAGTTGACGTCATTTGGAGAAAATGCGCTGTGCAGTTTGTTGCCGCTTCTTCTGCACTCCGCCTTGGAAGCGGTGTAAAATAATGGTAAGTAGGTGTATAAATAATGTAATAAACGCGATAAAAACCGTATTAAAATAATTTTATTCAAAAGCGGTGTAAACTTAGCCGTAAGTAAATGATTGACGTCAACAATAATATTGTGTTTGTAAACTAATTGTAATTATGAAAAAAGTTGACTTTCACTAAATGATATTGAAATATCTTATGATGAATTAAATGATTAACTTTGACTTTGATTCAATATTTGATAACATGCTAAACATCACAGATCTGCCTAAAATATATGCTTAAGGGTGCGCTAGTCAGGTGTTTCGCCATACAAATTCTGTAGGGTGATGACTCCGTTGTTCGGTATCGTCTGTTTAAAGTTTTAATTCTATCGATTTGTTTTGTTGTTATCTATGCTTGTATGGAATCATAATTGTAAAATTATAAGTACTTTAAAAGTTATGAGTCTCAAAACATTCCGTTTTAACACGTAATTTTAACGCAACTTTGGGCACAATTAAATACCGGAAGGAGTATAAAATCTCTAAAACAAAATTCATACAAGCATAGTTTGGTTATTAAAAAATATAAATTATTTTACTTTTAATAAAAACATTCAGCTGTTTTATCACAAAAACACTTCTCCCAAACGCATACTCGCGAATTTTTAGACGACGAAGATTTAGATTTTAAACAATATTTCTGTTTGCACACACTAGACTGTTGTTCCGATGTGCTTATACATCAGTGTAAATAGTTGCGCACTGTTCAAAACCGAGTCTATCCCTTTATCAGCGAAATAGCACGCATTTTAGCCACGTGCGCCGACGAGTTCGAGTTCCCGACTAGCGCATCCTTAAGGGGGCACACTAGGCACAGTAGCGACGCCAATAATTTTATTCCTAATACTTTACAAATAGAAAGAAATTCATTTCAATCAAAATCATATAAGCACTAGTAAATAACCTGAAGTAATTTTGGAATCATGTTTTAATATTATTAGAATCAGTCATTAAGAGAAAGGCGATTACCCCCAAAAACGGCCGTTTTTGGCGGTAAAGTGATTCTTTTAATTCTCACTGATTCTGATAATATTAAACATGATTCCAAAAATACTTCAGGTTATTTACTAAGGCTTATATGATTTACATTCTTGAATTTCTTTCTATTTGTAAAGTATTAGGAATAAAATTATTGGCGCCGCTACTGTGCCTAGTGTGCGGCCTTAACATACATAGACAGATACGCAGAACGTCACTTTCGCAAGATGTCATCGTGTCCAGATTGGTCATTTTGGCAGATTGTTATCTTCGCAAAAGGTCGGTTACAATATTTCAGCTCCATTGTACACATAAATATGGGTCAAGTTTTACTTTCAATTAGTGTTAATATTTCTTCTTCTTCTGTTTTATATTATGGCTTCCACCGAAATTTCAGTGATTCTGCCAATGTCCAGTATAATGAGATACTAAGTATCGGTGTTGTACGTTATGTGGCATCAAAGATGGCGTATGTTCTTTGGCAGCCTCGTGGGAGATTTTGGCGACAAATCTATACGAGTCCATTTAACAGTCTACTTTAACTATTTCACAAATTGTTCTCGAGCACGAGTATTTATAACACCAAACTACACCAATTTCATATTATAAAGTCCACTTAAATAAATTTGCAAAATTGTATAAGGCAAACGACAACTGAACTCCTTGACTTCCCACCAAAAACCTCCGATATTGTACTTAACATTGACAGGCACATACGCAGGACGTCTCTTTCTGAAAACGATACCTCGTCAAAATTGGTCACTTTCGCAGATTGTCATATTTTGTCTGATAACAATCTTTCTTTTAAATCGGTATCAAAAAGCTTTTGGACGTTAGGGATCACAGTAATAATAATCATCATCATCATTGACCTGGGTCTTGGATGTTTATCTATATATGTATCTATTATAAAATATAGTATCGTTGGGTTAGTATCCCATAACACAAGTCTCGAACTTACTTTGGGGCTAGCTCATTCTGTGTGATTTTGTATATATTTATTTATAGTTTTGTTTGACCACTGTTTATACCATTGCCTGTTTTATAGTTTCGCTATGTCCGCCTGTCTGTCTTTCCGCCGTTTAGCTGAGAAACATATATAAATCACATCGATAAAAAGTATATTCTTAAAAGTGGAAACTAGCAGTATTTTTTCAATATGGTTTCCATACAAATGTATTTCTCTATTTTGTCGCTGAAAACTGATTCTAGAGCCACAATTCTTTTTTCATAAAATCTAGTACTAAAATAGGAATGCCCCTATTTTTTACAACGTTTTTGTACAACATTTTTCTTTTAAACAAGTTTTTTGAAAAAAATAAAACATTGGGACATACCTATTATAGTTATAGATTTTATGTAAAAAGAATTGTCTCTCTAGAAGCAGTTTTTGGCGAGAAAATAGAAAAATACATTTGTATGGAAAACGCACTGCTAGTATACCCTCTTAAGGTTCTTCCCATTTTGTAAAGTGGGTATTTTTCTTTATATCTATCCTTAGTTTTTGGGTGTTGTTGTGTGTCGTTGGACGGGTCTTTCAAAGTTATCTAAAATATGATGTAGATTTTAATGAAAACTTAGAATGGAAATTGGTTTTAGCTAGATATAGTCAGTAGTTTTTGAGACACATTTTCATAAACCGCAAATATAACTTTGTCATTCGTACAAATACTACGAAAAACAACGAAATCTTTGGTGACAAAATATTACAGGGATGTTTCGGCTATATGTAATTGTTCGGTACGTTTAGTGGATACCCTCCGTGGTCCAGTGGATAAGGCGTTTGCCTTGTTGACCCGGGGGCCGTGGGTTCGATTCCCACGGGAAGCTTACTTTGTTGTTTCCAGTTTGGTTAGGACATTGCAGGCATGAATCACCTGATTGTCTGATAAGAAAGATGATTCCGTGCTTCGGAAGGCACGTTAAGCCGGTGGTCCCGGCTGCCATCTGGTAATCGTTAAAGGAACCACGTCAGAGGCCGAGAGGCGGTTCCGAAGAACTCTGACACCAGGGTGTGCATGGTCGACTGACCGTGCCACCTACACGAAATGATGATGATGATAAGTGGATACCCTAATCTATACTTGCTACTTCGGAACCCTACATGGAAGAGTCCCGACTCGCACTTGGCCGTTTCTTTTCTCCCAAACCAGCATGGAATTTCGGTAGCTAGACAACAATAGAAACCGTAGGTTGTATTGTTTTGCTCCCACATTATGTGACATTTGACATTGCATAGCAAATAAAGGGTTCACTATCCGAACGCATAACTCTTTTTGGTATAAAAGTTGTTTCGCATAAAAATATTTCGCATAAAGGTATGTTACGCATAAATTTTCCATACAAATTTTATGCGTAACATACCTTTATGCGAAATATTTGATGCGAATCAACTTTTATACCAAAAAAGGTTATGACTTCGGATAGTGAACCCATATAAAGTAGGTAATTTTAGCAAGAATTCAATCAAACCTTCCATGCTGGTCTGGAAGAAAAGTAAAAACGTAAATAGGCCTCCCCTACGGATTTTCAATACGACCTTGGTCAGGACGTCTGACCTGAGGGTACTTGCATCGCTACCACGTACTGGCAAGCGGTTAATATTCATTACGGCTTCTGTATGAATGACTATTTTCATTTAAGATATGAAAACCGTAATGATTAAATCGTTGTACACCGAGTTAGCAAATCGGCCTGCAGGTGGCCAGACGACCTGCAGGCCGATTTGCTAACTCGGTGTACAACGCTTTAATTGTCACTTTAGCAAGAATTCATCCATTACGGTTTTCATATCATAAATAATAATAGTCATTCATACCAAAGCCGTAATGAATATTGAAGTTACCATGAAAATGATGTACACCGTAACTGTCAAAAGTTAGCAAATAGGCCTGCTGGTCGTCTGACTACCTGCAGGTCGATTTGCTAACTCGGTGCACAACGATTTGATTGTCACTTTAGCATCCATTACGATTTTCATATCTTAAATGAAAATAGTCATTCATACAGAAGCCGTAATGAATATTGACCGCTTGCCAGTACGTGGTGGCGATACAAGAACCCTTCTTTTAACAAATCATCACTACATAGTAACTTCCACGCAGGTTTAAGAGTAAAGATAAAACGTAGAATGTACCAGCTGCTTCCCTTCCCACGCAGATCGTAAAAGCCGATCGAGGGAATGGGCGTCAGAAATTATGTCAATAGGCGATGAGGCTGGCAACATCACTATTTTGATTCCGTTCTCCACCTACAAGCCCACCAACATGCTAAATGTGGCCTTTGGGTTTTATAGACCTGGGCTCTGTCTACCCCGCAGGGGAAATGGGCATGTTGACAAAAAATTTTTTCATGTTGCTATGTAAAGACCCGCCAAAAATAAACACAATAGTGACAGAAATACATTTCTAAACAAAAAACTTTTTCAGTTATAAAAGTTTTAAAGACACATGTTTTTAGACGTAAATTTTTAGACGTGAAAATGCGCCGCTGAAATGCCTACATATTTGTGACGTCACAAGCTTGTACTTTGTATGGGTGGCGTGAGAACTTTGTTTGGTAGCTATACGAAATATTTCGTTTATGGTAATGGTTTTATAATAAAAGTTGCTATAAATTTTTCAGACTAAAATACAGTATAATTGTAATTAAAGATTTTCATACTTGAAAAATGGTCCTATTCACCCAACTTTAAAGAAGCTTAAGGATCACTTAACGAATCGTTATCAAATTAAAAGTGTTCTTTATAGTGTTTTTAGATAGAAATTAGTCTCATTAGAAACAAATTCTATATAAGCGTAACATTAGGCAACTACCGTATTGTGAACGTGATTGTATGCATGTATGTATTCAGCGTGGAGAGTGTAGGCCAAATCCTCTGACTACTCAAGCTAATATATGGCTTTGGTAGTACAGAGAGGGTCGTGCTCCTGCAGTGGAGACTAGAAAGACCTGATAATGATGATGATGATGTATTCAATATGGAGCTATTGGTGGGAGGTCAAGGGGTGCAGTTGTGGTTTTAGTGGACTTTATAATATTAAATGTTGTAGTTTGGTGATGTTTATGAACAATGTGTGAAATAGTTAAAGTAGACTGTCATGTGGCCTAGTATAGATTGACACCAGAAACTCCCATAAAACAATAGAACATACACCTTTATTGTTACTAAGGTTACTTGTTAAAATTATATACCGTAAAACACCGATACTTTGTATCTCTTTAAACTGGACATTGGCTGAATCGCCGAAACGTCGGTGGAAGCCACATCAAAAAAAAAATAGAATAATAAAAATCATCCGCCAAATATTATTAATATTCAAACATCGTGCAGTCTAAAACTTGTAAAGTGTATACGAATTGTAAATAATGACTAACAAAAACAGGTTATAAATAAAATAGGTCACGAATTATCACTTTTTAGTTCTATTTGTGCTGTGTGGTTCCCGGCAGAGTAAAATAGGACCACTCCAAGTCTTCCCGTGGATGTCGTAGACGGCGACTTAATAAGCACAAGCTAAGCAAAGCTTAAAAACATCAAAGAGACCTCTCCAACCAGTCAGGGGATTTGGCCTACAGCTAAATCCTCTGACTGCTCTGGCTAATACATGGCTCTGGTAGTACAGAGAGGGTCGTGCTCCTGCAGTGGAGACCAACAAAGACCTGATGATGATGAGTTCTAATGGGGAATAAAAGTTAGAGGTGGCAAAGGAAAAAGACCAATAGCACGACTGTCTTGAACCAGCAAGACAATCATGTTATTTTTAAGGTTCCATACAAAAAATGAAAAACGGAGCCCTCATAGAATCAGTCGTGCGTCTGTTTGTCCGTCTATCTGTCATAGCTAATTTGCTCCGAATTTACTGGAACAAAGCAGGTAAATTTGGTAGCATGGTGTAATCCTATGACCCAATATGATTTGCAAAGTTAATAATTCTATTTTTTTTAAATAAGGTTCTCTTTAGGGAGACCAATTAAGAAATTAAAAGAAAGGGCTCGTTATTAGGGTCTCAAATATTATGTTATTATTGTTAAATAAATTTTTGATTTTATTCATGAAAGAAGACCAAAATTGACCAATGACGCCCTGATCTATTCGGAGATCAGGCCTCATTGGTCAATCTTGAAAATATACAAAAAATATATAAGAATTATATCAGTTCAATATAAACGTTTACTTACGGGAAATATTTCCCTACTTTAAAACATACCAAAATTGAATAAAAACATTTGACTTCGGTATTGTACGTTACTAGCACTTAGCCGGTTGTTTTCTATCCATCTTGACCTGACCGCGGATCGAACCCGTGACCCGGTTTGACAGCCTGGCATGATAACCACTAGGCCAGAGGTCGTCAACACAGACCTAACTTACAGGTAGCAAAGTAATATACCCGTGTAATGTCAAATCGGTAACTGGTAAGCTATGACCGTTGACCTTCTGTCGCCGAAGTACTTATAAAGATGATGTGACCTACACCTCATTAGTTCGACATTAGACGTTCGTGTGTGTACATCCTTAAAAATGGTGAGAGTGCATTCCACTGTTAATTAATAAACATAGTGCCTTAAGTGACGAGTGTTAAATGGGCTGTGACTGCCCCATCAAGGATAAGGACGTGTTTTTTTTAAGCTCCTTCACATCTAGTTGTTTTACTGGTTACATTCTCAGCTATGATGCATGAGCCCGGGGTCTGTAAATACTATGCAAAATTTTCCCTTTGTGGCTTCAATAGTGCCCTTGGTGGCCCCCCTTATATATTTATTTTATTCTGTTTTTTGTATTTTTTGTTAAAGCAGCAACAGAATCTGTGAAAATTTTATCTATTTAGCTTTCACGGTTTGTGAGATACAGCCTAGTGACATACGAACATCAAAGTCCCGTGAATAGGGCTCCGTTTTTATCCTTTGGGTACGGAACCCTAAAACTACCAGCCAGTCTAACGTTAATTTTAGAGCACGTAAAACCAAATAAGGTAATGTCAAGTGACTGTCCCGCTGTAAGATGGGTGACCGTTGACCTTCTGTCGCCGAAGTGCTTATAAAGATGATGGCGACCTACACCTCACTAGTTCGACATTAGGCGTTCGTGTGTGTACATCCTTAAAAATGGTGAGAGTGAATTCTATTTTAGATGTAAATAGTGCGTTTAGTGATGAGTGTTAAATAGGCTGTGACATGCCGGTTAGGGATGGAGACGTGTTTCTTTTTAATCTCTATTCAGGGGGCACACTAGGCACAGTAGCGACGCCAATGATTTTATTCCTAATACTTTACAAATAGAAAGAAATTCAAGAATGTAAATCATATAAGCCTTAGTAAATAACTTGAAGTATTTTTGTAATCATGTTTTGATATTATGAGAATCAGTCATTAAGAGAAAACGTGATTACCGCCAAAAACGGCCGTTTTTGGCGGTAAACTGATTCTCATAATTCTCACTGATTCTGATAACATTAAACATGATTCCAAAAATACTTCAGGTTATTTACTAGTGCTTATATGATTTACATTCTTGAATTTCTTTCTATTTGTAAAGTATTAGGAATAAAATGATTGGCGTCGCCACTGTGTCTAGTGTGCCCCCTTAAGAGGGTATACTAGCAGTGCGTTTTCCATACAAATGTATTTCTCTATTTTCTCGCTGAAAACTGCTTCTAGAGGCACAATTCTTTTTATATACAATCTATTACTAAAATAGGTATGTCCCTATGTTTTATTTTTTCTAAAAACTTGTTTAAAAGATTTTTTTTTACAAAAACAGTTTTTTTGGAAAAAATAAAAAATAGGGGCATTCCTATTTTAGTACTAGATTTTATGAAAAAAGAATTGTGGCTCTAGAATCAGTTTTCAGCGAGAAAATAGAGAAATACATTTGTATGGAAACCATATTGAAAAAATACTGCTAGTATACGCTCTTAATGTGTGTTTCAAAAATTATTGATAACTTTATAAGCTTTCGCTCGCTTTAGTGTCGATCCCTGGGGAACAGTACTTTTCTCCGGGATGCAAGTTAGCCTATGTCCTTCTCTGTACTCAAGACAACGTGTTTGCAAAATTTCATGATGATCAGTTCAGTAGATAGGGCGTGAAAGCGTAACAAACAAACTCACTTTCGCATTTATAATACTAGCTGTTACCGGTGGCTTCGCCCACATGATATATAGCCTATGTCCTTCTCAGTACCCTAAATTATGTGAATGCCCAATTTCATGATGATCGGTTCAGTAGGTAGAACGTGAAAGCGTAACAAACAAACAAACAAACTCACTTTCACATTTATAATATTAGTTAAGATTCGTTGGGATTGCGATGGGATGGGATTATTAGTCTATAATTTAATTGCTTCATCCAATGGATGATAAATGATTATGGAGCTATCATAAAGATTCAAAGATTCAAAACGTTTATTCAGAAAATAGGCCCTTGCAGGCACTTTTTCACGTCAAATCACTTTTAAAATTATCTTATTAAATATTATGCATTTACTCATTATTGTTCAAAAGCTACAGACTACTAGCATTTCGGAACCGACCACTGCAGAGAAGAAGTGCCGAAAGAAACTCTTTTCAACAGTATAGGTCGCCTACTCGCCTGAAGGGCTTTGTATGATTAATGATTATATTATATTTCTTTCTTTTTTACTTTTCTTTTTTTTTTCATCTGTTTTCATTTAACAATATTATTATACATTCATTATTTTTGGAACATGTTTATGTTTACGATCGAGTGAGCAAATCACAAAAACAACAGAACATGAAGTAGTCTCAAAGAGGCCGACCAGACCAGTTCATACTATACATGACTCGAGCAAGTCATATGAATGTACCGAGATATGGTGCAAGATGGCGCTTACAGCTTAATATACAGGTAGAGATTTTAGCGCATGAGCGACAGCGGTTTTTCAATTTGAGGCACCTATGCATTAATTTGAAAAAAAAAAAAATTACGTGGCCAGTTTTACATCTAAGATCTGCCTTTCATTATTTTGGTTTGGTACCTTAATTTTTTTTTTGCGAGTGTTAGTATATTCGAAAAACATGAAACATTAACGACAGTATCTTTTGAATACGTTGACTAATTAGTTTAATATTCTCAGACAGAGGGTTTTTAAATTTATTGTTTTGACTGGAACATGAACTCGGCGATCCTTTTGAATTAAATTGACTAATAGTTTTTTATTATTATTTATTTTGCATTCACAATGCTATTTTACCTTATTTATTAAATAAAGAAAATAAGAAATGGTGAAAAAATTCCACGCAAAAAATTCAATTCTTAATTAAATAAGGTAAAATAGCATTGTGAATGCAAAATAAATCCCATATAAACTATTGTATGGCTTCCTACACATTAGTTAATTTTCAAATTCATTGCAAAATGAGTTGAAATCAAATACCGCACTTATAAAAGTGGGGTAGTTGTGTTGGGTGACGCAAGCCTAGATGCGTGTAAGAGGAATGGGATATGGCGGAGAAATTCGGCGCCGGGGCTTGAAGCGCGGTGGCGTAATTGGCAACGCATAGATCGTACTGAGATCTAGACGCAGGATCAAGTCCTGCCCGTGTGGAATTTTTTCACCAATTCTTATTTTCTTTATTTAATAAATTAAATTAAATTGACTAAGGTATATGTACTAAAATCTTCTTTCTTTCTTTCTTTAGGTTTACGGCTCCATCGTTTTTAGCCTAAACGATGATTTTGCCAATGTCAAAGTTAACAATAACACGCACGCAATTAACAATATCAAAGTAGGAACATAACAAAAAATCGGAATTAATAGTAATGGGTTTCCCAAAACAAAATAAAGTTAAAACCGAGTATTTGTTATAATAACGATAGAAATTAAATGACCGGTAAAATATGGAAATACATGGTATGGTATGGTATGATAGGTATGGAACAAAAGTGGGCAGAAAATGATCGGTAAAACCTAAGGTAAAACAGGTCAAAGGTACAAATTATTACATTGTATGAATTTAGCTAGGACAGAAACAAAGGGGGTAAAAACTAGAGTCAACAAGAAGGAGATATTTACAGGACGGGGAATATTCTTGGGCAGTGAGTATTTTATAAATATTTCACCACCAACTCATAAGAAACCATAATTATTACAGCTGTCATACATGACCCACGCCCTCTGATCATACGATTGTATGTCGCAAGATGGCGCTTACACATAAATATAAAGGTTTGGGCAGGTTGCACAAGCGGTAGCGATTCTTTTTCTTTAGCACACTCTACAGCCTTTACAATTTAATATATTTAGACATAATTGAGTTAAAAAGGAAAAAGTTTAGTTTTTAATATTGAAACTATAGAGCTACCGCATATTTTTATCAAATTTTGCGGATATGTACTCAAATGCTGCAAAGTTTTGATGGATGCAACCCGGTTCAACCCAAAAAAATACAGTTATAATTGACGGACAATACAATTGATTGATGTCAATAAGTTGATCTAATGTTGGACTTAAGAGGGCTCTGGATGCGCATGTCTCCATACATACATACATATTATCACGCCTTTTTCCCATAGGGGTAGGCAGAGACTATGGATCTCCACTTGCTACGATCCTGACAAATCCACAGCTTCATCTAAACTCATCACTCTCCCCATGCATGCTCTTCGGTTTCGGGTACTTCTTACATCTCCTTTCTTAAGAACGTCAGCAATCTGATCGCAGTACGTTCGCAAACGGAAATAAAAATTATAACAAACAAATCATTTTACAATATTAGTAACTACCCATATTGCCCGCTACCGCGTATGAATGTGGCCTCACCTTAGCCAACTAGGTAAATGTCAACGGCAGACGCAAGGCCCTTCGGAGAGGATGACTTTGAAGAGAGCGCATTATGCGAATATTATTTAATTCTTGTTCTATAAATTAAACTTATTACATATTAAATAATTACGAAAAAATTACCTAAAACTAAACACCTTAAAAATATGATAAAATACCTAAAATATATGATTAAAAGTTTTTGGTAAATGTAACATCTTTTTCGATGGTATAATAATTTTGGTAAAATATAGTGTGGACTCTTCTAATTATGCGAATGTAGGACATGCTAAACGTGGCCTTTAGGTTTTATAGACCTGGGCTCTGACTACCCCGTAACGGAATAAGACGTGATAGTATGTATGAATGTATGTAAATATATATATTCACATGAAACATGGTACAAACAGGTGTTAAAGATAGGTAATGTAACTTTACATGTTTCGCCAGTTCATGTGGTCTCAACGCCTTAATCGTACGATTTGTTCTCAGAGACACGCATAGATGGCGCCACTCAAAACTACACAACATTGTATCTACCGTATTATGAGAATATAAAAACACGATTCACAAAATATATCTTATTAAAAATCAAAACAATATTTTAGGCATAATATTTTGAAATGACACCGTATATTTAGTAAGATAAAGGCTAACGCAGATTACCGCCATCTAGTGTCGAGTAGCAAGCAACTCTCCTGCGCCATACATTCGCCTGCTTTTCGCAACCTTAATTTGGTCCAACATTTTTGTATGAGGTGGGCAGTCTATTATGTTAGTATTATATTGTCTTTGGCCAGTTGTATTAGTAACGATAATGCCCGCTACCGCGTATGAATGTGGCCTCACCTTAGACAACTAGGTAAATGTCAACAGCAGACGCAAGGCCCTTTGGAGAGGATGGCATTTGAAGAGAGCGTATTATGCGAATGTAGGACATGCTAAATGGTTGCGAGATGTAATTTATATTACAACCCCCCACTCATGAACTTTGACGCGCTTCATCTTTATCACTTATTGTTGAATTAATGTGATAGAATAAATATGTGTTATAGTACATTATGATACAAGTACGGTAAGCTGGATATTATAGTCGAGGTGTTTATAGGCACGAGGCGAAGTTTTTCAATACATTTGCGATTACCCTAAACTAAAACAAGATTGAAGTTCAGCAAATAAGGAATTTATAAAAGTTAGAAACTAAAGCAGTTTGTAAAAATATATTTATAATAATCAGGTACATTTACTTAGGTTTATTTCCTCCAAAAAAGTACATTGATAACCTTCTCCTTTTCGAAGTCGGTTAAAAAATCACATCTTACGAATCAGAAAAAGTTTTCATGCTAAACTTGATACTCTTTGCTCGGATTCTATAAAAATGTTTAAATTTTGCATCTGTGGCAATGGGCTATTGAGCGGTTGTGATTGGTGTAAAGTAAAAAGCACAAGTGCCGTAAAATACATCATTACGATACAGAATTCGATGTCATAAGAACCGTATTATTAGCAAATGTATTGAAAAATATTTTCTGTTTATCTACCTGACTAACTCGTATTATTATTTTGACCCAGGAAACTAACCTAATTCATGGAGATTTCTATATTCCGACTAGCTGACCCGGCGAACTCCGTACCGCCTAACAGTCAATGATTAAGTATTCATTACACATATAGAGTTTTCATTGTTTTTAAGAAGTATTCTGCTATTCGGGGCGGAGACAAATCCAACGAATCAATAACCATGAAAATTGGTTCAGCAGATCTCGAGTTATAAGTGTTGTAACAAACCCGTCTTTGTTTTATACATGGCAAAATTTTGATCGTTCTGGACCCTTAAAGGGGTGATTCAGCCCGTCGATATGAACCATTTTTCCTATGGGACAAATGCTGTAAACTCGAAAAAAATTTCGACATTCCTATACAAATTACCCGGGCGGTTGAACACTTTTGTATGAAAATGTCGAAATAAAATTGGAGATTCCAGCATTGGTCCCATAGGAAAAATGGTTCATATCGACGGGCTGAATCACCCCTTTAAGGGTCCAGAACGATCAAAATTTCGCCATGTACCTATATATAGAAGATTTAACAGAATCAGAATATTTATTTTCGTAAAATATGGTACATGGTGTTGAAATAAATAAATATACAGTTCTGCGTATATTACCAATAGTCAAAGCATGCAAATAGACAAGTGTCTTTGAAATTAAAGTCTAGTAATTATTATCAAACCATTTATAACCGACTTCAAAAAAAGGAGAAGGTTCTCAATTCGTCAGAATCTTTTTTTTTTACTTTTCGAAGACACCTGGACCGATTTAAGAAATTATTTTCTTGTTCGATAGGTAATACTTTTCAGATGGTCCCATAAAATTTTTATCGAAACGTGTCGAGCGCTATTTTTGCTAAAATACACAAGAACCAAAAAAAATTTACACGAATGCCGTTCGGATTACACTTATTTCTATTTAATTCTTATGTATATTAACACATACTGATAGGGAATGAAGTCTGTTTTGTTTTTTGTTAAAAATATTTTATTTTTAATTACAGAAATTCCTAATCCTGACTCTGTGCGTCGCGTTCGCCTGCGCGGACGTGTCCCACCTGAAGCAAGCCGGAGGCGAACAGAACGCCCAAATCCTTCGTCAGGAGCTGGACGTCGGTATTGACGGGCAGTACAACTTCGCGTATGAGACCGACAACGGCATCAAGGCGGAGGAGAGCGGATCTTCCAAGAAAATCGATGCTGTGAGTATAATTAACCACTTAGGGGGTTGTTCTAGGGGGGATTTAAAGTCTCGGCGCTTGTCTTCCTCCAGTGACGCAAACAATAGGAGCTATTCGAAAATTAGAGGTCATTTCACGATCTTTATAAGCTCTTGTGGCCACTGTGCAGGCCACGTAAGGTGAGCTATAGCTCCCAATGATAATTTTAGCTTCCTTGAGGTGGCGTGACTCACCAAGAACAGCTAGAGGGGAGCAGAACGCCAAAATCCTACGTCAAGAGCTGGATGTCGGTGTCGAGGGGCAGTACAACTATGCGTATAAGACCGACAACGGCATCAAGGTGGAAGAGAGCGGTACTTCCAAGAAAATCGATGCTGTGAGTACAGATAACCACTTAGGGCGTTGCTGTAAGGGTAGTCGAAGTCTACTTTCAGTAAAGTATCCAATAGGGCCTCCTCAATATGTGAGTGACCGATATACGACCTTTTAAAGATATTTACAACTTTTTGGTCACTTCAAGAGCATCGTATATGTTAGCGTATCAGACCGACAACGGAATCAAGGCGGAAGAAAGTGGTACTTCCAAGAAAATCGATGCTGTGAGTACTGATACCACTTAGGGGGTTGTTCTAGGGGGGATTTAAAGTCTCCCTCCAGTAAGGCATACAATAGGGCTTCTACAAGCAGGGTTTTAAAGGTGTATATCACCTTTTTGAGCCCTCTTCGTCACTTCAGGGTAATCGTTAGTACTGGACTGATAATAGTATCAAAGCGGAAGAAAGCAGAAATTTGAAGACAATCGAAGCTGTGAATACCAAAAACCGTTGACTGAGGTGGTATAGAGTGCATCAAATGTTTCTTTTCGAGGCGTGCTATAAGGCTTCTTCGCTTATGCTAGACACAGGTCGTACAGGTAACTTCACAATCTTTAAAAGCCCCTGTAGAGGCCTCGTAAGGTGAGCAATAGCTCGCAATTATAATATAAGCTTCCTTGAGTGGACGTGACTCACCAAGAACAGCTAGAGGGGACCAGAACGCCTAAATCCTTCGTCAGGAGCTCGACGTGGGTGTTAAGGGGGAGTAGTAACTACGCGTATGAGACTGACAACGGCATCAAGGCGGAGGAGAGCGGTTCTTCCAAGAAAATCGATGCTGTGAGTACAAATTACTACTTAGGGGGTTGTTTTAGGGGGGATTTAAAGTCTCCCTCCAGTTAGGCTTACAATAGCAGCTATTCAAACATTAGAGGTAACTTTACGACCTTTGTGGACACTTCAGAAGCATCGTATATGTTAGCTCATTAGACTGACAACGAATTAAGGCGGAAGAGAGCGAAACTTCCAAGAAAATCGATGCTGTGAGTACAGATAACCATTTAGGGGGTTGTTTTAGGGGGATTTAGTTTTCCTCCAGTGAGGCATACAATAGAAGCTAATTAAAAAATTAGAGGTCACTGTACAAGGTCTACAAACCTTCGTGGACACTTCAGGAACATTTTATATGTTCGCGTATCAGACCGATAGAGGAGTCAAGGCGGAAGAAAGCGGAACTTTCAAGAAAATCGATGCTGTGAGTACAAATAACTACTTAGAGGGTTGTTGTAAGGGGTGTCGAAGTCAACTTTCAGTGGCAATAGAGCCTCCTGATTAAATAAGACGTCACGTTACTATAAGGCTTAGTGGCGACCTCTACACTCGCCACAAGAACTAACACGAAAAGACCTAACTGTGAATATGGCGAGACAGCAAATAACTACAAGACTATGTAGCGATATTAGCAGAGCCATATATTAGCCAGAGCAGTCAGAGGATAATAACATATTCACCTAAAATAAAGAGGAGCCCGATGGCCTAGTGGGTGTGAGCATTATTAATGCTTTCGCATATATATCAACCCTGGGCGCAGTCCCCACTTGGATGGGTGACCAAAAATATCTCGAGCTCCTCCTTGCTTCGGAAGGCACGTTAAGCCGTTGGTCCCGGCTGTCATCATTGATGGCAGTTCAAACTATGTCCGATGTCTTTAGGCAGCTTGTAAAATCTGACACCAGTGTTGGTCACTAACACACACGCAAAACAAATCTAAAATAATGATTTCTGTACAGGAGACCACCGCCGAACAAGTACAGGGCCAAGCCAGCTGGCAGTCACCTGAGGGCGAGCAAGTGTCCTTCCAGTACGTCGCTGACGAGAACGGTTACCAGCCTCAGGTGGGTCTTAGGGCGTTTTCACATTATGCCGCATCGGCAGCGGTATTGCCAGCACTGCAGCGCCACTGCACTAGTTTTAATGGATTTGTGTGGACCGTTGCACATGGCAAAGCCGCGGCAGCCGTGGCGGTAAAGCAATGCTATGTGTGAGAAGCCATATGAATATAAAAGAGACGGAATGAGTCAAAAGGCGAAAGAGTTCTAATTATTATTTTAACAATGGTACAGTTGGGATTACATCGGGCACCACTTGTACCATCAATGGTACTAGTGGGACATATCAGTACCAACTGTACCATTGATGGTACTAATGGGATCACATCGGGTACCACTTGTACCATTGATGGTACTAGTGGGATAAATCGGTGCCAGTTGTACCATTAATGGTACTAATGGGATTGATTGGTACCACTTGTACCATCAATGGTACTAGTGGGATAAATCGGTGCCAGTTGTACCATTAATGGTACTTCTTAATGGTACAACTGGTCCGGCGGCGGAATGTCACTGTCTACATAACCTAGCAAGGCAAAGACAGTCGGAGATTTAAGATTGTCATTTAATAGTTTAGATTACAGTGCGACAAGGATCATAGGGGCGCCATTTCAATGTTATCCAAGTGCCAAATGATCGCTCACAAAATAATCTTAGTTTTACAAAAGATCCGCAAAACATCAATTAAATAAATAATATATATAAATATATATACGGACAAATCACACAGATTGAGCTAGCCCCAAAGTAAGTTCTTATGAAAGACTTGTGTTATGGGATACTAACTCAACGATAGAATATTTTATAACAAATATACATATATAGATAAACATCCAAGACCCAGGTCAATCTGAAAAAGATCGTTTTCCATCTTGACCTGACCGGGGATCGAACCCGGGACCATCCGTGTCGCAGGCAGGCGTGATGACCGCTGCGCCACGGCGCTCGACATTTTCGAATTCGAGCTATCTTCCAAAAGTGAAGCTTTACAAGATGACGGCAATGGCAGGGTTCAGTTCCGACTATGGCCATGTGCCAAGAGAACCTTGTATTTTGAATATTAGAGGATCAGAGGCGCAAATCCAACCACTGGAGTTTTAAAACATGTTGAACTTACAACTATTTATTTTTTGTTGCAGGGCTCCCACCTCCCCACCCCTCCCCCCATCCCTGAGGCCATCGTCAGGGCTCTGGAGTACATCCGCGCCCATCCCCCAAAACCAGACTCCAGGAAGTAAACACCATAACTGATATCCAAATATAATAAGTAAAAATCATGCTTTTTGTCTGTTATGTCGACTAGTTTCAACTTACTGAAGACTAAGTTGAAATTAGTAGGCGTAACGTGAGCATAACCGCGATTTTTATTTAATATTAAAACTTATATTTTAAGTAGTATTAACCACGTACATAATAAGTCAAGTAATGTAATGAAGTATACTACGCGCCAGTTAATGATGTAATAGAGTACGTTGACCTACAAATTAAAGCGTTTTTTGGAATGCAAGATAAAAGAAACACTGGTCGAAGTAAAAAATATCGCCTATCCGCGTCTTCTAACAGAAGGAACAGCAATATTGAAAGAAAACGACAGAGACAGATACATACAGGTCAATGAACGCTATCACCACGTCAACTGGCACTCAGTATAATAATACTCTTAAAAAAAGACATTTGTAGAAAGTACGTTAACTTTTAAATTTGTTTAAATAATTTTAGATTAGATTAGCCAAGCATAAGTTTTATTCACTTACTGACTGACTGACAAAGTCTACCTAGCTTGCTCAATATCACCATCTTGCTTTACGTAATAATAGAGTAAGATACATACATATTATCACGTCTTTATCCCTTGCGGGGTAGACAGAGTCCAAGGTCATAAAACCTAGAGGCCACGTTTAGCGTATCAGTAGGCGTTATGGTGGATAGCGGAATCATAAAGAGCAAGATAGTATAGTTTATAGAGCTATATACACTTTGTCGACGGAGTATCAATGCTGAAGAAAGAAATAAACAATACAAACAGCAATGTTACCAAATAACGCAGTATTTTTAGTTTTTTTTTCTCGAGTTTTTACTGAAATGGGATAAGGTGGCCTTGGAAAGTCAATTCAACAAAGTCTATGAACTGTTGGTCGATAATATTTGACAACAGCTTTAGGCGTCAAAATGTAACAACGGGTTACTCAGGTAAAAAGTCGCCTACTGGCCGACTTGTTTCGACCTCATCCCGGGGGTGAGGTCAAAACATGTCGGCTTGACGTCTTGTCTTCCTCAGGGCGACTGTCATTTGAGATGCCTAATATTAGAGATAATATTGGAGTTTGTGGTGGGAAGTCAAGGGGTGCAGTTAGTAGCTACTTTGGACGATTTTGCAAATTGATTTTGGTGGACTTTATAATATGAAATTGGTGTAGTTTGGTGTTATAAATGCTCGTACTCATGGAACAATTTGTGAAATAGTTAAAGTGGACTGTTATATGGACTCGTATAGACTTGTCATCATAAGCTCCCGACCACGAGGCATCAAAGAACATACGCCATCTTTGATGCTACTTGTTACAACTTTACCGTATAACACCGATACTTAGTATCTCAATTTACTGGACATTGGCAGAATCACTGAAATATCGGTGGAAGCCATTTTGAAAAACAGAAGAAGAAGAAGAAAAGATAATATTGGCCCAAGCAGCACTATATCCCGTTGTTACATTGTTTAATAATGTCTCTATATATCACATTATTTTAGGTCAAAATGTTTTTAACAGCTTAGTCGATCTGACAATTCAATGCCGCCATTAGTACTTAATAGAACCCGATATTTTTATTTACTAAGCTAATCTAGTATAAAATTAATTAGATTATTTAATAGCTAGATAAAATATTCTACAACCTATCTAGCCGTTGAAAAATCACCGCTATGTACCTAAGTCAGTAATCGGAACGCATGGAGTCGTCGCCGCACGTCAAAATGAACAACTTTTTCTATGAGAGCTAAGATGGAAATTAAAAAAAACTACACTTTTCATACAAATTATCGGGTCGGCCAAACCCTTTTGTATGAAAATGTAATTTTTTTCCGAGTTCTGAAACTGTCACTGTCCCTCGCGCGTTGCAGACCCTGAAGAAATCTATTCACGCCCTTTTTGAAGAACCCCATACTCTCGGAAAACCCATAGCAGGGAGTTCATTCCATAACTTTAGAGTACGTGGAAGAAAGTTCCTTTCAAAACGTACTGTACGTAACCATTTAAGGTATGAGGATGAACCATTTGCGGTGTCGGCCGTGCTAGTTCACTCACACACGCGTTCTGATTACAGACTGTAATATTAAGCAATATTTTAACTTCCACATAAAACCTGTGATTAGGTATACTAACTGTATATAAGTAACAGAATTTTTATGAATTTAAACTCAATAGCTGAGTTAAGATACAATACAATGAAGATTTCTATGAAATCTATTTCTTTACGGTGCCATTAAAAGTTTGTATTTTAGATGTAATTTGTACTTTTGTATATAAATATTGATGCAACTTAATTTTTGTATTTTTATTTTCTTCATAGTTCTTGCAATTCATGCTGGCGAGTTCAATTTGACTGCCTCAGTGGTCCAGTGGTTAAGGCGTTCGCCTTGTTGAACCGGGGGTCGTGTGTTCGATTCCCACGGGAAGCATACTTTTTTAAGTTGTTTCCAGTTTAGTTAGGACATTGCAGGCATGAATCACCTGATTGTCTGATAAGAAAGATGATTCCGTGCTTTGGAAGGCACGTTAAGCTGGTGGTCCCGGCTGCCTTCTAGTAGTCGTTAAGGGAACCACGTCAGAGGCCGAGAGGCGATTCCGAAGAACTCTGGCACCAGGGTGTGCATGGTCGACTGACCGTGTCACCTACACGAGATGATGATGATGATGTTATAAAAATATAAAAATCGCCTGCCTGTTACGCAGGCGATTTCGTACAGCGCAGATCAATGCTTAATCAGTCATTTAATATATTCAAGTAATTAAATTTAATGTATTATGCATAATTTTATGTGTCCTATTTGTATTTTTAATATAAATTGTATTTTAAAAATCGGGTACCATACGGCTACTATTGCGACCTTAGGAATACGAACGTGATGTACCTGTAGGAAGTGTTTAAATATTGTTAATTTAGCGACACGTACATCACGTAAGAATATACACGTACTCCTAAATCAGCGATCTCCCCTACCAATGCGATATGTATATTCCCTTAGTATATAAGTTAGTATTTCTAATCAAAAAATTACTTAATTCCTGGTACCGGTCACAGTGGAGACTAACAAAGACCTGATGATGATGAGACACTAACCTTGATCCCTGAGCACCGTGACAGCTTCCAGCACGCGCTTGGTGTAGATGCAAGGCTCGTAGTTGTCCATTTCCTGGGTGACGACTGAGCACACCCTGTGAACAACAAAAAGCTTATTTAAAAAAATAAACTGACTTAAAATTTTACGCTGTTAAGGCCGTACCCGAATTTCTCGTGGCCCAGTACTGCTCTCATTTGAAATAAATATAAAAAAATAAAATAAATATATACGGACAAAACACACAGATTGAGCTAGCCCCAAAGTAAGTGCGAGATTGGTGTTATGGGATACTAACATAATGATAATATATTTTACAATAGATACTTATATAGATAAACATCTAACACCCTGGTCAATCTGAAAAAGATCATTTTCCATCTTGACCGGACCGGGGATCGAACCCGGGACCATCCGTGTCGCAGGCAGGCGTGTTGACCGCTGCGCCACGGAGCTCGTCTATAGTAAAATAATTTGAAGAAAAATTAAGAAATCATAAAAAATATGATCAAGTGCAACTATCTAGATAACTATGAAGGTGTTTTAAAAATGTTGTGAAGTGAAACCATAGAGAACCCTTCTAAACTGTTTAATACTCACAAATGATTTTGCCAAACACCGCCAGTTTTGTGCTAAAACGCTAAATAAAGCTAGACGGCCACTCAAATTTAAATGATATTTTATAAAATAATTGTTTTTATTTAATTTTTGATTTGTCTAACCTTACATGACATTTTTTTTTGATAAAATCTCTGCAACTTTTAATTTTTTTTTCAAATGGGTGCGGTACTGGATCTCAAAAAAAAAATGTGTCTTAAGAGGGCCCTGGACGCGCATGACTCCATACAAACAAAAAAACATACAAGTAACATACCTGGCAGCGCGTCCCCTGATGGCTCCAGCCGTGCGCTCCAGGGAATCGGGGTCTCCTTCCTGAAGAGCCACTACGCACTTGTTTACGTCCTCCAAGATATGGTTCTCTGCGAAAGAACATGACGTTTAGAATTTTTTTTATACAACGTGGAAGTGACATACCCGTAATAAATCGAACCACGGTCTATACTAGAGCATTATAGTATAATGAAATTAATTACTGAAAATAATTAAAATAATTACCACTTACCATCAGGTGAGATGAGAGACAAATGCCTAGTTCTATAATAAGTAAAAGAAAAAAGAATAGCACAACAGTTATATCGTCAGTATAAACAACTTGTTCTATGAAACTGAAATTCAAAAATGTTTTCGAATATTTTGAAGGACCTAATACAATGCCCTGAGGTGTGCCAAGCCTGAAAGGAAAACCCCTTTATTAAATTTAACATTTACAATACATATTTTTAATTTGACAACAAAAAAGTTATCAAAATAAATATAAATTTGTCTGAGAAAAATTTAATACTCGACGATTAATGAATTTAGGGTACAAAAGTTTGTGATGTACACAGTCCAATGCCTTTAGGTAACACAAACTGCACTTTTAGACAAACAATGTAGAATTGCAAAAGTCTATATATTTGCTTTTACGGCCGTGTGTACGGATACTATTTAAATAAAATTACAGAACCTTCAACCTTATGTATGTGGCATAAGGCTCATGATATTACTATTAAGCGACGAGTCCCGTGGCGCAGCGGTCAACACGCCTGCCTGCGACACAAATGGTCCCGGCTTCGATCCTTCCTTGGATGTTTATCTATATAAGTATCTATTCCAAAATATGGAATATTGAGTTAGTATCCCATAACACAAGTCTCGAACTTACTTTGGGGCTATCTCAATCTGTGTGATTTGTCCGTATATATATATTTATTTTTATTTATTTATTTTATATCGATAAACATCCAAGACCAAGGCCAAATGAAAAAAAAAGTAAAATCTTGTATACTTACCAGAAACAGCCAAGAAGTCATCGATAGTTGTAATATCATCGACAGCGTCAGTCAACAGTCTGACGGCTGCTTCCCAGGCGCGCGCAAAGGCGGAGGCGTTTTCTTGAGCGACGCGGGAGCGGGCGCGGGCGCCTAGCACGCGGGCTGCGTTGATCACCTGAATGGAAATAGTGCATTGTGTAGCAAGCGCCGTGTGGTTCCCGGCAGAGTAGAATAGGACCACTCCAAGTCATCTCGTGGATGTCGTAAAAAGCGACTAAGGAAAAACTTCTAAAGGAAAAGCTTCTAAAAGTGGAGAGTGTAGGCCAAATCCTCTGACTACTCAAGCTAATATATGGCTCTGGTAGTACAGAGAGGGTCGTGCTCCTGCAGTGGAGACTAGAAAGACCTGATGATTATGATCATGATGATGATGATGTAGCAAGGGCGGTATAGAAGACATTACGTCAAACGAGCGACTAGTAACAAGCACGAGACGAAGCCGAGTGCTTTTACTAGTCCGAGTTTGTAATGTCTAATACCGGCCGTGATACACACAATGTTTTTCATCTCACCGAGTAAATAGTAGAGTAAAACAATATTTTTCTTTTATATTGGTTGAAATTGTATTTTAATTGTATTGTCTGCAAGCTGGCTGATCATATTACCTATATCAACATTATTGACTATCTATTAATTAATCATAGGGGATATATTTCATGCAAATTAATGAAGATTACAATTACTCATAAATATTTTGCCTTAAAAATAAATAGCGGCAAACTGCAGTGAGCAGAAAATGTATCCGAGGATTCCACAGATAATGAAAACGTTTTATCCAAAAGGTGGCAGTTAAAGATCGGTGAATACAAACAGCCAGCCACCACAGCCATTAACAATTCCAAATTTGAATTAAGGACAAAAATGGTGTGGGTGTTTTATTAAAAAACATTTAAACTATAGTTCAAATGTTTTTTAAATCGGGTTCACTAGCAATTCCAAATTTGAATATTCGACTAGAAAACTTTTTGGATGTAGAAGATTTGACACTTGTGCGTGGTATAGAGCCCTAATAAATTTAAAAAAAAAATATTACGCGCTCTCCAGCCCACTTTGCTTGCATTTAATGACACTTGTACATTATGATACAAGTACGGTAAGATGGATATTATAGTCGAGGTGTTTATAGGCACGAGACGAAGCCGAGTGCTTATAATAAACCAACGACTATAATAGACAGCTTACCATACGAGTATCATATGACGTTTTTCAATACATTTGCGATTACCATAAACTAAAAAAAGATATAATACTGTATTTACCATTAGGACAAACATAAGTAGTATGAAGCTTTTGAACAACAGTGGATATAATACATAAAACCTAATAGGAAAATTTGAATTGAAAAAGTGTCTGAAATATTTTCTGTATCAAAGTTTTGATTTAGATTTTTTGAGTAAACCAGTCTAGTTAACTAAAGTCCCCATCATAAGAAGCTATAAATTATGTAAACAAATGTTCAGGGGTTCGCAACATTTGGATGAAATAAAAAATAATATTGTTGTTTTTTGTGAAAAAAAAAAATAAACCAAAGAAGTAATGGTTAGAATTATTATGCCATAAAAAACGGAGGGAGTTTGATGGTGAAGTAATTATTTGGCAACGTAAAATCTTTTGCCCTGCATTGAGACTCAATAGCTTATAATAAAAAAACAATTTATAGCAAAAGCTGTTACAAAACTTTATTATAAATCATAAATGCGCCAAATGTTTATATTCTCGAAGTCGGACTCGTTCCTGTACCAAAAAACATTGAGCGACAGCGTTTTATATCGTTAAAATATAACCCGACTAATTAGAATTGGTCTTTAGTTTCGCATTAACCGTATACTAATTTAAGTCAATTGTATTTGGTTAACTTATAATATTGTCGCTAGGTAACTCCAACTCAGTGGAAGTTTATTGATGTAAGTAATTTATAGCTTCTTGTGGCGGGGAGTTTAGCAATAGGACTGAGACATACCTGTGGGCACAGCGCCTCGATCTGTCCGGCGGCGTGGCGCACCATCTTGACTCCATCCTCGTTGTTAGACATCGAGCACACCAGGTTGGCCACCTGCACACATCACCAATATACATAATTACTTATATCTCCACTAGTGGTCCATCCCAGCTTCCCCCGTTGTACATACCTACATATGGCACTCACTGATGATACACAGATACTCTAAAGGCTTAGAAAGGACATGGGCTATAATTTAAGGGGACGAAGTCGCGGGAAGACAGCTAGTAATAAAAAAATAATAAAAAAATTGCTATTCGGTGTTCGGCCGAATAGTTAACCATATACTGCTAAGCGTTTACTATATGAATATTTGCTCCAGTAGAGTAGTGTAAGGGAAGTGACTTTTTAGTGTTTATAATTCCTGTATTTGTCATTAAACTTTTATTTCGACATCTTACTTAAGAGTCCCACGTAAAGCCGCAATCCCATACAAACGTAGTTTCGTTTTAGTTTTACAACAGTTAAGCCAATCTCAACCAAATTTCGTACATACGACCGGATAAGGCATAGTGATGTTTATAATCAGATTTCAATTTTAAAAACAATACCTATTCAAAATTACAGCAAGTTGAAGTTTCGTATCGAAAACTTGTACTCGCTGTAATTTTGAATCGGTATTGTTTTTAAAATTAAAACCTAATTATAAACATCAATATGCCTTATCCGGTCGTATGTACGAAATTTGGTTGAGATTGGCTTAACTGTTGTAAAACTAAAACGAAACTACGTTTGTATGGGATTGCGGCTTTACGTGGGACTCTTAAGCTTATATATATGTCGCAGTCATCTCGTTGAATCTGCTATTTGATTGAATGACTAGCGCGTTCATTGAATGACCACGTTTAATTGAATGACTAGGTCAAACGTTGATTGAACAAGCGTCGCTCAACGTCCAACTAGTTAGCGGATTGTAACATAGCCCTTTAAACAGAGCGGATATAAAATCAGTCAGGTGATTTAAATTTAGTTCATTTTTTTACCACTGCGGCGCTAGTAGTCACCAAAACAAATATGGCGTCAAACAGCTCGAACAGATGGCACGGTGTTGATATTTTTTTCGATTAAATTTACATAAAAGTGCGTTATTTGTAATAAAATAGAAGACATTATGGATTACCTATTATTACGCCGCCGCCGGCTACTTTAAAAACTAAGAAAAATGAAATCATGCTACCACCAAATATTACAAAGTCGGCTAAGATTCAACGACTTCGCTAAATGACATTCATTCAGTCAAGACGTTGAACGTTACATTCAACGACTTGACGAGTTGTCCTTTAGTCATTCAAATAAACGTGGTCATTCAATGAACGCGCTAGTCATTTAATCAAATAGCAGATTTAACCAGATGACTGCGACATATACATTGTGAATGATTTACTCATAATACATTAGTAGATACGCGTACTATCGACTAAGGATTTTTCCAATATTTTCTTCTTCCAGTTAAAATTCTATTTAATCCAAAAGCGTGTATGTATGTTACGTTCAACCTTATTGTTAACTTACTCAGATACTATATGTGAGGAACTGTAATTGGCTTCTTGGTTTATAAGATTATTACCTATTTTTGTAATCATCATCATCATCATTTCGTGTAGGTGACACGGTCAATCGACCTTGCACACCCTGGTGTCAGAGTTCTGCGGAACCGCCTCTCGGTCTCTGACGTGGTTCCTTTAACGACTACCAGATGGCAGCCGGGACCAACGGCTTAATGTGCCTTCCGAAGCACGGAATAATCTTTCTTATCAGACAATCAGGTGATTCATGCCTGCAATGTCCTAACCAAACTGGAAACAACTTAACATAGTATGCTTCCCGTGGGAATCGAACCCACGACCCCGGGTCAACAAGGCAAACGCCTTAACCACTGGACCACGGAGGTTAGTCTTCCTAAATAAATAAAAAAAAAATATTCGGCCGAATACCGAATAGTTGCCGAATATTACAAGTAACCTGTAGACTTACCTCGACCAACTTGTTGGCATGTTCGGTGAATACTAATGCGTATTCCTCGACTTCCTTCTCGTTGCCGTTCCTGGCTGCTTCCATTAATACCAGTAGTGGAACGTTGGTCTCCAGGAAACTGAGGATAAAGAACAGGATATAGAGAAAAACTCCACACACAAGACTCGAGTAAATCTCTCGTTTAGTGAGTCAGGCGTTCAAAAATAGTGCCAGCAGGGGTACTATTTTTGAACGCGTGACTCACTAAACGAGTGATTTACTCGAGTCGAGTTCCGTGGCGCAGCGGTCAACACGCTAGCCTGCAACACGGGGGTCCCGGGTTCGATCCCCTGTCAGGTCAAGATGGAAAAAGATCTTTTTCAGTATGACCTGGGTCTTGGATGTTTATCAATATAAGTATATATTATAAAATATAGTATCGTTGAGTTAGTATCCTGCGACACAAGTTCACAACTTACTGTGGGGCTAGCTCAATTTGTGTGATATGTCCCTATATATTTATTATTTATTATTACGCGAGTAATTCCATAAAGCCTCATTTTTGAATCTTTAGTTGAATGGTGATTGTAACGAGCGGTTTAGGCCTCTAGTCACCGCACGTAGCATCTTGCTGCAGCGTTTTTTCTCGCGATGTATTTTTGAGCATTACGATAAGGCTTAAAATTCTATCACAGTGTTGTGTTTCTGCGTCGTATCTGCGACGCGCGCCTTATCTGTTTCTTTTACGCCTTAGTACACTACTAGTACTACTACGTACACTCTGAGAATACTTGGATGATGATGATTGATAACTATAATATATATACGAGCTCCGTGGCGCAGCGGTCAACACGCCTGCCTGCGACACGGAGGTCCCGGGTTCGATCCCCGGTCAGGTCGAGATGGAAAATGATCCTTTTCAGATTGACCTGGGTCTTGGATGTTTATCTATATAAGTATATATTATATTATAATAATATAGTATCGTTGAGTTAGTATCCCATAACACAAGTTTCGAACTGACTTTGGGGCTAGCTCAATCTGTGTGATTTGTCCATATATATTTATTTATTTGTCATATCAACTTTGTAGCTTTGCGCAGCTGTCGCCGCAGGTCGTGCGTCTTGCGACACATGTTCTCGCGGTGATGATGATGATGATGATGATGACTCACCTGTCAGACACGTGGTCCACGACGGCCTTGCGCAGCTGTCGCCGCAGGTCCCTGGTCTTGCGACACATGTTCTCGATGGCTCGCTCTAGACCTTCCGACTGCTCTGGCTTTCCAGCCTGAGAATGGGAAAAATCGTGATGTTTTGAGTGTCATTTTGAGTAAGTCATCAATTTAGTCGTAGTGAAATGAAAACAAGAATCGTGCAAAACTGACATTCTTATAATTCTCATAATTACTATCAACACGAGCTCCGTGGCGCAGCGGTCAACACGCCGGCCTGTGACACGGATGGTCCCGGGTTCGATCCCCGGTCAAGTCAAGATGAAAAATTATCTTCTTCAGATTGACCTGGGTCTTGGATGTTTTATGTATTTGTTATAAAATATACTATCGTTGAGTTAGTATCCCATAACACAAGTCTTACTTAAGAACTTACTTTGGGGCTAGCTCCATCTGTGTGATTTGTCCATATATATTTATTTATTTAATGACAGTTTAAGTTTTGTATGTAAGTATGTAAGTGTAGGTGTGCGGAACTAAACTTGTGTGCACATTTCCCCCCGCAAAAAACGCCAGAAAAATTGTAATAGTGAATTGTCGCTTTGCCCACTCCCTCCGTCCGGTACGGAGGCCGTGTTGCTCGAAGTTATTAGTCGATGTAAATGAGACAGTACACTCACTTTGGCCATGTACGATCTACGAAATTTTCGTTCTGTTAACCTTTAGTGAACTGTGGATGTAAATGAGAGGTTCACTATCCGAACGCATAACTTTTTTTGGTATAAAAGTTGTTTCGCATAAAAATATTTCGCAAAGGTATGTTACGCATAAATTTTCCATACATATTTTATCAAATCATCATTTATTCTTTAAACATGGTACATAATATTGATGTTTTGTAATAAATAGTGCGCACGTTTAGCCATAGTACAAACTCATGCAAAATGTTATGCGTAACATACCTTTATGCGAAATATTTTTATGCGAAACAACTTTTATACCAAAAAAAGTTATGCGTTCGAATAGTGAACCAAATGAGACGATGCACTCACGTTGGTCATGTACTCGTGCAGCAGGTCCTGCAGCGCCTGCCTCACGGCGTTGCACTCCGCCACGATGCGCTCGCGACGCTCGTCCCTGTACAAACCACATCACTTATGTATATATCTATCTATATAAAACAAAGACGGGTTTGTTACAACACTTATAACTCGAGATCTGCTGAACCAATTTTCATGGTTATTGATTCGTTGGGTTTGTCTCCCGAATAGCAGAATACATCTAAAAAACAATGAAATCTCGATATGTGTAATGAATACTAAATCATTGACTGTTAGGCGGTACGAAGTTCGCCGGGTCAGCTAGTAAATAATAAATAAATATCTTTTACGGATATATAAAGTGTTATACATAAGGACATAACATAATAAAACATGATCTTAAGTAACGTCAAAAAGTATAAACCCACAAAATACTTATCCCAATTAATATTATAAATGCGAAAGTGAATTTGTTTGTTTGTTTCGCTTTCACGCCCAACCTACTGAACCGATCATCATTATCATTTCGTGTAGGTGACACGGTCAGTCGACCATGCACACCCTGGTGTCAGAGTTCTGGGGATCCGCCTCTCGGCCTCTGACGTGGTTCCTTTAACGACTACCAGATGGCAGCCGGGACCACCGGCTTAACGTGCCTTCCGAAGCACGGAATCATCTTTCTTATCAGACAATCAGGTGATTCATGCCTGCAATGTCCTAACCAAACTGGAAACAACTTAACAAAGTATGCTTCCCGTGGGAATCGAACCCACGACCCCCGGGTCAACAAGGCAAACGCCTTAACCACTGGACCACGGAGGTTATTTAACCGATCATCATGAAATCTGTGTATGCAAAATTTCATGATGATCGGTTCTGTAGATACGGCGTGAAAACGTAACAAACAAACAAATTCACTTTCGCATTAATAATATTAGTTAGGATTAGGATTTGGTCAACTATTTTTAATATATATTTGGAACTAGCTGTTACCCGCGGCTTCGCCCGCGTAATTTATAGCCTATGTCCTTCTCGGTACCCTTTCCTAGGTGTATGCAAAATTTCATGATGATCGGTTCAGTAAATACGGCGTGAAAGCGTAACAAACAAACAAATAAACAAACAAACTCACTTTCATATTTATAATATTAGTTGGGATTGGGACAAGAATCGTGTACTGAGTGCTCTTTCAATATTTAACGTTATTTACCAGTCAGCCTGTATATTTATAGGAACATATCACACAAATTGATTGCCGTGCCAAATTGAAGCCCACCAACATGCTAAACGTGGCCTCAAGGTTTTACAGACCTGGGCTCTGTCTACCCCGCATGGGAAAAAGACGTGATAGTATGTATGTATGTAAACCGGACTGCCGTTTTTGACACTACGTTTGCCTTATTGATTTTTTGCTGTCGTTACAAAAATAGAACTAAGAAACCTGTATAAAAATACACCTAAGAAACTCCGGAGAAGAATACGAATTTAATGACACTGTAGCGTGACCATACATACACTTTTATTTTATCTAACTCGAACATTGAAATAAGAAGGTCGTATATACGGCACCCGGCGGATCTATGCCCAGCGCGCGTCATATGCTGAGCGCGCACTACAAATGATGTCGAGTAGAGAGAGCTTGATGGTTGACGTCCTTCGAGCAACACGGAAGGGAGTAGCCATACGCTGCATTCCCCTCTGTCAAGGTACAAGCAAAATTAGGCATATGCATGTCTATGTGTTAGTTGTGTGTGACTCATCTGTACACAAATTATTTTTTCTTCTTTATGTCATTTTTTGTGACAATGTCATAATTACTATCAAGTGACAGTTTAAGTTTTGTATGTAGGTGTGCGGAACTAAACTTGTGTGCACATTTCCCCCCGCAAAAAACGCCAGAAAAATTGTCATAGTAAATTGTCGCTTTGCCCACTCCCTCCGTCCGGTACGGAGGCCGTGTTGCTCGAAGTTGACGTCCTGTCATGTACGAAAAATTGTATCTCTTATTTTATAATTATTTTGTTGTGAATTAATTAAATAATTATTGTTTCTCCATAAACGCATACTGATTCATACATAAAAATCATAGTGCAGAAGACCTCCTTTCATTTCACTATAACACCTCACACTTCGAAATCGGTCAAGCTGTTTAGGCTATAGAAGGCAATAATGGAAGAGAAATACTTACATACATACACCGCCGTGTGGTTCCCGGCAGAGTAGAATAGGACCACTCCAAGTCTTCCCGTGGATGTCGTTAAAGGCGACTTAAGAAATTTAGGAAAAGGGACGTCAATTTAGTCTCCACTGCAGGAGCACAACCCTCTGTACTACTACAGCCATATATTAGAGGGAGCAGTCAGAAGATTTAGCCTACACTCTCCACGCTGGCCAGACGGGTTGGAGAAATGTCTTTGATGTTTATAGCTTTGTTTAGCTTGTGTTTCCTAAGTCGCCTTCTACGACATCCACGGGAAGACTTGGAGTGGTCCTATTCTACTCTGCCGGGAACCACACGGCGGTGTATGTATGTAAGTATTTCTCTTCCATTATTGCCTTCTATAGCCTAAACAGCTTGACCGATTTAGAAGTGTGAGGTGTCATTAAATTCGTATTCTTCTCCGGAGTTTCTAAGGTGTATTTTTATATAGGTTTCTTAGTTCTATTTTTGTAACGACAGCAAAAAATCAATAAGGCAAACGTAAAGTGTCAAACACGGCATCACGTCTTTTTCCCATGCGGGGTAGACAGAGCCCAGGTCTGTAAAACCTTGAGGCCACGTTTAGCATGTTGGTGGGCTTGTAGGTGAGAACGGAATCAAAATAGTAATGGGTTGCTAGCCGCATCATCTATAGACATGATACCTGATGCCCATTCCTTCGATCGGCTTTTACGATCTGCGCGGGAAGAGAAGCAGCCGGTACATTCTACGTTTTTTTTTTCTCCCAGACCAGTATGGAAGCTGACCAGTCGAGTTTTATCACTACATATTATAAAACAAAGTCCTCCGCCGCGTCTGTCTGTCTGTCTGTCTGTTCGCGATAAACTCAAAAACTACTGCACGGATTTTCATACGGTTTTCACCAATAGATATAGTGATTCACGAGGAAGGTTTTAAGGTATAATACATGCCCGGGCGCAGCCGGGTAGGGCTGCTAGTTTTATAAATAATGCACCTTGTGTCTTAGAACGTTACCTGGTACAAGAGCTGTCTGCCATCAAGGCTGCGCCGGAAATGATGGATTCTAGTCGTTCTTCCAGCGACGGACGCGTGCGGAGCTCAGAGTAGGCCAGTGGCTCCATCACCATACGCTCCTGAAGAAAAATAATTATTTCAGATTTCAAATTACATGTGGTTTGTTTCAAAATACAAAAAATGTCCCTTAAGAGTCGCCTGGACGCGCATGTCTTCATACAAACGGAAAAAGGGAATTGTGGCAATATTTGATAATTTTGGAGTAAAATTAAGCATTTAATCAATTAATCTTATTATAATCTACGTACGTTCCTATACAGCTTGGTTAAAATACCAATGGTTTGAGAATTACAAGCCTTTTCAAATTTATATGGAAATCTTGAGAGGCATTCAATTCTTAAACTATTGATGATTTAACCAAACTGTATAGGAACGCACGTAGATTATAATAAGATAATTTTGATTGGATGCTTAATTTTACTCCAAAATTATCAAATATTGCCACCATTCCCTTTTTCCCTTTGTATGGAGACATGCGCGTCCAGGCGACTCTTAAAACCATCAAAAGGGCCGATTATGATTTAAGATATTTAAAAAAAAAACCGACTTCAACCCTATCAATTTGTTTGAATAAGCATAAAAATAAGTGTAAACCGAACGACATACTTGCAAATTTTTTTTGGTTTTTGTGTATTTTTTCAAAAAGCGCTCGACGCATTTCGATAAAAATTTAATGTGACCATCTGTATAGTATTAGATATAGAACAAAAAAATAATTTCTTAAATCGGTCCAGGCGTCTTCGAGAAATCGGGGAAAACACACAAAAAAAAAGATTCCGACGAATTGAGAACCTCCTCCTTTTTTGAAGTCGGTTAAAAATTAACAAATTTTTCTATGGGACCAATGCTGGGAACTTAAAATAAGTCATTTTTATACAAAAGTGTTCGATCGGGCCGGCAATTTGTATCATCATCATCATCATCATCATCAGGTCTGGTTTAGTCTCCACTGCAGGAGCACGACCCTGTATACTCTGTACTACCAGCCCCCGTAGTATGCCACACGCGACAACGTTTATCGACTATCGCCATCTTGTTTTCCGCAATACTGAAGAGCGAGAAGTAGATAGTTTATTGCGCGATATAAACGGCGTCGCGGGAGCCATGCTACGGGGGCAGAGCCATTTATTTTTATGCTAAGTGTAAAATTATTTTTTGAGTTTCTAACATATATCTACGGACTTACATCAAAATCATCGAGCGCTTGAGCCAACTCTCCGGGACCTTCAACTGGAGGACGGTTGTTGCCTGAAACAAGGATTTTTCTTTTATTAAATACTAGCTGTTACCCGCGGCTTCGCCCGCGTAATTTATAGCCTATGTCCTTCTCGGTGCCCTAACCTATGTGTATGCAAAATTTCATGATGATTGGTTCAGTAGATACAGCGTGAAAGCGTAACAAACAAACAAACAAAATCACTTTCGCATTTATAATATTAGTTAGGATTGGATTAGGATAGGATAGTTAGGGTGTCCTTCTCGGTGCCCTAACCTATGTGTACGCAAAATTTCACGATGATCGGTTCAGTAGATACGGCGTGAAAGCGTAACAAACAAACAAACAAATAAACAAACAAACTCACTTTCGCATTTATAATATTAGTGAGAATATTTTTTTAAGAGTAAGTAAGGGCCGGCCTCGCACGTACCGTGACCAGATTGAGATCGCGGTCATTCGTCGGAAGTAAGGAGTACCCGAAACCGGTGAGCATGTATGAAAAGAGTGATGGACTGGGAGTCAATTTTTGAACTAATAGAATCAATCCACCACTCGTTGTGACGTCAGCACTCGGTTCGTATTCACATGTGAATAAAATCAACGAGCGGGCCTGTTTTAACGTATTTTTGAACCGTGCGAATGGTTCTTTTGCTTAGTTGCCAGCAAAAAAAAAATATTGTTACGGTTGCCAGAATAATTGAATGCACAGCAAAACTAGTAGCTTAAGCTGGGAATAAACGTCCGATTTTCAATCCGACAATCGGACGGTGTTGCCATTTTAGGTACAGTGTCTTTAATTCTAGGGGAATTTGATTGTCTTTAGGCAATTGTTTTTCGTAATCTTCTTTCGTAGAAAAGCCAGTTAAATATGAACAAGATATACTATATGTATACTATAGACGAAGTCTTCTCAGTAAATGGCGTAATAAAAATAAAATTGCGAATTGTACAAAAGCCTTCTTATTCCTTAATTATGTTTTCTGATTTTCTTAATACAGTAACTAAATTAAATCTTATTTTTTTTCATGTAGGTAGGTGTAAGGATTTTCTTATTTTTTAAGGCAACGCTGCAATCGGATCGGAAGCAAATCGGACGTATATTCCCACTTTTTGTAGACAGTTGTGGCAAAAACGCTAGGTTCTAAGGACAAGAATTTAAGAAAAAAATAAAAATTTGTTCAAAGTTGGGTCAAAGTGAAATTTGACATTGCACGCGTAGTCCGTTCCGAGTAGTCTGCGGCGACCATTCGGAAAACCCATTAGAATAATGATTCAAAAATAGAGCCAATTAATATTCACCACGCGGAAACTTGACAACGAGCGGCGGATCGATTCTCTTGGTTGAAAAATTGACTCCCTGTTCAGCAAAAGTGTAATTGTAAGGCGCCTAAACTTTTTAATAAATTACCGCTACATTTAATAAAAAATTGAAAATATTTTGACATTTAAAAATAAAATTAAAAACATTTTGATGAGAAAAGCATACTATACTGTTAATGAACATTTAAATGATAATGATTTTGACATAGAATAAGTGACGTTTATAAATTCTGAACTCATTAGTAATTAGTCTTTTTTATCTTATTTGTGTTTTAATTAATTTATTGTGATACATATTAATTTGAATTTATAATTATGATTGACTTATCTGTAATTAATGAATGTAATATTTGCATGTCGTAAGACTGTATAAGAGAAGTTCTGACATTTTATACTAACACAAGACATTTGTACCCATATACGCAAATAAAGAATATTGATTTATTGATTGATTGATTGATTGGATGTAGATGAAGCGAGAGAATTTTGTAAGGATCGAAGCAAGTGGAGTTCCTTGGTCTCTGAGAACGAGGCGTATAGTATGTATATATGTATATATATTTTTTTAATTTCTTATATACACAATCTTAAGGTGTAGTGAGTTCACACACTAGCGCCACCCAGCAATGAGTCCTAAATCAAATTAAATTTAAAAAATCTAATAGCTGAATGCCCTAGTAAATTACTTGTAGTATTATTGGTACAAGTTTTCACTATTTTTAATTTGATGAATTAAGAGAACTAATTATTATGTTCTCTTAAACTTAATTTGTAATATCTATGAAAAGTAACAAAAAGAATACTACAAGTAATTTACTAGGGCAATCAGCTATTAGATTCTTTAAATTTGATTTGATTTAGGAGTAAATGAATTAGTTGCTGGGTGGCGCTAGAGTGTGAACTCACTTCGCCTTAACAAGCAATACACATTGCGATAGTGCAGATACTACTTTAGTGCAGGGGTTGTAAACGGTAAAGGTATAAGGGTATGGTACCGGTATAAAATTACGATACACCTTAGATTTAAAGGTAGAACCAAATCGGTTGACAATTACGGTTGTGATACATCTAAATATAAATAATGGTATTTATACATTTACGATACCGTTATGCATCGATACCTTTATAATTACTGGTACCTTAACTGAAATATTTTCAGTACCGAAAAAATGATGCGACGAAGAACATTGAGGCGAATCCTCGGCGGTAAAATTCAATGAAAACCTTTATTTCATAATTCCAATATCGAAAAAAATAACGATACCGCAATATTACAGTACCAAAATCGTACAGGTACCGTTTCTTTATGGTATGGTAATTTGAAGGTACCATTATTCTAAGGTATCGAAATATAAAGGTATGACGTCATACCGCTTACCGATTTAACCGTATTTTTTTCGGTTATTCAATCCCTGCTTTAGACAAAACATTTTAAATAAATAATTTAATCTAAGACCTTCTGCTTCCTCACCTTTTCCCTATTTGGGGTCGGTTCTGTATATGACTGTATATGGGCGCTGGTCATTACTGCCACTTTTTGAACGCATTTTAGCCTGCTTTTAGTGTGTATATGTATTAAAGGTATATTATCGTGTCTGGAAGCAGAAATATTCTTATAAATTCGATTGGTGTAAGTGATGCTATTAAGTATAAGTTATTACTGCCACTTTTTGAACTCATTTTAGTCTAATTATGGTAACTATCTATATCAAACATATTTACCGTGCCCGGGAGCAGACCTGCCCTGCGCCACGGCGGAGATGGTGTCGACGGCTGAGCATACGGCCCGCAGGACGTAGTCGCGGTTGGCCTTGGCCGCTGCTAGTTCGGGATGACGCACGTACACCTGGGAAAATGAAAGATAGTTAACTTGAGAGACACTGGGTGAAAAAATATTTGATGATCAATTAAAGAAACAAATAACATGATATATTTTTAACCCCCTCCCCTCTTGTCATCTATATATATAAATAAATAATAAATAAATAAATAAATATATACGGACAAATCACACAGATTGAGCTAGCCCCAAAGTAAGTTCTTAAGAAAGACTTGTTATGGGATACTAACTCAACGATACTATATTTTATAACAAATACATACTTATATAGATAAACATCCAAGACCCAGGTCAATCTGAAAAAGATCGTTTTCCATCTTGACCTGACCGGGGATCGAACCCGGGACCATCCGTGTCGCAGGCAGGCGTGATGACCGCTGCGCCACGGAGCTCGTCGTATATAAAAGGATAAACTGAATGACTGACTGACTGATATATCAACGTACAGCCTAAACCCCTAGGTCTAGCAACTTGAAATTTTGCAGACAGGTTCTTTGTACAACGTAGGCAAGCACTAAGACAGGATTTTTGGAAATTCCACCCTTAAAAGGGTAAAAAGGGGGGTAGAAAGTTTGTATGAAACTTCGTCATTTTTGAAGTGAGACCCATAATATTTTAGTTTTATTATTTCGCGGACGAAGTCGCGGGCAAAAGCTAGTCAAAAATAAGCCAAGTTTCGATCCCCCCACCCCTTTCACTGCTTACGTAGTATTTGAATGACCTCACATCATCTTCATCATCATTTCAGCCGCAAGAAGTCCACTGCTGGACATAGGCCTCCCCCAAGGATTTCCAATATGACCGGTTGGAAGCGGCCTGCGGAATCAAAATAGTCTGGAGCCCAATCCCTTGAACCGGCTTTTACGATCTGCGCGGGATGTACTCGGCCTCCTTGAGACTACTATCATTATTATCTTTGTACACTCGATCGTTAACATAAATATGTTCCAAAAATAATAAATCTATGTATATTGAAATTGTAACATGAAAACAGAAAAAAAGAAAGAAAAGTACAATAAGGAATAAATATTCGTAATCATATAAAGCCCTTCAGGCGAGTAGGCGACCAAAACTGTTGATAAGAGTTTCTTTCGGCGTTTCTTCTCTGCAGTGGTCGGTTCCGAAACGCTAGTAGTCTGTAGCTTTTGAACAATTAATAAATACATATATCTAATGAGATAATTTTAAATATGATATGACGTGAAAAAGTGCCTGCAAAGGCCTATTTTCTGAATAAACGTTTTGATTTGATTTTGAGCAACTGGCATATTCTATGTTTTTCGTTTTCTCCCAAACACGCATGGAAGTACCTAACTATACAATGTTTTCTTATGTTTTCGCGATTGTTACACATTTAAATAAATTATTTTAGAGTCTACCTGCGACCACGAACACTGAAGTGTTCAAAACGTTAGGTGTATAAATAATATAATCATCATCATCATCATCATCAGGTTTTTCTAGTCTCCACTGCAGGAGCACGACCCTCTCTGTACTAACAGAGCAATATACTAGCCTGAGTAGTCAAAGGATTTGGCCTACACTCTCCACGCTGGCCAGACGGGTTGGAGAGGAGCTTTGTTTAGCTTGTGTTTCCTTAGTCGACTTTTACGACATCCACGGGATGACTTGGAGTGGTCTTATTCTACTCTGCCGGGAACCACACGGCAAATAATATAATAAACGCGATAAAAACCGTATTAAAATAATTTTATTTAAATAACTGTACGTTAGTACTGAAATATAACGATGAGGATATGTACCTTGGAAGCAGTGAGAAGCATGGTGGAATGCTTCTTCAGCACAGCTCTGGCTGCAGCCAACTCATCCTTCATCCTGTAACAAAATAAAATATATAAATATATACGGACAAATCACACAGATTGAGCTAGCCCCAAAAGTAAGTTATTAAGTAAGACCGCTGCTATGCTTCGTTCGGCGAGTGAGAGAGCCGGAGGCCAATCTACTTTCCCCCTCTGGGAGGGAAAAATGAAAGGCCGGCAACGCTCTTGTAAGTGGTGTTGCAGTTGTCCACGGGCAGCGGTGATCACTTACCATCAGATGACCTTCCTATGTCATAAAGCAGCGGTTATCACTTACCATCAGGTGACCCGGTCGCTCGTTTGCCGTCCTATAACATAAAAAAGGGTCTCGATCAAAGGCCTCCCATATAGCTGGGTTACCTGGGCTCCTTGAGCTCGTGCTGTCTCTTAGCAGCCTGCGCCGCCAGCTCGTTGGCCGAGCGCCCGAACTGACGAGCGGACTCCACCAGTTCTGACTGCGAAGACGCCGACTTCAGCTTGTCCAAGTCGGTTTCCACCTGTGAACAATCCATAATAGCATATCATTTTTTACGTGACCAATAAGTTTCATACACACTAGAGTTGCACTCAAAATATACACAGATGGCAGTGTGATTCCAGGCAGAGTAGAATAGGACCACTCCAAGTCTTCCCGTGGATGTCGTAAAAGGCGACTTAGGGAACACAAGCTAAACAAAGATTATAAACATCATAGAGACCTATCCAACTCGTCTGGCCGGCATGTAAAGTGTAGGCCAGATCCTGTCTGCACCGGCTAATATATGGCTCCGCTAATATAAATAAATAAATCATTTTATTTCCGACCAACTAAAGATCATTTACTGTTAGCTTCGAGCAACACGGCCTCCGTACCGGACGGAGGGAGTGGGCAAAGCGACAATTTTTCTGGCGTTTTTTGCGGGGGGAAATGTGCACACAAGTTTAGTTCCGCACACCTACATACAAAACTTAAACTGTCACTTGATAGTAATTATGACATTGTCACAAAAAATGACATAAAAAGAAAAAATAATTTGTGTACAGATGAGTCACACACAACTAACACATAGACATGCATATGCCTAATTTTGGCTTGTACCTTGACAGAGGGGAATGCAGCGTATGGCTACTCCCTTCCGTGTTGCTCGACGACTGTTAGTAACACACAAATCTTAAAAACTAATGTTAGTACACAAAAATAAAACACAAGGCACAGAAACATCACACCTGTGCGTTTCTCAGTATGTGAATCATTGAGCAATGATTCACATACCGAAAATCGACACGTGACGCAAACAGCTTGAGAATACTGTTGGAGCTGGCCCGAAGTCTGCTAGCCAGGGATGCGCACCTTTTGCGCACAGTAGCATCATCCCCGACGCACTGCAGCGTCGAGACAACCCCAACAACACCTTGAGAGCATCATTGTACTAGACCCGTAGGGCGCCAAATTTTTATATATATACGGACCAATCACACAGATTGAGCTAGCCCCAAAGTAAGTTCGAAACTTGTGTTATGGGATACTAACTCAACGAAACTATATTTTAATAGATACATATATAGATAAACATCCAAGACCCAGGTCAATCTGAAAAAGATCGTTTTCCATTTTGACCTGACCGGGGATCGAAACCGGGGCCTCCGTGTCGCAGGCTGGCGTGGTAACCACTGCGCCACGGAGCTCGACGTTCTTATATTGCTTCTTCGTATATTGCACCCATAGGCTGCTCGTGAAGAACGATGTGCAGTATGCTCTAAAATGAGTAAAAATACAGAGAAGGTTCGACTATGTCGCGTCAGAAATTATATGTAAAGGCAGGGTGCGTAAAAACTCTGTTTGCGCGATTCAGAATCGTTCAGTGCCATCTAGTACATGCTGTTGTAGTTGGGTCACCAAATTGATAGTATAGTGTTATTCATTCTCGTGACGAATGAAGATGCCGCTATAGTAATGTATAAAGAGACCCAGGCTCTGTATATGTGTATATTCCGCTAAACTATGAATTTTCACGCCATCTTCATGGACCTAGGAATAATATGGACCCGGCATTAGACACATCAAAAGTGAAGCATAACTTACGTCACATCAAGTCACATGTGTGCAGCATGTATTTGACATTTGAGAAATTTGACATTTCGTTTGACCGGGGAAAAGTGTAGGGATTTTTGTGCCGATGTGTGCGTGCGCTAGTGTCGCGACACGAGTGTAGGGATTTTTATGTGCGTCACTGTTACATTTTCCAAGGGCATATCCTGATTATTCTTAGATCCATGGCCATCTTATAATGGACCTTGGGCTCCTAACTTCTGAAGTTGATGCAACCGGATAGATTCTAGCCTCGCGTCTACTTTGAGGATTATTTTAGTCCTAGTCATCATCGTCTGCCTTACCTTATCCCATTATCTGGGGTCGCCGAAATATGTCTTTTCTCTCCACAATTTTCTATCCCTTACCATTTCCGCATCCACCTCTACCTCTTCCATATCCCTATTAATACAATCCATCCATCTCTGTTTTGGCCTACCTCTTCCCCTATACCCATCAACCCTCATATTAGTCCTAGTGTCTTTCCCAATTTCTTCCGTCTTTTTTTCTTCGGCTTCGACTCAAAATCATCATCATCATCAGGTCTTTATTAGTCTCCACTGCAGGAGCACGACCCTCTCTGTACTGCCAGAGCAGTAAGAGGATTAAAATTTGGCCTACACTCACCAGCTTAAAATTGAACAAGGAACACATATAAGTACTCACCGTCCGCAGTTTGGACAGCAGAAGCCTGACATCCACCATGTCAGCGAGGATCAGCAGTCTCGTCACGGCTGAGAGCAAGGCCCTCGCACAGCGCACCATGGCCGAGCGCACGGCCGAAGCGCACGGCTCTTCCGAGAACTCTCGAGCTGCTAGTGACATTGCTGCACCTGCAATATCAAATACATTATTATTTGTATAGCTCTAGTCATGCCGTGTGGTTCCCGGCAGAGTAGAATAGGACCACTCCAAGTCTTCCCGTGGATGTCGTAGAAGGCGACTTAGGAAATACGAGCTAAACAAAGCTTATAAACATCAAAGAGACCCAACCCGTCTGGCCAGCGTGGAGAGGCAAATCCTCTGACTGCTCTGGCTAAATTATGGCTCGGGCTGGTAGTACAAAAAGAGTCATGCTCCTTTAGTGGTTACTAACAAAGATCTGATGATGATGATGACTCACCAGCCTTCCGGACTTCTTCTACTGCTGTCAGCATCTCCTGAGTGATCTCCAAGTTCTCGTAAGCGATGGTCTGTCCCCGCCCGATGAAAATATCCATTGGACACCAGGGCAGATCAAACTGAATACTCACCACCTTTCTTTTGTGTCGTAGTTCCCGGCAGAGTAGAATAGAACCACTCCAAGTCTTTCCGTGGATGTCATAGAAGGTGACTTAGGAAACAAGCTAAACAAAGCTTATAAACATCAAAGAGACCTCTCCAATCCGTCTGCTCTGGGTAAATTATGGTTCGGATAGTACAAAGAGGGTCATCCTCCTGCAGTGGAGACAAAGACAAGTAACAAAGATCTGATGATGATGATGACTCACCAGCCTTCCGGACTTCCTCCACAGCCGTCAACATCTCCTGAGTGATCTCCGGGTTCTCGTAAGCGATGGTCTGTCCCCGCTCGATGAAGATCTCCGTTGCCCGCTCTACTGTAGCGACCAGGGCACTGGCACGTTTGGATTTGCCAGCTGTAATAAGACATATATTATACACTAGCAGCCCTACCCGGCTGCGCCCGGGCATGTATTATACCTTAAAACCTTCCTCGTGAATCACTCTATCTATTGGTGAAAACCGTATAAAAATCCGTGGAGTAGTATTTGAGTTTATCGCGAACAGACAGACAGACAGACAACCGCGGCGGAGGACTTTGTTTTATAATATGTAATGATACACAGAACTAATGACTCTAGATAAATTTTATACTAGTAGTTCCCATTGGCTGGCATAGACACACCAAGGGTTACGAAGCCTCAAAAATAAATAGATTTTAAAAAAATATGTAACTTGGCAGCCTTTTCATACATTTTTCAGGCTTCACTGCTGCCCTATTTGAAATAAATCATGTAAAATAAGCGGCAATATCATTTAAAATTTTGCTATATGAGACCCTCGATAACCCTGCACAAAGGTATTTTGTTTTGACAAAGCGGTAAGAAAAGCTAACGTTGTCATACTTTATATGGGATTTTATTTTGCATTCACAATGCTATTTCACCTTATTTATTAAATAAAGAAAATAAGAAATGGAGAAAAAATTCCATGCGGGCAGGACTTGAACCTGCGTGTAGATCTCAGTACGATCTATGCGTTGCCAATTACGTTTAATTAGAAACGTACAATTAGAAGCGCGGTGGTGTAATTGGCAACGCATAGATCTAGACGCAGGTTCAAGTCCTGCCCGCGTGGAATTTTTTCTCCATTTCTTATTTTCTTTATTTAATAAACTAACGTTGTCAGTTTAAATTTTAAACAGTGTATATAAAATGGTTAAAAGGGCTTTATTTTTTTATTTTTGTACAAAAATCAGTAAACCAGCAAGGTTCATATAATCATCCCTATGCTGTTCATCTTCCTACCAAGTTTTAACTGATTAGTCCTAACAGTTTCGGAATAAAGTAGCTGTGCCATACAGACAGACAGACATGACGAATCTATAAAAGTCCGATTTAGGGTTCCATAGCCGAATGGCAAAAAACGGGACGGAAATTGATTTGTCATGTCCGTCTGTGTGTCTGTCCATATGTCACAGCCATTTTATTCTGGAACTATTCAGACTACACAGTTGAAACTTGGTAGGAAGATGTCTTCTGTGAACTGCTTTACGATTTTCATATAGAAATTTAAAAAAATAAAAGATTAAATGGGGGTCACCATCACTCGCAATACATGGGACTAAAACTGTTTTTAGGGTTCCGTACAAAAGTTGAAAAACGGAACCCTTATAGGATCACTCGAGCGTCTGTCTGTCCGTCCGTCCGTCTGTCACAGCCGATTTTCTCCGAATCTACTGAACCAAATTAGATGAAATTTGATAAGATAGTGTAATCCTATGACCCAAACACGGATGTGCAAACCAAATAAAGATTTTTTTGAAATAAGGGTCATTTTGAGGGGCCCAATTACAAAATTAAAAAAAAAAGTTTTGCAAACCTTACTGTGTCATATATCAAATGAAAGGGCTCATTATGAGGATCTCAAAAATATTTTTTTTTGTTCGGGTTAAATCATTACTTTTGATTTTATTCATGAAAGAAGGCAAAAATTGACCATCCCCCCCCCTGATCTCCGAAACTACTGAGCCGAAAATTTAAAAAAAAATTACAAAATGTAGTTCATTCCTTGAAGATTACAGGAAAAATGATAAGAATTCTATCACTTGAAAATTAAGTGGAAAACTCACAATAATAAGTTCATCTAGGGAAATAGTTCACTAAAACACCACTAGATGGCGCTAGTCAATTGAACAAAACATTTTTTGCACATTGTGTGTGTGTTCACGAAGCATATTGTACGGAACCCTCATTGCGCGAGTTTGACTCACACTTGGCCGGTTTTTTATTAAACACTAGCAGCCCTCCCCAGCTGCCCCTGGGTATGTATTGAACCTAAAAACCTTCCTCATGTATCACTCTATCTATTGATGAAAACCACATGAAAATCCATGCAGTCCTTTTTGAGTTTATCGTTAACAGATAGAAAGACAGACGTGGCGGAGGACTTTGTTTTATAATATGTAGTGTAAGTGAAGTAATAGTTTGAAAGACAGGCACTTCACTGGTAAAATTCATATCCCAAAAAAGGTTTAAAGGACCAACTCACGTCTCTTCTTCTTAGCAGCCCGATCCTTGCTGTTGACAAGAGTCGTGACTTGCAGCACTAGAGGCTCCAGGGTCCTCTCCACCGACGTGGTGCGGATCTCCAAGTTCTTGGGGTCCCACTTCAGGGAGAGGGTCCCCGTTGTACCGTACGTGTCTGTCATGGTTGCCATCTTCTGAAATCATGAAGTTTACATTTTTTAGAAGCTTAGAAATACTTACCTATTTGTGGAATTTTACTCTTATTTTGCGATTACTAATAATTCATATCGTTAATGTATATGGTATGCATAAAAAATTGTGTGTTGATGTGAAATGAAAAAATATTTATTTTGGATTCAAGAGCAATCATAGGCAACCTAAATTAATGCCTGGCCTAATTACCACAAGACCACAAAGGTTGTCCATTGAAATAACTTCTAGCGTCTTGCAGTTTGAAAAAAAATGTTTTAATCACGCTTTTACCAGCTTCACTTGTATGTAGCTTGAAAAATCTGACTCCAGTGTTGGCCACTTACACACACGAAAAACAAACAAACAACTTGTATGTAAAAAAATCTTGGAATCTCAATTTGACCCACTTCCCGGTCTTCAATTAGGATGACATTTTGCACACGCTCTGAGTTCTGATGACAATACATAAAAATCGTGTTTTTAGTTTTTTAAACTATTATTTGTATCTCTGAGACTCACGGGTGTTACCCCGGTCCTTTGGAAGGCTTGCGTGGGGATATAGATCTAACACGTAGAGGCCCTTTGGAGAAGTTGATGTAATGTAGGTCTCCAGCGAGAACCCATTCCTGGAAATACCAATCCATGGTATGTCCTCAAACAGGTCTTATTATTAAACTATTATTATTATTATGTTCTCTCTAGGTTTATCCTTCACGGGACGTATCCCGGACCTTTGAGGCTTGCATGGGGACATAGGTCCAACACGTAGAGGCCTTGTGAGAGTTTTTGCTATAATTTGTGATGGGGCGCCACCAGGGCATGACAGTAAGTCACACTATAAAATGTTCTCACTGACAATTCCCAGTAAGTGCAGGACTATGGAGGTATAATGGAAAAAACTACATTGGGACTATTGGGATGATATGCTAGTGGATTGGAAAATGGGCTATGGAAGGACTATGGCACCTGCCTGACCAATGTTTAGAAACACGGATAAAATAGGCAGGTGGTGACTCGCCAACTCAGCCAATGGGCCCCCGAAAATGGCTGCACGACGCAAAATGTGCAGCAAGAAGGGCAACACTAGTTGAGCGGCTGAAGGGTGGAGAGGTGTCACTGGACTTTAAACAACCATCATTTGCTCCCTTAGGGTCCCATCAGGTACGCCCACTCGCCACTTACGTTTCACATCCACCCTTCGAGCATAAAGCTCTCGCGACTCCACTCTGGCCGGCCGGTGAAGGCAAGTCAGAGGTAGGGGTCCTGTTACCTCTTCGGTTTCCACTCCGACCGACCCGCTAAGGCAAGTCGGATACGAGGAACAGGGGCCTCCCCTAGGAGCACTCAGGTCCGTGGGGTCGCTACTCCCCAACAGCTTGCCACAAGCTGCCCTGCGGGTTTATTATTATTATTATTATCACTATATCTTCAATGTGGGAAAGACTGGATTGTCCACAAGTGGATAACACTATAACAATAACAATATAATTATTATATACCACTACATTGTTTTAGTAAAAACTTTACACTGGTATCTCCACACATACATACATACATAATATCACATCTTTCTCCCTTGCGGGGTAGACAGAGCCCTAGTCTATAAAAACCTATAGGCCACGTTTAGCATGTTAGTGGGCTGGTAGGTGGGGAACGGAATCAAAATAGTGATGGGTTGCTAGCCGCATCGCCTATTAACATGATTCCTGATGCCCATTCCCTTGATCGGCTTTTACAATCTGCACGGGAAGAGAAGCAGCTGGCACACTCTACGCTTTTTCCCTTCTCCCAGACCAGCATGGAAGAGATTTCCACACAATTTCATAAAAACATATCAATTCAAAGGCCCATATGCTAACTATTTTTGAAACAAATGAAATAAGTGTGTGCAATATAAGTTCACAAAGAAAGCATTAATTAATCATAACAGTTGCTAACTTTGTGATATCGCGTACTTATCAATGTAACTGTATATTTCACAACTACCATGGGAATATCTATGTTACATGAGTCATATTGTAACAGTTTCCAAAAACTATCACAAATGTATCCAAAAGTACACTTACAGCCAAAATTATCTAAATTAATATTCAATGATCATTTGATAAGAATCTAAAAATAAGAGATATTGATTATTCAACAAGAAATCTCTAAATAAATAAACAAATTATTTTATTACTAAGGTGATATAATACGGCTAATTTAGATAATATCGCACTTAAATGAATTATCAAAGGAGTGGTGACCCTTTCAACTTGTTCGGTTTATACATTGACAACAATCTATATTGCACTTTTACCTGATATTATTACCAATTTACTGGATAATATTGCACGAAAGTGGTCCTTAACTATAATTAAATTAAGTTATTTTGATAATTCACTTACTCGATCGCAAGAAATTACACGAATCAAAAGAATTTATTAAAAAAACTCGCACAATAACTTCCAAGGCGTGTCAAAATAATCACTGGAATTCGCTAGTGATGAGACAGCATAGATTATCAATATCGATTTAAACACAATCGTAATCGTTTTTTTTTTTTGTTAGCTCAGTTACTGCTAAGTTATCAGTACTCTGGCTGATCCACTAACATATTTTTTTTAAACTCAACATACATTTTCAAAGAAACGAAAAAAGTCTATGTGTTACATTGAAAATATCATTGTTTGTTATTATTCCAATTTGCATTGAATTGACTCACGATTCAGACTGTACTTCAAAATCTGTAAACAGTTCAAACTTTATAGTAGCTCGGAATATCATACGAGTCGATGCGTACAATATTCATATGTCGCAGTCATCTGGTTGAATCTGCTATTTGATTAAATGACTAGCGATTTCATTGAATGACCACATTTAATTGAATGACTAAAGGACAACTCGTCAAGTCGTTGAATGTAACGTTCAACGTCTTGACTGAATGAATGTCATTTAGCGAAGTCGTTGAATCTTAGCCGACTTTGTAATATTTGGTGGTGGCATGATTTCCAAAGCTTTATTTAATCTTATATTTTTGCAAATTTTTCTTAGTTCTTAAAGTAGCCGGCGGCGGCGTAATAATAGGTAAATCCATAATGTCATACTATTTTATTAGAAATAACGCACTTTTTGTAAATTTAATCGAAAAAATATCAACCACGTGCATCTGTTCGAGCTGTTTGACGCCATATTTGTTTTGGTGACTACTAGCGCCGCAGTGGAAAAAAATTAACTAAATTTGAATCACCTGACTGATTTTATGTCCGCTCTGTTCAAAGGGCTATGTTACAACCTGTGGTTACAACCCGCTAACTAGTTGGACGTTGAGCGTCGCTTGTTCAATCAACGTTCGGCCTAGTCATTCAATTAAACGTGGTCATTCAATGAACGCGCTAGTCATTCAATCAAATAGCAGATTCAACCAGATGACTGCGACACATACACAGGTTCAGTAGGGCGCGCGTGAGGAGGCGGGGCGCATACTGCGCAACTCGCAGCTAATATCCGAGTCACAATACTCACAATAAAGTTTAATTCGGACTTTAGCTCAATTAACAAAAATTTTAATAACAAATTAGGAGAAAATATTAATATATTCATTTGGCGCATAAGGAAGGAGTACGATACGTGATGCATTTCACGTTTTACGACGTCATTTGAAGACTTATTTTTTGTACTTAAAATACCACTGATATATTTAAGAAGTACCAAGCCAGATTAGCAGACACAACATGTGAAGTTTATGGCACTATGCTAAACTAACTAAAAAGTCCCATGTGTGAAACTTGTAAATATTATGAAATGTTAAATTCCAACATTGTAAATACAAGAAAAACACAATTTTCCTATAATTCAAGGTTTTGAGAGTATTTGCAGCATAACGTCACATAACGTTGACAACGTCATAACGTTTCTTCGTAAATATTTTTATCAATAAATCATGAAAATAATATCCCAGTAACGGTTAGATCGAGTATTTCCTTTATTTAGCTTCTGTTACCATTACATAGTGTAAATTACAGTGTTTTACCATCATTTTACCTGTGCTTCATATCTGAAAGCAAGCTGTTTTTGTATTGTGCCCGGAAGCATGGACGCTCGGATGATTTACTTCGTATTTCTGAAGCAATAAACCTCCGCCAGAGAGTATTTTGTCACATAATATAACTACATGGCACCCCACCAGACTGGGTTTTTCGATTCCAGCCCAGAATTCTAATCATATTTATATCGTGCCCGAAAGCTTTTGCCTCAAGATTCTCAAGCAGTAAACCTAGCCAGCGAGTGTTTTGATGAACGACAACTACATTACACTCCACCAGGCTGTGTTTTTCAGTACGAATAGTGTTTTAAGCCCAGATTCTAGGAATTGAAGATAGAAGAATTATATTTCCAATTCAAAAATCCCAGCTGGATCCTCTTGGAATAAAAACAAAGGTTACAAATCTCATCATTCAAGAGTTTGAAAATTGTTATCCAAGTTTTACTTATAAGAAGAAGAAGTGTATCCCATGATTTTTTTTGTTTTTAATTATTTTTATTAAATTTACCGTTTCTCTTAGAAATTTCTGATTTTTATATACAAAATTACCTGTTAGCTTAGTCATATAATTTTATTTTATTTTATCTATTTTTATTAATCCCTGTTTGATTAGGCACATAATTTTTTATTTATTTTAGTCTTAGTATTAATTATTTATGTTAGGTTTATTATATTTATCTTTAGCCATAGATGGCAACCACTAGTGGTAACGTAGGTGTCCCATGCCCGCATTGTCCCGGATCCACTCGGCTATACGTGCGTTTAAATACACACATACGCCGAATTCACAAAGATATTTCCCTTGAAGAAGTTTCATCCCAACCCAGGACTATTAGCAGAAGCATTCAATCTTCACATAATTATATTAATCAGATTGATTTAGACAACCTTCCAGAATTAAAAACCTCAATACGAATACTTAAACATGTCCCTAAAGGAGCTAGGAGCTTAGCTGCTGGCAAACTTGCTGAGTTAATAGATGACAGCATAGAAAATAATACCAAAACCACTTGGTTTAGGTTGTTGTCATTCCCTTTGACTGCCCTGAGGGTTCCAATAGACAGTGGTAGTACCTCTTTAACCACCAAAGTAAAAAAAAACATAGAGTGTGAGTGCCCTGAACATCTAGAGCCTTTATGCGTCCAACGCTATAACTTTTATAAAAGAGTAGAGGCTAAAGTTAACGAAGGTGATCTAGGCGGAGCAGCGCGTCTTTTGGTCTCTGACTGCAAAATTGCACCAAACAACGAAGACACGGTTACTTCTCTTAAAGAAAAACATCCTTTTCCATCACGACCACTGTCAATTCCCACTTTTTCACCAGACAATAGTCCTAGTTCTCTCAATGTAACAGTTAATGATGTAGCTACTGCAATTCATTCATTTCACACCTCTTCTGCATCAGGTCCGGATGGACTACGTCCACAACATTTAAAGGAACTCACTTCACCATCTGCTGGTAATAATGGACCTCGATTGCTGGAAGCCTTATCACGTTTGTGCAACTTTCTACTTAAGGGTTCACTTAATCAGGAAGTTACACCTTTTTTATACGGTGCAGCACTTTGTGCCCTGAAGAAAAAAGATGGCGGGATTAGGCCCATAGCAGTCGGATGCACTATTCGCCGCCTTGTGGCCAAGCTTGCTTGTCGAGCTGTTCGAAATTCGATGGCCGTTTATTTGCAACCACACCAACTAGGCTTTGGGACTCCGCTAGGTTGTGAGGCCGCAATCCACGCTACGAGAGCTTTTGCTATAGATCCCACTAACGAAGATTGTGTGATTATCAAGCTTGACCTTAAGAATGCCTTCAACAGTGTAGAAAGAGATACTATTTTAGCAGAGGTAAAAGAGCTAGTACCTTCTTTGCATCCTTTTTTACACCAATGTTATTCAGAACCAAGTAACTTATACTATAATAACCATAAAATTCCGTCCCAAGTAGGAGCTCAGCAGGGAGATCCACTTGGTCCACTCATCTTTAGCCTGTCAATCCACCGCTTAATAACCTCATTAAAGTCACCTTTGAACATTTGGTACCTCGATGATGCAACAATTGGTGGATCCGCTGAATCCGTAGCAACGGACGTTAGGACTCTTTTAGCGGGTTTAGAACAGATAGGTTTAAAAGTTAATTACAATAAATGTGAGATTTTTCCCTGTGGGGAGAGCGCAAAAATATACTTTAGTTTGTTTGACCATCTTATCCCAAATATTAGAAAGCTTGACCAAAACACTTTTGATCTCCTCGGTGCACCTATATTTCCAGTAGCCATTCCGGCTGCTTTGGATTCAAAGCTTCAAATGCTTTTGCTGGCTCAAGATCGCCTTGGGAACCTTTCAGCCCACGTAGCTCTAGTTCTGTTTCGCACTTGTTTTTCTCTTCCTAAATTGACATATCTCATTCGGACAACTCCTACTTGGCTCTTCCCGGACGCTGTCTCGGCACTGGATTGCAACATTAGGGCCACTTTGGAGAAAATCATAAATATTACTTTAGAAGACCGCCAATTTCAACAAGCTGCATTACCAGTCAGATACGGTGGTTTGGGCGTCAGGAGCGTTCAAACTGTGGGCCTACCCGCATTCCTCGCGTCGTCATACGGGGTTGCTGATCTTGTCACTAACATTCTTAACCTACAAGGTGCAAGACCTAGCATTCCTTTTCAGAATGACGCTTTGGAGGCGTGGACAACTATGTGTCCTAATGTCCAGCCACCAGAAAAACTCAATTCTCAGAAAGCTTGCGACGATTTATGTTCTAAGCTTTTCTTATCTGAATTGAGTAATTTATCAATAGGTTTAGATATTGCTCGATTAAAAGCTGCATCTTGCCCAGAGTCAGGTGCCTGGCTCCAAGTCTTACCCTCACCCCAACTTGGCACACATTTAGACGATGACACCTTGCGGGTGGCAGTAGCTTTAAGACTAGGGTGCAAAATTTGCGAACCACACCGTTGCCCATGCGGTGAAAATGTTGACACCAGTGGCTACCACGGTCTCAGCTGCTCGAGATGTGCTGGCCGATTTCCGAGACACCACGCTCTGAACAACATCATCCGGAGAGCTTTGGTTTCAGCCAACATACCCTGCGTTCTCGAGCCTCCAGGGCTTAGTCGAACAGACGGGAAACGCCCAGATGGCCTAACCTTGACACCCTGGGAGAGAGGCCGTTGCTTGTTGTGGGATGCCACATGCGTTAGCACATTTGCTGCATCGCATTCCGCATACACCATTTACAAGGCGGGTTCCGCAGCAGAACAAGCTGCCAAACAAAAGCATAGAAAATACGCGGAACTCTCACAGTACATTTTTGTGCCTTTCGCTGTGGAAACAAGTGGTCCCTGGTGCGACGAAGGCAAACTTTTTATCAGAAATTTAGGGCGACGCCTCCGAGACAATGGCTGCGACCCCCGCTCTGGAGCGTACCTGGTCCAACACATCTCACTGGCCATCCAGCGTGGCAACGCGGCTGGTGTGATGGGTACATTTGAGCCAGGTACTCTCAGAGGTGGTCTTTTCGACTAGTTTTCCAAATTTAAATTTTATTTATATTACTTTTTCTTTAGTTTTAAGTAGTTTAGGTATATATTTTTTCATAACTTATGTAATTTGTTTTAATTTTAATTAAGTAATTTTTGTAAGTTTATTCTATCTCAATAATTTATACATGGTGTAATAAATAAATAAATATATTATTTGCAGCATAATGGGTACCTTTGAGCAAAATGTAATTAACTACTAATTACAAAATTACAAATTATTAATTGTAATTCAGGACTCCAATTACTAATTACAATTTGGAAAAATAATTCCCATTACTAATTACTTCATTAATTTAATAATTAAATTGTAATTAGTAATTGCAATTACTTTTTTTAACTTATGTAATAAAACAGTAAATATTGATCTAGAACATTTATTGGGATCTTGAGTAAATTAACAGGATTGTTATTTGCTAAAACCTTCCTCACCATGGTTACGTTTTCAATGAGTAAGAAAGATTGAAGTTGCGTTAATAGACCCACTTATCTTAACTTCTTGGTTAACATAATATTTTATGCAACGCGCTATTCTTGTTTTCTCGGATGACTCACCGAGCAAGTAGGTGAAAAAATTACCGTCAAAAATACGGGGCAAATCTCCTGTTATATAAACTTGTTCTTTATCAGCACTGATTTCAATTTTGATTAAAAGTAATATCGAAGAAAGCACAAACAACAACAAATACTTATTGTTTTATCACTGAGCTATAAATAATTTCATGTAGACTGCTGTTATGCATTAACGAATTTTGAGCGACTTGTTTTTATGTATTTGTACTTTTGTACTTTTGAAATAAATAAATTTATTAGTTGTCATATATAAAATACAAATCCAATAATATGTTAGTCAGTGAAATATTTTTTCACGGTATGTGTTATATGAAAATGAATGTAACTAATTTGAGATTGTTTAAAGCAAAAGAAAATGTTATTCATGCCTGTGAATGATACCCAATTTAGACTTATAATTCTTTAGACGCCATGTATTATAAGTATTATAATTTAATAAATCATATCATACATAATCGTTATGGGTGCATTGGGGGAGCACATCACTAAGTATTCGATGAAAATGCCATCTGCCGGCTGATTGTAAACGCGAACCCTTAGTTCAGTAAATAGATGGCGCTATTTAATATTGTCGGTTGTCCACTAGCGCCACCCAGCAAGTAATACTTTTACATTGAATTTTTAAAATCTAACAAGTACAAAACTATTAAATTACTTTTAGTATTTTGGTATTCATTCTGTATGTTTTTTTTGTATGTATGTTATGCGATTACTCAGTCAATTAGGGATCGATTTAAGTGATTCTTTTTTTGTTTGATAGGTAATACTCCAGAGGTACACAGGGCACATAAAATTTTAGTCGCAATGTATTGAGCACTTTTTGAAAAATAAACAAAAACCCAAAAAAAATTGTAAGAGTATGCCGTTCGGTTCAAACTTATTTGTATTTTATTCTTATGCGAACTAAAGCACTGCGCGCACCGGTGACTTTTGTCGCCGTGACTTTTTTGTTTCCGTCACCTTGTCCATGGAGATGTATGGAGGTGCGCGCACGAAGCGACGTGACAGTTACGTGACTTTTTTGTCCGTCGACCAGCGAACAAGCCGGCGACAAAACTTTTAAGATAGACATATTATGTAAAAGACGTGCACGCACGGGTGTCAAAATTGTTACTCTACGAGGAAAAAACCTTGTTACAAAAATTTGACCGACTTAAAAAAGCGACTATACTTGAAACCAAAAAATAAACTGAATCATTTATTTATTTCAACGGACAAGAATGAGTGATTTTTAATTAAATCAAAAACTTCACTCAGTAAACAACCTATCTACCAGAGACAATATATTTATTTATTCATTTAATATATTAAATGTATTTCCTACCTAATATTTCCTGATCTATTTGAAGTCTCTGCCAAGCCAAAAATGATCAGAACATTATTACTTACATACTATCACGTCTTTTCTCTTAAGGGGTAGGCAGAGCCCAGGTCTATAAATTCTAAAAGCCACGTTTAAGGTATTGGTGAGCTTATATGTAGATAACGGAATCAAAATAGGGATGGGTTGCTAGCCGCGTATTGACATGATTCCTAACGACTATATTGGAAGTTTAGAAGAATGGGGAATATGATCCTTCTAAACTTCCAACATTCATTAGAAAATATTTGCAAAATGTATTTCCATGTTCTTGAGTTTTATGAAACATTGACCGACTTAGTGAAGTAACCTGTCACTCCAAAGAGTGGGTACCCAGCATTCTTTTTTACGTTTCTTTGGCAAGAGATGAGTTCGCAGACAACGATCGTCTGTTCGAAATCCATGCCGACAAATGACCAAAGAGAATTCAAATACCACGTAATGACTCTTTGATAACTAAAAAGTTTTTTCATGGCTTACCATAGTTTTGTCACTGTCGCCTACCGTGCGCGCACTCCGCTTGGGCGACATTACGGAGACACGAGGAAGACGTGACAAACACTTTTTTGTCACCGTGACAAAAGTCACCCGTGCGCGCAGTGCCTTAGACGATGATGATGAGAACGTTACTCCTCTGTTTTAGCTGAACTTCAAAGGTGGTCCTATAATATTTTTATCGAAATGTATCCAGTGCTTTTAGAAAAAACCAACTGTCATATAGTATCAAATATATATATATATATATATATATATATAAAATTATCTATTTTTTTCCATCTTGACCAGACCGGGGATTGAACCCGGAACCATCCGTGTCGCAGGCAGGCGATATAATACTTCATTTTACAACTGAAATAAAATAAAAACTAAAACCGTAGTTGTCAAAAGTTAGCAATTAGGCCTGGTTAGAATAGTTATAATATAACATTTGGATATTAGATGTACAGGGTGGGCCGTTGGTAGACGTCCAAAGGAAAAATTTAGATGCCTTACCCTAAGGGGTACGTGAACCACCCCCATGTATGTTCCGCGATTTTTGTAGTTTAGGAGATATTTTATTTTTAAGTTTTTTAATTAAAAATCTTTCGTAAAGTTGGTATTCATTTTTTATCCATATTTTTTTTGAATAGTGATAATTAATTGTCACAATGACGGCTATTGCCCAAAAAAAATAAGATATGTCTAGGTATTACGGAACTTTCCCAAAATTTCATCTAAAGTTCAAAATTACTGTTCTAATTAATAAATAATAATAAATATAATAAATCAATATATAGGGACATATCACACAAATTGAGCCAGCGCCACAGTAAGTTGTGAACTTGTGTTGCAGGATACCAACTCAACGATAGGTACTATATTTTATAATATATACTTAAATAGACAAACATCCAAGACCCAGGTCATACTGAAAAAGATCGATTTCCATCATGACCTGACCGAGGATCGAACCCGGGAATCCCGTGTCGCAGGCTGGCGTGTTGACTGCTGCGCCACGGAGCTCGCAAAGGACAAAATGTTAAGTACTTACTTGAAAGTAAAATAAAAAGGAGAGGGCCAGCGACTTTAAAGTATTCTCAAAAACTTTTAAAGATCTTCAGCAGTAAAAATCATTCAAAAAATTGGTGTTTATTCAGTGTAATTGACTTGAAAGCTATATAGGTATTGGATTATTGGTCGATTTTTGTATGGGATAGGATCCTACTGAAATACTAATTATTTTTGAAGCGTACTACCTATATTTTTAAGCTTTTTTAAATAAAATACTTTTTACTTTTCATTATTTAGACAAAAAAAAATTGGCATCCCATATCATAACGAATACTTATCATTCGTAACTCTACCCATGGGTAGAGTTACGAAATATTGGTAGAGTAAATGGTAGAGCGTGTAGGCTAAATTGGAGAGTAAGTTGGAGAGTGAATCCTAAGGCTAAATCCTCTGAGTGCTCTGGCTAATACATGGCTCTAGTTTGGCTCTAGTAGTACAGAGAGGGTCGTCCTCCTGCAATGGAGACTAAAAAGACCTGATGATGATGATGATGATGAATGGTAGAGTGAAGGCAATGGTGGGGAATGCAAGTGGTAGAATAGCAAGCCAACTTTTTTTAAAAGGAATAAGTAGCTCCAAGTGAGCTTTCGCTACTTCACCGGACTTTTGAGGTGAAGGCAAGTGCCCACAACCTTTAAGGCGAACATCACCAAAGGGACCAAGGGGGGACGGACCTCGGCTTTGGATGTTGCCTGTGTGCCCAAGGCTTGGATAGACAGCAAACTCTCATATGCCTGATGGGCTGCGATTTTCATGCATAGCCTGAAGGGTCGAACTGGGAAACAATGGCAAAGCCTTTGGAGAGCAGCAACTCTCATGTTTTGCTGTATGGAACGAAGCTTGCCAACGTTGCTAGTCTCTCTTTCTACCAATTTCATTATAGTACTCTACTTTACCTTGCTGTTTACACCGCTTTAGTTTGTTTGATTTCGTGTGTGTAAGTGGCCAACACTGGTGTCAGATTTTTTAACCAGCCTTAAGACATCTGACAAAGCTTAACGACTGCCATCAATGATGACAGCCGGCACCAACGGCTTAACGTACCTTCCGAAGCACGGAGGAGCTCAAGATATTTATATGCCACTTGCGGTCACACATCCAAGTGGCGACTGCGCCCGGGGTTGCTTTACATGCAGAAGCGTTTATAATGCTCATACCCACTAGGCCATCGGGCTCCTAATAACCGGTTTAGTTAGTAGCGGTAGAGTACACTACTGTCTACTCTACCGTTTATTCTACTCGTGTACCGGAGACACATGTACCTACTAGTATATGGCTCTGGTAGTACAGAGAGGGTCGTGCTCCTGCAGTGGAGACTAGAAAGACCTGATGATGATGATGATGTACCGGAGACTAGCACGAATAATGGAAAAAACCGGCCAAGTGCGTGTCGGGCCACGCGCAGTATAGGGTTCCGTAGTTGCGAATGACAACTTTGAGTTCACATTGTTTACACTCGCACCTCACAGTTCAACGACCAAAAACATCTAACAATAATGATTGTATGAAATTTTACATTTTCCAGTACATTTTATAAGTTGGTTACCTATAACTTTTTAGTTTGCACTTAGTACCCAGCTCTGATAGTTTTCCTTTTAACTTCAGTATATGTACTACTGCTGTAATTTTTTTCACGTATCCATATATAACCGTTTAGCAGATACAAGGGGGGGACACGTACCTCTAACAAAAATTTGCACTTTAAAACCAAATATTTCGGAAACGAATCCCTAAATCGAAAAATGGTGTTTTCAACTTCACAATATTTTTCAAAGACCTTTTTAACGATACCCCACACGATGGGTAAGTAGAGAAAAAAAAATTACTCCCCCACTTTACTTGTATGGGAGCTACCCAAAAAAAAATTTTTTTCAAGATTTTTTTCTACGACTTTTTTGCCATGATTAATATACATACTCATACTAAATTACAGCTTTCTAGTACTTATAGTCTCTGAGTAAAACCGCGGACGGACAGACAGACAGACAGACAGACAGACAGACAGACATGGCGAAACTATAAGGGTTCCTAGTTTACTACGGAACCCTAAAAAACTATAAGCTTAAAATAAATATTGTTATTTTTTTATATTCCACTCTAATAATATTGTTTCATTTTTTCTTTGTTATATCCAGCTGGGAAAATAAAAATATTATAGTTGTTGTTCACCATGTTTGACGTAGTAGGTCCTTTGAAAAAACATATATAAAAGACTAATACATCTTACAGTTATTTAATTGTCTACTACAGTTAGCTTCAATTGATTCTTCTAGTTTATTTTTAAATAATGAAGTTCTTTGTTTCGTTGCTCGTTGTTATGTGTATTATGGTAAGTGTATAATAGTACATTATGATACAAGTACGGTAAGCTAGATATTATAGTCGAGGTGTTTATAGGCACGAGGCGAAGCAGAGTGCTTATAATAAACCGACGACTATAATAGACAGCTTACCGAACGAGTATCATATGACGTTTTTCAATACATTTGCGATTCCCTTAAACTAAAACAAGATTGAAGCTCAGCAAATAAGGAATTTATAAAAGTTAGGAACTAAAGCAGTTTGTAAAAATACATCTATGTACATATAATAAAACAGTAAAAATATTTTTTCTGTACATTTAGTATTTTTGACTGAAATGGATAGAGGGACACTTAAAAGAATAATAGAAAACATCCAGCTGAACTACAAGAAATATAAAAGTGAAGCCTTAGCAAAATTTGTTAAACCTGATGAGCATTTTAGCTGAGGTATAAAAAATCTGAGATTTGGAACACATCATGAAGAACTATAATGGTCCAGGTAAACTATGAGAAATATATAAATGACGCCTTAGCAAAAGTTATTTAACCTGATGAGCATTTTTTGTTGAGGTTTTTAATTTGAAGATTTGGAACACCTGACGCAGAACCATAATGGTCCAGGTAAACTATAGGAAATATAAAAATGACACTGTAGCAAAAGTTGTTCAGCCTGATTAGTATTTTTTGTTGAGGTGGAAAAATTAAAGATTTAGAATATCTGATACACCAAGTACCATGTAAAATTTTATATCGACAATTTTACAGAGTCACACTCTCCTCTGGGATAGAGTGCGTAGAGTACGATTAGCTCATATTACTGGTGACCACCTAGCGGTACCCCTTTTGACAACGTAGTTTTCAGCCCATACGGCAAAACATGAGAGTTTACTATCTCTCCAAGCCTTGAACACACAGGCAACACCTAAAGCCGAGGTCCGTCCCTCCCGAAGGCCCTATGGAGATGTGCGATAGGTTCAAGGCGCTCTGCCCATACCTCAAATTTTGGTGAAGTAGCGCAAGCTCACTTGGAGCTAGCTATATAGTCTTCGTCTTATCGTGTCGGTGGCTCAAAAAGTCTAAAAGAATCCTATATTTTAGCCCTCCAGTATATAGCAGCAGCCAATGCAATGCCATACAATTTTATAACACTGCTACAAGTATTTTCTTATGTGTGTTTAGTTCGTATTAAGGTATATTAATACGCCGGAGTCATATAGTCCACGCGAACGAATTTGCGGGCATCAGCTAGTTTATAATAATCGGGTACATTTACTCAAGTTTCTCCAAAAAGTACCTTGATAACCTTCTCCTTTTCGAATTCGGTGAAAAAATCACATCTCACAAATCAGAAAAAAGTTTTCATGCTGAACTTGAAACTCTTTGCTCGGATTCCATTAAAATGTATAAACTTTGCATCTGTGGCATTGGGCCATTAAGCGGTTGTGATTGGTGTAAAGTAAAAAGCACTATTCCGTGTGGTTCCCGGCAGAGTAGAATAGGACCACTCCAAGTCATTCCGTGGATGTCGTAAAAGGCGACTAAGGAAACACAAGCTAAACAAAGCTTATTAACATCAAAGAGACCTCTCCAACCCGTCTGGCCAGCGTGGAGAGTGTAGGCCAAATCCTCTGACTACTCAGGCTAGTATATGGCTCTGGTATAGTACAGAGAGGGTCGTGCTCCTGCAGTGGAGACTAGAAAGACCTGATGATGATGATGATGAAAAAGCACTAGTGCTGTGAAGTACATCATTACGATACAGATTTCGATGTCATAAGAATCGTGTTTTTACAAACTGCTTTAGTTCCTATCTTTTATAAATTCCTTATTTGCTGAATTGCAATCTCGTTTTTGTTTACGGTAATCGCAAATGTATTGAAAAAGTCGTATGATACTCGTACGGTTTATTATAAGCACTCGGCTTCGCCTCGTGCCTGTAAACACCTCGACTATAATATCCAGATTACCGTACTTGTATCATAATGTACTGTTCTGTTAAGTAATAAGAGTCCTTAAAATACGAATGTGGGTTTATGAAACGAGCCGCAGGCGAGTTTCATAATAATAACTCATGAGTATTTGACTTGCACCCTGGGCCAGGGTGCAAGTCTCTCGGGATCATCGGGTACTCACCAGTAATCGAAACTAATCCTATTTTACGCTCTACTCGATTCCGGTGGTGAGTGCGAAGGGGTCGTAGCGTAGGATCGCAGCCGCAAATTTTTTTTGAACCGGAAAAATTATTTATAGCAACATATCATTTCTTATATCTTAGGATAATATATATTGTAGCCTAAAGTCTGACTTGGCTAGTTTTCATATATACGAATTATAATAAAGCCTTCGCAAGTTCTAAACCTGTGACTTGTCGGTTCATATTTTATTATTCCGAAATTTTGGCTTGCTGGTAGAAACCATCGAACATAACAAATCGTACATGAGAACTTAGGCTACAATATATTATCCTAAGTTATAAGATATTTTATGTTATTTTATATGAATTTCAGGACTGACCATTGAACTTGGCACCCATTTAGATCTCACTTCTTTTGTCGTTGAAGACAACAACCAAGGCATATATCATAATATTGAACTTGGCTCTCATTTCACATTTATGTTTTTGATGGGATGTTAATATCCTTGATAGGCTTTCACGATCAGTTCAGTTCGGCAAAGCCAAGAAGCCAAGGATTTTAATCTACGATTACAAATCACGTCTACAACCGTAACGGGGTAGGCAAAGCCTGTTAATAAGCTTAGGCTCAGAGTCAGGCGAACATGTTTTCAGGCCAATTGTAACTAAACCATATTTTTTTGCATGCTCGCCGGTTTCGGGTAGGTAGTCCTTACATCTCCTTTTACATGTCCGCAATTTGGTCGCGATAAGTTCGACGAGGCCGGCCCTGCCCGACTGTCTCAGCCACATCTGCTGAATATATACCTTTCGTTAGTCTCCTTTCATCCATCCTCTCAATATGTCCAAACCATCTCAACATACCTTTCTCAATTTTAGTCACTATATCGTCTTTCACTCCACACCGTTCCCTAACTACAGCATTTCTCAAACGATCCATCAAACAATAGAGTAATGAATGTGGATGAAGCGAAAGAGGTTTTTAAGGATCGTAGCAAGTGAAAATCCATAGTCTCTGCCTACTCATATATGGGAAAGAGGCCTGATAATATATATATGTATATATGAACATATTTTTTTTTATTCCTGGCCTATGTTAGCGAAGGCTCTCCCGCACCTCAAAGTAAGTGTTTAATTTGTTTAACCTTCGAGGGGTAACAGATGTTTCTCTCTCGGCAAAACTACACGAGAATAGGCGAATACGAGAGTGTGGAGGCAGTATTCGGCAAGTCTCGGCTATATTCGCGTAATCTCCATGGTGACGGTATTTCGTCTATTTCAATGCCTTTTAATAACTATTTTTCTCGTTGTAAAAAGTATAATACGCTTCAAGACATAATGCTAAGGCTGCAGCAGTTTCAACGTCCATCTTCAACGTCCTCGAACAGACAACTGCGCTAAGCGAGAGTGTAAAGAGCTGTTCTCGATCTCGTCTTGTTTCGGCGAATACCGAGAACGAAACCTCTCGACGAGAGTGTGGAACGGGCTTTACTGTATCGACTCTGGGATGTCGTCACATCGACTGCCCCGGGTGACACTAGACACCCACACTTGCTAGCTACGCCACTGGGTCCGTGAACAACCGTAGGACGAGGTACCTACCGTGGTCTTTGAATTCTAATTCAATTCATCATCATCATCATCATCAGGTCTTTCTAGTCTCCACTGCAGGAGCACGACCCTCTCTGTACTACCAAAGCCATATACTAGCCTGAGTAGTCAGAGGATTTGGCCTACACTCTCCACGCTGGCCAGACGGGTTGGAGAGGTTATTAATTCAATTCAAAAAGTTTAATTATTAGAACGATTATTAACTCTTTTTTTTTGACAAATCACTCAGATTGAGCTAGCCCCAAAGTAAGTTCGAGACTTGTGTATGGGATACTAACTTAACGGTGCTATATTTTATAATAGATACTTAGATAAATAAACAACTGAAATATTGTTGGAGTCAGTTTTACTTACGGCTAAGTTTAACGCCGATTCCAAAGCGGAGTGCAGAACAAGCGGTAACAATTTGCACAGCGCATTTTCTCCAATCGACGTCAACTTACAATTTTAAAACTGACTCAAAAAGATACCCTTTAAACTACTTAGATATTATGTGGACTGAGTATCATCATCATCATCATCATCAGGTCTTTTTTTTAGTCTCCACTGCAGGAGCACGACCCTCTTTGTACTACCAGAGCCATTTATTAGCCAGAGCAGTCAGAGGATTTGGCCTACACTCTCCACGCTGGCCAGACGGGTTGGAGAGGTTATTTGATGTTTATAAGCTTTGTTTAGCTTGTATTTCCTAAGTCGCCTTCTACGACATCAACGGGAAGATTTGGAGTGGTCCTATTCTACTCTGCCTCTCTACTGAGTATACATTGTCCTAAATGTGATGATTTAAAATTTATTTACAAAACGGTTAGTTACCTACTGAATAATTGTTGTCGTCGGCTTTGGGCGTTGCCTGTGTGCTCAAGACTTGGAAAACCAGACAGTGTTTCAAGAGGAAGGTGTATATGGATGATACATGCCCGGGCGCAGCCGGGGAACTATAGCATAACCCAGAATTTCATGGTCATAAAATTTTGTGGATCTGTTAGAATCATCACCATCACCACCTACGTTTACGGGCTCCGTGGCGCAGCGGTCTACACGCCAGGCTGCGACACGGATGGTCCCGGGTTCGATCCCCGGTCAGGTCAAAATGAAAAACGATCTTTTTCAGATTGACCTGGGTCTTGGATGTTTATCTATATGTGTATTTGTTATAAAATATTCTATCGTTGAGTTAGTATCCCGTACGTAACACAAGTCTCGAACTTACTTTGGGGCTAGCTCAATCTGTGTGATTTGTCCGTATATGTATATATATTTAAAAAAAGAAAAATAACAAATAAAAAGATCGTCGGGTCTTTTTAGTCTCCTCTGCAGGAGCACGACCCTCTCTGTACTACCAGAGCCAAATATACCTGTTATAATAGTTATAGATAAAATATATGGATATTAATTTTTTGTTTCCGCAGCCGGTGCGCAAAAGACTTTGGGAAAGGCCGGCAGCTGGGTTCCAGCTACGCCAAATGTCGCTATCAATCTTGACGCCCAGGAAGGTACCCTAGGTGTCTCCGTGGGCGCCGGATAGAAACCGAGGACACGCCAATCTCACTCCGGCTCCGACTGAATGAAAGTCAATTATTATGATTAATAAAATTATTAATTATTAGTCAATTATTATAATTTAACCTGGTGTCAGAGTTCTTCGGAACCGCCTCTCGGCCTCTGACCTCCCCCCTTATTTACTAACTCGGATGACAGGTGTCGATGCCTATCAATCTAAAATTTTCTGTTACAATGCGGGTTTTGTTTGCTCTAATTTTTTATTTGGAATACAAAAACCGCATTGTAACAGCAAATCCTAGTTTGATAGGCATCGACACCTGTCATCTGAGTTAGTAAATAGGGGGGCTGGTTCCTTTAACGACTAGCAGATGGCAGCCGGGACCAACAGCTTAGCGAGCCTTCCGAAGCACGGAATCATCTTTCTAATCAGACAATCAGGTTATTCATACCTGCAATGTCCTAACCAAATCAAAAAGTAGGTAAATCATTAATAAATAAACCGGCCAAGTATGAGTCAAACTCGCGCAATGAGGGTTCCGTACAATATGTTTCGTGAACACACACACAATGTGCAAAAATGTTTTATTCAATTGACTAGCGCTATCTAGTGGTGTTTTAGTGAACTATTTCCCTAGATGAACTTATTATAGTGAGTTTACCACTTTATTTTCAAGTGATAGAATTCTTATTATTTTTCCTGTAATCTTCAAGGAATGAATTATATTTTGTAATTTTTTCAAAAATTTTCGGCCCAGTAGTTTCGGAGATCAGGGTAGGTCAATTTTTGTTTTCTTTCGTGAATAAAATCAGAAGTATTGATTTTACCCGAACAAAAAAAAATATTTCTGAGATCCTCATAGTGAGCCCTTTCATTTGATATATGACACAGTAAGGTTTGCAAAACTTTCTTTTAAAATTTTGTAATTGGGCCCCTGAAAATGACCCTTATTTCAAAAAAATCTTTATTTACTTTGCACATCCGTGTTTGGGTGTACACCATCTTACCAAATTTTGAAATTTCACCTAATTTGGTTCAGTAGATTCAGAGAAAAACGGCTGTGACAGACGGACGGACGGACAGACAGACGCACGAGTGATCCTATAAGGGTTCCGTTTTTAAATTTTTATACGGAACCCTAAAAATCGCGTAGGTAAATCGCGTAGGTAAATCGCGTAAATCATTAAAAAGTAGGTAAATCGCGTAAATCATTAAAAAAGTAGGTAAATCATTAAAAAACATTTTTATTATTTAACAGTAAGATGGTCTCCTTCTCGGATACCGTGGGGCGGGTTGGGGGGCGGGTTCTGGGGCGGCAGGGGGAGAGGAGTTGCAGTTGATGCACGCAGCGTTGCTGGCGTTGTTGCCCGTGGCATTCTGGACTACGGCTGGAAGAAACAAACGTTCATATTATCAAGTCTGTATCCCTTGCGGGGTAGACAGAGCCCAAGGTCTAAAAACCTACAGTTTAGCGTGCAGAGCGTGCGTTATGGCGGCAAATTAGTGATGGGTTGCTAGCCGCATCGTCTATGACTTGATTCTCTAGCTCAATGCCTTGACTGCCTTTTAAAATCTACACGGGAAGAAAATCAGCTAGTATATTCTTTGTTTTTCCTTTTCTTCCAAACCAGCATGGAAGGTTTGCCAATGTAAAGTTGGTTTACTTAATACACTTTCACGCTTAAGCTAAGCAGATTATCATAAATAAATAAATAAATATATAGGGACATATCACACAAATTGAGCTAGTCCCACAGTAAGTTGTGAACTTGTGTCGCAGGATACTAACTCAACGATACTATATTTTATAATATATACTTATATAAATAAACATCCAAGACCCAGGCCAATCTGAAAAAGAACGTTTTTCATCTTGACCTGGCCGGGGATCGAACCCGGGACCTCCGTGTCGCAGGCTGGCGTGTTGACCACGTCCATGTCCCAGACGACGGTATGGAGTATGGAGAAGGACGATTTGTTCTCAGAGACTCGCATAGATGGCGCCACTCGCAACAACACAACATTCTATCTACCGTAATGAGAATATAAAAACATGATTCACAAAATATATCTTATTAAAAATCAAAACAATATTTTAGGCATAATATTTTAAAATGACACCGTGTATTTAGTAAGTTAAAGGCTAACGCAGATTACCGCCATCTAGTATCGAGTAGCAAGCAACTCTCCTGCGCCATATATTCGCCTGCTTTTATTTTTGTTTGAGGTGCTTTAGTTATTGCTCTGAGAGGTGGGCAGCCTATTACTTTTATAGATTTAAAAAAAAAATTCGTCTCTCTGAAATTCATACTTCTATGATTACGTTAGTATTATATTGTCTTTGACATAGGCTATCTTTTGACACGAAAAAAGGTTCGCTTCCTGAGAACTCAACATTATCGCCCACTGATCGAGAGCTGGTTTAGAGGAGGGGCAGACAACTAGCGTGAATTTTCACCACCCCCCTTTTCAGCTCAGAGGTTAAAAACAAACTTACTGTAATTATCGCCTCCGGGTGTAGGAGCACATTGGCTAAGGCAGACCTGAAATATAAAATACATTTATAATTACCATCACCAGCAGGCCTATTTGCTAACTTTTGACAGCTACGGTGTAGGTACATCATTTTCATGGTAACTTTAATATTCATTACGGCTTCGGTATGAATGACTGTTTTTATTTAAAATATGAAAACCGTAATGGATGCTTAAGTGACAATCAAATCGTTGTACACCGAGTTAGCAAATCGGCCTGCTGGTCTTTGTTAGTCTCCACTGCAAGAGCACGACCCTCTCTGTACTACCAGAACCATATATTAGCTTGAGTAGTCAAAGGATTTGGCCTACACTCTCCACGCCACGCCAGCCAGACGGGTTGGAGAGATCTTAGATGTTTATAAGCTTTGTTTAGCTTGAGTTTCCTAAACCGCTTTCTGTAACATCCACGGGAAGGCTTAGGGTGGTGCTATTCAACGTGAACCACATGTCATATAATATATAATGTGTATTTTTATAGTATTTTTTCTACTCCTGTACGGTAATCTGTCATTTATATGGTCAAGATCACAAACATCAGAACATCCATAATAAGTCTATACTCTATTCTTCATAACAGTACGGCACAGCCGTACTATAATGTACTCGTAGCTATAACGATACGGCTAGCAGTCACAGACTATTAAACCTAGATTTCGTGATTGCAAAAGAAGTTTTTAGTTTTTTTTTTAGACTCAAGCGAACATCATTTAAAAAAGAATGTAACCATGCAAGACACAAAATGTTGTCATATGTATTTATTTACATTTCCAGCAGCAATAATAGTACGTACGTACGCCGTACTGTTATGGCGAATAGAGTATAGACTTATTATGGATGTTCTTAAGTTTGTGTTCTTGTCTTGATCATATAAATGACAGATAAAAGTACAGGAGTAGAATTTTTTTAAATAAATCCTTAATAGACTTACCATACACATAACAACGAGCAACGTTACAAAGAACTTCATTATTTAAAAATAAACAAGAAGGTTCGATAGAAACCAACGGTAAACAACTAAATAACTGCAAGATGTGTAGTCTTTTATATATGTTTTTTCAAAGTACGTAAATCAAACGTGGTGAACAACAGTTATAATATTGTTATTTCCACAGCTGGATATAACAATGAAATACTGCAAGTTTGTTTACTTTTTATAAGAATCTTTATAGCACGACAGTTGCGTATAAAAAAACCGGCCAAGTGTGAGTCAAACTCACGCAATGAGGGTTCCGTACAATATGCTTCGTGAACACACACACAATCTGCAAAAATGTTTTATTCAATTGACTAGCGCCATCTAGTGGTGTTTTAGTGAACTATTTCCCTAGATGAACTTATTATTGTGAGTTTACCACTTAATTTTCAAATATTTTACAGGAAAAATAAATCTTATTATTTTTCCTGTAATCTTCAAGGAATGAACTATATTTTGTATTTTTTTCAAAATTTTCGGCCCTGTAGTTTCGGAGATCAGGGGGGGAATGGTCAATTTTTGTCTTCTTTCATGAATAAAATCAAAAGTATTGATTTTACCCGAACAAAAAAAATATTTTTGAGATCCACATAATGAGCCCTTTCATTTGATATATGACACAGTAAGGTTTGCAAAACTTTCTTTTAAAATTTTGTAATTGGGCCCCTCAAAATGACCCTTATTTCAAAAAAATCTTTATTTACTTTGCACATCCGTGTTTGGGTCATAGGATTACACTATCTTACCAAATTTCATCTAATTTGGTTCAGTAGATTCGGAGAAAATCGGCTGTGACAGACGGACGGACGGACAGACAGACGCTCGAGTGATCCTATAAGGGTTCCGTTTTTCAACTTTTGTACGGAACCCTAAAAATGATTTTATGACTTCTTAGTTGTACGGGTAAACCCGACATATTATACTTGTATTGAAAATCTGCCGTCTAAGCGCCTGCGCGCGCGCGTCACATAATTCGACATACTTTTAAAACAGTGCAATAAACACCTTCAAGACAATCACATCGTTTTTTGTACTCATACATACCTTTACATAATTTACGTTTCTTAGTGTTCGGGAAACATCCCCAACATTTAATACTTAGGTACTACGATTTTCATTTACATCAATTTAAATTAGAATAGGATCACTTCAAGTCTTCCCGTGGATGTCGTAGTAGGCGATTTAGGAAGCAAAAGCTTTACAACAAAAAGACCTCTCGAACCCGTCTGATGGTCAGTAAGTAATAAGTCAATCCTCGATGGCATGCCACTTGGGACATCCTGGACACATGGTCACCAGATTGTCCCAAGATCAGTGAGCCAAAAGAGGAACTTCAATTAGATTCCAAATAACAAAAAGGAATAAGCGTTTCATTGTGGTATAGAGCCACGCTACCGGCGAAATTCACTTTTGCTAGTAGCATGAATGGGGCGGCTCGTCCGGGGAAATACCACACTCTCACAGAAAATCGACGTATGAGTAGTAGCTATATCGTTGCTATGCTTCGTTCGGTGAGTGAGAAAGCCGGAGGCCCATCTCCTCTCCCCTCTGGGAGGGAAAAAATAAAGGCCGGCAAGGCTATTGGCTATTTGTGATGGAAGTCAAGGGGTACAGTTGAAGTTTGCTTTAGACAATTTTGCAAATTGATGTTAGTGGCTGGTAGCATGAATGGGCCGGCTCATCCGGGGAAATACCACACTCTCACAGAAAATCGACGTTTGAGTAGTAGCTTTACAGCTTCTATGCTTCGTTCGGTGAGTGAGAGCGCCGGAGGCCCATCCCCTATCCCCTCTGAGAGGGAAAAATAAAAGGCCGGCAAGGCTATTGGCTCACCCCTGGTGTCACAGTTGTCCATGGGCAGCGGTGGTCACTTACCATCAAGTGACCCGCTTGCTCGTTTGCCGTCCTATATCATAAAAAAACCGGCCAAGTGCGTGTCGGACCACGCGCAGTTTAGGGATCCGTAGTTGCGAATGACAACTTTCAGTTCACACTGTTCACACTCGCACCTCATAGACCCAAAAACATCTAACAATGAAAATTATATGAAATATTACATTTCGAGTACATTTTATAAGTTGGTTGCCTATAACTTTTTAGTTCGTTCTAAATACTCAGCTCTATGATAGTTTTCCTTTCAACTTCAGTATTTCACGTATCCATATATAACCGTTTAGCAGACGTACAACGTACCTCTTACAAAAATTGTCACTTTAAAACCAAATATTTCGAAAACGGGTCCCTAAATTGAAAAATGGCGTTCTCAACCTCACTATATTTTTCAAAGACATGTAACGATACCCAACACGATGGGTTTGTATAGAAAAAAAACCTCAGTCTCCGAGCAATCGTCGGGGCCCCACGCTACGTGAGGAACGCGACGATCTTCAGGGATCGTCGCGTTCCTCACGAAGGACTCGACGCCTTCATCTCTCGCTTGGCCAGCCAGCTGTACAAGAAGGCGGACACGTCGGCGCATGCCCATTTGCGAGGCATTGCGCCTCTGCACGCCCGCCCGCCCCACCGCCGCACTAAGCCATCACCGAGAGACGCCATCGTCGACGTCGCCGCTACCGCGGACGCGTCGGTCCACGCCCAGCGCCCAGTGATCTCCAGGACACTACAGGGTACACCGCAGGCCGCCACGGCCACCCCAAGGACCTGCCCATAGTAATGGGCAGCGAAGAAGCCACTGCAGAGGACGAAGTCCTGGGGCCCGATTCTCGTTTCTATAGAGATTTGTCGAATTCGATAAAAATGTCGAAGATTCGATGTCGAATGAAAAATATCATTATTGCTATTCTGGGGCTTAATAGACATGATATTTTCACATCTCTACTGAAAAACGTTCCGTATTGCTCGATTGTGCCAGATCATAATCGATAAAATGTCAATTTATTTTGAAATTATTTATTTCTGTAATTTATCGTATAAAATGGAAAAATATCTTTGTAAAAAGTATTTTTTTACGTTTGATAATAATATTTTATGGCTTTGTATTATTTTTCATGCTAATAAATGTAAATAATAATAAAAGTTTTCATACTTTTGATAGCGTGTGTGCATAAAACGAAACGCATCATCGCAAATATCGCAATTCGATATCTGAAACGCGCGCTTTCTGTTTTTGTCAAAACATCTTTCTTGTCCCTATTTAACTTAATTTATGAATTAAAAGTGTTACTGGATGTGTTTTCCTTGTAATTTGCGTATAGAAATGTTAACCTACGCGTCTACTGTGCCTATTTGTTGGACGGGGAACCATCTACACCTTGTTGGAAAAATTTAAATATCTTTTTTCACTCCGAAAATAGTCTGTGTCTGCTGGATAATTTGATACAAAGAACTTGAAAATGATGGAGTCCGTGACTAAAGGTAAAACATACGATGTTTTCTAATAGTAATAGGTATATCTATGTATAACTACGACTTACCAAACAAGTGTTTTAAATTTGTTTACTCACTTCGATCACCCATGGATCACATAGTGAAATTCTTCAAAAACTACAGCCTTACACATGCTTTAATAGCTAAATAAAGAGTTATTAGATTGTAGCTCAAATTTCCGTTCCCTTTTATCTTAAGTTTTGTCTCATTGTAATAAATAAACAAAGGTACCTACTTAATCAAGATAGTTTATAAATGAAAGAAGTAAAGTTGTATACTATCTTTATCATCATCAAGTATTTTTTAGTCCCTACTGCTGGAACACGACCCTCTTTGTACCACTTACCAGAGCAGTCAGATGATTTGGCTCTCTCCACGCTGGCCAGACGGGTTGAAAAGGTCTCTTTGATGTTTTGCTAAGTTTGTGTGTCATAAGTCACCTCTGTAGGAGGTGACTAACATCCACAGCAAGACTGAGTGGAGGAATAGGAATGCTACTTTGCTTGGATGTTGTATGCATAGATTTTTCTGTTTTAATGTTATTTAATTATGTAAAATACAATTTTTCATTAATTAGCATTATCTTTTTATTTTCAGTTTCTAGCAGTAAAGGTCTCAACATTACAATGAACATGAGAAAGATGACTTGGAAATAAAACAAAACAATCTGGAACACTTGGAAAATCATAAAAATCTTCAAATAATTGATACATATTGGAGCGTAGATCAATAAATAAACATTTAAATACCAATTAATGACATTTTATTTATGAAATTCCAACTTTTAACAATATCTGACCTAACAAGAAGTATTTTTAACCAACTTCTGAAAAGGAGGTTATCAATTCAACACATATGTATGTAATATATAGTCAGATTTATCCAGTTTTTGGATAGGTATGTTACTCTATACTATCTTCTTAACATTTGTGCCAAATTTCATAAGTGTTTAATATTTGTCTGTTTGTCCTCACATATCTCAAATAAGCAGTGCAATTGCCAAAATTCTTTTGAACTTGGCTTAAGTAAAGTAAAATAAGTTTATTACCATATAAACTGCATGCTGAATAATTACATTAAGTTTATATCATTAGAATCTAAAAGTAGGAATAAGACATGCCATTTGGTATTAACAAAATTTCTCACACTAGGCTAAGCCTGCTAAGTTGGTAGGTAGTCTAACTTTTAAGGAACAAAGTTTCATCAAAATCTGTTCATTCCTTTTGGAGATACCTAGAGTTAAGTGTCAATAAGTCACTAGGAAAATTGAAGTTTGTTCTTTATTATTTATAATAACTACTTGTAGGGATACATGTCAGTCTTTAATTCTTTATCAGCTTCTAAACATACATGGCAAATTTCATAGGTGTATATTGTATGTTTGATACGCATAGTTATCTCAGAAATCACAAGTCAGTTTGTAAGATTCTTGTTTTTGTTGGACTAGGTTTAATCCAACTTAGGGAACAGTGCAAGTTTCATCAAAATCGTTTTTGAGATAGAGAGTAAAGTGTGGTTATTGGGAAAAATTTGGTCTGTTAAATTTACAAGAAATACTTGTCTAAAAATAACCTAACTTCAATTTTGATGAAATTTGCTCTTTCCCTAAGTTGGGTTATAGTTATATTCCAACAAAAAAAATTAACAATCCTACTAATAGTTTCCGAAATATTCGCAGATAAACAAACATACATGCATACATACATGTTGAGAAGCTAATAATGACTAACATATACAAAACTCATGCAATTCTGACATATTACATACAAACGAGTCGAATTCATAACCTCTTTCTTTAAAGTCAGCTGAAAATAATTGTCAAAATATCGAAGTTATTGCATGAGACATGCCATGTCGAGTGCTGCCGACCACTCGATGCATATCGAGCGCTGGGAGTCGATAAATATCGACGGTGATATAGTGAGAATATCACAATTCGATATCCGCCATGTTTTTTCGATATATATCGACTTCGACATCATGTCGAGCGCGCGAGAATCGCCCCCCTGATCAGTCGCCTCACCATCTCAACAAAGAGGAGGTAGAGAGGGCCAATGAGCGAGAAAGTATCAGAGCTGAGTACTAAGTACAAACTAAAAAGTTATAGGCAATCAACTTATAAAATGTACTGGAAAATGTAAAATTTCATACAATTTTATTGTTTGATGTTTTTGGTCGTTAAACTGTTAGGTGTGAGTGTAAACAGTGTGAACTCAAAGTTGTCATTCGCAACTACGGAACTCTTTTCTATTGTTTTCATTACTTTTGTTATCATGAACACATCAGGACCATTGCGCTAAGGATTGTCCGCGCCGAAAATGCAATTTCGGTGGCTTTTATTAAAATCGATCTCAACGTATAACAAGTAAATTTAAACGAACTACCTACTTATGCACAGAGAGGTCCAGACGTGCTCTTACTTTCGCGATGTAGTGACATGAACAATCCTGCAGTTTTCGCGCAAGTACCTAAGTTCTTCTTAAAATCTAGGAGGGGATACAAAATTTCTAATTTCGGTGGGTTGTAATTTCGGTGGTAAGTTTATTGCCACCAATATTGCATATTATCACATATATAGCATCAATATTTAAATGCCTATGGATTAAGATGTGACTTTGGTGTAATATTAAGTAATCCGACTAACTTTGGAGGGCTTATATTATAAGTTGTAAACATTAGAAAAATTTATTGATTTTGAATTATCTTTAATTTTTAGGATGGGAAAACAATTGAAATTAAAATAAAAGAAGGCTAAAAGATTAAAAAGAAAATAATATAAGATGATCTATTACTGAAAAATTAAGAAGAAAAGATAGAGAAAGCTAAAGAAAGAAATAACTGGTCAAGAGTCGAACTTGCGCAATAAGGATCCAGTACAAAACGTATATTATTATAATGGATTGTTTTTCAATTGGTGTGGGACAACCTCCGTCTTGTGAGTTTTGTTTGTGTCATGTACTTTTTAACATATTAATTTGTTTGTCTTCTTGAGTGCTGAGGATCTTTGATCTAGATCTGTGCAAGTTTATCATAAGAATCTTTCGACTTTTGTGGTGTGCGGTGTTGTTTCGCTAAGATATGCAATTTCGGTGTCAAATTATCAATTTCGGAGGATTGGCAATTTCGGTGGCTATCATATTTTCAAAACTACTACAGTTATTTCATTCCCCTTAAATATTTAGAATACTAGTGTGTTCTGGAATAGTACAAGTTAACTTTTTCATCCGAAAACCTATAAAAAAAAAAATGCCACCGAAATTAGCAAAAATTTGAGCCTGCATGAAATGACCCAATGGATAAGTGAAAGAATTTTGAAAAATTAGCCAAGTGCGAGTCGAGCTCGCCCATAATGAAGGGTTCCGTAGAAGCCAACTTTTTCGCCAGCAAAGAAAATTGTTTTTCATAGTGCTTGTATGAATGACAAAGTTATTTTTGTGGTTTATGAAAAAGTGCTACACTTTTTAGTTTGTACTTAGTAATCAGGTCTCATAGTTTTCTTTTTAACTTCGTTACATATACTACTGCTGTAATTTTTTTCACGTATCCATATATAACGTTTAGCCACGTTTAGCCACGTTTAGCAGATAGTGGGGGGGGGGGGGAGGACATTCACCTCTAACAAAAAATTGCACTTAAAAACCAAATATTTCAGAAACGGATTAATAGAATTGCTCTCCCCGCTTTCCTTTCCTCTGTTCACAGTGTCACAGCCTTATGCAAAAAAATTCTTAAAGACGATGACCTCGCTATTGACCTGTTAGCAGAGGCAAAGGAAACTTGGTTAGCTCTTTGCCCCGAAGACAGCTTCCCAGTGGAAACACAACAACAAAAACTCTGGGACGCTCCTTTGGTACAGAGAACTGCTTCAGATTTGGCACAAAAATTTATAAATAGTGATATTAACCGCGCTCGGCTTCAAGCTGTATCCTCGAAGGAGTCCAGCCATTGGCTTCACACTATTCCATCTTACGCCATCGGAACACTACTGGATAATAATAGCTTTCGTACAGTTATTGGACTCCGTCTAGGAGCTCCCGTGTGCACGCCCCACACCTGCCCGTGCGGCATTGAAGTTGATAAATTTGGGCTCCACGGTCTGTGCTGTCATCTCAGCGCAGGCAGAATCCCACGCCATGGCTCTCTGAACGACATAATCAGAAGGGCCCTTGCCACCATCAATGTACCTTGTACCCTCGAACCTCGAGGTGTGGCGCGTGATGATGGCAAGAGGCCTGATGGTATGACGCTGATCCCATGGGAACGTGGTAGGGCTCTGGTGTGGGACGCTACTTGCGTCGACACACTAGCGCCTTCTCATCTCAGGGGATCAGTCACGAGAGCCGGGTCAGCTGCTGAAGGCGCTGAGTTTGCCAAACGGCGCAAGTATGCAACCTTAGCTGAGGATTATATATTTGTGCCGTTTGGCGTAGAAACGTTGGGACCATGGGGCCCTAGCGCAAGGGGCTTTTTTAAAGAGATTACTCCACGACTTATATCAGCTTCCGGTGATAAGAGGGCTGGCTGCTTTTTCGCCCAACGGATTAGCATAGCTATCCAACGGGGGAACGCAGCTAGTGTTCTTGCCACCATGCCAAACGGGCAGGAATTATTCTAAATTTATTGTGTTTTCGGTTTCTTTTTTTTTTTTATGTAAATATGTAAATAGTGTAATTATTTTAATTATGTATTGTATTGTATTAATAAAAGTATTTTTATAAATTGTGATAAAACAGTATTAATAGAGGAAAAAAATACTACCATTTGTACTTGTACTCGAGCTACCCCAAAAAATTTTGTTTTCCATCTTCGCCCGCGTGGTATGCAGCCTGTGTCCAAACAAACAAACTCACTTTCGCATTTATAATATTAGTTAGGATAAGGATAGTCAGAATCGTAGTAAGATGGGCGTTTCTTCAGTATCTGCTGGGCTGGGGGCAGCTTAAGGGGTAGTTTGGGTAGCTGTAGGCCGTGCAGCACTTGCCGCAGAGGCTGCTGAGACAATTTGGATTATGACTTCTTCCACGTATCAACGGTCAGCGGTCAACACGCCAGGCTGCAATACGGGGGTCCCGGGTTCGATCCCCGGTCAGGCGGTCAGGTCATGATGGAAAACGATCTTTTTCAGATTGACCTGGGTCTTGGATGTTTATCTATATAATTATACCTATGTTATAAAATATAGTATCGTTGAGTTAGTATCCTGCGACACAAGTTCACAACTTGCTGTGGGGCTAGCTCAATTTGTGTGATATGTCCCTATATATTTATTTATTTATAACACTAATGCAAAGCCTCGGCGCACATTTTACCTACTCCATGTGTCTTTGTCGATGACTTTCTATGAAAATAAAATCTTCTCAGACTGACAGTCGGACAGACGCACAAGCGAGTGCTCCTATAAAGGTTCCTATTTACCTATCAGGGTACGGAACCCTATCCTGATAGGTATTGCCGTGTGGTTCCCGGCAGAGTAGAATAGGACCACTCCAAGTCATCCCGTGGATGTCGTAAAAAGCGACTAAGGAAAAACAAGCTAAACAAAGCTTCTAAACATCAAAGAGACCTCTCCAACCCGTCTGGCCAGCGTGGAGAGTGTAGGCTAAATCCTCTGACTACTCAAGCTAATATATGGCTCTGGTAGTACAGAGAGGGTCGTGCTCCTGCAGTGGCGACTAGAAAGACCTGATGATGTATGGAACCCTAAGAAAACAGCAAATGTAGTTCAAAATTATTTTTATTATGAATAAAATTATAAGTATAATTAAAGTATAAATAATTTAAAAAGAAAACGACTCAAGGTTGAACGAAGATTAATTCGAGCATGTTACAGCGTTTACAGGATCATTTTCCGCGGTATCAGCACCATGAGTTACAAAACTGCCAATAGTTTACTACAACGAGCCATCGAATAGTTTACTATTGATCGATTGAATCGTTTACTATTCACGTATATATATATAAATAATAAATAAATATATAGGGACATAACACACAAATTGAGCTAGCCCCACAGTAAGTTGTAAACTTGTGTCGCAGGATACTAACTCAACGATACTATATTTTATAACATATACTTATATAGATAAACATCCAAGACCCAGGTCATTCTGGAAAAGATCGTTTTCCATCATGACCTGACCGGGGATCGAACCCGGGACCCCCGAGTCGCAGGCTGGCGTGTTGACCACTGCGCCACGGAGCTCGACAAGCAACCATATAAACACATGGTTACTATAATATGGTTGTTATAATCACAATATATATAATCATATACATGGTTAATAGTAAACTATTGTGTTTTTTATCAAAACTAAGTAACATGAGGCATAGACATTTTTAAAATACGTAACAACGGGTTACTTACATAAATAGCATATAAATAGTCAGCTACTGGCTGACTCCGGATGAGGTCGAAACATGTCGGCCAGTAGCTGACCACGTGAGTAACCCGTTGTTACTGTTAACTGCCTCCGTGGTCCAGTGGTTAAGGCTTTCGCCTTGTTGACCCGGGGGTCGTGGGTTCGATTCCCACGGGAAGCATACTTTGTTAAGTTGTTTCCAGTTTGGTTAGGACATTGCAGGCATGAATCACCTGATTGTCTGATAAAAAAGATGATTCCGTGCTTCGGAAGGCACGTTAAGCCGTTGGTCCCGGCTGCCATCTGGTAGTCGTTTAAGGAACCACGTCAGAGGCTGAGAGGCGGTTCCGAAGAACTCTGACACCAGGGTGTGCATGGTCGACTGACCGTGTCACCTACACGAACTGATGATGACTTATTTTAATAATGTCTATATCTCACTCGTAAGAAAACGAAGGTCGGTTTTGTAACTCATGGTGCTGATACCGCAGAAAATGGTAGACTGGTAGACAAAGTATAGTTATATAATAAGTATAAGTTAACTATGACGGTTATAAAAAACGTTACCGTATACAGCTACATTCGTAAATGAAATGTAAACTCATAGTTGATGCTTCTGTGATTTGATAAATTCTTCTTCTTCTGTTTTATATTATGGCTTCCACCGAAATTTCAGTGATTCTGCCAATGTCCAGTATAATGAGATACTAAGTATCGGTGTTGTACGGTAAAGTTTTTCCAAGTAGCTTCAAAGATGGCGTATGTTCTTTGACGCCTCGTGGCAGCTTGGGGCGGCAAATCTATACGAGTCCATTTATCAGTCCACTTTAACTATTTCACAAATTGTTCATGAGCACGAGCATTTATAACACCAAAATACACCAATTTCATATTATAAAGTCCACTAAAATCAATTTGCAAAATTGTCTAAGGCAAACTTCAACTGCCCCTTGACTTCCCACCACAAACTCCCTTTGATAAATTAATTCGTGTTATACAGTGCTGCCAACTAAGCGCTTTTCACGCCAGATCTAGCGTTTTTTTTCGCAAACCGCATTTTAGCGCCTAGTGCTAAATCTAGCGCCTTTGCGAATCGTGAAACTATATTACTGAAAACAGTGTGTAACATGATAAATTACTAACACATTACTAAATAAAATTACTTGTTTTTGTTATCTCTTTAAATCTTAAGTTATTGTTATTTAATGCTAAAACAAAGTCTTATTTCATTGTTTTTTTTATTTTTATATCATTATATGAACCTTTGTTTCAGTTCATATTATCATAAACTATATTTTTAAATCTTATAAGCAGCAAATCATAAAATCATTGGTAGTTGATGCGAAATATAACGCTTTTTTCTAAAAGCCAGGTTAGCGCCTACTAGCGCCTTTTCTGCCAGCGCGTTTTCGCTAAAACTAGTTGGCAGCACTGCGTGTATAGAACATTATTAAGTGCTTTCATTCATCTTGCTCCGGAGAAAACTCCGGGAATCTTCACTTCCTTCTGGGCGGCGGAGGCGGTCTGGGAGACCGTATTGGTAGCGTTCTGGACTTCACTTTCGACGAATTTTGACGATGACCCAGCAGCAGAACCGCTACCGAGTTCGCTCAATGTTTTCTGAACGGCTGCGGAAAAAAGAAATGTAAATATTTTATCTATAACTATTCTAACAGGTATAGGTAGGTACCTATATATGGCTCTGGTAAAACAGAGGAGGTCGTGCTCCTGCAGTGGAGACTGGAAAAGTCTGATGATGAATACTATGTAGTGATGGATGATAGTGCGTGTATTCCCGTTGGCCCCATGATTTTCGTCCCATTATGAGATCAAAGGGTAAGTTAAAAAAATCCTTTCCCGTTGACCACATTGTATGGGGCCAAAGGTAAGTTACAATTTTACGTGTCGTTGTCCACTTTATTTTTTTTTACACGGAAGGTTGTCGTCTGAACTAGCTGCGAGGTAAGGGGCACCCTAGGGTCGCGGTATGTTGGCGGGTGCTCGGCAAAGACTTCTAAATAAACCTAGTAGCAGCTGCCGCAAAAAGTTGGCTTCTCCAAAGGCTTTGCCATTGTTTCTCAGCTCGGCCCTTCAGACTGTGCATGCAAATCGCGGCCCTTCAGACGGCCCATCAGTCATATGAGTGTTTGCTATCTCTCCAAGCCTTGCGCTCACAGACAACGCCAAAAGACGATGTCAACTCACAAATTTTTTAGTTGTAAAATGAAATATTTACCTTTTTGCTTTGAACAATATTAATGGTCATACCATTATAGTGTTCAAAGCTAATTTAAATTTTTAATTCATCCACCACATTTAGGATACATAACTAATATCTAGTTTTTTAAATTATCTAAAATTGTAAGTTGACGTCGCTTGGAGAAAATGCGCTGTGCAAATTGTGGCCGCTTCTTCTGAACTCGCTTTGGAAGCGGCGTTAAATTTTGCCATAAGTAAAACTTACACCAACAATATTTCAGTTGTAAAATGAAATATTGATGACAATTAACTAATACTTAAGTGTTCTAAGCTGAGGTTCTTCAAACTACCTATATATTGAATAAACTTTTTGAATTAAATTAGAAATCAAAGACCACGGTAGGTACTGTAGCTGGGAAGTTACATTGGATATTTAAACGTTTTTGATGTTTTCCAAAAGAAACTATTGTCTATGCTTCTTTATGAAGAAATGGTTGTTCTGACACAGAAGTTGTCTTACGTACCTCATCATACGAGGACACAGAGGGGAATGAAAAACTAATTGAAAAGTAAATAAAATATAGCATAGATTCAGTGTTATTCTTTTTAGCACGAAGCCCTACGTTACAGTACAGTCCTACGGGTGTTCTTGGACCCAGTGGCGTAGCTAGCAAGCGTGGGTGCCTAGTGTCACCCGGGGCGGTCGATGTGACGACATCCCAGAGTCGATACACTAACTATCACGCAGACAAACATCTGTTACCCCTCGAAGGTTAAAAAACAAAACCAACTTACGATCAGCGGGAGAGCCTTGGCTAAGTGAGACCTGAAATAAAAAAATATGGTTTTGATAAAATTGGCGTTACGATTCGTCGACTCTGAGCCTAAGCTTTGCCTAAGCCTAGGCTTTGTCTAACCCGTTATGGTTAAAACAACAAATACCTAGTAAAAACAGAATAAAATAAATATTTAAGAGGGGCTCCCAAACAACTAACGTGTTTTTAATACTTGTTATTATAAATGTGTTTGACGTAATGACACTTATTAATAGTCCATTTCGGACACTGTTATAGATGTTTTATGTGTGAGTAGATAAAAAACTAAAAAACACGCTTTTAGCACACCACGCTAGTCATGTATTGTCATCAGAACTCAGAGCGTGTGCAAAATTTCATCCTAATCGAAGACCGGGAAGTGATTCCAAGATTTCCTTACATACATAGTTAGTTACAAGTGAAGGTAATAAAAGCGTGTTAAAATAAATAATTTAATCAAAATAAAATAAATATTTGAGGGCCCCCATACAACAATCATTTTTTTTTTGCTATTTTGCTCGATAGTCTAATGTTGTATAGATAATGTAGCGAACAAGGGAACCCTTCGTGCGCGACTCGCACTTGGCCTATTAAATAAAGTTTGTCAATAGACCCAGAGGAGCATAAAATAACTATATGTAAGTAAGTATTATATATACATATACTAGCTGACCCGGCGAACTTCGTACCGCCTAACCGTCAATGAATATCGAGTTTTCATTGTTTTTAAGATGTATTCTGCTATTCGTGGCGGAGACAAATCCAACGAATCAATAACCATGAAAATTGGTTCAGCAGATCTCGAGTTATAAGTGTTGTAACAAACCCGTCTTTGTTTTATATATAGATATATAGATATATAGATATAGAAGATATAGAAGAAGAAGAAGATAGAAGATAAAGAACACTCTACAGAAAGTCCTGCTTTGAATCGTGCCAAAATAGTTTTAAAATGCTTAAAGTATATACAGCTTTTAAATTTAACCTCGACATTCTCATAAAGGGGTGACTATGTAAAGCCTTAAAAAAACAGTGGGTTTAAAGCTGAGAACTGAAAAAAAATCGGCCAAGTGGTCGCATGGGTTCCGTACCATTATCTATATACAACATTAGACTATCGTCCAAATATTCTCCTTTAATATTTGTTGTTAGTGGCAACAGAAATACATTCCCTAAAAATTTCTACTGTCTAGCTATGACGGTTTATGAGATACAGCCTGGTGAGAAACAGACAGACGGACATTGAAGTCTCGCGAATAGGGTCCTGTTTTTACCCTTTCGGTAAGGAACCCTAAAAATCGACATTTTCGTACAAAATGTTCGGCCGGCCCGCTAATTTGTATGAAAATATTAATTTTTGAGCTATGTAATTATTTAACATGAGTACTTACCAAACACATAACAACGAACAACAAGCCAAAGAACTTCATAATTATTTTTTTAATAATTAAGACTAAAAGAATCAATCGAAACTGATAAGATACGACACCAATAGTAAGATGAATTAAAATGTACAATTCGAACTTTCTTTTGGTCTTTTATATGAATTCCCAAACCATGTCAACGAAGATGACTCAAAAAATATATATGTTATTTATTTTCACAGTTGGCTTATCAATAACAAAATGTTAATTTATTTATTTGATTAATAGTCATATTTTATGTATTTCATAAACAATTACACATTGTATTGAAATAACAAATTAACTTGTACGACCTTATCTTCTTATATCATTTACCTAATATTAAATATTAGCTTTTGCCCGCGACTTCGTTCGCGTGGAGTTTGGTTATTTGTCTTTGTCTGTCACCCTTTTCCACTTTTAGGGTTAGAATTCTAAAACAGCCCGATGTTTACTTATTTATCAACTGGAGTATTCCCGTGAAGTTTCGAATAAAATAGTTTAATGTTGTTTTCCCATGAAACTTTCAAGCTCTTTTTTACCCGTTAGGGGTTGAATTTCCAAAAATCCTAGGACACATAACTGTTTATTTCTAATCGTTAACCTAAAAACAAAGTTTCAGGCACTTAGGGGCGAATTGTCAAAAATCCTTCCTTTTCAGTTGTCTACGTCATTACAACTACCTGTGTGCCAAATTTCAACGAAATCCGTTCAGTAGTTTCGGCTGTGTGTTGATAGATTGATAGATGAGTCAGTCAGGTTTACCTACATACATAATATCACGTCTTTTTCCCTTGCGGGGTAGACAGAGCCTAGGTCTGTAAAACCTTGACGCCACGTTTAGCATGCTGGTGGGCTTGTAGGTGAGAACGGAATCAAAACAGTGATGGGTTGCTAGCCGCATCGCCTATAGACATGACTCCTGATGCCCATTCCCTCGATCGGCTTTTACGATCTGCGCGGGAAGAGAAGCAGCGGGTACATTCTACGTTTTTTCTTATCTCCCAGACCAGCATGGAAGCAGTCAGGTTTGCCTTTTATATAATATACTAGCTGTTACCCGCGGCTTCGCCCGCGTGATAATAAAAATGTTTATTTACTTTTATGAGTACGTTTTTTTTTCCCGCATATGGTAACATTTTCTCCGCCCGCCTCCATAAAACTATCTCCAGTCACACGTCAGGCGCGCTTGCGTTAAATCCTTTTGTGTACCGTTCCCGCCAAAACTCATCTTTCTATGGAAACCTACTTAAGGGAAGTACTCCTCGCATTTAAGGAAATCTTTAAGTTAAAAGAAGAAGTATTGATACAAGTAAAAGGTTTTTTGTCAAGGAAAATCTTGATTTACTAAGCGACTAAAATCAAACAACATTTTTACATTGCTTATTGTATTTAGTGTATAAAACACTGTTCAAGTAATGGTTTTTTTTTTTTTTTTTTTTTACTTTAGCCATTAAATGAACGGCGTTCAGGTAATGGTGAAAAGTAGAATATTCAAAATAATCATTATAATTTTCCTAGTGGTTAAAGGTGAATATTATATCATTAAACACGATCCAAGTTTATTTAACTAACTAAAAACCAGAAGTTGAACGGGTATTCCTTTGCACTCATTACCAGATTTTTTGGTTTAATAAAGAATGGAATCTGAGGTGTTCATCTTTAGGATATATCACCAAAAGTTGAACCAAAAAATATCCTTAGCATTATGTTCGTTCAACTTTTAGTGTTGTGTCCTAAAGGTGAACTAATGTTTAACATAAGTATGATAGTTTGTCTGTCTGTCTTTTTGTTTGCAAGTATTTAGTAAATTTGTTATTATAGTACTTGACTGCTAAACCAGTTGATCATTTTAAACAAACTTAGCGTTCATGGTGCAGGTATTTGTATTAACTAGGCTTAAAAGTAGGCTAAAAACATAATCCTAGTCCTAATCCTTTTAAGTTATGAGTAGAGATAAAATGATACAAGATCCTTACTTCCTATGTATGAACAAAGATGTCGTTTATTACAGATGTTGTCTACACAACGATTTTATACTTCCTAATTATTTTAATATTTATAAATGAAAGTACTTGTCTTTATTTTGTACTAGCTGTTACCCGCGGCTTCGCCCGCGTAATATATAGCCTATGTCCTTCTCGGTACTCTAACCTATGTGTATGCAAAATTTCATGATGATCGGTTCAGTAGATATGGCGTGAAAGCGTAACAAACAAACAAACAAACAAATAAACAAACAAACAAACTCACTTTCACATTTATAATATTAGTTGGGATTATTCATGTAAAATAAATACCCTTATAATTTTTTAAATTAGCTTCCTGACGTCTGTTTAAATCGTCTCAAAATGTTAGTTCAACTATTGGGTATAAAACGTTCATAATTAGGGTTCAGTGTTCAACTATAGGAGGAAAACCTAATAATTTGTATAAATTGTTATTTTATACAAAACGTGGTACTCGTAGGTCAATTGTTTTATTTTTAAAATAATCTTATAGTATTCAGGCGTCAAAAACAAACATAAAATATGATTCTACTATTAAGATAATTTAATTACAGGTATTCAAAGTTGGCGATTCAGCTTAATCGTTCAGCTTTTGGTTCCACTACCCTATTAGTTAAGATAGGTGCATGGTCGACTGACCGTGTCACCTACACGAAATGATGATGATGAGTTAAGATAGGTATACATGATATACTTACTAACCCGTTTTTATCCTTTGGATACTGAACCCTAAAACTAAAACCCGACATCTAATATTTATGGGCTTATTTGGGTCGTTCTTCAGGACACGTTTTTCATGCGGCTTTACTTAAAAATTGTTGAAATCGAAAAGTCTGCATGCTACTTTTTTCGGGCAAATCTTTCATCTTCCCTTATCTGGGTCATGGATTATTATTTAATTATCTTTATGTTTAATCATCAACATCAACAGGTCTTTGTTAGTCTTCACTATAGGAGCACGACTCTCTCTGTACTACCAGAGCCTGTGACCAGAGCCATATGTTTTGACAAGCTCCGTGGCGCAGCGGTCAACACGCCGGCCTGTGACACGGATGGTCCCGGGTTCAATCCCCGGTCAGGTCATGATGGAAAATGATCTTTTTCAGAATGACCTATTTCTTGGATATTTATCTATATAAGTATATATTATAAAATATAGTATCGTTGAGTTGGTATCCTGCTACACAAGTTCACAACTTACTGTGGGGCTAGCTCAATTTGTGTGGTATGTCCCTATATATTTATTTATTTATATGTTAGCCAGGGCAGTCAGAGGATTTGGCCTACACTCTCCACGCTGGCCAGACGGGTTGGAGAGGTCTCTTTGATGTTTATAGCTTTGTTTAGCTTTTGTTTCCTTAGTCGACTTCTACGACATCCACGGAGAGACTTGGAGTGGCCCTATTCTACTCTGCCGGGAACCACACGTTAATATTATAAAAAATAAATAATATATTATATATGTAATATTTGTCATTTCAGGAAATGACAAATAAATAATAATAACTTGCTTGGTGTTAAATAGTCTAAATTAAACAATGATTTAATAAGTTTATTCTGAGCAATTTGTATTATTTTTAAGTTGGTTTTGGCTGCGTTGCCCCAGACTTCAATTAGGTAATCTATGTGTGGCTTTACAAGGGTGTTATATATAGTGTATCTAATTTGGAGAGGTATAAATTTAGAAATACTCTTTACTAAGCCTGATAGTGATACCAGTTTAGATTTGATATTTTCTATATGAGGTTTCCAAGTTAGGTGCCTATGGTTGAAAAGAACGTATTAAACTCTTCACAAATCTCTTTTTCATCGGTGGTAATATTTCCTTCTTTAGTCTGGAGCTTACTAGGTACAGATGCGTTGCTTATTTTATTCTGTGTGAGAGAGAGAGTATCTAAGAGGGCTATAGCTCAACGGGTCAAAGAGCACATAACCGCAGTTAAAAACAGGGATATTGTGAAGTCTGCCATAGCGGAGCATCTATCACAAGCAGAGACCAATCACTGGATCGAGCTACACCAGCCAAAAGTACTTGCAACTGAACGCCATTTTATACCCCGGCTAGTTAGGGAAGCGATTGAAATTTAGAAGCATCCCAATTTCAATCGGGAAGACGGTTTCAAGCTTTCGGGTACATGGAATCCCGTGATTGAGTTGTGTAAAAAGTGTACGCGCGCATCAGTGGACAATTCCCGAATGGACACCGTCAGTGTTGTGTGTAATAAAAGACAAAGAAAGAGGGTAGCCCGATACGGTTTCCCTTGACAGCTCAACATCCACCACCGCAGTCTCTTCAGTTAGACTGTGAAAATGGCAGCTGCAATGTTGTCGAAATATCAGACAGAACTCAAAAATAATCGTGGTAAGTCCCGTAGTGAACATAATAGTGATTGTGACCGCGAAAGCTTAAAATCATATATTAATCAGGGTCCACATTTTTGCTGGTTTTTTCTTACATTCTCCAAATACTTTATATTATTAATTTTTCTTCGTTTCTTGGATAGTTTCTGCCACTTCATTTTTCTTCTTATTAAATGCTTCAGATAATTATTCATCTTTGGGGTTTAATTTGTGATCATGGTTTAGTATATTTCTTGAGTTTATTTCATTTAAAATCTGTTTATTTATCCGATCTTGTCTGGGGGGGTTAGATATTTTTACTTTTGATATTTAATTGGTATTAATACATTTTGTTAGTTTTTGTTCCAGTACTGTATATTCAAAATCAGTATTTGTTGAAGCATTTTCCGAAAATGTTTTATACAATCCTTCGTAATCAATCGCATCATACTTTACTTTTTTCCGGGGTTCTGTTTGAAACTGTTTAATTTCACAGTAAATTTGCTTGTGATCGGACATCGAGGATTCAATTATGCAAAGGTGGATATTGTTTTTTTTTTCAAATTGGTACATACATGGTCTGGTATAGTCTTTTTATCACCTTCATGGCGTGTACAATGACTTTTGGCTATTCTATTAATAATTTTGTATCCATTTTCCATAACACAGTGCTTGTATTTAGTCATTGGTGACTTTGTGCTCAATAAATTAAAGTTAAGATCTCCCAGTATTAGTGCTCTGTTCCTTTTATTAAAAAAAGTGGTGTATGTTTCTAAAAAAGTATTAGTATTTTTCTCAACAGGCTGTCTGTATATAGCTCCAATGTCTAGCGAATATTTATTGATATGGATCCAAAGAAAGTGGTTATCATCAATAGTAAGTTTTTCTACGAGACTATGTTTTAGATTGTCACTAGCAAAGATAGACACACCACCACCCCTACTTGGTCTATAGTTATAATAGTGGGTATAGCCAGGTAACTGTAATCTTTTTGCATCATCTTCTGACTTGATCCAGGTTTCAGTCAGAATTATTATTTCAATGTGAGCTTGGAATGATTGAATGATTAACCTTAAACCTGGTTCGTCACTAACCTAAATTGAGGAGCAGTTTGGGGGGCAGTTTAGGGGGCAGTTTGAGGGGTAGGTTGGGTAGCTGTAGGCTGTACAACACTTGTCGCAGAGGCTGCTGAGACAATTTGGATGACTTCTTCCGCGTATGAACTTAAATATGTACAATGCTAATGCAAAGTCTCGGCGCACATTTAACTCCACGTGACTTGATAAGTCGACAAGTTCCTATAAAAATAAATCTTGTCAGATAGACAGTTGGACAGACGCACAACCGTGGTCCAGTGGTTAAGGCGTTTGCTTTGATGACCCGGGGGTCGTGGGTTCGATTCCCACGGGAAGCATACTTTGATAAGTTGTTTCCAGTTTGGTTAGGACATTGCAGGCATGAATCACCTGATTGTCTGATAAGAATGATGATTCCGTGCTTCGGAAGGCACGCTAAGCCGGTGGTCCCGGCTGCCATCTGGTAGTCGTTAAAGGAACCACGTCAGAGGCCGAGAGGCGGATCCGCAGAACTCTGACACCAGGGTGTGCATGGTCGACTGACCGTGTCACCTACACGAAATGATGATGATGACAACCAAGTGCCTTCAGAAAGGGTAAAAAGTTTCCTTTTTACCTTTCAGGGTACGGAACCCTAAGAAAACAGCAAATGTAATTCAAAATTATGTTTATTATAAATAAAATTATACCTACCTATAATAAAAGTATAAATAATTTAAAAAGAAACAAGGGCGAATGTAAACGAATTCGACCCTGAGTTTACAGGAACATTTTCTGCGGTCATTTCTGATAATTGATAAATTAATTCTTGTTATACAGTGCTGCAAACTAAGCGATTTTAACGCCAGATCTAGCGTTTTTTTTCGCAAACCACATTTTAGCACCTGGTGCTAAATCTAGCGCTTTAGCGAATCGTGAAACTATATTACTGAAAACAGTGTGTAACATGATGAATTACTAACACATTACTAAATAAAATTACTTGTTTTTGTTATCTCATTAAATCTTAAGTTATTGTTATTTGATGCTAAAACAAAGTCTTATTTCATTGTTATTTTATTTTTATATGAACCTTTGTTTCAGTTCATATTATCATAAACTATATTTTTAAATCTTTTAAGCAGCAAATCATAAAATCATTGGTAGTTGATGCGAAATATAACGCTTTTTTCTAAAAGCCATGTTAGCGCCTACTAGCGCTTTTTTATAGCGCTGCCAGCGCGTTTTCGCTAAAACTAGTTTGCAGCACTGCGTGTATAGAACATTATTAAGTGCTTTCATTCATCTTCCTCCGGAGAAAACTCCGGGAATCTTCACTTCCTTCTGGGCGGCGGAGGCGGTCTTGGAGACCGTATTGGTAGCGCTCTGGACGGCACTTTCGACGAATTTTGACGATGACCCAGCAGCAGAACCGCTACCGAGTTCTTCCAAAGTTTTCTGAACGGCTGCGGAAAAAGAAATGTAAATATTCTATAACTAATAACTATTCTAACAGGTATACCTATAAGTATATATATGGCTCTGGTAAAACAGAGACGGTCGTGCTCCTGCAGTGGAGACTGGAAAAGACTGATGATGAATACTATGTAGTGATGGATGATAGTGATGACGTCTTAACTAGCTGCGAGGTAACCCCTTACCTCGCAGCTAGTATTATATTTTTTTATGATTAAAATTATATAATTAAAGTATAAATAATTTAAAAAGAAAACGACTCAAGGGTGAATGTAAACGAATTCGAGCCTGAGTTTACAAGAACATTTTCTGCGGCAGCTGCTACTAGGTTTATTTATTCAGTGTTATTCTTTTTAGCACGAAGCCCTACGTTACAGTACAGTCCTACGGTTGTTCTTGGACCCAGTGGCGTAGCTAGCAAGCGTGGGTGCCTAGTGTCACCCGGGGCGGTCGATGTGACGACATCCCAGAGTCGATACACTAACTATCACGCAGACAAACATCTGTTACCCCTCGAAGGTTAAAAAACAAAACCAACTTACGATCAGCGGGAGAGCCTTGGCTAAGTGAGACCTGAAATAAAAAAATATGGTTTTGATAAAGTTGCGTTACGATTCGTCTGACTCTGAGCCTAAGCTTTGCGTAAGCCTAGGCTTTGTCTAACCCGTTATGGTTAAAACAACAAATACCTACTCGTAGTAAAAACAGAATAAAATAAATATTTAAGAGGGGCTCCCAAACAACTAACATGTTTTTAATACTTGTTATTATAAATGTGTTTGACGTAATGACACTTATTAATAGTCAATTTCTGACACCGTCATAGATGTTTTATGTGTGAGCAGATAAAAAACTAAAAAACACGCACAAGCTAGTCATGTATTGTCATCAGACCCAGGTCAAACTGAAAAATATCATTTTTCATCTTGACCTGACCCGGGATCGAACTCGGGACCGCTGCGCCACGGAGCTCGTCGAAGCAACAGAAATACATAATTGCTAAAAATTTCAACTGACTCGCTATGACGGTTTATGAGATACAGCCTGGTGAAAGATAGACAGACGGACATTGAAAACGGGACCCTATTCCTTTTGTTTTTACCCTTTTGGTAAGGAACCCTAAAAATCGACATTTTCGTACAAAATGTTCGGCCGGCCCGCTAATTTGTATAAAAATATTAATTTTTGAGCTATGTAATTATTTAACATGAGTACTTACCAAACACATAACAACGAACAACAAACCAAAGAACTTCATAATTATTTTTTTAATAATTAAGACTACAAGAATCAATCGAAACTGATAAGATACGACACAAATAGTAAGATGAATTAAAATGTACAATTCGAACTTTCTTTTGGTCTTTTATATGAATTCCCAAACCATGTCAACGAAGATGACTCAAAAAATATATATGTTATTTATTTTCACAGCTGGCTTTATCAATAACAAAATGTTAATAATTTATTTATTTGATTAATAGTCATATTTTATGTATTTCATAAACAATTACACATTGTATTGAAATAACAAATTAACTTATACGACCTTATTTTCTTATATCATTTACCATATATTAAATAGAAATAAATAATTATTTAGTATTAATTATTTAACATCAATGTCAATTCAAAACTACACATCGCTCTAGGCACTATTCAAGAAATCATCCACATTTTCCCAGAAGGTATAACTATTTTGTTTTTCAAGTTATCGAGTATAAAAATATATAAATAAATAAATAAATATATAGGGACAAATCACACAGATTGAGCTAGCCCCAAAGTAAGTTTGAGACTTGTGTTATGGGATACCAACTCAACGATACTAAATTTTATAATATATACTTATATAGATAAACATCCAAGACCCAGGTCAATATGAAAAAGATCTTTTTCCATAGTGACCTGACCGGGGATCGAACCCGGGACCCCCGTGTCGCAGGCTAGCATGTCGAAACATAGAAGTAGTGGACGTCGTTAATTGAAAGCGATCCAACCCACACCTCGGGCAAAAATGTGTTAGGTATGGCAAACTACTATAAGTCAATACTACCATACCGCAAAAACAGCCAATCTTAAAAAAATTGTGACATATTTTTTTTATTTCCTTCGAACCAACCCACACATATGCCACGTCTATATTACTTTCCTGTGTTATGAGCCAAGCTGTATGGATCGTTATCGAGGAAACTATATTTAAAATGCGCTGTGCAGTTTGTTGCCGCTTCTTCTGCACTCCGCTTTGGAAGCGGCCTAAACTTAGCCATAAGTAATTATTGACGACAACAAAATTTTTTTGTTGTAAAAATTGTTAACACAAATATGACAATTAATAAGTGTTCAAAGAAACCTATATTAAATAAACGATTGAATCTTGAATCTAAAGAAACAATGCACTGAATACAGCAACGAAAACGATCCAAACCACTAGGTGCGGGTACGAGTTCTAAATTAAAATTTTACCGGCAATCTATACAATTCGGCATTACATACAATGCCTAGGCTATGTATAGAATGCCTAAAACGTCCAAGCAATGTATGAAATATTATCTATGGCAGTTTAACAATAACATTTTTATTATGTCTTGTTTAGAGACCAAAAGTAAAAAAAAAAATTGTTGTATATTGGTACCATAGGAATAGTTGTTCATTTTAGCGGTTTGGGTCACCCAGTGGTTAAGTCGAAGGTCAATTTACACGTTGTATAGGTCTGTCCAGTTGTCTCGACAAATGGTACCAGTACTCATAAGGAAAAAAAAATTGTACGAGTGACCGATACGAGTGAACTACAAGTGAACTTAAACAACAACACTACAGTTGTAACAGTTGTACGAGTAACTCGTACAAAGAGTAAAGACTGCTGGTTGAAGTCCTGCCCGCGTGGAATTTTTTTCCCCATATCTTATTGCTTAAGGCATTACAGGATACTAAACGAGACACAATAGAAGTTTAATTGTTATAACGTATGTGTTAGCGACGCGCTCACCTCAGTTGTATATATTTAGGCATAAGTTGGCTGTTTGTAAATATTTCTATGATTTTGTGAATTATCCTAATATAGATGTTTATTTTGAAAAAAATAGGAGTGTGGCATTCATGTTTAATTTGTCAATAGTCACTTTAAAAAGTTATGTTATGTTATCTGTGGCGGCGACGCCCGCTCCCGCCAGTGTTTTTACTGGCCTGGCCTCCTACAGTATGGTTTGTGATATACCTAATGTTTTCAGTGCTCTGAAAATTGTTTTTATAACCTATTTTTGTTACTATTGGCGGGAACCTCTCATTGGCTTCCTATTTCTAATAATCTAAATAGGTACTACTGTTATTTATAAGCTGTTGGTTCTCCTAAATAAATAATAAAAAAAAATAACTGCTATAGCCGTTTACTGTCCTGTAATGTGTTAACTACCCCTTGATTGCCCAAGCACTGATTAGTGCTCTATGAAGTGGGCGAATTTGAAAAGTTTGAGTAGTAGCTTTACCGCTGCTATGCTTCGTTCGGTGAGTGAGAGAGCCGGAGGCCCATCTCCCTCTCCCCTCTGGGGAGGGGAAAATAAAAGGCCGGCAACGCTCCTGTGACACCCCTGGTGTTGCAGTTGTCCATGGGCAGCGGTGATCACTTACCATTAGGTGAACCGCTTGCTCGTTTGCCGTCCTGACTTTTAAAAAAATTAAAAAATGTTTACTATAAAATATTATGAAAGAAGGTATACAAATACAAATTTCGAATATCCCGCAAATACGAAATTTTCAAATTTTCTCCTCTTTTCCGCAAGTTGAAAGTTTATATGAGTACTAGCTGTTACACGCGGCTTCACCCGCGTTTATAGCCTATGTCCTTCTCAGTACCCTAACCTATGTGTATGCCAAATTTCATGATGGTCGGTTTAGTAGATACGGCAGGAAAGCGTAACAAACAAACAAATAAACAAACTCACTTTCGCATTTATAATATTAGTTAGGATAACAAAAAAACATTTTGAATGCATAAAAATACCTTTATAATATAATCAAGTACTTTTATTAATAACAGTCAGAATCGTAGTAATATGGGCGTGTCTTCGGTATCTGCTGGGAGGCGGACTCGGGGGCAACTTGGGGGGCATTTTGAGGGGCAGCTTGGGGAGCAGTTTGGGGAGCGGCTTGGGGAGCAGCTTGGGTAGCTGTAGGCTGTGCAGAACTTGGCACAGACGCAGCTGGGGACGAGTTGCAGTTAATGCACGCAGAGTTGCTGGTATGTATGACTCATAGTTGGCAAATAAATGTTTGAATCTTTGTATGCCTTGATTTTTAGGGTTCCGTAGTAAACAAGGAACCCTTATAGTTTCGCCATGTCTGTCTGTCTGTCCGTCCGCGGTTGAAAAAATTTTTTTTAGGGTGTCTCCCATACAATTAATGAGGGAGTATATAATTTTTTTTTCTCTAATTACCCATCGCGTGGGGTATCGTTAAATAGGTCTTTCAAAAATATTGTAAGGTTGAGAACACCATTTTTAGGGTTCCGTAGTAAACTAGGAACCCTTATAGTTTCGCCATGTCTGTCTGTCTGTCTGTCCGTCCGCGGTTTTACTCAGAGACTATGAGTACTAGAGAGCTGAAATTTGGTATGGGTATGTATATTAATCATGTCAAAAAAGTGGTAGAAGAAAATGCTGAAAAAAAATTTTTTTTAGGGTGTCTCCCATACAAGTAATGAGGGAGTAATATTTTTTTTTCTATATAAACCCATCGTGTTGGGTATCGTTAGATAGGTTTTAAAAAATATTATGAGGTTGATAACACCATTTTTCGATTTCGGGATCCGTTTCCGAAATACTTGGTTTTAAAGTGCAAAATTTTTTTAGAGGTAAGTGTCCCCCCCCTCTATCTACTAAACGGTTATATATGGATACGTGAAAAAAATTACAGCAGTAGTATATATACTGAAGTTGAAAGGAAAACTATCAGAGCTGAGTACCAAGTACAAACTAAAAAGTTATAGGCAACCAACTTATAAAATGTAATCAAAAATTTAAAATTTCATACTATTTTATTGTTACATGTTTTTGGTCGTTAAACTGTGAGGTGCGAGTGTAAACAGTGTGAAGTCAAAGTTGTCATTCGCAACTACGGAACCCTACACTGCGCGTGGCCCGACACGCACTTGGCCGGTTTTTTTGATTTAGGGATCCGTTTCCGAAATATTTGGTTTTAAAGTGCGAATTTTTGTTAGAGGTACCTAAGTGTCCCCCCCCTCTATCTGCGAAACGGTTTTATATAGATACGTGAAAAAAAAATACAGCAGTAGTATATACTGAAGTTTAAAGGAAAACTATCAGAGCTGAGTACGTAGTAAGAACAAACTAAAAAGTTATAGGCAACCAACTTATAAACTGTAAAATTTCATACTATTTTCATTGTTAGATGTTTTTGGTCGTTAAACTGTAAGGTGTGAATAGTGTGAACTCAAAGTTGTCATTCGCAACTACGGAACCCTACACTGCGCGTGGCCCGACACGCACTTGGCCGGTTTTTTAAAACAACGCAACGGATTTTGATGCTTTGATGGTTTTTAATATATTTAATAGATAGAGTGATTCAAGATAATGTTCTTTTTTTTTTAAAGATAAGGTTTCTCAGAATTTCAATGTAGTATGTACTAGTTGTGTTAGAGCCACACTGCCGGCAAAATTCACTTTTGCTAGTAGCATGTTGTATTGGTCGGCTCGCTCGGAGGAGTACCACACTCTCACAGAAAATCGACGTTGAATATCTTTACCGCTTCTATGCGTCGTTCGGTGAGTGAGAGAGACAGAGGCCTATCTTCCCTTCCCCACTGGGGAGGGAAAAATCAAGGCCGGCAACGCTCTTGTAACACCCCTGGTGTTGCAGTTGTCCATGGGCAGTGGTGGTCACTTACCATCAGGTGACCCGCTTGCTCGTTTGCCGTCCTATGACATAAAAATAATACTACGCAGAGGAACATATAAATAAATAAATAATATATAAATATACACGGACAAATCACACAGATTGAGCTAGCCCCAAAGTAAGTTCTTAGTAAGACTTGTGTTATGGGATACTAACTCAACGATACTATATCTTATAACAAATACGTATATAGATAAACATCCAAAACCCAGGTCAATCTGAAAAAGATCATTTTTTCATCTTGACCTGACCGGGGATCGAACCCGATACCATCCGTGTCACAGGCCGGCGTGTTGACCGCTGCGCCACGGAGCTCGTCGTACGTCGTACATATAGTAGATGTTCTTAATAGATCGAAGGTAAAAAACCAAAACACTTACTGTAATTATTGCCATCAGGTGCGGGGGCCCCTTGGCTAAGACAGGCCTGAAATAGAAAAGGTTTTCATAAATTAGCCTGCAAACTTATTTACCAGACTAAGCTTATTGATAGGCTTTGTTTAGCCCTGTATGTGGGGACTTCATCACCTCTCCAACCCGTCTGGCCAGCGTGAAGAGTGAAAGCTTAATTCTCTGAATGCTATAGCTAATATGGGCTAAGATTATGACAATGATGCCACCGAAAGAAAATCAATAGGTACTGGTTACTATTCTTAAATACTTTTCATTTTATTAACTCCCTTAATAGGTATACATTTTCTTGTTAAAAGTCGGACACCCCACATATCATCATTATTAGGTCTTATTAAGTCTCCACTGCAGGAGCACGACCCTCTCTGTACTACCAGAGCCTATGTGCCAGAGCAAGAAGAGGATACGAGGTCCATGGCGCGGCGGTCAACACGCCGGGCTGCGCCACAGATGGTCCCGGGTTCGGTCCCCGGTCAGGTCAAGATAGAAAATGATCTTTTTCAGATTGACCTGGGTCTTGGATGTTTATCTATGTAAGTATCTATTATACAATATAGTATCGTTGAGTTAGTATCCCATAACACAAGTCTCGAACTTACTTTTGGATTAGCTCAATCTGTGTGATTTGTCCGTATATATTATATTTATTTATAAAAAAAGGTTATGACTTTGGTTGGAGAGGTCTCATTGATGTGTATAAGCTTTGTTTAGCCTGTGTTTCCCAAGTCACCTTCTACGACATCCACGGGAAGACTTGGAGTGGGCCTATTCTACTCTGCCGGGGATCACACGGATTTAGCAAGCAGTACTTACCACACACAAAACAACAAACAACGATACTAAGAACTTCATAATTTTATTTTAAAAAATAGAATATCTGTCTGAATAATTTTAAAAATATAATAAGTAATAAGTTATCAATATAACCTGTAAGATGTAATGATCTACAATACAATTTAATTTTGGCCTTTTATACGAATTTTCAAACTACGTCAAAAATGATGATTCATATTAACTTTTATTTTCACAGCTGATTTTATCAAAAATAAAATGTTAATTAAGTAATTCCAGTAATTCTATATGGCTAACTGTTGATCGCCTTTTTCCACTTCACTATCAGTACATATTATAAAACAAAGTCTTCCGCCGCGTCTGTCTGTTTGTTCGCGTTAAACTCAAAAACGACTGCACGGATTTCATGTAGTTTACAAAATCAAAACGTTTATTCAGAAAATAGGCCTTTACAGGCTTTTTCACGTCATATCATATTTAAAATGATCTTATTAGATATATGTATTTATTAATTGTTCAAAAGCTACAGACTACTAGCGTTTCGGAACCGACCACTGCAGAGAAGAAACGCCGAAAGAAACTCTTATCAACAGTTTTGGTCGCCTACTCGCCTGAAGGGCTTTAAATGATTACGTATATTTATTCTTTATTGTCTTTTTCTTTCTTTTCATTTTTCTTATCTTTTTTACCAAAAGATAGAGACATTTCATGAGGTTTATAGGTATAATACATGCCCGGGTGCAGCCTTGAAGGGACGCTAGTAAAATATTATAAAGTAATAGTAATTTTCCTGCGACTTCGTACGCGTAAATAACATATGTCACCCGCAGATAAGCTTTCTGAAGGTGAAAGAATTTTGAAAATAGGTAGGTCCAGAAGTTTTGGAGCCTAAGTATTCAATGCAAACCAAAAATACAATTTTTCCTATTTATATTATTTATCTGTATAGATTAGTATGTACCTAGCTTTTTGAAGTGGCAATGGGCTGAGCCTTAAATAAACATAGTAAAATCCCATTGCGCAAGTAAAAAGCATTTCAGGCTCGACCTAGTTTGGTTCTGGCGCTGCTGACTCGCCCGGTTCTGCCCTGCTACTGATGCCGTGTTGTTATAACCTACTGTTTACCTTTCGTTGTGATCGTACCTTTGACATAAATTTTTGTTTTTTGTTTTTTTTTGTTTTATTTGACAGTTTGTGTCGGGAAAATCTTACACAACGCCACTCGTGACAGCTGCCATCCCCATTGCATCTTCACCTGAGGTGATTTAGCACCCAGGACCCATAGATTATATATATAAAGCCTAGACAGACTATCATCATCATCATCATCAGGTCTTTCTAGTCTCCACTGCAGGAGCACGAACCTCTCCGCACCACCAGAGCCCCATACTAGCCTGAGTAGTCAGAGGATTTGGCCTACACTCTCCACGCTGGCCAGACGGGTTGGAGAGGTCTCTTTGATGTTAATAAGCTTTGTTTAGCTTGTGTTTCCTTAGTCGCCTTTTACGACATCCACGGGAAGACTTGGAGTGGTCCTATTCTACCCTGCCGGGAACCACACGGACAGACTATATTAAAGGGTTAACAAGGGCCACTTGGTCTTGTTTGTTTATTTGTTCGTTTCAAGGACTGCAAGTTTTGTTTACTTGTCAACAGGACGTATCGAGGATCAGGAACATACTTTTTCGAACTTTTACGCAACTAAAATAAATTATGCGGCCATAACACATTTGGACAGACTTGATACTTTTATTGTATGTAGAATTTAACTACAAAAAATAAATGTACCTAAAAGCGTAGAAAAAACTAGTGTCCAACACATAGTTGGTCGCGCACACACACAGCTACCAATTTGACGGATTTTGAGGGCATAAATCAGCATAAATTGACAGGACGCGTGTGATAACACCACGATAACACCACAGAACTATAACACAAAGCTGTCACGCACAAAAGCATTGAAAAATTGGCCAGTTTTTAATCATTGAAATGAGTTTGTGATGGGAAGTCAAGGGGTGCAGTTGGGGTCTACCTTGGACGATATTGCAAATTGATTTTGGTGGACTTTATAATATGAAATTGGTGTAGTTTGGTGTTTAAATGCTCGTGCTCATGAACAATTTGTGAAATAGTTAAAGTGGACTGTTATTATGGACTCGTATAGACTCGTCACCATAAGCTCCCATGAGGCATCAAAGAACATACGCCATCTTTGATGCTACTTGTTACAACTTTACCGTACAACACCGATACTTAGTATCTCAATTTACTGGACATTGGCAGAATCACTGAAATCTCGGTGGAAGCCATATTATAAAACAGAAGAAGAATCATTGAAATAAAGGTATGAAGGTGTCTAGTAGCCAACTATTTTGCTTGATAAAACCTATACCCACGCGGACAAAGACGCGGGAAATAACAGGTAGTTAGTTAATAAACAAATGCATCACACAGGTGGTGTACGGACGTCATATTTTTAATTAATTTCGGTTATTCTTACCACTTTATACTGACTCATACACCCACATGACACACCTTCAATATTATGTTACACTGGCATTTTTTGTTATGTTTATCTATATAAGTATACATACATACATACATTCACGTCTTTTTCCCTTGCGGAGTAGACAGTGCTCAGGTCTATAAAGACCTACAGCCACGTTTAGCATGGCTGTGGGCGTGGAGATAGAAAACGGAATCAAAACAGTGATGGGTTGCTAGCCGCATCGCCTATTATAAAATATATATAACTATACGTATCTATTATAAAATATAGTATCGTTGAGTTAGTATTCGAGAGGTCGAGACAGAAGTCTCGAACTTACTTTGGGGCTAACTCAATCTGTGTGATTTGTCCGTATATATTATTTCTTTTATTTTATTTTGACTTCGTCCGCGTCAATTATAGCCTATGTCATTCGCGTATTAAGAGCTATAGATGGACTCTGATCAAATATGTACTAGATTCAGTGTTCTACAAACACAGGGCAAATAAATAGTTCGAGTTTATGGCGAGTGCATAAATTAAACCATTGAGACCGATACCAGGATAAGTGATGATTTATTAGAAATGCTACTCATAACTTATATACTAAGGAAATATACATAGGTATCGCATTGGTAGGGGAGATCGCTGATTTAGGAATACGTGTATATTCTTACGTGATGTACGTGTCTTGCTAAGTTAACAATATTTAAACACTTCCTGCAGGTACATCACGTTCGTATTCCTAAGGTCGCAATAGTACTCCCCCTTTTGTGAAAAATAAAAACAATTAACAATAAAATTAACAAAAAATTCTAAAACTGTAACAACAATAAATTAACAAAAATGTAAAAACTGTAACGAAAATGTAAAAACTTGTAGCAAACGCAAATATTAATATTATCATATATCCATCAATTGCATAGTGCACGTGCTGAAAAACGCTGTGTAGGCAAATGTTTCTGCGCGGCAAATTATGCGTTTATGCATTGACATTGACCCTGTGTATGGGTATTTCTTCCTTATAGTTGGTAGATATTGAAATATCTCTTATGTTCTCAATATGGTCTTGATGACAGTCTGAGCTTCTCGTAGAGATACGTTTTCACTTGCCAGTTGCTTCAATCCCAGTGAGTCGGGAGATAATTTCTGCTTGCTCGTAGTCTTTTGTGAGACTGTAGAGAGCGATGTTGACTAGCGCCGGTGGAAGTCCTGCCGAAGGGCTCCGCTGAAGAGTGGCCACTCTATAAAAATTCTAATCGTGAGCTCGGCGGCTGTGTCGGACGCTATAATTGTCAAAAATAAACATTTTGGGTGCTCAGAACCAGTAGCTCGGTGCGTCGGCTGCTGTGGCCCTGAAGTATGACCCGTTTGCTGGCTTCCTCTTGAGACTTTTTGCTGCAAACCATTTGATGCATCTTGAGAGACGTAATTTTCAGTTAAAGTAGTGCTTCTGTGATCGCCATTTTACTTTAATGTTTTCTTGTCAATATGTTGATCGCTGTTCCATCTTAAAGTTGTTCGCTCTTTTGCTTGCAGGCTTCAAAGTTATCAATTTATTGTCCTTGTTTGCCATGAAATCTATACCACTGTGTAAGTCGGTAGCAATTAGGCATTAGGACTTAATGATACTTAGCACGAAATGCGGTGCAAGATTCTTCGTTGCCAAATAAATTCTTCTTCAAATAATAGGCAAATATTTATATTATTTCTCATTAAGCCTTTTGGAACAACATACGGCCATCTGCGGCCTTGCGATCTTGACATCGATCAATTATTTGTTGCAGTTGCACTTTCGTTCGTTGTTGTTTCCATGTGAAGTGATGCAATTTGTGACGTCAAATGCGTCATCATATAGATATCAGCTGTTCACGTTGCGTAATTGTTTCTATTGTATTTAATAATTTCGTTGATCCTCTGTGACATCATTTTCTTTATAATTCTGCCGCTCGCGATGACTTTTTCTTCCGTGCATGCGCTCTCTTATTTTTCTTGAAGTTGACGGCTACAGCTTGCGGTTGCTCTGATATTCCCCGGATTTTTCTTTGCCTCGGGGTTGTCCATTGTGGTTGCCTGGTAGTTCCTGAGCCTCCTGTTTTATGACCGTTCAGCTATGGTGCAGGATTCGATCAATGAATCGTGTGAGCCGGTGTTGATTCCTTTTTCCAGCGTGGTTGGAGCCATTTTTGATGGTCCTTGTTGTCCTTGTGGTTCTGGTTACTGCCGGAGTGCCTCTTGCATTTTTAAACTTTCAAATAAATAAAGAAAGAAACCGGTGAGACCCGCTTGTGGGAAGCCGGTGAAAATGTGCACGTTGATTTATTCGTTCTTCAGGCTTGCGTCGTCAGGGTCTTTCATGTTGAGGCGCGTATCCATCACGTCGGACTACATCACGACGGCTTGATCACGTCGGTTAGATCACGTCAGGGTCACCAATTATGGCGAGTGCGTAAATTAAACCATTGAGACCGATACCAGGATAAGTGATGATTTATTAGAAATGCTACTCATAACTTATATACTAAAGAAATATACATAGGTATCGCATTGGTAGGGGAGATCGCTGATTTAGGAATACGTGTATATTCTTACGTGATGTACGTGTCTTGCTAAGTTAACAATATTTAAACACTTCCTGCAGGTACATCACGTTCGTATTCCTAAGGTCGCAATAGAGTTTACTATACTTACCTTCCTATCTAATAAGATATTTATAGACATAAAAAAAAAAATATCGTAACGACGTGAAATTATTTGTTGTGGTAGATGTCGTTGTCGAGGTAGATATGTCGTTGTCAAGCTAGATGTAGTGATCGACTCTGTAGTGCTAGTTCTGTAGTGGCCGAAGTGACGTTAAGGTATGTCAGATGCCTTTAGACAGCTTGAAAAGTCTGAAACCAGTGTTGGCCATTTACACAAACGAAAAACAACAACAACTACTGTAGCCGAAGGCTATTTTCTTTTTTTTTAGCCTGCTTTTGTGTCCCACTGCTGGGCAAAGGACTCCCCTTCTTTCGCCTTACAACTACATGACAAACATTCAAGATTTTAGAGAAATTGCAATATAAAACCCGTAGATATCCCCTAATCGCTGTTTTTAATAAAACCTATGAACATAATGATGATATTAAATATAAGAATAATAAATATTTGATTGATATATAGTTTATAGCTTAATGAAAATTTTGTTGCTAACTGTACCACTCCATTCTTATTTCTTCAGTATGTTGTTAGATTCTTCTTCTTCTTACCGAGTCGAAATGGTTGCATACTATTAAATATCTTTTGACCAATATTTGGCAACGCTAATTGCCCTATCTTTGGCCTCATTAAGGTCCTGTACGGTCAAGTACGGTGCAAGTAATGTGGCAGTTTTGGGCACGACAGAAGGTGAGACACGGTCTGATCAGCACCGCAGTCACACAAATTGTTGGTAGAGAAACCCCACCTAACCCTGTTTTCTCGACATCTCCCAACTCCAACTCGAAATCGGTTTGGGGATTTCCAGGTTGCCAAAGGGAGGTCTGCACCGGGTGGAAGTTTCTCAACAGGTGGAATATCGAACGGACTGGGTGGGTACTTGTTTTTCCAAAGAGTAAACCTGGTTTTTGAGGATTCTTTAGGATCTATACTGGACTGCCTTAGGAAACTGTTTCGGCTATTAAGGCGCGATGGTGGAGCGATTTGTCCATAGATTAGATTTAAATCTCGTCTCAGCTCTCGTCGATGAGATAGTTAAACACCTTGATGAAAAAACGAAATGTCTCGCCATATTCCTTGATTTGTCAAAGGCATTTGACACGGTTTTTATCCCGCGATTGATTCATAAATTGGAAACTATCGGCATTAGGGGTACTGCTCTGCAGCTTTTCCGGGATTACCTCTCAAACCGGACCCAAGTCACCAAGATTGACGACTATGTAAGTGAAGAGGTAACAATATCTTATGGCGTTCCACAAGGCAGCATTCTTGGTCCTACCCTCTTCACCATATATATCAATGAGATCTGTAAATTAAAGCTACCTAACTGCCGCATATTCTCATACGCCGATGACACTGCATTGCTCATTCACGGTCGCACTTGGCTTGAAACTCAGACTAATGCTGAGACCTCTCTGCTAGAAGTGATGTCCTGCTTGAAAAATAATGTAATGACACTTAATCTCGCTAAAACGAACTATATCACTTTTAGCCTGAGAGCGACTTCGGCACCGCCTACAGATGGATTTGTTTTGCGAGCACACACTTGTTTGAGTCCATCATCCAATTGCACTTGTTTCATTGTTGCTAGAACCACATGTGTCAAATACCTTGGAGTTTACCTCGACCAGGCACTCAACTGGTCCCAACATATCAAAGCTTTAACATCCCGTGTTAGAAAACTTATTTACGTTTTTAAAAACCTTCGCTGCGTAGCTGATCCTAGTACCATTAAAATGACATACATTGCCCTTTGCGAATCATTGCTAACGTATTGTATTTTAGTATGGGGAGGGGCAGCCAAAACCAAAATATTGCCACTGGAAAGAGCGCAACGGGCTATAATTAAAGTTATGGCTCGAAAACCATATAGATATCCCACTTCTCTACTATACACTGAGACGTCAGTGCTAACTGTCAGGCAGCTCTTTATATTACAGACAGTCCTTAAAAAACACAGTTTAACCGTGTACAACCCAAAAGCAAAAACCAAACGTCTGTCATTTAGGGTATGTCAAACTTTGGGACATAGAACAACACATGCAAAACGAAATTTTAGAATATTAAGCTGTACCCTATATAATAAAATTAACAAATTATTAAATATTTATCCAACAACTAAATACAAATGTAAAACTAAACTAGTAAATTGGCTTAAGACACTAAACTATGCAGAAACTGAATCTCTCTTACCCTAAAACTTCACTCCTACAGCTTCCAGTTCCCAGTATTAACTATTATTATTTCATTGTACAACAGCAATTATAGTAGTCGTAATTACAGACACCCTAATTGTTCATATTAATCACTTACGCTCCTTACAAAATAAAATGCATAATATGCAGAATTATGGGCACCGAATTTTTAGTATATACTTTGTTTTATGTATATTATGTGTTCCTTAGTCATATGTCTCTACTATAACTTTGGACCCGAAAACAGAATTTTCTAGCTGGGTCAAAGTACACCAATGTTAACTAGATATTAAGTAGCCACTGTAAGGACTTATAGCTGCCTTATGGTAACTGTATGGCCGTATGTGGGGTGTTTTTCCCACTCTCCTGACGGTCGTCTGTCATCCAAAATACAGGCGTGAGCCTAGTTTGGAGGCAAACTTCTAGATGGTGGTGGGCTGTGCGTCCCCATGCATTTGCCCCTATAAGTATATAAGTACCTAATGTGTCTAATGTGTTTAAGACTCATTTATCTGCAGCTGTAATTTTCCTTGTATTTTGTGGCAAATAAAGAAGATTTATTATTATTATTATTATTAAATAATTAAAGTGATTAAAGAATATCAAGCGGCTTTTTTTGCAATATCTCTTAAATTTTATAGGATCGGAAGTAAATCCCACCAGTATTCCCACCTTTAAAATAGACTGGCATATGGACTCGTATAGATTTGTGACACCAGACAGAATCTCGCATAAAGGAGTAATTCCACAACTCGTCCCACATGCCTACGGCCCATTTGGGACGAATTTCAGAAAATCGAAATTAATTAAAATTTCATTCTGCAATCGTCCCATGTTTGTAAATGGTACATTCGGTAGAAAATGTGTTAGTGTAGAAATAATAAACATGACAAAAATGCATAAAATAGTTTGAAGGGCTATCGAGGGCCTTACAGAACAAATTTTTCTTTTTGTTGTCCTAGATAAAACATTTAGTAGAAACATTTTTTCTTCATAAATAATGTTTTTTAAATTTATCTATGGATGTGGTTTCACAGCAAAATGTAATAATCCTAAAAAAAATATATTTAACTTGTCTCACTGACTGTACTAAGCTTTGATAAGGTTCAAAACTCCAAACAAAAAAATAATGGGACGAGTTGCAAAATAAAAATATTGTAAATTTTGATTTTCTGCAATTCGTCCCAAATGGGCCGTAGTATGTGGGACGAGTTGTGGAATTATTCGCATAAAGCAACCAAAGGACCCACGCGATCTTCTATACAACACCGATACTTTGTATCTCTTTAAACTAGACATTGGGAGAAAAGAAAAAGCATAGAATGTACCAGCTGCTTTTCTTCCCGCGCAGACCGTAAAAGCCAGTCAAGGGATTGGGCGAAAATCTAAGGAATCACATTGATAGGCTATGCGGCTAGCAACCTATCACTATTTTGATTCCGCTTTCCACCTTTACGCCCACTACGATGCTAAACGTGGCCTGTAGGTTTTATGACCGTGGGCTCTGTCTACCCCGCAAGAGATAAAGACGTGATAGAATGTATGTATGTATTATATGTATTGGCGGAATCACCGGCACCTCAGCGAAAGCCATTAAAAAAATCTCCAAATCATATCACAGAATGAACGCTGTCATAATAATAGACCCCGGGCTTCGACGCGACACAGCTGAGGACGCAACCGGGAAAAAGATGACAAAGAGAAAAAAAAGATATTTTTGAACAAAAAAAATATTTAATCAAACAATACAAAAATTAATGACAAAAATATTATCTGCTACAGTGTAATATCGTAAAATCCTTTTATTTAATTATTTAGATTTAAAATAAAACAAACCGACGACGTTTCTTGGTAGTCGGGCTACATGTCGTTGTCGAGCTACATGTCGTTGTCGGGCTACATGTTGTAGTCGGGCTACATGTCGTTGTCGAGCTACATGTGGTAGTCGGGCTACATGTCGTTGTCGAGCTACATGTGGTAGTCGGACTACATGTCGTTGTCGAGCTACATGTGGTAGTCGGGCTACATGTCGTTGTCGAGCTACATGTCGTTGTCGGGCTACATGTGGTAGTCGGGCTACATGTCGTTGTCGAGCTACATCTGGTAGTCGGGCTACATGTCGTTGTCGAGCTACATGTGGTAGTCGGGCTACATGTCGTTGTCGAGCTACATGTGGTAGTCGGGCTACATGTCGTTGTCGAGCTACATGTGGTAGTCGGGCTACATGTCGTTGTCGGGCATTTTGTACTGGTTTTGTGGCCGATGCCGATGCCGATGGGTAATTTTAATACTGATAGGCCAAAGTCTGGAAAGCAAGAAAGAAATAAGGTAGAGTTTTGATCATACAGCTGCAGTTGAAGTCTTGACGAAATGTTCACAGATGATGTATTTCTGTTGCCGCTATAACATTAAATACTAAAAGCATAATAAAATTAATGTTTAGGGGTCCCGAACAACAAACATGATGTTTTTGCCGTTTTTGCTCGATAGATAGAATGTTGTATAGATAATGGTACGGTACGTTTCGTGCACGAGCCCGACTCGTAATTGGCCGTTTTTTTTTAAGCTGATCGAAGAATATAATATAACGCTATTCTTTTTCAAACTTTCGAGCTTCAAGGAGATTATTATTAATATCAAGGGTGCTTCTTGGCCATTTCGACTATGTTTAACCTCTATAAAACCGGCCAAGTGCGTGTCGGGCCACGCGCAGTGTAGGGTACCGTAGTTACGAATGACAAGAGTTTACACTGTCACACTCGCACCTCACAGTTTAACGACCAAAAACATCTTACAATGAAAATTGTATGAAATTTTACATTTTCGAGTACATTTTATAAGTTGGTTGCCTATAACTTTTTAGTTTGCACTTAGTACTCAGTTCTGATAGTTTTCCTTTCAACTTCAGTTTATATACTACTGCTGTAATTTTTTTCACGTATCCATATATAACCGTTTAGCAGATAGAGGGGGGGGGGGGGGGGGGGACACTTACCTCTAACAAAACTTTGCACTTTAAAACCAAATATTTCGAACTAAATCGAAAAATGGTGATCTCAACCTAAAAATATTTTTAAAGACCTATTTAACGATACCCCACATGATGGGTAAGTAGAGAAAAAAAAATTACTCCCCCACTTTACTTGTATGGGAGCTACCCTAAGACAACAGATAAAAATAATATTACTTACTCAATAAAGAGAAAGCAGAGTCAAGTTCCGAGGCAGCGTTGGAATATCCGAACTAAAATAAAGATTGAATAATAGTTAGTAGTTTATGATAAAGTGAGCTAAGTTACAACTCATCATTACAACATTGAAATTCAATACCGGTATTGAAAACAGGTCAAAAATTGCTTAATACCATCCTAATACCGGTATTAATCAATACCGGGATCCCGGTATTGGAATTGGAAGGCCTATTACAACACGAGTTGTTTTGACGAGCGAGGTGAATAAAAGTATGAGTGTTGTTATAATTATTATAGCTCACTAGTGACAGACATCATCGAAAATTTTCAACGCACCATGGCAGTAAAAATAGTTAGAAATATTACAAATTTACCTTGGTTCATAACTTCATACATCATAATTCATAATGGCGACACATTTGCAAATGTATAATTTAGTGTCTAATTTTTTAAATAGATTCTCTTGTTATCGGACAATCCATTCAGATGTAACATTGTATTTTTTTTTATATATCATTATCATTTATAGGTATATGTACTAATACATTTTACTTAAACTAATTAAAAACTAAAACTTAAATAAAAAAAGAATTAAACTTAAAACTATTAAATAAATACCGCACTAGATAAATATAAAATTATTTATTATTATTAACTAGATAAATATATTCTCTTGTTTACATTCCACTAAGCCATTTTCTTATTTATTTTGTATGAAAAATAATTTAGTTTATAGATAAAATAATCTATTTCACAAAATATCAATAATAGGCTATTTTCCTGGATCAAAATGTTAATAATAAAATTAGACCGTCAGTTAGACAATCACAAAATATTGGAGACGTATTTTTTCTTTCGTTATAAACAATAAATTGCATACAAAGCGTGTAAGTTCATGAGTGGGGGCTTGTGACATCACAGGCCACTAGAAAGTGTACTGGCTAGTGACGTCACACACAATAAAAATACGTGTCAAATAACTTTTGATAATCTAACTAACGGACTAATTATATTTTTTAAATAGCCCATTAAAAAGTATTTATAGTTAAATTGAAAACTCGGCGCCAATATACGAAACGTCACGTTATTTAGCCGTAGAACTTTTTAAAATACATATCTGAGTAGCACCGATAACTTCGTATACAGCCTTATGTTAAAATAAATTTTATATTACTTTAAAGTTTTTGTATTTTTGCCATATTTCAATGAGTAAACCGCTATTATATCAATAAAAATAGCACAATATTGTTACAAAATGTAATGTATGTGTCTAATACGCTCGCTGAGCAAAGTGTTCTTAGATTAAAAATGTGTTTCTAGAATTTTGTTGAAACAGAGATGTCTTTGCCAAATAAAAATTAAAAAATACTTTACCGCACAAGTGCTTTGTACTCTACATTACCGCATTATTGTAGCTATAAGCACTCGCGCTTCTTTATAAGCTAAATATCGATGTTACGAACACATTCTTCATATGGGTACGTATTAGAACATGTAAAATTTTAATATCTACAGTTAAAATGACGATGTACAAAACCCCTAAATTTACGACACCTATTGGTTGGTTGATCTAGATTCAAAATAGTGAAAGTTCTTAATGTCGAATGAGTATTTTTTCAAAGTTCATATAGCATAATTTTACATTACTTAAACTTGTATTATTCAAAAATCTAAATCCATAATGTCCAGGCGACCCAATGCTTAAAATAAGAAAAACACTTATCCTAGTAATATCTTTTATTTATTAGTATTGTGCCGCGGCAGCGGCCGCTGAAACGCCCAGTGCGTGCCAAACGAAAGTGCCCCGTTACTCTGAAGATCTGATTGGTCATATTTTATGTAGATATTTTAATTTTCCATGTTGTAGACTATGACATTGTTTACTTTTTTATTATGATTATAGATATTTTCAATTATTAGGTAATCTAGATATTAAGAATTGCAAACTTTGGTGTTTTATAGGTCGGTCTTACATCATTAAGGTATTTGGTATTGTAATTTTAGGGGTTTTGTACTTCGTTATTTTAATTGTAGATATATAAATTTTACATGTTCTAATGGCTGGTATACACTTTGATTAGTGCAAGTGCGAAGTTCATACATTTGTTCTAGAGGTGTTACTCATATATCAGAACCGATACCGCGAACATAATATGAGCGTTGCAGAACATAATACTAATATATTAGGTTATGTGAAATCCGAAGAACGCGTTCCCGAAGAACCGTCAAGAACAGTTATATCCAAAGTATCGTATCGGTGAACCGGCTGCGTCACTGCGTTCCGCATCCGTTCGCGTCCTAGCTACGACGATACGAAACGAACTTTAAAAATTGTTGAACTAAAAAATTAAAAATTATTGATCTAAAAAATTTAAAATTGTCACATCTCTTATGTTCTTAATGCATTTTATATTGATAGGTAGATGTAAAAAATGCCTCAAAAAATAATATCGCCTGCAAAATCCCAGCCTGTTCTTCACCGTTCTTGGAGAACGTTTAACGGAACATAATATCGGTAAACTAATATATTTGATAACATGGTTCTTGATATCTGACCCTAATATAACACCTCTAATTTGTTCACACACTAAACGTTTAGTAAGAAATGTATGAACTTCACACTTGCACTAATCAAAGTCTGTATACCAGCCATAATACGTACCCGGAAGTGCGACATCACTCTGATATTGTCCTGCCTCCGTGGAGCATATTAACTTTAGTGTCGTCGAGTAAACCAATACTATACTAAATATTTAATACATTTTCACATTTTAAGGGCTCAACCTCAATTTTGGTGTCATGATTTCTAATTTTGGTGTCTGACCAATTTTGGTGGCTCTTATATATTAAGAACCCTTGGAATTAATGATATATCTCTTATATGCAGTATATAAAAAAGTACATGTATCTACTTATGAATATTAAATATTGCCTAAAAACCGAGAAACAATCCACCAAAATTAGGTAAAAAACGCAGTTGTGGATAGCCATCCAACTACTGTTTTTAATTTAAAATGTGAACGTAAAGCTTTACTAGCGTTTTCGCAAAAGTGGCCGTTTTGGACAACAACGACTGAATGAATTGAAAAAAATACTTTCAATTGTAAACAGAAGTTAACTAAATAGTTTGAACGGATATGCCACGAGACATATATAGTAATAGGTACATATTCATGTAATAATAACTACCGAAATATTTAATACTTGTAGGTTCTTTTTTTTGCAATTTTTGCAATATCTATCTAGAGAACCGTAGATAAAAAAAAATAATTGTATTCTATTTTCTTTCAAATGATTTATTGCAAGAGTAGGAGCAGCACAGGATCCCGTAAAATTCATGAATGGCCTTAAATAACAGTTGACAATTCACATACACACGCAAATAAGGTCAAAAATGAGTTTTTGGTGGGAAGTCAAAGAGTAGATACAGTTGGGGTTTGCCTTAGACGATTTTGCAAATTGATTTTAGTGGACTGTATAATATGAAATTGGTATAGTTTATTATATGTAAATAAATAAATATATACGGACAAATTACACAGATTGAGCTAGCCTCAAAGTAAGTTCGAGACTTGTGTTATGGGATACTAACTCAACGATACTATATTTTATAATAGATTACTTATAGTATAGATAAACATCCAAGACCCAGGTCAATCTGAAAAAGATCATTTTACATCTTGACCTGTCCGGGGTTCGAACCCGGGACCTCCGTGTCGCAGGCAGGCGCTCGTGCTCATTAACAATTTGTAAAATAGGTTATATGGACTCGTATAGATTTGCCACCAAAAGCTCCCACGAGACTACCAAAGAGCATACACCATCTTTGATGCCACTTGTTAAAAACTAAGAATACAACACCGATACTTAGTATCTCATTGAACTGGACATTGGCAGAATCAATGAAATCTCGGTGGAAGCCATAATAAAAATAAGTCAAAAATTTAGAAAATATTTTAATTTGCTTTAGCAACATAAATTAAATAAAAAATATCACTTACCAAAACTAAATAAATTAATATTGGGACAAAAACTGTCGTCTTAGCCATTTTTAAATACCCTTTTGTCGTTCAGTCAGTTGTTTTACAACAAAGAGTGCACTTTCAATGTGTCGCCTCTTTATATATATTTAATGTGTGTTTATTTAACTTTCTTTTCATTTATTTGATATCCCGTATAATGCTACTTACATCAAAATATTTACCCAGCAGGACAGTTTGCTTTCTATTGTAACAACATTATACCTACGTACGATAAAAAATACTTATAAAACATTAGCAAAACAAACATTTTTGGGGTACCGTAACCATGTGGTCCAATTGACCCTCTTAATTCCTACGGTTTGTACTTTGTACTGATAATGACACCACACAGGTTATGCCAATGCCTACGTCATAATTATATTAAATATTTATTTTATTCTATTTTTGCACTCGTATTGTTGAAATAAAATATTAACAACTAAATTAAAATTAAACATAATTGATTAAAACTAAATTAACCTAAAAAAAAATATTCCTATCTGAAACAATTCTGAATTATATTGTCTTTGGTCATATTATATTGTCTTTGGTCATACATAACTTTGTATGTCACCGAAAAATAATAAAAATCGTAAGTTGATCAATTTTGGTGTCATTTTTTATTTATATACACATTTTTTATAATATATTTACAGAAGACTGAACATATAGCCTAATCTATATCTATATATCTATATATATATAAAACAAAGACGGGTTTGTTACAACACTTATAACTCGAGACCTGCTGAACCAATTTTCATGGTTATTGATTCGTTGGATTTGTCTCCGCCCTGAATAGCAGAATACATCTTAAAAACAATGAAAACTCGATATGTGTAATGAATACTTAAGAGCGTATACTAGCAGTATTTTTTCAATATGGTTTCCATACAAATGTATTTCTCTATTTTCTTGCTGAAAACTGATCCAGAGCCAGAATTCTTTTTTCATAAAATCTAGTACTAAAATAGGAATGCCCTATTTTTTACTTTTTTCCCAAAAAACTGTTTTTGCAATTTTTTTTTTTTCTTTTAAACAGGTTTTTCAAAAAATAAACATAGAGACATACCAATTTTAGTAATATATTGTATGTAAAAAGAATTGTGCTTCTAGAAGCAGTTTTCAGCGAGAAAATAGAGAAATACATTTGTATGGAAAATGCACTGCTAGTATACCCTCTTAATCATTGACTGTTAGGCGGTACGAAGTTCGCCGGGTCAGCTAGTTATAAATAAACAAGTTAATAATTTAAAAAACAAAAAACCCGCCTGCATGGATAACTACAATTATTTTATATTTCACCTACTTAAGAACACTCGGGCTATTAAGACAAATCTAACGATACCTCAAATGTGAAAATCCATTCAACGGTTCTAGAGATACAAGGTAATAAAGAATATTACATACATACAAGATACGCGCTAAACACATAACCCTCCTGGCAGTCGGGTAAAAAGAGATTCCAGCCCGTCGCCGCGAGGAAGGGTGCCCAGTAGGCTGGCTGGTATTATAAACCATCATGTGAGGGAAGCTCATCAGGAGGCCAAACTTAGGTTCAATATTTGGGTAACAAATAATCGACCGAGCAGGGGAATAATCTATGAACAGATGTGCACTTCTCGTAAAATATTCAAGAGTAGGTTGAAATGGTGCCAAAATAATCAAGACCAAATCAAAATGGATAAAATTGCGAAATTAAGAGCAGAGAAAAATTTTGGTAAGTTTTGGAAAGCTACAGGTAAAATGAATGTGGCTTCTGGTCTTCCTGATAGCGTTGGTGGCATTAGTAATCCGGAGAGGATTGCTAATATGTTTAGGGAGCATTTTACTGTACGATCTCCACTTGGACCTTCTGATGAGAAGCCTGATCATGTGTACTGCCCTGGAAATGAGCCTTTGCATATATTTACGGCTGCCTTAGTAAAGTCAAGTATAAAGCGAATGAGCGGAGGCAAATCCCCAGGTCATGACGGGTTAAGTGTAGAGCATCTGAGATGTGCGGGGGTTCACTTGCCGAGGGTTCTGTCCATGTTCTTTACTATGTGTATAAGTCACTCGTACCTGCCATCGGATTTGATGAAAACAATTGTAGTACCCATAGTGAAGAACAGGACTGGCGATATCTCTGATAAGGCTAACTACCGCCCTATCTCACTTGCTACGGTGATAGCCAAGGTTTTGGACGGTCTGCTTGATTCTCACATTGAGAAGTTCTTGAACATACATGACGCACAATTTGGTTTTCGGCCTGGTTTATCCACAGAAAGCGCAATCTTAAGTCTCAAGCATACCGTCCAATATTACACTGATCGCAAGACGCCGGTATACTCTTGTTTTTTAGACTTCTCTAGAGCCTTCGATCTCGTGAGCTATGATGTGCTTTGGGGAAAGATGGAGGACAGGGGTGTACCGCCCGAGATTATCAATCTGTTTCGTTTTTGGTATGCTAACCAAACCAATCATGTCAAATGGTCGGACAGTCTCTCTGACTCGTTCAGACTTGAGTGTGGTGTGAGGCAGGGTGGGCTATCATCGCCCAAACTTTTCAATTTATATATTAATGAGCTCATAGTCGGACTCAGCAGCATGCGTACGGGATGCAGGATTGATGGTGTTAGTTTAAATAACATCAGTTATGCAGATGATATGGTGCTGCTGGCTCCGACTGCGGGTGCTATAAATGAAATGTTGAGAGTCTGCGAGGCGTACGCTGCTTCACACGGTCTTGTTTATAATGAGAAAAAGACTGAATACATGATTTTTAAGGCCAACGGTAAGTGTCCAGAAACTTCTGTCCCCATACTTTTGAATGGAGTAACCCTTAATAGGGTACATCAGTTTAAATATTTGGGACATTTTCTTACCGATGGCCTTAAGGATGATGTAGACATAGAGAGAGAGCGAAGGGCGTTGGCTGTGCGTGGAAATATGTTGGCTAGGAGATTTGCTCGCTGTACGGATGAGGTTAAAATTACGCTCTTTAAAGCCTATTGCCAAAGTATGTATACGAGCTCTCTGTGGCTTAAATCTTACTTAAATACACCAAAGCGTCACTTAACACCCTGCGCATACAATATAATAATATTTTCAGAGTGCTGTTGAATCTGCCTCGCTACTGTAGCGCGTCAGGTATGTTCGCGGATAACCGAACAGATGGTTTCTACGCTATCAGACGCAAAAAAGTTGCATCAATTATGAGAAGGGTGCGGGACAGTGAAAACAGCATTCTGAAAGTAGTAGCAGATGATCCGCATGCGCCTGTGCTAAGAGGTCTCAGGCGGGTGATGAACATGACTGAAGATCATAGTCGTTCAATGTTTGGTCGGCCGCCTGATATCTCAGGCAGATACATGATTTAAAAATAATTGTTTGATTTTATAATAATACTTACTAACATAGTTGCATAAGTTTATTGTATTACTAACATATTGTGGATCCTTGCTATCCGAATAAACAAATATTATATATTATTATATATATATAAATGACGAGCTCCGTGGCGCAGCGGTCATCACGCCTGCCTGCGACACGGATGGTCCCGGGTTCGATCCCCGGTCAGGTCAAGATGGAAAACGATCTTTTTCAGATTGACCTGGGTCTTGGATGTTTATCTATATATGTATTTGTTATAAAATATAGTATAGTTGAGTTAGTATCCCATAACACAAGTCTTTCATTAGAACTTACTTTGGGGCTAGCTCAATCTGTGTGATTTGTCCGTATATATTTATTATTTATTATAAAAAAAAAAAAAAAAATTAAATGAAATTATATTTGCGTTAAATGTAGTCATAAAAAGTGGTGTTAGGTATATAAAATGTCACATACATTTAGCCAATAGTGGCATGCAAATTAAAAGTTAAATTAAATTAAGGAAATTTTAAACATGTGTGAATTAAATTAATTGGTCAATGTTAACAAAGGAGCATGTCATATAAAGTAATAAGCAGAATCAGATAATCTAAAGCCTGGGAGATAGCCCATAGCATAGATATTATAATTCTACAGGAGTAGATATCTCATCTGGAGGTCCGGAGGCATACAATCTGGCAAATGCTCTGGCAAACTCAGTTTTAGGAAGCCACCGCTAGATGGCAGTAGCACTCACCGCTGCCACGTCTAGTTTTGCCGGCTCTTGACTATACACAGAGCAAAAGAAATCTGCAAATTAGAATAGAATAGAATAGAAAATGTTTATTTGGTGCATATAAAAATACAAAACAATTAAAACAACGACAGCTTGACGGAATATGTCACCAAAATGGTTTCCCTCAGCTGTGATGCCATGGCAGGTATGCCACCATGACACTGGTTTTCAGGGAAGCCAGTTGGGCGAGAGATTTGACACTGCGTCACATGAACATTTAAAATTCTTCTACACATTCTTTGTCTGTAAGAACTCGGTCGTTTCTAATAAGCGTTTTCTGATGGTTGCTTTTTATTTTTGTTTTGACGTAATGCCAAAATGATTTTGGATCACAAGCAAGATTATTTTGCAGTAAATGTCTGTGATGATTATGTGCTATTTCCACCGCTTTCTTCACTTCTGCTCTACAACGTGAAAACTCCGCATAGTCATCCGGTGCTTTCGACTTTTTGTAACGCTGCTGATGTCTGTATGTTTGTATTAGCAAAATTATATCTTTCGTGAACCACTCCGGATAGTTGTATTTTGATTTATCTTTCACTGTTCTTTTAGCCGGTACATACTCTCGTATTGTATTATTTAATTCATCAACCGAACCAATCAAACAACAAATAATCAACCGCTTCATCTGGATTTTGAATATTGTACAGTTCTGTCCAATCTATATTAGCCATCTGGTTGTACAAGAGATCCAATCTTGCCTTTCGGAAGTCCCATTGCGTACCGTGGGTAACCTTGCGCTCACTTTCGAGTGTAGAATCTTCCTTCCCTTCGAATGTCAGCAAAGTGTATTCAAACACAACACTGACCGCCAGCGGCGGATGATGCGGATCCACCGGTTGCAATCCCTCTGTTACACAGACTGTTAAGTATCCTGGCACACCATTCCCGTTTAACACCAAATCCAATTGCCTGTTGTTGCAATTCGGTACATTATTGTTTTGAATGAATTCACCAAAGGACAACAGATATTCATAATAATTACAGACTTCAATACTTGCGGAGTACAAGTTGAAGTCCCCTATGACAATTACATTATTTTTGTATTTTATGCATATTTTCTCAATTAAGCAAAACATAAGTATATATACATAAGCGTAGACGACTACGCTACTACTAGGTGGTATATATGTCGCAGTCATCTGGTTGAATTTGCTATTTGATTGAATGACTCGCACGTTCATTGAATGGCGACGTTCAATTGAATGACTGAAGGACAGCTCGTCAAGTCGTTGAATGTAACGTTCAACGTCTTGACTGAATGAATGTCATTTAGCGAAGTCGTTGAATCTTAGCCGACTTTGTAATATTTGGTGGTAGCATGATTTCATTTTTCTTAGTTTTTAAAGTAGCCGGCGGCGGCGTTATAATAGTCCATAATGTCATACTATTTTATTACAAATAACGCACTTTTAAGTAAATTTAATCGAAAAAAATATCAACATCGTGCCATCTGTTCGAGCTGTTTGACGCCATATTTGTTTTGGTGATTACTAGCGCCGCAGTGGGAAAAAAAATTAACTAAATTTGAATCACCTGACTGATTCTATGTCCGCTCTTTTCAAAGGGCTATGTTACAATCCGCTAACTAGTTGGACATTGAGCGACGCTTATTTGTTCAACGTTCGGCCTAGTCATTCAATTAAACGTGGTCATTCAATAAATAATAAATAAATAAATATATAGGGACATATCACACAAATTAAGCTAGCCCCACAGTAAGTTGTGAACTTGTGTCGCAGGATACTAACTCAACTATACTATATTTTATAATATATACTTATATAGATAAACATCCAAGACCCAGGTCAATATGAAAAAGATCTTTTTCCATATTGAACTGACCGGGGATCGAACCCGGGACCCCCGTGTCGCAGGCTAGCGTGTTGACCGCTGCGCCACGGAGCTCGACGAACGATTCAATGAACGCGCTAGTCATTCAATCAGATAGCAGATTCAACCAGATGACTGCGACATATACTTATATAACACAGCAAGCAAACAAGAATCTGTTTCTTAAGTATACTGCGGCAGAAACCATTTCAAAAGTATGAATATCTACATATATTTACATCATCCGCTGCAGGTAATCGCCGTAGGTCATACTTAGGCGTTGCCACTATACACGCGCCCCCCTGCTTTCGCCCATCTGCTGGATCGCATCTCAGTATCTGGTATCCAGACGGGACAAGTTTGGCATCGTGAATTGATGCATCGCACCCCGTTTCTGTTATGGCGATTAAATCCGATTCCACTGCTTGTATGAATGACAAAAACTTTGTGATTTTCGTACGTAGGCCTTTGACGTTCTGGTAGTGTATTTCTATGATTCTTTTTGATGTACTTTGTAACTCCTGTCTCTGCCTTCATATTCAATCCTCGCTATTGATTTATCACTCCTACTTTTGTCCGGTTGTCTCCGCCTCCCTGTTCTTTCGAAAGTTCTGCCTCCACGGCTGTAATATATGGCGTTGGTAGTACAGATAGGGTCGTGCTCCTGCAGTGGAGACTAAAAACGACATAATAATGATGGTAATAATTAAAAAAAAGAGAATGAAGAGGCACTCGTTAGGCGGCTGGATCAAGGGCTTGTTTTAGAAAGCAGTTCTCCTGGACACGGCCCGTATTGTTAGGAGGTTCCTCTCCCTGGAGCCCTGACCGCCGGTAGCTTGGACCCTGTTCCCGATACCGGTGGGCTACTATTTTTTATATTTTTAAATGTTTACTTTTTGTATAAATATTTGAAAATGTATGAAATATGTGCATAAATAAATAAAGGTAATAATTATAATAACCTAAAATTCGCCAAGGAATATCTACAGGAGCAGTTGTTGGAGTAGTTTGTACAGTGTTGAAATAAATAAATTAGCATTTAATTACATCAAATTCAGCTGTGCAAATAAAAATAACGTTAAACTTAGTCACCATTCTGACGCACTTTAAAAATCCATATAAAAGGCCCAAAAAGTTTGTAGGATATCAAATTATCTTGCAGTTATATTTGTAACGGCTTGAATAGTTAGCCTCTGTTAATTTGTCAAGTTTAAGTATTTTTAAATAAAATAAACAATGTTCTTTGTTACGGTTTTAGTTGTGGCGTTCTTGGTGAGTGTATAATAATTACTATTTAACCCACACCCCAAACGAGAGGTTATGTATCACCGCGTTGATGTGTGTATGTCTGTGAAATCGCAACTGCCTTTACGGGATTGAATGCAGTTTCCTTGATGAGAAACTGGACCAAGCGGGAAAAAAGTAATAACTATTTAACCCACACCCCAAACGAGAGGTTATGTATCACCGCGTTGATGTGTGTATGTCTGTGGAATCGCAACTGCCTTTACGGGATCAGAATCAGAATCAGAATCATTTATTCCCAGAAATATGGTGGTATGACAACAATCATGGTGTTACAAGTTGGTATTGTACACATATTCTGCCGTTAAGGCGTAGGAATTTTAAACAAAAAATTATTAACAATTTAACTAATAAAAATTATATCTAATTACTATGAACATATTTTGTATTAAATCAATTACAATGCAATCTTTAAATTATTATATTACTACAAATGTTCAGATTATCACCACTGGATCGTCAGATTGATTTAAACATTTCATTAACTTTATAATAACATTTAGTAAGGAGCCAGTTAAATAGCACACGTTTAAATTTTCTATACACAGAAATTTCCCTTATCTCAAGTGGCAGCGCGTTAAACACTTTAATTGCCATGCAAGAGACATTATTATTAGTTATCATCAACCTACGCTTTGGTACGAATAGTTTGGTTGGATTCCTACTATGGTTCTTTTTTAATACCTCATCATGTAAAGGGAAGAGTTCTGGGTGTTTTTTTACAAATAGGCACAGCTCAAATATATAGAGGCTAGGAAGAGGAAGGATTTTTGATTTTTGAAATAACGGTCTACAGTGGTCGAGATAATCAGCCCCATGTAGGGCTCTGACGCATTTCTTTTGCAAAATAAAAGCGCTCTGCATCTCTACAGAGTTTCCCCAAATGACTAAGCCGTATCGTAGTATTGATGCTACATACCCATGATAAGCCATAAGGGCTATTTCTTTTGAAGCTGTCTTTTGTAGCTGTCGTAGGGCAAAAACGAACCTTTCAAGCCTCTGACATGTATTACTAACATGTTCTTTCCAATTTAAATGTTTGTCAATTATAATGCCTAGGTATTTACAATAATTTACTTGATTTATATTATCCTGTAAGTAATCTGCTTTTATTTTCAGAGGTAAATTATTATATGGTTGAAAGTGAATCAAATTTGTCTTCTTGATATTAATATTGAGTTTATTTTGCTTAAGCCAATTGTCAATGTTACAAAGTTCTAAACTTAAGGTTGCGTCTAAATCAAGTTTATTTTTGCATTTTAATAAAAGTGTTGTATCGTCAGCAAACAAGATGCATTCCTGATTTATAGCTTTTGGTAGATCGTTGATATACAACAGGAAAAGCAAGGGAGATAAGCTCCCACCTTGAGGGACGCCTCTCCTGTTGTATTTTAGACACGATTTAAATGTTTTTCTGTCAGCGTTGATGGTTTTTGTCAATTCTGTATATTGCCGTCTGTCCGATAAGTAACTCTTTATCCACGCGAGTGCATTTCCTCTGACGCCATATTTTTCTAGTTTATTTGTGAGTCTATCATGGCACACAAAGTCAAACGCTTGCGAGAAGTCTAAGAATAGTCCCGCTACTGTCATTTTATTATCTAGAGCTTCTGCAATTTTTTGTACCAAAGTGAAGCAAGCTAGTGTAGTAGACATCTTTTTCCGGAAGCCAAATTGATTCGATGCTAGTATATCATATTTATCTAAGTAACCATACAGTTTATCGCGCATAGCTATTTCTAGTATTTTAGACAATATAGGTACGAGGGTTATTGGTCTATAGTTGCTAATCTCACAAGGATCCCCTTTTTTGAATAGCGGAATAACTTTTGATTTCTTTAAAGCACTCGGGAATATGCCTTGTTCGAATGAGCAGTTTATTATGTGGCATAATGGCACTGCTATATGTATTGCACATTTTTTTATTATTTTAGTATTTAACTCATCGTAATCAGTAGAGTTAGTGTCTTTTAACGATTTTATGATTTTTATGACATCATTTGGTATTAAAGGAGTTAGAAACATGCTATGTGCTACACTTTTGATATAGGAAGGTTTGTAATTTGTGTCAGATTGTATTTTATTGTCAATTTTGCTATCAGAAAAGTTACTAAAATAATTATTAAATAATTCACATATTTTTATAGGATTCGTCAATTTTTCGTCATTTATATTAATAGATTTAATGTCTTTATGATCATATGGTTTATTCTTGATTATATTCCACGCAGCCTTGCATTTATTTTTTGCTGTTTCCATTACTTTTTTATTATTTATTTGCTGTGACTTATATATACATGTTTTTAATATTTTTGAATAAGCCACGTACTGCTTTTTATTTAGTTTTTTATTACTTGAGCTTAACTGATACTTATTATATAGAATCCTTTTTTTCACAAAACATCTTTTTAAGCCTTTGCTGATCCATCTATTTTTTATTGACTTAAGGGTTTTTTTGATACGTATGATGGGAAAACACAAATCAAAAAACAAAAGGAGAAGGTTATGGAATAAGTCAAACGATTCATTACAGTTTTGTTCTGTCAAAACTTCTTGAAACGACAGAGAAGCTATACATTCGCAGAACTTATTTATATTTTCCTCACTAAAATCTCTTCGTTTTTCAAAGAAGTATTTTTTAATTTTAGTTTGTTTATTTTTTCCTACTTCTGGTATACAAAGAGAAACCGATTGGCCCATATCATGGTCAGACAAAGCTAAATTATGCACACGGCCTGTGATATCTGGCGGTTTAATATTAGAAGCTATCTGGTCTAGGCATGCTAACTTTCTTGTAGGTGTTTTGATGTGTATGTCTAAGTTATAGTTATTTAGAATTGTCTGTAGCTTTTTTGAGTGTTTAGTGTCTTTTAAAACGTCAATATTCCAATCTCCACAAAGGACAATGTTTTTTTTTTAGTTGCGAGTTATTTTTGTAAGGAGGGCATTGAGTTTCTCAAGGAATGTATTTGTGTCTGAATTCGGTGTTCGATAAATACAAAAAATAATGAGGTTTAATTTGCATACTTCGATTCCGCTGCATTCAAAGATAGAGTTACAATTTAGTTCGGATGTATAATGAACCGGTACATATTCAAACTGATTTTTAATAAGAATGCAAGAGCCCCCTCGTTTTTGCTCTGTTCTAGAGTAGCAGTTTGCCACTTTGTATCCAGGTATGTGTAAGTTTGACTCTGTCCCTCTTTTCATAAACGTTTCTGTGAGGCATATAATGTGTGTTTCGCCTATGTCGCCCTTTAATTCATTGATGGCTAATTCTAGTAAGGATTTTTTATTCAAGGCCCCTGCTATATTTTGATGAAGAATAGTTAAATTGTGTGATGTGTATTTTCCAGCATGTACGCTATCGTCATTTAAATTATAAGTATTATTAAAGTCAACGAAAAAACTTATTTGCATTGTTTTTGTTATTAGGAATGTCAGAACTTAAAGATTTAATAGTATGGTTTATGGAATGTTTTAGTTCGCTATTATTTATTGAGGTGTTATTATGTCTAATTTGATTTTGTGATTTAAAATAAAAAGGTATAGTTCCCTTTTTAGGTACTGTAAACGATTCTTTCAAAGTAGAGTCGGCCTGTTTTACTGACCGTTTTGTTTGGAAATAGTATGGGATTGTTCCCTTTTTTGGGCAAGTAGTAATTTTTGAGTTAGCTTTGTTTGCCTTTAAAATTTCTCTGATCCCTTTAGATGATAGGTACTTTTTTGCGTAGTCATTTGAATCTATAATTAAATTGACTTTTTGACATATATTACTTAGATACATGCTTTTGTTGTAAAAAATGTATTCTCTGGCAGCATTTACAAAGTAGCAGTTGGGTAAAGTTTTACATATGTCTGAAATGTTTTTATTTAAATCTTTACAATTCAAATTACTATTATTTGTACTGAGAATAATAATATTGATGAATTTAAACTTTTTCAAAGCTGATGAAAGTTCTATAATTACTTTGGTAATATTAGTATCATTTTCGCCCACACTTAATAAAACGTAACGTTGTGAAGAGTCTACAATATGGTTTACATTATTTAAAATTTCTTCTGTGGACGCAAAAGGCTTCGTGAGTGATGTAATGTCATAAGTTCCATATTTATTATTACTCCTGGACTGAATGCGGGATTGAATGCAGTTTCCTTGATGAAAAGCTGGACCAAGCGGGATAATTTATGTTATCTTTTATACTAATACAAGTAGTCCGCCTCGGCTTCGCCCGTGGGACATACTTAGACTATAGCACTCAGGGATAACGTAGGTACCTATCCAACGGTGAAAAATTTTTGAAATCGGTCCAGTAGTGTCTGAGATTAGCGCGTTCAAACAAACAAAAAACTCTTCAGCTTTATGATATTAGTACAGTACTACCACTTTAATAAGTTACATCGGCATTGTTCGATGGCGCAGAATAGCGCAACCTACCGCCGACTCAAGCCGACTGAAAACATCAATCAAATAAAGATCTTATTGCTACAAAATAAGATTTGAAATCCAAAACAACAGGACTCGTGCTATCTCGATCGCAATACTCGTACGACTGCCGTGAGTGGCCGAGTCGCCGCATGGCGCGTACACATCAGCCAATAGCGGACGGGTATTTTCGCGCCATGCAATAATTTTACTTCTGCGCAGGTACATCGGTGTAACTTATACAAGTGGTAATACTGTACAGATATAGATAATCTGAAGATCAAGCTGCCCTAAGGCATCCGACGTAGCTTAACGACTGGTCGACTGCCATCAATGATGAAAGCCGGGGCCAACGGCTTAGCGTGCCTTTTGTAGCACCGAGGAACACGAGCTATTTTTATACTACTTGGGGTCACCCATCCAAGTAGGGACTGCGCTCGGGGTCGCTTAACATGTGAAAGCGCGTATAATGCTCACGCCCACTGGGCCATCGGGTTCCTCAGGACCTATTAAATTAATTAATTAAACCTTTGAAGTAAGTTACTACCTACATATGTCTAAACTTACATGAACGTAGGTACCTAACTTTATTTTTTATTACAGGCGATTCTTTGCCAAGGGGCCCCAACTCCAGACAATTACAGTAAGATATTTTTTTTAATCCAAACATACTTATTCCAAGTCTTCCCGTGGATGTCGTAGAAGGCGACTTAGGAAACACAAGCTGAACAAAGCTTATAAACATCAAAGAGACCTCTCCAACCCGGCTGGCCAGCGTGGAGAGTAGGTATAGGCGAAATCATCTGACTGCTCTGGCTAATATATGGCTCTGGTAGCACAGAGAGGGTCATGCTCCTGCAGTGGACACAAAAAAAAAGATATGATGATGATGATGAAACATACTTATTGCGGTCGCAATTCGTAGGGTCGCAACAAGAAAGATTCGCCCGGAATCGTCAAATAATAACGATATTTGGGTGAGTTGGGTGGGACGAATAGCGACTACGCAATGTAGACAAATTATTTTACCATCTATGGTAAAAAAAAAATTGGCAAATCACACGGATTGACGAGCTCCGTGGCGCAGCGGTCATCACGCCTGCCTGCGACACGGATGGTCCCGGGTTCGATCCCCGGTCAGGTCAAGATGGAAAACGATCTTTTTCAGATTGCCCTGGGTCTTGGATGTTTATCTATATATGTATTTGTTATAAAATATAGTATCGTTGAGTTAGTATCCCATAACACAAGTCTTTCATTAGAACTTACTTTGGGGCTAGCTCAATCTGTGTGATTTGTCCGTATATATTTATTATTTATTATTATTATTGAGTCAGCCCCACAGTAATTTTTGAACTTGTGTCGTAGGACACTCATTCAACAATACTATATATTTTTTTATAATAGATTTTTATAATTTTTGGTAATAAATACTTATTCATATACAGGGTGGAATCGAATTCGTTAGCATACGAAAAAAAAAACACGTAAAAACATATATTGCGTCATCATATCGGTCTGAAGTCACTTGTTTTGCCTAAATTTCACCGACCGATTGATTTATAAATATTTAAATGAATTATTTTTAGGTGTTTTTTGGAAATTCAGACCTGTTTTAATTTTTGGTTTTTATCTAAAGTAATAGCCTCTTTCAAAGCGTCTGAGGTAGTTATTGAGATTTTCTTAAATTTGAAAAATGTGTAATTTTAATTTACTCGAAAGTAGTCTTAAATTACTTTCAATCATGGGTATAGCCTATATTTAAAAGGATGCCAATAAATTAAAAAACACTCTGTATATATATATATATATATATATATATATATATATATAAACATCCAAGACCCAGGACATTCTGTTATAGATCGTTTTCCATAATGACCTGACCGGAGATCGAACCCGCGGGACCACTCGTATCGCCTGTTGCGCCATGAAGGTCGTCAATGATCTGATATCACAGTTGGTTGAGGGCATGGCGGTTACAGGTGAACATAAGTCGTATAGCTTCATCATCATCAGGTCTTTTTAGTCTCCACTGCAGGAGCACGATCCTCTCTGTACTGACCCAAACCACATATTTCATATTGCCAGAGAAGTCAGAGGATTTGGCCTACACTCTCCACTAGCCAGACGAGTTGGAGAGGTCGATAGCTTAGCGTGAGAGTATATTTTGCTTTGTTACTGATATATATTTATTTTTACAGATGTAATGCAACAAGCTACCGGGGATAATGCCAGCAATGATGTGTGCATCAACTGCAACTCCTCACCAACTGCATCTCTACCAGCCACAAGCCCACAGTCTGCAACCCCACAATCTGTAAACCCACAGTCTACAAACCCACAGACTGCAAATCCACAGTCTGCAAACCCACAGTCTGCAAACCCACAGTCTGCAATCCCACAGTCTGCGAACCCACAGTCTGCAAACCCACAGTCAGTAAACCCACAGTCTGTAAACCCGCAGTCTGTAAAGCCACAGTCTGCACACCCACAATTTCAGAAGAAGCGTCCACGTTTCTTTGACCCTGACTGTTAAAAACACTAACCACCCACAGCAAAGACTAATTAAATAAAAGTGGTCGACTTAAATGTTTTTGTAATAAAGAGATAATTAATTATTGTCATTATATTTTCATTTACTAAAGAGCTGACTCCACGAACTAGAGAAACACGACAAGTCCACGCTTCTATTTTATTTTATTTTATTTTATCTGAGGGGCACAGCAGTAATCATTCAAAATTTTGCTCTCCGAAACCCTAGATAACCCTTAAAACTATTTTATGAACACTTGAAATTATATACGTGAAGTTTAACTTTTTGTATAATAAATTTGTGTACACATTATTTTTACAGAAAAAAAAAATAAAAGAAACTAAAACTACTATTTACATATAAAATAAGCCTGGCAGCTCGTTGCCTCGTGGTAGCGTGCCCAGAAGGCTGGCAGCATTGCCACGTTGTATGGCAATGCTAATCTTTTGGCCAAAATATAAGCCAGCCCTCTGGTCATGAGACACCTCTATTAATTTTTTGGCGATGGCATTGAATAATTTATGTGCCGAGGGTCCCCACGGCCCTAGAGTTTCAACCCCAAACGGTTCAAATATATAATTGTAGTTTAACTTATTTCTACAAAAGTGTCCGTTTTTGACAAAAACGATGAAACAACAATTATTAAACTATCATCATCAGGTCTTCACTGCAGGAGCACGAGGGCACGAGCCTCTCTGAACTACCAGAGCCATACTTATATTATCCAAAGCAGTCAGAGGATTCTGATGAAGCTAGGGTATATTACTATTAACTTATAAATGAGGAGCAAAAAAATACTACATCCTGCCCGTTTGGCATGGTGGCAAGAACGCTGTCTGCGTTCCCCCGTTGGATAACTATGCTAATTACTTAATAATTAAGTACCTAATTGAATAAAAATTTTAACTTTAAGAACATAAAAAAAACGTTATTTCTATTTTTTTTTAAACAGAAATAAATAAATATATAAGGACAAATCACACAGATTGAGCCCCAAAGTAAGTTCAAGACTTGTGTTATGTATGAAATACTAACTCAACAATACTAGTTATATTTTATTACAAATACATATAAATAAAAATCCAGTCCATTAAATAGTTTAAAAGGTTTTTTGTTTCTCGATTAATCTTATATATAAAACAAAGACGGGTTTGTTACAACACTTATAACTCGAGATCTGCTGAACCAATTTTCATGGTTATTGATTCGTTGGATTTGTCTCAGCCCCGAATAGCAGAATACATCTTAAAAACAATGAAAACTCGATATGTGTAATGAATACTTAATGACTGTTAGGCGGTACGAAGTTCGCCGGGTCAGCTAGTAATATATATATAGGACATGTCACACAAATTGAGCTAGCCCCACAGTAAGTTGTGAACTTGTGTCGCAGGATACTAACTCAACGATACTATATTTTATAATATAATACTTATATAGATAAACATCCAAGACCCAGGTCACTCTGAAAAAGATCGTTTTCCATCATGATCTGACCGGGGATCGAACCCGGGACCCTCGCGTCGCAGGCTGGCGTGGTAACCACTATGTTGAGAACCTATATGTTATGTAGCCAATTGTTGTAGCTTGTCGTGTCGCAAAACCAATTTTGCATACAGATTGCTATTTGATAGGTACCTACGTACCTACTTAATGTATCATGTGTCTGTCTGTCCTCAGCATGTGTCTTTTTGCATGACATACACTTGACCAAGGTCAAATTTCCCGTCTCTACATCCTCCAAAACAAATTCTGAAATAGACGATTCTTTCCATCTTTCTTCTCGCTCACACACGCTGGATTGACTTGGGTTAGAATGGGATAGAAAGACGTCCGTTGGCGATACATTATCATAATTATTTGTGTGTCAGATAGTACAATGTGGTTAGGTATAACTACGGGTTTCCAAGTATTGATAAAGTTAATGGGTACTTATGTAAACAAGTACTTTGTTTTGTACACAGCTTTGAAATGATCATGATTAGACTTGTTCAATACTCACAAGTGTTCCGAACGTCATCATCATCCGGTCTTGTTTAGCCTCCATTGCAGGAGCATGACTCTGTACTACCAGAGCCATTCAGCCAGAGCAGTCAGAGGATTTGGTCTCCACGCTGGCCAGATGGGTTGGAGAGGGCTCTTTGATGTTTAAAGCTTTGTTTAGCTTGTGTTTCCTACGACATCCACTGAAAGGCTTGGAGAGGTCCTATTGTAGGTACTCTGCCGGGAACCACACGGCGGCGCAGCACAAGTGTTAAGAACCTCTATAAGTAAATAAATATGTTTTTGCTCTATCTTACATCGTCAAACTGAAGATCATTTGGACCGTCGCGGTCGTCCCAAATTCCATTTTCTACGCACTTCTTATTGAACCAAATATAAATTTTTTTACATACACATGTAGCGTTCATAGTAGCATCATCAGTTATTTGTTAGTCTCCACTCCACTGTAGGAGCACGCCCTCTCCGTACTGTGTCGGACGACCTGATAAAGGTCGTAGGAAGGCGCTAAGCCGTGTGGTTCCCGGCAGAGTAGAATAGGACCACTCCAAGTCATCCCATGGATGTCGTAAAAGGCGACTAAGGAAACACAAGCTAAACAAAGCTTATTAACATCAAAGAGACCTCTCCAACCCGTCTGGCCAGCGTGGAGAGTGTAGGCCAAATCCTCTGACTGCTCTGGCTAATACCTATGGCTCTGGTAGTACAGAGAGGGTTGTGCTCCTGCAGTGGAGACAATAAAAGACCTGATGATGAAGGCGCTAGGCCGCTTCCAATTGGTCGTGTTGGAAATCCTTAGGGGAGGCCTATGTCCAGCAGAGAACTTCTTGCAGCTGAAATGATGATGATGTTGCCTAATGAAGTCATCCATGTACCAAATTATAGTCAATAATAATATCTACTTAGGTATTCTCCAAACTCCAAACACAATCTAGGTATAGGTGTACATCAGAAAATCACGTTGGGTTGGCACGAACTGTCTATATAGAAGTACATATGGCCAGCTTTCGGTTCCATCATCAGATCATATATCATCGAATAACACTTAATATATAACCTTAAGTCTAAGATTATTTATGATTGAAAAATTATATTGTGGTAGCTGATTCAAAATTCGCCGCCGCGACTTTGCTTCGCCCAACAACTACGGTGTGTGTTATAATGGTCACTTCAATATCCTTTACGGTTTATGTATCTTAAATTTATTAGTCAATCATACGAAAGCCGTAATAGATATTGCAGCGGCCATGTAAACGGTGTTGTCAAAAGTTGGCGAATAGGCGCTTGCTGGCGAAGTGGCGACGCGCTAAAAACCTAAAGCCTACTCATCAGAAAGTCCACAATAGGCGAGTTATCGCGCCAGCAGTTTGTTGCCAGTTGCACAGCGGCGACACTCCCTGTACGTGAGAGTTCTGGGCACCGGTGACCTTGAGCCGGGGTGTGTAAGCGCTAAGGCTAACTCGCTACTCAATTCGTGCCAGTGGTGCGACCTGTGCAAGAGACGCCAACACAACACAGACAGTCCTCGAGCAAGCCAGTTCTCGCGCCTCTCGCTGCCCCCATCACTCGCTACACACGTCCAGACACCTACACAATAGCCGCAGCGGTTTTACGTGCACAGATGCTTAAGTGTCGTTTCTTTTCGCGTAGTGTATTTATTCTTTATAGTCTTTGCCAGTGGTTCCAACCGTCATCACCATGGTAGACTGTAAAGGCCAATTTCCCGTGATTAGTTTATCCTATTATTTTAATTTCCATTCGGTTTATTCCTCATTTTTTTTATTACTTACAAACACTTTCCTAAGAGGTTTTTCAAACGCAGGCTGCCGAAACGTCAAATTGTCTTACCATGTGATAAATTCAAAATTGCGTCTACCCTGCAAAAAGCTATTCATGCCTATGTCACTAGAAATAAGGCAAGGTTTCGTTATATATAATATTTTCCTTATTTCGAGTATGTCCAAAACTGGTCAGGCATTTTTTCAAAATGTAATAATCAGGCGGGGTCAGTAACAAAACAAGTTATTTGTCAAGATCTGCTCAGTTTATATACACTACATCATCATCATTTCAGCCGCAAGAAGTCCTGCGGGGCCTCCTACATATTTCCAAAATAAGCGATTAAAAGCGGCCTGCATCCAGCGTATCCCTGCGACCTTGGTCAAGTCGTACGTCCATTTGCCCCCTTATTTACTAACTCGGATGACAGGTGTCGATGCCTATCAATCTAGAATTTACAGTTACAATGCGGGTTTTGCTTGCTCGAAATTTTTATTTGAAATACAAAAACCACATTGTAACAGCAAATCCTAGATTGATAGGCATCGACACCTGTCATTCGAGTTAGTAAATGGGGGCTGGCCGGTGGATATCCGACGCTGCGCTTGCCGGTACGTGGCCGCCATTTGAGAAACTTTCTGCCCCGTTGGCCATCGGTTCTAGTTGCTATGTTTTCCACCCTTGCCTCTTTAAGGAGCTAATCCTCTAAAATATGCCGGTGAATTTGTTCTTCTACGGATTTCTTCATTCCTGATTATATATATCCTATAGCCCTCTTCATCGCTCTTTCAGCAACCTTATGAGCTTTCTTATGAGGCTCATAAGAAGGGACCAATAACGACAGGGACATATCACACAAATTGAGCTAGCTTCACAGTAAGTTGTGAACTTGGTTCGTAGGATACTAACACAACGATACTATATTTTATAATAGATTCCTACACATAGGCTAGGCTGTCTACCTAGATGATAATAGTACCATATCAAAGACAATATAATAGTGACGTAATAGACTGCCCACCTCATACAAAAATATTGGAAAAGCAGGCGAATGTATGGCACAGGAGAGTTGCTTGCTACTCGATACTAGATGGCGGTAATCTGCGTTAGCCTACACTTACTAAAAATAGGGTGTCATTTTAAAATATTATGCCTTAAATATTGTTTTGATTTTTAATAAGATATATTTTGTGAATAATGTTTTTATATTCTCATAATACTGTAGATACAATGTTGTGTAGTTTCGAGTGGCGCCATCTATGCGAGTCTCTGAGATCAAATCGTACGATTATGGCGTTGAGACCCCATGACCATATGTATACCGTTATACTCGACCATAAGCACTCAACTCCCCAATCTACTCGCCTAACGTGAGCTAGCCAGTCTGATAAGTTAGGTACAACAAAGGATCTCGTGTGTGTTTCCCTCCCCTCCCCTAGTGCTTGTCGCCGTTCTGACGAATCTGGACGTGTCGATTTTGTGTTTGGCAAACTGTGACTCATCCAAATATCAAAGTGTGGTTAGTTATAATTCATCCGGTAAGGTTAGTGAAGTAACAGGTTATTTTAAAATATATAAATTACAAAAAAACGAAATTGACCTATTGATTAAATAAAATTGAAACCTACTTATATATCTGTCTGTACTAATATCCTAACTACCTAACTAATATTATAAATGCGAAAGTGAGTCTGTTTGTTTGTTTGTTACGTGAAAGCGTAACAAACAAACAAACAGACTCACGCCGTATCTACTGAACCGATCATCATGAAATTTTGCATACACATAGGTAAGGGTACTGAGAACGACATAGGCTATATATTACGCGGGCGAAGCCGCGGGTAACAGCTAGTTACCTATAAAGCCGAAGAGTTTCTTCGTTTTTTAAACGCACTTATCTCATGAAAAACAGAACCGATTGGAAGATGGCACTTTAGGGATGACGCACCTATGCAAGGGGGCACACTAGGCACAGTAGCAACGCCAATAATTTTATTCCTAATACTTTACAAATAGAAAGAAATTCAAGAATGTAAATCATATAAGCCTTAGTAAATAACCTGAAGTATTTTTGGAATCATGTTTTAATATTATGAGAATCAATCATTAAGAGCAATAGTGCCGCCAAAAACGGCCGTATTGGCGGTAATCTGATTCTCATAATTCTTACTGATTCTGATAATATTAAAAATGATTCCAAAAAAAATCTTCAGGTTATTTACTAGTGCTTATATGATTTACATTCTTGAATTCCTTTCTATTTGTAAAGTAATTGGAATAAAATGATTGGCGTTGCTACTGTGCCTAGTGTGCGGCCTGAATTTTTGAAATCCGTCCCGTAGTTCCTGAGATAAGCGCGTTCAAACAAACAAACAAACTCTTCAGCTTTAGGTATATATTACCTATAGTATAGAGATATAAATCTTCCTCATGAACTAATCTATCTATTGGTGAAAACTGCAGGAAAATCCATGCAGTAGTTTTTTAATTTTTCGAGGATAGACAACAGACAGGCGCAGTGAAGAGTTCCGTAACCACCTGACTTAGCGTATTGCCATTCAATTTGGCACGATGCCCTAGGGTGGGCATCTGGAGAGACTGTATGATTTGTAAACAGGTATTAGTTAATATTTTCGTATTTTTAGGTGGTTTTTACTAACATGCTACCACGCCTTTTTCCCTTTCGGGGTAGACAAAGCCCAGGTCTATAATACATACCTACGCAGGTCGCGTTTAGCATTTTGGAGGGCTTTAGGTGGAGAACGGCATCAAATAATTGGTTGCTAGCCACATCGCCTATTGACATAATTTCTCCGATATTCGCCCATTTTCTCGATCGGCTTTTACGATCTGCGCGGGAAAAGAAGCAGCTGGTACAACGTTTTTCTTTTCTCCCAGACCATCGTGGAAAGTCAATTGTTATAGTATGCAAATAATTGAGTGTGGTATATACCTACCTACATATAAAATGTAAATTATAATGTTATAAATAACATTTGTGGTACCTATAACAAGTAGTTTACGATAAAAATATAAATAACATTTGTGGTAGGTACCTATAGCAAGTTGTTTACGATCAAAATTCAAACCGGTATTCACTCCGCCGCCACATTAGCTACCGTCAGGCCATTTTAAATCTTGAAGCGTCTGTTTTGCCAACGTGAATTTCGCCGAACATAACTCAAATAGGTGCCTATATTTAGACTTTTCAAGGTCTTGCACTGAGCTTTGACTTAATACTCTCTAGACTCCGTCATGCCTTTATTTCAATGATTACTTACTTATGAAACACAGTCCGTGGCGTACCTACTCTGCGGCGCATTGCTTTGGTTATGTAGCCGTAGTCTTTTACTTGCTCTCTGTATTCACGCTCGTAACCACAGAACACAGGCAACTATTAGGCCTAGATTCTTCATCAGAACTTTCTGAATGGGAATGCATTTCTCCCCTGTGTCTTTCCCTGAAATGAAGTTGATTGACAATAAGTACAAATGTAATTTTGGGCCTTAAAAAGTAAGAGTATAATGATTAGATAATTTATAATTAGGTACTAAGTTAAAAAAAAAAAACTATAAAACGCGCTTTTAGCACGCTAGTCATGTATTGTCATCAGAACTCAGAGCGCGTGCAAAATTTCATCCTAATCCAAGACTGGGAAGTGTCAAATTAAGATTCCAAGATTTTCTTACATACAAATGAAGGTAATAAAAGCGTGTAAAAAACTGGCCAATTTTTCAATGCTTGTGTGCGTGACAGCTTTGTGTTGCACACGTGTCCTGTCAATGAATGCCATAAATCCACTTAATTCCGTCAAAATAGGCTATGGGGTAAAACCACCTTATATCGGCCATGTCAACAAAATGTCTCATTCATTTGCATGGACGTATATTTTTTATACGTCCATGTTCATTTGCTTCTTATTCTCACATGTATTAGCCTGGCGTTCTAGGGGGTATTTTTTGATAAACTGTTATTATTTTAATTTCTAATGATGTCATAAAATATTTGAAATATCAACAATATTTTTTATATTGATATTTTTATTTGTACACACCCAAATTTCCTAAGATCGGCCACTTGCGCCCAAAATTCGTCCACTTATTTGCCTAGTATCGGCCTAGGCTATAATATTATTACGAATAAAACGAAAAAAATGAAATACTAAAAAGATGGAATAGTATCAAAAAGAGTTTGAAGTTAAATACATTAAAATTTTTAGATTTCTTTTCGAAAGTTGAAGATTGGTAAATATAATTTATGATTGATTTAGTGAGAAGTGGCCGATACCAGGACGTGGCCGATACAAGGTGGTTTTACCCTGGTTAGGAGTTTGGTTGGACACAAATTTTTTTTACGCCTGAAAAGGCTAATAGAGTCCAACTACCTACCTAGGCTGTAAATAATTTAAGCCACTGAGTAAGAAGATTTTAACCTTTAAGTCATCATCATCATCAGGTCTTTTTTAGTCTCCACTGCAGGAGCACGGCCCTCTCTGTACTACCAGAGCCATATACTAGCCAAAACAGTCAGAGGATTTGGCGTACACTCTCCACGCCGGCCAGATGGGTAGGAGAGATCTTTTTGATGTTCATAAGCTTTGTTATGCCATTGTTGTACAAGTCCTTTAAAGCTGCAAGAGGCAGCAATGGGACAGACATACTTTCGTACATACCTACCTACATATTTACATAATTAAAAAACTTTACCCCTCATGGATGGGTCAGTCGGATAAAAAATATTTTGATCTTTGATGTATTGGCTTTGACCTCTCCAAATAGCTAAATAACAAATATTAATAATGTTCGCCGCGTCAGCCATCTTTTACTTTGATCACAGTTTTATCTTACTGATGAGATTTGTAGATAAAAGTACTTACCTAATGAATAGACCATAGATATCAGACTGGAATATTTTTTTTTTTTTATATGTCAGAGGACGGCAAACGAGCAAGCGGGTCACCTGATGGTAAGTGATCACCGCTACCCATGGACTAATGTAACACCAGGGGTATGACAAGAGCGTCGCCGGCCTTTTGTTTTCCCTCCCCAGAGGGGAGGGGGGATGGGCCTCCGGCTCTCTCACTCACCGAACGAAGCATAGAAGCTGTAAAACTACTACTCAAACGTCGATTTTCTGTGAGAGTGTGGTACTTCCCCGGACGAGCCGGCCCATTCATGCTACCAGCTGAAGTGATTTTTGCCGGTAGCGTGGCTCTACCACACTTTAATAACAATACAATAGACATAACAAAAATTACTATTTTCCCTAGATATGAGGGACGACATTATTATTTCTTTCTTCTTTTATATTACTCCGCCATCACCGATACTTTGTATCTCATTAAACTGGAAATTGGCAGAATCATCGAAACCTCGGTGGAAGCCATAATGTAAAACAGAAGAAGAAGACACAAAGACACAAAGATACGTAACAACAAATCGATTTGTTAAATTTTATAACGATAAAACGGTACTTATATGAAAGGTTTGTTATGTTAAATAATTGTTATAACAAAAGATTTTTTTTTCACAATTACTTCTTCCGAATTTTATCTTGATTGATAATTATACTGACCAAAATTATATATTTCGTTGGTATTAATCTTAAAACATATATATTTTGTGTTTATATGTTATATTACTTACCCATTCCTTATTTCCGTTTGTATGGAGTATGGAGACATTCGCGTCCAGGGCCCTCTTAAAGGGATGACTCAGACCGTCAATATGAACAACTTTAACTATAGAACCAATGCTGACAAAATCACTTTTTAGGGTTCCGTAGTAAACTAGGAACCCTTATAGTTTCGCCATGTCTGTCTGTCTGTCTGTCTGTCTGTCTGTCTGTGTGTCCGTCCGCGGTTTTACTCAGAGACCATAAGTACTAGAAAGCTGTAATTTGGTATGAGTATGTATATTAATCATGGCAAAAAAGTCGTAGAAAAAAATCTTTAAAAAAAAAAATATTTTGGGTAGCTCCCATACAAGTAAAGTGGGGGAGTCATTTTTTTTTCTCTACTTACCCATCTTGTGGGGTATCGTTAAAAAGGTCTTTGAAAAATATTGTGAGGTTGAGAACACCATTTTTCGATTTAGGGATCCGTTTCCGAAATATTTGGTTTTAAAGTGCAAATTTTTGTTAGAGGTACGTGTCCCCCCCCTCTATCTCCTAAACGGTTATATATAGATACGTGAAAAAAAATACAGCAGTAGTATATATACTGAAGTTGAAAGGAAAACTATCAAAGCTAAGTACTAAGTACAAACTAAAAAGTTATAGGCAACCAACTTATAAAATGTACTGGAAAATGTAAAATTTCATACAATCTTTATTGTTAGATGTTTTTGGTCGTTAAACTGTGAGGTGCGAGTGTAAACAGTGTGTACTCAAAGTTGTCATTCGCAACTACGGAACCCTATACTGCGCGTGGCCTGACACGCACTTGGCCGGTTTTTTTACTTTACCAATCTAATTGCCTGGGCGGCTAGAAAAATTTTGTATGAATTCCCATCACAGATCCCATAAAAAAGTGGTTCATGTCGACGGGCTGAGTCACCCCTATAAGGGTCATTTTATATATCAAAGAGACCTCTCCAACCCGTTTGGCCAGCGTGGAGAGTGCAGGCCAAATCCTCTGACTACTCAGGCTAGTATATGGCTCTGGTAGTACTAAGAGGGTCGTGCTCCAGCAGTAGAAACTAGAAAAACCTGATGATGATGATGATACGCTATATATTTAAAAAAATCGGAAATATTGCTGAATCGAGGGTCAAATTACAGGCTGTAGGTATGTATATTACCAATGAGAGATATGTTTAATGCTTTCAGACTGGACCCCACGTCATCGCATGCTGCGACTAAGTCAGAGACTCGGATCTACGTAGAGGCCAAATTCTGACATGTCAGGCGGAAACCAGGACATCAGAATAAAGATGGAGCTAATGGGCAATGACGGTATGTTTGTAAATTATGCGCGCGACCGACTCTGCGTTGGACACTAGATTTTTCTACGATTTTAGGCTAATACTTAGAGTCTATCTAGCTTTAACGGCTGTAGCACACCGCCGCGAATGCGGAACGGAAGCGGTCCGGAACGAAACACTGGCGAAACCGCGAAACGTTAATGTGCCAAAATTATCCTTTGACTAGCTTTTGCCCGCGACTTCGTTCGCGTGGAGTTCGGTTTTTGTCACTCTTTTAGGGGATGAATTCTGAAAGAAACTGAAACACTTGTTTACTCATTTATTGATAGAAGTAGGTACTCCTGTAAAGTCTCGAATAAAATAGTTTAACTAATCTTGTTTCTCGATACAACTTTCAAGCCCTATTTCATCCCCTTAGAGGGTGAATTTTCAAAAACCCTAGGACAACTGAATATTTATTTCTAATCGTTAATCTCAAAACAAAGTTTCAGGCTTTAAGCCCTAGAAATGACCGACGACCCGTTTTTAAAGCTGGAAATGACCCCTTTTTCACCCACTGAGAGCGTGAATTTTCAAAAATGTCTCTTTCCAGAAGACACCCAACACCTGTACGACAGCGACAGCGACAGTTCAGAGGACGTGAAGCCCCCGATCCCTCCGAGGACAACGCCCAGCGTGTCCGGCTACATCGAGCTGTCCTCGGACGATGACAGGCCTGCCAGGTACTTATATATTTATATTTATTCCTTTTCATAAGGCTTCTATGCTGGTTTAGGAGAAAAGGAAAAATACAGCAAACCCAGCTGCTTTTCTTCCCGCGCAGACCGTAAAAGCCGGTCAAGGGAATGGGCTAAGAAATCACGTCAATAGGCGATGCGGCTAGCAACCCATCACTATGTTGATTCCGCTTCCCACCTTAACGCCCACTAACACGCTAAACGTGGCCTTAAGGTTTTATCACTTTGGGCTCTGTTTACCCCGCAAGGGAAAACGACGTGATAATATGTATGTATGTATGTATGTCATAAGACACACAACACCTGTACGACAGTGACAGTTCAGAGGACGTTTAGCCAGCGATCCCTCCGAGGACAACGCCGAGCGTGTCCGGTTACATCAAACTGTCCTCGGACGAGAAAAAAATACCAACCATAAGGGTAGAAAAAGAATAATAGAGAAGAATAGGACCACTCCAAATCTTCCCGTGGATGTCGTAAAAGGCGACTTAGGAAACTAAAGCTAAACAAAGCTTATAAACATCAAAGAGACCTCTCCAATCCGTCTGGCCAGCGTGGAGAGTGTAGGCCAAATCCTCTTACTGCTCTGGCAGTACAGAGAGGGTCGTGCTCCTGCAGTGGAGACTAATAAAGACCTGATGATGATGAAGGGTAGAAAAACAGGGGATGATGGTTTTTTTTTAAATATATGCGGACAAATCACACAGATTGAGCTAGCCCCAAAGTAAGTTCTTAAGACTTGTGTTATGGGATACTACCTCAACGATACTATACTTTATAATAATACTTATTATATAGATAAACATCCAAGACCCAGGTCAATCTGAAAAAGATCATTTTCCATCTTGACCTGACCGGGGATCGAACCCGGGACCTCCGTGTCGCAGGCAGGCGTGTTGACCGCTGCGCCACGGAACTGTTTTTATGTTGTTGAACTTTCTTGTTCCTCTCAGACCGGCGAGGAAGAAGCGGAAAAGGTCATCGTTCTTCATCAGACTCGTTGTCAGAGAGTTCGCCACGCAAACTGATGACACGGAAAAGAGGGAAGCAGGCATCAACACTGACGATGTGCCCAAAGCAGAATCAGGTATTATTTGTTTCCTAAATAAATTCTTTTAAAAAGTGGCCAAGTGCGATTCGGACTCGCCCATGAAGGGTTCCGTAGAAGCGAGCTTAGATAAGCCAAAAACTCCATTATTTTTCGCTACCAAAGATAAATTTGTTTTTCATAGTGTTTGTTTGACAAAGTTATTTTTGCGGTTGAAAAAGTGCTAGAACTTTTTAGTTTGTACTTAGTACCTACTCAGCTCTGATAGTTTTCCTTTCAACTTCTTCATACTTACTCCTCGTGTAATTTTTTCAGGTATCCATATATAACCGTTTAGAAGATAGAGGGGGAGGACACTCACCTCTAACAAAAATTTGCACTTTAAAACCGAATATTTCAGAAACGGATCCCTAAATCTTAAATGGTGTTCTCAACCTCACAATATGTTTTAAAGACCTATTCATCAATACAAGATGAGTTTGTTAATAAAAAAAAAATTACTCCCACTATAAGTACCTACCTACTTGTATAAAACCTTTTTAGGGTTCCGTAGTAAACTAGGAACCCTTATAGTTTCGCCATGTCTGTCTGTCTGTCTGTCTGTCTGTCTGTCTGTCTGTCCGTCCGCGGTTTTACTCAGAGACTATAAGTACTAGAAAGCTGTAATTTGGTATGAGTGTGTATATTAATCATGGCAAAAAAGTCGTAGAAAAAAAACTTGAAAAAAATTTTTTTTTTGGGTATCTCCCATACAAGTAAAGTGGGGGAGTAATTTTTTTTTCTCTATTTACCCATCGTGTGGGATATCGTTAAAAAGGTCTTTCAAAAATATTGTGAGGTTAAGAAAACCATTTTTCGATTTAGGGATCCGTTTCCGAAATATTTGGTTTTAAAGTGCAAAATTTTGTTAGAGGTACGTGTCCCCCCCCTCTATCTGCTAAACGGTTATATATGGATACGTGAAAAAAATTACAGCAATAGTATATATACTGAAGTTGAAAGGAAAACTATCAGAGCTGGGTACTAAGTGTAAACTAAAAAGTTATAGGCAACCAACTTATAAAATGTACTGGAAAATGTAAAATTTCATACAATCTTCATTGTTAGATGTTTTTGGTCGTTAGACTGTGAGGTGTGAGTGTAAACAGTGTGAACTCAAAGTAAGTTGTCATTCGCAACTACGGAACCCTACACTGCGCGTGGCCCGACACGCACTTGGCCGGTTTTTTTTCTTTTATTTCAGGTGTGAACACTGACGAACCTCCAAAAACTATTGAAATTGGAATTCAAACTGACGATATTATAACAGATAAACCCACTGATACAACCCAAGAAGAAAACGATGAAGCCATGGACGTAGATGATGATGAACCGCATCAAGCGGCTTCCACATCCAAAGATATCTACCATCAATGCACTGTCTGCTCCTGCTACTACCTAAGCTTCAATTTGCTTCAAAAGCATTCTCGTGCACACCATAATAAAGCTGTCTCTGAGCAACGAAAAGTCTCTTTTGAAGGCAACTGCAAATTTTGCTCCGCCAGTTACGTATTTGCTACGTACAACAAACATATCAAAACCAAACATACCGACAAGTTTACTATGGACAGCAATCGCATTAAAAAACAAAAACTTATCGGCCCTTACGAGTGCTCCATATGCCATGCCAAATTCTTATCTTACAACGAAGGGAAAAGACACAGAAGAGTTCACGAGAACATCGAAAAGAAATTTGTTTTAAGGAAAGTCAAGACGCAAAACGTAGCTTCAGCGAGCGGTCCTACAATATCTAAGGATGAGTGTAAAAAACTGAAGGCAGCTTCGTACAAGGCTCCAATACCAAAGAACGTTTTGTTCCAATGCCCCAAATGCAAACTCCACTTTTTTACGTACAGAAACGGATTGAGACACAGAGTAGCTTGTGAGAGAGGCGACAAAAAAGGAATAGAAGCAAAATGCACGAAATGCGAGAAGAAATTCCTACAAGTGCACATCAGGAATCATAACTCACAACATGAGAAGGCGAATGATTTCCGCATTCACGAGTTGGTTGATGGCATAGAGCACAGAATTTTGTATCGGTGTGTGAGATGCGAGGTTTGTATGGAAGAGAGGAACTGCAGGTTACATTTCCAGTGCGGTTGTAACAAGACTGTGGGTGTGCCATGCACCATATGCCAGTTGAAGGTTGACAAGAGCTTCATAAGCAAGCACAAGGATGCACACGCTCACATGGGTCTTGCAAAGGAAGAAATTATTCTGGTTGATATTGAGTGACATCTAGCCTTTACCTTTAAATAAATAAATAAATAAATAAATATATACGGACAAATCACACAGATTGAGCTAGCCCCAAAGTAAGTTCGAGACTTGTGTTATGGGATACTAACTCAACGATACTATATTTTACAATAGATTACTTATATAGATAAACATCCAAGACCCAGGTCAATCTGAAAAAGATCATTTTCCATTTTGACCTGTCCGGGGATCGAACCCGGGACCTCCGTGTCGCAGGCAGGCGTGTTGACCGCTGCGCCACGGAGCTCGACACGCCACGGACCTTTACGATATTTATCTTTGTTTTACTTGTAATAGAGAGCATAGTTTAATGATTCTTATCATAGAAAGAGACACACAAAGATTGGTGTCCTGCTCGCTCTTTCATCATAGGACATCCCAACTTCCCAACTATGGGAAGTTGGGTTGAACTATATTACTATAAATACGGCCAAATAACATTTCGTGACTTCGAAGACGAGTGTTACGTAGTCGTGCACGAGTTGCCCGACTTGCGTTTTGGTGAAACGGCATTTCAAAAATAGCACTCCTGCAATAAGCATGCAAACCGACCCGCATTCAAATCGAATTTAAAAGTGGGAATTTGACAAAATGCCAACTTTTAAAGTGATTTTTTTATCTTATTCATGAATACCAAATATTTAAACAAAGGTATCAAATAGTACTCGACAGGTATTGTTAGACATACAGTACTGGATCTGTTATTTTAGACAGTCATTCTGATCAATTCTGATGCGCACCATAAACATATCTCATCATCATCAGCAGGCTGATTTACTAACTCGGTGTACTACGATTTGACTGTCACTTCAGCATCCATTACGGTTTTCATATCTTTAATAAAAATAGTTATTCATACCGAAGCCGTAATGAATATTGAAGTCACCATGAAAATGATGTACACCGTAGTTGTCAAAAGTTAGCAAATAGGCCTGCAGGTCATTTTTATTTTCCACTGCAGGAGCTGCCAGAGCCATATATTAGCCAGAGCAGTCAGAGGAAAAATATCTACTTTTAAATAATTGTGGACAGCATGAACTGTAATTTTTGTATGTATGTATGTGACTGTGTATCTAGTTGTCTCATACTTGATTATAGCTAAGTGTTTTGTAATAAAAAACATAAGATTAATTTCAAGCGTTTTATTTTATTCCATCATCAGTTTATATTTACAATGAGAGTACATTGCGGCTACATTTCGCACGTTAGTGGTCAACACTGTATGTTTCATTTTTTGAGTAACACAAACATAGCCATAGATTATATAATTCTATAGGAATAGATATCTTATCCGGAGCAAAGACAATATAATACTAACGTAATAGACTGCCCACCTCGTACAAAAATATTGGACCAAATTAAGGTTGCGAAAAGCAGGCGAATGTATGGCGCAGGAGAGTTGCTTGCTACTCGATACTAGATGGCGGTAATTTGCGTTAGCCTTTAACTTACTAAATATACGGTGTCATTTTAAATATTATGCATATTTTTTTTTATTTTTAATAATACCTATTTTGTGAATCATGTTGTTATATTCTCATAATACGGTAGATACAATGTTTTGTAGTTTCGAATGGCGCCAATTATGCGAGTCTCTGTGAACAAATCGTACGATTAAGGCGTTGAGACCCTCAGTTGAGACCACATGTCCAGAGGCACGCACTCTGACAAACTCTCCCGCAGGCGAAGTTTCTAAAAATCTACGTAAGATGGTCCACTGCTAAATAGAATGTGTTTAAGCGTAATAAATAATAGTTTAAAAAAAACTAAAAAACGCCCTTTTCATGTATTGTCATCAGAACTCAAAGCGTGTGCAAAATTTCATCCTAATCGAAGACCGGGAAGTGGGTCAAATTAAGATTACAAGATTTTCTTACATACATAGTTACAAGTGAAGCTAATAAAAGCGTTTTACAAACGATATTACACGCGAGATAAAAATGTAATATGAACAAATGTAATAATCGAAATACTTTTTATAATTTGTCATATGAACATCTATACAATTAGCGCGTAGCGTCATCTGTGTACAATTGGCGCGCAACTCTAGTTTATATGAAACTTCGTGGACACTAATTGCACTTATTGTTTGGGAGATACGCGCGTCCTTTTAGAAGAAAATCCTATCAAAGGCTTCACTCGTGGTCAATCACGGACTAAAACGCCCTTGTCGAAAATAATAACTGGGATTTCTATGCGTTTAATTTAATATTGGAACCGCTGTCGCCAAACACATACAATCAATAAAATAATACTTTGTACTATTAGAAAACAATTGTTTTTATTTGTCGCACATCTTGCATCCCAAATTAGTCTAAATCATACAAACTGCTACACGAAAACACGCCTTCATGCTTGTAAAAAGAGTTCACTTTGCTATAGGCCATAAAAAGTATTTACGTTTCGTACTTGAATCTACAAGCAGCGATTTACGAAAAAGTTCAGCCATATTACAACAGATGGCAGTGTGTTTGAGAAAAATAATTCTGAACTTTACAGTCCTCTGAATAAAGTTGAAAACGACGACGTGTAAACCGCGGAGGGATTAGCTTTGCGACTAAACACCTTGCGAAATTGCGCACGAACTGGCGACGCGTGCCAGGCTCCCATGACATATATCTTACTTCTAAAATCTGTGGTTTAATTGCAAAAGATCATTAAGTGATAGATTAGCGTCAATATAAACACTGACTTCATTTTGTGCCAACTAAGGCTGAATAGAACGGACCTTTTTATATAAGAACACTGAAACCATTTGTTCGAAATAAATCAATTCATTTTAAAGAAAATCACTTCATTCACCTAATTCATTTATTCTTACAATTTACATGTTCACTAGTTTCCCTAGAATCGCAATTATTGCACGACAAATCGCTGGAATTATCCTGTGACTTGTCGCAAACGCACGTTTTCGTTTCCTCAGACATCGCGCAGTAGTGACATTCTTTAGTTTCGAAAATGGATGAACACCTGAAGCAGTATTTCACTTCACTATTCGGTAAGGCTAGAGTTTTACTACCATACTCTTTACTTTCCTTAACATTACTTTCATTTTTCTTTCTAACATTTTTGCACTTTTTATAAAAGTAATTGATTTTACTCTGATCATCATTCCTAATCTCCGATTTATCTTCATTGTCAACAATTTTGTAGACTGTTATGTACTCTTTCTGTTTAATTTTCTTTTCTTTTTCTTGAAAAAACTTTTTGATTTTGTCTAAAATTATTTGCGATGTATCATCGAGTTCTTTATCTTCAACTTTATCTATAAATTTTATGTTTGTGTCTGAAATAGTATCTGGATCTTTTGATTCGCTTTTGTGTAATTCAGGAGTCGAATTTGCTGAATTTCTTTTCATTTCACTATTCTTAACAGTTAAATTTCCTTCTGAAACTTCATTATTTTCTAAAGTGACTATTTGATTATTTACAACGAGTTCTTTCTCTGAATCATTGCATGTACTGTTAAAATCATTTTTTGTGTGTATATTTGAGGAATTCGCTGGCATAATTTCATTATGTTTCAATACTTTTGAACTACATATTGCTGTAAATCGCGACAAGTTTGTATTTTCTAAATTGGAGATTGGATGAGGATTTCTTTGCAATGGTGGCAAATTTTCAGGTACTTTTACGGGCATCACATCTTTTCTTTTATTTTCGGGTAATTTTGGATTTATTTTACCCATTTCATCTTTCCTTTCGCCTATTGCTTCATTTGATTGTTTTATTACTATTTCATCTTTTTTTCCGACTATAATTTCATTTGATTGTTTCTTTACTATTTCATCCTTTTTTTCTACTTTGATTTCATTTGATGGTTTATTTCTAATGTAAAAGTCTTTTTCCTCCATATTTTGATAATTTTTATCAAATTCCGGTTCTATAGGTATATCCATATTTTCTAAAGTCTTCAACATATCATCATTGATTAACTCACAATCGACATCGCTTTTATCATCATCATCATTTTGAATATTCTTCATATTTTTAATGCTACCCAAGATATTTTCCAATTTATTCCGTTTCTTCGTGAATTTAGGGTCATTTTTGTTATTTGTTTTGATTGACTTTTCATTAGTTGTATTTTCAGTTTTAGGTTTTTCTGGCTCTTGAAAAATAAAGCTCGGCGATCTGGTACAGATGGCTTCTGAAAACAAAGAAATAAACATTCACACAACATTTACACCTATTACAATAGCAGTAAAATAATCGTAGATGTATAGCATTTTTAGTTATTTTGCATAGCCGGTGGTTGTTTTACAAAACAGCACGGTGTAAACAATATCCTTTTACAAGCTTTTATTTACTTTGCTATATATGTATGTATGTACAGATTATAAACACTCACTCTCAGAGTATCCGGGGTCCGGCGGGTCCTCCCACCAGACGGGGCTGGGACACGTCAGGATCTCCATCAGGTCCTCGTCGTCCAGGGAGTCAGCTTCCTCGATCAGCTGCGTCATGTCCAGCAGCTCGGACCCCGAGCTCACTGGGGACCGTGGGATTGGCCGGTCAATTTCTGAAAATAAAAATAAGTAAATATTTTTATTGACTGCTTTGGCTATACAAAGTGGAAGGGACATACCCGTAATAAATCAAACCATAGGCTATACTAAATAACTCTCGTATAATGAAATTAAAATAACGGTGAAATACGAAAAAAAATCGACGTTCCCATACATCGCCATCGCCCGGGCGGCTGCACACTTTTGTATGGAAACGCCGAAATATATTTTTGCTTTTTGGCTGTTATTTTAATTTATTACATTACCTACATACTATCACGTCTTTTTCCTTTGCGGGGTAGACAGAGCTCAGGTCTATGAAACCTAAAGGCCACATTTAGCATGTTCCTGGGCTCCTAGGTGGAGAACGGAATCAAAATAGTGATGGGTTGCTAGCCGCATCGCCTATTGATTTTAATTTATTATATTTTAATTCTACAGGAATAGATGTCTCATTTGGAGGCATGCGCTCTGGCAAACTCAGTTTTAAGAAGCCACCGTTAGGTGTCGTAGGTCCACTACTAGTCAACTAGACCATGTGGTCTCAACGCCTTAATCGTACGATTTGTTCACAGAGACTCGCATAGATGGCGCCACTCGAAACTACACAACATTGCATCTACCGTATTATGAGAATATAAAAACATGATTCACAAAATATATCTTATTAAAAATCAAAATGATATTTTAGGCATAATATTTTAAAATGAATCCGTATATTTAGTAAGTTAAAGGCTAACGCAGATTACCGCCATCTAGTATCGAGTAGCAAGCAACTCTCCTGCGCCATACATTCGCCTGCTTTTCGCAACCTTAATTTGATCCAATATTTTTGTATGAGGTGGGCAGTCTATTACGTTAGTGTTATATTGTCTTTGACTAGACTAATGCGGAACTTGCACACATATTTTTTCAGTGCCCTATGAAAAGAGCTCTCAATAATAGAAATAACAGTGAAAAAATCATCTTGATAACCCAAAAACTCTTTGAGATAGAAGGGTTTGAAAATTCTAATTTTTCGTCTCGGCCTAAACGTCCCTAAGAAAAAACAACTGACTAGTGACGTCACTCCTTTAGCAATTTGTATGCGTGTTGTGAGGACCTTGTTTGTCAGCTATGTTAAATATTGCGTTTAGGGAAATGGCTTCATAACAAAAACTGCTATAAATTTAAAGAGCTATTTAGCTAGCTAGCTAGCTACAGACAAGGACATAGGCGGGCCAAGCCGCGGGTAACAGGTAATTCTGAGATAAGTTTAAACAAACGCTAGATGGCGTTCGGGACGAACAGCGCCTTCCGAAGCATGGATCATCTATCTTTTTGAATAATCAGATAATGGACATGTTGACTAAATTTTTTTTCATGTTGCTATATAAAGACCTGCCAAAAATAAACACAATAGTGACAGAAATACATTTCTAAACAAAAAACTCTTTCAGCTATAAAAGTTTTAAAGACACATGATTTTAGACGTAAATTTTTAGACGTGAAAACGCGCCGCTGAAATACCTACATTTTTGTGACGTCACAAGCTTGTATTTTGTATGGGTGGCCAGAGAACTTTGTTTGGTAGCTATACGAAATATTTCGTTTATGGTAATGGTTTCATAATAAAAGTTGCTATAAATTTAGCAGACTAAAATACAGTATAATTGTAATTAAAGATTTTCATACTTTAAAAAATGGACCTATTCACCCAAATTTAAAGAAGCTTTAAGATCACTTAACGATTCGATATCAAATTAAAAGTGTTCTTTATAGTGTTTTTAGATAGAAATTAGTCTCATTAGAAACAAATTTTATATGTATATATATCTTAACATTAGGCAACTACCGTATTAAAGCCTGCAATATCCTAACCAGACTGAAAGCAACTTTCACAAAGTATAAATAATAATAAATAAATATATACGGACAAATTACACAGATTGAGCTAGCCCCAAAGTAAGTTCGAGACTTGTGTTATGGGATACTAACTCAACGATACTATTTTTTATAACAAATACATAATAGATAAAAATCCAACACCCAGGTCAATCTGAAAAAGATAATTTTCCATCTTGACCTGACCGAGGATCGAACCCGGGACCATCCGTGTCGCAGGCCGGCGTGTTGACCGCTGCGCCACGGAGCTCGTTTGCTAGGAGTATGCTTCCTAGAGGGATTTGAACCCACGACCTCCATGTCAATAGGCAAACGCCTTGACCACTGGACAACAGAGGCAGTCATCTAGATCTATTATATCAGTATGCGTACCTCTGCGTGGTATATAAGCCGTGTGGTTCCCGGCAGAGTAGAATAGTACCACTCTAAGTCTTCCCGTGGATGTCGAAGAAGACGACTTAGGAAACACAAGCTAAACAAAGCTTATAATCATCAAAGCGACGTCTACAACCGGTCTGGCCAGCGTGGGCCAAATCCTCTGACTGCTCTGGCTAATATATGGCTCTGGTAGTACAGAGACGGTCGTGCTCCTGCAGTGGAGACTAACAAAGACCTGATTATGATGATACCTCTGCGCGGCGTGCATAGCTTCCTCTTGTTGGTCCTGGCCACCATTTTGAAGTTGTGTTTCGGTTTCAGCCACACCCTCTCTGGTTTCTGTCGGCGTTCCACTGGTCTTGGACAATCTTCTTTGGTTGGCTGCAGAAGCTTCTTTTTGGGCGACTTTTTCGGTGACACCTTCGCTTTTTTTGGTGACTGGAAGGAAAATATATAATATACTTAATACCAATATTATTGTAATTAATCATAATTTTTGTTGTAAATCGAAAGAGAGGTCGTCTGAAGTATAAGCTTTCTTTAGCTTGTGTTTCCTAAGACGTTTTCTACGTCATCCACGGGAAGAAGAAGAGAAAATGCGCTGTGCAGTTTGTTGCCGCTTCTTCTGCACTCCGCTTTGGAAGCGGCCTAAACTTAGCCATAAGTAATTATTGACGTCAACACAGTGGCGTAGCGAGGTGTGTGCGGAGTGTGCGACCGCACTCGGCCTCCGGGCAGGGGGGGCCTCGGGAGGGTCTCACGCCGCCGGCGGCTTGAGGCACCCATGGCCTGGCACTGGGACGGGCACGGCCACCCTTGGCCCTGAATTCGTTGGCAATGTTTTCAAATTTTATTCAGGGAAGATGTCAGGCCAAAAAATACCTGCTTCAATGTCAACTTACTAATATCTAATAAAAAGAAATAAAAGTTCGAAAATCGGGCCCGGTCGGTGGGGTAAGTCAGCAATGTTGATTTTATTTCTATACATTACCTTACTTACTAATTAAAAAGGGGGGCCTCCAAACCCTAGGGGGGCCTCGCAAAGCCACTTCGCACACACCCAATTTTGGGCACGCTACGCCACTGCGTCAACAAATTTTTTTTGTTGTAAAAATTGTAAACACAAATATGACAATTAATAAGTGTTCAAAGAAACCTATATTAAATAAACGATTGAATCTTGAATCTTGAAGCCTTGGAGTGGTCCTATTCTACTCTGCAGGGAACCACACGGCCCCTATTCGGGAGTTTTATTTATAATCTATAATATAAAAATGAATCATTGTATGTGTTGCTAAGCGCATATCTCGAGAGCAGCTGAACCGATTTCGCCAATTCTTATTTTAGAATATTCCTTGAAGTACGAGGATGGTTCTTATGAAGAGATAAATTTATATGTACCACGGGCGAAGCCGAGGCGAACTGCTAGTACTTTATATATCCTAATCCTAACTAATATTATAAATGCGAAAGTGAGTTTGTTTGTTTGTTTATTTGTTTGTTTGTTACGCTTTCACGCCGTATCTACTCAACCGATCATCATGAAATTTTGCATACACATAGTTTAGGGTACCGAGAAGGACATAGGCTATATATTACGCGGGCGAAGCCGCGGGTAACAGCTACTATTATATATATACATATATGTTTGAAAATACCGGTGCGGTCCTGGTGGGAGACTTGAGTAGCTGTGTAATGCTCTTCATGCTCCTGTCCTTGTCTCTCAGCTGCCGTTTCTGCTGGGCTGACTTCCTACGGGTCACGATCATCTCCTTCGGGGCTATCCTCGGGTCCCTCGGAGGGTTTTTTGGCGACATCTCTGGAATAGAAAATATGTACGTAATTTTTTTTTTTGCTTTGTATAATCCCTAGTAACCACTGTAAAAAAATATGAAAGAACTTTTAAAATATCTTTATTGGCGACGAAGATGTGATACTTTAAAGTTGAAATAAGAAAGAGAAGTCCGATATGGACTAGTGACGTCAAAGTCTATATCATAATACATTTGCCATATAAAATAGTGTTTTCGCGAGTGAGATAGACATATTTTCGTAAAATCATTTTATTTTGTTCGTTTTTCAACCAAATTTTATTCTATCTTATTTCACTCGCCCCGATGATGGTCTTCGTAACAGACCGAAACTAGTCGGCAGATCCGACGTAATAAAACGTGAGTAAAGCCGTGTTTTCATAATAAATTTTATTCTGTTTTCACTTTCAGTACTATTGAATAGTTTTGGATGTTTTGTTTGTTTTTCGTATGTGTAAGTGGCCAACACTGGTGTCAGATTTTTCAAGCTGCCTTAAGGCGTCTGACATAGCTTAACGACTGCCATCAACGATGACAGCCGGGACCAACGGCTTAACGTGCCTTCCGAAGCACGGAGGAGCTCGAGATATTTTTATGCCACTTGCGGTCACCCATCTAAGTAGGGACTGCACCAGGGGTTGCTTAACATACGTAAGCGCTCATAGAGCTCACACCCACTGGACCATCGGGCTCCTCCCACTGGACCATCGGGATAAACTGGTAAGATAACACATATTTTTTTCATGCATATTCTCTGTTCAATGCATAACATCAAGCTCTTCCATGCTGGATTGGGAAAAAAGGAAAACATAGTAAATACCATACTGCTTTTCCTCCCACGCAGACCGTAAAAACCTTCCAAGGGATTGGGCGTACCCACGGAACCTTCGATCAACAATACCAACTAGATACAGGTCGGCGCAAGAAAATCAGCTCGGCAAATAAGAGCGCACTCCAGACGGTGAGCTCTTATTTTATTTACTGGGAATAATAGAATTGCGACTTTATTATCACGTGCTATGGTCGAGAATACGTTGAACTTAAAACGGTTTTATAGCTACATTCAAGATTCAAGCGGACAGAATTTTGCTTCGATTTTGTACGTAACGCGATATCTAGTTGATTCAAGATTCAATCCTTTATTTAATATAGGTTTCTTTGAACACTTATTAATTGTCATATATATATATCAACGGGTCACTCACGTGCTATTTGTCGGGATTGCCGACTATTCGGTTCGGGATCCACCGCCGCGCGTCCCGCACTCGCCTTGAAAATGGGCTCCTGACGAGTCCGAAACTATAGTCGGCAATCCCGACAAATAGTACGTGAGTGACCCGTTGATATATATATATATATATGATGTCTTTATCTCACGTTAGTTTTAATGTTATTAATTGTGATATTTGTGTTTACAATTTTTACAACAAAAAATTTTTGTTGACGTCAATAATTACTTATGGCTAAGTTTAGTTACTTGGTATTGTTGATCGAAGCACGGAACAGTAAAAAGAGTTCTTTTTTACTGTAGTGGGCGTACCTAAGGAATAACGCTATAGGCGATGCGGCTAGCAACCCATCACTATTGTAATTTCGCTTTCCACTAGCAAGCTAAACGTGGCCTTTGGGTTTTATGATGCGCCAAGTGGCAAATTCCCCACTGCCGGCAATATTCCCAATCTTGCCATTGCCGGCAAATTTCCATTTTGCCAGGAACATTGGCAATGTTGCTGATCCATTTAAATAGCTTTATTATAGCAATATTCCCGCCTTCGGCAATATTGCCGGCAAAGGCACATCTCTAGTCTACCCCGCAAGGGATACTGACGTGATAAGTATGTATGTATGTATGCATAACATCATCTCAGCTGCAAAAAGTCCACTGCTGGACATAGTACTCCCTCAAGGATTTATATAAGGGTTAGCTGTACTCACCATGCTTAGCAGACAGGTTGGTGAGCGCAGTTTGTTTGGTTTATATTGGTTCCAACGCAGCTGCCCCTCAAAATCATTTTGTTTTAACATGGGAAGGGTAGGAGTTTATCGGGCTGGGGATGGGGTATTTTTTTTTCTAAATTAAATAAAATAAATAAATATATACGGACAAATCACACAGATTGAGCTAGCCCTAAAAGTAAGTTCAAGACTCGTGTTATGGGATACTAACTCAACGATACTATATTTTATAATAGATATATATATAGATAAACATCCAAGACCCAGGTCAATCTGAAAAAGATCATTTTCCATCTTGACCTGACCGGTCAAGATCTACTATTCACTCCCCGGCATGCGGCATCAGCATGCAGTGTTTTTTCTTAGGAGGGGTTTGTAATTGCATCATATTACAAAAGTCATTACATTACCTAGATTGTCAATCAAAGCATAATGTCTAATTTGTACTGGTTAAAAAAGCTCCATGCTTGTCGGGGGAAAAGAAATAACTTATAATGTACCAGCCGCTTCTCCTCCCGCACAGATCGTAAAAGCCGATCGAGGGTATGGGCGAATATCTGAGGAATCATGTCAACAGGCGATGCGGATAGCAAGCCATCACTATTTTGATTTATTTTTCCACTTACAAAACCAGGAGGATTTGTAGGTGGAAAACGAAATTTGTTTATTTCATAAGGCACATACAACAGATTACAATCACAACATGATAATCACAAGATATAACATATATATATATAATTATAAATAAAACCTAAATATCACATTGAGTATATTCCTACATGATTTCAAATGTAAACCTGGGCTCTATCTACCCAGGAAGGAAATAGATATGACAGTATGTAGGTATGTATGTAAATAAGGATGCACCAATGTCCCTTTACCCGAGTAGTTAAGGCTTGAATCGATTGTTAGGCTTCCTACATTTTGATTAGATTTTTAATAACGAGTTAAATCAAATCATCATCAGGTCTTTCTAGTCTCCTCTGTAGGAGCACGACCCTCTCTGTACTACCAGAGCTATATTTGACCTACACTCTCCAAGCTGGCCAGACGGGTTGGAGAGGTCTCTTTGATGTTAATAAGCTTTGTTTAGCTTGTGTTTCCTTAGTCGCCTTTTACGACATCCACGGGATGACTTGAAGTGGTCCTATTCTACTCAGCCGGGAACCACACGGCCGTTAAATCAAATATCACGAGTTAAATCGAATAAGTAGGTAGCTACTTCATTTGTAATGGTGGGTAGTTGGGTTATCAAATGAATGAAAGCATTAATGCATAAAAGAGAGGGATGTAGATACATTAAATATGCAGAAATAAAATGAGGTAGCTTTATTGGTAAAGCACTGGGGTACTATTTTTGAACGCGTGCCACTCGTCTTCGAACGATTTCTCCATACAAAAATCGCTTGAAGACGAGTGGCCCGCGTTCAAAAATAGCACTCCTGGTCATACGAGGCTGCATGTTTAAATCCTGCTTGTGTGAAATTTTTCACTGTATCTTATTTATGTGTAGCTGTTGTTCTAGACTGTTCTTTGGGACTATGTATATTTATATCATTCATTTAATTTCTTTCTTATATGTCCTTTGGTTCTATTAGAACTATAGGTACCCAGGTACTTATAATTCTAGCTAAGCCTGTTGACGTAATAACACCTAAAAATTTTATTTTATTTTATTGTGTTTCCACGGAAGACCAGTGATGCCGACTGTTATATGGCAGTCAGCAATGTATGCCGAGTGGAGCTCACTTTCAGTGGTTTAAATATGTGTTTAAATTATTATTTTTACAAAATTGGTGAACTGTACCAACTTTGTGTTAACTATTGTTGCACTGTACTATTTGTAAATCACTGAATAAAGATTTTTCTATTCTATTCTATTATGAAATAGAGTATATTATAATTGCTTAGTAATGTTACATTACTATCCATATTCATATTTTTTATTCACATAAAATGTTACATTAAACCTTTTGGTATTTGCTATCCCACTACACAAGGTTGCAACTTGATGTGGGGCTGCAATCAGTGTAATTTATCCCTTTAAAACCTATTCTCTCTCTCTGTTAGTTAAACTTAATCCTCCCTTTAACACCTACTATTTTTTTTTAAATAACATTCTATAAAAATCTTTAAGTGGCAGTGGGCAACAGTGTGTCACATCTTTTTATTATACTACTTACAGAAAAGTGAAATAACAGGCAAAAGAGAAGTAAAGAAAAACATCCACCTACAAGAGCTCTTTTTAATGATGATAAATAATATAATTAAGTAATAAAATTACTTCTATTTCATCTTCTCTTCTCTTCTTGATATTTTCTTAAGAAATCAATCTGATTATTTGCATGCAGAAGTTGACTGGACAGTGGACATAGCTATGACTTGATTATAGGTAAGGGCTGCATATGTATGTTATCAGCTCTGTTCAAATTACAACCTGTGTGCCACTAGATCCTCTTTTATAATTTATTTTGTTTACCTGAATCATGTGAAAAACTATAATCCTAAATAACAGATTCAGGGTACGTGACTAGGGATTTATATAGGTGTGTTGTGTGATAGAATTTCTCAATAAATGCATTGTCCAAAATGACAACTCCAAATTACTATGTTTGATGTACCAAAAAACAATATTTTCGCTAAATCTAGCATTAGAAATTATGGTTTTATACGTAAAAGTATATGTTTGAGCATTCAATTTCATACTACACGTGCATTTATTCATAAAATGACGTCAAACATTGTAAAACCTCAAAATTAACCAACATCTTAGAATAGATTGTTATCAACGAAACACTTGCTTACCTCATAAGTTTGCGAAGAAAAACTTCCAAAACGATAAAATTAATATCCAACACTTACAGCTTACGAAAATATTCAATAAATAATAAAAATGCGAAGAAATAGAATGGAATTTCCTTGTGTAAAAGGGATTGTAAAGGACACCTTATGTCACGAGTTAGAACTTTGCCACAATAAGTGAGATAGAACCTTTGCACTTTAGCTTACGGTATTATTTATATTACGAGAAAATAATATGTTGTCTTGTCATTCGTATCGTACGTTATATATGATACGAAGCAATATTTTAAAATAAATTTGCGAGATTGTTTAAACGTATAATCAATCAAGCCGATAAGTAAAATACAAACCATTGAAAACGCTCACACAGATCCCAAAAACTAATTTGATTCCGATGACTCACTCTACTCGATACATCGACAGTAGGTCCTTTTTTCGGTTGTTTTCGTGCTTTAATTTTGGCCAGTATCCTACTACATGCCAGTATTATTCTATTTGTGCCAGCATTCACTGTGAATAGTTTGAGCCATGTATTCATTCATTAGTTGTTTAGCTTGTATTTGTTATTTTATTAATATTGAGTAAGTTTTATTATTTATGAAACTTAAATCATTTTTTATGATTTAATTATGAATGTGATAGCTCACTTGCTAGGTAGAGCGATACGATAGAAAATATACTAACCACAGCAAATTGATTATTTTAAATATATAATACATGATTACAATCGTATTGCTACCGAAAGAATGTTTTATCGATAAAATCACCAAAATTTTTATAAAGTGATTTGAACATTCCTTTGCCTACAAAATTGAAAAAAAAAAAATCTGTCACAATCATTCTTGTCATAACGTGTAAATAGCAGTGTTTGTTGTTGATGTTTGCATTTAGCGTATATTTTCGTAGTTTTTCATGAAATTAAACATAAAAAGCGGCTATAATGTCGATGTTTCGCAGTTACACAGACTTGCAAAGGACTCCAAACAAAAACAAGACTCGAATCAAGCTAACTTCGTACAAATGCGATATTTGTGACGAGGGCCAGTGGATGAGTGAAACTGAAGTGGAAATTCACAGAAAATCCTTTCACACGCACGAATTAGGCGATATAATCACCAATAGGAAGAGATATGGATGTGCGGTATGTGATTATATTCTTTCAAAATCAAAATCAAAACTTACTCAAAAATCAAAATCCAAATCAAAACGTTTATTCAGAAAATAGCAGGCCTTTGCAGGCACTTTTTCACGTCATATCATACCTATTTAAAATTATCTTATTAGATAATATGTATTTATTAATTGTTCAAAAGCTACAGACTACTAGCGTTTCGGACCCGACCACTGCAGAGAAGAAACGCCGAAAGAAACTCTTATCAACAGTTTTGGTCGCCTACTCGCTTGAAGGGCTTTATATGATTACGAATATTTATTCCTTATTGTCTTTTTATTTCTTTTCTTTTTTCTTTCTTTTTTCTGTTTTCATGTTACAATTTCAATATACGTAGATTTATTATTTTTGGAACATGTAATGTTAACGATCGAGTGTGCAAAGATAATAAACAACATATGATACTTAAAGTAGTTTCAAAGAGGCAGTCTTCCCTGACAGCACCTGTTCACGAGTTGAATGGGTGCTGTCAGGGGGGACATTTTTTCTCTAATATTTAAATTAAAATTTATTTATTTTATTTTTTATTTATTCATTTATGTACACAGAAAAACATGTTAAGACAATATATTATTTATTTTATTTAATTTAAATAATTTCTCTAATCTATTTCTAAAGTCAAAGTCAATCATTTTATTCATCCTAAGATATTTCAATATCATTTAGTGAACGTCAATTTATTGTATAGGACGCCGCCGTAACGACTTTTTGTTTTTTATTTATTTATTTATATTAGGGAAACATACAGTTATAATAGTTTAACAAAGTACATGAAATAAAAATAATATTTAAACCAATAAGTTTCCTCAGATAACTTATACAAACTATCCAACAGAACAGAAAGCTTTGATAAAATAAATCGTAATCACAAATACACAAAAAAAAAAAACAAAAAATCCAGTTACATTGTTGACTTTAAACTTTTTATATATAAAGCTATTGATGTCGAAAAAATATAGAGATCATAGGAGGTGTTGTATTTATGGCAAACACGATTTAAAAATGTATTTGTAGTATATCTAGTTCTGTAATCCCATCCCAACTAATATTATAAATGCGAAAGTGAGTTTGTTTGTTTGTTACGCTTTCACGCCGTATCTACATCATGAAATTTTGCATACACATAGTTTAGGGTACCAGAAGGACATAGGCTATATATTACGCAGGTGAAGCCGCGGGTAACAGCTAGTGGAACATAAAATAAAGTTCTTATTGTAGAATTAGGGTGATGGCATCTCAATCCTAAATTGCTAAGATAATTAGAGTCTACATAATTATGCAAAAGCTTACTGCTTACTGCTTACTGCTGCCGTGGGCTATTTTCCACACTTAGGCCGCCTATTCGGGCCCATTGTGTGTGAACAGAAGATGTTCATTCTTCGGTCTTCTGTTGATAGGAGATCCCAGATCTCCTTCTTTGGTGGGTTGCTACGGTTGTTTTACACGAGCCAACCCAGCTCGTCGAGAAAGCGTAGAACCGCAGAGGGTGTGCTGCAGGCCTCGCTCATGGTTTCTGGTTTTCCCAGGAACTCTTCTCTTGTAGTTGTCACACTAGGGCATTCTAGTAGTAGATGCCTAGCTGTTTCTTCAGTCTCTAAGCAACCTCTGCAAAGAGGGCTGTCAGTCAAGCCTATAACAGATAGGTGTTTATTTAGCATACAATGGCCTGTGATTACTCCAATCATGAGACGTAATTTAGCCCTGGGTAGTGCGAGCAGTCTTCGCAAAATCTTAAGAAGACAGAGTTGATCTTTTCCCTTTCGACGTTCACGTAATGTTGGCAAAGGGTTACTTATTTTTATTATAAGAGAAATTTTCGAAAAAATTTAAATGCTTGGTGAATTTTCTTTGAATTTTATCAATCATATCAACATAGACTTATGAATGAATACTATTCTTTATTGATAAACTCTAACGAGAGATACAATACCATTCAAAGAGGAAATACAGCCATCGTAATATTATGAGTATTGTCGAGCTCCTTGGCGCAGTGGTCAACAAGCCAGCCTGCGACACGGAGGTCTCGAGTTTATCCCCGGCCAGGTCAAGATGGAAAACGATCTTTTGCAGATTGGCCTGGGTCTTGGATGTTTATCTATTTATGTATTTGTTATAAAATATAGTATTATTGAGTTAGTATCCCATAACACAAGTCTCGAACTTACTTTAGGGTTAGCTCAATCTGTGTGATTTGTACGTATATATTTATTTATAAAGTAAAATTGACCAAATTTTTCAGATCTGCGCACGAAGTCAGAAGGACAAGTTATCCCTGTACGAGCACGTGAAAACTGAACACCTGCTCAGCGCACACGACGCTGAACGAGTCGAAAGAGAAATCTTCGTTTGCAATCACTGTACACGAATCTTCTTCAACAAGAACCTACTAGTAATACACATAGCCCAAAAACACATCTCCCATCTAGGCAAAAATATCCTAGTGGAATGCCCAAAATGCTTAAAACCTTTAAAAAAGACGACCATGTGGAACCACCTGGAGTATCATCATGTATCAAGCGTGTCGACCTGCCCTATCTGCGTAGAGAAATGCAGCAATCGAGTCGATTTAAAAAAACACTTAGAGAGTCATAGAAAATACTTTTTTTGTGATACTTGTCACTTCTCAACGAGGTACCAAGATAAATTTCATGAACATATAGCTAAGCATAAGAGAGAGAATGCGAATGCAGATATTAAGATGCATAAATACTTTGTACCATCAAAATTAATGGTAAAACGCACGAAACTTGCTGTGTATAGCCCGATAAGAGGTCTGCTCTTGCCTCGGAATATACGGGTGTGTGTGGTGTGTCGACAGATTTGTGTAAATGTGAGTGAAATGAAAACACATTTGCAGTTTGATCACAACCCTGATGAAGGAACGAAGAGAAAGTCTTATACTTGTGCTGTATGCAATTTGGAATTCTCCAACAATATATTGCTGAAGCAACATATATTTAAAGAGGGACATCGGCTTTTAGGTATGTATGACAAGGGCCATTATAAAGTCTACTAAATCAATTTGCAAAATTATCCAAGGCCCCCAACTAAACCTTTTGACTTACCACTACAAATCCCCTGACCCCTAACTCATTACTGGGTATACAATCAGGTGACGTCTCAATTGCTACAACCAATCCAGGGTCGAACTTGAAAACGAAATTAGTTTATTTATAATTTTGCCGTGTGGTTCCCGGCAGAGTAGAATAGAACCACTCCAAATCATCCCGTGGATGTCGTAAAAAGCGACTACGGAAAAACAAGCTAAACAAAGCTTCTAAACATCAAAGAGACCTCTCCAACCCGTCTGGCCAGCGTGGAGAGTGTAGGCCAAATCCTCTGACTACTCAAGCTAATATATGGCTCTGGTAGTACAGAGAGGGTCGTGCTCCTGCAGTAGAGACTAGAAAGACCTGATGATGATGATGATGATGATAATTTTTCATAAAAATATTTCCTAAGATTCCCGCCAAAACCCTTCCATATACTAGAGTAGTCGTTAAAGAAACCACGTCAGAGGCCGAGAGGCGGTTCCGAAGAACTTTGACACCAGGGTGTGCAAGGTCGACTGACCGTGTCACCCACACGAAAAGAAGAAGATACACTAGATATGTGCCTGACAGTTAATTATTTTGTTTTTCAGAAGACCGAGCCGTCTTTGAAGTGGTTGAGTCAGTTCCAGAGACAATCGAGGAGGTTATCCTAGACTCCGACAGTGATATCGACGTGGTTCCATAGACCATCAAGCTCAGTGTGTCGGCAACATCATCATCATCAGGTCTTTTAGTCTCCACTGCAGGAGCACGACCCTCTCTGTACTGCCAGGGCTATATATTAGCCAGAGCAGTCAAAGGACTTGGTCTACTCTACCCACCAGATGGTTTGGAGAGGTCTCCTTTATGTTTATAAGCTTGGTTAAGATTGTGTTTCCAAAGTCGCCTTCTACAACATCAACGGGAAGACTTGGAGTGGTCCTATTCTACTCTGCTGGGAACCACCTGGCATACAAGTATATTGTTTGTTTTTCGTATGTGTAAGTGGCCAACACTGGTGTCAGATTTTTCAAGCTGCCTTAAGGCATCTGACATAGCCTAACGACTGCCATCAACGATAACAGCCGGGACCAACGGCTTAACGTGACTTCCGAAGCACGGAGGAGCTCGAGATATTTGTATGCCACTTGCGGTCACCCATCCAAGTAGGGACTGCACCAGGGGTTGCTTAACATACGTAAGCGCTCATAGAGCTTACACCCACTGGACCATTATATTTATAATGTATTGAAAAAAAAACATATCTTTATATTTTATTATCCTAAATCACACCTGATATATTTTTTATTTATATTATTTTAATTTTTTGGCAAGGCCAGAAATAATTATAATGATTAAAAAAATTATAGCAACCGACGTGATTCTTGATTTTATACGAGCTTTAATGTATGTGGTGAAGGTTCGACGATACGGGCGGCTGAATGAGAATCCGGAGACTGTGTGAACTCGTAATTATTGCGATAAAAAAAATGGTTTACAAAATACGGGGAATGTGTATGCGCGTGCGTCGTCGTGGATCTGTAGACTCGTGCTCGCCGGCGGCGGTCGCGCCCCCCGCGCCTCGTTCCCCGCAGCAGACCCGCGCCAGCTGATTTGATACGCCAACATATGTTGACGTTTGTTGGGATCAAATCTTGTAACTGTATCTTTAAGCAGTAGGTATATTCAAAAATCAATGTTTTTGGACCTTATCTCCGGGGCATAAGGTTCAATTTTTGGTGGCTATATATTTCCCACTGCCTTAAAAAAAATTAATGCAGTTACAGTACTACCACTTTTATAAGTTACACCGATGTACCTGCGCAGAAGTAAAATTTTTGCATGGCGCGAAAATACCCGTCCGCTATTGGCTGATGTGTACGCGCCATGCGGCGTCTCGGCCACTCTCGATAGTTGTACAGGTATTGCGAGCGAGATAGCAGTCCCATTGTTGTTGGATTTAAAATCTTAAGTAGTAGCAATAAGTTCGTTATTTCATTTTCATTCGGCGGTAGGTTGCGCTATACTGCGCCATCGAATAATGCCGATGCGACTTATTAATGTGGTACTACTGTACTTGGTTTAGCGATGAGAATATTGCATATTTATGTAGGTGATCAGATGACAATACTATACAGCGTCTTAATTGACCCTCGACATGGGTATGTCGATGGTTTAAATGGTTACTCAGACCGTCAAAATGAACAACTTTTTCTATGAGATCAAAGCTGGTAACGTAAAAAAACTTCGACGTTTTCATACAAAAGTGTTCATTAGGGTAAATAGAATGGTAAAGATAAAAAAGGGATTCCTAATTTCCCACCATTGGTCCCGTAGGAAAAGTTGTTCATTTTGGCGGGCTGAGTAACACCTTTAGGAATCATCATCATCATCAGATCTTTTTTAGTCTCCACTGCAGGAGCATGACCCTCTCTGTACTACCACAACATATAGCCAGAGCATTCAGAGGATTTGGCCTACACTCTCCACGCTGGCCAGACGGGTTGGAGAGGTCTCTTTGATGTTTATAAGCTTTGTTTAGCTTGTGTTTCCTAAGTCGCCTTTTACGACATCCACGGGAAGATTAAGGAATATATAGGATCAATTTACATGTTCAAAACGTGGTCCCTTACTATGGGCCTCATAAGAAAGCTCAAGGTCGCTCGAAGAGCTATGGAGAGGGCTCGGTCAAAGATAATATAATACATATTATCTTTGACAGAGCCCTCTCCAGAGTCCCAACGCCTTAATCGTACGATTTGTTCTCAGAGACTCGCATAGATGGCGTTACTCATTGCTACACAACATTGTATCTTCCGAATTATGCGAATATAAAAATATTATTCACAAAATATATCTTATTAAAAATGAGAACAATGTTTTAGGTATAATATTTAAAGATGAAACCCTATATTTAGTAAGTTTAGGCTCACGCAGATTACCGCCATCTAGTATCGAGTAGCAAGCAACTCTCCTGCGCCATACATTCGCCTGCTTTACGAACCTTAATTTGGGCCAATATTTTTGTATGAGGTGGGCAGTCTATTACGTTAGTATTATATTGTCTTTGATTATACTAAAATGATCTAGTATAGAATGTGGTTCGATTTTTTACGGATATGTCCCTTCCACGTTGTATATACTTCTCTTCCATGCTGGTCTGGGCGATAAGAAAAAACGTAAATTCAAGATTTAATCGTTTATTTAATACTAGCTGTTACCCGCGGCTTTGCCCGCGTAATATATAGCCTATGTCCTTCTCGGTACCCTAACCTATGTGTATGCAAAATTTCATGATGATCGGTTCAGTAGATACGGCGTGAAAGCGTAACAAACAAATAAACAAACAAACTCACTTTCGCATTTATAATATTAGTTAGGATTAGGATAGGTTTCTTTGAACACTTATTAATTGTCATATTTGCGTTTACAATTTTTACAACAAAAAATTTTTGTTGACGTCAATAATTACTTATGGCTAAGTTTAGGCCGCTTCCAAAGCGGAGTGCAGAAGAAGCGGCAACAAACTGCACAGCGCATTTTCTCCAAGCGTAGAATGAACCAGCTGCTTCTTTTCCCGCGCAGGCCGTAGAAACCGGCCAAGGGAATGGGCGCAAACAGTATTTCGATGCCGTATTTTATTATAAGCGCATAGACATGCTAAACGTGGCCTTAAGGTCTTATAGCTTTAGGCTATGTCTACCCCGTAAGGGATACAGACGTGATACTATGTATGTATGTATGTTTTAAGCCGTGGAGAGCCAGCTTAAGGCGTTCTTATAGTAACACTAGCGCCACCCAGCAATTAATTCTTTTAATCCTAAACTATATCGAGTTTCAAAAATCTAACAAGTACAAAACTAGTAAATTACTTGAAGTATTTTTTATTTATTATTATTAAAAACGGTTGCACTCACGTTATATTTAGTCGGTATTGCCGACCGGGTTTCGGCTCAGTGCTCAAGGAACGGCCGTGTCGCGACGACCTTGATACTCGCCCTGAAGATGGCCATCTGAATTGGCCGAAACCCGGTCGGCAATACCGACTAAATATAACGTGAGTGCAACCGTTTTTAATTATAATAATTATGTCTCGCGTAACATTTAATAATTTAATTGTTATTTTTTATTTATTACAAGTTATTTACTAGTGCCATATTTAAAGAGAAAAACCGGTTAACGCCAAAAGTGGCAACTTTTTTTACACGTGGCGTTAACCTGTTTTTCTCTTAATTTATCAAACTAACATTAGTGAAAATGAATACCAAAATACTATTAGTAATTTACTAGTTTTGTACTTGTTAGATTTTTAAATTTCGATATAATTTAGGATTTAAAGAATTTTATTGCTGGGTGGCGCTAGTGTTACTATAAGAGCGCCTTTTAAACATTAGGATTATGTACATGTACAATATTAATATTTAATTTAATTGATCGTGTGTGATGTAAATTTAGTTTTAAAATAAGTCACAATTATGTGTATAAATATATTTACTTTGGTGTAATGTAAAATAGTTTTTGTATAATAAAAGAGTTCTTAATATTATTTTGAGGTTTATTTATGTCATAACTAACTTTTGACAGCGGCTTTGCGTGAATTTATTTTCCTCGAGAACATTTACCTTTCATCTCAATCGGTTTAGTGGGTGAAGCGTTACGAGGTAACATACATAATTACTTTCGTATTTACACTAGCAATTTACCCACGACTTCGTCCGCGTAAATTAAAGTCTATGTTATCCGCAGATAAATTAGCTACCTATATGTGAAAGAATTTTGAAAATCAGCCCAGTAGTTTAGGAGCCTATTCAATGCAAACAAAGTAACAAATATTTCATTTTTATAATATTAGTATGCCGTATGGTGCCCGGCAGAGTAGAGTAGGACTACTCCAAGTCTTCCCGTGGATGTCGTAAAAGGCGACTTATGGAACTAGCTAAAAAAAAGCTTATAAATATCAAAGAGACCTGTCCAACCCGTCTGGCTAGCGGGGAGAGTGTAGGCCAAATCCTCGTGACTGCTCTGGCTATATGGCTCTAGCAGTTCAGAAAGGGTCGTGCTCTTGCAGTGGATACTAAAAATGACCTGATGGATGATAAATATTAGTAGTGCATGCTGTGTTTACATCTAGAAGACCTTACACTTTCACATGTAATTGAATATTTTTATTTTTATGTAAATGTCACTGTGTAACGTCAGTTTTGTGAACCTAATAAAAAAAATTGTAGGTATAGATTTATAGTAGTTTCATGTTATGTCATTTTCATCATCAGGTACTCTGTTCTACCAGAGCTATATAATAGCCAAAGCAGATAGAGGTTTTGGCCTCACACTCAACGCTGGCCAGACGGGTGGGAGAGGTCACTCTGATGTTTATAAGCTTTATTTAGCTTGTGTTTCCTACGCCTTTTACGACATCCACGGGGAGACTTGGAGTGGTGCTATTCTACTCTGCCGGGAACCCCACGGCATTCATGTAATGTAATATTATATTTCCTGTAAATGCGCCATCAAATGCTTTTATGTTTGATCAAGAACCATTTTAATACTTACGTATTGATTACGTGGCACCGATACAGTAATAATTTATTTTGGTAAAAACAATATGACAATAAAATTTATACAGGTGTGCCTTCAATAACATGAAACAACGAGTGTTTAAAGTATATTCTGGGTTTTGATAATTTATGGCTTTAAACTTGTCCCTGTCTGTAATTAATGTCTTATCGGCACAGTAGTTACCTATGTTAGTTCTCTCCATTTTTAGGGTTCCGTAGTAAACTAGGAACCCTTATAGTTTCGCCATGTCTGTCTGTCTGTCCGTCCGCGTTTTTACTCACAGACTATAAGTACTAGAAAGCTGTATTTTGGTATGGGTATGTATACTAATCATGCCAGACAAGTAGCAGTCGTAAAAAAATCAAGAAAAACTCGAAAATGTAAAATTTCATACAATTTTCATTGTTAGATGTTTTTGGTGGTTAAACTGTGAGGTGCGAGTGTGAACAGAGTGAACTCAAAGTTGTCATGCGCAACTACGGAACCCTACACTGCGCGTGGCCCGACACGCACTTGGCCGGTTTTTTTGTCGTTACCATAGCTCTTCCATGCTGGAAGCTGGAACTTCCAGCCTGGAAGCAAGCTTTTCTTCCGGTGCAGATCTTAAAAACCGGTCAAGGGATTGGGCGAAAATCTAAAGAATCACGTCAATAGGCGATGGGGCTAGCAACCCTATTTTGATTCTGTTTTCCACCTTAACTTCCACTAACTCGCTTAATGTGGCTTTTGGGTTTTATTGGCTTGGGCTCTGTCTGTCCCGCAAGAGAAAAAGACGTGATATTATATACGAGTATGTGTATTATATATATGTAGGTATGTGTATTCAAAATAGATATAAAATTACTTAAATTAAGGATTATTGCATTTATCTGTATGATGTTTTTCTATATGAGTACATATTTATTATAAAGTATAGTATCGTGTATCGTTGAGTTAGTATCCCATTACACATGTCTCGAACTTACTTTGGGGCTAGCTCAATCTGTGTGATTTGGCCGTATATATTTATTTATATAAAAAATATTAATTAAGTAAACTGTACATCATTTTTAGGGTTCCGTAGTAAACAAGGAACCCTTATAGTTTCGCCATGTCTGTCTGTCTGTCTGTCCGTCCGCGGTTTTACGCAGAGACTATAAGTACTAGAAAGCTGTAATTTGGTATGGGTATGTATATTAATCATGACAAAAAAGTGGTAGAATAAAATCTTGAAAAAAAATTTTTTTAGGGTAGCTCCCATACAAGTAAAGTAGGGGAGTAATTTTTTTTTCTCTATTTACCCATCGTGTGGGGTATCGTTAAATAGATCTTTCAAAAATATTGTGAGGTTGAGAACACCATTTGCTAAACGGTTATATATAGATACGTGAAAAAAATTACAGCAGTAGTATATTATACTGAAGTTAAAAGAAAAACTATCAGAGCTGAGTATTAAGTACAAACTAAAAAGTTATATGCAACCAACTTATAAACTGTAAAATTTCATACTATTTTCATTGTTAGATGTTTTTGGTCGTTAAACTGTAAGGTGCGAGTGTGAACAGTGTGAACTCAAAGTTGTCATTCGCAACTACGGAACCCTACACTGCGCGTGGCCCGACACGCACTTGGCCGGTTCTTGCCCCTAACGTTCGAACCCTTTACAGTGTTCATGTTCGTAGGTAGACTAATTTGGCACTTTGGCAGTCTTCTGCTGAGCTTGAAATTAAATTAATCGAAGTCTGGATACCAAGCTGGTATCTCTGCCAACCATCCTCTCTTTTTTTTAAATTGTTTTACAACCCTGAATACGAGTCATTTAAAGCCTTTCTTCAATTATTTCGCCAGTTGGCGAGTTATTCTTGTTTAGAAATTTGTATCAACGAAATTGTTTAACGTTGGCGTTATTCATTTCGTTGACTTGACGGAACCCTGGCGACAATTCTTTGCGAATCCACTGTTTCATCATATACGCATGCAGCAAGGCGGATAAGCAATAGCCCGCTAAGTAAATCTCACTACAGACGCCCCATGACAGTCTATCATCATCATCTCAGCCACTGAAAGTCCACTGCTGGACATAGGCCTCCCCCAAGGATTTCCAATACGACCGGTTGGAAGTAGCTTGCATCCAGCGCCTTCGTGCGATCTTTATCAAGTCTGTAATTGCACAAATCGTTCATAAACATGCATTTATAACACCCAATAACAACTATTTCACATTATAGAACTATATAATGTGAAATCATTATGAATCGATTTACAAAACAAATTAAAATAAACACCGTGATGTCTGCTGAAATTCCCGCCAAGAACTCCACCATCTTGTTTATTGAAATTATTTTTTTTTATTTCAATAGCCTCACGAAACGTTTTTGGAATGTATCTGTTTTCTTTTGCAAGGACTCTAGGATTATCGAAACACATATAATGGTTTTAAATTATTCATTTTAAAATTACAAAAAATCCACCAAGCTAGATGAAACCAAACACGTTCGATTGTCTCCATGTTTGCTCATATGGTTTTGAATAACGTATTTTTCGTATATATCATTTGCGTCTATTAATTACTGTTTAATTCTTCTTTTTCTTTTGTCTGCGACATGCGTAATACCCCAATCATACACGTTATTATTTTTTTTATTCAATTTTTGAAACCGTGTCAATAACAAATACTTATTGTCCATTAATGCTTATTATTCTTTCATCACCTCGTCTAATATTTCGTCAACTACATTCCGAATTCGGCTCGGAACATCGCGGGAGTCGATGCGTAGTACCATAGATATCAGAGTATTTACCGTAGTACCTACACAATATTAGGTTCAGCGGGGCGCGGGGAGGCGGGGCGCGTATACTGCGCAGCTCGTAGTTAATATCCGAGTCACCATAAAGTTCTATTTGGAATGTACAGTGTAGTTCCCGGCAGAGTAGAATAGGACCACTCCAAGTCATCCCGTGGATGTCGTAAAAGGCGACTAAGGAAACACAAGCTAAACAAAGCTTATTAACATCAAAGATACCTCTCCAACCCGTCTGGCCAGCGTGGAGAGTGTAGGCCAAATCCTCTGACTACTCTGGCTAGTATATGGCTCTGGTAGTACAGAGAGGGTCGTGCTCCTGCAGTGGAGACTAGAAAGACCTGATGATGTACAGTGCCCGGCAAATAAGTTGACCTAAGTGTGAGTAGGACACCGCAATACATTGCCACTGATTAATATAGGTGTGTCTCGCTCACACTTAGTTCAACTTATACGCCGCGTGTTGTACCTATTTTCTCTTCCATGCTGATTTAGGAGAAAAAAAAAAAAAACAAAATATACCAGCTGCTTTTTTCCCGCGCAGACCGGAAATCCCACTAACACGCTAAACGTGACCTTTGGGTTTTATGACTTAGTCTCTGTCTACCCCGAAAGACGTGATAGTATACGTATGCCTCCGCAAAAATGCTTATTCTTTGCGGACAATTATTTTGGGGCAATTATTATTAAGTTATTTAATTTGTAGATACTTTGCGAATCGGATTAGCACACACTATACAGCGTGTGACTTGACCCTCGACACCTCCTAAGGGGTGACTCAGCCCTTCAATATGAACAACTTATCCTATGGGACCAATGGTGGGAACTCGATTTTTTTTTGACTTCACTAATTTCCCACTTTTGCTTCGAGCAACACGGAAGGGAGTAGCCATACGCTGCATTCCCCTCTGTCAAGGTACAAGCCAAAATTAGGCATATGCATGTCTATGTGTTAGTTGTGTGACTCATCTGTACACAAATTATTTTTTCTTTTTTATGTCATTTTTTGTGACAATGTCATAATTACTATCAAGTGACAGTTTAAGTTTTGTATTTAGGTGTGCGGAACTAAACTTGTGTGCACATTTCCCCCCGCAAAAAACGCCAGAAAAATTGTCATAGTAAATTGTCGCTTTGCCCACTCCCTCCGTCCGGTACGGAGGCCGTGTTGCTCGAAGCACTTTTGTATGAGAATGTCGAAAAATATTTCAAGTTTCCGGCATAATATTGATCGCATTGGCGCAAGTACAGTCTAAATCAAATTTTGTGGCGGCTCGGATATTAGCTGCGAACTGCGCAGAACGTGCCCCGCTTCCCTGCGAAGCACACTTTCAGAATGGCTAACCTGGATCAATGTGGTTTTTTATATACTTTAGATTTTTTAGACAAAGTGATTAGCTGTGTGGTTCCTGGCAGAGTAGAATAGGACCACTCCAAGTCCTTCCGTGGATGTCGTAGAAGGCGACTTAGGAAACACAAGTTAAATAAAGCTAAACATCAAAGAGCCACCAACAAATAAATATATTTCTTTCTTTCTTTCTTTCTTTCAACAACCCGTCTGGCCAGCGTAGGGAGTAGGCCAAATACTCTGACTGCTTTGGTTAATATATGGCTCTGGTAATACAGAGAGGGTCGCTCTCCTGCAGTGGAGACTAAAAAAGACTTGAAGATGATGAGACAAAGTGATTAAATTTATCATTATTTAACCTCTTCGGTTTATTATATCTTTATCAATACTATGATGAGATATTTTCAACATAAGCAAATCTGAAAGATAAATTAGAAGGAAAATTAAAGGGTTATAATAAAAAAACAATACAAATTTATTTTATAATTTCATTACACATCAGTTTACAAAATGGCGAACAACTTGCAATTTATGTTTTTATACTAATTAATATTAAATTAATTATGTATTTAATACCTAAGTAAGCAGGTCCCTGCATTTTGTTTCTCTCTTATTGTCTTCAGATATTTGCGAGGCAATAAATTTGCAATATGTCTGTTTGTTTATATTTCGACACAATTGTGTCTATTTCAAAATTTCTTAATTAAGTCTTTTGTATGTATCTGTATGTATATATTATATAAATGTATCTGACGTATAATTTTATTTGGTTAGTTTTTGTTTCATGCGTTTCTAGGCTTTTTAAAACCTTTGAGAATGATTCTATAGTATACTCATTTATAGGGTATTATTTTTGAACACACGACTTCAAAGTACGAACGATTTACTATACAATCAAAATATCGCGCGAGTCTTAATGCAGTACACAATAATTAGGTAGGCGCGGGGGAGGTGAGGCGCGTACTGCGCAGTGAGCAACTAATATCTGACACAATAAAGTTTTTAGTTAAATGTTTGGCACTTAGTTAGATGACATTGAAATGGGAGCGCTATGTGTCAATACCAGCTAACAAAATATTCATTGTAGGTATCATCTTTGAAATGTCTCCAAACTACGTAAACTAGAGTTGTTCTCGAACTATACAGATATGGCGCTTTGTGCAATATTTTTAAAATATTGATACTACAAACATGTGGTCTCAACGCCTTAATCGTACGATTTGTTCTCAGAGACTCGCATAGATGGCACCACTCGAAACTACAAAACATTGTATCTACCGTATTATGAGAATATAAAAACATGATTCACAAAATATATCTTATTAAAAATCAAAACAATATTTTAGGCATAATATTTTAAAATGACACCGTATTTTTAGTAAGTTAAAGGCTAACGCAGATTACCGCCATCTAGTAACGACTACCAAGCAGCTCTCCTGCGCCATACATTCGGCTGCTTTTCGCAACCTTAATTTGGTCCAATAATTTTGTATGAGGTGGGCAGTCTATTGCGTTAGTATTATACTGTCTTTGCTACAAATAACTATTAAAAGCATATCCGACGCATTTGTTTTGATTTTTTCTTTTTAATAAATAAATATTCCTTTTTACGTTTGAAGACATTCATATTAGTTAACTAGCAGGGGAGCTACTGCCATCTAACGGTGACTTATTGAAGCTTGGCTTGTCACAGCGTTTGCCAGAGTTTTTGCCAGAAGAGACATCTATTCCTGTGGAATTGTAATATCTATGCTTCGACGTAATAGAAAGGATGCTAACGGTAATTGTAGATGGGAAAGAACAGCTCGTTGGATACGCTACAGTGCTGTCACCATGTTTGTAAACCATTGAACTTCATTGTTTTCACAATAATTTGCTCATAAATGAGAAGAAACTCTTCAATTGTTTCTTTTCTTCTGGTGTCAGTGATGGTACATCATCTGGTGAGGGGGTAGTCGAATCAGATGGAGAGGTCCCTGATGGGTCTGATGGTGAAGGAGTGGAACCTGATGGGTTTGATGGAGAAGGAGTGGAACTTGATGGGTCTGATGAACTAAGTGGAGTAGATGGAGTGGTACCTGATGGGTCTGGTGAACTTAATGGATTAGATGGAGTAGAACCTGATGGGTCTGGTGAACTTAATGCAGAAGATGGAGTGGAACCTAATGGGTCTGGCGAACTTAATGGACTAGATGGAGTGGAACCTGATGGGTCTGGCGAACTTAATGGACTAGATGGAGTGGAACCTGATGGGTCTGGAGAACTTAATGGACTAGATGGAGTGGAACCTGATGGGTCTGGCGAACTTAATGGACTAGATGGAGTGGAACCTGATGGGTCTGGTGAACTTAATGGATTAGATGGAGTAGAACCTGATGGTAAGTCTGAACTAGATGGAGTTGATCCTGATGGTAAGTCTGAACTAGATGGAGTTGATCCTGATGGTAAGTCTAAAGTAGACGGAGTTGATCCTGATGAGAAGTCTGGCATAGAAGGTAAAGAACCTGATGGTAATTTTGGCATAGAAGGAGTTGATCCTGATGATAAGTCTAAACTAGACGGAGTTGATCCTGACGGGAAGTCTGGCATAGAAGGTAAAGAACCTGATGGTAATTTTGGCATAGAAGGAGTTGATCCTGATGATAAGTCTAAACTAGACGGAGTTGATCCTGACGGGAAGTCTGACAGAGATGGAGTTGATCCTGACGCCAATCCAGAACCTGGAAGTTCAGATGATACAGAGCTAAGTGTGGACCCAAGGGATCCTACATCTGTAACAAACAAAATTAAAATTTAAAAAAAGTAACTTCCGACACAAAGAGATCTCCTTCTTGGTAACGGTTAAACCGATTTGAACCGGGCTCCTTGTCGACACAAGGGGCCTGGGTTCTGGTCAGGCTAACCTCTGGGCCACGGAGGCTGGCAAGGTTACAGAGTTACACCATGTATACAATGAAACTTAACGTATTTAAAAATAACCGTATGAAGGTACCTCTAATAAATAAACATTTGAACGAATTAATTAGTGAATAAATAAATGGGTAAATGAGTAAATGATTAAATGCGTATACGAACAAGTAAAAGAGTAAATTAGTAAACGAGAAAAGAGTAAATCGGTACTGGGCGCGATTAACACGCCCAGTACAATCAGTAAATAGGTACAGGACTGTGTCATTTAAGGGGAGTTTCTGATGCGCGGCAGCAAAGTGTTGGAACAAAATTCCCCCACCTCCGAGCTGCTTCGAGCTCCGTGGCGCAGCGGTCAACACCGCCTGCCTGCGACACGGATGGTCCCGGGTTCGATCCCCGGTCAGGTCAAGATGGAAAATGACCTTTTTCAGATTGACCTGGGTCTTGGATGTTTATCTATATATGTATTTGTTATAAAATATAGTATCGTTGAGTTAGTATCCCATAACACAAGTCTTGCTTAAGAACTTACTTTGGGGCTAGCTCAATCTGTGTGATTTGTCCGTATATATTTATTATTTATTTATTTATTTACCTTAAAGAAGTTTAACGAATACCTACCAACGAATACATTTCAGAAACATTTTAAGGCTCATCTTGTTTAAGTACAAAGGCTGACTGCTACTGCTCGCCATAAAAGTTCATAAAACTCGCATATATCGACATGACGATTACAGTGACTATGAAGTTATAAAAAAAACCGGCCAAGTGCGAGTCAAACTCGCGCAATGAGGGTTCCGTACAATATGGTTATTGAACACACACACAATATGCAAAAAATGTTTTATTCAATTGACTAGCGCCATCTAGTGGTGTTTTAGTGAACTATTTCCCTAGATGAACTTATTATTGTGAGTTTACCACTTAATTTTGGCCCCTCAAAATGACCCTTATTTCAAAAAAATCTTTATTTACTTTGCACATCCGTGTTTGGGTCATAGGATTACACTATCTTACCAAATTTCATCTAATTTGGTTCAGTAGATTCGGAGAAAATCGGCTGTGACAGACGGACGGACGGACAGACAGACGCTCGAGTGATCCTATAAGGGTTCCGTTTTTCAACTTTTGTACGGAACCCTAAAAAGGAATAAAAATAATAAAAATAACATTTTAAATCAATGAATGTACACAGACTTACCATCTTATAATAATTATTCTAGCAATTTTATTTCATTAATAATCATATCAATATCAAATTAATTCGCTTTATTACTATTTTTATCATTCATTTTATTAATTTTATTTTACCATTTTACGGCCGTGTTGTTCCCGGCAGAGAAGAAGGACTACTCCAAGTCTTCCTGTGGATGTCGTAGGTGACTTAAGGAACACAAGCTAAACAAAGCTTATAAACATTAAAGAGACCTCTCCAACCCGCCTTGCCAGCGTAGAGAGTGTAGGCTTGTAACGATGCGCATGGATAACCTTCATGCTGCATCTTGCTTTTCACCTCATTTCCCAATCATCATCATCCTGTCCAGTTTTATTTCGAAATTAATTTTAAATTCCAAATTAAATTCCATTTTAAATTCCAAATTCCAATTTCAAATCTTCTTCGCAGTCCTTCCTCATCACTCAATGATTCCATTCAATTCCTTGGTCGTGATCTCTCGACCCTAGCTTATAGGCCCTCGCCTACAATAAGTATTATTTTACTAATTGTATTCACTACTACTGTGTAACGCATGTGTGAAACTTATTAAAATCCGTTATCTGAGTTGTGTTGTGTTCTTGAACTTTCTCTCTCTCCGCTGAGCATTCCTTCATATTCATGTTGGGCCTACTCTAACTAGCTGGGTGAGTAGGACCCGACAGGCTTAATCCTCTGACTACTCAAGCTACTATATGTGGTAGTACAGACAGGCAAGAGGAGACTAAAAACCGGCCAAGTGCGTGTGGGGCCACGCGCAGTGTAGGGTTCCGTAGTTGCGAATGACAACTTTGACTTCATACTCGCACAAAAACATCTAACAATGAAAATTTTATGTAATTTTACATTTTCGAGTACGTTTTATAAGTTTATTGCCTATAACTTTTTAGTTTGTACTTAGTACTCAGCTCTGACAGTTTTCCTTTCAACTTCAGTATATATACTACTGCTGTATTTTTTTTTCACGTATCCATTTATAACCGTTTGCTAAACGCTTATAAATGGGTGACACTTACCTCTAACAAAAATTTGCACGGATCCCTAAATCGAAAACTGGTAGACGATGGGTTTGTATAGAAAAAAAATATTCCGCCCTCTTTACTTGTATGGGATGTAGATTTTTTTCTACCACTTTTTTGGCATGATTAATATACATACCCATACCAAATTACAGCTTTCTAGTACTTATAGCCTTTGAGTAAAACCGCGAACGGACAGACAGACGGACAGACTGACAGACAGACAGACATGGCGAAACTATAAGGGTTCCTAGTTTACTACGGAACCCTAAAAAAGACCTGGTGATGATGAATAAAAATATGAAAATAATTTATTAAACTTGAAAATATGTGATGAAGAAGAACTTGCCACAGGTAGCATTCATAGTACGAGTATAGCTTAGGTAATTGTGCTACTAACTACACCGCCGTGACTTCGAATCACCGCGTCGAACTCCCTAATCACATATTACCCCGTTTTAATAAATGCCGAGCATTGTAATGCTATTTAAAAACCAATTTCGGATCAGAATTGTGAAATTTTTAAATTGCTTTCGTTCGTGCTCACCCCTCAAGGTGCCAGCTGAAAACCAAGTGACATCGTGCTGAGCTAGATCCTTTTAGTGTCGCCAGGGGCTCCGTGAAAACAACGAAATGAATTACACCATCATTTTGTTGACAACAAAGAAGAATAACTCGCCAACTGGCGAAATAAATGAGGAAAGGCTCTAAAGGACGTATCCAGGGCCGTAAAACAATACTTTAAAAAAAACCATTTTAGCGTCTGTAGATTTATGCTTTTATGTTGCGCTAAACGTGGCATTTGAGTTTTATTACCTTAGGTTCTGTCTACCCCGCAAGGGATTAAGATGTGATAATGTCTGTGTGTATATTTTATCAATCTATGAGTAAATGAATAAATGAGTAAAAGATTAAATGAGTAAATGAACTAAAAAATAACTAACCTGATTTGGGAGTGGTTAACTGCGACCCTGAACCCGAGCCAAAGGGATCGGAAACATCCCCTAAGCTCATGCTAGGCACCTTCTTCGGGAGCTTGCCAGGCTTCAGTGAGTTCATCGCATCGTTGGCATCTGACTTCAAGCTCTCGTCAGACAATCCGCCTGTCATAAAGCACAAATTACTATCACTAACTACATACCATCAGGTCAGATGGGAGACAAATGCCTAATTCAATAACTAATAAAAAAAATAAAAAATACAGGGCTATTTTTAAAACATCAAATAACTTCTTAATATCGGAATCAGAATCCCTAACATAATATAGACCCAACAAGAAAATAGGCGAAAATCGGAGATAAAAACCGGCCAAGTGCGTGTCGGGCCACGCGCAGTGTAGGGTTCCGTAGTTGCGAATGACAACTTTGAGTTCACACTATTCACACTCGCACCTTACAGTTTAACGACCAAAAACATCTAACAATGAAAATAGTATGAAATTTTACAGTTTATAAGTTGGTTGCCTATAACTTTTTAGTTTGTACTTACTACTCAGCTCTGATAGTTTTCCTTTCAACTTCAGTATATATACTACTGCTGTAATTTTTTTCACGTATCTATATATAACCGTTTAGCAGATAGAGGGGGGGGGGGGACACTTACCTCTAACAAAAATTCGCACTTTAAAACCAAATATTTCGGAAACGGATCCCTTAATCGAAAAATGGTGTTCTCAACCTCACAATATTTTTGAAAGACCTATTTAACGATACCCCACACAATAGGTAAATAGAGAAAAAAAAATTACTCCCTCACTTTACTTGTATGGGAGCTAGCCTAAAAAAAATTTTTTTTTCATGATTTTATACTACCACTTTATTGCCATGAATAATATACATACCCTTACCAAATTACAGCTTTCTAGTACTTATAGTCTCTGCGTAAAACCGCGGACGGACAGACAGACAGACTGACATGGCGAAACTATAAGGGTTCCTTGTTTACTACGGAACCCTAAAAAACTGGGCCTCCCATACAAATTCACCGATCAGCTGGTCGAGTTATAAGGAAAGTCTAAATTTGTTTTCCGATTTACACCTTTGTTCTTGTGGGTCTATATTTTGTTAGGGATTCTGATATTATTAGAATATATTATAAAAGATAGAGTTATTCAAAAGGAAGGTTTATTTGTATAATACATGCCCGGGTGCAGCCGTCCCATCTTTTTCAGATTGACCTGGGTCTTGGATGTTTATCTATATATGTATTTGTTATAAAATATAGTATCGTTGAGTTAGTATCCCATAACACAAGTCTTACTAAAGAACTTACTTTGGGGCTAGCTCAATCTGTGTGATTTGTCCATATATATTTATTTATTTATTTTATTTATTTATTTATGGTATTAAACCATCATACCTTTACACATCCTACATTTATGTCAGAAAGATTAACTCACCAAATCCAAATGGATATGCAAGACAACTGTTTACCTGAAACAGGAAGCAGAAATTAGGAATTTAGACACTTGAATACTTTTTTATCCGTTACGGGATGGCCGATCCCATGATCCCATGGCCAAAAAGTGACGCCTAAATACCACAAAAACAAAATACCTAATATTTAAAAAAAATATCACGTACAAAAAGCGATACATGATATCCAAACTTGAATAAAATTTCATTTCATTTCATTATTATTTTCCTGAAATGTAATGTTAGCTATCTTGGATCCCAAAATATATATTTGTGTCCTACTAAAATGCCTCGATATCGACACTCATATATATAGGTATATTTTTCATAAAATGTGAGTTTAGATCTTGGATCCATAAAAGTGACACCTTCTTTCGATTATTGCATTGTTTTCCATAATATTATTTGTACTATTATCATTTGCCATAATGATCTTGAGTCATAACATAATATTCATTTGCACTAGGTATTATAATTAATACTAACAACGCATGCGCCGTATAATAAATTGTCATAATATAACTAAATAAATGTTATAGGTAAATTAAATATGGGTTTCTATAAATATCACTTTTACATAATCGATATGTGTCATAATATACATATCTTACAGATGCATACTAACCATTACAGAAGGTGTTATGTTCGTTAGGTCTCCTTGTGACCAAAGCATAGCGAGCGATTCTCATAATATTAAAACATGATTCCAAAAATACTTCAGGTTATTTACTAAGGCTTATATTGTTTATATTCTTGAATTTCTTTCTATTTGTAAAGTATTAGGAATAAAATTATTGGCGTAGCTACTGTGCCTAGTGTGCCCCCTTAAGGAACGTTTATAACAACAAAGGTAAAACTCAAGGTTGAGTTTTTCGTAATTTTTTTTTGAAATTTCATGTAGTAATGAGTACACATAAGATTTTTTTTAGAAAAAATCCCATTCGTCCCCAGTGGGGACAACGCTGGTGGTGACGAGTGGGACTAACCCTAAATATTTAGGTACTCACCAAAAACAGTAAAAACACAAGTTTGCACTGCATTGTCACGGTTCTGGGTACACAACCACGCAAAACTACGCCAGGTCCAATTTAACGACTCAGTCTTCAAATTCTACGTATAAGTATATTTATAATAAACCGGCCAAGCGCGAGTCGGACGCTAAACGAAGGTTCATTACATAAAAGAAGGTTAATTATGTGTTAAACTACAAATCCCTTTGATATTTGTTTTCACGAGCTCCGTGGCGCAGCGGTCAACACGCCGGTCTGTGACACGGATGGTCCCGGGTTCGATCCCCGGTCAGGTCAAGATGAAAAATGATCTTTTTCAGATTGACCTGGGTCTTGGATGTTTATTTATATATGGATTTGTTATAAAATATAGTATTGTTGAGTTAGTATCCCATAACACAAGTCTTACATAAGAACTTACTTTGGGGCTAGCTCAATCTGTGTGATTTGTCCGTATATATTTACTGATTCATTATTTGTTCCATGAGGTTTTCTGAAATACAACAAAAGTACTCTTACGTAGCCACAGATACATACATACATACAATCACGTTTTTCCTTTGCGAGATAGACAGAGACTTTAACTACAAAACCTAAAGCCACGTTACGCAAGTTGATGGGCTTGAAGTTGGAGAACGCAATCAAAATAGTGATGGATTGCTAGCCGCATCGCCTATTGACATGATTCCTCGGGAAGAGAAGCAGCTGGTACATTCTACCTTTTTTCTTTTCTCCCAGACCAGCATGGAAGGAATAGAAGCCACGGATAGGCATATCATATACCACTTATGCCGCATGGTATAGGTACCTATGTTCTTTCTTTCTTTCTTTAGGTTTACGGCTCCATCGTTTTTAGCCTAAACGATGATTTTGCCAATGTCAAAGTTAACAATAACACGCACGCATTAACAATATCAAAGTAGGAACATAAAAAAAATTCGGAATTAATAGTAATGGGTTTCCCAAAACAAAATAAAGTTAAAACCGAGTAATTGTTATAATAACGTTAGAAATTAAATGACCGGTAAAATATGGAAATACATGGTATGGTATGGTATGATAGGTATGGAACATTTATGATAGGTATAGCATTTTTTTTAACCATTACAAGCTGTCAACTTAAGGGGGCACCTTAGGCACAGTAGCGACGGCAATCATTTTATTCCTAATACTTTAAAAATAGAAAGAAATTCAAGAATGTAAATCATTCAAGCACTAGTAAATAACTTGAAAGTTAACATTAGGAGAAAACGTGATTACCACCAAAAACGGCCGTTTTTGACGGTAATCTGATTCTCATAATTCTCACTGATTGTGATAATATTAAAAATGATTCCAAAAATACTTCAATATTTGTAAAGTATTAGGAATAAAATGAATGGCGTCGCTACTGTGCCTAGTGTGCGGCCGTACTGGAAGCGCATGTCTCCATACAAACGGAAAAAGGGAATTGTGGCAATATTTGATAATTTTGGAGTAAAATTAAGCATTTAATCAATTAATCTCATTATAATCTACGTACGTTCCTATACAGTTTGGTTAAATTATCAATAGTTTGAGAATTATACGCCTCTCAAGATTTCCATACAAATTTGAAAAGGCTTGTAATTCTCAAACCATTGGTATTTTAACCAAGCTGTATAGGAACGTACGTAGATTATAATGAGATTTATTGATTGGATGCTTAATTTTACTCCAAAATTATCAAATATTGCCACAATTCCCTTTTTCCGTTTGCATGGAGACATGCGCGTCCAGGCGACTCTTAATAAATACTATCATCACAATGTCAGCCATAAGAAATCCAAAAAGCTTCCCCCATCGTGGGGGTTTTGCCATACTCACCACGCTTGACAGACGGCTGCCATCCTGCCTGTACTCGCTACGCCCAAACTTCCCGTTGACCTAGAATTATTGGCCTATATGTTTTTAATTGCCCTTGCAAATGTATAATATACTAGCTGTTACCCGCATGATATATAGCCTATGTCCTTCTCAGTACCCTAACCTATGTGTATGCAAAATTTCATGATGATCGGTTCAGTAGATACGGCGTGAAAGCGTAACAAACAAACAAATAAACAAACTCACTTTCGCATTTATAATATTAGTTGGGAAGTTGGGATTAGGATATGCAACATAGGTACTTGTAAACGGTCGTACTGTTTGATTGCGACTAGTAGTTGTGGTAGAGCCACGCTATCGGCGAAATTCACTTTTGCTAGTAGCATGCTTAACGACGCTCGCCACCCCTTGCACAACTACTCTGATACTCCAAGGCTCCAAGGAGATTTAGGAGTCGAAGAAGTTTTAAAAGTGTGTTGAACCAATGTCGTCCAATGTCCAACAGGAGAGGAGCGCTCTTTGGCGCAGCAAGTGGAATGTTACTTCCCCATTTGTACCACTTGTTGAAGAGCTCCCACCTGGACATGAATTGCCATGGCAGACCTGCCCCCCTATTTACTAACTCGGATGACAGGTGTCGATGCCTATCAGTCTAGAATTTACTGTTACATTGCGGGTTTTGTTGGCTCGAACTTTTAATTTGAAATACAAAAACCGCATTGTAACAGTAAATTCTTGAATGATAGGCATCGACACCTGTCATCCGAGTTAGTAAATAGGCCGGCTGGAAGTCCTTAAACAGACTTCGGACTCAGGTCGGCCGGTGTAAGGAAAACCTGTCTAGATGGGGGTTTACTAACAACTTAGATGAGTTGTGCGAATGTGGACTCCCCCAAACAATGTCCCACTTGTTGTCTTGGTCTTTGTGCTCCTGCTCCTGTGCATTGGATGATCTGATCATAGCTAACACTAACGCCATCCAAGTGGCTGCATTTTGGGAGCAAAATATAAATAAAAAATAATTGGTTTGCCACCGACACGAAAAGAAGAAGAAGAAGTAGCATGAATAGGCCGGCTCGTCCAGGGAAGTACCACACTCTCAAAAATTTACGTTTGAGTAGTAGCTTTTAGTTTGATGAGTGAGAGAGTCGGAGGCCCATCCTCTCTGGGGAGGGAAAAATAAAAGACCAGCAACGCTCTTGTCACACCCGTGGTGTCGCAGTTGTCCATGGGCAGCGGTGATCAGATCACTTACCATCAGCCCCCCTATTTACTAACTCGGATGACAGGTGTCGATGCCTATCAATCTAGGATTTGCTGTTACAATGCGGTTTTTGTATTCCAAATAAAAATTTCGATCAAGCAAAACCCGCATTGTAACTGTAAATTCTAGATTGATAGGCATCGACACCTGTCATCCGAGTTAGTAAATAAGGGGGCAGGTGACCCGCTTGCTCATTTGCCGTCCTATGGCATAAAAAAGTGTTTAATATTGTTCTTTGTCAGCTTTTGAGGTAGGAACTATGGAACCCTAAAATGACGCTTAACTTCGTGTATGTTGAAACAGGTGGAAAATACAGCATTTTCAATTGAAAGTATTACATTACGTGTCCGACTAAGAATCCTCGAATGGTTTGGACAACTGTTTTATAATATAACATAACAGAACAAAACCGTAGTTTTGCGCGTTAAAAACAGTGGGGAGCCTACGACTTATTTTTAGTAGGTAAGTATTTTATTATTAGAATACTGCCTCCGTGGTCCAGTGGTTAAGGCGTTTGCTTTGATGACCCGGGGGTCGTGGGTTCGATTCCCACGGGAAGCATACTGTCAAGTTGTTTCCAGTTTGGTTAGGACATTGCAGGCATGAATCACCTGATTGTCTGATAAGAAAGATGATTCCGTGCTTCGGAAGGCACGTTAAGCCGGTGGTCCCGGTTGCCATCTGGTAGTCGTTAAAGGAGTCCACGTCAGAGGCCAAGAGGTGGTTCCGAAGAACTCTGATACCAGGGTGTGCATGGTCGACTGACCGTGTCACCTACACGAAATGACGATGATGATAATGATTAAAATACGTATTCAGTCGAGCTCCGTGGCGCAGCGGCCAACAAGCTAGCCTGCGACACGGGGGTCCCGGGTTCGATCCCCGGTCAGGTCACTAACGGAAAAAGATCTTTTTCATATTGACGGGTCTTGGTATCTATATAAGTATATATTATAAAATATTATAGTATCATTGAGTTAGTATCCTGCGACACAAGTTCACAACTTGCTGTGGGGCTAGCTCAATTTGTGTGATATGTCCCTATGTATGTATTTATTAAATAGAACGGGACCTACTGCCATCTAACGAGGACTTTTTGGCAGAGCGTTTGCCAGAGCGCGTCCCTCCGGATGAGACATAAATTATTATCAATTCTAGGTACTATTATTCGTGAATATCAAATATATCTTTAGCTCTTCGCCTAATTTTATTCTAATGTTCAAATATTGGCCGACTCCAATAACAAAATATGCGTCAACTACTTATTTAAAATAGTTTTTAACAAATATAAATATGCGTCAACTGCTTGTTTATTATAGTTTTTAGGGTTCCGTAGTAAACTAGGAACCCTTATAGTTTCGCCATGTCTGTCTGTCTGTCTGTCTGTCTGTCTGTCTGTCTGTCTGTCTGTCTGTCCGTCCGCGGTTTTACTCAGAGACCATAAGTACTAGAAAGCTGTAATTTGGTATGAGTATGTATATTAATCATGGCAAAAAAGTCGTAGAAAAAAAATCTTGAAAAAAATTTTTTTTTTGGGTAGCTCCCATACAAGTAAAGTGGGGGAGTCATTTTTTTTTCTCTACTTACCCATCTTGTGGGGTATCGTTAAAAAGGTCTTTGAAAAATATTGTGAGGTTGAGAACACCATTTTTCGATTTAGGGATCCGTTTCCGAAATATTTGGTTTTAAAGTGCAAATTTTTGTTAGAGGTACGTGTCCCCCCCCTCTATCTCCTAAACGGTTATATATAGATACGTGAAAAAAATTACAGCAGTAGTATATATACTGAAGTTGAAAGGAAAACTATCAGAGCTAAGTACTAAGAACAAACTAAAAAGTTATAGGCAACCAACTTATAAAATGTACTGGAAAATGTAAAATTTCATACAATCTTTATTGTTAGATGTTTTTGGTCGTTAAACTGTGAGGTGCGAGTGTAAACAGTGTGTACTCAAAGTTGTCATTCGCCACTACGGAACCCTATACTGCGCGTGGCCCGACACGCACTTGGCCGGTTTTTAATAAATATGGGGAAGTACATACTTATTACGTCTTTATTTTTCTCACTTACTACTTCCGCGAGGCCGTGTGGTTCCCGGCAGAGTAGAATAGGGCCACTCCAAGTCTTCCCGTGGATGTCGTAGAAGGCGACTTAGGTAATACTAGCTACACAAAGCTTATGAACATCAAAGAGACCTCTTCAACCCGTCTGGCCAGCGTGAAGAGTGTAGGCCAAATCCTCTGACTGCTCTGGCTAATTATGGCTCTGGTAGTACAGAGAGGATCATGCTCCTGCAGTGAATACTAAAAAAGACATAATGAAGAAGACTACTTCCGCCCGCGGCCTCACTTGCGTCATGCTCCTGCAGAGAAGACTAACAAAGACCTGTTGATGATTATGATGTAAGGATATATATAGATATGTCCCTCACCGACAAACTACCAGGGCAATTTGAATCGCCCTGGTAGTTTGTCGAACTTAGCCATAAGTACCTAATTATTAAAGTCAACAAATTTTTTTTGTTGTAAACATTGTAATCACAAATATGACAATTAATAAGTGTTCAAAGAAACCTATATTAAATAAACGATTGAATCTTGAATCTTCAATAAAAACTTGTAATAATAATAGTTACTACGCTCTACTACGAGTAGGATCTATCTGTTATCTATCACGGGCGGGAAGGACTTTATTGTCCCTAATAAGCCTGACATCGTGCTGACAGATCGATGACGCGCCAAGCAATGCTCATTGATATCACCACTCGCATGACGAGAATTTCGTGAACGCCGAGGAAAAGCTTAGGAAGTACAGTGGGCCACAAGGAAAAGTATAGAGTAACCTGTTGTTACGTATTTTGATAAGATACACCTATATCTTATTAAAATACGTAACAACGGGTTACTCACGTAAATATTCAGCTACTGGCCGATATGTTTCGACCTAATCCGAAGCTACTGGCCGACATATTTCGACATCATCTTCCTCAGGGCAAATGTGAACGCACACGATATCGTCCCAATTCGCACTGTCAAGAATCAGTGCGGAGTGGGACGTAATCGTGCGCACGTCTCGACTCACATTCGCTCTGAGGAAGACTTCCGGATGAGGTCGAAACATGTCGGCTAGACGCCAGTAGCTGACTATTTACGTGAGTAACCCGTCGTTACGTATTTTAATAATGTCTATGTCGTGGCCATATCGTAGAATCGATCACTTTATGAAGTGATTGTCAATTTCATGAAATGCGACCATTGTTGACCAAATGTTTTACTGTCTATTGGCTATGGCCAATAGACAGTAAAACATTTCATGAAATCAGCTTAACGTTATATATTTTTTTTAATATTTGCAAAATCGACAAACTACTTACAGCGTTTAAAAGAAACTCAGTCCAGTTTCGGTTGTTGAATCTGCTTACGTGTCATATGTCTATAGGTTTATGTCTGAAATAGGGTTGCCAACCGTACTATAATATAAATATAAATATATAGGGACATATCACACAAATTGAGCTAGCCCCACAGTAAGTTGTGAACTTGTGTCGCAGGATACTAACTCAACGATACAATATTTTATAATATATACTTATATAGATAAACATCCAAGACCCAGGTCAATATGAAAAAGATCTTTTTCCATCTTGACCTGACCGGGGATCGAACCCGGGACCCCCGTGTCGCAGGCTAGCGTGTTGACCGCTGCGCCACGGAGCTCGACGATATAGAATACGATTTATACGATACGAATATATAGTATTGTACTATATTTCGGGACTCCTTACTATAAACTGTTACGCGAAAATACTATATTTCATTCAGTACAATAGATCAAAAGATAAAAACTAATAATGTAAAAAAAGATCCCGTAATTGTTGAACGGGCCTTTCGTACGACAGACGTAATGTGCGTTTGCAACCGAAAATAATTGAGTAAAAAATATAACTTCGCCTATTTTTGTATTCTTTCCTACTATAACACTATACATTTTTTGAAGCGTACTATATTTTTTATAGCTTTTTTATAAAAATACTACTTATATTCTGACAAAAAAATGTTGGCAACCCTAGTCTGAAATAAAACAATATTAACAAAAACAAAGTATTTATTCAACAAATTAATCTATGTATTGCAAGTAGTTTAAACAAAATCTCATCTTAATATTATACAGGCTTCTCAAAGATAGAACACAGAGAAATGTCAAGGAAAATTATATAATTTCCTTCATTCAGGAAATAAAGATGAATATATACTTGTACGTATGATGGGGAAAACGATAAAGAAATTGTATGACGTATATGGGGCCAACGGGAATACAACTTGTCGGCGATACAGACTAAAAATGCGTGTAAGGACACATTTGTTTCGGTTTTTTATTATGTCAACTCGCGTTGTGGTATCAGACGATACGCGACACTAGCGCGACCCAGCAATTAATTCTTTTACTCCTATCAAATCAAATTTAAAAATTCTAATATCTGATTGCCCTAGTAAATTACTTGTAGTATTCTTTTTATTACATATATATTATAATCTAAGTTTAGTAGAACGAATTATTACCGCCAAAAGTGGCCACTTTTGGCGGTAATAATTCGTTCCCTTAATTCATTAAATTAAAAATAGTGAAAACTTGTACCAAGAATACTACAAGTAATTTACTAGGGCATTCAGCTATTAGATTTTTTAAATTTGATATGATTTAGGACTTTTAGAATTAATTGCTGGGTGGTGCTAGTCTGTCGTATAATCTGAACTCACTTCGCCTTTATAATATCGCTATATGTAACTATTTATTTTCCGTAATTTTGTTTCGAAGTTGCTCCTTGATACGAGCTCTCCTTAACCTTTCTTCTTTACTTAGAATATTTTTTCTAGTAAACTTATTACTAACTTTTGAATTACTTAATCTACTTTTATTATTTTGCGATGTTAAAACAACTTTCTGTTGTGTTATTTCACTTTTTTGTAATGGCAATACATAATTTCCTGTTACTATCTCACTTGAAACTTCAGTATAATCGCCAAATTCGTTAGTTTCTACCAATTTTTCTAAATTTTCGTGATCTTTATTCATTCTGTTGTATATCTTCAAAAATTGCCAGAATTCTATATCGGCACCTTTTACGTTCTTTTCGTAAAATTCCATTAGCTTTTTGTCGCATTTATGTTTATTTTCTATAGGTTTCGGTTTGGTCTTCCTCAACTGATCTGTAGTTTCTTTTACCCGGTTATTTCTGTTAGGAGTAGTTTTCAGCGCTTTCAACTCGTTCGGTTTCAACTTGTGTTTCCAGACTTTCTTTTTAAACGGCTTAGGGTTGGTTTCATGTCTTCGACTATGCAATTTTAAAGCTGCGAACGTCTGACATAGTTTTTTACACCCGTTGCAAGGGTACAGCATTTTAGCTTTATGTCTTTTAGCAAGCCGACCCAAAACTTTGATGACATCTAAATAATCTTCACAAACATGTTTGAGTCTTTTTATTTCTTTTTTATCGAACTTCGGCAGTAAGAATTCGTTATTAACATTCATTTTTTGCTGTTCTACTACCCATTCCCCGGATTTTTTAACCAGTTTCGTTTTAGCCACAGCTAAATCTTTAGTTCTTCGATTGTTTTTATCGATTTCTACGTACGCTATTTTATTGAGGTTTCTCACGCTCGGTATTATTTCTATTTCTTTGACAATTTTATCGTCTACGTTGTAACAGTATCTGGACTTTTCTTCAGTGTATTTGTTTTTATCGTGGAGTTTGTGGTATGGCAGTGTTATGGTTAAATTGTGGGCGAGTTTCAAATGTTGGGTTATGGTTCTCTTTGTGACGTAGCTGCAGAGGGGGCATTTTTTCAATGGAATGTCGGTACATATGTCGAAATGTTCTTGGCAGTGCTCAAGTAGCTTTTTCTTTGTTTCGTACAGCTGAAAAAAATTGCAAAAATGTTTACCATATTTTATAAAGTATTTCTAATTAAAAAACTGCTGTTTGTTTTGTTTGTTTTTCGTATGTGTAAGTAACCAACACTGGTGTCAGATTTTTCAAGCTGTAAGGCAACTTGAAAAATCTGACATAGCTTAACGACTGCCATCAACGATGACAGCCGGGACCAACGGCTTAACGTGCCTTCCGAAGCACGGAGGAGCTCGAGATATTTTTATGCCACTTGCGGTCACCCATCCAAGTAGGGACTGCACCAGGGGTTGCTTAACATACGTAAGCGCTCACAGAGCTCACACCCACTGGACCATCGGGCTCCGAATTGTAGTCAGATACACGCACCAAGTTTTTTTTGAAGATGATTCTTAACCCTCGACTCAGCCTTAAAGGTGTGACGCAGTTCATCTATATGAATATTTTTTTCCAATAGAACAAATGCTGGGACCCCGAAAATAAAAGATTGTCCCATACAAATAAAAAAGACTGGCTGAACACTTCAAAATTTGACCCTGACCTTAATATGTAGGGTGTTTCTGAACCTGGCAATATTTTAATGTCCGAATCTTTAATAGAATACAGAAAAAAGCAAGAAAAAAGGTTAAAACTAAAATATCCTCACACATACAAATTCTCTCATCAGCTGGTAATATTTCTATGGCTAGTTCAAATATTTTTTTCCTTTTATTATTGCGTATGTTTATTCTGCGAGGGACTCTCAATCTATCATTAAAACGCCACGTTGTTCTGAATCGCCATGTTTGTATAAAAACCGGCCAAGTGCGTGTCGGGCCACGCGCAGTGTAGGGTTCCGTAGTTGTGAATGACAACTTTGAGGTCACACTGTTTACACTCACACCTCACAGTCTAACGACCAAAAACATCTAACAATGAAGATAGTATGAAATTTTACATTTTCCAGTACATTTTATAAGTTGGTTGCCTATAACTTTTTAGTTTGCACTTAGTACCCAGCTCTGATAGTTTACCTTTCAACTTCAGTATATATACTATTGCTGTAATTTTTTTCACGTATCCATATATAACCGTTTAGCAGATAGAGGGGGGGGGACACGTACCTCTAACAAAATTTTGCACTTTAAAACCAAATATTTCGGAAACTGATCCCTAAATCGAAAAATGGTGTTCTTAACCTCACAATATTTTTGAAAGACCTTTTTAACGATACCCCACACGATGGGTAAATAGAGAAAAAAAAATTACTCCCCCACTTTACTTGTATGGGAGCTACCAAAAAAAAATATTTTTTCAAGGTTTTTTTCTACGACTTTTTTGCCATGATTAATATACACACTCATACCAAATTACAGCTTTCTAGTACTTATAGTCTCTGAGTAAAACCGCGGACGGACAGACAGACAGACAGACAGACAGACAGACAGACATGGCGAAACTATAAGGGTTCCTAGTTTACTACGGAACCCTAAAAAGTGATTTAAATACATTAAACATGCATACATAAAACTCGTTTACATAAAGCTGTTAATTCTCTGCGTCACAACCTTAAAAGTCTGCAACGGCACACAATACATACATCACGTCTTTTTCCCTTGCGGGGTAAACAGAGCCCAGATCTTTAAAACCTAAAGGCCACGTTTAGCGAAATAGTGATGGATTGCTAGCCGCATCGCCTATTGAATGTTTCCTCGTGCCCATTCCCTCGATCGGCTTTTACGATCTGCGCGGGAAGAGTTTCTACGTTTTTTTTTTCTACCATACCAGCATGGAAGGCAAATCAGTAGTTTCTATGCTTTATCGTTCACTGGCTGTAAATATAAAGAAGATTGTAAAAACATACGTACCTTTAGACAGACATAACATTGATGTGTATTAATCTTCAACTTGACATTTTTGCCTCTCTCTTCCTCTTTGTTTTCTCTCTCATTTATTATTTTAATTCTTTCGTCTTCACTATTTTTAATTTCATCCCCGCCATTTTGGTATGTTCTCGAATTACCGATTTCAGAGTCACCGTTTTCTTTTGAAACATTTTTATTTATTTTATTACCGTTATTTATATTCTTTCCTTTCAAAGGTAAACTTTTTTTGTCAGTTTGTAAATTATTTTTACCCTTAAAATTATCTATTGAATTATGAACACTACTTATTTTACTTTCTAAATTAGTGACATTATTTATTACATCAACAGAAGACAGTTTCTTCGTTTGGTTTTCATTTAAATTATCGTCTTTAATATTATGAGCATTTGTATTTTTGAGTTTTGAATCATTAATGTTACCGTTTTCTCCTTGTGTATCATTAATAGTTCGATATATGTCATCTTTATCATCTATGGTATTATTTCTATCTCTATTTTCACTTGTCATTTCTAATTTATCAGTTCTTGAATTGTTTATTCCTCTATCATTAAAAATCGTATCAATTTCTTCATCATTCAATTCACCAATGGGATTTTCTTCAATATCAAGCATATCTTCATAGATATTTCTTGCATTTTCTCCGTTTATTTCAATGTCATTTACAAAAGAATCCAACGTATCTGCTTCATCATTTGTGGCGTTATCATCGTCTTTTTCGGTTTGATTGTCAATGGAATAACAAATTCCCTTTCCAACGTTGCTTTTTTTAACCAAATCTTCGTCATTTCTTGTTCCAACATTACCTACGTCTTTTGTATGTGCTATTATTACTTGAGAGTCGACATTTAGCATTTTAGTTTCAATATTGACTGTATTATTTTTAAATCCATCATTGTTATTTTTGTTTTGATCTGTTTCAGTCTTTTTATTGTTATTAGCCTGGTTCAGGTTTACAAACTTCACCTTTGTATTGTTGTCTGAAACAAAAAAAAAACTCAATTTAACGTACAGGCATAAATATAGTTCATGCGATTGAAAACGTTGGTCCCGGTTGTCATCATTGATGGCAGTCGTTAAGCTATGTCAGATGCCTTTAGGCATCTTGAAAAATCTGACACCAACCACTTACACACACGAAAAACAAACAAACCAAACGTCGAGCGGGATTTAATTATTGTAAAAATACGTATCTGTATTTGTCACAGTGCGCGTGAGATTGAGAAATACACACACACAAAGTAGTATTTACATACTGAAATAAAGTATGGGACGCGACACTTAAGCATGCACGTGTACTTGACGTAACGTAAACGATGGAACGTGCACACATGCATAAGTGACGTTACTTTTCGCGTTCTTTGCCTGCATTGTGGTGTGTGTGCGAGCTACGTGGCGCAGCGGTCAACACGCCTGCCTGCGACACGGATGGTCCCGGGTTCGATCCCCGGTCAGGTCAAGATGGAAAATGATCTTTTTCAGATTGACCTGGGCCTTGGATGTTTATCTATATATGTATTTGTTATAAAATATAGTATCGTTGAGTTAGTATCCCATAACACAAGTCTTGCTTAAGAACTTACTTTGGGGCTGGCTCAATCTGTGTGATTTGTCCGTATATATTTATTTATTGTGGTCTGCCTGTATAGTCGCTTCGCTTGGAGTCTGCATAAGTGAAGGTTGCCTTACTCGTGCCCTTGACGCCTTGTCGTATTCTTAGGTTGAACCGTCACCACGCCCACTCGAGCGCCCGCTTCCTGAGCCGCACGCACCTATAGTCTGCTTATGCGCTTCTTCACGTCTTCCTCTTTGAAGATGATGATGATCATGCGAGTATCTAGAGTTTATATAATCTAAGTCACTTACCCGTGTCTCCGCTGGCTCGTCGTATCCGCAGGTTTTACCGTCGCCGTGCCCGTTCCAGCAGCCACTTCTTGAGCCGCACGCGCGCTTTGTCTGCTTATGCGCTTCTTCATGTCTTCCTCTTTGATGATGATGATGATGATCATCCGAGTATCTAGACTTTATATAATCTAAGTCACTTACCCGTACCCCCGTTGGCTAGTCGCATCCTTAGGTTGTACCGTCGCCGTACCCGCTCCAGCAGCCACTTCTTGAACCGCACGCGCGCTAGTAGTCAGTTTATGCGTTTTTCTCTTATATGATGATAATGATGATCATCCGAGTATCTAGGCTTTAAATAATCTAAGTCACTTAACTGTGCCCCCGCTGGCTCGTCGTATCCTTAGGTTGAAGAGGCGACGTGCCCACTCGATAGCGCGCGCCCGCTTCTTGAGCCGCACGCGCGCTCTGTCAGCTTATGCGCTTCTTCAAGTCTGTCTCTCTTATTATTATGATTATGATCATCTGAGTATCCAAGCTTTTATAATCTAAGTCACTTACTCGTGCCCCCGCTGGCTCGTCGTATCCTTAGGTTGTAGAAGCGACGTGCCCGCTCGATAGCGCGCGCCCACTTCTTGAGCCGCACGCGCGCTAGTAGTCAGTTTATGCGCTTCTTCACGTCTTTCTCCTTGACAAGTCTTTTTCTTTCAATATGACGATGATGATGATCATCTATCTACGCTTTATATAATCTAAGTCACTTACCCGTGCCCCCGCTGGCTCGTCGTATCCTTAGGTTGTACCGTCGTCGCGCTCGCTCGATAGCGCGCGCCCACTTCTTGAGCCGCACGCGCGCTAGGAGTCGGTTTATGCGCTTCTTCACGTCTTTCTCTTTGCGGGCGTATAGCGTGTTTTGGTCTGAAACAAGACACGTTCACGTTCTGTACAAGTGTAAGAATCCCAACACTAAATAAATAAACATTTTTATTTTATTTGGCAAGCTTAGTATTTTTAAGAATGGCAACTGCATCTTAAATGTCATTGTCAAATTTTTGTAACTCTCTCTCTCTAGTGCCGTCTCTCATGGCCACTAAACATTTTGCGTTAAACTGGTATATAATTCAGTAGACCTCAAGTTTCACAGTCCACTTAGCTCCAATATTCTACAACATGTATCTAAGAATTAATACACACGTTTGGAAGCAAATGGTCGCCATTGATTCTTGAATGAATCTTTGTCAAACAATTATTATAAAAATAATTGTTTCACACTGTATCTGTCTTCAAATAGGTCCAAACTCAACATATATTCTTCACGCTATGTACCCCACCAACTGCCACTTCAAAGAGCTTATCCACTGAGTTATGTCGGTGACCTTTGTTCTTCGACGGATATAAACATCTAAGACCTAACAATCTCAAATAGAACGTTTTCCATCTGACCAGAGATCGAACCCAGAAGCACTTATGTCGCAGACTATAACGTTATTGGTCTTTTAAAACTAATTGCGATCCGCATTAAGGAATTTTGCTAGTGACTTGAGGGCACTCCATCTACCGAGCATTGCTTACCATCAATAAGCGCCGCCCTGCCCCTCAGCCTCCTCCGGAAGCCGCAGAGCTCGGCCGCTCGCTGCTGTCGCGCGCCGCGCCGGATGTCCTCGTTTAGGACAGACTTGGAGTATGAGATGTCTGTGGCGTCGCAGTCTAAGGCCACGTCCGTTATTATATCTAAAATAAGTTTTTTTTCTTAATACAAATCTAGGCCAGTTACTATCGACATCAAACATTGGAAACGCGTATGTATCGGCGATTCTTTTATATTTTGTAGAGACCATTAACGCCTGTAGCACACAACCACGAATGCGGAACGAAAGCGTTCCGGAACGGAACATAGCCGAAACTGCTAAACACTGTCTAGTACGATTTTGTTTGGTGCGTCTCATACCGCAAGCGGAACAATAGTCAAAAATTTTATTCATCTTAAGATATTTTCAATATCATTTGGTGGAACGTAATCAAAACGGAATCATACAACAGCGTTTCGCGGTTCCGCCAGTGTTTCGTTCCGGACCGCTTCCGTTTCGCATTCGCGGGTGTGTGCTACAAACGTAAGAATAGTCTTCAACCCAAGTTTGCAACTTTCTTAACCCTGTGCTACTCCTGGGGTCCAAAGTCCATAATTTCAGTTTTTACGAACAAACTACCTTAAGGATGCCTTTTTCGGGTATCTTTGTGGTGGTATTGACTATAATTTGAACTCTCTGTGACTTATAGTTATTGAGTCATAGCTTGTCAAACAATGGCAACTTTTTCTAAGCTTTCAAATGAGAGTAATTTACGAAACGTCCCAATTAGCACTGCGTGTAAGTGCACATTGGGACATCGTGCGCGCGTCCGATTTACAATCGCCCTGAAGAAGACCTGATGATGAGGTCGAAACATGTCGGCTCATCATCATCATTTCGTGTAGGTAGCGCGGTCAGTCGACCATGCACACCCTGGTGTCAGAGCTCTTCGGGACCGCCTCTCGGTCTCTGACGTGGTTCCTTTAACGCCTACCAGATGGCAGCCGGGACCACCAGCTTAACCTGCCTTCCGAAGCACGGAATCATCCTTCTTATCAGACAATCAGGTGATCATACCTGCAATGTCCTAACCAAACTGGAAACAACTGCTTCCCGTGGGAATCGAACCCACGACCCCCGGGTCAATGAGTCGAACCCCTTACCCACTGGACCACGGAGGCAGTTAATGTCGGCTAGCAGCTAACTATTTACGTGAGAACGTTGTTAAATATTTAAATAATGCAGCAGATGCTCACCAGCCAACGGCTCCTGCTTCTGTATCTCCTCCAAGTCCACTTCAGCATCAGGTATCGGCTCTTGTGGCTCTTCCTTTATAGTCACTGATGTCTCTAGTTTTCTGCAAACATTCGTCACATTTTGAATTTTCATGGCTGGATGATTGTTGGTTTTCGTGTGTGTAAGTGGCCAACACTTGTGTCAGATTTTTCAAGCTGCTTCAAGGTATCTGACATAGCTTAAAGCATGCATAAATTAAGTCACACGTTAAGGTAAGGGGAGGGGGTCAATTAAGTGTGACAGAGTGACAAAAGGTGGGAAGGGTCATTAGCTTTGTGACGTCACAAATACAAAGCCGCCTTTGTTAGCTAAAATCAATGTCCATTCCAATACAAATTCTGACGCTCCCACTCGTGATAAATTTTACTCCTAAACTATACAATGTGAAATCTATATTTTTACCGTCCTGCTTGATTAAATATATAAATAAAACAACCCCCAGCGCAGTCTCTAATTGGATGGGTGACCGCAAGTGGTATTGAAATATCTCGAGCTCCTCCGTGCTTCGGAAGGCACGTTAAGCCGTTGGTCCCGGCTGTCACCATTGGTGGCAGTCGTTAAGCTACATCAGCTTTAAAAAACTAACACATTAAACACACGAAAAACAAAAACAAACGAATAAATAATATCCATTGAAACTCACATGTTCTTGAGAGTCTTGTACCGGATGCCGTGTCTATTGTAATAGTGCAGGATGAGGTACGCGTGCAGTTTGTACGTCTTGTCGCAGATCTTGCAGTAGCGGTCCTGTTGGCAACAACCAAACATACATACATTTCACGTCTTTATTCCTTAAGGGGCAGACAGAGCCTATGGCCATAAAACCTTAAGGTCATGTTTGGTTTTAATTAGAATATTGATAACACTCCTTTACAGGCAGTCGTGTAAAAAGACAGTTCTGAATTGACGCAAACCCAGACTGCATTTACAGGATAGACAGAGTTATAGTTTAGGGATAAAAATGAAATGATTTCTGCATTTAAAAATATGATAAGGTTAAAGAAAACCAAGACTGCACTAACAACACCATTTGGAATGTTGAAGTTTCTGTCATGCACTTGGGCCTTAAAAAGGGAACCAAAGCTTGTAGACAAAACTACTCTGGGTCTAGTTTTTTGCTACCTACAGGTATTTTGGAATACTTGGTGGCAGGCGCCTGGCCAAATTTTTATTTAAGATTTATAATTTGACAGTTGTTGCTGCTGTCTATGATACATTAACAACAGTTTATTTGACTTGGAAGTTTCAGTGCAATACCTGCTAGTATAAATTTTAGAAAACCATCATCATCATCATGATCATTAGGTCTTTTTTAATCTCCACTCCAGGAGCATGAGCCAAATGTTAGCCAGAGCAGTCAGAGGATTTGGCTTACACTCTTCACGCTGGCCAGACGGGTTGGAGGGGTCTCTTTGATGATTATAAGCTTTGTTTAGTATTTTTTCATATTTAAAGGAATAGAGAAGAAGGAAGCCGTGTGGTTCCCGGCAGAGTAGAATAAGACCACTCCAAGTCTTCCCGTGAATGTCGTAGAAGACGACTAGGGAAACACAAGCTAAACAAAGCTTATAAACATCAAAGAGACCCGTCTGGCCAGCGTGGAGAGTGTAGGCCAAATCCTCTGACTGCTCTGGCTAATATATGGCTCTGGTAGTACAGAGAGGGTCGTGCTCCTGCAGTGGACTAAAAAGACCTGATGATGATGATGATACTCACATCTTCGTCGCCGTGGCCGTACTGCATATGTTTCTCGATGCTAAGCTTCCTGTGCGTGATGTACTTGCACAGGTCGCACACATACGTGTTCCTGTGGCGGATGTGCTTCAGCATGTGGCGGATTAGGCACGGCTTGTTGTCGTAGCTGGAACAACGGAAACTTATTGTAAAATATTTTTAACAAAAACCGACTTCAACCCTATCAATTTCTTTGAATAAGCATAAGTATAAAATGGAAATAAGTGTAAACCGAACGGCATCCGTGTATAAATGTTTTACATCCTACTGGGGACCGCGCCTGGGGTTGCTTAACTTGGACTGCGAGGTACTTAACAATTTTTTTGTCTTGTCATGGTCACCCATCCCACTGGGGACCACGCCTGGGAGTGCTTAACTTAGCCTGAGAGATAAGGATTTTTAGTCTTGGTCACCCATCCCACTAGCGATTACGCCTGTGGTTGCTTAACTTGGATTGAAGATTTTTCTGGACTAGTCTTGGTCACCCATCCCACTGGGGACCACACCTAAGGTTGCTTAACTTGAGCTATCGTACCTGAAGCCGCAGTGGTCACAGAACATGACCTTGGTGTGGGAGTCGTCTCCGTGCCGCCGCATGTGCACCGATGGTGCACCGTGAGCCTGTGACGTCGCGCGAACAACTTGCCGCAGATTTGGTCACCTATCCCACTGCGAACCACCCCCAAGATTGCTTAACTTTAACTGAGACATGAGGATTTATCTAGTCATGTTTTGGTCACCCATCCAACTGCGGACCACGCCTGGCGTTGCTTAACTTGGACTGCGACTGCGACATATATATATTTTTTGTCTTGTCATGGTCACCCATCCAACTGGGGATCACGCATTGGGGTTGCTTAACTTGGACTGAGAGGTAACGATTTTTTGACTCGTCTTGGCCACCCGTCCCTGTAGGGTCCGCGCCTAGGGTTGCTTAATTTGCGATAACGTACCTGAAGCCGCAGTGATCGCAGAACATGACCTTGGCCTTCTCCGTGCCGTTTTCTTGTCTTGGTCACCAACCATCCACTGAGGACCACCCTTTCGGTTGCTTAACTTGAAGTGAGGGATAGGGAATTTTTTTGTCTCGTCTTGGTCAACCATCCAACTGGGGACCACACCTGGGGTTGCTTAATTTGGCCTAAGAGAACGATTTTTTCGTCTAGTCTTGGTCACCCATCCCCCAGGGGTCCGCGCATAAGGTTGCTTAACTTGAAATATCGTACCTGAAGCCGCAGTGATCGCAGAACATGACCTTGGTGTGGGAGTCGTTTCCGTGCCGGCGCATGTGCACCGTGAGCCTGTGACGTCGCGCGAAAAGCTTGCCGCAGACTTCGCACGCGTGCTGCTCGCTCGGCTTGTGGATCAGCGAATGCTTCTTCAGTGTGCTCTGGAAGTAAAACATGTTTGTTTGTTTGTTGTATAGAATAAAAAATAATACATAAATATTCCGTACACAAATCACACAGATTGAGCTAGCCCCAAAGTAAGTCCGAGACTTGTGTTATGGGATACAACCTTAACGATACTATATTTTATAATAGTATAGTTAGATAGATAAACATCCAAGACCCAGGCCAATCTGAAAAAGATCATTTTCTATCTTTACCTGACCGGGGATCGAACCCGGAACCATCCGTGTCGTAGGCCAGGTGTTGACCGCCACGGAACGGATGATGATAATGATGCTCACCACGTCTTTGAACCTCCTCTGGCAGTGCTTGGCCGGACACTTGTAGGGCCGTAGGTGAAGGTGGGAACGTAGATGCACCGCCATGCTGTTTTTGTTGGAGATGACTAAAGGCCTGATGATCATGATGAAACTATCGATGGCTCTCCGAGATACTATCGACTGGCAGCCGTGATACTATCGATCGGCGAGCCTGGATACTGCCATGGAGAAAGGATCCGTCACACCCAGCCATCATCATGTAACCAGAAAGAGCAATAAACTACTATCTCCGTGACGTGATCTTGTATCTCCACACCACCACCTTCAACCCAGCAAGCAGCAACATCTCTTCATGTATGGTTGTTGGGCCTAACATCGAGTCCGGCACCATACAGGCATGATGATGATGATGATGATGATGATGATGATGATAATGATGCTCACCACGTCCTTGAATCTCCTACAGTGCTTGTAGGTTTGTTTGTTTGTTTTTCGTGTGTGTAAGTGGCCAACACTGGTGTCAGAATTTTAAGGTGCCTCAAGGTATGACATAACTTGACGACTGCCATCAATAAAGAAAAGTAGGAGCTCGTGATAATTTTATGCTACTTGTGGTTACCCATCCAAGTGGGGACAGCGCCCGGGGTTGCTTTACATGCGTGAGCGCTTCCAGTGCTTACGCCTACTGGGCCATACGTGGAGGTGCGAGCGTAGATGGGCGGCCATGTTGTGTTTGTTGGTGATGACTGAAGGCCTGGTGATGATGATGATGATGCTCACCACGTCTTTGAACCTCCTCTGGCAGTGCTTGGCCGGACACTTGTAGGGCCGCACGTGTAGGTGCGAGCGTAGATGGGCGGCCATGTTGTTTTTGTTGGAGATCTCGACCCCGCACACCTCGCACGACGCGCGGAGAGCACGCTCGTGGACCGCTTTCTGGTAAAAAAAAAACAAATTCAGAATGGTTATTTAATATTTTATTTATTTTATTTAAAAACTTCATTACAATCAAGTAATAGGCGGACTTAAAGCCATAGGCTTTATCTACCAGTCAACCAACAAGTGATGCCGAGAACAAAACGCAGAAGTAAGTGCAAAATTGAACCAGAGCTGTAGATAAAAGCATTACTTATATAAAATTATACATTAATAAACTTACATACAAATACACATACAATACAAAATACTACTACATATATATTTAAATATATATATATATATATATATATATATATATATATATATATATAATACACTACATATACATATACACTTATCAGTTACTCTTTGAAATTTCATTGAGAAACTACTAGCTTTCGGTATGACATCTTCGCTCGTGGCCCACTTTCTGTAAAGGTACAATCCCAACTTATATTATAAATGAAAGAATGAAAGGAAACTAACTAGGACGAGCTCCGTGGCGCAGCGGTCAACACGCCGGTCTGTGACACGAATGGTCCCGGGTTCGATCCCCGGTCAGGTCAAGATGAAAAATTATCTTTTTCAGATTGACCTGGGTCTTGGATGTATATCTTCAAGTATTACAAATCCCATTTAAAATATAAATGTGAAATGAGAGCCAAGTTCAATATTATAATATATGCCTTGGTTGTTGACTTCAACGATAAAAGTGAGATCAAAATGGGTGCGAATTTCAATGGTCAGTCCTGAAATTTGTTTATAACAACATCCTAATCCTAACTTCCTAACTATATCCCAACTAATAATATTATAAATGCGAAAGTGAGTTTGTTTGTTTGTTTCTTTGTTTGTTTGTTTGTTACGCTTTCATGCCGTATCTACTGAACCGATAATCATGATATTTTGCATACACATAGGTTAGGATACGGAGAAGGACATAGGCTATAAATCACGCAGGCGAAGCCGCGGGTACCAGCTAGTTTAAAACATAAATGTGAAATGAGAGCCAAGTTCAATATTATGATTTATGCTTTGGTTGTTGACTTCAACGAATACGACCGAAACTAGTCAGCGAATCCGACGTAATAAAACGTAAGTAAAGCCGTGTTCTCATAATGAATTTATCTCGCGTAAGTTTCAATATTATTTTTTAATTAATATATAGGGACATATCACACAAATTGAGCTAGCCCCACAGTAAGTTGTGAACTTGTGTCGCAGGATACTAACTCAACGATATTATATTTTATGACATATACTTATATAGATAAACATCCAATTTATTTTTAATATTATAGTTGGGAAGTTGGGATGAACAAAAAACGCGGAACAATTGCTAGTGGAGTCTATCCTGAAGTTTCATTATTAGCGCAAATATCGTACCCCTATATACTTTTTTTATCTATAAACTTCTTTATTCATTTAACTTTTTACACTTTATTCTAATTACAAATAACAATAAAATCAAAATTACAAATAAAAAAAAAACCGGCCAAGTGCGTGTCGGGCCACGCGTAGTGTAGGGTTCCGTAGTTGCGAATGACAACTTTGAGTTCACACTGTTCACACTCGCACCCCACAGTTTAACGACCAAAAACATCTAACAATGAAAGTTGTATGAAATTTTACATTTTCGAGTACATTTTATAAGTTGATTGCCTATAACTTTTTAGTTTGTACTTGGTACTCAGCTCTGATAGTTTTCCTTTCAACTTCAATATATATACTACTGCTGTAATTTTTTTCACGTATCCCTATATAACCGTTTAGCAAATAGAGGGGGGGGGGACACTTACCTCTAACAAAAATTTGCACTTTAAAACTAAATATTTCGGAAACGGATCCCTAAAGCGAAAAATGGTGTTCTCAACCTCACAATATTTTTTAAAGACCTATTTAACGATACCCAACACGATGGGTTTGTATAGAAAAAAAAATATCCCTCCCTCTTTACTTGTATGGGAGCTAACCTAAAAAAAAATATTTTTTCACTTTTTTTTTCTACCACTTTTTTAGCATGACTAATATACATACCTATACCAAATTACAGCTTTCTAGTACTTATAGTCTCTGAGTAAAACCGCGGACGGACAGACAGACATGGCGAAATTATAAGGGTTCCTAGTTTACGAGGCAGGGTACCCATAAGGCTGGCAGCATCACCTCTCTGCACCGCGATAGAAATTCTTTGTGCAAAGTAACTGCCCTTGGATCGTCCATTACATCACGGAGACGCGTTGAAATCTCAGTCACAAACGATTTGGCTTCAGGGCCCCATGGGCCCATCGTCTCTAGTCCTGTATACTTACTATATGTGTGTTGAGTTGGCCGTTGGTCTTGAACCTGACGTCGCAGTGCGGGCACGGTATCACCTTCAAATCCACCGCGAAATGTCGCTCCGACACATGGTTCTTTAGCAGTGACTTTGCGTAGTATCTGAAAATATGTAATTTCATATAATCGTATATTAGGTAATTTGACGAGGTTACAAATTGCTGTGTGGTTCCTGGCAGAGTAGAATATGACCACTCCAAGTCTTCCCGTGGATGTCGTAGAATGCGACTTAGGGAACACAAGCTAAACAAAGCTTCTAAACATCAACTAGACCTTTTCAACCCGTCTGGCGTGGAGAGTGTAGGCCAAATCCTCTTACTGCTCTGGCTAATATATGGCTCTGGTAGAACAGAGAGGGTCGTGCTCCTGCAGTGGAGACTAACAAAGACCTGATGATGATGATACTCACTTCTTGTCGCAGTAAGAACACTCATGCCACTTCAAAGTGCCCGTGTGCCGTTCGTGATGCTTTCGAAGTGTCGAGGTGTCCCGGCACGCGTACGGACAGTACTGACACTTGAACGGCTTTTCATCTGAAACAATAATCACCAATCAGACTTGCATTTCGATATGGGTTTTCTAAATTGCTTACCACCAGATGACAGCACTAATATTTATTATTATTTATTGATTTTATTGAAGTGAAGTCAGGGCCGGCCTAGACGCACATACCGTGACCAAATTGCGGACATTCTTGTTAAGGGGCAAGTCAGGAGTACCCGAAACTGGCGAGCATGTATGAAAAGAGCGATGGATGTAGATGAAGCGAAAGAGTTTTGTAAGGATCGTAGCAAGTGGCGGTCCTTGGTCTCTGCCTACCCCCATGGGAAAGAAGCGTGATAGTATGTATGCTAGCCGTGTGGTTCCCGGCAGAGTAGAATAGGACCACTCCAAGTCTTCCCGTGGATGTCGTACAAGGCGACTTAGGAAACATAAGCTTAACAAAGCTTATAAACATCAAGAGACCTCTCCAACCCGTCTGGCCAGCGTGGAGAGTGTAGGCCAAATCCTCTGACTGCTGTGGCTAATATACAGCTCTGGTAGTACGGAGAGGGTCGTGCTCCTGCAGTGGACACTAACAAAGACCTAATGATGATGTAGATTTATTTTATTGAGGTGAAAACTTCTTTGGCAGCACCGTGCACTTTTTGTGATGGGAAATAAAAGTTTAACGTGTGGCAGGTCACGTGACCCACAGATTCGGCAGATTGAAAATTTGTAAGACGGACACGTGACCTGATGGAAAAACATCATTAATATTCAAGTTTTCATTTCTGCCGGCACTCCCGGAGTTATTTTATCTTAATAACTTTTGCATATAAAATAGGTATATGTGGGTTGCGGTGAGATGTAATGTGGTCATTCCATTATTACGTCTCACTCATTTTATGACATTTAGACTCCTCGTCACATTTATGAGACCCCCTTTCCGTAGTGTAAAACGAAAGAATAATTTTGGTTGAGTTTGTGGTGGGAAGTCAAGGGGTGCAGTTGAAGTTGAAATTGATTTTAGCGGACTTTATAATATGAAATTGGTGTAGTTTGGTGTTATAAATGCTCGTGCTCATAAACAATTTGTGAAATAGTTAAAGTGGACTGATAAATGGACTCGTATAGATTTGCCGCCAGAAACTCCCACTAGGCATCAAAGAACATACGCCATCTTTGATCCTACTTGGAAAAACTTCACCGCACAACACCGATATTTAGTATCTCATTATACTGGACATTGGCAGAATCACTGAAATTTCGGTGGAAGCCATAATATAAAACAAAAGAAGAAGAAACAATAATATATTTTCGAAATCAATTTAATAAGGCTTTTATTCAAGCAAGAAAATATAAATTTCACATCACATTATTTTAGTTTTTCGAGTAAAATTAATCACGAGTGGGAACGCTAGTAGATTTATTCGAATGAACATTAATTTTTTTAGCTCTGAAAGGCACCGATAAACGGCTTGTATGTGTGACGTCACAAAGCTTGTGACCCCTCCCCCTGTTGTCACACTCTGTCACACTGACCCCCTTCCTTTCCCTTAACGTGTGACTTAATTTATGGTTTCACGCTTGTCTGGGAGAAAAGAAAAACGTAGATTGTACCAGCTGCTTCTCTTCCCGCGCAGATCGTAAAAGCCGATCGAGGGAATGGGCGCCAGAAATTATGTCAATAGGCGATGCGGCTAATAATCCATCACTATTTTGATTCCGTTCTCACTTACAAGCCCACCAACATGCTAAACGTTGCCTTAAGGGTTTACAGACCTTGGCTCTGTCTACCCCGCAAGGGAAAGAGACGTGATAGTATGTATGTTAATTTATGGATGTGGTGGTTATGTTGGGTGGCACAAGACCTAATGCGTATAAGAGGAATGAAATATGAGGGACATTTTCGACATGTAGGGTAGGTAAGGAACGAGGTAACTTCATTGGCCAAGCTATGGTCGTACACATACCTTTGACGAGCTCCGTGGCGCAGCGGTCAACACGCCTGCCTGCGACACGGATGGTACCGGGTTCGATCCCCGGTCGGGTCAATATGGAAAGTGATCTTTTTCAGATTGACCTGGGTCTTGGATGTTTATCTATATAAGTATCTATTATAAAATATAGTATCGTTGAGTTAGTATCCCATAACACAAGTCTCGAACATACTTTGGGGCTAGCTCAATCTGTGTGATTGGTCCGTATATATTTTCTTATTTAAATAAAACCTAAGGTCGCTGGTTCAAACCCTGTCCGCATGAAATTTGTTCACCATTACGTAATTTTAATTTAAGATTCTTAGAAAACAGTGGTCAAGTGCGAGTCGGCCTCGCCCATGCAGAGTTCCGTAGTAGATATGCTAAAATACTACTATCAGCTAACATTACTTCGTTTCTCTGGATAAGGCATATTGATGTTTATAATCAGATTTTAATTTAAAAAACAATACCTATTCAAAATAACAGCGAGTAGAAGTTTCGTTTCGAAGTTTCGAAAACTTCTACTCGCTGTAATTTTGTATAGGTATTGTTTTTAAAATTGAAATCTGATTATAAACATCAATATGCCTTATCCGGTCGTATGTACGAAATTTGGTTGAGATTGGCTTAACTGTTGTAAAACTAAAACCAAACTACGTTTGTATGGGATTTCGGCTTTACGTGGGTTTCTTAATCTTTTAATTTTATACAATTTTTTTTTTATTTTTTACAGAATACATCTACCTACTAAGTTTTAACTGTGTAGTCTCAATAGTTTCGGAATAAAATGCCTGAGACATACAGACTGACAGAGATGAAGAATCTATAAGGGATCCGTTTTTTGACATTCATCTACAGAACCCTGAAAATTGTGTTAAACAGTTAAAGGTTTCATATTTAATCATTACAGTTAAAGGTTTTTATTAAAATTTAAATTATTGAGCCATTTTGACGTACAGAACCCTAAAAAGTCTTTAATGGCATAATTACCTTCAAGTCCACGGTCAATTTAACCTAATGAGTGTTTGACTGCTTCCTAATTATTTTTTAAACGACGACTTTCAGTGAAATGATAAGGGTATTCATACATTTGTTATTACACATATATGCAGCAGGTAAAATATATTGTTTAATTCTACTGGATTTTATTGTTTGCTTGCATCCAAGCTCATGTTTAAAAACTACTTAAATAAATAAATAAATATATATAGTCAAATCACACAGATTGAGCTAGCCCCAAAGTAAGTTCTTAAGTAAGACTTGTGTTATGGGATACTAACTCAACGATACTATATTTTATAACAAATACATAAATAGATAAACATCCAAGACCCAGGTCAATCTGAAAAAGATCATTTTTCATCTTAAACTGACCGGGGATCGAATCAGGGACCATCCGTGTCACAGGCCGGCGTGTGTCCGCTGCGCCACGGAGCTCGCTTCACCGACTTTCAAGATTCTTTCAATTAAGGATAGGTAATATACGGGTGACATAGCCTATAATTTACGAGGACGATGTCGCGGGAACATTGCAAGCGTAATATATTTTAAGATTCAAAATTCAATCGTTTATTTAATATAGGTTTCTTTGAACACTTTTTAATTGTCATACTTGTGTTTACAATTTTTACAACAAACATTTTTTGTTGACGTCAATAATTACTTATGGCTAAGTTTAGGCCGCTTGCAAAGCGGAGTGCAGAAGAAGCGGCAACAAACTGCACACTCCAAGCGACGTCAACTCACAATTTGAATTAGACTTCATCATCATCATCATCATCAGGTCCTTCTAATCTCCACTGCAGGAGCTCGACCCTCTCTGTACTACCAGAGCCTCATACCAGCCCGAGCAGTCAGAGGACTTGGCCTACACTCTCCACGCTGGCCAGACGGGTTGGAGAGGTCTCTTTGATGTTAATAAGCTTTGTTTAGCTTGTGTTTCCTTAGTCGCCTTTTACGACATCCACGGAATGACTTGGAGTGGTCCTATTCTACTCTGCCGGGAACTACACGGCTACTATTAGACTTCATAAACGACTTATAATGTGGACTGAGTGTAAAATAAAATAACCCCTGTATATTAGTAAAAACAGGATACTATTCCCTAGAGTCCAGAGTCCACTGCTGGGACAAAATGGCCACCCACTGGACGCCACTTGGATTTTCTTGTCCCGTGAACTGTGCCAATGTGATTAGCGCCATTGAAAGGTAATTTCTTATTTTTTCCTCATGACTTACATACATACATACACACGGTTCGTTCATCACGGTTTTTTCCCATGCGGGGGAGACAGAGCCCAGGTCTACAAAACCTAAGGCTACGCTTAGCATTGTAGTAGGCATAGGTGGAGAACGGAATTAAAATAGTGATGGATTGCTAGCCGCATCGCCTATAGACATGATCCCTCAGGCCCATCCCTCGATCGGCTTTTACGACTTGCGCGGGAAGAGAAGCAGCTAGTACATTCTACATTTTTCTTTTCTCCCAGACCAACGTGGAAGGCATTTTGACATTTTGCGAATATGACATTCTGCTTAAGAGGGCCCTGAACGCGCATGTCTTCATACAAACAAAAGGCTATTTTCCTGGGTCAAAATATTAATAATAAAATTAGACCATTACTTATACAATCAAAAAATATTGGACACGTATTTTTTCTTTTGTTAATTAAACAATAAATGTCAAAGATAAAGCGTGTCAAAGTTCATGTGTGGGGGCTAAAAAGTGTACTGGCTAGTGACGTCACACACAATTTTACGGGCTATATCTGTGTCATTTTTTGTTTGATTGACAAAAGAAAAACACGTGTCAAATGTTTTTTGATAATCTAACAAACGGACTAATAATATTTTTTATAGGAAAAAAGCCCATTGCGGCAAAAATTTAATTATTTTGGTGAAAAATTAAGCATTCAATCAATGAATCTCATTATAATCTACGTACGTTCCTATACAGTTTAGTTAAAAAATCAATGGTTCGAGACTTAGGAAACACAAGCTAAACAAAGCTTATAAGGAGATTTTGGTGGGAAGTCAAGGGGTTCAGTTGTCGTTTGCCTTATACAATTTTGCAAATTGATTTAAGTGGACATTGGTGTATGATAATATGAAATTGGTGTAGTTTGGTGTTATAAATGCTCGTGCTCGAGAACAATTTGTGAAATAGTTAAAGTAGACTGTTAAATAGTCTCGTATATATAGATTTGTCGCCAAAAGCTCCCACGAGGCTGCCAAAGAACATACGCCATCTTTGATGCCACATACCGTACAACACCGATACTTAGTATCTCATTATACTGGACATTGGCAGAATCACTGAAATCTCGGTGGAAGCCATAATTAAAAAGAAGAAAGAAAGCTTATAAACGTCAAAAAGAGAGTCTCCAATCTATCTGGCCAGCGTGGATAGAGTAGGCCAAATCCTCTGTTTCAGAGAGGGTCGTGCTCCTACAGTGGAGACTAAAAACCTGATGATGATGATATTCGCAGATTAAAAATCATGGATGAGGAGAAAATATCAAACGCTGACAAAAGCTACGAAAACGAAGTCATCTCCCTTGACAAATACATCGACAACTTCGCGAATCCGAAGGAGGTGCAGGTAATGTAACAAGTTGCATCATATTTGCAAATAAATAAATCTTGAAAATAAATAAATTACTGTTTAAGGGCCGATACTAGGCCAACTAGCGCCATCAATAATTGTATTCTTAAATACTTTATAAATAAACTAAAATTCAAGAATCTAGTAGTAACATAGGCCTTAGTAAATAACCTGAAGTATTTTTGGAATCATTAAGATAACCCATGACAACTACTGCAACACCAGGGGTGTGACAAGACCGTTGCCGGCCTTTTAAAAAGAAAAGAAAGAAAATGACAATAAGGAATAAATATTCGTAATCATATAAAGCCCTTCAGGCGAGTAGGCGACCAAAACTGTTGATAAGAGTTTCTTTCGGCGTTTCTTCTCTGCAGTGGTCGGTTCCGAAACGTTAGTAGTCTGTAGCTTTTGAACAATTAATAAATACATATATCTAATGATATAATTTTAAATATGATATGACGTGAAAAAGTGCCTGCAAAGGCCTATTTTCTGAATAAACGTTTTGATTTTTTGATTTTGATTTTTCTATATATAAAACAGGTGGAATATTCTGTTTTCCTTTTGTATGCCTACTATCAAGATTATATTTCCAGGAAGACATCGGCAAAGACTTACTTGTCACCTATAAAGAAAACACGAATTCCTCATACAAATCCATACTAGATAAATCGATGGTCGAGATCCAACGGCGGATGGCCACTAACACTACACAGGGCACAAAGGGGAAGTGTTTCAAGTTTCACAAGATTGGGGACAAGAGGGGGCTCATGAAGTGCATGTCGCGGCGAGGATATGACGTTAACCACATTATCAAGATCATTTCCGAGACCCTGAGTCGGTATACCAGCGCGAACATCACTTTTGGCGCGTCTAAGGTGAGTTTATTACGCATGTAAAGCAACCGCGGTCAGCGCGGTCCCCAATGAATGGGTGATCACGAATCACAACATATTATAAAACAAAGTCCTCCGCCGCGTCTGTCTGTTCGCGTTAAACTCAATAACTACTTAAGAGTCGCCTGGAAGCGCATGTCTCCATACAAAGGGAAAAAGGGCATTGTGGCAATATTTGATAATTTTGGAGTAAAATTAATCATTTAATCAATTAATCTCATTATAATCTACGTACGTTCCTATACAGCTTGGTTAGAATACCATTGGTTTGAGAATTACAAGCCTTTTCAAATTTGTATGGAAATCTTGAGAGGTGTATAATTCTCAAACATTTGATAATTTAACTAAACTGCATAAGAACGTACGTAGATTATAATGAGATTAATTGATTGGATGCTTCATTTTGCCCTAAAATTATCAAATATTGCCACAATTCCCTTTTTCCCTTTGTATGGAGACATGCGCTTCCAGGCGACTCTTAATGCACGGATTTTCATGTGGATTACACCAATAGCCAGAATGATGCCTGAGGAACGTTTATAAGTATAAAACACATGCCCGGGCGCAGCCGAGGGCTGCTTGTTACTTATAAAAGTACTTGAGACCACCCCTGTGGCATCATAACCGTCTGTCACAGCAGTAGCACAGCGGCGACACTCCCTAAGCGTGAGAGTTTGGGCACCGGCGACCTTAAGCCGGGCCGCGTAAGCGCTAGGATTGACAACGCGTAGGAGACACTCACTACCCACTGCTTGCCTGCGGTGCGAGACGTGCGAGAGACGCTAACACAACACAGACAGCCCTCGACCAAGACAATCGGCGACGCCCCGCTCTTCTCGATGCCCCCACGCATATCCAGACACCCCACACATAGCCCCAAGCAATTTTACGTGCATCCATGCTTAAGTGTTGTTTCTTTTCCTGTAGTGTATACATTGTTTGCCAGTGATCCCAGGTTCAATCTGAAGGACCAAAGATCATTTTCAGATTGACCTGGGTCATGAATTTTTATCTATACACAGTGAAATATTAAATCGATACCCTTTAAGGGGTAATTCAGCCCGCCAATTTAAGGGGGAACAGTAGGCACAGTAGCGACGCCAATCATTTTATTCCTAATACTTTACAAATAGAAAGAAATTCAAGAATATAAACAATACAAGCCTTAGTAAATAACCTGAAGTATTTTTGGAATCATGTTTTTTATTATCGGAATCAGTGAGAATTATGAGAATCTGATTACCGCCAAAAACGGCCGTTTTTGGCGGTTATCACTTTTTCTCTCAATGACTGATTTTCATAATATCAAAACATGATTCCAAAAATACTTCAGGTTATTTACTAAGGCTTGTATTGTTTATATTCTTGAATTTCTTTCTATTTGTAAAGTATTGGGAATAAAATGATTGGCGTCGCTACTGTGCCTAGTGTTCCCCCTTAAACAAATTTTCCATTGGGACGGATGCTGGGTTTACAATTTTTTTTTTGTCACATTGACCGCCAACTGTATATTTTTGGATGGAAAGGAAAAAAAATGAGTTCCCAGAATTAGTCCCAAAGGAAAAGTTGCTGAGAGCGGTATCAGTCCTTCCTCCTCCTTCCTCCAAAACGATCAACATTTCACCGAGTAGTATCGCTAAGTTAGTATCCCATAAAACAAGTCTCAAAGTCTCGAAATTTACTATAAGGCTAGCTCAATCTGTGTAATTTGTCTTTGTAACGTTAAGGTATAAAAAGGTTTTCATTAATTTATTGTATATTTTTCATGCATTTAACCTTTTAAGATACTTTAGTAAAAAAATGTTTCCAGAAACTACTGACAACAATGCTTGGCGAAAACGACCTCCGATCTGGTAATTTCGACCTCAAAGCCGTAGTCAAATACCTGTCGCACGCCTTCCACGCGTACCAAGACATGAAGAAGATCAAACTGGTCATACAGCTGAGATCGCAGCATTGTCTTACGATGTATGTGCCTGGGTGCTTCTGCCGAGCGGGGTAAGGCTATGTGGAACCTCGTAAAGGGCGGTTCTATGGACCGCCCTTTAGGGGGATCATCATCATCATTTCGTGTAGGTGACACTGTCTTTCGACCATGCACAACCTGGAGTCAGTTCTCCGGAACCACCTCTCGGCCTCTGACGTGGTTCCTTTAACGACTACCAGATGGCTCCCGGGACCAACGGCTTAACGTGTCTTCCGAAGCACGGAATCATCTTTCTTATCAGACAATCAGGTGATTCAAGCCTGCAATATCCTAACCAAACTGGAAACAACTTAACAAAGTATGCTTCCCGTGGGAATCGAACCCACGACCCCCGGGTCAACAAGGCAAACGCTTAAACAACTGGACCACGGAGGCTGTTAGAGGCTTGTTTAGAGGGATATATCTACTAAACACTTTTGTATGAAAACCCGATTTTTTTTTTGAGTTTCCAGCATCGCTCGTCTATGTGTAGGGTCAATTTACACGCTGTATAGCAATAGAGCAACTATAATATGTATAAAATGCTGCGCAAACGTAAAAAGTTGGTAAATTTTACAATCATTTCTAAGCTAATTTGGGATTAAAGGAAAAACATAAAATATCTTCCCGCGGAGATAGTAAAAAAAAAGTAAAAGTAAAAAAGGTCAAGGAATTAGAAAAAAATCAGAGGAATGACGTTACAGGCGATGCAGCTAGCAACCCATCACTATTTTGATTCCGCTTTCCACCTTAACGCCCGTACCACGCTAAACGTGGTCTTTGGGTTTTATGACCTTAGGCTCTGTCTCCCCGCAAGAAATAAAGACGCGATAACATATATGTCTTCTTCTTATTTAAGAGCTTTATAGCTCTTGTCGATGGAGTATGCGCCAAACTTCTCTATCTTCTGCTTTAGATCTTAGTTCTTGATACGACATGACACCAGTCTTCTTCTTTAGTTGGTCAACGAAACTTTTCCTTGGTCTCCCTGGACCCTTCTTTCCTTTTACCTTACCCCCCAGTATGTTTTTAAAGAAGGCATCATGTCGTATCAAGTGACCAATCATCCTACCCCTCCTATTCACTATTTCGTTTTTCAGTCTTCTTTTCTCTCCTACAATTAACATGTATGTATGAAACTATTATTATTAAAATTACTTATTCTATTCTCAGGTACGTGGAACGCTTTGGGCGATGCATACGACCGTCATACTGCTCCCTTCGCAAGTCTGAGAACTTGAAATACATGGACAGGATCATTATTATATAAGAACTGACTTATTGTTTTATTTTCTCCCTTTGAACGTCCGTGAAACTCTTCGGGCAATGTCACACTGCTCCCTTGCACCTAAGGCGATTTATGCGCCTGTCACACTGCTCTCACCCCAAGTCTGATAATTTAAAATACATGGGCAGGATCATCATACTACATGAACTAACTTATTGTTTTATTTTCTCCTTTTGAACGTTCATGGAACAATCTATACGACTGTCACACTATTCCCTCCTTGAGTCTGATAACTTAAAATACATGGGCATGATCATCATACTATATGAACTGACTTATTGTTTTATTTTTTCGTTTTGAACGTTCATGGAACAATGTCTACGACTGTCACACTGTTTCCTTTACAAGTCTGATAACTTAAAATACATGGGCAGGATCATCATACTATATGAACTGACTTATTGTTTTATTTTCTCCTTTTGAACGTTCATAGAACAATCTATACGACTGTCACACTATTCCCTCTTTGAGTCTGATAACTTAAATTACATGGGCATGATCATCATACTATATGAACTGACTTATTGTTTTATTTTCTCCTTTTGAACGTTTACATCGCTCCCTCCGCATGTCTGATCACTTGAAATACATGGACAGGATCATCATACCATACGAACTAACTTACTGTGCTATTTTCACCTGTTGAATGTTCGTGAAACGCTTCAGGCAATGTCACACTATTAAAAAAAAATACTCACTAGTGTGCGTGAAACGGTGTGTGTTCAACGAATACGGCGCTCGGAACGACTTCCCGCAAACTTCACACTTATGCGGCTTCTCACCTGCCAACAAAGGGCTTTGTGAATAAAAACAAAACCGACCACAAAACAGCCCTCGAAAGCCAGGCTTTAGATATACAGTCTGATTTTGAACCTATGAGCTATATTGAAATCTCAGAATCAGAATCCCTACTGGAATACAAAATACGGTAGTTGCCTAATAAATAAAATAAATAAATATATACGGACAAATCACACAGATTGAGCTAGCCCCAAAGTAAGTTCTAATGAAAGACTTGTGTTATGGGATACTAACTCAACGATACTATAATTTATAACAAATACATATATAGATAAACATCCAAGACCCAGGTCAATCTGAAAAAGATCGTTTTCCATCTTGACCTGACCGGGGATCGAACCCGGGACCATCCGTGTCGCAGGCAGGCGTGATGACCGCTGCGCCACGGAGCTCGCCTAATGTTAAGATTATATACAATTTGTTTCTAATGAGACTAATTTCTATCTAAAAACACTATAACGAACACTTTTAATTTGATATCGATTCGTTAAGTGATCTTAAAGCTTCTTTAAAGTTGGGTGAATAGGACCATTTTTTAAAGTATGAAAATCTTTAATTACAATTAAACTGTATTTTAGTCTGCAAAATTTATAGCATCTTTTATTATGAAACCATTACCATAAACGAAATATTTCGTATAGCTACCAAACAAAGTTCTCACGCCACCCATACAAAATACAAGCTTGTGACGTCACAAATATGTAGGCATTTCAGCGGCGCGTTTTCACGTCTAAAAATGTACGTCTAAAAACATGTGACTTTAAAACTTTTATAACTGAAAGAGTTTTTTGTTTAGAAATGTATTTCTGTCACTATTGTGTTTATTTTTGGCAGGTCTTTACATAGCAACATGAAAAAAATTTTGTCAACATGCCCATTGCAATAAAAATTACTAACTAAAGAAAAATTTTTGACCTCCCGCACAAAGTCTCTCACTGATCAGCTGGGCGAATTTCTGTCGGATTATAATTTTATTTTTAAGTTGTTACCATTTTTTCTTACGTTTCTGTAGGTTTTCCATTAGGGATTCTAATTCAGAGATTTTAATATAGCTCATGCCGTGTGGTTCCCGGAAGCCGTGTGGTTCCCGGCAGAGCTGTGGCAGTGGCAGAGAACCACACGGCTACCGAGAACCACACGGCATGAGCTATAGCGTCATCCCGTGGATGTCGTCAAAGGCGACTAACGAAACACAAGCTAATCAAAGCTTATTAACATCAAAGATACCTCTCCAACCCGTCTGGCCAGCGTGGAGAGTGTAGGCCAAATCCTCTGACTACTCAGGCTAGTATATGGCTCTGGTAGTACAGAGAGGGTCGTGCTCCTGCAGTGGAGACTAGAAGGACCTGATGATGATGATGATAATATAGCTCATAGGTTCAAAATCAGCCGGTATTAAAAGTAAATAATGCAATGCCGTTTGGTTCCCGGCAGAGTAGAATAGGACCACTCCAAGTCTTCCCGTGGATGTCGTAGAAGGCGACTTAGGAAACACAAGCTAAACAAAGCTTATAAACATCAAAGAGAGCTCTACATACAACCGGTCTCGCCAGAGTGGAGTGTGTAGGCCCGGTGAGTGAGATAGCCCAACCCCCTTCCCCTTCTGTAACACCCCTGGAGTTGCAGTTGTCCATGGGCAGCGGTGATTACTGGCAAATGATCTGATGATGAGGTTAATGGTAATCAAAATAAGATAAAGATTCAAACTCACCGGTGTGAACTAATCTATGTTGGTCCAGCTTGTACGACATGGTGAACCTTTTACCGCAGAAATCGCACTCATGCGTCGGCGTGGAGTGTACCTGCAAACAAGTTGAATTTTTAAAAAAAATTGTACGATTTTAACAAACTGCTTTAAGGGCGGCCAACCCGTCTATCTTTTCATACAAACGCTCGTACGTAAATATGGCGGTGTAACAAATCTTTCTTTGAAGCTTTTCAACTAATAGGTATCTTGTGCACTATATCTAGGTTTCTATCAGAACGCGAAATCAAAATTTGGAGAAACAACTTCAGTATTAGCCTCCAAAAATCCGCTTTTTTGCACAAATTTTATGTGAACTTTGGGTGTTTATAATGTACTCATTAAATGTAACAGTAAAGAAAATATTTAATTAGAAACCTTGCAAATGTAATGGAGATTCTAGATGTTAAACATTTTTTTCATTAACTTGTAAGGCTAACTAATAAACACGTATTTCTTGAACTTGACGCATATCTTACCTAATATCTTATCTTACTAAATAGTACCTGTTTGCGGTGTCTGCCTAAGTACTGGCTGGTCTTGAAGCGAGCGTCGCATATGTCGCACGCAAAGTCCAACGTGTCCTTGTGCAGCTCCATGTGACGTTTCAGGCCTTCGCGGTCTGTGTACTTCTGAAATTGAAAAAAATTCGAGAACTTTTATATTAATAAATATTTTGTGAAAAAAATAATATTTCAGACTTACGTCCATATTTTGTTAGTAACAAAATGTTTACATACTAGGTATGTTAGTAAAAAAAATAAATGAAAATGCGATACTATAATTTAGTTAATGAAAATCCCACCTAATCTACCCAGACCACCTGCAGACCTATTTGCTAACTTTTGACAGCTACGGTGTGCATCATTTTCATGGTAACTTCAATATTCATTACGGCTTCGGTATGAATGACTAACGAAAACCGTATTGGATGCTAGTTACAATCAAATCGTTGTATACATATAAAGATAAACATCCAAGAACCAGGTCAATCTGAAAAAGATAATTTTCTATCATGACCTCTGGGGATCGAACCCGGAACCCCTCGTGTTGCAGGCTGGCGTGTTAAGGCGCTGTAACACCTAATAATAATAGTACGTAATGGTAATCGCGTGATAATAGTTCGTACTGATAATGAAATAAGGTTGAAAGTGGCGATGCCGGTAAGCGATCTCAGTTCGAACCCGTATCCGTCATTTCGGTCGTTTTTTGTCAGTTTTAATTTAATAATTCCTTAATTATAACCAAATATTGTAATTTTTTTAGGTATCCATTTAGCTCAGTAATTTTTACTTTTTATAGATGTAAAAAAAATGGTTATCGCTGAAAATATCAAGTAATTCGCGACGAAACCTTTTCAGGATATAGCTTTTTGCCATTTTATTTTCCTAGGATTTAAATACTTTTTTGAAAATATTTTTATGTAATCATTTATTTTGATCTTTGAATTGTACTTCATATTTTTTTCATGCTAGTATTCCATGAAAAATAAGGCTAACTGCGCGACGAAAAAATAGACGTTTTACGACAGTGCGTGAATTACAGCGCCTTAACCGCTGCGCCATAGAGCTTGTTATGTATGTATGTATAACTATGGCCCCAGGGTTAGGCGGATATTGTGTTTCCATCTTGTTTTCGGATGGCGTCTTCTAGTGTCAATAGTCAAAAATTTTATTCATCTTAAGATATTTTAAATATCATTTGTTGAACGTCACTTTACATTTACAATTGGTTTACAATGTTATGTTATTGTTAACGTCAATAAATTACTTAAAGCTAAGTTTACACCGCTTCCAAGGCGAAGTGCAGAAGAAGCGGCAACAAACTGCACAACGCATTTTCTCCAAATGACGTCAACTTACAATCTACGACATACAAGTACCTACTTAGAACTAATATGTGGACGTGAGCTTACATTGTCATGTGATAATTTAAAATTCAATTAAATATGTCAAATAATAATTTAAAATTCAATGAGAGATGTCAAATGATAATTTTCGAAAAATGAATAATTAAATAAAATGTAAATTTATGTCAAATCAAAATATGATAAGTACAAAACGTAACACTTCGTGATATTTAATACATATAAGCCATTATGAGGGTCCGGCGCCAAGCTCCAGCCAGATATTTTTGTCGTTTAGAAAATCATCAGTCCTTGTAATAAGCCTTTTTACAAAGTACTTGCTTAACATACGCTTTTAATTTTCTATCAGGCATATCAAGGACTGATTCTGGCAATTTATTATAATAGCGTATACAGTCCTCTCTTGGTACCATAGAGTTACTTGTTTACTCCATTTGTTTAATATACAACATAGCATAGGTACTTACTTTATGGCATATTTTGCACACAACCACTTTTGGTTTCTCCTTTTTCTTTTTCCCCCCACTCTTGACTGTTCCAACTTCCAAATCCTGCTCATCTTCATCGGAGAAAGTGTAGCGAACAGAAGTAGTTGCTGCCTGTAAATAAATGACAAATATTGAATACATTATTCCTTTTTTTTTATCCCTAAGTTAATGCCTAAAGGTAAGGTAATGCATAAAGCTGGACACAGTTAGGCTTCTTTATTGCATGTCCAGCCAAATTAGTTGTAGTAGGGCCTGCTCAGCATTAGTTAAGCTTTAAAAATTTTGCCCTTTTTACAATTTATGAAGTTTTTAGGGTCATCATCATCATCACTCAACAATAAGAAGTCCACTACTGGACATGAGCCTGCCTCAAGGATTTCTATTATCAGGAGGGTTTTGCCGTACTCACCACACTTGTAAAACGGGTTGGTGAGCTCAGTTAGTTTGGCATATATCAAAACCGTTTTTTAAGCAAACCACGAGTAGGAGTTTATTGGACTGGGGGAACAGGATAAAAGCAGGGTGCTCGGATGGATAGGGCATGAAAAAGAAGCAACTCGGAAGACTGATGCACGTGCCGATACCATTCCTGCACTATCAACCGGCGGGCAGTTGAGGATGGCACCCCTCATCATTTCGTGTAGGTGACACGGTCAGTCGACCACACACACCCTGGTGTCAGAGTTCTTCGGAACCCTGACAATTGATTTTAGGGTAAAAGGCCCTAATCTACTTTGAACAATGTTGCATCTAAAAAATTAAGGATCTCTGGCCTTGTTACCAAATGTCCAGCTAAACTGGCAGCTCTATTGAGCTATTCACTTTAAAGATCTGGCAAACCTATACATATAACAGATTGAAGTCAATCAGATTTATGTGGTTTTTGTCATAAAGAAAAAGACTTGTAACTGTACTGCTGGATGGTGCCCAGTTTACTGCGCAATGGGACTGGTTCTGACCTGAATTATCTTTGAAGAATAGACTGCTGAACGTAGCATTGAGCAGTCCATTGTTCCATCTGGTAAAATCAGTACAACTTTAAAGGAGGTCTATATTAACTTGAAGATTGGACCAGCCATTACAAGTCGACATGAGAATATCCTACAGACACTATCGGACTTACGCTTTGTCTACAGACAGAAAGTAAACCACACAAGGAATACAAGTCTGTAGTAGAAAATCATAGAGGCTTAGGTTGATGAAGAGGTAGAACAGTGAGCAGTTTCAGTTTACGTAAAGCAGTTTCAGCATTTAGCAACACCTCATTCCATTCCTTCAATGACCAATGTGTGATCAGCTGAGTCATAAGTGCAAAGGTTAAAGACCAAAAATAGAGTGGGTCCAAGGACACTGCCTTGAGGGATGCCAAAATTTTGTGTCAAATTCTTTTTTGGCTGACAGCGTAGCCAATTTTTACACTATTCACTACGTCCTGTTACTTTAGTAGCTGGAAAAAAGATTAAGTACAAGACTCCCCACTCCCATCCATTCGAATTTACTAATAAATGTATTTCTATTTTTCTTTACTTAAAATATGAAGGTAACAAATATGTCTCTATCTTGTATCAGATAGCAAAGGTAAGCAAATGTTATAAGAAAAGATATGGATAGATAAATTTTCTGCGCAAGCTGGGATTTCATCGATTTCATACCATGTAAAAATGAGGGTAGTTTTTGTAAGTACGATTTACGTGGATCAAAATTTGATTTGCATTTTAATACGCTTGTCGATTGATAAGGACTATTCTTTAGCAGAACCTTGTACAGAAGGCTAGAAACAAATACAACCGGCAGATTTCTAGAAAAACAACAGGAATTATCGTTTATAAACGTACCCTTTTCGATGTTGACGCCATGTTTAACACTTGGATACTGGGTGCACCCGTACTGATAAAACTTAGACGAACATACAAAAGCAGTTAAAATAACTAAATCCATTCATTTTAATCATATTTTCCGACATCGTATTGATATCGAAACTCACAAAAATTATAAGAATAATGACATGACATGCATGACACTGATGTTGACATCACAGATTAGACGGAATAAACAGAGTATGTCATTGACCTATGTTGACATTTTTGCTTGCTTTCTTTCTTTCTTTAGGTTTACGGCTCCATCATTTTTAGCCTAAACGATGATTTTGCCAATGTCAAAGTTAACAATAACACGCACGCATTATCAATATCAAAGTAGGAACATAAAAAAAAAACGAAATTAATAGTAATGGGTTTCCCAAAACAAAATAAAGTCAAAACCGAGTATTTGTTATAATAATAACGTTAGAAATTAAATGACCGGTAAAATATGGAAATTCATGGTATGGTATGATAGGTATGGAACAAAAGTGGGCAGAAAATGATCGGTAAAACCTAAGGTAAAACAGGTCAAAGGTACAAATTATTACATTGTATGAATTTAGCTAGGACAGAAACAAAGGGAGGGAAGATATTCACAGGACGGGGAATATTCTTGCTTGCTTGGCTGATTTGACAGCTTTTTTTAAGGTTCTGTACATGCCGGCCTATTTACTAACTCGGATGACAGGTGTCGATGCCTATCAATCAAAATTTAATGTCATCATCATCATTTCGTATTGTTATACATTTGTGAATCTCCCGGCTGCAATAACATCAAAGAATTTACTGTTACAATGTGGTTTTTGTGTTTCAAATAAAAAGATCGAGCAAGCAAAACCCGCATTGTAACAGTAAATTCTAGATTGATAGGCATCGACATCTGTCATCCGAGTTAGTAAATAGGGGCTGGAGTACTATTTTTGACCGCGTGACACTCGTCTTCTAAAGATTTTCCAAAAATAGTACCCCTGAAGGGTAAAAACTATTTGTTATCCTATTGATGATACTATCACTGTCCGTCAGTTGAGAAACAGCTTGGTGACTGTTTCTCATAACTATAACAGTTGATTTTTGCAGATGATGTATTTCTGTCTTAAAATAAATAAGTATTTAAGAGGGCTTTAACTCTCATACAACAAATGTGACATTATTTTCTTTGTTTTGCTCAAATCTAATGGTAGGTACGGAACTATTATTCTCGAGTCTCACTCGCATTTGGCCGACATTTTCTTAAGTTGGTTTGAAGAACTGGTTTATTGCTAGTCATCATAATCCGGCCAACGGAACGGACTCATCAAGACAAGAAGCCATAAGCAAATTTAAAAATATTGTATTGTCATTCATTGGTCTTGTCATTGTCTTGTCTGTGATGTCTGTCAAATAAAAACTTAGTGTCAAAATATCACGAGGTGTGAGCACGCGCGATTTTCGATTTTTCTTCGATTATTTTTGATTTTATTTATAATAAAATATAATTATTAGCTGTTTGACAGTGTAGTATAATTGAAAAGTGACGATTTGTATTTCATAATCAGCTTTTTTGAAATAAGTTGGGGTGATAATGGAATAACCTTGATCTTCGGCAGTGTTGTAGTGTTGTGTAATAATTTTAAAGCGGTGTACTCGGCAAAAAATCTAATGTTCTTTTAGTTTAATTGCGTTGTTACTGACGCATTGGCTGTGATTTATTTCTAGAAGGTATGAATTCATCTCTTTATTATTTACTTACATCACATTTTGAAAGGTTATGACAACATCTGATAATATTGAACCCTACTTTTAATGGTACTAACTAATGGTAGTAACTACATAATGGTAATTATACCACAATGGATAGATCCCGTTTCCGAAAGGGTCATTTTTGAAAAACGTATAGTAATTTTTTTTGAGTTATCTTATAAGAATTGTATTCTTAATTTAAATAGGTAGCCTTAATTCTATGCTACCTGACAAACGTAGGGCCGATTTCAATCGACCAAGAATATACAAGCAGTATTTCATTTGATATGAAATTAATTTGCTTGACCTTAAAGTTAACCCCAATTGTTTCCACTGTTGGCCCCTAATTAGGTAGTTACTAACTTATATCTTATAGACTTTGAGATCTTTGACTCATATGGCACTATCCATGTTATAATAGATTGCAGTCAGGGTGTCATTTTGTCACTCCCATGGTTCTCTGATGCTTGGACAGCCTAGGGGTATGGTTATTTGACCCCCAGTCATTGATTGGGGGCTTCCAAGGGGTCAATGATTTTGAGTTATATATTTTGTATAATAATTATGTAAAGAGTATATGTATTATTGTTATTATATTCAAGATATAGATTAATGTGCTTTACTCCAAGGAAAAAAGTAAATTGAATTTTAAAATACTAATATAATAATTGATTCTACACGAGAAAAAAAATTACATTGGTTCGGTTTAGTTTTGAAAAAACACTGTTCATACTAGTTGTTGGTTAATTAATCAATTGTTTTATAATTAATAATCACTTCTAATATGTGTTCTTGTGGTAGTTAAGTTTGATAAATGAGAAATAAAATTTAAAAAAACAAAATATCTACTTTTACTTTATAAATATTTTAATCAGTAATGTATCTTTGTTGTACTACCTTGTCAATTATTAGCATTAGTTCAAATAATTAATAAATAAATAACTAGGGACAGAGACAGACAGACTAGATCACACAAATTGAGCTAGCCCTACAGTGAGTCGTGGACTTGTGTTGTTGGATACTAACTCAACAATATATACTCAAATACCTAGATTCACATCCAAGACCCACCATCATCAGGTCCTTTTTATTCTCCTCTGCAGGAGTAGGACCCTCACTGTACTACCAGAGCCATATATATATGTAAAGAAAAAATAGTATTCTTTCTTTATTTTTTGTAATCTCTATGGTGTATGACGAGTTTCGCGCCGTAACCATAGTTACTAGAAAAAACATCATTGTCAAGATGTGAATGAAAATAAGAGATTATTGTTGAATTAAAATATTAAACAATTTATATTTTGAATACGGAATAAATAAACTTTAATTGTAGTTTCTTTGTGTTTTTACAGGTGAGGTTTCAATATTTAGTTTTATGTTCACTTGTAATAAGAAAATGATTGTGTTTTTAACGAAATAAATCTTTGTGTTTTTACAGAGCAACTCAATAGTTTATTTTAATTTGATATACTAAGAAGATTTTTATTATAAAACTACAATTTTGTTTATGCAATGGAGAGAATGCAATTTAGATTTTCATTATTACCTGGAAGTGATGGAAAATCGAACATTTATTCCATAATCTCAATAGTCACGCAGGATAACAAAGAGTATGCAATACCAGAAGAATTACAAGCGGTTAGTCATCATACGGATATTATTAAAACTCCAGCTTATATCAAAGTGAAGAATAGTCTAAAAAAAAGATATCAAACTAGAAGTGTTTGGATAAATATGACAGAAGAACTAGCAAAAATTTACATAGATGAAGATGGTAATTTACAATTTGGTGATCAATATTTGGAAGAATTGACACAGAAAAAAGAACTGTTGACACAGAAATCAGAAGCAGGTACATTAGAAATGTTATTTCAAAAATTTGTAGAATCTACACAGGAAAATAGACACCAAAACTTGAAACAGATTGCAGATAAGTTTGTGATAGAAAAATTTACTACTAAAAATTCTAATGCTAACCTATGGATAGATATTTTTGAAAAAGAATGCGTGCGGTTTGATATTACAACAGATGAAAAAAAGATTGAAATACTTAGATTATTTATGGACAAGACTTGTGTCGATTGGTATAGTTCAATGATTATTAAATTTACACTAAATTCTGAATGGTCTACATGGAGATCCAAGTTCTGTGAAACATTTACAAACAAGGGATGGAATCCAGTGAGTTATGCACTGTCATTTAAATATAAGGATGGTTCGCTGCTGGACTATGCTATAAGAAAGGAAAAGCTGTTACTGGAAATGAGAACATCCATTGATACAGGTACTTTAATAGACCTTATTGCAGCAGGTCTACCGGAAATCGTATTGAATAAAATTGATAGAGAAACATTAAAAGACACTATGGATTTGTTCAATGAGGTAAGTAAGCATGAACATATAGTATATAAAAGAACTTTTTTTGCGAAAAGAAGTTATGGAGACCAGAAGAACAAAGATAAGATTGAAATAAAAAGTCCATGTAAGATATGTGAAAATTTAAATAAGGGTTTACGTTTTCACCCAGAAGCATTGTGTTGGTTTAAAGGGACAAAAGAAAATGATAAAGTAAACAAGAATTTAATAAGACACGTTAACAATTCAGTGATAGAAACAGAGTTAAATGAGACTGATCAAAAAAACTAATAGTAACACCATTAATAACTGTCAAACTTTTATTGAATGATAAATTAGAAATAAATGGAGTGTATGATTCGGGCTCTAATGTTTCTTTGATAAATTCGAAATTATTAAAAATTAAAAACAAAGGAAACAATAGAAATAAAGCTAATTTAATTACTATTAATGGTGTTCAGAAGACAAATGGTATGACGAAAATAAAAATAAAAATTTTTGATTTAGAAAAACAAGTAGATGTATATATTATTGATGAACATACTTTTAAGTATGATTTTTTGATCGGATTAGATTTGATTAAAATATTTAAATTGATTCAAACAGAAGACTTAGAAATTATTCAGAAGCAATTTCTAAATGATATTCCTTCTAAAGTAGAAGAGGTTACTACAAATTTAAACAAAATGTTGATAACAAGAGAAGGAAATGATGAAACTTTGAAGGATATTAAAATAAACTTCAATGAACATGTAAATGAAGATGATTTTGAAGTAAAAATAAATCATTTAGAAGAAGATCAAAAATCTAAGATAAATAAACTTATAATGCAATACAAATCAGTATTTGCTAAAGATAAATATGATATCGGTACTGTGAATGGATATGAAGCTAGAATAGATTTATTAGTTGAAAAATACTGCAGTAAAAGACCTTATAGGTGCACAATGGAGGATAAAAAAGAGATAGAACAACAAATAGCGAAATTACTTGATAACGAGCTGATAGAAGAATCATATAGTCCATTTGCGGCACCTGTAACATTAGCGTTTAAAAAAGAGGATAACAGAAAAAGCAGACTTTGCATAGATTTCAGAGATTTAAATAAAATAGTAGTACCCCAAGCTCAACCTTTTCCATTAATTGACGACTTGGTTACAAAGACGAGAAATTGCAATTTTTTTTCAACCCTCGATATAAATTCTGCTTTTTGGTCTATTCCATTACGAGTAGAAGATAGAAATAAGACTGGGTTTGTAACGCAAGAGGGACATTATCAGTGGACCTGTTTACCTTTTGGATTAAAGACTTCACCGGCAATTTTCCAAAGGATACTGAGTAATATATTGAGAAAATACAAACTCACTAACTTTGCTGTCAATTATATCGATGACATCTTAATTTTTTCTGTGAATTTTGATGAACATATTAATCATTTGACACTATTACTAAAAGCTATAGAAAAAGAAGGATTCAGGTTAAAATTTACAAAATGTACATTTGCATCAAACTCTGTTAAATATTTAGGACATATCATTGGGAATAATTCCATTCAACCCTTAAAAGATAATTTAGTTTCCATTCAAAATTTCCCTATTCCAAAAAATCAAAAGAATATCAGACAATTCCTAGGAAAAGTAAATTTTTATCATGAATATATCCCAAGGAGTGCAATTATATTAGATCCACTACATAATTTACTCAGAAAAGGACAAAAATTTATTTGGTGTGATAAATGCCAGAAATCTTTTGATATGATAAAAACTATGTTATGTTCTCAACCAGTTCTTGAAATTTTTGATCCATATTTGCCAATTAATATATATACAGATGCTTCTATAGAAGGAGTCGGTGCCATTCTAAAACAAGTACAGCCCGATGGAAAAGAAAAACCTGTAGCGTATTTTTCGAAAAAACTAAATGAAGTTCAGAAGAGAAAGAAAGCCATATACTTAGAATGTTTAGCTATTAAAGAGGCAGTTAGGTATTGGCAGTATTGGTTGATAGGTAAATCTTTTACGGTTTATTCAGATCATAAACCCCTGGAAAATATGAATTTGAAATCAAGGACCGATGAAGAACTAGGTGATCTGACCTATTATCTTTCACAATATGAATTTAAAATAAAATATGCTCCTGGCAAGAATAATTTGGAGGCGGACTGCTTAAGCAGAAATCCAGTATTAAATTCTGATGAAAACACTGATGAACAACTAAAAGTTGTGAACTTGATTAGATTGGAAGACATCTTAACAGACCAAGAAAATAATAAAGAAATACAAGATAAGAAAAATACATTGATTAAAAAATATAGAGTATACTTCAAAAAGATAGGAAAAAGAGAAAAAATAATGATAACAGAAAGATTCAGTTTAGAATTATTGAAAAAGATCCATGAAAACATGTGTCATATTGGAATTGGACAAATGCAGAAGATGGTTAGCCCGTTCTACAAATCAAAAAATTTGACAAAAAATATAAGAAAGATCTGTAATACCTGTGAGATTTGTCTTAAAAATAAATCAAGATGGCACGACAAATTTGGATATATGTCTCATTTAGGACCGGCTACAAGACCTTTTGAGATAATGTCTATAGATACGATTGGAGGTTTTGGAGGGTCAAGATCAACAAAGAAGTATTTACATTTATTAGTAGATCATTTTACTAGATATGCATATATTCTTACTTCTAAAACTCAGACAGCAAATGACTTCATAAAACTTGTATCACAACTATCAGAAACAGAAGATATTGGTATGATACTCACAGATCAATATCCAGGTATTAATTCGAGTGCATTTAAAAAGTTTTTACATGACAAAAAGATACCTATAGTGTTTACAGCAGTAAATGCTCCATTTTCTAATGGTTTAAATGAAAGACTGAATCAAACATTGGTGAACAAAATTAGATGCAGGATTAATGAAACCGAAACAAAAAGAGCATGGACAACCATAGCAAAAGAGTGCGTCGATAAATATAATAAGACTATCCATATGGTAACGGGATTTTCACCAAGTTATCTTTTGTATGGTACAGATGTAACAATTTTACCAAAAGAATTGAAGCATGATATATCACATAATGACTGGATAAAAGACAGAATGGTTGCACTAAAGAATACAATTAAATCGCATAATTATAACAAAAAAGTATTTGATAAAAATCGAAAACAATGGCGATTTAATGTGGGAGATTTGGTTTATGTCGAAAATGGAAACAAATTAAACAGAACTAAACTAGAAGAATTGAAAATTGGGCCTTATGAGATTGTTGAAAAAATCTCTGAATCTATTTATAAAATAGATACAGGTCACAAAAAGAGTGAATCAAACCTTTTTCACGTCACAAAACTTATTCCAGTATCTTTATTAGAAGAAGACTAAAAAAAATATTGTAAATAAAAATGATTTTGGGAAAATTTAAATAAATTTTCTTCCCTGGGGGGGTAGATGTAAAGAAAAAATAGTATTCTTTCTTTATTTTTTGTAATCTCTATGGTGTATGACGAGTTTCGCGCCGTAACCATAGTTACTAGAAAAAACATCATTGTCAAGATGTGAATGAAAATAAGAGATTATTGTTGAATTAAAATATTAAACAATTTATATTTTGAATACGGAATAAATAAACTTTAATTGTAGTTTCTTTGTGTTTTTACAGGTGAGGTTTCAATATTTAGTTTTATGTTCACTTGTAATAAGAAAATGATTGTGTTTTTAACGAAATAAATCTTTGTGTTTTTACAGAGCAACTCAATAGTTTATTTTAATTTGATATACTAAGAAGATTTTTATTATATATATATGAGCAAGAGCAGTCAGAGGATTTGGCCTACACTCTCCACACTGGCCAGACGGGTTGGAGAGGTCAGAAAAAGATTGTTTTCCAGCATGTTCTCGCCAGGGATCGAACCCAGGCCCTCTCGTGTTGCAGTCTAGCGTGTCAACCACTGCACCACAGAGGCCGTCAAATCACTGTTTTACATGTAAACAAGTGAGAAGTTTTCGTTTTCTATACAATTTTAAAACAGTATTGTTCTTATGCGGCCTTCAGTTATGTGTAATATTATGTTAAATTATTTCCTAGTGGACTAAAGGTCAAGTTTAGTGATGGAATAATATTCTCATACACCATTACGTAATAACTAAGAGAATAGATGTCTATCTTAACCAGAATACCTGCCGTGTGGTTCCCAGCAGAGTAGAATAGGATCACTCCAAGTCATCCCGTGGATGTCATAGAAGGCGACTAAGAAAACACAAGCTAAACAAAGCTTATAAATATCAAAGGGATCTCTTCAACCTGTCTGGCCAGCATGGAGAGTGTAGGCCAAATCCTCTGACTGCTTTGGCTAGTATATTGCTCTGGTAGTACAGAGACGGTTGTGCTCCTGCAGTGGAGACTAAAAATTGACCTGACAATGATTATTTAGTGAGATAGGATGTCGTCTAAGGAATGGTGGTTATACCAACGCTCCGGGTAGTACCTTTCTTTCTTTCTTCTTTTTAATTATGGCTTCCACCGAGATTTCAGTGATTCTGCCAATGTCCAGTATAATGAGATACTAAAGTATCGGTGTTGTACGATATGTGGCATCAAAGATGGCGTATGTTCTTTGGCAGCCTCGTGGGAGATTTTGGCGACAAATCTATACGAGTCCATTTAACAGTCTACTTTAACTATTTCACAAATTGTTCTCGAGCACGAGCATTTATAACACCAAACTACACCAATTTCATATTATAAAGCAAAAATGTATAACGCAAACGACAACTGAACCCCTTGACTTCCCACCAAAAAAATCCGGGTAGTACCTGATTCTAAGGATAATATGATTTTCTGCAACATGAATAAAGCTACAAGTTTGACCAAAATAATTCTACAAAAGTAGGTATATCAGTTTGTTGATTTTCCACACTTTCATATCTTGACTTCAGCTAAGTTCCAAACAAAATCTTTATATCACCGTTAGATGTTTTTTTTTTTTTAGGGACATATCACACAAATTGAGCTAGCCCCACAGATAGTTGTGAACTTGTGTCGCAGGATACTAACTCAACGATACTATATTTTATAATATATACTTATATAGATAAACATCCAAGACCCAAGTCATATGAAAAAGATCTTTTTCCATCCTGACCTGACCGGGGATCGAACCCGGGACCCCCGTGTCGCAGACTAGCGTGTTGACCGCTGCGCCACGGAGCTCGACATAAAGATATAAAGTATCATCGTTAGATGATGAAAGATAACTAGTTATAGTTAGGTACTAAAATAACCAAATGCTGCCGGAAACCAGGGTATGTAATAAGTAGAGATGCGCCCAATGTAGGTTCATTCAAATCCAAATGATCGGCCGAATATACAGTTAAAAATGTACCAATCCGAATATTCTGCGGAAGTTTTGGCGCATCTCTTGTAATAAGCATTTATTACTGAAGGGATTAAAAATGTTAGTAACTGTGGCTAAGCCACATTGAGGAAAAACAGAAATAACTATCTTAATATTTTTTTTCCTTCATTTATATAAATTAGTGATGCAGTAAACCTGTCTACTTATTTAATTTATTTTTCCCCCATACAAAAAGAAGGCTGTTGTTAAGTATGTGTGAAGGTTTGTTTGTTTGTTTTTCGTGTGTGTAAGTGGCCAACACTGGTGTCAGATTCAAGCTTCAGCATCTGACGATAACAGCCGGCACCAATGGCTTAACGTGCCTTCCGAAGTATGAGAAGCTTTAGATATTTTTATGCCAATGTGGTCACCCATCCAAACGGGGCCCGCACCTGATGTTGCTTTACATGCGTAATTGCTTACAGTACTTACGTCCACTGGGCCATCAAGCCCCTCAAAAGCATAAATCCAACTGTCTGTGTCATGTTAGTACTATTAGGTCTTACGTTCATAGGTCTTGTCTACCCCGCAAGGGTAAAGAAAGACGCGATGAGTATGTGTAGGTATGACGGGTCGTATAGCAGTTTTTGTATCTGTAAAAAAATTTTTTTTTCCATTTTCATTTCAATGTCAACATGTTATTGACTGTTGACCACAAAAAACTCATACAAAAGTACTACAAGGTGCCTCACGTTTTTTTCTTTTTTAAAATCGTCGGGGCTGTTGTGGGTGGGAGGCTCCTGCATAATTAATATCATAGTGTCGGGTCTTACTCAGCCAGCTCTTGGTAGGCCCAACATAAATATAATGTAGGTAGGTGTATTAGATGCTCAGCAGAGAGAGCTCACGTAGAAAGAAAAAAAAAACACATAGAACAGGTATTATATATTGTTTTCTTATTTTAAACTGTTGTTATTAATATAATAATTTATAATTAGTTAAAAAAACTAAAAAAAAACACGCTTTTAGCACGCTAGTCATGTATTGTCATCAGAACTCAGAGCGTGTGCAAAATTTCATCCTAATGGAAGACCGGGAAGTGGGTCAAATTAAGATTCCAAGATCTTTTTACATACAAGTGAAGCTAATAAAAGCGTGTTAAATATAGGTACAATACGGTAGGCGAGTGCCTATACGCAAGGGTCGAGTGATCTCGACCAAAAGTAGAATGGAATGACTGATGGTGAAGGAAGGGCTGTGAAGAAGATTTGAAAATGAAATTAGGAATTTGAAATTAATGAAGTTGTTAATAAAAGTAGACAGGATGATGGTGATTAAGAAATGAGGTGAAAGCAAGATGCAGCATGAAATTATCATGCGGCACGGTTACAATAGGAAACTATTTTTTACCGGTGACTTTGCTTCTTTGCATCCTGTCCTAACTGAGGTTATTGGTTTGTTTGTCATGCTATTATATCTTAATAACAGCCTGGCTATAATTTTTGGCAGGCCAGTCGCATTTTTTATCGACTTCAATAATTTAGGAGGTTCTCAAATTTCAATAAATAACTAAATATATAGGGACATATCACACAAATTGCGCTAGCCCCACAGTAAGTTGTGAACTTGTGTCGCAGGATACTATATTTTATAATATATACTTATATACATATATAAACATCCAAGACCCAGGTCAATATGAAAAAGATCTTTTTCCATCTTGACCTGACCGGGGATCGAACCCGGGACCCCCGTGTCGCAGGCTAGCGTGTTGACCGCTGCGCCACGGAGCTCGACAAATTTATGAAGCTACTTAAAAAATCTGTACAAGTGATAATAGCAAAAACGAAACTCCATTATATATGTGCAATAAAGTTTAATAATAAATAAAATTAACGACAGATGTCGACCGTACCGTCCTTCAGGATAAAAACCTAAAACTAAGACTATACAAATAAATAAAGAGAATAATAAAATTAATATAAATAAATAAAAATTGAATACTTATTTATTATTTCTTTGTTTCCAGGTACAAAATGCACTAAAACCTAAGATGTTCAACAAACTACTAAGGAACTACAAAATCCCATACAAAATATTGTTCCTGACAAAATATGACAATATTACACAAAAACATCTAAAATTGGCAAAATTCCCAGTATTCCCATACCAAAGACTAGAATATAGAGTACATTCCACGCAGAGCGATTCCCATAGACAAAAAGTGGTTATAGAGACTACTGTGCCCAAAATAGTCATAGAGAAAAAAAGAGTGGATGTATGGAGTGCCGTGGAACCGTATATGAAGCTAGCCAGATGGGACAAGCCAATAGGTAAGTTTCTTTTTTTCTTTCAAATGTTTCGTGCCACAGAATTAATAATATTATATTAATTAATAATATTAATGATATGCTTGATTCACAGGCGTGTACCTCCTCTACTGGCCGTGTACCTGGTCTATAGCCCTCGGCTCCCTCCCGGGGACGGTCCCGCTGCAGACGACCCTGCAGACGGGCGCCCTGTTTCTGGTGGGCGCGGGGTTAATGCGGGGCGCGGGGTGCACCATCAACGACTTGTGGGACAGGGATGTTGATGCTCAGGTAAGGAAGCATTTTGTATTTAAAGCCAACCGCAAGAAGTCCGTTGCTGGATGTGATCCTCACCGAAGGATTGGCATTGTCATCATCATCAGTTCTTTTCTTAGTCTCCACTGCTGGAGCACGACCCTCTCTGTACTACCAGAGCGATATATATTAGCCAGAGCAGTCAGAAGATATGGCCTACACTCTCCACGCTGACCAGATGGGTTGGACACGTCTCTTTGATGTTAGTAGCTTTGTCTAGCTGGTGTTCCCTAAGTCGCCTTCAACACTGGCCAGACCCCGGATGATATAGGATATAATTTATCTGCCAATACTGTTTTATGTGTTTTACATCATTAAAGCTCTGAAAGGTGGTTGTATTTAACTCAAAATCGCGGGTTGTAGTTCGATTTACATCCTTAGGGAGTAAGTAAATTTGAAAATCGAAGGCGGCCACGCATCGATTCCTATTACTCATCTTTTTAGTTTTATTTTTAAAACAAGCGCACTGGCCACCACGAATGCCTGAATGCATCCAAAGCGCAAGGCCATATAAAAAAAACGGTTTTGCGCTAATTTTCTTGTTTTATTCTTTGTTGCAAATTGTATATATTTTTCCTCGCATTCAGGAGTATTCAACTCGAGTGTAAATGATCAATTACACCCTCGAACTATAAGCGCCCTCGCTCGCTTTCTCGGGTGTAATTGATCACTTATAACCCTTGTATAACAATCTACTATCAAAACTTATTTCTTTATTGCAGGTGGAGAGAACAAAGGATAGGCCGTTGGTGTCTGGTGCCATATCATCGAAGCAAGCGATAGCCTTTTTGGGTGCTCAACTCACTCTTGCCTTGGGAGTACTGTTACAACTGAACTGCTATAGTGTTGTGTTGGGAGCAAGTAGTATGTGTAAGTATTTATTTTACAAACATAAATCCATCATCAAAGTTAAAGTTAAGTGAAGTCAGCGCAGTTAAAATGGGACTGGGCGGGACACGTCTGCCGCATGCCACAAGACAGGTGGGCCAGAACGGCTACTATGTGGATACCGGATGGCCGCGCGGGACGAGGCAGACCTAGGAGAAAGTGGCGTGATGATTTGGACGCACATAATAGGGAATGGCGGACTGTAGCCCTCGACAGGAGCCTGTGGAAGCAGAAAGGGGAAGCCTTTGCCCAACAGTGGGACACAGGCTAGGAAAAAAAGATCTATCATCATCATCAGGTCTTTGTTAGTCTCCGCTGTAGGAGCACGACTCTCTTTGTACTACCAGAGCCACATATTGGCCAAAGGAGTCAGAGGATTTGGCCTACACTCTCCACGCTAGCCAGACGGGTTGGAGAGGTTTCTTTGATGTTTATAAGCTTAGGGAACCACACGGCGCGCAATAAATCTATACTTAATTTACTTTTTTTTTTTTTTTTTTACGCTTATATTATATACTTATATTATTAAGCTGAAGAGTTTGTTTGTTTGGTTGAACGCGATAATGTCAGAAAGCACCGGATCAATTTCAAGAATTCTTTCACCGTTGAATAGACACGTGCCATAGTTTGTATGTACCACGGGCGAAGCCGGGGCGGGCTGCTAGTACAATAAAAATAACAAGTAGTATTTGTGAAAAATTAAACTGACTTTACTTTTTCCTAGTAACTTATACAGTTAACTCTCTATCGAGCTCCGTGGCGCAGCGGTCATCACGCCTGCCTGCGACACGGATGGTCCCGGGTTCGATCCCCGGTCAGGTCAAGATGGAAAACGATCTTTTTCAGATTGACTTGGGTCTTGGATGTTTATCTATATATGTATTTGTTATAAAATATAGTATCGTTGAGTTAGTATCACATAACACAAGTCTTTCATTAGAACTTACTTTGGGGCTAGCTCAATCTGTGTGATTTGTCCGTATATATTTATTTATTTATCTCAAAAACTACTGAAACGATTTTGATGAATTTGCACTGTTCCCTAAGTTGGATTCTACTTAATCTTAAACTTAATTCGATTTAAAGTTGACAAAAGGAATCAGTGAGAATTATGAGAATCTGATTACCGCCAAAAACGGCCGTTTTTCTATCAATGACTGATTCTCATAATATCAAAAAATGATTCCAAAAATACTTCAGGTTATTTACTAAGGCTTGTATTGTTTATATTCTTGAATTCCTTTCTATTTGTAAAGTATTAGGAATAAAATGATTGGCGTCGCTACTGTGCCTAGTGTTCCCCCTTAAGGGGGGTTCCCATAAAACAAACTTGATTTTATCACCGCTTTTTTGCCCGATATAAATAGCGGAAACCGGTAGACGCTTGAAATATTAACATAATATTTAACTAGTTGTTTATTTACTTTATAAATAAATAAAAGTTCAAAGGTTGATTTAATAAATCAAAATAAAATAATTATTTAAGGGGGCTTCCATACAACATGATTTTTGCCGTTTTTACTCGATAGTGTGGTTCCCGGCAGAGTAGAATAGGACCACTCCAAGTCATCCCGTGGATGTCGTAAAGGCGACTAAGGAAAGACAAGCTAAACAAAGCTTATTAACATCAAAGACACCTCTCCAACCCGTCTGGCCAGCGTGGAGAGTGTAGGCAAATCCTCTGACTACTCAGGCTATTGGCTCTGGTAGTACAGAGAGGGTCGTGCTCCTTCAGTGGAGACTAGAAAGACCTGATGATGACTCGATAGTATAATCTTGTAAAGATAACGGTTCGGAACCCTTCGTGCAAGAGTCCGATTAGCACTTGGCAAATTTTTTTTTTGAAGTTGGTTGAAAATACAAGACAGTAAAAACTATAATTTTACTAACCTCGTTTTTTTTGTCCTTCCAGTGCTCGTAGTAACCTACCCCCTGGCCAAGCGCTTCACAAACTACCCTCAAATCTTCCTCGGTGCGACCTTCAACTGGGGTGCCTTGCTCGGCTACACGGCGCTACAGGGTAGTTTAGACCCCTATGTGTGTCTGCCGTTGTACGGCGCTGCGTTGGCGTGGACCGTTGTGTATGATACCATATACGCTCATCAGGTTGGTAAAAACATTCGGTTACTAAAATAAATCTTATATCTGCAGCATAAGGTCTAAATTTGCCTGCAGGCCGTCACCATTCATTAACACTGGCTTTCAGCAGGCCGATTTGCTAACTCGGTGTATAACGATTTGATTGTCACTTTAGCATCCATTACGGTTTTCATATTTTAATAAAAATAGTCATTCATACCAAAGCCGTAATGAATATTGAAGTTGCCATGAAAATGATGTACACCGTAGCTGTCAAAAGTTAGCAAATAGGCCTGCTGGTGACTGATGCGTGCCTGGTACTTTTGTTTGATATATTTCAACACTTATTGTTTGATGCTTCTATTATACTGACTGCTAGCTTATAGTACTACCTACCTAGTAGTAAGTACAAGCTATGATCACCCATCTGGGTCCAGCCGGCTCCTAGTTTTGCTTGCTATGTGTGCCGTTGTACGGCGCTGCGTTGGCGTGGACCGTTGTGTATGATACCATATACGCTCATCAGGTTGGTAAAAACATTCGGTTACTAAAATAAATCTTATATCTGCAGCATAAGGTCTAAAGTTGCCTGCAGGCTGTCACCATTCATTAACACTGGCTTTCAGCAGGCCGATTTGCTAACTCGGTGTATAACGATTTGATTGTCACTTTAGCATCTATTACGGTTTTCATATTTTAAATAAAAATAGTCATTCATACCAAAGCCGTAATGAATATTGAAGTTGCCATGAAAATGATGTACACCGTAGCTGTCAAAAGTCAGCAAATAGGCCTGCTGGTGACTGATGCGTGCCTGGTACTTTTGTTTGATGTATTTCAACACTTAATTTTTGTTTGATGTTTCTATTATACTGACTGCTAGCTTATAGTACTACCTACCTAGTAGTAAGTACAAGGTATGGTCACCCATCTGGGTCCAGCCGGCTCCTAGTTTTGCTTGCTATGTGTGCCGTTGTACGGCGCTGCGTTGGCGTGGACCATTGTGTATGATACCATATACGCTCATCAGGTTTGTGAAACCATTCATGGGTGTCATCCTCAACTCTCTGTCCGACGGTTGCAGGTATGGCATCGGGTACGCGCGCCCGGCCTCCCGAGCTGCTACAAGCTCATCCCCAATCCATCTGAGCAAGTAGCATCCCAAATACCTTTATTCCATTCCCCCAGTCCAAAAAAGTCCAACCCTTCCCTCGCTTAAAAAACGGTTTCGATGGGCAGCAACGTCGGAACTGATATAAGCCAAACAAACTGCGCTACACAACCTGTTTGCCAAGCGTAGTGAGTATGGCAAAACCTCTCTAATGATAGAAATCCTTGGGAAGCCTATGTCCAGCAGTGGACTTCCTACGGCTGTAGTGATGATGATGGCCATAAATACATCCCTCCCCAATGTCAAAAATAATAAGTTGTGTTATCCAAAATGGTGGTCACTACATGTCATGAAAATTTGACATGAGTGTCTGCTGGAGTATAGATGTCGAAAATTGTTAATTTCGGGTCAACATTGTGGACACCACTTTTCATGAAATTCGTGAGTGACGTACCGGCGGTATTTTTTGTGGAGATAGCTAAAACGCTAATTTTGGAACCCAAGATTGGGACATTTTTAATGATAATATTTCTTTACGATTTATAAAAAAATAACATCTATTGCAGACCTAAAGCGTAAAAGCGACCCGTATGCCGTAATATGTAAGGCTGGGGAACGGGAAAAAAGTATTTGGGAAGCTATTTGCTTGGATGGCTTGGTGATGAGTTTGTAGCAGCTCGGGAGGCCGGGCGCGCGTACCCGATGCCATACTTGCAACCACCGGACAGGCAGTAGAGCATGGCACCCTTGACTATAAAGCATCATTCCCTATAATCAAAATAACTTCTTATCGTTCTCAGGACAAGCTAGACGACGCCCGCATCGGTATGAAGTCTACTGCCCTTACGTTCGGCGCGCACACCAAGCCAGCGCTGTCACTCGCACTGGCAGCCAGTGGCGCTGGCCTGGCCGCCGCTGGCGTGGCGGCTGACCTTGGACCTGTGTACTACGCTGCTGTAGTTGCTTATCTCGCTCATGTAGGCCGACAGGTAGGTTGGAACAAGCTATTATTAGTGGATGCTTTAAGGCAGCTTGAGAAATTTGACATGTTTTGGCATATACGGTTCTATTTAGGACTTACAAATACGATAAATATAGATTTATGGAGCTGCCTAAAAGCAGTTTGTTCATTTTTTTCCTAAATAGCTCAATTTTTACTTTCAAATCATCGTTTTGATCACCCAAACTAAAAACACTCAGTTCTATCGAGCTGCCTAAAAGCAGCTTCTTAATCACTCGGTTTTCTCTATCTGCTTAAAAACAGCTACTTCAAAAGTCTCAAGTAAATAAACAGTAACAATATAAAGTGTAGCAAGGAAGTAGATGGGTGAGAAGAAGCGTAGGCTCTGTCTACCCTTAGTATGTTTTTAAACTCTATTGCACAAATACCTAGTGTTAAAAATAAATAAACACGAAGTACATGTATGTTATTGAATGTGGATTGGGATAAAAGAGGAAACAGAATATACTAGCTGCTTTTCTTCCCGGGCAGACCGTAAAAGCCGGTCAAGGGATTGGGATCAAAGTAATCATATTAAAGGCGATGCGGCTAGCAACCCTTCATTATTTTGATTCCGCTTTCCACCTTTACGCCCACTAAAATGCTAAATGTGGCCTTTGGATCTTATGACCTTGGGCTCTGTCTACCCCGCAAGGGATAAAGACGTGTTAATATGTATGTATGTTAATGAATATTTAAAAATAATTCTTTATTCCAGATCTACACCTTAGACATGGACAATCCAAACGATTGCGCGAAGAAATTCAAGTCCAACTCGTTGGTGGGTCTGTTCATACTACTGGGCATCATGGGAGGCGGGTACCGGCAGTATATGGACAATAGGGAGAAACACAGGGGGAAGGAGGACTTAAATGTGGTGAAAAGCTGTGTTTTTAGCTAGAATGTGGACTTTATATGTTTGCTGGAAAAAAAATGGGTGTCTATTATGAATATTCGATGGACAAAAATGGGTGTCTATCATGCGAGCAAAAATAGAAATGCAGAAAACGATAATCAAACTCTCATGCAGATTTTGAGAGGGAAAGATATCTTAGATGTGGCGTAAAGTTGCGTTTGTAGGTAAAATGTGGACTGCATAAATATTTGATGAAAAAAGTGGATGTCTATTGCCAATCGACGAGCTCCGTGGCGCAGCGGTCAACACGCCAGGCTGCGACACGGATGGTCCCGGGTTGGATCCCCGGTCAGGTCAAGATGAAAAACGATCGTTTTCAGATTGACCTGGGTCTTGGATGTTTATCTATATATGTATTTGTTATAAAATATAGTATCGTTGAGTTAGTATCCCATAGCACAAGTCTCGAACTTACTTTGGGGCTAGCTCAATGTGTGTGATTTGTCCGTATATATTTATTTATTATCCAAGTCTATCATCCAAGCAAGAATGGAAATGCAGAAAACGTCAAGTGAACTTTTCATGCGGATACAAAGAGGGAATCTTAAAATTACCTTAATAACAGGTGCGTATTTAGCTAAAATCTGGACTTTGTGTTTGCTGGAAAAAAAATGGGCGTCTATTGTCCAAGCCAAAATGGAAATGCAGAAAATGTCAACGGAACTATAATGCAGATATTGAGAGGGCCACATAACTAAGATGTGGCGTAAAGTTGCGTTTTTAATTAAAATAAAATGGGTATCTATCGTCCAAGCAAAAATGGAAGTGCAGAAAATGTCAATCGAACTTTCATGCAGATATTAAGAGGGCCAGATATCTCAGATGTGGCATAAAGGTGTTTTTAGCTAAAATGTGAACTGCATAAATGTTTGATAAAAAATATATAAATAATGGTGGAATAAAAAACTCGCACATACATAAAACCAAACGTTGTTTTTCCACATACACTCCTTACTCGGTTAATAAGAAGTAACCATAATGGCAGATTGGTAAGGGTTTATAAACTAATCAGTGTGTGACAAAATGGTGAGATAACATTTAAAGGGGCATGATCAGTCTATGATATTGAACAACTTTCCACAGGGGACAATCCACAGATTTCAGGACAATCTTATAGTCGTTAAGCTATATCAGATGCCTTGAGGCAGCTTGAAAAATCTGACACTATTGGTGGCCACTTACACACACGAAAAAGGGAAACGAACGAGAACAATCTTTGAAACACGATAAAAGACAAGTCATACAAAAGACTAAAGAACTTTGGTCCGAAGCCTTCCCGCGTGGCATCTTTTTTCATATTTTTTTTATTCAAAAATAAATAAAAAATTAAAATTAATAAGGACGAAAAAATAGTTTCTCGCATACAAAATAAGCAATCTTTCCGTATTTCGATTTTTTCTAGGGATCGTTGTTTTATATCATATACTGATCATGCCATATCAGATATACATTGTATAAATCAATAGATCTATATTAATTTAGAATTAGTTTAACAAACGGCTGTGTTAATATTAATGTATTAGCAATGTCCCTTTTGTTCCTACTTACGATTTAATTTTAATAATAATTAATTAATTTCTAAAATTATGGCCCGTGTTTTAGATTTTGGTAAAATGGTAACACAGCGTGTGAATTTACCCTCGAAACCCCTATGAAGAGGTGACTCACCCCGTTAATATGATCAACTTAGGCTACAGGACAAAAGTTGAAAACAAAAATATTTTTTTTTTCTTTTAATCATTGAATTAGGCATTTGTCTCGCATCTCACCTGATGATAAGTGACGATGAAGAGGAGTGACATGTGTTCGGCTGGCCCGGTTAAAGATTATTTTGAAGTGAAACTTCGTTAGTGGCAATGTGCACATTTTTGTGATGGGGAAAACAATGTTAAACTCGCGACGGGTCACGTGACCGTCAGATTCGTCAATTGAAACTTCTTAAGGCGGACTGCAGTGGGAACTTAAAAAGACCTGATGATGATGATGATGATGAAGACGGACACGTGACCTGATCGATAAACAACGTTAATATTCAAGTTTTCACGTTGTTTTATTTTTAGTTTTTTGCCAGCATTGTAATAGTGATATTCATGAGTTAACGTCGAAGTAAAATTAACACGCTGTATAGAGGAGATTGTGCGACAATCCCTATCTGCGCACGGTACACGCCTTTTAGTTAAGTTATAAATTATAATCTAATTATTTTATTTTATAAATGGTGCCTTGTTTTTTTTAAAAATATGTATAATTGAAAATTATTTTCACGTTTTTCATAGCCATCGTCAATTTATTCGTTACTTTTTTGAAAATATTATAATCATCATTTCGTGTAGGTGACACGGTTAGTCGACCATGCACACCCTGGTGTCAGAGTTCTTCGGAACTGCCTCTCGGCCTCTGACGTGGTTCCTTTAACGACTACCAGATGGCAGCCGGGACCAACGGCTTAACGTGCCTTCCGAAGCACGGGATCATTTTTATTATCAGACAATCGGGTGATTCATGCCTGCAGCAATGTCCTAACCAAACTGGAAACAACAAAGTATGCTTCCCGTGGGAATCGAACCACGACCCCCGGGTCAACAAGGCAAACGCCTCCGACGTATTTACGTATCGACGAGATCCGACGTAATAAAACGTGAGTAAAGCCGTGTTTTCATAATGAATTTATCTCGCGTAAGTTTTAATATTATTAAGGCAAACGCCCTTATAATATAAAGATTATTTTGTGTATTATCACTACATAGTATGAAACAAAGCCGCTTCCCGCTGTCTGTCTGTATGTATGCTATCTTTAAAATTATGCAACAGATTTTGATGCGATTTTTAATAGATAGAGTGATTCAAGAGGAAGGTTTATATGTGACGAGCTCCGTGGCGCAGCGGTCTACACGCCTGCCTGCGACACGGATGGTCCCAGGTTCGTTCCCCGGTCAGGTCAAAATGGATCTTTTTCAGATTGCCCTGGGTCTTGGATGTTTATCTATATAAGTATCTATTATAAAATATAGTATCGTTGAGTTAGTATCCCATAACACAAGTCTCGAACTTACTTTGGGGCTGGCTCAATCTGTGTGATTTGTCCATATACATATATTTATTTATTTGCTTTTGTATATGTAACAAATTAAAAATGTATTAATTACTAAAATAATTCTTTATATACGCAGACCGGCTTTCCCATGGTAAAAAAATAGACGCTCGACACTTTATTACGTAAGCAGCATATCAGCTATTACATGAAGAGCCTGATGGCTCACTTGTCGTGAGCATTACCACCGCTTACGCACGTTAAGCAACCCCGGGCGCAGTACCCACTTGGATGGGTGACCGCTAGTGGCATTAATATCTCGAGCTCCTCCGTACTTCGATAGGTACGTTAAGCTTGGTCCCGGCTGTTCCCGTTAAGCCATGTCAGCTGCCTTTAGGCAACTTAAAAAGTAAGCCATGTCAGCTGCCTTAAGGCAACTTAAAAAGTCAGACAATAGTGTTGGCCAATTACCCATACGGAAAAAAAAATCTACCGGGAACTTGGAGGAACACGGCCTCCGTACCATGTTGCTCGAAGACCGGGAACGACAAAGCGTCAACCATGAGTTTGTACATTTCGTTTACGAGAGTAGTATACGGTAACGTTTTTATAACCGTCATAGTTTACTATACTTTGTCCACCATGAGCACGATATACCAGAGTCGTTTTCGAATCTCGTAATCGAAAAAGACTCAAGGTTGAATGATCCTGTGTTTACAGGAACATTTTCTGCGGTATCGGCACCATGAGTTACAAAACTGACCTTCGTTTTCTATCGAGTAGACAATAGTTTACTATTACGAGCCATCTAGTAGTTTAGATCGAATCGTTTACTACTCACGTATTATATACTCATGGTTAACGCTCTGATTTGCCGCCATTCTGTTCTATCGTTCCCGGTCAATGATCCCCATCAATTAAGGCGCTCTTATAGTAACACTAGCGCCACCCTTAAACCGAATTTTAAAAATCTAACAAGTACATAACTAGTAAATTACTTGTAGTATTTTGGTATTCATTTTTACTAATATTCGTTTGATAAATTAAGAGAAAAACAGGTTAACGCCAAAAGTGGCCACTTTTGGCATTAACCGATTTTTCTCTTTGACTATGGCACTAGTAAATTACTTGTAATAAATAAAAAATACTACAAGTAATTTATTAGTTTTGTACTTATTAGATTTTTAAAATTCGATATAATTTAGGATTTGAAGAATTTAATTGCTGGGCGGCGCTAGTGTTACTATAAGAGCGCCTTAATACGCTACGATGCAGAGTTCTTCAATTTGTAATGTATATGTTTATAATTGTTTTTAATGTATACTACGTTTTACTTTATGTAACCTGTGTGCGTCTAGTCATTAGATTTTGTATAATAAACTATGTGGTTGCAAACTTGCTCGTTTTATTTTCAAACTTTCGAACCAATATTTCTTACTATTTAAAAATCAAAGGCCATATAGTACAAAAAGCAAAAATTACCAATTACAACTCGAAACGAAGAAGCAAAAATTATATAAAATATTTAAATGACTGCAATTTAGCGTTCTTTTTAAGGTTCCGGGACCCTATCGTCATCAAAATATAAGGGCGTCGTTCTTATCGGTGCAACTCTTATCACCCGTCAGCTTTTTGACTTCTTGGTACGAAATAGGGTTTCTCCGTTGAGCGTTTTTGTAGTAAAATTTAATTAATGTATGGAAAAATTGCTTAACTGTGAAGTCTTCATAATGGTCCTGTGAACGTCGATAAAATCGCCGCGATTCGCTCGCGAGGTGCTTAACGCGACCAATCTCGGTGCAAAATAAAAGACAGTAGTAATTTCATCCATTTATTTCAAAATCTCTAAACATCACATCGATGTAAGCGAAAGGCAGTGCTCAGTAACGAGAGTTTTCTGAAATGCTCACCAGATGGCAGCTTTGAGGCGTCGACCTCGATAAGCCGCTGTCATTGGATAATATTTGACAGGGACACTGGCCCGTGTGGTTCGGCAGAGTAGAATAGGACCACTCCAAGTCTTCCCGTGGATGTCGTAGAAGGCGACTAAGAAAACACAAGCTAAACGAAGCTTAACAACATCAAAGAGACCTCTCCAACCCGTCTGGCCAGAGTCTAGGCCATGACTGCTCTGGCTAATACATGGCTGTGGAAGTACAGAGAGGGTCGTGCTCCTGCAGTGGGGACTAAAAAAGTCCTGATGATGACACTGTGGCTATCACAACTACCGGACCCCTCGCATCAGTGCTCCCATTTATTTCAGAACACTCTCATTGAGAAACTATGTGAAATCGTAGTTACAAATATACAAGATGTACATTCAACATAAACTTCAAGGCGAATCAGCTTGTCAATGTACTTTTTCTAAGATACTTCCACTGCTAGGTTCTCAAACATTACAAAATTACCATAGGGCTGAACATTTTGTAGGAAAAGAAAAAAAAAATTGTATCAAATATGAGTGGATTGATGAGAATGACTGTTACAATTACAGTATTTTTATTTCACAAGCACGGGTGTAAGCCATATTGCATGTTAAAATAAAAGGCAACGCTCCTGTGACACCCCTGGAGTTGCAGTTGTCCATGGGCAGCGGTGATCACTTGCCATCAGGTGACCCGCGTGCTCGTTTGCCGTCCTATGTCATAAAAGAAAAACATGCACATACACATTGATTTACAGTGCGACAAGGATCATTTGGCACTTGCATGACATTGGAATGGGGGCGCTGTGTGTAATTACGAGTGTAATTAGGACTACCAGTTAACAAAATATTCTTAATTTTATAAAAAGTATTAAAAGCACGAAATATCAGCAACAAACATCTTTCTTTCTTCTTTCTTTAGGTTTACGGCTCTATCGTTTTTAGCCTAAACGATGATTTTGCCAATGTCAAAGTTAACAATAACACGCACGCAATAACAATATCAAAATAGGAACATAAAAAAAAACATCGGAATTAATAGTAATGGGTTTCCCAAAACAAAATAAAGTTAAAACCGAGTATTTGTTATAATAACGTTAGAAATTAAATGACCGGTAAAATATGGAAATACATGGTATGGTATGGTATGATAGGTATGGAACAAAAGTGGGCAGAAAATTATCATTCGAGCTATCTTCCAAAAGTGACGCTTTACTAGATGACGGCGTGCCAAAAGATCCATGTAGCACTGTACGGGCTACAAATAAAACAACTTCGAGCAACACGGCCTCCGTACCGGACGGAGGGAGTGGGCAAAGCGACAATTTACTATGACAATTTTTCTGGCGTTTTTTGCGGGGGGAAATGTGCACACAAGTTTAGTTCCGCACACCTACATACAAAACTTAAACTGTCACTTGATAGTAATTATGACATTGTCACAAAAAATGACATAAAAAAGAAAAAATAATTTGTGTACAGATGAGTCACACACAACTAACACATAGACATGCATATGCCTAATTTTGCTTGTACCTTGACAGAGGGGAATGCAGCGTATGGCTACTCCCTTCCGTGTTGCTCGAAGTAAAACAATGACTTTAGCGCTTGGGATATAAAAGTACTAAATGTCAATATGTCACGCATACAAATAAGTTTGAGATTGAGAGTACACCGCATCCAAAAAGTACCCGCACACCAAACATTAAATTTAAATAACTCAGGTACCACATTGTGCTAAGATCGTAAAAAATCAAAACCTAGAATACTAATTGTACTTTAAATAATGATACCTAAAAATAAATACAGTCCGAATCAAACTGGAGGCTCGGAACATCGCGTGAGTCGATGCGCAGAACACAATATTAGGTCTGCGCGGGGCGCGCGGGGAGGCGGGTACAAGCAATGACCAGCCCCTCTATTTACTAACTCGGATGACAGGTGTCGATGCCTATCAATCTAGAATTTACAGTTACAATGCGGGTTTTGCTTGCAAGAATTTTTTATTTGAAATACAAAAACCGCATTGTAACACTAAATTCTTGATTGATAGGCATCGACACCTGTCATCCGAGTTAGTAAATAGGCCGGCAGGTAATATCCGAGCCTAAGCTAAATTAGTAATCAACACGGCAGAGGTGTTACACATATATCAGAACCGATACCGCGAACATAATATGAGCGCTGCAGAACATAATACAAATATATTAGGTTATGTGATATCCGAAGAACGCTTTTCCGTAGAACCGTCAAGAACAGTTAATATCCAAAGTATCGTATCGGTGAACCGGCTGCGTTACTGCGTTCCACGCCCGTTCGCGTTCCGCATCCGTTCGCGTCCTAACTACGACGATATGAAACGAAATTAACTAAACGTTGATGTAAAATGCCTCAAAAAATAATATCGCCTGCAAAATCCCAGCCTGTTCTTCACCGTTCTTGGAGAACGTTTAACGGAACATAATATCGGTAAACTAATATATTCGATAACATGGTTCTTGATATCTGACCCTAATATAACACCTGTCGGCTACCCGCGATACCGGCCTGCAGGCCGATTTGCTAACTCGGTGTACAACGATTTGATTGTCACTTTAGCATCCATTACGGTTTTCATATCTTAAATAAAAATAGTAATTCATACCGAAGCCGTAATGAATATTGAAGTTACCATGAAAATTATGTACACCGTAGCCGTCAAAAGTTAGCAGTTAGGCCTGCTGTGCCTAGTGCGGGAGCTATTGTAAATATGTGCTGTAAAAACTCTTCGGGCAAATAAATAATTTTGTATTTTTAGCCGCCATTAAGTTGATTCAGACTGTACGAATGTATTGTTTTAAAAAGAATAAACGTATTAGGATTGTCACAATACTGAATTTCTTATTCTTTAATCATTTTTCAATAGGGGTGGCAAAAACTAATTGTAGATGTCGCTGTATACGATCGTTGTTAATAAAAAATATGAATATCTTTATTTTTAGCGTATTATGCAAGTAATAAGTGCATGAGAATAGTGATGAATCATTTGACCATTCATTAGAAAATGTATGAAACTCATATTTGTTTCCCTTAACAAAAGACCTATCAAAATACTTTTAATTTTAATAATTATACAAGAAATATGGAAATTTGTCGGAAACTAGCTAATATAAACATTTCAATAATTTATTTCTAGAAATTTTGTTAAATTATGGAGAAAAATCTTTTTTAATTTAATAGTCCATACATTTGACAGTTTGTTTCGGAACAATCATGAACAGCGCTTGACAGTTGCCATCCCTATTGAAATTTGTTTGTATGACATCAAAGTGGTTGGTACCGTTTCCCGTGTACAAAAGAAATTAAAACGAGAAAATTCGATTATTTTTCCTATTTAGAAAATTTATATAGATAAATATAAGAGTATTAAACCAGCTCATACTTTATGTAACTTAGCTAGTAAATTTCAAATTATACACCATTTTAAATTCAATACACAAACTTTAAGAGGTCACTCAGCCCATCAACATGAACAACTTTTGATATGAGCCAAAGCTGTGCCGCCAGAGTGCACCACTAGCACATACAGTAAAAGAGGTTTGACAGTGAAAAGTATGTACTTGAAAATGTCAAAGTCGCAATTACTTTGTAAAATTATTATTTATACCTTATTCCTATATTAATTTGATTTGAAAATACTCCTATGAGTATTTAAATATAAAAATGTATTTGTGTTGCGTATTTGTATGTAAAATAAAGGCAATTTATTGCGACTTTGACAGACTTGTCAATGTCAAACATTTGTTTACTGTTACTGCTAATGCTGCCCTCTGGCGGGAGAACATTGCAGTATTATCTCCTATTCTGGTAACTAAAAAAAAAAAACTTGACATACCCAAGCTGATCGGACCAAATGTATGGAAAAGGTAGAAATAATATTGAATTTTCAGAATTGCTCCCATAGCAAAAGTTGTTCATGTTGATGGGCTGAGTCACCTCTTAAAGTTTGTGTATTGAATTTTAACTAAGGGTGCATTTTGAGATAGACGACTACGACGAGAAATAAGAGTTAATATCAAATGGTCGAAAACGATTAGTCTAAATTCGACTATTCGATACTAACTCGAAATAACACAATTTTTAAATTAATAACATACTATGAGCAGTGGTCGGTACACGAGTAATATTAACAAAACTTTGAGTTATCTATAACTAATATTCAGAGATCGGAATTGGGTGTGTGAAAATACCTAAAGTTTGCAGCGGGACATAATATGGAGCTGTTACAACCACTTAAATTAAACCGGTTTAGTTTCGTTTTTTTTTGTTTTACATGTTCTGAATTAAAACCGCATTAGCATTTTGCAGATATATAAAATTCTGTGTTTGGCCGACAAAGAACAATTAGGACTAAAAAACCGAATTTCAACCGGAAAAGTACAAAACAAAAATTAATTTAGAAGTGTATTAGTAGTGCAACAGCTCCATATTATGTCCCGCTACAAACTAGGTATTTTCACACCTAATTTCGATCTCTGCTAATATTCTAAAGAAGAAATATTTCACTGTTTGTTTGCATCGAATAGGCTCCGAATCTATTGGATCAATTTTCAAAATTCTTACACATGGTTACATAGGCTATAATTCACGCGGACGAAGTCATGGGAAAATAGCTAGTAAATCATAAGTGAGAAAAGAATAGTATAAACAATTACTGACGTCAACAAAATTTTTTTGTTGTTAAAATTGTAAACACAAGTACGACAATTAATAAGTGTTCAAAGAAACCTATATTTAATAAAGGATTGAATCTTGAAAGGGTTATACGGTGGTTGTCAAAAGCCTTTATTTTTTGTTTTTTCATGTGAGTGGCCAAAACTAGTGTCAATTTTTCAAGCTGCCTTAAGGCATCTTAGCTTAACGTTTAGTTAAATGTCCACTTCAGATTCCAACCACTGCCGAGTCTGTCCCATCAAAACATTGTGTACAAACATATCTATGGTGTTTTGAAGATGCTAAGACTACTATTTTTTAATTAAAATTAATTTAATAACGTTTTATCGCGTTTATTACATTGTAGCGACTCACTCGCTACTACAAACCGCTCCGCTTATGGCAGAAAAACCGCAGCCCATTATCACGCAGCTACTGCGTGGACGCCGCGTCGAGTCACCGTGCGCCCGCGCCAGTCGCCCAGTTGCCGAGGAACGAGTAACCCGTATCGCGCGCTCTCGTACCTACCTTTACCTACCGCGGCTTTCGTGCGAATTTTGTATTTGGTGTATTGACGCTTGTTTTGTGCTAGTGCTATAAACTGTATTCTTTGGTGCTGTAATAAACTATAATTTCTGTTCTCACAAATCATTCTTCATTTCGTCTTGGATTTCTTCATTCTCACCATTCATTCTTCACCTTCTTCACTGCTTCCTGCTGCACTGCTTCCTGCTGCTTCCTGCTGCTTGCTGCCGGGAGACACACGACGACCGTTGCTGACGACGTAGAAGGTACCTAGATTGCCTATACAAGATACCTATCTACATTGGTGACCCCCACTTGGACAAGAAGCACCTTCTGGATTAGGCCTTCTGGATAATTACTAGACCTCCAGAGAAGGACAGATACATGAAATTAAAAACCGAACTTATTCGACGGCTCTCTGCCTCTCAAGAGAAGCGGGTGAAGCAGCTACTCATGCACGAGGAGCTCGGCGATAGGAAGCCCTCTCAATTCTTGCGCCACCTAGAAAGCTTGGCGGGTCCTTCAGTACCCAGGGATTTTTTGGCAACAATTTGGACTAGTCGCTTACCTCAAAATATTCAAACGGTTATTGCTTCGCAGATCGATCTTCCCTTAGAAAAGCTGGGAGAGTTGGCTGACAAAGTGCATGAAATTGCCCCTGCCACTCCGCAAGTCTCCATGGCGAGTACCTCCACTGGCAACACTTCGACTTCAACGCTGGGCGAACTCACAAGGCAGGTCAGCGAACTGACAAGGCAAGTAGCGGCCCTTACTTCAATGCATGGCAGAGAGCACGCACGTACCAAACCCAGATTTCAGAGGAATCGTTCACGCAGTCGCTCAAAGCCCAGACAGCCTCCGCCAGACCACCCGTACTGCTTTTATCATTTCACATATGGAGCGAAAGCGAACAAGTGTAAGCAACCCTGCACCTTCGTGTCGGGAAACGCACAGGGCGGTCGGAAGTAGCGGCCAACGACTGCCCCCCATCTACAGGCCGTCTTTTTGTCACCGACCGTGCATCGAAAATGCAATTTCTAGTAGATACTGGTTCCGACCTGTGCGTTTTCCCACGTTCAGCAGTTAAGACGCCCTGTTATCAATCCAAGTACGACCTAGTCGCAGCGAATGGCACTATTATCCATACTTATGGACCTATCCAGTTACATCTCAACTTGGGCCTTAGACGTGTTTTCTCTTGGAGCTTCACTATAGCTGACGTGTCGAAACCTATCATAGGCGTTGACTTACTTGGCCACTACAACTTATTGGTGGACTGTAGGAACCAACGGTTGGTCGATGGCACTACAACTCTTCACGTAGCGGCAATTTCAGAGCTGATAAGCACCACGGATGACATCGCTTCAGTCAAGGCTGTTATTGGTGAGTCCGACTTTCACCGGATTCTGCGAGAGTACCCTGAAATAACACGGCCAGCGGGTGTGCACTCACCTTCGAAACACAGCACCCTTCACTTCATAAAGACAACGCCAGGACCTCCAGTGTCTTGTAAGCCTCGACGCCTTGATCCAGCTCGTCTACAAATCGCGAAGAAGGAGTTCCATGACATGGTTATGAGTGGTATTGCCCGCCCTTCGGAAAGCCCTTGGTCTTCTGCATTACATATGGTAAGGAAGAAGGACAATGGATGGAGACCTTGTGGTGATTATAGAGCTCTGAATGCTCGGACTGTACCTGATCGCTACCCTATAAAACATATACAGGACTTCTCTCATCAACTCTCTGGCTGCACTATATTCTCCACCGTAGACCTGGTAAAAGCATATCACCAAATTTCTGTTAATCCTGAGGATATTTGCAAGACATCCATTACAACACCCTTCGGACTCTTCGAGTTTCCCTTTATGACCTTCGGATTACGCAACGCCGCTCAAACTTTTCAAAGATTCTTAGATGAGGTCATATTGGGGCTCGACTTTTGCTACGGATATATCGATGATATCTTGGTGTTTTCCACCTCTGCCGAGCAACACAAAATCCACCTACGTCTGTTGTTTGACCGCCTGAAGCAGTACGGTATCCTGGTGAACACGTCCAAATGTTTTTTGGGAAAACAAGAGGTAACTTTCCTCGGTTACTCCGTTTCAGCTGCTGGCACTAAACCTCTCGCTGCCAAAGTCCAGGCCATTCAAGAATTCACTGTACCCAAAACAGTAAAAGACCTACGACGATTCTTGGGCATGTTAAACTTTTATCGTCGCTTCGTCCGAAAGGCTGCTCAACTTCAAGCGCCACTAAATGCAGTCTTGTCCGGCCCTAAGGTAAAAGGTTCTCATCCAGTCGACATGACGCCTGAGCTTCTCCAAGCATTTGAGGACTGTAAGGCATCTTTATCAAATGCCACCTTACTGGCCCATCCAGATCCTGCTGCAGACTTAGCCATTATGACAGACGCATCAGACTTAGGCATTGGAGCCGTACTACAGCAACGGAAAGGTAAAGAGTGGCAACCTTTAGCCTTTTACTCTCATAAACTGAGCCCGTCACAAAAAAAATATAGCCCCTATGATAGAGAGCTAATGGCTGTGTACGAAGCAATAAAATATTTCCGCCATATGGTTGAGGCGAAGCCGTTTGCGATATTCACGGACCATAAACCACTCACCTCAGCCTTCACGAAGAACAAAGATCACTGCTCACCTCGGCAATTCAGGTATCTCGATTACATATCTCAGTTTACGACAGACGTACGATACATACCTGGACCTGAGAATGTGGTTGCCGATGCCCTGTCACGAGTTGACGAAGTCTCCATGGCTATCGATTACAAGGAGCTTGCACGATGTCAGGAATATGATCCAGAGCTGCAAGATCTTCTACTTGGTGGTTCCGCCCTAAAACTTCAAAAGATGCAGACGGTACACAGTGACGTACCTATCTTCTGTGACACTTCCGTGCAACCGCCACGACCGTACGTCACTCCACAGTTAAGGAAACAAGTTTTTGACACGGTGCACTGCTGGAATCATCCTGGGAGTACAGCTACAGCACGGCTGGTTGCACAGAGATTCGTATGGCCAGGCATCAGAAAAGACTGTAGAGAGTGGTCAAGGCAATGTTTACAATGCCAGAAAAGCAAAACTACCCGCCACACTCATGCTCCCCTCTCCTCTTTCCTTACCCCTTCTGCGAGGTTCTCCCACATTCACCTTGACCTCGTAGGACCTTTAACGCTGTCTTGTAATTTCAGATATTGCCTCACTGTCATCGACAGGTACACACGATGGCCTGAGGCAATTCCTCTTCAAGACATTACGGCAGAAACCTGCGCAGCTGCACTTGTATCCGGCTGGATAGCTAGATTTGGCTGTCCTGCTCGCGTGACAACAGATCGTGGTCGCCAGTTTGAGAGCCACCTCTTCAACGCTCTTACTACTATGATCGGCGCGCGACACCTGCGAACCACAGCGTACCATCCAGCCGCAAACGGAATGGTGGAGCGCCTTCATCGCCAGCTTAAGGCAGCCTTGATGTGCCACGATACCTCAAGTTGGACTGAATCACTCCCGTTGGTGCTACTCGGCATCCGAAACTCGTGGAAAGAAGACCTCCGTGCCAGTCCAGCAGAGCTTGTATATGGTGAGCCTCTCAATCTTCCAGGCCAGTTCATCTCCCCTAAAGACGACTACTCCGCAGAAGACGTCACCCAGTATGTCAGTCGGCTTCGAGCACATATGGCCAAACTCTCTCCTAAACCCACATCTTGGCATGGTACGACTCCCTTTTATGTACCACGCGATCTACATACATCGTCTCATGTTTTTCTGAGGCAAGATCATGTACGTGCCTCGCTTACACCACCCTATGCCGGTCCCTTTAAAGTTTTAGAAAGACAATCTAAGTTCTTCAAAATAGATGTACGAGGAAAACCAACCAATGTTTCTGTGGACAGATTAAAACCGGCATACATGTCAAAAGAAATTCAGGTTCCCATGTCAAAGTCGTCGTTTACTGCAATACAGGGCCAGGAGCAAGAAAAAAGAACGCGAAGCGGCAGAAGAGTAAGGCTACCAGATTTTTATCGACCGTAGCTAGTCACGGTCTGGTCGGGGGAGTGATGTAGCGACTCACTCGCTACTACAAACCGCTCCGCTTATGGCAGAAAAACCGCAGCCCATTATCACGCAGCTACTGCGTGGACGCCGCGTCGAGTCACCGTGCGCCCGCGCCAGTCGCCCAGTTGCCGAGGAACGAGTAACCCGTATCGCGCGCTCTCGTACCTACCTTTACCTACCGCGGCTTTCGTGCGAATTTTGTATTTGGTGTATTGACGCTTGTTTTGTGCTAGTGCTATAAACTGTATTCTTTGGTGCTGTAATAAACTATAATTTCTGTTCTCACAAATCATTCTTCATTTCGTCTTGGATTTCTTCATTCTCACCATTCATTCTTCACCTTCTTCACTGCTTCCTGCTGCACTGCTTCCTGCTGCTTCCTGCTGCTTGCTGCCGGGAGACACACGACGACCGTTGCTGACGACGTAGAAGGTACCTAGATTGCCTATACAAGATACCTATCTACAACATAATCAATCATGTGAAATTAAATTAATTTTACTTTTTACAATCGCGAAAACATAAGAAAACATTGAGTACTATTTTTTCTAAGATCAGTACAGTGCTACCACTTTTATAAGTTACATCGGCTTTGTTCGATGGCGCAGAATAGCGCAACCGACCGCCAACTCAGCACGAAAGAGAACATCAGTGAAATAACGAACTTATTGCTACACCATAAGATTTTAAATCCAAAAGCAGTAAGACTATTGCTATCTCGCTCACAATACTTGTACGCCTGCCGAGAATGGCCGAGACGCCGCATGGCGCGTACTCATCAGCCAATAGCAAACGGATATTTTCGCGCCACGCAAAAATTTGATTTCTGCGCAGGTACATCGGTGTAATAATAAAATACGTTTTAAATTTACTAATGCAGTAAGTACTTTTTACAAATTGCAATAATTAGTGGGTACTCCCATTCATTTATGTGCGTCCTCCTCTAATCTAATATTGCTGTGCCCGACAGGGTCCATAAATGGTCTAACTTTGTAATTTGTCATCTAATGTCTTTATGGTTTGCAATAAATATTTGAGTATTGTAACTTATAAAAGTGGTAGTACTGCATCAAACTATGATTAACACTTTCTCTGACGCTACGTTCACACAGCATGTCAAGATTCAAACTGAATCTGAACTTGAACCTATATCTGAGACTAGATCCTCGCAGGCACACATAAATATTTATTTAATTTCAATTTTTTTTTTATGTACTTACTTTTTATTATTTTTATGTAATTTATTATAAATGTCAGTATTTAGGCGCTAAATGTACTAAGAGCGAAAAAAAATATCCACAAAAAAATATAATTGTGAAATGTCAAGTTAGTAAAAGATGTGATTCGCGAAATCTCTTATTAAATTGACATATTCTCATCATGTCCCATTCCCAATATGTCAATTCCACAAGGTCCGATTCGCGAAACGTCTAATTCTCAAAAGGTTCGATTAGTAAAATGTCTACTTAAATTTACAAGTGTTCAATAATCAGCAAATGTTCAAGTAGCTCTAGGTCTTATCGCCTTGGGCTCTGACTACCCCGTAAGAGATATAGACGTGATTAATATTCGCACGCACATATACGTATACATAAGAAGCCCTAGTAAATTAGGTATGCTTTATTGACCTTTTGCTAAACGCAAAACGTTTTTAATATTTTTTTTTTGCTATTTCACTACTCATTTTAGTAGTTGAATATTACTAGTATTTTTTTTACAATAATTTAAGTAACTTCAATAAAGATTAATTTTATTTTGGTTATGTATATCGGGACAAGATCTAGTGCGAAATTGCAAGAAACTTTGTTAAATTTTAATGACATTGAGTGAATTAAATTATCATGCGCCTAAACCCAACGTGGGCCCAGCAGTGGGCGTCAAACGTGGACACAAGACGAAGGCTATAACTCTTCACGGTATATAGGGAAACACTTGGGTGACGCGGCCGATGCCTCTGTGGACAAAAAAAAACAATGTTTTAGTTTACCGTTTTATTCAAATAAAGACCAATAATTAAATAAATATACAGGATTTTAAGGTAACTAATTTGTCTTTGAAACCATCAACTCAGCCCATCAAAAAGAAAAACTACTCACTCAAAACACGAAAAGAAAACCGTCATTTACATTGTTCGGTCGGCACGGCAATAAGATATTTTTCTTCCAACTACGCTGCAATTCTATTATAACTGCACTACATATCCAGCACAAAGCGCAACTTAGCTGCACTAGGAGTAAAAAAAAAACTAAACAGTGCAGTAAAGGATTTCCATATACTTTTGCTGCACTAGAGCAGTTTTTTAAATTGCGGGACAATAGTTGTCACATGTCATAAAGAGGGTTGGCCAATCTAACGGCCGTATGGAGTTCACAAAGGGACGTGTGTAAATACTGGCCATAGAGAAAAAAGGTGGGAATGTAAACAACAAATTTTTAACTTTTTTAATTTGTCTTCAGTTTTATTTTTCAATAACTTTTATTGCAGTAGTTGAAAGAAAAGCATATTGCGCTCGTGCTTTTTAGAGCCCTCGCTCGCGCTCGGGCTCCAAATAATCACTCTTGCAGCAATAACTTACTTTCTGCTCAGTGCAGCTACTATTCCTGGGGCAAAATATTAATAATAAAATTAGACCGCCAGTTAGACAATCAAAAAATATTGGACACTTTTTTTACTTTCGTTACTTAAACAATAAATGCCAAAGATAAAGCGTGTCAAAGTTCATGAACGGGGGCCTGTCATGAGTGTGGCACAGGCTTCGAGCAACACGGAAGGGAGTAGCCATACGCTGCATTCCCCTCTGTCAAGGTACAAGCCAAAATTAGGCATATGCATGTCTATGTGTTAGTTGTGTGACTCATCTGTACACAAATTATTTTTTCTTTTTTATGTCATTTTTTGTGACAATGTCATAATTACTATCAAGTGACAGTTTAAGTTTTGTATGTAGGTGTGCGGAACTAAACTTGTGTGCACATTTCCCCCCGCAAAAAACGCCAGAAAAATTGTCATAGTAAATTGTCGCTTTGCCCACTCCCTCCGTCCGGTACGGAGGTCGTGTTGCTCGAAGGGCACAGGCCACTAAAAAGTGTACTGGCTAGTGACGTTACACACAATTTTAACGGGCTATATCTTTGGCATTTTTTGTTTGACTGACAAAAGAAAAAACACGTGTCAAATGTTTTTTGATAATCGAACTAACGGACTAATTATATTTTTTAGGAAAATAGCCCATTTTGTGATAATGTCGAAAATCTTTTCTAGATCGCCGTGTTGGTCCCTAAGGAAAAGTTGTTCATATTTACGGGTTGAGTCATTCTTTCAAGGCTATGTTGAGGGTTAATTGATAGTAAAGGTAGATTAGAGTTATTCTTTGCAAAGAAAATTTACTGTAAGTATGAAGTGTTTATGATTTATACCATAAGAGAGCTCCTAGCGTGGCTTATATACGCTGTCAAGCAAAATTATACCCTAAAACCTATGTTATAAAGCTGACATTAGCACTTTACTTACCTGGTGCCGAGTCCCAACAGTGAACAGCAGTCGCCGCCTCCGCACCAGATGCTCCGAGAAGCGGAATGTACCTCATGGATGGATTGGATACATACTATTATAGCTAAGTGATAGAGCTCATAATACGTGGTTCATCGACGCTGTCAAGCAAAGTTACACCTTAAATCCTGTATTATAAAGTGTGGTTCCCACGAAGAGTAGAATAGGACCGCTCCCAATTTTCCCGTGGATGACGTAGAAGGCGACTTAGGAAACACAAGCTAAACAGAGCTTATAAACGGCTCTGGTAGTACAGAGAAGGTCGTGCTCCTGCAGTGGAGACTAACAAAGACCTGGTGATGATGATTAGCACTGACCTAGTGCCGAGCCCCGCAGTGAACAGCAGTCGGCGCCCCCGCACGAGGAACTCGGGACACCGCACGAAGCGGAACAGCGCTGACGCAGCTTCGCCCGCGCGCACCACGCTGTCGCGCGACATTATGCCCTACGACAATACGGTAGTTGCCTAATGTTAAGATTATACAAAATTTGTTTCTAGACTAATTTCTATCTAAAAACTCTATAAAGAACACTTTTAATTTGATATCGATTCGTTAAGTGATCTTAAAGCTTCTTTAAAGTTAGATGAATAGGACCATTTTTTAAAGTAAGTATGAAAATCTTTAATTACAATTATACTGTATTTTAGTCTGCAAAATTTATAGCAACTTTTATTACGAAACCATTACCATAAACGAAATATTTCGTATAGCTACCAAACAAAGTTCTCACGCGACCCGTACAAAATACAAGCTTGTGACGTCACAAATATGTAGGCATTTCAGCGGCGCGTTTTCACGTCTAAAAACATGTGTCTTTAAAACTGAAAGAGTTTTTTGTTTAGAAATGTATTTCTGTCACTATTGTGTTTATTTTTGGCAGGTCTTTACATAGCAACATGAAAAAAATTTTAGTCAACATGCCCATTATAGACCATGTACTTAGTAATTTTAATAATAAAAAGACTAAATATTCCTAGTGAGTTACGGATAAACATTTTATTCTGTATCTAAAAACTACCGAACCAATTCCAATCCTGACCACCGACAAACATGCAAATATACAGACGAGCTCCGTGGCGCAGCGGTCAACACGCCGGCCTGTGACACGGATGGTCCCGGGTTCGATCCCCGGTCAGGTCAAGATGAAAAACGATCTTTTTCAGTTTGACCTGGGTCTTGGATGTTTATCTATATATGTATTTGTTATAAAATATAGTATCGTTGAGTTAGTATCCCATAACACAAGTCTTACATAAGAACTTACTTTGGGGCTAGCTCAATCTGTGTTATTTGTCCGTATAAATTTATTTATTTAAAATGAAATTTAGTACACGTGTTTCAAATCAAAGACGACTGACTATACCGAATTATTGTTTTATCATCAATAATAATTGCGTAGTTTTTTTACCCCAACGCTTTTGATCTTTTACAGATTGACCTAGGTCTTGGATGTTCATCAATATAAGTATTTATCATACAATATCGTATCGTTACGAGTACCTCCCACACCAAAAGTTCACAACTTACTGTAAGGCTAGCTCAATTTGGGTGATATGTCCCTATATATTTACATACACACTTCTTCGCACCGTTGACTGCTTAAGAGTCGCCTGGAAACGCATGTCTCCACACAAACGGAAAAAGGGAATTGTGGCAATATTTGATAATTTTAGGGCAAAATTAAGCATCCAATCAATTAATCTCATTATAATCTACGTACGTTCCACAGAACAACAAACACACTAGAAATGGCAAGGGAACGTGGCCGGCGCGCCGACACTACGCTCGATCATCGCACTTCACCCCGACCCCGCGAATCACCTTAATAGTTGTCCCGCAATCGTCAAAGGAACAACAGTGCATTGACATGTGAAAAAAACCAAAAATATGCCGGCGTGCACTCTTGGAACGTGAAAAGTGACAAGTGCCCGTGCAACTTTGATCAAATTAGGTGTTTATTATCACCGGCAAATCAGAAAACTTATTAATATGATATTTAATTGGTTTTATTCATCCAACATAGCGACTCAACGAAAATATTAAAAATAAAATTGCAAAAAATATACATTGCGGGTAATTTACTCGTCTGACTTTCGATAGTAACGAAGTAAACGCTCAATGTAATACATTACGTTCGAAAAGTCTAGTATGTAATGATAGTGGTACAAGTCTGCCAGTGTTGGATGCATTACTTCTACGTGATTGGAAGTTAGTAAATGTCACGTGACGCCTATCCCGCAATCACGAAGCGGCATTCGAATTTGCAAATAGTGTGCGTATTAAGTTGCGTTAGTAGTATGCATGAAATGAGGCAACGCTGGTTTTCATAGAAATCACGCGTTATAACACTTCTAATGTGTTTGTTGTTCTGTGGTACGTTCCTATACAAGTTGGTGAAATTATCAAATGTTTGAGAATTATACGCCTCTCAAGATTTCCATACAAATTTTAAAAGGCTTGTAATTCTCAAACCATTGGTATTTTAACCAAGCTGTATAGGAACGTACGTAGATTATAATGAGACTAATTGATTAAATGCTTAATTTTACTCCAAAATTATCAAATATTGCCACAATTCCCTTTTTCCGTTTGTATGGAGTCATGCGCTTCCAGGCGACTCTTAAGCGCTGATCAGTTCTCGTCAAATCATCGAAAAATTTGCATGAAGGTCTACAATACTTTGTATTCAATACCGTTGCAAAGTCCAAATTTCCAAATTATCATCTGCTATCAGTATTTACGGGAAAACTGCTTTTTGACGCCTAACTGCAATCCAAGGGTTCATATCAACACGTATAAACACGTATAATTTTAAATGACATGTTGTATATTTATATAAAATTATTTTAATACGGTTTTTATCGCGTTTATTACATTATTTATACACCTAGATATGACATGTTGTAGCTGACTACTCAACTTCAATATCTGTGATGTAAGTCCTACAACTAGCTGTGTTCCATTATTTAGCAAACTGAAGTTACTTATATTACCCTGTATATACGTTTACGAAATGTGCATATTTGTCAAGAAAAACTTGTCTTTATTTAGAAAAAGAGGGGATGTTAGTAGATTTAACTGTCGATATCCTAACAGGTTGATGTTGCCTAATATTAGAACACAAATTTGTGCAAGAAACTGTTATGCAATGGGTGCTAAAATTTTTAATAAGCTTCCTGAGGATATGAAAGCACTGACATTAAATAAATTCAAAAATGAATTACATTTATGGTTAGTGAAAAAATGTTTTTATTCTATAAATGAGTATTTGAAATAAGAAGGGTTCACACTATATTATTATCATAATTGTATTTTTCTAATTATCATTATTATATAATTTTATCATGACATAAACATAATTGGACTCAAAATGGGATTAGCTTCTACAATGTATTTAATTATATTTGCATGCTGGAAACAGTTAAATGTGTAATACTTATGGCTAAAGATTGTACTATGCTACCACATTTATGGCAAATAAATGAACTTTCTTCTTCTTCTTCTGTTTTATAAAATGGCTTCCACCGAGATTTCAGTGATTCTGCCAATGTCCAGTAAATTGAGATACTAAGTATCGGTGTTGTACGGTAAAGTTGTAACAAGTAGCATCAAAGATGGCGTATGTTCTTTGATGCCTCGTGGTCGGGAGGTTATGGTGACAAGTCTATACGAGTCCATATAACAGTCCACTTTAACTATTTCACAAATTGTTCCATGAGCACGAGCATTTATAACACCAAACTACACCAATTTCATATTATAAAGTCCACAAAAATCAATTTGCAAAATCGTCCAAGGTAGACCCCAACTGCACCCCTTGACTTCCCACCACAAACTCAAATAAACTTTGACTTTGAATAATATTACTGACATTTATGACATAATAATTCATTCATTGTAATTTTGTGTATTTATTCTGCTGTCCTAGATTGTAATTAATTATGTAATATACTAATCTTGACATTGTTCTGCCTGTATAATTTGATGAATGTGTGTATTTCTATTCTGTTCTTTTTTTTTATTTAATCTTGTAAGCATTTTGGATGTAACATCTGTTAGCTTGTAAGATGTAATGAATAAATGAATTATGAATTAACCACAAAATAAAATTATCTGCGAAATTAACAGTTACCTCAACGATGGCAGTCTGACGTACGTTGCCGACGTGCACGGTGCACTGGAAGCCAGGACCAATGGACGTCGAGTGACGCAGCACTTGGACCGTCGCCTGCAACAATGTTATTATTAAACAATAATATTATATTCCCAGACAAGTACAATCCCGGGACTTTCAAAAGTAGAATAAATGGGTATCTCTTGGATAGGCATGTAACATCCTCGTCTTCATCGTCACTTACCATCAGGTGAGATGGGAGACAAATGCCTAATTCTATAGTTAATAAAAAAAAAAAAAATGTGTCTTTTTATTCTACAATTATGAAAGGCCTTTGTTTACATAACATGCCAGCCTTATCTTTACCTAAATAACATCTTAAAATGATCGAGTCATCAGTTTACTACTGTGTACATCGAGGCGGTAGTTTTGCATAGTACTTAATAGTATTTTATGTTGGGGCAGACCTATAACAGATTACGAGTATAAACCGTTCCATTTGCATACGTATCGTTATAGCGCCATAATAGTACAGCTGTGCCGTATGAAGATGTGCCGTGGGATTTTTTTTTTTCAAATCACACAGATTGAGCTAGCCCCAAAGTAAGTTCTAATGAAAGACTTGTGTTATGGGATACTAACTCAACGATGCTATATTTTATAACAAATACATATATGAATAAACATCCAAGACCCAGGTCAATCTGAAAAAGATCGTTTTCCATCTTGACCTGACCGGGGATCGAACCCGGGACCATCCGTGTCACAGGCAGGCGTGATGACCGCTGCGCCACGGAGCTCGTCAACTTGAGTATATACTTATTATGGAAGTCCTTATGTTTGTGTTCTTGAACATATAAATGACAGAAAAAAGTACAGAGTCTAGAAAAAAAATAAACAAAAACTTAGTCTACCTGCGAACAACACCACTGTAAAGTGTTTGAAACGTAATATGTATAAATAATGTAATTAATGCGTTAAAACTGTATTGAAAGTCATTTTATTTAAATGTGTAACAATCGTGAAAACATTAATTCTCATTAAGTCTATTTCTCCTACACTTACCTGGAAGAACAGACATCCCCTAGGTTCATCCGGGTCTTCCAAGTAGACTCTGTCTTCACAGTTGCATTCCCATTCCGTATTGTTGTCTATGTCTTGTAAGAGATTCTTGTTTTTCCTGCGAACCGACTTCCTGTTCTCATTGTCAGTTTGTGACTGCTTCAGTAGTTCTTGGACCTGCGAATGGAAAAAAAAATCATTTATTGCCACAATTAAATCAATGTAACTTTAAATTAAAAAAAAATATACATTATGGCAAAGGAATGCCTCAGCTTGTGTTAGCTCGGAGCAAGGTCCGAGTATAACGCTGTTTTTCAGTATGGTCTAAGGTCTGAAGAGCTCAACCATTACCCAAATAGTTAAAGGTCTTCGAATCTTTTTCTTTTGATCGGGTAAATATGTGTGTACCTGATGGAAATTATTCCTTTTGAAAAAATCTAATTATTTATTTTAAAATAATTAGAACCGCATCGAAAACACCAACTCGATTCTCCAGAAAATAGCAAACATTTTCCTTAAAACCGCATCTAAATCGGTTCAGCAAAATGCGAGATAATCGCGGGCAAACATACAGGTCAAACAGAGAACTTTCTATTTGAAGTCGATTAAAAATAGATAGTTGAACAGATTCTCTGAGAGTGAAAGAGGTTTAGAGTGTGTGAGAGAGACGGTGTGTGTGTGTGTGTGTGTGTGAGAGAGAGAGAGAGATAGTGTATGTGTGAAAGGGAAAGGGATAGTGTGTGAGAGAGAGACTCACGGAGTGTGCGCCGCAGGAGCCGCTGCAGCCGCCGAACTGCGGCCGGCGCCGCGGCGCGCGCGCACAGCGCCGCGCCAGCAACACCTGGCCACGACAGACAAATATCAATGAAATCGCGCGGGATTGGCTGAAGCACAAGTGACGTCACCTGATTGTCCTAATCCTAACTAATATTATAAATGCGTAAGTGAGTTTGTTTATTTATTTGTTTGTTACGCTTTCAAGCCCTATCTACTGAACCAATCATCATGAAATTTTGCATACACATAGTTTAGAGTACTGAGAAGGACATAGGCTATATATCACGCGGGCGAAGGTAGTAAACAATAAATGTTAGCCTCTTAGACGTCTGCGCTCGTTTCCGCCGATCGCCGCAACAGTTGCTGCGTTCGCGAAAAAAATTTGCCAATTTTCCGCGCGGCAGAAAACATATATTATCTCAAAACTTTTGTATAAACACTAGTGTAAAAAGTTATATTATTGAAATACTTAGGAAATAAGCTATCAGACTGTATATATATTAATTGCAATGTATCGATTATTTTATAAGACTTTATAAGTTGAAAATACGATTTGCGATTTTTTTTCACAATTTTGGAAAAAAGTGTGTATAAAACAAAAATAATAAAGTATATTTCTTGGGTAATAAAGGCGCTCTGTTTTTTTTATACTTTAATAATCTTTCTTTTATCGGTGAAACAATATGTAGTAATTATGTAACAATATTAAAACTAACTTATATAAATTAAGAATTAATCCTACCTATAAAATAAAACTACTTATAAATAAAAGCAACCTATAAATAAAACTTACCTATAAATAGAAAATGTCCAGCAAGTCATTGCCCTGCGGTAATGTGCCCAGAAGACTGGCAGCATTGCCACGTTGAAAATTAGTTTATCTAATATTAGTTTTTCTAACAGAGGCTAGAATTGCATGGTCAGAGATCTGCCCAAATTCAAAATTTCCAGGAGTGCTATTTTTGAACGCGTGCCACTCGTTTTCGAATGATTTTTCCATACAAAAATCGCTCGAAGACGAGTGGCACGCGTTCAAAAATAGCACTCCAGATTTCCCAGCTTCTCAGAGGGAATGGGACGAGCCGCTCTGCAGAGTTGTACAGAGTAACTTACTTGAATCTTCTAGTGACAACTCTGTAGCACGCGCTCGTTTCCTTGCCGTAGCGGAATGGGAGTCTGGCTTATGGTTGCAAGCGTTGCCGTCGTTCAGCTTGGGGACATTTTTGGACAACAACGCCTTTCGCTTAGCGACTTGTCTCCGTTTAGGTGCTAAAGCAAATGTCTCGCATCGTTGTCCCTGCGGCGACACAGTCGACCAGTTTGGCCATCACGGACTCTCCTGTCCCAGGAGTGCGGGGCGCATAGCACGTCATGCTAGCATTAATAACATTATCCGCCGCGCTCTTGTCACCATCCAGCTGCCAGATATTTTAGAACCTGTAGGTTTGGCTCGGGATGATGGCAAGAGACCGGACGGGATGACACTGGTGACTTGGAGATTGGGAAAGCCGCTGGTGTGGGACGCAACATGTGTCGATACACTAGCGTTTTCTCATCTCCATGGTACAAGTTGTAAGGCTGGCATGGCTGCAGCTTCCGCTGAGTCCCTAAAACGGCGAAAATATATATGCCTTGGCGAAGCATATATTTTTGAGCCGTTTGGGGTCGAGACACTGGGTCCGTAGGGTCCCTCAGCTCACAAACTATTCAAGTTTGTGAGCAAAAGGCTGGTCGAGGTGTCGAATGACCAGAGGGCTGGCAACTATTTTACCCACAGAATAAGCATTGCCATTCAACGTGGCAATGCTGCCAGTCTTCTGGGCACATTACCGCAGGGCAATGACCTGCTGGACATTTTCTATTTATAGGTAAGTTTTATTTATAGGGAGGTTTTATTTATAAGTAGTTTTATTTTATTAGTACATTACTGCAGAGGCCGGGAAGTAAGGGATTGCCGGACGAGTATAGTTTTCAAGGCCGAGCGTCAGCGAGGCCTTGACAATAGTTACGAGTCCGGCAATCCCTTTCCCGCCGAGGAAAGTATAGAGATTTTCTCAATAAATGTGAGGAAATTTAACTTAAAGTTACACATAAACTTACATGCCTTAAATATTTCCCCTTACTAGGTATTTGCCGGTAGTAATTTTTCCACTTTCAAGTTTCAAATTAGGCGAAGTAGGTACTTAAAATCCATTGCAGTGTTGCTTTCATCACTAAAACTCATTTTGAACCGTTTCATTTCGAATAAATAACCAACTTTGCACATATTTACCGAAAACAATCAATGTCAATCAATTACTGCAAAGCGTTAATCACAAACTACGAAGAAGATACTATTACTAGTATCAGACGACCGACTGCCATATGTTTTCTCTAGGCAATAAGGATCATAGACAAATAATGGAGTGAGGGTGAAAATGAAAAAAATGCCATACAATTCCTTTTGAGTTTCTATGGGGGGCCATAAATTCAAAGTCAATTGACGTGTGTTCTATGCCCTAAAATCCGTAAAGGCAGTTTGCGTTAATCACTACGGGTATAGTGAAAATAACAGATCTCCCGAGTTTTTATTTTTTTTATTTTTAGTTGTCAATTCCAGCAAAGGAAACAATGCCCATAGAGCCCAGTCATATTTTTCACAAAAAATTTAATAGATCATAGATTATTGTTTTCTTCTCTCGCAACGAAAATTAAGCATATTTTCGTATGATCACATATCGATATTTTAATGAAATTGTAGTTATATTCACGTATTATATGCATTTTTTAAAAATGCAGTGGTAGTAAACTGGCTGTATGACAAGTGACATAATTTACGTTACATAGATTAATTAAAAAGTTTTGAGCAGCGGCCGGGAAGTAATTTTCATACTTATTTCCTGGCCTGGCCTAGGCCATGCGATGAATGAGCCAAGAATTACAAACTTCCGGTCTTCTTTTTACTACAGTAATGCCTACATTTCCGAGCATGTTTGAGAAAAAGTATATTTCTTATTTATGTCTTTTATTTACCAACAGATACATGTCTTTACATAATTAAATGATAAAAACAACTACTCTTCTGGACTATTTCTAATTTACAATGTTTACAAACATACCTCACGGCTGCGCGACAAAAAGGCGCGTCAACAAAAAATTGTCTGTTTACACTCGAGATTCGGAGAACTCAGCCAGGGCTAGCGGGTCGTAAATATTTTTATATTAGTCAAAGTTTGATTTGACAGCTAGAACAGGAGGTTCCATACAGGCTTCGAGCAACACGGCCTCCGTACCGGACGGAGAGAGTGGGCAAAGCGACAATTTACTATGACAATTTTTCTGGCGTTTTTTGCGGGGGGAAATGTGCACACAAGTTTAGTTCCGCACACCTACATACAAAACTTAAACTGTCACTTGATAGTAATTATGACATTGTCACAAAAAATGACATAAAAAAGAAAAAATAATTTGTGTACAGATGAGTCACACACAACTAACACATAGACATGCATATGCCTAATTTTGCTTGTACCTTGACAGAGGGGAATGCAGCGTATGGCTACTCCCTTCCGTGTTGCTCGAAGCATACAGGTGACATAATGATAACAAGTCTGTCACGTCCGGCCAAGACGCGCACGCTAGTCAATACTGTACGTAATAAGAGTGTGGTCCGGTACCTGTCCGACTCGGAGCCGGGCCTGTGCCGGGCGCAGTCCCAGCGAGGCGCAGTGTCCGGCCTGCACGCGCGCGCTAGTTAATACTGTACGTAATAAGAGTGTGGTCCGGTACCTGTCCGGCTCGGAGCCGGGCCGGTGCCGGGCGCAGTCCCAGCGAGGCGCAGTGTCCGGCCAGCACACGCGCGCTTACCAATACTGTATACAATAAGAGTGTGGTCCGGTACCTGTCCGGCTCGGAGCCGGGCCGGTGCCGGGCGCAGTCCCAGCGAGGCGCAGTGTCCGGCCAGCACACGCGCGCTTACCAATACTGTATACAATAAGAGTGTGGTCCGGTACCTGTCCGGCTCGGAGCCGGGCCGGTGCCGGGCGCAGTCCCAGCGAGGCGCAGTGTCCGGCCAGCACACGCGCGCTTACCAATACTGTATACAATAAGAGTGTGGTCCGGTACCTGTCCGGCTCGGAGCCGGGCCGGCGCCGGGCGCAGTCCCAGCGAGGCGCAGTGTCCGGCCAGCACACGCGCACACGGCGCCCGGTTGCGGTACACGCTGCGTACGGTAATGGGCACGAACGCACCGTCATCCATGGGGCCTGCAAATAAATGATCATCATCATCATCAGCTCCTTTTAGTCTCCACTGCAGGAGCACGACCCTCTCTGTACTACCAGAGCCTTATACTAGCCAGACCAGTCACAGGATTTGGCCTACACTCTCCACGCTGGCCAGACGGGTTGGAGAGGTCTCTTTGATGTTAATAAGCTGTGTTTAGCTTGTGTTTCCTTAGTCGCCTTTTACGACATCCACGGAATGACTTGGAGTGGTCCTATTCTACTCTACCGGGAACCACACGTCAATTGATTGCCCCTGGACATACCTTTTATGGAGTGACTCAGGCCTTCAGTAATAACGACTTTCCCTATGGGATTAAGAAGAATATTTCATAATACAGGGAGCTCAAAAAAATATGTTATTAGAGAGCTCTTTTCATGGCAGAAAAAAAAAGTGTGTTTAATTTTTTTTTTTTTACGGACAAATCACACAGATTGAGCTAGCCCCAAAGTAAGTTCTAATGAAAGACTTGTGTTATGGGATACTAACTCAACGATACTATATTTTATAACAAATACATATATAGATAAACATCCAAGACCCAGGTCAATCTGAAAAATATTGTTTTCCATCTTGACCTGACCGGGGATCGAACCCGGGACCATCCGTGTCGCAGGCAGGCGTGATGACCGCTGCGCCACGGAGCTCGTCCTTCAAAGTTCAAGTTCCCCATTTGTATTGAGACCTTAGCACTTAATGTAACCTATCCTAGGCCAGCAAGCCTCCTACTACAGGCCCTTCAGATTCACCCACCATCATCATCAGGTCTTGAGGAGCCCGATGGTCCAGTGGGTGTAGGCTCTACGAGCGCTTACGTATGTTAAGTAACCCCTGGTGCAGTCCCTACTTGGATGGGTGACCGCAAGTGGCATAAAAATATCTCGAGCTCCTCCGTGCTTCGGAAGGCACGTTAAGCCGTTGGTCCCGGCTGTCATCGTTGATGCCAGTCGTTAAGCTATGTCAGATGCCTTAAGGCAGCTTGAAAAAACTGACAATAGTGTTGGCCACTTACACATACAAAAAACAACAAACAACAACAATCATCAGGTCTTTGTTAGTCTCCACTGCAAGAGCACGATCCTCTCTGTACTACCAGAGCCATACATTAGCCAGAGCGGTCAGAGGATTTGGCCTACACTCTCCTCGCTGGTCAGTCGCCTCTACGACATCCACGGGAAGACTTGGAGTGGTCCTATTCTACTCTGCCGGTTTTTAATCAAAATCAAAACGTTCTTTGCAGGCACTTTTTCACGTCATATCATATTTAAAATTATCTTATTAGATAATATGATTTTATTAATTGTTCAAAAGCTACAGACTACTAGCGTTTCGGAACCGACCACTGCAGAGAAGAAACGCCGAAAGAAACTCTTATCAACAGTTTTGGTCGCCTACTCGCCTGAAGGGCTTTATATGATTACGAATATTTATTCCTTATTGTCTTTTTCTTTCTTTTCTTTTTTCTTTCTTTTTTCTGTTTTCATGTTACAATTTCAATATACATAGATTTATTATTTAATTACCTATAATTAGTTGGTCTCCTTCGTAGATCTGTCCTTTGGCCAGCAAGCCTCCTACTACAGGCCCTTCGGATTCGCCCACGTGGAAGATCTCGTCTATTTGAAACTCACAGGTCTCCTGAAACAATATTTTGTTACCATCTTTGTTTAAAAATCTTTATTGTACAAAATTCATAAGATAATCATAAAAAAACTAGAATTTGATTCTGTACAAACGGTGGACTTCAAACGGGGTCTCTTCCAGTCAACCAGTTTGATAAAGAAGTTAAAAAACTAACAATGGGAAGGTAGAAGTTTGAACAATTAGGTCTAAAGTACAAAACACTTAATGACTATACATGAAATCTTTATGCAGGAAGCTTGAAAAATTTAATTATTAAATCTTTGGCCAGACTTAAGTGAATAATTGTTTTATTGTTACTGAAAAGACACATACATTTACATATATGTGTGTCTTTTCACACAAACAAATAGGATCCAGTATGTGTGCCACAAACTTCATACTTCAAACTTCAACAAAAAGCTGTAGTAGTGTGGGCCCAAGGACACTACCCTGAGGTACCCCTATAGTATAATATTTAACTTACATCTTCGGGTTTCGGCTGGACACCTACAGTAGGCGGTTGTAAAGCAAGGAGGTAGGCGTGAAGGGCGTTTAAGACCAGACTTCTACTATCCATTAGTAGTGTAGGCCCAAGGACACTACCCTGGGGTACTCCCTATAGTTATATAGTAAACTTATGTCTTCGGGTTTCGGCTGGACATCTACAGTAGGCGGTTGTAGAGCCAGGAGGTAGGCATGAAGGGCGTTTAAGCCTACACACTACTGTTATACTAGCTATAATAGTGTGGGCCCAAAGACCCTACCCTGAGGTGCTCCCTATAGCCTCAAACGTAACTTACGTCTTCAGGCTTCGGTTGGACATCTACAGTGGGCGGTTGTAAAGCCAGGAGGTAGGCATGAAGGGCGTTTAAGCCCACGCCTCGGACACAGCTCACTGGGAACACAGGTACTTGCTCCAATTGAGGTCTGGAAGAAATGTAATAACAGTTAATGCTTTTGTAAGAAATCTTATATACCACTTACAAAATTAAGGGATGCGAAATATACGATACTCACTCAAAAAGAGACGGTAAAAGATTAGATTAGTTTTTACCCTTAAAAGTAATTTTGTCTTTCGATTGCTGTATAATTGAAATAATATATAAATGCTGTATAAATGTGATTTTAAAAAATGTATAATGTGCCCGTTTAATTTCCGTGTGACGTCACTGACCGATACACTTTTTACCGGCCTGTTGTGTCAGTTCCTACTCCTGCACTTTGATGAGCTTCATCTTTATGATCCTTTGTTTGATTGAAATGGGAAAAATACGTATCCAATGTTTTTCGAAAATTTACAAGACTACTATTCGAATGTTTTACGAAAATCTGTAAGACGGACAATTATTTCAAAAAGTTCTTTTAGTACACAAGCCCATAGGGCAGAACTAAACCAGTATGTATGTATGTATCCTCTAAGGTTGACTGGAAGTGATCGCCTAAGCGATAAGTCCGCCTTTGTGCCAATTTTGTTCTCTGCCATGATGTTTTATTTTGTATTTACTATTTGGTGCAATAAAGTATATTCTATTCTATCCTCCTTACTTACCCTTCTTCCGTCTTCTCTCCTCTGCCGTCGTCGATGGTGTCCAGGATTAGCTTCTGCGGCGCCACGCAGTCTCGAGCCATGTTCTCATCGGTAATCAGCAGTGGTTTCTGAAATAAAAGTACATTTTGATACAAGCTTGCCGTGTGGTTCCCGGCAGAGTAGAATAGGACCACTCCAAGTCTTCCCGTGGATGTCGTAGAAGGCGACTTAGGAAACACAAGCTAAATAAATAAATATATACGGACAAATCACACAGATTGAGCTAGCCCCAAAGTAAGTTCTTAAGAAAGACTTGTGTTATGGGAGACTAACTGAACGATACTATATTTTATAACAAATACACATATAGATAAACATCCAAGACCCAGGTCAATCTGAAAAAGATCGTTTTCCATCATGACCTGACCGGGGATCGAACCCGGGACCCCCGTGTCGCAGGCTGGCGTGGTAACCGCTGCGCCACGGAGCTCGTCAAGCTAAACAAAGCTTATAAACATCAAAGAGACCTCTCTCGTCTAGCCAGCGTGGAGAATGTAGGTCAAATCCTCTGACTGCTCTGGCTAGTATGGCTTTGGTAGTATAGAGAGGGTCGTGCTCCTGCAGTGGAGACTCACAATGACCTGGCGCCCGGGCATGTTATATACCTGTGGCCAATATTTGTGTGTATTTCACCAAAAGATAAAGTGATTCATAAGGAAGGCGCAAAGGTATGTGGCGTACCTCCACTATATTTTCTGTTTAACAATAAAATAAATGAAAGTTAAACAGAAAATATAGTGGAGGTACGCCACATACCTTTGCGCCTTCCTTATGAATCACTTTATCTTTTGGTGAAAACCACATGAAAATCCGTGAAGTAGTTGCTAAGTTTATCGCGAACATACATACAGATGAAACTAAGGACTTTGTTTTATAGTATATAGTGATATATATAAAGAACAATGAAATGGGGATTATATATATTTGTGTTACCTTCCCAGCGTGGGCTAGCAGGGCCTGCAGATTTCATAGCACCTACCTTTTTTACTTATTAAAACTTCGACAATCGCAAATGTATTGAATAACGTCGTATGATGCTCGTACTCAGTAAGCTGGGGGGGTCGGGTCTGTGACGATTGTTTGATGTTTCTAAGCTTAGTTTAGCCTAAATTGTGTAAGGGGGTTAGGGAAACTTTATTGTATCTAGTAAAATAGCATACATATATATCTACGTTACCTTCCCAGCGTGGGCTAGTAAAGCCTGCAGCCTGCCCACTAGTGGGAGCACGGCGTTGGGCGCCAACTCGCACTTGCTGATCACCGTGAAGAACGGCAGGTCTAAAGCTAACAGCAATCCGACGTGTTCTTCTGTGATGCGAGTGATGCCTGCCGTGGCCGATATCTGGAAACAACAACATAAAGTCATGGACCTAGGAATAATATGGACCCGGCATTAGACACATCAAAAGTGAAGCATAACTTACGTCACATTAAGTCACATGTGTGCAGCATGTATTTGACTTTTGGGAAATTTGACATTTCGTTCGACCGGGGAAAAGTGTAGGGATTTTTGTGCCGATGTGTGCGTGCGCTAGTGTCGCGACACGAGTGTAGGGATTTTTATGTGCGTCACTGTTACATTTTCCAAGGGCATATCCTGATTATTCTTAGATCCATGCATAAAGTATAGAATTTATTTTTAAACAACAAGATGAATTATTAAAAAAAGAAAACTCGACTGCCGAAATAAAATTATTTCGGTAATTATTTGTCGCCATATTATTTACAGTTAAGAGGATTACATCACTGAAACTAGCGACACACACTCGTTATTTAATTCTTGTTCTCCGAAATAAAAACAAATGAAAAAATCTACGTAAGGACTTCCTTAGTAAATTACTTGTAGTATTTTTAGTAGAACTTTTCATCGACATCAGCATTTCGGATTGAGAGAACTACTCATTACCGCCAAAAGCGGCCGCTTTTGGCGGTAATGCATAGTTCTCTTGATTAACCAAATGCAAATAATGAAAAGTAATAAAAAAATACTGAAAGTCATTTATTAGTGAAATACTTACGTCGATTTTGTCAATTTGATCTTATTTGGTAGTAAAAAAAATAAAACCAAGAGTAGCGCTAGTTGGCTGGTGTGAGCGCCTTAAGTAACTGTGAATAATATGGCGACACAACAAATAGCTACAAGACTTCTCACAAGATGGCGCTGCTCAATCCTGAAACGCGCAAACAAAGTTTCTGCGAATGGAATAGAATAGGATAGAATTTCTTTATTTACGAATATGGTTAACAAGCATGGTCTTATATACTATTTAATAGTGGTCACACATATTCTACCGCAGTTGAGACGGCGTGTAAATATTATGGTTATGTCATTCGAGATAATAACAAATTAAAAAAACTGAATATGAAGTACAATCACAATCAATCAAATTATTAAAAAAGAAATCAAAACTATAAAAAAAATGTTAGTCTAAAATACATCGAAAATAATTATCAAAAATTCAAACGTCCATTCTATTATCATGTCAATTTGTCTTCTAAGAACTCTTTTACTGTGTAATAACCTTTGTCAGATAACATTTGAAATAATTCCTTTTTAAATTTTCGCAAATTATATAAATGGAATCTATCAGGTAAACTATTATAAATTCGAATAGCCATCACATACGCATTATTTTGAAACACATGGAGCTTTTGCATTGGAACTTGTAGTTTGTTTAAATGGCTTGTTCGCGTACCTGGAATATCACGTTTTTTAGGGAATAAATACGGATATTTTACAACAAACAAACACATCTCATAAATATACAGACATGGGAGGGGGAGTATCTTTAGCTTTTTAAATAGAGGTTTACATGTATCAGTAATATACGCACCACACATTGCCCTTATACATCGTTTTTGCAATTTGAAAACTCTTTTAGCATCGACAGAGTTGCCCCACATGATTAAACAATATCGTAATACCGAAGACACATATCCGTGGTAGGCAGCTAATGCTGCTTTGATTCCTATAGTGACTTTTATTCTTTTTAGCGCGTAAACAAATCGGTCAAGTTTTTTTATTGTCTGTTCTATATGCGTGTCCCATTTCAAATATTTGTCAAGATGTAAGCCTAAAAATATTGAGTTGTCAACTTGTTTTATTGCACTATTATTATAAGAAATATTTAATTGAGGTGGTGTACTATTATATGTCCGGAATTGAATTAATTTTGTTTTATTTGGGTTTGTAACTTTAAATTGTTACTGTCAAGCCATTTTGCAACATTACTTAGAGCAGCATTGATAATTGTATTTGTAGTTGTTGCGTCATTAGATCCTCTACATAATATTGAAGTATCGTCTGCGAAAAGGATGCATTTTTGGTCTGTAGTTTTGGGCAAATCATTAACGTATAATAAAAATAAAAAAGGAGCCAGGTTACTACCTTGTGGGACAGAGTAATAATTTTGCTTCTTAAATTCTGATCTGATTTTAGTTTTGCGGTTATTAGAGACTATAGTAATTTCGACACATTGATTACGGTTTTTTAAAAAGCTTGAAATCCAATCTAATGCTGTTCCCCTGATTCCATAATTTGATAGCTTGTTAATCAATTTTTTATGGCAAACGAAGTCAAATGCTTTTGTTAGGTCCAATAGCAGAGCAGAGACTGAAACACCTTCGTTAAGACATTCAGTTACATATTTAATAAAGTTAAAACATGCTAGGGCCGTTGAACTTTGTTTTATAAATCCATATTGTTCATCTGTTAACAATTTCGACTTTGTGATAAAATCTCAATCTGATAGAGCAAGGCAATGAAGTTTTCCCAGTGAATCAGGCATATTACTAACGAAAAGATCTATGCACGACTTTTTTCTGGTTGCGGTAGTTATGTGATTAATTAAGTTGTTGTTTGCAAGTATTGAATTCAAGTCTTTTGAATCGTTATTGTTAACAATCATATTGATATTCCAATCGCCGCATAAAACAATCTTTTTATTCCTTCTTTTAGATAAATTATTTGCTAGTAAGCGAAGCTCTTTTAGAAACCTGTCACTTTTGGTTAATGGGCTACGGTAGATACATATAATTATAAGATTTAGACCTATAATTTCAATACCACAGCACTCAAAATGTGTATCAACAGGGTTCAGAATATTTTCTAATATTTTAACTTGGAGATTATTTTTGACTAGTATGCAGCTACCTCCACAAGACTTGTCTGAACGAGAATAAAATGCTGCCATTTTATAACCTGGAATTATCAAGTTAGGTTCTCTGCCATGTTTTATAAACGTTTCTGTCAAGCAGATAACATCTATCTGACCTATGTCCTTAGACAGCTCTTCAATTGCAATATATAAATCGTCTTGTTTACATACAGCTCCAGCAATATTCTGATGAAGCAATGTGAATGTATTAGATTTTTTGTTAGGTACGAAAAAAGTCATTTGTTTTTTCCTTTTTATTATCAATTATTTTAGAAAATAGGTAAGGTATGGTGCCTTTTTTAAGATCCGTGGTATTATTATTGAATGTATTAGAATTATTTTTTTGTTTGTCAGTAGTTTGTAGCAGTAGTGCTTTTTCCCTTATTTTTGCAAACATATATGGGATAGTGCCCTTTGTTAATTTATTAGATGCATTGTTGGTAATAAAAGAATTATTATTTTCATCAAAAGTTTTTGATTGTTGTCTTAGTAAAAATGTTATTTTTTTTTGTCCAAAAATTCCTCTTTGTATTTTAAATAGTCAATTTCTATATTTAGTTTATTGCATAAGGTCTCACTCCACATGTCTATATTTACATTAAAATTATTTATGGTCGGAGTCTCTATAAACATACAGTTAGTAAAATTTTTTGTTAACATTTTCAAATTGTAGTTAAGAAATTTATCATTTATATATTTGTTAAACTTCACATTTGTGATAAAAATTCTGTAGTCTTTAAGTAGAAGAAGACATTTGCAAATTTCTGTGAACAGAACATATGGATTTTTTTCGTTAGCTCCAAGTCCAATTATTACAATGTCATTTGAACTAAGATACGGTATGAATTTTTCACAGCTAGTTACAATTTCAGAACAAATTGCATTAGGTTTAATCAAGGCAGTGACACTATAAACATCATTCCAGTTATTTTTTCTGCTGTGTATTAGCTTGGTTGCAATCCCTCTTAAATGTTCATCACCAATCAAAACTATTTTCTCCTTATGACTGGTGGCGCCATCTACTGTATTATTATTACGTGTAGTTTCTAGTAAAACGGTATCTATGTTTTCTTGTGTTAGACTTACGATATTACTTTGAATTTTTTGTTTTGTGTCATTTTCTGTATTTTTTAAATTTCTACATATTGTAACGTCATTGTGGAGTGGTGATACTTTAGGGGTCCTTAGTGCGATGTTAAATAATGCTTTTTGTACAGGTGTTGACAATCTTCTTGATTTTGGTGTTATGTTTACAGGTATGGACGTTGTACTAGGCGTTGTTTTGAGGAAGTATATCTGCTTATTTTGTTCTTCAATTTTTATTTTTAATATATTATTTTCCGATCGTAAGTTGGCTAATTCATTACTTGCATTAATAAGTTGGGTCTCCTTATTAATCAGCTGTTGTCTTAACTCTAAAATTTCTTCGCTATTGTCATTAGAGTTAAGTGGTAAACTTGAATACGAAAGGTCTTCTTCTGATGCGTACAGTTGACTACTTGGTGACAAATTAATTTCAGAGCTTGATTTATTTAATCTCTTCCTTAGAGTAATATTATCCATCTTATATTTCTATACTGTGTACTATTAATCGGCTATTAACATTCGAACTCCGTCTCCATCTAGTGGTCTGTTGATTGACAAAAAATTCTTAATACGACACGTTTATTGGTACGTAAACCAATAAACGTGTCGTATTAAGAATTTTTTGTAAATAAAAACGCCGCTCGGCTGAGATTCGAACCGGGGACTTAAAGGTTCTGTTTGAAATCGCTGCATAAAAATCAATCTCCTTAACCAATGCTCCAGTTCGCTACTTAGCACTGTGACGAAATTAGGTGTGATATTTACATTTATTTGGAATGTTGTGTTTATTCCGTACTTGTCTGGGATTGTCAGGGTCCAAAGTCCAAATGGTGATTTGTATGAACGTAACGGTTTGATATTATGCGATTTTCAAAAGTATTCACTATTACACTAAGTATTTAATAGAAATGTTTATTTATTTTCGCTATTGATTTGGAATTTAATGTTACACAATGTTTATTGAGAGGAAAATGGCACTGATTTGGCTAATTTCTGTACTGCTGCGGTTCCAAATTGAAAGTCACAATATTATAATTGTTATTAGTTAAAAGTTTTGGATAACACGTACACAAGATTGTTAGTTTATATTTCAACTATTTAGTCACTTTTCACTTTAAATATTGCTCACTTTGAATTTTTAAAACTCGGAGACATAAGGAGTGGATGTTTACTTAAAAGCGCCCTCTAGCGGCCTGAACGCCCTCTAGCGGCCTCTAGTGGAGACATAAGTAACACCTCCGACAGTACTCAGTCGGAGCCGTACGGTTCCCTGGGCGCACACCTTGCCCAGCGGGAAGATCTTCCCTTTGTGGCGGTCCAGCAGACCACCTCGCTCCCGCTACAGACTTACAAAGACCTGACGATGATGATGATTCCATAATATTTTCATCGTGGTTTAATTTACATAGTAGCCATATACAACTCACCACAAGCATAGCGTAGTGCGGAGAGTACCCAGTCAGGCCGTGCACAGTTATTCGTTGGTACTTGATGTGTCCGGCTAAATCTAAGAATCTCTGCTTCGTTCGATGAGTGAGAGGATCGAAGGGCCATCCTCTCTCCCTCTGGGAGGACAAATTAAAGGCCGGCAACGCTCCTGTGACACCCCTGGTGTTGCAGTTGTCCATGGGCAGCGGTGATCACTTACCATCAGGCGACCCGCTTGCTCGTTTACCGTCCTATGTCATAAAAAAAGGAACTCACCACAAGCATAGCGTAGTGCGGAGAGTACCCAGTCAGGCCGTGCACAGTTGTTCGTTGGTACTTGCTGTGTCCGGCCAAATCTAAGAACGAGACCAACTTTGCACTTCGCTCCCCGATGCGTTCCGCTGTCATCAGTTCTGAACAACCGTAGTTGACCACGTTACCCTGCCGACAAAATGGGTGGTTAATGAACAACTCCTGAGGAGTAAGGAGACCGATAACCTAGTAGGCGTGGGCATTATATGCGGTTCCGCATGTTAAGCAACCCCGGGCGCTTTCCCCATTTGGATGGGTGACCGCAAGTGGCATAAAAATGAGTTCCTCCGTGCTTTGGAAGGCACGTTCAGCCGTTGGTCCCGGCTGTCATCATTTATGGCAGTCATTAAAATTTAATCAAAAATACTTCAGGTTATTTACTAAGGCTTATATGATTTACATTACTGGTGTCAGATTTTTCAAGCTGCCTTAAGGCATTTGACATAGCTTAACGACTGCCATCAACTATGACAGCCGGGACCAACGGCTTAACGTACCTTCCGAAGCACGTAGGAGCTCGAGATATTTTTATGCCACTTGCGGTCACCCATCCAAGTAGGGACTGCACCAGGGGTTGCTTAACATACGTAAGCGCTCATAGAGCTCACACCCACTGGACCATCGGGCTCCTACTATTGACTTATGTACATACATACATTACATATTATAACTTGAGGGTCTTTATCTCTTGCGGGGTAGTCAGAGCCCAGGTCTTGAAAAGGCTAAGGCCACGTTTAGCATAATGGTTGGCGTGTTGATGTAAAACTAAATCAAAATAATGTAACCAGAATAAATAATAAATTATGGGTTGCTAGCCGCATCGCTTATTGCAATGATTCCTTAGAATTCCGCCCATTCCCTCGATCGGCTTATACGATCTGCGTGGAAAAAGAAGCAGCAGGTACATTCTACGTTCCTTTTTTCTCCCAGACCAGCATGGAATTTTGTAAAATTAAAATATCTTATGTGGTACCGTGTGGCCCCATGTGGTTCCCGGCAGAGTAGAATAGGACCACTCCAAGTCATCCCGTGGATGTCGTAAAAGGCGGCTAAGGAAACACAAGCTAATCAAAGCTTATTAACATCAAAGAGACCCCTCCAACCCGTCTGGCCAGCGTGGAGAGTGTAGGCCAAATCCTCTGACTGCTCTGGCTAATATATGGCTCTGGTAGTGCAGAGAGGGTCGTGCTCCTGCAGTGGAGACCAGAAAGACCTGATGATGGTACCAACCTGAGCATCGAACCCCAGTATCTCGTGGCTTAGTGAGGAAGTCCTGCCGCTCTTCACCTCGTGGAGATGTCTGAACATGTTGAGACGGGCACTGCCCCGACCATTGTCCAATTCACCTGAAACAAATATATAGCTGTTACCGGCAGCTTCGTCCGCGTGATATATAGCCTATGTCCTTCTCAGTACCCTAACCGAGGAGCCCGAGGGCCTAGTGGGTGTAAGCATTATAACCGCTTCCGCAAGTTAAGCAACCTCGGGCGCAGTCCCCACTTGGATGGATGACCGCAAGTGGCATAAAAGTACCTCGAGCTCCTCCGTGCTTCGGAAGGCACGTAAAGCCGTTGATCCCGACTATCATCGTTGATGGCAGTCGTTAAGCTATGTCAGATGCCTTAGGGCAGCTTGAAAAATCTGACACCAGTGTTGGCCACTTACACACACGACAAACAACAAACAAGTATGTAAGCTCTCTCCACCTTGATCTGTCATTCACCATAGCCTTCGTCACTCCTTTCCTGATCATACTCTCCTTGACACAATCGATCTATCGTTTCTTAGGTCTCCCTCTAGTGTTGGCCACTTACACACACGAAAAAAAAAACAAGTACCCTAACCTATGTGTATGGAAAATTTCATGATGATCGGTTCAGTATATGTGCGTCAAAGCGTTACAAACAAATAAACAAACAAATTCACTTTCGCATTTATAATATTAGTTAGGATTAAAGGTACCCTGTATGTAGGTATGTATAGGTATGTATTGGTTGCCGTGTGGTTCCCGGCAGAGTAGAATAAGACCACTCCAAGTCTTCCCGTGGATGTCGTAGAAGGCGACTTAGGAAACACGAGCTGAACTAAGCTTATAAACATCAAAGAGACTCGTCTGGGCAGCGTGGAGAGTGTAGGCCAAATCATCCAACTGCTTTGGCTAATATATAGCCCTGCCCCCTTATTTACTAACTCGGATGACAGGTGTCGATGCCTATCAATCTAGAATTTACAGTTACAATGCGGGTTTTGCTTGCTAGAATTTTTTATTTGAAATACAAAAACCGCATTGTAACAGCAAATCCTAGATTGATAGGCATCGACACCTGTCATCCGAGTTAGTAAATAGGCCGGCAGGTAGTACAGAGAGGGTCGTGCTCCTGCAGTGGAGACTAACAAAGACCTGATGATGATGATTTTTACGTACCTTGCGTCAAAACTCCAATGATGGTAGACTTGCCAGCTTCGTTGGCCCCCATCACTGCCACCCTGAGCTCCACACTTTGCTGCGGGTCTGCCAACTATAACAAAACAGTTTTTACAAAAACATTTTTTTTTAAGTTTATATTTTACGTATTCTATATTTTCAACTTTGTAACAATTTTTTTTAAGCCATTATGAGCCCAAGTACAATTGGTTTTTGTTGTTTAATTAAGCCAAAACAAAAGAAAGGTATACACATCAGAAACATATCTACAGAAAAGTTTACTAACTGCGCCAATCTTCTACCGACTGTGCCAAAATACAAATTATCTTACGTTTCTAATATAAAATTCTGCCACGGCCTTTTGCGGCCCGACCCTCCTCACAGATATAATGTGCCAGGGTCACCATGAGAGCCCTAGCCATCCTCCTCAGCGAGTGCAGCGAAGCCCTCTTTGTCTTCATCATCATCAGGTCTTTTTTAGTCTCCATTGTAGGAGCATGACCCTCTCTGTGCTACTAGTAATTTATTAGCCAGAGCAGTCGGAGGATTTGACCTACACTCTCCACGCTGGCCAGACGGGTTGGAGAGGTCTCTTTGGGATTTAAAAGCTTTGTTTAGTTTGTGTTTCCTAAGTTGCCTTCCACGACATCCACGGGAAGATTTTCCCCTTTGACAATTGACAGACTTTGTCTTCAGTATGCATATAAGGAATAAATTTATAAACTAAAATTACCGACTGCGCCAGTCTCTTAATAACTGTGCAAAAAATGACATTCAACCTACCTTTCTTATATAAACTTCTGCCACTGCCCTCTGCGGCCCGACCCTCCTCACAGATATATGTGCCAGGGTCGCCATGAGAGCCCTAGCCATCCGCCTGAGCGAGTGCAGCGAAGCCCTAAGCGCTTTAGCACGCAATCCCCTTAGGGCTCCACAGTCGCGAACTCCCACTACGTACACGGCGCTACCGCCGCCCGAGCGTAGACGCCATTTTAACTGCAATCAATACACTATCTTAGAAAAAGAACTCATCTGAGGTAAACTTTTCAAAGTCAAAGTCAATCATTTTATTCATCGTAAGATATTTCAGGGCAGTTTTTGGAGGGAAGTCAAGGAGTTCAGTTGTCGTTTGCCTTATACAATTTTGCAAATTGATTTAAGTGGACTTTATAATATGAAATTGGTGTAGTTTGGTGTTATAAATGCTCGTGCTCGAGAACAATTTGTGAAATAGTTAAAGTAGACTGTTGAATGGACTCGTATAGATTTGTCGCCAAAATCTCCCACGAGGCTGCCAAAGAACATACGCCATCTTTGATGGCACATACCGTACAACACCGATACTTAGTATCTCATTATACTGGACATTGGCAGAATCACTGAAATCTCGGTGGAAGCCATAATTAAAAAGAAGAGAGAAAAGATATTTCAATATCATTTAGCGAACGTCAATTTTTTTCATAATTTCGATTAGTTTACAAAAATATATTATTGTTGACGTCAATAATTTACTTACGGCTAAGTTTACACCGCTCTATCATATTTCAGCTCTATAATATACTTGCTTGTTTGTTAACTGTATCTTTATTGTATGAATAATAGAGAACACAGAACAGATAATATAGTATACACGTATAAGTAAACATACAATGGCGGACTTATCCTATAAAGGGATCTCTTCCAGTCCAAATTATTAGTATTAAATAAATAAATAAATATATACGGACAAATCACACAGATTGAGCTAGCCCCAAAGTAAGTTCTTAAGTAAGACTTGTGTTATGGGATACTAACTCAACGATACTATATTTTATAACAAATACATATATAGATAAACATCCAAGACCCAGGACAATCTGAAAAAGATCATTTTTCATTTTGACCTGATCGGGGATCGAACCCGGGACCTTCCGTGTCACAGGCCGGCGTGTTGACCGCTGCGTCACGGAGCTAGTTACGTATTAAAATACGTACCTAACTAGATCGGATGAGGCCGACATGTTTCGGAGGTCTCCTAGGGCGAATGTGATTCGAGACGTGCACGGTTTACCTATCATAAACAAGAATATGTTTTGTACGAATTTTAAAACACCGAAATCGTTTCGTATTTTTTTTATTTTTTCGTTTGACCAAAAATACAATTGCTATATTGTTGAAATTCCGTTTTTAGATAGTTATTTTTTTTGAAAGCCATATGCTTTGTATTGCAACCTAACGTTAATCCGCAGATATTATTGCTTTCTGTTTTGTTTACCAATAACATTATTTCAATATTATCATCATCATCATCATCAGGTCTTTCCAGTCTCCACTGCAGGAGCACGACCCCCTCCGCATCACCAGAGCCATATACTAGCCTGATTAGTCAGAGGATTTGGCCTACACTCTCCACGCTGGCCAGACGGGTTGGAGAGGTATCTTTGATGTTAATAAGCTTTGTTTAGCTTGTGTTTCCTAAGTCGCCTTTTACGACATCCACGGGATGACTTGGAGTGGTCTTATTCTACTCTGCCGGGAACTACACGGCTTTCAATATTAATAAAAGACAAAATTAAAAACCGGCCAAGTGTGAGTCAAACTCACGCAATGAGGGTTCCGTACAATATGCTTCGTGAACACACACACAATGTGCAAAAATGTTTTATTCAATTGACTAGCGCTATCTAGTGGTGTTTTAGTGAACTATTTCCCTAGGTGAACTTATTATAGTGAGTTTACCACTTTATTTTCAACTGATAGAATTCTTATTATTTTTCCTGTAATCTTCAAGCAATAAACTATAATTTGTAATTTTTTAGAAATTTTAGGCCCAGTAGTTTCGGAGATCAGGGGGGGGGGGACAAAATGGTCAAATTTTGCCTTCTTTCGTAAATAAAATCAAAAGTATTGATTTTTCCCGAACAAAAAAAAATATTTTTGAGATCCTCATAACAAGCCCTTTCATTTGATATATAACACGGTAAGGTTTGCAAAACTTTTTTTTAACATTTTCTATTAGGACCCCCTAAACTGACCCTTATTTAAAAAAATATATATATTTACTTTGCACATCCGTGTTTGGGTCATAGGTTTACACCATCTTACCAAATTTCATTTAATTTGGTTCAGTAGATTCGGAGAAAATCGACTGTGACAGACGGACGGACGGACAGACAGACGCTCGATTGATCCTATAAGGGTTCCGTTTTTCCTTTTTTGTACGGAACCCTAAAAATGATAATATGGCTAGCCATAATGTTTTTGTTATCGTAGTCATCATCATTTCGAGTAGGTGACACGGTCAGTCGACCATGCACACCCTGGTGCCAGAGTTCTTCGAAACCGCCTCTCGGCCTCTGACGTGGTTCCTTTAACGACTACCAGATGGCAGCCGGGACCAACGGCTTAACGTGCCTTCCGAAGCACGGAATCATCTTTCTTATCAGACAATCAGGTGATTCATGCCTGCAATGTCCTGGAACTGGAAACAACTTAACAAAGTATGCTTCCCGTGGGATTCGAACCCGCGACCCCCGGGTCAACAAGGCAAACGCCTTAACCACTGGACCACGGAGACCATATTGTAGTAGGAATTTTTCAAACCTGTGTAACGAGATGCTGGAACCTCCTTTCGCACGGCGCCACTAACTGTAACTTGTACTCCACGTTGCCGAACCTTGGCTCCGGCGGTAGACGACCGTACACCTCATCCCCTGAGTCATCGGCCTCTGATGCACTGGATAAACAGATAGTGATTATTTTCCGTGTGGTTCCCGGCAGAGTTGAATAGGACCACTCCAAGTCTTCTCGTGGATGTCGTAGAAGAAACACAAGCGAAAAAAAGTTATAAACATCAAAGAGACCTATCCAGCGTGAGGACAGTAGACCAAATCCTGTGACTGCTCTGGCTAATATATGGCTCTGGTAGTACAGAGAGGGTCGTGCTCCTGCAGTGGAGTCTAAAAAAGACCAGCCCCCGCATTTACTAACTCAGTGTACAACGATTTAATTGTCACTTTAGCATCCATTACGGTTTTCATATCTTAAATAAAAATAGTCATTCATACCGAAGTCGTAATGAATATTGAAGTTACCATGAAATGATGTACACCGTAGCTGTCAAAAGTTAGCAAATAGGCCTGCTGGTGATGATGTATGTAGGAGGCTTACCTGTCATCATAACACTCTTCCATTTCATCGGAGCTATAGAAATCATTATCCAGGTCCTCCGCACAAAAATCTCCATTCAAATACATGTCATCCTTCAACCTAACCTTCTCCAATTTCTCTATAACATTGTACACTTCTTGACCGCTAAATTTATTATCGAACTCTTTCCTTTTGTACTTAAAGCCGTCAGTGAGATCGTTTACGTTCTTCCCGATGTTATCGTCGACTTTGTTAGTTGTTATTGCGGTGTGGTTGTTCAGGTTGTCGGGTCTGAGGTCGTCGTCCCAAGCGGAGAGGGGGGTGTCTTTGGCTGGGGAAACTTTGTTCTTTTTTCTGCGATTCTTGCGGCCGGAGTTGCGACGTTTTGGTTTCTTGTCATCTGTTTTATCTGCAATAAGGATAAGACGAATAAATAAAATTCATACATACATATTTTGACGAGCTCCGTGGCGCAGCGGTCAACACGCTGGCCTGCGACACGGATGGTCCCGGGTTCGATCCCCGGTCAGGTCAAGATGGAAAATGGTCTTTTTCAGATTGACCTGGGTCTTGGATGTTTATCTGGGGGACCTGGTGGCCCAAGATACAGGCTTCGGCCTAGTTTGGAGTCTCCAGTGCTCCCACAAGAAATATAGTTAGTATGTAAATAAACTTACAATATCTTAAAATTTAATAGATATGTAACTTGTGGAGTAAATAAAGATTTTGTATTGTATTGTATCTATATAAGTATCTATTATTAAATATAGCATCGTTGAGTTAGTATCCCATAACACAAGTCTCGAACTTACTTTGGGACTAGCTCAATCTGTGTGATTTGTCCGTATATATTTATTTATATTATCACGTCTTGCCTTTGCGGGGTAGACATAGTTTGAGGGGGTGGTCTTAAAACCCACATTTAGCGTATTACGAGGCGTTATGGTGGAAAGCCGTGTGGTTCCCGGCAGAGTAGAATAGGACCACTCCAAGTCTTCCCGTGGATGTCTTAGTTAGATGAAGAAACGCCGAAAGAAACTCTTATCAACAGTTTTGGTCGCCTACTCGCCTGAAGGGCTTGAGTTATATGATTACGAATATTTATTCCTTATTGTATTTTTCTTTCTTTTCTTTTTTCTTTCTTTTTTTCTGTTTTCATGTTACAATTTCAATCTACATAGATTTATTATTTTTAGAACATGTTTATGTTAACGATCGAGTGTGCAAAGATACTAAACAACATATGATACTTAAAGTAGTCTCAAAATTCAGTAATATACCGTCATTAACTATGTAACAGTACGTAACATACTGAACGTGTGTAGGCATATGACGTAGCGTATCTAATTTGTCATTTACAATGTGTTATAGAAGTTATGCGCCATAAATCGAACCACGCGGTATTTTCAATCACTATAGAGATTAAAATAAAAGTACGAAAAAATCATCACTCCCATACAAGTTGCCATTTTTTAGGGTTCCGTACACAAAAGGTAAAAACGGGACCCTATTCCTGAGAAGTTTGACACCAGGCTGTATCTCATAAAGAGTTATCACTCTTTATCAGGACAAATCCTCTGACTGCTCTGGCTAATGTATGGCTCTGGTAGTACAGAGAGGGTCGCGTGCTCCTGCAGTGGAGACTAAAAGGACCTGATGATGCAAACTGTCTGTCTGTCTGTCCGTCCGCGGTTTTACGCAGAAACTATTAGTACTAGAAAGCTGTAATTTGGTATGGGTATGTTTATTAATCATGGCAAGAAAGTGGTAGAAGAAAATCTTGAAAAAAATTTTTTTTTAAGGTAGCTCCCTTACACGTAAACTGGGGGAGTAATTTTATTTTCTCTATTTACCTATCGTGTAGGGTACCGTTAAATAGGTCTTTCAAAAGTATTAAGAGGTTGAGAACACCATTTTTCGATTTAGGGATCCGTTTCCGAAATATTGGTTTTAAAGTGCGAATTTTTGTTAGAGGTAAGTGTCCCCCCCCTCTATCTGCTAAACGGTTATATATAGATACGTGAAAAAAATTACAGCAGTAGTATATATACTGAAGTTAAAAGGAAAACTATCAGAGCTGAGTACTAAGTACAAACTAAAAAGTTATATGCAACCAACTTATAAACTGTAAAATTTCATACGATTTTCATTGTCAGATGTTTTTGTTCGCTAAACTGTAAGGTGCCAGTGTGAATAGTGTGAACTCAAAGTTGTCATTCGCAACTACGGAACCCTACACTGCGCGTGGCCCGACACGCACTTGGCCGGTTTTATAATTCAAGGCCGGCTACGCACGCACTCGTCACACCCCTGGTGTTGCAGCTATCCATGGGCAGTTGTGATGTTTTGTTTTTGTTTTTCGTATTGTAAGTGGCCAACACTGGTGTCAGATTTTTCAAGCTGCCTTAAGGCATCTGACATAGCTTAACGACTGCCATCAACGATGACAGCCGGGACCAACGGCTTAACGTGCCTTCCGAAGCACGGAGGAGCTCGAGATATTTTTATGCCACTTGCGGTCACCCATCCAAGTACGGACTGCACCAGAGGTTGCTTAACATACGTAAGCGCTCATAGAGCTCACACCCACTGGACCAACGGGCAGTAGTGATCATTTACCACCAGGTGACGCGCTTGCTCGTTTGCTGTCTCATATTAATTAAAAAAAAAACTGTTGTCGCCGGTGGTTGCCACACACTACTTCAGATGGCGATTGTCGCTGTGGCTAGTGGCCCGTGTCATCATCATCATCACCAAGTCTTTTTTAGTCTCCATGACCCTCTCTGTACTACCAGAGCCATATATTAGTCAGAGCTGTCAGAGGATTTGGCCTACACTCTCCACGGACGGATCTCTTTGATGTTTATAAGCTTTATTTAGCTTGTGTGCCCTAAGTCGCCTAATACGACATCCACGGGAAGACTTAGAGCGGTCCTATTCTATTCTGCCGGGAACCACACGGCACACAGCCCGTGTGCATCGGCCCTAACTGTAACCGCGCTCAGCAACAATCGGTTTACCACAGTAACAGTACTGCACGTGCGGCGCGAATTGACGAAGGTCAATCGCACGTCCAACTGCGTTATGGAATGGCAGAACAATATACGTAAACAATGCGTAGAATTATTTATTAAATAAAGAAAATAAGAAATGGAGAAAAAATTCCACGCGGGCAGGACTTGAACCTGCGTCTAGATCTCAGTACGATCTATGCGTTGCCAATTACGCCACCGCGCTTCAAGCCCCGGCGCCGAATTTCTCCGCCATATCCCATTCCTCTTACACGCATCTAGGCTTGCGTCACCCAACATTCTTTCTCCCACAACTTTTTCTCCATTTCTTATTTTCTTTATTTAATAAATAAGGTAAAATAGCATTGTGAATGCAAAATAAAATCCCATATAAAGTAATGCGTAGAATTATTTAAAAAAACCTTTACATTGTTTTTTTTCAGATTGACCTGGGTCTTGGATGTTTATCTATATAAGTAATCTATTATAAAATATAGTATCGTTGAATTAGTATCCCATTACACAAGTCTCGAACTTACTTTGGGGCTAGCTCAATCTGTGTGATTTATCCGTTTATATTTATTTATTTACGTCAGCGATATTGGACTTTTGGTTGATTGATGACGTAACCATGGACGTCACAGGAGACTAGTAGGCCTATTTGCTTACTTTGACAGCTATAATGTGAACGTTTTGATGGTCACTTCAACATCTATTACGGCTTTTAAAATAAAAATAGTCTATCATACAAAAGCCTATTCAATTCAATTCATTTATTCATAAAAACAACATTACATTGTATTCGAATATTAAGTCTAAATACTAAAAAAATAAAATAAGAACTACAATATTAAATGACAATTATATTATAACTAAAATATAAAAACTATTACGGCTTTTGTATGATGATATTTTTTTTAACCGACTTCAATAAAAGGAGGAGGTTCTCAATTCGTCGTAATGTTTTTTTTTATGTATGTTCCCCAATTTCTCGAAGACTCTTGGACCGATTTAAGAAATTCTTTTTTTGTTTGATAGGTAATACTTTACAGATGATCCCATTAAATTTTTTTCGAAGTGTGTAAAGCGCTATTTGAAAAAAAAAACAAAAAAAAACGTTTACAGGTATGTCGTTTGGATTACACTTATTTCTACTTTTTTTTCTTATGCTTATTAAAAAAAACTTGATAGGGTTGAAGTCGGTTATTGTTTTTTGTTAAAAATATCTTAAATTTTAGATAGGTTTATAAACCGTAATGTATGTTGGAAGTGATCATAAAAGTATATGTAGCTGTCAAAAGTTAGCAAATAGGCCTGCTGAGCACTGACGAAAATCTGCTTTTATGGAAATTAGGGCATGGAACACACGATTTGAGTTATCATTTTTTTTCGTATGTGTAAGTGGCCAACACTAGTGTCAGATTTTTCAAGCTGCCTAAAGGCATCTGACATAGCTAAACGACTGCCATCAATGATGACAGCCGGGACCAACGGCTTAACTTCCGAAGCACGGAGGAGCTCGAGCAATTTTTATGCGATCACGCATCCAAGTGGGGACTGCGCCCGGGGTTGCTTAACTTGCTTAAGCACTACTGGGCCATTGGGCCACGAAACATACCTGTGTTGACTTCTATGTAGCTCTCTATGTAGCTGCCGTCTTTGACCAGCAACTCGGTACTGAGGTCTGGTTCGCAGAGGAAGGAAGACTCTTCAGGCAAAGTCTCGTTTTTGCCCTGTGCTTTCCTGCCTCTTCTTCTCCCTGCAAACAATAAAAATTTTAATTGATTAATCATCATCATCGAATACTTGACGTAGCTACGAGGGCAGCAGGCTTGAAGTGGGATTGGGCAGGACACGTCACGCGAATGCCCGATGATCGCTGGGCTAAGATAACTACCGAATGGAGACCCAATGGCAAACGGGGACGCGGCCGACCCAGAACTAGGTGGTGTGACGAGCTTAAAAGCTACAACAATAATTGGTCAATTATAGCAACTGACAGACACAAATGGAAGCGAGAGAAAGAGGCCTTTGCCCAACATTGGGACATTCTTTAATGGCTCGTAATTATTATTATTAATCATCATCAGGTCTTATTTAGGAGCATGATCCTCTTTGTACTCCCAGAGCCATAAATAAGCCAGAACTGTCAGAGGATTTAGCCTACACTCTCCACGCTGGCCAGACGGGTTGGAGCGGTCTCTTTGATGTTTGTAAGCTTTGTTTAGATTGTGTTCCCTAAGTCGCCTTCTACGACATCACGACCACGGGAAGACTTGTAGTGGTTCTATTCTACTCTGCCGGAAATCAGACGGCAATTGATTAAAAAAAATGATTATAAGGGTTTGTAACTTAGAGTATCAATATATATACTCTAAGGTTTGTAAGTATTCACCACCGACCTCCTTGGGTCCCGGCAGTGTAGAATAGGACCACATTAATGATTGGGGTATTCCTTGTAACACAACCATTTTGAAACGTACCTTATGAAGCGCAACTAAATTATTCCTCAGAGCGCACCGGTTAGTTGCGCTCACGATAGCATTTAAAATATTAAAATTTTATTCCGCGAAGCGCACCTATGTTTAACTTTTGAATAGAGCTGGGAACTAACGGAAGCTATCGATAACAAGTATTGCACGTTCTTTTTTAGAACCTGGGTGCGGTTCGCGGAATAAAATTTTAATATTTAAAATTGCTATCGTGAGCGCAACTAAAAGGTGCGTTCCGAGAAGTTTTGCGTTTCAAAATGGTTGCACTACAAGGTATACCCCTAATGATTTCATTTTAAAGTAAATATACAACTAAATATTCTGTGAATATTTCAAGCTTCTACAATCCGAATCAAACTTAATGGCGGTTCGGAACATCGTGCGAGTCGATGTGCAGTACACAATATAGGTTCAGCGGGGTGCGCGCGGGGAGGCGGGGCGCGTACTGCACAGCTCGCAGCTAATATTCCAGCCGCCATAATGTTTAATTCGGACTGATGCCGTAATTAATATCGAACAAAAAACTGAGGATTTATTTTGTTGTATTTTTTTTTTTTTAAATGTCAGAGGACGGCAAACGAGCAAGCGGGTCACCTGATGGTAAGTGATCACCGCTGCCCATGGACTAATGTAACACCAGCGGTATGACAAGAGCGTTGCCGGCCTTTTGTTTTCCCTCCCCAGAGGGGAGGGGGGATGGGCCTCCGGCTCTCTCACTCACCGAACGAAGCATAGAAGCTGTAAAACTACTACTCAAACGTCGATTTTCTGTGAGAGTGTGGTACTTCCCCGGACGAGCCGGCCCATTCATGCTACCAGCTGAAGTGATTTTTGCCGGTAGCGTGGCTCTACCACAACTAAAAACTGTATAGGATCAATTAGGGGAGGCCTATGTCCAGCAGTGGACTTCTTGCGGCTGAAATGATGATGATGATGATGATCCCATATAACAAACGGTTTTTTTTGCCGTGAATCCTAATCCTAACTAATATTATAAATGCGAAAGTGAGTTTATTTGTTTGTTACGCTTTCACGCCGTATCTACTGAACCGATCATCCTGAAATTTTGCATACACATAGGTAAGGGGACTGAGAAGGACATAGGCTATAAATTACGCGGGCGAAGCCGCGGGTAAAAGCTAGTGTTTATTAAAAGCTCTTATTTTACTCTATTTCTAGTATTTGTTTTTGAAGTAGCAACAGAAATACATCAACGGTAAAAAAATGTACTGTCTAGCTCGGTTCATGAGGCCTGGTGACAGACGGACATTGAGGTCTCCTGAATAGGTTCCCTTTGGGCAAAGACAATATAATACTAACGTAATAGACTGCCCACCTCATACAAAATATATTGGACCAAATTAAGGTTGCGAAAAGCAGGCGAATGTATGGCGCAGGAGAGTTGCTTGCTACTCGATACTAGATGGCGGTAATCTGCGTTAGCTTACTAAATATACAGTGTCATTTTAAAATATTTTGCCTAAAATATTGTTTTGATTTTTAATAATATATATTTTGTGAATCATGTTTTTATATTCTCGTAATACGATAGATAGGTTTGTGTAGTTTCGAGTGGCGCCATCTATGCGAGTCTCTGAGAACAAATCGTACGATTAAGGCGTTGAGACCACATACTTTGGGTACGGAGCCCTAAAATTCAAAATTGTTTACCATACCTTTGGGAGCGTCGGTTTTTTTCTTCACTGAGTCTTGTTGCTGTTTCTGCCTTTTCTTGTTGTGTTTCTGGCTGGTCTGCCCGTCTGACGGGTCGAACAGGCTGAAGAACGAATCCATATCTGTAACAATATAAGAACATTATCGCATTACGACACCGGATCACCTTCATTCGAAAGCGAGAGAATCGCGACATATCCGCGCTCCTCTTATAATATTTTTATATACTAGCTATTACCCGCGTCATATATAGCCTGTGTCCTTCTCGGTACGCTAATCTATGTGTATGCAAAATTTCATAATGGTCGTTTCAGTAGGTAGGGCGTGAAAGTGTGACAAACAAACTCACTTTCACATTTATAATATTAGTTAGGATTAGGCTTCTATTCAGTGATTCTTCCATGCTGGTCTGGAAGAAAAGAAAAAACATAGAAACCAGCTGCTTCTCTACCTGCCGAGCCGATCGAGGGAATGAGCATCAGAAATTATATCAATAGGCGATGCGGCTAGCTACCCATCACTGTTTTGGTTCCGTTCTCACCTACAAGCCCGCCAACATGCTAAACGTGGCCTTAAGAGTCGCCTGGAAGCGCATATAAATAAATATATACGGACAAATCACACAGATTGAGCTAGCCCCAAAGTAAGTTCTAATGAAAGACTTGTGTTATGGGATACTAACTCAACGATACTATATTTTATAACAAATACATATATAGATAAACATCCAAGACCCAGGTCAATCTGAAAAAGATCGTTTTCCATCTTGACCTGACCGGGGATCGAACCCGGGACCATCCGTGTCGCAGGCAGGCGTGATGACCGCTGCGCCACGGAGCTCGTCAAAAGCAAAGCATGTCTCCATACAAACGGGAAAAGGGAATTGTGGCAATTATTGATAATTTTTGAGTAAAATTAAGCATTTAATCAATTAATTTCATTATAATCTACGTACGTTCCTATACAGTTTGGTTAAAATACCAATGGTTTAAGAATTACAAGCCTTTTCAAATTTGTATGGAAATCTTGAGAGGCGTATAATTCCCAAACATTTGATAATTTAACCAAACTGTATAGGAACGTACGTAGATTATAATGAGATTCATTGATTGGATGCTTAATTTTGCCCTAAAATTATCAAATATTGCCACAATTCCCTTTTTCCGTTTGTATGAAGACATGCGCGTCCAGGCGACTCTTAAGGTTTTACTTTTTTCTATGTCATAGGACGGCAAACGAGCAAGGGGGTAACCTGATGGTAAGTGATCACCGCTGCCCATGGACAACTGTAACACCAGGGGTGTGACAATAGCGTTGCCGGCCTTTTATTTTTCCCTCCCAGAGGGGAGAGGGGATGGGCCTCCGGCTCTCTCACTCACCGAACGAAGCATAGCAGCGATATAGCTACTACTCATACGTCGATTTTCTGTGAGAGTATGGTACTTCCCCGGACGAGCCGACCCATTCATGCTACTAGCGAAAGTGAATTTCGCCGGTAGCGTGGCTCAACCACAATAGACCTGGGCTCTGTCTACCCCGCAAGGGAGAAAGACGTGATAGTATGAATCATCATCATCATCAGGTCTTTGTAGTCTCCACTGCAGGAGCACGACCCTCTCTATACTACCAGAGCCATATACTAGCCTGAGTAGTCAGAGGATTTGGCCTACACTCTCCACGCTGGCCAGACGGGTTGGAGAGGTCTCTTTGATGTTAATAAGCTTTGGTTAGCTTGTGTTTCCTTAGTCGCCTTTTACGACATCCACGGGATGACTTGGAGTGGTCCTATTCTACTCTGCCGGGAACCACACGGCCACTAGTACATATATACGGCCAATAGTCACATAGTATGAATGTATGTATTCTATTCAGTAAGCGATAAGATCGACATATGCTCGCACACTGCCACTCGTCGCATCGCGGCGATAACATACAGGCACTGCCTAGTGTAGGAACTAGAGGTACATGATTTATTTTCATTCATTTTGCTCCCTCTATCAAATGTTTTGTGTTTTATAGATTTATGTGAACTATGTGTGGAGATAAATAAATATTATTATAAATAAATAAATAAACATCGCTGTGTGTGGCGTGGCTACATGCTAAGGAAATATGTGGAAATAGGTGGCATGTCGATAAGAATACTGCCGTGTGGTTCCCGGCAGAGTAGAATAGGACTCCAAGTCTCCCCGTGGATGTCGTAGAAGGCGACTTAGGAAACACAAGCGAAACAAAGCTTTTAAACCCGTCTGGCCAGCGTGGAGAGCTCCGTGGCGCAGCGGTCAACACGCCAGCCTGCGACACGGGGGTCCCGGGTTCGATCCCCGGTCAGGTCATGATGGAAAACGATCTTTTTCAGAGTGACCTGGGTCTTGGATGTTTATCTATAATAAGTATATATTGTTAGCTGAAGAATCCCGGATATGCAGTGGCAACCCCCACCCCTGCCTATATAAGGAGCTGCTTGCACCATTCTCGTCCACTTTTTCGTCGGTCGTCAGATAGTACACATCTAAGGGAAATCTCTGCTCGAATTATTGTCGGTTGCTATAATTTTCTATTATTTTGTAAATTTAATTAATTTGGGCTAGCAGGCCCTAATAAATATTTTTTTTAATTGTTTAGGATTTTCATTCCCAACATCAGAAGTGGGATTCGGCAGCCTTAATTGCCGCCGTCTAGCCATTTCCTGGTTTTGTGAATGCTTAATACTTATTTCCGCGTTATCTTATTAGTGCTATTCAGTTAAAAATGCCATCTGACGAAAGACGTAGCAAAACTACTAAACGAAGGGGGAAACGCCGTTCGCGGTCCCCCTCTCCATCTTCTAACGCTATGGAAGAGATTTTGAAGAGATTACAGGCTCTAGAGGAACGGTCTCGTATGGATAACGAGCCGCGGGCGCCGTCGGAAGCGAGCGCGGATGCCAGCCGTGCCGTGGTGCTGCCCGTCGACGCGCTGCGCGAGCGGGAGGCATCGGAGGCAGCTGCAGACATCGCAGAGACACCAGCTCCTGCGTCGCCGCTGCCTACAGGAAGCTGCCAGAGCGACCCGCCACGACCAGATAAGACCGACGTGGCCGAGTCCATCCTAGCTGCTATCAACTCTCTCCCGGTGAGATCAAACCATTATTTTGTCTCTGACTTTGACCCGAGTGTTCATGATGTCGACACGTGGTGTGATGAAGTGGATAAAGCTCGTATTTTGAATCGCTGGGACGATAGGGAATGCCTTGCTCGCGTAGGTCATTGCTTTAGAGGTGATTCTCGTGTTTGGCTTAGTCAGTGGACAAGTACCATCCGTACCTGGTCTAATTTCAAATCAGAATTAAAAGCTTTATGCCCACGTAACGTCGACGTTGCGAACATTCTTTATAATGTAATGCGTACAGAGTCTGACAAATTTTCCACATATGCTGAATACGCGCGTAGATCATTGTTAAAATTACGTATTGTCAAAGGTCTTAGCAGCGAACTGTTGGTAGCGATTATCATACGCGGTATAACGGATTTGCATGTTCGCGCCACTGCTAAGAACGCTAATTTAACACCGGAAAACATAGTGGAGTTTTTGTCAAACTTTGTAAAACCTAGTGCGTCTAGAAATAATCCTATTAAGAAGTCTCACTCTCAGAACTCTAATGCCACTTATCGTAATTCGTCTAGTAACTCGTTAAAGCGTAAATTTTTTGATCCTAAAACTATGAAATGCTTTTCGTGTAATCAGTTTGGCCATAAAAGTAACGACTGCCCGAAGAGAACAAAGCCTTGCCCTACCGATAATGATAATAATAACGCGCGTCAAGTTCAACGCTGTTCGTTTTGTAAGAAACTCGGACACAGTGAAAGTGTGTGTTTTGCTAAAGAACGTTCGGAAACTAGGAATAAGAGCGGAGTAAATTTTTGTCGTGAAAATGAGGGTACTTTTAAAAATCCTGATGTCATAACGGCTGTCATATCGGGCGTTCCGGTTGACGTACTAATTGACAGTGGATCGAGCGTCTCGCTACTGTCTGCGGACTTGATTAAGTATTTTCCGTGTCATTTAAAACCGACTTACCAATTATTACGAGGTTTAGGAGGTATTGACGTCGAATCAAAATCGTGTGTTACGTTGCCTATTGAGTTGAATGAGATTACATTGGAGGTAGATTTTTATGTTGTAAATAATGATCATTTAAATGTTCCCGTTATAATTGGTACCGATGTTTTAAATAGACAGGGTGTCGCTTATGTTCGGACGAATGATTTTCAGCGTATTGTTCATAGTGATTCGTTAAAGTGTAGTGTTATGCAAGTAGAATCCGTTTCGCCGTTTGATAACTTAAACACGCCGGTGACGGGGCACTATAAAGAACAATTGTTAAAAGTGCTTTCAAAGTATTCCAGCTATTTTTTGAGTGGTACTGCTACCACTACAGTAAAGGATAGTGAAGTAGAAATTAAATTAACGAGTGACATTCCTATTTATTACCGGCCGTATAAGTTATCTTATGACGAGAAACTGCGAGTTCGTGCCATTTGTAAAGATTTACTAAGCAAGGGTATAATCCGCGAGTCAAATTCGGAATATGCCAGTCCGATTTTATTAGTAAAAAAGAAAGATGGTTCGGATAGGATGGTAGTTGACTATAGGGCATTGAATCAAATCACAGTTAAAGTTAGACATCCTTTACCACTGATAAATGATCATGTGGATATGCTAGGTAAGGCTAAATGCTTTACAGGACTTGATATGGTTTCTGGATTTTTGCAACTGAAGGTCAAAGAAGACTCTATTCATAAGACTGCCTTTGTAACTACCGAGGCTCATTACGAATACTGTAAGATGCCTTATGGCTTAGCCAATGCGCCAGTTATCTATCAGAAAACGATAACCAAGACCCTAAAATCATTTATTGAGGCTGGTAAAGTATTGGTTTACATAGATGATGTACTTTTGCTTAGTGATACAATAGAAGAAAATCTTATTTTACTTGATTCAGTATTGAAAACTTTAACGGAAGCTGGTTTTTCAATCAATTTAAAGAAGTGCACTTTTCTCACTAGCGAGGTGGAGTACTTAGGTAGAGTAATTAGCCAGGGTCAGGTACGACCGAGCGAATATAAAGTCTCCGCGTTAGTTAAATCTCCCGTACCGAGTACTGTAAAGCAAGTACGTCAATTCTTGGGTTTGGCCGGGTATTTTAGGCGATATATCCCGGATTACGCAACCAAGACCGCTTGCATTGCTGCACTAACGAAAAAGAAGGTGACCTTTCACTGGGGAGATGAGCAGGAGAAGGCTCGTCAAGAGATCATAGCCCGATTGACTGACGAGCCTGTCCTTGCAATATTTGACCCTGAATTGCCGACAGAATTGCACACGGATGCAAGCAGTATTGGTTACGGCGGTATATTGATGCAAGTGCACAAAGACGGACGTAAACGTGTAGTTGCGTATTTCAGTAAGTTAACCGTGGGCGCGGAATCAAAATACCACAGCTATGAGTTGGAGACCCTAGCTGTAGTCAAGTCACTTCAACATTTCCGTCAGTATTTAATTGGTATACATTTCAAAGTGATTACTGATTGTAACGCATTGAAAATGACACAGCGGAAAAAGGATCTCCAACCCAGAGTTGCACGTTGGTGGATCTATATGCAGGATTTTAATTTTACTTTAGAATACCGAAAGGGAGTTTTAATGTCACATGTTGATTATTTAAGTAGGAATCCGGTTAATTTAGTTAGTGCTGTTCATAAACCACAAAATTGGGCACTGGTAGCTCAGTCAGGTGACGAGGAAACATTAACGCTACTCGAAAAGCTAAACGATGGTACCTTAGATAACACGCGATACGTTAAACGTAACGATCTTTTATATTACAAGTATGAGAAGGTAGGCGAGCAAGTGCGGTACTTATGTTATGTCCCGAAAGCGTTTCGATTAAGTTTATTAAGAGTTTTCCACGATGAACACGAACACGTCGGAATAGACATAGTTTTGTCTTGTCTTTGATTTGATTCTCAAATATTTTTGGTTCCCGGGTATGAGAAACTTCGTCAGTAAATACGTCCAGCATTGTGTCGTATGCATTTCACACAAACGTGTACCTCGTGAGCCCTTGCAACCAATATCCTCATGGCAAAAGACTCCTTTACCCTTTGACACGGTACATGCCGACGTCCTCGGTCCTTTAAGAGAATGCAGTGGATATAAGTATGTGCTTATTATTGTTGATGCATACACAAAGTACTGTTTGCTGTACGGGCTGTACAGGCAGGACTGCGATGAGTTAAAGCGTGTCATGACACAAACCATTTCTTTGTTTGGCACTTTTAAGCGCTTGGTATGCGACAGGAGTCGTATGTTTGATAACCACGAGTTTATTAACTGGCTTACTGACTTTGGAGTTGAGTTGCATTTTATAACCCCTGAGATGCATCAAGAAAACGGACAATGTGAGCGATATTGTCGTACGGTCCTAAATATGATTAGGATTGAGGTTAATCACAAGGAAAATGACTGGTCAAAAGTTTTGTGGAAATTGCAGTTGGTCTTGAATATAACCAAACAAAAGACAACTCAATGTTCACCTTTAAATCTCTTAATTAAGAGTGATTGCACTACTCCCGTTATCAACGCTTTAATAAGAGATCTCACCTGTGAAGGTTCGAATCCTAACAGAGAGGCCTTACGTGAGTTACGTCGACAATCTGTCGATGAACGCCTAAATGAAAATAAGAACAGGCAGGACACGTATGTGAATAAAAACCGTAACCCTCCGAAAAAGTTTAATTTACATGATTTAGTTTATGTAATCAAGAGTTCACAGAGTACAGGAAAACTCGATAGTGGCATGAGAGGTCCTTATAAAATCATTAAAATTCTCCCAAACGATCGATATGAGCTTAAGTTACTAGCCGGCTCATATGGCAAAACAACTCAAGCAGCAGCTGGGTACATGGTGCTATGGCGTGGCGAGTGGACGCCAGAGACATGCAGCGGATTTTTTGAAAGTTAGTACTGCTTGAGGCAGGCTTGTTTATTTTAATAGTGCATGTATTCAGTTGTTGCCGTGATAGATAGTTATGTAGTAACAGTCACGTTCATATCGGAAAAGACCCTTGTAAGACCTCGTGTCCGCACTTGGCATAGAGTTGCCCGACTATGATTTTTGTGTGAATATGAGTATGACGCAAACAGACCCATGTAAAGCCTGGTGCACGTGGTTTTGGGTGGCGTAAAGGATACAGCGCCGTGTGAGAAAGGTGCTGTGTGAAGGTATCGGGGTGAGCCGGTGGGGCCCATGCTGACAACAGACCTGTATAAATCCTTCACTGTTTTGGTAGGTTTCTGGGGTGACCTACTAGAGACCGAAGTAAGACCTGTTGTGCGCACATATTTTGAGAAAGGCATTTGGTTGCGTAGGAACAGACCTGTGTAAATCCTACATGCGTGATGGCCATACGGGCCGCACGTGGAGCCGCTGATATGAGTTTAGTGGCTGGCTGTGATTATTACTACATGACTGTCGTTATATTTGCCAAGTAGATACCAGTAAATTCCATCTTATGCTTCAACATTATGTTTTTGGGTTTTAACATGTTGCATATGTGCCTTCCAGGTTGCGAGGATGACGAGCATTCCACGGAGCCACTGGAGGCTGAGGCGGGGTCTTGTTCGAGGACCTAAGCGGCAGCGGGGACTCTGCCGTGTCAGGAGAGGCCGTGTTAGCTGAAGAATCCCGGATATGCAGTGGCAACCCCCACCCCTGCCTATATAAGGAGCTGCTTGCACCATTCTCGTCCACTTTTTCGTCGGTCGTCAGATAGTACACATCTAAGGGAAATCTCTGCTCGAATTATTGTCGGTTGCTATAATTTTCTATTATTTTGTAAATTTAATTAATTTGGGCTAGCAGGCCCTAATAAATATTTTTTTTAATTGTTTAGGATTTTCATTCCCAACAATATTATAAAATATAGTATCGTTGAGTTAGTATCCTGCAACACAAGTTCACAACTTACTGTGGGGCTAGCTCAATTTGTGTGATATGTCCCTATACAAAAAAAAAAAAAAAAGTCAAATCTTCTGTTTGCTCTGGCTAATATTTGGCTCTGGTAGTACAGAAAGGGTCGTGCTGTTAGTGGATACTAAAAAAGACTGATGATGATGTCGTGTTTAACGGTGTTGGTAAACAAATATGTAAGATGTGTAAGGATTTATTTTAATGTAAGTACCTAACCTATACAATGTTACGATCGCGCCGTCCAGATGGCCAAATTCTGCTCTAATTAATAGGATAGCCGAGTTTTTGGTGGAAGTCAAGGGGTTCAGTTGTCGTTTGCCTTATACAATTTTGCAAATTGATTTAAGTGGACTTTATAATATGAAATTGGTGTAGTTTGGTGTTATAAATGCTCGTGCTCGAGAACAATTTGTGAAATAGTAAAAGTAGACTGTTAAATGGACTCGTATAGATTTGTCGCCAAAATCTCCCACGAGGCTGCCAAAGAACATACGCCATCTTTGATGCCACATACCGTACAACACCGATACTTAGTATCTCATTATACTGGACATTGGCAGAATCACTGAAATCTCGGTGGAAGCCATAATTAAAAAAGAAAGAAAGAAAAGGATAGCCTTTTTGACTCGAAAATAAGAAGAAATGTTACATTGGTAATTAGAAATAAAATTGGCCAAGGGTGAGTCGGGCTCGCCCAGCATGAACGGTTCCGTAGAAGCAAGGTTAGATTATTATTCCTAAGTCCCCTTCTACGATGAGACATCTATTCCTGTCCTATTATTATATCTATGGTATATTATCTACGAGTATAATATAAAAGTGAATCGCTGAATGTGTTGCTAAGCGCAAATCTAGAAGAGCAGCTGTACCGATTTCGCTAATTTTTTTTTCAGAATATTCCTTGTTGTACGAGGATGGCAAAAACAGATATAACTGGAAGCGGGAGAAAAAGGACCTTTGCCCAACAATGGGACATTCTTGAATAATATTAATAATAATAAATATATAGGGACATATCACACAAATTGAGTTAGCCCCACAGTAAGTTGTGAACTTGCGTCGAAGGATACTAACTCAACGATACTATATTTTATAACATATACTTATATAGATAAACATCCAAGACCCAGGTCAATATGAAAAAAAACCGGCCAAGTGCCGGCAAATTTTTTTCAAGATTTTATTCTACGACTTTTTTGCCATGATTAATATACACACTCATACCAAATTACAGCTTTCTAGTACTTATAGTCTCTGAGTAAAACCGCGGACGGACAGACAGACAGACAGACAGACAGACATGGCGAAACTATAAGGGTTCCTAGTTTACTACGGAACCCTAAAAAGATCATTTCCCATCATGACCTGACCGGGGATCGAACCCGGGATCCCCGTGTCGCAGGCTGGCGAAGTACCACTGAGCCACGGAGCTCGTCAACGTCGTTAATGGCTCGTAATAATAATAATAACGAGGATGGTTCTTACACAGAGAAAAAATTCTTTCTTCTTTCTTCTTTGTAATTATGGCTTCCACCGAGATTTCAGTGATTCTGCCAATGTCCAGTATAATGAGATACTAAGTATCGGTGTTGTACGGTATGTGGCATCAAAGATGGCGTATGTTCTTTGGCAGCCTCGTGGGAGATTTTGGCGAGAAATCTATACGAGTCCATTTAACAGTCTACTTTAACTATTTCACAAATTGTTCTCGAGCACGAGCATTTATAACACCAAACTACACCAATTTCATATTATTAAGTCCACTTAAATCAATTTGCAAAATTGTATAAGGCAAACGACATCTAAACCCCTTGACTACCCACCAAAAACTCCCGAAAAAATTAAGGGGGAACAGTAGGCACAGTAGCGACGCCAATCATTTTATTCCTAATACTTTACAAATAGAAAGGAATTCAAGAATATAAACAATACAAGCCTTAGTAAATAACCTGAAGTATTTTTTGAATCATGTTTATTACTATCGGAATCAGTGAGAATTATGAGAATCTGATTTCCGCCAAAAACGGCCGTTTTTGGCGGTTATCACTTTTTCTCTCAATGACTGATTCTCATAATATCAAAACATGATTCCAAACATACTTCAGGTTATTTACTAAGACTTGTATTGTTTATATTCTTGAATTCCTTTCTATTTGTAAAGTATTAGGAATAAAATGATTGGCGTCGCTACTGTGCCTACTGTTCCCCCTTAAGGTGAACTGTTAGTTGTCAATACAATAATGTCATTCATAGGGTACTCATACTAAATGTGAACGACCCACAGCGATAACATTAATCTCGAGATATAATTTTAGACATCAAACGGTTGGCACCGACGCAACCTGTTTACATAAACTATACTGCACTAGTCATCATCATCATCATCAGGTCTTTCTAGTCTCCACTGCAGGAGCTCGACCCTCTCTGTACTACCAGAGCCTTATACTAGCCTGAGTAATCAGAGGATGCCGTGTGGTTCCCGGCAGAGTAGAATAGGACTACTCCAAGTCATCCCGTGGATGTCGTAAAAGGCGACTAAGGAAACACAAGCTAAAGCTTCTTAACATCAAAGGGACCTCTCCAACCCGTCTGGCCAGCGTGGAGAGTGTAGGCCAAATCCCCATCCTCCACTGCACTAGTATTGCGTACATACTTTGCTCGGAATTTAAAGTAGATTAAAAGGATTTTTAAAGTTTTCAAAATAGTAGTAATTAGACCGTCGTCCCAACGCGATTGTCTAATGTATAAGATAGTGTTTGGAGAGTATTATACATGGAAAGGCACTTCATTAGTGAACATAAATAATTTAATATCCAATTTATTACATCCGGATTGGAAGCGTATTAGACGTTATGGCAATTTGAAAATTAATTTTTTTTTTTTTTTATTGGCACGATCGGCAGTATTGTTCAGAGTAGTTTAGACCAATTTCTGTCACGGTTTCAGGAAGCATTGGCCCAAAATTGGTCGTGGATGGCTGCGATATGTCCAAAATTGATGTATATGATAGAGTGATGTGACTATATTCAGAATTTTGGATACCTATCACACATTCATTAAAACTCTTTCCCGTAACCAGCCAAGACCTAACGGACAAATGCTTCAAGTGGTCTAAAGTACTCATAACATTAGCGTTAGTACTATTATTAATTCTGTGACATTAGTGTCGATCGTGCTTATAAAGAATTTTAGCCTAAACCATTATTGATATAATTTATTGAAATTTTCAAAATGCCATAACTTCTATATGCTTCCTATCTGGATGCTGGATGTATACCTATTAAAAAAAATTGCATGCTGCTGTCAGATCGTCATCATCTTCTTCTGCCACGCCTTTTCCCTATTTGGGGTCGGCTCTGTATGTCAACTCTCTCCAAAGCTTTCTGTTCCACATCATATCGGCACTGGCTCCCCGTTCCTTCATATCATTCCTCACACATTCCCTCCATGACTTTCTCAGCATTTCCTTTCCTCTATGTCCCGACACATTTAAGTGGAACATTCTCTTAGCCTTAGGTGATCGGCATCTCATCAGATCGTCATCATCATCAGGTCTTTTTTAATCTCCACTGCAGGAGCACGAACCTCTCTATACTTCTTCCTCACCTTATCCTACTTTATGTGGGGTCGGGACAACAAGTAAGCTGGTACTTTCCATGCTGTACAAGTTTTGGCTAATTTTATGACTGGCCGCCTGCCTAACGTCAACCCTCCTCGGGAATGCTATTGTTTTTGTTGCGGTTTTATGACCGGCCGCCGCCCGACGTCAACCCTCCTTGGGAATGTTTACGTTGCACGGGATGTAAGTGCGTGTCCCTTTAGTCGCCTCTTACGACATCCATGGGTCGGGATGGAGTGGTTCTATATTCTAGGCCGGAAACCACACGAACCTCTCTATACTATCAGAGCCATATTAAGCCAGAGCAGTCAGAATATTCGGCCTACACTATCCACGGTGGCCAAACGTGTTGGAGGGGTCTCTTTGATGTTTATAAGCTTTGTTTAGCTTGTGTTTCCTAAGTCGCCTTCTACGATATCCACGGGAAGACTTAGAGTAGTCCTATTCTACTCTCCCGAGAACCATACGGCGCTGACAGTTTATCAATCTGCCTAAAGACATATCTATTTTAGTTTAACGATTGCAGTCTAATTACGATAGCTGGGTTCAACGGCTTAAGATGTCTTTCCATGGAGCACTGAGATATTTCTATGCCACTTTGGGTCACCCAGTCAAATGAGAATCACACCTGTGGTTGCTTAACGTGCGTAAGCTAATTCGGCAAGTTCCTCAACAAAATGTTTTCGCGATTGTTACACATTTAAAAAAAAGCTCCTCAACCTACATAGGTACATACATACTATCACATCTTTTTCCGTTGCGAGGTAGACAGAGCTCCAGGTCATAAAACCTAAAGGCGATGTTTAGCGTTTTACTGGGCGTTATGGTGAAAAAGGAATCAAAATTGTGATGGGTTGCTAACCTCATCGCCTATTGACGAGACTCCTTAGCCCAATCCTTTGACCGGATTTTACCGTGTGCTCGGGAAGTAAAGCAGCTGATAAATTCTGTTTACCTTTTCTCTCAGACCAGCGTGGAAGAATCCTCAACAATCTATTAAAAACCCTGAATTCAAATATAGATTCTGAATGAAATCCAGCGCATTCCGAAATGATTCCGAAATACATTTTTCACGTTTGTTTACGTGCGGTAATTTGGCGCCAAAACCCGTTGGCAGCCATTTTGATATAAGAAGTATTGGCGCGATATCCTAACTTGCACGAAATTACGCGTCTTTTAGTTTTATTTAGTTTGTTTGCCAAATATTATAGTTAAGGGCATTTTGGGGTTGAAGGAATGATTTTTAAGACGATTTTGGGGTCAGAGGAAGGAAACTGAATAATCAATTAGATACAGTCCGAGTCAAACTTTGGCGGCTCGGATATTATCTGCGAGCTGCGCAGAACGTGCTCCGACCCTCCCCGCGCTCCCCGCTAAACCTAATATTGTGTACTGCGCATCGACTCGCGCGATGTTCCGAACAGCCGTTTGATTCGGACTGTAAAATAATCATAGCATGTCCATTATTAACATGTAATGTAAGCATTCGAAGTTTCCACTCCTCCTACTATACATGTTGGTCTATAAACAGCAAACCTGACAGACTCACTGACTTATACATATATCAAAAAGAAACTGACGAGCTCCGTGGCGCAGCGGTCAACACGCCTGCCTGTGACACGGATGGTCCCGGGTTCGATTCCCGGTCAGGTCAAGATGGAAAATGATCTTCTTCAGTTCGACCTGGGTCTTGGATGTTTATCTATATAAGTATCTTTTATAAAATATAGTATCGTTGAGTTAGTATCCCATAACACAAGTCTCGAACTTACTTTGGGGCTAGCTCAATCTGTGTGATTTGTCCGTATATATTTATTTTAAACTTGAAATTTGTACCCTTTCATGATGAATGTGAGCACTGATAAAATATTTTTTCAAATTCAACCCCTAAGAGGGTGAAATAGCGGGGTTAAGTTTTACGCGGACGAAGTCGCGGTAATATTGCTAGTCAAGTATATAACTTAATTTAATGATTATGAGTATCTTGTAATTTTGTTAGTGGGTAGATATTTGTTGTTCATAAACATCGTCTGCATATTTCATACAAATCCATGTAGATTTGTATGAAATATGAGGAAATATGCATATAGACCTTGTACTATGAACCAATTGAGTGCCCTGGCATAGAGTCAAAATCTCCATACAAAGGAAAGAAATTAATTCTGGCAATCATTTTGATATTCAAATAATTTGTTTAATATCTTCTTCTTCTTCCTTTACCTTATCCCACTTTTTTTATGTGGGGTCGGCACAGTATGTCAGCTCTCTCCACCTTGATCTATCATCTACCATAGCTTTTGTTTAATATCATAAAATCAATTTATCGCATCTTAAGATACATTAACCAAGCCATAAAGGAAAAACTTGGGTACAGTCCTGTTAAGCTTGGTTAAAAATCATTGGTTTGAAAGTTATCGCAACATAATTCTGGCGACGAGGCTTACAGCACACTCTGCAGTTCTAAGCTTGGTTGGCTTGGGTAGAATTTCAAAAAGCAACCCAATAAGAAACAACTTCTGTTCACACAATATGAACTAAAATAAGCAGTTTAAGAGTGTTTTGTTGTTTGTATTTCGTATGTGTAAGTGGCCAACACTGGTGTCAGATTTTTCAAGCTGCTTTAAGGCATCTGACATAGCTTAACGACTGACATCAATGATGACAGCCGGGACCAACGGCTTAACGTGCTTTCCGAAGCACGGAGGAGCTCGAAATATTTTTATGCCACTCGCAGTCACCCATCCAAGTAGGGACTGCACCAGGGGTTGCTTAACATATGTAAGCGCTCATAGAGCTCACACCCACTAGACCATCGGGCTCCTCACGGGCACAGTTTAAGAGTGGAAAATAGCCTATGGAAGCAGGAAGTGCATGTTTCATCAGATTATTCAAACTGCCCCAAATGTTTTGCGTGTGACCCAATCAGGCCTATGTAGTTTATGACATAAGGAGGAGGACTTATTACATGTCTTGCTGGAATGTGGTCAGTATACTGCCCTACGAGACAGGTTCTTAGCTGGACTACCTATGGAGAATGGATTGCTGAATGCAGTCTTGAACAATCCATTTTCACATTCAGCAATCTCAGTATACGAGCCGAGCTCCGTGGCGCAGCGGTCAACACGCCTGCCTGCGACACGGAGGTCCCGGGTTCGATCCCCGGTCAGGTCAAGATGGAAAATGATCTTTTTCAGATTGACCTGGGTCTTGGATGTTTATCTATATATGTATTTGTTATAAAATATAGTATCGTTGAGTTAGTATCCCATAATACAAGTCTTACTAAGAACTTACTTTGGGGCTAGCTCAATCTGTGTGATTTGTCCGTATATATTTATTTATTTATTTATTTATACCTCATATGGAGGTATTTAATGTCGCTAAGATAAATTTTATACTAGAGGTCCCCCATGAGGCTGGCATAATCACATCAAGTGTACTAAAGCCTCAAAAAAATACCTATATTAAGAAAAAAAACTGTTTATCTTTGATCTCTATAAAAATAGCAAACTTTGGAGGCAAAGTATCAAATAAACACTGAAATGTCAGGGTTGTAAAACTAGTTAATGTCATTTATTTTTAATTGTAACCAAGGTGCATTGAAGGAAATCCATCGTAAAAATCTGGTTGATACAACTTTATTGACTCATCATTAACTTCCATCATTTTGTTAATTTCCTTTAAATTTTTGTTCAAAAGCAGTACAGCATATGTAGTACATAATTTAACACACAAGAAAGATGCAATACTGATAATAACATTAGAAAAGATACCTACATGGAATTGTATATTTTGTTTCCAAGCAATAGTGCCCTTTATTGTGTAAGTTTGTAAATTATTGCAACAATTTAGCAATAATTCAAACTATGACATCATGTTTGTGACATAAAATTTATGATTTCAAAACAAAATTTTAGTAACACATAATATGGATTTTGATAAATTTGAATGATTTTAGTACAATTTAACTGCACTTAATCTAGAAACTTTATTTATCTCACTAATAAAACTGATTAAAGATAAAAACTTTGAAAGGCATACAGTGCATGAACAATGTTAGTTAGAATGAGTTAGGAAAACCATATAAGGCAATTAAAAAGCGATACAATTGCAATTACGGCACGGATCTAGTACGAAGATAAGTAAAAGTTTTGTAATATACCAAGGTTGTTATGAAATACACATTAGAAAGGTAAATTCGCGCGCGCGGTAAAACAGATTCCAGTAAGATTCTCATACGTATTTGAATTAAATTAAATTGAACACCAACAACAAAATGATTTAAAAAGGGAACATTTTTTAATTCTAAAAAAAGACCAAGGATACTCACGAACAGCTGCTTCGAAGGTTCAAGGTCGCTGGGGAAACTGGCGTGCTGTTGCCAACACGGCTGCTACAGCATTTGTGAGTCAACAAAACCGTACACAAACAAGGGAACAATGCCAAATTTTAATGACGTAAAAGATAAAGAAGCAACAACTGTTTAAACACAAAACCAGATAGCGAAGATCGGATCGGAACGAACCATTACACTCAAAATACGATTATTAAATGCTGTTACACTTTTGTTTTACGGAAAATAAGTTTCACCAATTAGAAGGTTTAAATAGACATGCTAGTTTTGGAGAGGAATAATCAAATTCTAATGAAAATAATGAAATCAAAAGAATTTCTTTTCGTACGGAATCATTCGGTAAAACTTTGACATTGACATTTATATTTTGTTGTGTGGCCATCCTTTCATCTTTTTGAATGTTGCATTATAAAAAAAATACCGGAAGCTATTATTTTTTATTTTTGCCGCCTGTACACCATCATTAATACCCAACCTCGTCGTTGTAGTCGAGCAAGGCACAAAAGGCAAATAGAACAACACTAGAATAAAAAAAAGTAAGTTTGACGGTTTGACGTTGACAATAGTTGACATTTGATTTGTTTACAAAATTTTGGCGGGTGTACCGTGTACCTACGGTTATTTACTGCAGATTTTATCGGATTTTTGTTATTTTATACGAAATTATGTCGATACAAGTGGAAAATAATTTAAAAGATAGCGTAAACAAGGAGATATTCGAGCAGCGAGCACACTACTTGCCCTGCAAAGTCGATGAGGATGGTCCAGCGAACGTGCAAAAATATTTTGAACCATACGTCCAAGACAATGGAAACGGAGGTATTTTGCGTGATCAACTTATAAGTTTGAATGCAATTCATCGAATATGGCTAATATATGTACCAAAGAAGGTATCAGTACAGTTTACTCCGCAAATTACGTGCTGTAAGCACGGTCCCATTTGTGTTTCTTATCCTAGTGTGTCTAACATCGCAAACTTTCAAGCATGCTCCATTCGCAGATCCTACATCATGGTTCAAGCATCCTACACCTGCCATCTGTCAGCGGTCATCTGTAAATAGCCAACTTTAACAATGCCAAGCAGCAAAATATGTAGAATCTCACCAATTAAACAAAACCCTTATTCTTTCGGATTCGAAGAGTAGCCTCCAAGACCTAGTTAAACTCCCACTCCATGCAAAAGACAACTTTTCCATAACCTTATGTACTCGGGACACGTTGTATAAATGTCATATGGCTGGGATTGAGGTGGCTTTGGCATGGATTCCCGGTCATACTGGTATATGTGGTAACGAAACTGCAGACGCATTTGCTAAAGACGCTATACATCAAGGCTCAGAAAAATATTTCTTTTGCCTCCCACGAGATCTCAAATTAACAGCCCCCAGACGTTTAGCAAAAGAGTGGAATTCACTCTGGGTATTGAATGGTATGCGCGCAGCAAAATATTACTCAAAAATCCAACCAGATATTCCTCCAAAACCCTGGTTCTATAAATATCGGAATCTACACAAACATCCTACGTCAGTAATTACTAGGCTACGTTTAGGACATGTATGCTCTCCGGTATTCTTAGCAAAGATCAGGATAAGAGATAGCTCACTGTGCGAGTGTGGCTTGGACGAGGGTACCTTGGAACACATTTTTTTCGAATGCCCCAAGTTGTCCGTGTCTCTGTACGACTCACTTCCTCGTAATGTTCCACGACCAGTTAATATTTCCTTTCTATTAACTTTAGTCTTCTCTTCGTTTGTTAACATCTTGGCAAAATTTATTAAAAATAACAATATTTATTTATAATTATATGTTACCATATAGGTATATATTTGTACCGGCCAATTCCCTTTTTTTCCTGTATTATCTGTTTCCTTATTCCTTCTTGTTTGGTCTCACCTCGTCTTACTGATCAATCGCACATATTTTGTAGATAAATAGACTACTAACACTAACTACTAACTTATTTGTTTTGTGTTTGTTTTAGGTTACACCTAGCACTGTTACCGATCAATTGCCTGTAATAGTTTTTAGTGTCATCATCAACCTTGACATTGGCAAAATCATCGTTGTGCTAAACGATGGAGCCATAATCTAAGAAAAGAAAGAAAGAAAAAGAAACAATGCCACTGAATGTATCTTTCAGATCTTTCTCTTTGTTGTCTATGCATATTGCTGGTCCTCAGGTGTAAGTTATGCTTAAGAGCTGGCCTTAAAAACGTTGCCAAATTATAATACAGCATGAATACAATAGATACTTATCTAGGTAAACAATGGCTCTCTCGTAACGCCCCCATCACTCGTGATACAGGTTTATTCCTAGTTTGATGGTGGATGGCTGAGCGATAGAGCTGTCTGAATGTTGCCTATAAAGCGTAACATTAATATCTGTCATGTTACATAACTAATTATTGTAATCTTGTAATGTAATGGGTCAATAAATTTTATTTTATTTATTTATTTATTATTTAAACATCCATTGCAGCGAGAGCGGCAGTTGTGGGAGGAGAGGAGGTTTTGTGCCCACCTTATGCCTCCGAGCAATTGCCTACCATTCGATCACACTGTATTGAAAAGTGGAAACAGTATTTTGACAGGCGCTCGGAGTCAAAAGGTATCTGGTACAGGACGATCCAAAACTCACCTAGTTTGATTCCATGGTTTGAATGCGCCAGTCTCTCTAGGGAACTTCTTGTCTCTGCATTTAGGGTGAGGTCTGGCCACGTTCCAGTTAACAAGTTCTTGCTTGTGATGCGTGTGACCCAATCAAATTTATGTAGTTTTTGTCATAAAGAGGAAGACTTGTTACATGTCTTGCTGGAATGTGGTCAGTATACTGCCCTACGAGACAGGTTCTTAGCTGGAGTACCTATGGAGAATGGATTGCTAAACACAATGTTGAGCAATCCATTATCACATCCAGCAAAATCAGTATACCTCATATGGAGGTGTATAATGTCGCTAAGATAAATTTTATACTAGAGGTCCCCCATGAGGCTGGCATAGTCACATCAAGTGTACTGAAGCCTCGAAAAAATAGATTGAAAAAAAAAAAAACATCAAGACCCAGGCCAATCCGGAAAAGTTTTCCATCATGACCTGGCTGGGTATCGAACACGGGCCCCTTGTGTGTGGTACCACTTACATAATTGCTAATAATGCTCATACCCACTGAGCCATTGGGCTATTGTTTTTTATATTCCTTTCCTTTTGTATATTTCCAGAACTAACCGCCACATTCCGAGGCCACCCGCTCAACGGCACCAAAATTAAGCTCCCACCGTGCTACCAAGCCGTTGTTGTGACTGAAACCAAAAGACCGTTGGCTGAAAATGCTGACAGGAGGTTTCAGGTACATCAGTAGTAATGTCAGCATCCAATATTATTTCAGTAGTAACATTCAGACAGAGAGAATTACTTTATCCCGAGTAATATTATAACTGCGAAAGTGAGTTTGTTTGTTGCGCTTTCACGCCCTATTTACTGAACCAATCATATTGACATTTTGCATACACATAGGTGAAGGTATTGAGAAGGATATAGTCTAAATATTATGTGGGTGAAGCCCGGGTCTTCTACCAACTAGTTCTTAATAAAAAAAACCATGTGGGTAGGATTTGAGCCTGCGTCTTAGTATTAATATGGTAGACTTTCTAGTCAGGGTTTACAAATACATGTTATTTGCAGGTAGCAGGTGGCTTCAAAGAGCTGATTTATTGGAACTGGGACAAGGTTCCGTCCAAGAATGACAACTTGGTGAAGGCACTGGATTGGCTGGAACTCTCCGAAGCGGTATGTATAATCGTAGGCCTCATTAATCAGGACGTCACTCTTGACTACTCAAAGTCATTTCAACAAACTCATCTGCTGAAGCAGAAGAGTTTGTTTGTTAGGTTGAACGCACTCATCTCAGGAACTACAGGTCCGTTTTCAAAAATTCTTTCGCTTTATACATACATATTATCACGCCTTTTTCCCATAGGGGTAGGCAGAGACTATGGATCTCCACTTGCTACGATCCTGACAAATCCCTCTAGCTTCATCTAAACTCATCACTCTCCCCATGCATGCTCTTCGGTTTCGGGTACCTTTCTTAAGAACGTCAGCAATCTGATCGCAGTACGTTCGACGAGGTCGACCCTCGCCAACTATCCCATTCACACTGGCTTTATAAATATTCTTTGTTACTTTTCTTTCATCCATCCTTTCAATGTGGCCAAACCACCTTAACATTCCTTTCTCAATCTTAGTCACTACATCATCTTTCACTCCACCTCGCTCCACTACGTCATTCCTTACCCGATCTCTCAAAGTTATACCACACATACTTCTTAGCGATCTCATTTCAACTGCATTTATTCTACTTTCGTGCCTTTTCTGCCATACCCAACTTTCACTGCCATACATAAGAGTTGGTACTAACACCCCTTCATGAACAGCAAGTCGGGCTTTGTAGGATATCTTCCTACTGTTAATAAAAGAATGCAATGCCCCATTTACCCGATTACCAGCAGCCACTCTTCTTTCAATATTGCTTTATATAGGTTTGTTATCCCTAAAGGTATGTACCATGGGCAAAGCCAGGGTGAATTGCTTGTAATAGATATGTCGCAGTCATCTGGTTGAATCTGCCATGTGATTGAATGACTACCGCGTTCATTGAATGACGACACTCTAAAGGATACTCGTCATTCGTTGAACGTTACGTTCAACGTCTATATTTCGTTTCAGTTGCATGGCGATGATTGATCAAGAATGATAATGACGTCACACAGCAGTTGGATATGACGTCACACACGGCAGTTGGATGTGGCAACAGAAAGTAAATACCCTAATACAGGGTGATTCTAAACAACCTGAAAATATTTTATTGATGGAATCAGAATCCCTAAAAGAATATACATACATACTATCACGTCTTTTTCCATTGCGGGGTAGACAGAGCCCGGGTCTGTAAAACCTAAAGACATTTAGCATGTTGGTGGGCTTGTAGGTGAGAACGGAATCAAAATAGTGATTGGTTGCTAGCCGCATCGCCTATTGAGCCGATTCCTTAGCCCAATCCCTTAACCGGCTTTTACGGTCTGTGCGGGAAGAAAAATAGGTGGTATATTCTATGTTTTCAAGAAAAAAGTTTCTCATGATGTTTTATCCTTTTGGTGGTTACGATTGTAAGATAAAAAATTACATTGAGGTTCAAAATAAAGCTAAGTATTAAGATGAAATAATTAAATATAAGAATAACTTGTGATCATAAAAATACATTTTTTACTAAAATTATGTGGTTTTTTTTATTAGTCCTTTGTTTAAATTCCTACGAAAATTATTGATACTTAATCCTAATCCTAACTAATATTATAAATATGAAAGTGAGTTTGTTTGTTACGCTTTCAAGCCCTATCTACTGAACCGATCATTATGAAATTTTAGCACACAAAGAGGTTAGGGTACATAGGCTAGCCTATATATCACGCGGGCGAAGCCGCGGGCAACAGCTAGTAATATTTTAAAGAGAACATTTAATGGATTTTTTATTTGTATTGTGTACTTATATCAAATACTACTGAACAAATTCTTTTTCGCCTATAGAAATATACTTTATTAGCGAGAAACATAGGCTATAAGTTTTTCGTGTAAATAATTTACGCGGATGAAGTCTCAAATAGACAATCTCTATGGCAGTGACGTGGTCGTACGATTTGTTCTCAGAGATTCGCATAGATGGCGCTACTCATTGCTACACAACATTGTATCTTCCGTATTATGAGAATATAAAAAAACCGGCCAAGTGCGTGTCGGGCCACGCGCAATGTAGGGTTCCGTAGTTGCGAATGACAACTTTGAGTTCACACTATTTACACTCGCACCTTACAGTTTAACGACCAAAAACATGTAACAATGAAAATAGTATAAATTTTACAGTTTATAAGTTGGTTGCCTATAACTTTTTAGTTTGTACTTAGTACTCCGCTCTGATAGTTTTCCTTTAAACTTCAGTATATATACTATTGCTGTAATTTTTTTCACGTATCTATATATAACCGTTTAGCAGATAGAGGGGGGGGGACACCTACCTCTAACAAAAATTCGCACTTTAAAACCAAATATTTCAGAAACGGATCCCTAAATCGAAAAATGGTGTTCTCAACCTCACAATATTTTTAAAAGACCTATTTAACGATACCCCACACGATGGTTAAACAGAGAAAAAAAAATACTCCCCCACTTTACTTGTAAGGGAGCTACCCCAAAAAAAATTTTTTTCCAAGTTTTTATTCTAGCACTTTTTTGCCATGATTAATATTCATACCCATACCAAATTACAGCTTTCTAGTATTTTTAGTCTCTGCGTAAAACCGCGGACGGACAGACAGACAGACAGACATGGCGAAACTATAAGGGTTCCTAGTTTACTACGGAACCCTGAACCCTAAAAAGCATTATTCACAAAATATATCTTATAAATAATTAGAACAATGTTTTTGGCTATTTATTTTAAAATTACATCTTTTTAGTAAGTTTTATGCTAACGCAGATTATATCAGGCACTCGATACTAGATGGCGGTAGTATGCACCGCCATACTTGGCCACACATACTACTCCTTTTCGCCACCTTAACTTGGTCCAATATTTTGTATGAGGTGGGCAGTCAATACGTTAGCAAAGACAATATAATACTAACGACGTTAGTATTACCAAAGACAATATAATACCATGTGGTATCAACGCCTTAATCGTACGATTTGTTCTCAGAGACTCGCATAGATGGCACCACTCGAAACTACACAACATTGTATCTACCGTATTATGAGAATATAAAAACATGATTCACTAAATATATCTTATTAAAAATCTATACAATATTTTAGGCATAATATTTTATAATGACACCGTATATTTAGTAAGTTAAAGGCTAACGCAGATTACCGCCATCTAGTATCGAGTAGCAAGCATCTCTCCTGCGTCATACATTCGCCTGCTTTTCGCAACCTTAATTTGGTCCAATATTTTTGTATGAGGAGAGCAGTCTATTATACGTTAGTATGTAATATGTAATAGTATGTAATTACATTGTCTTTGCTATTGTTATAAATGCGAAAGTAACTCTGTCTCGCTTTCACGATTCAAGATTCAAGATTCAATCGTTTATTTAATATAGGTTTCTTTGAACACTTATTAATTGTCATATTTGTGTTTACAATTTTTAAAACAAAAAATTTTTGTTGACGTCAATAATTACTTATGGCTAAGTTTAGGCCAAGTTTAGGCTAAAGGCTGAAACGATTTAAGTAAATGAAATTTGGTTCACAGATAGTCTAGAACCTGAGAAAGGACATAGGGTACTTTTTCCCACGCGGATGAAGTCACGGGCACAGCTAGTTAGTTATATTTAAAGTGAATATTCAACTAAATATTCTGTGAATATTTCAAGACCTGCTGTCGTTTTTTTTTTAAAGATGTTTTATGGCTTTCACGCATTACGTATTTAGCCAGTATCAAGTAAAAAATTTCCCGCGCTTTTTCGAGTTTTCTTGTTATCAACGAAATGATGGTGTAAATTTATTTCGTTGATTCTATGGAGCCCCTGTTTGTTTTTCGTATGTGTAAGTGGGCAACACTGGTGTCAGATTTTTCAAGCTGCCTTAAGGCATCTGACATAGCTTAACGACTGCCATCAACGATGACAGCCGGGACCAACGGCTTAACGTGCCTTCCGAAGCACGGAGGAGCTCGAGATATTTTTATGCCACTTGCGGTCACCCATCCAAGTAGGGACTGCACCAGGGGATCTCACTACAGCTGCACAATGACTGTTTATTTTAGTTATCCCACACATTGTTCCCTGACATGGGCTTTTATAACACTAAACTACACCGATTTCACATTATAAAGTCCACTAGAAACAAATTGCACAACAATCCAAAACAAACACCGTGTAGTCCGCTCAAATTCCCGCCAAGAACCCCTGTTGTCATTATCGCAATGGGGATGGCAACTGTCACGTTACAGTTTAGTAGGGTTGTTCCGATACAACTGTCAAATGTATGGACTTTTACACTAATCAATATTTTTCTTCATAATCAGACCAAATCTCGGGAAATAAACTATTAAATTGTTTATACTAGCTAGTTTCCCACAAATTGGCATATATATTTTATTGTTACTATAACAAAAAATATTATTGTAGGTTATGTTTGCAAAATACTTAAAATATTTTGATAAGGGAACATATATGCGTTTTATACATTTTTTTACGAAAGGTTTAATGTTTTGTCACTATTCTTATGCACTAATTAATTGCATCAAAATCTAAAAATAAAGATATTTATATTTTTGTTAAGGATGAACGTACGCAGCGACATCTACAATTAGCTTTGCGTTGCCACCCCTATTAGGGCTCCGTCGTTTAAGCACTTATTACACTATCCAATTTTTAGGAATCCTAACTATCGGAATCGGAAGATGTAATCGCAGTTAGAGTAGATCGAATCCGATTTAGTCGAAATAAGACGTCCCGATCGCTCTATTTCCTAAATTGTTACGATTTAGGACAGTGTAATCGCATCGCTACGATTTCGGACGACTATTTGCCCTCCCGCCAGCGTTGCCGACATCAAAAGTCTGGATTTTCAGTTAGGCTTTTGCCTAACTGAAAATCCTTAAATTTGGGGCAAATAAAATCGATATTCCCCACATTTTCACCACAAATTTTCAAAAACGAATTAAAAGTACTGTTCATTTATATCAAATATATTTATCACCTACTAAAACTTAAACATAAACGATGCCATAAACGATGATTTTGCAATGTCAAGGTTAACAATAATACGCACGTACCTAACAACATGAAAGTACATAAAAAGAAATGACCGGAACTAATCCTTTCACTAGCTTCTAAGGTTGGCGCGGGAAATGCAACAGCTTTATATTATGCCTTAGTTTAATACCGCTTCCAAAGCTAAGTGCAGAAAAAGCGACAGCGCATTTTTCCAAGTTAAGTCACGATTTCAGTTAACCTTAGAAACTATATGACTGCGTGTGCATCATTCTAGATATATATAAAAAACAAAATAAAAAAATATGTCTTATTCTGTTACATGTCTAAGTAGTTGTATAGTTCTGCAAAAAAATTGTTTTTGAAAGCCCCTCATTCTATAACTCTATGAACAAACTTATGGAATATAAAAATTCTTTTTTGATACATCTTCAATTCATTTTTTATAGGACTTTTCCATTGATATTTTTATGTATCTATCTTAGTAACACTCCTGTAAAATACGGTATATTTATGGGTTATATTTTCATGTCTCTCCGAATAAAAAGCAACTACTACCTACATACTAACTAAAAATTTGTTTCTACATTAAATTTTTCTTCCAAATCTAAATTTACCCGACTGACCCAACCAGAAGGAGTTTACATAAATAAAGTTTTTCGCGCGTATGTAAGTGTATGTCTTTTTATGTCATTGTAGTTGCCTCCTGTAGCCAAAGGGCTTGACCAATTTTGAAGAGGTGTCATTAGCTTTGTATTCTTCCTCAGAGTGTCATAGGCTATACATGGCGAAATTTTGATCGTTCTGGACCCTTAAAGGGGTAATTCAGCCCGTCGATATGACCCATTTTTCCTATGGGACCAAGCTGGAAACTCAAATTTTATTTCGACATTTTCATACAAAAGTGTTCAGCCGCCCGGGCAATTTGTATAGGAATGTCGAATTTTTTTTCGAGTTTACAGCATTTGTCCCATAGGAAAAGTTGTTTATATTGACAGGCTGAATCCCCCCTTTAATGGTCCGGAACGATCAAAATTTCGCCATGTATAAAGTCAGAAAAAAAATCAATATAGCGGCCGTAAACTGTCAATTTTTTAAATAATTTCATTCTCATGGTGGAAACATTATTTAATGTTTCTTTCAAATCGATATTCTATGCAATATTTCGCCAATCCAACGACTTGTGAGTTAAATTCAATTGTTTTTATGACTCGGCGGGCGGTAAATTTTTAGGGATCCGTGGTAGCGACGGCAAGAGAGGAAAACCATAGCCAATCATAATTTTGTGTGATTTATATTATAGTGCCAGCTGCTTTTCTTCCCGCGCAGATCGTAAAAGTCGGTCGAGGGAATGGGCGTGAGGAATCATGTCAATAGGCGATGCGGCTAGCAACCCTCACATCACTATTTTGATTCTGTTCTCCACCTAGAAGCCCATAAACATGCAAAACGTGGCCTTTAGATTTTATAGATCTGGGTTCTGTCTACCCCGCAAGGGAAAAGGTCGTACAGTACACAAGTTTTTTTCCACATTTTGACCACAGATTATTTAGGCTACTAGAGTCTATCTAGACTTTATCAAAGACAATATAATACTAACGTAATAGACTGCCCACCTCATACAAAAATATTGGACCAAATTAAGGTTGCGAAAAGCAGGTGAATGTATGGCGCAGGAGAGTTGCTTGCTACTCGATACTAGATGGCGGTAATCTTCGTTAGTCTTTAACTTACTAAATATACGGTGTCATTTTAAAATATTATGCCTAAAATATTGTTTTGATTTTTAATAAGATATATTTTGTGAATCATGTTTTTATATTCTCGTATTACGGTAGATACAATGTTGTGTAGTTTCGAGTGGCGCCATCTATGCGAGTCTCTGAGAACAAATCGTACGATTAAGGCGTTGAGACCACATGACTTTATATAATCTAAGGATTTGAGTTAGCTAAATGCACCTTCTACATTATATTCTTGCTCAACATGTCTTTATTCTTTGCGGGGTAGACAAGAGGCTGCAGTTTAGTGGGAAACGAATTAAAAATGGTGATGGTTTACATATCCCATCGCATATTTAAATTATTCCTCAGATATTCGCGCATTACCTCGATCGGCCTTTACAATCCGCGCGGGTAATAAAACAGCTGTTATATATTTTTTCTTTACTCCCAGAGCAGCATGTGAGTAGAGAAAAAATAAATATACGGAACCCTTTATTCCAATGCGACTCTCTCTTTATAAATTTATCAAATATTTTAGCTCACATTATTTCCTGCGCAATCGTCACCGACCTACCTACAAAATGTTTTATATAACTGTTGTATTATTTTTGTTATTTGAGAACTGTTGTTGCAGTTTATGGTCGAAAGGGGTGGTTCACTACTCGGTGAACCCGAAAGATTATGGTAAGTTTATATGGGAATTATTTTGCATTCACAATGCTATTTTACCTTATATATTAAATATAGAAAATAAGAAATGGTGAAATAATTCCACGCGGGCAGGACTTGAACCTGCGTCTAGATCTCAGTACGATCTATGCGTTGCCACGCCACCGCGCTTCAAGCCCCGGCGCCATTTTAACGCCATCATGAGGAGCCCGATGGTCCAGTGGGCGCACTATTAACGCTGGTTGACGCATGTTTATAACTCCGGGCACAGTCCCCACTTGGATGGGTGACCGTAAGTGGCATTAAAAATATCTCAGGCTCCTGCGTGCTTCGGAAGGCAAATTAAGCAGTTGGTCCTGGCTGTCATCATTGATGGCAGTCGTCAAGCTATGTCAGATGTCTTTATGCAGCTTGAAAAATCTGACACCAGTGATGGCCACTTACACACGAAAAAAATAAAATTTTGCGGTTTTTAGACCCTCACTCCCAAGATGTGATCATCACAACTCTGCAGAAGATCCAGAACGAAATTTGCGTTAAGTTCTTCAGCATACCAGTGAACTATACCGCGGAGAAGGGGGAGAAAGTGCTGCACATCCACAACCCTAATAAAACGAAAACATGTTCACCTCAGAGCTATGACTTCAGCAAGGCTGTCATTGTAAGTAGCCAACGACCCGCCCTAGGCTAGGGTCCTAAAACAATAAAGGTTATATACCAGTTAGATTTAAAGCAAAAAATTAAAGTATGTAAGTAATAGGTACCTACTTATCGTTAAAATTTCGTGTGACATTACAGTTTCGTACACTTTTTAGAAAACTATGATGTTACGAGCCTTTAATCATGAACTTTGATTTGCTTTTTTGTCATTTATTGTTGAATTAAAAACACGTTACAATATTTTTTGATAATCTAAGGACGGACATATTTACTGTTCTCATTTTTACCCAGGAAACTAGTTTAAATACCTACAGCTATATACATCCACCAAAATCGTTTTAAATAGGTACAGTGCAGTCCGAATCTAACGTCTTGTGGTGGCTCGGATATTAGCTAGCCACAATTCCTTTTTTAATAAAATGTAGTACTAAAATAAGAATGCCCCTATTTTTTATTTTTTTCCAAAAAAACTGTTTTTGTACAATTTTTTTTCATTTAAACAGGTTTTTAGAAAAAAAATTAAACATTGGGACATACCTATTTTAGTAATAGATTGTATGTAAAAAGAATTGTGCCTCTAGAAGCAGTTTTCAGTGAGAAAATAGAGAAATACATTTGTATGGAAAACGCACTGCTAGTATACCCTCTTAATATAATATATATTGTGTAGGTACTGCGCATCGACTTCCGCGATGTTCCGAGCCGTCTCGGACTGTACCTACAAATTTTTGTATAATATAGGTTCGCAATTGTCGGTGCCTCATTCTTGATATTTAAAACGTATATATAGCATAGAAGAAGTGGAGGGACGCCTTTGCCCAGTAGTGAGACACATGATGGCTTGAAATAAATAATAATATAAATTGACTTTTATGAATAAAATATTCACTCATATCAATAAGGTTTTAATAATCACAAATTGAGACACCTGTATAATCTAAAAATGCATTTATCCAGGACATGCCAGTGGGCTACAAATGTCTCAACGAGCGGGACATCACGAAGCTTATCGTGGATATGCTGAAAGCTACTATACACAAGTCTCGTAAGTCCATATACTCGTAAGTTCATATATCCATATACGCCTTAACCACTGAAACACGGAGGCAGTTACGAGTATAAGCCTCCGTGTTCCAGTGGTTAAGGGGTTTGCCTTTGACCCGGGGGTCGTGGGTTCGATTCCCACGGGAAGTATACTTTGTTTAGTTGTTCCAGTTTGGTTAGGACATTGCCGGCATGAATCACCTGATTGTCTGATAAGAAAGAAGATTCCGTGCTTCGGAAGGCACGTTAAGCCGTTGGTCCCGGCTGCCATCTGGTAGTCGTTAAAGGAACCACGTCAGAGGCCGAGAGGCGGTTCCGAAGAACTCTGACACCAGGGTGTGTATGGTCGACTGACCGTGTCACCTACACGAATTGATGATGATGATAGGGTGTATCATCATCATCAGGTCTTTTTTAGTCTCCACTGCAAGAGCACGACCCTCTCTGTACTACCAAAGCCATTTAGCCAGACCAGTCAGAGGATTCGGCCTACACTCTCCAGACCAGACGGGTTGGAGAGGTCTCTTTGATCGTTTATCGTTTGGTCTCTTTGGGTGCGGTGCAGCGCCAACATACTAGTAAAAACGGTTGCGGCTAGATTGGACGTGGACAGTGCTATTATGCAGCACTGGACTCGCGTTTGTTTATTTGTTTGTAAATACTTTATTGCACATTCACATAAAATCAACATACAATAAGAGAACTTAAAACTAAAAGAAAATGTGCACATTGGCGCGTTCATCTAGTCAAAGACACGAAGCCGTCAAGAAATTTCGATTTAGATATTGTACTAACATAGTTACGAGTATAAGTTTTCTTTGTTACTAACACTTTATGGGTCGTAAAGCGTGAACATGGATCTAAGAATAATCAGGATATGCCCTTGGAAAATGTAACAGTGACGCACATAAAAATCCCTACACTCGTGTCGCGACACTAGCGCACGCACACATCGGCACAAAAATCCCTACACTTTTCCCCGGTCGAACGAAATGTCAAATTTCCCAAATGTCAAATACATGCTGCACACATGTGACTTGATGTGACGTAAGTTATGCTTCACTTTTAATGTGTCTAATGCCGGGTCCATATTATTCCTAGGTCCATGAGCGTGAAATAAAAGATTTTTATTTTATTTAATTTTTTTTTATTTATAAGTTTTGTTTAGCTTGTGTTTCCAAAGTCGCCTTCTACGACATCCACGGGAAGACGTGGAATGATCCTATTATACTCAGGAGAGAACCTAGGAGAAGTTTTTAAACAATTAATCAAGCATACTTGTAGACATGCAAGACAGTGAAAATATAGATTTCACATTATTTTATTTCAGTTTTTGATTAAAATGAATCGCAATTGGGAGCGTTAGATTTTGTATTCGAATAAATCATTGATTTTTAGGGTTCCGTACAAAAGTTGAAAAACGGAACCCTTATAGGATCACTCGAGCGTCTGTCTGTCCGTCCGTCCGTCTGTCACAGCCGATTTTCTCTGAATCTACTGAACCAAATTAGATGAAATTTGGTAAGATTGTGTAATCCTATGACCCAAACACGGATGTGCAAAGTAAATAAAGATTTTTTTAAATAAGGGTCATTTTGAGGGGCCCAATTACAAAATTTAAAAAAAAAGTTTTGCAAACCTTACTGTGTCATATATCAAATGAAAGGGCTCATTATGAGGATCTCAAAAATATTTTTTTTTGTTCGGGTAAAATCAATACTTTTGATTTTATTCACGAAAAAAGGCAAAAATTGACCATTCCCCCCCCCTGATGTCCGAAACCACTGGGCCGAAAATTTTGAAAAAATTACGAAATATAGTTCATTCCTTGAAGATTACAGGAAAAATAATAAGAATTCTATCACTTGAAAATTAAGTGGTAAACTCACAATAATAAGTTCATCTAGAGAAATAGTTCACTAAAACACCACTAGATGGCGCTAGTCAATTGAATAGAACATTTTTTGCACATTGTGTGTTTTCACGAAGCATATTGTACGGAACCCTCATTGCGCGAGTTTGACTCACACTTGGCCGGTTTTTAGCTAACAGATGCACCGGTGATCGACTTTGTACGTATGACGTCACACAGCTTACGATTTCTGCCCTCTTGTCACATTTTGTCACACTTCATTGAACGCCTCCCCTTAACTTGTGACGTAATTTATAGATATGCACGGTGTATATTTGTTTTTTTTTTATCTTCCACGCTGGTCTGTGAGAAAAGTAAAAACGTACAATGTACCAGCTGCTTCTCTTCCCGCGCAGATCATAAAAGCCGATCGAGGGAATGGGCGTGAGGAATCATGTCAATAGGCGATGTGGCTAACAACCGATCTCTATTTTGATTCCGTTCTCACCTAAAAACCCACCAACATGCTAAACTAGCTTTTTATAGACCTAGCTCTGTCTACCCCGTAAGGGAAAAAGACGTGATGTTATGTATGTATATTTGTTTTCAGAAACCGTCATAAACAGTGAAGATTTAATACAGAAATTTGAAGAAAAGGTATGTAAAGCTTATGGGCTAGCTGGCATTATGTTGTATGAAGCTAGTGTACCTAACTAATCAGGATAAGAAATAAGACGGTGTTTTTCATATCATATCATATCATATCATTTATTGCATTGCATTTAGGGCATCGGAACGGGTTTTTCCCGGTTCCACAAAAACCGGTAATTCCCGGTACTGGATGTCACAAAAAGAACCGGTTCTAAAATATCACAACCCGGTTTTTTCGGTTCTTACCTTTTTTAATACATTTTTAAAAATCTAGTAATACTAAAAATATAATGCATTATGTTTTTAGGCCCTAAAGGTAAATTCGTTGTATTTGTCTATTGGTAATAGGTAAATGACGTGGTTTGAAGCGATAGCACGAAACGCGTCCAGACTGGACACGTTCGTGAGTTGTATTATACATATAGCGCAGAGTTGGGAGGGGAAGATTCGGACTGCACCTAACCAACAGCGTCGTTTGATTTACAACAAAATGTTTGACTTTATGATCCCATTACAATTATTATACTAGATTTGCTACGTTCTTTATTTTTTTATGCATTTTCATTAAAAAATCGGAAGAACCGAAAGAACTGGGTAACCGGTTCTTGATAGTGTTCGGAACCGAAAACCCGGTTCTTGAAAATAATGACCGGTTCTCGATGCCGTAGTTAATTGCATTACATATGATTTGTACACAAATATGTTACATATTTTGACTAAATACATATGTACCTTGTCAGGCATTGCAATGAGACGAGAGAGAGGGATCATGCAGATATTCTGTAACATGTTCGGCGTGATTATATTCAATGTGTTGTAAATTAATTCCCTCTGAAGAATTCGGTGTTTTACTCCCAATCTGGAAGGTTAACATGTAAAGTTGATAAGAGTTTCTTATTCCTTAATAGCTTCTAAATGCCTCATAGGATTCGGAATCAGGTATCCTTAGAACCACAGAGGAAAAACACAACCTACCCAAGTGACATAAATTTTAAATTCTTCTTCTTCTTCTTTTTAATTATGGCTTCCACCGAGATTTCAGTGATTCTGCCAGTGTCCAGTATAATGAGATACTAAGTATCGGTGTTATACGGTATGTGGCATCAAAGATGGCGTATGTTCTTTGGCAGCCTCGTGGGAGATTTTGGCGACAAATCTATACGAGTCCATTTGACAGTCTACTTGAACTATTTCACAAATTGTTCTCGAGCACGAGCATTTATAACACCAAACTACACCAATTACATATTATAAAGTCCACTAAAATCAATTTGCAAAATTGTATAAGGTAAACGACAACTGAACCCCTTGACTTCCCACCAAAAACCTCTTTAAATTCTTATGGCAGATTAGTCACTTTTGGAATTTTTTTTACAAGTCGTTTGTTTTGTTTTTCGTATGTGTAAGCGGCCAACATTGGTGTCAGATTTTTCAAGCTGCCTTAAGGCATCTGACATAGCTAAAGACAAGTTCTAAAGACACACAACTCGTTTGCATAATTAGAATAAGTTATTGTTAATGTTTAGTAACATTTAGAATATAAAAATAAGTACCTACATTAAATCAAGAGAAATTCTAATTAAGATGTGCACATGAATAACATTTTTAACCGACTTCAAAAAAGGAGGAGGTTCTCAATTCGTCTGTTTGTTTTTGTATGTATGTTACGCGAATACTCAGTCTATTATGGACCGATTTTAGTGATTCTTTTTTTTTTTCGATAGGCAATACTCCCGAGATGGTCCCATAAAATTTTAATCGCAATGTATTGAGCACTTTTTGAAAAAATAAACAAAAACCCAAAAAAATTGTAAGAGTATGCCGTTTGGTTTAAACTTATGTTCTATCTTTCCCAGCATCGACTCGAGAACCCAGGGAAGTTAACACTCCTAACTCCAAATGATCGCAACTACATTAACGCACACTACTTCCAAGAGTGCGGTGGCTTAACGCAGCGTAGCGCACCGTCTAGACGACAATTGGTACGTCTTCATGTTGTAATCATCATCATCCCAGGGACCGGAACCGCTTACCTTAACCGCGGTTTCTGATAGGGTTTTTCATTGAATTGTTTTCTAAAACCCCATCGATATGGTAAGCGTATTAATATTGTAACCCTATCGATACGGTAACCCTATCAATACGGTGAGCATATCATCGGGTTAACTTGATGAAAGAAACCCCATCGATACGGTTAGCACACAGGGTTAGTATTAACAATGTTGTAACCCTATCAAAACAATAACCTCATTAATACGGTAAACATTTCATTGGGTTAACTTGATGAAAGGCTAACCAAAAGAATACGGTTATTGAATGGTACGCGCTTACCCGATACTAAAAACCCTATCAAGGGGTTTTGGAACACTATCGAGCCATCTCGATCTTTATTGACAAAGGCATTCAGCCTATTGCAAGACCTAGCAAGACAGCACACGCGGCGCGGGGAGGGGGGGGGGGATTAGGTAGGGCCCCACGCTGCACGAGTTCAGACAATAATGGACCTTTTCTTGATTTGGATTATGCACAAAATACAAAAACTTTGTTTAGATTCGCGAAATCGTTTCGGCATCTGGCGCGTGCGAAAGGTTCGGGTGCGGAGTGTTGAACACTTTATGTGTTGTTTTTATGCATGCGAACCTTGAGTGTAGTGCGCTTCTTTTAAACAAACTTAACTAAGTGTTAATTAATTTGTGTAATAAATGGCACCACCGAGAACAACCGCCGCTCATATAATGAAAAAAGTGATCTAGTTTATCCCGTGGTTCGGTTTATTACGGGTGTGTCTCTTCCAATTTGTATAATAATTCAAATATTATTTTGGTACCAAACTGTATTTTTTTACAATTTTACCGCGACGTCGTCCGCGTAAATTAAAGCCAATGTCACTCACTTGCAATTGAAAATCATTCGTGTAGTTTCGGAGCCTATTCAATGCAAACAAACTATCAAAGTTTTTCTCTTTATAATATTAGTAAAGATAAAAAATATATGATTTATTATACAGTCACAATATGACTACGTAGGTAGGCAATATCCAATCAAAAACATAAATGTGAAATGAGAGCCAAGTTCAATATTCTTCTTCTTCTTAGTCGTAGGTACGCTCTAGACAGAGTGGTCGTGCGTGACTAAAGTCTGACCAACAAAAGCTGAACCTCACAAAACGCGGGAAGTTTAAAAATTCACGGACGAGCCATACAGTCTATAGTAGGAAAAATATTTTTGATACTTATTACATGACTGCCCAAAACATGTAAGTTAATTTGTTTCATACTAACTTCTAAGGACTCAATTCAATATAATTATATAAATACCATACACTTTTAATATATGGTATTTGGGATATTCGTGATGATGCCACTGCGGCCGTAGCCCATGCTAAATACCTACCTTCACTGTATTCCGAAATTAAGCAAGGTTTGTTTGTTTAAAAGTAAGCAATAAATACTATAAACATTTAGTAGTAATTCATAAATCATAATTGAAGACATGCTAAAACGTTACATCAATAAAGTGATTTACCAATTCATCGATACGTACAATTTTTCTACGGAAAGATCAAAAATATATAAAAGAACAGTACCCAGTGCCGGTAAATTTATTTATTTTAGATTCCTTTACTTTTTTTCTTCTTTATTCAAAGCCGTTTATGAGTATCAAAAACACATGGGTGAATCAAAAACACATGGGTGAATGAATGAATAAAATCAGGCATTGACAACTGTAATGTCAAAGTCATCTGTATCAGTGTTGCAACTCAAAAAATGACGAGGTTCAGCTTTCATTAGCCAGACTATATGGATTGGGTTGTTGGTCCATGGCCGCTGCTCTTGCGATTTTTCTTCACATGTCTCTATCTGCAGCCGTCTTGGTGCATTCCGTTGCTGGTACTTTGTTTCAGCTTGACAAGATCTAGCCACCTCGTTGGAGACCGACCACGTGAACGTTTGCCCTCATTACGACCCTGAAACACTAAACGCTCCATAGAGTTTTCTTTGAGGGTGACACGACCGAAGAAGTTAAGGATTCGTAACTGCACAATCGACGAGAGCCTTTTCTTTATTCGTAATTCTTTCGATATGGGGATGTTACTGCGGTGGGCTGTCTAACTTATTCTGAAAAGCCGTCGCCAGCACCACATAGTTCAATATTATGATATACTTATGCCTTGGTTGCTAACTTCGACGACAAATGAAGTGAGATCTAAATGGGTGCCAAGTTCAATGGTCAGTCCTGAAATTTATTTATTTACAACATAAAATATCATTTCTTCTTATAACTTAGGATAATATATTGTAGCCTAAGGTCTGACTTGGCTAGTTCTCATATACGAATCATGGATGCGTAACATGACAAATATTGATCATGAAAAGTTAAGTGATGCAGCTAAGTTGGACTTTTCAGAAGTTATCGAGACAACAACCATAGATGATAAAGTTGAAAAATTTTATTCCACCATAACTAGTCTTTATGATGTTCATGCTCCATTGAAAGCCATCAAAATCTAGCGTCCACCCTCTCGTTGGATTACCAGGGGCGTTCGTATAGCCAGGTCACGGAGGGATAGGGCGTTTAGGACTTTTAAGAGGGACAGAACGGACGAGGACTGGGTTGTATGCAAGGTTGCGCGTAATCGTTTCAATAGTATGGTAAGAGCAGCCAAGCGAAAACATTTTTGTGAAAGTCTGTCTGACTGAATCTTCTTCGACCGAAATTTGGAAGTTTCTACGTTCGCAGAGTCTAGCTTAAAAAAAATGCTTTTTGCTCCTCTTTTAATTTCTCTCCTAATGATTTCAACAATCACTTCTCTTCATCAAGTTTCCTCGATCATATTATCAAATTTTCTATCATTTCTAAAATTTCTTCCATGGCCAAACCTTCGATAGGACTTTTCTCTTTTCCTCCAGCTACTGAGGATGAGATTTGTAAAATTGTCATGTCAATTAAATCCAAAGCAGTTGGGTGTGACGATGTGAGTCAGCACATGATAAATAACATACTGCATTTAGTTATACCTATTTTAGCTCACATTATTAATTTTTCTTTAGCCACTGGGACTTTGCCGTCTTTATGGCGAAAGGCTTACATAATACCTCTGCCCAAAGTTTCCTCTCCTCAAGTTTTAAATAATTTCAGACCTATTTCAATCCTTCCCTTCCTCTCCAAAATCCTCGAGGCAGTCGTGCATGACCAGTACTGCACTTCTCAAAATTTCTGAAGACATCCGCTTGGTTATTGGAATACCTTGGTTACCACTCTTGTTCTAATCGATTTCTCTAACACCTTCAATATGGTTGATTATGATATTCTCCTTGCCATTCTCCATCATCTGCAATTGTCGTCCTCAGTGGTGGATTGGTTTTCAACGTACCTCCGAGACCGACAGCAAGCGGTTCGTGTGGATCGTGATCCGTCGGCATGGAGATTTGTCTACTGGCGTACCTCAAGGTGGAATCTTACCACCATTGTTCTTCTGTCTTTTATTAATCTCTTGTCTTCTTCAATTGGTTGCTCTTATCATTTCTACGCAGACAATCTTCAAATCTATGCACAGTCGTCAGTCGAGGACTTGGAATCGAATATATTTATTGTTTACAGCCTTTTCATCGATATTATCTTGGTGAAATTATTATGGCATACAAGTCAACCCCTCAAAGTGCCAGGCTAAATTGTGGGAAGCATAAGACAAGTAAATAAAATTAACTTTGATGCTCTCTCACCGGTAAAGTTTGATAATAACGCTATCCCCTTTTGTAAATCCGTGAAGAACCTTGGCTTGCTCATTGACTCCACACTTAGCTGGGTCACTCATATAACAGAAAGCAATCGTTCTGTTACAGCCACTCTCCAACAACTCAACCGTCTCAGGAACTTTATGCCTTTATAGACGAAGATCTTACTTGTGAAAACTTTAATTTTTCCTATTATGGATTATGCTGATGTGTGTTGCCCCGATGTTAACGAACATCTTCTCAATAAGTTTGATCGTCTCGTCAACAATTATATCCGTTTCATTTTCTGCCTTCGTAAGTACTATCGTTTCTGCATATCGTTCTGAGTAAAAATGGCTTCCAATTCGTCAACGTAGGCACCTACGACTTCTTTGTACTTTATTTTCTATTCTGAATTGAACTGAACTCACTCTCCCGATTACTTAAAATCTAAATTTAAATTTCTCTCTGACACATGATTGACATGTTTAGTTGTGGTAGAGCCAGGCTACCGGCGAAAATCACTTTTGCGGGTAGCATGAATGGCCCGGCTCTCCGGGGAAGTACCACACTCTCACAGAAAATCGACGTTTGAGTAGTAGCTTTACAGCTTCTATGCTTCGTTCGGTGAGTGAGAGCGCCGGAGGCCTATCCCCCCTCCCCTCTGGAGAGGGGAAATAAAAGGCCGGCAACGGTTTTGTAATACCCCTGGTGTTACATTAGTCCATGGGCAGCGGTGATCACTTACCATCAGGTGACCCGCTTGCTCGTTTGCCGCCCTATGACATAAAAAAAAAACATGACTGGCAGCCGCGTTCTTGTCCAAAAAAGGGTTATGGAGAGTAGACACTCTCATACCCTCATACCCCTTTTTTGGACCAATTTTATGTCAAATTTATTTACCCCCCTAACTTCACGACTCTGGAATCTAGAATGAATTGCCTGTTGACATAAAAAGACTTTCATTCCCACCTTCTGATCTCTTCCAAATTCCATCTGTCACTATCTCTCATCCTTAAAAAAAAATTCCAGATTTTTTTCTACCACTCTTTTGCCATGATAAAAATACATACCTATACCAAATTACAGCTTTCTAGTACTTATAGTCTCTGAGGAAAATCGCGGACGGACAGACAGACAGACAGACATGGCGAAACTATAAGGGTTCCTTGTTTACTACGGAACCCTAAAAATTACACTGTAGCAAAAGTTGTTCAGCCTGATTAGTATTTTTGTAGAGGTATAAAAATCGAAGATTTAGAACATCCGATACAGAACCATGTCAAATTTTATATGGACAATTTTACAGAATCACGCTCTCCACGGGGATAGAGTGCGAAGAGTACGATTAGCTCATATTTCTGGTGACCGCCAGCGGTCCCAGGTCACTCGCAACTAGGATATGCCCTTTTGGCAACGTAGCTTTCAGCATGTACGGCAAAACGTGAGAGTTGCTGTCTCTCCAAGCCCACCCGAAGCCGAGGTCCGTCTCTCCCGAAGGCCCTTTAGAGATGTGCGCTTTGTAGGTTGAGCGGAGCAGCATGTCAGCAGGTCAAATTTACAGCGGGACAAATGGAAATATTTGATTTGATTTGTTGGTGCGAAGTGAAATGGAATGAAAACCATCATTGCTGAAATCAGGCGCCAAAATAAACTAACCCAAAGGATACTTCCAAGATAATTTTTTTGCGAAATACGTTGATATTTATTAACTTTTTATATTAAACATACAACACTACTGCAAGTATTTTCTTCTGTATCGACATTAGTTCGTATTGAGGTATATTAATGCTCCGGAGTCATAAAGTCCACGCGAAAGAAGTCGCGGGCTTCAGCTAGTGTGTAATAAGTACTAATTATTTAGAAACACAAATCGAATTCCAATAAACTTAAAACTTTTAAACGAAAAACTGTTAAATTTTCAACAATCGACAGAGTATACCTAAGCGAAGCCGTCCGCATGTTTTCAATTCCGAACATTTATGACAAATGCCGGAGCTTTGAATAAAACCATTGAAATGCGCAAAAAAGACAGGCAACACAGTTGATAGAAACCTTTTTTAAACCGATTGATACGGTTAACTAACTAACTTAACCCAATGATGGGGTTAATACACTGATAGGGTAAACCTAATAATAGGGTTAACCCCATGAAAGGGTTAACCTCATGATAGAGTTAGCCCAATGATAAGGTTAACCCAATGATATGGTTAACCCAATGATAGGGTTAACTCAATGATAGGATTGACCAAATGATAGGGTTAACCCAATGAAGGGGTTAACCATATCATAGGGTTTCTTTATTAATCATATTAGGCCTGAAACAGGTTTTCCGGTCCCTGCATCATCCTCATCAGGTCTTTCTAGTCTCCACTGCAGGAGCACGACCCCCTCTGTACTACCAGAGCCATATATTAGCTTGAGTGGTCAGAGGATTTGGCCTACACTCTCCACGCTGGCCAGACAAATAAAATAAGTCATCTCCATACATATTATCACGTTTTTATCCCTTGCGGGACAGACAGCGTCCAAGGTCATAAAACCTACAGTCCTACAGGCCACATTAAGCGCGTTAGTGGTCGTTAAAAGCGGAATCAAAATAGTTTGTTTGTTTGTTTTTCGTATGTTTAAGTGGCCAACACTGGTGTCAGATTTTTCAAGCTGCCTTATGGCATCTGACATAGCTTAACGACTGCCATTAAGGGGGAACAGTAGGCACAGTAGCGACGCCAATCATTTTATTCCTAATACTTTACAAATAGAAAGAAATTCAAGAATATAAACAATACAAGCCTTAGTAAATAACTTGAAGTATTTTTGGAATCATGTTTTGATATTATGAGAATCAGTCATTGAGAGAAAAAGTGATAACCGCCAAAAACGGCCGTTTTTGGCGGTAATCAGATTCTCATAATTCTCACTGATTCCGATAGTAATAAACATGATTCAAAAAATACTTCAGGTTATTTACTAAGGCTTGTATTGTTTATATTCTTGAATTCCTTTCTATTTGTAAAGTATTAGGAATAAAATGATTGGCGTCGCTACTGTGCCTACTGTTCCCCCTTAACGATGACAGCCAGGACCAACGGCTTAACGTGCCTTCCGAAGCACGGAGGAGCTCGAGATATTTTTATGCCACTTGCGGTCACCCATCCAAGTAGGGACTGCACCAGGGGTTGCTTAACATATGTAAGCGCTCTTAGAGCTCACACCCACTGGACCATCGGGCTCCTCAAATCGGGCACATCAAAATAGTGATGGGTTACTAGCCGTATATCCTATTGACGTGATTCCTTAGCCTCATCCGTTGACCGGCTTTTACAGTCTACGCGGGAAGAAAAGCAGGGAGAAAATGAAAAATATATTATATGTTATTCATTTTCTTCCAAACCAGCATGGAAATAATGCCGTGTGGTTCCCGGCAGAGTAGAATAAGACCACTCCAAGTCTTCCCGTGGATGTCGTAGAAGGCGACCTAGGAAACACAAGCTAAACAAGGCTTATAAATATCAATGACACCTCTCTAACTCGTCTTGCCAGCGTGGAGAGTGTAAGCCAAATCCTCTGACTGATTTAGCTAATATTATGTCTCTGGTAGTACATAGAGGGTCGTGCTCCTGCAGTGAAGACTAAAAAAGAAATGAAAATCCGGTCGGTGGTGATTTTTCGAGTAGCGGTGCGATTTCAGTGCTGGCCTAATCTGATGATGGAGTCGGAAGGTGGATAGGAACTTCTAAACTACAGAAGATAAAACCATCGCCTTTGGGATCATGTTATTTGTCTTGCCAAACAGTTTACAGTATAAAGAAAACCTGGCACAAAAATGATACTTTTGGTAAAAAGAAAATGCCTATCTCTGATATAATTTTTTTTTACCCACAGGAAGAAGAAGACGGATCCGGTTACACAACTTCGAACCGACAGTATTACAGAGATAAGACTTGGCCGTTGGGTATTGTTGTTTACGAGATCAACGACACGATGCGTGAGTTTATTATCTACTGGCTTTTACCCGCAGCCTCGCTCGCGTATAATTTTGCTAAAACTACGTTTAAACTTTCGCGTTGCATGATTATTAAATGCAATGTCGGGAATTAACGCGAAAACATACCGTTTTTCTCCAGACGTTTCGGCCGGGTTACACCGACCGTGGTCACTGGATGACTGTTGCAGCGGTGTTAGTGCCCCGTCGACGCGATGACATCTTCATCCACCGGCATATTACTAGTTTAAACAAGGAATTTTTCCCGACATTGCATTTAATAATTTTGCTAAGTCGTTTATCACAAATCCTTCGGGAACAGCATTTTTTTTACCGTATGCCCTTCTCAGAAATTTAAATATTTAATAAGTTTACATTGGAAGTTCACAATTTTTATTACAAAGACATAGCACTGCCGAAAAACTGCCTTTACAGATTTTAGGGCATAGAACACACGTCAATTGAGTTTGAATTTGTGGCCCCCAATAGAAACTCAAACGTAATTGTATGGCATTTTTTCCATTTTCAACCTCACTCCCTTATTAGTCTATGATCTTTATTGCCTAGAGAAAACATAAGGCTGTGGGTCGTATGATACTAGTAATAGTTAGTATCTTCTTTTTGTAGTGTAGTTTGTGCGACATAGCATAATAAACAAGACGTTACTAAGATACGAGTAGGACATACATAGAGGAATCACTAAAAAGGTTTACGTTCGTACTCTACTCAACACTCAGTACCCTAACCTATGTGTATGCCAAATTTGAATAAGATTGGTTCTGTATGTAAAGCGTGAAGAGGTAACAAACAAATATACAGACTCATCTTCGCATTTATAATATTACTAGCTTTTACCCGCGTGATATATAGCCTATGTCCTTCTCAGTACCTTAACCTATGTGTATGCAAAATTTCATGTTGATCGAAACATCAATTTATGAAACAGTCTATTTAGGCTCCCGGACGTCGCTGATAATGTTGCTATAGATAAAATAATATGAATATGTAGTTGTACCTTATACCTATTTTTACTTTGTGTTAGGTACCTATATATTATGATTAATTTCTATATTCTTTACAGGATTCACTCCAGAATTCAGCAAGCTGTCAACTGCTATGCGTATCATAGAGCTGGACACCTGCGTTCTATTCCAAGACGCTACGGATGGCGATGATGTTTTAAATCCAAAGCACAAGATCGTTTTCTCGGACGAGGGGGAAGAGTGGCCGCACCTCGGGTTTAGAGAAGGCGAACAGGTAAAAACTGGTTTAATAACTCTATTCGGGTCTTTAAGCTTCATCAGTATGCCCTTTGGCTTTTGACTTGAAAATGTAAAACGTTTAAAAAAGTTTTTAGAAACTACTCATCTCGCAACTTTCTTGTTCACAGACACTGGATCTATCATCCATAGCGGACTGCTCGTGTCCCGGACACACGTCACACACCCTGATGATGCTGATGAGAATCCTCGGCGTTCCGATGATGTCCAACCGCTATGACAGAGACAACTACGTCAAAGTCCACTGGAAGAACGTGAAGAAAGGTATATGGCGAAATTTTGATCGTTCCGGACCATTAAAGGGGTGATTCAGCCTGATAAACAACTTTTCCTATGGGACATCATCATCATCATCATCAGGTCTTTCTAGTCTCCACTGCAGGAGCACGACCCTCTCTGCACTACCAGAGCCATATACTAGCCCGAGTAGTCAGAGGATTTCCTATGGGACAAATGCTGTAAACTCTAAAAAATTTCGACATTCCTATACAAATTGCCCGGGAGGGTTTACACTTTTGTATGAAAATGTCGAAATGAAATTTGAGTTTCCAGCATTGGTCCCATAGGAAAAATGGTTCATACCGACGGGCTGAATCACCCCTTTAAGGGTCCAGAACGATCAAAATTTCGCCATGTATATCGATAAAACCAATACTATCGATGGTATTATTACGTGTATAAATATCACTGGCTGTTGTGTACTGCTTCTATTTCTTTTTAATTTTGCGTCTGCTTGTGGAGACTTTTTATTGGCTCCTCATTTCTTATTATTTCTAAAATGTAATAAATAAATAAATATTATCGATGGAATCGATAGGGCTATATAAGATCAACACTATTCATGAGGAGAATACTATTGATAGTGTCACGAGAGTGGGTTGGGGATAGGAAAGAAAAGGCCGATCTTATGAAAATGCCTTTATTTAAGAGCCAAACGTGTACACACAGCACTCACTCACACGCGGAACTGACACGGCACTGTACACTCGCACGGAACTGTCACTTGCGCGGAACTGTCACTATTGACAGTTCAATCGTGTGGAATTGTCACTTGCACGGAACTGTCACTCGCGCAGAACTGTCACTTGCGCGGTTCTATCACTGCACTGTTCACTTCACTTACTCTCACTGTTTTTCCTTTTTTTTTCTTCTTCCCTCTTTCTTCTTCGGATTCCACTTTTCAACTAAGTGGCCTCACGCCGCGGCTAATACTGCTTATATAACCCCCGAATTCGAACAAAATCGCATCATAGATGTTCTAAATTCAAACCATAAATTTTCTATCGCCTTTTCTTTCTTTCCCTTCCATTTGGTCTGGAACAATCTCAGGGAACAATCCAGAAATTTCTTCAAGTAACCCCTTCTGTCTCACACATCTTCTGTCCTGTATTTTCACTTCCATTTAATCTAGAATAGCCTAGAAAATTCTGTTAAACTTACAAAACAGAGTAACGTGGGTTGAGATTCGAACCGGTGTCACCCAATTGCCAGCCCAACGCCTAGACCGTTAGGTTTAGATGAATTCTTTTTTCATTCGAATTCATGACGTTGACATTGTCATTCAGCGTTGTACGCGACAATAGTATCGGTTTTTTGGTGGGAAGTCAAGGGGTTCAGTTGTCGTTTGCCTTATACAATTTTGCAAATTGATTAAAGTGGACTTTATAGTATGAAATTGGTGTAGTTTGGTGTTATAAATGCTCGTGCTCGAGAACAATTTGTGAAATAGTTGAAGTAGACCTTTAAATGGACTCGTATAGACTTGTCGCCAAAATCTCCCACGAGGCTGCCAAAGAACATACGCCATCTTTGATGCCACATACCGTACAACACCGATACTTAGTATCTCATTATACTGGACATTGGCAGAATCACTGAAATCTCGGTGGAAGCCATAATTTAAAAGAAGAAAGAAAGACAATAGTATCGATACTATCGATAGTTCACGTCCGATAGTATTGATACTATTGTGATTTTATTTAGCTTACGATAGTATTAAAGGATCATTGGTAGGTAATCGATAGAATTATCGATAGGTTTTGATTATTTCTGTTGACTTTTTCAATACCATCTTATTATCGATAGTTTCGGACGTGCCCTTATCAATAGTATGTGTCCCGGACGTAATGATGATGATGTCCCGGACACACGTCACACGCTCTGATGATGCTGATGTGGATCCTCGATCCGTGGATCTTAATAATTTTGTTCCCTCTTTCCAGGTTCAGAGCTGTACCTGGAGAAAGCTCCAGAGGAAGCTTGGTTAAAACACATGCCCTACGACTTTACCAGTGTCACGCACGCGCCCGCCACCTTCCTTTGTCCTGGGTGCCTCACCACTTACACCGTGGAGCCCGTACAGGTACTTGTAGTTTCAATCTTATAAGGCTGAGTCGACTAGTTCCATCTTTTCAGATATCTTAGTCGAATATAATTAGAGTTGCTATCTTATCAGATAGCTTAGTCGAATAGTTTCAATCTAAACATACAGTTTGGTCGACTAGTTTAAGTCTTATTAAAAAGCTAAAAGGGTTCCTTTCAATATTATCAGATAGCTTGCTTCTCCACCTATCTGTATCTTGGGTCATCACCTCATACACCGTGTTGCCTGTACAGCTAGGTACTTGTAGTTTCAATCTCATTAGGCCGAGTTGACTAGTTTCAGTCTTATCAGTTGGCTTAGTCTATAGTTTTATAGTCATCAGTTACATTAGTAAATTAGTTTCAATGTCACTTGTACGAGCCTCAGTTTGAAACCCGTACGGTAAAGTTAAGTTACCTATTGTTATGTATGTTATTTGAGTGCACTAGTTAAGTTATTATAAATCAAAGATACTGTTGACGTCTATGCGTTTATTTTGTAAACTGAAGTTACAAGTACAGATGCGAGGGCCGTAGCCAAAAGTAGGTTACATGCGTTGCATTTTCTATGTACAGCCTTGGCCCGTACATCACTTTTATTTTAATCTGTAATTTTAGTGCAAATAATTCACGCTTCCGCTAACTTTCTGTGTCCTGGGTACTTGTATTTTCTCTTATTAGGCTGCGTAGACTAGTTTTAGTCTTTTCGATCGACTAGTTGTCAGACAGCTTGGTTAACTAGTTTCAAACCTGTATATGCTATGAGTTGACAAGACCAAAAAAAGTAAAATAAAATATTGAAAGAAAAATCTCTACAAGGAAGCTCTAGATTGAAAACGGATGTGGCGACCTCTACATTCGCCACTAGAACTAACACCAATGCAAATATCTACAAGGCCTCACAAGATGGCGCCGAACGATTCTGAAACGCGCAAACAGAGTTTATTCTATTCCAGCACATAAATCGAACCACCGACAGAACCCAGTCAGAGCCGGATACGGTTCTCTGGGCGCACAACTTGAAGCGGCTTTTAATAGGTTATCAACGCGAAGCTTTCATAGTAGTTCTTTTCATACCGTATCAACGGAAGCTTTCAACATCCTGTCTAGATATACTGATTGGTATGGTATGGTTAACGCAGATTTGCATGCTAACCACTGCGTCACGGACGCTGACAAATTCTTGCCTCCTACACTTTAATTAGGCTGAAAATAGCATAAAAGAGAAAGCAATTATGTCTCTGAAAATGGGTCCATAATCTACGTTAAAAAAATTCAAAGAGCTCAATGAACTACAGCGTCACATATAAATTTTAATTTAAAAAAATGTTGGCAAATACTTCAAGTAGTGAAAGCTTCAAGCGTACAGCGGCTTTAATGGAACAAAATTTTAAATAACCACTTTTTTTTTAATGATTTATTTCAAATGTGGGTAGCACTGGACTCTGGACTGGACTCATGGATCATGAAGGGTAAAAAGTATTACCAGGCGAAAAAAAGTATATCTAATACTATATTTTTAACAGTATTGTTGGCAATCCTAATTGTTCGAGATATTTCCGAAATAATAAAAAAAAATGTGTTTTTTGTCCTACCAGATTTTAAGATCGCTCATGAGACATTGCTGTCCAACTCAGGCAACCCCAAGCGTTTTAGCATCCTTGTTTATTTCAGGATCACCTCTGGCACCGCACTTTGACTATGGGTCGCACCCAGCGTCTCTCTGCTGGGGATATTCAGACACTCACCACCATCTACACCGAGCAATGTCAGGTAAATAACTACCATTATCAGGTTTTAGTACTGCAGGAGCACGACCCTCTGTACTACCAGAGCCATAATATATTAGCCAGAGCAGTCAGAGGATTTGGCCTACACTCTGGCCAGACGGGTTGGAGAGGTATCTTTGATGTTTATGCTTTGTTCAGCTTGTGTTTCCTAAGTCGCCTTCTACGACATCCACGGGAAGACTAGGAGTGGTCCTATTCTACTCTGCCGGGAACCACACGTCTATATATACAAAAATAGCGAGTAAATTGTTTTTTTTTTATGTCATAGGACGGCAAACGAGCAAGCGGGTCACCTGATGGTAAGTGATCACCGCTGCCCATGGACAACTGCAACTCCAGAGGTGTCACAGGAGCGTTGCCGGCCTTTTTTTCCCACCTTAGAGGGGAGATGGGCCTGGGATGAATCTTGACATTACCCTAAGCGAGTCGACTCAGCGCGTCAATATGAACAACTTTTCGTGTAAAATGAACTCAAAATCCGACATTTTCATACTAAAGTATTCTGGCATCAGCAGTAGGGCATCGAGAACCGGTCATTATTTTAAAGAACCCGGTTTTCAGTTCCGAACACTATCAAGAACCGGTTACCCGGTTCTTTCGGTTCTTCCGATTTTTTAATGAAAATGCGTAAAAAAATAAAGAACGTAGCAAAACTAGTATATTAAATATTATGCATTTACTCATTATTGTTCAAAAGCTACAGACTACTAGCATTTCGGAACCGACCACTGCAGAGAAGAGAGAGAAGAGAGAAAGAGACAACTCACGAACGTGTCCAGTCTGGATGCGTATTGTTCTATCGCTTCCAACCACGTCATTTACACTCACCTATTACCAATAGACATATACAACGAATTTACCTTTAGGGCCTAAAAACATAATGCATTATCTTTTTAGTATTACTAGATTTTTAAAATGTATTAAAAAAGGTAAGAACCGAAAAAACCGAAAAAACCGGGTTGTGATATTTTAGAACTTGTTCTTTTTGTGACATCCAGTACCGGGAATTACCGGTTTTTGTGGAACCGGGAAAAACCCGTTCCGATGCCCTAATCAGCAGTTGTACTAGCGCTTCTACAGAGCAAGTAAAGTCTTGTAGTGCGCGAGTTACATTGAAATTCCTTGTTTTATGAGCGCTGCTTTATGATTTTTTTTAATCATCATCATCAGGACTTTTTTAGTCTCCACTGCAGGAGCACGAGTCACGACCCTCTCTGTACTACCAGAGCCATATATACGTAAGCCAGAGCAGTCACAGGATTAGGCCTACACTCTCCTCGCTGAGAGCTTGTGTTTCCTAAGTCGCCTTCTACGACATCCACGGGAAGACTTGGAGTGGTCCTATTCTACTCGGGAACCACATGAACGATATCAGTTTATAAATTCGCAGTATAATACCGTTTTAAAATTTTACAGAATCGAGTCCTACCTATGGCCCAGGACCGGGTGGCCCTCTCAGGAGCGGGTCCAGAAGGTTTGGACCAGGGCACTCAAGGGTTACCTAGCAATGATTCTGTAGTGAGTACTGACTGGGCAAAGACAATATAATACTATTGTAGACTCAATACGTTAGTATTATATTGTCTATGACGCTGCTGAATCCGCATTAAATAGGATACAAGTATGTATATTTCGATTTAAATATTAATTTAATGTACTATTATTATTTAAAACCTAATGGGTGTTGAGTTAGTAGGTATCCCACGACACAAGTTCACAACTTACTGTGGGGCCAGCTCAATCTGTGTGATTTGTCCATATAAGTATATTTAAGTCGTGTTAATGTTCTTTTTGGGTGAGTAAACAAATTTTTTATTTGCTTATCTTCCCGCGCAGACCGTAAAAGCCGGTCAAGGGATTGGGCGAAAATCTAAGGAATCACATTGATAGGCGATGCGGCTAGCAACCCATCACTATTTTGATTCCGCTTCCTTTACGCCTACTACGATGCTTAACGTGGCCTGAAGGTTTTATCACCTTGGGCTCTGTCTACCCCGCAAGGGATAAAGACATATGTATGTATGTAAACTAATTTTCAAAATGTTTTACTAAAAATCTACAAATCCATTTTTAGGGTTCCTTTCCCAAGGGTTAAAAACGGGACCCTATTTACGAGACTTCGATGACCATCTGTCTGACTGCCTGTCACCAGGTTGTATCTCATGAACCGTGATAGCTAGACAGTTGAAATTTTCGCAGATGATGTATTTCTGTTGCCGCTATAACAACAAATACTAAAATCAGAATAAAATTAATACCTAATTAACTGGGGCTACCATGCAACAATCGTGATTTTTTTGACGTTTTAAGTTCGATTTTAATAATGGTACAGGTTAATAATGCTACCTATGCTTTGTTCGGTGAGTGAGTGAGCCGGAGGCCCATCTCCCCTCTGGGGAGGAAAAATTAAAAGGCTGGCAACGCGGGTCTTTTCGTTTACGTCCCACTCACAGAGTACTTTATTATATATAGTGCCACTATTTTACCCCACCTCCCTAACGCTCCTGTGACACCCCTGGTGTTGCAGTTGTCCATGGGCAGCGGTGATCACTTACCATCAGGTGACCCGCTTGCTCGTTTGCCGTCCTATGTCATAAAAAAAAACACTGCTATAGCGTTTTTATTGTTCAGGAGTTCACATGTGTGTGAGCGCTTGCTAATTAGATAATCTAAAAATTTCGGGGCGCAGCGGTTAATACGCCAGTCTGAACACGAGTGGTCCCATGTTCGATCCCCGGTCAGGTCATGATGCGAAACGATCGTTTTCAGATTTCTTTTTATGTCATAGAACAGCAAACGAGCAAGTGGGTCACCTGATGGTAAGTGATCACCGCTGCCCATGGACAACTGTAACACCAGGGGTGTGACAATAGCGTTGCCGGCCTTTTATTTTTCCCTCCCAGAGGGGAGAGGGTATGGAGAGATTGGCCTGGGTCTTGGATCTATTTATTTTATTTATTTATTTATTTAATGTTAGGGAGTCTTACAGCAATAATATACTTATATAACATGAAATAACACTTAAATAATAAAAGTGCTAACAACAAGTCTCCGCCTATAAACTTTACAATTGAAGAAAAACCTACATAACTTACTAAAACTTACTTTTTATTTATGATTATAATCACACAAATGCCAAATAGAACTTTAATTTTTTTTTTGGGATATTATATTATAATTATATTATATTATTATACTATATAAGTATCTATTCTACAATATCGTTGAGTTAGTATCCTACGACACAAGTTCACAACTTACCTACTGGGGCTTGCCCAATTTGTGTTATTTCTTCCTATTTCATCATCATCATCATCAGGTCTTTTAGTCTCCACTGCAGGAGCACGACCCTCTCTGTACTACCAGAGCCATATATTAGCCAGAGCAGTCAGAAGATTTGGCCTACACTCTCCACTCTCTCTCTTCCTATTTATTAATTTTTAATTTAATTTCAGGTAAATGGGGATGACCCAGCTCTTACCAAAGTACAAAGAGAAAAGCTGTGGTTCCTACCAGATAAACATGGTGTAAGTGAATTCCTTAAGGATTTTGAACACTTCGAAATTAATAGGCATTAGTGATGTAACGAATATTCGCATTCGCCAATATTCGCACGTTTTTGTATATTCGCATTCGCATTCGCAAAATTTCTGCGAATGTTTTGCGAATATGAATATCAAAATCAAAATCCATTCATTTTAATTTATTTATTTAGAGAAAAAATATCGTAACTTTTGAACGTATTCACATTTCCGTTTTAATTTAATCACTTGGTTAGGAACTGAGTTGTTGTAAATTATTATCAACAACTTGAACCTTATCCGAACGCGACTGCCGCCAAGCCATAGACAAATTGGCGCCAAATATGAACAAAACCTGAATATTCGCATTCGCGAATGTCGGTAGCAGATATTCGCAATCGCATTCGCATTTGCATTTGCGAATACTAAAAAAAAGACATTCGTTACATCACTAAAGGCATATTGTAGATGCTTAATAGTCAATAGTTAAATATTTTATTCATCGTTAGATATTTCAATATCATTTGGTGAACGTTAATTTTCATTACATATTGATTAGAAGTTAAATATTGTTGACGTCAATAATTTACTTACAGCTAAGTTTACACCGCTTCCAAGGCGGAGTGCAGAAGAGCGGCAACAAACTGCACAGCGCATTTTCTCCAAATGACGTCAACTTACAATCTACGACATACCTACTTAGAATTATTTAGACACTTATTTATTCATTTCTGATTGCCGTGTGCCGGCAAAGTAGAATAGGACCACTCCAAGTCTTCCCGTGGATGTCGTAGAAGGCGACTTAGGAAACACAAGCTGCCCCCGTAGCATGGCACGCGCGACAACGTTTATCGACTATCGCCATCTTGTTTTTCGCAATACTGAAGAGCGAGAAGTAGATAGTTTATCGCGCGATATAAACGGCGTCGCGGGAGCCATGCTACGGGGGCTGAACAAAGCTTATAAACATCAAAGAGACCTATCCAACCTGTCCGGCCGGGGTGAAGAGTGTAGGCCAAATCCTCTGGCTGCTCTGGCTAATTTATGGCTCTGGTAGTACAGAGAGGGTCGTGCTCGTGCAGTGGAGTCTAAAAGGGCCCTGATGATGAGTCTAGTCTACATGTATTAAGAGAAGACTTTAACATTTAATTTCAGAAGAAGGATGGAGGCAACCCATGGTTCAAAAAAAGGAATGAATAGTGAGGTTAGTGATTATTTATTTGATATTGCACAAACATGGTAACTATACATTGATGTCAGCAAATATCTGTGCCTATACCAAAATGGCCTCCTCTCATTGATTACAACTTGTCAGCAAATATATGTGCCTATACCAAAATGGCCTCCACTCAGCATAAGTTGTGGCCTTCTGACCACAACGCTGGTCTTCCGAGGATACCAGTTAAGGTCACATACAAAAAATTTAAACAAGGCATCTAGGGTGGCTCTGTTTGTGAGAAAACAAATTCACATGCAAGTAAAAATAGATTATTAATAATAGATATAAATAGATAGTATTAAATTTGTAATAGTATTATTATTCTAGTACAAATTTAATACATAAGTGCTAAACAGATATTAAAATAAAAATAACAGGATATTAAAACTGTTGCAATTTTACAATTTTAATACATAAGTGCTAAAAACATATTAAAATAAAAATAACAGGATATTAAAACTGCTGCAATTTTACAATTTTTGAACACTTGACGAGCTCCGTGGCGCAGCGGTCAACACGCCAGCCTGCGACACGGGGGTCCCGGGTTCGATCCCCGGTCAGGTCATGATGGAAAACGATCTTTTTCAGAATGACCTGGGTCTTGGATGTTTATCTATATAAGTATATGTTATAAAATATAGTATCGTTGAGTTAGTATCCTGCGACACAAGTTCACAACTTACTGTGGGGCTAGCTCAATTTGTGTGATATGTCCCCATATATTTATTTATTTTAAAATATTATGCCTAAAATATTGTTTAGATTTTTAATAAGATATATTTTGTAAATCATGTTTTTATATTCTCATAATACGGTAGATACAATGTTGTGTAGTTTCGAGTGGTGCCATTTATGCGAGTCTCTGAGAACAAATCGTACGATTAAGGAGAGAGTAGGTTGAGTTTAGACAAAATAAGTGAATCACACAAATAAATGGATTCTATGCCAACGTACTCACGGATCTGATTTAAAACTTTTAGTCGGTAATAACAATTTTTATAGTCTCAATTACATGTTTTTAGGGTTCCGTACAAAAATTTAAAAACGGAACCCTTATAGGATCACTCGTGCGTCTGTCTGTCCGTCCGTTCATCTGTCACAGCCGATTTGCTCCGAATCTACTGAACCAAATTAGGTGAAATTTGGTAAGATGGTGTAATCCTATGACTCAAACACGGATGTGCAAAGTAAATAATTTTTTTTTGAAATAAGGGTCATTTTCAGGGGCCCAATAACAAAATTTTAAAAGTTTTTTTTGTTCGGGTAAAATCAATACTTTTGATTTTATTCACGAAAGAAGGCAAATACTGACCATTCCTGATCTCCGAAACTACTGAGTTGAAAACTTTGGAAAAATTACAAAATATAGTTTATTCATGGATGATTACAGTAAAAATAATAAGAATTCTATCACTTGAAAATAAAGTGGTAAACTCACTACAATAAGTTCATCTAGGGAAATAGTTCACTAAAACACCACTAGATAGCGCTAGTCAATTGAATAAAACATTTTTGCACATTGTGTGTGTGTTCACAAAGCATATTGTACGGAACCCTCACTGCGCGAGTTTGACTCACACTTGGGCGGTTTTTCAAAATGCCAGTTGTTGTTCCATTATGACACCAAGATTCCTACCCTCAGAAACTTCTAGTATCAGTGTATCTTTTAATTTTATTTCTGGTGGATGTCTTTTAATACCTGATAACTGAGCTCTAGTACCCAAGACAAGATATTTTGTTTTGCCTGGATTTAGAACTAAACCAATCACGTACTGACAAGCGCATGGACACCCACCGACCTGCCGGCCTATTTACTAACTCGGATGACAGGTGTCGATGCCTATCAATCTAGAATTTTTAATTACAATGCGGGTTTTGCTTGCTCGAACTTTTTATTTAGAATACAAAAACCGTATTGTAACAGCAAATCCTATATCGATAGGCATCGACACCTGTCATCCGAGTTAGTAAATAGGGGGGCAGCAGGCCTATTTGCTAACTTTTGACAGCTACGGTGTACATCATTTTCATGGTACCATAAATATTCATTACGGCTTCGGTACGAATGACTATTTTTATTTAAGATATGAAAACCGTAATGGATGCAAAAGTGACAATCAAATCGTTGTACACCGAGTTAGCATATCGGCCTGCAGGTGCTGGTCGGACGACCTGATAAAGGTCGCAGGAAGACGCTGGATGCAGGCCGCTTCCAACCGGTCGTATTGGAAATCCTTGTGGGAGGCCAATGTCCAGCAGTGGACTTCTTGAGGCTGAGATAATTATGATGAGGTATACTATTAGATAAGTGTGTTATCTACGTCATTAACTTAAATAGCGGATAACGATAATATAATAGGCGAAAGTGCTTCGGAAAAAACAGTCAGAACTAAGCGCCGTGCGGCTCCCGGCAGAGTAGAATAGGACCACTCCGTCCCCGTGGATGTCGTAGAAGAAATTCAAGCGAAACAAAACTTATAAACATCAAAGAGACCTGTCCAGCGTGGAGACAGTAGACCAAATCCTCTGACTGCTCTGGCTAATATATGGCTCTGGTAGTACAGAGAAGGTCGTGCTCTCCTGCAGTGGAGACTAAAAAAGACCTGATGATCATGATGATAGATTTCTCATGTGGTGCCGTGTGGTTCCCGGCAGAGTAGAATAGGACCACTCCAAGTCTTCCCGTGGAAGTCGTGGAAGGCGACTTATGAAACGCAAGCTAAACAAAGCTTATAAACATCAAAGAGACTGTAAGTCGTCTGGCCAACGTGGACAGTTTGGGCCAAATCCTCTGACTGTTCTGGCTAATATATGGCTCAGGTAGTACAAAGAGGGTTGTGCTTCTGCAGTGGAAACTAACAAAGACCTGACGATGATGAACTACGACATACCGATCTAATGCCAAAATAATGTCCACAGGATATGACGAGCTCCGTGGCGAAGCGGTCAACACGCCTGCCTGCGACACGGATGGTCCCGGGTTCGATTCCCGGTCAGGTCAAGATGGAAAATGATCTTTTTCAGATTGACCTGGGTCTTGGATGTTTATCTATATAAGTATCTTTTATAAAATATAGCATCGTTGAGTTAGTATCCCATACCACAAGTCTCGAACTTACTTTGGTGCTAGCTCAATCTGTGTAATTTGTCCGTATATATTTATTTATTTATTTACAGGATAACTAATTTTCAAACAAGAGAGAAGCTATCTTCGGACAATGGCTAGTTGGAACCAGATACTGAATGGAAAATTTAAAAGACCTGTATTTATTAGAATATTATTGATGTTAAATAAAATGATGGACAGACAGTGTTTTTCTCGTTCTTTCTACCTCTTTTTACCCTACTGACCTACCCAGGAGGTAAATGTTTTTTTGCGCGTATGTTTAATAAATACCAATAGGGACAAATCACGCAGATTGAGCTATGCTCCACAGTAAGTTGTGAACTTGTGTCGTAGGATGCTATGCCTCCGTGGTCCAGTGGTTAAGGCGTTCGCCTTGTGGACCCGGGGGTCGTGGGTTCGATTCCCACGGGAAGCATACTTTGTTAAGTTGTTTCCAGTTTGGTTAGGACATTGCAGGCATGAATCACCTGATTGTCTGATAAAAAAGATGATTCCGTGCTTCGGAAGGCACGTTAAGCCGTTGGTCCCGGCTGCCATCTGGTAGTCGTTAAAGGAACCACGTCAGAGGCCGAGAGGCGGTTCCGAAGAACTTTGACACCAGGGTGTGCATGGTCGACTGACCGTGTCACCTACACGAAATGATGATGATGATGATCTGAAAAATACTTTTTTTTATAATAGAAACTTAACAGATAAACACCCCAAGACCCAGGCCAATCTGAAAAAGATCATTTTCCACCATGACCTGGACGTGGATCGAACCTGGGACCCCCCGTATCGCATGCTGGCGTGTTTACCACTGCGTCAGGGAGGCTTTCTAAATTTATTGTTAGAATATAATGAAATAAACAGAATGTATGTGTTTTTTTATTAATTATTGAATTAGGCATTTGTCTCCCATCTCACCTGATGGTAAGTGACGATGAAGACGAAGATGTTACATGCGTATCCAAGAGATACCCATTTATTCTACTTTTGAATGTACCGGGACTGGGGTACTATTTTTGAGCGTTCGAATCGTTATCTTCGCGCTTGTACGGGAATATAGACGCAGGCAGTATATGTTAATATGTCTGTTCCATTGTCACTCCCTGTAGCATAAACGGCTTTACCGATTTTGAAGTGTGAGGTGTCATTAGATTTATTCGTGCTTCGGAAGGCACGTTAAGCCGTTGGTCCCGGCTGTCATTGTTGATGGCAGACGTTAAGCTATGACAGATGCCTTAAGGCAGCTTGAAAAATCTGACACCAGTGTTGGCCACTTACATATACGAAAAACAAACAAATTAGATTAGTATTCTTCCCTGGAGTATCATAGCCTATGTGACGTCGGCAAAATCAATGACGGACGTTATCTTCTATTTAAGTATATGAAAGGCAATCCTGACTGACTCACTTGTTTGTTTTGTTTTTCGTATGTGTAAGTGGCCAACACTGGTGTCAGATTTTTTAAGGTGCCTTTAGGCATCTGACATAGCTTAACGACTGCCTTGCTTAACATACGGAAGTGCTCATAGAGCTCATACCCACTGGACCATCGGGCTCCTCAAACTGACTCACTGAATTATAACATATCAATGCACAGCCGAAACTATACTGAAATTTTGTAAATAGGTTCCTTTCATGATGTGTGAGCTCTAAGAAAGGATTTTTAGAAATTTAAGAGCGTATACTAGCAGTATTTTTTCAATATGGTTTCCATACAAATGTATTTCTCTATTTTCTCGCTGAAAACTGATTCTAGAGCCACAATTCTTTTTTCATAAAATCTAGTACTAAAATAGGAATGCCTAAATTTTTTATTTTTTCCAATAAAACAGTTTTAGCGACATTTTTTTTTCTTTTAAACAGGTTTTTAGAAAAAAATAAAACATAGGGACATACCTATTTTAGTAATAGATTGTATTAAAAAGAATTGTGCCTCTAGAAGCAGTTTTCAGCGAGAAAATAGAGAAATACCTTTCTGACTGCTCTGGCTAGTATATGGCTCTGGTAGTACAGAGAGGGTCGTGCTCCTGCAGTGGAGACTAAAAAAGACCTGATGATGAAGATGGGCGGCTAGTAGTACTAGAGTAGAATAGGACCACTCCAAGTCTTCCCGTGGATGTCGTAGAAGGCGACTTAGGAAACGCAAGCAAAGCTTATAAACATCAAAGAGACTGCTCTGGCTAATATATGGCTCTGGTAGTACAGAGGGGGTCGTGCTCCTGCAGTGGAGACTAAAAAAGACCTGATGATGAAGATGGGGCGGGGGCAGGGTGGCGGGGCGCGTACTGTGAAGCTCGCAGCTAATATCTGAGAGCCGCCATTAAGTTTGTATCAAACTGTAGCTGACGGGATGATCAATGTTACAAAAACATCGATGATGGCATCGATAATGACATCGGTAGCTGAACATCGATACTACTTTATTATCGAGCTTTAAACATCGATGTCAGGCAACATCGATGTTTTTTGCAAACGTCTCGTCATAGTCGTCGGTCATCATCAATAAATTAAACAACTATATCATCACATGTTTTGGTTTTTGTTTGTTTAACCAAAAAAAAAAATTGTGGATACTTTTATAGATTTCGATGACGTGTCCGCGACTAAATTGCGATTATGTATATGTCCGTGACATCGATTTTACGATGTTCAACATCGATGGTCATCGAAAATCGATAAATATAGAGTGACATCGATGTAACGATTTTTGTAAAAAATCAATATCGATTTTAAATCATCGACGTTTATTCGTCAAACCTCGATGATCATCGAAAATCGATGATCATCGAGCATCCCTAAGCAGACTTCATACGTGAGTGAACTGTTCCTTACTAATATTCTGATATCTTTGGTTCCTTACACAGAGATGTAAATATTCTGATATCTATGGTTCCTTACATACAAATAATTTACTAAACACGAACTAGGCTTCATATTTAAATAAAATCAATTTAATACGGTTTTTATCGCGTTTATTACATTATTTATATACCTAACGTATCGAATACTTTACAGTATGCGTGGTCGCAGGTAGAATAAGTTAAGTAAACGCGATAAAAACCGTATTAAATTAATTTTATTTAATTATGAAGCCTAGTTCGTGTTTAGTAAATTATTTATATGTAAAAAACAGTTCACTCACGTATGAAGTCTGCTACAGTTTGATACAAACTTAATGGCGTTTTTATCTTAAATGTGTAACAATCGCGGAATCATTAAAAAACATTATGTAATTGGGTTCATAACTGAATGAAAATAAAACAACACATATTATATCAACAGGTCAAATTAAAGAATAGCCCGAAGATATTTCTCTTCTCGTCGCACGAACTCCACCAAGCGCAAGACGGCCGGTCGGACTGGGATGTCGAAGATTACGCCAAATAGGACGATCCTTGCCTAAATAAAAAAAAAAACAATTAAAATTCATTTATTCTTTTAAGGTGTTATTATTTTACAGCTATATTAAAAAAAAATCGTCTTTTATACTTCTACTAGCTGTTACCCGCGGCTTTGCCCGCGTAATATATAGCCTATGTACTTCTCGGTAGCCTAACATATGTGTATGCGAAATTTCATGATGATTGGTTCAGTAGATACGGCGTGAAAGCGTGACAAACAAACAAACAAACTCACTTTCGCATTTATAATATTAGTTGGGAAGTTGGGATGTTTTACGGTGTTTCCCTGCAAGATTGAAACAGAAACGACGATCGGTAGAAAAACAAAGGTCACCGACATAGCCCAGCGGATTAGCTCTTTGAAGTGGTAGTGGGCGTGGCACATTGCGCGAAAAATCGATTGCCGATGGGGCAGAAAGGTTCTTGAATGACAGCCATTTCCCGCAAGCGCAGCGTTGGACACCCACCGACGGTGGTCGGATGACCTGATAAGGTCGCAGGAAGGCGCTGGATGCAGGCCACTTCCATCCGGTTGATTCCATCGGATTGAAAATCCTTGGGGGAGGCCTATGTCCAGCAGTGGACTTCTTGTGGCTGAGATTATGATGATGAATTCATTTATTTCAGATATCAAACATCAAGTCAATATCATAAATGGTAGAAATGTCATAAAATAAATTTTCTTGCAAGCTAAGGTTCAAAAAGTCACCGCTAGATGGCAGTAGGTCCGTTGCTAGTTACTAGACCGTAGGCTAACGCAGATTAGCGCCATCTAGTATCGAGTGGCAAGCAACTCTGCAGCGCTATACATTCGCCTACTTTTCGCCACCTTAATTTGGTCCAATATTTTTGAATGAGGTTGGCAGTCTTTTACGTTACTCTTATATTGTCTTTGACTAGACTAATCAGAAAGGATAGTACCTACTCATTTATTTGAAAGACAATAATGTTATCTAAACAAATAGAATAAAGGCTCTCCCACACAGGCGGGTTATTTTAGGTCGATAATATCGCATGCGGTATTGCGATAATGCGTCCCGATTCCTTGCACACACCTGCGTTTTTACCGTCTGATATTTCTTACGATAGAGCGCCGCGCCGCATGCGGTAATGCAATAATGCGTCACAATTCCTAGCACACAGCTGCGTCTTGATACAAAACATTTAAGAACTCATATCGGAATATCGCAGGACGGAGAAACGCAACGTCCTGCGTCCATTGCGGCGTTATTATCGCAGCAGTGTGTAACTACATGACCATCCTAATACAAAATGTACTGAAAACAGAAATCGCACTAACGCATGCAATATTATTTATCGACCTATAATAACGCGCCTGTGCCCGAGCCTAATACGAAAATTATTTTTATAGTTTGTTCTTCCACGCTGGTCTGGGAGAAAAGAAAAATACGTAGAATGTACCCGCTGTTTCTCTTCCTGCGCAGATCGTAAAAGCCGATCGAAGGAATGGGCGTGACGAATAAATCATAGGCGAGGCGGGTAGCAGCGCATCATTTTTTTGATTCCGTTTCTCCACCTTCAAGCCCACCAACATGCTGAACGTGGTCTTTGGATTTTGAAGACCTGGGATCTGTCTCCCCGCAAGGGAAAAATATGTTATCCTTACTAATATTATAAATGCAAAAGTGAATTTGTTTGTTTATTTGCTTGTTACGCTTTCACACCCAACCTACAGAACCGATTATCATAAAATTTTGCATCCACATGGTTAAGGTACTGAGAAGGACATAGGCTATATATCACGCGGGTGAAGCCGCGGGTAACAGCTAGTAGTATATGTGTATGAATATCTATTAAAATAAAGCACGAAGCGCCATATGCGTGTAATGAAATGAGCTTTATTGCTTTTAACATGGTAACAATTTGGTGTTGTACATTAAAATGTAAGAGGTGTCACGTTTTTAGTCAATGTTGTTTCCCCGCTGTATTGCCAGCGATATGTGTTGCATCAGATAAGACTGCGCGGTGGTCAATGCCCTTATTTCTTAACCGCCTTCCCAGCTCCCGCACAAACCCTTTGGCCTCTGCGCCCCACACCCCACTTACTTCGACAGCGAAGGGAATGAACACATAGGACGTCTTAAGTGGGGCATATTTGGTGTGCTTTTGCGTAGCCGCCCACTCAGCTAGTGCACCAGCTGCACGAATTGTACGCATCAGATGGGAGTTCGCGAAAGTGCTGACACACGTTGCGTCCCATACTAAACACCTACCTCTCTCCCAGGGAATAAGAGTTAAGCCGTCTGGCCTCTTACCGTCCGATCGGCTCAAACCAGGAGGCTCAAGCGTGCATGGCACCCCGACAGACACCAAAGCTCGCCGGATCAACTCGTTAAGCATGTAGTGGCAAGGAAAACGTATGTAAGTAGATTAAAATGTAAGTAGGTGTCACGTTTTTAGTCAACATTGACTAAAAACGTGACACCTACTTACATTTTAAGTGTATTTAATATATTTTTTTTCTTTTTTAATATTAACTGTGTAAACATCATTTGGCCATATTTGTGTACACATATAGTATGTATATTCATGAAACTGTTACGCTGTTTGTTTACCAATGAATGACACTAAAATAAAATTAAAAATAAAATTGGCAATAGAAAAATTTTTGTTAATTATTTCAAATACAGCAAGCGAACAGCCTCCCTGATGCGTTGCTGTCGGGACAGTAGCAGCAGTGTCCAAAATACTTTGAGTGCTAAGATGGACAGTTCCATACTTAAACACTGGGCGACTGTCCATCTTGGCAGAAATAGTTTTTTTTTTCGGTATCTTGATTTTCTAATTTATTTGTTTTTGTAAACTATTTATTGTACTTAGCATATCCGAAATAAACGAATTATTATTATTATGTATCTCCTTTGGAGTCACGGGTGTTACCCCGGCTCTTTGGAAGGCTTGCGTGGGGATATAGATCCAACACGTAGAGGACCTTTGGAGAAGTTGATGTAATGTAGGGCTCCAGCCAGAACCCATTCCTGGAAATACCAATGTATGATATGTCCTCGAACAGGTTTTGGCCAAAGGGGGGAATATTGCATTTAAAAAGGGAAATTATTGGGCTATGGGGCTGAAATATGGGTGGACTTATGCTGGGTTGCATAGGGTCAGGCACCTGCCATAATCATGATTACTGACTACAATTGGCAGGTGGTGGCTTGCCGCCCACTAGATGGGCCCCTCAAACTAGCCGACGATGACTGCCGGCAAAAGGGGCAACACCGGTGTGGCCGACTCAGGGGTGTCGAGAGGTGTGCTGCGCTTTCTCCGAAGTTACTCGCGGCGTTATGCCCTTTAACACTTCCACCCCTGGAGCAACAGCTCTCACGACTCCTCTCTGGACAGCCAACTAAGGCAAGCTAGAGCTGAGAGTCCTGCGGGCCCTCTTGGGTTTCCGCACGTCGGGGGCGAGGGCTCTGACCGACTCTCTGGAGCACTCGGGTCCGTGGTATCGTTACTCACCAACAGGTCGCCACAAGCTGCCCTGCGCGCGAGCTCCGTGGCGCAGCGGTCAACTGCCTGCGACACGGATGGTCCCGGGTTCGATCCCCGGTCAGGTCAAGATGGAAAATGATCTTTTTCAGATTAACCTGGGTCTTGGATGTTTATCTATATAAGTATCTATTATAAAATATAGTTATCGTTGAGTTAGTATCCTATAACACAAGTCTCGAACTTACTTTGGGGCTAGCTCAATCTGTGTGATTTGTCCGTACATATTTATTTATTATTATTATTAAATAAAAATCCATGTACATGTGTATATAATTGGAGCGCATCTCTACATTGCATGAAACTTCGGGACACGTCAAAGATGATACCACCATGTTATTAGTGTTTGTTTCCTTGCTTCAGAAGGCACGTTAAGCCCTTGGTCCCGGCTGCCATCTGGTAGTTGTTAAAGGAACCACGTCAGAGGCCGAGAGGCGGTTCCGCAGAACTCTGACACCAGGGTGTGCATGGTCGACTGACCGTGTCACCTACTCGAAATGATGATGATTAGTGTTTTACAAGTAACCCTGTTTATGTACTTAGGTAATTACGTAATAAGACAAATAAGTACCTATCAACATATGTTATATTGGCAATTATTACATGCACATTATATAAAATAAACATTTGTGAAATATTGACGTCTGGGTCGCTATTGTTATTTTATTTTCAAACGAAGACCAACAGCTACAAAAATATCATGTTGTTGTTATTGTAATGTTACTCGATTGCACGAAAAAAGTGTTATGCTTTCAGAGAAAGAAAGAAAGAAGAAAAAAAATTACGTAGATACATCTCAGAAGATTAGCTCCTTAAAGTGGCTGTGGGCGGGCAAGTAGCGCGCAGAGCTGATAGCCGATGGGGCAGAAAGGTTCTCGAATGGCGACCACGTACCGGCAGCGCAACATCGGACACCCACTGACCAGGTGGTCGGACAACCTTACCAAGGTCGCAGGAAAACGCTGGATGCTGGCCGCCTCTAAAGACAATATAATACTAACGTAATAGACTGCCCACCTCATACAAAAATATTGGAACAAATTAAGGTTGCGAAAAGCAGGCGAATGTATGGCGCAGGAGAGTTGCTTGGTAGTCGATACTAGATGGCGGTAATCTGCGTTAGCCTTTAACTTACTAAATATACGGTGTCATTTTAAAATATTATGCCAAAAATATTGTTTTGATTTTTAATAAGACATATTTTGTGAATCATGTTTTTATATTCTCATAATACGATAGATACAATGTTGTGTAGTTTCGAGTGGCGCCATCTATGCGAGTCTCTGAGAACAAATCGTACGATTAAGGCGTTGAGACCACATGCCGCCTCCAACCGATCATTTTGGAAATCGTTAGGATAAATATATTTTATTATGTTATTTTGACGACAAATGAGTAAGCGTGTCATCTGATCTGATGGTAAGTGACCACCACTGCCCATGTCAACTGCAACACCAGGATTGTGACAACAAGGCCTATGTCCAGCAGTGAACTTCTTGGGAATTTCCATGTAGGTAGTATAAACACAAAAATTTCATACAATGTTCGTGTGACAGATTGAACCCGGGTAGGTCCGGAATTGTTTCCGCCCCGGAACGGCCCGACCCGGAGTAATGTAGTCCAAGCTTTAAGAGTCGCCTGGACGCGCATGTCTCCATACAAACGGAAAAAGGGAATAGTGGCAATATTTGTCAATTTTAGGGCAAAATTAAGCCTAATCAATTAATCTCATTATAATCTACGTATGTTCCTATACAGTTTGGTTAAATTATCAATAGTTTGAGAATTATACGCCTCTCAAGATTTGCATACAAATTTGAAAAGGCTTGTAATTCTCAAACCATTGGTATTTTAACCAAGCTGTATAGGAACGTACGTAGATTATAATGAGATTAATTTATTAAATGCTTAATTTTACTCCAAAATTATCAAATATTGCCACAATTCCCTTTTTCCGTTTGTATGGACACATGCGCGTCCAGGTGACTCTTAATGCGCTGTGGTATCAGTCACTAGCGCCACCCAGCAATTAATTCTATTAATCCTAAATCATATCAAATTTAAAAAATCGAATAGCTGAATGCCCTTGTAAATTAATTGTAGTATTTTTGATATCACTTTTCATAGATAGGTATTATCATTTACGTTTAAGAGAATTACATAATACCGCCAAAAGTGGCCACTTTTAGCGGTAATAAGTAGTTCTGTCAATTCATCAAATAAAAAATAGTGAAAACTTGTACCAAGAATACTACTAATGGAAGACAACTGCCAAATTCAATAATTACTTAATTAAAAAAAAAACAATAATTTACTTACAAGTAATTTACTAGGGAATTTGTTTGTTTGTATTTTGTATGTGCAAGTGGCCAACACTGGTGTCAGATTTTTCAAGCTGCCTTAAGGAATCTGACATAGCTTAACGGCTGCAATCAACGATGACAGCCGGGACAAACGGCTTAACGTGCCTTCCGAAGCACGGAGGAGCTCGAGATATTTTAATGCCACTTTGCGGTCACCCATCCAAGTAGGGACTGCACCAGGGGTTGCTCAACATATGTAAGCGCTCATTGAGCTCACACCCACTGGACCATCGGGCTCCTCTAAAACAAACAAACAAACAACTAGGGAATTCAGCTATTTATTTAAATTTAAAAGGTAATTTTTTTAAATTTGATAGAATTAATTGCTGGGTGGCGCTAGTGTCCGATACCACAGCGCCTTAAATGAAGGGTACAAGTTTGACATTGGACTTTGAGTTGGCACGCCTTAAACCTCACAAGTACACCTCCTCTCTGTACTCTCCTCACATATCTGTGGTACCTACCCTTCATTGACAAATAAACATCTATGCTAATTTTCGAAAACAGTTGTATGTACAACTGTTTTCAAAAATTAGCATTATAAAAAAATAAACAACTGGCTGTATTGACGTCTCTTAATATCTTACCTATCTGGAGGGATTTTCAGTGACATTATAAAAACTTCTTCTATTTAATATGGCTTCCACCGAGATTTCAGTGACTCTGCCAATGTCCAGTAAATTGAGATACTAAGTATCGGTGTTGTACGGTAAAGTAAGTAGCATCAAAGATGGCGTATGTTCTTTGATGCCTCGTGGTCGGGAGCTTATGGTGACAAGTCTATAAGAGTCCATATAACAGTCCACTTTAACTATTTTACAAATTGTTTCATGAGCACGAGCATTATCACACCAAACTACACCAATTTCATATTATAAAGTCCATCAAAATCAATTTGCAAAATCGTCCAAGGTAGACCCCAAATGCACCCCTTGACTTTCCACCACAAACTCAACTGTCACTTAATTGTAGAGATTATTTTATGCTCTTTGCCTTTCTTTACTGTAGTAGCGGTGGCGGCGCAAAGTCACTGCGTAAGTTCTTCCATAACAAAAATCATCATCATCAGGTCTATTTAGTCTCCACTACAGGAGCATGACCCTCTCTGTTCTACCAAAGCCATATAATAGCCAGAGCAGTCAGAGGATTTGGCCTACACTCTCCACGCTGGCCAGACGGGTAGGAGAGGTCTCTTTGATGTTTATAAGCTTTGTTTAGCTTGTATTTCCTAAGTCGCCTTCTACGACATCCACGGGAAGACTTGGAGTGGTCCTACTCTACTCTGCCGGGAACCACACGGCACATAACAAAAATATGGATATGTTATTTTTAGCCTTATGTGCAGTGCAAGTAATACTTTTACTTGCACAAAAGGCCAAAATTAGGTACTTATACTTACTTAAAAATCTTTTGCTGATTCTGCAAACATAAGCTATAAAAATATTTTTTGTATAAAATATATATGCCAATTTGTAAACTAGCTAATATAAGCAATTTAATAGTTTATTTCACGAGATTGGGTCTGATTATGATGATGAAATGAACAAATCACACAGATTGAGCTATCCCCAAAGTAAGTTCGAGACTTGTGTTATGGGATACTAACTCAACGACACTATATTTTATAATCGATACATATATAAGTAGATAAACTTATTATAGATAAACATTCAAGACCCAGGTCAATCTGAAAAAGATCTTTTTCCATCTTGTACTGACCGGGGATCGAACCCGGGACCATCCGTGTCGCAGGCAGGCGTGTTGACCGCTGCGCCACGGAGCTCGTAATTTTTCTCGTCGGTTTGTTTGTTTGTTTAATATCTTTATTGCACATACAAAAGAAAAGAAACACAATTTAAGATAAAACATAGGTACATATTTCAAGATTTACGTGTACAATGGCGGACTTATCCCTGATGGGATTTCTTCCAGTCAACCACGTAGCTGAGAGATCATGATATAGTTACGGGCTTCCCGAGGTCATGTGCACAATACATTATAACTCTATGTAAATATCTACGAATATACAATTATACAGCATTGTAATACATAAACATACAAGACCCAGGTCAATCTGAAAAAGATCATTTTCCATCTTGACCTGACCGCTGCGATGCCACGGAGCTCGTCATTTCTCTCGTCGGTTTTTTTTTCGTAAGCGGCGGCGGCGGAAAACCTCAAACGGCGCAAATATGAATGTATTGGCAACAATTATATATTTGAACCGTTTGGGGTTGAAACTCTAGGGCCGTGGGGACCCTCGGCACATAAATTATTCAATGCCATCGCCAAAAAATTAATAGAGGTGTCTCATGACCAGAGGGCTGGCTTATATTTTGGCCAAAAGATTAGCATTGCCATACAACGTGGCAATGCTGCCAGCCTTCTGGGCACGCTGCCACGGGGCAACGAGCTGCCAGGCCTATTTTATTTGTAAATAAGTAGTAGTTTTAGTTTAACTTTTATTTTTTCTGAAAAAATAATGTGTACACATTATTAATACATTAATTAAACATACAATAAAATACATACCTATAGTAAAATAAATATATACATAAAGTAAATAAAAGCGTTAACTCAATGTATCTGAGGGACTCAAATAAAATCTTTGAAGTCGAGTTTTAAAAGAATCGAGAGATGAACTTGTACTCACCTTACGTACAGTACTATCACTTTTATAAGTTACACCGATGTACCTGCGCAGAAGTCAAATTTTTGCATGGCGCGAAAATACCCGCCCGCTATTGGTTGATGTGTACGCGCCATGCGGCGTCTCGGCCAGTCTCGGCAGTCGGTTTTCGGATTTTAAATCTTATGTAGTAGCAATAAGTTCGTTATATCATTAATGTTTTAATTCGGTTTGAGTCGGCGGTAGGTTGCGCTATTCTGCACCATCGAATAATGCCGATGCGACTTATTAAAGTGGTACTACTGTGCGAACGTACCACTTACATCCTGAAAGGAACTGGCTTCCTTTCAGGATGTAAGGATTCTTAGAAATTCAACCCTAAAGGAGTACATTTTTACGTGTGAAGACTAGCGATGTGGTCAGAAGGCCACAACTTATGCTGAGAGGAGGCCATTTTGGTATAGGCACAGATATTGGCTGACAAGTTGTTATCACTGTATAGATAGGTACCATGTTTGTGCAATATCAAATAAATATTTTTTCTTTCTTTCTTTACGTGGATGAAGTCGCGGGTAATTGCTAGTTCCAACTAATATATTCTAATCCTAATCCTATCCTAACTAATATTATAAATGCGAAAGTGAGTTTGTTTGTTTGTTTGTTACGCTTTCACGCCGTATCTACTGAACCGATCATCATGAAATTTGGCATACACATAGGTGAGGGTACCGAGAAGGACATAGGCTATATTTTACGCGGGCGAAGCCGCAGGTAACAGCTAGTCCTAACTAATATTATAAATGCGAAAGTGAGTTTGTTCATTTGTTTGTTTGTTTGTGACGCTTTCACGCCGTATCTACTGAACCGATCATCATGAAATTTTGCATACACATAGGTTAGGGTACCGAGAAGGACACAGGCTATATATTACGCGGGTGAAGTCGTGGGTAACAGCTAGTAATATTATAAATGCGAAAGTGAGTTTGTTTGTTACGCTTTCACGGCGTAACTACTGAACTGATCATTATGAAATTTTGCACACACGTTCTCTGGTCTACAGACAAGGATATAGGCTTACCTCTTATCCCGAAAAACGTACTTTTCCCGAGGGATCGACATTGACTCGAGCTAGTCGAGCGAGTTATTTCAAAGCTAGTTTGAAATAACTGATTTAAAAGAAAAGGAAGATATCGTTCAAATTTTGTTCTGCAATGCCCTATTTCCAAAACTGACTTTTTTGGCGCAACCGGTAAATTATGTTTCTTCACACTTTGATTGTGCCGTGTGGTTCCCGGCAGAGTAGAATAGGACCACTCCAAGTCTTCCCGTGGATGTCGTAGACGGTGACTTAGGAAACACACGCTTAAAAAAGGTTATAAAATATATTGCATAAATATATAAATAATAGGTTTTTAAATATATACGGACAAATCATACAAATTGAGTTAGCCCCAACCCCAAAGTAAGTTTGAGACATGGGATACTAACACAACGATACTATATTTTTATAAAGATAAACATCCAAGACCCAATCAATCTGAAAAAGATCATTTTCCATCTTGACCTGACCGGGGATCGAACCCGGGACCATCCTTATCGCAGGCAGGCGTGTTGACAGCTGCGCCACGGAGCTCGTCATCACATCAAAGAGACCAACCCGTCTGGCCAGCGTGGAGGGTGTAGGCCAAATCCTCTGACTGCTCTGGCTAATTATGGCTCTGGTAGTACAGAGAGGGTCGTGCTCCTGCAGTGGAGACTAAAAAAGACCTGTGATGATTTTTTTTATGATGACTGGAATTGTAAATACCTAGTAGTATAATAGTAATCACCCACCAGCTTCACCCACCAGTGGGTCCACCACTGGTGAGTGAAGCTGGTGGGTGAACGGGTCGCGGCCCATATAATAGTTTGAACGGTTATCTAGGGTTTCTGAGAACAAAGTTTTCAATAATATTTTCGTTTTCTTTTAAATGATTTATTGCCTCTAAGTAAATAACTTTAATTAGGTATTCAATTCAAAACAGTGTTGGTTTAACTGAAGAAAGAATTAGTAAACATAAACAAACATATAATATTGTTTATAAGTGAACAAGTGCTAAGTATTTACTTTTGACTGCGAAATAAATAAGTACTGCGAACTTGGCTGAAGGATATTTAGGTTATCTTTTTAATTAATTGTTTTAGAGATCCATAGGTTAATTAAGTATATTAAAAAAATAATAATAATGAGAATTATTGCCAAAAATACAAAAATACAACAAGTAATTTACTACCGAAGTAATGAATAAGATATTTTCCATTTGATTTAAGAGTAATTATTTCTACTTATAATAAAAAAGAAAATCGTAAAAGAAATAATTAATTTTCTTCAAAATAAGATCAAATTTAAAAATCTACGACAGTACTTCGGTTGTAAATTACTTGTAGTAATTTTCATATTACTTTTCATTATTTTGCATTTGGTTAATTAAGAGAATATATAGATTACTAGCTTTTACCCGCGGCTTTTCCCGCGTTATAAATAGCCTATGTCCTTCTCAATACCCTAACCTATGTGTATGCAAAATTTCATGATGATCGGTTCTGTAGATAGGGCGTGAAAGCGTAACTAACAAATAAACAAACAAACAAACTCACTTTCGCATTTATAATATTAGTTAGGATTAGGAAGTTAGGATTAGGATTAGTTAGGATTACGCCAAAAACGACTACTTTTGGCGTTAATGAGTAGTCCTCTTTATTTGAAATGATGATATTGATGAAAAGTTATTCTAAAAATCATCATCATCATCAGGTCTTTCCAGTCTCCACTGCAGGAGCACGACCCTCTCTGTACTACCAGAGCCATATACTAGCCTGAGTAGTCAGAGGATTTGGCCTACACTCTCCACGCTGGCCAGACGGGTTGGAGAGGTCTCTTTGATGTTAATAAGCTTTGTTTAGCTTATGTTTCCTTAGTCGCCTTTTACGACATCCACGGGAAGACTTGGAGTGGTCCTATTCTACTCTGCCGGGAAGCACACGGCGAGCGTTTCTAAAAATACTACAATTATTTACTACTGACGTATTTTTTTTTCAATTTGTAATTTAGGAGTAAGTACAACAATAATATGAACGGTGGCGCTAATTTCGCTAATACCTACATACAAACATGAAAAAAATTTTTTTTTTAAATCTATGCCTATAAACCACTGTGTACGTACGATGTACATATGCATTGATTAAAATAAATAAAATTAAACTTCGGTTCTAAATAAAATAAATTTGCCGTCGATGAATTTCTGTAGATCCAAATTACAGTAAGTTGTTCTTATGCACACCAGACCCAAATCCTTTTTAGGCTTCCGCAGCCGAATTGCAAAAAACGGAACACTTATAGGTTCCTCAAGTCTGTCTGTCTGTCTGTTGATAGCTGGATTTGCGGCGTAGTGAGTTCGCACACTAGCGCGACCCAGCAATTAGTTCTATAAGTCCTTAATCAAATCAAATTTAAGAAATCTAATAGCTGAATGCCCTAGTATATTACTTGTAGTATTATTGGTACAAGTTTTCACTATTTTTAATTTGATGAATTAAGAGAACGAATCATTACCGCCAAATGTGGCCACGTTTGGCGGTAAAAATTAGTGTTCTTAAACTTAGATTGTAATATATCTATAAAAGTAACAAAAAGAATACTACAAGTAATTTACTAGGGCAATCAGCTATTACATTTTTTTAATTTGATTTGATTTAGGAGTAAATGAATTAATTGCTGGGTGGCGCTAGAGTGTGAACTCACTTCGCCTTAAGGGGAAGCATGAATTTTATGGGGTCAAGTGATATAAATAAATTGAGTATAAATATACATTTTAACATAAATCAGTTGAAAAATAAAGCGAGATATATATACTATACTAATATTATAAAGCTGAAGAGTTTGTATGTTTGAACGCGCTAATGTCAGGAACTACTGGGCCGATTTCAAAAATTCATTCACTGTTGGATAGGTACGTTATCCCTGAGTGACATAGGCATGTATGTACCACGGGCGAAGTCGAGGTGGACTCATAATCATTTCGTGTAGGTCACACGGTCAGTCGACCATGCACACCCTGGTGTCAGAGTTCTTCGGAACCGCCTCTCGGCCTCTGACGTGGTTCCTTTAACGACTACCAGATGGCAGCCGGGACCAACGGCTTAACGTGCCTTCCGAAGCAAGGAATCATCTTTCTTATAAGACAATCAGGCGATTCATGCATGCAATGTCCTAACCAAACGGGAAACAACTTAACAAAGTATGCTGCCCGTGGGAATCGACCCCATGTGATAGTTATTGATAAAATAATTCTGCAAGGCCCTAGATAACTCTTCAAACCATTTTATGAACTACAGACTAGAGTTTCAAGTGTGAAAATTAAACTTTACTTAGCTTCCGCCAAAAGTGGCCGTCGTGGAGAGTGTAGTGCAGTGTGCTAATACTAAGTTGTGTATGCAGGCGCCCTAATTGTAAAACCTAGTCTGTAAGTTGCCTTATTTCCGCGAGTACTTGTACGCCTTGGATGATTTTTTTCAATTAACAGATGTAGTGAAGTAAAGTCGTTTCACTTATCTAATCCCAACATTTCATGGCGACCCTGCCACGGGCTCTTGGGCGGCCAAATCCTCTGACTGCTCTGGCTAATATATTGCTCTGGTTGTACATTTTTTTGTTGTAAAAATTGTAAACACAAATATGACAATTAATAAGTGTTCAAAGAAACCTATATTAAATAAACGATTGAATCTTGAATCTTGGAGATAAACACTGAACTGAGTTTCTTACGGCGTATTCTTCTCAGCAGTGGTCTTTCCATAACGCTAGAAGTTTTTCAAATAAGTATAAAAAAAATAATAAAAAAAGATAAATGACGTTCTAAAAGTGATACATGAGATACAATATTTGAATAAAAACTACTCATTTCTTTTAACAAAGACCTGATGATGAATCCTCGATCGGCCGCAGGCATGGAGGATGCGGCCTACTGGCGTTCTCTGATAATGTTCCAGTCTGCTATACGGAATATGAGTGGCATTGAGTTCATTCTCAACGCGGGAAAATACGTCTTCATCATCACAGCCGTAAGCCAGTCAAAGGCATCCCCCAAGGATTACCATCATTAAAGGGGGTTTGCCCACACTCACCACGCTTGGCAAACTGGTTGGTATGCGCAGTTAGTAAGCGTTACAGTGGAAAGCGGAAACAGTGATGGGTTGCTAGCCGCTTCGCCTATTCACGTGATTCCTTAGATTTTCGCCCAATCCCTTGACCGGCTTTTACAGTCTGTACGGGAAAAAAGCAGCTGGTAAATTCTCTGTTTTTCCATTTCTTCCAAACCAGCATGGAGATTGGTGTAGTTTGGTGTTATAAATGCTCGTGCTAATGAACAATTTGTGAAATAGTTAAACTAGACTGTCTGGACTCGTATAGATTTGTCACTAGAAGCTCTCATGAGGCAATCAAAGCATTGATGGATTGACTCTTAAGGGCCCACACTAGGCACACTAGCGACGCCAATTGTTTTATTCCTAATACTTTACTAATAGAATGAAATTCGTTTCATAACATTAGTTTGTTTGTTTTTCGTATGTGTAAGTGGCCAACACTGGTGTCAGATTTTTCAAGCTGCCTTAAGGCATCTGACATAGCCTAACGACTGCCATCAACGATGACAACCGGGACCAACGGCATTACGTGCCTTCCGAAGCACGGAGGAGCTCGAGATATTTTTATGCCACTTGCGGTCACCCATCCAAGTAGGGACTGCACCAGGGTTGCTTAACATACGTAAGCGCTCATAGAGCCCACACCCACTGGACTATCGGGCTCCTCGTAAACAATAACATTAGTAAATAACCTGAAGTATTTTTGGAATCATGATTAATATTATCAGAGTCAGTGAGAATTATGAGAATCAGATTACGCCAAAAACGGCCGTTTTTGGCGGTAGTCACTATTTCTCTTAATGACTGATTCTCATAATATTAAAACATGATTCCAAAAATACTTCAGGTTATTTACTAATGCTTATATGATTTACATTATTGAATTTAATTCTATTTTTTTTAAAGTATTAAGACTAAAATTATTGGCGTCGCTAGTGTGCCTAGTGTGGGGCCTTAAACTGGACATTGACGACAGTAAAACCCCGGTGGAAGCCATTGTATAAAGTAGAGAATGGTAGAAGAAAGGTTGGATCAAGAAGAATATTTATGACGAGCTCCGTGGCGCAGCGGTCAACACGCCGGTCTGTGACATGGATGGTCCCGGGTGCGATCTCCGGTCAGGTCAAGATGAAAAATGATCTTTTTCAGATTTACCTCGGTCTTTGATGTTCATTTAAATAAGTACTTAGGTAAGTAAAGTATCTATTATAAATTATAGTATCGTTGAGTTAGTGTCCCACAACACAAGTCTCGAACTTACTTTAGGGCTAGCTCAATCTGTGTGATTTGTCCGTAATATTTATTTATTATTTATTTTAACGGTCGGATTAAAAAGAATATTATTTTATTTATCTTGTTAATGGCCAACGCTTCATGAAAAGGTTTAACAACTGTCATCTAATGTTGGCAGTAAGACCTCAATATATTTTATACCACTTGTGGTCACCCATCCTAGTGAGGACCACTCACGGGGTTGCTTAACTTGTGTTTGCGGCGCAATTTGCTTATGCATTAGCCACGAGATAAACAAATATAACGTGTAGAGATGAAATAAATAAAAATAATAATATGCAGAACCAATTTTTTCGAATATCGAAAAATAAAACTATTTTCTTCGTTTAGTTTATACAGGTGGTGAGGTGAATTTTTGACACGCGCTCCAGAGGAGTATATAAGGTGGTAGTTATACCACAACAACCAAGCACAACCATGAGGTACTTCTTCCTTTTAGCCCTTGTGGTAAGTATTTGAATTTCTATTTATTATTATATTTTAATTTTTTATAAAAAAATTGGGTTTTCTGTATAAAAAGATAGGGTTAGGGGATTCCCGACAATTTCAAAGTCCCGGGTTACGGCAGTGGGCACTCTGGGCACATGCCCAGGGCCCCGCAATCAATAAGGGCCCCCAGTTACTATTACATCATGCGATAACCCACACAACACAGAACAGTACCCTTATTTATTACCAAAAAGGTACTTTCTTACAAAAAATATAATCAAACGCTAATATTTGATTGATTATAATCAAAATCAAAATCAAAACGTTTATTCAGAAAATAGGCCTTTGCAGGCACTTTTTCACGTCATATCATATTTAAAATTATCTTATTAGATATTATGTATTTATTAATTGTTCAAAAGCTACAGACTACTAGTATGCCAAATATGCCAAATAAAAAATGACCTAATATGCCAAATACTTAATTTTGTTTATTTTTATTAAATATGTTCATACAATAGGTACTTTTTTAAATAAGTAGTGTAAGGTTATATTCCCTTATCTTTGTGCCCAGGGCCTTGCTTGGTCACGAGACAACCTACGAACAAAGTTTCAAGCATTCCCGGGACCTGTGGGCCTATTTGCTAACTTTTGACAACTACGGTGTATATCATTTTCATTGTAACTTTAATATTCATTACGGCTTCGGTGTGAATGACTGTTTTATTTAAGATATGAAAACCCTAATGGATGCTAAAGTGACAATCAAATCGTTGTACACCGAGTTAGCAAATCGGCCTGCTGGAGACTTTTAAAACAATGTTTTTTTTTTTATATGGCTTAAGCCTTTCCTGAAAAAGTTTTAATTGAGAAAATTCTGGTGAAACGTAATAGAAAAACTCACTTGTTAAGTACCTATACATACTAGATAAAATACCTAATTATTCATTAACAGATGGCGTCAGGCTCCTTCAATAATTTTAAAACAAAATTATTAAAATAATCCCTGTCGTTTTGAATGGATGATATATGAGAACTTGGTGTTTCGAAATATTGGTGCAGTCTGTACTCCAATAGTCTTTACACATTTTATAGTAATTTTGTTGTTTTTTTTTCTCAGGCGTTTGTAGCCGTCTCTTCTTACCCATGTAAGTATTCATCATCATCATCATCAGGTCTTTCAAGTCTCCACTGCAGGAGCACGACCCTCTCAGTACTACCAGAGCCATATATTAGCTTGAGTAGTCAGAGGATTTGGCCTACACTCTCCACGCTGACCAGACGGGTTGGAGAGGTATTTTTGATGTTTATAAGCTTTGTTTAGCTTGTATTTCCTTAGTCGCCTTTTACGACATCCACGGGATGACTTGGAATGGTCCTATTCTACTCTGCCGGGAACCACACGGCTATTCAAGTGAATTCATTCAATTAAGTATTTAAGACTACATTTTTATATAAGGGTTTGTTAACACATCATCAGTGATCGGATAATATACCTACCTAAATTTCATTCTTCCCACGAAAGAATAATAGGGACATGCTTTTCAAATATTACCTGCATACAAAATATAGTTAGACCAATGCTTACATAATCTCTCGTCCCGGATTCCGGGATTACTTAGTAATTCAGGAAGGAATACCTATCTACATTATTCTTTCGTGGAATGAAGTTTAGGTATTTCGTGGAATGAGTAGTCCAATTCTATTCTGCCGGGAACCACATGGCTAACAAGGCAAAACTAGCAGAAGCAGAAGTCAAAGACAGATGATAGTGCTAATACTTTCCCCCGTCCCCTCTCTCGTTCTTCGTCCCGTCTTTATCACCACCGAGGACAAGAGATAAAACAAAGTAATTAACCCCTTTTTTAGGGTTCCATAGTAAACAAGGAACCCTTATAGTTTCGCCATGTCTGTCAGTCTGTCTATCTGTCTGTCTGTCTGTCTGTTCGTCCGCGGTTTTACTCAGAGAATATAAGTACTAGAAAGCTGTAATTTGGTTTGGGTATGTATTTTTTTCATGGCAAAAAAGTGGTAGAAAAAAATTTTGAAAACAAAATTTTTTAGGGTACCTCCCATACAAGTAAAGTGGGGGAGTAATTTTTTTTTCTCTTCTTACCCATCGTCTGGGATATCATTGAATAGGTCTTGAAAAATATTGTGAGGTTGAGAACACCACTTTTCGATTTAGGGATCCGTTTCCGAAATATTTGGTTTTAAAGTGCAAATTTTTGTTAGAGGTAAGAGTCCCCCCCCTCTATCTGCTAAAAGGTTATAAATATATGGGTACGTGAAAAAAATTACAGCAGTAGTATACATACTGAAGTTGAAAGGAAAACTATCAGAGCTAAGTACTAAGTGCAAACTAAAAAGTTATAGGCAACCAACTTATAAAATGTACTGGAAAATGTAACATTTCATAAAAATTTCATTGTTAGATGTTTTTGGTCGTTAAACTGTGGGGTGCGAGTGTGAACAGTGTGAACTCAAAGTTGTCATTTACAACTACGGAACCCTACAGTGCGCGTGGCCCGACACGCACTTGGCCGGTTTTTTTAAGTCAAATTGTTAGTAGCTGTAGGGCTTTGGAGCCCGAGGTCCGCAATTATGCATCATAGGTATATACACACACACACCCTTGCATGAGACCTGCCCTTCAAGCTATGCATGCAAATCGCGGCCTATCAGGTATTATTATTATTATTATCACAATCACACACAGACTTACAGTAATAACACCAAGTCATCCGCATGTTACAAGAAACAATTTACCAAACTATACATTCGATTAGCAATTTACATTTCTAAATCATTAAAAAACAAGTGATACAATTTCAGGTCAAATTAAACTAAAATCATGTCAAAGTTAACTTAAATAAAAAAGAGTGAAGCATTAGTACGAATTAAAGAAAAATTATTAGTAATTAAATTAATTAAACAATAAAATCAATAGTATTCAGATAAATCATAACATTATTTATAAACTTATTAGCTGCATCGTTAAAAATGTCTATTTCAATTTGTTGTTTGAGCATGTCCCCGAGCAGTTGTAGGACTCTAACCGTTGGTGCATTTTTAGCATATTCCGTGCGCACATCCGGAGGAGTGAATAGACGCGGACGTCTGCGAGGCGCCACGGCTGCACCCGGGGCCCCGGTGCCAGCGCGTGGGTACACGGAGTCCTAACTGCGCGAGTGCAGTTTCGTTGTTGACCTTATTATTCAATAAAAGATAATAATGAACTATAAGCAACAATTTCCTGCGAAACACCAACGTGTTGAGGCCCACCATACCCAATACAAACATCGAGGGGTATAAATATGGATAGTATTCGTAAATCTTTTTATATAGCCAACGAGCGAATCTTCGCTGTATTTTTTCTAACATTAAGGCATATGTACTTTCATGCGGGTCCCATATGAGAGTTGGCTGTCTCTCCAAGCCTTGCGCTCACAGGCAACGCCCTAAGCTGAGGTCCGTCCCTCCTGGGGGCCCTTTGGTGATGTTCGCCTTACAGGTTGTGGGCACTTTGCTCTCATCTCAAAAGTCCGGTGAAGTAGTAAAAGCTCACTTGATCTAGCTACAAAATCCTTTAAAAAATATATGTAACAAAGCCCAGACATGCAGACAAATTAAGATAAAATGAAACAAAAGAATTTCCCGCTTTGGGAAACTTACATTCTGTCGTGAAAGAAGACGTGTTAACAGTTTTCTAGCTTAATAAGACCTGCGGGGGGCTGCGCCCCCGATCCTCCCCCCGCCAATGAACAAAAATACAATAACTACAGACGCCGTCAAACCTACATAATATCTCTTTTTCATCTACAGACCCCGAAAAATATGTGGTGGACGAGATGGTGGAGTCCTCGCCCGTAATTGTGGAAAAAACTTATAGCGCCAATTACGAAAAGGAATCTGAATCTGCTGAGTCTTCTTACAGCAGCCGTGAGTTCCTTTCCTTTTTCTATCTCTCAATACCTTCGAGCAACACGGCCTCCGTACCGGACGTACGGAAGGCCGTGTTGCTCGAAGCTCATCATCATCATCATCATCAGCTTTTCATAACCCACTGCTGGGCATAAGCCTCCCTTTGTCTACGCCATCCTTCTCTATCCCTAGCCTTCGCAATCCAGTTCTTTCCTGAAATCTGTTCTGTTCCTGAGCTCGAAGCTCAATACAAACAAATGTGGTGACCTCTGTATTTGCCACACGGACTTACACGCATACGTTGAATGATACTGAAATGCGTTTTCTTTATATACAAGAAGTATACAAGGTGAGTTGCTAACTGCATCGCCTATTGACATTATTTTTTAGATTTTTGTCCAATCCCTCGAACTTTTAGCTTTAGTCTGTGTGAAAAGAGAAGCTACTACATACTACATTTTCCTTTCACTAAATCATTATGGAAGATGACTATCACATTTAAAAGAATCCTACTAATGTTATTAGAATCACAGATTTCCTTACTGTTCTATTCAGAGGGTGATAAGGCCGCTTTCGTTCAATTTCCGGTCTATTAACTTGTTTAAATAACGGAGTTCTCTTAACATATTCATTATTTTTCAGAACAATTCAGCAGTTCTTCTGAAAGTTCTCAAGGCTCTTCATCGGATACCAGCTTAAGCTTTTCGGAAGAAGAAGAAAGCAGCAATTCCAGCAGAAAACTATCAAAAAGCTATCAATCAAGTCAGTCAGCGAGATCTGCTTCTGAAAAGAAGTCTAGTTCTAGGCAAATCTTCCAATCTGATTCATATGCATCAGAAAAAGAATCAAGCGCTTCAAAACAAAAGCACAGTTCAATTGAACACAGAGAAATTAAACGCATCTCTAGTGACTCAAGCAAGCGTGAATTTAACTCTTCTAGCCGCACTGAATTAAAAAAAACCGAAGATCATAGTCAAAGCGAATATAAACGCAGATCTGGAAAGAATGAAGAACACTCTGGCAAGAAGAGACGCAATGAAGATGACAGTGAAGAAGAACACAGTGGATCTAGTTCGGAAATCATAAAGAACAGAAGGAGGTCTGAATATAAATCAAGCAGAAAAGAGGAACATAGAAGCGAAAAAAGCGAATATGAACACAGTGAAAGCAAGTCTAAAAAGGAATCCAAAGAATTAAAATCAAGCCACTCTGATTCTAATGAAAGCGACGAATTTAGGTCCGGTTCTGGCCAAAAGAAATCTAAGCGCAGATCTGGAAAAAATGGACACCATGAAGATGACTGTGAAGAAGAACGCAGTGGATCTAGTTCAGAAGAAAAAAAGAACAAAAGAAAGTCTGATCATGAAGCAAGCAAAAAAGAGGAACGCAGAAACCAAAAAAGCGAATATAAACATAGTGAAAGCAAGTCTAAAAAGGAATCTAAAGAATCAAAATCTAGCCACTCTGATTCTCATGAAAGCAAAGAACTTAGGTCTGGCGAAAAGGAATCTAAGCACAGATCTGGAAAGAATGGACACAATGAAGATGACTGTGAAGAAGAACGCAGTGGATCTAGTTCGGAAGAAAAAAAGAACAAAAGAAAGTCTGATCATGAAGCAAGCAGAAAAGAGGAACGCAGAAACCAAAACAGCGAATATAAACATAGCGAAAGCAAGTCTAAAAAGCAATCTAAAGAATCAAAATCTAGCCACTCTGATTCTCATGAAAGCAAAGAACTTAGGTCTGGCGAAAAGGAATCTAAGCACAGATCTGGAAAGAATGGACACAATGAAGATGACTGTGAAGAAGAAGGCAGTGGATCTAGTTCGGAAGAAAGAAAGAACAAAAGAAGGTCTGATCATGAAACAAGCAGAAAAGGCAAAAGTAGAAGCCAAAAGAGCGAAGAAAAACGAAGCGACAACAAATCTAAAAGGGAATCTAAGAAATCTAAATCTAGCCACTCTGAGTCTAATGAAAGCGAAGAACGCAAGTCTAAACCCCAAAGGAAGTCTGGAAGCAAATCTGGTAAAAATGATAAACACTCCGGCGAGAACAGACAAAAAGAAAATTGTGATGATGACAAACCAGACTACCCAGGCCACCCAACATGCCAAGGAAAACCAGAGCACCAAGGCAAACCCGGCAAATCAGGATCGGGTGCTTCCAGCAACAGTAGCTCCAGTGCAAGCTCTAGCTCCCAACAATCAGGCGTTAGCTCTAGCAGTAGCTCTGCAAGCGCCGCCTCCTTAAGCATCTCCCAACAATCAGGCTTGAGTTTAACCAGCAGCACCGCTAGCAGTTCCGCCAGCAGCAGCTCCCAGAAATCAAGCACAAGCCCAAGAAAGACAGTGAAACCAAGTAGACCAGAAAAACCAGGAAAACCAGAAAAACCTGAAGCACCTTGTGATGATGATAAACCAGAGCATCCAAGACGCTCAGGAAAACCACAACAGCCAGGCAAACCTGGCAATTCAGGATCAGGTGGCTCAAGCAGCAGTAGCAGTAGCTCCGGTTTAAGCTCTAGCTCCCAGCAATCAGGCTCTACTTCAAGCCGCAGCTCTTCTAGTGCCTCCGCCACTAGCGCCGCCGCTAGCGCCTCCACCGCTAGCGCCACCGCTTCTAGCGCCTCCACCGCTAGCAACTCTCAACAATCAGGCTCTACGAGACGCACAGGAAAACCACAACATCCCGGCAAACGTGGCGACTCAGGATCAGGTGGCTCCAGCAGCAGTAGCAGTAGCTCCAGTTCAAGCTCCAGCTCTCAAAAAGCAGGCTCTACTTCAAGCAGCAGCTCTGCTAGTACCTCCACCGCTAGCGCCTCCGCCGCAAGCGCCTCCACCGCTAGCAACTCTCAACAATCAGGCTCTACTTTAAGCAGTAGCTTTGCTGGCAGCACCGCCAGTAGCAGCTCCCAGAAATCAAGAGCTAGCACAGGAAAGCCAGCTAAACCAGGAAAACCAGAAAAACCTTGTGATGATGATAAACCAGAGCATCCAAGACGCACAGGAAAACCACAACATCCCGGCAAACCTGGCAACTCAGGATCAGGTGGCTCAAGCAGCAGTAGCAGTAGCTCCGGTTTAAGCTCTAGCTCCCAGCAATCAGGCTCTACTTCAAGCCGCAGCTCTTCTAGTGCCTCCGCCACTAGCGCCGCCGCTAGCGCCTCCACCGCTAGCGCCACCGCTTCTAGCGCCTCCACCGCTAGCAACTCTCAACAATCAGGCTCTACGAGACGCACAGGAAAACCACAACATCCCGGCAAACGTGGCGACTCAGGATCAGGTGGCTCCAGCAGCAGTAGCAGTAGCTCCAGTTCAAGCTCCAGCTCTCAAAAAGCAGGCTCTACTTCAAGCAGCAGCTCTGCTAGTACCTCCACCGCTAGCGCCTCCGCCACTAGCGCCTCCGCCGCTAGCGCCTCCGCCACAAGCGCCTCCACCGCTAGCAACTCTCAACAATCAGGCTCTACTTTAAGCAGTAGCTTTGCTGGCAGCACCGCCAGTAGCAGCTCCCAGAAATCAAGAGCTAGCACAGAAAAGCCAGTTAAACCAGGAAAACCAGAAAAACCTTGTGATGATGATAAACCAGAGCATCCAAGACGCACAGGAAAACCACAACATCCCGGCAAACCTGGCAACTCAGGATCAGGTGGCTCAAGCAGCAGTAGCAGTAGCTCCGGTTTAAGCTCTAGCTCCCAGCAATCAGGCTCTACTTCAAGCCGCAGCTCTTCTAGTGCCTCCGCCACTAGCACCGCCGCTAGCGCCTCCACCGCTAGCGCCACCGCTTCTAGCGCCTCCACCGCTAGCAACTCTCAACAATCAGGCTCTACGAGACGCACAGGAAAACCACAACATCCCGGCAAACGTGGCGACTCAGGATCAGGTGGCTCCAGCAGCAGTAGCAGTAGCTCCAGTTCAAGCTCCAGCTCTCAAAAAGCAGGCTCTACTTCAAGCAGCAGCTCTGCTAGTACCTCCACCGCTAGCGCCTCCGCCACTAGCGCCTCCGCCGCTAGCGCCTCCGCCGCAAGCGCCTCCACCGCTAGCAACTCTCAACAATCAGGCTCTACTTTAAGCAGTAGCTTTGCTGGCAGCACCGCCAGTAGCAGCTCCCAGAAATCAAGAGCTAGCACAGGAAAGCCAGCTAAACCAGGAAAACCAGAAAAACCTTGTGATGATGATAAACCAGAGCATCCAAGACGCACAGGAAAACCACAACATCCCGGCAAACCTGGCAACTCAGGATCAGGTGGCTCAAGCAGCAGTAGCAGTAGCTCCGGTTTAAGCTCTAGCTCCCAGCAATCAGGCTCTACTTCAAGCCGCAGCTCTTCTAGTGCCTCCGCCACTAGCGCCGCCGCTAGCGCCTCCACCGCTAGCGCCACCGCTTCTAGCGCCTCCACCGCTAGCAACTCTCAACAATCAGGCTCTACGAGACGCACAGGAAAACCACAACATCCCGGCAAACGTGGCGACTCAGGATCAGGTGGCTCCAGCAGCAGTAGCAGTAGCTCCAGTTCAAGCTCCAGCTCTCAAAAAGCAGGCTCTACTTCAAGCAGCAGCTCTGCTAGTACCTCCACCGCTAGCGCCTCCGCCACTAGCGCCTCCGCCGCTAGCGCTTCCGCCACAAGCGCCTCCACCGCTAGCAACTCTCAACAATCAGGCTCTACTTTAAGCAGTAGCTTTGCTGGCAGCACCGCCAGTAGCAGCTCCCAGAAATCAAGAGCTAGCACAGAAAAGCCAGTTAAACCAGGAAAACCAGAAAAACCTTGTGATGATGATAAACCAGAGCATCCAAGACGCACAGGAAAACCACAACATCCCGGCAAACCTGGCAACTCAGGATCAGGTGGCTCAAGCAGCAGTAGCAGTAGCTCCGGTTTAAGCTCTAGCTCCCAGCAATCAGGCTCTACTTCAAGCCGCAGCTCTTCTAGTGCCTCCGCCACTAGCGCCGCCGCTAGCGCCTCCACCGCTAGCGCCACCGCTTCTAGCGCCTCCACCGCTAGCAACTCTCAACAATCAGGCTCTACGAGACGCACAGGAAAACCACAACATCCCGGCAAACGTGGCGACTCAGGATCAGGTGGCTTCAGCAGCAGTAGCAGTAGCTCCAGTTCAAGCTCCAGCTCTCAAAAAGCAGGCTCTACTTCAAGCAGCAGCTCTGCTAGTACCTCCACCGCTAGCGCCTCCGCCACTAGCGCCTCCGCCGCTAGCGCATCCGCTGCAAGCGCCTCCACCGCTAGCAACTCTCAACAATCAGGCTCTACTTTAAGCAGGAGCTTTGCTGGCAGCACCGCCAGTAGCAGCTCCCAGAAATCAAGAGCTAGCACAGAAAAGCCAGTTAAACCAGGAAAACCAGAAAAACCTTGTGATGATGATAAACCAGAGCATCCAAGACGCACAGGAAAACCACAACATCCCGGCAAACCTGGCAACTCAGGATCAGGTGGCTCAAGCAGCAGTAGCAGTAGCTCCGGTTTAAGCTCTAGCTCCCAGCAATCAGGCTCTACTTCAAGCCGCAGCTCTTCTAGTGCCTCCGCCACTAGCGCCGCCGCTAGCACCTCCACCGCTAGCGCCACCGCTTCTAGCGCCTCCACCGCTAGCAACTCTCAACAATCAGGCTCTACGAGACGCACAGGAAAACCACAACATCCCGGCAAACGTGGCGACTCAGGATCAGGTGGCTCCAGCAGCAGTAGCAGTAGCTCCAGTTCAAGCTCCAGCTCTCAAAAAGCAGGCTCTACTTCAAGCAGCAGCTCTGCTAGTACCTCCACCGCTAGCGCCTCCGCCACTAGCGCCTCCGCCGCTAGCGCCTCCGCCGCAAGCGCCTCCACCGCTAGCAACTCTCAACAATCTGGCTCTACTTTAAGCAGTAGCTTTGCTGGCAGCACCGCCAGTAGCAGCTCCCAGAAATCAAGAGCTAGCACAGGAAAGCCAGCTAAACCAGGAAAACCAGAAAAACCTTGTGATGATGATAAACCAGAGCATCCAAGACGCACAGGAAAACCACAACATCCCGGCAAACCTGGCAACTCAGGATCAGGTGGCTCAAGCAGCAGTAGCAGTAGCTCCGGTTTAAGCTCTAGCTCCCAGCAATCAGGCTCTACTTCAAGCCGCAGCTCTTCTAGTGCCTCCGCCACTAGCGCCGCCGCTAGCGCCTCCACCGCTAGCGCCACCGCTTTTAGCGCCTCCACCGCTAGCAACTCTCAACAATCAGGCTCTACGAGACGCACAGGAAAACCACAACATCCCGGCAAACGTGGCGACTCAGGATCAGGTGGCTCCAGCAGCAGTAGCAGTAGCTCCAGTTCAAGCTCCAGCTCTCAAAAAGCAGGCTCTACTTCAAGCAGCAGCTCTGCTAGTACCTCCACCGCTAGCGCCTCCGCCACTAGCGCCTCCACCGCTAGCGCCTCCGCCAGAAGCGCCTCCACCGCTAGCAACTCTCAACAATCAGGCTCTACTTTAAGCAGTAGCTTTGCTGGCAGCACCGCCAGTAGCAGCTCCCAGAAATCAAGAGCTAGCACAGAAAAGCCAGTTAAACCAGAAAAACCTTGTGATGATGATAAACCAGAGCATCCAAGACGCACAGGAAAACCACAACATCCCGGCAAACCTGGCAACTCAGGATCAGGTGGCTCAAGCAGCAGTAGCAGTAGCTCCGGTTTAAGCTCTAGCTCCCAGCAATCAGGCTCTACTTCAAGCCGCAGCTCTTCTAGTGCCTCCGCCACTAGCGCCGCCGCTAGCGCCTCCACCGCTAGCGCCACCGCTTCTAGCGCCTCCACCGCTAGCAACTCTCAACAATCAGGCTCTACGAGACGCACAGGAAAACCACAACATCCCGGCAAACGTGGCGACTCAGGATCAGGTGGCTTCAGCAGCAGTAGCAGTAGCTCCAGTTCAAGCTCCAGCTCTCAAAAAGCAGGCTCTACTTCAAGCAGCAGCTCTGCTAGTACCTCCACCGCTAGCGCCTCCGCCACTAGCGCCTCTGCCGCTAGCGCCTCCGCCGCAAGCGCCTCCACCGCTAGCAACTCTCAACAATCAGGCTCTACTTTAAGCAGTAGCTTTGCTGGCAGCACCGCCAGTAGCAGCTCCCAGAAATCAAGAGCTAGCACAGGAAAGCCAGTTAAACCAGGAAAACCAGAAAAACCTTGTGATGATGATAAACCAGAGCATCCAAGACGCACAGGAAAACCACAACATCCCGGCAAACCTGGCAACTCAGGATCAGGTGGCTCAAGCAGCAGTAGCAGTAGCTCCGGTTTAAGCTCTAGCTCCCAGCAATCAGGCTCTACTTCAAGCCGCAGCTCTTCTAGTGCCTCCGCCACTTGCGCCGCCGCTAGCGCCTCCACCGCTAGCGCCACCGCTTCTAGCGCCTCCACCGCTAGCAACTCTCAACAATCAGGCTCTACGAGACGCACAGGAAGACCACAACATCCCGGCAAACGTGGCGACTCAGGATCAGGTGGCTTCAGCAGCAGTAGCAGTAGCTCCAGTTCAAGCTCCAGCTCTCAAAAAGCAGGCTCTACTTCAAGCAGCAGCTCTGCTAGTACCTCCACCGCTAGCGCCTCCGCCACTAGCGCCTCCGCCGCTAGCGCATCCGCCGCAAGCGCCTCCACCGCTAGCAACTCTCAACAATCAGGCTCTACTTTAAGCAGTAGCTTTGCTGGCAGCACCGCCAGTAGCAGCTCCCAGAAATCAAGAGCTAGCACAGGAAAGCCAGTTAAACCAGGAAAACCAGAAAAACCTTGTGATGATGATAAACCAGAGCATCCAAGACGCACAGGAAAACCACAACATCCCGGCAAACCTGGCAACTCAGGATCAGGTGGCTCAAGCAGCAGTAGCAGTAGCTCCGGTTTAAGCTCTAGCTCCCAGCAATCAGGCTCTACTTCAAGCCGCAGCTCTTCTAGTGCCTCCGCCACTAGCGCCGCCGCTAGCGCCTCCACCGCTAGCGCCACCGCTTCTAGCGCCTCCACCGCTAGCAACTCTCAACAATCAGGCTCTACGAGACGCACAGGAAAACCACAACATCCCGGCAAACGTGGCGACTCAGGATCAGGTGGCTCCAGCAGCAGTAGCAGTAGCTCCAGTTCAAGCTCCAGCTCTCAAAAAGCAGGCTCTACTTCAAGCAGCAGCTCTGCTAGTACCTCCACCGCTAGCGCCTCCGCCACTAGCGCCTCCGCCGCTAGCGCCTCCGCCGCAAGCGCCTCCACCGCTAGCAACTCTCAACAATCAGGCTCTACTTTAAGCAGTAGCTTTGCTGGCAGCACCGCCAGTAGCAGCTCCCAGAAATCAAGAGCTAGCACAGGAAAGCCAGCTAAACCAGGAAAACCAGAAAAACCTTGTGATGATGATAAACCAGAGCATCCAAGACGCACAGGAAAACCACAACATCCCGGCAAACCTGGCAACTCAGGATCAGGTGGCTCAAGCAGCAGTAGCAGTAGCTCCGGTTTAAGCTCTAGCTCCCAGCAATCAGGCTCTACTTCAAGCCGCAGCTCTTCTAGTGCCTCCGCCACTAGCGCCGCCGCTAGCGCCTCCAACGCTAGCGCCACCGCTTCTAGCGCCTCCACCGCTAGCAACTCTCAACAATCAGGCTCTACGAGACGCACAGGAAAACCACAACATCCCGGCAAACGTGGCGACTCAGGATCAGGTGGCTCCAGCAGCAGTAGCAGTAGCTCCAGTTCAAGCTCCAGCTCTCAAAAAGCAGGCTCTACTTCAAGCAGCAGCTCTGCTAGTACCTCCACCGCTAGCGCCTCCGCCACTAGCGCCTCCGCCGCTAGCGCCTCCGCCACAAGCGCCTCCACCGCTAGCAACTCTCAACAATCAGGCTCTACTTTAAGCAGTAGCTTTGCTGGCAGCACCGCCAGTAGCAGCTCCCAGAAATCAAGAGCTAGCACAGAAAAGCCAGTTAAACCAGGAAAACCAGAAAAACCTTGTGATGATGATAAACCAGAGCATCCAAGACGCACAGGAAAACCACAACATCCCGGCAAACCTGGCAACTCAGGATCAGGTGGCTCAAGCAGCAGTAGCAGTAGCTCCGGTTTAAGCTCTAGCTCCCAGCAATCAGGCTCTACTTCAAGCCGCAGCTCTTCTAGTGCCTCCGCCACTAGCGCCGCCGCTAGCGCCTCCACCGCTAGCGCCACCGCTTCTAGCGCCTCCATCGCTAGCAACTCTCAACAATCAGGCTCTACGAGATGCACAGGAAAACCACAACATCCCGGCAAACGTGGCGACTCAGGATCAGGTGGCTTCAGCAGCAGTAGCAGTAGCTCCAGTTCAAGCTCCAGCTCTCAAAAAGCAGGCTCTACTTCAAGCAGCAGCTCTGCTAGTACCTCCACCGCTAGCGCCTCCGCCACTAGTGCCTCCGCCGCTAGCGCATCCGCCGCAAGCGCCTCCACCGCTAGCAACTCTCAACAATCAGGCTCTACTTTAAGCAGGAGCTTTGCTGGCAGCACCGCCAGTAGCAGCTCCCAGAAATCAAGAGCTAGCACAGGAAAGCCAGTTAAACCAGGAAAACCAGAAAAACCTTGTGATGATGATAAACCAGAGCATCCAAGACGCACAGGAAAACCACAACATCCCGGCAAACCTGGCAACTCAGGATCAGGTGGCTCAAGCAGCAGTAGCAGTAGCTCCGGTTTAAGCTCTAGCTCCCAGCAATCAGGCTCTACTTCAAGCCGCAGCTCTTCTAGTGCCTCCGCCACTAGCGCCGCCGCTAGCGCCTCCACCACTAGCGCCTCCACCGCTAGCAGCTCTCAACAATCAGGCTCTACTTCAAGCAGCAGCTCTACTAGCGCCTCCGCCGCTACCACCTCCACTGCTAGCGCCGCCGCCGCTACCACCTCCACTGCTAGCGCCGCCGCCGCTAGCGCCTCCACCGCTAGCAGCTCTCAACAATCAGGCTCTACTTCAAGCAGCAGCTCTACTAGCACCTCCGCCGCTACCACCTCCACTGCTAGCGCCGCCGCCGCTAGCGCCTCCACCGCTAGCAGCTCTCAACAATCAGGCTCTACTTCAAGCAGCAGCTCTACTAGCGCCTCCGCCGCTACCTTCTCCACTGCTAGCGCCGCCGCCGCTAGCGCCTCCACCGCTAGCAGCTCTCAACAATCAGGCTTTACTTCAAGCAGCAGTTCTACTAGCGCCTCCACCGCTACCACCTCCACTGCTAGCGCCACCGCCGCTAGCGCCTCCACCGCTAGCAGCTCTCAACAATCAGGCTCTACTTCAAGCAGCAGCTCTACTAGCGCCTCCGCCGCTACCACTTCCACTGCTAGCGCCGCCGCCGCTAGCGCCTCCACCGCTAGCAGCTCTGAACAATCAGGCATTAGCTTAAGCAGCAGCTATGCAAGGGCCGCCTCCGATAGCGTATCCAAATCAGGCTTTAGTTCAAGCAGCAGCTCTGCTAGTGCCTCCGCCGCTAGTGCCTCCGCCGCTAGCGCCACCGCCGCTAGCGCCTCCACCGCTAGCGTCTCCGAACAATCAAGCGTTAGCTCAAGCAGCAGCTCTGCTAGTGCCTCCGCTGCCAGCGTCTCCGAACAATCAAGCGTTAGCTCAAGCAGCAGCTCTGCTAGTGCCTCCGCTGCCAGTGTCTCCGAACAATCAAGCGTTAGCTCAAGCAGCAGCTCTGCTAGTGCCTCCGCTGACAGCGTCTCCGAACAATCAAGCGTTAGCTCAAGCAGCAGCTCTGTTAGCAGCTCTGCTAGCAGCTCTGCTAGCAGCTCTGCTTCTAGCATATCTCAACAATCAAGTTCTTCGAACCAATCTGTTGAAACGTGCGAAGCCAGTGAAGTCGAATCTGAAAGCTTCTCAAGTGATAGTGAATCTTCTTCGGCGTCAATCCAAGAGATCTCAAGCTCTTCGAGCTCAAGCTCAAGCTTTATCTACGAAAGCGAATCTTCTTCAGCTTCCTCGGCTTCATCATCCTCTTCATCGACTGTGGAGTACGAGAGTTAGAGTCGGTCATCTTAAATTTTGACGTAACCTTAAGTATTTTTTAAAAAATGTGTGTTTTCTTTTTTTCCGACGTGTTGCATGTTGACGTCATCTTTAGAAGTTTAGAGCTTCGGCTCCAATGTGCAAAATGTAAACCTTCCATCAATTTTCTAAATTCCATTTATAAGGCCGTCTTGCGCTGATTTAGAGTCTGTCTGATGGGTATGAGGAATGCCATCCTAAACAATTCTAGTAAAAAAACCAAGTCTAACTCAGTTCTTCTTAAGGGTACGCTAGTCAGGTGTTTCGCCATACAAATTCTCTAGGGTGATGACTCCGTTGTTGGGCATCGTCTGTTTAATGTTTTTGATTCTATCGATTTGTCTTGCTTGTCGTTATCTATGCTTGTATGGAATCATATTTGTAAAATTATAAGTACTTTAAAAGTTGTTGTTTGTTGAAACGGAATGTTTTGAGACTCATACTCAAAACATTCCGTTTCAACACGTAATTTTTACGTAACTTTGGGCACAATTAAATACCGAAAGGAGTATAAAATCTCTAAAAAAAATTCATACAAGCATAGTTTGGTTATTAAAAAATTTAAATAACTTTACATTTAATTAAAACATTTACTGTTTTATCACAAGAACACTTCTCCCAAACGCATACTCGCGAATTTTTAGACGACTAAGATTTAGTTTTTCAACAATATTTGTGTTTGCACACACTAGACTGTAGTTCTGATGAACTTATAAATCGGTGTAAATAGTTCCGCACTGTTCTTAACCGAGTCTATCCCTTTCTCAGCGAAATAGCACGCAAATTAGCCACGTGCGCTGACGAGTTCAAGCTCCGGACTAGCGCATCCTTAAGAGATGTAATTAGGTAATTGTGAATGAGAAAGAGGTTTTTATTGAGTTATGAGGTGGTTGTGTGTTTATTTATAATAGAATTTTAGTATTGCTTACATCCGAGTTTAAGTGTAAAAAAATATTTATCAAATATAAACATATATAAAAATGTAATTATTAAATTTTTATTTCACTTCAACCTAGTACCTGTAAGAAGCGAACACAAGTGTAACCATGTGATTGAATCAAAAACCAAAATTATTTATTATACTTAATTGGAGTTTAGTACTAAGGTATATTTACCCGACTGTTTAATTAGTTGCTTCTGTGCTGGTCTGCAGGCCTATTTGCTAACTTTTGGCAGCTACGGTGTGCATCATTTTCATGGTAACTTCAATATTCATTACGGCTTCGGTATGAATGACTATTTTTATTTAGGATATGAAAACCGTAATGGATGCTAAAGTGACAATCAAATCGTACACCGTGTTAGCAAATCGGCCTGCTGGGAGAAAAGAGAAAACATAGACGGTACCATCATTATTTCGATTTCTTTCTCGACCTAAAAGCCCACCAACATTTAAAATGCGTCCTTAAGGTTTTATAGACCTGGGTCTGTCTACCTCTCAAGGGAAAAAGACGTGATAGTATGTGTGTACTTTCGTATTTGTTTACTGCATGTAGTTAACAAGGATTCTTTTGAGCAAATAAAAAGAATATGCGCATATTCCCTACAAAGACAATGGGATAGGCCTATCTGCGAGGAGATACTGCAGAGAATGATTTCCAAGTCTAATTGTCTGGAGGATTCATCATCATCATCATCATCATCGGTTTTTAGGGTTCCGTACAAAAGTTGAAAACGGAACCCTTATAGGATCACTCGAGCGTCTGTCTGTCCGTCCGTCCGTCTGTCACAGCCGATTTTCTCCGAATCTACTGAACCAAATTAGATGAAATTTGGTAAGATAGTGTAATCCTATGACCCAAACACGGATGTGCAAAGTAAATAAAGATTTTTTTTAAATAAGGGTCATTTTGAGGGGCCCAATTACAAAATTAAAAAAAAAAGTTTTGCAAACCTTACTGTGTCATATATCAAATGAAAGGGCTCATTATGAGGATCTGAAAAATATTTTTTTTGTTCGGGTAAAATCAATACTTTAGATTTTATTCACGAAAGAAGGCAAAAATTGACCATTCCCCCCCCCCCCTGATCTCCGAACTACTGGGCCGAAAATTTTGAAAAAATTACAAAATATAGTTCATTCCTTGAAGATTACAGGAAAAATAATAAGAATTGTATCACTTGAAAATTAAGTGGTAATCTCACAATAATAAGTTCATCTAGGGAAATAGTTCACTAAAACACCACTAGATGGCGCTAGTCAATTGAATAAAACATTTTTTGCACATTGTGTGTGTTCACGAAGCATATTGTACGGAACCCTCATTGCGCGAGTTTGACTCACACTTGGCCGATTTTTATTAGTTCTCTCTGCAGGAGCACGACCCTCTCTGTACTGCCAGAGCAGTCAGAGGATTTGGCCTACACTCTGGCTGGAGGATTGCTTCCTTCTATTGGCACCGGTTGAGCGGGAATCGATATACTACTTGCAGGCTCTTCTTCAGGTCTTTTTTAGTCTCCACTGCAGGAGCACGACCCTCTCTGTACTACCAGAGCCATATATTAGCCAGAGCAGTCAGAGGATTTGGCCCAAACTGTCAACGTTGGCCAGACGACTTCTGATTCTGATAATATTAAACATGATTCCAAAAATACTTCAGGTTATTTACTAGTGCTTATATGATTTACATTCTTGAATTTCTTTCTATTTGTAAAGTATTAGGAATAAAATTATTGGCGTCGCTACTGTGCCTAGTGTGCGGCCTTAATTGATATGAGTCGACTCACAATTTTAGTAAACTATAGAAACTATATAGATATGTGGACCGAGTCTACATTGTTCTAATAAATTATCATGATTAAAATTTAATTCGAAAGAAATGTCATATCATTAACTTTATTAACATTCCAACTTCACATCTCTGACTACTCAGGCTAGTATATGGCTCTGGTAGTACAGAGAGGGTCGTGCTCCTGCAGTGGAGACTAGAAAGACCTGATGATGATGATGATGAACTTCACATCTGACGACCTTCACGCAAGAAGATTTTTGGCCGAAGGGTGTCGTTTTCCGGCGTTACCGCGGGAGGCTACCCGACACCGCGACATTGTGTTACGTCACAAGATAGGACTTTACGTGCAAAGTAGTTTTATGTAATATAATCAAATGTATGTTAGACTTTAAGGTATTTATAATATGGGCCTCTGGTATTGTACACAATTTTAAGTACAATACTATTGCCTGAAATAAATAATAATTATTAAAATGATAGGTACAAACTATAGGTAAAATAGAGCTGTAATATGTGGTAAGCGGTGCTGAAAGCACAATCACTTACATGTCAGCATAGCATAAGAATAGAATAGTGTCATTTGTTGTGTTTTTGTTTGCTTACCCAAATAAAATAAAAAAAACCGGCCAAGTGCGTGTCGGGCCACGCGCAGTGTAGGGTTCCGTAGTTGCAAATGACAACTTTGAGTTCACACTGTTCACACTCGCACCTCACAGTTTAACGACCAAAAACATCTAACAATGAAAATTGTATGAAAGTTTACATTTTCCAGTACATTTTATAAGTTGGTTGCCTATAACATTTTAGTTTGCACTTAGTACTCAGCTCTGATAGTTATCCATATACATGGCGAAATTTTGATCGTTCCGGACCATTAAAGGGGTGATTCAGCCTGTCAATATAAACAACTTTTCCTATGGTACAAATGCTGTAAACTCGAAAAAAAAATTCGACATTCCTATACAAATTGCCCGGGCGGCTGAACACTTTTGTATGAAAATGTCGAAATAAAATTTGAGTTTCCAGCATTGGTCCCATAGGAAAAATGGTTCATATCGACGGGCTGAATCACCCCTTTAAGGGTCCAGAACGATCAAAATTTCGCCATGTATAACTGTTTAGCAGATAGAGGGGGTGGGGGGGGGGGACACTTACCTCCAACAAAAATTTGCACTTTAAAACCAAATATTTCGGAAACGGATGTCTAAATCGAAAAATGGTGTTCACAACCTTACAATATTTTTTAAAGACCTATTTAACGATACCCCACACGATGGGTAAATAGAGAAAAAAAAAACACCCCCACTTTACATGTATGGGAGCTACCATAAAAAAAATTTTTTTCAAGATTTTTTTCTACCACTTTTTTTTTCATGTTTAATATACATACCCATACCAAATTACAATTTGCTAGTACTTATAGTCTCTGAGTAAAATCGCGGACGGACAGACAGTCAGACAGCAAACAGACATGGCGAAACTATAAGGGTTCCTTGTTTACTACGGACCCCTAAAAATAGAACAGCTTATGTTTAAGCGCCTACCAAATATTTTCCCAATTTTACTTCCAATTAATTCAAAATGCCTGCCTGAATGGGGCTCACCAAAATTCACACAACAAACTAACTTGCTTTTTGATTTTTTTAATGAGGGACGGGACTCCTTAGGTCTATGGGCGTTCTTATTTATTTAAAGAATTATTTTAAAAATAATTTAAGTAAGATTTATCATTTTAAGTATTTATAATAATCGTCTTAAATTCAGACTAAATATTTTATATCATTGCTAGGTATAAGTCAGGGTACTGAGAAGGACATAGACTATGTATATTACGCGGACGAAGCCGCGGTTAGCATTCTATGATTTTTAGCAACAGCTGGCATTCCATGATTTTTCTTTTCTCCAAAACCAGCATAGAAGAGAATAAGCGAGGAATGGGAAGGAGTACTCTGATGGCGTGCAATTGGGGAGGCCTATGGCCAGCAGTGGACGAGTATAGGCTGATGATGATGATGGGTAGCAGTTTATTGAACTGGGTGAACGGTATAAATGTAATAGGCTACTTTCCTGGGTCAAAATATTAATAATAAAATTAGACCGTCAGCTGGACAATCAAAAAATATTGAACACGTATTTTTTCGTTAATCCCAACTTCCCAACTAATATTATAAATGCGAAAGTGAGTTTGTTTGTTTGTTTGTTACGCTTTCACGCCGTATCTGTTGAACCGATCATCATGAAATTTTGCATACACATAGGTTAGGGTACCGAGAAGAACAAAGGCTATAATATTACGCGGGCGAAGCCGCGGGTAACAGCTAGTTAAACAATAAATTTCAAAGATAAAGCGTGTCAAAGTTCATGAGTGGGGGGCTTGTGACATCACAGGATACACAGGCCACTAAAAAGTGTACTGGCTAGTGACGTCACACACGATTTTAACGGGCTATATCTTTGTCACTTTTTGTTCGATTGACAAAAGAAAAAACACGTGTCAAATGTTTTTTGATAATCTAACTAACGGACTGGGGTTTTGTGGTGGGAAGTCAAGGGGTGCAGTTGGGGTCTACCTTGGACGATTTTGCAAATTGATTTTGGTGGACTTTATAATATGAAATTGGTGTAGTTTGGTGTTATAAATGCTCGTACTCATGGAACAATTTTGTGAAATAGTTAAAGGGGACTGATGTATGGACTCGTATTGACTTGTCGCCATAAGCTCCCGACCACGAGGCATCAAAGAACATACGCCATCTTTGATGCTACTTGTTACAACTTTACCGTACAACACCGATACTTAGTATCTCAATTTACTGGACGTTGGCAAAATCACTGAAATCTCGGTGGAAGCCATTTTATAAAACAGAAGAAGAAGAACTAACGGACTAATTATATTTTTTTAGGAAAATAGCCCATTGAGATGCTACTTGCTCGGTATATTGGGGATGAGTTTGTAGCAGCTCGGGAGGCCGGGCGCGCGTACCCGATGCCATACCTGCAACCATCGGACTGGCAGTTGACGGTGACACCTCTGACCTTGGTTCTTAGTACCAACTACGAATGTGTATACCAGTCTCTGTTGACACAGCTGGCCCGTGGTGCGACGGAGCAAAACTTTCATAGCTTTCCTTGACAATTTAATTACCTACCTGATAGGCCAGTCAATATCGACATCACCGCCGTGTGGTGTGGTTCTCGGCAGACTAGAATAGGACCACTCCAAGTCTTCCCGTGGATGTCGTAGAAGGCGACTTAGGAAACACAAGCTAAACAAAGCTTACAAACATCAAAGAGACCTCTCCAACCCGTCTGGCCAGCGTGGAGAGTGTAGGCCAAAACCTCTGACAGCTCTAGCTAATATATGGTGGGTGGTACAGAGAGGGTCGTGCTCCTGCAGTGGAGACTTATACCTGATGATGATCGACATCAAACATTGCAAACACGCATGTAACGGCGATTTTTTATACAACGTGGAAGGGACATACTCATAAAAAAACGAACCGCGCGCGGTCTATGCTAGACCATAATAGTATATCTAATGAAATTAAAATTAGCCAAAAAAAAAACAAAAATAAATTTGTACATGTCCATACAAAAGTGTGCAGCCGCCCGGGCGATTTGTATGGGAACGTCGAATTTTTTTTAAACTGTTATTTTAATATCATTAAAATAAAATGATCTATTATAATCCGTGTTTCGATTTATAACGGGCAAAAACAATATAATAATAACGTAATAGACTGCCCACCTCATACAAAAATATTGGACCAAATTAAAGTTGCGATAAGCAGCCGAATGTATGGCGCAGGAGAGTTGCTTGCTAATCGATACTAGATGGCGGTAAACTGCGTTAGTCTTTAATTCACTAAATATACGTGTCATTTAAAAATATTATGCCCTAAAATATTGTTTTGATTTTTAATAAGATATATTTTGTGAATCATGTTTTTATATTCTCATAATACGGTAGATACAATGTTGTGTAGTTTCGAGTGGCGCCATCTATGCGAGACCACATGTTACGGGTATGTCCCTTCCACTTTGTATATTGTAGGGGCCACTAAGAATAGTCTACACCCAAGTTTGCAACTTTCTTAACCCTGTCTACTCCTGGGGGGCCAGAAGTATGGCACTTTTATCACCGCCGTTACATGTGCGTTTGCAATGTTAGCACTTTTTTTGTCGATATTGACTGGCCTATAATGAGAAATCATCATGACTTGCATCATGTATATTTTGCCATACTCACTACGCTTGGCAAACTGATAGGTGAGCGCAGATTGTTACTATTAGGCCTAATCTTCTCATCACTCTGGCTAATTATATGGCTCTGGTAGTACAGAAAGGGTCGTGCTCCTGCAGTGGAGATTAAAAAATAAAAGAATTGATGATGATGATAGTCATTGGCCACCTCAACCAACCTTTGGCCTACAAACTTACATACATACATACTATCACGTCTTATCATGGCTTGTACAGTACTACCAGAAATCAAATTCTTGCATGGCGCTAAAATATCCGTTTGCTATTGGCTGATGAGTACGCGCCATGCTGCGTCTCGGCCATTCTCGGCAGACGTACAAGTATTGTGAGCGAGATAGCAATAGTCTTACTGCTTTTGGATTTAAAATCTTATGTTGTTGCAATAAGTTCGTTATTTCACTGATGTTCTCATTCGGGCCGAGTCGGCGGTCGGTTGCGCTATTCTGCGCCATCGAACAATGCCGATGTAACTTATAAAAGTGATAGTACTGTACGTGAGAACAGAATCAAAATAGTGATGGGTTGGTACTTGCTAGGCGCATCGCCTATTTACATGATTCCTTACGCCCATTCCCTCGATCAGCTTTTACGATCTGGGGTACTGGTAGAGAAGCAGCTGGTATATTCTTATTCTCCCAGACCAGCGTAGAAGATCGGCTTACAAACCTAACAGTTTTTTCAATACATTTGCCAATAATACGGTTCTTATGACATCGAAATCTGTATCGTAATGATGTATTACGGCACTAGTGCTTTTTACTTTACACCAAGCACAACCGCTCAATAGCCCAATGCCACAGATGCAAAATTTAAACATTTTCATAGAATCCGAGCAAAGAGTTTCAAGTTCAACATGAAAACTTTTGATTCGTGAGATGTGATTTTTAACCGACTTCGAAAAGGAGAAGTTATCAATGCACTTTTTTGGAGAAAATAAACCTGAGTAAATGTACCTGATTATTATAAATTATTTTTACAAACATCTTTAGTTCCTAACTTTTATAAATTCCTTATTTGCTGAACTGCAATCTTATTTTAGTTTATGGTAATCGCAAATGTATTGAAAAGCGTCGTATGATACTCGTACGGTAAGCTGTCTATTATAGTCGTCGGTTTATTATAAGCACTCGGCTTTGCCTCGTGCCTATAAACACCTCGACTATAATATCCAGCTTACCGTACTTGTATCATAATGTACTATTATCGCCCCTCCCTGAGTGAGTAGGTAACTTCAATATTTCAATTTGAAACAGTGTTGGTTTAACTGTTGAAAAAATAGAGGAAACGAGCTAATTAATAATATTGTTTACAGTGAACAACTGTTAAGTATTTACTTTTGACTATCTGCGTAATTGGCTGAAGGATATTAAGGTTATTTTTTTATTGTTTTAGAGATCCATTGGCTGATTAATTTCTTTAGTTGTATTGACACCGGGTGGTTCCCAGCAGAGTAGAATAGGACCACTCCAAGTCTTCCCGTGGATGTCGTAGAAGGCGACTTAGGAGACACAAGCTAAACAAAGCTTATATAAATCAAAGAGACCTCTCTAACCCGTCTGGTCAGTGTGGAGAGTGTGGGCTAAATCCTCTCACTGCTTTGGCTAATATCTGGCAGTACAGAGAGGGTCATCATCATCACTAAAGTACCTGATGATGGTGATGAGTTATATTGTAATGTATTGTATTGATGTGTGTACTGTCTAGGTACCTATATTAGATACCTTTTTAGTATTAAATAGCATACCTACATAATATCACATTTATTTCCCTTACGGGGTAGACCCAAAGGCCAACATTTAGTTTGTTGATGGGCAAGTAGTTGCAAAACGGAATCCAAATAGTGATGGGTAGCTAGCAGCATCGCCTGTTGAAATTATTACATCCATTTCGCCCATTCCCTTGACCGGCCTTTTCGGTCTGTGCAGGATAAAAAGCAGCTGGTACATTATACTTTTTTTTTACTTCCACCAGTCCAACATGGAAGTGATTATTAAGACAACAGATTATTAAAATAGACAATGCAAAAAGTGCATTTAGGACAAACCTTCATGGTTTTTGTAATGCATTTTTCTATTGTTTATAAATATGTAAATTAAAAACCTACTTATTAGGTACTGATCAGTACTGTTCCACCTAGAAGAACGGATATATTTTTCACGCGTACCTATGTATGTGAATAAGTCTGTTCGATTGCTGCCTCCAGTATGTTTTCCATACAAATGCATCCCTCTATTTTTTTTTTTATATATTGGGGAAAACAAACAACAATACAGTGTACGTTTTTATACTAGACTTAAAATATAGAATATATAACCTATATATGAACCTGAATATATTGCCTACACCGTTTTCCACGGATTACAACATGTATTTTTTTTTTTACTTTTTTTTTAATATTTTTTTTTACTGCTGCGAAGAAAGTTAAATAACCATGAAGGAACACATAAACTTTAAGTTAATTATGTAGTATATAAAAACAATAATCAAGGTTATGTGAATTTGATGCTGCTACTTATATATGTGAATATGATCAAGTTAAGTATTAATAAATTATATTAAGTATATGAAGGAAAAAAAATGAACTACCCACTTAGGAAAAAACTAATTGAGTTTGGGCTAAGTAACTAAATATATCGATATCATAAACATTAGATAGATAGGCAGTCCATTTCTCCAAAATGCCAACTGATATGTATGGAGAAGTAAGAAATACTTATAATCACAAAACAAAATTACTTATTATATTAAACAAACCTACTTAAGATATAAAAAAAAACAGAACAGACGGACAAAGTCCACACATTTACAAGCAAATCATATTAGACAGTATAATTTATGAATAAACAAGTGTAATCACGTTCCTCAAAGCAACTCAAAAATATAATTAATCATTCGGAATCGTATCAAATCAATCACGAATTGGAAGAGAGTCAATCGAGGAGTGATTTTTTAAATGTATTTTTTGTATTTGCAAAAATGTCAAGATCTGGATAAGAATTATACAAATCTGCCATGCGTCTGAGAGGAGCTCGCAGACCGGCGTTGGTTCTAGCTGGTCTAGTGTAAAACAAACGAGGAACACGAGCAGAGCGGCGGTGCGCGGCTCGTGGAACTAAATAATGAAGTTTGTTATTGAGGTCAGAGCAATCTATAGTATTGTTGCATATTCCATATAACACCATTATGGATAATAATATTCTTCTATTGTTTAAACTTAAAATTTTATAAATATTAAGCAATTCGTCGTAGTTTAGAATACTACGACAGCGCTTATAATGCACACAGCGAAGGAATTTGTATTGTATCTTTTCTAGGGAGTCCTTGTACTTACAGTACAGGGGGTTCCAAACTGGCACCGCGTATTCGAGCTGCGACCTGACCAGAGTTTTATATAAAAGTAATAGCGTAGAATTACGTGTAAAGTTTTGTGAGCTGCGTAGTACGAAGCCGTACATTCTAAATGCTTTGTCTTTGACAGTTTGCACGTGTTGGTCAAGATGCAATTTAGAGTCTAGGAGTATTCCAAGATCTCTTATGGTGCTAGTTTTGTTTAACGGAACATTATTCAACATATAAGTATACTCAAATACATTTAGTTTTTTGGTAAATGTTATGGAGTTACACTTTGGAATGCTAAGTTCCAATCTGTTGTCAAGGCAGTATCGGGCCAATCTGGTCAAATCTTGCTGCAAACACCCACAGTCACTTTGATGTTTAATTGCACGAAATATTTTGAGGTCATCCGCGTATAAAAGAAATTGAGAACCCTGGAAACAATCTTTTATATCGTTTATAAATAAAACGAACATCAATGGCCCCAGTATTGATCCTTGTGGGACCCCAGATGTAACCTGTACAGCATCTGACTCAAATCCGTTGATAACCACTTTGTCTTCTGTTGTGAATGTAAGATGAAAACCAGCGAAGCAGATTACCTCGAATGCCATTGAATGTAATCTTATTTAGAAGTAATAAATGATCGACCCTATCAAATGCTTTCTTGAAGTCAGTGTACACAGCATCTACCTGAATATTAGAGTCTAAGTTTTCAAACAAGAAGTTCGTAAATACTAAAAGATTACTTGTGGTTGAGCGTTGCTTGACGAAACCATGTTGCTCAGGTATTATTAGAGATCGTATTTCAGGATAGATAGCATTGTACACTAGACGTTCAAATAGCTTGGATAGTGCTGACAAAATCGAAATAGGTCGATAGTTTTCTACATCGTGTTTATCACCTGTTTTGTACACGGGTGTTATGAAAGCATGTTTCCATACACTTGGAAAACATCCTTCTCTCAAGCATTTATTAAAAATAACATAAAGGGGCTCGTGTATTGCCTTAGCAGTAGATATTAGAAAATGTACTGACAATCCATCAGGGCCTGGTCCTTTGGTGGGGTCCATTTGTATGAGCCCTTCATATATGCTCTCGCGGGTTAGTTTAATATCAGAGAAACAAATGCCACTCTGGCCAATGTCAGGAGGTGGTTCCCACGTGGAAGGATCAAAGTTGCTCGTTGAGAAAACTGATTGAAAGAAAGAAGATAACATATTACACACGGTGGTAGGGTCGTTGGAGGTTGACTTATTTAAAGACATTAGACGGTATACCGGTGCTGCTTTTCCGATTGTTCACATAAGTCCAAAAGTATTTTATGTTGGACGGTATACTGTCCTCAACGTGTCTCATATAACTAGAATAGCATTTGTCACATTCCGTTTTAAAACTAGCTCGATAAACTGAAAATAATTCATAGTCGGAAATATTGCCATATGTTTTCCATTTAACCCAGGCTTTTTCTTTATTTTTATAAATGTTAATTAGGGCCGGTGAGAACCAGCAGGGAAATTTTGATGATTTAACTTTGGACAATGGAGTAAATTTTCTTATTACGTTGTAAATATTTTCATAAAATACGGCCACTGCCTGTTCAGAGTCGAGATTATTAAGTAAACTATGCCAGTCGTCTATTTTCTCGCTGAAAACTGCTTCTAGAGACACAATTCTTTTTTCATAAAATCTAGTACTAAAATAGATATTGACCGATGTTTTACTTTTTTTCCAAAAAAGAAAACTGTTAAAAATTGTATGGAAACCATACTCAAAAAATACGCCCTTATTACGGCTCGTATTCTTCCTGGAGTGTCATAGGCTATGTAAAGTCAGTAAAACATCAATATAGTGGACGTAAATTGTTATTTTTTTATGTCATAGGACGGCAAACGATCACGCGGGTCACCTGATGGTAAGTGATCACCGCTGCCCATGGACTAATGTAACACCAGGGGTATGACAAGAGCGTTGCCGGCCTTTTATTTTTCCCTCCCCAGAGGGGAGAGGGAGATGGCCCTCAGGCTCTCTCACTCACCGAACGAAGCATAGCAGCGGTAAAGCTGTACCCAAACGTCGATTTTCTGTGAGAGTGTGGTACTTCCACAGACGAGTCGGCCCATTCATGCTACTAGCAAAAGTGATAAGTCGGTTTTTTTTTTATTTTAAAAATGAATGAGAGTTGTTACTAAAATAAAGCTTCACGACTGCTATCTGATGTTGCAGCCAGGACCAACAGCTAAATGTGCTTTTCGAAGCACGGAGAAGCTCAAGATATTTTTTAGTACGTCACCCATCCCAGACGGGACCACTCTCGGGGTTGCTTGACTTGCGTTAGCGCAAATGTACGTGTGCAAGAGACACGAGCAAAAGAATTCAGAGGACTAAATAATTAAAAAAAAATGTGCTGAACCAATTTTACCGAAAAACGAAAAAAAAAAAAAACAATATTTGGTTCGTGAAGTTTGCACAGCTGGTTGATTTTTTGACACGCAGAGCTCCAGCGGAGTATATAAGGTGGTAATTGTACCAGAAAACCCAAACATCATCATGAGGTACTTCTTCCTATTAGCCCTTGTGGTAAGCACTTTTTTTAATGTTATTTGAATTTCCTTTTTTATTCTGATCTGTATAAAAACCTTTCAAGGCAGTGGCAAATATATAGCAACTAAAAATTTAACCTTATTCCCCGGATATAAGGTCCAAAAACAATGGCTTTTAAATATACCAACTGCCTTGTAAAAGTATTTTATGCAAGGTGAGTGGCGCGGGTAGCGATATGAGCGAGCGAAGCGAGCGAATATCACTAATAGAGGCAACACGAGCCTTTTAAACCTAATTATAAACCGTTGCATACAATATTTTTTCTACGACTTTCAAAAAAATGTAAAACTAGTAAAACATAAATTTTGAGTTTGACAACTAACTCGCGGGAAATATAAATATGACAAAATTTTGTGTTTATGGTTACCTTTGCTATTACATTAATGTTCGCTAGACTCTTAAAAAAAGTTTTTCTTAAGTTGGTAGCAATGCATTTAGTTCAAATTCTTTTGCAATCACGAAACCTAGGTTTAATAGTACAATACGGCTAGCAACCACAGACGTGGCTGCTAGCCGTATCGTTATAGCCACATTATAGTACGGCTGTGCCGTACTGTTATGAAGAATAGAGTATAGACTTATAAAGGATGCTCATATGTTTGTGTTCTTGATCACATATATGACAGATAAAAGTACAAGAGTGGAAAAAGGGATAAATAAAATAAGTCCTTAATGTGGCTTTTTCTAAAAACATTCTCTGTTTTAAGACTTTTTGTCACTGTTTAAATCAGTGTTTTTTCAAAAAAAGAACGAGCGTCCATTGAGTTTAAATTTGTACAATACAAGTGAGTTTGAATGTATTGGGGCATACAAATTCAAAGTCACTGTATCATTTTAGTCTTGATAATCAAAGGGGGAACAGTGCCAGTATCTTCGGAACCTTGCCTAAAGAGACTCCTTATAATAAATATATAATATATAAATCTTAAAAAATATGAATACCTAAAATATATTATTTTAGGTATTCATATTTTTTAAGATTTTTAATTTAAGGTTAATTCTTTATATGTAATTAGTTTATTCTAGTTATATTCTTAATTATTGTTCTGAGTGCCATAATAAAGTGTATATTTGCTGCTTTAAGCTGGCAAAAAAAATTTTAATCGTCTTTAATGTCACTCTACATTTGTTTATGGTCTCTATAGCCTAAAGAAAAAACCGGCCAAGTGCGTGTCGGGCCACGCGTAGTGTAGGGTTCCGTAGTTGCGAATGACAACTTTGAGTTCACGCTGTTCACATTCGCACATCACAGTTTAACGACCAAAAACATGTAACAATGAAAATTGTATGAAATTTCACAATGTCCAGTACATTTTATAAGTTGGTTGCCTATAACTTTTTAGTTTGTACTTAGTACTTAGCTCTGATAGTTTTCCTTTCAACTTCAGTATATTTACTACTGCTGTAATTTTTTTTACGTATCCATATATAACCGTTTAGTAGAAAGAGGGGGGGACACTTACCTCTAACAAAAATTGGCACTTTAAAACCAAATATTTCGGAAACGTATCCCTAAATCGAAAAATGGTGTTCTCAACCTCACAATATTTTTTAAGACCTATCTAACAATACCCAACACGATGGGATTGTATATAAAAAAATATATTACTCCCTCTTTACTTGTATCGGAGCTCCGCTAAAAAAAATTTTTTTTCAAGATTTTCTTCTACCACTTTTTTGACATGATTAATATACATACCCATACCAAATTTCAGCTTTCTCGTACTTATAGTCTCTGAGTAAAACCACGGATGGACAGACAGGCAGACAGACAGACAGACAGACATGGCGAAACTATAAGGGTTCCTAGTTTACTACGGAACCCTAATAAAATGAGGTTTTTGAGAGAAAGAAAACAACCTGAGGTAGTTAATTGTTTTTTCCATATCTCATTTCTTAATTTAAGTAATAACAGTATAAGAAAAAAATCAAATCCGTTGAAAGGTCATGATGAAAAAGATCTTTTACAGATTGGGCTGAGTCTTAGATGTTTGATGTTTATCTAAGTATACGATCAATATTTCAGCAAGCATATTTTAAGAAAGGGAGGCGCTTTTTTAGGGTTCCGTACAAAAGTTGAAAAACGGAACCCTTATAGGATCACTCGAGCGTCTGTCTGTCCGTCCGTCCGTCTGTCACAGCCGATTTTCTCCGAATCTACTGAACCAAATTAGATGAAATTTGGTAAGATAGTGCAATTCTATGACCCAAACACGGATGTGCAAAGTAAATAAAGATTTTTTTGAAATAAGGGTCATTTTGGGGGGCCCAATTACAAAATTTAAAAAAAAAGTTTTGCAAACCTTACTGTGTCATATATCAAATGAAAGGGCTCATTATGACGATCTCAAAAATATTTTTTTTTTGTTCGGGTAAAATCAATACTTTTGATTTTATTCACGAAAGAAGGCAAAAATTGACCATTCCCCCCCCCTGATCTCCGAAACTACTTGGCCGAAAATTTTGAAAAAATTACAAAATATAGTTCATTCCCTGAAGATTACAGGAAAAATAATAAGAATTCTATCACTTGAAAATTAAGTGGTAAACTCACAATAATAAGTTCATCTAGGGAAATAGTTCACTAAAACACCACTAGATGGCGCTAGTCAATTGAATAAAACATTTTTTGCACATTGTGTGTGTGTTCACGAAGCATATTGTACGGAACCCTCATTGCGTGAGTTTGACTTACACTTGGCCGGTTTTTTTTCTTAAAATTTGTGATGATACCGGCCAAACCCGTTTGTCATAGGCCATACTAGTTTATCCTAACAACATGAGGACCAACTAGTATGGGGCCTAGGACAAATTAGTTTGTCCTGAAATCTTTAGTATACTTAAACTAGTTTGGCCTGGGACGAACTTACTTTTATATATATTTAAATATTTTGTTAGCTCTCGATATAGACTCGATAAAATGCTGACGTCATCTTGGAATCCAAAATGGCGGACGCGATTTTTCATGAAAAATCGACATAGATGTCGTATGCGTTTTCCGGTGTATAATTTTTGAAAATGAAGCCAGTTTTGGAATCCAATATGGCGGACGTGACTTTTTGTGGAAAATCGAGCTAAAGATTTTGGGTTCGGTTGGGGGATTTCGGGTTTGGCCGGTAACATATATTTTATTATATTTTGAATAAAAATGTGTTTTTTTTTCCAGGCGTTTGTAGCCGTCTCTGCTTACCCATGTGAGTATTCTGACTACATTTTTTATAAGGGTTTGTTCACACATCAATCTTCAGACAATGCTGAGACTACCCCACTGGCTCCCACCTGTGGTTAGTTATATTTACATATATCAGCAGTTCTCTAATAGGCATGAGGACTGGGTCTTCAGACTCTTAAAAATGTTTCATAATATATCAATATGTGTCTAAAAAGACGATAAAAGTACACTTTTAATTTGATAACGATTCGTTCACCATGCTAAATAACCTTTTAAAGTTGGTTGGGCAAGTCCATTTTAAAGTATGAAAAAAGTAAAAAAAATTCGGTTTAGCATGGCGTTTTTTTCACGGATGTGTCTTTTTTTGGAAGGACTTTCCATATAATAACGAAAACAATATACCTAGTCATCATCCGTATTATGTTCTGCCTAAGACTACTAATGAACTGCCAACCTTATACAAAAATATTGGCTTAGAACAGCAAAACTGGCGCCCACCCGTAATTTTTTATTCTGCCGACAAACTGTCTTGCAGTTTGGCAGATTCATCATCATCATCATCAGGTTTTTTTAGTCTCCACTGCAGGAGCACGACCCTTTCTGTACGTAGGTACAGAGAGGGTGCAGGAGCACGCCATACCAGAGCCATATATTAGCCAGAGCAGTCAGAGGATGTGGCCTACACTCTCCACGCTGGCCAGATTGGTTGGAGAGGACTTTGATGTTTATAAGCTTTGTTTAGCTTGTGTTTCCTGAGTCGACATCCATGGGAAGACTTGGAGTGGTCCTATTCTACTCTACCGGGAAACACACATCTTTTGGCAGATTATGTACCTAATCATTAATTTATGTACTGATGTGTATGAACTTTAAAAAAATATTATTTATTCTCACAAATCTGAAACCACAGTTGGCCACTCACAGATGCACAAAACAGATATTATATAACCTCCTCATCCGAGAGTATTCCCTATCCCCCCTTAGCTATATAGTGCTTTGGACCACGGGTCCGCTCTTATGACAGCAAACATACCGTATGATTTAGCTAAGTCCAAACCTGCAGATAAATACAAGTTGTTTGTTTTTCGTGTGTAAGTGGCCAACACTGGTGTCAGATTTTTCAAGCTGCCTAAAGACATTTGAGGTGGTTCAAGGGGTGCAGTTGGGGTCTACCTTGGACGATTTTGCAAATTGATTTAGGTGGACTTTATAATATGAAATTGGTGTAGTTTGGTGTTATAAATGCTCGTGCTCATGGAACAATTTGTGAAATAGTTAAAGTGGACTGTTATATGGACTCGTATAGACATGTCACCATAACCTTCCGACCACGAGGCATCAAAGAACATACGCCATCTTTGATGCTACTTGTTACAACTTTACCGTACAACACCGATACTTAGTATCTCAATTTACTGGACATTGGCAGAATCACTGAAATCTCGGTGATAGCCATTTTATAAAACAGAAGAAGAAGAAGAAAGGCATTTGACAAACCTTAACGACTACCATCAATGATGGCGGCCGGGACCTTCCGAAGCACGGAGAGCTCGAGCGGTCAACCATCCAAGTGAGGACTGCGCCCGTGGTTGCTTTACATGCGTAAACGCTAATAATGCTCACAACCACTGGGCCATCCTTTGTCATAAATAATTTAAGATATTAAAAAAAATATAACCGACTTCAACCCTATCAATTTGTTTGAATAAACATAAAAATAAAATGGAAATAAGTGAAAACCGAACGGCTTCCTTGTATATATATTTTTTTAGGTTTTTGTGTTTTTTTTTTCAAAAAGCAGGCGACTCATTTCGATAAAAATTTAATTGGACCATCTGTAAAGTATTACCTCTTCTTCTTCTTCTTCCTTGCCTTTTCCCTACTTGAGGTTGGCTCTGTATGTCAACTCTCTCCAAAGTTTCCTGTTACCAACCATATCGGCACTTGCTCCCCGTTCCTTTATATCAAGATTCAAGATTCAATCGTTTATTTAATATAGGTTTCTTTGAACACTTATTAATTGTCATATTTGTGTTTACAATTTTTACAACAAATTTTTTTTGTTGACGTCAATAATTACTTATGGCTAAGTTTAGGCCGCTTCCAAAGCGGAGGATCATTCCTCACATATTCCCTCCACGACTTTCTCGGCCTTCCCTTTCCATTATTTCCTGACACATTTATCAGCAGCATCCTTTTAGCCAGGTGATCGGCATCCCTTCTCTCGATATGGCCATACCAGTAAAGTATTACCTATCCAAAAAATGTTGCTTAAATCGGTCCAGGCGTCTTCGAGAAATCGGGGAAGATACATAAAAAAAAACGAATTGAGAACCTGCTCCTTTTTTGACGTCGGTTAAAAAGAGAATATAGACATCCGCCGTCAAACCTACATAATATCTCTTGTATTTCATCTACAGATCCTGAGGAGTATGAGGTGGTGAAGTCCTCGCCCGTTTATACGGAAACCACCTACATCTCCAAGTCCGAAGAGGAATCCGCATCTTCTCAGTCTTCTTCCAGCAGTCGTGAGTCCTTTCTCTATCCTTTTTAGGGTTCCGTAGTAAACAAGGAACCCTTATAGTTTCGCCATGTCTGTCTGTCTGTCCGTCCGTGGTTTTACGCAGAGACTATAAGTACTAGAAAGCTGTAATTTGGCATGGGTATGTATATTAATCATGGCAAACAAGTGGTAGAAAAATTTCTTGAAAAAAAATTTTTTAGGGTAGCTCCCATACAAGTAAAGTGGGGGAGCAATTTTTTTTCCCTACTTACCCAACATGTGGGGTATCGTTAAATAGGTCTTTAAAAAATATTGGGAGGTTGAGAAGCCTTTTTTTCGATTTAGGGATCCGTTTCCGAAATATTTGGTTTTAAAGTGCAAATTATTGTTAGAGGCAAGTATCCCCCCCCCCCCCCCCTCTACCCTCTATCTGCTATATGGAAACGTGAAAAAAATTACAGCAGTAGTATATATACTAAAATTGAAAGGAAAACAATCAGAGCTGAGTACTAAGTACAAGCTAAAAAGTTATTAAATTAATAAAAACAGATTGTTGTGATTTTTTTAATTTCTTTTCAATAACGGTTCCTACTAAAGCTTCTAATGTATTTTTAGAGGTTTTCAAAGATACAAAAATTGTGAATATTAATCTGTGTAATATTAGTCTGAAATAACTATAAATCATGGATATAGTCTATATTAAAATTTTTACCAATGAATTCAATTACACCTTGTATAAACTAAGTGTCACTTACCATTACTGACACAAATTTATTTTTTATTTATTTAAAAACTTAATTACTATCAAGTAATAGGCGGATTTAAAGCCATAGGCTTTATCTACCAGTCAACCAACAAGTGATGCCGAGAACAAAAAGCAGAAGTGCAAAATTAAGCCAGAACTGTAGATAAAAACATTACTTATATAAAACTAGATGTTACCCGCGGCTTCGCCCGCGTAACATATAGCCTATGTTCTTTTCCGTACCCTTACCTATGTGTATGCCAAATTTCATGATGATCGGTTCAGTAGATACGGCGTGAAAGCGTAACAAACAAACTCACTTTCGCATTTATAATATTAGTTGGGATTGGGATTATACATTAATAAACTTACATTCATACAAAATACTACTACATATATACATATACTACACTACATATCAATTACTCTTTGAAATTTCATTGAGATTGCATACTGCATTCTTAAATGCCTGGCGACTACTTGCCTGGCGGATACTAAGTGGGAGTGAGTTCCAAAGCTGTACGGCTTGTACTGCAAAAGATTGATCGAAAAACCCACTCCGATGACGAGGCGTATAAAGAAGGAGATTATTGGAAGAACGAAGTTCTCTGACATGGGTGTCACTCAGAAACGTAAATTTGGATTATAAGTTCGATGGAGTTTTGGGGTCAAAAAGGATAGAGAATAAAGTTGTAAGAATATGCAACAAATGACATCCGCAAAAAAGAAAGTAGCGAGTGACCTACAATTGGAGCACCAGCAATCTTTACTCTTTGTACGAGTAATTACATTGCTGATTTTTTTCATATATCTTATTTCTTAATTTAATAATACTATATCAAAATAGCCATAGATAAAAAAAAAATCGTGTCTCAAAATAGCATTGTGAATGCCAACATCCTAATCTTGCATGCATAGCTATCCTAACTAATCCTAATATTATAAATGCGAAAATGAGTTTGTTTGTTTGTTTGTTACCTACGCCTTCACACGCAAAATTGCATGATGATTAGTTCAGTAGGTAGGGTACCTACTGAACTGATCATCATGCAATTTTGAATACACATAAGTTAGGGTTTAGGAAATACTAAAATAGTCCCCGGAAAGAAATGGCTAACAGAAGATATAACTAATCTATTAATTTAAATAAAATTATTTTAATACGGTTTTTATCGCGTTTATTACATTATTTTTATACACCTTACGTTTAGAGCACTTTACAGTGTTCGTGGTCGAACATTGTAAAGTGCTCGAAACGTGGTTAAAATAATTTTATTTAAATGTGTAAAAATCACGAAAACTTAAGAAAACATAATCTATTATAGAAAGACGAAAATATAGAAATAAAAGAGATGTATAAAAAAAATCAAATAGTATCAAAGAATATAAGGTTCTGACTAATAAAATAACACTCCAATATAGAAGAGCTAAGAAAAAGAAATAGAACAAGAATGCATAAATATAGAAAAATACCTCACTCCCTTTAGTGAAAACAGATCAGGCTTTTAACACTATAAATATTAGGTCGGGGAGAAAGTAACTTCGTATTTTGTATAAAGATTTTATCCGTCCATACAAAAGAGGTGTAACTTTGACATCAAAATTCTCAGACACAAAACGCTTAAACCAACTTTGTGCTATTCTTACTGGGACTGCGGTATGTTCATAAATACCAAAATTCACTTTCTGCGTATGTTACATAATTTCTTTTTTTTTTAATTTGACTTTTGAAACTTAATTTTTTTCCGTCTATCTGATACATTTTTAATAAACAAAGAAACTGTTAAAAAATTAAGGGAAATATTTTGTACATTTCTATATAATTCTTGAAAATGTTACGTTTCAGATGATATCGAATTCAGCCAGATACATACAACATTACCAAAGATTACAACTTTACACATAAAAATACGAAATTACTTTTTCCCCGACCTAATAAAATGAATCTTAAACTCAAATCTAAACAATCTGAGGTCTCCGATGAAAGTGGTTAAATATTGTTAAGAGAAAAAGATATAGTAGAACGCTGGAAAATATATATTAAAAAACTGTATGAAGGTGATGGTCTTAAGGATAATGACATAGAAGAAGAAAATTTAGTTGATAAGGACAGTTAAGAACCATCTATATTAAGAGAGGAATTCGACAAGGCATTAAGAGTCTAAAGACAGGAAAGTGCTAGTAGTAGTAGAGTAGTACTACCTACTATTATTAAATAGAACTACAGATTCCTTCAGCCTATAAAGTAGAGTTCTTTATATGCAATATATTAAATATGGCGAGTGCGTAAGTTAAACCATTGAGATCGATACCAGGATAAGTGATGATTTATTAGAAATGTTACTCGTAACTTATATACTAAGGAAATATACATAGGTATCGCATTGGTAGGGGAGATCGCTGATTTAGGAATACGTGTATATTCTTACGTGATGTACGTGTCTTGCTAAGTTAACAATATTTAAACACTTCCTGCAGGTACATCACGTTCGTATTCCTAAGGTCGCAATAGTACTCCCCCTTTTGTAAAAAATAAAAACAATTAACAATAAAATTAACGAAAAATTCATAAACTGTAACAACAATAAAATAACAAAAATGTAAAAACTGTAGCGAACGCAAATATACTAAATATATCCATCAATTGCATAGTGCACGTGCTGAAAAACGCTGTGTAGGCAAATATTTCTGCGCGGCAAATTATGCGTTTATGCATTGACATTGACCCTGTGAATCGTTTTTTTTCCTTATACATAGTTGGTAGATATTGCAAACTTCTTATATCTCTTAATATACATCTTGTCAATATGGTCTTGATGTGCAGTCTGAGCTTCTCGTATAGATACGTTTTCACTTGCCAGTTGTTTCAATCCCAGTGAGTCGGGAGATAATTTCTGCTTGCTCGTAGTCTTTTGTGAGACTGTAGAGAGCGATGTCGACTAGCGCCGGTGGAAGTCCTGCCGAAGTGCTCCGCTGAAGAGTGGCCACTCTTTAAAAATTTCTAAGCGTGAGCTCGGCGGCTGTGCCGGACGTTATAATTGTCGAAAATAAACATTGTGGGTGCTCTGCTCAGGACCAGGAGCTCGGTGCGTCGGCTGCTGTGGCCCTGGAGTATGACCCGTTTGCTGGCTTGCTCTTGAGACTGCTTGCTGTGAACCATTTGCTGCATCTTGAGAGAAGTAATTTTCGGTTAAAGTAGTGCTTCTGTGATCGCCATTTTACTTTAATGTTTTCCTGTCAATATGTTGATCGCTGTTCCATTTTAAAGTTGTTCGCTCTTTTGCTTGCAGGCTTCAAAGTTATCAATTTATTATCCTTGTTTGCCATGAAATCTATACCACTGTGTAAGTCGGTAGCAATTAGGCATTAGGACTTAATGATACTTAGCACGAAATGCGGTGCAAGATTCTTCGTTGCCAAACAAATTCTTCTTCAAATAATAGGCAAATATTTATATTATTTCTCATTACGCCTTTTCGAACAACATACGGCCATCTGCGGCCTTGCGATCTTGACATCGTTCAATTACTTGTCTCAGTTGCACTTTCGTTCGTTGTTGTTTCCATGTGAAGTGATGCAATTTGTGACGTCAAATGCGTCATCATATAGATATCAGCTGTTCACGTTGCGTAATTGTTTCTATTGTATTTAATAATTTCGTTGATCCTCTGTTATATCATTTTCTTTATAATTCTGCCGCTCGCGATGACTTTTTCTTCTGTGCATGCGTCTTATTTTTCTTGAAGTTGACGGCTAGAGCTTGCGGTTGCGCTGATATTCCGCGGATTTTTCTTTGCCTCGGGGTTGTCCATTGTGGTTGCCTGGTAGTTCCTGTGCCTCCTGTTTTATGACCGTTCAGCTAAGGTGCAGGATTCGATCAATGAATCGTGTGAGCCGGTGTTAATTCCTTTTTTCAGCGTGGTTGGAGCCATTTTTGATGGTCCTTATTGTCCTTGTGGTTCTGGTTACTGCCGGAGTGCCTCTTGCATTTTCAAACCGGTGAGACCCGCTTGTGGGAAGCCGGTGAAAATGTGCACGTTGATTTATTCGTTCTTCAAGCTTGAGTCGTCAGGGTCTTTCATGTTGAGGCGCGTATCCATCGCGTCAGACTACATCACGACGGCCTGATCACGTCGGTTAGATCACGTCAGGGTCACCAATTATTGCGAGTGCGTAAGTTAAACCATTGAGATCGATACCAGGATAAGTGATGATTTATTAGAAATGTTACTCGTAACTTATATACTAAGGAAATATACATAGGTATCGCATTGGTAGGGGAGATCGCTGATTTAGGAATACGTGTATATTCTTACGTGATGTACGTGTCTTGCTAAGTTAACAATATTTAAACACTTCCTGCAGGTACATCACGTTCGTATTCCTAAGGTCGCAATATTAAACAGTTAGTTCTTTATGGCCACTTTCTAATACATGTAAAGCAAGGGTTCGATTTCCGGTTTATGAATGGTATTGAATAACGGAGTAGCCTAAACGACGTTTCTGGTGACCTAAGGGCTGGTGCGCAGTTCGCCCAAGATTGAGTTTAGCCATTCAGCGAGGAAATCCCGCCGCAGCCTTCTTGCCACCCTGCCCGCTGATCGCAGCGATCTGAACTCAATTTTTCATATAAATTAGTTCCTATAAGAATATATATTTAATTTATTTCATATTATTCTATTTTCTAGGTTAATATAGTTTGAGTTCAGTATATAGTCATTATTATATGTATAACGGAGTTCCTAAAATATATTTCTTTTGTTTTTCAGAACAATTCAGCAGTTCTTCTGGCGGTTCTGAGAGCTCCTCATCGGGTTCCAGCTCTAGTTCAAGTAGATCCAGCGCTTCTGAAGAAGAAGAAAGGAGCAGTTCCAGCAGCAACGGGAGCTCACTATCAAGAAGCTCTCAATCAAGGCAGTCCGCGAGATCTGCTTCTGAAAAGGAGTCCAGTTCTAGGCAAAGCTCTCAATCCAGTTCTAACGGACGCAGCGAAATTGAACGCAGGTCTAGTGAATCAAACAGGCGTGCATCTAACGCCTCTAGCCGCTCCGAATCTAGAAGCAGTTCTGGAAAGAATGAAAGACGCTCTAGCAAGAACGGACGCAAAGATGATGACTGTGAAGAACAACGCAGTGGATCTCATTCAGAAGGCAGGAAGAATGAAAGAAGGTCTGAAAATGAATCGAGCAGAAGAGAAGAACGTAGAAACCAAAAGAGCGAACAAGAACGTAGTGAAAAGTCTAGCAAAGAATCTAGGAGTTCAAAATCTAGCCGTTCTGATTCTCGCAAAAGCGAAGAACGCAGATCTGAAAAGAATGAAAAACGTTCCAGCTACAACGGACGCAAAGAAGATGACTGTGAAGAGGAACGCAGAGAAAGTCGTTCGGGAAGCAGGAAGAATGAACAAAGGTCTGAAAATGAATCGAGCAGAAGAGAGGAACGTAGAAGCCAAAAGAGCGAACAAGAACGTAGTGAAAAGTCTAACAAAGAATCTAGGAGTTCAAAATCTAGCCGTTCTGATTCTCGCAAAAACGAAGAACGCAGATCTGAAAAGAATGAAAAACGTTCCAGCTACAACGGACGCAAAGAAGATGACTGTGAAGAGGAACGCAGAGAAAGTCGTTCGGAAAGCAGGAAGAACGAACAAAGGTCTGAAAATGAATTCAGCAGAAGAGAGGAACGTAGAAGCCAAAAGAGCGAACAAGAAAGCACTGAAAACAGGTCTAACAAGGAATCGAAGAGTTCAAAATCTAACCGAGAGGAAAAACGATCGGGTCATAGTGGAAAATCAGATACCGAAGTATCTAAGGGTGGAAAAAGGCCCCACTTGGGACCTGGCCCAGTAGTAATTCCCAAGGAGCCTTGCGAAGAAGGTAAACCAGGATCAGGAAAACCAGGCCACCCAAGAAAACCAGGACACCCAAGAAAACCAGGACACCCAATCAAACCTAGCAAGCCGGGATCAGGTGGTTCAAGCAGCAGTAGCTCTAGTTCGTCTGACTCAAACAGTTCATCTCAAAACAGTTCTTCTACCAACAACAGCAGCTCTAACTCTGAAAGCAACTCTCAATCAAGCGGCAGCTCAAGTAGCAGCACTGGCAGCAGCAACTCGCAATCAAGCGGCAACTCGCAGTCGAGCGGCAACTCTAGCACTGGCAGCAGCAACTCGCAATCAAGTAGCAACTCGCAATCAAGCGGCAACTCGCAGTCGAGCGGCAACTCTAGCACTGGCAGCAGCAACTCGCAATCAAGCGGCAACTCGCAATCGAGCGGCAACTCTAGCACTGGCAGCAGCAACTCGCAATCAAGTAGCAACTCGCAATCAAGCGGCAACTCGCAGTCGAGCGGCAACTCTAGCACTGGGAGCAGCAACTCGCAATCAAGTAGCAACTCGCAATCAAGCGGCAACTCGCAGTCGAGCGGCAACTCTAGCACTGACAACAGCAACTCACAGTCAAGCAGCAACTCTCAATCAAACGGCAGCTCTAGCACTGACAGTAGCAACTCTCAATCAAGCGGTAGCTCAAGCAGCAACTCTGGCACCAGCAACTCGCAATCAAGCGGTAGCTCAAGTAGTAGCTCTGGCAGCAGCAACTCCCAATCAAGCGGCACCGCAAGCAGCAGCACAGACAGCAGCATCTCGCAATCAAGCGGTAGCTCAAGCAGCAACTCTGGCAGTAGCAACTCCCAATCAAGCAGCACCGCAAGCAGCAGCACAGACAGCAGCAACTCCCAATCAAGCGGTAGCTCAAGCAGCAACTCTGGCAGTAGCAACTCCCAATCAAGCAGCACCGCAAGCAGCAGCACAGACAGCAGCAACTCCCAATCAAGCGGCACCTCAAGCAGCAGCACAGACAGCAGCAACTCGCAATCAAGCGGTAGCTCAAGCAGCAACTCTGGCAGCAGCAACTCCCAATCAAGCGGCACCGCAAGCAGCAGCACAGACAGCAGCAACTCGCAATCAAGCGGTAGCTCAAGCAGCAACTCTGGCAGCAGCAACTCCCAATCAAGCGGTAGCTCAAGCAGCAACTCTGGCAGCAGCAACTCCCAATCAAGCGGCACCGCAAGCAGCAGCACAGACAGCAGCAACTCCCAATCAAGCGGCACCGCAAGCAGCAGCACAGACAGCAGCAACTCCCAATCAAGCGGTAGCTCAAGCAGCAACTCTGGCAGCAGCAACTCCCAATCAAGCGGCACCGCAAGCAGCAGCACAGACAGCAGCAACTCCCAATCAAGCGGCACCTCAAGCAGCAGCACAGACAGCAGCAACTCGCAATCAAGCGGTAGCTCAAGCAGCAACTCTGGCAGCAGCAACTCCCAATCAAGCGGCACCGCAAGCAGCAGCACAGACAGCAGCAACTCGCAATCAAGCGGTAGCTCAAGCAGCAACTCTGGCAGCAGCAACTCCCAATCAAGCGGCACCGCAAGCAGCAGCACAGACAGCAGCAACTCGCAATCAAGCGGTAGCTCAAGCAGCAACTCTGGCAGCAGCAACTCCCAATCAAGCGGCACCGCAAGCAGCAGCACAGACAGCAGCAACTCCCAATCAAGCGGCACCGCAAGCAGCAGCACAGACAGCAGCAACTCCCAATCAAGCGGTAGCTCAAGCAGCAACTCTGGCAGCAGCAACTCCCAATCAAGCGGCACCGCAAGCAGCAGCACAGACAGCAGCAACTCCCAATCAAGCGGTAGCTCAAGCAGCAGCACAGACAGCAGCAACTCGCAATCAAGCGGCACCGCAAGCAGCAGCACAGACAGCAGCAACTCCCAATCAAGCGGTAGCTCAAGCAGCAACTCTGGCAGCACCAACTCCCAATCAAGTGGCACCGCAAGCAGCAGCACAAACAGCAGCAACTCACAATCAAGTGGCACCTCAAGCAGCAGCACAGACAGCAGCAACTCGCAATCAAGCGGTAGCTCAAGTAGCAGCACAGACAGCAGCAACTCTCAATCAAGCGGTAGCTCAAGCAGCAACTCTGGCAGCAGCAACTCCCAATCAAGCGGCACCGCAAGCAGCAGCACAGACAGCAGCAACTCCCAATCAAGCGGTAGCTCAAGCAGCAACTCCCAATCAAGCGGCACCGCAAGCAGCAGCACAGACAGCAGCAACTCCCAATCAAGCGGTAGCTCAAGCAGCAACTCCCAATCAAGCGGCACCGCAAGCAGCAGCACAGACAGCAGCAACTCCCAATCAAGCGGTAGCTCAAGCAGCAACTCTGGCAGTAGCAACTCCCAATCAAGTGGCACCGCAAGCAGCAGCACAAACAGCAGCAACTCACAATCAAGTGGCACCTCAAGCAGCAGCACAGACAGCAGCAACTCGCAATCAAGCGGTAGCTCAAGCAGCAACTCTGGCAGCAGCAACTCCCAATCAAGCGGCACCTCAAGTAGCAACAACTCTCAATTAAACGGCAGCTCTAGCACTGACAACAGCAACTCGCAATCAAGCAGCAACTCTCAATCAAACGGCAGCTCTAGCACTGACAGCAGCAACTCTCAATCAAGCAGCAACTCTCAGTCAACTGGCAGCTCTAGCACTGACAGCAACAACTCTCAATCAAGCAGCAACTCTCAATCAAACGGCAGCTCTAGCACTGACAGCAACAACTCTCAATCAAGCAGCAACTCTCAGTCAAGCGGCAGCTCTGGAAGTAGCAACTCCCAAACAAGCGGCAGCTCGGGCGCCAGCTCTAGCAGCAGCTCAGGCAATGCTTCCTCTGGATCCCATAGAAGTGGCAGGTAATATCTTTATTTATATTATTGCTATTATCTCCGCACGCCTAATCGACGTTTCCGGTGACTAAAGGGCAGGCGCGCATTTTGGCCAAAGACTAAGTTTGGCAATCCAGCGAGGAAATGCCGCCAGCCTTTTGGGCACCCTGCCCGCTGACTGCAGCGATTTGGCTTCTATTTTTTATTTAACTTAGTGTTTATTAATTTTATTGTATTTTTGTTTTTCCAAGATGGATTGGGAGCAATCAAAAATCTAAATATGCATGTGGCTTAACCAACGCAAATCTTAACAGGCGATAAGGCTCTAGGAAATGCGAAACTAGACAACCAGCATGATGTTCGTGACCACTTCTGGCGATAGCCAGTTTTTCCCTCAATATATCAAATGAAAATTAATAAAATTAGAACAAATTATAATTTTAATGTCGTAAAAATATAACAAGGTAATTTAGTAGTAACAAGTAGCAAGGAATGAGATATTTTGATTTCTTCTTCTTCTTCTTCTGTTTTATAAAATGGCTTCCACCGATATTTCAGTGATTCTACCAATGTCCAGTAAATTGAGATACTAAGTATCGGTGTTGTACGGTAAAGTTGCAACAAGTAGCATCAAAGATGGCGTATGTTCTTTGATGCCTCGTGGTCGGGAGGTTATGGTGACAAGTCTATACGAGTCCATAATAACAGTCCACTTTAACTATTTCACAAATTGTTCCATGAGTACGAGCATTTATAACACCAAACTACACCAATTTCATATTATAAAGTCCACCAAAATCAATTTGCAAAATCGTCCAAGGTAGACCCGAACTGCACCCCTTGACTTCCCACCACAATCTCATATATTTTAATTTGATCTCATTCAAGAGTAACGTCTTAAAATGACGTTTGTAGGCAATATTTTTATACCTTGACCACATCAATGAGATTTTTCGATGGGGTATATATTATTAGACCATGTAAGTAATAGTTTGTAACGAAGCGCATGGATAACCTTCATGCTGCATCTTGCTTTTCACCTCATTTCCCAATCATCATCATCCTGTCCACTTTTATTTCGAAATTCATTTTAAATTCCATTTTAAATTCCAAATTCCATTTTCAAATCTTCTTCGCAGTCCTTCCTCATCACTCAATTATTACATTATACAACTGCCTCCGTGGTCCAGTGGTTAAGGCGTTCGCCTAGTTCACCCGGGGGTCGTGGGTTCGATTCCCACGGGAAGCACACTTTGTTAAGTTGTTTCCAGTTTGGTTAGGACATTGCAGGCATGAATCACCTGATTGTCTGACAAGAAAGATGATACCGTGCTTCGGAAGGCACGTTAAGCCGGTGGTCCCGGCTGCCATCTGGTAGTCGTTAAAGGAATCACGTCAGAGGCCGAGAGGCGGTTCTGCAGAACTCTGACACCAGGGTGTGCATGGTCGACTGACCGTGTCACCTACACGAAATGATGATGATGACTCAATTATTCCATTCAATTCCTTTCCTAAGTTTGGTCGTGATCTCTCGACCCTAGCTAACTGTGTAATGCATGTGTGAAACTTATTAAAATCTGTTATCTGTGTTGTGTTGTGTTCTTGAACTCTCTCTCTCTCCGTTGAGCATTTAATACCTTCCTTCATATTCATGTTGGGCCTACTCTAACTAGCTGGGTGAGTAGGACCCGACAAGCTCATATTACTCGCTGATAATGTACTTTTCTATTAGTAAAAGATGTTTAAAATCGGTTCAGTACTTTAATAACAAACCCACAAATATTTCCTTTTACCACAAGATATATAAACCGATTAGGTATTATGACATGACTTGTACTTTCGACTTCCGTAGCTGTTATTGCATCTTTTTAAAAATCTCAGGTTTTCTGTCTATCATCATCAGGCTCTGAATACCTCGCTAGATATAAAAGAATATTAAAAACCGGCCAAGTGCGTGTCGGGCCACGCGCAGTGTAGGGTTCCGTGGTTGCGAATGACAACTTTGAGTTCACACTGTTCACACTCGCCCCTCACAGTTTAACGACCGAAAACATCTAAAAATAAAAATTGTATGAAATTTTACATTTTCGAGTATATTTTATAAGTTGGTTGCCTATAACCTTTTAGTTTGTACTTAGTACTCAGCTCTGATAGTTTTCCTTTCAACTCCAGTAAGTATATATAAGTACTACTTAATTGTTTTGACGTATCCATATATCACCGTTTAAGCAGATAGAGGGGGGGGGACACAGACCTCTAACCAAATATTTCGGAAACGGATGCTTAAATCGAAAAGTGGTGTTCTCAACCTGACAATATTTTTTAAATACCTATTTAACGATATCCCACACGATGGGTAAATAGAGAAAAAAAAAATACTCCCCCACTTTACTTGTATGGAAGCTACCCTAAAAAAATTTTTTTTTCAAGATTTTTTTCTACCACTTTTTTGGCATGATTAATATACATACCCATACCAAATTACAGCTTTTTAGTACTTATAGTCTCTGCGTAAAACCGCGGAGGGACAGACAGACAGACAGACATGGCGAAACTATAAGGGTTCCTTATTTACTACGGAACCCTAAAAATGTATTATCCGTACTGAGTGTGTGTACGTACTACATTTATAATATTCTTCTTATAAATGTTTTGGTTCATAATTAATCAAAGTCACGTAAGAAGTTCTCTGTATGAAACTAGTTAGTTCTAATGGAAGTAAAGAGATAGTGATACTCTACTATCTCTTTCATAGATCTCCTTAGGCTATACGTCAATAAGTAAAGACCTTTTCTGGTCAAAAGGCTTAAAAAACATATTATTTATACATGGCGAAATTTTGATCGTTCTGGACCCTTAAACGGGTGATTCAGCCCGTCGATATGAACCATTTTTCCTATGGGACCAATGCTGGAAACTCAAATTTTATTTCTACATTTTCATACAAAAGTGTTCAGCCGCCCGGGCAATTTGTATAGGAATGTCGAAATTTTTTTCAAGTTTACAGCATTTGTCCCATAGGAAAAGTTGTTTATATTGACAGGCTGAATCACCCCTTTAATGGTCCGGAACGATCAAAATTTCGCCATGTATAATTTTCAACTTGTAGAGTTCTTTTATAATTTTCAATTGTCAGATTATCGGATTTAGGTTTACCTAGTGATTGAATTCTTCTTGATTCAGATTGCGTTACGTTACTTTTATATTAATTACTAGCAGCCCTACCCGGCTGCGCCCGGGCATGTATTATACCTTAAAACCTTCCTCGTGAATCACTCTATCTGTTGGTGAAAACCGCATGTAATTCCGTGCAGTAGTTTTTGAGTTTATCGCGAACAGACAGACAGACAGACAGACAGACAGACGCGGCGGAGGACTTTGTTTTATAATATGTAGTGATAGTGATGATAAATTTTTGCAAAGACATTTATGCACCTCTACAACTTGTCGTGAAAGTTAGTTATAAGCCTTGGTGACTTATTGCATCAGGCTCTTCTTATCTTATCTTATCTTAATTGGGGCCGATTATAAATCGGAAGCACTTCTAACCTTTAGGTTATTTTGTACTTACCCCATACCTTACTCACCCACACGGTGATTCCTGAAGAAGGACTGCATGAGCTTCAGAATATCACCTGGTGCGTAGTGCCTGTAATCCTCCAGATCAGGATAAGCCAATCCAAAGAGGTCCTACCGCTTACCAGCCAACGAGTCACAGCGACACAATCACATCAGGCTCTGTAAGCCCGTAATGGATAAAGACGAGATATATATGTATGTTTGAATTATAGTTACAATGCATTGTCCACATAACTTATCAATACGTTTTCTTACACAGCAAAACCGTGAAATCCCGATCTGGCAGCGGCGGTGGCTCCTCCAAGAAGTCAAGCAGCAGCAAGAAGTCAGCTGACGGTAGCACCTCCAGTACTCAATCCGCACAAAGCAGCGCTTACGCGAAACAAGCGGAGAGCAGCGACACCACGAACGCTGACGGCAGCGAGACCAGATCCGCTAGCTCTGCACAGAAGGCTGCATCATCAAGCAGCAGTAGCTCATCTTATTCTGGTCCTAACGGCAGCAGCCAATCCAGCGAATCCGAGCAGGCCAGCTCTAGCGCTAGCTCGCAGAGCAGCAGCTCAACATCCGCAGATGGCTCATCATCATCATCATCAAGCGAGAGCTCAAGCTCAAGCGAAAGCGAATACTCAAGCTATTCCGAAAGCAGCTCCTACTAGACCACTGACTTGGCCGATCGACTTAACACCGACATCCGGAAAGTCGAATACAAGTCTGACCCCCGAATATTTAAAATCATAACTAATGACAATCTTAAATCTCAGACTGTCTCCGTCTTATTATAACGAGGACTAACTGTAGAACCTGGTTTAAACCAATATCCGCCCAAAACAAACTAACAATGACAGTTGACCCAAAGTCAGAGTAATAAGTGTTGACTTATTTTGGCCGGCTAATGGTTTAAACCAGGTACTAAAGTTAGACCTCGTTTTCTAATAAGACGGTCTCTGTCTTGCTAGGTTATGTAGACAGTGACAAAACGAGACATGAGAACGATTTCAGTTAAGATGCATCTGAGATGCCTTTGAGTATTCGGGTCACCAAGTCGATCGGCTCTTGGCATTGTACAATGGATTTATCTAGATTGTAAGCGTTGTAAGTCAAAGAGTGAATTACACATTTTCTTTTCAATGGTACCTAATTGTAAAAAAATAAATAAAAAAAAAACGGCATTTGAGCACCGAAATAAAGATTTTTAAGCATTTTAATATTCCTTTTATTATTTTCTCTTTTTTATTATATTTAATACCACTGCTAGTTTCATTTATAGTTAAAGAAACAAAATTGATAATCGTACCTACTATGTAGCTGGTTTTTAACCGACTTCAAAAAAAGGAGGAGGTTCTCAATTCGTCATAATCTTTATTTTTTTATGTATGTTCCCCGATTTCTCGAAGACGCCTGGACCGATTTAAGAAATTCTTTTTTTGTTCGATAGGCAATACTTTACAGATGGTCCCATTAAATTTTACCGAAATATGACGAGCGCTTTTTGAAAAAATACACAAAAACCAAAAAAAAACTTTACAAGTATGCCGTTCGGTTTACCCTTTTTTAAATTTTATTCTTACGCCTATTTAAATAAATTGATAGGGTTGAAGTTGGTTTTTGTTTAAAAATATCTTATAGAAAACAATCATCATCATCATCATCATCATCAGGTCTTTATTAGTCTCCACTGCAGGAGCACGACCCTCTCTGTACTGCCAGAGCAGTAAGAGGATTTGGCCTACACTCTCCACGCTGGCCAGACGGGTTGGAGAGGTCTCTTTGATGTTTATAAGCTTTGTTTAGCTTTAGTTTCCTAAGTCGCCTTTTACGACATCCACATGAAGATTTGGAGTGGTCCTATTCTTCTCTGCCGGGTCGTTTTGTAATTCATCTAAAAATAAAATGGATTTGTGTGGAAGGTATACGTAGTTATCGAATTGAAAAAACGTTTTAATTGCTTGCACACATTTATTTGCATAAAATAAAAATATTTCCGGTCCTTTATTCGATCGCCATTTTGTCTGTAACAAATAACAAAAACAGTTATTCACTAAATACCTCTTAAAGAAAATTACGAAAACATTACTGGCTGAAATATATTCAGCTATGGGAAAAAGATCTACGCGGGCAGGAATCAAACCATCGATCTTTATTCTTTATTTTAAACATAATGCCTGGAAGCGCATGTCTCCAAACAAACGGAAAAAGGGAATTGTGACAATATTTGATAATTTTGGAGTAAAATTAAGGATTTAATCAATTAATCTCATTATAATCTACGTACGTTCCTATACAGCTTGGTTAAAATACCAATGGTTTGAGAATAACAAGTCTTTTTAAATTTGTATGGAAATCTCGAGAGGCGTATAATTCTCAAACTATTGATAATTTAACCAAGCTGTATAAGAACGTACGTAGATTATAAGAAGATCAATTGATTGGATGCTTAATTTTACTCCAAAATTATCAAATATTGCCACAATTCCCTTTTTCCGTTTGTATGGACACATGCGCGTCCAGGCGACTTTAAGGTCGATTTATCCTAAGATAAAAATAATCAAACGGTTATTAGGTAGGTAATCAGTATTTTTTTATAATATATGAATTTTAAAGGAAATCATAAATAAAATAATTAAATTTTAACATTGGACCTTAAGATTGAAAACCGTCGATTAAAAAAAAATCGTCTTGTTGAAAACGTACGGGATTGGCTGAAGCAAAAGTGACGTCACCTACTTTATAAATAAAACGAAGTTTGATTTGACAGCTACAGCAAGAGTTTGCATGCAGGTGACGTAATGATAACACGAAATGGCGTCTAGGATGTTCTTGGACTACACGGTGTCTGTTTTGGATTGTTTCGCAAATTGATTCTAGTTGACTTTATAATGTGAAATTGGTGTTATTTTGTGTTATAAATGCCCATATTTATGAACAATCATCATCATCATCATCATCATCAGGTCTTTCTAGTTTCCACTGCAGGAGCACGACCCTCTCTGTACTACCAGAGCCATATACTGAGTCTGAGAGAAAGAATAATGTGTAGAATAACTAAAATAGACTGTCATTGTGCGGCTGTAGTGAGATTTACATAGCGGGCTGGTGGTTGTCCGCCTTGCTGCGTCGTCAATGATGAAACCAGTGGATTCGCGAAGAGTTGTCGCCAGGGGCTCCGTGAAAACAACGAAATGAATTACACCATCATTTCGTTGACAACCAAGAAGAATAACTCGCCAACTGGCGAAATCAATGAAGAAACTGAAGAAAGGCTCTAAAGGACTTGTATCCAGGGCCGTAAAACAATACTTAAAAAAAAAATGGCGTCTATAGCGTTTTTCTGTTGATTTGCAAGAAAAGGAAACAAGTTCACAAATAATTGTCCAAATTGCAAATGTGCTGAATGCTTTTATGAAAATTTTGCATATGTTGCAAACTCTTTAGTTTTTTTACATAATTTTTTTTATTGACTTAATCAAAATTTTAAAATATGTACAAAAATTTGCAAAAATGTTGTCAATAATGGGCTTTCTCTCAGATATTTTTTATTGACTTAATCAAAATTTAAAAATATGTACAAAAATCTATAAAAAAGTATTTATAAAAACTAAAGAGTTTGCAACAACATATTTTTCAAAATCTCGTAATGATTTGACAAGTAGTAAATGTAATAAAAAAATAAAGCGCCTTCAATGTTTCCTAAAGACTGAAAACACCTAACTCTCAAGATTCAAGATTCAATGGTTTATTTAATATAGGTTTCTTTGAACACTTATTAATTGTCATATTTGTGTATACAATTTTTACAACAAAAAATTGTTGTTGACGTCAATAATTACTTATGGCTAAGTTTAGGCTCTCAATCTCAAAAACCACTAACTAGAAATTTTTACTGCTTCTAAAATGGACTATACCAACTTCAACAATCCCAATCCCATCCGAATCCCAATCCCAACTAATATTAAAAATACGAAAGTGAGTTTGTTTGTTTATTTGTTTGTTTGTTACGCTTTCACGCCGTATCTACTGAACCGGTCATCATAAAATTTTGCATACACATAGATTCGGGTACTAAGAAGGACATAGGCTATATATCACGCGGGCAAAGCCGCGAGTAACTTCCTTTTCTTTGATGTCGATTGAAAAAGAATCATAAGGTACGTGTTGCACAATCATGCAGATTACGTAGTAGCTTGTGTGGTGAAGTCACAGGGATTAGTATTAGCAAGTTAGAGCAGCAGTCATCGCTTTAGCGGCGTGGGCTACAGGCGTAGCCTTCTTCCTGCCACCGTCTTCGGCAGGCGCATCAGTATCGCCATCTGTATTTCTTTAAATTCGGTCGAAAAGATTCAACAAGTACCTGTTGCGTAGTCATGCATATTACATAGTAGCTTGTATGGCAACGGTCACAGGGATAATAGTATCAGCGGCCGCTGTCAGAGCAGCAGTGACTGCTTTAGCGGCGTGGTCTACAGGCGTAGCCTTCCTTCTGCCAGTATCTTCGGCAGGCACATCCGCATCAACACCTCCATCTGTTCCTTTCCTTTGAATTGGGTTGAAAAAGAATCAAAAAGTACCTGTTGCATAGTCATGCAGATTACGTGGTAGTTTTTGTGGTGACAGATACAGGAGTAGCAGTTTCAGCGGCCACTGTAAGAGCAGCAGTGACTGCTTGAGGGGCGTGGGCTACAGGCGTAGCCCTCCTCCTGCCTTCTTCAGCAGGCGCTTCAGCATCACCTTCTCCCTCCGCGGCACCTTCAGTTGCTTCGCCCTCACCACCTGTTACCATATATTTACATCTAAATTGTTGAATCTTAATTATTTAGTTAAATATACATCATCAGGTTTTTTTAGTCTCCACTTCAGGAGCACGACACTTTCTGTACTACCAGAGCCATATATTAGCCATAGTAATCAGAGGATTTGGCCTAAAGTCTCCACGCTGGCCAAAAGGGTTGGAGAGGTCTCTTTGATGTTAATAAGCTTTGTTTAGCTTATGTTTCGTAAGCCGCCTTCTGTGACATCCACGGAAAAACTTGAAGTGGCCTATTTTACTCTGCCGGGAACCACACGGCCTACGGCGGTAAATATGTATGTTTGGAGAAAAACACAAAAAACAGACTTACAAAGACCTGATGACGATGACGATACATACATACATACATACTATCACGCCTCTTTCTCATGGGGGTAGGCAGAGACCAAGGACCGCCACTTGCTACGATCCTTACAAAACTCTTTCGCTTCATCTACATCACTCTTTTCATACATGCTCGCCGGTTTCGGGTACTCCTGACTTGCCCCTTGACAACAATGTCCGCAATCTGGTCACGGTACGTGCGTCTAGGCCGGCCCTGACTTACTCTTCCGGTCACATAATATCTGCCTTAGAGAGTTTCTTTGCGATGACGATGACGATAACAAACAGATATATACCGTCTTATACATTTTACACGCCGTGTGGTCCCCGGCAGAGTAGAATAGGCCCACTCCAAGTCTTCCCGTGGATGTCGTAGAAGGCGACTTAGGAAACACAGGCTAAACAAAGCTATAAACATCAAAGAGTCCTCTCCAACCCGTCTGGCCAGCGTGGAGAGTGTAGGCCAAATCCTCTGACTGCTCTGGCTAATATACGCCTCTGGTAGTACAGAGAGGGTCGTGCTCCAGCAGTGGAGACTAATAAAAAGACCTGATGATGATGATGATGATGATGACATTTTACAGCTTTAGCTTTGCCGCAGCTATGCTTCGTTCGGTGAGCAAGAGAGCCGGAGACATATCCCCCTCTGGGGAGTGAAGAATAAAACTTGTCACATACCGAATTAAAATTTACTCAACAGGGCTATTGAGAAAATTTCAATAAACAATCATCATTACCTATCTTATTAAATGTTACGCGAGACATAATTATTATTATTAAAAACGGTTGCACTCACGTTATATTTAGTTGGGGGTGTCTGACCCCCCAACCAACGCATCGGCACGAGCGCGTCGCGCGGAGAGGCGGGCGGCGCGCGCGGATCCCGTCAGTGCTCAAGGAACGGCCGCGTCGCGACGACCTTGATACTCGCCCTGAAGATGGCCATCTGAATTGGCCGATACCCGGTCGGCAATGCCGACTAAATATAACGTGAGTGCAACCGTTTTTAATAATAATAATCATCATTATCGTCATCAGGTCTTTGTTGGTCTTCACTGCAGGAGCACAACCTTCACTGTACTACCAGAGCAGTCAAATTTGGCCTACAGTCACGCTATTCAGACGGGTCGGGACGAGGAGCCCGATGGTCCAGTGGGTGTGAGCTCTATGAGCGCTTACGTATGTAAAGCAACCCCTGGTGCAGTCCCTACTTGGATGGGTGACCGCAAGTGGCATAAAAATATCTCGAGCTCCTCCGTGCTTCGGAAGGCACGTTAAGCGGTTGGTCTCGGCTGTCATCGTTGATGGCAGTCGTTAAGCTATGTCAGATGCCTTAAGGCAGCTTGAAAAATCTGACACCAGTGTAGGCCACTTACACATACGAAAAACAAACAAACAAACAAACATTCAGACAGGTTGGAGAGGCTCTTTGATAATTAAAAGCTTTGTTTGGCTTGTGTTTTCTAAGTCGCCTTCAACGACATCCTCGAGAAGACTTGGAGATGTCTTATTCTACTCTGCCCTTAACGTGCCTTCTGAAGCACGGAGGAGCTTGAGGTATTTTAATGCCACTAGCAGTCACTGGGACTGCGCCTGGGGTTGCTTAACATGCGGAACCGCTTATAATGCTCACGTCCTCTCCTCAGTATTTAATCTGTTTCTTCTTTTTCTTTTTTTTTTTTTTTAAATAAATATATACGGATAAATCACACAGATTGAGCTAGCCCCAAAGTAAGTTCGAAACTTGTGTTATGGGATACAAACTCAACGATACTATATTTTACTACAAATACATATATAGATAAACATCCAAGACCCAGGTCAATCTGAAAAAGATCATTTCCCATATTGACCTGACCGGGGATCGAACCCGGGACCATCCGTGTCGCAGACCGGCGAAACTCACTCACTCACTCACCTTCTCCTCCATCGGCGGCGGCAGCAGTGGTTTCGTCTCCTGCACCTTCCGCTGCGGCTGTGGTTACGTCCTCTGCAGCCGTCGTTTCTTCTGCCCCATGTAACATATACAGCAACAGCGTTATCATCATCATCAGGTCTGTTTTAGTCTCCACTGCAGGAGCATGACTCTCTCTGAACTACCAGCCGGCCTATTTACTAACTCGGATGACAGGTGTCGATGCCTATCGATCTAGGATTTGCTGTTACAATGCGGTTTTTGTATTTCAAATAAAAAGTTCGAGCTAGCAAAACCCGCATTGTAATTGTAAATTCTAGATTCATAGGCATCGACACCTGTCATCCGAGTTAGTAAATAGGGGCACAGTTGGCACAAAAGGTTCTGTAAATTTAACAGAAAACAGACAAGATTTCTAATGGGAGCCCTGACCGGACACTTCGAAAATAACAGTCATCTCTTCAAATTGAAAATTGTCGGAAGCCCTCTATGTAGGGCATGTGAGGAATCAGAGGAGACGATGAGACACATCTTGTGCTACTGCGACTCTTTGGCTGGTAAGCGTTTGGACCTTTTCGGATCGGCGTATCCTGATCTAGAGGACTACAGGCACTACGCACCAGGTGATATCCTGAAGCTTATGCAGTCCTTCTTCGGGAATCACCGTGTGAGTGAGTAAGGCATGGGGTAAGTACAAAATAACCCAAAGGTTAGACGTGCTTCCGATTTATAATCGGCCCCAATGAAGATAAGATAAGATAAGATAGTAAATAGGGGGGCAGATCCTGGATATTAACCAGAGTAGTCAGAGGATTTAACCTACACTCTCCACGCTGGGCAGACGGGTTATTGATATTATATTATATTATGTGATTAATAGTTTTATCTTGATTGTGTTTCCATGCTGGTCTGGGAGAAAAACAAAAAACGTAGAATATATCAGCTGCTTCTCTTTCTGCGCAGATCGTAAAAGCCGATCGAGGGAATGGGCATCGGGTAACATGTCTATAGGCGATGCGGCTAGCAACCCATCACTATTTTGATCCCGTTCTCACCTACAAGCCCACCAACATGCTAAACGCGGCCTCAAGGTTTTACAGACTTGGGCTCTGTCTAGCCCGCAAGGGAAAAAGACGTGATAGTATGTATGTATGTATGTATGTGTTTCTTTATTACCCTTTTTTCTTTGACTATTTAAAACTTATAACCGTACCCCACATAACCTCTGATTGTCTTCTTTCAGATACCTGGTTGATTGGGAAAATTCCTCTCTGGGATAAGCCCGGCAATATTTAGCTTTATCATCATCATTATCTGAATGATTTTCCGGTTGATTCTCAGTTATGTCGCTTCAGGCCCCGGGGTCGAATTCTATCCTATCCAATCCTATCCTTCTTGCACGTCAGAAATTACTAAATGTGTAAAACACTCCTGATTTTCCACCATTTTATTTACCACATTTTACGCAATTTTCCTTTTACTTCATATATACCGTGCCGTCACAGTGGCGACTTGTACGTAAGAGTTTGGGCACCGGTGACCTTGAACCAAGGCGTATAAGCGCTAGGGTTGACAACGCGTAGGTAGGTAGTCACTCACTACTCGCTTCGTGCCTGCGGAGCGAGAGGTGCGGGAGACGCAGACACAACACAGACAGCCCTCAAGCAAGCCAGTTCCGTAGCGGGCCGTTCACGCCCCGCGCGCCTCTCGCTGCCCTCGCACACAGCCAGACACCCACACATAGCCGCAAGCGATTTTATGTGCACACATGCTTAAGCGTCGTTTCTTTTTGCGTAGTGGCTGCACATATTTACCTGCTTCTGCTTCAGTCGCTGCAGGAGCGGCGGCTTCGTTGGGGTCCCTGAAAAATATTGTTTGTTTGTTTGTTTATTCCTATGGGAACAATGATGGAAACTAAAAAAATTACATTCGTATACAAAATTGACCGGGCGGTTTTGTATGGTAATGTTGTTGCATTGTTCCCGCAGGAAAAGTTGTTCATATCGACGGGCTGAACCACCCCTTTCCAAAACGATCAAAATATCACCATGTAGAGGTTTAATGTATTCATAAATACATACATAGACGGAAATATAGTACTTACAACATATTAAAACTATTTTACGGGTGAAGCAATGGTGAAAGCAATTCATCAATAATTTGATGAATTGCTTTCACCAGTAGTGGTAGTACCTTTATATGGTAGCTTTAAGGTGGGCCAAATTAGAGCTAGACTTTACCTGTCTACATCAATCAATCAATGTATAAAACTCGGAAAAATTCTCATAAATAAGGTTTGCTTGATAAAAAACCAATCACCCTCTCTATCCTCATCTGGTATTCCCCTGTCAAGAAGCTCCTACCCGCTAGTAACCTCCCCTGGGCAGTCTGGAAGTCCCTAAACAGACTCCGGGCTGGTGATGCGAGATGCCGAGAAAACCGAGCTAGGGTGGGGTTTCACGAGAGAACTTTGTGATTCAGATTCATCAGCCATCAGATTAACGTGGCGTTTCTCCGATTTTAGGCTAAAAAAGTCTATCTAGACTCAAGACTTAATTTAATCTAAGTGAGACATTTTTAATTTGATGTTTAAGTGGTATTAAATTGGTTAGGAAGGCCTACTTCTTCTTTTCAAGTCAAACAGGTCAAAAAGTGTTACAATTGGCGGGCAGCAACTATGATGCGGCGGACTCGGGGCAGCGACAACAGTCTCTTGCGTGTTGTTGGGGACCGCATGGATGGTCCTTTTACGGCCAGTTGAGTCGCTGTGCATGTCCCGATTTCTCCCGCACAGCGGCTTTATTAATATTGTTAATTTAAAAATAAACATTTGAACTAACATAGATTTAAGTAAAATGTTCGCTAACAAAAATGGATTATTAATTGTCTGAATAAATGATTGATTGATTGAATTGAGACCAGAACTTGATGGCCCCGGTCGCACGATAATTTTGCTTCAATTAGATTCTCCACAGGTAGTGGGATAGCAGCTGGGGCAATTCATCTGATAAGCCATTGTCAGGACAGTGCCACAGCTACTCAGATTGTTATTATAGAAACCCTTACTCGATTATCTTGGCATCTTCCAACATCAGCCCGGAGTCTGTTTAGTGATTGTCAGATTGCCCAGCGGAGGTCAATTCCGGGTGGGAGCTTCAAACGATACTCACTTGATTTCCAGGATGTTCTTGGTGACTTGCTGTCCGCTGCACATGAACACTGCCTGATAGTTGCCGCTGTAGCCTGACGTGAAGGTCGTGATGCGGATCCTTAAGCTCGTCGTGCTAGCCTGGAAACAATATCATGTGGTACCGTAAAGATATGCATCATAGATTGTCGAGCTCCGTGGCGCAGCGGTTAACACGCTATCCTGCGACACGGGGGTCCCGGGTTCGATCCCCGGTCAGGTCAAGATGGAAAAAGATCTTTTTCATATTGACCTGGGTCTTGGATGTTTATCTATATAAGTATATATTTTAAAATATAGTATCGTTGAGTTTAGTATCCTGCGACACAAGTTCACAACTTACTGTGGGGCTAGCTCAATTTGTGTGATATGTCCCTATATATTTATTTATTATTTATTATAAGCATATCAAACGTAAAGACATATACAGGGTGTAATCGAATTCGTTAGCATACGCAAAAAATTACACGTAAAAACATTTCTTGTGTTAATATTAAATCGCTGGTTGTGTATCGGTCTAAAGTCACTCGTTTTGCGTAAATTTCACCGACAGATTGATTTAATACTGTGTACGAGCTCACCTCGCACATTTAGCGACCCGCGGCCTTCATCATGTAGGGCGCGTGTCAGCTCTTTTTATAATTTAAATAACTTCATTATCTAATAACTAATCGAGATACTATTGATGGTTCTCCGAGATACTATCGATGGCTCTTTGAGATACTATCGATCGGCGAGCCTGGATACTGCCATCGAGAAAGGATCCGTCACACCAAGCCATCACCATGTAACCAACAAGAGCAATAAACTGTTATCTCCGTGACGTGATCTTGTATCTCCACACCACCACCTTCAACCCAGCAAGCAGCAACATCTCTTCATGTATGGTGTTGGGCCTAACACCAAGTCCGGCACCATACAACTGTTTAAATGAATTAATTTTTCTGTATTTTTGGAAATTCAGTCCTGTTTTGATTTTTGTTTTTTTTTTTCTTATTTAGCCTCTTTCACAGCGTTTGAGGTAGTTATTGAGTTTTTATTTTAATTTACTCGAAAGTAGTCTTAAATTACTTTCAATCATGGGTATAGTCTATATTTAAAAGGATGCCAATGAATTAAAAAACACACTGTATGTGTTAACTCGTGAATTACACATCTTCCTTGTAATTGATGGTGAACCGTTAAGAAGCATCTTGTAATAGTAGTATATGAGACAATACTTTCAATAAAATGTTAAAGTCGTACATAGTGGAGTAGGTATAACAAGATGGATTAAAAAACATCACCAAGACGGCTCTCCTGTCTTTCCATCCACCTCTCCCAACATCGCCATTAGGACATTATCCGACGAGCTCCGTGGTGCAGCGGTCAACACGCCGGCCTGAGACACGGATGGTCCCGGGTTCGATCCCCGGTCAGGTCAAGATGAAAAATGATCTGGGTCTTGGATGTTTATCTATATGTATTTGTTATAAAATATAGTATCGTTGAGTTAGTATCCCATAACACAAGTCTTATTAAAGTACTTACTTTGGGGCTAGCTCAATCTGTGTGATTTGTCCGTATATATTTATTTATTTATTTATTATCCTAGAGAGCGGCAAGACATCGCATTATTGCAATTAACAGGCTAATTTCCTGGCTCAAAGGAATATAATTAAAATTAGTATGTTAGTTAGTTATTCAAAAAATATTGGACTATGCCGCGTGGTTCCCAGCAGAGTAGAATAGGACCACTCCAAGTCTTCTCGTGGAGTCGTAGAAGGCGACTTAGGAAACACAAGCTTAACACAACAACAAAAGGTTGGATGTTATTTATCGCACCTGCAGACCGATTTGCTAACTCGGTGTACAACGATTTGATTGTCACTTTAGCATCCATTACGGTTTTCATATCCTAAATAAAAATAGTCATTCATACCGAAACCGTAATGAATATTGAAGTTACCATGAAAATGATGTACACCGTAGCTGTCAAAAGTTAGCAAATAGGCCTGCTGAGCGCATCAGGTAGTTAGTACCGACCAACCGTAGTCTATAGGTACCTAGAATAAGTTGTTTTGCAGTTTAATTATGTAATTGCACATTCATCATCATCATCATCAGGTCTTTCCAGTCTCCACTGCAGGAGCACGACCCTCTGTACTACCAGAGCCATATACTAGCCTGAGTAGTCAGAGGATTTGGCCAACACTCTCCACGCTGGCTGGAGAGGTTTCTTTGATGTTAATAAGCTATGTTTAGCTTGTGTTTCCTTAGTCGCCTTTTACGACATCCTAGAGATGACTTGGACTGTGGTCCTATTCTACTCTGCCGGGAATCACACGGCTTGATTGATTGAACACTACACAGATTACACATTCATATTTATTTATTATTACTTTCTATTGATGTTTGTTTTTCGTATGTGTAAGTGGCCAACACTGGTGTCAGATTTTTCAAGCTGCCTAAAGGCATCTGACATAGCTTAACGACTGCCATCAACGATGACAGCCGGGACCAACGGCTTAACGTGCCTTCCGAAGCAAGGAGGAGCTCGAGATATTTTTATGCCACTTGCGGTCACCCATCTAAGTAGGGACTGCACCAGGGGTTGCTTAACATACGTAATTGATGTATGTATTAGACACTTTTTTATTATTATAGTAAGATGATATTGTACGCAGAAGCACATCAAGTGCTTTCTGGATAAACCTTCGTGGTTTTTTGAAAGCATCATCATCATCATCAGGTCTTTATTAGTCTCCACTGCAGGAGCACGACCCTCTCTGCACTGCCAGAGCAGTCAGAGGATTTGGCCTACACTCTCCACGCTGGCCAGACGGGTTGGAGAGGTCTCTTTGATGTTTATAAGCTTTGTTTAGCTTGAGATTCCTGAGATTTTGAAAGCATGTTTAACTGTAATTTATTTTCATATTGTTTATAAATAAATAAATAAATAAAAAATCGCTTACAAACATCAAAGAGACCTTTCCACCCCATCTGGCCAGCGTGGAGTGCAGGCCAAATCTTTTGACAGCTCTGGTTAAAATATGTCTCTGGTAGTACAGAGAGCATCATGATCCTGCAGTGGAAACTAAAAAAGACCGGATGATGATGAATAAATTAATGAAATAATGAATGAATGCAATGACGTTAGCACTATACATGGCGAAATTTTGATCGTTGTGGACCCTTAAAGGGGTGATTCAGCCCGTCGATATGAACCATTTTTCCTATGGGACCAATGATGGAAACTCAAATTTTATTTCGACATTTTCATACAAAAGTGTTCAGCCGCCCGGGCAATTTGTATAGGAATGTCGAAATTTTTTTCGAGTTTACAGCATTTGTCCCATAGGAAAAGTTGTTTATATTGACAGGCTGAATCACCCCTTTAATGGTCCGGAACGATCAAAATTACGCCATGTATTGTCTTTGCCCTGGTATAAAGAAGCACAGCTTACCAAAAACACTGCCATGGGAGACACATCGTACCTCCTGGTTGGCTCCGGCTCCAGAGGAACACCGTTCACACCCACCTGTGAACACACAATATAAATAAATATAAATATATAGGGACATATCACACAAATTGAGCTAGCCCCACAGTAAGTTGTGAACTTGTGTCGCAGGATACTAACTCAACGATATTATATTTTTTATAATATATACTTATATAGATAAACATCCAAGACCCAGGTCAATATGAAAAGGATCTTTTTCCATCTTGACCTGGCCGGGGATCGAACCCGGGACCCCCGTGTCGCAAGCTAGCGTGTTGACCGCTGCGCCACGGATCATTAATTTCTTCGAAGAAGTTGATGATGATGTAGGTAAGTCACAATACCTACATCATCATCAACTTCTTCTTTCTTTACCTTATCCCACTTTTTATGTGGGGTTATTATTTATTACAACGTTTTTAGGTGTCTGTTCCGCGTTTCATCTACTTTCAAATCGAATGCCTTTCTTGTGATATGACTTTCTTCTCTCCTCATCACATGCCCACACCATTGACGAGCTCCGTGGCGCAGCGGTCATCACGCCTGCCTGCGACACTGATGGTCCCGGGTTCGATCCCCGGTCAGGTCAAGATGGAAAACGATCTTTTTCAGATTTACCTGGGTCTTGGATGTTTATCTATATATGTATTTGTTATAAAATATAGTATCATTGAGTTAGTATCCCATAACACAAGTCTTTCATTAGAACTTACTTTGGGGCTAGCTCAATCTGTGTGATTTGTCCGTATATATTTATTTATTTATTATACCAACTCAGTCTATGACTATGGAGCTTTTCAGCTACTGGCTCGACTTTCATACTTTCTCTTAAACTTATCCCGTATTTTATCCATTCGTGTCACTCCACATATCCATCTCAATCATTACCAACATTAGCATTAACTCAGCCGTAAAAAACCGACCAAGGGGTTCCGTAGTTGCGAATGACAACTTTGAGTTCAAACTGTTTACACTCGCACCTCACAGTTTAACGACCAAAAACATCGAACAATGAAAATTGTATGAAATTTTACATTTTCCTGTACGTTTTATAAGTTGGTTGCCTATAATTTTTTAGTTTGCACTTAGTACTCAGCTCTGATAGTTTTCCTTTCAACTTCAGTATATATAAGTACTACTGCTGTAATTTTTTTCACGTATCCATATATAACCGTTTAGCAGATAGAAGTTGGACAATCACCTCTAACAAAAATTTTCACTTTAAAACCAAATAACGATACCCCACACGATGGGTAAATAGAGAGAAAAAATTACTCCCCCACTTTATTTGTATCGGAGCTACCTTAAAAAAATTTTTTTTCAAGATTTTTTTCTACCACTTTTTTGCCATGATTAATATACATACTCATAACAGCTTTCTAGTACTTATAGTCTCTGATTAAAACCGCGGACAGACAGACAGACATGGCGAAACTATAAGGGTTCCTAGTTTACTACGGAACCCTAAAAAATCCACTGCTGGACATAGGCCTCCCCAAGGATTTCCAATATCGATTGGAAGCGCCCGGTACTCAGCGCCTTCCTGTAACCTTGATCAGCAGGCCGATTTGCTAACTCGGTGTACAACGACTTGATTGTCACTTTAGCATCCATTACGGTTTTCATATCTTAAATAACAATAGTCATTCATACCGAAGCCGTAATGAATATTGAAGTTACCATGAAAATGATGTACACCGTAGCTGTCAAAAGTTAGCAAATAGGCCTACTGGTCGTCTAACTACTTTATCGGTGAGTGTCCAAGGCTGCGTTCGCCGGTACGTGATCGCCATTCAAGAAACTTTCTACCCATCGGGTCTTCGCGCTATGTGCCCAGTCCACTGCCAATGGGCATGTTGACTAAAATTTTTTTCATGTTGCTATGTAAACACCTGCCAAAAATAAACACAATAGTGACAGAAATACATTTCTAAACAAAAAACTCTTTCAGTTATAAAAGTTTTAAAGACACATGTTTTTAGACGTAAGTTTTTAGACGTGAAAACGCGCTGCTGAAATGCCTACATATTTGTGACGTCACAAGCTTGTATTTTGTATGGATGGCGTGAGAACTTTGTTTGGCAGCTATACGAAATATTTCGTTTATGGTAATGGTTTCATAATAAAAGTTGCTATAAATTTTGCAGAATAAAATACAGTATAATTGTAATTAAAGATTTTCATACTTTAAAAAATGGTCCTGTTCACCCAACTTTAAAGAAGCTTTAAGATCACTTAATGAATCGATATGAAATAAAAAGTGTTCTTTATAGTGTTTTTAGATAGAAATGAATCTCATTAGAAACAAATTTTATATAATCTTAACATTAGGCAACTACCGTATTCAAATGGCTAATCCAGCTACGTCGGTGACCTTTGTTCTTCTACGTATCTCCACGTTTCTGATTGATTCGATCTCGCAAAGAAACACCGAGAATAGCCCTCTCCATAGCTCTTTGGGCGACCTGTAAAGCCTACGTCGCTGAGCTACGTCAGTCACTTTCGTTCTTCAACAAATCCCTCGATTCTAATTTAATCTCTCAAAGAAACACCAAGCATAACTCTCCATAATTCTTTGAGCTTTCTTATGATGCCCATAGTAGCTCTTTGAGCGTTCTTAGGAGCCCGATGGTCCAGTGGGTGTGAGCTCTGTGAGCGCTTACGTATGTTAAGCAACCCCTGGTGCAGTCCCTACTTGGATGGGTGACCGCAAGTGGCATAAAAATATCTCGAGCTCCTCCGTGCTTCGGAAGGCACGTTAAGCCGTTGGTCCCGGCTGTCATCGTTGATGGCAGTCGTTAAGCTATGTCAGATGCCTTAAGGCAGCTTGAAAAATCTGACACCAGTGTTGGCCACTTACACATACGAAAAACAAACAATGTGGCCCATAGTTGCCCTTTCAGCTTTCTTAAGAGGCGCAGGGGTACCTTCTATACTACTTCCTTTTATTACATAGTATAATATGCAGTCCCTACTGCTGTCTGTTCCGTTAAATCTTTTAAACTACTCGACGGATTTTAATGCAGTTTTCAGCAATATATAGAGCGAATTATGAAGAAAGTTTATAAGTATAATACACTAGCTGTTACACGCGGCTTCGCCTGCGTGATATATAAGTCCTTGTCAGTACCCTAACATATGTGTATGCCAAATTTCATGATGATCGGTTCAGTAGATACGGCGTGAAAGCGTAACAAATAAACAAACAAACTCACTTTCGCTTTTATAATATTAGTTAGGACTAGCTATTACCTGCGGTTCGCCTGCGTGATATATAGCCTGTGTCCTTATCAGTACCCTAACCTACGTGTATGCCAAGTTTCATGATGATCGGTTCAGTAGATACGGCGTGAAAGCGTAACAAACAAACTCACTTACGCATTTTTAATATTGGGTCCTTACCTACGAAATTGGCGTTTTTTTCCCGCTTGCCATTTTGTTACTAATGACAATAATTTTCCGGTTAACTATTTTTTTAATTAAACTTGAAAGTGGCCTATATTATTGACATTCTGCATGCATAAATTTTTTTGTTTTTGTGTTTTTAATTATTGGAAAATGCTCACGGAAAGAACTCGTTTTATTTTTGTCCGTTTAAATCAAAAATGTAGCCATATTTCTGTTATTTTTCTTTTTGTAAATTTTAGAATGTCAAAATGCTGTCCGTAACTACTTACATGCAAAATTTATACTATACTTAATACTTTTTTTGTTTTTCGTATGTGTAAGTGGCCAACACTGGTGTCAGATTTTTCAAGCTGCCTTAAGGCATCTGACATAGCTTAACGACTGCCATCAACGATAACAGCCGAGACCAACGGCTTAACGTGCCTTCCGAAGCACGGAGGAGCTCGAGATATTTTTATGCCACTTGCGGTCACCCATCCAAGTAGGGACTGCACCAGGGGTTGCTTAACATACGTAAGCGTTCATAGAGCTCACACCCACTGGACCATCGGGCTCCTCCTACTTAATACTAAAAACGTTAGTATGAAAAATTCACTTTGCTCTAAACTATCTATAGAAAACGCTAGTATTATAAGTAAGGACCTAATATTAGCTAGGATAGTATTAGGATTCCCATGTCTCTGGTAGTACAGAGAGGGTCATGCTCCTGCAGTGGAAAATAAAAAAGCCCTGATGATGATGACCTTACCTTCTCAACGGTGCAACCGTCGCCAATGATCGGTATTTCTGTCTCAAAACCGTCGCCCATTTTCGGCGCATCCACAGTCTCGTCCGTCACGGATATATCTATAATTTTTTTTATCCTTTATTTATTTTTACACATATTATTTATATTTTTTAATATTTAAATGTATAAAAAAAACATTTAAACATTTATTATTGTCTTTATTTACTTTTCATCTTTTTTACAATATTTCTATGGAAGGTAAAACATAAAAATATCATAAAAAATATAAATAACATTCCAGAAACCTAAACCTAGTTCGCCGCCAACAGCAGGGCAGGGCTCAAGCTACCGGCTCACACTAGGCACACTAGCGACGCCAATAATTTTATTTCTAATACTTTACAAAAAGAAAGAATTAATTCAAGAATGTTAATCATATAAGCCTTAGTAAATAACCTGAAGTATTTTTGGAAGAATGTTTAAATATTATGAGAATCACTATTATGTTCACTACGGGACTTACCGCGATTATTTTTGAGTTCTGTCTGATATTTCGACAACATTGCAGCTGCCATTTTCACAGACTAACGAACTAACTAACTTATTATGAGAATCAGTGATTACCTGATCTGATCCTACTTATCTGATTTTCATTATTCTCACTGATTCTTATAATATTAAACATGATTCCAAAAATACTTCAGGTTATTTACTAAGGCTTATATGATTTACATTCTTGAATTTCTTTCTATTTGTAAAGTATTAGAAATAAAATTATTGGCGTCGCTAGTGTGCCTAGTGTGGGGCCTTAAATTTTGCAGTTAATTGTTAAACACTATACCTACTTCAAATACTAAATCTATCCTAACAATATACCTAACTAAGTTAAAATAAATTGAAACGATTAAAAATACAAATCATACCCCCTCTAACTGCTCAGCCCTGGGCATCGTGCCCAAAAGGCTGGCAGCATTGCCAAATTGAATGGAAAATTGTGATGGCCATACAAACATATCCTACCGCAAATGAGACGGGGTGTTCAAATATTAAATTAAATAATACATTGACAGTTCAAAATATTTGAAGAAAAAATTAATATTACCAGATGCTGAAATGGAAACATTACATTAATTTACGACACTTATAACACTTCGAAGTAAATCATTATTATTTTTCTTTATCTAGATAAGTTTAGACGATAATTAATTAGGACTGCATGCCATATTCAAAAATATCAGTCATTGGGGAGAGCCCTGGTGCACTGTAATACAGGCCCTGATTTAAACAGGCACCAGTCTCCAACATAATTATATAATTGTACATTTCTACTTTTAAGTATAAAATAGTATATTTTTATTGTGTTTTTGTGTTGGAGAAAATAAACAAATTTTTACTTTTTACTTTACTATTTAGTTAGATATGGTTTTGAGATATTCTCAGCACAGATTGTCAGAAACTGGAGCCCGAGGAAAGCAACGCCTGGAGGCCTACCCTTACTGTTCCTGTACCCTTCGTAGCTTGAAATACGAATTTCTCTCAGTTTCATATCAAAACGACGCTTTCAAGAACAAAGGTTTTGGTTTTGTAAATATTTTAAATAAATATGATGTTCAAAAAGCGATAGCTACATAAAATGCAAAGAATAAAATTTCATTTCATTCCATTTAGAATCCGTTGCGAAACTGTATCACACTGCTTGAGATTTAGACCAATATTGCTGGACTCTGTGCACAAAGTTAAAAAAATACACTTGATTTCAGAAGGGAATAAGTAAATTTGGTTTCCGGCCGTGTGGTTTCCGGCAGAGTAGATAGGACCACTCCAAGTCTTCCCGTGGATGTCGTACAAGGCGACTTAGGAAACACAAGCTAAACAAAGCTTACAAACATCAAAAGTCCTCTCCAACCCGTCTGGCCAGCGTGGAGAGTGTAGGCCAAATCCTCTGTCTGCTCTGGCTAATAAGGCTCTGGTAGTACAGAGAGGGTCGTGCTCCTGCAGTGGAGACTAAAAAGACCTGATGAATAAGTAAATTTGGAAAATACTTCACCGCCTGGCTCTTAAATCAAAGCAGTCAGAACTTTAAGCATTGCCAGATATCAAGATAATTTAACGTGATACTTACAATCATCTGGAATTTAAGAAATAATATTAATTTATTATTATCTCATATAAGGTCAAAAACTGCAGCATCATCATCATCATTTCGTGTAGGTGACACGGTCAGTCGACCATGCACACCCTGGTGTCAGATTTCAGGTTCTTCGGAACCGCCTCTCGGCCTCTGACGTGGTTCCTTTAACGACTACCAGATGGCAGCCGGGACCAACGGCATAACGTGCCTTCCGAAGCACGGAATCATCTTTATTATCAGACAATCAGGTGATTCATGCCTGCAATGTCCTAACCAAACTGGAAACAACTTTACAAAGTATGCTTCCCGTGGGAATCGAACCCACCACTCCCGGATCAACAGGCAAACGCCTTAACCACTGGACCACGGAGGCTAATTTAAGATATGAAACTTCTCGCAAAATTCGATACTCTTTCTTTTCATAATTTTAAACCATCATTGTTATTTGGAGTCAAATTTCTTGATCATCGTCATTCACTTTTAGGCCACGGTTTATTAATAAGTCCAAATTTTAAGAGGTGGTTATTTCGAGCTGGTGAAAAAACCATCGTCATTAACAGCCTTATTTATCCCAGTGGTGAGTATAGATGACCGAATAAAACACTGACTCCTGTAACTAAAAATATGAAAATGAAAACATTACTTACTGTCGATTACCGCGAGAACTTTACTATACATTGTGCCGTTGTTACTGTACAATCCCACGTACACACACGCGTGCTCGTCTTGGAAACTGAAACGAGAATAAGGCATCATTCGCTCTGTTAGTAGCATGAATGGGTCGGCTCATCCAAGGAAGCAGCACTCTCTCAGAAAATTAACGTTAGGGTCATCATCATCATTTCGTGTAGGTGACACGGTCAGTCGAACATGCACACCCTGGTGTCAGAGTTCTTCGGAACCGCCTCTCGGCCTCTGAGGTGGTTCCTTTAACGACTACCAGAGGGCAGCCGGGACTAACGGCTAAACGTACATTCCGAAGCACGGAATCATCTTTCTTTTTCAGACAATCAGGTGATTCATGCCTGCAATGTCCTAACCAAACTGGACACATCTTAACAAAGCATGCTTCCCGTGGAAATTGAACCCATGACCTCCGGGTCAACAAGGCAAACGCCTTAACCACTGGACCACGGAGTTTGGACGTTTGAGTTGTAAATACGGGCGAACGGGCGGCGCTAGTGTCGCGAGTAACATGGGCTCTGTACTGTATTAACTTTAATAATTGCTAACCAGTGAAAAATCTCTAGATTTTTATTTAAACCAGTGAAATAGACAGTGAAGTTCTTGGACTAGTGTTATCTATCTAAAATATATACAATTGTGAATGAAATAAGTGACCAAAACCCTAAAACAATTAAATTGATTATTTCTATTAAATAAACAATAAGTGCAAAAATCCTCTTTCTGTACGACACTCCCTGTAGAGAGTTCGAGCACCGGTAACCATCAGCCGCATGTAAGCATTAGGGTTGACAATACCTACGTATGTAGTCACTCACAACTCACTTCATGCCTACGGCACAGAATTAATTATAGTACCTACTGCCTACGGTGCGAGACGTGCGAGATACTAACACAACACAGACAACCCTTTCGACCGAGCCAGTTCCGTGGCGGGCCATTCACGCACCGCGCGCGTCTTGCAGCCCCCGCTCACGTTCAGTCACCCACACATAGCCTCAAGCGGTTTAACGTGCACACTTACTTAAATTTCGTTTCTTTTCGCGTAGTGTATATATTCTTTGCTCTTGATGGACTACTTATAAGTAAAAAAAACTGCGTCTGCACTCGAACTCCCGAGTACCACAACTGATCGAGCGACCAAAAGATATTTTAAATAAATTTTCTTCTAATACGGTTTTATTACGTCTTCCTGTGACCACGAACACTGTAAGGTGTTCTCAACATGAGGTGTATATAGGTAATAATGTAACAGACGCGGTGAAAGTAATTTTATTTACTTAAATGTGTAACAATAGCGAAAACATTAGAAAACAAAGAATACTTGGTAAAAAAAATATATATATATAACCATTTTGTTGTTAGCTTTTCGAGACGTTTTGCTGTTAGCAAGGATATCCAAATCATTACAATTTACGTATGCAAAAATATTCTCACCATTGTAGCCAACATTGATCAATCTCTTTGTATGATTCACAGATACAGATCAAAATGTTACCAAAAGGCATGTTAAAGAACTCAAACCTACCATAACGCGTCACACGAAAACACGTCTTTTTAGTAGGACTTTATTTTTTAGGGATCCGTATCCTAAGGGTAAAAACGAGTCTGTCTGTCCATCTGTCACCAAGCTGTATCTCATAAACCGTGATAGCTAGACAGTTGAAATTATGTGAGGTGATGTATTTCTAATGTCGCTATAATAACAAATACTAAGAACTCGTTTTTGCTCGACAATCAAATGTTGTATAGATAATGGTACGGAACCTTTCGAATGCGAATCCAACTAGTACTTGGCTGATTTTTAAAACAATTATTTCGTCTTGTTTTTTTGTTTTTCGTGTGTGTAAGTGGCCAACACTGGTGTCAGATTTTTCAAGCTGCCTAAAGGCATCTGACAGAGCTTAACGACTGCCACCAATGATGACAGCCGGGACCATCTGCTTAACTTGTCTTCCGAAGCACGGAGGAGCACGAGATATTTTATGCCACTTGTGGTCACCCATCCACGTGGGTACCGCACCTGGTTTTGTTTTACATGCGTAAGCGCTTACAGTGATCACGACCACTGGGCCATCGAGCTCCTCCATTCCATCCATTTTGTCTTGAAACCACATAATATTCAACTTACTTAGGAAAATTGAAGATGACAGTTTTGCTACTGGGTATATGTGACACTTTGTTGTTGGCTATGACGCTGTCTCCGTTGCAGACGACATCCGTCATTTCACAGGCGGCACAGCTGTAAATCACACTCTTGTCGAATGGCATTCCCACCTTGCCGGACATTTTAACACGGTCGAAGGTCATAACTAAAAAAAATGTGATAAATTAACCCAAACACAATCTCTCTTAAGGCCGCACACTTGTCATAGTAGCGACGCCAATCATTTTATTCCTAATACTTTACAAATAGAAAGAAATTCAAGAATGTATATCATATAAGCCTTAGTAAATAACCTGAAATATTTTTGGAATCATGTTTAATATTCTCAGAATCAGTGAGAATTATGAGTTATGAGAATCAGATTACCGCCAAAAACGGCCGTTTTTGACGGTAATCATTATTTCTCTTAATGACTGATTCTCATAATATTAAAACATGATTCCAAAAATACTTCAGGTTATTTACTAAGGCTTAAATGATTTACATTCTTGAATTTCTTTCTATTTGCAAAGTATTAGGAATAAAATTATTGGCGTCGCTAGTGTGCCTAGTGTGCCCCAAAAATACTTTTAAACTTTTGTGTTGCATGTTTATTAAATGCAATAACGCTAAAAATAACATTTTTCTCCCGATGTTTCGGCCAGGTTATACCGACTGTGGTCAGTAGACTGAACGGTATAAAGCCCGCTCCACACTCTCGGCAAAACTCCACAAAGAATAGGCGAATACGAGAGTGTGGAGGCGAATACGAGAGTCTTCGGCAAGTCTCGGCTGTATTCGTGTAGTCTCCATGGTGGCGGTATTTCGTCTTTTTTAACGCCTTTTAATAACTATTTTTCTCGTTGTAAGAAGTATAATACGCTACAAGACATTATGCTATAAGGTCGCAGCAGTTTCAACGTCCATCTTCAACGTCCTCAAACAGATAACTGCGCTAAGTGAGAGTGTAGAGAGCAGTTCTCGATCTCGCCTTGTTTCGGCGAATACCGGGAAGGAAACCTCTCGACGAGAGTGTGGAGCGGGCGTGTTTTTTCTTTTGTCAATCAAACAAAAAATGACAAAGATATAGCCCGTTAAAATTGTGAGTGACGTCTCTAGCCACTACACTTTTTAGTGGCCTGTTATGTCACAAGCCCCCACTTATGAACTTTAACACGCTTTATCATTGACATTTATTATTTAATTAACGAAAGAAAAAATACGTTTCCAATAAATTTTTGTTTGTCTAACTGACGTTCTAATTATATTATTATTATTTTGATCCAGGAAAATAGCCTATTCTGTCACACTTATATTGCAAGGATTGTATATAAAACCTTTTAAAATGGACTTATCTTAGAAAGTACTTATATATTTATATAAATTAGTAGATAATAATGGGAACTTGCATGAAGGGTACATTTTGAAAACTATTTCTGATTATAGGTATAAGCATCTAGCTGGAAAAATCTATTAAGGACACTTTCAACCGATATCGATACATTGAAATAGCTCTTTAAATTTATAGCAATTTTTGTTATGAAGCCATTTCTCTAAACGCAATATTTAACATAGCTGGCCAACGAAGTCCTCACAACACGCATACAAATTGCTAAAGGAGTGACGTCACTACTGTTTTTTCTTAGAGATGTTTAGGCCGAGACGAAAAATTTGAATTTTCAAACCCTTATATCTCAAAGTGTTTTAAGGTTATCAAGATGATTTTTTCACTGTTATTTCTATTTTTGAGAGCTCTTTTCATAGAACAATGAAAAAAATGTGCATGTTCCGCATTACATCTTTAAGCCTATATTGTAATGGACGGTGGTATAAATAACAAAACAAAAATTACTTACTGTTCTCTGTAAATTGATGTAGAACAAACATTTTTATAAAACATATTTCCGATACCAATAATTAACTATTAAAATTGGCAAAGACTGTCATGTACAAATTAAAATTTACTCGGAATGATGTGCGAACTAAACATCAAATCATATAATATCTAAAACCAAAGACAATATATGTACGCAGACGCGGCAAATAGGAAACGTCAGAAATACGCAGCTATGGAGCCACACTACTGTTTTGTGCCCATGGCTGTAGAGACCATGGGATGCTGGGGCACGGATGCTAAGCGTCTTTTCAGGGAATTAGGGCACCGAATCGCGGAAAGAAATGGTGACTCTCGCTCTGGTTCGTTTTTGGTGCAAAGGATGGCCATTGCGATACAGCGTGGTAGTGCATTTTGGGCACCTTTGCACCGGAAACGATACAGGGGGGGTTCTTATTACAATAGTAGTTTTGACGTATAATATAATGTGACAGGGATTTTCTTGAAATTGTATTGTTTATACAATTAATAAATGTATATAGTTAATACTAATGTGTAGACTGCAAGCCTCATACAAAAATATTGGACCAAAAGGCTTGCTAAGGTAGGCCACATAGTAAGATGACGGCGCTGTAGAGTTTTCTACTCGTCTCTAGATGGTTTGTGTGACGGTGTTTATCTACTTTAGCTGAAACTTGCTAAAACTGAGTTATAATTTATAAATATGATGCCAAAAATATTATATTAATTTTAAATAAGATATAATGTGAATAATGTTTTTATTTTATAATAATACGGTACCTAGATATTGACACTACCAGTAGTGCCATCTTTGTGCAACTACCAGCTAAGACCATCCAGCCATCCATCAGGTCTTTTTTAGTCTCCACTGCAGCCCCCGTAGCATGGCACGCGCGACAACGTTTATCGACTATCGCCATCTTGTTTTTCGCAATACTGAAGAGCGAGAAGTAGATAGTTTATCGCGCGATATAAACGGCTTCGCGGGAGCTATGCTACAGGGGCAGGAGCACGACCCTCTCTGCACTACCACAGCAATATATTAGCCAGAGTAGTCAGAGAATAATAGCTAAGACCATACGAATTACTATATCTCAGAATTTGAATAAAATTCGTAAAATTATAACTTTTTGTCAATTAGATACTTACTGTTGTCTGAAATGAAAATAATATATTTAAAAGGTTATTTTATGATTGTGTTCTTAGTTTCACCAATAAAAAATTGTTTTCTTCACTTATATATCAGAAACATACGTCTATCGATTTATCTGGGGGCACGGCAGTGCCCCCGCCAAGTCGAGCAAAAAAGCGGCACGGCCGTACCATTCTTGTCTCGAAGCACTTCAGGCCATGTAATTTTACATGAAGGACGTACATATAGCTTAAGTGAGTTTATCAATGTTAATATTTTTGACAACCTCTGCGGCGCACTGTTATACATGGCAAAATTTTGATCGTTCCGGACCATTAAAGGGGTGATTCAGCCGGTCAATATAAACAACTTTTCCTATGGGACAAATGCTGTAAACTCGAAAAAAATTTCGACATTCCTATACAAATTGCCCGGGCGGCTGAACACTTTTGTATGAAAATGTCGAAATAAAATTTGAGTTTCCAGCATTGGTCCCATAGGAAAAATGGTTCATATCGACGGGCTGAATCGCCCCTTTAAGGTCTAGAACGATCAAAATTTCGCCATGTATACATTAGGTAATCTAAATTATCTTGGTACAAATGATTTCAATATACGTATAGAGATTTTTACCAAGGATGCTTAACGATAATATACAAAACACATTTCTCTAGGCGGAAAGGCCTCACTAGGTAAAGTAACATCCGTTTATTGGGACCATATATTAAAATCGTCAATTGATGTTAGTTAAACAAAACAATAATATTTGCTACAGCTGAGTAACAGGCAATTACTTACCGCGTTTCGGAGCTATAAATAAATAAGAAAATAAATTAGCAAAATTTGAATAATCCATGTTTTTTTTACCCTAACAAAACGATTCCGGTCTCGTGTCTCCCCTGATGGCTCCCCTGAGGGAGCCATTAGGATTTTTTTAGTCTTGGCGTCTTCCCTAGGTCGGGGAGACATCAGACCTAGCTTGTTAATAATGCCTTTATTCATGAACAACATCATCATAATTATTAAGTAGCTTACTATCAATTGTAAAAATCTTGATCCTCTCCTCCTGTTGCCGTCTGTGAACTATCCGTTGTTTTCCTCATGACTTTTGAGAAACCCTAGATCCTACTTTTCTCTCATCATAATCATAATCATCATCATCATCCCCCAGACCCGTATCTAAAGAAACCTGAGTTTTTACTATTCTCTTATTATCATCATAATTATCAAGAAGCTTACCATCAAGCGTCAAAATCTTAAATCTCGCGAGATTCTATGTTGTCATGTTGCAGTTCACACTATCTGTCGTTCTGCTTCACGTCTCTTGGAGAGCCTTAGATCCTACTTTACTCTCATTGTCATCATCATCCCCCAGGCCCGTTGCTAAAGAAACCTGAATTTATACTATTCTCTTATAATCATCATCATAATTAAGAAGCTTACTGAATCTCGCGGGATTCTAGTTGTCATGTTGCAGTTCACACTATCTGTTGTCCTGTTTCACGTCTCTTGGAGAGCCTTAGATCCTACTTTACTCTCATCGTCATCATCTTCTCCCAAGCTCGTAGCTAAAAAAACCTGAATTTGTACTATTCTCTTATAATCATCATCATAATTAAGAAGCTTACTGAATCTCGCGGGATTCTATGTTGTCATGTTGCAGTTCACACTATCTGTCGTTCTGCTTCACGTTTTTTGGAGAGCCTTAGATCCTACTTTACTCTCATCGTCATCATCTTCTCCCAAGCTCGAAGCTAAAAAAAACCTGAATTTGTCATCATCATCATCATCATCATCAGGTCTTTCCAGTCTCCACTGCAGGAGCACGACCCTCTCTGTACTACCAGAGCCATATACTAGCCAGAGTAGTCAGAGGATTCGGCCCACACTCTCCACGCTGAATTTGTACTATTCTCTTATTATCTTCATCATTATTAAGAAGCTTACTGAATCTCGCGGGATTCTAGTTGTCATGTTGCTTCACACTATCTGTCGTTCTGCTTCACGTCTCTTGGAGAGCCTTAGATCCTACTTTGCTCTCATCGTCATCATCTTCTCCCAAGCTTGAAGCTAAAAAAACCTGAATTTGTACTATTCTCTTATTATCATCATCATTATCATGAAGCTTACTGAATCTCGCGGGATTCTAGTTGTCATGTTGCAGTTCACACTATCTGTTGTCCTGTTTCACGTCTCTTGGAGAGCCTTAGATCCTACTTTACTCTCATCGTCATCATCTTCTCCCAAGCTCGTAGCTAAAAAAACCTGAATTTGTACTATTCCCTTCTTATCATTATCAAGAAGCTTACCATCAGGCGTCAAATTTTTGAATCTCGCGGATTTTGATGTTGCCGTGTCTGAACTATCTATTATCCTGCCCGACGTCTTTTGAAATGCCTTTGTGGTGAAAACGACGGGACGCGGGAGTTGTTATATAGTAAAATATATAGTAAAACACTATTTGGTGAGTGCTGGTTTCCCAACAGTACTCTGAACTGAACTCCTTTATTGTAGGCTTTTCCACAGTAATACAGGCTGTTCACTGCGTGGACTTTCGTCACGTGACATTGAGCTTATATACATGGCGAAATTTTGACCGTTCCGGACCATTAAAGGGGTGATTCAGCATGTCAATATAAACAACTTTTCCTATGGGACAAATGCTGTAAACTCGAAAAAAAATTCGACATTCCTATACAAATTGCCCGGGCGGCTGAACACTTTTGTATGAAAATATCTAAATAAAATTTGAGTTTCCAGCATTGGTCCCATAGGAAAAATGGTTCATATCGACGGGCTGAATCACCCCTTTATAAGGGTCCAGAACGATCAAAATTTCGCCATGTATACGTAGATCCTATTTTCCTCTCATCATTATAATCCCCTAGATCCGTAGCTTAAAGAACAGGAACTTGTACTTTTCCCTTATCATCATCATCATCATCATCAAGAAACTTACCATCAAGTGTCAATAACTTGACTCTCTCAGGGTTTCCGTTGCCATCTGTGAACTGCCCGTAGTACTGTCCAATGTCTCTTGGCCTGAGGAGCCCTAGCTCGAACTGCAAGTACTTTCCTCTGCGAGATAATACAAAATAAAAACATTTAAATAATAGAATGATTGATATATTATTGAAATAAATACTTGGTGATCGGAACAACTTGGTAATATTTTAATGGTGCAACGAGGATTTTCTGAAATGCTCCCCACCAGATCATCATCATCATCAGATCCTCTCCTCCGCAGGAGCATGACCTTCTCTGTTCTACCAAAGCCGTATATCGAGCTCCATGGCGCAGTGGTCAACACGCCAGCCTGCGACAAGGGGGTCCCGGGTTCGATCTCCGGTCTGGTCATGATCGAAAACGATCTATTTCAGAATGACCTAGGTCTTGGATGTTTATCTATATAAGTATATGTTACAAAATATAGTATCGTTGAGTTATTATCCTGCAACACAAGTTCACAACTTAATGTGGGGCTAGCTCTACTCTAAGGGCTAGCTCAATTTGTGTGATAATATGTTCCTATATAAACAAAAAAAAAAAAAAAAAAAACGAACAAAAACTGAGCAGTCAGAGGATTTGGCTAACACTCTCCACGCTGGCCAGACGGGTTGGAGTTGACGCCGATAAGCCGCTGTTATTGGATAATATTTGGCAAGCAGCAGTTATTAATACATCATCATCATCGTCATATTTTTGCGGTCCGCTGCTAGATATAAGCCTATTTTTGTCTGCACCATACCTTTCTGTCCTGCCTCTTTCTTCATGCCACTGCAAGCCAGATCTTTCCAGTAATGTAAATTTTTTTCAATATGGTTTCCATCATACAAATGTATTTCTCTATTTTCTCGCTGAAAACTGATTCTAGAGCCACGATTCTTTTTTCATGAAATCTAGTACTAAAATAGGAATGCCCCTATTTTATATTTTTTCCAAAAAAACTGTTTTTGTAATAGATTCTATGTTAAAAGAATTGTGCCTCTAGAAGCAGTTTTCAGCGAGAAAATAGAGAAATACATTTGTATGGAAAACGCACTGCTAGTATACCCTCTTAACATCGTCGACCTACCTAATCGCCGGATGCCCACACTTCTTTTGTAATTTCTAGGATACCACCCGTTTTTTTTTTAATATAGGTTTCTTTGAACACTTATTAATTAATTATTATTATTAATTGTCATATTTGTGTTTAAGTACAATTTTTGCAACAAACAATTTTTGTTGACGTCAATAATTACTTATGGCTAAGTTTAGGCCGCTTCCAAAGCGGAGTGCAGAAGAAGCGACAAAAAACTGCACAGCGCATTTTCTCCAAGCGACGTCAACTCACAATCCTAGTTAGACCTTATAAACTACTTATATATATGTGGACTGAGTGTGCATTGTTTTAATTAAATGTCATGATAAAAATTGAATTGGAAAAAAATTATGTCATCATTGAAATGACGGAAAAGTGTTGCTCGAAGTTGAAATGTTAAATAGGTAAAATTTAAATAGCAAAATGTCAAATTATTGAAATTAAATAAAAATGTCATATTATAAAATATTATGTACCGAACGTACCAAACGTAATATTTCTGTGCGGTGACAGCTTTACTCCACCTGCCATCGTTCCTTCTAGCCAGGATGACACTATAGACACAATATCATCATCAAGTCTTCCTTAGTCTCCACTGTAGAAGCATGAGCCCCTCTGCACTAGCAGAGCCACATATATATTATTATATTACACCTGTCAATCTATTCTTATATTTTCTCCAGCTCTTGATAGGTCGTCTGATAAAGATTGCTTATAAATATTGTATCTTTTATATGGTGCAATAAAGAATTTTTGTATTATATTGTATATCAGCCAGAGCAGTCAGAGGATTTGGCCTACACTCTTCACGCTGACCAGACGGCCTGGAGAGGTCTCTTTGATGTTTATAAGCTCTGTTAGCTTGTGTTTCCTAAGTCACCTTCTTCGACATCCACGAGAAGACTTACAGTGGTCCTATTCTTCTCTTCTGGAACCACACGGTTCAGGTACGCGAAATAAACTTACTCAGGCCCGTCCACCAGCTTAAAGCGAGATTTGTCCAGAATGACGATGCTCCTGTCAGTGCCCCTGATTGCGATGTAGTCTAAAGTACAGCGGTCGCATTCGAAGTTCACAGTAATGGCTTCCTCTAAGTGTTGTCCGGGGATGATTTCCAGCTTTTTGGGTGAAACCAATACGTCCGCTTCGCCTGGAATGGTGACAAAGACATATTACTAGGTTTTCTTACATAGGTTCATATTGGTATACATACCATCACGTCTTCCCCTTGCGGGGTGGACAGAGCCCGGTCTATTAAGCCTTAAGGTCACGTTTAGCATGTAGGCTTGTAGGTGGAGAACGAAACCAAAATAGTGATGGTTTCACACTAGGCACACTAGCGACGCCAATAATTTTATCCATAATACTTTACGAATGGAAAGAAATTCATGAATGTAAATCATATTTATGCCTTAGTAAATAACCTGAAGTATTTGAAACACGTTTTAATATCATTGATGAAGGTCATTAAGAAAACTACCGATTTCCACCAAAAACGGCCGTTTTTGGCGATAATCAATAATTCTCTTAATAAATAAATAAATATATACGGACAAATCACACAGATTGAGCTAGCCCCAAAGTAAGTTCTAATGAAAGACTTGTGTTATGGGATACTAACTCAACGATATTATATTTTATAACAAATACATATATAGATAAACATCCAAGACCCAGGTCAATCTGAAAAAGATCGTTTTCCATCTTGACCTGACCGGGGATCGAACCCGGGACCATCCGTGTCGCAGGCAGGCGTGATGACCGCTGCGCCACGGAGCTCGTCAAATGACTGATTCTCATAATATTAAAACATGATTCCAAAAATTCTTCAGTTTATTTACTAAGGCTTATATGATTTACATTCATGAATTTCTTTCTATTCTATCTAGTGGTGTTTTAGTGAACAATTTCCCTAGGTGAACTTATTATAGTGAGTTTTCAAGTGATAGAATTCTTATTATTTTACTTTTAATCTTCAAGGAATGAACTATATTTTGTAATTTTTTCAAAATTTTTGGCCCAGTAGTTTCGGAGGTCAGGGGGGGAATGGTCAATTTTTGCCTTCTTTCGTGAATAAAATCAAAAGTATTGATTTTATCCGAACAAAAAAAAATATTTTTGAAATCCTCATAATGAGCCCTTTTATTCGATATATGACACAGTAAGGTTTGCAAAACTTTCTTTTAAAATTTTGTAATTGGGCCCCTGAAAATGACCCTTATTTCAAAAAAATCTTTATTTACTTTGCACATCCGTGTTTGGGTCATAGGATTACACCATCTTACCAAATTTCACCTAATTTGGTTCAGTAGATTCGGAGAAAATCGGCTGTGACAGACGGACGGACAGACAGACGCACGAGTGATCCTATAAGGGTTTCGTTTTTCAAATTTAGTACGGAACCCTAAAAATGTACAACATATTTGAAAAGTAAGCCAGATTAGGAACAGGACTATCAGTGGGATACAAATAAAAAAATAACGTGTGGCGCTCGGGGACTGCCCCGATAAAGCTATTGCATGGCATTTTTTTATCAATAATATAGTGCGCAACAACGCGGGCGCGAACTCACTCGTAGACGCGGCCAAGAGTACGCTGTCTCCTAGCATCGTGTCTTAAAAGATAGAATCAGTTAATGAGCAGTTAGCAGCTAGTCTACTCGCATACGTCTAGTCGCATGCACACAAACACCGTGCCGAAGTCTGCCGAACTAAAACGACGTTAGACGTTGCACGGTAGGCGGAGTGGGTGTTAGGTTATTTTCGTTACGGAATTTCTCGATTAGGTCGCCGCGCTCAAGGCCCACGATAGAAGCTATGCAATTAACCTAATAAGAAGTCCAGAGCAGGTATATTTTACATTACCATTGTGTAAACATGAGAAGTGTGAGTAGTATAGAAGTGAGTGAAATGCTTTAAACCTAAGAGAACTATAAAAAACTTACAAAAGTCCACCAGTTTCTCCCTCTTTTGTTCCCCATTAGGGCCTACGAATAAGGCCCACAAGTCGACATCGGAGTTAGTGATCCTTGGCCACTCGATGTGGATGGTGATGTACCCCGGCTCATCTTCATCCGTCTTCACGAATTTCTCTCGTATCTGTACAGAATGATGATCATTAATCATCATCCCTATACTCGTCTGCTGCTGGACATCATCATCAGGTCTTTTTTAGTCTCCACTGCAGGAGCACGACCCTCTCTGTACTACTAGAGCCTTATATTAGTCAAAGCAGTCAGAGGATTTGGCCTACACTCTCCACGGTACCTTTAATGTTTATAAGCTTTGTTTAGCTTGTTGTTTCCTAAGTCGCCTTCTACGACACCCACGAGATGAATTGGAGTGGTCCTATTCTACTCTGCCGGGAACCACACGGCGCTCATACCTAGATATGTAAGATTCAAGATTCAATCGTTTATTTAATATAGGTTTCTTTGAACACTTATTAATTGTCATATTTGTGTTTACAATTTTTACAACAAAAAATTTTTGTTGACGTCAATAATTACTTATGGCTAAGTTTAGGCCGCTTCCAAAGCGGAGTGCAGAAGAAGCGGCAACAAACTGCACAGCGCATTTTCTCCAAGCGACGTCAACTCACAATCCTAGTTAGACCTTATAAACTACTTATATATATGTGGAGTAAGTGTAACTAATGTAAAATTTAAATGAGCTTTTAGCTAAAAGCTCATTAAGTGAAATGACATGAGGCAGTGGGCGCCCACTGCGTCATGTAATTTCATTATATTAAATCTGCTAAAGTTATTGCAAATTCAAACTAACAAGTGGTGGTAATATCATCATCATCATCATCATTTCAGCCGCAAGAAGTCCACTGCTGAACATAGGCCTCCCCCAAGGATTTCCAATATGACCGGTTGGAAGCGGTCTGCATCCAGCGCCTTCCTGCGACCCTTATCAGGTCGTCCGACCACCTGGTCGGTGGGTGTCCAACGCTGCGCTTGCCGGTACGTAGTCGCCATTCAAGAACCTTTCTGCCCCATTCAGTTCTTCGCGCTATTTGCCCCGCCCACTGCGACTTCAAAGAGCTAATCCGCTGGGCTATGTCGGTGACCTTTATTCTTCTACGGATCTCCTCGTTTCTGATTCGATCTCGCAGAGACACACCGAGCATAGCCCTCTCCATAGCTCTTTGAGCGACCTTGAGCCTTCTTGGTAATATATAATCGAGTAATTAGGGATTTGGGAAAGCCCTTGGAAACCTGCAGTAAGTCTGGCAAGCCCTTGAGCTCAAACCCGAAAGGTTGATCCGGTTCCAAATTCGGATTTTACACAGAAATACATCGCGTTCTTTAAGTCATGTCCTTAGATTATATAAAACCTAGATAGACTCTTTAGGCCTAAAAGTGTAGAAAAAACTAGTGTCCAACCCATCCACCCAACCCAAAGTCGGTCCCGCTCACACAGCTAACAATTTGACGGATTTTAAGGGCATAAATTGACAGGACGCGTGTGACACAAAGCTGTCACGCACACGAGAATTGAAAAATTAGTCAAAGTCAAAGATTTGTCGAGCTCTGTGGCGCAGCGGTCAACACGCTAGCCTGCGACACGGGGGTCCCGGGTTCGATCCCCGGTCAGGTCAAGATGGAAAAAGATCTTTTTCATATTGACCTGGGTCTTGGATGTTTATCTAAATAAGTATATATTATAAAATATAGTATCGTTGAGTTAGTATCCTGCGACACAAGTTCACAACTTACTGTGGGGCTAGCTCAATTTGTGTGATATGTCCCTATATATTTATTTTATTTATTCAATCTAAATATATATAACTCAAAGGTGACTGACTGACTGACTTGGTGATCTATCAACGCACAGCCCAAACCACTGGACGGATCGGGCTGAAATGTGGCATGCAGGTAGATGTTCTGACGTAGGCATCCGCTAAGAAAGGATTTTGATAAATTCTACTTCTTAACGCGAGCGAAGCCGCGGGCAAAAGCTAGTATTGGATAATTGTATCTCTTATTGAACGTCATATTTTTTTTTTTTTTGTCAGAGGACGGCAAACGAGCAAGCGGGTCACCTGATGGTAAGTGATCACCGCTGCCCATGGACTAATGTAACACCAGGGGTATGACAAGAGCGTTGCCGGCCTTTTGTTTTCCCTCCCCAGAGGGGAGGGGGGATGGGCCTCCGGCTCTCTCACTCACCGAACGAAGCATAGAAGCTGTAAAACTACTACTCAAACGTCGATTTTCTGTGAGAGTGTGGTACTTCCCTGGACGAGCCGGCCCATTCATGCTACCAGCTGAAGTGATTTTCGCCAGTAGCGTGGCTCTACCACAAGGAAATATTTTTACTTTGTTATTATTTTTAATTTTTAATATACAAAATCGAAAAACTACTAGCGTTTCGTAATGACCACTGGTGAGAAGAATACGCCGAAAGAAACTCGATCCAGAATTAATCATTGAAATAAGGGCATGACGGTGTCTGGAGAGTTATAGTCAAAGGTCGTTTCTACCATTTATCGTCACATAACTACCTTTAGTCCATTAGTAATATTTTTTGCTTCGATGCAGGGGTTGAAAACGGTTAAGGTATAAGGGTATGGTACCGGTATAAAATTACGATACACCTTAGATTTAAAGGTAGAACCAAATCGGTTGACAATTACGGTTGTGATACAGCTAAATATAAATAATGGTATTTATACATTTGCGCTATCGTTATGTATCGATACCTTTATAATTACTGGTACCTTTACTAAAATATTTTCAGTACCGAAAATATGATGCGACGAAAAACATTGAGGCGAATCCACCGCGGTAAAATTCAATGAAAACCTTTATTTCATAATTCCAATATCGAAAAAATAACGATACCGCAATATTACAATACCAAAATCGTATAGGTACCGTTTCTTTATGGTATGGTAATTTGAAGGTACCATTATTCTACTAAGGTATCGAAATATAAAAGTATGACGTCATACCTTTAGAAAAAAATAACGATACCGCAATATTACAATACCAAAATCGTATAGGTACCGTTTCTTTATGGTATGGCAATTTGAAGGTACCATTATTCTAAGGTATTGAAATATAAAAGTATGACGTCATACCTTTATATTTCGATACCTTAGAATAATGGTACCTTCAAATTACCATTATTGCCCGTGGGGCAACATTGAGGCGAATCCTCGGCGGTAAAATTCAATGAAAACCTTTATTTCATAATTCTTACCGATTTAACCGTATTTTTTTCGGTTATTCAATCCCTGTCAATGTGCTTACCGGAGAATTAGGGCCTTCCTTGCAGTGCATGCAACCTTCTCTTACCACGAACTTGAAGCTGAAGTTGTTAGGTATTTGTACTTGTCGAGAGAATTCGTATGGCTTGTCGAACACAAGGCATTCAGAAACCGAGTCCTCTGAAAACAAGTATTTTTTCATTATTAATATGTAAAATACGGGTCACTCACGTATGAAGTCAGCTACAGGCCGACATGTTTCAACCTCATCCGGAGGTCTTCCTCAGGGCGAATGTGAACCGAGACGCGCGCACGAAGTCGTCCCAGTCCGCACTGACGTTAGCGCGCGGCCTCTTCGCGGCGCGGGCGGTATTTTTTCATTAATTTTAATGGCTTTTAAAATCCGTTATACAACGTGTCTACGCCAAATTCACATTATTACATGAATAGTTCATTTAAATCCCGCCAAAACCATACACTCTCTCTTTCACACACACAATTTATCCTTCCCTTTCGCACCCCCACTTCCCTTCCTAATGGAGATGGTTGCTAAAAAAAGTAACGCGCGCGCGCTCGTTCAAACAAAATCAAAAATAGTACCGATAGGGCGAAGAACGATAACTAAAGTGTAAACTCTTTTCGGTGGTGAAAGTGTTAGTGCCGAACTCCAAAAAATGAGGTAGGTCGACCAGCTCTGGAAGATTCCCTGACCACATGCGGCCAAGGTACGTTCCTTCATGTCGACCTCCGTGGCGCAGCGGTCAACACGCTAGCCTGCGACACGGGGGTCCCGGGTTCGATCCCCGGTCGGGTCAGGATGGAAAAAGATCTTTTTCATATTGACCTGGGTCTTGGATGTTTATCTATATAAGTATATATTATAAAATATAGTATCGTTGAGTTAGTATCCTACGACACAAGTTCACAACTTACTGTGGGGCTAGCTCAATTTGTGTGATATGTCCCTATATATTTATTTATTCATATCCTGGCTCCCTCACAACGTGTTAATGAAAAAGCCCAAAACCTCAGACGCCCCAAGTTATTTTAATAAAAGAAAATAAAATAATAGCGAAGAATTAATCTCAATTAATATAAACTTAGTCTGTCTGTACGCCGCGCGCTAACGTCAGTGCGGACTGGGACGACTTCGTGGGCGCGTCTCGGTTCACATTCGCCCTGGGAGTCAATTTTTCAACCAAGAGAATCGATCCGCCACTCGTTGTCAAGTTTCCGCATGGTGAATGTTAATTGGCTCTATTTTTGAATCATTATTCGAATGGGTTTTCCGAATGGTCGTCACGGACCACTCGGAACGGACTACGCGTGCGAAATGTCAAATTTGACTTTGACCAAATTTTAATTTTTCCTAACTTCTCGTCCTTAGATCCTAACGTTTTTGCCACAACTGTCTACAAAAAGTGGGAATATACGTCCGATTTGCATCCGATCCGATTGCAGCGTTGCCTTTTAAAAAAATAAGAAATTCCTGACACATACATGAAAAAAAATTAAGATCTTAAAAGTAATTGCAATAAAAAATCCTTAGTCTCTGTTAAGAAAATCAGAAAACATAATTAAGAAATAAGAAGGCTTTTGTACAATTTTCAATTTTATTTTTATTACGACATTTACTGTGAAGACTTCGTCTATAGTAAACATATAGTATATCTTGTTCATATTTAACTGGTTTATCTACGAAAGAAGATTACGAAAAACAATTGCCTAAAGACAATCAAATTCCCCCAGAATTAAAGACACAGTGTCACCTAAAATGGCAACACCGTCCGATTGTCGGATTGAACATCGGACGTGTATTCCCAGCTTAAGCTACTAGTTTTGCTGTGCATTAAATTATTCTGGCAACCTTAACAATATTTTTTTGTTGGCAACTCTAAGTAATAGAACCATTCGCACGGTTCAAAAATACGTAAAAACAGGCCCGCTCGTTGAGTTTATTCACTTGTGAATACGAACCAAGTGCTGACGTCACAACGAGTGGTGGATTGATTCTATTAGTTCAAAAATTGACTCCCTGGCCCTGAGGAAGACCTCCGGCTGACTTCATACGCGAGTGACCCGTATTTTACATATTAATTAGTCTGTACGTATGAGAAACGAAATATAATTTTTGCTTTTTAAATTGTCAGTAGATTTTATTTATAGGTAGGTTTTATATAAAGACAATTTTATTTTATAAGTAGGTTCAATTGTTTGTTTTTAATCTATATAAGTTTATTAAAAGTCAATAGAAGGAAAACATTATAAAAGAAGTTTATAAATTGTTAAATTTAAGGCCCCACACTGGGCACACTAGCGACGCCAATAATTTTATTCCTTATACTTTACAAATAGAAAGAAATTCAAGAATGTAAATCATATAAGCCTTAGTAAATAACCTGAAGTATTTTTGGAATCATGATTAATAATTATCAGAATCAGTGAGAGTTATGAAAATCAGATGACCGCCAAAAACGGCCGTTTTTGGCGATCACACTATTTCTCTTAATTAATCACTGATTCTTATAATATTAAAACAGCCTCAAGATTCGCGAATTATTTACTTATTTTACGAAATTATAATTATTTACGAAAATACCAGCTAGCTTTTGCTTTTGTTTTCTTGCGTTTCTATTGTAATTACGTTCAGTGTGAATGTGGTGAAAGAGACCAGACCATGTCACACCTCATGTCGTGCCCCATGTGCCCCACTACCTGCACAAAGTACGACCCCAACTACGCCTCAGCAAGTGGCGTGGCTGTTGCAACATACTGGATGGATAAAATATAGGATTTTTTGGACATTTTGAGCCATTGACACGAAAAGAAGAAGATTGTAATTACGTGCGATCTAGGGCGACTTTGCCGCTTCGCGTGCCTGCGAATGATAGATTTAAGTAATGATCAAATACGGCGTAATTATATTTTTTTTATTAAAATTTGATCCCTATTTTTATTTGTGGAATCGTCTCTGAACAAACTTATTTTAAGTTTTGCGCGTTTTCATTAACACGTTGTTTATGCGTGCACGCGTAGGTACACATAGAATTAGAATAAAAATAGAATTTGGACAAATATAATAATCTTTATGCTTTTTGTAGAAACTTATAATAATCAATACCTATCCTTTAAATAAATGTACGTTGCGCCATCTGTGTATAGTTGGAGCACAACTCTAGTTCGTGTGAAACTTCGTGAACACATCAAAAATTATACCCCGTTAGTTATATATATAACTTGTAATGGTAGTTGTATTTTTATTAAAATAAAAATAAAATTAAAACATGAAAAACTTAATTCATTTGCTTACCAGCAACCGCTGAAAGGAAAATATTAAAAAATATTAAAAAAAAAATATTATCAAAAAGGCGTAAATTTTCTGGTTTCATCATCATTATACTTACTTACCTACAGATAGGTTTTGAAGCTCCTAGCAACTATTCATATCTTGGAATCAGGTTCTCAATTCAATAACACAAAACCTCCCATAAAAATTGTTCAACGAGCAGCTCGCATATTAAAGAAAATTTGTATTTTTTTCGCTTTTCTCCTGTATTCAGAATTTGTATTTTAATCCATTTTTTTTATGAAAAACCAAATAAAATGTAATTAAAAGTAAATATTGATTAATTACTTACGTGGAATATACTCTGTAGGGATGATAAAAAAACGTTAATGAAATTTAAAAATTATTTAAACTAATTACAAAAATAAATAAATTAACAACATTTTTCAATTAAAAAAAAATAAGAATTCTTTTTTAACAGGCTTTTTGTAACTATGTATGTAAGAAAATTGGAATCTTAATTTGACCCACTTCCCGGTCTTTGATTAGGATGAAATTTTGTACACGCTCTGAGTTCTTTTAAGTTGAAAAGCGTGTTTTTTTAAGTTTTTAAACTATAATATTATTATTTTAGCAAGTAAATCGTCCCTGCTATAAATTAAGTTCTATGTCACTAGGGTTGATGTAGGGCAAGGATTTTATATTATTAGTAAAAATAAGATAATTATAATATCTAACGTTACCTAGCTCATAAATCCAAATCTGTGACATAATGGCGTCATGATGGTAACTCAAGTAGAGAAACTCACGTAGGTAGGTACCTACATACCTTTATAAGCTACATACTAATTTGAAGCATAGTATAAACTATACTTGAAGGAGTGGGCTTTAGAATACCTTAGCACGAAATTAGATATTCTGCGGATTCGAATAGATAGAACTCACGTCCCGCTTTATTAAGACACTATTGCTACAGCGGAGTCGTACCGTTTTCAAATTATAAGTTCTTTAAATTTCATACTTTGGCTTACGTTAGTATTATAATGGTATTATATTGTCTTTGCTGTGGCTATACAAAATGATTACAACAAAAACAATTTGGTCCCAGAAGGTAGGTTATATTAGGTTCGTTAGGTTGTCATGCAACCAAAACAGAGCGAGCAAGCGAGCGTTCCCAACTTAGGACAAAGCTCCAATTTATTTTTGTTCCTTCTTTAAAGAATGCTTTTTTTGTATAAAAATCTTAATTACATCTCCGCGCTTTATTTTTTTTTAAGTTACTTGTCTAATTTAGTAAGTTTAAGTCACTTGACATTGAAGGGGAGCTTCACAGCAATTTGAAAAAAATTAAAACAATATACTGTGAAGAAGAGCAAAGCGTACTAGATGCAATCTTCTGAGATTACAAATTTGTGCTAAGCTTATCTAAAGCTCATCCACTCGAAGCCTAAAAACATAACAATCTTTTTTGGCCGTCTTTACAGACAATTACAATAATGGCACAAAACACTTACCGTCTCCTGAAATTAAAATTCATTTAATTAAAAACTACATCTTATTAAAATAAATAAATAAGGTCGAGCTCCGTGGCGCAGCGGTCAACACGCCAGCCTGCGACACGGGGGTCCCGCTTTCGATCCCCGGTCAGGTCATGATGGAAAACGATCTTTTTCAAATTGACCTGGGTCTTGGATGTTTACTTATCTATATAAGTATATATTATAAAATATAGTATCGTTGAGTTAGTATCCTGCGACACAAGTTCACAACTTACTGTGGGGCTGGCTCAATTTGTGTGATATGTCCCTATATATTTATTTATTTATTTATAAGATATGGCGAGCTCCGTGGCGCAGCGGTCAACACACGGATCCCGGGTTCGATCCCCGGTCAGGTCAAGATGAAAAATGATCTTTTTCAGATTGACCTAGGTCTTGGATGTTTATCTATATGTTATTTGTTATAAAATATAGTATCGTTGAGTTAGTATCCCATAACACAAGTCTTATTTAAGAACTTACTTTGGAGCTAGCTCAATCTGTGTGATTCGTCCGTATATATTTTTTAATTTATTTTATTTATTTATATGTATGTGTGTAATATTAGTATACTTAGATATACCTAGTTGCAAAAAAATTCAAATTGTGTTGTGTGACATGTCATGACATGACACTCTTTCTATAACGATTCAAAAGATAGACGGACGGACAGTGAAGGCTTGAAGGTTTCCGTAAAACCCTATAGAATATTTCGGATAAGGAATATAAAAATGAAATGAAAATACTCACGTTCGTATTCTAAACAAAAAGAAAAGTATTTAGTAAATAAAGTATTACAAGGCTCAATCTTAGTTTAATTAATTAAATTAATATAAATGAATTAAAATATAAAATTTTGGGGTTGAAACCATGGGTCCATGGGGTCCATCAGCCCATCGTCTCTTTGACTTTTTGTCAAAAAGGCTTATCGAGGTATCACGTGACCAAAGGGCTGGCAATTACTTGGCACAAAGGATAAGCCTTGCCATCCAACGTGGCAATGCTGCCAGCCTTTTGGGCACGTTACCACGAGGTGATGGTTTGCAGGGACTATATAATTTGTAAATATTTTAATTAATTTTAAGTAGTTTTAATTATTATTATTCATTAAGATATACATACGAATGAATTAAATAAATAAAATTTAAACGTTACCGTCTGCTTCTGAAATTATTGAAAAAAAAATTATTTACATGAATATGATAATTGTTTAATTTCATCACTTACATTTACAAATTGCTGCGTATTTAAATTTTTGGATGGGGAAAAATGTTAATATCGCGACAGGTCACGTGACCGACTGATTCGTCAGATTGAAAATTCGTAGGGATAGAAATATCAATACTTTGATGGTATCGATACTAACGAGATATAAAAATATCGATATTGTAGGTATTAATAATTTTGCATTTACTTTATGCATTATAATATGTATTATTTTATTTATATGTGAACTAATATTCTTATACTTTTAAGGGTATCGATAAAAAAATATTGATATTTTATTTAATAAAAAATATTTTTTTCCATGTTGTCAGTTCACTGCACGCGTCACACGCTCGTCTGTCCTTGTATTATATCATATGTACGAAAAGGAAAGCAATAGTTATCTACTTATGGGTAGTGTTGTTGTCGAATATATTGGTATTAAATTAAAGTGATAGTTCAAAGTATTGATACTGAATACTAATTTAATTAACTAGTTAGATATGCATATCATCATCATCATCATCATCATCATTTCGTGTAGGTGACACGGTCAGTCGACCATGCACACCCTGGGGTTAGAGTTCTGCGGAACCGCCTCTCGGCCTCTGACGTGGTTCCTTTAACGACTAACCAGATGGCAGCCGGGACCACCGGCTTAACGTGCCTTCCGAAGCACGGAATCATCTTTCTTATCAGACAATCAGGTGATTCATGCCTGCAATGTCCTAACCAAACTGGAAACAACTTAACAAAGTATGTTTCCCGTGGGAATCGAACCACGACCCCCGGGTCAACAAGGCAAAAGCCTTAAGCACTGGACCACGGAGGCAGATATGCATAAAAAAGTATCGATACTGCTTGTGGTATCGATATAAGTCCCCGTAAGATGGCGCAGCGCGTTTGCGCGAATGTGTGTGTGTGTTTGTGTTACAGCGTGCTACACACATCCATGGATGGTGACTGCTGATAGGAAAGGTATTAAATTATATGATAGTATTTAAATAAAATTATTTTAATACGGTTTTTATCGCGTTTATTACATTATTTATACACCTAACGTTTCGAGCACTTTACAGTGTTCGTGGTCGCAGGTAGACTAAGTTGACATTTGTCTAGTATTTGTACAAAAAATACTAGACAAATGTCAACTTAGTCTACCTGCGACCACGAACACTGTAAAGTGCTCGAAACGTTAGGTGTATAAATAATGTAATAAACGCGATAAAAACCGTATTAAAATAATTTTATTTAAATGTGTAACAATCGCGAAAACATAAGAAAACATTATATGATAGTATTTAAGTTTTCACTTCTACCGGCACTCCCGGAGTGCAACCCTTTCTTTTTCAATTACTATGGTACAATAGAAATAATACAGGTTTATTCGTTCCGCAATATCTTGATCAAAAGTTGTAACAATTTATTGATAACCTACAGAATACTTAAAAATAGTACGATTATACTTACTTTCAACTGAAAAAAGGGTAAAGAATTGTAAGTACATACACACACATAAAGAACACAGTTTCACAAATAAATTGATGTTATATATTTTTCAACTGTTGAAGTCTGTAACCCTTAATTAATATAAAAAAACAGGCATCTTCTTACCGTAATCATCTGTAAAATAACAAATAAAAATTTAGTAATTACCTACATAACCTTACAGTTTAATAAACACATATTAAAGATTCCACATAAGTGCCATTTACAATGCTTTCTTATAACATTATAAGCAACTTTCCCGCGACTTCACCCGTGTAAATATTAGCTTCTTACCAGGAAAGATAACATTGTCTGTTTGTTTGCATTGAAATGCTCCGAAACTATTGCACTGATTTCCAAAATTCTTTCAGTTATAGATAGCTAATTTATCTGCGGTTGACATAGGCTATAATTAACGCGGACGAAGTCACCGGAAAATTGTTAGTTAGTAATAGTAGTCTTGCATGAAAACATAACGTATCTCACAAGTAATACATATTTTATTAAATGAGACTATTTATTGTGATTGCCAAGTCAATCTATTTATTTAAACATAAAAGATTTCTAATTTTAATGTGGTCACAATAATATACTGTTAGGTTAGCTATTTACGTAATAAATTAAGACAAAAGGTCACTTTAGTAGGGACTTAATAAATTTACCGACTTGGTATTAGTTATTACATGGATCTCACAACTTTTTACGGTAGAAGAACAGAGTAGCGAGACTTGGGTTTTTCACAAGTATTGTTTTTGATGACATAAAACTTACGCCACAATTCATTAGCGGTGGTAGCCTGATCGATGGTGGGCAGAGCGAAGATGTAGCCGATCTGACACGGGTTCCAATGGTCACAAACCTCACGGTCGGGGTCCAATTCTGTCACGTACTTGTAGGTCTGAAATAAAAAGCTAGTAAGCATTGTATGTGTGGCGGGAGCGAGGTGGTATGCTCGACCACCAAAAAGGGAACATCTTCCCGCTGGGCAAGGTGCGCGCCCAGGGAACCGTACGGCTACGACCGAGTTTTTTTTTTTTGAATGGACTACATAGCTAGCTCCAAATGAGCTTTCGCTACTTCACCGGACTTTTTGAGGTGAGGGCAGAGTGCCCTCAACCTGCAAGGCAATCTTCACCAAAGGGTTCCCAGGAGGGAAGAACCTCGGCTTTGGGCGTTGCCTGGGTGCGCAAGGCTTGGAGAGAAAGCAACTCTCATATGCCTGATGGGCCGCGATTTGCATGCATGACCTGAAGGGCCGAACTGAGAAACAATGGCAAAGCCTTTAGAGAGCAGCAACTCTCATGTTTTGCCGTATGGGCGGAAAGCTACGGTGTCCGAAGGACCTATCCTGGGTGCAAATCACCCGGGACCTACGCAGTCTGTTCCGGTGGCGAGTGCGACGGGGTCGGAGGGTGGGATTCCTCTGGCTGTTCGGAGGCGGAGAGGATCTGCACTGGGCAAGAACGATGTCTATGGGATCATCGGGATCGGTGAGGACGTCCCTTGGACGTCTGCTACGTGAGGTCGCAGTGTCATGGAGGGTAGGGGAGTAGTTGGCGGCTTGCACAACTAGGGGATTGAGATGTCGCGCGGCGTTTTCGAAGTAACGCTTGGAGGTGTTCTTGAGAATGCCGTGGATGGACTCGAGTCCTAAGTCACGGTGTATGTCTGTCATACGTACGTAACGGTGATGGCCGGTCGCCCTACGGACAAATCGGTTCTGCACGAGTTGCAGCCGTTTGATGTGGGAGGGCGCGATATGGGAGAACACTACGCCGGCGTAGGTCATGATCGGGCGGACGCAAAGCTTATAGAGAGTCAACTTGTTTCTAAGCGACATCCTAGCATTGCCTGTCATGGGACTGAGACGGCCTAATACAAAGGCGGCATGGTTGCGGACTTTGGTGATGTGCTGACTGAAGGATCGAATACGACTCCAAGGTACTTGGCCTTTTTAGCCTAGGGAATGGGCTTGTCGTATAGGGACACAGTCCCTATTGGGGATTTGACTTCACCAGACATGGTGATTTTTCGACGTCGCGTACCTTGGCCATCCTTCGTGAAGAGCACAGCTGTGCCCTTCTCAGGATTAACCTCGATGCGCCACCTCTTAAACCACCTGCCTAGTGCGTCGTCGGCGGACTGAAGCCGTTTCACAATCATCGAGTTCATGTGATGGGAGGTATAGAGAGCCGTATCGTCGGCGAATAGTGCCAACTCTACGTTAGGGGTCTTGGGAATGTCGCTTGTGTAAAGCGAATAGAGGAGAGGTGAGATTGATCTTCCCGCTGGGCAAGGTGTGCGCCCAGGGAACCGTACGGCTCCGACTGAGTTCTGTCGGAGGTCTTATTTATGTCTCAAATGTGAAGAAACTTTGTTTGCGCGTTTCAGGATTGTGCAGCGCCATTTTGTGAGAAGTCTTGTAGTTTATTTGTTGGGTCGCCACATTCACAGTTGAGTCTTCGTGTTAGTTCTTGTGGCGAATGTAGAGGTCGCCACATATGAGTCGGATTCACTCATTAAGGATGCGCTAGTCGGAAACTCGAACTCGTCAGCGCACGTGGCTAATTTGCGTGCTATTTCGCTGAGAAAGGGATAGACTCGGTTTTGAACAGTGCGAAACTATTTACACTGATGTTTATGCACATCGGAACTACAGTCTGTGCAAACACAAATATTGTTGAAAATCTAAATCTTTGTCGTCCAAAAATTCGCGAATATGCGTTTGGGAGAAGTGTTCTTGTGATAAAACAGCTGAATGTTTTAGTTAAAAGTAAAGTTGTTTAATTTTTTTAATAACCAAACTATGCTTGTATGAATTTTGTTTTACAGATTTTATACTCCTTCCGGTATTTAATTGTGCCCAAAGTTGCGTTAAAATTACGTGTTAAAACGGAATGTTCTGAGACTCATAACTTTTAAAGTTCTTATAATTTTACAATTATGATTCCATAAAAGCATAGATAACGACAATACAAATCGATAGAATTAAAAACTTTGAACAGACGATACCGAACAACGGAGTCATCACCCTACAGAATTTGTATGGCGAAACACCTGACTAGCGTACCCTTAAGGTACCAACATGTAATATACTGATTGAACTTTTTTCTTTGTTACCTTTATACAAGCTTTATACCTATGTTCAATAATAAGGATATATTTATATGTAAAATACAAATTCTTCATTGCACTAATACAAATAGGTACATATACAATAAATGTACCCAAAATAAAAATTATACAAGACACGGCCTTATCGCTTACGCATTCTCATACAGGCAACCTTATTTGCGGAAATAGAGTAAAAAAAAACCGGCCAAGTGCGTGTCGGGCCATGCGCAGTGTAGGGTTCCGTAGTTACAAATGACAACTTTGAGTTCACACTGTTCACACTCTCACCTCACAGTTTAACGACCAAAAACATCAAACAATGAAAATTGTATGAAATTTTACATTTTCCAGTACATTTGGTTGCCTATAAATTTTTAGTTTGCACTTAGTACTCAGCTCTGATAGTTTTCCTTTGAACTTCAGTATATATGTCGCAGGGATTTTGTCAAAAACGTGACATTATAATTTCTCTAGTGAAATTATAATTACACTGATTATTGTCAATAACGTCTGGTTCGTATAATTTCACGGGCTCTTTTCAGAGTTATTGTAATTTCACTGGGCCGCAATAGTGATATTATAATAAATCTAGGTTTATTATGAGTTGCGTTTGTGGTGGGAGCCTCGCGTGTTCTGATTGGTCAATCGAGTTAATAAGACATTTGCAAAACAATAGTTGTAAACATTGTAGCGTGTTTTTTAAATATCAGTTAATTACAACTTTTTGGTGTTTTATGAGGATTTACCGTGATTATTTAAGTCAATATCTTCGAAATGAGTGAACATGAAGCAAGTGTGAAATTGTGGTGCGAAAAATTTTGATAAATTAAATTAAATATTTTCTAAAATCTGTTTTTTATTTCATATCTCTATGTTACTTCTTGGTCAGGTGGTAACAAATGCGGACCAATCAGCGATCGCTCTGATAATCTAACGGCTTTCTTAAACCAGTGTTTTTGTCAAAATATCACTGCCTTACAATTTCACTGCATCGGTCTAGTGAAATTATAATGGTACTGAAACTAGCCCGTTAAATTGTAAGTAATACAAATGATTGACAATAATCTGTGTAATTAAAATGTCACTAGTGAAATTATAATATCACGACTTTTATAATATCCCTGCAACATATATACTACTGCTGTAATTTTTTTCACGTATTTATATAAAACTGATAAAAAAGAGATGGGTAGACGATCTTAATCAGTTTGAGAAAGATTGGAAGTTAATATCAAAGGAAAAGGGATGTGTGGAAACAACGAGGGGAGGCCTTTGCCCAGCAGTGGGACACAAAGGGCTAATAAAAAAAATGAAAAACTGGGACTACTCCCATTCTTCCCGTGGATGTCGTATAAGGCGGACTTAAGAAACACAAGTTAAGTAAAGCTTATATACCTACATAAAAGAGATCTCTCCAACCTGTCTGGCCAGCGTGGAGAGTGTAGGCTAAATCCTCTCACTGTTCTGGCTGATATATAGCCCTGGTAGTACAAAGAGGGTCGTGCTCCTGCACCTATCAAAGACCTGTTAAAGATGATGATTGATGTATGCTTGTAGGTAAACTCACCCTGTCCGGGTAGTATCTGTAATGCACCACAACATCCTCTGACCCCTCCAGGCCACACTTGTTCATGGTGTAATTGAAAGAGGTCCGTTCAGCTGGTGCACAGCCTATGACAGTCGTGCTGTTGCGAGGCAGATCCGGACCTTCTATCTTGTGACCTGCAAGATTAGGTAAGTGAAAAAATAATATGAAGTAAGTAATACTGTTCTGTCGTGCTCCTGCAGTGGAGACTCGAAAGACCTGATGATGATGATGAATACTGTTCTCCGTGTGGTTCCCGGCAGAGTAGAATAGGACCACTCCAAGTCTTCCCGTGGATGTCGTAGAAGGTGACTTAGGGAACACAAGCTAAACAAAGCTTCAAACATCAAGATACCTTTCCAACCCGTCTGGCCAGCGTGGAGAGTGTAGGTCAAATCCTCTGACTGCTCTGGCTAATATATAGCTTTGGTGGTACGGAGAGGGTCGTGCTCCTGCAGTGGAGACTAAAAAAGACCTGATGATGATGATGAACACTGTAAATAGTAGCCTTTGTCCTTTCTTAGGCTCTAGACTATCTGTGTGCCAAATGTCATTTAAAACGGTTTAGTAGTTTAAGCGTTAAAGCGAGACACACAGACAGAGTGACTTTTGCATTTATAATATTAAGAGTCCCACGTAAAGCCGAAATCCCATACTAGTAGTAGTAGAAGTTTCGTATCGAAAACTTCTACTCGCTGTAATTTTGTATAGGTATTGTTTTTAAAATTGAAATCTGATTATAAACATCAATTGCCTTATCCGGTCGTAAGTACGAAATTTGGTTGAGATTGGCTTAATTGTTGTAAAACTAAAACCAAACTACGTTTGTATGGGATTTCGGCTTTACGTGGGACTCTTAAGTAGTATGGATATGGATTTTTTGCAATGACTGCTAGAAATTATCAGGTTTACTGATCCTGCCAAAACAAGCCATCCTTAATCGATATCTATGACCAAGCTTATTCCCTATTTTTCCATAAGGCAAAATCAAGTGTGGAAAAACCGTGTACAAGAATTAAAAGGCATATGTAAATGTAAATGAGCAATGTTCAGTGGTGGCAGGCATTGGATTGCTATTCACAAGTAACATTACTTATTAACAACTCAAACATTAAGAAATAGTTCTGTTCAAACGTTCTACTCTTCCATTTGCAAAAGGTACTTAGATAATGTTCCGATACTTACGATTCCAACCCATCTGGCCAGCGTGGAGAGTGTAGACCAAATCCTCTGACTGCTCTGGCTAATATATGGCTCTAGTAGTACAAAGAGAGTCGGGCTCCTGCAGTGGTGACTTTTTTATGACATAGAACGGTAAACGAGCATGCGGGTCACCTGATGGTAAGTGATCTTCGCTGCCCATGGACTCATGCAACTCAAGGGGTGTGGCATGACCGTTGCCGGCCTTTTATTTTCCCTTCCCAGAGGGTTGAAGGGGATGGGCCTCCTCTCACTCACGGAACGAAGTATAGAAGCGGTAAAGCTACTACTCAAACGTCGATTTCCTGTGAGAGTGTAGTACTTTCCGGGACGAGCCGTCCCAATCATCTGGTACAAGTGATTTTCGCCTAACTAAAACTAAACTACTACTAGTCTACTGTATTCATCATCATCATTTCGTGTAGGTGACACGGTCAATCGACCATGCACACCCTGGTGTCAGAATTCTTCGGAACCGCCTCTCGGCCCCTGACGTGGTTCCTTTAACGACTACCAGATGGCAGCCGAGACCAACGGCTTAACGTGCCTTCCGAAGCACGGAATCATCTTTCTTATCAGACAATCAGGTGATTCATGCCTGCAATGTCCTAACCAAACTGGAAACAACTTAACAAAGATGCTTCCCGTGGGAATCGAACCCACGACCCCCGGGTCAACAAGGCGAACGCCTTATCCACTGGACCACGGAGGCTGTTACTACTGTACTGGAGTTCTGTGACACAGGCTCTGCCTTCTTCAGGCTCCAGTCTCCTTTAATCTTTAAAAACATAGACACCATCTATCTTAATTTTTGAGATGAATGGAGAAAATAAATATGTTTTTTACTTTACTCTACTTTTTACTAACAAAGACCTGATGATGACTTACGATTACAAAAGAAGTACTTGTTATCAGCTACGTAGAGTTCCTTATCCTCTGCACTGAGGCAGGAGTCGTACATCACAGGCAGGGCTTCGATGTTCTGTTCACAGACGATGTTGCCGGAACCGTCGGGCTCTTTGGGGGCGCGGTTCGAAGGGCAGCGGTACATTAGACCTGGAAAGGTAATAGAAGGTTTGTGGCATACCTACAGCCGCCAATTTGATTTTTTTTTTCAAAATCGCGGCCATCTATGAAACCTTAATAAATCGATAGCTGAAATTAAAACAAACAATAAATATGAATGCTACAACCCTCGTAAAGTGTCAGGTTTCCGAGATAATCACCATCAAGTTTGATCACGTGACATCCATAAATAAATAATAATAAATAAATACGGACAAATCACACAGATTGAGCTAGCCCCAAAGTAAGTTCTTAAGCAAGACTTGTGTTATGGGATACGAACTCAACGATACTATATTTTATAACAAATACATATATAGATAAACATTCAAGACCCAGGTCAATCTGAAAAAGATCATTTTCCATCTTGACCTGACCAGGGATCGAACCCGGGACCTTCCGTGTCGCAGGCAGGCGTGTTGACCGCTGCGCCACGGAGCTCGATTGTAAGCTAGATGTGTTCGAATGTATTAAGATGTTAAAAATAATAACTTTGAGAACAAATATGTATATTGCCTCATGTCTGGATGTTTTATAAAACATTTATACATTTAACATAATCTACTTTTAGAACTTAATCTTGTTTTGTGACCGTCTAACATGTGAATCTTGATTTAATATATTATTGAGTAAATATAAGTATGAATATGTAAAACAATGTAATATAATACATAAGATGGTATTAATCGTACAGTCTCAAATGCAATTGACAATACTCGTTACATTATATTGTGTGATGGTTCTATGATTACTACAATTTTTACTTTTGTGATTTGTCCGTATATTTATTATTTATTTAATAATTTAAATTTATCTTTTAATGATAAGTGGTAGTTTATTCCTCATTTCAGCAATGGTGACCCCTCTCTCCCCATTTTGTTATAAATAAATAATAATAAATAAATATATATGGACAAATCACACAGATTGAGCTAGCCCCAAAATAAGTTCGAGACTTGTGTTATGGGATACTAACTCAACGATAGAATATTTTATAACAAATACATATATAGATAAACATCCAAGACCCAGGTCATTCTGAAAAAGATCGTTTTTCATTTTGACCTGACCGGGGATCGAACCCGGGACCATCCGTGTCGCAGCCTGGCGTGGTGACCGCTGCGCCATGGAGCTCGTCTCCGTCTTAGCCGTCATGATCCTCTATACAGTCCTGATTTCAGAAATGGTGAAGGAGAACCCCATTTTGTATGGCCGTCATGATCCTCTTATACAGGATAGTGCTTATAAAATATAGTATCGTAGAGTTAGTATCCCATCTTATCTTCATTGGGGCCGATTATAAATCGGAAGCACGTCTAACCTTTGGGTTATTTTGGGTTAATTACATGTATCCCATACATAACACAAGTGTCGAACTTACTTTGGGGCTAACTCAATTTTTGTGATTTGTCCTTATATATTTATTATGCACTAGCTGTTACTCGCGGCTTCACCCGCGTAATATATAGCCTATGTCCTTTTCAGTACCCTAACCTATGTGTATGCAAAATTTCATGATGATCGATTCTGTAGTGATTGAAATTGTAACAAACAAACTCACTTTCGCTTTTATAATATTAGTTATAGTATTAGTTATTTGGATCAGGATTGGGATAGTTAGGATTAGGATTTATTAGAACGTATTACACACCTCTTTTAATGATAAGTGGTGGTTTATTCCTAATTTCAGCAATGGTGACCCCTTTCTCCCCATTTTGTATGGCCGTCATGATCCTCATATACAGTCCTGATTTCAGCAATGGTGACCCCTTTCTCCCCATTTTGTATAGCCGTCATGATCTTCTTATACAGAAAATAGTATCGTTGAGTTAGTATCCCATATCTACATAACACAAGTCTCGAACTTACTTTGGGGCTAACTCAATTTGTTTCATTTGTCCGTATATATTTATTATTTATTGGAACGTATTACATACCCCTTTTAATGATAAGTGGTGGTTTGTTCCTAATTTCAGCAATGGTGACCCCTTTCTCCCCATTTTGTATGGCCGTCATGATCCTCTTATACAGGGTGGTACGTCGTTCCTGCTCAGCTATTATGTATGGCAGCAGTTCGTCGGAAAGTACATCCACTTTCTTTTTTGATTCTGCGTTCATCTGAATTAATAAAAAAATTATATATTTTTGTTTTCATGTTATTTAATACAGTGTCACATAATCAATTTAATCCTATCATATTAAAACTAACTTATATCAAATAAACCTACCTATATAATAAAATTGCTTATAAATAAAACCTACCAATAAATAGAAAATGTCCCGCATTTTTTATCCAAACTTTCTTTTCGAGATCAGGGATGTTTATTTATTTATTTAAACTTTATTGCACAATTTAAAAAAGTGTGTACAAAAGGTGGACTTAATGCCATATGGCATTCTCTCCCAGCCAAACCTTTGGACCAAAAAGAAAATTAAAAATGGGTGGTGGGTGGTGCGATAAAGTGCCAGAATATAAAATGAAAAAGGGATGTTCGTCTTCTTTCATAAATAAAATGAACTATTTGATCACATTAATAATAATAATAGAAAGAAATGGTAATAATTAAATATACAATATACTTAAACTAAAACTAACTAAAATTAAAAAAGTAATAATTAAAGCTAAAAATAACAATAATTTCTATTAACAAAAAAAAAAAAAAACTATAGATAAAAAATGTCCCGCAAATCACTGCCCTGCGGAAGAGTTCCCAGAAGGCTGGCAGCATTGCCACGTTGTATGGCAATGCTTATTCTTTGTGCAAAGAAATTGCCAGCCCTCTGGTCATTGGACACCTCTACCAGCCTTTGGCTCACAAACTTGAAGAATAACTATAATAACTTAACTATATTTGTGAACATAAATATTTGTGATCCTCATAACGAGCCCTTTAATTTGATGTATGACACAGCAAAAAAGTAAAACGTATGACGTTCAAAAAGAGATACAATTATCCAATTTTGAATAAAATCTTTGACTTTGACTTTGCAAGGATTTGCATTTTTTTTACACACAGCAACATTTTTTTGAATTTCCTTATTTGCCCGGGATAATGATCATAATTTAAAAAAAAAAATTACTTTGCACATGTTGGGGTCCAGTAGATTCGGAGCAAATTGGCCATGACACACAGACGTATGAGTGATCCTATAAGGGTTCTATTTTTTCATTTCTTGTACGGGACCCTAAAAACTTACCCTGTCAGCATCCTTATTAAATTTGATCCCAGTGCCATCCTGGAAAAAAACAAACACTAATAATTACTATTATTTTTCAGGGCAAGCGAACTCAAATGCGTACAGTACACTGTACAGCGCATTAAACTTAGAATTATTTTGAGATTTTTAACCGTGTCAAATAATCATCATTTTAGCCATAAGAAGTTTCACTGCTGGACACCTACCCCCTTATTCATAAAAATTAACAATCGCTTATTAAACCTGTTATAATTAAAATATGTTTTGTCTCGTTCTTTCAATGTCAAACATTTGAGAGTGGGATAGAGACAAAACATATTTTAACTAAAATGGGTTTAATAAGCTTTTGTTAATTTTTATGAATAACGGGGCTATAATATAGTAATACCTTATTTACTAAATAAAGAAAATAAGAAATGGAGAAAAAATTCCACGCGGGCAGGACTTGAACCTGCGTCTAGATCTCAGTACGATCTATGCGTTGCCAATTACGCCACCGCGCTTCAAGCCCCGGCGCCGAATTTCTCCACCATATCCCATTCCTCTTACACGCATCTAGGCTTTCTTTATTTAGTAAATAAGGTAAAATAGCATTGTGAATGCAAAATAAAATCCCATATAAAGTATAATAATACCTCTTCTAAGGATTGCCAAGATGTACAGCGGCACTTCACAAAGTTTTAGTGTCCAAGTTATTGCGCAGGAAAACCAAGATCCGGGTGTACAAAACAGTAATTAGACCAATTTTGATGTCGGTTGTGAAGCTTGGTCACTGACTTTGAAAGAAGAAAAGAAGCTATTAGTTGCGGAGAGGAAAATCCTCCGTAAAATCCTGGGACCAACGCAAAGGGAAGATGGGACTTGGAGAGCCCGAAAAAACCAAGAAATTGAAGACCTAGTGTCTGAACCAAACATTATTGGTGAAATAAAATCATCTCGTCTTCGGTGGTTCGGACACGTGGAGAGAATGGGAGAGGATCGAGCTGTAAAGAGAGCTTACTCGGGTAGACCGAATGGCCGTCGACCGGTCGGCCGTCCTAGGTACCGCTGGTGTGACGAGATCATGAAGGACCTACAGAGCCTCGGAGTATGCGACTGGCAAAGGCTGGCACATGACCGCAAGATATGGCGCCTTCTAGTGTCGGAGGCCAAGACCCACTTTGGGTCGCTGCGCCATTGCAGTAAGTAAGGATTGCCAAATGACTGGTTGGAAGCGGTCTGCATCCAGTGTTTCTACTATGATGTTCAAGGGAAACTGTATACGATTACTGGATTTAGGGTATGTGCACTTTAAGTTAAATTATTTTGTGTGCTTCCGCCACCAGTTAGTTCATAGTTCATGCAAAATATTGCTTGCCAGCGCCCACCCACAACTGTAGTCCCTTCCTGCCCGCCTCCTTCTTCTTTCGCTTAGCCTTTTCCCATTTAATTTAGGGTCGGCTCTCCTAATATGGCGTCGCCAGGAATTCCTGTCCTGGGTCGTCAGCGGTGGTATTTGTGCATCTTTCATATCCCTTCTAACACGTCCCATCCAAGTTAGTATGGGTCTTCCAAGGCCTCTGGGTTGCTCCCTCATCTCCAGCACTTTTCTGGTCATGTGCTTAGGTGTTCGTCGCATAACATGGCCGTACCATCTGAGTTGGTATTCAGTCAGTTTGTCCGTTATGGACCCGACCTTAAAGCTGCCACGATTGTGTAAGTTCCCTTCATGACGGCCACCAACAGTTCTTTAATGCGACCCTTGCCGACGTTGCTGCATCTGTTGAGGCTGCAGCAGCATCGGCCGTCGTGCTTGCGACACGTTATCACAAACGGGACGTATCAATTTCAATAACACGAGCTCCGTGGCGCAACGGTCAACAGTTCAACACCGGCCTACGACACGGATGGTCTTGGGTTCAATCCCCGGGATGAAAAATGATATTTTTTCTAGATTGACCTGGGTCTTCGTTGTTTATCTATATACCTATGTATTTGTAATAAAATATAGTTTCGTTGAGTTAGTATCTCGTAACACAAGTCTCGAACTTACTTTGGAGCTAGCTCAATCTGTGTGATTTGTCCGTGTATATTTATTTATTTATTCGGTATAACATATAAATGCGTTTAAAAACAAACACCCAGAGAGGTCACTGTAGTGTATGAATGTGATTGAAGGAGGGGGAAGTATTATGTCATCTCTAGTGCACGGCCATTAGACAGCTCAGTTTCATCATCATCATCATCATTATGATGATGAGACAGCTCAGTTTGCTGCATAGAAAAAATTTACTCTGACGAGGTCTGCTGTGAGCGGTGATAATGAGAGGGCGCGTGCATCTAAGAGCCGACAATATTGAAGGATAATATATTACTACAGTCACATTTCGCAGAACATATTTTGGAACAATCACACATTATTTTTATTACATCTGAATCAAAATTTATGGGGGCTCTGAACATCGCGTGAGGCGATGCGCAGAACACATTAGGTACAGCGGGGAGCACGCGGGGAGGTGGGGCACGTTCTGCGCAGTTAGCGGCTAATATCCGAGCCGCCATAATGTTTGACGAGCTCCGTGGCGCAGTGGTCGACACTGCCTGCGACACGGATGGTCCCCGGTCAGGTCAACGTGAAAATGATCTTTTTCAGATTGACCTGGGTCTTGGATGTTTATCTATGTAAGTATCTATTATTAAATATAGTATCGTTGAGTTAGTATCCCATAACATAAGTCTCGAACTTACTTTGGGGCCAGCTCAATCTGTGTGATTTGTCCATACATATTTATTATTTGTTTATATTTGATTTCGTGTTACTTACCACGGCCTGCCGCCTCACGATATTAGCGAGGTAGCGACCTCGTCGGCTGGCCGGGAGTAGGACGCTTCCAGCTTGCACCTCATCTCCGATCTGTAAAACGATAAGCGCTTTAGCATGGTAAGCAACCTCGAGCGTGGTCTTAACTAAGATTGCGGCTGGATTTTGCAAATCTCCCGCCAGTGGCGGATTTACCAATAGGCTTAGTAGGCTGAAGCCTAGGGCGGCATATTTAGAGGGGCGGCAAATTTAGCCCATATAATAAAAAAATATATAATTATATTTATACACATTACGTTCGTAATCCGTATATAAAAGACTAGCTGTTACCCGCGGCTACTTCACTATATCACCTACTTCACAATCTTACTAATAACGGGAAAAAGTCGATGTAATGAGGACGATAGAACACATCATAAAGTAGCAATTTCTGAATAACTAAATGTAATTAATATGATTGTGAACTAAACTAACGTATTGAATTTCAATACTCAGTAGGGGCGGCAAGTTTGAATAGACTACTAGCGGCAAATTTGTAAATCCGCCGCTGCTCCCGTCTGGCCAGCGTGGAGAGTGAAGGCCAAATCTTCTGACTGCTCTGGTACTATTATTAATTATGTGGCTCTGGCTAATATATAGCTCTGATACACAGACAACATAAACCATGGGTTGGGTTGTCTGTGCTCTGGTAGTACAGAGAGGGTGTGGGTGCGTGATCCTGCAGTGGAGACTAACAAAGACCTGATGATGATTTGCAAATCTCTGAATTTGTTGAATTTTCAATTAAATATTTACGTTACAAACTATTCGTCAGTTTTGGAATCCAAGATGGCAGACGCGACATTTCATGAAAAATTGCTATACAATAAATACCCAGAGCAGTCAGAGTATGTTTGGCCTACACTCTCCACGCTGGCTAGACGGGTTGGAGAGGTCTCTTTGTTTACAAGCTTGTATTTCGCCTTCTACGATATCCATGGGTAGAAACATCAAGGAGACCTCTCCAACTCGTCTCATACTTTGTTGTTTCCAGTTTGGTTAGGACATTGCAGGCATGAATCACCTGATTATCTGATAAGAAAAACCGGCCAAGTGCGTGTCGGGCCACGCGCAGTATAGGGTTCCGTAGTTGCGAATGAGAACTTTGATTTCACACTGTTTACACTCGCACCTCACAGTTTAACGAACAAAAACATCTAACAATAAAGATTGTATGAAATTTTACATTTTCCAGTACATTTTATAAGTTGGTTGCCTATAACTTTTTAGTTTGTACTTAGTACTTAGCTCTGATAGTTTTCCTTTCAACTTCAGTATATATACTACTGCTGTAATTTTTTTCACGTATCTATATATAACCGTTTAGGAGATAGAGGGGGGGGACACGTACTTCTAACAAAAATTTGCACTTTAAAACCAAATATTTCGGAAACGGATCCCTAAATCGAAAAATGGTGTTCTCAACTTCACAATATTTTTCAAAGACCTTTTTAACGATACCCCACAAGATGGGTAAGTAGAGAAAAAAAATGACTCCCCCACTTTACTTGTATGGGAGCTACCCAAAAAAAAATTTTTTTTCAAGATTTTTTTCTACGACTTTTTTGCCATGATTAATATACATACTCATACCAAATTTCAGCTTTCTAGTACTTATGGTCTCTGAGTAAAACCGCGGACGGACAGACAGACAGACAGACAGACAGACAGACAGACATGGCGAAACTATAAGGGTTCCTAGTTTACTACGGAACCCTAAAAATGATTCCGTGCTTCGGATTGGTCCCGGCTGCCATCTGGTAGTCGTTAAAGAAACCACGTCAGATGGGAAAGGCGGTTCTGAAGAACTCTGATACCAGGGTGTTCATGGTCGACTGACCGTGTCACCTACTCGAAATGATGATGATTTGGAAGAGTGAATTTCGAAAAGGGGAATGTACGGAAAATCGCATGTATTCTAATGTCGATGTGTGCGTGAGGTTGTATCGCGACACGTTTGCATTTATATAGGTACCTACTTGCGTCACTTTTACCAAAGACAATATAATACTAACGTAATAGACTGCTTACCTCATACAAAAATATTGGACCAAATTAAGGTTGCGAAAAGCAGGCGAATGTATGGCGCAGGAGAGTTGCTTGCTACTCGATACTAGATGGCGGTAATCTGCGTTAGCCTTTAACTTACTAAATATACGGTGTCATTTTAAAATATTATTCCTAAAATATTGTTTTGATTTTTAATAAGATATATTTTGTGAATCATGTTTTTATATTCTCATAATACGGTAGATACAATGTTGTGTAGTTTAGAGTGGCGCCATCTAAGCGAGTCTCTGAGAACAAATCGTACGATTAAGGCGTTGAGACCACATGCTTTTACTAACGTAATAAACTGCCCACCTCATAGAAAAAATATTGGACCAACTTAAGGTAGCAACAGTAGGCAAATGTATGGTGTTGTAGACTACCGCCATCTAGTAGCAAGTGGCAAGCAGCCACTCGATACTAGATGGCGGTAGTCTGCGTCAGCCTAAACTTACTAAAACTGATGCGTAATTTAAAAATAATATACCAAAAATATTGTTCTAATTAATAATAAGATAAATTTTGTGAATAATGCTTTAATCAAACAAAGTCCTCCGCCGCGTCTGTCTGTCTGTCTGTCTGTTCGCGATAAACTCAAAAACTACTGCACGGAATTACATGCGGTTTTCACCAACAGATAGAGTGATTCACGAGGAAGGTTTTAAGGTATAAGACATGCCCGGGCGTAGCCGGGTAGGGCTGCTAGTATTCTCATAATACCAAAGATACAATGTCGTGTAGCAACGAGTAGCGCCATCTATGTGAATCTAGGACCCGATGGTCCAGTGGGTGTGAGCTCTATGAGCGCTTACGTATGTTAAGCAACCCCTGGTGCAGTCCCTACTTGGATGGGTGACCGCAAGTGGCATAAAAATATCTCGAGCTCCTCCGTGCTTCGGAAGGCACATTAAGCCGTTGGTCCCGGCTGCCATCGTTGATGGCAATCGTTAAGCTATGTCAGATGCCTTAAGGCAGCTTAAAAATCTGACACCAGTGTTGGCCACTTGCACATACGAAAAACATATGTGAATCTGTGAGATCAAATCGTATGATTAAGGGGTTGGGACCACATGCTTTTACGTTTATTAGGGACCTATCCTGAATATACATAGGAGATCCATCATCATCATCATCATTATCAGGTCTTTCTAGTCTCCACTGCAGGAGCACGACCCTCTCTGTACTACCAGAGCCATATACTAGCCTGAGTAGTCAGAGGATTTGGCCTACACTCTCCACGTTGGCCAGACGGGTTGGACAGGTCTCTTTGATGTTAATAAGCTTTGTTTAACTTGTGTTTCCTTAGTCGCCTTTTACGACAACCACGGGATGACTTGGAGTGGTCCTATTCTACTCTGCCGGGAACCACACGGCGGAAGATCACAAGGAGATCCATATGCTGACGACTAACTTGCGACTAACACCGAGAATGTTTGCTACCTTGGCTATTTTAAAGTAAGATACTTAGCCATAGCAAACATTCTCGGTGTCATACACATATTACACATAATAATATCTTTTTCCACGCTCATGCAATAAAATTATGACTCCACGTTGCACTGACAGCGAAATAAATAAATTAGGTATAAGCAGTTATTAATAAATATAATTTAAACACATATTTTTTTGCAAACAAGAAGTGTAAAAAATGGCGCCGAAAAATAAGTTTACGAAAACAAAAACAAGAGAAAGAAAAAACATTCAATTTTTAAATTTTTACTTTTTTAATTTCATCGAAGATATTTTGGGCCACAAACATAGGCTTGGACTGGACTACATTACACCGAGTCCGGCGAAAAAAATTCCGGACCAGCCCGGGTTCAATCCGTCACCCGAACAAATGAAATTACGGACTACACAGAAATTAATCGACACACGAAAATTTCATACATTTGTTCGGGAGTTCTTGGCGGGAATTTTAGCGGACTACGCGGTGTCTGTTTTGGATTGTTTCGCAAATTGATTCTAGTGGACTTTATAATGTGAAATTGGTGTTATTTTGTGTAATAAATGCCCATATTTATGAACAATGTGTAGAATAACTAAAATAGACTGTCCGCCTTGCTGCGTCGTCAATGATGAAACCAGTGGATTCGTGAAGAGTTGTCGCCAGGAGCTCCGTGAAAACAACGAAATGAATTACACCATCATTTCGTTGACAACCAAGAAGAATAACTCGCCAACTGGCGAAATAAATGAAGAAAGGCTCTAAAGGACTTCTATCCAGGGCCGTAAAACAATTTATAAAAAAAAAATTTTGTTTGAGTGACGGATTTAACACGGGTGGTGGAATTTTTTCCGGCCCGGCCCGGCCCGACCCGGTGTAATGTAGTCCAGGCCTCAAACTGTGGATCGACCTGACCTAACCCCTAAATATTAAATTAAGTATTTGGATTTCGATTTTTGTTTTTTTACAGCGGGTAAAATGACCCCCGACACTTCCTTAAAGGGGCGACTCAGCTGACCGGCTGAGTCGCCTCGAGCACTATCTCGAGTGATATGAACAACGTGTCTGGGACCAATGCTGTTTAATTTCCAAGCTGTATTCTTCATGTGCCCTAGTTAGCCGTGTGGTTCCCGGCAGAGTAGAATAGAACAAACAAGTCTTCCCGTGGATGTCTATATAATAAGGAAAAATAAGCTAAACAAAGCTTACAAACATCAAAGAGACCTCTCCAACAACGTGGATTGTGTAGGCAAATACCTTTGACTCCTCAGGCTATATGGCTCTGGTAGTAGTGGTAGTACAGAGAGGGTCGTGCTCCTACAGTGGAGACTAAAAAGACCATGATGATGATAATGATTCTTCATGAGGTCCTAACTCCAAACAAGTAATGATGAGAGATTTAAAAATAACTTACCGGCGGATAACCGCAATTTGCTATATAAACTAAATTTAAAATTAAAAAACATTGCCTACACGTCCGTTTCCACAACATTTTCGTATATAACAGAAGATTTATTTTACTAATTGGGCGTTCGTTATAGAAGAAAGTTAATTGGCATCGTAAAAATACTACTATTAAAAATATATGTTACACGTCACTTTTCTTTATTACCCAACTGAACAAGGGTATACAACAACCAAGAACAAGGGTATTGTTTTTCGCGCGTTGTATAATTATATGTTACAACTAGCTGTTACCCCTGATTATATGGTCTATGTCCTTCTCAGTACCCTAACCTATGTGTATATATATATATATATATATATTAAAGATATCCCCATGGGCACTTCCTGGCTCAAACGTGCCGTATGAGCAGCACTTAATTACTTCGTTTTCATTTCTTACTCCGGTTTGATTTTTTGACTCCATTGCCGTTATCTCGTGAAAGAGTAGAATAGGACCACTCCAAGTCATCCCGTGGATGTCGTAAAAGGCGACTAAGGATACACAAGCTAAACAAAGCTTATTAACATCAAAGAGACCTCTCCAACCCGTCTGGCCAGCGTGGGGAGTGTAAGCCAAATCCTCTGACTGCTCTGGCTAGTATATGGCTCTGGTAGTGCAGAGAGGGTCGTGCTCCTGCAGTGGAGACTAGAAAGACCTGATGATGAACATGAATATCCTTGTATATTTATATAAGTGTATATATGCTGAAGATTCAGCAGATAGGAAGCGGCTGAAATACGCAGTTATGGAGCCTCACTACAATTTTATTCCCATAGCTGTGGAGACCATGGGATGTTGGGGCACGGACGTACAATATGTATATGTATGTATTTATTTTACTATGTAAGTTTTTATTACCGTTATATTTTCTTTGTTATTTCGTACGTACTTCTACCCTTCAATTAGTAGGCATCCTCTCAATCATTTGGCCGGTTGACTGGAAAAGATCCCTTTGTGGGATAAGTCCGCCATTGTATGTTTGCTTTTACGTGTATGCTATATTATATGTTCTGTGTTCTCTATTATTCGTACAATAAAGATATTACAAACAAAGAAACAAACAATATTTACCACAGAACACAGAAAGACATTTCTGTGTTCTGTGATATTTACTATCGAGCTCCGTGGCGCAGCGGTCATCACGCCTGCCTGCGACACGGATGGTCCCGGGTTCGATCCCCGGTCAGGTCAAGATGGAAAACGATCTTTTTCAGATTGACCTGGGTCTTGGATGTTTATCTATATATGTATTTGTTATAAAATATAGTATCGTTGAGTTAGTATCCCATAACACAAGTCTTTCATTAGAACTTACTTTGGGGCTAGCTCAATCTGTGTGATTTGTCCGTATATATTTATATTTATATATAATCACAAAACTATATAGAATCTCAAAGTAGGCAGATGTATTACAATGCTGTAGGTGGGCAGCCCTATCGCACGTTTACGTACCGCGCGGCTGTAGGCATTTATTTCAAGGACACGACCGAGTCACCATACTGTATTATAGTATGCAAAATGGCATTTCGTGACTTTGGATAGTATTAGTATTGGCATTATGTTAAAAAATGCTGTGAACTGAAGATTTTTTTTTACGTGTGTGACTTTTAGTCGTGCACGACTTGCGCTTTAGTGAATCACGCGTTCCAAAATAGCACCCCTGGGCTACTATTTTTGAACGCGAGCGACTCGTCTTCGAACGATTTTTCCATACAAAAATCGTTCGAAGACGAGTGGCACGCGTTCAAAAATGGCACTCCTGGTCTTTCTTCTTAAATTATGTCAGAAAGAGACAAATATAAGTTTATCAATAAGTGCTAATGTACACTTGACAAATATCACTTTGGATACCTTTATGCGACCAATTTGAAAAGACCATTTTGAATGATATGTTCATCTTAAATAGTACGTAATCGTACTGCCTCCGTGGTCCAGTGGTTAAGGCGTTTGCCTTGTTGACCCGGGGGTTGCGGTTCGAATCCCACGGGAAGCATACTTTGTTAAGTTGTTTCCAGTTTGGCTAAGACATTGCAGGCATGAATCACCTGATTGTCTGTTCCGAAGAACTCTGACATCAGGGTGTGCATGGTCGACTGACCGTGTCACCTGCACCAAATGATGATGATGATGATCTTAAATCGTTCGTATAAAACGGTGGCTCGTCTGAGTTGGAGGTAGGGCATGCACGGGCGGACAATTTTCCGTTCCGAAACCACCCGGACTGCCCTGACTACAGGTATCAGGGTCGGCAATACTGATGGTTTACGTCCGTCATCTGCATTCCACTCATGATCCACCGGAGGGTAGCGGCCGCACTGTGCGATCGTTCAGCCTAGGAAACCGTAGTTTAACCTGTGAGTTTAACACCTAATCTTTTTTTCATAGAAAATGTATGGGCAAAGACAATTATAATACTAACGTAATAGACTGCCCACCTCATACAAAAATATTGGACCAAATTACGGTTGCGAAAAGCAGGCGAATGTATGGCGCAGGAGAGTTGCTTGCTACTCAATACTAGATGGCGGTAATCTGCGTTAGCCTTTAACTTACTAAATATACGGTGTCATTTTAAAATATTATGCCTAAAATATTGTTTTGATTTTAATAAGATATATTTTGTGAATCATGTTATTATATTGTCATAATACGGTAGATACAATGTTGTGTAGTTTCGAGTGGCGCCATCTATGCGAGTCTCTGAGAACACATCGTACGATTAAGGCGTTGACACACGGTATGGGTGACACTGACGTCATTCCATGTTTTGCTGACGAGCGCACGATAGCAGTCGTTCAGTGGAGGAAACGAGCATACACATAACTGAACCAAATTTTCATTAAAGATCTTATTTCATGTCCATGTCTGTCTGAACTCTGAACAGACGGTCTGGGGTACTACTTTTGAAAGCGTGACACTCGTCTTAAAACGATTTTTAAAATCGTTCGAAGACGAGTTTTACGCGTTCAAAATAGTACCCTGAATCCGCGAACCAAATAAATTACAGAAAATTTTGACTTCTGAGTTCTTGGCGGGAATTTTGGTGTTTGTTTCGGATTGTTATTGCACCAGCTGAAAATCAGCGCTGTAGCACTCCGCTAGCAGCATAAAGCTGAGCTGGCCACCTTTTCGACAATTTTTATTTTTAATTTGCTCAATATTGCTAATGATTCATTTGTTGTTAGATATGTATTTTGTCGAATAAAGATTTTCTTTCTTTCTTTCTCTTTCTTTGTTATACAAATTGTTTCTAGTGGATTTTATAATGTGACAAAGGTGTAATATAGTGTTATATTAATGTCCATGTCCAAGAACAATGTGTGTGATAACTAAAATAAACTGCCATTCATAGTGCAGCTGTAGTGAGATCTCAGAATAATAATTCTGTGAGTGAGATTTATATAGCGGGCTGGTGGTTGTCCGCCTTGCTGCGTTGGCTATGATTGAACCAGTGGGTTCGTGAAGGATTGTCGCCAGGGGCTCCATAGAATCAACGAAATGAATTTACACCATCATTTCGTTGATAACAAGAAAACTCAAAAAAGCGCGGGAAACTTCTTACTTGATACTGGCTAAATACGTAATGCGTGAAAAAAAAAAAGAAAATTTTACAATTTACAAAAATGCAGTTGCCGCCAATTTTTCTGTCATTTGAATTTTCTTGCTTGTTGCGTTGCCTGAAATTTTAAGTCAATTATTATCTGAAAAGGAAATTGCCTAATAAAAACACAGATTGTGTTCAGACTGTGTACAAAATGTGTATGTGTATATAGTTTTTTTTTTTTATTTGGATCAGCTAACAGTGGTACAATACAATACTTATAAACTAAAATTTTGTTAATAAAAGTTATTCAATGTGCCACCAACATCGCTAACCACATTTTATATAATAATATTTATATCGTTACAATGTTGAGGTAAGTTCCGTGATTTTGTACCAGAATATAAAACTAAAAAAAAACTAGTTAAATTTGTGCATAATGAGGGTAACAGGAAAAATCTGTCCCCTGAGTCCTGGAGCAGCCGGGTCTCAGCAGGTCAGATGGGAAAAGACCAGACGGCCTAACATTGGTGCCTTGGAAGCATGGAAAATGTGTGGTCTGGGACGCCACTTGCGTCAACACTGTGGCTGCCAGCCACTTGAGTCGTACCATGGGCGCAGCGGCAGCAGCTGCTGAAGATTCAGCAGATAGGAAGCGGCTGAAATACGCAGCTATGGAGCCTCACAACAATTTTATTCTCATAGCTGTGGAGACCATGGGATGTTGGGGCACGGACGCTAAGCGTCTTGTTAATGAATTAGAGCATAGAATGGCTAAAACAATGGTGACTCCCGCTCTGGCACGTTTTTGGTGCAAAGAATGGCGATAGCCATTCAGCGTGGTAATGCAGCCAGCGTTTTAGACACCTTTGCGCCAGAAACGTTACAGGGCGGGTTTTAAATCTATTATTTTGTTCGGTGTAACCGAACACCTATGACGTCGGTCAGCCTGCCGTCGTTGCATTTAGGTATTTCTTACGAAATCAGTGCACTTTAGACACGCGCGAGGACGGGTGCATTCAATAACATTAACATTTTTTGTAACATTTAACATATTTTCGGGAATAAAGTGAAGTTCTAAACATACTCTTTCCTTCAACATCCACAACACACTCCCCAAACAATATTATTATATAATAATTGACGACTTGTATAATTAAATAGGTGAATGTATTGTATACTTATGTGTTACCTTAATAATAAATATATTTGTTTATTAAATAAAATTAAAAAATACAATTATAATAAAAACACCATTAACACTGCGTAAATCAAAAATATAAATTATGTTATATAAAATAAACATTTTCAATACGTTTCCTGTAACTAAATAGATATTCCAATATAATGTGCATTGACTTTTTTTAAATAGTATATATTCATGAAAGTAGCCTCGTAATACAGCCAATGTATATACATAAATACATTGTACGTTGACTTTTTTATAAAATAGATTCGCATTCAAGTAATAAATATATCCGCATGCCGTTCCATTGATAGTGTTGCGAATTTGCGATTGCGAGGGTTCATGTTGTACCTACAATTATTATTGTTACTTAAATTGTGATGTATGACGCACGCCCTCATTATGTCCTTTTCTATCCTTTTCTATTTAGAACGCCTAGAATTACTTACCTCGATCTAGATAGCCATGACTACAACATATCAATTTACCTATGCCCTATTACTTGTACTGTATATAAACCCATCTTTTCAACAATAAAGATGCATTCAGTTTACGAACCTCATCGACCGTGCTTCTTTAGTACACCGTCCGTACGACCTCCATAAAATGACTGTAGTATTGTAAGATCTGTAGAGTGTGAAAATGCAACGAATAAATAAAATTGAAATTGAAATAGTCCTTGTGGAAAATGGGAAAGGTAGTGCGGGGAAGCAGCCACAGTGAGCGGGGGTGGGCGATGCGCCCACAGAACAACAATTGTTGTTCTGTGGACAATTGTTGTTCTGTGGATGCGCCTGATTGGTCCGGCTTGGCTCAGCTTTGACGCGAGTTATCAATGAATGCCGAATGCGTTAAACAAGAATATGTGATGTTAATGAATGGATATTTACTATTATCTTGCATCTTGCAACCAAATATTTCACTTTTTACGGGAAAAGTTATCTTTTGTACTTGCGAATATGATCAGTAACGGGTACACAATGCCTATTTTATTTGTTGTACATGTGATATATCACTTACATGTGATTGCGGCCATTATTTTAATAGGCGCTAATCTATTGCATAGTTGGTATGGACATGTGATGAGGAGAGAAGAAACTCATATCACAAGAAAGGCATTAGATTTCAAAGTAGATGGTACGCGGAACAGAGGAAGACCTAAGAAACGATGGATCGATGGTGTCAAGGAGAGTATGAACAGGAGGGGAGTGACAAAGGCTATGGTAGATGATAGATCAAGGTGGAGAGAGCTGACATACTGTGCCGACCCCACATAAAAAAGTGGGATAGGGTAAAGGAAGAAGAAGAATCTATTGCATAGGTGGAGTACCTATGCAATGGATTAGCGTTCCTCAACATTCATGGTAGGATCCTGTAATATGAGGGGGTGGAATAAATAACAAGTAATAATGCTTCAATATTTTTATTAAGAACCAAACATTAAATTTCATAAAGAAATAAAAAAAAAGAAACCAATACAAATTTTGTTTTCTAATTTTACTTATCAAAGGTTTTGTGCATGAAGTAGGTGTTTTATGTTGTCAACTTATTTCCATTCAGATACTCTAAAATCATACACAAAATTTGTAACCTTTGATTTTGCTAGGCTAATCATTGCTATTTTCAACACTAAAATGATTCAATGGTTTATAAATAGCATTACAATGCTCGGTATATTATTAAAATTGAAAATATGTGATGAAAAAAAATTCGTTACAGGTAGGATTCGAACCCACAGCTCTTCTTTTCTTCTTTCTTTTTCATCACATATTTTCTATTTTACTTAAATGATTATTATTAACGATATGTTTTCTTTTCGTTCCTGATTGGTTAAATTGATTTTAGTATGGAAAATAGTGTTTAAAAATCCATTCACTAAGACAGCGCTGGCTCCAGAACGAAATTTATGTGGATGACCTGAACAAGGTCGCAGAAACGCGCTCGAAATCCTTGGGGGACGCCCGTATCCAGCTGTGAACTTCTTGTGGCAAAGATGATGATAATGATGATAAAGCGCATGTTTATTCCAGCTATCGTAATCAGGACGCCATATCTTAGTGAATGAAAATATTTAAATCGTTTATCAATAGTCTAAAAAAGTCGTTCGTTAAAGTACAATGGGCACTTGGAAGTGTTGTAAAGTGGAATTGCAAATATGGACTATGTGTCCGTCAGTCAAGTACCTAGATGGAGGCGTTTAACAGTCTGATTCAGTTTCAGAGTCAGCTTCGCTCCAAGAGTCGCTCCAAGATTGACCTCGTGATTCGCTAGAAGAGCGGCTATAGCTATTAGATGAACTGGAACTTGCGCCGGAGGAGCTGCTAGATTCCGAAGAGCTACTACTGTCAGAATAACTGAGAGAACTGCTTTGGCTACCAGAGTAACTATCTGAACAACTTTGACTTTGTGATTCTGAGTCACTTTCGGAATCGCTTCTAGCGTAACTGCCGCTATATAATCCACTTGCACCGCTGCTGGTACTACTGCTGCTTGAAGCGGAGCTGCTACTTGATGCTGATGAGTCGTCGCTGCTGGTGCTACTGCTGCTCGAAGCAGCGCTGCTGCTGGCCGCTGATGAGTCACCATGTGATTTCTCTCCACATGTGTCAGAACTGCTTTCACTACTAGAATAACTGCTGCTGTATGATCCACCACTGCCAGAATTGCTGCCACTACCGGAGTAACTGCCGCTGTATGAATCGCCTCCTCTCTTGCCGCTGCTACTGCTGCTTGCAGCGGCGCTGCTACTGGCCGCTGATGAGCCACCGCTGCTACTGCTGCTTGCTGCGGCGCTGCTACTGGCCGCTGATGAGCCTCCGCTGCTACTGCTGCCTGAAGCGGCACTGCTGCTGGTCGCTGATGAGCCACCTTGCTTCTTCTTTCCTTTCTTGCTACTGCTGCTTGCAGCGGCGCTGCTACTGGCCGCTGATGAGCCACCGCTGCTATTGCTGCTTGCAGCGGCGCTGCTACTGGCCGCTGATGAGCCACCGCTGCTACTGCTGCCTGAAGCGGCGCTGCTGCTGGTCGCTAATGAGCCACCTTGCTTCTTCTTTCCTTTTTTGCTACTGCTGCTTGCAGCGGCGCTGCTACTGGCCGCTGATGAGCCACCGCTGCTATTGCTGCTTGCAGCGGCGCTGCTACTGGCCGCTGATGAGCCCCCGCTGCTACTGCTGCCTGAAGCGGCGCTGCTGCTGGTCGCTGATGAGCCACCTTGCTTCTTCTTTCCTTTCTTGCTACTGCTGCTTGCAGCGGCGCTGCTACTGGCCGCTGATGAGCCACCGCTGCTACTGCTGCTTGCTGCGGCGCTGCTACTGGCCGCTGATGAGCCTCCGCTGCTACTGCTGCCTGAAGCGGCACTGCTGCTGGTCGCTGATGAGCCACCTTGCTTCTTCTTTCCTTTCTTGCTACTGCTGCTTGCAGCGGCGCTGCTACTGGCCGCTGATGAGCCACCGCTGCTATTGCTGCTTGCAGCGGCGCTGCTACTGGCCGCTGATGAGCCACCGCTGCTACTGCTGCCTGAAGCGGCGCTGCTGCTGGTCGCTGATGAGCCACCTTGCTTCTTCTTTCCTTTTTTGCTACTGCTGCTTGCAGCGGCGCTGCTACTGGCCGCTGATGAGCCACCGCTGCTATTGCTGCTTGCAGCGGCGCTGCTACTGGCCGCTGATGAGCCCCCGCTGCTACTGCTGCCTGAAGCGGCGCTGCTGCTGGTCGCTGATGAGCCACCTTGCTTCTTCTTTCCTTTCTTGCTACTGCTGCTTGCAGCGGCGCTGCTACTGGCCGCTGATGAGCCACCGCTGCTATTGCTGCTTGCAGCGGCGCTGCTACTGGCCGCTGATGAGCCACCGCTGCAACTGCTGCCTGAAGCGGCACTGCTGCTGGTCGCTGATGAGCCACCTTGCTTCTTTTTTCCTTTCTTGTTACTGCTGCTTGCAGCGGCGCTGCTACTGGCCGCTGATGAGCCACCGCTGCTATTGCTGCTTGCAGCGGCGCTGCTACTGGCCGCTGATGAGCCACCGCTGCTACTGCTGCCTGAAGCGGCGCTGCTGCTGGTCGCTGATGAGCCACCTTGCTTCTTCTTTCCTTTCTTGCTACTGCTGCTAGCAGCGGCGCTGCTACTGGCCGCTGATGAGCCACCGCTGCTATTGCTGCTTGCAGCGGCGCTGCTACTGGCCGCTGATGAGCCACCGCTGCTACTGCTGCCTGAAGCGGCACTGCTGCTGGTCGCTGATGAGCCACCTTGCTTCTTCTTTCCTTTCTTGCTACTGCTGCTTGCAGCGGCGCTGCTACTGGCCGCTGATGAGCCACCGCTGCTATTGCTGCTTGCAGCGGCGCTGCTACTGGCTGCTGATGAGCCACCGCTGCTACTGCTGCCTGAAGCGGCGCTGCTGCTGGTCGCTGATGAGCCACCTTGCTTCTTCTTTCCTTTCTTGCTACTGCTGCTTGCAGCGGCGCTGCTACTGGCCGCTGATGAGCCACCGCTGCTATTGCTGCTTGCAGAGGCGCTGCTACTGGCCGCTGATGAGCCACCGCTGCTATTGCTGCTTGCAGCGGCGCTGCTACTGGCCGCTGATGAGCCACCTTGCTTCTTCTTTCCTTTCTTGCTACTGCTGCTTGCAGCGGCACTGCTACTGGCCGCTGATGAGCCACCGCTGCTACTGCTGCTTGAAGTGGCGCTGCTACTGGCAGCTGATGAGCCACCTTGCTTCTTCTTTCCTTTCTTGCTACTGCTGCTTGCAGCGGCACTGCTACTGGCCGCTGATGAGCCACCGCTGCTACTGCTGCTTGAAGTGGCGCTGCTACTGGCAGCTGATGAGCCACCTTGCTTTTTCTTTCCTTTTTTGCTGTTGCTACTGCTGCTTGCAGCAGCGCTGCTACTGGCAGCTGATGAGCCACCTTGCTTTTTCTTTCCTTTTTTGCTGTTGCTACTGCTGCTTGCAGCAGCGCTGCTACTGGCAGCTGATGAGCCACCTTGCTTCTTCTTTCCTTTCTTGCTACTGCTGCTTGCAGCGGCGCTGCTACTGGCCGCTGATGAGCCACCACTGCTACTGCTGCTTGAAGCGGCACTGCTGCTGGCCGCTGATGAGCCACCTTGTGATTTCTTTCCACCTGTGCCAGAACTGCTTTCACTACCAGAATAACTGCCGCTGTATGATCCACCGCTGCCAGAATTGCTGCCTGAGTAACTGCTGCTGTGGGAATTGCCTCCTCCCTTGCCGGTGCTACTGCTGCTTGCAGCGGCGCTGCTGCTGGCCGCTGATGAGCCACCGCTGCTGTTGCTACTGCTGCTTGAAGCGGCACTGCTACTGGCTGCTGATGAGCCACCTTGTGATTTCTTTCCACCTGTGCCAGAACTGCTTTCACTACCAGAATAACTGCCGCTGTATGATCCACCGCTGCCAGAATTGCTGCCAGAGTAACTGCTGCTGTGGGAATTGCCTCCACCCTTGCCGGTGCTACTGCTGCTTGAAGCGGCACTGCTGCTGGCCGCTGATGAGCCACCTTGTGATTTCTTTCCACCTGTGCCAGAACTGCTTTCACTACCAGAATAACTGCCGCTGTATGATCCACCGCTGCCAGAATTGCTGCCTGAGTAACTGCTGCTTTGGGAATTGCCTCCTCCCTTGCCGGTGCTACTGCTGCTTGCAGCGGCGCTGCTGCTGGCCGCTGATGAGCCACCGCTGCTGTTGCTACTGCTGCTTGAAGCGGCACTGCTACTGGCTGCTGATGAGCCACCTTGTGATTTCTTTCCACCTGTGCCAGAACTGCTTTCACTACCAGAATAACTGCCGCTGTATGATCCACCGCTGCCAGAATTGCTGCCAGAGTAACTGCTGCTTTGGGAATTGCCTCCACCCTTGCCGGTGCTACTGCTGCTTGAAGCGGCGCTGCTGCTGGCCGCTGATGAGCCACCTTGTGATTTCTTTCCACCTGTGCCAGAACTGCTTTCACTACCAGAATAACTGCCGCTGTATGATCCACCGCTGCCAGAATTGCTGCCAGAGTAACTGCTGCTTTGGGAATTGCCTCCTCCCTTGCCGGTGCTACTGCTGCTTGAAGCGGCGCTGCTGCTGGCCGCTGATGAGCCACCTTGTGATTTCTTTTCACCTTTGCACGAACTGCTGTCACTACCAGAGTAACTGCTGCTGTATGAACCATCGCTGCCAGAATTGCTGCCAGAGTAACTGCTGCTGTGGGAATTGCCTCCACCCTTGCCGGTGCTACTGCTGCTTGAAGCGGCACTGCTGCTGGCCGCTGATGAGCCACCGCTGCTGTTGCTACTGCTGCTTGAAGCGGCGCTGCTACTGGCCGCTGATGAGCCACCTTGTGATTTCTTTCCACCTGTGCCAGAACTGCTTTCACTACCAGAATAACTGCCGCTGTATGATCCACCGCTGCCAGAATTGCTGCCTGAGTAACTGCTGCTTTGGGAATTGCCTCCTCCCTTGCCGGTGCTACTGCTGCTTGCAGCGGCGCTGCTGCTGGCCGCTGATGAGCCACCGCTGCTGTTGCTACTGCTGCTTGAAGCGGCACTGCTACTGGCTGCTGATGAGCCACCTTGTGATTTCTTTCCACCTGTGCCAGAACTGCTTTCACTACCAGAATAACTGCCGCTGTATGATCCACCGCTGCCAGAATTGCTGCCTGAGTAACTGCTGCTTTGGGAATTGCCTCCTCCCTTGCCGGTGCTACTGCTGCTTGCAGCGGCGCTGCTGCTGGCCGCTGATGAGCCACCGCTGCTGTTGCTACTGCTGCTTGAAGCGGCACTGCTACTGGCTGCTGATGAGCCACCTTGTGATTTCTTTCCACCTGTGCCAGAACTGCTTTCACTACCAGAATAACTGCCGCTGTATGATCCACCGCTGCCAGAATTGCTGCCAGAGTAACTGCTGCTTTGGGAATTGCCTCCTCCCTTGCCGGTGCTACTGCTGCTTGAAGCGGCGCTGCTGCTGGCCGCTGAAGAGCCACCTTGTGATTTCTTTCCACCTGTGCCAGAACTGCTTTCACTACCAGAATAACTGCCGCTGTATGATCCACCGCTGCCAGAATTGCTGCCAGAGTAACTGCTGCTTTGGGAATTGCCTCCTCCCTTGCCGGTGCTACTGCTGCTTGAAGCGGCGCTGCTGCTGGCCGCTGATGAGCCACCTTGTGATTTCTTTTCACCTTTGCACGAACTGCTGTCACTACCAGAGTAACTGCTGCTGTATGAACCATCGCTGCCAGAATTGCTGCCAGAGTAACTGCTGCTGTGGGAATTGCCTCCACCCTTGCCGGTGCTACTGCTGCTTGCAGCGGCGCTGCTGCTGGCCGCTGATGAGCCACCGCTGCTGTTGCTACTGCTGCTTGAAGCGGCACTGCTACTGGCTGCTGATGAGCCACCTTGTGATTTCTTTCCACCTGTGCCAGAACTGCTTTCACTACCAGAATAACTGCCGCTGTATGATCCACCGCTGCCAGAATTGCTGCCAGAGTAACTGCTGCTGTGGGAATTGCCTCCTCCCTTGCCGGTGCTACTGCTGCTTGAAGCGGCGCTGCTGCTGGCCGCTGATGAGCCACCGCTGCTACTGCTGCTTGCAGCGGTGCTGCTACTGGCCGCTGATGAGCCACCTCGCTTTTTCTTTCCTTTTTTGCTGTTGCTGCTTGCAGCGGCGCTGCTACTGGCCGCTGATGAGCCACCTTGCTTTTTCTTTCCCTTTTTGCTGTTGCTACTGCTGCTGGCAGCGGCGCTGCTACTGGCCGCTGATGAGCCACCGCTGCTACTGCTGCTTGAAGCGGCGCTGCTACTGGCCGCTGATGAGCCACCTCGCTTTTTCTTTCCTTTCTTGCTATTGCTACTGCTGCTTGCAGCGGCGCTGCTACTGGCCGCTGATGAGCCACCGCTGCTACTGCTGCTTGAAGCGGCGCTGCTACTAGCCGCTGATGAGCCACCTCGCTTTTTCTTTCCTTTCTTGCTGTTGCTACTGCTGCTTGCAGCGGCGCTGCTACTGGCCGCTGATGAGCCACCTTGCTTTTTCTTTCCCTTTTTGCTGTTGCTACTGCTGCTGGCAGCGGCGCTGCTACTGGCCGCTGATGAGCCACCGCTGCTACTGCTGCTTGAAGCGGCGCTGCTACTGGCCGCTGATGAGCCACCTTGCTTTTTCTTTCCCTTTTTGCTGTTGCTACTGCTGCTGGCAGCGGCGCTGCTACTGGCCGCTGATGAGCCACCGCTGCTACTGCTGCTTGAAGCGGCGCTGCTACTGGCCGCTGATGAGCCACCTCGCTTTTTCTTTCCTTTCTTGCTATTGCTACTGCTGCTTGCAGCGGCGCTGCTACTGGCTGCTGATGAGCCACCGCTGCTACTGCTGCTTGAAGCGGCGCTGCTGCTGGTCGCTGATGAGCCACCTCGCTTCTTCTTTCCTTTCTTGCTACTGCTGCTTGCAGCGGCGCTGCTACTGGCCGCTGATGAGCCACCGCTGCTATTGCTGCTTGAAGCGGCACTGCTACTGGTTGCCGATGAGCCACCTTGCTTTTTCTTTCCTTTCTTGCTACTGCTGCTTGCAGCGGCGCTGCTACTGGCCGCTGATGAGCCACCGCTGCTATTGCTGCTTGCAGCGGCGCTGCTACTGGCTGCTGATGAGCCACCGCTGCTACTGCTGCTTGAAGCGGCGCTGCTGCTGGTCGCTGATGAGCCACCTCGCTTCTTCTTTCCTTTCTTGCTACTGCTGCTTGCAGCGGCGCTGCTACTGGCCGCTGATGAGCCACCGCTGCTATTGCTGCTTGCAGCGGCGCTGCTACTGGCTGCTGATGAGCCACCTTGCTTTTTCTTTCCTTTCTTGCTACTGCTGCTTGCAGCGGCGCTGCTACTGGCCGCTGATGAGCCACCGCTGCTATTGCTGCTTGCAGCGGCGCTGCTACTGGCCGCTGATGAGCCACCGCTGCTACTGCTGCTTGAAGCGGCGCTACTGCTGGTCGCTGATGAGCCACCTCGCTTCTTCTTTCCTTTCTTGCTACTGCTGCTTGCAGCGGCGCTGCTACTGGCCGCTGATGAGCCACCGCTGCTACTGCTGCTTGAAGCGGCGCTGCTGCTGGTAGCTGATGAGCCACCTCGCTTCTTCTTTCCTTTCTTGCTACTGCTGCTTGCAGCGGCGCTGCTACTGGCCGCTGATGAGCCACCGCTGCTACTGCTGCTTGAAGCGGCACTGCTACTGGTTGCCGATGAGCCACCTTGCTTTTTCTTTCCTTTCTTGCTACTGCTGCTTGCAGCGGCGCTGCTACTGGCCGCTGATGAGCCACCGCTGCTACTGCTGCTTGAAGCGGCGCTGCTACTGGTTGCCAATGAGCCACCTTGCTTTTTCTTTCCTTTCTTGCTACTGCTGCTTGCAGCGGCGCTGCTACTGGCCGCTGATGAGCCACCGCTGCTACTGCTGCTTGAAGCGGCGCTGCTGCTGGTCGCTGATGAGCCACCTCGCTTCTTCTTTCCTTTTTTGCTACTGCTGCTTGCAGCGGCGCTGCTACTGGCTGCTGATGAGCCACCACTGCTACTGCTGCCTGAAGCGGCGCTGCTGCTGGTCGCTGATGAGCCACCTCGCTTCTTCTTTCCTTTTTTGCTACTGCTGCTTGCAGCGGCGCTGCTACTGGCCGCTGATGAGCCACCGCTGCTATTGCTGCTTGCAGCGGCGCTGCTACTGGCCGCTGATGAGCCACCGCTGCTACTGCTGCTTGACGCGGCACTGCTACTGGTCGCTGATGAGCCACCTTGCTTCTTCTTTCCTTTCTTGCTACTGCTGCTTGCAGCGGCGCTGCTACTGGCCGCTGATGAGCCACCGCTGCTATTGCTGCTTGCAGCGGCGCTGCTACTGGCCGCTGATGATTCACCGTTGCTACTGCTGCTTGAAGCGGCGCTGCTACTGGTCGCTGATGAGCCACCTTGCTTTTTCTTTCCTTTTTTGCTACTGCTGCTTGCAGCGGCGCTGCTACTGGCCGCTGATGAGCCACCGCTGCTATTGCTGCTTGCAGCGGCGCTGCTACTGGCCGCTGATGAGCCACCGCTGCCACTGCTGCTTGCAGCAGCGCTGCTGCTGGCCGCTGATGAGCTACCGCTGCCGGTGCTAATGCTGCTTGAAGCGGCGCTGCTACTGGCCGCTGATGAGCCTCCACTGCCTGAACTGCTGCTACTCGACGTAGAACTGCTGCTTGATGATGATGAATCACCAGTTCTTGGTCCAGGACGCCTGCACCTCACTTTTTTCTCATTAGAAGAGCTGCTAGAAGCGGAGCTGGTGCTGGATGCTGATGATCCTGCCTGGCTTGCGCTGGAACTGCTGCTACTAGCAGCTGAACTGCTACTACTTGCAGCTGAGTTGCTGCTCGATGAAGATGATGACTCGCTTGCAGAACTGCTTTCACTTTCAGACCTGGTGTTACTTTCAGAGGTTGAGCTGCTTGAGCTAGAGCTACTTGAAGAGCTGGACTCGGTGTTGCTTGAACTCCAACTGTCTGATTCACTGTTACTCCAGCTGTCAGAACTGCTCCAGGATTTGGCCCCGGCTGAGCTGTCTTCATATGAGTATGAGTCTTTGTAAACCTCAGACTCTGTTGGCTCTGTAAGAGAAACGTAAAAATCGTTCGTGAATTTATTTGTTGATGTATTTTTACAATGACTGGGAGGTTAATATAATATATAGGGACATATCACACAAATTGAGCTAGCCCGACAGTAAGTTGTGAACTTGTGTAGCAGGATACTAACTCAACGATACTATATTTTATAATATATACTTATTTAAATAAACATCCAAGACCCAGGTCAATATGAAAAAGATCTTTTTCCATCTTGACCTGACCGGGGATCGAACCCGGGACCCCCGTGTCGCAGGCTAGCGTGTTGACCGCTGCGTCACGGAGCTGTTAGGTTTGGACTGGATTTGAGTTGGCTTCCCGACTTTTTTTGTAGGTCTTAAGAGACGCCTGGACGCGCATGTCTCTAAACAAACGGAAAAAAGGAATTGTGGTAATATTTGATAATTTTGGATTAAAATTAAGAATTTAATCAATTAATCTCATTATAATCTACATACGTTCCTATACAGCTTGGTTAAAATACCAATGGTTTGAGAATTACAAGCCTTTTCAAATTTGTACGGAAATCTTGAGAGGCGTATAATTCTCAAACTATTGATAATTTAACCAAACTGTATAGGAACGTACGTAGATTATAATAAGATTAATTGATTTGATGCTTAATTTTACTTCAAATATTGATATGATTTCTTAGATTTTGGCCCATTCCCTCGACCGGCTTTTACGGTCTGCGCGGGAAGACAAGCAGCTGGCACATCTTCTTTTTTTTCCCCAGTCCAGCATGGAAGAGTTAATAATCTACGAAAATAATAAAATACTTACCGGGTCTAGGAGCTGCGCTCACAGCTGCAATAGCCTGAAAAATTAATTAAAATTTATGTATTAAGTATATACTCCAATGGAGCTTATGCCATTGTCATTTTGTGATAAGTTATCCTCGTAGCGTTTGCTTATAGACACAAAAGTTTACTTATACTATTTCGGAATGAATATATAAGAGGAAGTTGGAAAGTCGCACCAATAGTTACAAAATAAAGAGCCATCAGAGCCGTGAGGTTCCCGGCAGAGTAGAATAGGACTACTCCAAGTATTCCCGTGGATGTCGTAGAAGGCGAACCTCAAACAGACCTCTCCAACCCGTCTGGCTAGCGTGGAGAGTGTAGGCCAATTCCTTTCATTGCTCTGGCTAATATATGGATCTGGTAATACAGAGAGGGTCGTGCTCCTGCAGTGGTGCAGCGGTCAACACGCCTGCCTGCGACACGGATGGTCCCGGGTTCGATCCCCGGTCAGGTCAAGATGGAAAATGTATGCAATGTTTCTTCTCACCGTGGTCATTACGAAACTCTAGTAGTTTTTCGACTTGGCGTAAATGAATGATGAATCATCAATCATCTTTTTCATGAATGTAGATGAAGCGAAAGAGTTTTGTGAGGTTTGGCATATTAAAAATTAAAATAATACGAAAGAAAAATATGACGTTCAAAAAGAGATAAAATTATCTGGACTGGATTTTCTGGACTACTAACCAGTAATATTTGCATGCTATTTACTGTTAGCAAAACATGTATGTTCCTTTTCCTATTTGTAACATCTTGTAAGACCATGTTTTTAAGCAAATAAAGATATGATTATGATTATGATTATTATGATTATCCAATTTTGAATAAAAATCTTTGACTTTTGACTTGACTTTTGAGATGATCTTTTTCACATTGGCCTGGATCTTGGATGTTTATCTATATCAGTATCTATTATAAAATATAGTATGTATCGTTGAGTTAGTATCCCATAACACAAGTCTCGCACTTACTTTGGGGCTAGCTCAATCTGTGTGATTTGTCTATATTTATTTACTAGCTGATGCCCGTGACTTCGTTCGCGTGGTATATTAATACGAACTAAACATACGTACATAAGAAAATACTTGTAGCAGTGTTATAAAATTGTATGGCATTGCATTGGCTGCTGCTAAATACTGGAGGGATAAAATATAGAATTCTTTTAGACTTTTTGAGCCACCGACACGATAAGAATAAGACTATATAGCTAGCTCCAAGTGAGCTTGCGCTACTTCACCAAACTTTGAGGTATGGGCAGAGTGTCCTCAACCTATCGCACATCTCCAAAGGGCCTTCGCGAGGAACAGACCTCGGCTTTAGGTGTTGCCTATGAGTTCAAGGCTTGGAGAGACAGCAAACTCTCATGTTTTGCCGTATGGGCTAAAAACTACGTTGCCAAAAAGGGGACCGCTAGGCGGTCACCAGTAATATGAGCTAATCGTACTCTACGCACTCTATCCTAGTGGAGAGTTTGAGTGAGAGAGAGAGACTCTGAAAATTTTTTGATATAAAATTGGCATGGTAATGTATCAGATGTTCTAAATCTTTGATTTTTTTTACCTCAATAAAAAATACTAATCAGGCTGAACAACTTTTGCTACAGCGTCATTTTTATATTTCCTAAAGTTTACCTGGACCATTATGGTTCTGCGTCAGGTGTTCCAAATCTTCAAATTAAATACTTCAACAAAAAATGCTCATCAGGTTGCAAAACTTTTGCTAAGGCGTCATTTATTTATTTCTTATAGTTTACCTAGACCATTTTGGTTCTGCATGAGGTGTTCCAAATCTCAGATATTTTATACTTCAACAATATTATAATGCTCATCAGGGTTAACAACTTTTGCTAAGGCTCCACTTTTATATTTCTTATAGTTCAGCTGGACCATAATGATGCTGCATCAGGTGTTCCATTTTCCAGAACTATTTCTACCTTATATGTTGCCCCGGTTTAATAGCTATATAGCAAAAAAAGTTTAAAATGCGCAGTTGTTAATTTTTTACAGAGATTGAGTGATTTTTTTTATGAACTATTACATTTTGGTTTCTTGCTTGTTAGTATGCTACGTATCACAGGCTGCCGTTTAACCACTACGCCATGGAAGCCATCAAATTAAACTTTTAGTTTATTAGTCATATGTTTGTGTTATTTTTTATAATATTTTTTCGTAAATTTGAAAGTTACTAAAATCACTGCTAAGTAAATTGAGCCTATCAGGTATGTAGAGACCAAAACTGAACTGAGTTTCTTTCGGCGTATTCTTCTCACCAGTGGTCGTTCCGAAACACTAGTAGTTATTTGATTTCGCATATAAAAAAATATTAAGAAAAAATATTACGTTCAAAAAGAGATACATGTGTCCAACTTTGAATAAAATCTTTGACTTTGACTTAAAATATTTTTTCGTTAAGTTGAAAGTTACTAAAATTACTGTTATGTAAATTGGGCTAATCAGGCACGTAGGGAACAATGCTGGACTGAGTTTCTTTCGGCGTATTCTTCTCAGCAATGGTCTTTACGACACGCTAATAGTTTGTCGATTTTGCAAATAAAAAAGAACAATAAGAAAAAGAAGATGACTTTCAAAAAGGGATACATGAGATCCAAAATTTGAATTTCAGAAATCATTTCAAACCAGTATAGTTATAATTTAAGACTGTAATCATGATAATACTTAAAGGAACATGCTATGACCGCTAAGACAATGACATGATGTATCAAAAGGGGAGGTGATAAAAAATCTGTGATTATCCGAACAGTTAATAAAGGTACATGGTATTAATTAATATTTTCAAATAAATTCTATTCTATTGTATACTAAAAATTAAGATAGTTGAAAAAAATATTTTTTTTTTTTTACTAGAAAAACTGATTGACTGAAAGAAAAAATTTAAAAAAAAATAATAGTTATCTTACCACAACAAGTAGTAGAAACTTCATGGTGATACTTTGCCAGCCGACGAAGATGTCTTTCCGTTAATTTCTTCCACATTTTATATGAAATTGAAACAATAAAATGTATTCAGTAAATACAATTTCTATAAAGCCATTGAAAAAAAAAGAATTTTATTCAATTAATTTATGTAAATAATATTGTTTTTCATAGTTAGCTAGGGCGTTAGTTATTTGCTCTTTAATGTACAGTTGCAACGAAACATATAATTTTATTTATTAATATATTAAACAATCTTATCCTTCAAACGATCAAACCAGCCCTTCAAAATGATATTTTTTTTATATCTTTTTGTTACATATATTAAACAATTTAAAAACCACTAACTGTAGCTCGCGGCTTCGCCCGTGTGATATAGCTTTTGTCCTTCTCAGTACCCTAACCTATGTTTACACAAAACTTAATGATGATTGATTCAATAGCGTGAAAGCGTAACAAACAAACAAACTCACTTTCGCATTTATAATATTAGGAAGGATACATTGTCAAAACAGTAGTTATTACACAGTTAGCTTATTCATATGAAGACGATTATAGAGTCTACTACTTTCCTATGAACCCCACCGTAGAAACTCGAAACAAAATCGTAATTTTCATACAATTTCAGTTTTTGACTGATCCAACAATAAGCTAATTTCCTGGGTCAAAATATTAATAATAACATAAGACCGTCAGTTAGACAATCAAAAAAATATTGGACACGTATTTTTGCGTTAATTAAACAATAAATGTCAAAGATAAAGCGTGTCATAGTTCAGGAGTGGGGGCTTGTGACATCACAGGCCACTAAAAAGTGTACTGGCTAGTGACGTCACACACAATTTTAACGGGCTATATCTTTGTCATTTTTTGTTTGATTGACAAAAGAAAAAACAAGTGTCAAATATTTTTTGATAATCTAACTAACTGACTAATTATATTTTTTTAGGAAAATAGCCCCCCGTGAACGTGTTTTATTTTGATCTTTATTGTTTAACTAGGTTTTGCCCTGCTTTGTGTTTAATATTTAAATTAAGTAGTATCTTTTTGTTCAGGTGTAATTATGAGCAAATTATTTGAATTAGTTTTCTTGTCTATTTTGTTTTATGTTTTTGTGCAATTTTTGTGACAAAGTTCAGTTAATTTTCAGGGTTTGTCACCCCTTTCCCTTTAAATTATTGAATTCTGAAAGAGCCTGAAAGTTCAAGTTCATTTATTCATTTAACAATATACATTGTATTTGAAAATAGTACATAATCTACTCAGTTTACTCAGTTTCTAGTTTGCACCTCGTAAAAAAATCTGACACCAGTGTTGGCCACTTACACATACGAAAAACAAAACAAACCTCGTGTGTAATTAATATTTTAACTGAAAGAGCACGTATTATATATATCAGACTGTACTTTTACGAGCACACTTGCATTAAACAAACAGATCAACGAGTGTTATAGTGCAATAACATATGTACAACTTATAATCTATTCGAATGCAAATAAGAATGTTTATTAGATTAGCTTGTGAAATCTGTGTTTAAATAATAAGAAAGGTATGCATTCCAATGTTGATGGCGCGTCGCAGAGCTTGCTAGGTAGGTACCTCTTAAGCGGAGGATTTACGTAGGTAGGTATACTATTTCGGTACAAATAAGCAGTATTAGTAGTGGCAGTAAGCCAATTTGGACTCCAATATGGCGGTAGTCGTAATCATCATCATCATCATCAGGTCTTTTTTAGTCTCCACTGAAAGAGCAAGGCCCTCTCTGTCTGTACTACCAGAGCCATATATTAGCTAAAGCAGTCAGAGGATTTGGCCTACACTCTCCGCGCTGGCCAGACGGGTTGAAATTGTAAGTATAGGAACATTGTCTCCCTCTTGAAAATGGGAAAGTTGAACGTTTGAACAGAACTATCCTTTAATGTTTGAGTTGTTTATAAGCTTTGTTTAGCTTGTTTCCTAAGTCGCATTTTACGACATCTACAGGAAGACATGGAGTGGATCGACCTATTCTACTCTGCCAGGAACTACACGGCTGGACAGTATCGACTATCTACAGATTAGTAGTCAAAATAAAGTCATCTTATACATACATATATAGTGCCACGTCTTGATCCCTTGCGGGGTAGACAGAGCCTAAGGTCATAAAACCGTGAGGGGGCGTTATTTTTCTTTAAAAAAAGGCTGACCGCTGGCATCTAGCAATGGGGCACCCAGAAGGTATAAAGAATCCTTAGATATGACAGATATGTCAGTCAATCACCATATATAATTCGCATCTTCTGTTTAAATTTTTGATTAATAATATTAAGGCTCGTACATACGCTAATGACCTTCAGGATATGGGCCGAGTTTTGAACCTTAGTTCCCCGTCAGAAAGTCAGCGGTCGACTGCCGCCCGTCGCCCATGCGCATTCAAAATATTAAATAACATAAATTTAATATTAAAAAGAAGAATAATCCATAAAACAAAAATTCCTCGGGAGAGTTTGTATTAATTGGTATTGTATTGAACATAAAAATTTAAAAATTGCGTGAATCTAAAGACAAAGAGTTACGTAATTAATGAATATTAGCAATCAATCAAAAATCGATGTACGCGGTACTCTTTTTTTTTCTAAAAAACTATGAACTTTAGAAAAAAGTCCTCCTCATTAAGTAAAGATTAAAAACCATTCTACAATATATGTTTTTTTTTTGGGTATTGCTTTATGTTTGACCATTTTTATAGAGGTTAAACATAGTCGAAATGGCCAAAGAGCACCCTTAACCCTTATTTTCCTTTTAATAGGGAGCATAATTCTGTGCAAAGATTTATGGTTAACAGTGACACGGCATTACTTAGATTGGTATCCCGCTCACAAATATGGTAGTGGGGACATCATCATCATCATTTCGTGTAGGTGACACGGTCAGTCGACCATGCACACCCTGGTGTCAGAGTTCTTCGGAACCGCCTCTCGGCCTCTGACGTGGTTCCTTTAACGACTACCAGATGGCAGCTGGGACCACCGGCTTAACGTTCCTTCCGAAGTACGGAATCATCTTTTTTATCAGACAATCAGGTGGAAACAACTTAACAAAGTATGCTTCCCGTGGGAATCGAACCCACGACCCCCGGGTCAACAAGGCAAACGCCTTAACCACTGGACCACGAAGGCAGTTTGGACTATTTAAACTATTTAGTGGGGACTACTGGGGACCATTTACATGCTTGGCACTTCATTAGTGAACATAAATATCTAATACTTACATTCTGATAGGAAGCGTATATAGAAGTTATGGCAGTTTGTCTATATATAGTTTTTGTGAAGCGGGACTACAACCGTAGTATTTCCGACTTTTTCTATGCCAAAAGTTACTATGGATACTCAGTCCTACCAATATATAAGGGGTAATCTTTGGCTAAAATCGTAGAAGCGACTAGTGAATTTATTATTTTTTTCATTACCTAAGTATTTTTAAACTTTTAAAGTTTTACTTTTTAGTTTACTGTCTGAAGTACCTAGGTTTTCTTATTGTTAAAAAATATTTTCTCTTGAAATTTAACATTGAGCGTGTCTGTAACTCCCGTTTTTTAAGCAAGAACCTAGCATATTGTGGCATCACTATCAGTAAGGAACTGATCCTTCGTTTTTTGGACAATCAACCGTTGCAAAACAGACCATATCTTTTTAGATATGCTCGTGCTGACGAATCCAGCAGGAATGGGCTATTTTCCTAAAAAAAATATAATTAGTCCGTTAGTTCGATTATCAAAAAACATTGGACACGAGTTTTTCCTTTTGTCAATCAAACAAAAAATGACAAAGATATAGCCCGTTAAAATTGTGTGTGACGTCACTAGCCAGTACACTTTTTAGTGGCCTGTGATGTCACAAGACCCCACTCCTGAACTTTGACACGCTTTATCTTTGACATTTATTGTTTAGTAACAAAAGAAAAAATACGTGTCCAATATTTTTTTATTGTCTAACTGACGGTCTAATTTTATTAATAATATTTTGAGCCAGGAAAATAACCTATTGCTGGATTTCCCTGGTGGTGTCATTTGTCGAAGCCCTTAGGCCGGAATTGTCACCACTTTGTCTTTGAAGGGATCCAAAAAAAATCGAAGTAGGTATTCTTATTTTAAACTGTAAGCAGGTAATTAAGTTTTATAGAGTACTAGTATGTATATCTAAATGAATAATAATAATTAAAACTTCTTAAAATTAATTAAAATATTTACAAATTATATAGTCCCTGCAAACCATCACCTCGCGGTAACGTGCCCAAAAGGCTGGCAGCATTGCCACGTTGGATGGCAATGCTTATCCTTTGTGCATTTTTCCTTTATACTTTATGTATCTTAGCAGGTAATATAATAATTTGTTACTGGATTTATCCATCTGTGGTACCGGACTGCGAAAATATTCTCCGTAATTTAAATTTTTAATTGTTTTCTTAAGGTTGTGTGGCTAGCTGGTATTAATAGGCGTGGTATATTTCTTTTCTGGATCAAGTAATATTCGCTTGATAAATTAAGAGAAAATCCGGTTTTTCTAATGAAAAGTATGACTGAAATTACAAGTAATTTACTAGTGCATTATACACTAGACTTTTTAAATGTGGATTGATTTAGGCGTCTGGATTTAGGATTAAAAGAATTCATTGCTGGGTGGCGCTAGTTTTGCTTACCATTAGTAGCGAAATAATTTTCTGCTTACTTCAGTTTGCCGGCATTTATTTTCCAGGAATCCTCCAGGAATATTTTTTCCTAACTGCCTAAAAGTAGTTGTAGTAGTCACTAGTTTGTTACCTAATATTTCCTTTACTGCCCCTCTTACATAATGTACTATATCAGCTCTTACAGTCAGGAAAAACATCTTTCGTTACATTTTGGAATCTTTTCTTATTTTTGAAAAAAGGATATTAAGAGTCAAGCATTCTTTGTAAACTTTGATTTTCTCCCATGGCTGGCTTTTATAGTTTGCGTGGAAAGAAACCAGCTGTTAATTCTCACGTTATTAAGTATAGCCTCGCGATTTCCACGTTTTTAACGTATCTTTTAAAAGGGGACTACGCCAAATCGACCTAAAAATCGATGAGGAAATATCGACAACCCAATATCGATTCTTTAAATTATTGGACGTGACGTTAACACAGAACTAACTCATTTAAAAATCCATACGTCGTGTTTTGAAAAAATAAAAAAGAATATTAAAATGCATAAAATCTTTATTTCAGTGCTCAAAGGCAGTATTTTTTTTGTATTTTTACAATGACCATTGAAAAGTAAATTTAAGATTTACTCGTCGACTTACAACGCTTACAATCTAGACAAATCCATTGTGCAATGCCAGGAGCCAATCGACTTGGTGGCTTCGTCGTGGTGTCCCAACGAGAATAGGACTAGACATCTTGCAAGATGTCAGTGATACGACCTTCATTCCGGATGTCAACATGTTAAGTCGATCGGCTGAGTTAGTGGTCTAGTAGGTGGTGCTAGAACTGCTTTCGGAATATTCGCTTTCGCTTTCGCTTGAGCTTGAGCTCTCGTAGCTTGATGATGAGCCATCTGCGGATGTTGAGCTGCTGCTCTGCGAGCTAGCGTTAGAACTGGCCTGCTCGGATTCGCTGGATTGGCTGCTGCCGTTAGGACCAGAGTAAGAGGAGCTGCTGCTGCTGGATGAGGCAGCCTTCTGTGCAGAGCTAGCGGATCTGGTCTCGCTGCCGTCAGCGTTTGTGGTGTCGCTGCTCTCCGCTTGTTTCGCGTAAGCGCTGCTTTGTGCGGATTGAGTGCTGGAGGTGCTACCGTCAGCTGACTTCTTGCTGCTGCTTGACTTCTTGGAGGAGCCACCGCCGCTGCCAGATCGGGATTTCACGGTTTTGCTGTGTAAGAAAACGTATTGATAAGTTATGCGGACAATGCATTGTAACTATAATACAAACATACATATCGTAATGGATAAAGACGGTCCATACGACGTATCCATTACGGTCTAACGGAGCCTAATCCAATTAGTCCTCAAGACTTATATCTAACTTTCACGACAATTTATATAAAAGTGTTTGTTAAAATTTTGCATACATGTTAGTAAATGGGACGTCAATGCAATCTGAATCAAAGATAATTTCATTTACTAAGTAACTGCCTCCGTGATCCAGTGGTTTTGGCGTTTCCTTGTTGACCCGGGGGTCGTGGGTTCGATTCCCACGGGAAACATACTTTGTTAAGTTGTTTCCAGTTTGGTTAGGACATTGCAGGCATGAATCACCTGATTGTCTGATAAGAAAGATGATTCCGTGCTTCGGAAGGCACGTTAAGCCGGTGGTCCCGGCTGCCATCTGGTTAGTCGTTAAAGGAACCACGTCAGAGGCCGAGAGGCGGTTCCGCAGAACTCTGACACCAGGGTGTGCATGGTCGACTGACCGTGTCACCTACACGAAATGATGATGATGACTAAGTAAATCTGAAGCTTTCACACTACGGGGTGTCAGTCTGTGAATATGGCTGGTGCAATTTAGCCAAAATGTTTGACGAAACTCAAAAGCAATTCGGTATTTGCCTAATGTTAAGATTATATAAGTAAAATTTGTTTCCAATGATACTCATTTACTACCTACTACCTAAAAACACTATAAAAAACACTTTAAATTTGATATCGATTCGTTAAGTGATCTTAAAGCTTCTTTAAAGTTGGGTGAATAGGACCATTTTTAAAAGTATAAAAATCTTAAATTGCACTTATACTGTATTGTAGTCCGCAAAATTTGTAGCAACTTTTGTTATGAAACCATTACCACAAACGTAATATTTCGTATAGCTACCAAACAAAGTTCTCACGCCGCCCATACAAAATACAAAGTTGTGACGTCACAAATATGTAGGCATTTCAGCAGCGCGTTTTCACGTCTAAAAATTAACGTCTAAAAATATGTGTCTTTAAAACTTCTATATCTGAAAGAGTTTTTTGTTTAGAAATGTATTTCGGTCACTATTGTGTTTATTTTTGGGAGGTCTTTACATAACGACATGAAATTTTTTTTAGTCAAGTAGCCAATTGTGGTAAGTCCCGTAGCAAGAGATTGTGGTGGCACGTCAAGAGATACAGTACAGTTGGGGTTTGCCTTAGACGATTTTGCAAATTGATTTTAGTGGACTTTATAATTAGAAATTGGTTAATTATTATTTATTGCTATTCAGCGTGGCAATGCTTACAGTCTTCTGGGCACATTACCGCAGGGCAATGACCTGCGGGACATTTTTTATTTATAAGTAGGTTTTTGTTTTTATAGGTAAGTTTTGTTTTAGATAGGATTTTTTTTTTAGGTTAATTTAGTTTTAATCAATTATGTTTAATTTTAATTTAGTTGTTAATATTTTAGTCTCAATGAAATTGGTTTAGTTTGGTGTTACATTTGTAACAGCAAACTTTTTTTTTTTTTTTTTAACAACAATACAGCGATTTATTACAGGCTTAACCTAATGCAACTACGCTATAACATAATTCAATTTAGGTACATACAATAATGTCATACTTGTGAATTTCTCCAAGGAACAATTTAACATGTCAATGCTTTCAGTTAGTGAATTTAACATGTTTAAAGCTCTCGGTATCGGAGCAAACTTTTTCAGGTTAGTGCGCGAAGGAGGCACGTCAAAGAAAGGCGGTTTACGTCTCCTGTTAATGAATTCATCCGGCACTGACAGCGATAATTTCGCGAGTATTTGACTGTTGCTGTTTATACCTGATAACTATACCATACATAGGGCCCGAACCTTTCTTAGGCCTTTCATACAGCACAGTAACAACAATATATATAGTGCAATAAATGCACATGTCGAGAGCAGACATCAACGTGAATGGACTAACCTGAGTGGACACACACACTCGAAGGAGACACTTGGTATGGACAACGCTAGGTGGTATAAAAGGATCTGCAAATATAGCAGAAAACAGTCAAGGATTCTTATGGGAGCCCTGACCGGTCATTTTGAGAACAACAGTCATCTATTCAAAATGAAAATCGTCGAAAGCCCACTATGTAGGGTATGTGAGGAATCGGAGGAAACAATGAGACACATTTTGTGTCGCTGTGACTCGTTGGCTGGTAAGCGGTTGGACCTCTTTGGATCAGCTTATCCTGATCTGGAGGACTACAGGCACTACGCACCAGGTGAATTCTTAAGCTCATGCAGTCCTTCTTCAGGAATCACCGTGTGGGTGAGTAAGGTATGGGGTAAGTACAAAATAACCCAAAGGTTAGACGCGCTTCCGATTTATAATCGGCCCCAATTAAGATAAGATAAGATAAGATAAGATAACAGCAAACTAAACCAATTTCTAATTAAAAAGTCCACTAAACATTTGCTCGTGCTCATGAACAATTTGTGACATAGACTGTTAAATGTACTCGTATAGACTATCACCAGAAGATCCCACGAGGCATCAAAGAACATACGCCATCTTTGATGCTACTTGTTAGTACTGTACCGTACAACACCGATACTTAGTATCTGTAGTAGTACATTGGCAAAATCACTATAGCCATAAAATAAAAATAGAATAGAATTCCCGCAGTGAAAATGATAGGTTCTTCTTCTTCGGTTTTATAAAATGGCTTCCACCGAGATTTCAGTGATTATGCCAATGTCCAGTAAATTGAGATACTAAGTATCGGTGTTGTACGGTAATGTTGTAACAAGTAGCATCAAAGATGGCGTATGTTCTTTGATGCCTCGGGGTCGGGAGGTTATGGTGACAAGTCTATACGAGTCTATATAACAGTCCACTTTAACTATTTCACAAATTGTTCATGAGCACGAACGTTTATAACACCAAACTACACCAATTTTATATTATAAAGTCCACCAAAATCAATTTGCAAAATCGTCCAAGGTAGACCCCAACTGCACCCCTTGACTTCCCACCACAAACCAGCCAAATGATAGGTTAATCAGAATCTGAAAATCTGACAACATGCTGAAAATATAAATATATATCTTTTTCAAACCTGTTGAATGAAAAAGATCTTTTTAGCCGACTTGACGCATCCAGTAGGAGGGTAATTTTTTTCGCGTATATGTATCAGACCATTATGAAGAAATCTATGGGACCAATGATGGGAACTCGAAAAATGTTGACTTTCCCATACAAATTGCTTGGGCGCTGCTGAACACATTCGTATGAAAATGAAAATGTTGAAAAGTTTTTTGAGTTCCCAACGTTGATCCCACAGGAAAGTGGGTAATTTTGACGTGCTGAGTCGCCACTTACAGTATGCCGAGGGTAAATTTTGCTTGCAAATCTTCGTTTTTTAGGGTACCGTAGTAAACAAGGAACCCTTATAGTTTCGCCATGTCTCTCTGTCTGTCTGTCCGTCCGCGGTTTTACGCAGAGACTATAAGTAGTATAAAGCTGTAATTTGGTATGGGTATGTATATTAATCATGGCAAAAAAGTGGTAGAATAAAATCTTGAAAAAAATTTTTTTTAGGGTAGCTCCCATACAAGTAAAGTGGGGGAGTAATTTTTTTTCTCTATGTACCCATCGTGTGGGGTATCGTTAAATAGGTCTTTCAAAAATATTGTGAGGTTGAGAACACCACTTTTCGATTTAGGGATCCGTTTCCAAATATTTGGTTTTAAAGTGCGAATTTTTGTTAGAGGTAAGTGTCCCCCCCCCCCATCTATCTGCTAAACGGTTATATATAGATACGTGAAAAAAATTACAGGAGTAGTATATATACTGAAATTGAAACGAAAACTATCAAAGCTGAGTACTAAGTACAAATTAAAAAGTAATAGGCAACCAACTTATAAACTGTAAAATTTCATACTATTTTCATTGTTAGATGTTTTTAGTCGTTAAACTGCAAGGTGCGAGTGTGAATAGTGTGAACTCAAAGTTGTCATTTGCAACTACGGAACCCTACACTGCGCGTGGCCCAACACGCACTTGGCCGGTTTTTAATAAATTAAGATTTGCGTTGGTTGAGCCACAAGCATATAATTGAACTCGGTGCTATCATTAATTATATCAGCCATAAAAAGTCCACTGCTGGAGACAGGCCTCTCTCAAGAATTTTCATCGAGGGGGGTTTTGCCATAATTAGGACACAGCGAGGGGAGCCGTCTCTCTCCCGTCTGGCCAGCGTGGAGAGTGTAGGCCAAATCCTCTGACTACTCAGGCTAGTATGGCTCTGGTAGTACAGAGAGGGTCGTGCTCCTGCAGTGGAGGCTAGAAAGACCTGATGATGATGATGAGGGGGGTTTTGACACAGCTGCCCCTCAAGTTTTTTTAAGGGAGGGATGGGTAGGACTTTTTTGTACTTGGGAAACGGGATAAAGGTATTAGGGATGCACTTGCTCGGATGGATTGGGAAAGAGAAACATCAGCTCGGGAGGCCACGTGCGCGTACCCGTTGACCGGGCAGGTAGTTGAGGATGACACCCTAACGTTGGTGATTTTTTTAGGGTTCCGTACAAAAATTGAAAAACAGAACCCGAATAGGATCACTCGTGCGTCTGTCGGTCCGTCCGTCCGTCTGTCACAGCCGATTTTCTCCGAATCTACTGAACCAAATTAGGTGAAATTTGGTAAGATGGTGTAATCCTATGACCCAAACATGGATGTGCAAAGTAAATAAAGATTTTTTTTTAAATAAGAGTAATTTTCAGGGGCCCAATTACAAAATTTTAAAAGAAAGTTTTGCAAACCTTACTGTGTCATATATCAAATGAAAGGGCTAATTATGAGGATCTCAAAAATATTTTTTTTTGTTCGGGTAAAATCAATACTTTTGATTTTATTCACGAAAGAAGGCAAAAATCGACCATTCCCCCTCCCTGATCTCCGAAATTACTGGGCCGAAAAATTTGAAAATATTACAAAATATAGTTCATTCCTTGAAGATTACAGGAAAAATAATAAGAATTCTATCACTTGAAAATAAAGTGGTGAACTCACTATAATAAGTTCATCTAGGGAAATAGTTCACTAAAACACCACAAGATAGCGCTAGTAAAACATTTTTGCACATTGTGTGTGTGTTAACGAAGCATATTGTACGGAACCCTCATTGCGCGAGTTTGACTCACACTTGGCCGGTCTTTTTTTTTCTTTGCTTCCAATCCAGCGTGGATATAATGACGATAATATAAGAGGGAATAATAAAACGGAGGAATAAAATAGGCTTGCGACTAAGGTACTAAGGGAGTAAGTAGAATTGAAAAGCGATCTACTTTGAAAAGAAGCCCCATTTATGAAACATTTTGGCCACAGGGGGCGGATTGGGTTCGTTAGGTATCCTTGTGACCAAAATAGCGAGCGAGCGTCTCCAACTTAGGGCGAAATCCCCCAGATATAAAGAAAACAGAACGACTTGGCCTTAAAGAGTAGGTTTATAAAGATTTCTTGCTACTGCAGTTGGTCGCTCATTTTGTATTTTTGTTACCCAACTTGATTGTTATTAATTCTTAAAATTTGAATTTAAAGTAACTCGTTTAAATGCTGCCCTCATATTAATAAAGATATTACCTGCCGCTTGATTGCGAGTTGCCGCTTGATTGCGAGTTGCTGCTTGATTGCGAGTTGCTGTTGTCAGTGCTAGAGTTGCCGCTTGATTGCGAGTTGCTGCTTGATTGCGAGTTGCTGTTGTCAGTGCTAGAGTTCCCGCTTGATTGCGAGGTGCTGCTTGATTGCGAGTTGCTGTTGTCAGTGCTAGAGTTGCCGCTTGATTGCGAGTTGCTGCTTGATTGCGAGTTGCTGTTGTCAGTGCTAGAGTTGCCGCTTGATTGCGAGTTGCTGCTCGATTGGGTGTTGCTGTTGTCAGTGCTAGAGGTGCCGCTTGATTGCGAGGTGCTGCTTGATTGCGAGTTGCTGTTTTCAGTGCTAGAGGTGCCGCTTGATTGCGAGGTGCTGCTTGATTGCGAGTTGCTGTTGTCAGTGCTACAGTTGCTGTTGTCAGTGCTAGAGTTTCCGCTTGATTGCGAGTTGCTGCTTGATTGCGAGTTGCTGTTGTCAGTGCTAGAGTTGCCGCTTGATTGAGAGTTGCTGCTTGATTGGGAGTTGCTGTTGTCAGTGCTAGAGTTGCCGCTTGATTGCGAGTTGCTGCTCGCTTGCGAGTTGCTGCTGTCAGTGCTAGAGTTTCCGCTTGATTGCGAGTTGCTGCTTGATTGCGAGTTGCTGCTGTCAGTGCTAGAGTTGCCGCTTGATTGCGAGTTGCTGCTTGATTGCGAGTTGCTGCTGTCAGTGCTAGAGTTGCCGCTTGATTGCGAGTTGCTGCTGTCAGTGCTGCTGCTTGAGCTGCCGCTTGATTGGGATTGGCTGTTGGCACTTGATTGGGAGTTGTTGCTGTTAGCGCTAGCGTTTGAGCCGCTGCTTGATTGGGATTTGCTGCTGCCAGATTTGGTGGTCGAGCTGCCGCTTGATTGGGATTGGCTGCTGGCATTTGTTTGGGAGTTGTTGCTGTTAGCGCTAGCGTTTGAGGCGCTGTTTGATTGGGATTTGCTGCTGCCAGATTTGGTGGTCGAGCTGCCGCTTGATTGGGATTGGCTGTTGGCACTTGATTGGGAGTTGTTGCTGTTAGCGCTAGCGTTTGAGCCGCTGCTTGATTGGGATTTGCTGCTGCCAGATTTGGTGGTCGAGCTGCCGCTTGATTGGGATTGGCTGTTGGCATTTGTTTGGGAGTTGTTGCTGTTAGAGCTAGCTTTTGAGCCGCTGCTTGATTGGGATTTGCTGCTGCCAGATTTAGTGGTCGAGCTGCCGCTTGATTGGGATTGGCTGCTGGCATTTGTTTGGGAGTTGTTGCTGTTAGCGCTAGCGTTTGAGGCGCTGTTTGATTGGGATTTGCTGCTGCCAGATTTGGTGGTCGAGCTGCCGCTTGATTGGGATTGGCTGTTGGCACTTGATTGGGAGTTGTTGCTGTTAGCGCTAGCGTTTGAGCCGCTGCTTGATTGGGATTTGCTGCTGCCAGATTTGGTGGTCGAGCTGCCGCTTGATTGGGATTGGCTGTTGGCATTTGTTTGGGAGTTGTTGCTGTTAGAGCTAGCTTTTGAGCCGCTGCTTGATTGGGATTTGCTGCTGCCAGATTTGGTGGTCGAGCTGCCGCTTGATTGGGATTGGCTGTTGGCACTTGATTGGGAGTTGTTGCTGTTAGCGCTAGCGTTTGAGCCGCTGCTTGATTGGGATTTGCTGCTGCCGGATTTGGTGGTCGAGCTGCCGCTTGATTGGGATTGGCTGTTGGCACTTGATTGGGAGTTGTTGCTGTTAGCGCTAGCGTTTGAGCCGCTGCTTGATTGGGATTTGCTGCTGCCAGATTTGGTGGTCGAGCTGCCGCTTGATTGGGATTGGCTGTTGGCATTTGTTTGGGAGTTGTTGCTGTTAGCGCTAGCGTTTGAGCCGCTGCTTGATTGGGATTTGCTGCTGCCAGATTTGGTGGTCGAGCTGCCGCTTGATTGGGATTGGCTGTTGGCATTTGTTTGGGAGTTGTTGCTGTTAGAGCTAGCTTTTGAGCCGCTGCTTGATTGGGATTTGCTGCTGCCAGATTTGGTGGTCGAGCTGCCGCTTGATTGGGATTGGCTGTTGGCATTTGTTTGGGAGTTGTTGCTGTTAGAGCTAGCTTTTGAGCCGCTGCTTGATTGGGATTTGCTGCTGCCAGATTTGGTGGTCGAGCTGCCGCTTGATTGGGATTGGCTGCTGGCATTTGTTTGGGAGTTGTTGCTGTTAGCGCTAGCGTTTGAGCCGCTGCTTGATTGGGATTTGCTGTTGCCAGATTTGGTGGTCGAGCTGCCGCTTGATTGGGATTGGCTGCTGGCATTTGTTTGGGAGTTGTTGCTGTTAGCGCTAGCGTTTGAGCCGCTGCTTGATTGGGATTTGCTGCTGCCAGATTTGGTGGTCGAGCTGCCATTTGATTGGGATTGACTGCTGGCATTTGTTTGGGAGTTGTTGCTGTTAGAGCTAGCGCTTGAGCTGCCGCTTGATTGCGAGTTGCTGCTGTCAGTGCTGCTGCTTGAGCTGCCGCTTGATTGGGAGTTGCTACTGTCAGAGCTAGAGCTTGAGCTGCCGCTTGATTGGGAGTTGCTACTGTCAGAGCTGGAGCCTGAGCTGCCGCTTGATTGGGAGATGCTACTGTCAGAGCTGGAGCTTGAGCTGCCGCTTGATTGGGAGTTGCTACTTTCAGAGCTAGAGCTTGAGCTGCCGCTTGATTGGGAGTTGCTACTGTCAGAGCTGGAGCTTGAGCTGCCGCTTGATTGGGAGTTGCTACTGCCAGAACTGTTGTCCGAGCAGTCGCTGGATTGGGCATTGTTGCTGCCAGAGCTGTAGCTTGATTGTTGGGCGCTGCTGCTGCTATCAGAGCTGCCGGATGAGCTGGAGGATGATTCTTGGTAGATGCTTGAACCACTGCTTCCGCCGGAACTTTCTATAAAAGTGCTCGAACTCGCTTGCTGGCTGTTTTGACCAGCACTCTTTTGGGAACTACTTGAGCTTTCTTGTGTAAAGCTGCTTCCGTCGGATGAGCTTGATGATGATGATGATTCGAATGCGCTGCTACTACTGGATTCTTTACTGGATGCCGTCTTTCTTACGCTTATTTCTTTGACTGAAACAAGAAAAAAAAATATTACTTGACATTATAATTTTATACAAACTTCTGAGCAGAGTTTATTATCGATAAGTAAAAAAAGGCATTTATTGCCATGCTTTAAGTACATTTACATTACAAGGTAGGTAAATTACCATTAAGTAAGAATTAAGTAGGTAGGCAAAGGAATGCCTCAGCTTGTGCTGCTTCAGACAGGCATCTTAGGTAGCGCTGCTTTTCAGGCGACTCCAGGAATATCTCAGGAAGAAGACACCTTCTTCCAGAGATGTTCCTGGAGTTGCCTGGAAGCGCATGTCTCCATACAAACGGAAATAAGGAATTGTGGCAATATTTGATAATTTTATTGCAAAATTAAGCATCCAATCAATATCAATCTCATTATAATCTACGTACATTCCTATACATAAATTATATAAATATATAGGGACATATCACACAAATTGAGCTAGCCCCAAAGTAAGTTGTGAACTTGTGTCGCAGGATAATAACTCAACGATACTACATTATATAACATATCCTTATATAGATAAACATACAAGACCCAGGTCAATATATGAAAAAGATCTTTTTCCATCTTGACCTGACCGGGGATCGAACCCGGGACCCCCGTGTCGCAGGCTAGCGTGTTGACCGCTGCGCCACGGAGCTCGACAAGCTCGAGCCCTTTGGGTACGGAACCTTGGGAATGACGCAATTTTAAAAGAGGTCTGCTCCACTCGCCGAAGCGGAGGGCGACTGGGACTTTAAAATTACAAACCTACATACATACATACTATCTCGTCTTTATCCCTAATGGGGTAAACAGAACTCAGGTCTATAAAACCTTAAGGACACGTTAAGCATGTTGGTGGGCTTGAAGGTGAGAACGGTATCAAAATAGTGATGGGTTGCTAGCCACATCGCCTATTGACATGATTCCTGACGCCCGTTTTCTCGATCGGCTTTTACGATCTGTGCGGGAAGAGAAGCAGATGGTACATGCTACGTTTCTGCGTGGAAGCAATATAATCACATTCGTCAAGAGTGATGGCAAATGGAAATGACCTTAAAATCTGAGCCAAGTGATAAGTTAAGGGGGCACACTAGGCGCAGTAGCGACGCCAATCATTACAAATAGAAAGAAATTCAAGAATGTAAATCATATAAGCCTTAGTAAATAACCTGAAGTATTTTTGGAATCATGTTTAATATTATAAGAATCGGTGAAAATTATGAGAAAAACGTTTCTCTTAATGACTGATTCTCATAATATTAAAACATGATTCCAAAAATACTTCAGGTTATTACTAAGGCTTATATGATTTACATTCTTGAATTTCTTTCTATTTGTAAAGTATTAGGAATAAAATGATTGGCGTCGCTACTGTGCCTAGTGTGCCCCCTTAAGGGCTCAATTAACTAGGTATAAAAGCTAAGGTAACTAAATATCTATATTACGTCGGGAAAACAATTATTTCGCTTGAAGATTTTATTCGTTCATACAAAAGAGGTGTAACTTTGTAATCAAAATTCACAGACAGAAAATGCTTAAGGCGAAGTGAGTTCGCACACTAGCGCCACCCAGCAATTAATTCATTTACTCCCAAATCAAATCAAATTTAAAAAATGTAATAGCTGATTGCCCTAGTAAATTACTTGTAGTATTCTTTTTGTTACTTTTCATTGATATTACAATCTAAGTTTAAGAGAACGGGTTGCAGTATATCCATATCTATTTTGCATAATTTCCTTAAGAAAACTTAATTTTAAAATATATGAAAAAAATCGTTTGTCGGATATATTTTTAATAGACAATACGGTTGAAAATGGCGAAAAATTTTTTATATGCACCAGCTTCTTCAATTTCCGCGCAAACCGAAATAGAAGATTCAATGAAATCGCCAAAAATCTAAAGAATCCTATCATTAAGCGATGTGGCTAGCAACCCATCACTAATTGATTCCTTCTTCCACCAATATAAGTATCTACGTTACACGTGGCCTTGTGGTCTTAGACTCTGTCCCGTAAGGAATTAAAAGGTGATCTGTATAAAGATGTTTAAAATAAGGATCACTCACATCCTGGCCTTGGGGCAGCCTGGATGGCCACCAGCGCCTGAAATAAAGAAACAATATATTAGTAAGAAATAATTATTCAGAGAACAAACACATTAAGTAATTTATTGGGTAATTAATTACACAACTGATCAAAAAAGGTTAATGTCACTGCAACAAGTCTACTGGCTACAGGCCTCCCAAGGATTTCCATCTTTTTTTTTTTTATATATAGGGACATATCTCACAAATTGAGCTAGCCCCACAGTAAGTTGTGAACTTGTGTCGCAGGATACTAACTCAACGATACAGTATTTTATAATATAAACTTATATAGATAAAGTTTGCATACACATAGGTTATGGTACTGAGAATGACATATAGGGTTGCCAACTTTTATTTTTACAGAAAAAAGTATATTCAGGGGGAGAAACGAAATGAACAGTTTTTAAGAAAAGTAAACAGTATAATTTATTATCTTTTGTCATTTTACAAATCCTTGTATTTTTTTAAATGATCATAAGTTAAAAGCATACTAATTAAAGTTAATGGTAAAATAAACGAGGGGCTATTTTAATAATATAAATTAAAATTAGAAACATATATATACTACTTTTATTGAACAGTAAAAAAGTAGTATAATAAAATAATAAATAATAATAAATATACGAGTACATACGGACAAATCACACAGATAGAGCTAGCCCCAAAGTAAGTTCTTATGTAAGACGTGTGTTATGGGATACTCACTCAACGATAATATATTTTAGAACAAATACATATATAGATAAACATCCAAGGCCCAGGTCAATCTGAAAAAGATCATTTTTTATCTTGACCTGACCGGGAATCGAACCCGGGACCATCCGTGTCACAGACCGGCGTGTTGACCGCTGCGCCACGGAGCTAATTAAGGAGCGAAAAAAAAGTATAATACTATTTTTAACAGTATGGTTGGCAACTCTAAGGACATAGGCTATATGTGACGTGTGCAAAGCCGCGGGTAACAGCTAGTTAGTAAAAAAAAGTAAAAAATAAGTCTTACCGTTAGGATCAATGCGATAGTCAGCTTCATATCGTATGAATATCCAGAAGTAACATGCCCCACTAAACTTCCCACCTGCTTATATACCAAACTATACAATAGACTGTTCAATTTTGCACACTGAACAAACAGACAAACTAAATATGCAGGTAATTAAGTAAATATCCAAAAATTTATGTCCGTGAAATTGAATTTACATATTAAAATGTTTAATATTTACTTTGATATGATAAATGTGTTACATTTAATGATTTTAAGTGTTTTTTAGACTTACATTTTTCGTTATTATCAGGTCTTTTTATCCTCCACTGCAGGAGCACGACCCTCTCTGTACTACCAGAGCCATATATCAGCCAGAGCAGTCAGAGGATTTGGCCTATACTCTCCACGATGGCCAGACGGGTTGGAGAGATCTCTTTAATGTTTGTAAGCTTTGTTTAGCTTGTGTTCCCTAAGTTGCCTTCTACGACATCCACGGGAAGACTTGGAGTGGTCCTATTCTACTCTGCCGGGAACCACACGGCACCACATGAGAAATCTATCATCGTGATCATTAGGTCTTTTTAGTCTCCACTGCAGGAGCACGACCCTCTCTGTACTACCAGAGCCATATATTAGCCAGAGCAGTCAGAGGATTTGGTCTACTGTCTTTACGCTGGACAGGTCTCTTTGATGTTTATAAGTTTTGTTTCGCTCGTGTTTCTTCTACGACATCCACGGGGACGGAGTGGTCCTATTCTACCCTGCCGGGAGCCACACGGCGCTTAGTTTCCGAAGCACTTACGCCTATTATTTTATCTTTAATCCGCTATTTATATTAATGACGTGGATAACCCGGTCAGGTCAAGATGGAAAACGATCATTTTCAGATTGACCTGGGTCTTGGATGTTTATCTATATATATGTATTTGTTATAAAATATAGTATCGTTGAGTTAGTATCCCATACCACAAGTCTTTCATAAGAACTTACTTTGAGGCTAGCTCAATCTGTGTGATTTGTCCGTATATATTTATTTATTATTTATTTATTTATTATTTATAACACACTTATCTAGTAGTATACCTCATCATCATTATCTCAGCCTCAAGAAGTCCACTGCTGGACATTACCAAATGGTCCGTCCATGCTGGCCAGACGCGCAGACAATTATAAGCTTTGTTTACCATGTGAGTCCTAAGTCGCCGTCTACGACAGTAAATAATAAAATAAATATATACGGACAAATCACACAGATTGAGCTAACCCCAAAGTAAGTCCGAGACTTGTGTTATGGGATACTAACTCAACGATACTATTTCTATTACAAATTAATATAACAGATAAACATTCAAGACACAGGCCAATCTGAAAAAGATAATTTTCCATCATGACCTGGCCGGGTATCGAACCCGGGACCACTCGTGTCGCAGGCTGGCGTGTCGACCGCTGCGCCACGGAGGTCGTCTGCATTGGAGCCTGGGTCTGCTATAAGACTGCATTCATGTTGTTATATGATTTGGCAAAGTTCTTATGACCGGCCGCCTGCTTGACGGCCTCATTGGATTGCTCCAGAATCACAGATAATAAAGCAATCTTCTTCTTCTTCCTCGCCTTATCCCTATTACGGGTCAGCTCTGTATGTCGACTCTCTCCATAACTTTCTGTCGTTTACCATATTTATATTCACCCCACATTCCCTCATATCCGATCTGACACATTCATTCCACGTCTTTCTTGGCCTTCCGCGAACCCACGACCCCACGACCCCCGGGTCGACAAGGCAAACGCCTTAACCACTGGACCACGGAGGCTGTCTGTATCTGTATCTGTCTGCTATCTGTATACTAGGATAGATAAACATCCAAGACCCACGCTAATCTGTAAAAGATCATTTTCCATCATGACCTGGCCGGGGATCGAACCCGGGCCCCACGTATAGCAGGCTTGCGTGTTAAGCACTACGCCACTGAGACTATCGATATAAAGTTATGTGTAGTGTTTACCCGAGCTGGTAATCGAACCCAGAGCCATCGACGACAGTATTATGGACTGCTTTTTTACCTCCATGCTGGTCTGGGAAGGAAAAACGTAGAATTTAACAGCTGCTTCTCATCCCGCGTAGACCGTAGAAGCCAGTCAAGGGAATGGGCGAAACCTTAAGAACAATTTCTATAGGCGATGCGGCTAGCAACCAATCACTATTTAGATTCCGTTTTACACCTACTCGCCCATCAACACGCTAAATGTGGCCTAGGGTATGGCTCTGTCTACCCCGCAAGGGAAATAGACGTCAAAATATGTATATGTATGTATTGGACTGCGCCTTGGAGGTCTTCATTCCTTTGAACAACTTTTGTACCTTAGTGTTGACGCAAGAAATGTTTCAACTTGTATTTTTTGCCAATAGGTAAATTAAAAGATCATCCTATATTATCTTTCTCTCAGAAATGACATAAAAATGCACAAAACATGTCGTGTGGTTCCCGGCAGAGTAGAATAGGACCACTCCAAGCCATCCCGTGGATGTCGTAGAAGGCGACTTGGGATTGGGAAACACAAAGGGACCTCTCCAACCCGTCTGGCCAGCGTGGAGAGTGTAGGCCAAATCCTCCGATTGGATTGGCTAATATATGGCTCTGTCAGTACAGAGAGGATCATACTCCTGCAATAGAGACAAAGAAACCAGCAGGCCGATTTGCTAACTCGGTGTACAACGATTTGATAGTCACTTTAGCATCCATTATACGGTTTTCATATCTTCAATAAAAAAAAAAAACCAGCCAAGTGCGTTTCGGGCCACGCGCAGTGTAGGGTTCCGTAGTTGCGAATGACAACTTTGAGGTCACACTGTTTACACTCGCACCTCACAGTTTAACGACCAAAAACATCTAACAATGAAGATTGTATAAAATTTTTCATTTTCCAGTACATTTTATAAGTTGGTTGCCTATAACTTTTTAGTTTGCACTTAGTACCTAGCTCTGATAGTTTTCCTTTCAACTTCAGTATATATACTACTGCTGTAATTTTTTCACGTATTCATATATAACCGTTTAGCAGATAGAGGGGGAGGGACACGTACCTCTAACAAAAATTCGCACTTTAAAACCAAATATTTTGGAAACGGATCCCTAAATCGAAAAATGGTGTTCTCAACCTCACAATATTTTTCAAAGATCTTTTTAACGATATCCCACACGATGGGTAAATAGAGAAAAAAAAAATACTCCCCACTTTACTTGTATGGGAGCTACCCAAAAAAAAATATTTTTTCAAGCTTTTATTCTACGACTTTTTTTGCCATGATTAATATACACACTTATACCAAATTACAGATTTCTAGTACTTATAGTCTCTGAGTAAAACCGCGGACGGACAGACAGACAGACATGGCGAAACTATATGGGTTCCTAGTTTACTACGGAACCCTAATAAAAAAGTCATTCATACTGAATCCGTAATGAATATTGAAGTTACTATGAAAATGATGTACACCACAGTCAAAAGTTAGCAAATAGGCCTGCTGATGATGATGATGATGCTTTGACTATATAGGTACTCTCTAGACACGGTCATGTCTTTATTTCAATGATTTAATAACTGGCCACTTTTTCAATGCTTGTTTTTGTTTACGTAACAGCTTTGTGTTAGCACACGCGTCCTGTCAAGTAATGCCATTAAAATCCGTCAAATTCAAAGATTCAAAACGTTTATTCAGAAAATAGGCCCTTGCAGGCACTTTTTCACGTCAAATCACATTTCAAATTATCTTATTAAGTATTATGCATTTACTCATTATTGTTCAAAAGCTACAGACTACTAGCATTTCGGAACCGACCACTGCAGAGAAGAAATGCCGAAAGAAACTCTTTTCAACAGTATAGGTCGCCTACTCGCCTGAAGGGCTTTGTATGATTAATGATTATATTATACCTATTTCTTTCTTTTTTACTTTTCTTTTTTTTTCATCTGTTTTCATTTTACAATATCTTTATACATTCATTATTTTTGGAACATGTTTATGTTTACGATCGAGTGAGCAAATCACAAAAACAACAGAACATGAAGTAGTCTCTAAGACGCCGACCAGACCAGTCCCCACTGGCAGCACCCGTTCACGAATTGGTAGCTATGTGTTTGCATCATAGACTATGAGTTGGACATACCTAATTTATTCTACGCTTTTAGGCTAATAGAGTCTATATAGACTTTATATAATCTAAGTCATCATCATCATTTCGTGTAGTTGACACGGTTAGTCGACCATGCACACCCTGGTGTCAGAGTTCTGCGGAACCGCCTCTCGGCCTCTGACGTGGTTCCTTTAACAACTACCAGATGGCAGCCGGGACCACCAGCTTAACGTGCCTTCCGAAGCACGGAATCATCTTTCTTATCAGACAATCAGGTGATTCATACGGATGGAGGAATCGAACCCACGACCCCCGGGTCAACGAGGCGAACGCCTTACCCACTGGACCACGGAGGCAGTTAAGTAATTATCTAAGTGATAATGTTATATCAATTTCTATTAAATATAAAATTTAGCGCCATCTGTGTATAGTTGAAGCGCAAGTTAAGCTGTATGAAATTTCGTGGGACACATGATACCAAAATGGCCACGTGAAAATCTACTGCGCCTCAAACTGAGTACTACCTAATAGACATTAATAATAATTATTAAACATAATTCGTTCCAGATATTAATTAATTTTGTTTTCCACGTCTTCATCGCTGGCCAGACGGCAAATATTGAAACACTATTATTTATTACAAGCCAATGTTTCAAATTGGTTTACGTCACGCAGCTGTTTTCTGTCATTGAGCGTAATTTAATACGCATACGTAGGTACAACGTGTCTTTTTAGCCGACTTCGCCGAAATGTATACTTTTTAGACATAGGATGGCAAACGAGCAAGCTCTTCACCTGATAGCTACTGCCTCCGTGGTCCAGTGGTTAAGACGGTCTTGCCACGGTGCACGGTTGCTTGCGCGGTGAAGAGGACCCAGGTGGAAGGCGCTTGAAAAAGATCTGGGCCACCTATCTCGCGTCTAACGTAGAGAAAAACAATCTCCACAGATCGTGTCTAAAATCTGTAACAACCCCTTTAAAAAAGTACTTGCCGCTTGCTTCGGGTGGTCTATCTTTGGGTTTGTTTGTTTTTCGTGTGTGTAAGTGACATCTGACATAGCTTCACGGTTGCTATCAATAATAGCAGCCGGGACCAACAGCTTAACGTGCCTTCCGAAGCACGGAAGAGCTCGAGATAATTTTTTATACACTTGCGATCAAGCAGTGCCATCTAAGTGAGGACTGTGCCCAGTATTGCTTAACATGCGGACGCACTTATAATGCTCACGCCCACTAGGCCATCGGGAGGTTGAAGCACCTCAAAAGTCCGGTGAAGTAGCGAAACTCATTTGGAGCTAACTACTTAGTAAGTACTTTAAAAAAGAAAAGGCCATCGGGTTCCTTTATCTGTGGGTGGACTCTCCCTACAATTACAGCTGTTGTAGGATCACGGGGGAGAGTGCCGGTGATAAGGTGCGCCGCACCGCTCTCCCTGTCCTCTGCGGCCTATAACTCGTGGGTCTCTGTTACATTTCGGTTGCAAAGTGGCCAAACTGAGGGCCTATTGGGTGAGGGAATATGGTGAAAGGCGTGTCTTTGTCAGGATGCGCCCACCCTAGGGGGTATAATTGAAAACCGATACGATTATTTAAATTGCTAAACATTTAGTTTAAGATGAAATTGATAATAAAAAAATATAGTTATTTAATATGTTTGTATTACTCTGCCCAAAAGGTGATTGACAATATGTATAATGCCCGGTCAATTTGATTATTTGAATCTTTATTATCAAATTGCACACTGATATTAGTCATTTTTTATAATGACCGGGCATTATGAATAATGCCCAATTTATCACTTGGTCCATAACATGTATACTAAGATTTAGTTTAGATTTTCTTGATTATCACAAATAAGTGTGCCATACAATCTTATTTAATTGGAAAAATAAAAAATTCAGGATGTTAAAAGTGTGTTTTATTATTTAGCTCGAAGCGTCTATTTGAAGCAGGTTGTGTACAAAACGTATTTTAGTACCTGCTGCTTCCGAGGGCCATGTGGCCAAACTCGAGCCTGTGCGGCGTCCATGCTCTATGAGTATTCTGGGACACAGAACAAACTTGAACAGGCGTGTTGCCTAAAAGAAATTTGTATAAAATAATTATTCCCTTATTCAATTTATTATTCACACATAAAATGTAGTTAATGTATGTAAATAAGTGAATATATACGCTAGGTACATGTTAAGTAAATATTTTAATTTAATCAAAATTAAAATATCTACTTTACATGTAGCTAAAAATAAAACTACCTACTTATCAATAAAACTAACTAAAAATAAAATTAAATACCTAAAAATATATTTATAAATAAAGCTCACCACCTGGGCATCATGCCCAAAAGGCTGGCAGCATTAGTCATTAGTCCCTCTTATTCATTATCGAAAAGATACGTAACTACTTTTTAGTTTTTTCAATCAAACAAAAATTAATAAAGGTGCATGACGTCACCGACCGATACACTTTTAACCGGCCTGTTGAGTCATGTCATGAGCCCTACTCCTGCACTTTGATGCGCTTTATCTTTATAATCCTGTTTTTTTTAAAGAAAAAATATGTATCTAATATTTTTTGATAAAGTAAGACGGACTATTTACGCTAAAATTTTTTTTTAATAAAACAAAGTCCCCCACCACGTCTGTCTGTCTGTCTGTTCGCGATAAACTCCAAAACTACCGAACCGATTTTCATGCGGTTTTCTCCAATGGATAGCGTGGTTCTCGAGAAAGGTTTTAGTATATAGTTTGTTAAGTTTTTGTATACATTTATGTATATACCAACGATATTTGTAGGAGGTGTCGTTAAAAAATGAGCCGTTTGGGAGCTTTCAATGAAAACGCTGTCTAAACCCTTTGAGATATAACAAAACAATGTATGGTGGAATTGTGTATCTTATTTAGGTCTACAGAAAAGTCCCGCGATGGCATATGTCTATATGTTAAGGATAACATACTATATTCATTTAAATACTTTAAAAAATGGGCAATTATCAAATATCACGCGCAGGCCAAACTCTTTAGAGCTAGAAATTTGACATTTTGCTCACGTATTCCTCTTATAACGTAAGCATCCACTAAGGAAGGATTTTTCAAAAGTCATCCCCTAAGGGGGTGAAATAGAGGGTTAAAGTTTATATGAAACTTTTTATTCCTTGGACATATTTGTATGAAATTTCGTGTGGATTGAGAACGGCAAAAATAATGAGTAACATTTTTAATAGTTTCCTGAAATTAAACCTCTAAGGGGGTAAATCGGGATATATGTTTAGTTTACCGCTTTGTAGCGTCATATTCCCCGCATTCCAAACCTGAAGTCACCGCGGACGAAGTCGCGGGTAACTGCTAGTATACAATAAGTATGACCTTAAAGGGGTGACTCAGCCCGTCAGTATAGACAACTTTTCCTACGGGACTAATGCTCGAAATTCGAAAGAAAAAGGCTACCATGAAAATCAAACTAGTTTCAAGAGTTTGAAATACTTTTTCCGACCTGTAATTTCTTAATTGAATCAGCTCAAAAATATCAAAGAAAAAAACTGTAACTAACTGTAACTAACTAAAAAAAAAAACTAACTGTAAAAATGTTAATGTTTTGCATGGTCACCCTACACTACGAAAATAGAGTCCAGATACCTAATTTGTTTTATAGCACATTTCAAGAAGCTTACCTTTGATGTGGAGATCATTGATTGAAGGTTATGGCCTCTATGGCGCAGTAGTTAACACGCCAGTCTGTTACACGAGGGCCCTCGGTTTGAATCCTGGTGCGAAAAAATTCTCTCCCCTCACATCCCTCGCAACGGGCATTTTTAATTTTAAAAAAATAGGTTTTTATTAGTACTTAAAAAGGCGCCTAAGCTCGTTCAAAATCACTTCCTTTTTCTATGAGGCATTCCTTTGCCATAATATATATGTCGCCATTTCTTTTTTAATTAAGAGTCGCCTGGAAGTGCATGTCTCCAATCTCCATACAAACGGAAAAAGGGAATTGTGGCAATATTTGATAATTTTAGGGCAAAATTAAGCATCCAATCAATTAATCTCATTATAATCTACGTATGTTCCTATACAGTTTGGTATCAAATGTTTGAGAATTATACGCCTCTCAAGATTTCCATACAAATTTGAAAAGGCTTGTAATTCTCAAACCATTGGTATTTTAACCAAGCTGTATAGGAACGTACGTAGATTATAATGAGATTAATTGATTAAATGATAAATTTTACTCCAAAATTATCAAATATTGCCACAATTCCCTTTTTCCGCTTGTATGGAGCCATGGGCTTCCAGGCGACAAAGGTTTAATTTTGGCAATAAATGATTATTTCTTTATTTATTCGTACTCGTTTTTAATTTTCGAGTTAAGATAAGTTGTTCATTTTAACGGGTTGAGTAGCCCGTTAGTTTGTGCACTAAATAAAAATTAGGGGTAATATAAATTAGGGAAATGAGATATGGGAATTATTATTATTATACAATTAAGGCATTGGTCGTACAAAGGCTGCTGCTCGCTTGATTTTGTAACACGCTTTTATAAGCTTCACTTATATGTATGTAAGAAAATCTTGGAATCTTAATTTGCCCCACTTCCCGGTCTTCGATTAGGATGAAATTTTGCACACGCTCTGAGTTCTGATGACAATACAAGACTAGCGTACAAAAAGCGAGTTTTTTAGTTTTTTAAACTTATTATTTATTATTCCCATATATCTTATTTTTTAATTCAATATGAGCAATTCATCTGAGCTTCTTTAACACTTCCGTGACTTTTATTTTTTAAACTTTCGCTCTTCAACATAATCTATATTTACGTATACTAATCTTATAAATGCGAAAGTAACTCTGTCTGTCTGTGTCTCGCTTTCACGACAATACTACTGGACCGTTTTAAATGAAATTTGGTACTCAGATAGTCTAGAGCTTGAAAAAGGACATATGCTTTTTCCACGCGGATGAAGTCGCGGGCGTATCTAGTTATTGATATAAACAGGACTTAGCACCAAAGTTTTATTTGTTTCTGCTGACCCATCGCCTTTTGGTGTAATTCCTTACTTTTCATTCGTAGTTATGGTTGTTTGTTTTTCGTATGTGTAAGTGGCCAACACTGGTGTCAGATTATTCAAGCTGCCTTAAGGCATCTGACATAGCATAACGACTGCCATTAACGATGACAGCCGGGACCAACGGCTTAACGTGCCTTCCGAAGCACGGAGGAGCTCGAGATATTTTTATGCCACTTGCGGTCACCCATCCAAGTAGGGACTGCACCAGGGGTTGCTTAACATATGTAAGCGCTCTTAGAGCTCACACCCACTGGACCATCGGGCTCCTCAAAATAGTAGTAGTTATGGTAGAGCCACGCTACCGCGGTGTCACTTTTGCTAGTAGCATGAATGGACCGGCTCGTCCGGGGAAGTACCACACTCTCACAGAAAATCGACTTTTGAGTTGTAGCTTTACCGCTTCTATGCTTCGATTGGTGAGTGAGAGAGCCGAAGGTCTATCCCCACTCCTCTTGGAAAGAAATAATAAAAGACCGGCAACTCTCTTGTGACACCCCTTAGCTCGGATTACTTATGACCGCGTGATAGGTCCTGGTATCGTAGCTTTCGGCCAATACGGCAAAACATGAGAGTTGCTGCTCTCCAAAGGCTTTGCCATTGTTTCTCAGTTCGCCCCTTCAGGCCATGCATGCAAATCGCGGCCCATCAGGCATTTGAGAGTTTGCTGTCTCTCCAAGCCTTGCGCACACGGGCAACGCCCTAAGCCGAGGTCCGTCCCTCTTGGCCCTTTGGTGATGTCCGCCTTACAGGTTGAGGGCACTCTGTCCCCACCTCAAAAAGTCCGGTGAAGTAGCAAAAGCTCACTCGGAGCAAGCTACGAAGTCCATTAAAAAAAAATTGTGACACCCCCTTGGGAAACCCACTAAGGAAACACAAGCTAAATAAAGCTTATTAACATCAAAGAGACCTGTCCAACCCGTCTGGCCAGCGTGGAGAGTGAAGGCCAAATCCTCTGACTACCCAGGCTAGTATATGGCTTTGGTAGTACAGAGAGGGTCGTGCTCCTGCAGTGGAGACTGTAAAAGGACCTGCCCCCCTATTTACTAACTCGGATGACAGGTGTCGATGCCTATCAATCTAGGATTTGCTGTCACAATGCGGTTTTTGTATTCCAAATAAAAAGTTCGAGCAAACAAAACCCGCATTGTAACAGTACATTTTAGATTGATAGGCATCGACACCTGTGATCCGAGTTAGTAAATAGAGGGGCTGGTGATATGACTTATTGGTATTATGATATGACGAGCTCCGTGGCGCAGCGGTCATCACGCCTGCCTGCGACACGGATGGTCCCGGGTTCGATCCCCGGTCAGGTCAAAATGGAAAACGATCTTTTTCAGATTGCCCTGGGTCTTGGATGTTTATCTATATATGTATTTGTTATAAAATATAGTATCGTTGAGTTAGTATCCCATAACACAAGTCTTTCTTAAGAACTTACTTGGGGCTAGCTCAATCTGTGTGATTTGTCCGTATATATTTATTTACCTATTTATTTATTTATTTTATTTATTCTATAGGAAGATTTCTTACTATCGTGGTATATATAAATAAAAGACAACACTATGTTACAGTCTATTTATTGTAGTCTTTGGTTTAATCTATGAATATTATTTATTAATTACATTAAATAATAAGTTCTTACAAAATACAATCAACAATACTCAATTTACTAATTTAGCTAGGTTCTCGTGCTTAATTCTACAATTCAAATAAATATTTACATACTTGTATGGATATAGATTTTATTACAAGCTTCTAACAAGCTTTTAACACGTCCTGTGAGTTCGTCTGTGATGGTCAAATCTTGCAAACTCAAACCATCTACAAGTACTACCACTTTATAAGTTACATCGGCATTGTTCGATCGAATGCCGACTCAAGCCGAATGAAAACATCAATCAAATAACGAACTTATTGCTACACAATAAGATTTGAAATCAAAAATAACTTGGAAAAAATAAAGAGCCATCGTTTAACCTGGTATGGCCATATCGAGAGAAGGGATGCCGATCACCTGGCTAAAAGGATGCTGCACTTAAATGTGTCAGGACAAAAAGGAAAGGGAAGGCCGAGAAAGTCGTGGAGGGAATGTGTGAGGAATGATATGAAGGAACGGGGAGCAAGTGCCGATGTGGTTGGTAACAGGAAACTTTGGAGAGAGTTGACATACAGAGCCGACCCCAAATAGGGAAAAAGGCAAGGAAGAAGAAGAATAAGATTTGAAATCAAAAACAACAGTACTCGTGCTATCTCGCTCGCAATACTCGTACAACTGCCGTGAGTGGTCGAGACGCCGCATGGCGCGTACACATCAGCCAATAGTGGACGGGTATTTTCGCGCCATACAAAAATTTGACTTCTGCGCAGGAGTACATCAGTGTAACTTATAAAAGTGGTAGTACTGTACCTATCCGTTTTGAACTGAGATTTTTGTACCCATAAAGAAGGATACCAAGGATTTTACATTTTGGACGTTTTACTAGCTAGTCGTTTTAGCACTCAAGACATTGTTACCAAATAGACGTTTTGACATGTGGACGATGTACAAAATATGTCATTTTCCCATATAGACCTTCTGATTTAGAGCCGTTTATGGTACCATACACATACTTAGGCACTTCTTAACTAAAAAAGATTTATCCATCATCATGAATCATCTATTACGCTATTACTGAAAACGGCATTAAGGGAGCACCCTAGGCACAGTAGCGACGCCAATCATTTTATTCCCAATACTTTACAAATAGAAAGAAATTCAAGAATGTCAATCATAATCATATATGTGTAATGAATACTTAATCATTGACTGGAGTTTTTGGTGGGAAGTCAAGGGGTTCAGTTGTCGTTTGCCTTATACAATTTTGCAAATTGATTTAAGTGGACTTTATAATATGAAATTGGTGTAGTTTGGTGTTATAAATGCTCGTGCTCGAGAACAATTTGTGAAATAGTTAAAGTAGACTGTTAAATGGACTCGTATAGATTTGTCGCCAAAATCTCCCACGAGGCTGCCAAAGAACATACGCCATCTTTGATGCCACATACCGTACAACACCGATACTTAGTATCTCATTATACTGGACATTGGCAGAATCACTGAAATCTCGGTGGAAGCCATAATTAAAAAGAAGAAAGAAAGAAAGAATCATTGACTGTTAGGCGGTACGAAGTTCGCCGGGTCAGCTAGTATAGGAATAAAAGAAAGTCGTGTTAGTTACACTATTTATAACTCAAGACCTGCCGAACAGATTTGGCTGAAAATTGGTGGGGAGGTTACTTAGAACCAGGAGACGGATATAAAAATCTTGGGCAAAGCCTGGGCGGATAGCTAGAATGTTAAATTATGTTAATTAATTATCTATTAATGTTAATTATCTAGCTGACCCGGCGAACTTCGTACCGCCTAACTGTCAATGATTAGTATTCATTACACATATCGAGTTTTCATTGTTTTTAAGATGTATTCTGCTATTCGGAGCGGAGACAAATCCAACGAATCAATAACCATGAAAATTGGTTCAGCAGATCTCGAGTTATAAGTGTTGGTTGTAACAAACCCGTCTTTGTTTTATATATAGCTCCGTGACGCAGCGGTCAACACGCCGGTCTGCGACACGGATGGTCCCGGGTTCGATCCCCGGTCAGGTCAAGATGGAAAATGATCTTTTTCAGATTGACCTGGGTCTTGGATGTTTATCTATATATGTATATGTAATAAAATATAGTATCGTTGAGTTAGTATCCCATAAAACAAGTCTCGAACTTACTTTGGGGCTAGCTCAATCGGTGTTATTTGTCCGTATATATTTATTTATTTACTTATTATTTATATAGAGATATATATATATATATATATATATATATATATAATGAACTTTTTGCGGTAAATGTTGATCCAGTGAGAAGTTAGAACAATTGTTGATCCACCTATTTTACGTGTTTACTCATATCCGCGTCGCGCAAACTGATATACTCTGATCCGTTCTAGATGCGCGTGTGACGTCGGTGGATCTGCACTTGCAGGTTTTCAACATACTCGTCGGTGATTTCACCAGTATATGTTGATCCATCAACGGTTTAAAAAATCATACTGGATATGACTTTTTAGATCCAGAGTATATTCAAATTATATGCGACATTTACTTAGACAATGTGGATCCGGAGCCAAAATTGACCAATACGTACTCGAGCACAAAACGGCAACGTCGCGTTCTGCGTGCGACAGTTCACTTGTTCACATTCGCATCGCATCTAAATATCTACTATACTTACATCGGAAATAAATAACTTTTAGTATTTTTGGAATTACTTTTCATTATTTTGTATTTGATAATTTAAGAGAACTACACATTACCAGCAGGTCTCTTAATTTGAATTGATGAAAAGTTATATTAAAAATACTACAAGTAATGTACTACCGAAGTACTCTCGTAGACTTCTTTCAATTTGATCAAATGACGGAGATGAAGAATTTAAGAGTCTACCTAGTTTCGCTGATGTAAGCCTCATAACAGAGAAACAGTCTAAAAGTATGGTCAAAAGAAAATTGAAAGAAGTATTCTCAACATCAAACTGAGTAACTGAGTCAAGGTCATCTGATCTGATAGGAAAATAAAGAGAGGGGCACAGTAGAGTAGATGGGGATATGAGATAACGGAGGCGGTGTGTAAAGAAAGAGATAGGCAACTGTGAAGACATCATTAGAGCCTTTGCGCAAGAGGCAAGCTGACAAGTAAAACTGTCAGCAAGAGACGCTGCAGTAAGTAAGTAATGGAAATGAGTACTTATATTTATTACAAACTAGACGATGGGGAACACCGGACGTTCACCATACAAACAAAAAGCTTTGATGTCTAACAATCAAATAATTTAAGATATTTTTAACAAAAAAACAAAAACCGACTTCAACCCTATAAATTTTTTTAATAGGCATAAGAAAAAAATAGAAATAAATGTAATCCGAACGGCATACCTGTAAAATTTTTTTTGGTTTTTGTTTATTTTTCAAAAAGCGCTCGCCACTGTTCAATAAAAAAAATGGATAGTCTGAAATACTCGAGCGCGTCACATTAAGATATTGGGGGTTGATTTTAGTGTTTAAAGACTAAATTTAACTAATCTGACGATAAGTCCTTGACGCCGCCGAGTTATAGGGAGACGCGAACTTGTAAAAAAAAAACGTTAATCCGGCATTCTCGAGCGCGATTTTTTTATTTTTATTTTGAAGAATATAATCTAAAACTTACTAAAAATACAAAATCTGCCGGTTTCCGCATGACCGGAAGTGTGGAGGAGATATAAGTCGCGAACGATACATTTTCCAAAAAAAAGTTTAAATAAACAAAAAAGGTAATTTTATTTTACACAAAAAAGGTCTCTTTACATTTTTGTAAGAAAAAAGAAATGAAAGTTCCAGTGAAGAAGAAGAAGAAGATGAATTGTATTGAGCAAAAATGTAAAGATCATACATAACAATACAATTATCATCCAATTTTTATATCATTTCATTTTTTTATACAATAAATAATACACTTCGTACTACATTTCATCTACATTTACGTTGGTTGTATGTATCGCTTTATTGTCTTTCTTAAATTCCCCGTTTTATCAAGGAGAAAGATAGGAAAAAAAAAACCATAAAACCTTTTTCGGTCAGATTAAGAGAACCCACCAACATTTTTGTCAGATTAAAAAAATATGCTTTCAGGATACCGAGATAAACCTCCCCTATGAAAATCTGACGCGCTCGAGTATTTCAAAAAAACTTTTTTTTTTGCATTTTCAAAAATTCATCGTAACTTATCGTCACGCCGAAATCGTCAGTTTTTTAAAGGGAGCTTCCTTGGGGCCTACTTAACACCCCTTCCGAAAATCTGACGCGCTCGAGTAATTTTTTTTTTTGCATTTTTACTACTTTATATGCCTACCCCCACCACGCAAACCGGCAGATTAGTATACCGTTGTTATCAGAGGCACTTGGGGCATACGTAGTATGAATATCTGACGCGCTCGATAATGCCCAAGTAACTGTTTTTTTAACATTTTTGAAAAACCGTAACCGCCAAACCCACCCCTAAAATGGTTTTTGCCATACGAGCTTTTCTTTTCGAAATTATTTTATATTTCGATTTTGATAGGTCTCGACAGCGCCGTTGAATTACGCCATTTAGCTACCTCGCCTCCCTAACTATAATAAAAATTAATGCTCTTGTCAAGACAAATCCAACGAGCCCAAACTCGTCTAACGGGCCTAAAGACGATTAAATGTTGTGTAGTTTGGGATAGTTTAAGATACAAAACGGCAACGTCGCGGCTGCTTTCAACCAATCAGATCGCTTCCTGTGCTCTGATTGGTTCATTTAAATCGGATCAACATTATCCGTAACTATCGCAAGGTGGATTTGTATATCGGATCAACTTCAGCGAACGCTAGGTAAGAAGTCCGATGGTGCAGATGTTGATCCGGTCGGAGCCACATTTGTTACCAGAGATGCATATTGGATCAACAAAAGGCGCCGGATCAACATGCGTTTTCGGATCAACAAAGTGCTGGCGTGAAGTCGCATCTGATCAACATTTACCGTAAAGGGATATCTATATATATATATATATATATAAACGACGATAGCGTCTGTCTGTCTGTTCGCGATAAACTCAAAAACTACTGCAAGGATTTTTATGCGGATTTATGAAGAAGGTTTATAGGTGTAATACATGCCCGGGCGCAGCACGGGAGAGCTGATAGTATAAGAGAAATAAAGATCTATGACTGTAAATTCTGTTCCGTCTTGAGTTCGAGCGCCCAGACGTGCTGCGGCCAGCCCGTGCGCCCCTTGCCGCGTTTCTCCGCTGAATTGTTGTTCATCTGAAACAAAAAAGAAATACAAAAATAAAAATGCCATGCTGTTCTCTTCCTTGCTGGTTTTGTAGAAAAAAAAACATAACGGCTAAATACGTTTGTACTTCCACGATTCAATGTCAACAATTATATTTTGAATTTTGATACCAGCTGCTTTTCTTCCCGCGCAGACCGTAAAAGCCGGTCAAGGGATTGGGCGAAAATCTAAGGAATCACATTGATAGGCGATGCGGCTAGCAACCCATCACTATTTTGATTCCGATTTCCACCTTTACGCCCATAACGATGCTAAACGTGTCTTGAAGGTTTTAAGACCTTGGGCTCTGTCTACCCCGCAAGGGATAAAGACGTGATAGTATGTCATCATCATCATCATCAGGTCTTTCTAGTCTCCACTGCAGGAGCACGACCCTCTCTGTACTACCAGAGCCTTATATAAGCCTTAGATAGTATGTATGTATGTATGTATGTATGTATGTATGTATGTATGTATGTATGTATGTATGTATGTATGTATGTATACTTAAATAAAAAAATCCGCCCAAATGCGAGTCGGACTTGACTTGAGCACGAAGGGTTCCATACAATGGTACCGAACACTTCATGCGATAATCTGATCATCAACAGGCCGATTTGCTAACTCATCTAGCATCCATTACGATTTTCATATCTTCTATATATATAAAAGGATAAACTGAATGACTGACTGACTGATATATCAACGTACAACCTAAACCCCTTGGGCTAGCAACTTGAAATTTTGCACACAGGTTCTTTATACAACGTAGGCAAGCACTAAGAAAGGATTTTTGGAAATTCCACCCTTAAAAGGGTAAAAAGGGGGTAGAAAGTTTGTATGAAACTTCGCCATTTCTGAAGTGAGACTCATAATATTTTAGTTTTATTCTTTCGCGGACGAAGTCGCGGGCAAAAGCTAGTCTTAAATAAAAATATTCATACCGAAGCCGTAATGAATATTGAAGTTACCATGAGAGATGTACACCGTAGTTGTCAAAAGTTAGTAAATAGGCCAGCAAGTCTTTTGTAGTCTCCACTGCAGGAGCACGACCCTCTCTGTACTACCAGAGCCATAATTAGCTAGGACAGTCAGATAATTTGGCATACACCCTCCACGATGGCCAGTCGGTAATTATGCAATAATGATCTATAATACAACATTAGACTATCGAGCTGAAAACCACAAAAAAATATTTAAGCCACTTGCGGTCACCCATCCAATTGGTGACTGCGCCTAGGGTTGCTTAACATGCGGAAGCGCTTATTATGTTCGCGCCTTCGAGCAACACGCCTTCTTCTGGTACAGAAGCCGTACTACTCGAAGGTTCGCGCCCACTAGGCCATCGGGATTCTCAAAAGCAAGCAGACACAGGCAGATGATAAACAGACGGACAAACGAAGGACCACGAACCTTTACCTTTAAAGCACGCCATAAAAATCTTTATATACCTATCTTAGAAATCCCAAAAACTACTTAGCCAATGAAGATGAAATTAAGCAGGAAGGTAGATTGTGACTAGTGGGCGCCTGCTAAGGATTTTTGAAAATTCTATCTTTATGGGGGTGAAATAGGGGTAAATGTTTGTATGAAACTTCGTAATTTTCAAAATTAGTAGTTAGTAAAAGATAATAATCCATTTATTGGATTTTAATAAATTGCAAACCGCGTTTAAAAAAAATAAAATATAATTTCTACGCGGGCGAAGACGCGGGAAAAAGCTATAATTACTTCCTCAACTCCCAAGGCATCAATATCACGCACAGTTTAAGATATTTTGTTTCCAATTACACGCCTAATTCTGTTGCCACAAAAAACTTGTTGCCGCCAAATAAAAAAAAAATTAACGTTAGCAAACACATAATTGTGGCCACGTGTCGTCTCGGTTACAGGGGCGGGGTGAAAAAAGTTCCTAACGTGCGCTACTGATACTTTTTGCGGAACCTTTTCGGTGCCGAAAATAGTATTTTTTTTACTTGCCCTGATTGTTTGTCAGTGAGGGTCAAGTCTTGCAACTCAATTTCAAACTTATCCTTAAGAGTGTTCTGAACGCTCACGTCTCCATACAAACGGAAATAAGGAATTGTAACAATATTTGATAATTTTGGTATAAAATTAAGCATGAAATCAATCAATTTTATTATAATCTACGTACGGTCCTATACAGCTTGGTAAAATTATCACTTAATCGCTGCTGTAAAACTGCCTTCATGAATGTTAAGGCATAGAACACGCGTCAATTTGAATTTGTTACCCCGATAAAAAGACAAACTAAAAAAAAAAGACATTTACATACAACAATATTCAGCCACCCCACCAATTTGTATGGGAATATAACTATTCGTTTGAATTCAATTGTTGGTCTTATAGGAAAAGTTGTTCATATCGACGGGCTGAGTTACCCCTTTAAGGATTTGTTTACACCATTTTTTACACCTACTTATAAGGAATGTCCACGTATTATTTTCTCAGTCGCAATACAGACCTCGCAAGGGAACGCGTGTTTCATTTATTATATAAATAGAGAAAAAAAAATTACTCCCCCACTTTACTTGAATGGGAGCTAACCTAAAAAAAGATTTTTTTTCAAGATTTTGTTCTACCACTTTTTTGCCATGATTAACAAATGAAACATATACATACCCATACCAAATTACAGCTTTCTAGAACTTATAGTCTCTGCGTAAAACCGCGGACGGACAGACAGACAGACATGGCGAAACTATAAGGGTTCCTTGTTTACTACGGAACCCTAAAAACCACAAATGTTGACTAAATTTTTTTTCATGTCGCTATGTAAAGACCTGCCAAAAATAAACACAATAGTGACAGAAATACATTTCTAAACAAAAAACTCTTTCAGTTATAAAAGTTTTAAAGTCACATGTTTTTAGACGTAAATTTTTAGACGTGAAAACGCGCTGCTGAAATGCCTACATATTTGTGTCGTCACAAGCTTGTATTTTGTATGGGTGGCGTGAGAACTTTGTTTGGTAGCTATACGAAATATTTCGTTTATGGTAATGGTTTCGTAATAAAAGTTGCTATAAATTTTGCAGACTAAAATACAGTATAATTGTAATTAAAGATTTTCATACTTCAAAAAATGGTCCTATTCACCCGACTTTAAAGAAGCTTTAAAATCACTTAACGAATCGATATCAAATTAAAAGTGTTCTTTATAGTGTTTTTAGATAGAAATTTGTCTCATTAGAAACAAATTTTATATAATCTTAACATTAGGCAACTACCGTATTAGTGCAAAACGAACGAAATTTTGCCATTATGGTACGAGTATAAATACAAAAGTGACATCGTTTTGATTGAATCATCAACTCGGCCATGAGAGGACCACCGCTGGACATAGGCCTCATACATACATACATACTATCACGTCTTTATCCAAGGATTTTAATCATTTTTGCTATATTCACCACGAACGGCAAACGGGTTGGTGAGCATAGGGTGTAGATAGAAGCGAGGTGAGAGTGGATGATTATTGGACTGGGAAACGGGATAAGGGTATTTGGAAAAAATAAATTATTTAATTCATTTATTCGAAAATTATTATTTGATATCACTAACTGAATTTTAAATTATTACATGACAATGTTAGCTGAAGTCCACATATTAGTTCTAAGTAGGAATGTCGTAGATTGTGAGTTGACGTCGCTTGGAGAAAATTTTGCTGTGCAGTTTGTTGCCGCTTCTTCTGCACTCCGCTTTGGAAGCGGTTCTAAACTTAGCTTTAAGGGCGTATACTAGCAGCATTTTTTCAATATGGTTTCCATACAAATGTATTTCTCTATTTTCTCGCTGAAAACTGATTAGAGAGCCACAATACTTTTTTCTTAAAATCTAGTACTAAAATAGAAATGCCCCTATTTTTTATTTTTTCCAAAAATCCGGTTTTTGTATTTTTTTTCCTTTAAACAGGTTTTTAGAAAAAAAAAAAACATAGGGACATACCTATTTTAGTAATAGATTTTATGTAAAAAGAATTGTGCCTCTAGAAGCAGTTTTCAGCGAGAAAATAGAGAAATACATTTGTATGGAAAACGAACTGCTAGTATATCTACCCTCTTAAGGGGGAACAATAGGCACAGTAGCGACGCCAATCATTTTATTCCTAATACTTTACAAATAGAAAGGAATTCAAGAATATAAACAATACAAGCCTTAGTAAATAACCTGAAGTATTTTTTGAATCATGTTTATTACTATCGGAATCAGTGAGAATTATAAGAATCTGATTACCGCCAAAAACGGCCGTTTTTGGCGGTTATCACTTTTTCTCTCAATGACTGATTCTCATAATATCAAAACATGATTCCAAAAATACTTCAGGTTATTTACTAAGGCTTGTATTGTTTATATTCTTGAATTCCTTTCTATTTGTAAAGTATTAGGAATAAAATGATTGGCGTCGCTACTGTGCCTAGTGTTCCCCCTTAAGTAAATTATTGACGTCTTATTCTAAACCTATTGTAGTGTAAGGTGACGCTCACCAAATGATATTTATAATATCTAATGATAAATAAAATATTTGACTATTGGTGGGATACTACTTGTTCGGAAACAACTGTTTCTTTTTTATTCAAATTTGGATATCATGTATCGCTTTTTGAACGTCATATTTTTTTTTAATTTGCAAAATCGAAAAACTACTAGCGTTTCGGAAAGACTGCTGAGAAGAATACGCCGAAACAAACTCAGTCCAGTTTTGTTTTACACAACTTGTAATGACCTCATTAAAAATGTTGAAGCGGCAAAGCGTTCCTGGTTTAGTTTACGCGCACCTGATACACAAACAGACAGACCAGACACGCGCCGTGTTTACAATAACGGTAACCGCTTCCGAAATCTGTTTATTGTTTGTTAGTTTTTGCAGCGAGGAAGTCGTTATTTTGTTTTAGTTTTTATATAATACTAGCTGTTACCCGCGGCTTCGCCCGCGTAATATACAGCCTATGTCCTTCTCGGTACCCTAACATATGTGTATGTAAAATTTCATGATGATCGGTTCAGTAGATACGGCGTGAAAGCGTAACAAACAAACAAACAAACTCACTTTCGCATTTATAATATTAGTTAGGATTAGGACTAGCTGTTAGCCTGTTACCCGCGGCTTCGCCCGCGTAATATACAGCCTATGTCCTTCTCGGTACCCTAACCTATGTGTATGTAAAATTTCATGATGATCGGTTTCGTAGATGGAACATGAAAGCATAACAAACAAACAAACTCACTTTCGCATTTATAAAGGTTGGGATCATCATCAGGTGGTTTTTAGTCTCCACAGTAAGAGCACGCACGACCATCTTTGTACTGCAAGAGCTATATTAATAAGCCAGAGCAGTCAGAGGGTGCGGACAGAAACCTATTATTGACGAGCTCCGTGGCGCAGCGGTCAACACGCCTGCCTGTGACACGGATGGTCCCGGGTTCGATTCCCGGTCAGGTCAAGATGGAAAATGATCTTTTTCAGATTGACCTGGGTCTTGGATGTTTATCTATATAAGTATCTATTATAAAATATAGTATCGTTGAGTTAGTATCCCATAACACAAGTCTCGAACTTACTTTGGGGCTAGCTCAATCTGTGTGATTTGTCCGTATATATTTATTATTATTTATATTTATTTATTGAGACTCTGCAGTCCGTCTGACACGGGGTAGTATTGCTAATCCTAACTAGCCTAACTAATATTATAAATACGAAAGTGAGTTTGTTAGTTTGTAACGCTTTCACGTGTTATATACTGAACCGATCATCATGAAATTTTGCATACACATAGGTTAGGCTACTGAGAAGGACATAGGCTATATATCAGGCGGACGCGAAGCCGCGGGTAACAGTTATTTTATAATAACAGAAACTGCTTCCGAAATCTGCTGTTTGTCAGATTTTGCAGCGAAGAACTCGTTATTTTTTTTAAGGTTGTAAAATAACTTATTAGGGTTCCATAACCCTTGCAAAATGGAAACTATCACTAACATTCCGCTGTCCGTCTGTATCAAAAAATACACGTCAAAACAAAAAACTTAAAAGAATATATATTTTTTTTTTATTATTGTTATATTGTATATTGGAATATTATGGAACCCTTCGTCAATCAAACCCAAGGCCCCGACGGAAGAAGTATCAATCGGAGAGTAATAATGGGATATAAAACAGCGCAATTTAGATAAAATTTGCCAGAACTCTCTCTAAATGTATTAACAGGAATGTTGCCGGGAACCCGTGTGGTCCAAGTCACAAGAGAAACTGTCTATTTTATTCAAGGTGTAAATCTGCCTTGCCATATTTTTGAATGTATCTATACTGGTCAATTATAATTTCTACACCTATACTGAACAACTTTCCGCAAAACAACTTTCCGCAAAGAATACTGGGCGAAAAATTAAAAAAAATATTGAACTTCACACTTCAAAAACAAATGTAGCACATTTCCTTTTTTATATTTCTACCTATGTTCCTTGAAGAAAGTTGTTCAGTATGATCAGTATAGGTAAGTTCGAATATGGCAAGGTAACAGCTTTATATATCTTTGTACACCTGTATTTACTTAATACCTATACATATTTAACTTCAAGCTAGTAGTTATTTGACTTTTTATTATTTAAAAAAGATTAATAATATTGATATGACATTTAAAAAGAGATATATAAATAATCTAATCCTAACTAATATTATAAATAGCAAAGTGAGTTTGTTTGTTACGCATTCACGCTTTATCTTCTGAATCGATCATCATGAAATTTTGCATACACGTGCCAAGCCCTTAATAGTACGATTTGTTCTCAGAGACTCGCATAGATGGCGCCACTCGTAACTACACAACATTGTATCTACCGTATTATGAGAATATAAATAAATAATAAATAAATATATACGGACAAATCACACAGATTGAGCTAGCCCCAAAGTAAGTTCTTAAGCAAGACTTGTGTTATGGAATACTAACTCAACGATACTATATTTTATAACATATACATATATAGATAAACATCCAAGACCCAGGTCAATCTGAAAAAGATCATTTTCCATCTTGACCTGACCGGGCATCGAACCCGGGACCATCCGAGTCGCAGGCAGGCGTGTTGACCGCTGCGCCACGGAGCTTAACATTATTTACAAAGTATATCTTATTAAAAATCAGAACAATATTTAGGGCATAAAATTTTAAAATAACCCATTAATTAGCATTATAAACGATATATTTCGAAGATTCGGGGTACTAGTTCTATATAGAATGGTTATAGAATTATTTGATACTATATATTTGCTCAAACTATGCATAGTAATAGATATATTATGGTGGTTAATAGTAAAAGTGGTTCCGCCGGGGAGCATGACATAATATTTTTGTATGAGGTGGGCAGTCTATTACGTTTATTTATTTATTATATTGTCTTTGACATAGGTTAGGGTACTGAGAAGGACATAGGCTATATACCACGCGGGTAACAGCTAGTTTATAATAAAATCTTTATTATTTTTGATTTTCGGCATTTTTTTAGATTTCCTTGTACGTCAAAATCAAAATCAAAACGTTTATTCAGAAAATAGGCCTTTGCAGGCACTTTTTCACGTCATATCATATTTAAAATTATCTCATTAGATATATGTAATTATTAATTGTTCAAAAGCTACAGACTACTAGCGTTTCGGAACCGACCACTGCAGAGAAGAAACGCCGAAAGAAACTCTTATCAACAGTTTTTAACAACGTAGTTTTTATCCCCGCTATCTCTTATCGCTCGCGCCCTCCCCTAATCTAATAAAGTGCAGCACATGGCCCGGTAGATAACTAAATATATCTACAGCAGACGCCCACCGTTTCATGTTACATTAAATTATTTTATTATCTGTGCCTAATAATAAGGAGGATGTTTGTTTAAATATACGGAAACAAGTTCAGATTAAAAAAAAATGGTTGAAGCGAGTCATTCAAAGATTTTTTTTGGATGCGGCAACTGGGCCCACGGTCCGAGCTGGTTGAGGTCCCAGTCCCACTACCTTTGAATAGATGAAAGAATTTAGGAAATCGGTCTAGTATCATCATCATCATCATATAATTAAGAACTTTGTTCTTGTCGGTGGAGTATTTTCCATTTTTCCAATCGTGTCGTACAGTGAGGTCAAAGAGATAGCGGAGGATAAGGAAAAATGGTGTAGTAATAAATAAATAAATATATACGGACAAATCACACAGATTGAGCTAGCCCCAAAGTAAGTTCGAGACTTGTGTTATGGGATACTAACTCAACGATATAAACAAAGCTTATAAACATCAAGATACCTCTCCACCTGGCCAGCGTGGAGAGTTTAGGCCAAATAGTGTTCATGGTCGACTGACCGTGTCACCTACACGAAATGATGATGAACTCAACGATACTATATTTTATAATAGATACTTATATAGATAAACATCCAAGACCTATATTCTTTAATATTGGTTGCTCTTTAATTTAACTGCTTATAAAGGTAACAAAAAAAAACTGATTTCAAAATTTTCAAACTTTCTGAAGATAACCCCGTCACAGACGGACGTACAGCCACGGCTTAGCAGTAGAATCGGACGTCATCATCATCATCAGGTCCTTTTATGTCTCCACTGCAGGAGCACGACCCTCTCTGTACTACCAAGCTATACTTATTAGCCAGAGCAGTCAGAGGATTTGGCCTACACTCTCCACGCATGCCAGGTGGAGAGGTATCTTGATGTTTATAAGCTTTGTTTAGCTTGTTTCCTAAGTAGCCTTCTACGATATCCACGAGAAGACTTGAGGACCACGCTCCAAGTTTTTATTTTTTATTTTAAATAAATAAATAAATATATAGGGACATGACATATCACACAAATTGAGCTAGCCCTACAGTAAGTTGTGAACTTGTGTCGCAGGATACTAACTCAACGATACTACATTTTATAATATATACTTATATAGATAAACATCCAAGACCCAGGTCAATATGAAAAAGATTTTTTCCATGTTGACCTGACCGGGGATCGAACCCGGGACCCCCATGTCGCAGGCTAGCGTGTTGACCGCTGCGCCACGGAGCTCGACAGTCTTTAGACTTCGAGTGGTTCTATTCTACTCTGCCGGGAACCACACGGAATTGGACGTACAGAACCCTAAACAAGTGACGTCACTACGTATATCGTACTCAGCGTTACCCACATTTATTTTCCCATCCTTATTAATGCAACTGCACTCTCGTCTGCCATGTGTGCATGCACTTAAGACCCTCTCGCTGGCGCCACGAGCATTAACCTCTTTATTTCAACCCGGTTATCTGTATTTGTAGCAACCACAGATATGTATATGATAAGTAAGCTAATAGAACTGTTTTGAACTCCGTGGTCCAGTGGTTAAGGCGTTTGCCTTGTTGACCCGGGGGTCGCGGGTTCGATTCCCACTTTGTTAAGTTGTTTCCAGTTTGGTTAGGCATTGCAGGCATGAATAACCTGATTGTCTGATAAGAAAGATGATTCCGTGCTTCGGAAGGCACGTTAAGACGGTGGTCCCGGCTGCCATCTAGTAGTCGTTAAAGGAACGACGTCAGAGGCCGAGAGGCGGTTCCGAAGAACTCGGGAACCAGGGTGTGCATGGTCGACTGACCGTGTCACCTACACGAAATGATGGTGAATTTGTGATATAACAATATTTGCCTTTATTGCTCTAATAATAGAGAGCATAATTCTGTGCAATTATTTTTGGCATTGAAAGAGACGGAAATACAGGTTGGTGTCCCGCTCGCACTTTTGAATATAATATACTAGCTGTTACCCGCGGCTTCGCCCGCGTGATATATAGCCTATGTCCTTCTCAGTACCCTTACCAATGTTTATGCAAAATTCCATGATGATCGGTTCAATAGATAGGGCGTTAAAGCGTAAAAAACAAACAAATAAACAAACTCACTTTCGCATTTATAATATTAGTTAGGATTAGGATATTAGTATAGTTAAAGCGGAAATGTTTGAGTATGTTCGTTTGTGCTTTTTAGGGTTCCGTAGTAAACTAGGAACCCTTATAGTTTCGCCATGTCTGTCTGTCTGTCTGTCTGTCTGTCTGTCTGTCTGTCCGTCCGCGGTTTTACTCAGAGACTATAAGTACTAGAAAGCTGTAATTTGGTATGAGTATGTATATTAATCATGGCAAAAAAGTCGTAGAAAAAAATCTTGAAAAAAAATTTTTTTTTTGGTAGCTCCCATACAAGTAAAGTGGGGGAGTAATTTTTTTTTCTCTACTTACCCATCGTGTGGGTTATCGTTAAAAAGGTCTTTGAAAAATATTGTGAGATTGACACCACCATTTTTCGATTTAGGGATCCGTTTCCGAAATATTTGGTTTTAAAGTGCAAATTTTTGTTAGAGGTAAGTGTCCCCCCCCTCTATCAGCTAAACGGTTATATATAGATACGTGAAAAAAATTACAGCAGTAGTATATATACTGAAGTTGAAAGGAAAACTATCAGAGCTGGATACTAAGTACAAACTAAAAAGTTATAGGCAACCAACTTATAAAATGTACTGGAAAATATAAAATTTCATACAATCTTTATTGTTAGATGTTTTTGGTCGTTAAACTGTGAGGTGCGAGTAAACAGTGTGAAATCAAAGTTGTCATTCGCAACTACGGAACCCTATACTGCGCGTGGCCCGACACGCACTTGGCCGGCTTTTTAATAGATGAACTCAAAAACTACTGGACCGGTTTTGTTTTAACCTACATAAAGCTTATTGTAGGTATGTATTAAGTATTGCCGTGTGGTTCCCGGCAGAGTAGAATAGGACTCCGCTATATATATATTATATAGGGCTATTACCCGCGGCTTTGCCCGCGTGATATATAGCCTTTGTCCTTATCGGTACACCCTAGTTTTAGGTAGTAAGTTTAGACTAACGCAGATTACCGATCGAGTAGCAAGCAACTCTCGAGCGCCATATATTCGCTTACTTCCACCTTTTTATGAGGTCCAATATTTTTGTATGAGGTTGGCAGTCTATTACGTTAGTATTATATTGTCTTTGCCGATGCTATATGTGCAACCACCGGACAGTAATTGAGTATGAATCCCTGACCTTGTAAATTTTTGTTGAAATGAGTTTACTTAGCTGTATCTTCCAAATGAAATGAAACAAAATAAATAAAAAATTACATATTGGCTCAGGTGCTATGAGCATTTAAAACATACTAGCTGTTGCCCGCGGCTTCGCCCGCGTGATTCTTCTCCATATCATTATCAACGAGTACGCCAAATTTCAAGAAGACTGCTTCATATAAAAGCGTGAACAGGTAACAAAACTTAGAGTATCGATAAGGGGGAACACTAGACACAGTAGCGACGCCAATCATTTTATTCCTAATACTTTACAAATAGAAAGAAATTCAAGAATATAAACAATACAAGCCTTAGTAAATAACCTGAAGTATTTTTGGAATCATGTTTTGATATTATGAGAATCAGTCATTGAGAGAAAAAGTGATAACCGCCAAAAACGGCCGTTTTTGGCGGTAATCAGATTCTCATAATTCTCACTGATTCCGATAGTAATAAACATGATTCAAAAAATACTTCAGGTTATTTACTAAGGCTTGTATTGTTTATATTCTTGAATTGCTTTCTATTTGTAAAGTATTAGGAATAAAATGATTGGCGTCGCTACTGTGCCTAGTGTTCCCCCACAGTAGCGACGCCAATCATTTAATATGGATACTCGAAGTACTTATCAAACAAATAAACAAACTTACTTTCGCATTTATAATATTAGTTAGGATAAGATACACGATTCTAAGTTTCTCTTAAGGCGAAGTGAGTTCACACACTAGCGCCACCCAGCAATTAATTTTTTAAGTCCTAAATCATATCAAATGTAAAAAATCTAATAGCTGAATGCCCTAGTATATAACTTGTAGTATTATTGGTACAACTTTTAAGTATTTTTAATTTGATGAATTAAGAGAACGAATTATTACCGCCGAAAGTGGCCACTTTTGGCGGTAAAAATTCGTTATCTTAAGGCCGTACACTAGGCACAGTAGCGACGCCAATCATTTTATGCCTAATACTTTACAAATAGAAAGAAATTCAAGAATGTAAATCATATAAGCACTATTAAATAACCTGAAGTATTTTTGGAATCATGTTTAATATTAAGTATCAGAATCAGTGAGAATTATGAGAATCAGATTACAGCCAAAAACGGCCGTTTTTGGCGGTAATCTCGTTTTCTCTTAAAGACTGATTCTCATAAATTTAAAACATGATTCCAAAAATACTTCAAGTTATTTACTAGTGCTTATATGATTTTCATTCTTGAATTTCTTTCTATTTGTAAATAATTAGGAATAAAATAATTGGCGTCGCTACTGTGCCTAGGGATTGTAATATCTATGAAAAGTAACAAAAAGAATACTACAAGTAATTTACTAGGGCAATCAGCTATTAGATTTCTTAAATTTGATTTGTTTTAAGAGTAAATGAATTAATTTCTGGGTGGCGCTAGTGTGGAAACTCACTTCGCCTTAAGATGTTTCAAGAAACTCACAATTGAAACGACTCAAGTAAAGGTTGGATGTAAAGGAATACGAGCCTGTGATTACAGGAAAATTCTGCAGTAGCAGCACCATGAGTTACATATTTGGCCTCCGTGTTCTAAATACTATCTATCGAGTTGACGAGCTCCGTGGCGCAGCGGTAAACACGCCGGCCTGTGACACGGATGGTCCCGGGTTCGATCACCGGTCAGGTCAAAATGGAAAATGATCTTTTTCAGATTGACCTGGGTCTTGGATATTTATCTATATATGTATTTGTTATAAAATATAGTATCGTTGAGTAAGTATCCCATAACACAAGTCTTACTTAAGAACTTACTTTGGGGCTAGCTCAATCTGTGTGATTTGTCCGTATATATTTATTTATTTTATTTAGTAAGAGTTAACTATTACGAGCTAACGAATAGTTTACTATACATCGTTAGCTAGACAGAGCCTGTAGAGCTTGACTTAAAGGCAAATGAGGAGGTCCATACAGAGACCATCTAGTAAAACCATGATTACATAGGTACTTATTTTAAAGCCTGAGTATTCTATTCTAACGATTTATCTTTACGCGGACCTCAGGCCCCAAGGAGCCTCAGCTGTAGATGCTACCAATAAAATAGTCATATAAAGAGGTTCCTTCAGTTCTGTAGTCATGGTTACCTGAGCACTAGCATCCAAAGTTCGTCTCCTCGGCGTGGTATGATGCAGATCAACTCTGAAGCTCCCAGCCAGCTCCCCGTCAGTCTCCAGCACCTTCAGCAGGTAGGAGATATGGCACGCCTGCCTCTCTTACGAATCAGACAGAGCTTCTAGAGTTTGACTTTTAGAGGTGAGTCTAGCAAGACTGTGATTACTTACCTTCATACTTAAAGCAAAATTAACTTTTCTAACGAATCTCTCAAACCGGACCCCGGGCTCCTAGGAGCCTCAGCTGATGATTCAACCGAAAAATGCTCATATGAGGAGGTCCATACAAAAACTACCTACGCTGTGTGGTTCCTAGCAGAGTAGAATAGGACCACTCCAAGTCTTCCCGTGGATGTTGTAGGTGACTCAGGGAACACAAGCTAAACAGAGCTTATAAACATCAAAAAGACCTCGTTTGGCCAGCGTGGAGAGTGTAGGCCAAATCCTCTGACTGCTCTGGCTAATATATAGCTCTAGGTGTACAGAGAGGGTCGTGCTCCTGCAGTGGAGACTAAAAAATATCTGATAATGAAATAGAGACAGTTACCTGAGCGCTAGCGTCCAGAGTTCGTCTTCTCGGCGTGGTATGATGCAGATCAGCTCTGAAGCCGCCAGCCGGCTCCCCGTCAGTCTCCAACACCTTCAGCAGGTAGGAGATGTAGCTGGTGGCCAGGCGGAGGGTTTTGATCTGTGGATGGAGACAGAGTTAATGTCAGAATGGTCAGGGCTGTATTTGGGGTGGGCTGGCTGAGGGGGAAATGTCAAAGTCAGTCAAGTCGATAGCTAAGTATAAATCAAAAACATAAAGATTCCGGCAGTCAATATTTTTTGTGTCGTACAACTAAGTACAGCAGACAAATATTTAAAAAAAACCGGCCAAGTGCGTGTCGGGCCACGCGCAGTGTAGGGTTCCGTAGTTGCGAATGACAACTTTGAGTTCACACTATTCACACTCGCACCTTACAGTTTAACGACCAAAAACATCTAACACTGAAAATAGTATGAAATTTTACAGTTTATAAGTTGGTTGCCTATAACTTTTTAGTTTGTACTTAGTACTCAGCTTTGATAGTTTTCCTTTCAACTTCAGTATATATACTACTGCTGTAATTTTTTTCACTTATCTATATATGACCGTTTAGCAGATAGAGGGGGGGGACACTTACCTCTAACAAAAATTCGCACTTTAAAACCAAATATTTCGGAAACGGATCCCTAAATCGAAAAATGGTGTTCTCAACCTTACAATATTTTTGAAAGACCTATTTAACGATACCCCACACGATGGGTAAATAGTGAAAAAAAAATTACTCCCCCACTTTACTTGTATAGGAGCTACCCTAAAAAAAATTTTTTTTCAAGTTTTTATTCTACCACTTTTTTGCCATGATTAATATACATACTCATACCAAATTACAGCTTTCTAGTACTTATAGTCTCTGCGTAAAACCGCGGACGGACAGACAGACAGACAGACAGACAGACAGACAGACAGACAGACAGACAGACATGGCGAAACTATAAGGGTTCCTTGTTTACTACGGAACCCTAAAAATATGTCCAATTCTGGGAATTGCTAACCTATACCAATCATTTACAGACTGGGTCATGCTTCTGCAGTGGAGACTAACAAAGACCTGTTGATGATGATGACGATAATGATGATGAGTCAGTTAAAGATGACTAGTCAGTCAAAGATAAGTAGTCAGTCAAAGGTGACTAGTCAGGCAACATTTCCCCTCCAGCCAGCCCACTGTTGGTAACCAACCTTAGTCATTTTAGTATCGGGCAGCACGTTGGGTATGCGCTGCCTCAGACTCGAGAACGCAGAGTTGATATGCTGCGATCTCTTTCGCACCATCTGGCGATTGCATAAGAGTGAGTGAGACAGGTGTACGTTTATCAATCCCTAAGGTAAAACTGGTAGACAATGCTTAGCATTAAGTTATTACCTTTTGTACCATCATGATTTTATGTGCAATCAATAGATCAGGGGGGGGGGAGGTCAAATTTTGCCTTCTTTCGTGAATAAAAAGAAATGTATTGATTTTACCCGAACAAAAAAATATAATTTTGAGATCCTCATAACAAGCCCTTTCATTTAATATATATAACACGGTGAGGTTTGCAAAACTTTTTTTTACATTTTCTATTTGGACCCCCTAACTGACCCTTATTTAAAAAAAATATATATATTTACTTTGCACATCCGTGTTCGGGTCATAGCTTTACACCATCTTACTAAATTTCATTTAAATTGGTTCAGTAGATTCGGAGAAAATCGACTGTGACAGACGGACGGACGGACAGACAGACGCACGAGTGATCCTAATAGGGTTCCGTTTTTCAATTTTTGTACGGAACCCTAAAAATGATTACTAGAGGTGTGAAAAGGAAAAACCTAACTAAGTCAGTTAACTAAAAAACATTGGCTCTTTTGTCGAAATAGGTAAATGCTGCTGGTCTGATGATGGATTCAGAAGGTCATTTTAATTACAAGTTCTACAATTTCTATATTAACACATTTGTTACTCGTTTACGCAATATTAAAGGATATTTATCTATATATTATTTGGATGTTTATCTATATGTATCTATTATAAAATATAGTATCGTTGAGTTAGTATCCCATAACACAAGTCTCGAACTTACTTTGGGGCTAGCTCAATCTGTGTGATTTGTCCGTATATATATACATATATACCTATATATTGATTGATTGATTTACAGTCTGAGAGTTGTACAATATTTTTTTAATAAAATCATTTTATTACGCTTTTTTTCTAACATTATTTCTTCCAGCGCCTTTAAAAAAGAAGGTGAGGTACCCAATTCATCGGAACTACGTTTGGATATTATTATTTTTTTCGATTGGCCCCTTCAAAATTTTATCATCATCGATTCAGTAGTTTGTTTAAAGTGAGTTTTTTTTAATAATCTATACTTACTAATATTATACATGCGAAAGTTCTGTCTGTCCGTCGCGTATTCACGCTAACACTACTGAACCGCATTTGAATACAATTTGATTCACAGATAGTCTAGAGCCTGAGAAAGGACATAGGCTACTTTTAGCACGCGGACGAAGTCGCGGGCGTAGCTAGTATAAAATATAAGAAAAGTGGATAGTTAGAAAAAAAATATTAAATACTTACCTTAGACAATTTAGTATCAGGCGGCACGTTAGGTATACACTCCCGAAGGTCAGAGAAAGCTGTGTTGATGCTTTGGGTCCTTCTCCGTTCCTTCTTGTTGGCTGTGGTCCTCCGCTTCACCACCCGGACGAAGGAGGGGGCGGGGCGGTCGTAGCGGAGCGGGAGGGGCTGCATCTCGCAATCTAGACCTGATGATTGGCAGAAGAGTGGAGCTAGCAATATGTTAGAAAGAATTTGCTAAAACGTGTTATAGTGGATACCGTAAAAAAATGCTTTAGCTTTAAAAATCAAATTGTTTTCAGATTTTTTCGTATGCTATCGCCACATTTTATGATTCTAGGTCATCGGCAAATAGTTACCTTAGCGCCACCCAGAGATGTATTCATTTATTCCTAAATGAGGGGGAAAAAAGTGGCCACTTTTGGCGGAAGCCGGTTTTACTTGTAACCGCCCAAACTTCAGGACAAATTTCAGGATAAACTAGTTTGTCCTAGGCTAAGCTAGTTTGTAATTGAAAAGTCGGGTCCGCCATCTACACCCCAAAATGGGTGTCTTTATACAGGTAATAAAGGCATATACCGATTTTCATCAAAAGTCGCGTCCGCCAATCGTCAGTTAGTCATCTTGGAATCCAAAACTGAATTCGAGTCATTTTTGAAATCTAGTTACACCCGGATATACCTATGACACCCAGGACGATTTTTAATGTAAAGTCACGTCCGCCATCTTGGAAAATGACGTCACTTTGGTAATCTACAATCCAAAAGCTACCCAAAAGATTTGAATAATATTTAAATGTAGTTCGTCTTTGGCCAAACTAGTTTATCCTAATGATTTCAGGACGAACTAGTTTATCCTAAGCCAACCTAGTTTATCTCGACACGCTTAGTTTAGCCTAGGAGAAACTAGTTTGTCCTGAAATCGGGTTTCGCCGGTAACATACATAGATTGTGCCATGTAGGTTACGGCAGAGTAAAATAGGACCACTCCAAGTCTCCCCGTGGATGTTATAGAAGTCACCTAAAGGAAACACAAGCTAAGCAAAGCTGTAAACATCAAAGAGACCTCTCCGACCCGTCTGGCCAGAGTGGAGAGTGTAGGCCAAATCCTCTGAGTGCCCTGGCTGTATGGGTCTGGTAGTACAGAGAGGTTCGTGCTCCTGCAGTGGAGACTTACAAAGACCTGTTGTTGATGATGATGATATATAGATTAAACTCACCACCATTGTTCTGTGGGTAGCCGTGATGCATCGTGTGATGGTAGCCGTCGTACGGCTCATTGTTCATTGGCACGTCCTCGTAACCTGCCAAATAAAATATCTGTAAGTGTGTGGTTCCCGACATAGTAGAACAGGCCCACTCCAAGTCTTCCCGTGGATGACGTAGAAGGCGACTTAGGAAACACAAGCTAAACAAAGCTTATAAACATCAAAGAGACCCTAACCTGGTCAGAGTGGAGAGTGCAGGCCAAATCCTCTGACTGCTCTGGCAATATATTGCTCCGGTAGTATAGAGAGAGTCGTGTTCTGCAGCAGAGACTAAAGAAGGCCTGATAATGATGATGATGAATTATATAAGTATATCGGGACCCCGGGCTCTGAAGCGTTACTGCTGAGAATGCGACGTGGGAGTACGCTCGTATGATATAATGATGTAAAGATTGACCTAACAAGACACAGCTCAAACCACTTAGGTAATCAATTGCGCTATCACGCAGATAGTCATTATGACAAAGACATTCTATTAGAATCATCCTCATCAGCTTTCCATAACCCACTGCTGGACATAAACCTCCTTTTGTCTGCGCCATCCTTAGCCTTCGCAGTCCAGTTCTTTCCTGAAATCTGTTTTAGGTCTTTAGTCTATCTGTCTGTCGGCCCACCTAACTGCCGGACGTCCAACACTACGTTTCCCACTTCTGGGATACCACTCAGTCATCATCATTTCGAATAGGTGACACGGTCAGTCGACCATGCACACCCTGGTGTCAGAGTTCTTCGGAACCGCCAGAGGAGAATAGGACCACTCCAAGTCTTCTCGTGGATGTCGTAAAAGGCGACTTAGGAAACACAAGCTAAACAAAGCTTACAAACATCAAAAATACTTCTCCAACCCGTCTGGACAGCGTGGAGAGTGTAGGCCAAATCCTCTGACTACTCTGGCTAATATATAGCTGTGGTAGTACAGAGAGGGTCGTGCTCCTGCAGTGGAGACTAAAAAAGACCTGATAGATAGATGGATAACAGAAAAAGCGCACGGCGAAGATACGATGCAGCCGTGGGACACTATAATAGGATTTCAATCCTTATTTTCATACTCAAAACGACCAATATCATAAGAAAAATGTGTCACCTCCTCTGGCCGCTCGTGGCAGCTTGCGGTAGCTAGCGAAGAAGATTTTAAATTCCTATAGTGTTTCATGTCTGTGCCGTATCTGCGCCAAGTGGCAACCGCAGTTTGAGACAGCCATGGACCAGGTTGTCGGGCGACCTGACCAAAGTTGCAGGGAAACGCTATGCAGGCCGCTTTTAACCAGTCGTACTGAAAATCCTTGGGGAGCCCTATGTCCAGCAGTGGACTACTGGCGGCTGAAATGATGATAATGAAATCTAAGAATTATTACATATTTACCATAACCCCTGCTGATGTAGTGCGTGGCATCCTGGTACATGTCCGGAGCATCGAACTCTGGTCCCTCCGAGTTGGACGTCGGCCAGTACACGCCCCCGTCCATTGGGCTACCTGCACAAAAATGGTACATTTCGGTAGGGCTTCCAATCGTAGGATTAGGACGCAAATACCGAGAAAAGACTTTTATTATATACAACAACAACATACTTAAACTAACTAAAATTAAAAAAAATAATAATTAAAGCTAAAAATAACAATAATTTCAATTAACAAAAAAAAAACTATAGATAAAAAATGTCCCGCAAATCACTGCCCTGCGGAAGTGTTCCTAGCAGGCTGGCAGCATTGCCACGTTGTATGGCAATGCTTATTCTTTGTGCAAAGAAATTGCCAGCCCTCTGGTCAAATAAATACTTAGACTGCAGAGTCTAAGTATTTATTTCCTCGATATTTGCGTGCAACAGCAACATTGCAGCTGCCATCTTCAGAGACTATTTGAAGAGCTGAACTGTCAAGGGAAACCGTATCGGTCTACCCTAGTTCTGTGGTCTACCCTCATTCGAATACTTTATTGCACAAGTTTATACACATAACACAGACGGTGTCCGTTCGGGGACTGTTCTCTGGAACGCGTATACATACATAAATGCACCTTTTACACAACCCAATCACTGGATTCCATGAACCCAATAACTTCAAGTCGTCTTCCCGATTTAAATTTGGATGTTTTCGTTTCCTTCACTAGCACGAGTATAATGTGCCTTTCAGTCCCAAGTATTTTCAGTAGATGCAGCTTAATCCGTTTGTGAAAGATGCGCAGCTATGGCCAACTTCAATTTGTCCCTATTTTGACTGCAGTTACCTATACCTATGTTCTTTGACCCGTTAAGATTATAGCCCTCTTCGTTTTTCCATTAATGCAGAGCTTCCATATCTACAGTCATTTTGTAGACACGTATCTTTGAAAGGCAAAGTGTTTTCATAGCAAAACTTAGGTATTATTAATATGTAAAATACGGGTCACTTACGTATGAAGTCGACATACAGCTACAGGCCGACATGTTTCAACCTCATCCGGAGGTCTTCCTCAGGGCGAATGTGAACCGAGACGCGCGCACGAAGTCGTCCCAGTCCGCACTGGCACACACACAACATGTCGGCCTGTAGCTGACTTCATACGTGAGTGACCCGTATTTTACATATTAATAATGTTAACATCTCACGTTAGTTTTAATAAAAAAAAACTTAGGTACTCATGTTTTTTTTTATACATATGTCATTTTGTTACTCAAGTTTTTACAACTTTACAATCTACGAATAATGATTCTCTCCGAGTCGCAATACATACCTATTACGTGGATTGCTTTTTTGGGACAAGTTACGCTTCTAGAGCTTACACTTAGTAAAACTTACCCTGGTGTGACGGTGGGCAGTAGAACGGCGGCTCGTAGCGGTCGAAACCCTCATCAGAAGGCGACATGCTGCCATAGCTGGACATCGAAGCCTGAAACAAGCAAATATTTTAATTCCTTCGTATAGTACTAATAGTACTATGGAGGTTTTATCTTTGACGTGTCCACGAATTTTCATACAAACATATATATTTCATACAATAGGTACATAGATGGCGCTACGTGCTATATATAATAGACTAGCAGCCCTACCCGGCTGCGCCCGGGCATGTATTATACCTTAAAACCTTCCTCGTGAATCACTCTATCTATTAGTGAAAACCGTATGAAAATCCGTGGAGTAGTTTTTGAGTTTATCGCGAACAGACAGACAGACAGACGCGGCGGAGGACTTTGTTTTATAATATGTAGTGATATACATATTATAAAACAAAGTTTAAGTAGTTTGCGCCCGCGGCTTCACCCGCGTTAGTGTCGATCCCTCGGGAACAGTACTTTTTTCGAGATGAAAGGGGAGCCTATGTCTCCTGCCTCCTCCGTACTCCAGACAACGTGTATGAAAAATTTTATGATGATCGGTTCAGTAGATATGACGTAAAAGCGTAACAAACAAACAAACTCATTTTATACTTAGCCAAACTGGAAACAACTTAACAAAGTATGCTTCCCGTGGGCATCGAACCCACGACCCCCGGGTCAACAAGGCAAACGCCTTAACCAGTGGACCACGGAGCAATAATACTTCACTATATATTATAAAATAAAGTCCTCTGCCGCGTCTGTCTGTCTGTTCGCGATAAACTCAAAAACTACTGCACGGATTTTCTTCCATGCTGGTTTGGGAGAAAAAAAAACATAGAATATACCAGCTGTTTTTCTTCCCGCGCAGACCGTAAAAGCCGGTCAAGGGATTGGGCGAAAATCTAAGGAATCACATTGATAGGCGATGCAGCTAGCAACCCATCACTATTTTGATTCCGATTTCCACCTTTACGCCCATTGCGATGCTAAACGTGGCCTGTAGGTTTTATGACCTTGGGCTCTGTCTACCCCGCAAGGGATAAAGATGTGATAGTATGTATGTATGTATGTATACATGCCCGGGCGCAGCCGGCGAGGGCTAGTACGAACTAAAAGTAATATGGTAATTGCCGAAAAGGCGGCCAGCTCAGCTTGCTGATAGCGGGGTGCTACCTAGGTACAGCGCTGATTTTCAGCTGGTACAGTCCGATTCAAACTTGGTAGCGGCTTGGAACATCGCGCGAGGCGATGCGCAGAACACAATATTGGGTTCAGGAAGTCAATTTTTCAACCAAGAGAATCGATCCGCCACTCGTTGTCAAGTTTCCGCATGGTGAATATTAATTGGCTCTATTTTTGAGTCATTATTCGAATGGGTTTTCCGAATGGTCGCCGCAGACTACTCGGAACTTTGAAGACTTCGTCTATAGTATACATATAGTATATCTTGTTCATATTTAACTGGTTTTTCTACGAAAGAAGATTACGGAAAACAATTGCCTAAAGACAATCAAATTCCCCTAGAATTAAAGACACTGTACTTAATGGCAAGACCGTCCGATTGTCGGATTGAAAATCGGACTGTGTTCCCAGCTTAAGGATGCGCTAGTCGGGAACTCGAACTCGTCAGCGCACGTGGCTAAAATGCGTGCTATTTCGCTGAGAAAGGGATAAACTCGGTTTTGAACAGTGCGGAACTATTTACACTGATGTATAAGCACATCGAAACAACAGTCTAGTGTGTGCAAACACAAATATTGTTGAAAATCTAAATCTTCGTCGTCTAAAAATTCGCGAGTATGCGTTTGGGAGAAGTGTTCTTGTGATAAAACAGCTGAATGTTTTTATTAAAAGTAAAATAATTTATATTTTTTAATAACCAAACTATGCTTGTATGAATTTTGTTTTAGAGATTTTATACTCCTTCCAGCATTTAATTGTGCCCAAAGTTGCGTTAAAATTACGTGTTAAAACGGAATGTTTTGAGACTCATAACTTTTAAAGTACTTATAATTTTACAATTATGATTCCATACAAGCATAGATAACGATAAAACAAATCGATAGAATTAAAAACTTTAAACAGACGATACCGAACAACGGAGTCATCACCCTACAGAATTTGTATGGCGAAACACCTGACTAGCGCACCCTTAAGCTACTAGTTTTGCTGTGCATTCAATTATTCTGGCAACCGTAACAATATTTTTTTTGCTGGCAACTCTAAACAATAGAACCATTCGCACGGTTCAAAAATACGTAAAAACAGGTCCGCTCGTTGATTTTATTCACATGTGAATACGAACCGAGTGCTGACGTCACAACGACTGGTGGATTGATTCTATTAGTTCAAAAATTGACTCCCAGCGGGGTGCGCGCGGGGAGGCGGGGCACGTTCTGCGCAGCTCGCAGCTAATATCCGAGCGGCCATAAAGTCTGGTTCCGACTGTACCAAGTATGATCAATAGGTAGGTTCATTATCATCATCATCAGGTCTTTTTTTTAGTCTCCACTGCAGGAGCACGACCCTCTCTGTACTACCAGAGCAGTCAGAGGATTTGGCCTACACTCTCCACGCTGGCCAGACGGGTTGGAGAGGTCTTTTTGATGTTTGTAAGCTTTGTTTAGCTTGTGTATCCTTAGTCGCCTTTTACGACATCCACGGGAAGACTTAGAGTGGTCCTATTCTACTCTGCCGGGAACCACAGGTTCATTTTGCTAACGTTTTATTGAAGTCTGTTTAAAAAAACCATAAGTACCTAAGTATTATGTATATTTTACCTGAGTAGTACGAGCTCCGTGGCGCAGCGGTCAACAAGCCTACCTGCGACACGGATGGTCCCGGGTTCGATCCCCGGTCAGGTCAAGATGGAAAATGTTTTTTTTTTCAGATTGACCTGGGTCTTGGATGTTTATCTATATAAGTATCTATTATAAAAATATAGTATCGTTGAGTTAGTATCCCATAACACAAGTCTCGAACTTACTTTTGGGGCTAGCTCAATCTGTGTGATTTGTCCGTATATACGAGTATGTCGCAGTCATCTGGTAAAATCTGCTATTTGATTGAATGACTAGCGCGTTCATTGAATTACCACGTTTAATTGAATGACTAAAGGACAACTCGTCAAGTCGTTGAATGTAACGTTCAACGTCTTGACTGAATGAATGTCGTTTAGCGAAGTCGTTGAATCTAAGCCGACTTTGTAATATTAGGTAACATGATTTCATTTTTCTTAGTTTTCAAAGTAGCCGGCGGCGGCGTTATAATAGGTAAATCCATAATGTCATCTATTTTATTAGAAATAACGCACCTTTATGTAAATTCAATCGAAAAAAAATATGTACACCGTGCCATCTGTTCGAGCTGTTTGACGCAATATTTGTTTTGGTGACTACTAGCGCCGCAGTGGTAGCGCAAGTAAACGCCCATTGCTCCAGATACCGCATCATACATCTCAAAAGTACGCCAAGTCCTTCGGTGTGCATGCAGCGCGCTTGTGGAATGCACTGCCTCTCGAAATTCAAATGTCGCAGACACTGAACTCCTTTAAAGTTGGTGTCAAGAAGTTCTATGCAGAATCCTGATATTCATTGAGTATATAATATGTATGTATGTATGTTATTGATAAGTTTATATGTATATAATTATTGTTTTATATATATATATAATTATTGTTTTATATATATACGTCACATTACTGCAAAAACCGCTAATGTGACATTTTATCGAAATTGCTTTTCTTACAGTTTAAGCATCAGTTTTTAATGCTCTACAAACTATTAAAACCCATTTTTACCAAGGAGCATTCGTTACAAATATAGCTTTTGTATAAGGTTACTTAGTGCTAATTTTTTGATTCGATATACAAGTAAAAACTAAAATATGTATGATAATTTTTATGTTTCATGTTTATTCTCCAAGTAAAACCAGTTATCTGTACATTGCGTTTTTTTGCAATGTCACTTAAGTTAATAATTGCAAATTTAGCACTGGAAATAAGTTCCAATGTCCAATATCTGATATTTGCGAAAGGTCATAGTTACTACATCATTTGTTATATAGCCCGAAAAAAAATGAAAAACATCTTTAAAACTTTTTTCCAGACAATATTCGTTTCAATCAAACTGCAAATTATACATCCAATAAAGCATGCAGTAACTTTATTGGTTTTACCTGTTACCTTATTTCTATTGAAGAGAAACTTTATACAGCAGAACTGACTAAGTGTGCGTTCGAGCTTCACTCTGATCACTAATACCTAACTTCATTCAGTCGCGACACACGCGCCTCAATTTGCGGTTGATGCGCACATGATTTTTTGATAAATTACTATTTATTATTAATTTCCAAAGTACAACAACTGCCTGCCCGGTAGATGCAGTTATCAGGTCGCTATTTTCTCATCCCCAAACCATCCAAGCAAGGGGTGGATCCCACTATTTCCATTATGCATTTCCATTGATAGAAATACTGGAACAGAGTCTCCCACTATTTCCATTGCAGGCAGCAGCGGCAAAAAAACGCTATATCACCTGACGTGCACATAGAAACTATTTATTTAGTTTTAGGAAGGTTTTGCTCCCGTTTATTTTCAAGTAATTTTATTAATCAGTAATTTATCAGGCTGTCAATAAATGTTAAGTTGGAAACAGAGTCTCAAATAATACAGCTGCGCGTTTTTTTTTGTCGCAATAGAAATAATGATATATAATTTTTGAAAAACGTTAGTCCCACTATTTCCATTTTGTATTTCCATGGAAATAGTGGGATCCACCCCAGGCAAGTAGCTTCCCAAATACCTTCATCCCGTCCCTTCAGTCCAACAAACTCCTACTCTTCCCTCGCTTAAGATCGGTTTTGATGGGTAGCAGCGTTGAAACCGGTAGTTGCCTAAAACACTGCGCTCACCAATCCAAGTTAGGCATTAGCATTCAGCTTAGATAAGGTGAAAACGTTCGATAAGGTTTAGAACCGGAGTCGTCTATCGAAGTCAACTTCTTACGGGCTTTTTGATAGATTTTGCAATTGGATTTATTGCTTTTTGTCCGAAAGAAGTATTAGAACGTTAGTCACAACAGTGATGATGATGATGATGATGTTATGAGGATAATAGTACAAGTAACAGGTCTAGCACGGGTTATTGTGCGTTCCCCACCAAAGAAACCCCCTATTTTCCAAGGCACGTTCCTTAATTTCTAGCAAAATTGGGATTCCAAGAGTCGATACTTCAGTTTAGTTCTTCAGTCATTTGGAGGATATGGCTAAGTCACAAGTCTATCCACACATGGAGTACTGAGCAGGCACATCCAAATATCATGATACTATTTCCACTTAAATCGGTCCAAAGGATCTGGGAAGTTTCAGTTTCAAGGATAAGGTCTTTCGACGAATCTGACTCGGCTAGGCAGCTTTCAGGAATCTCCGCAGTGTCTTCTCGTCCGAAATACCTCAGTGATTAAAGTGTCTATAATCAATGTGTGTTACCAGTTATCACATACGGGTCCGAAACGTGATCCCTTACTATGGGTCTCATAAGAAAGCTCAAGATCACTCAAAGAACTATGGAGAGCGCTATACTCGGATTTTCTCTGCGAGATTAAATCAGATCCGAGGAAATCCGTAGAAGCATTAATGTCACCGACATAGCTCAGCGGATCAGCTCTTTGAAGTGGCAGAGGGCAGGGCATATAGCACGCAGAACCGATAGCCGATAGGGCAGAAATGTCCTTGAATAAAAACCACGTACCGGCAAGCGCAACGTTGGACAGTTCATTGGTTGGTCAGACAACCTGATAAAGGTCGCAGGAAGGCGCTGGATGCAAGCCGCTTTGATAAGAGGGACAAGATAATAGACAATCATAAGTCAATAACATCTTGACGAGTTGTAAAATGGCGCAGATAAAAAGTTAGGTTAATTAAGTTTTCCTTTCCTTATTAATAAAAACTGTGTGACAAACTAATGTCAACTTCTACAGCAAAAAGGAAGTATTTGATCATCATCTTTGGAAATCTTGAACAATATCACAGATGCTTTCACTCTTTTTAGAGCAGAACAGGGTGTAATTGGGTTTCATATGACAGCATCTTAATCGGAACCTAGTGATGAAGAAGAGTACTCAGAAAAAAATATTACAATTTTTTTTTTGTTTAGTAACCTGCTCTTGCTGAAAAAAAAAATGTTTTTTATAATAAACATACCGGTTTTAAATAATTTAAATTAGTTTCTATTTAAGAAAACAGTTAAAAAAGTTAGTCTTATGTACTTACTTTAACAAAATTAGTACTGTCACTAATTACAAAAGATGTTAAGCTACATTTATCAGGGTTTTTTTCATTTTTCGTACAGGTAAAACCGGATATGTTACTGACAAAGGCATCAAATCTCGAAAACTAACGATATTTTTTTATTATTTTTGGAGACTTAGTTAATTTGCATATAAAATAAAGCTTAATTAGGAAAAAATGCAGGAGTAGATGCTTTACTTAGTGAAATATTCGAAAATGTAGTTATACAGCCAAAACCAGTTAAGTGACATAAATTACGAGACATCACATTTTGAATTGCGTTTTTATTGTCCATTAAAATAGAATTGAGTATGTTTCATGAAATAATTTTAAACAATGATAAATAAAGCTTCAAATGACATTAAATAACTATATAAATGTCCAAGCTTTCATACAAAAAATTATTCTCAAACCTTTAAATTAAGTTTTCTCAAAATGTGATTTTTGCACATTAGTGGTTTTTGCAGTAATGTGACGATATATTCATTATCATTTTATATATTAAGTTAGATTAGTTTAATTATATTTGGTGTTATGTACCTTACTTACCTGATTGTTCTTTATATTAATTATTATTGTTTCAACTTCTACCTTCCTATTGTAGTTGACTTTATCCTTTGTCAAATTGGTTGACTGGAAGAGATCCCTCTTGGGATAAGTCCACCGTTTGTACGGCTTCTAAATGTAGTTTTGTTATGATAATTTTATGTTTTGTACAATAAAGATTTTAAACAAACAAACAAACAAACAAACAAAAAATGAACTAAATTTGAATCACCTGACTGATTTTATATCCGCTCTGTTCAAAGGGCTATGTTACAATCTGCTAACTAGTTGGACGTTGAGCGACGCTTGTTCAATCAACGTTTGGACTAGTCATTCAATTAAACGTGGTCATTCAATGAACGCGCTAGTCATTCAATCAAATAGCAGATTCAGCCAGATGACTGCGACATTTATTTATTTATTATTATGTTTAACGCTTGTGGGATATACTCGTACCGATCGAGAATCTACCCGACATCTGAGCGTCAGACAGATTTGTTCATAAAAACCGGCGCCGTGTATTATTAGTTATCTCAAGTGTAGTGGCGTATTTACCAATAGGCTGAGAAGCCCTGGGTGGCAGTTTTTAGGTGGGCGTCAAAATAAAATTTATTCAATTTCATTTAATATTTCGAAAATTACTCGGTACATTGTGTCTTTATAAAACTAAATAAATAAAATGGGAACGCTCATTATCGTTGTCGCACGTCATCAAAAAGATAGACATATCACACAGATTGAGCTAGCCCACATTAAGTCATGAACTTGTGTCGTAGTATACCAACTCAACGATACTATATTTGCCATGTGGTTCCCGGCAGAGTAGAATAGGACCACTCGAAGTCTTCCCGTGGATGCCGTAGAAGTCGACTAAAGAAACAAAAGCTAAACTTTTTGGTGTTTGTAACACCAAAAAGAACTCTCCAACCCGTCTGGCCAGCGTGGAGAGTGTAGACCAAACCTTCTGACTGCCCTGGCTAATACATGGCTCTGGTAGTACAGAGAGGGTCGTGCTCCTGCAGTGGAGACTAACAAAGACATGGTATGATGATACTATATTTTATAATAGATACATAAATACATAGATAAACATCCAAGATCTATCGGAATAAGATCGTGCGTTCGTTCTCACGTCACAAATATTTTAGTTAATGGGCGGCAGAATAAAATAGCCCAGGGGCGTCAAATGTATAAATCCGTCACTGCTCAAGTGGCCCTCGAAATGAATGCCCTACTGTTTTACCTTACGGGCTTGAAAAAATGTGTTTTTTACTTTTTTTTAGAACGAAAAAAGTTGACTGCAACGTTGTCAGTTGACGGTTATATACAGTGCCGTGTGATTCCCGGCAGAGAAAAATAGAGCCACTCCAAATCTTCCCGTGGATGTCTTAGAAGGCGACTTAGAAAAACAAGCTAAACAAAGCCTATAAACATCAAAGGGGCTTCTCCAACCCGTCTGGCCAGCGTGGAGAGTGTAGGCCAAATTCCTCTGACAGCTATGGCTAATATTTGGCTCTGGTAGTACAGAGAGGGTCGTGCTTCTGCAGTGAAGATAAACAGTGGGGCATCTCAGACGGGATAGAAAGACTAGAACAGCTCTTAATTGTCAGTGGTTTTTAGGGCTGGATGGGACTTTAGGGCTAGACTTTATGGGACTTCTGTCAAATCAGTCTATAAATAATCTGTAATCCTAATCCTAACTATCCTAACTTCTTAACTAATATTATAAATGCGAAAGTGAGTTTGTTTGTTTGTTTATTAGTTTGTTACGCTTTCACGCCCTATCTACTGAACCGATCATCGTGAAATTTTGCATACACATTGGTTAGGGTACTGAGAAGGACATAGGCTATATATCTTGCAGGCGAAGCCGCGGGTAACAGCTAGTGTTTAATATAATCATGTGAATAGTATTACAACTATCTAACTAAGTATAAAAACCATTTTCAATTATTGCATTTGTTAATTATTTTTTTCAATATAATTTCCAACCCGTCTGGCCAGCGTGGAGAGTATAGGCCTAAATGCTCTAGCTTTATAAGGCTCAAGTAGTACAGAGAGAGTCATGCAGTGGAGACTTAAAAAGATATGTTGATGACTAAGTACAAAAAACGGGAAACTAGACATACTAACAAATCTTAACTATCCACACGTTGTCTGTCTGACGTAAACATTGATAAACACGACAACATGGCGACCACGTGTGTCGTCTGCGTGTTTGTTACATGGAAGGTCAAAAACTTATAAAAATCACTGGATCAAAAGTATTTCCACATTTTTTCCTTTAGTTGAGCTTATTTTAAAACCAATAAACGTGCATGAATCCCGATTGAAACTCTAAAGCTTTCGTTTATACAATACTAGCTGTTACCCGCGGCTTCGCCCGCGTGATATGTATATAGCCTAGGTCCTTTTCGGTACCCTAACCTATGTGTATGCAAAATTTCATGATGATCGGTTCAGTAGTTACGGCGTGAAAGCGTAACAAACAAACAAACTTTCGCATTTATAATATTAGTTGGGACTACTTAAGTACTAGCGACTTTCCCGGGACTTCGTCCGCGTAAATTGTATACTATGTTCCCGCAGATAAATTGGCTTTCTGATGATGAAAGAATTATGAAAATCGATCCAGTAGTTTCGGAGCCTTTTCAATGCAAACAAACAATCAAATCTATCATCATCATCATGTCTTTCCAGTCTCCACTGCAGGAGCATGACCCTTTCTGTACTACCAGAGCCATATATTAGCCAGAGCATTCAGAGGATTTGGGAGGAGCCTACACTCTCCACGCTCGCCAGACGGGTTGGAGAGGATGTTTATAAGTAGCTTGTGTTTCCTTAGTCGCCTTTTACGACATCCACGGGAAGACTTGGATTGGTCTTATTCTACTCTGCCGAGAACCACACGGCACTCTATCATGTTTATAATATTATGATAGATAAGTATAGATGTTAATAAAACCCTATCCGATCCTTAAAGGGCCACTCAGTCCGTCAATATGAACAACTTCTTCTATGGGAACTTATGCTGGAAATACGAAAAAAAAAACAACATTTTCATAAAAGTTGTCCAGTGGGCTGACTGAACACATGTTGGGACTACCATTTTTTTTTTTAATTTCCAGCATTAGTCTCATAGGAAAAAAAATCCGTATTGACGGGCTGAGTCGCCCCTTTAAGGACAGGACAGGGTTTTAAGTAATAATAACAATTGATGAGTCTTCTCTTTTTTTGTTAAGTCGGTTAAATCAAAAGGAAAAACTGTAATGATCCTTATTTTTTTTTTATCGACTGACTATTTATTTTCTAGGAATTAACAATTTCTATTATTTAAATTTATCCGTCAAAGACGGTAAAAAGAATAGGTACTTAATAAAATTGGTTGAAATTTAGAATCGTCTGCCCGTGTGCTTTTCTGCCCTCAGTCGTTGCGGGTGGTCATAAAAAAAATAACCTGAACCTAACTTCTTTTCTGCCCTCAGTCGCTCTGGGTGACCATAAAAATAAATCGGGGCGCACGGTTCTAAATCCAAGCCATAGAATTTTACGCCGCAATTCCTCTAAAAATGGGTTCTCTACGTAATCTGACAAAGTAATGAAGCAAACAAACAAACACTCAGGGATAAGAAAAATATGCTAGCTGCATTCGGCTGGCATTATCTCAGGAAGCCCGTAAAAGCCGGTCACGGAAAAGTGCAACTAGTACCAACTACCATCTCACTAAATGGCTGGACTTAGAACGACTTTACTCAGTTTTGCTATTACGTACCTAGAGGATAAAAAGTAATTTATCCTAACATACCTAAATATGCATAACGATTCTCTGCGACTACTCACCTATTTTTTGAAAGTTGGTAATATTCAAATCCCTTATCCACTTGAACACTCAACAAATTTTACATCACTATTTTTCAAAACACTTAGATAACAAACACAAAAAAAAAACACTTTTATATTTTAAAAAGTAGGTTTGGAAAACCACTGGCCGTCAAATTAAAAAATATGTTTCACTTTTTTATTCTTCGTTCAAACAGCTGTCAAAATCTGACAGTTAGTGTAGAAGCGCGCGAATCGTCGTTCGATTTTTGACGCACTGCTTGCTACATGCTCCTGTAGGAATACTGAATGGGCGGAGCTCCGTAATTGGTGGGCGGGATGAGAAACGGGGAATGACAATTCAGAAAGATTGTAAGCGACATACGGTCTACTTTATGAATTTTCACACTTTTTGTTTAAGATAAATCAATTGTTAAAGAGCATTGTTTAATTTAATGATACTATTGTTTTTTGTTTTTCGTATGTGTAAGTGGCCAACACTGGTGTCAGATTTTTCAAGCTGCCTTTTAAGGCATCTGACATAGCTTAACGACAGCCATCAACGATGACAGCCGGGACCAACGGCTTTACGTGCCTTCCGAAGCACGGAGGAGCTCGAGACATTTTTAGGTCACTTGCGGTCACCCATCCAAGTAGGGACTGCACCAGGGGTTGCTTAACATACGTAAGCGCTCATAGAGCTCACACCCACCGGACCATCGGGCTCCTCGAATTTAATGATACGGAACTTTTAGAACCTACAGGTAGTGTTCTAGGAAATATTTTTACCTCGCAACCATCAAATTCAAAATCTGTTCTATTTAAAACTTGTTGACTACACACTCTCAGCTATAGAAAGAAGACAATTATTTTGATCGTCATAATCATCATCATCAGGTCTTTTTTAGTCTCCACTGCAGGAGCACGACTCTCTCTGACTGCCAGAGGCATACCTACCTATAATACACAGAACAGTCAGAGGACTTGGTTACGTCATTATCATCAATCTATTTTTAGTCTCCACTACAACACAATGAAAAATTTGTTTATGAATAAAGATACTTGACCCCCTTAAAGCGGCAGTGGGTGGGGCATATAGCGCGTAAAGCCATAATGGCCAATGGAGCAGAACGGTTATTAAATAGCGATCACGTTCCGGCAAGTGCAGCGTCGGACACCTACTGACCAGGTAGTCAGACGACCTGACCAAGGTCGCAGGGAAACGCTGGGTGCAGGCTGCTTGCAACCGGTCATTTTGTAAATCCTTAGGAGAGCCTATGCCTAGCTGGGGACCCTGCGGCTGAAATGATGATGATGAAAAATACTTGATACTGCAGGGGCACGAACCTCTGTACTACCAGAGCCATATAGCCAGAGCAGTCAAAGGAATTGGCCTACACTCTCCACGCTGACTAGATGGGTTGGGGTCTCTTCAGCTTGTGTTTCCTAAGTCGCCTTTACGACATTTCACGGGAAGACTTGGAGTGTGACCTATTCTACTCTGCCGGTTACCACATTGATCATCATTTGATATTGGCTGATTATTTACTCCATGTTGGGTTAGCTTTAGAAAAACTTTGTTTTTAATAAAGCACGTATTTGTTACTTACCTATTTCTGAGGATCTTCCTAATAGCACTCGCCTCTCTCGTCTCAACAATACTTATATGATTTTTAAACAGCGGAGAATTTTAATTAGGTACATCATTTTCATAAACAAAGTACTTATAGCACTTATACAAGGAACAAAATAGTTGGAGTTTCGCCCTAAGTTGAGGACGCTCGCTCGCTTTGTTCGCTCGCTCTGTTTTGGTCCCAAGGAAACCTAAGAACCTAGCCTTCCTTCCGTGACCAACTTGGTGTTTTTTATAAAAAAATTAAAGTTAGAGTTTATAATTTGAAAATAGCCCTAAAGTGGTTCTGTCAATTCCAGTCCGCAGAATATTTTAATTCGTTCTAAGTTATTCTCAAGCCCAACCCAAAAACATAAATGACCGTAATTATCTAGATAGGATACTATGCCTAATTAGATCACAAATCTTAATTATAATTTCCATGCTAGTTAAAACTTTAACTAAAGTTCTTATAGAGAAACGTACTTACCTAATAAGATTCTCTTTTGGCTTTTTCTTATCTGCTTACAAGTGAACAAGCATACGGCCCACCTTAAAAACTTGCCTTTCCATTTCCGCTCTTAAGCGCCGCCCACCCATCCTTGCATTGGCCACTGCCCCTTCCAATCGCCCTTGGTACCTCCCCTTCTTATATTTCTTTATGACCACAGACTTTGAAATAAATGGAGCGGATAGTATAAAAAGTGGTGATAACTGGAATATTGTAGTAGATATATACCTATATACAGGCTCATATTTAAACTTAGGAAATTTAATTCTTCCACGCTGGTCTGAAAGAAAAGAAAAAAGTAGAATGTACCAGCTGCTTCTCTTCCTGCGCAGATCGTAAAAGCTGATCTAGGACATGGGCGTCAGAAATCATGTCAATAGACGATGCGGCTAGGGACCCATCAGTTCTCACCTACAAGCCCACCAAATGCTAAAGGTGGCCTTAAGGTCTTAAAGACCTGTGCACTGTCTACCCCGCTAGGGAAAAAGACGTGATAGTATGTATGTATGTAGGAATTTTCCCGAGACTTCGTCCGCGTAAATTAAGCCTGAATTAGCCTATTTCACCCGCAGTTAAATTAGCATTCAATAGGTATACCATAATAATAATAAAAAACTTAGTTTCATTCAATCAAACAAATATTTCCTCTGTCTAATATAAGTACAGTATTATTAAAATACGTAACAACGGGTTACTCACGTAAATAGTCAGCTACTGGCTGTAGCTGACTATTATATTATATAATAGTCAGCTAACTATTATACCCGTTGTTACGTATTTTAATAATGTCTTTATCTCACGTTAGTTTTAATCAAAAGTACAGTATTACCACTTTTATAAGTTACACCGATGTACCTGCGCAGAAGTCAAATTTTTGCATGGCGCGAAAATACCCGTCCGCTATTGGCTGATGTGTACGCGCCATGCGGCGTCTCGACCACTCACGGCAGTCGTACGAGTATTGCGAGCGAGATAGCACGAGTCCTGTTGTTTTTAGATTTCAAATCTTATTTTGTATTAATAAGTTCGCTATTTGATCGATGTTTTCATTCGGCTTGAGTCGGCAGTAGGTTGCGCTGTTCTGCGCCATTGAACAATGCCGATAGTGGTAGTAGGTACTGTTGTTCCTCTGTAAGTATAATGTAAGGTATGGACTGCTGCCGTAAAAAGAAATATTTTGTTTTCAGAGTTTATGAGTTATAGTGAAATAAATAAACACATTTATTTTACTATTAGGTACTTCCTTATACCTACTTCTAAACGCCTGAAAAGATTGAATTGTGTGTGTGTGAGGTTACGTGTGTTATCTTATCTAGAATCGTTGCTTTATCCAGAGTGATATTTTCTTTGAAAAACTTAATCCTTATTTACCTACATACTTACAGTCATTCGATCATATCTTCATTTGCAATGCGGGTCATTCTGGTATCCAAGGGATGGCATCAGAAAACAGGGGCGCCCCACACCTAGATGGGAAGACGAATTACGCCTGACCTTGGGACCAAACTGGACCAGGGTAGCATTGGAGTTGGAGGAGGCCTATGCCAAAAGTCACAGCGAATTACGTGACATACTGTGAATAAGAAAAAAAAAAACCGGCCAAGTGTGAGTCAAACTCGCGCAATGAGGGTTCCGTACAATATGCTTCGTGAACACACACACAATGTGCAAAAAATGTTTTATTCAATTGACTAGCGCCATCTAGTGGTGTTTTAGTGAACTATTTCCCTAGATGAACTTATTATTGTGAGTTTACCACTTAATTTTCAAGTGATAGAATTCTTATGATTTTTCCTGTAATCTTCAAGGAATGAACTATATTTTGTAATTTTTTCAAAATTTTCGGCCCAGTAGTTTCGGAGATCAGGGGGGGGGAATGGTCAATTTTTGCCTTCTTTCGTGAATAAAATCAAAAGTATTGATTTTACCCGAACAAAAAAAAATATTTTTGAGATCCTCATACTGAGCCCTTTCATTTGATATATAACACAGTAAGGTTTGCAAAACTTTCTTTTAAAATTTTATAATTGGCCCCCTCAAAATGACCCTTATTTCAAAAAAATCTTTATTTACTTTGCACATCCGTGTTTGGGTCATAGGATTACACTATCTTACCAAATTTCATCTAATTTGGTACAGTAGAATCGGAGAAAATCGACTGTGACAGACGGACGGACGGACAGACAGACGCTCGAGTGATCCTATAAGGGTTCCGTTTTTCAACTTTTGTACGGAACCCTAAAAATGCAAAATAATTCGGAATAAAAGGCTATTATTATTATTCGATCATGTCTTTATTTGCAATAAATACCTATATTATCTTAAAACTATATCTACATTTATATAGTCTACCTGCATGCAGGTGCACAAATATTGTCAGAGTTAATTTACCTAACAATCATAAAAACAATATAACAACAATGGCTAACTACTCGTACCAACTGTACCTACGTGCAACTACCTATCTAAGTACGTAAAGAGGGTTTCGACGTAGGTTGTAATAAGTTAATAAGTAGGTAAATAACCTAGTGAAAAGTACACTTTATCTATAACTTAATCACCTAACAAAGCTAAGTACCTTACACCTGTAAATAGGTAGAGAGGGTCGTGCTCCTGCAGTGGAGACTAAAAAGGACCTGGTAATGATGAGTGTACTTTTCACTAGTACTAGTGAGTACCTTACACCTGTATAGGTACTTAGCTTTGTTAGGTAATTAAGTTATAGGTAAAGTGTACTTTTCACTAGGTTATTAACTCTCTTTAGGTAATTTGGTAAGTATTAGAAACCTATATTTTTACATTCAAATTTTGTAGTCAGATAGGATCGTTTGTAAGAAACATTATAATGGTAATTTTTTACTCCGGAAAGTCTAGATACCTATGTCTGATATAAACTACAAATCAACTAATGTGTAGGAAGCCATACAATACTTTATACTTATGCCAACAATATTTTATATACTTTATACGCCGGGGCTTGAAGCGCGGTGGCGTAATTGGCAACGCATAGATCGTACTGAGATCTAGACGCAGTTCAAGTCCTGCCCGCGTGGAATTTTTTCACCATTTCTTATTTTCTTTATTAAATAAATTAAGTATAATTTATTCGGCAGTACAGTCGAGATTTTTTTGGTTCTTTAATTTCTTTTTTTATAACTAATTTCAACGACTTGTCGCGTCTATTTCATTACTAGGTCTATGTTGACCGTTAATCGTCACCAATTTATCTAATCATAATAGCGAAGTGTTGTTTGGGGTTAGGTAATAATTAAATTACGGCCGTGCACGTGGCATGTTGAATCATCGACGATTTATGAACTAAGTACCTATTCCTTTACATATTTTATCTACAAATATTATAAGTACCTAAAGTCCTCCTTATTTTGAAGTCGGACAAAAATACCATATTATGTATAGGTAGATACCTTAACGCGGACTTGCATAAAGTGTAGAATCTTAACTAGGTAATATACTTAATTATAAATGCGAAAGTCAGTTCGTTTGTTTGTTACGCTTTCACTTAGTAAGAAGGACATAGGCTAGGTATAAGTACTTATATCACACGGACGGAGCCGCGGGGAATGCTAGTTGCGAAATAAGTATTTCTAATTTGGTAAGCATAAGTAGTATTACCTAGTAAGAGATAAGGGATAACAAGGTAATTTTTTACACGACTGCCAAAAAAGGAGTGTTCCTGCCCGCGCAAGGCCACATCGGGGTGCGATTGCGGCGCGGAAGTTAGGTAGGTAAGTATTTAACTGTCATTTAAAACAATTGTACGGAAATCATCATATTTCTTTATGTTCAACAAGGAGTATTATTTTTGAGTTCGTGTATGTTTTTAAGTACGTGAGTTTCTTTTTATTTCACCATATCTTCTAAACGCCTCAACGGATTTGGACGTGTATGGGTATTGTTAGAATCATTACGCCCTTCCAGGTGACATTTTTTCTAGGTACCTACTTGCTAGTCGGAGTCGCACACGAAAGCCTTCGAACAAAAACCGGCAAAAAATCAAGTTTGTAAGGTTGGGGGCTGGGCTCCCTAAAACCAAACATATTTTACCGGTGTTACCCCCTTAAATATTTTGATTTCATTACATTGGAGTTTTCGTTTTTACCCTTTGGGTACGGAATCCTAAGAATGTCTTATTCACTGTTATGCTCATTTTTGGAAGATCTTTCTATTCCCCAATTGTAATCCCCTCTCTGCATATTCGTATACGTCATGCGGTTTGGGGTTATAATTACATTACAGGGCCGCACGTGGCCCAGGCGTTAATTTGGATTTTATCTCTCCATAATAACCTAATCTAATTACGATCAATTTGGCGCCAAATTATATTAACAAATGTATTGAAGTATCAAAATATTATGAAAGTCGAATTGCACTCTGCTTGTCCCCTTCGTTTTATTTTTGAGGTATTATGTTTTGCTTCTAAGTATAATTACTTATTCGTAGCTTCTATGGCATAACAGCTTAGTTTCATTTAGCTCTGTTCAAACAAAAAGTGAATGAGTGGGGGATTTCAAAATTGCTCTCTTAATAGTGCTATTTTTTTATACTCGCGTGATTTATAGCCTATGTTCTTCTCCGTGACTTCAACGGGTATCCCAAATTTCAAGAAGTTTGTTGGTTAAGTAGACAAAGCGTTAAAAGGTAACAAATATACAGGGTGGAATCAAATTCGTTAGTATACGCAAAACAATTACACGTAATAACATTTCTTGCATCAACATTAAATCGCTGATATCAGCCTAAAGTCACTCGTTTTGCGTAAATTTCACCGACCCACTGATTTAATATTGTTTAAATAAATTAATTTTTCGGTGTTTTTAGGGATCCGTACAAAAGTTGAAAAACGGAACCCATAGATCACTCGTGCGTCTGTCTTTCCGTCCGTCCATCTGTCACAGCCGATTTTCTCCGAATGTACAGAACCAAATTAGGTGAAATTTGGTAAGATGGTGTAATCCTATGACCCAAACACGGATGTGCAAAATAAATAGTTTTTTTTAAAATAAGGGTCATCTTCAGGGGCCCAATTACAAAATTTTAAAAGAAAGTTTTGCAAACCTTACTGTGTCATATATCAAATGAAAGGGCTCAGTATAAGGATCTCAAAAATATTTTTTTTGTTCGGGTAAAATCAATACTTTTGATTTTATTCACAAAAGAAGGCAAAAATTGACCATTCCCCCCCTCCTGATCTCCGAAACTACAGAGCCGAAAATTTTGAAAAAATTACAAAATATAGTTCATTCCTTGAAGATTACAGGAAAAATAATAAGAATTCTATCACTTGTAAATTAAGTGGTGAACTCACTATAATAAGTTCATCTAGGGAAATAGTTCACTAAAACACCACTAGATGGCGCTAGTCAATTGAATAAAACATTTTTTGCACATTAAGTGTGTGCGTTTACGAAGCATATTGTACGGAACCCTCATTGCGCGAGTTTGACTCACACTTGGCCGGTTTTTTCAGAAATTCAGTTCTGTTTTAATTTTTGTTTTTTATATTAAGTAATAGCCTCTTTCAAAGCGTTTGAGGTAGTTATTGAGTTTTTCTTAAATTTGAAAAATGTGTAATTTTAATTTACTCGAAAGTAGTTATTAATCATGGGTATAGTCTATACTTAAAAGGATGCCAATAAATTAAACAAATAATATTAGTTGGGATTGATTTTAACTTAGATCTTTCGAGTAACATGGTATGGACACCTCCAAACAGAACCGGATCTCTCATATGGCTTTTGGGCTTCAGCCCAGGGCCCCGTGGTTTCCAGAGGCCCTAAGCTAAGTCAAGTCAAAGTCAAAAATAGACGATAATGCGAAAAAAATCTTTAATTTTAATAAATTAAGCAGATCGTAAGGATTGCAGCCCTGCGAATCCTGCGACTTTAATCAAACCCATAAAATTAATTTGATATTTTCCTATTCTTTGAGTAATTAGGTAGGCCCCTAAGTAGTATTAGCCCAAGGCTCGCTGAACTCACCGTCCGGCCCTGCCCCCTGCCTCCTCCGCATCTCGTAAAATAAAGCACCTAGCAAATATATTATTATAATATCTGTTTTCTTCCAGATTTAGTCGATAATTAGTCGGAATCACTCACCAAACCTCGGATTTGATTGATAGAGTTACCTATTGAAGTAGTCGTAAAGAAAAAAGACAAAATAATTAAAACCATTTATTACATTATACATCAATTATTAGACATTCACTTATGATTAAAATTAAAAACGACATTATACACATTGCATTAATTTTATAAAATTTCAATCATGTCAGTTGACTTTACAATAAAAAAGTTCTTCGTTTATTTTACACGACTATCCAGAAAAGGAGTGTTATGTTATCAGCGTTCATAGACGTATGTGTTTTTTTATTCCACTATAACTTGCCAACACAATGCCTGAACAGATTTCGCTGTTTGTGGTCTCGATAGAACTCTTGCTCTATCCCAAGTGACTTTAATAAGTAAAATACGGGTCACTCACGCATGTAGTTAGCTACAGCCAGTGTGGACTGGGACGACTTCTTGCGCGCGTCTCGGTTCACATTCGCCCTGAGGAAGACCTCCGGATGAGGTTGAAACATGTCGGCCCGTAGCTGACTTTATACGTGAGTGACCCGTATTTTACATATTAAGAGGGTATACTAGCAGTGCGTTTTCCATACAAATGTATTTCTCTATTTTCTCGCTGAAAACTGCTTCTAGAGGCACAATTCTTTTTACATACTATCTATTACTAAAATAAGTATGTCCCTATGTTTTATTTTTTACTAAAAACCTGTTTAAAAGAAAAAAAAATTGTACAAAATCAGTATTTTTGTAAAAAATAAAAAATAGGGGCATTCCTATTTTAGTACTAGATTTTATAAAAAAAGAATTGTGGCTCTAGAATTAGTTTTCATCGAGAAAATAGAGAACTACATTTGTATGGAAACCATATTGAAAACATACTGCTAGTATACGCTCTTAACACTTCAAAAACCGGTAAAAAAACTATTAAAATCGCTATCATTACAAAAATATTTGTCAAGGAAGGATCTGTATAGATTTTAAGACGATTTTCTAAACATGATGTATAAAAAGTAAACATTTAGTAAGATCTCATAACATAGGCATTATTTTTTTGTCAGGACAGTCGCGTTTTAATATTTCTTGATTAAATTAAAAAGCATTACCCGGATAGGTTAAAACATATTTTATATTAGACGCACATTAACAACGCAACAACGTAAAATAGTCTCTCTTCACTCCTTGTACGGTTTGAATGAAACTTTAAGGCGCCTCGGATCATCGCGCGAGTCTTAGCGCAGTACACAATATTAGGTCTGCGCGGGGCGCGGGGGGCGGGGCGCGTACAAGCAGTGAGCATCTAATATCCGAGCCGCCATAAACATAAAGTTTGAGTCGGACTGTAAGAACATTCTATATGTGTATAGAACAAAGTAGCATATACAGCGGCACGCAATGCAGATATGAAATCTAATATATATAAGGTTCAATTTCGTTCGTGTCATTGTATGTTCGATCGGCCCGACTCCGATAGTAAAAAATCAGGGTGAGCTTTAGAAAAGCTTAGCACGATATTGTTATTTCTGAGGATTGTATCGAATAGAACTCGCCTTACTCTTCTCAATACGATTTTTTAAGCGCGGAGATGTAATTTTTATTTTCATACAAAAATGCAGATTCATTTTTGCAAGTCACAAAAAAGTTGGGGTTTTGCCCTAAGTTGAGTCCTGCGTCCGCTTTCTAGCTCCGTTTTGGTCACAAGGAAACCTAACCCACCTTCTGTGACATTGTATTTTTTTGCCATTTTATATGTTAAATATGAAAGTTTAAGTGCTTAATTTGAAAACGGCCCATCTCCACGCTTTAAACCTTTTCAAGGCAGTGGTAAATATATAGCCACCTGTTTACACACAGGCACAAAATGTCTACAGCGCCATCTATGGCGGCTAGTCATACACTAAGTAGACAGCGGCGTGTGCGCTCTGTTGTAACATCTTCTCATAGCAGTAAATTGTTTAGTTTAGTTCATACGGATGTCGCCTTTTTGATAGGTCATGATACCATCCTATTGTAATGATAAAGTGGACGCAATAAAGGATTGTGACAGGAACGTCGCTATTTTTTCTCCTCTCCAAATTTTCCTATATCATAGCGGAATCCCAGGGTTTTCGAGTGGATACGGGAGGACAAGGATTCACCACCAAAAATTTAACCTTATGCCCCGGAGGTAAGATTCAAAAACAATGACTTTTTAATATACCTACTGCCTTGTAAAGGGTTAAAAATGGTGTCTTAATAAAGAGAGTGAGTTCTATCGATTTCGCAGAATATCTGAATTCGTGCTAAGGTATTCTAAAGCGCATCTAAAAATCATAATAAAAAGACATAAATGACGTCATTCGATTCGAACTATTGCTTCACCTACACTTACAACTAAATTGAATACATGATAATTGCAATAATAAAATATATTTTAAAACGTCTTATGTGCTCTTAACCTAAGTCCCTTGTATGTTGAACGTTTCATAGTTTGTTTATAGATAGACCGTTTGACTCAAATACAGTACTACCACTTTTATAAGTTACATCGGCATTGTTCGATGGCGCAGAATAGCGCAACCGACCGCCAACACTTCCCGAATGAGAACATCAGTGAAATAACGAACTTATTGCTATAACATAAGATTTTTAATCCAAAAGCAGTAACTATTGCTATCTCGCTCACAATACTTGTACGCCTGCCGAGAATGGCCGAGATGCAGCATGGCGCGTACTCATCAGCCAATAGCAAACGAATATTTTAGCGCCATGCAAAAATTTGATTTCTGCGCAGGTACATCGGTATAACTTATAAAAGTGGTAGAACTGTACTTCTTGATGAATGCAAGGAGAAAGGGGTAGCGAGGGGGAAGAGATTAAAAATCTTTGTAATGGGTGAAAAAGGGGTTAACTTTTTCTGTGGAAGTCCATCATTTTTAAAACTAGAAGCCTAAAACCTTTTTTTCGGTTAACGATTAGAACTTAAACAAAGTGTTTTTGAAAATTCAACCCCAATCAAGGGGGTGAAAAAAGACTTGCAAGTGTGTATATATTTTATTCGAAACTTAACAGCAGTACCTATACCAAGAAATGAGTAAACAGTGTTTCAGGCTCTTTCAGAATTCAAATTCAACCCCTAAAAGGTGGAAAAGGGGTGACAAATAACCGAACTCCACGAGGACGTAGTTGCGGGCGAAAGCAAGTTTGGTTATAATATTGTGATTAAGTTTAGCCCGTGGTACTGTTACATAGTGTATTATGTAAAGTGCAGACATCCAGATCTAAGTCAGCACTTCTGATTCCCCTCAGCTAAGGAGGGGCAGTTACAGCTCAGTTCACCGCCAACCTTCTTCCAAGGCACTTGTTCTCTGCATCCATATACTATTTTTATTTTAATCGACAGTGCCCAAATAATAAATTGTGACATTTAAATAAAAAGTTAGGTGTACTCAAAATCTTTTTTTTTAAAACTCGCGGACTTATTCCCGTATAACAGTATGATTAATTACGCGTACCTATGTCTTTTACACGTTGTATTCATTCCAACATGTGGTTCCAATCTCTTCGATTATTTCTGGCATCATCATCATTTCGTGTAGGTGACACGGTCAGTCGACCATGCACACCCTGGTGTCAGAGTTCTTCGGAACCGCCTCTCGGCCTCTGACGTGGTACCTTTAACGACTACCAGATGGCAGCCGGGACAAACGGCTTAACGTGCCTTCCGAAGCACGGAATCATCTTTCATAGCAGGCAATCAGGTGATTCATGCCTGCAATGTCCTAACCAAACTGGAATATGCTTTCCGTGAGAATCGAACCCACAACCCCCGGGTCAACAAGGCAAACGCCTTAACCACTGGACCACGGAGGCTGTTGTTAATTTCTGGCAGTTGCACAAAGATGGCACTAATGGTAGCGTCACAATTTTGTATCTACCATATTATGAGAAAATGAATGCATTATTTACGAAATAAGTATATTTTATTTAAAATTACAACAATATTTTTGTCATAATATCAGTTTAAGCAAGTTTGGCTATAGCGGATTAACGCAGGGATTGAATAACCGAAAAAATACGGTTAAATCGGTAAGCGGTATGACGTCATACCTTTATATTTCGATACCTCAGAATAATGGTACCTTCCAATTACCATACCATAAAGAAACGATACCTGTACGATTTTGGTATTGTAATATTGCGGTATCGTTAGTTTTTTTCGATATTGGAATTATGAAATAAAGGTTTTCATTGAATTTTACCGCCGAGGATTCGCCTCAATGTTCTTCGTCGCATCATTTTTTCGGTACCCAAAATATTTCAGTTAAGGTACCAGTAATTATAAAGGTATCGATACATAACGATGTCGTAAATGTATAAATACCATTATTGATATTTAGCTGTATCACAACCGTAATTGTCAACCGATTTGGTTCTACCTTTAAATCTTAGGTGTATCGTAATTTTATACCGGTACCATACCCTTATACCTTTACCGTTTTCAACCCCTGAATTAACGCCTTCTAGTGACGAGTGGAGACAACTCTACAGTGCCGTCGTCTTACCTAGTAGCAGGCTTTAATTCAGTCCAATATTTTTGCATGGTGTTGTCAGTCTTTACGTTAGTATTATAGTGTCTTTGACTCCACGCATACCTCATTCAGGATCTAAGTTAAACGGTCTAGCTATATAATAGTAAAAGCTAAGTTTAGTATAGTAAACATTAAAATACACACATCAACTTCTTATGGACATTTTAATAGCATTCACACAATTTTTAAAATAAAACTAACGTGAAAAGTCGGTTACTGGCCGTAATGATTCGATCACATTCATGACGTCACCTTAGTATGTAGCTTCAAGCCACTCGCGCTTATACAGAGTGTAGTATGACTCTCGACATACCCTTAAGGCTTGTACATGCGCTAATGACCTTCAGGGTATGGGCCGAGTTTTGAACCTTAGTTCTGCGTCAGAAAGTCAGCGGTCGACTGCCACCCGTCGCCCGCGCGCATTCAAAATATAAAATAACGTAAATTTAATATTAAAAAGAAAAATAATCTGTAAAATAAAAATTCCTCGGGAGAGTTTGTAGGTTGATTGGTATTGTATTGAACATAAAAATTGCGTGACTCTAAGATAAAAAGTTACGTAGTTAATGAATATTTGCAATAAAAATCGATGTACGCGGTACTGTTTTTTCTAAAAAAGAAAAAAGTCCTCTTCCGCAAGTAAAGATTAAAAACCATTCTACAATATATGTTTTTTTTTTTTGGGTATTGTGCTTTATGTTTGACCATTTTTATAAAGGTTAAACATAGTCGAAATGGCCAAGGAGCACCCTTAAAGCTGTGACTCAGCCCGTCAAAATGAACAACTTTTCCTATGTGGTCAATTCGAAATTTTTTAGGCTTTCCCACAAATTTTGCCCAGGGGGTAAAAAATTTTTATGAAATTGTAGATTTTTTTTGACTTCCCGGCATTGATCTCATAGCAAAAGTTGTTCATATTGATGGGCACGGGATGAGTCACCCCTTTAAGTTATGCAAGGGTCATATTACACCCTGTATAAGCAATTGAAGTGCCTTGAAGATGCCCTTTCCTTGCTAAGAACGGTTTCAATGGGCAGCGGCGTCGGAACCGATATAAGCCGACAAATTGCGCTCACCAACCCGTCTGCCAAGCGTGGTGAGTATGGCAAAACCCCCCACGATGGAAATTGGAAGGCCTATGGCCAGCAGTGGACTTTGCTGTAATGAAATAAATTAATGATATTTATTTATATGGGACGTTTTCCTGAGCGCGAAGAAGACCGCCATGAGATCGAAACATGTCGGCAAGTAGCTGACTTTTTACGTAAGTAACCCGTAATTACAAAATTTATAATTCAATTAATTTTATTCTTAATTATTCTTTATACAGTGGTTGATTAATTTGGCAATAACGTTAGTAGGATCTTTTTATTTCACGTGGCATTTTCATACATTGTTCGTTTTAATATATACAGAAGATTAACTTTTAGTTTAAAATGAACGCTTCTCAATTACATTTCAAATAACAATCAGTGCCGAATCGAAGTGAGGGGGGTGAGGATAAGTATGGCAAGCACATGCCCGGGAGGTAGGTTAGGGGGGGCAAAATCCGCACATGCCCGGGAGGTACGTTTGGGGGGGGCAAAATCCCGTTCCATTTCTACAACACCACTACACTCTCAGGTAAGTGAAAACATACCATGGGGGTGGAGGGAAGTATGGGGGGAGGTCCTTTGTCAAAATTATTTAAATTATGTTCCGTTCCTATAACCGAAAGGTTAGCGGGACCATGAGTTGGAGAGGGAAATAGGAACTGGTATCAACGAGACTTTTTTACTAAGATAGACATGCCCTACTCCAAGAAACAGACATTTATAGAAAAGTATTTTTGCGGTAACAGCTAGCGCTTCCTGTGCAGCAGTGGCCTTGCCGATGTATGATTATAAAACAACCGCAGATGCCTTAACGCGCATCGAGCAGCAATGCCCTTAGCATTGCGGTAGTTGTATAGCTACTAATGGCCATCCCTTTTATGTATCTGTCTCCCCTGGTCCGTGTGTTAGCACCTCCTGTGTATCCATACCCCCTCATCTATCTGTCGCCCCTCCCCCATATGCATGTATCCCCCCCATCCGCGTGCTAGCGCCCCCTATGCAACAACCGAAGATGCCTTAAAGCGCATCGCGCAGCAGTGCCCTTGGCGATGTGGTAGTTGCGTCCGATGCCCTTGAAGGTCCCGCGCCCGAAAACTTCAACCGACTATAACCGACAGGTTGGTAGGACCATAGGTTTAAGGGGGAAATAGGAACTGGTGTCAACCAAAGACTTCTATAACTAAGGAAGACTTACTCCAAGAAACATTCAAAAGTCTCTGAGCGTCTCCTATGTATCCCCCCCCCTCGTGTATCCCCCCGTCTTCGTGCTAACGTCTCCTGTGCAGCAGCCTCATCTGAATCCCTGCCAATGCCGTGTCGTCCGAAGATGGAATGGTGCAAAGAGAATTAGTATGTATGTATGTATGTTTGTCCCCCCGGTATTTATCTATTCCCCCTCCTCATGCTAGCGCCCCCTATGCAACAACCGTAGATGCCGTAAAGCACAGCGGGCAGCAGTGCCCTTGGCAATGCGGTAGTTGCGTCCGATGCCCTTGAAGGTCCCGCGGCCGAACACCTCCACCGACACGCGCACGCGCCGCCCGTCCGCTAGACGCTCCGGTTTGCTGCAACAATAAACATTTTATTATTAGCTCATATACTTCCGACACGGCAAGATGGCAGAAATATCCAAATTTCAAATTTAAGGCGCTCTTATAGTAACACTAGCGCCACCCAGCTATTAAATTTCTTAAATCATAAATTGTATCGAATTTTAAAAATCTAACAAGTACAAAACTACTAAATTACTTATAGTATTTTTGTATATTACAAGTAATTTACTAGTGCCATGTTTAAAGAGAAAAATTGGTTAACGCCAAAAGTGGCCACTCTTGGCGTTAACCTGTTTTTCTCTTGTTTTATCAAACGATAATTAGTGAAGATTAATACAAAAATACTAGGTACAAGTCATTTACTAGTTATGCACTTGTTAGATTTTTAAAATTCGATATAATTTAGGAATAAAAGAATTAATTGCTGGGTGGCGCTAGTGTTACTATAGGAGCGCCTTAAGGAAAATTAATATACATCTTATTTCATAGTACATAAGATAAAAGAAAAAACATAGAAAGAACCAGCTGCTTCTCTTCCCGTGCAGATCGTAAAAGCCGATCAAGGAAATGGCCAAAAATCATCTAGTTACATACCACTTTTTTGATGCCGTGTTCCTTCTCCACGCCATGCCAAACGACGCTTTAGGTCTTATAGACTTGGGCTTTGTCTACCCCGCAAGGGATAAAGACGTGATAGGTAATATATATGTATAGATGGGCTCTGACTATTATATGGCTCTGGTAGTACAATGAGGGTCGTGCTCCTGCAGTGGAAACTAGAAAGACCTGATGATGATACTCACTTCATGAATGAGAGGAACTCACCCAAACTTGGCAATGTCCGGCTCCGCTTCCAACAGCTCCCTTATAGACCTGGGCTCTGTCTACCCCGCAGGGGAAAAAGACGTGACAGTATGTTTGTAAGTAATACATTATCATCAGGTCTTATCTCCACTGCAGAAGCATACCTAGATATCTGTACTACCAAAGCCATATATTAGGGAAAGCAGACAGAGAATTTGGTCTACACTCTCTACCCTGGCCAGACGGGTTGGAGAGGTCTCTTTGATGTTAATAAGCTTTGTTCAGCTTGTGTTTCCATAGTCGCCTTTTACGACATCCACGGGATGACTTGGAGTGATCCTATTCTACTCTGCCGGGAACCACACGGCATTTTATGCAACGGTTTTATAATAGGGGTCTTAGAAGGTCTTAAAAGGCACGCCACGAGCCTTGTAAGACCTAATTGTAAACCGTTGCATACAATATTTTTTCTACGACTTTCAGAAAAAAAAATGCAAAACTAGTAAAACATAAATTTCGAGTTTTACAACTTACTCGCGGATAATGTAAACATGACAAAATTTTGTGTCTATGGTTACCTTTTCTTTTTAAATTAATGTTCGCGTGACATATAAAAGAACTAGGAAATAAGTTTTCCTAAGTTGGCAGCAATGCATTTAGTTCAAAAAAATTCTTTTGCAATCACGAAATCTAGGTTTAATAGTCTGTGGCTGCTAGCTGTATCGTTATAAATAAATAAATAAAAATAAAAATATACGGACAAATCACACAGATTGAGCTAGCCCCAAAGTAAGTTCTTAAGTAAGACTTGTGTTATGGGATACTACCTCAACGATACTATATTTTATAATAGATACTTATTATATAGATAAACATCCAAGACCCAGGTCAATCTGTAAAAGATCATTTTTCATCTTGACCTGACCGGGGATCGAACCAGGGACCTCTGTGTCGCAGGCAGGCGTGTTGACCGCTGCGCTACGGAGCCATAATATAATGTAGCTTATGGCTACATTAGCCATAATATAATGTAGCTTATGTCTACATTATATTATGGCTGTGCCGTACTGTTATGAAGAATAGAGTATAGACTTATTATGGATGTTCTTATGTTTGTGTTCTTGACCATATAAATGACAGATTACAGTACAAGAGTAGAAAAAAGATTTTAAATCATCTGACTGCTCTGGCTAGTATATGGATGTGGTAGTACAGAGAGGGTCGTGCTCCTGCAGAGGAGACTAACAGACCTGATGATGATGGACATACTGCCATCTAACGGTGAATAAACTTAGCTTAGCTTGCCAAAGCGCGTTCCTCCTGATGAATCGTCTCATCATCATCATCATCCATTCAGCCGCATCTAGAATTATCATAAAGACGTCTGTTCCTGTAGAATTTGAAATTGTAATATCTATGCTTACTGCATAGGTAAGAGAAACTCACCCAAACTTGGCAGTGTCGGGCTCGGCCTCCAGCAGCTCCCTGACGGGCGACTTGGGCGCGGCAGCGCTGAAGGCTTCTAGCTCGGCGCCCATCAGGTTCACGTACGACTTCCACACTGCGCCGAGAGACATTCCTGAGGAAGGAAAGACGAATACACATCACATGGAACCCTGTGATTGAGTTATGTAAAAATTGTACGCGCGCTTCAGTGAACAATTCCCGAATGGACACCGTTAGTGTTGTGTTCAAAAACCTGTGTAATAAAAGACAAAGAAAGAGGGTAGACTGATACGGTTTCCTTTTACAGCTCAACATCCACCACCGCAGTCTCTTCAGTTAGTCTGTGAAAATGGCAGCTGCAATGTTGTCGAAATATCATACACATCTCAAAAATAATCGCGGTAAGTCCCGTAGTGAAGATAATAGTGATTGCGACCGCGAAAGCTTAAAATCATAAATAAAAAATATATACAGCATGAGTGTTTTTGGCCAACATCAACCTCATTGGCTACTTAGGCTAAGGTAAGTTAAATAAAAGTTAGTAATAATTATAATAAACTAACCTGAATCTAAAAATATAGCCCCGGCTACGGATTCGAACAAGTCGCCCAAGGCTTTCGGCACTTCCACGTCCTCGGCCTGCTCCATTTCGTCCTCTTGGATCAAATAGTGCTGTAAACAAGAAATAGTAGGTATTTTTTATGTCATAAGACGGCGGCACTGTGCCGCGGGCTGGTCACCTGATGGTAAGTGATCACCGCTGCCCATGGACAACTGCAACTCCAGGGGTGTTACAAGAGCGTTGCCGGCCTTTATTTTTCCCTCCCAGAGGGGAGGGGGGGATAGGCCTCCGGCTCTCTCACTCACCGATCGAAGCATAGAAGCGGTAAAGCTACTACTCTAACATCGATTTTATGTGAGTGTGTGGTACTTCCGCGGACGAGCCGGCCCATTCATGCTACTAGCAAGTAGGTATTTTTTTAATAACAATAAGTTGATAAAAAAGGCATACGGCCCACCTGATGGAAAGCGGTTACTGTAGCCAATAGACGTAAGTGATTATTGTACGGTGGTACCTTTGACTAATACTCTCTAAACTCCCCGCCACGAGAAGCTATAAATTATGTACATCAATAAACTTCTACTGAGTTGGAGTTACCTAGCGATAATATTATGAGTTAACCAAATACAATTGACTTAAATTACTATACGGGTAATACGAAACTAAAGACCAATTCTAATTAGTCGGGTTATATTTTAACGATACAAAACGCTGTCGCTCAATGTTTTTTGGTACAGGGACGAGTCCGACTCCGTGAATGTAAACATTTGGCGCATTTCTGAGATATAATAAAGTTTCTGTAGCAGTTTTTGCTATAAGTTGTTTTTTTATTAGCTATTGAGTCTTACTGATTTATAATATAGTTTCTGTAACAGTTTTTGCTATAAATGGTTTTTTTTTTTTATTAGCTATTGAATCTCAATGCAGATCAAAAGATTTTTTACGTTGCCAAATAATTACTTCACCTGCAAACTCCCTCCATTCTTTATGGAAAAAATATTTCTAACCATCTCTTCTTTGGTTTATTTTTTTACACAAAAAACAACAATATTCTTTTTTATTTCATCCAAATGTTGCGAACCCCTAAACATTTGTTTACGTAATTTATAGCTTCTTATGAAAGGGATTTTAGACACCGTCATGCCTTTATATTAATGTTAAAAAAACAGGCCAATTTTTCAATGCTTGTGTCCGTGACAGCTTCGTGTCATCACACGCGTTCTGTCAATTAATGCCCCCAAATTCCGTCAAATTGAAAGCTATGTGTGTGTGCGCGACCGACTATCTGTTGGACACTAGATTTTTGTACGCTTTTAAGCTAATAGAGTCTATAGGCTAATAAGCTCCGTGGCGCAGCGGTCAACACGCCGGGATGTGACACGGATGGTCTCGGGTTCGATCCCCGGTCAGGTCAAGATGGAAAATGATCTTTTTCAGATTGACCTGGGTCTTGGATGTTTATCTATATATGTATTTGTTATAAAATATAGTATCGTTGAGTTAGTATCCCATAACACAAGTCTTATTTAAGAACTTACTTTGGGGCTAGCTCAATCTGTGTGATTTGTCCGTATATATTTATATTTATTTATTTATATGATCTAAGACAGGTACTATGGTGGCATCATCATTAACGCGTCCACGAAATTTCGTATAGAGTTGCGCTTCGACTATACACAGATGGTGCTTCATGCTATATTAAATAGACATTCATATCACAACTAACTATAAAAAGAAATTTCGATTATTTCATTTGGTCAGATTACATTTCTATCTTTCGAACTAGATTTTCCTACGACTTAGTCCAATTATAGCCTATGTCACGCGCAGATAAATTAGCTTTCTATAAGTGAAAGAATTTTGATAATCAGTCCAATAGTTTCGAAGCCTATTTAATACAAATAAACAAACAATCAAGCCTCAAGCTCTCTGTTCAACCTAATATGTAAATGTAAAAGTACGTGAATAATGGTAATATACTTATATATTCGGTGAAAACAGTAAATAATAATGTTTTCTTATGTTTTCGCGATTATTACACATTTAAATAAAATTATTTTAATATGGTTTTTATCGCGTTTATTACATTATTTATACACCTAACGTTTCGAACACTTTTCAGTGTTCGTGGTCGCAGGTAGACTAAGTTGACATTTGTCTAATATTTTATAAGAACGATAGATTTTTTTTTCTTTCTGTTTTATAAAATGGCTTCCACCGAGATTTCAGTGATTCTGCCAATGTCCAGTAAATTGAGATACTAAGTATCGGTGTTTTACGGAAAAGTTGTAACAAGTAGCATCAAAGATGGCGTGTGTTCTTTGATGCCTCGTGGTCGGGAGCTTATGGCGACAAGTCAATACGAGTCCATATAACAGTCCACTTTAACTCTTTTACAAATTGTTCCATGAGCACGAGCATTTATAACACCAAACTACACCAATTTCATATTATAAAGTCCACCAAAATCAATTTGCAAAATCGTCCAAGGTAGACCCCAACTGCACCCCTTGACTTCCCACCACAAACTCCCCGGTAGATTTTGCAGTTCTTATAAAATATTAGACAAATGTCAACTTAGTTACCCAACTACCCTTCGAAACGTTAGGTGTATAAATAATGTAATAAACGCGATAAAAACCGTATTCAAATAATTTTATTTGAACAGTGAAAATATTGTGACTTCGCAAAATCCTACCTCCTCACTAATGGAATGTCCATTCTCCTCTTGTATTTTAACGTATTTCGTCAACACCTCGTTCAGACCGGGCGACATATGGCGGAAGTATCTGAAAGACAAAAAAAAATCGTTCACTTTCATCATCATTGTCCGAGCTTACGCCTGTAGCCCACAGCTGCGAATGCGGAACGGAAGCGTTCCGGAACGAAACATTGGCGAAATCGCGAAACGCTGTCTAGTATGATTTCGTTTGGTGCGTCTCACACCGCAAGCGGAACGAAACCGAAACGGAATCGTACAGCGTTTCGCGATTTCGCCAATGTTTCGTTCCGGAACGCTTCCGTTCCGCATTCGCAGCTGTGGGCTACAGGCGAGGGTCAAATCATACTAGCGCATAGGCGAAGCGAAGCGAAACGATGTTAATATGGCAAACTCACCTTTAACTTAACAGCGAAACGCTCATATTCCTTCCGAGATTGAAATAAATGACATGAATACGCAAAACTGCGCGCGAATTACGCGCTTCTAAATCTCAGAGGAAAATAAGCATTAAGATCTTGAGTTAAAGGTGCGTTTGCCATATTAACATCGTTTCGCTTCGCTTTGACTCTGCGCTAGTGTGAATTGCTTGAGATAAGAGGGGTGCCGGGTTCAATCCCCGGCCAGGTCATATAGAAAACAATCTTCTCCAGATTGACCTGGGTCTTATTAAAAATCGTGTAAATAGACTCTTGATATTCCCTTAAAACGTCAATACAAACACTTTTTCTATGGGATCAATGCTAGGAACATTTTTTTACATTTATATGAGAATTCCGAAAAAAAAAATAGGTAATTTAAAAAAAAAAAGTTTGTTCCTATTGTTAAAGTTGCCATATTGACTGGCTAAGTCTTTAAGGATATACCGAGGATCAATTTGAGTTTTTATATTTTTTAAGTGACTTGTGGAATCCATGTCTATCAGCTAGCGTGGCGAAGATAGTGAAAGGGAAAAAAATTCCACGCTGGCAGAATATGAACCGTCAGTTTTTACTCTTTGTACGAGTAAGGCCTAACCAATTAGGCCACCACGCTTCATTAAATTTTTCCACCATATCCTTTTCATATATGATGCATTATTGTTTGATTGATTTTTTCCCATTTCTTATTTCATTATTTTAATAAGAATATAATTAAAATAGCATTCATCATCATCAGGTCTCTCCACTGCAGGAGCACGACCCTCTCTGTACTACCAGAGCCATATATCAGCCAGAGCAGTCAGAGGATTTGGCCTACACACCTCCACGCTGGGAGGTCTCTTTGATGTTTATAAGCCTTGTCCAGCTTGTGTGTCCTAAGTATCTTTCTACGATATCCACGGGAAGACTTGGAGTGGTCCTATTCTACTCTGCCGGGAACCACACGGCCAATAAATAGCATTGTGAATGTATAAAAAAACTTACTTGTGGAACCCATGTCTAGCAGCTAGCGTGGCGAAGATGGTGTTGTTGACCAGTGAAGTCAGGTTATAACACTTGACGAACTCCGTGGCGAAGCGTTCAACACGCCTGCCTGCGACACGGATGGTCCCGTGTTCGAATCCCGGTCAGGTCAAGATGGAAAATGTTTTTTTTTCAGATTGACCTGACTCTTGGATGTTGATATAAGTATCTTTTATAAAATATAGCATCGTTGAGTTAGTATCCCATAACACAAGTCTCGAACTTACTTTGGAGATTGGAGCTAGCTCAATCTATGTGATTTGTCCGTATATATTTATTTATTATTTATTTTATAGATTATGACGCTTGGTATTAAGAGTTTAAACCACTTACTTGTGGAATCCATGTCTCGCAGCTAGCGTGGCGAAGATGGTGTTGTTGACCAGTGCGGAGCGCAAGTCTGTGAGCGCGCCCGGGGAGTGTCTCCGGGGCTCTTCGTATAGGTGGCGTGTTATTAGATAATCTGGAAGAGAGCGCATTTACTGCACTAATAACAAACATATGTGATCTTTTTAGAGTTCCGTACAAAAATTGAAAAACGGAACCCTTATAGGATCACTCGTGCGTCTGTCTGTCTGTCCGTCCGTCTGTCACAGCAGATTTTCTCCGAATCTACAGAACCAAATTAAGTTAAATTTGGTAAGATGGTGTAATCCTATGACCCAAACACGGATGTGCAAAGTAAATAAAGTTTTTTTTGAAATAATGGTCATTTTTAGGGGCCCAATTACAAAATTTTAAAAGAAAGTTTTACAAATCTTACTGTGTCATATATCAAATGAAAGGGCTGATTATGAGGATCTCAAAAATATTTTTTTTTGTTCGGGTAAAATCAGTACTTTCGATTTTATTCACGCAAGAAGGCAAAAATTTACCATAACCCCCCCCCCCCTGATCTCCGAAACTACTGGGCCGAATATTTTGAAAAAATTACAAAATGTTCTCGAGCACGAGCATTTATAACACCAAACTACACCAATTTCATATTATAAAGTCCACTTTAATCATTTTGCAAAATTGTATAAGGCAAACGACAACTGAACCCCTTGACTTCCCACCAAAAACTCAACACCGATACTAAGTATCTCATTATACTGGACATTGGTAGAATCACTGAAATCTCGGTGGAAGCCATAATTAAAAAGAAGAAAAAAAGACAGTTTAAGAATGTAGGTGTGCGGAACTAAACTTGTGTGCACATTTCCCCCGCAAAAAACGCCAGAAAAATTGTAATAGTAAATTGTCGCTTCGCCCACTCCGTCCGTCCGGTACGGAGGCCGTGTTGCTCGAAGGCTGAAAACTAAATAGTAAACCGACATGTTTCGACCTTAGCCGGAGGTCTTCATTAGGGCGAATGTGAACCGAGACGCACGATGTCGTCCAATCATCATCATCATCAGGTCTTTCTAGTCTCCACTGCAGGAGCACGACCCTCTCTGTACTACCAGAGCCATATACTAGCCTGAGTAGTCAGAGGATTTGGCCTACACTCTCCTCGCTGGCCAGACGGGTTGGAGAGGTCTCTTTGATGTTAATAAGCTTTGTTTAGCTTGTTTTGTTATGTCGTCCCAATCCGCAAATAAATATAAATAATAAATCATCATCATCATCATCAGGTCTTTATTTTTATCTGAGGAGCCCGATGGTCCAGTGGGTGTGAGCTCTATGAGCGCTTACGTATGTTAAGCAACCCCTGGTGCAGTCCCTACTTGGATGGGTGACCGCAAGTGGCATAAAAATATCTCGAGCTCCTCCGTGCTTCGGAAGGCACGTTAAGCCGTTGGTCCCGGCTGTTATCGTTGATGGCAGTCGTTAAGCTATGTCAGATGCCTTAAGGCAGCTTGAAAAATCTGACACCAGTGTTGGCCACTTACACATACGAAAAACAAACAAGGTCTTTATTAGTCTCTACTGCAGGAGCACGACCCTTTCTGTACCACTGTGGCATACTCACCTTTATTTATATGTACTTACCAAAATTTACCTGTACTTACCTGTTTTTACTATTTTAATTTCATCTTTACCTTTACTTACCTTTGTATACTTACCTTTCACTCTCATCATTCATTGTTGCATTTATATTCAAACTTTTAATACTTATACATATAGTTATATCTATTAAAATGTTAATTTCATTTCATTTCAAGTCATAAATTGCTATGTTTATATAACTATAAATTAAATATATATTAATTTAATATGTTTATCAAATTAAGCAATTGACTTAATCATATTATACAACTTTAGTATAAAATATAAAATGTAATAGCTAAGTAGCATTAACGCTGGACAAAGGTCGGAACGCAGTCGTGTCGTCTTACATAAATGTTGCAATAATCCTCGCCCGGCGAGTGAACAATAGACTACGTCACGCGTACCGCGCCCGGCAACTGCGAGCCTCCTAGAACCAGTCCGCCGCTAATGCTCTGCGCATACGCACGCACGCTAATCTATAACGCACCTAGCTTTGCTTGTTTACATTGTTTCCGCTCGTCACTATCATTCATACTCCTTTCATACTCGTATTCATACTTCGCCTATTTCTTCATCTGTGAACTATAAACTTTGTGCTTGTGCTTGTGAACTGTATCTTCTGTGACTTTCTTCCGTGCCTTCTGACTTTTATGTGTATCAATGTTATTGTTTCACGAACAATAAACTCAAGTGAAACCGTGAGTTGTTTTTGTCATTTGCTGCCTACACATCAGCCCTCGACACCACAACAACCACACTGGTGACCCACTAACTGGAGGGGACAACTACATCGGTCATCCTCTAGAAGAACATCTACACGGATTATCCAGAAGAAAGGTACGACTATTGGATATTTTAACAAAAATAATGTCGGTACCAGGCGATGAATCCACTTCGAGTAAAAATACCGAAGATGGCGGAAAGACATTTACACCATACGATCTTTGTCGTGTCGGAGTCCGACTGCCCCCGTTTTGGCCTGAAGAGCCTGCTGTGTGGTTCGCTCAGATTGAAGGCAGCTTCGCCCTATCGAAAATTAAGGATGACGAGACCAAATACTATTACGTCACCGGTCACCTGGAACATCGTTATGCGGCTGAAGTCAAAGATATTCTGGTGAATCCGCCGGCAACTGGGAAGTATGAAACTCTCAAAGCAGAATTAATTAAGAGGTTGTCGGCTAGTAGAGAAAAGAGGTAATTCAACTCTTAATGCACGAAGAACTCGGAGACAGGCGACCATCGCAATTTCTTCGTCATCTACGTCACTTGGCTGGAAAAAATATACCAGACGACTTTATACGTACAATATGGACCAGTCGCCTGCCTACCAGTCTCCAGACAGTCATCGCGTCTCAACCTCAGTCTACTCTAGAAGCACTTGCAGATCTAGCAGATAAGGTGCATGATATGGTGCCTTCAACGCCCCAAGTTGCATCCGCTGACGCTGTGCCAGGATCCTTGCTGGAGAAGCTCACGCGAGAAGTTGCAGAACTCAGCCGTCAAGTGAAGCATCTGTCCACAAATAACTCGGGAAGATCACGCTCGATACAATCTGGCGGCCACCGTAACAAGAGTCGCACCCGCTCTAACTCCAGCTACCGGAAGTTCCCCAACTGCTTCTACCACAGCAAATATGGTGACAACGCGCGTACCTGCATCAAGCCTTGCGACTATCAGCAGGGAAAAGCCAGCGGCAGTCGCTGATGGCGACTAGTGATTGCCACATCTCTTCAGGTCGCCTATTCGTATCGGACCGCAAAACGAAGACCCAGTTCCTGGTCGACACCGGCAGCGACCTCTGTGTCTTCCCCCGCACGGCCACGAAATCCAGACGACCAAGAACTACATACGAACTCTTCGCGGCTAATGGTTCAACGATAGCCACATATGGATTCGTACAACTTGAACTCGACCTCGGCCTCCGCCGAGTTTTCTCATGGCGTTTCATCATAGCTGACGTCAGCAAGGCTATCATCGGAGCCGACCTCTTGTCACATTATGGCTTGATTGTCGACTGTCGTAACCGCCGCCTCATCGACAACCACACTTCGTTATCGACAACTGCAGCGCCGGCTTATTCATCGGACGCCATTTCATCCGTCAAGACGATCGTCGGCGAGTCAAAGTACATTGAACTTCTTCGAGAATTCCCGGAGATCACTCGACCCCCAGGCACTCATCGCGTTATCAATCATAACACAGTCCATTATATACGGACCACGTCTGGGCCACCCGTACACTGCACGCCACGACGTCTAGCACCAGAGAAACTCAAGATCGCGAAGCAAGAGTTCAACGATATGATAAAAGCTGGAACTGCTAGACCATCAGAGAGCCCATGGTCGTCACCCCTGCACCTAGTCCCTAAAAAAGATGACGGCTGGCGACCATGCGGAGACTACCGTGCTCTGAACGCACGCACAATACCGGATAGATACCCAATACGCCACATCCAGGACTTCACGCAAAATATCTCAGGCTGCAGGATCTTCTCAAAAATTGACCTGGTCAAGGCGTATAATCAGATCCCCGTGAATCCCGAGGATATACCGAAGACCGCCATCTCAACCCCGTTCGGAATGTTTGAATTTCCCTATATGAACTTTGGTTTAAGAAATGCTGGTCAAACATTCCAGCTATTTGTAGATGAGATGACCAGGGAACTAGACTTCTGCTACAGCTATTTAGATGACTTCCTGATCTTTTCTCCAGACCTGGAAAGCCATTTCCAGCATCTCCATAAGCTATTCACTCGGCTGAAGGAGTTTGGCATGGTTATTAACCCATCCAAGTGCGTGTTTGGAGCAGAAGAGGTCACATTCCTAGGTTGCGTAGTTTCGTCGGCTGGCATCAAACCCATGGAGAGTAAAGTTGAAGCTATCAGGCAGTATCCTATCCCAAAAAATGTTAGGGAGCTTAGAAGATTCTTGGGGATGATAAATTTCTATCGGCGATTCCTCAAAGACGCTGCTAAATCACAAGCTCGACTCCATGACTTACTCACTGGATCAGTCAAAGGTTCTCATCCCGTGACACTAGCTGGTGACACACTGACTGCCTTTGAGGACTGCAAACAAATTTTATGCGACGCTGCACTCTTGGCTCACCCAGACATGAACGCTAAATTGGCTTTAGTCACTGATGCTTCGGACACTACCATCGGCGCTGTACTGCAGCAACATGTGAAAGAAGAATGGCAGCCACTAGCTTTCTTCAGTCGCAGACTTAATCCAGCCCAACGAAAATATTCTCCGTATGACAGAGAGTTGCTGGCAATATATGAGGCTATAAAACATTTTAGACACCTCGTCGAGGCACGTCATTTTACGGTTTACACAGACCATAAACCGATTTGCTTTGCATTTCACCAAAGAAAGGACAAATGCTCACCTCGTCAATTTCGCCACCTCGATTTCATATCACAGTTTACTACGGACCTACAACACATATCCGGGAAAGACAATGTTGTGGCTGACGCACTCTCTAGAATAGAGGAGCTGGTGCAACCCGTCGACCTGGAAAAACTAGCCTTGTCACAGACTTCCGACAGAGAGCTGAAACAGATTTTGAAAGGTGATACATCACTCAAACTTGTCAAAGTAGTCATACCTGGAACACGGATGGAGTTATACTGTGACACTTCAACGCAGACACCTCGCCCGTATGTACCAGCTGAGCTAAGACAGCAAATATTCCACAGTTTGCACTCGCTCAGTCACCCAGGCATCAACGCTACGACAAAACTGGTTACAGACCGATATGTTTGGCCCAACATAAACAAAAACTGTCGTGATTGGGCAAAATCATGTCACGCTTGCCAGTCCACCAAAGTCACACGACACGTCACACCATCGTTTGGCTCGTTTCAATTACCACGTGCCAGGTTCCAGTACATCCATATCGACTTGGTCGGCCCTCTTCCACCATCGGATGGCTTTCGCTATTGCCTCACTGCAGTCGACCGATTTACTAGATGGCCCGAGGCAATACCGCTGGTCGATATCTCAGCAGAGACAGTTGCCAAAGCCTTCGTCAGCAACTGGATAGCCAGATATGGATGCCCTGCTGAAGTAGTCACAGACCGTGGAGCTCAGTTTGAATCGGCTTTAATGAAGAAACTTGCTGAACTCGTCGGTTTCCAACGCAACAGGACCACAGCGTATCACCCGGCAAGCAACGGAATGGTGGAACGGATGCACAGACAGCTGAAAACAGCAATAAAATGTCACGAAAGCCAAAACTGGACAGAAAGCTTACCTTTGGTCTTGCTTGGAATGAGAACAGCTTTCAAACCCGACATCCAAGCATCACCCGCCGAACTGGTATATGGTGAGACGCTGAGATTGCCCGGCGATTTCCTCACGTCCTGTAAAACCACCCAAACTACGGACATAACTGACTTCACTGCTCGTCTTCGCTCCATAATGAACACCATCAGACCTCAACCGGCGTCTAGACACTGCGGGAGAAACATATTCGTGTTTAAGGACTTACCTTCTGCTACTCATGTTTACGTCAGAGATGACAGCGTTAAGGGACCTCTGCAGCCAGCATATTCTGGACCTCACAAAATCCTGCAAAGAGGAGACAAGGTTTATAAATTGCTTATAAAGGGAAAAGAACAGACGGTAACAATAGAAAGATTAAAACCAGCATATTCACTTACCTCTGATACGCAGCTCACGAATGCAGCACCAGTAGTACCTGAAAACCTGCAAGAAAATGTAAAACTTACCTTAAAGAAAACGCGCTCTGGAAGGGAGGTTAAGTTTCCAGATTACTATCGCCCGTCCTAGGACGGTCTCTGGGGGGGAGAACTGTGGCATACTCACCTTTATTTATATGTACTTACCAAAATTTACCTGTACTTACCTGTTTTTACTATTTTAATTTCATCTTTACCTTTACTTACCTTTGTATACTTACCTTTCACTCTCATCATTCATTGTTGCATTTATATTCAAACTTTTAATACTTATACATATAGTTATATCTATTAAAATGTTAATTTCATTTCATTTCAAGTCATAAATTGCTATGTTTATATAACTATAAATTAAATATATATTAATTTAATATGTTTATCAAATTAAGCAATTGACTTAATCATATTATACAACTTTAGTATAAAATATAAAATGTAATAGCTAAGTAGCATTAACGCTGGACAAAGGTCGGAACGCAGTCGTGTCGTCTTACATAAATGTTGCAATAATCCTCGCCCGGCGAGTGAACAATAGACTACGTCACGCGTACCGCGCCCGGCAACTGCGAGCCTCCTAGAACCAGTCCGCCGCTAATGCTCTGCGCATACGCACGCACGCTAATCTATAACGCACCTAGCTTTGCTTGTTTACATTGTTTCCGCTCGTCACTATCATTCATACTCCTTTCATACTCGTATTCATACTTCGCCTATTTCTTCATCTGTGAACTATAAACTTTGTGCTTGTGCTTGTGAACTGTATCTTCTGTGACTTTCTTCCGTGCCTTCTGACTTTTATGTGTATCAATGTTATTGTTTCACGAACAATAAACTCAAGTGAAACCGTGAGTTGTTTTTGTCATTTGCTGCCTACACATCAGCCCTCGACACCACAACAACCACACCACCACAGCAATATATTAGCCAGAGCAGTCAGAGGACTTGGCCTACACTCTCCACGCTGGCCAGACGAGTTGGAGAGGTTTTTTGATGTTTGTAAGCTTTCTTTAGCTTGTGTTTCCTAAGTCGCCTTTTACGACATCCACGGGAAGACTTGGAGTGGTCATATTCTACTCTGCCGGGAACCACACATACAAATAATAAATATAGACAGACAAATCATACAGATTGAGCTAGCCCCATAGTAAGTTCCAGACTTGTGTTATGGGATACTAACTCAACGATACTATATTTTATAATACAGCAACTGTCGCCCAGTAGCTGACTATTTACGTGAGTAACCTGTTCTTACGTATTTTAATACATTAACCTGTTTAATAAGTAACCTGTAACCTTTAATCCCATCCCACCTAATATTATATATGCGTTGTTTGTTTGTTTGTTACGCTTTCACACCGAATTTACTGAACCGATTATCATGAAACTTTGCATACACATAGGTTAGGGTACCGAGACGGACATAGGCTATATATTACGCGGGCGAAGCCGCGGGTAACAGCTAGTATAATATCACGTTGAGTTAGTATCCCATAACACAAGACTCGAACTTACTTTAGGGCTAGCTCAATCTGTGTGATTAGTCCATATATATTTATTTATATCGTATTAATTTACTATTTTAATTTTTTGATCTATAGGAAGAGATAAATAAATAATTACTAAAAACTAATTAAGGTTTAACTAAAAAGTAAAAATAACTAAACATAAATAAACCTAACTATATCAAGTTAGTTTTCATCAAAAAAAAAACGACGAGTTCCGTGGCGCAGCGGTCAACACGCCTGCCTGCGACACGGATGGTCCCGGGTTCGATCCCCGGTCAGGTCAAGATGGAAAATGATCTTTTTCAAATTGACCTGGGTTTTGGATGTTTATCTATGTATGTATTTGTTACAAAATATAGTATCGTTGAGTAGTATCCCATAACACAAGTCTCGAACTTACTTTGGGGCTAGCTCAATCTGTGTGATTTGTCCGTATATATTTATTTATTATTTATAAAAAAAAAACAAGTGTACTCACCTAGTATGGCGTCTCCCAAGAACTCCAACCTTTGATAGCAGTCGGTTAACCTGTTGTTATGGTGGGACGCGTGCGTTAACGCTTGTAGTAGCAGCGAACGGTCCTTGAAGCGGTATTGTAGGGTTCTCTCTAAGGCGTCATAACCTGTAACCGAAGAATATTTTGTTTTTAAATCCTAATCCTAACTAATATTATAAATGCGCAAGTGTGGTGAAAAAACGACGGGACGCGGGGTGTTATAAGTAATACACTATTTAAATAAAATTATTTTAATACGGTTTTTATCGCGTTTATTACATTATTTATACACCTAACGTTTCGAGCACTTTACAGTGTTCGTGGTCGCAGGTAGACTAAGTTGACATTTGTCTAGTATTTTATAAGAACTGCAAAATCTACCGCCTAAAATTTATATTGATAACGTTCCGGATGTACGCAGTATTGGCTCACGGTGTCTGAAGGTCTTGCAGTCTTCTGCTTAGCTTGAGATTTTGCCACAGCACAGAGTAGGTTTTTCCACAGTTTATATACAGGCTTTTCACGGCGTACACATTCGTCACATGACATTGAGCTTATAAGATAATAATTAAAACAATTCCTTATTTAACGAGGTCGTGTGACGTTACACTAGTAGATGTACGTAGAGATATAAGATAATAAAATAGTGTTCTTTATTTATCGAGGTCGAGTATCGTCATGTGTCGTCATCACTCGTCATACTACGTAGATGTACGTTGTACGTACACCACACAAGTGAGTTTGTTTGTTTATTTGTTTGTTACGCTTTCACGCCGTATCTACTGAACCGAGCATCATAAAATTTTGCATACACATAGGTTAGGGTACCGAGAAGGACATAGGCCATATATATCGCGGGCAAAGCCGCGGGTAACAGCTAGTAATTACAAACATACATCATCAGACTTGTTCAGATACCTGATGACTCGTTCAAAGACTAAATTAGGAAAATGCTTATTAACTTACCCGATAACATCTGCTCTAGTTCCCCCTCCGGATCTACAATGTACCTGAGCAGAGGCGACGGAGGCGCCTTCAGTTCACCGAATATTGGCTGAAACAAAATACATCAAAAATTATCTCAAAAAGAAAAAAACAAATCAATTAAACTAAGGAAACACAAGCTAAACAAAGCTTATTAACATCAAAGAGACCTCTCCAACCCGTCTGGCCAGCGTGGAGAGTGTAGGCCAAATCCTCTGACTACTCAGGCTAGTATATGGCTCTGGTAGTGCGGAGAGGGTCGTGCTCCTGCAGTGGGACTAGAAAGTCCTGATGATGAAATCAATTAAAACATTTATTTAGAAAATAGGCCCTTGCTGGCGGCACTTTTTCACGTCAAATTGTATTTTAAGTTATCTTATTCATCACAATCACCCATAGAAGTATGAATTCTCTCTAGAATGTGAATATTGCTTGATCTGTCCTACGACTTATACTCGTAAAACATACACGCGGCTTTCTCACGACCCCAGTCATCTGACGTCTGTCGAAGTGCAAATATCAGAACGAAATTAATTGTTTATAGCCGTAAACATGCCTAGTTGTGCAGTGAAATCCTGCAAAAATACTGACAGAAATATTAAAATGTTATCCCGACCTGTTACTTTTCAGATGTAAGTAAGGCAAAGTACGTTTTATTTAAAAATTTTAAATGTATTTATACGCCATTTTAAATGTCAAAATCCTTAGTAAGTAACAGAAGATAGTACGAATAGTGATGATCCTACTTACTCTTACAATATATCGATAAACAATATACATGAATACGACATGAGTACAAAAGAGCGTACCAGAAGTATAACTGTGACCCGATTCTACTAACTTATGTAACAGACCATGTCTTATAAGATTTTAAACTTTCGCGTTGCATTATAACTATAAATGTAATAACCGGGACTAAACGCGATAGGCATTTCGTAGTATTACTACCACTTACTTCCTTGACGTTTCGACCGAGTTGCATCGGCCGTGGTCACAAGGCGACTGACGGGCGGCGGCATCGTCTGTTCGGGCGTCGTGAAGTATTTTCTTCCACCCGCAAGTTGTCACTTATTGAATCACTAGTGATGTGGCCACGACAAACTACACTCACGGTATCCGGTTTCGGTTTTAACGGTTTCACTCGCGGTATGCACCCATTAATTACAGGATTCCACGCTGGAGACAACTTAAATCCGTCCTCCCGATTGAAATTTTTGTACTTCTTAATTTCAATCGCTTCACGTACCATCCTGGTGTGGTAATGCCGATCAGTGGAGAGAATTTTAGGGTTATGTAGCTCCATCCAGTGGTTGACTCCCGTATCCAATAAGTGTTCTGCTACCGCGGATTTACTCGTCTGTCGATTTTTCACTGCGGCAATGTGTTCCTTGACGCGTTCGGCTATAGTCCGTTTTGTCTGGCCAATATACGAACTGCCGCAGCTACAGTCGATTTTATATACTCCCGGAGTTTGTAACGGCAAGGTGTCCTTTGGTGATCGTAGTGACTGCGACACTTTACGTAAAGGCGTATAAATAGTCTTTATTGAGAATTTTCTTAACACCGTCCCAATTTTATCCGTTACGCCTTTAACATATGGTAAAAATGCTGCCTGACGATTCACTTCTGGACATCCTTGTCTTTTCTTCTGCTTTCTCCACTCTCTAGATACCCTGTACCCGTTACGTTTCAGTACCTCCTGAACATGTAAAAGCTCCGTTTGGAGATGGTCAGGGTCACATAGGTTATGCGCTCTGTTCGTTAATGCAGACATAACGGATTGAAGATGCCGGGGATGGTGATGAGAGGATGCATGCAGGTATCTGTCCGTGTGTGTAGGTTTTCTGTATACCGTGTGAGATAAATTACCATCCGGTTTGACCTTAATCATCATGTCCAGGAACGCAAGAGATCTGTCCTTCTCCATTTCATAAGTGAATGTCATCTTTGGATGTATGGAGTTGAGATGTTTGATATATTGCTCCACTTCTTGATGGCCTCCATTGACAATGCAGAAGACATCGTCAACGTACCTCCTCCAGAGCTTCACGTGCCCAGGTCCAGTGGCTAGTGCTCTGTCTTCGAAGTGCTCCATCCAGATATTTGCAATCACCGGTGCGAGTGGACTACCCATTGCAACTCCATCGATCTGGAGGTAGAACTGGTCTCTGAAGAGGAAGTAGTTGCCGTCTAAACACTGCTCAATGAGAGCAATATACTCATTAGGTAACTCATGATCGAACAGTTTTCCCTTAATGACCTCAAGGCATTCCTTCCATGTCTTACCTCTATATCCTGTCAATCCTTGATTTCTAAATTATTTCTAAGGCAATGCCTTTAATTTTTGCTAAGTTTCATTATTCTTTTTTCTTAGAAAAATATATTTAATTTTTCGTATTCCTCCTTTGTTTGAAAATGTCAAAAAATTTAAATTAAAGTAATTTTATTTTTAAAATCCTAACCGGCCTTTTAGAAAACTTCTTTATAGACAGTACTTCTTCTTCATATTTTTGCCAAATTATATATTGGCATGAATGCCTTAATACGCTCAGATTATGATGATATACCTATACAACATGTTACCAGTTACACTTGTTTGTCCTTAAAGTGTCAAGATAAAATAGTTTGTTTCTAATGTTTGGATGGTTTAAGGGGTGTGATTTACAAATAACTTCAATTTTGGGATACAAGATTGCGGGCACCGCCTATAAAAATTCGATAGGGGTGTAGTTTTAGAGGTGTTTTGAGGTATAGATCGCAGATATAAAAAAACTTGTGACTAATCTTTCTCAGCCTCACCTTTAATAATAAGCACAGATACTGAAAGAGCTTAGACAAAAATGAACATCGTTTCACAGTGTGAATTCTCCTTCACTTTATAACTAACGCGGTTAAAATAATGACCTCAAACTACTCAGCCTAGTGAAGTTTTGTCGTGTAGCAGACAAGCAAGAGAGGGTACCAGATTCGATGTCTGGCGCGGCTAAATATTTCAAATTAAATTTCTCATGTGTATGTCCGCCGTTCTGAAGCTACCTACGGAGATACAACCCACAACATACATACATACAATCATATAATCACGTCTGTTTCCCTTACAAGCAGCCAGAGCTCAAGGTCGGACCCAAATGCTACGTTTAGCACGTTTGTATATAGGTGGAAAATGGAATTAAAAAAGTGATAAGTTGCAAGCCGCATCATCTTTTGATATTGTTTAATATATTTTCGCCCTTTCCCTTTGCCGGCTTTTACTTTCTTTGCACATTCTACATCTTTTTCATTTCTCCCATAACAGCCGTAAAAACTTTGCCAATTCTTATATTACCGCATAAATACGGTCATAATAGCGGAACAACAAAGCTTATGATGCTATTAGGAAATAGCTCAGACAATGATGACTAATAAACTAATTTTGATGGTATTTGCACTCTTAGGTAGCTACGCAATGATAATAAAAACATAATTTCACATTCAAAAACCTTTGTTTTCTAAATTGCAACCGCTGATCTGTAAACCTACATTAAATCTGTGATTGCAACAAAATGGTTTGTTTTGTGTTTTCGATATCGATATTACGCGGTGTTAATACATCACTTGTGACAGCAGTGTCAAAAGTCATGAGTGCTATTTTCAAACTGGCGACTAAATACGCTGGTTTGAATTTCGGTTGTTTGAAAAATCAAACGAACGATTTCTATGTAAATTTTTGTACGTCTTCATGATATCACCCGTTCAAAAATAGCACCCCTATCAACCCGGCCCCCTTTCCTCTTTTTCACACCCCCCCGGCTCGACATTCTAGGTTTTCATACAAAAATGGCTTTATGCGACATCTATTCAGAGAGACGAAAATTTTTTTTTAAAATCTATGCAATCACCAGAGGCATACAGTAGGCAGACCACTCAAAGGGTTTGGCCTACATTCTCCACGCTGGCGAGATGGGTTGGAGAGGTCTATTTGATGTTGGTAAGCTTTGTTTTGCTTGTGTTTCCTATTTCGCCTTCTACGACATCCACGGGAAGACTTGAGTGGTTTTATTCTACTCCGTCGGGAACCACATGGCTGGTAATCTTATTAAGTATTATCAAAGACAATATAATACTAACGTAATAGACTGCCCACCTCATACAAAAATATTGGACCAAATTAAGGTTGCGAAAAGCAGGCAAATGTATGGCGCCGGAGAGTTGCTTGGTAGTCGATACTAGATGGCGGTAATCTGCGTTAGCCTTTAACTTACTAAAACGGTGTCATTTTAAAAATATTATGCCTAATATATTGTATTGATTTTTAATAAGATATATTTTGTGAATCATGTTTTTATATTCTCATAATACGGTAGATACAATGTTGTGTAGTTTCGAGTGGCGCCATCTATGCGAGTCTCTGAGAACAAATCGTACGATTAAGGCGTTGAGACCACATGGTATTATGTATTTGAGTAATTGTTCAAAAGCTATAGCCTACTAACACGTGACACATCCTGTGACACGGATGGTGATCCGGGATCGAACCCGGGACGCAAAAATGATTTTTTTTCAGATCATCTTTTCGCGTAGGTGACATGGTCATTCGACTGACCTGGGTCTTGGATGTTTATCTAAATATGTATTTGTAATAAAATATAGTATCGTGGAACTACATAGTATCCCATAACACAAGTCTAGATCGAACTTACTTTGGGACTAGCTCAATCTGTGTGATTTGTCCGTAATTTAATTTACCTGCATCCACCTTCCGTTCTCATCTTGATACGGTCTCAAGGACCCTACGGGGCGACCCGGCCACGACCAGTCTTCGGGCAAGCTGTCCTGCTGTTGTAACTCTGTCTGCGATTCTGATTCTGTGTCGGAATCCGAGTCCGAAGGCGAATGGCGGGGGGAGGCCGGCGGTTTCGGGGGAGGGGGTTTCTGTAACAAAAAAAAATCAAATATTATAACACCTCTCCACACCCATAAGACGAGCCCCGTGGCGCAGCGGTCAACACGCCCCCTTGGTTGCTTAAGTACAAATCAGTGCTCTATGGAAATCGCCTAATTGCCAGGCTGGCGAATGTTAAAAGTTTTTTTTTAAATATTATGACATTAGGTATAAAATTTCGAATTTTCCACATGTTCGAAATTTTCACCGTTTTTCCGCAAGTCAAAAGTTAAATTTCTATAGCTCATAGGTTCAAAAGCAGCCTGTATACAGTTGGTAGAATGATTCAATAAAGGAGTTTTATCCCTGTATGGTGATACATGGTGATCCTGCCAGGCCACGCACATCTAAGCACATAGCCGCAAGCGATTTTACGTGCACAAATACCCAAGTGTCGTTTCTTTTCGCGTAGTGTTTATATGACTTACGTTCCGTAGGCTCGACAGCGCGTACTTCAATAAAAGAGTCTTATCCCATGTATATTACATGGCGACCCTACCAGTCCGCGCACACATCCATACACCAACACCGCAAGCGATTTCACATGCACAAATGCTTTAATGCCATTTCTTTTCACGTAATATATACTACTTACGTTCCGTAGGTTCTTAGCTCGTTGCACGTACGGATGCTCATCGGGTAGGGGTAGCTCGTGTGCCGGTAGCACCCTGATGCCGAGCCACGACATGAACAGCAAGGCCCCGCGAGGCCCGCACTCCAGCAGGTAGGCCCCTATCAGGGCCTCCACGCAGTCGGCTATTGACTTATCTTGAATATGAAAAAAAAAGTTTTTGAATTAATATATAAATATATGCATATAAATACATGGCGAAATTTTGATCGTTCCGGACCATTAAAGGGGTGATTCAGCCGGTCAATATAAACAACTTTTCCTATGGGACAAATGCTGTAAACTCGAAAAAAATTTCGACATTCCTATACAAATTGCCCGGGTTGCTGAACACTTTTGTATGAAAATGTCGAAATAAAATTTGAGTTTCCAGCATTGGTCCCATAGGAAAAATGGTTCATATCGACGGGCTGAATCACCCCTTTAAGGGTCCAGAACGATCAAAATTTCGCCATGTATATACATAGATGTGCCCGATAGATGTCATTCGGTGGTTCCCAGCAGAGCAGGCAGAACAGAATAGGACCACTCCAAGTCCAGTGGATGTCGTAGAAGGCGACTTAGGAAACACAAGCTAAACAAAGGCTTATAAACATCAGAGATTTTTCCAACTCGTCTGGCCAGCGTGGAGAGTGTAGGCCAAATTTTTTGACTGCTCTGGCTAATACATGGCTCTGGTAGTATAGAGAGGGTTGTGCTCCTGCAGTATAGACTAAAGAAGACCTAATGATGATGATGATGATGATGACAACTTCCTTAACAGCTTTTGAAGTACGGAACCTTACCAGGTATACTGTGCTGCGTAATAAGGTTGTAAGGGATGAAGCAACCTGTCGAATCTTGCGGTATTTCCGCCGCCGAAGGGGTGTGTTCCGAATCCTCCTGCAATGAAATATCAAAAATAATAAAGCAGTTCTCCTGGACACGGCCTGTATTGTTAGGAGGTTCCTCTCCCTGGAGCCCTGACCGCCGGTAGCTTGGACCCTGTTCCCGATACCGGTGGGCTACTATTTTTTATATTTTTAAAAGTTTATTTTCTATATGTTTAAATATTTAAAAATGTATTAAATATGTGCATTAATAAATAAAGGAAATAATAAATAAATATATACAAACAAATCACACAGATTGAACTAGCCCCAAAGTAAGTTCTTAAGTAAGACTTGTGTTGTAGGGTAAAAATTTACACCGTACAGGCTATCATATCAGTAAAAATAATAATTTATATCGAACTTACAGTTTGACATCAATTTATTTATTATAATAGGGAGTATGCACGTAATTTTTTTTATTTCCCTAGTATAATCCTTATTAACGACAGTAAAAAATATGAAAGAACTTTTAAAAAATCTTAATTAACGACGAAGATGTGATACTTTAAAGTTTTAATAAGAAAGAGAAGTCCGATATGGACTAGTGACGTCATAGTCTATGTCATGCATACATTTGCCATATAAAATAGTGTTTTCGCGAGTGAGATAGATATATTTTCGTAAAATCATTTTATCTCGTTCGTTTTTCAATCAAATTTTATTCTGTTTTCACCTTCAATACTTTACTATTGAATATTTTTGGATAAACTGGTAAGATAACAGATATTTTTTCATGCATATTCCCTATTAATTAACAAATAATATGATAAGACATAAAAATATAAATAATATAATAATAACTAATTAACAATATACTACATATAATTAAATATAAATCTTTGTGAACACATTAGTGAATATACCCAAAATGACATCTTAATTAAAATAGATAACATTAGTTTGACAAAATATAAAGCCCTTCTCCCATTGCAGCGCCCGTCAGGGTCCTTAATTGTTACTTTTGTTCAATATGCTAAGATCTGTATTACACATTAAGGAAGCAATAAATGATTGATTGATTGATCTTCCCGCTGGGCAAGGTGTGCGCCCAGGGAACCGTACGGCTCCGACTGAGTTCTGTCGGAGGTCTTATTTATGTCTCAAATGTGAAAAAACTTTGTTTGCGCGTTTCAGGATTGTGCAGCGCCATCTTGTGATAAGTCTTGTAGTTTATTTGTTAGGTCGCCACATTCGCAGTAATGTCTTCGTGTTAGTTCTTGTGGCGAATGTAGAGGTCGCCACAAATACTTACGGTAGTCTTAGGGTGCAGCGTCGGCGGTGGTTTGTGGCAGGGTGGTAACCAGTTGTCGTGGGGTTCGAACTTGGACGCTATCATGCGAGCGCCCAGACGCTTGTTGCGACCAAGCCTGTAGAGATTGAGATTGGACACCTGAAAGACATTTGTTTGTTTGTTTGACAATCTTTATAGCACGAAACTGAAAACATACATAATATTATATCCCTTGCGGGGTAGACAGAGCCCAAGGTCTTAAAACCTACAGGCCACGTTTAGCATCGTAGTGGGCGTAAAGGTGGAAAGCGGAATCAAAGTAGTGATGGGTTGCTAGCCGCGTCGCCTATCAATTAGATTCCTTAGATTTTCGCCCAATCCCTTGACCGGCTTTTACGGTCTGCGCGGGAAGAAAAGCAGCTGGTATATTCTATGTTTTTTATTTTATAATTTAGATTAAGAATAATTAAAATTGAAAATATGTGATGAAAAAGAATTCGCCACAGGTAGGATTCGAACCCACAACTCTTAAACGCCCTAAGTGTGCTACCAACTACACCACCGTGACTTCGAATCACCGCGGTGTAGGTGTACACGTAAAGGTACTACGGATGTACACCACAGGTAGTTCAAATACTACCTGTGGCGAATTCTTTTTCATCACATATTTTCAATTTAATTAAGCGGAATCAAAATACTGATGGGTTAGATTTCTGCCCTTTCCCTCTACCAGCTTCTGCCATCTGTGCGGAAAGAGCAGCATCTGGCTATGTTTGTTCTTTTCTTTCAAACCAGCATGGAAGAATATTCCGTTTAGAAATATGGCATTGCTCACCTGTTTGCTTCTCAAATGGCTGAGTTTGCCTTAATGGACAGTGGGGTGTGCGCAGTATAGGTACGCAGTTATGGCGAACTTCAGAAACATATATATTATCACACCTTTATCCCTTACTTGGCAGACAGAGCCTTAGGCCATAAGACCGAAAGGCCTCGTTCCAAATTATCTGTTTGCTTCTCATATGGCTGAGTTTGCCTTCATGAACAGTTGGGTGTGCGCAGTATAGGTACGCAGTTATAGCGAACTTCAGGAACATATATATTATCCCGCCTTTCCCCGGGGCCTTCCTTTACGGGGTCGACAGAGCCTTAGGCCATAAGACCGAAAGGCCTCGTTCTAAATTACCTGTTTGCTTCTCATATGGCTGAGTTTGCCCTCATGAACAGTGGGGTGTGCGCAGTATAGGTACGCAGTTATGGCGAACTTCAGAAACAACCATATTATCACACCTTTATTCCTTACTTGGTAGATAGAGCCTTAGGCCATAAGACCGAAAGGCCGCGTTCTAAATTACCTGTTTGCTTCTCATATGGCTGAGTTTGCCCTCATGAACAGTGGGGTGTGCGCAGTATAGGTACGCAGTTATGGCGAACTTCAGAAAGCTGTCGCCTATCGTCTCCAGTCGTTCCAGATTGATCCCGTCGTTGGCGTTTGACATCGTTAGTGCCTGAAAAAGGTAACACTTTAGGAAATGAGAGAAAGTTTAATATACAAAAAATTTATAAATAGATAGATGGAAACTGTTTATGGCCACACATAATTAACAAAAAAATAATAACCATAAAACACCTTAAGATTAAAAAAGTGCACAAAAGGCGGCCTTATCGCGAAAGCAATTTCTTCCAGGCAACCTTTCGAGAAAGAACATAATATAAAAAAAAACCGGCCAAGTGCGTGTCGGGCCACGCGCAGTGTAGGGTTCCGTAGTTGCGAATGACAACTTTGAGTTCACACTATTCACACTCGCACCTTACAGTTTAACGACCAAAAACATCTAACAATGAAAATATTATGAAATTTTACGGTTTATTAGTTGGCTGCCTATAACTTTTTAGTTTGTACTTAATACTCAGCTCTGATAGTTTTCCTTTCAATTTCAGTATATTGTAGTGTAGTAAGAGCTTTAGTCCTAAGATATTAATAATCAATGTGTTGACATGAATAAACAGTCTTATTCTAGCATTCGGTGGTTTCACTTGAACGCAATTCCTTATATGGCGACCCTGCCAGCGCCTTGTTGCTAGGTCTGCCTCGCGCTCGTGATATGACACCGCGCACCGTATTAGGTTGAAGAATGTGTTAAAAGCCACCCACAGTGTGCCTCGTCGTTGCATCTAAGAATTATTAAAATGAGTTACTACGAACTAAGTAATCTGCTAAAGCGTACGTATCGGTGGTGTGTATATTTTTTTGAAAATGGGTGCGTCTCAGTCCAACAAGAGTGAGGAGGTGATTATAGCACAAGCGGCGTCCGGAGGTGGTAATAGCAATCAGCTCGAAAAACTGGACCATTACCTGAGTACCAATGGGTTAATACTGATATTGTTATATGTTTTACTGACAACTGGAGGTCTGATTATTTTGTACCAAATGTTCCGTAAGTGGCATGGAAGAATTATTCAGGAAGAAGTCCGCGGCGCAATTTTGAGATACTCTAGTATTCTGAAGAGGCAGCGTAATGGTGATGGAGACCCAGGCTTCCGCGTGTAGCGAATAGAGAAAAATGACCCGTGCCTGATGATCGTTAAGATGACACCTGCCTGATGATGGTTACAATGACCCCTGCCTGATGATGGTTAAAACGACCCCTGCTTGATGATGATCAAGATGGCCCCTGCAAAGCGGTGATGAGATGACCCCTGCGTGCCATAATTTGAAGCTTCGTTTCTAAGTTTATAAAATATATATGCGTGTACGGAAATCATAAAAAAGTGAAAAAAAAAGTGGTGTATGTGCGTTTGTTTACGGTATAGCATGAACTAAGTTCTGCAATCGGAACAATGAAACAAATATACATGTTAGTAGACATTAAGTTATATATACATACATATTAAACATATATTAATAAAGTGTAATATAAGTTTAGAATACATCATATAAAAATAATTTAATGAATGCGCATACTACGATGAATACGTATATAATCACGCGTAATCCTTATCAGTTTTATGTTGACATAGCGATGTCCATATAGGTGTCGAGTGCTACTACTACTGGAACTCACTACGTTCGAGAATGAAAATGGTATGTATACATAAGTTTTTATTATTTTTTTTATTGAGTAATGGACAATGAATTGTTAAAATGTCTTGAAGATATTATAAAAATAAAGAAATACTTGATTAAGAAAGGAAAGTCAAGATTCAAGGGTAACGTTATAAAAAATAAATTGACCGAAACAAAATTGATTTTAAAGAATAGTGATGACATTATTAACCTCTTGCATGTTGAGTCAGGAATAAGTACTAAAACCTTAGAGAATGTAGATACTGTTTGGTCTAAAATACATGGAATATATAATGAAATTTTAGCTTTATGTACTCCTACTGAGGAAGAAAGTAGTGAAAGTGATTATAGTGAACCATCTGAATATCAAAAAATCAAAATGGAGTTCGATCTAAAAACGGCTTGTGAATTTATTTCTATTATGAACAGTAATGAAAATAATACCAAAAATATGATAGATTCTATTGAAATGTACGCAGAAATGTTAACTGAAGCTGGTAAACAAATGTTGATAAAGTTTGTTCTCAAAAGTAGACTGTCCGAGAATGCTAAAATACGCATGCTTAAAAATTATCAAACCGTGAACGATCTTGTAAAGGATTTAAGAAAAACTCTTTTAAGTAAAAAATCATTTACATCTATTCATACGCGCCTACAAAATGTAAGTCAAGGTTGGCGTTCTATTGACCAGTATGGTACAGAAATAGAAAAATTATTTTCTGAATTAACAATTTCACAGTCTGAAGGAAACTCGGAAAATTATGCTGTTTTAAAACCTTTAAATGAACGCTTGGCGGTAAAACGGTTTTCAGATGGTTTGCGTGATCCTCGGCTGAGTACCATCATAACTGCGAGAAACTACGAGCATCTCAAGGATGCGATCCAAGCAGCGAAGGATGAAGAAGTAGCTGCCACGTCTTCGACGACGATGGCTGGCCCAGGTATCATGCAGTTTTCACGTCGAGGAAGAGGTAAGTTGCACTATTATCCTCGCATGCAGTTTGGCAGATATCAACGATCAAGAAATCAGCGTTTCAACGACATAAGATATAATTATCAACCAAATGGTTATAGAGGTAGTGAGCGTGGTTCATTCCATAACGTAAATCGTGGTTATGGAAGTAATCGTAATCGGCAAGTTGGTGCCAATCGGTCGAGTTATCAATATACCCGTGGTAGGGGTAACCGTAGTACTCAACGAGTATTTTATAACAACGAGTGTACAGAAACTGAACCTAAACCTTCTACCTCAAACGATACGAGTATGCAGTTTTTTCGATCTTAAGCATAATATTTTGACGTTACATGGTAAATCAAAATTTTTATCGTTCTATGTTGGTAAGAAGTTACATTTTTATTTGCTAGACAGCGGAGCGTCCTTATCTGTACTCAAGAGAGATTCCTTACCTCGAAACTTAACCATAAATAGAGATGATACTGTCGTCAACGGAATAGGTGGACAGATTCGTTCGGCGGGATATGTTTATCTTAACTTGGAGCATAATAGTAGTCATTCTAGTATTGTATTCAATCATAAGTTTTATGTATTCGATAACATACCATTGCGAGCAGATGGAATTCTGGGTTTAGATTTTCTGTGTTACTATGCATCAAATATCAATCTAGCCTTAAATGAAGTCACGTTGTTCCAAAATGGAATGGAATGTTGTTTGCCACTCCATGATTCAATCGATTATTCCAGAGAAGTTTTGTTTATTCCAGCACGGAGTGAATCATTTCATTACGTTTATGTTTCTTCTGATAATAAAAATGATTATGTTGTTTATCCACAACAAGTAGCGGAAAATATTTTTATGGCGGGATCTATTGTTCAACCAAAAAACCATAGAATAATAATTAAAATTTTAAATACAAGCGAACATGACGTCACATTACCTATGTTTAAACCAGAATTATACTCACTTTCTGAATATGACATATATGAATTTGAATCAAATACAAGGGATTCAAAAAGAGCAAAAGCTTTATTAGATTTATTAAATTTAGAAAATTTAAATAAAGAGGAAAAGCTTTCTATACAAGGTTTGTGTGCTAAATATTCTGATATTTTCTTTTTACCAGGAGATAAATTGTCTACTACAAATATTTTGGAACAATCAATCACGTTAAAAAAGGATGTCAGTCCAGTTTATGTGAAACAATATAGATTGCCACACTCGTTAAAAAAAGAAGTTGAAAACCAAATCAAACATATGTTAGATAATGATATTATCGAGGAAGCAAGGAGTGAGTGGTCTAGCCCCGTATTATTAGTTCCCAAGAAAACGGCCAACACAAAAGACAAAAAATGGCGTTTTGTAGTAGATTATCGTAAATTAAATAATTGTATAACTGATGACAAATTTCCTTTACCCAACATCACAGAAATTTTGGATTCACTTTCTGGTTCTATCTATTTTACTCATTTAGATTTGTATCAAGGCTACTTTCAAGTGTCTCTTGAAAAAGACTGTAGAAGCTGCACAGCTTTCTCTTCTAGCTCTGGACAATTCCAAATGAAGCGTCTACCCATGGGCCTTAAGATCAGCCCAAGTGCTTTTAGCCGTGTTATGTCTGTAGCTATGTCAGGACTTAATTACGACAAATGCTTCGTATATTTGGATGATTTAGTCGTTTTTGGAAGAAACCTTGAAATCCATAACCGAAATTTGACAGATGTATTCGATAGACTCCGTAAAGTCAATCTAAAATTAAATCCTGAAAAGTGTGCGTTCTTAAGAAAAGAAATACTTTACTTAGGTCATCTAGTTTCAGAGAAAGGTGTATTACCAGATGAATCAAAAATTGAAATTGTCAAAAATTACCCAGTTCCTACAAATACTGATGAAGTAAAACGATTTGTTGCCTTTTGCAATTATTATAGAAAATTTATAAGAAATTTTTCGGAAATTACAGCTCCTTTAAATAAATTAACGAGGAAAAACGAGTCATTTGTATGGACAACAGAGTGTCAAAAAGCATTTGAAACATTAAAAGAAAAATTGAGTTCTCCTCCTGTATTAGATTTTCCTGATTTTTCAGAAAATAACGAATTTGTTGTACAAACAGACGCTTCAGGAATAGCTGTTGGCGCTGTTTTATATAATAATAATATGAAACCTGTTGCATATGCTAGTAGGCCTTTAAACAAAGCGGAGTTAAATTATCCTACGATTGAAAAGGAGTTAGTTGCTATAGTATGGGCTATTAAATATTTTCGTCCATATCTCTATGATCGAAAATTTACTATCATGACAGATCATAGACCTCTAATCTATTTATTTTCGATGAAAGACCCATCCAGTAGACTTTTAAAATTTAGGTTATTATTAGAGGAGTATGATTTTAATATTAAATATATAAAAGGAAAAGAAAATAGTGCTGCAGATGCGTTGTCGAGAATTTCTGTCACATCTGAAACTTTAAAGAGCTTGAATCAGGAAATAGTAACCGTTATAACTAGAAGGCAAAAGAGACTTTTGAGTGAAAAAGAAGAAGATCCTATTTTTAGTAAAGACATTGACGATAGGCCTGATCAACCTAGAGTCGTGGAATTACTTAAAATACCGGATAATTACATTGAACTGACTTTTCTTGATAATAACGAACTACATAAACTTAGAAATAACAATATGATTAACTTAGAAAAAGAATGTTTTGGTTATAGTGAAAGTAAGAAAACTATTTTTATAAACCTTGACTATAGGGCACATTTTACGCGAGTCGAATTTGTGACTAAGTTAGAGGAATTTTGTGAAAAATTGAAAATACAAGAACTATGCATAGTTAAAAATAATAATGTCTCATCATTTGTAAATGATTTGTTGCAAGAAGTAAAAATACGAAAGGATTGGACCGGTCCACGTTTTTATATATTAAAAGGAGTAAAGAGAATAGATAATGACGAAGATAAAAAATATATTTTACACGATTTTCATTTACTACCCACTAGTGGACATGCTGGTGTACGTAGAATGACTAATAATATAAAAAGACGATTCTTCTGGCCAGGATTAGATAAGGATATAAAAGAATTCGTAAGTAAGTGTAGTCAATGCCAAAAAATGAAACAGTGTAGGTATACCAAGGCGCCAATGGAAATAACTACAACTGCTTCAATGGCATTTGAAAAGATTTTTCTTGATCTAGTTGGTCCTTTGGAAAGAGATTTAGAAGATAATTGTTACATTTTAACAATCCAATGTGAGCTTACAAAATTCGTGGAAGCGTATCCACTAAAAAACAAAGAAACGGTAAGTGTTGCTCATGAATTTGTAAATAATTTTATTCTTAGGTTCGGGATACCAGACACAATTGCTACTGATCGCGGAACGGAATTCGTCTCTTCAACTATGGAACAGGTTTGTAAAATATTAGGCATAGAAAAGCTTACATCGACAGCATACCACCATCAATCTCTTGGAGCACTTGAAAATTCTCACAAGAGTTTAGGTGCGTTTTTACGTATTCATTGTGATGGCCATAAAGAAAGCTGGAGTCATTGGCTTCCGTTCTGGTGCTACAGCTATAATAATACTGTACACACAGAGACTAAGTACACGCCGTTCGAACTTGTGTTTGGTAAACCTAGTAAGATACCTTGTAGAGTTAATGATGACTATATTAAACCCTTATATAATCCAGAAAGTTATCCATTAAATTTAAGATTTCGCTTGCAAGTAGCATTAAAAGACGCTCGTAGAAATTTAGTTTTAAGCAAAGAAAAACGTAAGTGTGATTATGACATAAAAATAAATGATGTAAGTTATAAAAATGGACAGTTAATTTTAGTGAAAAATGAAGTAGCAAAGAAATTAGATAATCAATTTGATGGTCCATTTACTGTGTTAGAGGATTTAGGTTGTAATGTAAAGATTTCAAAAAATAATAAGATAGATATAGTCCATAAGAATAGGACAAAACCATTTATTATGTAGTAGTATGCACATCCATTTATTGTAACTATATGAATAATATTGAAATTATAAGTTTAAGTATAAACTATTTTTATTAACCAAAATAAAAGGTTCTATATATATGACCTTTTTTCAAATGAAAGAAAAATATATGTAAGTACATACTATAATCATATTAGGTATATAGAAGTGTTTACTCAATGTGTAGCCAAGTGATAATTTTATCATGTATAGCCTATGTATGGCACACCTAATCAATGATTATTTAACGCGTTGAATAATGTATAAGTAATTGTTAATGTTTTACTTCAAAAATATTCATATTTCATGTTAATCAATACTTTAAAACCTTCCAAACATTATTATGTACTTAAAGTTCAATCAATAGTCTTGTTGTTTAAAATTTATCCAAATTTTCATTCTTTGGGTTAAATTGTTTACCTGTATTGCTCTAATTGTTATAAAAAAAAAATCTAATCTCTTATAAATTTTTTTTTTCTCGAAAAAGGGAGGTGTAGTGTAGTAAGAGCTTTAGTCCTAAGATATTAATAATCAATGTGTTGACATGAATAAACAGTCTTATTCTAGCATTCGGTGGTTTCACTTGAACGCAATTCCTTATAATATATACTACTGCTGTAATTTTTTTCACGTATCTATATATAACCGTTTAGCAGATAGAGGGGGGGGACACTTACCTCTAACAAAAATTCGCACTTTAAAGCCAAATATTTCGGAAACGGATCCTTAAAACGAAAAATGGTGTTCTCAACCTCACAATATTTTTTAAAGACCTATTTAACGATACCCCACACGATGGGCAAATAGAGAAAAAAAAATTACTTCCCCACTTTACTTGTATGGGAGCTGCGCTAAAAAAAAATTTTTTTCAAGATTTTATTCTACCACTTTTTTGCCATGAATAATATACATAGCCATACCAAATTACAGCTTTCTAGTACTCATAGTCTCTGCGTAAAACCGCGGACGGACAGACAGACAGACAGACAGACAGACATGGCGAAACTATAAGGGTTCCTAGTTTACTACGGAACCCTAAAAAGCAAGTAGTGCGGGGTAGCAAAACATCATAAACATATAAATAGGGAAAGGATCATAGAGATAAGAAATGTGATTTGACTTGGGATTTAAAGCTTGCTACCGCACCGGATAGAGAGTGGTAGAGAGTTCCAAAGACAAACGGCTCGAACAGGGAAAGATCGAGAATATAATTTGGTGGTGTTGTGGAATCTTTAAGCGTAGGTTCTCTGCACTACGCAAATCAAATCAAAATCAAAACGTTTATTCAGAAAATAGGCCTTTGCAGGCACTTTTTCACGTCATAACGCATGTGCGCATACGCAGTGAACGTTGCTGTTCACGTACTATTAATAAATTAAATTCGATATGCAATGGGTTTCGAGGGTCGAAATCTATCTAGCTAGTTCACATCATCAGTTAGGCACTGATGATGTGAACTAGCTAGATAGATCACATTTCTGAAAATGACAGAAAGTTCACAAAATAAAAATAAAATTAATAAATTGAATTAAGTATGCAGTAGGTTTCGGGGGCCAAAATCTATCTAGTTAGTTAGTCAGTGCCTAAAAAATGCCTAGAAAATTATGGAAAGTTTACTAAAAAAATACCATAAAATTAATAAAGTTGGTTTCTGGGGCTAAAAATCGATCGAACTAGTATTTTATTTTCAGAAAAAGAAGGCTATTTTACGAACGAAAGTGTGAACACGCGTAAGATATTTATTTAAGCTTTTTAGGGCTCCGTAGTAAACTAGGAATCCTTATAGTTTCGCCATGTCTGTCTGTCTGTCTGTCTGTCTGTCCGTCCGCGGTTTTACTCAGAGACTATAAGTACTAGAAAGCTGTAATTAGGTTTGAGTATGTATATTAATCATGGCAAAAAAGTCGTAGAACAAAATCTTGAATTTTAATTTGTTTTTGTGTAGCTCCCATACAAGTAAAGTGGGGGAGTAATTTTTTTTTCTCTATTTACCCATCGTGTGGGGTATCGTTAAAAAGGTCTTTAAAAAATATTGTGAGGTTGAGAACACCATTTTTTGATTTAAGGATCCGTTTCCGTAATATTTGGTTTTAAAGTGCAAATTTTTGTTAGAGGTACGTGTCCCTCTATCTCTAAACGCTATCCCCCTCTATCTGCTAAACGGTTATATATGGATACGTGAAAAAAATTACAGCAGTAGTATATATACTGAAGTTGAAAGGAAAACTATCAGAGCTGAGTACTAAGCGCAAACTAAAAAGTTATAGGCAACCAACTTATAAAATGTACTGGAAAATGTAAAATTTCATACAGTCTCTTTATTGTTAGATGTTTTTGGTCGTTAAACTGTGAGGTGTGAGTGTAAACAGTGTGAACTCAAAGTTGTCATTCGCAACTACGGAACCCTACACTGCGCGTGGCCCGACACGCACTTGGCCGGTTTTTAGGGTTCCGTACAAAAATTGAAAAACGGAACCCTTATAGGATCACTCGTGCGTCTGTCTGTCCGTCCGTCCGTCTATCACAGCCAATTTTCTCCGAATCTACAGAACCAAATTAGGTGAAATTTGGTAAGATGGTGTAATCCTATGACCCTAACACGGATGTGCAAAGTAAATAAAGATTTTTTTGAAATAAGCGTCATTTTCAGGGGCCCAATAACAAAATTTGAAAAAAAAAAGTTTTGCAAACCTTCCTGTGTCATATATCAGATGAAAGGGCTCATTATGAGGATCTCAAAAATATATTTTTTTGTTCGGGTAAAATCAATGCTTTTGATTTTATTCACGAAAGAAGGCAAAAATTGACCATTCCCCCCCCCCCCCCCCCTGATCTCCGAATCTACAGGGCCGAAAATTTTGAAAAAATTACATAATGTAGTTCATTCCTTGAAGATTACAGGAAAAATAATAAGAATTCTATCAGTTGAAAATAAAGTGGTAAACTCACTAAAATAAGTAGATAGCGCTAGTCAATTGAATAAAACAAATTTGCACATTGTCTGTGTTTACACGAAGCATATTGTACGGAACCCTCATTGCGCGAGTTTGACTCACACTTGGCCGGTTTTTTTTAATTTTAAGCAACACTTTTTGTGAGGTCGCCGTCCATCGGTACAGAGTTTAGGTGTGAACTAAGCGCAACGGTGTTAATTAGCTCCCTTTAAACGCTTCAGAATTTGGTACGTACGACAAATCTACCTCAGTGTATATAAAAGTATTCAAACAAATGGTTTCTGTTTATCATACCTGCAATATAACGCTGGGGCTCGGCCCGGGATGTCCCTCCAACTTTGGCTGGTAATCAAAATCGAAGTCCTTCCCACTCTGCGCCTTACCCTCCTCGAAATAAGGCCTAAACTCCCTCACACTATCCCATTGACTTATCCTCTTTTCATACATCTCCTTCGTATCAAATCCTACATTCGCCACTTTTTCATTGACGTAGCCTTTGGCATCTATATTCACGTCGACCATAGAGAAACACTTCATGTTTTTAATCTCGTCCATAGACAATGTCTTCCTCAATTCGGCCAGTAGCATTCTTTTATTCTTCTCTATGCTTTGCAGACTTATTTGTCCGTTTTCAAGAAGTTCTAGCTCGTCATTTTTGTAAGGGAACATTTGGTGTATGAATTCAGTTTTGGGACGAGTTGTCATAGAGTTGGAGGTGAGTCGGGTGGTCACTTCGGGTAGTACCTCGACCAATGGGCTGTCTTTGTCTATGAGTAGTCCATTCTCGACTATTTCTTTTTTGTGTTTAGCGACCGATTTTCGGAATTGTTCTATGTGCTGTTGACAAAAATATGGAAATATTAGAGTGCTCCTGCAGTGGAGTCTAATAAAGACCTGATGATGATGATGATGACAGTTGGATAACTAAATAGCAAAATATGTAAGGACATACCACACAAATTGAGCTCCACAGTAGCTCCACAGTAAGTTGTTAACTTGTGTCGTAGGATGCCAACTCAACAATACTATACTTTATTATAGATACTTATATAGATAAACATCCAAGATAATCTGAAAAAGATCGTTTTCCATCATGACCTGACCGGGGATCGAACTCGAAAAGTGTCGCAGGCTGGCGTGTTAACCGCTGCGCCGCGAAGGTCGTCAATATATGCAAGAATTTTTGCCCGCGTTGGTATGGAGACACTTCATCAAAATATTAATGCATACATAGTATGTATGTATTACATACATACATACATACAATCACGTCTTTATCCCTTGCGGGGTAGACAGAGCCCAAGGTAAGAAGACCTAAAGGCCACATTTAGCATCGTAGTAAGCGTAAAGGTGGAAAGCAGAATGAAAATAGTGATGGGTTGCTAGCCGCATCACCTATTGATGTGATTCCTCAGATTTTCGCTTAATCCCTTGACCGGCTTTTACGGCCTGCGCGGGAAGAAAAACAGCTGGTATATCCTATGTATTATCTTTTCTTCCAAACCAGTATGGAAGAGAATGGCCACTGTCACACGAAAACAACAATATATCCTTACCTCCTTGGGGGCCACCCCCTCTCTGACACATAGCTCGTGTGCCCTCCTGTCCCGCTCGTCGTCCAGGGGGTCTCCAGTGGGGGCAGGGTTGACCTTCTTGCGCTCTAGGTCGAAGGCCTCCGCCTCGTGGGCTGTCTTGTATTCTATGCGGAAGCTGGATGGAGCTGCAATACAAACATACCACGTATACAGCGTATAAATAAATATATAGGGACATATTAATTAATTTATTTCGTTTAATGCTGCCTTTCATTGTTGTATTTTTAACTTTTATATTAAAATTGACGTGGCAATTTTACGTGGCAGTACGTCATTTTTAAGTTAGTTAGAAAGAATCAAGGAGTTTCCGGGGGAACATAGACGAAAGAATAGAAAAAAAAAAATTTTGGTTTGTCTATGGCACGCTGGATCGTGTAGAGTTTTAATGGTTTTATGTTATTCTTAATTGTTTTTGTGTCGTTTTGTATAATATTGTGTTATGTATTCTTATCCATGGTTATTTATGTATGTCATATGTGTTATTGTGTTAGGCGCTACTGGTATTGGTGCGTCGTTGATGTCACTATAGGTGACGGCTGAAAATCAGTGCTGGCCATCTTTTTGTTCAGCGTAACACTGAGCCGCCACCTTTTGTAGTGCACAATGCTTAATTTCGTACTGTTTTTTGTTTGTTTTTCTCTTTTAGTTTTTGTGTTCTACAATAAATAATATTTCATTTCATTTCAAATTGAGCTAGCCCTACAGGAAGTTATGAAGTTATGTCGCATGATACTAACTCAACATTTTATGAAAGTAGAATAAGAGTAGGACCACTTTTAAGTCTCCCGTGGATATCGTAGAAGGCAACTTAGGAAACACAAGCTAAAAAACATCAACAGATACCTGTCCAACTCGTCTGGCCAGCGTAGAGAGTGTAAGCCAAATCCACTGACAGCTCTGGCTATTATATGGCTCTGGTAGTACAGAGAGGGTCGTGCTCCTGCAGTGGAGCTGCCTCCGTGGTCTAGTGGTTAAGGCGTTCGCCTTGTTGACCTGGAGGTCGTGGGTTCGATTCCCACGGGAAGCATACTTTGTTAAGTTGTTTCCAGTTTGGTTAGGACATTGCAGGCATGAATCACCTGATTGTCTGATAAGAAAGATGATTCCGTGCTTCGGAAGGCACGTTAAGCTGGTGGTCCCGGCTGCCATCTGGTAGTCGTTAAAGGAACCACGTCAGAGGCCGAGAGGCGGTTCCGCAGAGCTCTGACACCAGGGTGTGCATGGTCGACTGACCGTGTCACTTACACGAAATGATGATGATGAGTGGAGACTAAAGAAATCCTGATTATGACGATATTTGATGGGCCAATTCTGTGGCAATCTAAGGGTACAGATGTATGCAGTGTGAAGAGATCCAGTGGGATTTTTCTTCATTATTGAAACAAAAGGGACGAGGCAGGGTCACTGGTGTCGTGCTCCTGCAGTGGAGACTAAACAAGACCTGATGATGATGTTGAAACTTACTCATATTGATCTTCCCGCTGCCGAAGCCCGTGTCGCCATCGTAACTCTCATCCGAATCAGTGTCCGTATCGAAATCACTGAAAACAACACGAGAAATGGGCATGTTGACTAAAATTTTTTTCATGATGCTATGTAAAGACCTGCCAAAAATAAATAAATAAATAAATATATACGGACAAATCACACAGATTGAGCTAGCCCCAAAGTAAGTTCTTATGAAAGACTTGTGTTATGGGATACTAACTCAACGATACTATATTTTATAACAAATACATGTATAGATAAACATCCAAGACCCAGGTCAATCTGAAAAAGATCGTTTTCCATCTTGACCTGACCGGGGATCGAACCCGGGACTATCCGTGTCGCAGGCAGGCGTGATGACCGCTGCGCCACGGAGCTCGTCAAAACACAATAGTGACAGAAATACATTTCTAAACAAAAAATCTCTTTCAGTTATAAAAGTTTTAAAGACACATGTTTTTAAAAGTAAATTTTTAGACGTGAAAACGCGCCGCTGAAATGCCTATTCTATTATTATATATATTTGTGACGTCACAAGCTTGTATTTTGTATGGGTGGCGTGAGAACTTTGTTTGGTAGCTCGAAATATTTCGTTTATGGCAATGGTTTCATAATAAAAGTTGCTATAAATTTTGCAGACTAAAATACAGTATAATTTTAATTAAAGATTTTCATACTTAAAAAAATTATCCTATTCACCCAACTTTAAAGAAGCTTTAAGATCACTTAACGAATCGATATCAAATTAAAAGTGTTCTTTATAGTGTTTTTAGATAGAAATTAGTCTCATTAGAAACAAACTTTATATAATCTTAACATTAGGCAACTACCGTATTGTATATATTGATGGGCTGTCACCCCTTTAAGGGGGCACACTAGGCACAGTAGCGACGCCAATCATTTTATTCCTAATACTTTACAAATAGAAAGAAATTCAAGAATATAAACAATATAGGCCTTAGTAAATAAATAAATAAATATAAATATATACGGACAAATCACACAGATTGAGCTAGCCCCAAAGTAAGTTCGAGACTTGTGTTATGGGATACTAACTCAACGATACTATATTTTATAATAGATACTTATATAGATAAACATCCAAGACCCAGGTCAATCTGAAAAAGATCATTTTCCATCTTGGAAAATCGACCGGGGATCGAACCCGGGACCATCCGTGTCGCAGGCAGGCGTGTTGACCGCTGCGCCACGGAGCTCGTCAAATAATAATAGTAAATAACCTGAAGTATTTTTGGAATCATGTTTATTATTATCGGAATCAGTGAGAATTATGAGAATCTGATAACCGCCAAAAACGGCCGTTTTTGGCGGTTATCACTTTTTCTCTCAATGACTGATTCTCATAATATTAAAACATGATTCCAAAAATACTTCAGGTTATTTACTAAGGCTTATATTGTTTATATTCTTGAATTTCTTTCTATTTGTAAAGTATAGGAATAAAATGATTGGCGTCGCTACTGTGCCTAGTGTGCCCCCTTAAAGATTAGACAGGGTTTCACTCATCATCATCATCATTTCGTGTAGGTGACACGGTCAGTCGACCATGCACACTCTGGTTTATGCACCCAGGGATTTACTAACATCCTATCTATCCTAATCCTAACTATCCTAATCCTAACTAATATAATAAATGCGAAAGTGAGTTTGTTTGTTACGGTTTCACGCCATATCTACTGAACCGATCATTATGAAATTTTGCATTCATATAGGTTAGGGTACTAAGAAGGATATCCTAACTAATATTATAAATGCGAAAGTGAGTTTTTTGTTACTTTGTTTGTTACGCTTTCACGCCCTATCTACTGGACCGATCATCGTGAAATTTTGAATACACATAGGCTAGGGTACTGAGAAGGACATAGGATATATATTACGCGGGCGAAGACGCGGGTAACAGCTAGTTACAAATAAATAAAAATTTGACTTTCCCATACAAATCGCCCGGGGCGGCTGCACACTTTTGTATGGAAATGCTCACATTTATTTTTGTTTTTTGGCTGTTATTTTAAACGTGTTATTTTAACGTGGTTCGATTTTTTACGGGTACGTCCCTTCCACGTTGTATACAATTACATATGTGCGAGAGGGACACCAACGTGTATTATTTCCTTCTTACGGTCAACCATAAATGTTTGCGTAGAATTATTCTCTCTATTGTAAGAGTAATTAAGGGTAAATATCGTAACTCAAAAATTGAAACAGTTCTATCAGGGCACTAAATTTCGTGTGGTTCCCAGCAGAGTAGAATAGGACCACTCCAAGTCTCCTCGTAGATGTCGTAGAAGGCGACTTAGAGAACACAAGCTAAACAAAGCTTAAACATCAAAGAGACCTCTCCAACCCGTCTGGCCAGCGTGGAGAGTGTAGGCCAAATCCTCTGGCAGCTCTGGTAGTACATAAGGGGTCGTACTCCTGCAGTGAAAACTAAGAGACCTGATAATGATGACTAAAGAGAAGACACTTTTAATAAATAAATAATAAATAAATATATATGGACATATCACACAAATTGAGCTAGCCCCACAGTAAGTTGTGAACTTGTGTCGCAGGATACTAACTCAACGATACAGTATTTTATAACATATACTTATATAGATAAACATCCAAGACCCAGGTCAATATGAAAAAGATCTTTTTCCATCTTGACCTGACCGGGGATCGAACCCGGGACCCCCGTGTCGCAGGCTAGCGTGTTGACCGCTGCGCCACGGAGCTCGACTTTTACTATATAGATTTCCTTACCTGGACATGTAAGAACAGTCGCTATCGGCGACCGAGAAGTCCTTCGGCGGGTTGAACTGTCTCGGTTTCTCACACCAATTCAGACCACCTAAAACGAAACCAATATTAAGAGCGTATACTAGCAGTATTTTTTCAATGTTTTCCATAGAAATGTATTTCTCTATTTTCTCACTGAAAACTGATTCTAGAGCCACAATTCTTTTTTCATAAAATCTATTACTAAAATAGGAAGGGCCTATTTTTTATTTTTTCCGAAAAATCTGTTTTTGTACATTTTTTTTTCTTTTAAACAGGTTTTTAGAAAAAAATAAAACATAGGGACATACCTATTTTAGTAATAGATTCTATGTAAAAAGAATTGTGCCTCAGTTTTCAGCGAGAAAATAGAGAAATACATTTGTATGGAAAACGCACTGCTAGTATACCCTCTTAAACAAGTGATTTAGTCTGTGAAGTAGGTTTAAGTTAACCTGTGTAGTTGTATCTGACTAATGGATAGTGATGTAATGTCGGTCGGTGGTTTCTAATTTCTCGACTTCATTCTAGTTTTAATTTATTGTATACCCACAAAAACTTATAAATTAATTTTATTTAGATTTCGCTGTTTGTTGTGACATTTGCGCTGTCACTGTCATGACAGATAATGGTTATTTTGTCTTCAGTTGACGTTTGGCATAAGTAGGGCATAAGTAATGTTTTTTTTTTTTTTTTTTTCTTTATTTTTCTCTGGCTAGCTTGTGCAAGTGTAAACCACAGACATAAAAAGATATGTAGACATACATTTTCAAAATGTGTACCGAAAATATTTTTCTTTCTTTTTATATTTTATATTATTTTCGTATATCTTTTTATCATGCTTTTTCTAGTATGATGGTCTAGAGTTATTTATGAATATACCGCAACAGGTGGGATTTGATGTTGATTTTATTTGTTTTAGGATATACCGTTAGGGTTTATATAATTTGTTTTATTTATTTACAGGTATTTATAAAGTTATATATATATATATTATTATATTGTTATTTTATGCACAATGTCTGACGATGATCGAGAAGAACAATATTTTTCTTTCTCTTCCGATTCTTCTAAAAATACTAGCTTTCAGAGTATACCTACTCCTCTAAATGAAATTCTTGAGGCAAATTTTAATGAATTTCCAAAAAATTTTAACGTAGTCCACATAAATGCTCAAAGCGTTCCTTGGCATTACGCTGACTTGTTAACGTCCTTTGACACTAGAAATGTCCACGCTATTCTTATTTCGGAAACATGGCTAAACTCTTCTCTCCCTTCAACCTCGTATTCATTACCTGGTTTTCAGCTGATTCGACATGATCGCGTTGGTATGGGTGGTGGAGGTGTTGCCATATATCTTCGATCTCATATCCCTTACAACATTTTACGTATTTCTCCTACTGAGAATCCTAGTAAAGACCCCGAGTACCTCATGATTGAAGTCGTTCTATCTCATGTCAAAACTCTTCTTGGAGTTTTTTATAGCCCACATGCGGAAATAAATTACTTTGCTGAGATGGAAAGTCTTCTAGAAGATCTTGTCCCAAATTACACTCAAACTATAATCATGGGAGACTTCAATACTTGCCTCTTAAAAAATGATAGTAGAGCAAGCCGTCTAATGTCCTTAACACATAGTTGCAATCTTCACATTCTTGAGCTCGGTGCCACTCATTTCTTTCCTAAATGTCGTCCTTCTCTTCTTGATCTCATTCTAGTCTCGTCCCTTGACCATGTTGCCAAGCATGGACAGTGCACTGCTAGCGCATTTTCCTATCATGATTTATTGTTTCTGTCATATAAAATCCGACCCCCAAAGGCAAAGCCAAAGATTCTAATGAGACGTAATCTTGGGTTAGTTGATTATGAGCGACTGCGTCAAGATGCTTTTGATTGCGATTGGACAGTGGTCACTAGTGCTAAAACAGTGGATCAGCAAGTCAGCCAATTTAATTTGCTATTAATTGACCTCTACGACCGATATGCTCCTGTACGACCTGTAAGAATCAAACATCTTCCTGCTCCTTGGCTGTCAGAGGACATTAAACGGTTACAAGGAATTCGTAATAAGGCTAAAATTAAGTATAGAGCTGATCCTGACCGACATCGTGACGCTTACGTACTTGTCAGAAATCGCTGCAACAAGGTGTGTAGGGAGGCTCAACGTCGCCACATTCATAAATCAATAGAAAACGGAGATCCAGCTAAAGTTTGGAAGTTTCTACGGTCCTTGGGAGTTGGAAAAAACCGAGAGAGTAGTCCTCAAAACATAGATCTTGATGGCCTTAATAAGCATTTTACATCTTCTGCTCTTCTTGATAATAATATCAAACTTAGTACTTTACACTCCCTTTCTGCTACTCCAACTCCTGACTTTTCTCCTTTTTCTTTCAAGTTACTCACCGATAGTGATGTTGAAAAAGCAATACTGTCGATATCGTCAAACGTCGGGACTGACAGCATTAGTCGTGATATGATCATCCCTATCCTTGACATCCTTCTCCCTACAATCTCAGCTATCCTCAATAAGTCCTTATCCGAAGGCATATTCCCCTCGGCTTGGAAAGATGCCAATATAACTACGATTCCGAAAAAAGCAACCCTGTCACCCCATCCGATTACCGTCCTATATCTATTCTTCCTTTCCTATCCAAAGTCTTAGAACGTCTAGTCCAGCAACAACTTAATAAATTCCTTTTGCAGAATGACCTCCTAAACCCTCTTCAATCCGGTTTCCGTCCAGGTCATAGCACGACTACTGCTCTTGTCAAGATAACTGATGACATTCGATTAGGCATGGACGATAGACAGGTAACAGTGTTAACATTATTAGACTTCAGCAATGCTTTTAACACTGTTGACTTCGATATTTTGCTAGCAGTATTGCGCTCTCTCAACATATCTCCTGAGGTGATACACTGGTTTCGTACTTACCTGTTTGGACGCCGGCAGCGTGTACGGATTGACGACGTGTATTCATCGTGGTCTTGTACAACTGCTGGTGTGCCACAGGGTGGCGTTCTACCTCCTCTTTTATTTGCTTTATTTATAAATTCTATCACTTTACCACTTCACTCTTCCTACCACCTCTATGCTGATGACTTACAAATTTACTCGCATAGTACTATTGATGACTTACCATCCACAATTGACATAATTAACGACGACTTGCGACGAATTTCCGAGTGGAGCAAATATAATGGCCTTGTTATCAACCCCAGCAAAACTCAAACTATAATTATTGGCAGTTCGAGACTTCGTGTCAAAATTGATTTTTCAACTTTGCCTAAAATCAAGTTTAATGATGTCATCATTGATTATACAGATAATGTTAAAAATCTCGGCGTAATCATGGACAGCACTCTTTCTTGGAACAAGCATATCTCCGAGGTAAGCAGGAAGATGTTTGCAGCTTCGGGTTCACTCAAAAGGATGAATAAATTTCTCCCCATCGACACTAAAATCGCTCTTGTACAGTCGCTATTATTTCCACTGCTAGATTATGCAGATGCTTGTTACCTTAACATAACAGAGGAGCAACTGAACAAGCTTGAGCGTCTTCAGAACTTTTGCATTCGGTTCATATTTGGACTACGAAAATATGACCACGTCTCCTACTTTCGAACGCAACTCAAGTGGCTCCCGATTCGACGTCGCCGTGATTGGCATACTTTATCCCTTCTTTTCTCTATTTTGTTTAACCCCACATACCCCAGGTACCTAAAGGAACGTTTTAGATTCCGTAGTCAGCAAAATTATGTCCTGCGTGATGATCAAGCTCTGCGTCTCGTATTACCTTCTCATTCTACTCACTTTTATTCTAAGTCCTTCACTGTCCGTGCTATCAGCTTATGGAACGCCTTGCCACTTTCTATCCGACGTGCTCAAACATTAGCCAGTTTCAAATCGCAAACCAAATCCCATTTTCTCTCGCTGTAACCGAAAGTGTTTAAAATCTCCTCATTTTTCGTTTGTCTGCTAAATCTTGTGTATATGTGTAATGTCCTATTTCTCATAATCATTTGCTAGATAATTGTGTAAGTATTTATTTTGTATTTATGTATTATATAGTTATGTTATATATGTAGTCTATTTTATTTATTTTATATTTTATTTTATATATATTTACAATACAATTGTCTTATGACTTTGGTTAATTGTATTTGTATAGCTGCGCCACCTGTTCTCGTACAGTCTTAGTTCTTTCCTAATATTAAGGTTGCCTGTAAGAGATTGCGTAAGCGATAAGGCCGCCTCTTGTACGATTTTATTTGTTTTAAGTATTTTTGTTATATCTGTATTGGTGCAATAAAGAATTATTATTATTATTGTGTGTTTTCTTTTCTCAGCTCTAGGCTGGCTTTATTTTTTTAATATTTACGGGTCGCGACCAAGTAAATATTAAGAAGTTGATTAAACTGAATCTTTTTGATTATTTGTGGATTCGATTTGGGGAGGAACATCATTTTCATCTATCTGCATGAACTTTCTTACAGTGCGGCAGGTATTGAGAATGGCAGCCTTTTGAAGCTTTATATAAATATTCGGATCGAGGCCTAGTAGTTTCATGCTGTGATGAAGATGCTTTGGTATTATACCCGTCGTAGATAATATGACGGGTACAATAAACACTTTATTTTGCTTCCACATACGCTGAATTTCATCCTTTAACTCTGTGTACTTACTTATTTTTTCAGAGATCGTTTTAGTGACATTATGGCTATTGGGTACGGCTATATCTATTAGGTATGTAATTTTATTTTGTTTATCCTTCAATGTGATGTCTGGTCTATTGAAGTGTATTGTTCGGTCAGTTAATATAGCACGGTCATAGTATATTTTATGGTCTTGGTTTTCCAATATTGGTGAAGGTGTGTATTTATAATAAGGGGTGTTAGAGTCTTGTATGAGTGCGTGTTTAAGTGCAAGAGCCTGGTGTAAAATATTAGCTACTTGATTGTGTCGGTGAGTATAGTCGGTTTGTGTGAGAGTGGGACAAGCCCCTGTTATGTGTTGAATGGTTTCGGATTGTGCGTGACATTTTCGGCATTTATCATTAGTGATGGTTGGGTCTTTAATAATATGTTTTCTATAGTTTTTTGTGTTGATGACTTGGTCCTGGATCGCAATCATAAAGCCTTCGGTTTCCGGGAAAAGAGAGCCAATTTTTAACCATCTATTTGAAGCTTCGATATCTACATGAGATTGCTCTAAATCATGCGGATGATGCCGTGTAAAACTTTCTTTTTCCAATCTTCTATTTTTACCTTTTCCTGTTCGCTGTAATTGTGATTCGAGGGGGCTGTATCTATTAAATTAAGCGGTGTATAATTTTGGTCACTTAAAACTATTGAGTTATGGATGATACTATTTTGGGCTTTCCTGAAAAAGAATTGGCGCAATCCGTGTATTTGTTTTTGCCAAAGTGCTTCTAAGTTAATAAGACCTCTTCCTCCGTTTTGTCTGGTTACAGTCAATCTTTCTATAGCGGATTTCGGATGCAAGTAATTGTGTTTCGTAAAAATCGTCCTAATATTACGCTCGAGGTTGGTTATATCGGTCTTGGTCCATTTTATAATGCCAAATGAATAGCTCAGAACCGGAATAGCGTAGGTGTTTACAGCTTTGATAAGTTTTTTCCCTGTAAGTTGTGTTTTGCAGATATTAGTGATTCTACGTTTAAATTCCTGCGTTAATTTATTTTTGATATCTGTATGGTCTAAACCTTTGAGTTGTTGATATCCTAAATATTTGTAAAGTTCGTTGGGTTCCAGGGCCGATATTACTTCATTTTCATTAACGGTGTAGTTACCCTTATGTATTTTACCTTTGATAATATGTGTAGTTTTACATTTTTCGAGTCCAAATTGCATCCTAATATCTCTACTGAATTCTGCAGTTGCCTTAACTAATTTTTGCATTTCTTTATCTGTTCTACTATAAAGCTTTAAATCATCCATATATATTAGATGTGAAACTAAAATTTGTGACTCTTCATTCTTCAAGCAATATCCAGCGTTCTGACTATTAAGCAAACTAGATAAGGGATTAAGAGCGAGGCAAAACCATAGGGGGCTTAGAGAGTCTCCTTGATAAATACCCTTTTTTATAGTAATCGGTTCAGTAGTTACAGACTTATCTTTGCAATTTAATTTTAGTGACGTTCTCCACAGGGGCATTATGTTATTTAAAAAATGTATTATGTTGGAATTAATTTTGTAAATTTTGAGAACATGTTTTAACCAAGAATGCGGAATACTATCAAACGCTTTTTGATAATCTATATAAGTGCAATGTAGGTTCTTCTTTTTCTTTGATGCGTTTTTATGTATAGTGGAATCTATTATTAACTGCTCTTTACACCCCATATGGCCCCGCCTGCATCCTTTCTGCTCTTCTGACATTATATTATGCTGTTCAATATGTACGGTTATTTTTGATGTGATAACAGAAGTAAGAATTTTATATATAGTCGGCAAACATGTGATTGGGCGGTACTGTGATGGTTGTTGTGTATATTGACCTTTTGGCAACATGTAAGTCACTCCTTTTGCAATAAACTCTGGTATTGGTTGTTTACCTAAAATAATATCTGTAAAAATTTTTGCTATTATTTTGTGTAGTGAATTAAACTTTTTGAACCAGAAATTGTGAATTTTATCAACTCCTGGTGCCTTCCAGTTATGTAATTTAGATGTTATATTTGTTATTTCACTTTCAGTGATCTGTTCGAATTTCATTTCTTCTATGCCTGACCATTTTATTTCTTCGGCAGTAATCCAGTGTGCATTTTCTTCATGTTGAGCTTCCGCCTCCCATATTCCTGACCAAAAATTCTTTAAACCTTCGGCTGTTGGTGTTTCTACATTTTCTTGACTGCCGCTGTTTTGAGAGTTAAGGTTTCTATAAAATGCTCTTTCACTTGTTGAAAATAGTTTATTATCTAGTTTTCTTTTATGTGCTTTCTTATATCTTGAGAGTCTATGAGATTTAAGTGCTAGTTTTTGTTTTAAAGTATCGAGGTATTCTTCTGGCCTGCTGTTATGTTTTTCGTGTCTGGTATGCAAATTATATGACCTAAATATAGCTTCAGCTGTCTTAACAACTCTATCTGACCTATTTCCTTTACAGTACTGGGTAATTCTACCTATATCAGCTCTCAATTTTTCTATATTTTTTTCAAGCCTTACTTGCCAGTGTGGTTTTTTGTACTCCTTATGTTGTCTTTGTTCTGATTCCTGTTCAATTTTATATCCAAGTTCTTGAGTGATAACGTATGCAGTGCAATAAACTAATGTGTGAATATCTGTTAGTTGTGAATCTGGAGATATAAATCGGTTCAATATTTTATCATTAAATAAATTAACTATTTTTGTGAGGTTATTACTATACCTTAATCTTGGTAGTCTAGGACGGGACTCTGGGTCTATTCCAGAATATTGGAAAATAATAGCTTTTAATTTTTCACTTAATGTGTCTTCTAAAGGATCATTCAGAGGTACGTCTAGAGTTTCTATTTCGTTTTCAAGTAATAAGCTAATCGTTTGTGTTTGTGTTGATACTGAGTAAGTTTGTGTAGTTGTTTCGTGTGAGCTCATTAGATTATATTGAGTGTGTATTGGGGTTTGTGAGAGTAATGGTAGTGAGTGTGATATACTAATGTCTGTTACATGGGGTGTTAAGTTTTGAAGTTGTGTGCTATTGTTAATATCTAAACTGGTGTTTCTTTCTGTTTCTAATTGTGTCTTAACTTCTTGTTTTATTATGTCTAATTCTTGGTCTGATAGTTGTTTATTTGTTATTATTACACGTTTTTGGTCGGCTATTCTCTGCTCAGAAACATTTGTTCCAGGATAATTTAATAAGAATTGTTCATGCAGATATTTCCTCCAACACGTTCTATCTGTTTCTAATTTAGTTATTAAATAGTATGTACGCATGATGAATTTGTTTACGTCCGGAGTCCATCTCATGCGTACTCTAGCTTTTCCAGCTTTAGTGGACGCGGGTAATAAGGGATTGACCCCCCGCGCAACATCCAAAGTGGAATTAAGACCTATTAGATCGCTAGGATCTTCATCCACAGACGCTAAAGAAGGTGTATACGATATTGTACTTGGACTATAAGGTTCAGATACATCAGATGTGGAGTGTGTAGGTGATGTGCTTCTGTATCTATTGCATGTTTTCCTAGTACTTCTTCTGACGGATGTTTGTACGGATATATGGGATGAACTCTGCGGATGAGTAATTGGGGAGTTTGGTGTGGAGTGATTTTCTACAGCAGTTGGAGACTGGGTAGATTTAGATTTGTTTTTTTTGTTTTTGTTCATTTTGACTCATGTGATTCCCACGAGAAGCAAGGGATTTGAAGGTCGACCACGGCATTGCCCCGCTTACCGTAGCAAGGGTACTTTAAACTGGAGGTCCCCCGGTATCCAGAGTTCACATATTTGGGATTGTGCTCCCCCACAATCATGCAGCCCTTGGCATATGCTGTTCCACCATGGCTTGGGGTTACCTGAACCTTGTTAGCCGCATAAGTTTCGATAGTACGCGTGTCCGCCCCCCACGTGGCCAGGTGTTCGGCACGGACGTAAGGTAGGGTTTTTAGGGGGCTTATTATTATTATTATTTAACTTATTATTTTGTATTAAAACCAAGATCAGATACTAAAATTATTATTATTAAGGCGAGGTGAGTTCACACACTAGCGCCACCCAGCAATTAATTCATTTACTCCTAAATCAAATCAAATTTAAAAAAAATCTAATAGCTGATTGCCCTAGTAAATTACTTGTTGTATACTTTTTGTTACTTTTCATAGATATTACAATCTAAGTTTAAGAGAACGATTTTTTTTAAATTTCGTACGATATTACATTTTTTTTTAATTTGATTTGATTTAGGAGTCATCATCATCTGCCTTACCTTATCCCATTATCTGGGGTCGGCGCAATATGTCTTTTCTCTCCACAATTTTCTATCCCTTGCCATTTCCGCATCCACCTCTACCTCTTTCATATCCCTATTAATACAATCCATCCATCTCTGTTTTGGCCTACCTCTTCCCCTATACCCATCAACCCTCATAGTTAGAACTTTTTTAGTCAGGTGTTCTTCGTTTCTTCTCATCACGTGACCAAACCATGCCAGTCTGTTACTTCTTCCTTTCTTTGTAATAGGCGCCACTTTGGTACTTCCCCTCACATATGTATTTTTGTTCTATCTAGACGTGTCACGCCACAACTCCACCATAACATTCGCATTTCGGCAGAGTGGAGTCTCTTTTCGTCCTGCACTTTGGTTGCCCAACATTCCGAGCCGTACAAAATCACTGGTCTTATAACAGATTTATAAATTTTCCCTTTTAGTTTAATTGGGATTTTTGGGTCACAGATAGTGCTGGTCACCTCTCTCCACTTCTGCCAACCTGCGTTGATACGGCGTTTTACTTCCCTATCAATTTCTCCGTCATCCTGGAGTAATGACCCCAAATATTTGAATTCTGAGCAAACTGGTAAATTATCACTATCTATAGAAAGGGTCACTCCTCTATAAATACCGCCGAAGTCACAGAACAGATATTCACTTTTGGTTCTGCTGATTTTCAAGCTTTCTACTTTTTCTAGAGCGTGCCTCCACATATTAAGCTTACTCTGTAACATCGCACCAGTACGATGTCGTCTACGAAAAGCATGCACCAAGGTGCCTCTCCCTGTAGGGCTGATGTCAGAGCAGCCATAACTAGCAGGAAGAGTTAAGGGCTAAAAGCTGAACCCTGGTGCAAGCCGACTGTTACAGTAAAACCGTCTGTTACTCCAGCAGCGGATTTCACCTTCGTGACAGGTCCATTGTACATGGCACGAATCAAGTTTATGTACGTGACTGGCACTCTTTTCTGTTTCATAGCCCACCACAAGACTATTACTAATACTATGACTAAAAGATCTGATGATGACTCTTTATTCACTCACCCGATTCAGAGGTGACCAGAGTGACGTTGGAAGGTAGAGGCTCCATCAGCTCGTCGTATTCAGGTGTTTCAGGGATGTTGTACGCCGAACAGTGACTCCAAAGGTGAGAGAGATAAGAAGACGGAGAGAATGAGGGAAGGAGAGAAAGAGCTGGGGATAGGGAGGGACAAAAAGAATGGGAGAAAGATAGAGAGAGTTCACGGGAGAAAGAGAACATTTGTTTTGTTTTGCGTGTGTGTAAGTGGCCAAAACCAGTGTCAGATGACGCATCTGAGATAGCTTAACAGTGGAGACTAAAAGACCTGATGATGACTCTTTATTCACTCACCCGATTCAGAGGTGACCAGAGTGACGTTGGAAGGTAGTGGCTCCATCAGCTCATCGTATTCGGGTGTTTCAGGGATGTTGTAAGCCATGTCGTTGCTCCACGTGCCTATTTCGAAACTCTGAAATAAATGCTTTGTTTAAAAAACAAATTAAAAAAAATACCAGTATTTCTCATCTAATTAAGGTATTCGAAATTTGAAAGGCATTACCTAATCGAAAACGATATATTGAAAATACGTACAATATTACCTACGGCAAGATACAATATATTTGTTATTATAAATGTGATTGACGTTATGGTTATTGATGGTCAGTTTCTGAAACCGTTATTGACACTTTATAGTGTGCGTATAGACAAAAGTAATTTTATTTTAGTACATTATGATACAAGTACGGTAAGCTGGATATTAGAGTCGAGGTATTTATAGGCACGAGGCGAAGCCGAGTGCTTATAAACCGACGAACTTAGGAACTAAAGCAGATTGTAAAAATACATTATAATAATTAGGTACATTTACTCAGATTTATTTTCTCCAAAAAATTACATTGATAACCTTCTCCTTTTCGAAGTCGGTTAAAAATCACATCTTACGAATCAGAAAAAAGATTTCATGCTGAAATTAAAACTCTTTGCTCGGATTCTTTGAAAATGTTTAAATTTTGCATCTGTGGCATTGGGCTATTGAGCTGTTGTGATTGGTGTAAAGTGAAAAGCACAAGTGCCGTAAATACATCATTACGATACAGATTTCGATGTCATAAGAACCGTATTATTAGCAAATGTATAGGAAAAATGTCAAAGGCTGTCAATCGATACTTTCGCTCTCAGCGTTCTCTTTCTCCTGCAGTATATCATTGACAGTCTTCTCTTTCTGACAGTTGTCGTTCTCCGGACTGGTCTCCTTCTCCTGTCTACTTGACTCCGTTCTTCTTTTATATCTTTCTTCTACTAATATATAATGTCCTTGATACTTACGTTCTCGGGAGACCGTGTGGTTCCTGGCAGGATGAAATAGAACCACTCCAAGTCTCCCCGTGGATGTCGTAAAAGGCGAGCTAAACAAAGCTTGTGCATCAAAGAGACCTCTCCGTCTGGCCAGCGTGGAGAGTGTTAGCCAAATCCTCTGACTGCTCTGGCTAATATATGGCTCTGGTAGTACAGAGGGGGTCGTGCGCCTGCAGTGGAGACTAAAAAAAACCTGATGATGATAAGTAGGTTTAATTGTTGAGATAATTCGAAGTTTGTATGAGCAGTGCCATCTTACATCAAATATGTGAAACTTGTCGCGAGCCGGTCCAGTCACGGTGTCTATTGTATATCTGATTTATTTTGCTAATTAATATATTATATTGAATATAAAAGGGCTTTTCATCCATAATCCTACAGGTTATGGGCCCAGGAAGTGATATAAAAACGATTTCGTAAATAATAAACTGGAAGTGCAGTGATAAAGGTGCAGATTGATTTAGCGTAAGCAAAGTTATAAACGCGAGGAGTTACGTTCGGTCCGTGCATATATGCGTTAGCCTTACGCGGACTTGCGAGTTACGTTTCGTGTTTACGCATAGAACTGATTCGTTTGTTGTTAAATGTTTTGAAGTAAAAACTTCGACATGGCTGCATCTATTAAAATTGATCAACTTACTGGTGATAATTACGATACGTGGAAGATACATATGCGAGCTATTTTGAAGAAAAATGACTTGTGGGAATACGTATCGGGAGCACTGCCCAAGCCGTCATCAGTGGATCCGAAATATGGAGAATGGATTAAAATGGATGGAAAAGCGGAGTCAGATATATTGTTGGCGATTAGTCCAAGCGAGTTAGCTGCATTGGATGGTTTGGAGTCTTCTAAAGCTATATGGGAAAAACTCAAATCTATGTACCAGTCAAGTGGGCCTGCTAGGAAAGCGTCGTTATTAAAGAAGCTTGTGTTAACTCGTATGCAGGAAGAAGATGACCTGCGGAAGCACATTGCGGAATTTTTTGATGCTGTTAAGAAACTCAAAGAAATCGGTTTGATAGTAATCGATGAGCTACTTGCTATATTGCTATTGTACAGCTTGCCAGATTCCTTCGCCATGTTTAGAACAGCAATGGAATCGCGAGATGACTTGCCATCAACGGAAACGTTAAAAGTGAAGATTGTTGAAGATTATGAAGGTCGTAAATCTAAGACAGTTGATCAAGGAGCTATGTTTGTCAAACGTATCAATAGAAATGTCAACCAGAGAAAGAACTTCGACAGTCAAGGTCATAAAGGTCATGTTTAATGTTTTCGTTGTGGTCGTCGTGGGCATATAGCGAGAGAGTGCAAAGTTAAAATTTTTAATAAAAACAAGCAAAGTGCACAACAAGTAGAACGTAGCAGCGACAATGAGCGGAAGACGACAATGTTACTGAGCACCACTGAAGAGGTGATGTTAAGTGAGCGAATAAATCCTATTTGGTGTATTGATAGTGGATGCACGGGTCATATGTGCAATGAAAAACAAATGATCGAGGATTTTACGCGGCTGGACTCTGAGCTTAATTTGGCCAATGGTGACAAAACACAAATTACTGGAACGGGCAAAGTCAGTATTGCAGTAGACACAGGCAGTGAAGAACGCCAAGTGGACATTGAAAAAGTGTACTATGTATCTGACTTACGAACGAATTTACTGTCGGTGGCTAAAATGGCAGATCGAGGTTTCGAGATTCGCTTCAAGAAAAATGAGGCAGTTGTAATCGACGAAAATAACAAGATTCACATGCGTGCGGATCGTACTGGTAATTTATATCATGTTCGGATGAGTCAAAATGCAGTTAATAGTGTTGAGACAGCAAATAATCCTATAGATATGTGGCATCAACGCCTCGGACACCTCAACGAGCGTGACTTAAAGGCTATGGCAAAAAATGGCCTAGTACATGGGTTGACATTGAATGGCAATGAAAAATTGTCTGAGTGTGAAATCTGCATAAGTGAAAAACAAACTTGTACACCATTTTCAAAGGGACGTGAAGATCGTACCAGCGAGTTACTAGAAATAGTTCATACAGATGTATGTGGCCCAATGAGATTCGAATCATATGGCGGTAAAAAATATTTTGTCACATTTATCGACGACAAATCAAGATGGTGTGAGGTCTACTTTATAGCAAATAAAAGCGATGTTTTAAATGTATTCAAGTCATATAAAGCTTATGCAGAGAATTTAACTGGGAAGAGGATAAAGAATATTCAGTCTGATAATGGGCGAGAATATGTAAACAATGACTTCGATGATTATTTGAGAAAAGAAGGCATTAGAAGAAGATTAACAGCGCCCTACACTCCGCAACAAAATGGTGTTGCTGAAAGGAAAAACCGGAGTAGTTGAGATGGCTCGGTGTATGCTACGTCAAGCAGGAAGTCCACCAAGTTTTTGGGCAGAAGCAATTAACACTGCAAATTATATAAGAAATCGATGCCCGACTACGCCATTAAATGGTGAGATACCGTTTTCGCTGTGGGTGGGTACAAAGCCTACTATAATTTACATGCAAGTATTTGGATCAAAAGCTTATTATAAGGATAAAGGATCACAAAAGGGAAAATTTGAGTCAAATTCACACTTAGGAATTTTTGTGGGCTATGATACTCAATCTAAAGCTTATAGAATACACGATCCCAAAACAAGAAAATTCGTGGTGACTCGTGACGTGAAATTTTTGAATGAGACAGCATTTAGGAATGAATACAAGGAAATAGTTGATGATGAGGATAAAGATGATAAACAAATTACAGTAGAATTAAATGCACAGAAGAAAAACAATGAAAAGGAAGATGCTCATCGAACCCTATTAAGAGCAAAAAGAGATGGTCTTAGACCAAGAAGATCAATTGATACAGTTGATAAACCAGATGAAGACAGAAATAGGGCTCAACTGCGTAGAAAAAGAAATTCTACAGTTATGTGGGAAAGATTAATAGAACCATCAAAAAGAGGAAGACCACGGCTGACTCGTATTGGTTTGGTGGGAAGACCGAGAAAAGAATATGATTCAGCTGAAGATGAAACTGATAATGATAGTGCGTCAGAAGGAGAGGCATCTGATAAACCGACCGAAGCAAACATAGCGATGATAGAACCGATGACATGGGATGAAATTGAAGAATCGAGTGATTTAGATGTATGGAAGAGTGCGCTAGAAAATGAATATTTAGCACAATTAAAGAATAAGACTTGGAAAATAGTACCACGGCCTAAACAACGAAAAGTTATAGGGAGTCGATTCGTATTTAGTACTAAAACTACTGGAAAGAAAGTACGTCTTGTTGCAAAGGGATGTTCGCAACGGCCAGGGGAGGATTTTCACGAGACTTCTTCTCCGGTTGTAAGATCATCATCAATAAGACTCATTGCTGCGATGTCAGCTGAACTAGGATTAAAGATCCATCAAATGGACGTGGTAACAGCATACCTGAACGGTACACTCGAAGAAGAGGTGTACATGGAAGTACCGGATAAACTTAGCGATGTGATTGACAGAGTACTCGCAAACCAAAAGATTGGTTCAGAAAAGAGAATAATTAAGGATAAGAATATACTTCTGACAGCTAAGAGCTGGCAGAAAGCAATAAAAGAATGTGATGATAGTGTGTGTTTGTTAAAGAAGTCTTTGTATGGTTTGCGTCAGTCAGGGTTGCAATGGCATAAGGAGTTAGTAAGAAAGTTGATGAATGTTGGTTTTGAATCCTTGTCACAGGATCCATGTATGTTTGTAGCGCAGAAGGGTGAGCGGATAATGTTGATAGCGATCTATGTAGATGACATTATTTTAGCAACGAATGATGATGTATGGCTGAGAAATATAAAGAATCAACTGTCTAGTGCATTTGAGATGAAAGATATGGGAAACATAGGTCATTGTCTAGGGATTGAATTTAGTCGTGATGAAGAAGATAGAGTGTACTTAAATCAAAGAGTATATTTAGATAAGGTGCTAGAACGATTTAATATGAGTGAATGTAAATCTACAACGACCCCTATAGACGTGAATGTTAAGTTAGAAAAACCTGAGATCAAGAGAGATGATGTAATGAAACAATATCCGTATCAGAACTTGATAGGTGCCTTGATGTATCTAGCTGTGTCAACTAGGCCAGATATCGCCTTTGCAGTTAATTATTTAAGCCAATTTAACACTAATTATGACATTGAGCATTGGAAGGCAGCTAAGCGTGTGTTAAGATATTTAAAGGGTACCTCAGACTATGGTCTAGTGTACGAAAGGACAGGTTTGCCTCTATTTGGTGTGGTTGATGCAGACTGGGGAACAAATGTTATAGACCGTAGATCTTATTCTGGCTTTGCATTTATGTTGGCAGGAGCCCCAATCAGCTGGGAGGCTCGTAAGCAACGAACCGTTGCGTTATCAAGTACCGAAGCCGAATACATGGCAATATCAGAAGCTACTAAAGAGGCCATGTATTTGCGTGATGTATTGAATAATATCGGAATGGAGTGTGACTGTGTTACGTTATTCAATGATAATCAGGGTGCGATCAAGTTGGCGCAAAATAGGAATTATCATTCCCGAACTAAACATATCGATGTTCGGCACCATTTTGTTCGGGAAATGTACGAACAAGGTGTTATAGATCTTAAATATTTATGTACAGATAGAATGCCAGCTGATGTTTTGACAAAAGGATTGAGCGGAACAAAACATCATGAATGTTTACGAAATTTAGGCATGGATGAAAGTATTTAAGGTTGATTGATGCTCACAACTTCGAGGGGAGGTGTTGAGATAATTCGAAGTTTGTATGAGCAGTGCCATCTTACATCAAATATGTGAAACTTGTCGCGAGCCGGTCCAGTCACGGTGTCTATTGTATATCTGATTTATTTTGCTAATTAATATATTATATTGAATATAAAAGGGCTTTTCATCCATAATCCTACATTAATAAAACGTACTTAATTTTTTTCTAATGGCTGAAACAGTACCTTAGCCGTATGGTTCCCGGCAGAGTAGAATAGGACCACTCCACGTCTTCCCGTGGATGTCGTAGAAGGCGACTTAGGGAACACAAGCTAAACAAAGCTTATGATCATCAAAGAGACTTCTCCAACCCTTCTGGCCAGCGTGGAGAGTGTTGGCTAAATTCTCTGACTGCTTTGGCTAATATATGGCTCTGGTAGTACAGAGGGGGTCGTGCGCCTGCAGTGGAGACTAAAAAGACCTGATGATGATGACTTACATTCTCTGCGTTCTCTTTCTCCTGCAGTATATCATTGACAGTCTTCTCTTTCTGACAATTGTCACTCTCCGGACTGGTCTCCTTTTCCGTCTCCTGTCTACTGTCTACTTGACTCTGTTCTTCTTTTATTTCTTTCTTCTCTCCGTCGCCATCTTTCTTCTTTTCGATTTTTTCGTCTGCGTTCAATACCTGTAAAAACGTTTTGATATTGATTGCGACATGATAGCAGTCTACTATTTATTCTCTCGAGTAGTAAAATTATGATAATGGTTAAGGAAGCCAACAGTGATATAAAATAAAACCCACATGGAAAACATGCAAAATTTCAAAAGAGGGAGTGAGACGGAATGAGAGAGAGTGAGGGAGTGAGAGCGAATGAGAGGGAGTGAGAGAGGGATAAAGAGAGAGGGAGCGTGGAAAAGAGAGGTAGAGACATAGAGTGAGAGGGGTAAACAGAGAGGGATAGAGAGATTGTGTTGGAACGAGGAGAGAGAGAGCAGGGAGAGACTGTAGGAAGGAGAGGGGGCAGAAGGGGGAAAGAGGAAGAGAGGGAGGGGAGAGAGAGAGCTCAGAGGAGAAAGACAACAATTGCTTTCTTTTATGTGCGTGTAAGTGGTCAACAACAGAATCAGATGAGGCATCTTAGATAGCATAACGACTGCCATCAATGATGACAATGATGATGGCCTAACGCAGCTTCCTAAGCACGGAGGAGCACGTAATATTTTAGGCTTGCGGTCACCCATCTTTTAGAGAACTGCACCAGGGTTGCTAAACATGCGTAAGCGCTAATTAATGAACATTAATCTTACCCCACTTGCGGTCACCAATGTTATAGAGAACTGCACCAGGGTTGCTTAACATGTGCTAATGCTAATTAAAGAACATTAAGCTTACCTCAGCCAAACTCCATCCAAAATCCAGTGGTGGCCAAGTGAACCCAGGGCAAGTCTTCTCGTCAATCTTGGGTATACCTAGTCCCACGTCTATCGCCACTGCGCGTCGAATCTCATCCGCTATTAATAGCGCGTTTATCCTGAAATAAAAAATATAGATGAATAGAGCTCGTAAGGGGGAACACTAGGCACAGTAGCGACGCCAATCATTTTATTCCTAATACTTTACAAATAGAAAGGAATTCAAGAATATAAACAATACAAGCCTTAGTAAATAACCTGAAGTATTTTTGGAATCATGTTTTGATATTATGAGAATCAGTGATTGAGAGAAAAAGTGATAACCGCCAAAAACGGCCGTTTTTGGCGGCAATCAGATTCTCATAATTCTCACTGATTCCGATAGTAATAAACATGATTCAAAAAATACGTCAGGTTATTTACTAAGGCTTGTATTGTTTATATTCTTGAATTCCTTTCTATTTGTAAAGTATTAGGAATAAAATGATTGGCGTCGCTACTGTGCCTATTGTTCCCCCTTAAGAAAGCTAAAAGTTATGGAAAGAGAGCGAATGTGAAACCTCCGTGTGGTTCCCGGCAGAGTTAAATAGGACCACTCCAAGTCTTCCCGTGGATATCGTAGAAGGCGACTTAGGAAACACAAGCTAAACAAAGCTTATAAACATCAAAGAGACCACTTCCAACACGTCTGGCCAGCGCGGAGAGTGTAGGCCAAATCCTCTGACTGCTTTGGCTAATATATGACTCTGGTAGTATAGATAGAGTCGTGCTCCTGCATAAGAGACTCAAAAGGACCTGATGATGATGATTACCTGTATAACACATAAGGCAGCGCCACTGTCGCGAGCCAAAACGGTGCGGCAAACGGATGCACAGTACACAGTTCAGGCAGAAGGATCTGCTTTTGGTCCAGACGATGGGTTAGGACCAGTAGGACAAGATATCGGAATGGCCAAGTAACAAAAAGAACACATCTCAAAATGACTTTGTATTCAGATCGTCTGTATATCATAATCACTTCACGTTTCGCGCTTGGATACTATGCCTCTATATTCTAAGCAATATATTGCTTGAAGTATAGAGACTATTACTAGAGCCATTTTTTTGTTAAGGACATAGGGCGGTAAGCGAGCAAGCGGGTTACCTGATGGTAAGTGATACCCGCTGCCCATGGACAACTGCAACACCAGGGGTGTGACAAGAGCATTGCTGGCCTTTTACGTTTCCCTCCACAGAGGGGCGGATGGGGCTCCGGCTCTCTCACTCACCGAACGAAGCATAGCAGCGATAAAGCTACTACTCAAACGTCAGTTTTCTGTGAGAGTGTGGTACTTCCCCGGACGAGCCGGCCCATTCATGCTACTAGCAAAAGTAATATTCGCCGGTAGCATAGCTCTCCCACATCAAAACGAAACGTTAGCGAGCTAACTAAAGCTATTACCTGTACCGCACAGATATTTTATGCCCTAAAAATATATACTGAAATAGATTCTGAAAGCTAATAAAGCTATTACCTGTATAAAACACAAGGCAGCGCCACTGTCGCGAACCACAGCGGTGCGGCGAACGGATGGACAGTACACAGTTCGGGTAGTAGGATCTGCTTCTGATCCAGACGATCACGCTTCGCGCGTCGAGTACGTTCCGAAGACACGGGCAAAGCCACTCCTTTGCGGTTCACGTATCTGAAAATAAAAGAAAACGTGTTTGTTCGCTTTCTCCCTCCTCGACATCCATCAAGCAACGCCTTGCCTAAACGGGCCCATCAGATTTAAACGGAACGGGAATGTCGAAGAAGGGTGCAGCCGAACAGGAGGCCGTAACACCTCGACTATAATAGTCGAGTAGTCGAGGGTCGTGCTCCGGCAGTGGAGACTAACAAAGACCTGATGATGATGATATCTTTCCTAGTCTTAACAGCAAAGGAGGGAAAGAGGCTCATATTTTACCTTGGAGTAAGCAGATTCAGCCTGGACCTGGTGTGGTCCACATCCAGTAATGGCTGCGACGCTTGGGTCAAGGTAACGCCATATTTGCTGCTATAGTACTTCCGGAAGCTGCTGTGGAACGCTGATGGGAATGCTGAGTCGGGAGTGAGGTTCCTACATATCTTGATGAGCGACTCACCTGGTTCCAGGAGTAGCGAAGAGCTTTCAATATGTTCTACCATCATCATCATGATAATTCTAGTTGCAAAAAAACGTCTACTGGATAGACGCTTCACCAAAGGATGTACAAAATGACCGGTTTGAAAACACCTGCATCTACTATTTCCCCGCAACCTGGGTACCACTTGGTCTTTTTGGAGTACTCGTATCTTTCCTAGTCTTGATAGCGAATGAGAGAAAGAGACTCATATCTTACCTTGGAGTAAGTAGGATGACCGGTTTGAAAAGACCCTACATCTACTAATTTCCCTGCTGGGTAATCATCATCATCATCAGGTCTTTCTAGTCTCCACTGCAGGAGCACGACCCTCTCTGCACTACCAGAGGCATATACTAGCCTGAGCAGTCAGAGGATTTGGCCTACACTCTCCACGCTGGCCAGACGGATTGGAGAGGTTTCTTTGATGTTAATAAGCTTTGTTTAGCTTGTGTTTCCTTAGTCGCCTTTTACGACATCCACGGGATGACTTGGAGTGGTCCTATTCTACTCAGCCGGGAACCACACCACACTGCTGGGTAATACTTGGTCTTTTTGGAGTAATCATATATCCTTCCTCGTCTAGAGAGAAAGAGGCTCATATCTTACCTTGGAGTAAGCAGATTCAGTCTGGCACTGGTGTGGTCCACATCCAGTAATGGCTGCGACGCTTGAGTCAAGGTGACGCCATATTTGCTGCTGTAGTACTTGCGGAAGCTGCTGTGGGAAGCTGAAGGGAATGCTGAGTCGGGAGTGAGGTTCCAACATATTTCTGCCACCAGGAAGAACTGTTAACAAATAATTATTATTAGACGCATTTGAATAAAATGGTTCCACTCACGTATGTAAATAAATAAATATATAGATATATATATATATATATATATATACGGACAAATCACACGAATTGAGATAGCAAAGCGAGTTCGAGACTTGTATTATGAGATACTTTACATATATAACAAATACGTACATAGATAAACATCCAACACCCAAGTCAATCTGAAAAACATCATTTTTCATCTTGACCTTATCGGGGATCGAACCAGGGACCATCCGTGTCACAGGCCGTGTTGACCGCTGCGCCACGGAGCTCGTCACACTTCTATCGTTATGATATCATCGCCGTGTGTAGACATATGCTCAGGAAACGTGCCGAGCTCCGTGGCGCAGTGGTCAACACGCCAGCCTGCGACACGGAGGTCCCGGGTTCGATCCCCGGCCAGGTCAAGATGGAAAATGATCTTTTTCAAATTGGCCTGGGTCTTGGATGTTTATCTATATATGTTATAAAATATAGTATAGTATCGTTGAGTTAGTATCCCACGACACAAGTTCACAACTTACTGTGGGGCTAGCTCAATTTGTGTGATATGTCCCTAAAAAAAAAAAAAAAAACAAATAGATGGCACGACGACAAAATCGTCGCGATTCTGTAGCTCGTGGAGGCGATGCCTAAGATAGACGTCATTAAAATACCTTTTTTTTATTAATTACAAGCTGTTACCCGCGGCTTCGCCCGCGTGATATATAGCCTACGACCTTCTCAGTACCCTAAACTATGGGTATGCAAAACTTCATCGTGATCGGTTCAGTAGGTAAGGAGTGAAAGCGTAACAAACAAACAAACAAATATACATACAAACAAACTCACTTTCACATTTATAATATTAGTTAGGATTGAACTAGGCATTTGTCTCCCATCTCACCTGATGGTAAGTGACGATGAAGACGAGGATGTTACATGCCTACCCAAGAGATACCCATTTATTCCACTTTTGAATGTGCCGGGACTGTACTTATCTGGGAATATAGGTAGCAGGTCATTGCACACCTAAGCTACTCGAACCAAAAAGGAGCTGTCGGAGCGTTTAGTACCTGCGGTTGATCTTGGTTCCTGTACCAAGGCGTGACGACAGCCTCCTTGTACTTCTCAGGGTCAAACACGAACACTTCGCCGGGCTTCAGTAATGGATTCTCCATCTTCTTCACTCCTTCCTACAGAGAGAGAAAAAATATAATTAAAAAAAAATTAAGCTTAAGTCTTATGGTACAGAAAACGGCTTACATAATGTTAGCAAACTATCGCTTTGAATATTAAACTACTAAAGAGTAAAATCAGGGGATGAAAACGTTATGTACCTTTTCATTCCTTACTTAGCCACTATTATGATGCAAGTGTAGTAAGCTGGATATTACAGAGGCGATTTTAGGCAAGAGGCGAAGCAGAGTGCTTTATAATAAACTGATGACTATGTTAGCCAGCACTAAAGTCCAGTGAAGTAGCGAAAGGTCATTTCTTCTTCTTCATCTTTTCGAGCCGTAAAGCTAAAATTTACTTGGAGCTAGCTACAATTTCTGAACGCTTTTGTATAGGGAAATTATGTATATAAATAAATATATACGGACAAATCTCACAGATTGAGCTAGCCCCAAAGAAAGTTCTTAAATAAGACTTGAGTTATGGGATACTATATTTTATAACAAATACATATATAGATAAACATCCAAGACCCATGTCAATCTGAAAAAGATCATTTTTGATCTTGACCTGACCGGGGATCGAACCCGGGACCATCCGTGTCACAGGCCAGATGTTGAACGCTGCGCCACGGAGCTCGTCACATTATACATTTTTCTATTGCTACTTAAAGTTCAGTTCACTACCTACGGCCAAACAAGAGTGGTCGTGCGTGCGACTCATTCCATGTTTCATTAGTTTCATTTACTTTTTATTTTCAAGAATACATCTCAATGCTTCCATTATAAGCGACTTTCCTTTCTATCAGAACATTTAACAATGCCTCTCCGTGCAAAGGCTTAATTATACATACAGTATAGTCCGATTAAAAAGGCAACCAAAATGAACATGTTATAATTCATTCCCTAAAAAGGGTTGAAATTGGGAAAGGGGATAAAAAAACAATAAATACTGACTTCTTCCCCTCAACGGCTTCTCCCTTGCGAAATAGTATGGGTTTTCAATTACCGAATATTTTTTAGCTTCATCCCTTTAAGGGTTATGTTATATATTTTTATAGTCCGGTAGAAAAGAGAAGCAAAGTGTGCATGTAATAATTGATGCACTAAAAAGGGTTGGGCAATCCCAACCCATTAGGGGATGAATTATTTCATCCCCTTTCTTTTTTTCTTTTTTAATATACTTTATTTTCTCCACAACAAACTAATATGACACTAGTTAGAAGAGTTAGAGAGTTTCTGAATAGAAAGCGGATGAAAAAACACTAAATACTCACTTTCTTCCCCTCGCCGGCTTCTCCCTCTGGAAATAGAATGGGTTTCTCGATTTCTGCGTGTTTTTTAGCTTCCGTGTGCTGGTATATGAGTTCTAAGAACGCCCAGTCTATGTCTATTTTAGTAGTTCCATCGTCGTTGATTGCTATGAACAGAAGGAGATTTCATCATCATTATCATCAGGTAACTGCTCCGTGGTCCAGTGGTTAAGGCGTTCCGATTCCCACGGGAAGCATACTTTGTTAAGTTGTTTCCAGTTTGGTTAGGACATTGCAGGCATGAATCACCTGATTGTCTGATAAGAAAGATGATTCCGTGCTTCGGAAGGCACATTAAGCCGTTGGTCCCGGCTGCCATCTGGCAGTCGTTAAAGGAACCACGTCAGAGGCCGAGAGGCGGTGCCGAAGAACTCTGACACCAGGGTGTGCATGGCCGATTGACCGTGTCACCTACACGAAATGATGATAATGATGATCATCAGGTCTTTGTTAGTCTCCACTGCAGGAGCACAACCCTCTCTGTACTACTACAGCCGTAAAGCCACAGCAGTCAGAGGATTAGGCCTACTAGGTGTTTCCTAAGTGGCCTTCTACGACATCCACGGGAAGACTTGGAGTGGTCCTACTCTACTTTGCCGGGTATCACACGGCATTTTATCTAACATATACACACATACATACATATTATCACGTCTGTATCCCTTGCGGGGTGGACAAAGCCCAAGGCCATAAATCTTAAAAGCTAAGTTTAGCGTGTTAGAAGGGCGATAAGGTGAGAACTGAAAAACGGAATCAAAACAGTGATAGGTTGCTAGCCGCATCGCCTGACATAATTCCTCACGCCCATTCCCTCGATCGGCTTTTACGATCTGCGCGGGAAGAGAAGCAGCTGGCACGTTCTACGCTTTTTCTTTTCTCCCAGGGTCTGAAACGAAGAAACGTCAAAGGGCCTTGATACCTGGCCGTGATACATACATAAGGTCACGTCCTTATCCCTTGCGGGGTGGACAGAGCCACAAGTCATAAGACACATGGTGATACACATGTTACATGGTCCGGCAGTAAAGTAACACTTTTTTTTTTACACAGATTGAGCTAGCCCCAAAGTAAGTTCTAATGAAAGACTTGTATTATGGGATACTAACTCAACGATACTATATTTTATAACAAATACATATATAGATAAACATCTATATATATATATATAACACTGACTGTATACTTACTTTTGATGGTGGGCACGACGTAGTAGTTGTTGTGTGTAGACCCATCGCTCTGCAGTTTCATACCGCGGCGATGAACTCGCAACACTTCGGCGAACACGAACCGCATGAACCTAAAAACAATGTGAAATAAAATAAAGTAAAATTTTGTTTGTTTTCTCGATAGAAAAAAATCTTTTTCGGACCGGATTTGAGACAAGAGGGCAAAACGTCTTAATCTAAAAAGTTGCTTAGGCCACGTCGTTTTTTCTAAAACACCTCATTTTAATTACCACAAATTCTTTTTATTTCATCCATGATTATTTTGCGTTAATATTACACTATTTCTTAAATCGTTCGTTCACTAATCAATCACTATCATAAATTAGTAAATTTTTGAGGTATCGTAGGAGTTTTTGGTGGGAAGTCAAGGGGTTCAGTTGTCGTTTGCCTTATACAATTTTGCAAATTGATTTAAGTGGACTTTATAATATGAAATTGGTGTAGTTTGGTGTTATAAATGCTCGTGCTCGAGAACAATTTGTGAAATAGTTAAAGTAGACTGTTAATGGACTCGTATAGATTTGTCGCCAAAAGCTCCCACTAGGCTGCCAAAGAACATACGCTATCTTTGATGCTACATACCGTACAACACCGATACTTATTATCTCATTATACTGGACATTGGCCGAATCACTGAAATCTCGGTGGAAGCCATAATTAAAAAGAAGAAAGAAAAGAAAGGTACCGTACTCAAAAGGGTAAAAACGGGAACCGATTACTGAGACTGTCCGTCTGTCTGTGTATCACCAGGCTGTATCTCATAAGCCGTGATAGCTAGAGTTGAAATTTACAACGCAGTACAACAAAGCAAGTTGTTTTATTGAAAATGGATAGATGACAATATTAGCATGTATGGAGTACATGCGAAGGCTGTCTATACTTATACATGGCGAAATTTTGATCGTTCCGGACCATTAAAGGGGTGATTCAGCCTGTCAATATAAACAACTTTTCCTATGGGACAAATGCTGTAAACTCGAAAAAAAATTCGACAAACCTATACAAATTGCTCGGGCGGCTGAACACTTTTGTATGAAAATGTCGAAATAAAATTTGAGTTTCCAGCATTGGTCCCATAGGAAAAATGGTTCATACCGACGGGCTGAATCACCCCTTTAAGGGTCCAGAACGATCAAAATTTCGCCATGTATATCACCTTCTGACAAGTCGAAACCGCGTAGGTGACACTGTCGTATCAGCCTAAGGCACGCATGGATCTAAGAATAATCAGGATATGCCCTTGGAAAATGTAACAGTGACGCACATAAAAATCCCTACACTCGTGTCGCGACACTAGCGCACGCACACATCGGCACAAAAATCCCTACACTTTTCCCCGGTCGAACGAAATGTCAAATTTCCCAAATGTCAAATACATGCTGCACACATGTGACTTGATGTGACGTAAGTTATGCTTCACTTTTGATGTGTCTAATGCCGGGTCCATATTATTCCTAGGTCCATGAAGGCACGTGACGCACAGACAGGAGTAGCTCGCCAGACCGAGTGTACACGGGGAAATACATTTGAAAGAAGAAGACAGAGTTACGTATATATACAGTAGTACAGTCCGGAAGGCGTAAGCTGAGCTCTGCATTTGTGTGAGTAATCACCAAAAGTAGAGTCAGACCGAAAACTCTTAAAATAAATTTGACACTTGACACGTCTTTATCGTTCATGTTTTTAAAATAACTGTTTAAATTACAAAATATTTCTATTACATGGCTTTTTAAAGGGTTTTGTATTCTTCGTTTACTTTTGTTTGCAGCCATTTCACTAATATATCGGACACAAGAACAAAATATAAAGAATTAAATACGTCACACTGCTACCAGTACAAGGGTGAAGTGTGACAGGTGCGCGGCGGAGATGCGCCGCGCTATAAGCCGATGTCACACCTACACTATCTATGTGCACTCACACGAATGCTAAGCTCAGCTTAGGCCTCGCGAACTGTACCACGTTTATTGGTTACCTCGGCATTGTTCGATGGCGCAGAATAGCGCAACCGACCGCCGACTCGAGCCGAATGAAAACATCAGTGAAATAACGAACCTTATTGCTAAAACATAAGATTTTAAATCCAAACGCAGTAGAACTATTGCTATCTCGCTCACAATACTTGTACGTCTGCCGCGATTGGCCGAGACGCCGCATGGCGCGTACTCATCAGCCAATAGCGAACGGATATTTTCGCGCCAAGCAAAAACTTGATTTCTGCGCAGGTACATCGGTGTAACTTATAAAAGTGGTAGTACTATAGATTCAAGATTCAATCGTTTATTTAATATAGGTTTCTTTGAACACTTATTAATTGTCATATTTGTGTTTACAATTTTTACAACAAAAAATTTTTGTTGACGTCAATAATTACTTATGGCTAAGTTTAGGCCGCTTCCAAAGCGGAGTGCAGAAGAAGCGGCAACAAACTGCACAGCGCATTTTCTCCAAGCGACGTCAACTCACAATTCTAGTTAGACCTTATAAACTACTTATATATATCTTTGTTTTTCGAATGTGTAAGTGGCCACTGGTGTCAGATTTTTTAAGCTGCCTAAAGGCATCTGACATAGCTTAAAGACTGCCATCAATGATGACAGCCGGGACCAACGGCTTAACGTGCCTTCCGAAGCACGGAGGAGCTCGAGATATTTCATGCCACTTGCGGTCACCCATCCAAGTAGGGACTGCGCCAGGGGTTGCTTAACATACGTAAGCGCTCATAGAGCTCACACCCACTGGACCATCAGGCTCCTCTTTATATGTGGACTGAGTGTGTACCTTCTGACAAGTCGACACCGCGTCGGAGACACTCTCGTGTCAGCCTGAGGCACGTGACGTACAGACACCAGTAGCTCGCCAGACCGAGTGTACACAGGGAAAGCTGGGATCTGCAAGCTGAGGACATAATATCAAAGTTGTAATAAACTTGAAGCCATGTATTATACATATAAACCTTGCTATTTAAACACATACCGTCTTATCATAAAAAAACGGCAAAAATAGGTTTAAACCTGTTCTACCTTAGTTCTGACTTGTGATGGATCAAGTCTCGTTTAGGAAATTAAACTTTGCTTCATTATAAAAAGTGAACTAAGTCACGATCGACTTAGATCTGAGACGATCCCCTGAAAGCGTATTTCATTCGTTCATTCATTCAATCATTCCACTACATCGTTCCGATCTTCATGATAATAGAAATTATTTTTCAAAATTTGTTGATTGAAATGGTATAAATATTAAAATTGAAATGATGGAAGATGTATATTTTTGTTATAAAATTATATATTCAAAGGTTTCACTACATAAATCATACTTTTTACCTGCAAATATTGTTTTACGTAACTGTTGGTAACCATGGTAACCTTAAAAACCTGAAACGGAACGTATCTGAGCGCGCGTAACAAATTGTATTTTTTCCAAAGAAAGAAACGAAATAGTTACCTCGAAAATTGTTTTATATTAGATTGTAAAAAGTAAATTTTCAAATTTATTGAATAACTTAAAAGAGCCGTGGTCGTGTGTACAAAAAGTATTGTTTTGTAGATGCTGATAAGGATCACCGATAAATTTGTTGAATCTAACCTCAAAGTTTGTTTACGATTGTGAAATGTTTAATAAATCAATGGTTCCAGGTGTACAGCAAGCACGGTTTTCTAGTTGTTGTGAAATAAAAATGACAATAATAGTGTTGAAAGTGATAAAATAGTATATTTACGACATGTAAATCTTCAAATCATTAAATAATTTTACGTGATATTTGTGATAGTTTTACTTTCTTGTATTTATTCGCTCATTGTAAAATAAGTAAGTATCGAGTTTTCACGTAGATTCTAGCATCAACATATACTTTTGTAGTAAAAAAACCTATTTGTTACTTACAAAATGAGTTAGTATTGAAGTTAAACTAGTGAAATGCTGGTTTATCTTTTGACCTAGGATCATGTATGACTTAAGCGATAAACCTTTTTTTATAATACGATTTTCCTTTGTACTTGACTTGAGAACCGACTTAGAGATGGTTTAATAGTTAGTCCGCTTTTTATAATAAGACGGTTTGTCTATTTAGACAAATTGGCCAAGTGCGAGTCGGCCTCGCCCATGAAGGGTTCCGTAGAAGCAAACTTAGAATATCCAAAAACCTCTTATTGTTCGCCAGCAAAGATAATTTTTCATAGTGTTAGTATGAATGACGAAGTTATTTTTGCGGTCTACTAAAAAGTGCTATAACTTTTTAGTTTTTACTTAGTACTGAGCTCTGATAGTTTTCCTTTCAACTTCAGTATATATACTACTGCTGTATTTTTTTTCATGTATCTATATATAACTGGATATTTATCTATATAAGTATCTATTATAAAATATAGTGTCGTTGAGTTATTTAGACGAGCTCCGTGGCGCAGCGGTCAACACGCCTGCCTGCGACACGGATGGTCCCGGGTTCGATCCCCGGTCAGGTCAAGATGGAAAATGACCTTTTTCAGATTGACCTGGGTCTTGGATGTTTATCTATATATGTATTTGTTATAAAATATAGTATCGTTGAGTTAGTATCCCATAACACAAGTCTTGCTTAAGAACTTACTTTGGGGCTAGCTCAATCTGTGTGATTTGTCCGTATATATTTATTATTATTTATTTATTAGTTATTATCCCATAACACAAGTCTCGAACTTACTTTGGGGCTAGCCCAATATTTGTCATTTGTCCGTATATATTTATACTAGCTGTTATCGGGTAAGTTAATAAGCATTTTCTTAATTTAGTCTTTGAACGAGTCATCAGGTATCTGAACAAGTCTGATGATGTGTGTATGTAATTACTAGCTGTTACCCGCGACTCCACCCGTGTGATATATAGCCTATGTCCTTCTCAGTACCCTAACCTATGTGTATGCAAAATTTCATGATGATCCGTTCAGTAGAGACCGCGTGAAAGCGTAACAATCAAACAAACAAACACACTTTCGCATTTATAATATTAGTTGGGATTTATGATTTAATTCATGACATAGGACGGCAAACGAGCAAGCGGGTCACCTGATGGTAAGTGATCACCGCTGCCCATGGACTAAGGCAACACCAGGGGTATCACAAGAGCGTTGCCTTTTATTTTCCTCCCCAGAGGGGAGAGGGAATGAGCCTCTCACTCTCGCACTCACCGAACGAAGCATAGAAACGGTAAAGGTAATACTCAAAGTCCATTCAAAACCCGTCAAAGGTATTCAGAAGTGGGAGTGTTAAAAACCATCATCACAAGTATTCACTTATCAGTGTGTTTTCTCGCGAACCCCGGGCTCCTGAAGATGCAACCAGGAACAGCAGTCTTATGGCATGCGCAGCGTTTTACAGAGCGTGCAAACGCCTGTGTGTAGCGTTTCGCGTGTGTTGTAGCGTTTCGATGGCGCTCTCTCTAAACTCTGTCATCTAAGTATGTCTCCGGTTGTATCCTCTAATACTTCACCCGGGGTCTATACTTTCAAAAGTAGCTGAAAATGGCGGCGTGGAAAAATCAACGCACAGCCGAAACAACTCCGTCAAGTCGAGCTCCGTGGCGCAGCGGTCAACACGCTAGCTTGCGACACGGGGGTCCCGGGTTCGATCCCCGGTCAGGTCAAGATGGAAAAAGATCTTTTTCATATTGACCTGGGTCTTGGATGTTTATCTATATAAGTATATATTATAAAATATAGTATCGTTGAGTTCGTATCCTGCGACACAAGTTCACAACTTACTGTGGGGCTAGCTGAATTTGTGTGATATGTCCCTATATAATTATATTTTATTTTTAAAAACTGTACGTAGAAACTTGAATTTTGGCACAGATCAAGAAATGATTTTTAGAAATTCAACCTCTGAGAGGGGATGAAGGGAAGGGGATGAAGTTTTACGCTGATTTAGTCGCGGGAAAATAGGGGTGGCAGCGCAAAGCTAATTGTAGATGTCGCTGCGTATGTTCATCCTTAACAAAAATATAAATAACTTTATTTTTAGATTTTGATTCAATTAATTAGTGCATAAGAATAGCGACAAAACATTAAACCTTTCGTAAAAAAATGTATAAAACGCATATATGTTCCCATATCAAAAGATTTTTAAGTATTTTGCAAACATAACCTACAATAATTTTTTTTGTTATAGTAACAATAAAATATATATGCCATTTTGTGGGAAACTAGCTAGTATAAACAATTTAATAGTTTATTTCACGAGATTTGGTCTGATTATGAAGAAAAATATTGATTAGTGTAAAAGTCCATACATTTGACAGTTGTATCGGAACAACCCTACTTAACTGTAACGTGACAGTTGCCATCCCCATTGCAAGTTATTCTTAAAAAAATGCATGCGGAATAGAAAACTATGAAAGTTTTCTATACTCACTCATCGGTATGTTCTCTCGCGATCGGTAGTCCTATAGCGTGGGACACATGTTATACCGCTCTGGGAGAGCACAATATAGGCGGGAATCTATTCTACATACAATCACGTCTCTTTCCCTTGCGGGGTAGACAGACGTTGGCATGTTGGTGACACATGTTGGTGGGCTTGTTGGTAGAGAACGGAATCAAAATAGCGATGGGTTGTATTCGCCGCATCGCCTATTGACTCTTCACGTCCATACCCTCGGCTTTTACGATCTGCGCGGGAAGAGAAGCAGCTGGTATATACTACGTTTTTAGGGTTCCGTAGTAAACAAGGAACCCTTATAGTTTCGCCATGTCTGTCTGTCTGTCTGTCTGTCTGTCCGTCCGCGGTTTTACGCAGAGACTATAAGTACTAGAAAGCTGTAATTTGGTATGGGTATGTATATTAATCACGGCAAAAAAGTGGAAGAATAAAATCTTGAAAAAAAAAATTTTTTAGGGTAGCTCCCATACAACTAAATTGGGGGAGTAATTTACCCATCGTGTGGGGTATCGTTAAATAGGTCTTTCAAAAATATTGTGAAGTTGAGAACACCATTTTTTGATTTAGGGATCCGTTTCCGAAATATTTGGTTTTAAAGTGCGAATTTTTGTTACAGGTACGTGTCCCCCCCCCCCCCCCCCTCTATCTGCTAAACGGTTATTATATATTGTATACGGTTACTATATAGTTATAGATACATGAAAAAAATTACAGCAGTAGTAAGTTGAAAGGAAAACTATCAGAGCTGAGTACTAAGTACAAACTAAAAAGTTATAGGCAACCAACTTATAAACTGTAAAATTTCATACTATTTTCATTGTTAGATGTTTTTGGTCGTTAAACTGTAAGGTGCGAGTGTGAATAGTGTGAACTCAAAGTTGTCATTCGCAACTACGGAACCCTACACTGCGCGTGGCCCGACACGCACTTGGCCGGTTTTTTCTTTTCTCCCAGACGAGCGTGGTAGATTCTGTTCTATTCTATACTCACTCATCGGTATGTTCTCTTGCCATCAGGAGTCCTATAGCGTGGGATGCATGTTGGGGAGCATGCAGGCGCCGTCCGCGGGTGTTGTACCGCTCTGGTAGAGCACAAGATAGGCGGGACTCCAGCGCGTACAGTAAGTTGCGTTTGGTGCCTGAAAACAATCATCATCAGGTCTTTTAGTCTCCACTGTCGGAGCACGACCCTCTCTGATGGATTCTCATGAAAACAGAAAAAAGAAAAGAAAGAAAAAGACAATAAGGAATAAATATTCGTAATCATATAAAGCCCTTCAGGCGAGTAGGCGACCAAAACTGTTGATAAGAGTTTCTTTCGGCGTTTCTTCTCTGCAGTGGTCGGTTCCGAAACCCTAGTAGTCTGTAGCTTTTGAACAATTAATAAATACATATTATCTAATGAGATAATTTTAAATATGATATGACGTGAAAATGTGCCTGCAAAGGCCTATTTTCTGAATAAACGTTTTGATTTTGATTTTGTACTAACAGAGCCTTTAGCCAGAGCAGATAAGATAAGATAAGATACATTTATTTGCATAAACATGTGTAAGTTACAAAAGTAGGTGTTGGATACAAATAATATAGTTCAACATGTTTTACCATCTAGTGTGCAAATTTTAGTCATAATTACAGGCTGATAAAATATATATATATATATAATAAATGTCCAATCATTAATTACAGTCAAAATAAAATTAAGTCAATATATCAATGTCATAACAAAATAATTGTAATAATTTTATAACTAAATAAATATAAAATTAAAGTGAATCATTGAGAAAATGGTCAATCCTGTAGTAACATTTTTTAATAAGAAATGTTTTAAAATGTTTTTTAAATAAATTTAAGTTCATGTCTCTAAATTGTCTGGGTATCTTATTATAAATTCTTGGAGCCATGCATACTACGCTATTCTGTAATAGTGTCGTTTTTGCTGGGTGCAGACATAGTCTATCATCATCTCTTAGATTTCTTTGCACAGTATCAGATAGGTTAGGCAGTCAGAGGATTTGGCCTACACTCTCTGGCTAGACTCAGGGTTGTAGAGATCTCTTTGATGTTTATAAGCTTTGTTTAGCTTGTGTTTCCTAAGTCGCTTTCTACAGCATTCAGTAAAGAATTTGTCCTATTCTACTCATTGAAAACCACACAGCATTAAAATAATAACAATTAAAAATCATTTAATGCAGACCATTGCACAGTGGTTAACACGCCAACGAGACCAGAGGTCCCGGGTTCGATCCCCGGCTAAGTCATGATGAAAAACGCATAACACAAGTCTCAAACTTACTTTGGGGCTAGCTCAATCTGTGTGAATTGTCCGAGTTTTTTTTCGTTGATTTAGTATCCAATGACACAAGTTACTATAGTGCTAACTCAATCTGTTATTTGTAAAAAATTGGCCAAGTGAAAGTCTGGCTCGCCCATTGAAGGGTTCCGTAGAAGTAAGCTCAGATTAGCCGTATTGCCAGCAACGATAACTTAGTTTTTAGGGTTCCGTAGTAAACTAGGAACCCTTATAGTTTCGCCATGTCTGTCTGTCCGCCCGCGGTTTCACTCTGAGACTATAAGTACTAGAAAGCTGTAATATGGTATGGGTATGTATATTAATCATGACAAAAAAGTGGTAGAAAAAAACTTGAAAAAAAAATTTTTCTTAGGTTAGCTCCCATACAAGTAATATTCATAGTGTTTGTATGAATAACAAAGTTATTTCTGCGGTTTATAAAAAATTGCTATGTTTCACATACTACTAAGTGCATATCACCAACTAAATCCTACCTTGCTTATTCGCCATTTCCTCTGCACTCTCCATCGGCTTCGTGGGATTCGCCGCTATTTCCTCGTCCGTAGTGTCTATTATCGGCTGGCAATCGGTGAACGCCCATGCTGTCTGCAAAATACGTGTCGGTCAGAGATGATATGTGAAGCATCGCATAACGTGGGCAAGGTGTCATTCATCATCATCATTTCGTGTAGGTGACACAGTCAATCGACCTTACACACCCTGGTGTTAGAGTTCTTCGGAACCGCCTCTCGGCCTCTGACGTGGTTCCTTTAACGACTACCAGTTGGCAGCCGGGACTACCGGCTTAACGTGCCTTCCGAAGCACGGAATCATCTTTCTTATTAGACAATCAGGTGATTCATGCCTGCAATGTCCTAACCAAACTGGAAACAACTTAACAAAGTGTGCTTCCCGTGGGAATCGAACCCACGACCACCGGGTCACCTAAGCAAACGCCTTAACCACTGGACCACGGAGGCAGTAAGGTGTCATTTGTGACGCTTAAATACCGTTTTTTAATGTTTTCGCGTAGTTAAAGTGGACTCGTATAGACTTGTCACCATAACCTCCCGACCACGAGGCATCAAAGAACATACGCCATCTTTGATGCTATTTGTTACAACTTTACCGTACAACACCGATACTTAGTATCTCAATTTACTGGACATTGGCAGAATCACTGAAATCTCGGTGGAAGTCATTTTATAAAACAGAACAAATGTTTTCGCGATTGTTACATATTTTAATAAAATTAATTTTATCGCGAACAGACAGACGCGGCGAAGGACTTTGTTTTATAATATTAGTGATTTATAAACCTAACGTTTCGAACACTTCACAGTGTTCATGGTTTCAGTTAGACTAAGTTGACATTAGTATAATAATTTATAATAATAATAATAACATTGTTATAGTGTCCTTACTGTCATGCCCTGGTGGTGCTCCATCACAAATTATAGCAAAAACTCTCACAAGGCCTCTACGTGTTGGACCTATGTACCCATGCAAGCCTCAAAGGTCCGGGGTACGTCCCGTGAAGGAAAAACCTTGAGAGAACATAATAATAATAATCATTAATTTCAGGCAATAGTATTGTACTTACAATTATGTACAATACCAGAGGCCCATATTATAAATACCTTACAGGCTAACATACATATGTTCATAGGCATTCTCTTTTTTTAGTTATAATTGTAATATTATTAAGTGGTTTTATGATAATAATATGTAAGTTCATAATAAATATGGTAGACTCTTATCGTCTTTATAGGAATAAGCTAGCTGTAGAAACGTTTTGGTAATGTAAAATTTATAAATTGTTTAACATATATGTAACATTAAAGCCTGTTTGTTTCTCGTAATAAATAAAAAAAAATAAAATAAAAATACCTTACAACTTCTTCTTCTTCTTCTTAGCGTTTAGATGGCAAAAACATTAAATTAACTTTAAAATTAAATGATTAGTAGTAGTATGTACTACTACTAATTATTTAATTCTTATAAGTTATATAAGTATAGTTTTTTTGCATAGTTTTTATAAAATATTAAACAAATCACTACATTTTATAAAACAAAGTCATTCGCCGCGTCTGTCTGTCAGTCTATCTGTTCGCGATAAACTCAAAAACTACTGCACGGATTTTCATGCGGTTTTCACTAATAGATAGGGTGATTTGTGAGGAAGGTTTAAAGGTATAATACATGGCCGGACGCAGGCGGGGAGGGCTGCTAGTAATGTAAAAAACGCGATAAAACCGTGTCAAAATAAATTTTATTTAAATGTGTGTAACAATCGCGAAAACATTAGAAATAATTCGCTTGTAATAATACTGCCTTCGCTTCGTGGTGCCGGGTAGCCGCATCGTTGGGGTCGCGACACTCCACTATAATTGCAATTGACGCAATGATGGTTATTAATGGCCACTTTCTGAGATCGTTTTAGACACTTTTCGGTATGAGTAGATAAAGATAACTTACCCGCTTGTAGTAATACTGCTTTCGCTTCGTAGTGCCGGGTCTGGCCGCGTCGTTGGGGTCGCGACACTCCATTATAAATGCAATTGACGCAATGATGGTTATTATTGGCCAGTTTCTGAAATCGTTTTAGACACTTTTCGGTGTGAGTTGATAAAGATAACGTACCCGCTTGTAGTAATAGTGCCTTCGCTTCATAGTGCCGGGTCTGGCCGCGTCGTTGGGGTCGCGACACTTCATTATAAATGCAATTAACGCAATGATGGTTATTAATGGCCAGTTTCTGAGATCGTTTTAGACACTTTTCGGTATGGGTAGATAAAGATAACTTACCCGCTTGTAGTAATACTGCCTTCGCTTCGTAGTTCCGGGTCTGGCCGCGTCGTTGGGGTCACCGCACTCTGTGTTGAAGTTCGAACACTCGAGTTCGGCCGCTTTGAAGTTTTCTTTCCCTGGGACAAAATACAATCACTATCACTAGATATTATAAAATAAAGTCCTGCGCCGCGTCTGTCTATCTATCTGTTCGCGTCATTTCTATATTTACGGGCGAAAACATTACCTTTCTCGGTGTGACAGCCAGCCCAATAATTTTTATATTTTTTTTTTGTTAATAATGTAACAAAGAAAATTGGAACTCATTTATAGCTACACCGACATTTCCTCGAAGGGCTAACTCAACCCGTCAAAATGAACAAATAAAAAAAAATATTTTTAAATGCGCTCCGTGGCGAGTGTAGACCAAATCCTCTGACTAAAATGTGGCTGAAGTAGTACAGAGAGGGTCGTGCTCCTGCAGTGGAGCCCGATGGTCCAGTGGGTGTGAGCTCTATGAGCGCTTACGTATGTTAAGCAACCCCTGGTGAAGTTCCTACTTGGATGGGTGACCGCAAGTGGCATAAAAATATCTCGAGCTCCTCCATGCTTCGGAAGGCACGTTAAGCTGTTGGTCCCAGCTATCATCATTGATGGCAGTCGTTAAGCTATGTCAGATGCCTTAAGGCAGCTTGAAAAATCTGACACCAGTGTCGGCCACTTACACATACGAAAAACAAACAAGTGGAGACTGAAAAAGACCTGATGATGATATGTCCAATGTATTTTCCCGCACTTACCTATGGGCATCAGCTGATCGTCCAACTCTCCAGACTTGTGTAATATCCGGCACGCTTGCAGCGCCACCATGCGGCGGGCTAGCACTCTTGTTTTCATCGGGTGACCCTGCGTAAAATAACCAACTATAAGAAACATATTATTAAAATTGAAAATATATGTCTTCTTCCACGCTAGACTGGGAGAAAAGAAATAAAAACCGGCCAAGTGTGAGTCAAACTCGCGCAATGAGGGTACCGTACGATATGCTTCGTGAACACACACACAATGTGCAAAAATGTTTTATTCAATTGACTAGCGCTATCTAGAGGTGTTTTAGTGAACTATTTCTCAAGATTAACTTATTATAGTGAGTTTACCACTTTATTTTCAACTGATAGAATTCTTATTATTTTTCCTGTAATCTTCAACAAAGCTTCGACAAAATTACAATAGGTATATAGTATTGTAATTTTTTCGAAATTAGTTTAGCTAGGCCCAGTAGTTTCGGAGATGAGGGGGGGGGGGGGGGGAGGGATGGTCAAATTTTGCCTTCTTTCATGAATAAAATTTGTATTGATTTGTCCCGAACAAAAAAATAATAATTTTGAAATCCTCATAACAAGCTCTTTCATTTGATATATAAAACGGTAAGGTTTGCAAAACTTTTTTAAAATTTTCTATTTGGACCCCCTTAACTGACCCTTATTTAAAAAATACATGGCGAAATTTTGATCGTTCTGGACCCTTAAAGGGGTGATTCAGCCCGTCGATATGAACCATTTTTCCTATGGGACCAATGCTGGAAACTCAAATTTTATTTCGACATTTTCATACAAAAGTGTTCAGCCGCCCGGGAACTTTGTATAGGAATGTCGAAATTTTTTTCGAGTTTACAGCATTTGTCCCATAGGAAAAGTTGTTTATATTGACAGGCTGAATCACCCCTTTAATGGTTCGGAACGATCAAAATTTTGCCATGTATATATATTTACTTTGCACATCCGTGGGTTGGTTATTTTGGTTCAGTAGATTCGGAGAAAATCGACTGTGACAGACGGACGGACAGACAGACAGACGTACGAGTGATCCTATAAGGGTTTCGTTTTTCATTTTTTGTACGGAACCCTAAAAACGTAGAATGTACCAGCAACTTCTCTTCCCGCGCAGATCGTAAAAGCCGATCGAGGGGATGGGCATCAGGAATCATGTCAATCAATAGTCGATGCGGTTAGCAACCCATCACTATTTAGATTCCGTTCTCATTTACAAGCCCACCAACGCGCTAAACGTGGCCTTAAGGTTTTTCAAGACCTGGGCTCTGTCTACCCCGCAAGGGAAAAAAACGTGATAGTATTTATGTATGTATGAAAAAATGTTATAAAAAAGAACTCTCCCCATGTATTGAGCCTAGGACTCTTAGGTTTACGCCCTAAGTGTGATAACAACTACTCCTGATATGGATGAAGTAGAATACCCCACAATTAAATAGTGGGTAATATTGAAGAGGTTACCGTGGGGTCCCAGCAGAGTAGAATAGGACCACTCCAAGTCTTCCCGTGGATGTCGTAGGATGCGACTTAGGAAACACAAGCTAAATAAAGCTTATAAACATCAAAGAGACCTGGCCAGCGTGGAGAGTGTAAGCCAAATCCACTGACAGCTCTGGCTAATATATGGCTCTGGTAGTACAGAGAGGGTCGTTCTCCTGCAGTGGAGACTAAAAAAGACCTGATGGATGAATGGATGGGATTGAAGAGGTACGCGTGCTTCGAATTCGTTATACCCTACGGGATATACAACTTATTTGAAGATGATAAACAACAGCGTTTCAAGTAATAAATAAATAAATATATAGGGACATATCACACAAATTGAGCCAGCCCCACAGTAAGTTGTGAACTTGTGTCGCAGGATACTAACTCAACGATACTATATTTTATAATATATACTTATAGGTACAGATAAACATCCAAGACCCAGGTCACACTGAAAAAGATCGTTTTCCATCATGACCTGACCGGGGATCGAACCCGGGATCCCGTGTCGCAGGCTGGCGTGTTGACCGCTGCGCCACGGAGCTCGATCGATACAACAATATTGTATTTGATGGGGCAATTCAGTAGTAATCGCAGGGTGCAGATTTAGGCCGTGTGACCACTCCGGCACAAGTTAAAGTAGGATACACTCACAACGATGTTATATTTGACGAGGCAATCGCAGGGGGAAGATATAAGTCATATGAAGAGAACCAGAAGAATTCAAAGTCAAAGTAGTCATTAAAATTGAGAATATGTGATGAAAAAGAATTCGCCACAGGTAGGATTCGAACCCACAGCTCTTAGGTCTGCGCCCTAAGTGTGCTACCAACTACACCACCGTGGCTTCGAATCACCGCGTCGAATTCTCTCACCACATATTACCCCGTAGGGTATAACGCATTCAAAGCATGCGTATATCTTCAATACTACCCACTATTTAGTAGTGTGGTATTCTACTTCATTCATATCAGATGAATAGAAAGTTGATTAAATTGAAGAAAGCTCTTACTTAATTAAATGGTTTTTAAATAGCATTACAATGCTCGGTATATTATTAAAATTGAAAATATGTGATGAAAAAGAATTCGCCACAGGTGGGATTCGAACCCACAGCTCTTAGGTCTGCGCCCTAAGTGTGCTACTAACTACACCACAGTGGTAGTCGTAGATTCGAAGCTATTTAAAAACCATTTAATCAAAGTAGTCAAAGATTTTTATTCAAAATTGGATAATTGTATCTCTTTTTGAACGTCATTCATTCAACATTCGATAGTTTTATTTGTTTGGACCACCACCAGGTGTCAGTAAACGTACGAAGTACTTGCTCTATCCATCACTAGGGCACCAGTAAACGTAAGAAGTAGGATAAGATATACTCAGCTATGTTATATTTGACGGAACAATTCAGTGGTCATCGCAGGGTGCAGATGTAGGCCGTGTGAAGTGAACTAATATGAGCCAGTAGTAGAATTTACTCTCACCACCACTGGGGCGTCAATAATAAAACGCTTCTATAATAAAATTCCCGCAGAAATATCGGGTCTACCTTTCCATAAGTTTAAAACGGCTGTTAAAAATCAGTTAGTAAAAAAGGCATATTATTGTATTATTGATTATTTAAATGATAAAAATGCGTGGTAGTAATTTAATTGTTTGTAATTTATTGTAATAAATATAAATAACATTAGAATATATAAAAATTGTAATACATTGTAATCGAAGCCCTTCAGGCACGTAGGGACCAAGTCTGGATTGAGTTTCTTTCGGCGTATTCTTCTCACCAGTGGTCATTACGAAACGCTAGTAGTTTTTCGATTTTGCATATTAAAAAAAAAAATAATAAGAATGAAAAAAATGACGTTCAAAAAGAGATACAATTATCCAATTTTGAATAAAAATCTTTGACTTTGACTTTGAAAAGCAGTACGATAGGATTAAGTATGTTCAAAAAGCTTGTGCAATTTGACTATTATTTTTATTTATCGCATCTTGTCTATGTGCGGTGCGTGACTGGTTCAAATGGACTTTTGTCATATTTTTTACATGTCATAGAATAAAATCCTTGATGAAAATTATTTCCATTTTAATTATCCCCATAAGAAGGAGATTAAGTTATACTCACAACAATGTTATATTTGACGGGGCAATTCAGTGGCAATCGCAATGTACAGATGTAGGCTGTGTAAAGAGATCCAGTAGAATCCGGTAGTTGGACTTGCTCTGTCCACCACTGGGGCGCCAGTAAAAGTAGGATAAGATATACTCACAACAATGTTATATTTGACGGGGCAATTCAGTGGCAATCGCAATGTACAGATGTAGGCTGTGTAAAGAGATCCAGTAGAATCCGGTAGTTGGACTTGTTCTGTCCACCACTGGGGCGCGAGTCGAGTAAAGGTGTCGGAGGGTAGTTTGGCACAATATCTAGAATTATATAAGAGAATTAGTCAACACAATGTTCTTTTTTGTGGATTCTGAAAATAGAAAAGTGGTGAATATGATCCTTGATCTATTGTTGTGGTAGAGCCACGCTACCGGGAAAAAATTACTTTTGCTAGTAGTATGAATAGGCCGGCTCGTCCGAGGAAGTGCCACACTCTCACAGAACTCACTCGACGTTTGAGTGAGAGAGCCCGAGGCCCATCCCCCTTCCTCTCAGAAAAGGGAAAAATAAAAGCCGGTAACGCTTTCGTAACACCCCAACAACTGCGACTGCTACTTATAAAATTAAAATTATTAAGAGAACCAGAATTTCTAAAAACATTTATCATACGTAACTTACCTATTAATTAGAGGTATGGCTGTGCTTAAATCAACATACGGAATATCACTATCCACAATTTTAACGTCCCCATGTCCACTAGGTTTACCACTAACACAATTAACACTTGTCCTTACAGCACTACTTAGCATTTTACTATTTTTACAGTCACTATTACTATTTCTAACTTCAATTTCTGCATTTAATTTATTATTTACATTAAAATTATCGGTTTTGTTTAAAACTTTATCATCTATTACTAATTGAGACATATTTTTGATTACTTCATTCGTCATTTTGTTATTTGATTGATCAATTCTTAGATTTCCTTCTAAATTATTATCAATATCAGTTCTTGTATTTTGATTTATATTATTAATTTCACTAGGATTACTATCATCGTTTGTAGTTTGCCTTATAGCTGCCTGATTGTTCCTTGGTTGAGTTATTTCTTGTAATTTTTCTATATGTCTATTACCATCTGTTAGTTTTTCTTTATTATGGACATTACTTTCATCTTTCACATTAGAATCTTCATCATCTATCAGAGAATTTAATTCTTCAGATTTTCTAGTAAATTTCGTATTATCATTAACTTTATCATTTTCTGTACGACTATCGTTTGTTTCTTCAATGGTATTAATGTCATTATAAATAGATACTTCTGCACTATTTACATCATCAAGATTCTTATTCTTATCAATCTCGGCAGTTTTAACATCAGTTCTATCAAACTCGTCCTCTTTAACTTCAACTTTCATAGTGTCATTTAACTTGCTTATAGGATTATCAAGATTAACATCAATTTCATCCTTTTTACTATCGTTCGAGTTATTAATACGATCTTTTTCACTATCACTGTTCTGATTCAATAAATTATCACTATTTACTTTTTTTGTAGCTTTATCGTTGTTGACTTCAAATTTTCTAGCAATATAAGGGTTTTTAACATTAGTATCACAGTCTTGTGGAGAATATGGTTTGACGACGGACGTAAGAGCGTCTGCTTGCTCTTCTTCAGACGGCGGAGGCTCGTCTTGGATGCCGCAGCCACATTTACGGCTTATTATCTGTAGACAAATCAAATTATTAAGATATTAAAGTAAAGGATTTTCTTTTTATTCAAGGAAACACAAGCTAAACAAAGCATATAAACATCAAAGAGACCTTTTTAACCCGTCTGGCCAGCGTGGAGAGTGTAGGCCGAATCCTCTGACTGCTCTGGCTCTGGTAGTACAGAAAGGGTCGGGCTTCTGCAGTGGAGACTAAAAAAATTATCTGATGATGATTATTGAGCAGTGGTGATCACTTGCGTTGTCCATTAGCAGCGGTGATCACTTACCATCAGGCGACCCGCTTGCTCGTTTGCGTTTGCCGGCCTATGTCATAAAAAACTCAGAAATGATTGCTCGGCAGACATACCTGCTCGAGCTGCCTATAAGTAGCGACATGCTGCAGCAGCGTGTCGGTGAGCTGCCCGGCGCAGCACAGCAACGCGGACGACGCGCGGGCTGCGCGCGCCCGGCCTCGGCACAAACCGTACGACCGGTAACTGTGAACAAAAAATATTTATCAAAACATTTGCTGAAATGACCGAGGTTCAAAATTCCAGAGTCAAGGTTTGCCAAAGAGCGATGGAGCGTAGCGTGCTAGGCCTACGCCTAATAGATAAAGTGAGAAACACCGAACTGCGCTCTTTAACTCAGATCGAAGATGTAGGTGTAAAAACTGCCCGACTAAAGTGGAACTGGGCGGGACATGTTTGTCGTATGCAGTCACAAAGGTGGGCTAAGTTGGCAACCTTTTGGGTACCTGAGGGCCGTCGAGGTAGAGGAAGACCAAGGAGAGATGATCTCGACAAGTTTTTGCATGGTTGGGCAGAAATTGCAATAGACAGAAGTGAATGGAAAAATAAGGGGGAGGCCTTTGCTCAGCAGTGGGACATAACATCGATAGGCTAGGTAAAAAAAAAATTATGCTCGTGTACGGTAAGCTGTCTATTATAGTCATCGGTTTATTATAAGCACGAGGCTTCGCCTAGTGTCTATAACACCTCGTCTGTGATATCCAGCTAACCGTACTTGCATCATAATATACTATTATCTTAACACACCCGGTATGCCGTAGTAGAATAGGACCACTCCAAGTCTTCCCGTGGATGTCGTTGAAGGCGCCTTAGGAAACACAAGCTGAACAAAGCTTATAAATAAACACCAAAGAGACTTGTCCAACCCGTCTGGCCAGCGTAAAGAGTGTAGGCCAAATCTTCTACCTGCTCTGGCTAATATATGGCTCTGGTAGTACAGAGAGCCTCCGTGGTCTAGTGGTTAAGGCGTTTGCCTTGTTGACCCGGGGTCGTTTGATTCCCACGGGAAGCATACTTTGTTAAGTTGTTTCCAGTTTGGTTAGGACATTGCAGGCATGAATCACCTGATTGTCTGATAGGAAAGATGATTCCGTGCTTCGGAAGGCACGTTAAGCCGTCGGTCCCGGCTGCCATCTGGTAGTCGTTAGGGAAGCCACGTCAGAGGCCGAGAGGCGGTTCCGAAGAGCTCTGAAACCAGGGTGTGCATGGTCGACTGACCGTGTCACCTACTCGAAATAATGATGATGAGTACAGAGAGGGTCGTGCTCCTGCAGTGGGGACTAGCAAAGACCTGATGATGATGATGATATACTTACGAAGCAGGCACGTCCCACCGCAGCACGAGGTTGCACCGCGGCAGGTCAATGCCCTCTTCTAACGCTGACGTGGCTAAGAGTAGGTTGCACTCGTGCATTCTGAATCTGTGGGAAAAGGAGATTTTTTTATAAAGTAACATGCATACATACATACATACATACATATTATCACGTCCGGTATCAGAAACATTAATTTGCCAGAATACAATAAGGTATTAAACATCTCGTATATGCTTCTGTATTCGGTATGCAAGCAGACGTGCAAAATATTAATGTAAGTACATATGTATGTATTACACAAGTCCTATTTTACCTTGCATTAAAACATACAAAATTGTATATATCATTTGTCATTTAAATATTTCTCGTCTTAATCCCTTGCGGGGTAGACAGAGCCCAAGGTAATAAAATCCAAAAGCCACGTTTAGCGTGTTAGTCGTTAAGGTGGAAAGCGGATCAAAATAGTGGGTTGCTAGCCGCCTCGCCTATTGACGTGATTCCTTATAATTTCGCCCAATCCCTTTACCGGCTTTTACGGTCTGCGCGGGAAGAAAAGCAGCTGGTATATTTTTTTTTTCTTTTCTCCCAAACAAGCATGAGAGACAATTTTTATGAAGTAAAAAATAAATATACATATACGGACAAAACACACTAGCCTGAATACTTAAAATCATGTTTCCAACTTTTAAGTTGTACTCATGAAAGGCCCTTGCGTTCTTGTAATACTCTAACTCTTGCCATTCCTTCTCACCGTACAGGTTTTTTCGACAACTCTTTCTCTGTAACTGCTGTACGACTCTGCTCCCCGATTCCATCAGAAGCGCCCCTAGCCGTGACTCCTTTAAACTAACGAGTTTTTAAGTACTTTCACGAACGCTTAAGGAATCTAGCTTGATTGCGACATGACTTATTTTATTATTATTGTTTTGTATTTATTTATAGTATTTATTTTATATACCTATTTGTGTAATTATTACGATTTACCTCATATACTCAAAATATATGTGTATTTAGTATTGAGTTAGTCTTATATATATATATATATATATATATAATGAACTTTTTGCGGTAAATGTTGATCCAGTGAGAAGTTAGAACAATTGTTGATCCACCTATTTTACGTGTTTACTCAGATCCGCGTCGCGCAAACTGATATACTCTGATCCGTTCTAGATGCGCGTGTGACGTTGGTGGATCTGCACTTGCAGGTTTTCAACATACTCGTCGGTGATTTCACCAGTATATGTTGATCCATCAACGGTTTATAAAATCATACTGGATATGACTTTTTAGATCCAGAGTATATTCAAATTATATGCGACATTTACTTAGACAATGTGGATCCGGAGCCAAAATTGACCAATAGATACTCGAGCACAAAACGGCAACGTCGCGTTCTGCGTGCGACAGTTCACTTGTTCACATTCGCATCGCATCTAAAAATCTACTATAGTACATCGGAAGTAAATAACTTTTAGTATTTTTGGAATTACTTTTCATTATTTTGTATTTGTTAATTTAAGAGAACTACACATTACCAGCAGGTCTCTTAATTTGAATTGATGAAAAGTTATATTAAAAATACTACAAGTAATGTACTACCGAAGTACTCTCGTAGACTTCTTTCAATTTGATCAAATGACGGAGATGAAGAATTTAAGAGTCTACCTAGTTTCGCTGATGTAAGCCTCATAACAGAGAAACAGTCTAAAAGTATGGTCAAATGAAAATTGAAAGAAGTATTCTCAACATCAAACTGAGTAACTGAGTCAAGGTCATCTGATCTGATAGGAAAATAAAGAGAGGGGCACAGTAGAGTAGATGGGGATATGAGATAACGGAGGCGGCGTGTAAAGAAAGAGATAGGCAACTGTGAAGACATCATTAGAGCCTTTGCGCAAGAGGCAAGCTGACAAGTAAAACTGTCACAGTAAAAAAAAAAAAAAAAAAGAAATAAATATAATATAATCATTAATCATACAAAGCCCTTCAGGCGAGTAGGCGACCTATACTGTTGAAAAGAGTTTCTTTCGGCATTTCTTCTCTGCAGTGGTCGGTTCCGAAATGCTAGTAGTCTGTAGCTTTTGAACAATAATGAGTAAATGCATAATATTTAATAAGATAATTTTAAATGTGATTTGACGTGAAAAAGTGCCTGCAAGGGCCTATTTTCTGAATAAACGTTTTGAATTTTGAATCTTTGAATCTTTTTGAATTTGAATCTTTTGTCAGCAAAAGACGCTGCAGTAAGTAAGTAATGGAAATGAGTACTTATATTTATTACAAACTAGACGATGGGGAACACGAGACGTTCAACATACAAACAAAAAGCTTTGATGTCTAACAATCAAAGAATTTAAGATATTTTTAACAAAAAAACAAAAACCGACTTCAACCCTATAAATTTTTTTAATAATTTATATTAACCTCATCCGAAATATATACAACAACAGTTCAGCCGCTATAAAACTTCAATCCACTGGCCCACCATTCTCGATTAGCAGAGGAGTAAAACAGGGTGATCCTTTATCACCTAAATTATTTAATAGCACATTACAAGAAATTTTCAAAGAAATAGAACCAAAATGGAGAGACTTAGGAATAAAGATTGACACAGCGCATTTAACGAACCTACGATTTGCTGACGATATAGTTCTATTCGCTTCCTCAGCAGAACATCTGCAAACAATGTTGATCGACCTCAGTCTGGCAAGCCTTCGGTCTGTGCTTCGAATGAACATGTCAAAGACCAAAATAATGACCAACAGCACCGAAGACCGGGTGATTGTAGAGGGGGAAGAAATTGCATATGTCCGGGACTACGTTTATCTGGCCCAAATAGTATCCTTCCAGTCTCGACAAGAAGACGAGATCAAAAGACGTATCGAAAATTCCTGGGGGAGCTTTTCGTCTATGAAAGATCTAATGAAGGGCAAACTTCCATTACGCCTAAAGCGTAAGCTTATGGACATGTGCATTCTTCCCATTCTCACATACGGAGCACAAACATGGTCTTTGACCAACATTCAAAAGCACAGGCTGAAGGTTTGCCAGCGAGGTATGGAACGTAGCATACTGGGCGTTAAACTCTCCGATCGCATACGCAACACCACGCTGCGCTCCCAAACTAAAATAATAGATGTAGCCGACAAAGCTGCAAAATTAAAATGGGACTGGGCCGGGCATGTGACCAGGATGTCCCAAGATCAGTGGGCCAAAAGAGTAACTGATTGGATTCCAAACGGCAAGCGACTGCCTGGTCGGCCCCGGACCCGCTGGTGCGACGAATTAAACAAATTTAATAAGAACTGGCGCGCACTAGCACAATATAGAGAATCTTGGAGGAGTGAAAGAGAGGCCTTTGCCCAACATTGGGACACTCAGGGCTATTTAAAAAAAAAAAAAAAACACAATAGGGTTATGTTGTGTAGTTCAGGAGATGTTATGGCCACCTTCAAGAAGCATCATCAGACCCTCGACACTAATAAAAATTAATGCTCTTGTCAAGACAAATCCAACGAGCCCAAACTCGTCTAACGAGCCTAAAGACGATGGATTAAATGTTGTGTAGTTTGGGATAGTTTAAGATACAAAACGGCAACGTCGCGGCTGCTTTCAACCAATCAGATCGCTTCCTGTGCTCTGATTGGTTCATTTAAATCGGATCAACATTATCCGTAACTATCGCAAGGTGGATTTGTATATCGGATCAACTTCAGCGAACTCTAGGTAAGAAGTCCGATAGTGCAGATGTTGATCCGGTCGGAGCCACATTTGTTACCAGAGATGCATATTGGATCAACAAAAGGCGCCGGATCAACATGCGTTTTCGGATCAACAAAGTGCTCGCGTGAAGTCGCATCTGATCAACATTTACCGTAAAGGGATATCTATATATATATATATTATATGTATATATGTTTTATTATACACCCACATCAAACTCTCTGATCAACCCAAAGGTTCGACTGTTAGAGAATGCTGTTTAGCATTAAGTCCAACTTTTTGTACTGTTACATTTTGTATGTGTACAATAAAGCGTAAATAAATAGCCCCAAAGTAAGTTCGATACTTGTGTCATAGGATACTTACTCAACGACACTATATTTTAGTACTATTAAATATGCTAAGGAGTAAAATTATTACGCAGATGCCCCTTAGAATTGCATTTTTTACATTTATAGTTAGCAAAACGGCATTCTGATGACTGATGGTTGGTGCGGCCACAAACAAAACACTTTCTATTGATCTCTTTAGATGTGGTAACGTTTTCCTTCCTAGAAGAAGTTCCGCCTTCAATCTTGAACAGCTGTCCATGCTGCTGAGCCGACGGTAAGGTGGCCGCCGCGCCAACTCGCGCACAGCGCACATTTTCTGCGATCTCTACCGCTTTCGTAAGTGTCAGCGTCTCCATTTCTTGCATGAAGAGTTTGTCCCTTTCTGGACCCGCTGACATACCCATTACAAATCGGTCGCGTAGAACTTCTTCTAAGTTCGTAAAATTGCAGTGGGCTGTAAGCCCTCGCAATCTCGACGCCCACTGGACGTGGCTCTCACCGGGCTGTTGCACCGCAGCATAAAAATTATGCCGCTCGCTGAAACCACACTTTTTTGGTGTAAAATGATTATCTAATAAATGTAAAATTTCTTCGTATGGCACATCTTGTATATCCTTCGGCAGCGCTAAATCTGCTGCAAGTTTATACGTGCTATCCGTGAGCGCGCTCAATAAAACTGCTCTCTTCTTTATACCCTTGGAGTCCGACTCAGGCGTGATATCGTTCGCTACAAACCACTGAGACAATCGACCCTTATAGGTTTTCCAGTCTTGAGCATGATGGTCGAACGTTGATAAAATTCCAAAGTGGGTAGACATCTCGTCGCCAATATTAAATATGCTAAGGAGTAAAATTAAAGTCTTGCTTTGCAATCACCATTTTTATTACAAGACATATTTTCGTATGACAACCTGTCATTTGTCGATACATCCATCGACAAGATATACATACTCAACAAGTACAAATACATTAAGACTCTTTTCATCTTGACCTGACCGGGGATCGAACCCGGGACCACTCATGTCGCCGGCTGACCGGCTCCATGCGCCACGGAACTCGTCAAATAGGACGGCAAACGAGCAAGCGGGTCACCTGATGGTAAGTGATCACCGCTGCCCATGAACTAGCAACACCAGCAGGCCTATTTGCTAACTTTTGACAGCTACGGTGTACATCATTTTCATGGTAACTTCAATATTCATTACGGCTTCGGTATGAATGACTATTTTTATCTAAGATATGAAAACCGTAATGGATGTTAAAGTGACAATCAAATCGTTGTACACCGAGTTAGCAAATCGGCCTGCAGGTGTGTGACAAGAGCGTTGCCGGCCTTTTATTTTTCCCTGCAAAAGGTGAGACTGGATAGGCTTCTGGCTCTCTCACTCACCAAACGAAGCATAGCAGTGTAAGGCTTCTACTCGAACGTCGATTTTCTGTGACAACCCATGACACTTAGGGTTATGCCCTAAGTGTTACATATTTTGAAATATTTTTGATTTAAACAATATACCAAGCATTGTAAACCTATATAAAAGGCAATTGAATAATTCCACTTACTTTTTTAGCACAGTCTCATGCCGCTTGCCTTGTTGCTTGGAGTCTTGCTCGGTGGTGTCTTCAACGGCGCAGTATTGTGCACATAAGTACGAAAGTTTGGGATTGCAACGCGACATATCCTGAAAACAATGACATTCTTATAAAGTACTAGCTGTTACCCGCGACGTCACTCGCGTGATATATAGCCTATGGCGTCCTCAGTACCCTATTTTTTTTTTTTTTATGTCATAGGACGGCAAACGAGCAAGCGGGTCACCTGATGGTAAGTGATCACCGCTGCCCATGGACAACTGCAACACCAGGGGTGTCACAGGAGCGTTGCCGGCCTTTTATTTTTCCCTCTCCAGAGGGGAGAGGGGATGGGCCTCCGGCTCTCTCACTCACCAAACGAAGCATAGCAGCGGTAAAGCTACTACTCAAACGTCGATTTTCTGTGAGAGTGTGGTACTACCCTAACCTATGTGTATGCAAAATTTCATGATGATCAGTTCAGTAGGGCTCGAAAGCGTGACAAACAAACAAATTCATATCACTTTTGCATTTATAATATTACTTAGGATTATTAATGGTCTTTACCGTGTGGTTCCCGTAGGACTAGTCTTCCTGTGGATGTCGTATAAGGAGACTTAGGAAACATAACACTTAGGAAATCAAAGAGATCTCTCCACCCCGTCTGGCCATCGTGGAGAGTGTAGGTAAAATCCTCTGACTGCTCTGGCTAATACATATATGGCTTTGGCAGTACAGAGAGTGTCGTGCTCCTGCAGTGGAGATTAACAAAGACCTGATGATGATGATGATGGTCTTCGGGATAGGAGTACATACTTACTGGGCATTGTATGTTAAACAAACACCTATTTGTTATAGGAATTACTAACAGTCCCCTTTGTTAGAGAGATAGTTTCTTAAAGTTGTGTAGAGGCTTTTTAGACTCAAAAATAAATAAATATACACGGACAAATCACACAGATTGAGCTAGCCCCAAAGGAAGTTCTTATGAAAGACTTGTGTTATGGGATACTAACTCAACGATACTATATTTTATAACAAATACATATATAGATAAACATCCAACACCCAGGTCAATCTGAAAAAGATCGTTTTCCATCTTGACCTGACCGGGGATCGAACCTGGGACCATCCGTGTCACAGGCAGGCGTGATGACCGCTGCGCCACGGAGCTCATCAGTCACTCGTCAGATCTGATAGTACAAAGGTCGTGCTCCTGCAGTGGAGACTAAAAAAGACCTAATGATGATGATAATGAAGATCTTGAGGGTCTTTGCTGTGTGGTTCCCGCGAAGAGTAGAATAGGACTACATCTCTTGCAGTGGATGTCATATCAGCCTCCGTGGTCCAGTGGTTAAGGCGTTTGCCTAGTTGACCCGGGGGTCGTGGGTTCGATTCCCACGAGAAGCATTCTTTGTTGTTTCCAGTTTGGTTAGGACATTGCAGGCATGAATCACCTGATTGTCTGATAATAAAGATGATTCCGTGCTTCGGAAGGCACGTTAAGCCGGTGGTCCCGGCTGCCATCTGGTAGTAGTTAAAGGAACCACGTCAGAGGCCAAGAGGCGGTGCCGAAGAACTCTAACACCAGGGTGTGCATGGTCAACTGACTGTGTCACCTACAGGAAATAATGATGAGTGGATGTCATAGAAAGCAACTTAGGAAACACAAGCAACACTAAGCTAAACATCAAAGCGACCTGTCCAACTCGTGGCCAGGGTGGAGAGTGTAGGCCAAATCCTCTGACTGCTCTGGCTAATATATAGTTCTGGTAGAACAGTGAGGGTCGTGCTCCTGCAGTGGAGAATAAAATAGACCAGATGATGATGATGACACTTACCACAATGACCAAAAACATAGTTTTAGCCATCAGAGCCTCCTTCATGAAGACAATGCCACATAAAGCATCGGGGTTCAACTGTGCTTGCTGAATCCTGGCTGCATTTACCCTGGGCGTCCTCCCCCTCCCCCTATTACGCCCCCCACTCTTCCTCGGCAACCACAAGTTCGCTTTATCGTCCACTTTCTCACTAACACTTTCACTAACTTTACTTTCACTATCACTAATTTTAGTTCCACTGTCAATGTCTTTCAAATTAGCCTCGTAGGTGTTCACGCGATCTTCGATCTTATTACTAAGAGACATAAAGTCCAAACTATCAATCTCGCTTAGCAATTTCGTCTTATCTATGCCTTCAGTTTTGTTGGAATTTCCGCTTTTATTGTCAGTGTCATTAGATTGAATTTTATCTTTGGGATTTTCTGATAGTTCTTCATTAGTATTTTTGCTCGAATCATTTTCACACTTATCTCTATTAACATTAGGTTGAAATTTCTCTGACACGTCAGTTTCTTTACAACCTTTGCTCGTAGTATTCTCACTCTTATTGCTACTATCATTGGGTTGAAACTTCTCTAGAATTTCGACGAATCTCATCAATTTCGGTGTACTGAATAGCTGTATCTTGTCCCAATCGGAGTATTTCTCTAAGATCGAGTCGGTGTAACATCTGATTTTGATGAAGGCGGTTGTCAATAGACATAGGAGGAGAAAATGGCGGTCGTATTTCTCTCTGGTGCGGAGTTTTTCGAGTTTGCAGAGCAGGGAGAACGCTAGCTTGTCTGCGGCATACGGACCTATAATAGAATATGACAATAAAACAAACTGCATTGCGGTTAAAATGGGCATATAATAATAATTGTTTTTATTTTTATTTTATTTATTTTAAGTACACATACAGACAGTTTACAAATTTGCATTTTATACTAATAAACTAGTAACAAATGAACTTATAAATATAATATTGAACTAGTAAATTGTCCAAACTTTGTGTACATAGCATGATCAACATAGATGAGCCATTAACAGAACAATAACAACTAGTAAGTAGTAAGTAACTAAATTCATAAACAATAAGGTTAGTACATAACCAGATAAAATTAAGAAAATAATGTTTTTTATTTTATTTTAATAACAAAGTTTTCACGAAACATTCGTTTATTTCGTATAACAGGATCCATAGGGTCGATGTCGTCATGTCGAGCTCCGTGGCGCAGCGGTCATCACGCCTGCCTGCGACACGGATGGTCCCGGGTTCGATCCCCGGTCAGGTCAAGATGGAAAACGATCTTTTTCAGATTGACCTGGGTCTTGGATGTTTATCTATATAAGTATTTGTTATAAAATATAGTATCGTTGAGTAAGTATCCCATAACACAAGTCTTTCTTAAGAACTTACTTTGTCAAGATGGAAAACGATCTTTTTCAGATTGACCTGGGTCTTGGATGTTTATCTTTATATGTATATTTATTATAAAATATTCTATCGTTGAGTAAGTATCCCATAACACAAGTCTTTCATAAGAACTTACTTTGTGGCTAGCTCAATATGTGTGATTTGTCCGTATATATTTATATTTATTTATTTATAGGGGTTAGTAACAATTGACCTTAAAACGAAAGTTAGTAATGACATTTATAAGAACATACACAGACAGACAGACACATCAATATAGGACCTGTACCAGCAAGATGTCTACGTAACTGCGTGCAGCCGTATCCATCGAGCTAGCATCGGCGAGTCCCACCGGTCTGCGAGGGCGCGCAGGATATATGAACTTATATTCCAACCATAGTTAGTCTGTCCGGGCAAATGGTTTGCAGTACATCCACAAGAGATTTTGCCGCCAAAACTTAAATAAATATAAATATATAGGGACATATCACACAAATTGAGCTAGTCCCACAGTAAGTTGTGAACTTGTGTCGTGGGATACTAACTCAACGATACTATATTTTATAATATATACTTATATAGATAGATAAACATCCAAGACCCAGGTCAATCTGAAAATGATCATTTTTCATCTTGACCTGACCGGGGATCGAACCCGGGACCTCCGTATCGCAGGCTGGCGTGTTGACCACTGCGCCACGGAGCTCGACAAGACACTTCTTTTAAATGTAGCATGTAGCGCCCTCTATGTATAGTTGCAGCGCATCTCTAGTTTGTAAGAAACTTAGGTTTAAAGAACTTTATTCTCATAAGAAAAATTCATTTCACTTTAAATGAGAGATCTAATTATGGTTAAAATGATGATGAGAAATCAAAGATTCAAAGATTCAAAACGTTTATTCAGAAAATAGGCCCTTGCAGGCTTTTCCACGTCAAATCACATTTAAAATTATCTTATTAAGTATTATGCATTTACTCATTATTGTTCAAAAGCTACAGACTACTAGCATTTCGGAACCGACCACTGCAGACAGGAAATGCCGAAAGAAACTCTTTTCAACAGTATAGGTCGCCTACTCGCCTGAAGGGCTTTGTATGATTAATGATTTTATTACGTTTCTTTCTTTTTTACTTTTCTTTTTTTTTCATCTGTTTCATTTTACAATATTATTATACATTCATTATTTTTGGAACATGTTTATGTTTACGATCGAGTTGAGCAAATCACAAAAACAACAGAACATGAAGTAGTCTCAAAGAGGCCGACCAGACCAGTCCCCACTGGCTAATCTAAAAATACATTTCACTTAACAGGCTTACATCAGCGAAACTAGCGACACCCGTTATTTAATTTATTGTACTCAGAAATATAACAAACTATCTTTTGCCCGCGGCTTCGCTCGCGTTAAGAAGTAGAATTGTTCGAAATCCTTTCTTAGCGGATGTCTACGTCATAACATCTACCTGCATGCCAAATTTCAGCCCGATCCGTCCAGTGGTTTGGGCTTTGCGTTGATAGATCACTATGTCAGTCAGTCAGTCATCTTTGAGTTATATATATTTAGATTTAAAAAAATCTATGTAAGTACTTCACGTACTATGTAGTATTTTTAGTAGAGCTTTTCATTAATATCATAATTTCAGATTGAGAAATCTACTCATTAATAATATAATTAATAGTTCTCGTGATACGTCTTTTAATTACATTGTTTTTTTTTTATTGAACATTGTGGTGTAATATTTTCCCCTAAATGATACATAAAGAAAATCTGTTACTCATACTTTGTTTTGGATGACTATAGTTTCAATCACCCTCATATATTCTAGTATTGGTTGAATGCAAACAATTTGTTGTTATCATGAATAAACTCTTATTTCTTATCTCTATGATATTTTTCCTATTGATTGCTATCACGTTATTTCCCCTTATGTGTAAGTTCACCATATTGTATGTATGTTTGTAATTTTATATATATATATATATGCATATATATATATATATATATATGTATGTTTATTTTATTCTTTTGTATTTATGTATGTTTATTTGATGTTGATTTTTTTTTCTTGATTATAAGTAGTTATTATCCGATTTTGATAGTGTTTACTACCCCGCACCCTGCTTTTATTTCAAGTATCTTTTCAAACAGAAGGTTGCCTGGAAGAGATTGCTATGCGATAAGGCCGCCTTTTGCGCATTTCTTTAGTTTAAGAGAAATTTGTAATTTATGTTTTATTCTTGTGCAATAAAGGGTTTTGATCTGATCTAATCTAATCTAAACTCGACTAACAAATAATTATGAATGCGGGCAAGAATACACAAAGGAAGTGAAATTTTACCTTCATTTCAGAAGAGGTACTGTTGATAGCACAGATCCAAAATACATCTCACTTTCCAGGCATTTTTCTATGCTTCTATTCTTTATGATGCAGAATAATTCATTTACTTGAGAAACAGATGGTTCCTCTGCATTCTGTTGCTTTATCTCGTGCTTACAACGGTTCTGAGTGTCAAAAAGGGTAGAAGCATTGGAAAGTGGGATAATATGCTGCCAGATGTAGGACCTACTAAGTCTATTTACATGCTTATAAATTATTTGCTGTGCTGTGTGGTTCCCGGCAGAGTACAATAGGACCACTCCAAGTCTTCCCGTGAATGTCGTAGAAGGCGACTTAGGAAAAACAAGTACACACTATAAGTCATTTACTAGTGAAGTACTTACGTAGATTTTTTCGATTTGTTCTTATTTATTAGTAAAAGAAATAGAACCAGGCGCTACTTGGCTGGTGTAAGCGCCTTAAAATTAGAGATGATCAACTTAAAACATTACACCACCATCATGAAACTTACCCAACTGTTCCAGAACATACAGGAACTGTTTCAGGAAGTTCTTCGGCACTATGGTCGGGTCTGGAACATTCTTCAGCTCGTCGATGAAGTCCTCACCGTATATCTCCATCAGATCGAATCTGAAACAAGTTTTATCCAAGAAATATAAAAACATGCAAGAAAATATTTATAGCCTAAGTCACTCGATTTGCTATAATTGACCAATTATTGTTGTAGCTTTTAAGCTCGTCACTCCACCTAGTTCTGGGTCGGCCGCGTCCCCGTTTTATAGCAACTGACAGACACAAATGGAAGCGAGAGAAAGAGGTCTTTGCCCAACATTGGGACATACTTAAATGGCTCGTAATAATAATAATAATGTCACTCGAGAAGGGGCCGCAGTCTATGATGTATATCGGCTGCCAGTCGACAGTATCTCGCGTAGGTCTTTTTACCCATGCTTGCTTGCTTTAATCTAAGTAAGAGCTAACGCATATGTTATCTAGAACAATTACTAATAAATAAGATACTAGCGTTAGTCTTACCTCACGGGGACCCAGGGTCCAGGAACACGCTTCATCATCAAGTCTTTGTAGTCTCCACTGCAGGAGCACGACCCTCTCTGTACTACCAGAGCTCTATATATCAGCCAGAGCAGTCAGAGGATTTGGCCTACACTCTCCACGCTGGCCAGACGGGTTGTACAGGTAGGTCTCTTTGATTTATATAAGCATTGTTTGTTCTTGGCGCTTATCCTGGGAGGTCTGCGTGCTTGCGCAAAAGGAGATAATCCTGGACCCGATCCAGAAACCAGCCGGTTTTGATGCTCAACGAGCTGTTTGGGTCAAATTAAACCGATTCCGGACAGATACGGACGGTCCAACCACCATCTACACAAATGGGGACTTAGGGATTCTCCAAGGTGCGACTGTGGGGCAGCAGACCAAACTCTGCGACATATTGCCGAAGAGTGCCCACTACATCGTTTCCCCGGAGGACTGAGTAAACTTCACTCTTTGACGCCGAAAGCTGTAGAATGGCTGAAGAATTTAAAACTAGACGTATAGGATTCTTGCAGTAGGTAACCTGCCATACGAAATGATGATAAGCATTGTTTAGCTTGTATGTGACGAGCTCCGTGGCGCAGCGGTCAACACGCCGGCGTGCTACACGGATGGTCCCGGGTTCGATCCCCGGTCAGGTCAAGATGGAAAAATGATCTTTTTCAGATTGACCTGGGTCTTGGATGTTTATCTATATATGTATTTGTAATAAAATATAGTATCGTTGAGTTAGTATCCCACGACACAAGTTCACAACTTACTGTGGGGCTAGCTCAATCTGTGTGATTTGTCCGTATATATTTATTTATTTCCAAAGTCGCCTTCTACTACATCCAAGGGAAGACTTGCTGTGGTCCTATTCTACTCTGCCGGGAACCACACGGCACGGAAACACGCTTAGATGAAGTGATAGTGATAGAATATATATATATATATATATATATATATATATATATATATATATATAATGAACTTTTTGCGGTAAATGTTGATCCAGTGAGAAGTTAGAACAATTGTTGATCCACCTATTTTACGTGTTTACTCAGATCCGCGTCGCGCAAACTGATATACTCTGATCCGTTCTAGATGCGCGTGTGACGTCGGTGGATCTGCACTTGCAGGTTTTCAACATACTCGTCGGTGATTTCACCAGTATATGTTGATCCATCAACGGTTTAAAAAATCATACTGGATATGACTTTTTAGATCCAGAGTATATTCAAATTATATGCGACATTTACTCAGACAATGTGGATCCGGAGCCAAAATTGACCAATAGGTACTCGAGCACAAAACGGCAACGTCGCGTTCTGCGTGCAACAGTTCACTTGTTCACATTCGCATCGCATCTAAAAATCTACTATAGTACATCGGAAATAGATAACTTTTAGTATTTTTGGAATTACTTTTCATTATTTTGTATTTGATAATTTAAGAGAACTACACATTACCAGGTATGTAGAAGTGCTGAAAGAAATTTATAGAGGGGCTTCCCTCCAAATTCAGCTCCATAACCTCACGCAGCCCGTCCGCGTCGAAAGAGGAGTTCGGCAAGGCGATACAATTTCTCCAAAGCTATTCACGGCTACTGTGGAAGATGTATTTAAACTGATAAATTGGTCTCAAACCGGAGTAAACGTGAACGGTGAAACATTATCTCACCTCCGCTTTGCCGACGACATAATTCTGTTTGCAAACTCTGTGGAAGAACTCACTGCTATGCTAGAAGAACTTTATACAGCGTCCTTAAATGTTGGCTTAAAAATGAACGCCAGCAAAACCAAAATAATGTGCACCAGAACTAGTCTCTCTCACATAGTAGTGCATGGGCAGAAAGTAGAGAACGTAACTGACTACCTTTACTTGGGCCAAACTGTTTCATTGAAAGAGGACCGCCATGAAACGGAGATTGATAGACGGATCCAACTTGGCTGGGCGGCGTTCAGCAAGATCGCCGACGTTCTAAAAAGCAAAAGAATACCAATCTTCCTTAAAAGACGCATGTTTGAGCAGTGTGTTCTACCTGTAATGACCTATGGCGCTGAGACCTGGACACTCACAAAAAAGCTTATGCGAAAGCTTCAGGTGGCACAGCGAGCGATGGAGCGAGCAATGCTCGGAATATCGCTTGTAGACCGAATCCGCAACACAGCTATTAGGAAACGCACTGGAGTAACAGACATCGCACTAGTAGTGACCAGGCTCAAGTGGAGATGGGCTGGGCACATGAGCAGGAGAGAAGATGGCCGCTGGGCGCGTAGGATTGCGGAATGGAGGCCCAGACCTGGATGGAGAAAAGTCGGGAAACAACCAATGCGCTGGGCTGACGATTTCTCAAAAATGTTGGGCAAGACTTGGATGCGCACAGCGCAAGACCGGGTCAAATGGAAAAACCATGAAGAGGCCTATACCCAACAATGGGTGAACACAGGCTGAGAAAGAAGAAGACACATTACCAGCAGGTCTCTTAATTTGAATTGATGAAAAGTTATATTAAAAATACTACAAGTAATGTACTACCGAAGTACTCTCGTAGACTTCTTTCAATTTGATCAAATGACGGAGATGAAGAATTTAAGAGTCTACCTAGTTTCGCTGATGTAAGCCTCATAACAGAGAAACAGTCTAAAAGTATGGTCAAAAGAAAATTGAAAGAAGTATTCTCAACATCAAACTGAGTAACTGAGTCAAGGTCATCTGATCTGATAGGAAAATAAAGAGAGGGGCACAGTAGAGTAGATGGGGATATGAGATAACGGAGGCGGTGTGTAAAGAAAGAGATAGGCAACTGTGAAGACATCATTAGAGCCTTTGCGCAAGAGGCAAGCTGACAAGTAAAACTGTCAGCAAGAGACGCTGCAGTAAGTAAGTAATGGAAATGAGTACTTATATTTATTACAAACTAGACGATGGGGAACACCGGACGTTCACCATACAAACAAAAAGCTTTGATGTCTAACAATCAAATAATTTAAGATATTTTTAACAAAAAAACAAAAACCGACTTCAAACCTATAAATTTTTTTAATAGGCATAAGAAAAAATTAGAAATAAGTGTAATCCGAACGGCATACCTGTAAAAAATTTTTTGGTTTTTGTTTATTTTTTCAAAGAGCGCTCGCCACTGTTCAATAAAAATGTAATGGGACCATCTATAATGAATAACCATCAAACAAAAACGAATTTCTTAAATCGGTCCAGGCATTCGTCAAAAAAAATTAAAGTAAGTACCAGTACATTGATGGATATTTGAAGTTTATTTTTTACTGAGCATTAAATAAAAGCTTGTTTTAAAAATTTTTTTTTTACGTTTATGTAATTTTATTTTCTACATTTTAGTCATTTGTATAGGCACTGTATTGCTCTGGTCAAAACAAATTCAATAAGCCCAAACACGATAGGGTTATGTTGTGTAGTTCAGGAGATGTTATGGCCACCTTCAAGAAGCATCATCAGACCCTCGACACTAATAAAAATTAATGCTCTTGTCAAGACAAATCCAACGAGCCCAAACTCGTCTAACGAGCCTAAAGACGATGGATTAAATGTTGTGTAGTTTGGGATAGTTTAAGATACAAAACGGCAACGTCGCGGCTGCTTTCAACCAATCAGATCGCTTCCTGTGCTCTGATTGGTTCATTTAAATCGGATCAACATTATCCGTAACTATCGCAAGGTGGATTTGTATATCGGATCAACTTCAGCGAACGCTAGGTAAGAAGTCCGATAGTGCAGATGTTGATCCGGTTGGAGCCACATTTGTTACCAGAGATGCATATTGGATCAACAAAAGGCGCCGGATCAACATGCGTTTTCGGATCAACAAAGTGCTCGCGTGAAGTCGCATCTGATCAACATTTACCGTAAAGGGATATCTATATATATATATATATATATCCATGATATATATATATATATATAGGAACATATCACACAAATTGAGCTAGCCCCACATTAAGTTGTGAACTTGTGTTGCAGGATACTAACTCAACGATACTATATTTTATAACATATACTTATATAGATAAACATCCAAGACCCAGGTCATTCTGAAAAAGATCGTTTTCCATCATGACCTGACCGGGGATCGAACCCGGGACCCCCGTGTCGCAGGCTGGCGTGTTGACCGCTGCGCCACAGAGCTCGTCAAATATCGTGATAGTCTTGCCTATGATCGTTTATAAAATCTATGACATGCGCGCGCAACAGTGTCCTTAATAAGGGTCTTTAACTCCACATTAGCTTCACTCCAAAGCCAACAATAAGGAGCGAATCACTCAAACGTCTCCCGTTAATGACGTAGAAGGCGACTTAGGAACACAAGCTGAACAAAGCTAATAAACATGAAATAGACCTCTCCAACCCATCTGGCCAGCATGGAGAGTGTGGGCCAAATCCTCCGACTGCTCCGGCTTCATATATGGCTCTGGTAGTACAGAGAGGGTCGTGCTCCTGCAGTGGAGACTAAAAGAGACCTGATGAAGAAGAAGAGTGCGGATTGGGACGACACCGTGCGCGCGTCTCGGTTCACATTCGCCCTGAGGAAGACCTCCGGATGAGGTTGAAACATGTCGGCCTGTAGCTGACTATAGTGACTATTTACGTGAGTAATCCGTTGTTACGTATTTCAGAAACCATTTATTTCAAAAGTACAAAAAAACAGAGACAAATACATAAAATAAGTCATTCAAAAATGCCCCCCCGGATAGTACCCGGCTCAATGGTACCCATTATGCTGGCAGCATTTCCTCTCTGAATTGCAATGGATATCCTTTGAACCAGGTACCAGACAGTTATTTTATTTTAAAAAAATCTTTTTTTAAAATAATAATATTTTTTTTTAATAAATACTGACAAATCACACAGATTGAGCTAGCCCCAAAGTAAGTTCGAGACTTGTGTTATGGGATACTAACTCAACGATACTATATTTTATAATAGATACTTATATAGATAAACATCCAAGACCCAGGTCAATCTGAAAAAGATCATTTTCCATCTTGATCTGACCGGGGATCGAACCCGGGACCATCTGTGTCGCAGGCAGGCGTGTTGACCGCTGCGCCACGGAGCTCGTCGAAAATTTCTATATCTTACGTTAGTTTTAATCAAAGAAGAAGTCTTACCTGTGATCGTCTAGAAACTCCATGACATGAGCAACGGTGTCCTTCATAAAGGTCTCCAGCTCCACATAGGCTTCTGGCAACTCTTCGGTGGGGGGCCGAGCGCCGTACTCTATGAGCAGTTCTTTGGGCTTGGCTAGAGTCGCTGATAATCTGAAATCGAAGGGCAAAACATTCTAATACAAAACGTTGATTCAAAAATAGGCCCTTGCACTCTCACGCTGGTCTGGGAGTTATAAATAAATAAATATATACAGACAAATCACACAGATTGAGCTAGCCCCAAAGTAAGTTCTTAAATAAGACTTGTGTTATGGGATACTAACTCAACGATACTATATTTTATAACAAATACATATATAAATAAACATCCAAGACCCAGGTCAATCTGAAAAAGATCATTTTCCATCTTGACCTGACCGGGGATCGAACCCGGGACCATCCGTGTCACAGGCCGGCGTGTTGACCGCTATGCCACGGAGCTCATCAAAGTTAAGAAAAAACATAGAATATACCAGCTGCTTCTCTTCCGCCGCCGCCACGCAGGCCGTAGAAACCGGGCGAGGGAATGAGCACAAATCTACGGAATCATGTAAATAAATAAATATATACGGAAAAATCACACAGATTGAGATAGCCCCAAAGTAAGTTCGAGACTTGTGTTATGGGATACTAACTCAACGATACTATATTTTATAATAGATATTTATATAGATAAACATCCAAGACCCAGGTCAATCTGAAAAAGATCATTTTTCATCTTGACCTGACCGGGGATCGAACCCGGGACCATCCGTGTCGCAGGCAGGCGTGTTGACCGCTGCGCCACGAAGCGGTTTGGCGCTGCGGATCTATTTTGAGTTTCCGTATTCCATCTTTAAGCCAATAGACATGTTAAACATGGCCTTTCGGTCTTATGGCCTTAGGCTCTGTCTACTCCGTAAGGGATAAAGACGTAATACTATTGTATGTAAAAATTATACATACCGTATGTATGTAAAAATTAAAAACCCCTGACACAGACTTTCATGAAACATGGCTAAAGACACTCGGGTTAAAATTATCTATGACAAAAAAAATCTAAACGAAAATCGGTTCGTTCATTGGGGAGCTAAGGCACGTCAAGCCGTTGATCCCGGCGGTCATCATTGATGCCAGTCGTTAAGCTATGTCAGCTGTCTTTAGGCAGCTTGAAAAATCTGACACCAGTGTTGGCCACTTACACACTCGAAATACAAACATTTAGAAATAACTAGCAGGCCTACCCGGCTGCGCCCGGGCATGTATTATACCTTAAAACCTTCCTCGTGAATCACTCTATCTATTGGTGAAAACCGTATGAAAATCCGTAGAGTAGTTTTTGAGTTTATTGCGAACAGACAGACAGACAGACAGACGCGGCGGAGGACTTTGTTTTATAATATGTTGTAGTGATTAGAAAATATCGTATCTTACCGTTTGCCACCATCTATATCTTCAGCCAAGTCCATCTGGCAGCACACTTCGTTCTCCAACTCTTCAATCTTCCACTCCAGCTTCTCATACATATCGAAATCATCGTAATTCTCATACACCCCATAGCTTTCAACCACGACATTTTGAAGTACTTTTACCCCATCCTTTCTTAAAGATTCGTCTTCAGCATTTTGGCCCGTATCTTCTGTGGAGTTAGGCTCATTCTTGTCTATGCTATCCTCTATTGATATATTCGAGTCAGGAGTATCGGATTGTTCACTAACTTCAGTTTCTATCAATTCAGATTTACCATCGCTCTTTGAAACCTCTTTGTCTATGGGACTCTCTGGTTTGGAGTTAGTATTGTCTATGGGAGGGTCGCCATCTTTTTTGGTGGAGAGGAAGAGGGGGTAGGTTAATGCTAGGATTCGTGGGCGTTTGTCTTCATCGCTGTCTTTGTATAGTTTTAAAATCTGAAATAAATATTAAACACAATTAATTGACATCATCATCAGGTCGGTTTTAGTCTCCACTGCAGGAGCAAGACCCTCTCTGTACTACCAGAGCCATATATTAGCCAGAGCAGTCATAGTATATGGCCTGCACTCACTACGCTGGCCAGATGGGTTGGTCAAGTCTCTTTGATGTTCATAAGCTTTGTTTAGCTTGTGTTTCCTAAGTCGCCTTCTACGACATACACGGGAAGACTTGGGAGTAGTCCTATTTTTCTCTGTCGGGAACCATATAAATAAATAAATAAATAAATATATACGGACAAATCACACAGATTAAGCTAGCCCCAAAGTAAGTTCTTAAGCAAGACTTGTGTTATGGGATACTAACTCAACGATACTATATTTTATAACAAATACATATATAGATAAACATCCAAGACCCAGGTCAATCTGAAAAAGATCATTTTCCATCTTGACCTGACCGGGGATCGAACCCGGGACCATCCGTGTCGCAGGCAGGCGTGTTGACCGCTGCGCCACGGAGCTCGTCACGATATTTACTTACATACGATATTTACTTACATACGTATTAACACGTCTATCCCTTGCGGGGTAGACAGAGCCAAGGTCTGTAAAACCTTAAGGCCACGTTTAGCATGTTGGTGGGCTTGTAGGTGAGAACGGCATCGAGAATAGTGATGGGTTGCTAGCAGGATTGCCTAGTGATGTGATTCCTTAAATTTTCACTCATTTATATATTACTCGCCGTGTGGTTCCCGGCAGAGTAGAATAGGACCACTCCAAGTCTTTCCGTGGATGTCGTAGAAGGCGACTTAGGAAACACAAGCTAAACTTGTCGGGTCCTACTCACCCAGCTAGTTAGAGTAGGCCCAACATGAATATGAAGGAAGGTATGTTGTGCATTAAATGCTCAGCGGAGAGAGAGGCGAAAGATCACAAACACAACACAGTTTTAGGATATTATAATATGCTTCACATAGGTATATTTTAACACTGTTACTTGGTAAATATACAATTATTAAAACAATATGGTAGGCGAGTGCCTGTAAGCAAGGGTCGAGAGATCACGACCAAACTTAGGAAAGGAATAGAGAGTATGCACGTAATTTTTTTATTTGCTTAGTATAATCCTTAATAACCACAGTTAAAAAAATATGAAAGAACTTTTGAAATATCTTAATTAACGACGAAGATGTGAAACTTTAAAGTTTAAATAAGAAAGAGAAGTCCGATATGGACTAGTGACGTCATAGTCTATGTCATGCATACATTTGCCATATAAAATAGTGTTTCCGCGAGTGAGATAGACATATTTTCGTAAAATCATTTTATCTCGTTCGTTTTTCAACCAAATTTTATTCTGTTTTCACTTTTAGTACTTTACTAATGAATATTTTTAGATAAACTGGTAAGATAACAGATATTTTTTTCATGCATATTCCCTATTGAATGGAATGAATGACTGATGAGGAAGGACTGCGAAGAAGATTTGAAAATGGAATTTGGAATTTAATTCGGAATTTAAAATGAATTTCGAAATAAAAGTTGACAGGATGATCATGATTGGGAAATGAGGTGAAAAGCAAGATGCAGCATGAAGGTTATCATGTGCATCTGTACAAGCTTATAAACATCAAGACCTGTCCAACCCGTCTGGCCAGCGTGGAGAGTGTAGGCCAAATCCTCTGACTGCTCCAGCTAATATATGCCTCTGGTAGTACAGAGAGGTTCGTGCTCCTGCAATGGAGGCTAAAAGGGAAATGATGATGATGATGATGATTTATTTACTTACGTATCTCAGATTATCGTCCTTATAAACGAGATGGCAGCTCTCTATGATCAGCACGTTGAGGTTGCTCATATCCACCACTCCCTCCTCAAGGATTTGCTTCAGCACAGCCGACGTGCACACCACCACCTGTTGACAAAGATTGACAAACAAAAATAAACACAACCTTACATAGAAAAGTGGCCAAGTTTTGTTTTATATACCAACTAGCAGCCCTACCCGGCTGCGCCCGGGCATGTATTATACCTTAAAACATTCCTCGTGAATCACTCTATCTATTGGTGAAAACCGTATGAAAATCCGTGGAGTAGTTTTTGGGTTTATCGCGAACAGACAGACAGACAGACGCGGCGGAGGACTTTGTTTTATAATATGTAGTGATAGTGATTGGTCTTCTACACTAGTCTAAAAGAAAAAACGTAGAATGTACCAGCTGCTTCTCTCCTAGCGCAGATCGTAAAAGCCGATCGAGGGAATGGGCTTAAGGAATCATGTCAATAAGCGATAGGGCTAGCAACCCATCACTACTCGTATTTTGTTTCCGTGCTCCACCTACAAGCCTACAAACATGCTAAACGTGACCTGTAGGTTTTACATACCTAAGCTCTGTCTACCCCGCAAGGGAAAAAGACGTGATAGTATGAGTGTTTGACCCCTATCTTAATATTTAGTAAATATAATGTTTAGTAAAAACGCTTAGTGTAAGATATTGCCCGTAGTAGCCACGTGTGAACCATTTTCTGTAATTTTATTAAGTTTCAAGACTAGGTGGCGCTACGTGCAATAACATAATATTAATATGGACATGCCGCCTTGACCTTGGGCATTTAAAAAAAAATTAATATTTATTAAATTGTTAGGAGCATATAGGATATGTAGGATTAAAAGATATGTGCATTGTAGTGATTTAAGAATCCATACATGCAAAATATTTCATTAATCCTATAAGAACTAAAATGAGACATCGGGAAAAGGCTTATCCATGTTATGATTTTTATGGCAGTCCGTGATACAAGTACATGAAATCAATCTACCTGCTCCAAGCTCTGGTGATCATCCAAAGCCTTCAGGCAGGTGCACAGATCTGTATATTTATTTATTTGGCTTGGCTTCATTTATTTCCAAAAGAAAAACACTTACATAACAAATACATAACATACATACATACATATGGCAGGTGACTATTACTAGTTCTTGAAACACTCACCTCTTTGTGGCCAGCTCTGCGAACCAATCGTAGACATCCTAATATTTAGTGGCATGTGCCATTAAACAGGTATGTTAGGGTGCAATGGTCATATGAATATATAAATAAATAAATATATACGGACAAATCACACAGATTGAGCTAGCCCCAAAGTAAGTTCAAGACCTGTGTTATGGGATACTAACTCAACGATACTTTATTTTATAATAGATACTTATATAGATAAACATCCAAGACCCAGGTCAATCTGAAAAAGATAATTTTCCATCTTGACCTGACCGGGGATCGAACCCGGGACCATCCGTGTCGCAGGCCGGCGTGTTGACCGCTGCGCCACGGAGCTCGTCGGATGAAGTATGTGATCATCCGACTTCAGGCAGGTTTTGATGAATATTACTACATACATACATATCACGTCTCATCCCTTACGGGGTAGACAGAGTCCAAGGTGTAAAACCCACGGCGACGGTTAGCGTATTAGCGGGCGTTAAGGTGGAAATCGTAATCAAAATAGTGATGGGATGCTAGCCGCATCGATCGCCTATAACCATAACAAAGCATACTCGTAGCCCTTCAGGCATGTAGGGACCAAAACTGGACTGAGTTTCTTTCGGCGTATTCTTCTCAGCAGTGGTCTTTCCGAAACGCTAGTAGATTCTATTTTGCAAATTTAAAAAAAAATATCACGTTCAAAAAGCGATACATGATATCCAAATTTGAATAAAATTTCATTTCATAACGTGATTCTTTGGATTCTCGCCCAATCCCTTGCTAGCTGTTGTAAAACTTACCTCTTTCTTGTCCAGCTCTGCGAACCAATCGTAGACGTCCTCATATTTAGTGGCATGGGCTATAGACAGGTCTGTCAAGGTGCGATAGTCATAGGCTATCGCCTCTACTCTGGACGCTCGAGCGATGTGGATAGAACGCTGGCTGCCATCAAACAAAGATCTGCAATGAAAAAATAGAAATTAAAGATAATTGATAAGGTTTATTGACGAGCTCCGTGGCGCAGCGGTCAGCACGCCTGCCTGCGATACGGATGGTCCCGGGTTCGATCCCCAGTCAGGATGGAAAATGATCTTTTTCAGATTGACCTGGGTCTTGGATGTTTATCTATATAAGTATCTATTATAAAATATAGTATCGTTGAGTTAGTATCCCATAACACAACTCTCGAACTTACTTTGGGGATAGCTCAATCTGTGTGAATTGTATGTATATATTTTTTATTATTTTTTTAAATAAATTATTCTATTAATCTTATTTTAAAACAGGATGTAAAACAGTTTAAGGCTCTGTAGTATGCGACACTAGCGCCCATCAATTATCTAAGCTAAAGAGAGAAAAGCAAAACAAGGAATGTACCAGCTGCTTCTCATCGTAAGGAATCATGGCAATGCCTATTAGCGGCTAGCAACCCATCACTATTTTGTTTCTATTCTCCACCTACAAGCCCACCAACATGCTAAACGTGACTGTTGAGTTTTATAGACCTGGACTCTGTCTACCAGGCAAGGGAGAAAGATGTGAGAGTATAAAGGTATTTGTACTCAGAAAAAATATAAACAATAATATGACATACCCCCTGATCTTATAAGCATGCTCGTACACGAGCCTCGTGGATATGAACGCTGGGTACTCCACCGCCAAGATGTTCCGTTCACTGGCCGCCGCTGCCAGCCGGGCGCCGCCCTCGGCCGGCGTGAACCGGGAGTAGTTACACTCCATCATCTGTAATAAGTATAATGTATATTAGAATTCTACAAAATTCAAAAATTGAAAACTTTTATATAATTGGAAAGTGAGTTTGTTTGTTTGTTACGCTTTCACGCACTATTTACTGAACCGATCATTATGAAATTTTGCATACACATAGGTTAGGGTACTGAGAAGGATATAGGCTATATGTCACGCGGGCGAAGCCGCGGGTAACAGCTAGTTAAAGATGTTTTTAACAAAAAAAACAAAAACCAACTACAACCCTATCAATTTGTTTGAATAAGCATAATAATATAATGGAAATAAGCGTAAACGGAGTACGCATTCGTGTATAATTTTTTTTTTTGTTTTTGTGTATTTTTTGAAAAAGCGCTCGACACTTTTCGATAAAAATTTTATGGGACCATCTGTAAAGTATTACCTATCGAACGAAAAAAAAAAGAAGGCACTTTTTCAAGTCAAATCACATTTAAAATAATCTTTTGTTCAAAAGCTACAGACTACTCGCATTTCAGAACCGACCAATGTAGAGAAGATATGCCGAACAGTATTGCTCGCCTACACACCTGAAGAGCCGCGCTACACTGGATTGACATGGAATGGCATCGGAAGCGACGCGTCATTTCAAAACAAGCTATATGACTAGTGACATAAGATGCAAAACGGCGGCTGCACGCTCGCGGGTGTGCGCCAGGCCGCCGGCCGGCTCGCCACGTTCAAGCAGTTATGCTTCTTATGTCACTAAGTATAAAGGTTGTATTCAAATGACGAAATAATAAGCATTGATTTAGGATCTAACTCTGTTACATCCGTTTACAGTCCACCTGGGCAAATCTTTGACTTCCACATCACCAAAGAATTTCAGAAGCACCAGTCAAGAATTATTATTGGGGACTTTAATAGTCACAGCACAGCCTGGGGCTATGGGGAGACTGATGACAGCGGTGAGTCAGTGGAGAAATGGGCGGAACTTAACGAATTGGAGCTTGTACACAACCCTAAGCTTCCTGCTTCATTCAATAGTGGTCGATGGAAACGCGGCTACGACCCGGACCTCCTTTTTGTGAGTTCCAATCTATCTCCAAAATCCGTAAAAAGCACCTGTCATCCCATACCTAAGACTCAACATAGACCAATAATGTGTACGGTTCAATCAGTAATAAAACCTACCATAGTCCCCTTCCGAAGACGTTTTAATTTTAATAAGGCAAACTGGGAGCAGTTTGCACTAAATGTGGATGATAGATTGCATGAAGTTCGCCCTATACCGGAAAACTACGACATTTTTGTTGATGTTATCTGGAAGGCATCCCGTCAATCGATCCCGCGTGGCTGTAGTACCGCCTACATCCCAGGTCTGTCTCCAAGTTCCGCTAATCTTATGGCTGAGTACTCGTCACAGTTTTCTACTGATCCCTTCTCAGAAGCTACAGCCTCTGCCGAAGAGGCGCTCTTGGTGAACATAGCTGCAACCCGACAGCAAAAGTGGATCAATCTCGTCGAGTCTATTGACATGGCGCACAACTCCAAAAAAGCTTGGCAAACTTTGCGTAAACTCACAAGCGATCCACCTGCGGCTGTACAACCTGGTCCAGTTACTGCAAACCAGGTAGCTTGCCAATTGCTCTTAAATGGCAAACCCCCCATTAAAATTCCACGAGTCAAACATCTGGCAGTTCAAGATAATGGTTACCGACCAATAAGCAGTCCATTTACACTCTGTGAAATAATACCAGTCATCAAGAATCTCAAAAATGGTAAAGCTGCTGGCGTTGATGACGTCTCAGTCGAACAACTGAAGCACCTAGGTCCCATGGCAATCTCATGGCTTCTGGAGATGTTCAACGCATGCATTCATTCAGCTCAAGTCCCCAAAAAATGGAGAAAGGCAAAAGTTACTGCTCTGCTGAAACCAGGAAAATCTCCAGACGATCCAAAAAATTTTCGTCCCATCTCACTCCTCTGTCACACCTTTAAACTATTTGAAAGACTTTTGCTTGACCGACTGACAAAGACAATAGATGATCAACTCATCCCCGAACAAGCTGGTTTCCGCCCTGGAAAGTCCTGTTCCGGCCAAGTGCTGAATCTCACCCAACATATCGAAGATGGGTTTGAGCGCGGTCTGGTCACGGGAGCAGTTTTTGTAGATTTAAGTGCGGCATATGACACTGTAAATATAAAAGTCCTCCTTCAGAAAGTGTTTGCGATAACAAGCGATCGAGCGTTTGTCGGAATCCTAGGCGAGATGCTCCGTAACCGAAGATTTCAAGTCATTCTTCATGGTCAGAAAAGTAGATGGCGAAATCTAAAAAACGGTCTCCCACAAGGTAGTGTCCTTGCACCTACCTTGTTCAATATTTACACCAATGACCAACCGCATCACCCAACCACAAACCGCTTTATCTATGCCGACGATCTGGCACTCACCTCACAAGCCAAGAAGTTTGAAGAAGTTGAATCCCACCTATCAACGGCTTTGGAACAACTCTCGGGCTACTATTTGAGGAACTCGCTAAAGCCAAATCCAACAAAGACGGAGTCCTGCGCATTCCACCTTCGGAACCACGAAGCCCACCGCAAACTGAACATCTCGTGGGATGGCGTAAGCATAAAACACTCTCAAGCGCCTAAATACCTCGGAGTCACTCTGGATAGATCACTCACATACAAAGAAAACTGCCAGAAACTTCAAGCAAAAGTTAATTCGCGCAACAGTATTCTACGCCGCCTCACCACCACACGTTGGGGAGCAACACCTCACGTACTTCGTACGAGTGGCCTGGCTTTGTGCTTTTCGGCTGGCGAGTATGCGTGCCCAGTTTGGGCTCGCTCATCGCATGCCAGAAAGGTTGATGTGGCACTTAACGACTCTTGCCGTATTATAACGGGTACACTTAAACCTACACCATTGGGTCACCTATATTCTTTGGCTGGTGTGGCTCCGCCGAGCATCCGCCGTGACGTTGCTTGCGCTGTGGAGAAGGATAAGCAACTACATGATGGGAGACATCCGCTTCACGGACAAGTTCCCCCACCTCCACGCTTAAAGAGTCGCAGTAGTTTTCTCCGACAACCAAATATATCACCTAAAGAAGCCCCAGAACTCAAAATAGAGAAATGGATAAGCCTTTATCCGCCAACACCTACTACTGTACCACCTGCAGAGAAACTACCACCGGGTGGCCAACTTCCCTGGTCAGCCTGGAAGTCATTAAATAGACTAAGGGCTGGTGTTGGAAGATGCCGAGATAACCGGGTTAGGTGGGGTTTCTCTAGCAACAATCTATGCAACTGCGGCGCTGTTCAGACGATGACCCATCTCATAAATTGCCCCATCTGTCCTACTTCTTGCACCGTAGGGGATTTGTTGGAGGCTAACAATCGCGCCGTCCAGGTGGCCAAATTTTGGTCTAATATAATATAAGATTTATAAATATAGCCTTTTTGACTCGAAAAGAAGAAGAAGAATTCAAATGACGCGTCGCTTTTAAAGTCATCCCATGCCAATCTAGTGTAGTGCGGCCTGCTTCTTCTTCGTCGCCTTTTCCGTATTTGGGATACTATATTTTATAATAGATACTTATTATATAGATAAATATCCAAGACGCAGGTCAATCTGAAAAAGATCATTTTCCATCTTGACCTGAGGGGGGATTGAACCCAGGACCTCCGTGTCCTACGAATAAGTACCGTGTCGCAGGCAGGCGCGTTGACCGCTGTGCCACGGAGCTCGACAAATACTTATGACTATGACCTTAATTTGCTCACTCATAAACATAAACATGTTTATGAGTGAGCAAATTAATGTCATAGCATAGCTCACTTACACGACTGCTCCAACACCGCTCCCACCCAATACTGCTCTAATCTAATACGATTGCTCGCGTTCCACGGGCCGACAGCTAGCAGGCGCCCAGCGGACCACACACCGACAGCTAGCAGGCACCTAGCTACTTGCTAGATAATTCGTAAATGGCCTACCCCAGCGTTCCGCGGCGACTGCTAGCAGTCAACGTGCGGACACTGCGCAGACTGCTTGTACCCAGCGCGTGGACAGCGAGGTGGCAACTACTAAGCAGTTTGATAGCGGTAAGCTCCCTGACAGCGAGCTGTTTGCTAATTTATGTTACCACTATAAAATATATCTAACGGCCACGACCTAAAGCTCATATTTGAATGATATTAAATTTGTTGGGTAGGAGCGGAGTTGTATAAGTGAGCTATGACCTTTACAATCACATCAGGCTGCAAGCTCTCTGGCAAGGTTAGTTCAAAAAGTCATTGGGCTGTCCATCAGAACAAAGTGAGATAGCAGAGTGGTGAGCATTCGCCATCGATCCTTAGTCAGACCGAAGGAGACGTAGTGCAGGTCTATCCACACATCCTTTGGTATGTGGTCTGACCGTGTTACGCCAGGGGTGTCCAAAAATATAGTTACATACATTTTGTATGGATTGGATCACACACCATTTTTTGCTCAATATTAATAATGACAACAGGTACACACTTAAAACAGTATAAACTTTCCAATAAGGATGGTTGAGTTGGAGGTTGATATTTTTTTGTCAAAAAGAGTAACATCCAAGGAGGAACTGACCAAAATTTCGAGTTGCAGAAACATATAGTTTTTTTTTACTTAAATAAAATAAATTCATATTTTAGGTTATAAGTTTCACCGTTTTAGACGTTTCTTGTTCATTTCTGACGTTTTGTTTTTAAAGGTAGATTCAAGATTCAATCGTTTATTTAATATAGGTTTCTTTAAACACTTATTAATTGACATATTTGTGTTTACAATTTTTACAACAAAAAATTTTTGTTGACGTCAATAATTACTTATGGCTAAGTTTAGGCCAGTTTAGTAGTTTTGATTGTTTTTTTAAGACCACCCGGAACGACAGAGGGCATAAAAGAAGTTACGTTCAAGTTATTTTTTTTAGACCACCCAGAATGACTGGCGGCAGGCTTACAATCCTTATATCAACCGTCCGTATTGGAAAGTTTTATCTATAAATAATGGAATGGAATACAGTCTCTTGTACAATTTTTATTTTGTACTTTTAATAGTGCAGTAAAGAATTTGCATTGCATTGGAATTCTTCTTGCACCAGTCCAACTCTCGCTAAGCCATTTTTTAAATAATCAGAAACTTCTAGGCCGGAGTCTGTTTGCATTGAAGTCTCCGAAGCTACTGCACCGATTTTCAAAATACTTTCGCCTATAGAAAGGTAATTTGTCTGCGGGTGACAAAGGCTATAATTTACGAAGACAAAGTCGCGGAAAATTGCTAGTAAACTATAATATATGCTATTATATGCTTTGCTTGTTTTACGACCGGCAGACTACTGGCACCAACATATTTAGGCAAGCTTCTAAGTCAAAACGTTTCCTCTAAGTCGTCTTGTACAACATCCAAAGGAATAGAGACACAGAGATCCTTTATGAAGCCGAAAACTAGACGGCATAAGTTTTAAATAGCGAATAATACAATACACAAAATGTTATACATAACATACCTGTCGGTAGCTTGTGTTGCAGATACAGTGAGATCCTCTGAAAATCACATTGCCAAAACGCTGTTGTAATACACGCAAGATTCTAACACAAAATTATGTCAGTAAAGGCAAAATCATAGTAAGAATTCGCAAAATTCGGACCGGTCAAGCACCTCAACTCAATGATTTGACAGATGATAAAAAAACGCTTGGCAACATTGACAGATGTTTTAGTGTTGGGATTAATGTGATTGTAGATAAGATAACTTTTTTAACACAATCGTAATAACATGTCGTACAGTATGAAAATGGGCTTGGATTTAGAATCGTGCGCCCCGATTGCGACTGAGGGCAGAAAAGAAGTTAGGTTCAGGTTATTTTTTTTTATGACCACCCGGAACGACTTAGGGCAGAAAAGAAGTTAGGTTCAGGTTATTTTTTTATGACCACCCGGAACGACTGAGGGCAGAAAAGCACACAGGCGCACGATTCTAAATTTCAACCTGAAAATGTTTTATTGAAGATAATTTAAAATATTTTTAACAAAAAACAAAACCGACTTCAACCCTATCAATTTGTTTGAATGAGCATAAGAATAAAATTGAAAAAAGTGTAAACCGAACGGCATTCGTGTAAAATTTTTTTTTGGTTTTTGTTTATTTTTACAAAAAGCGCTCGACATATTTCGATGAAAATGTAATGGGACCATTTGTAAAGTATTACCTATTAAAAAAAAAAAAAAAAATTCTTAAATCAGTCCAGGCATCTTAGAGAAATAGAGGAACATACATAAAAAAAATAAAGATTATGACGATTGAGAACCTCCTCCTTTTTTTGAAATCGGTTAATAAACTGAAAATTAATAATATCCTTACTATCCTTATCAATGAGGGTTTTCTGAAACGCACTTAGGCCTTGCGTCGACTTTAATAAGCCGCTATCATCGGATAATATTTGACAATCTACAACTGCTGACAGGGTGTGGTCCTATTCGGCCCAATCACAGCTTACCAAACCCTGTGCCTCAGTGCTGCCCCCTGCCACTGCTTATTCCAGCCCCCGTAGCATGGCTCCCGCGACGCCGTTTATATCGCGCGATAAACTATCTGCTTCTCGCTCTTCAGTATTGCGTAAAACAAGATGGCGATAGTCGATAAACGTTGTCGCGCGTGCCATGCTATGGGGGCAGAACATTGCTGGACAAATTCCTATCCGGTGTTGCTTGACGATACGAGGATGGTCCAGCACGTATCCATACTTAAACGCTTTCAGCGCCCCTTACCAGCCTAGTAAGTACCTCATGTATGTGTCGCAGTCATCTGGTTAAATCTGCTATTTGATTAAATGACTAGCGCGTTCATTGAATGACCACGTTTAATTGAATGACTAAAGGACAACTCGTCAAGTCGTTGAATGTAACGTTCAACGTCTTGACTGGATGAATGTCATTTAGCGAAGTCGTTGAATCTTAGCCGACTTTGTAATATTAGGTGGTAGCATGATTACATTTTTCTTAGTTTTTGAAGTAGCCGACGGCGGCGTAATAATAGGTAAATCCATAATGTCATACTATTTTATTACAAATAACGAACTTTTATGTAAATTTAATCGAAAAAAATATCAACACCGTGCCATCTGTTCGAGCTGTTTGACGCCATATTTGTTTTGGTGACTACTAGCGCCGCAGTGGTAAAAAAATAAACTAAGTTTGAATTACCTGACTGATTTTATGTCCGCTCTGTTTAAAGGGCTATGCTACAATCCGCTAACTAGTTGGACGTTGAGCGACGCTTGTTCAATCAACGTTTGGCCGAGTCATTCAATCAAACGTGGTCATTCAACTAAGTCATTCAATGAACGCGCTAGTCATTCAATCAAATAGCAGATTCAACCAGATGACTGCGACATATGCAAAGCCTTGGCTTTGCACCATTGACCTATTAATCTTTGCACACATGTGGTACCTACATTGAACCACTGAATACTGTCTACTGCCGTCTGCCGTTCAACCTGAGCGGCAGCGCCCGTGTATTTTTAAATTTCCCGCGTTTTGCAAGGTTCAGCTTTTGTCCAAGTCCAGACTATACCTCCAGCATACTCTCTTTAATCTGTGGCCCAGCGTGCTACGGACAGTAGAGTGCGGGTGACCGGTTTTGTTGTGTTATCTTGTGTATTTCGATAACGAACGCCAATTATTGACAACATTTCGACGATTGTTGAAGATTTTTAGATCCAAAGTTATGAAATCGCTTAAGTAAGTAAATCTATTTAAAATATTTCTATTATTGATTCATTCATTCACTTTTTTTCCAAACACTTATCTGGGATTTAGAGTAATTAGGCCCTCGTTGGGTAGGTAATAAGGTTGTGTTTTGAAGCACGAGTGATCAAACAATTTTGTTTGATGATTTTTTACGCGACTGACTCACCCAGAAGAGGGGTAATGTTTTTCGAATGTGTGTTTATATGTAAGATTTCGGGAAGTTAGTACCTACATACACAGTTTCCGATACCCTCGCGGTTGAGGACCAAATTCACAAATTTTGACATTTTTATATAGGTACCTATGTTTATGATATGATAATTACATAAATACCTACATAGGTACATAAATACATTACTTATTTTTTTAAATGTTGTATTCCTGAAAGTAAATTTGAAACAATTGAAATCAACACTTTGTTGTAGTGCTCCAAGCTCCAACACTGCTAATAGAAAATGTTTACAAACATTTACTAACACTAAAACAATTGCTAACAAATGTTATAAATTGTTACACTTTGTTGGAAAATGTTAGATGTTATAAGTGCTCCTACACTGACGGAAAATGTTTACTAACATTTTATAACATTTTTTATTTATTCTGCCACACCCCTAACTTTCCGCATACCCCGCTTTCACCTGTATAAAATGTTTACAAACAAGAGATAACAAATGTTTTATTTTTAACCGACTTCAAAAAAGGAGGAGGTTTACAATTCGTCGTAAACTTTTTTATAATGTATGTTCCCCGATTTTTCGAAGACGCCTTGACCGATTTAAGAAATTCTTTTTTTTTTCTATAGGTAATACTTTACAGATGGTCCCATTAAATTTTTATCGAAATGGGTCGAGCGCTTTTTGAAAAAATACACAAAAACCAAAAAAAAATTTTACAGGTATGCCGTTGGGATTACACTTATTTCCATTTTTTTCTTAAGATTATAAAAAAAAAATTGATAGGTTCGAAGTCGGTTTTTGATTTTTGTTAAAAATATCTTAATTTATGGTAGGTAAAAAATGTTAGCTGACAATTTTGTTCAAAAAGGTCTACTAACATTGTCTAACATGATTTTTTTTTAACATTTGTGATCAGAAATGTTTGTAAACAAATGTTTACTAACGTTAGTAAACATTTTTTAACAGCAGTGTGGGAGCACCATTTTTGTAGCAAAAAATATACGTGCGTTGCCGTTGTATAGGGGTCTATCCAGATAAAATATATCAGATTAGATAAACCTTAATATTCTTCATTTCCACGCTGGTCTGGGAGAAAAGAAAAAAACATAGAATGTACCAGCTGCTCCTCTTCCCGCGCAGATCGTAAAAGCTGATCGAGGGAATGGGCGTCAGGAATCATGTCAATAGGCGTTGCGGCTAATAATCCATCACTATTTTGATTCCGTTCTCACTTACAAGCCCACCAACATGCTAAGTGTGCCCTTAAGGTTTTACAGACCTGCCCCCATAGAAGTATGAGAGACGAAAAAAATTTTTTTTTTAATCTATGCCTGCCCCCCTATTTACTAACTCGGATGACAGGTGTCGATGCCTATCAATCTAGGATTTGCTGTTACAATGCGGTTTTTATATTCCAAATAAAAATTTTGAGCAAGCAAAACCCGCATTGTAACTGTATATTCTAGATTGATAGGCATCGACACCTGTCTTCCGAGTTAGTAAATAAGGGAGCTGGGCTCTATCTACCCTGCAAGGGAGAAAGACGTGATAGTGTGTGTGTGTGTTATTATAAAAACTAAAGGCCTGAGCAGTAAGTACGTTTGATCAGTGCCCCTACAGTTAAAACAGGAAAGCGGTAAATCCCAGCAAGCTCAAGATGGATTACACTGTAGACTTTGAGGGGATGTCCTATGCAGTCTGAAGTATTGTGGATGAATAACACCTTTCATCCACAATACTTGATAAGCATAGAAGGTGTAGGGGGGAAATTCGTCATTGTTAATTCAAAAACACAGAATTTGTAAGGACCCCTATCCTTCTTCACCAATTGCGACGAATTTCCCCCTAGTCCAGAATCCTATGCTGAAGGCTGTATCTGATCTCTATGGCCAAGAGCTAGAACCTAGTCTTAATATTTTCGCTATGATATAAATATAAATATATATAAATATATACGGACAAATCACACAGATTGAGCTAGCCCCAAAGTAAGTTCTTAAGTAAGACTTGTGTTATGGGATACTAACTCAACGATACTATATTTTATAACAAATACATATATAGATAAACATCCAAGACCCAGGTCAATCTGAAAAAGATTATTTCTCATCTTGACCTGACCGGGGATCCAACCCGGGACCATCCGTGTCACAGGCCGGCGTGTTGACCGCTGCGCCACGGAGCTCGTCATGTCACGCATGATTTCGATGATATACGGATTCTCCGTACCTACTTGGTATTATAAATGTGAAAGTAACTTTTACAGTCTGTCTGCCTCGATTTTACGGCCAATCTGGTCTAGAGCCCATAAAGGACATGGGCTACTTTATTCACCCAGACGAAGTCGCGGGCAGAGCTAGTAAATCTATAATCTATCAATAATAAATAACCCAATAATCTATCTATAAAATCATTCACTTATCAATATCGATTTGCAATTTAGATACCTACATATTATAATTAAAAGAAATTTGACCTACATTTACAATTTCTAGATTTGACGGCCTCGGAAGCGCAGTGGTTAACACGCGAGCCTGCGACACGAGTGTTCCTGGGTTCGATCCCCGGTTAGGTCATGATGAAAAACGGTCTTTTTCATCTTTTGGATGTTCATCTATATTAGTATTTATTATAAAAATATAGGATCGCTGCGTTAGTATCTAGGACACAAGGTCAAGGATATTTGTTCCTTTATATTTATTATTTATTTAGATACTTTTACATAATTAAAAATACATAAATAAAGGGTGGTGGGAGGTCGCCCATGCGTCTTCTTGTAAGCATTGCCAATGTACTTACTATTCTATTTTAAATTTTAATCAAAGAACTACGTGACTTTGCACCCATTTAGATCTAGATTCTTTTGGCGATCATGTCGAAAGCCATATGATTATTGAACTTGGCTTCCATTTTCACATTTATGTTTTTGGAAGCATCATTTCTAATTTGACGTGTGAAAGGAACATAAAGGATGATTTTTAAAATTATACTATACATTTACCGTGCGGTTTCCGGCAGATCCAAGTCTTCCCGACGATGTCGTAGAAGGAGACTTAGGAAATACAAGCTAAACAAAGCTTATAAACATCAAAGAGACGTCTCCAACCCGTCTGGAGAGTGTAGGCCAAATCCTCTGACTGCTCTGGCTAATGTATGGCTGTGGTGGTTCAGAGAGGGTCGTGCTCCTGCAGTGGAGACTAAGACTAAAAGACCTGATGAAGATGAAACTTACCATATTAATCGCTTTGTTGAACTGACGGGATAGTGAGTATTTTCAATTGAGACAGGAGGCGTGTGCGTCTAATAAATTTCGGACACATTTGCCCTAGAGTTGCACTGCAATCTGAAAAATATGAAAGAAGTAGGTAACTTCCCTTTTCAGACTGTACATAAGTCATAGATAAAAAAAATCATAAGTATACTTGACAAATATCAGTGTAATTAGATTTCGTTCACGCTGGTTGGTGAAAAAGAAAACACCGGCCAAATGTGAGTCAAACTCGCACAATGAGGGTTCCGTACAATATGCTTCGTGTACACACACACAATGTGCAAAAATGTTTTATTCAATTGACTAGCGCTATCTAGTGGTGTTTTAGTGAACTATTTTCAAGTGATAGAATTCTTATTATTTTTCCTGTAATGTTCAAGGAACGAACTACATTTTGTAATTTTTTCAAAATTTTCGGCCCAGTAGTTTCGGAGATCAGGGAGGGGGGAATGGTCAATTTTTGCCTTCTTTCGTGAATAAAATCAAAAGTATTGATTTTACCCGAACAAAAAAAAATATCTTTGTGATCCTCATAATGAGCCCTTTCATTTGATATATGACACAGTAAGGTTTGCAAATTTTTTTTTTAATTTTGTAACTGCGCCCCTGAATATGACCCCTATTTCGAAAAAATCTTTATTTACTTTGCACATCCGTGTTTGGGTCATAGGATTACACCATCTTACCAAATTTCACCTAATTTGGTTCAGTAGATTCAGAGAAAATCGACTGTGACAGACGGACGGACGGACAGACAGACGCACGAGTGATCCTATAAGGGTTCCGTTTTTCAATTTTTGTACGGAACCCTAAAAACGTAGATTTTTTCCGTTTATTTGTTTCCGTTCTGCACCTACTAGCCTGCCAACATGCTAAACGTGGCCTTTAGGTTTTATAGACCTGGGCTTTGTCTACCCCGCAAGGGAAAAGAAATGAATAATGAATAGTATGTAAGAATTTTCGCAAATTAAGTTTATATACCATGCTGGATACAACTTATTTAAAAAAGCTGCAGGCCGCTTCTAACCGTTGATATTGGAAATCCTTAGGGGAGGCCTATGTCCAGCAGTGGACTTCTTGTGGCTGAGATGATGATAAATTAAAAAAAAAATTACATAATAAAAACCCGACTTCAACCCTACATAAGTGTACAATGAACAAACTACAACGTCAAAGTAGAAAATATTTATTTACAATTTATAAACAGTTTTGTTTGCAGTCGGTGCCTATATAAATTAACATTGGAGATGATATTGGGTATATATTGTCCATTGATTTAAATAAGTAAATGTCAATAATTTTTTTAAATAAACATGCCAGTAAACATTATTTTTGTTTTACTTTCAGGAACTGAATACATGATGAATGACCCTACATCAACCTCCAAAGACTTAACGGATATCACCAATATTATCCCACCGAAGCTAATACGAAACTACGACGTTTTCATTGTTCTCAAGCCAAAAGACAATGACAAAACTGAAGAAAATAACCTCATAGATTTTAATACAGACACAAGTGGTAGTAAAATATACCACGATTCGACAAAAACTGAAGAGGATAATAAAAAAGAATTAAATGTTATAGATCTATATGAAAACATAGTCGTAAGTCCATTAAGTTTTAAGGATAAATCTATTGATGAAGTTATATTTGATCCATTGGAATTAAAAAATACAAATGACACTACGGATAAACATGACGGCAATGACAAATATGCAGTTCTTCGGGATTTAGAAAATGCATTTGTTGATGTTGGATTGGGTGCAGCTTCTAACCCTATAATTAAAAGTGACATAGGATCGAAAGATTATTGTCTTGATGAATTGTATGATTCTTATAATAAAGAGGACTTCACATTTCCAAAATTAAAACTGACACACGAAGTTGATGAAGATTCAATAGATGAAGTGCTATCAACAAACACACAAAGATTATCTGTAAACAATGATAAATATAGGTTTAATAATAATCACAACAAAGCCAATGGATTTGATGCTAATTATGAAGAAAAAAATGTGTCTCAATCTGATAATAATAAAACGAGTTTTGATTTCCCTAGAATAATACGAACTGAACGACATTTTTCACAGACGTCTGAAGCTGAAACAAATAAGAATAATAACTTTGGTGCAATTCCAAAAAGTAATAAAGTGGAGGTTACAGCCCAAGTGCAACTGCCACTAAATGATGCAATGAGTAAAGGATTAGGTTTCAATGTAACACCCAAAATCAATAATTTCGAATCCAAAATTACACCCGAAAACAGCTCAAGCTCAAACAAACTAACACAACAATATGTATTACCGAAACAAATTTTCGAAAAACCAGAATCCTTGGAACAAATAAAACATTATATTGAAAATTTACTGAAAAGTAAAACGAAGTATTGTGACGTACTCAAATATTACAATATTGTAAATTTTTACAAAATTTTGCCTACAAATGAGATCGAGTTTGTCGTTGAAACTGTACAGTTAGATCCAAAGAAGTACAGACAGAAACGAAAAATTGTAGAAGATGAAGACGCAGCAAGGTATACTGAAGGACCAACTATAGATGAAAAGAAACTGATACTACCCCAAATAATGGACAGACTACTGAACAAGAAGAAGCGAATGGAGAAATTCGCTGACTGTAAACGGAAGCTTATTTTAGACTGTGGGTCTCTGAGAAAGAAAGAAATTCCGGTTAAACTAAATCCTGTCGTTTTAACAGAAGACCGTAATGAAGAAAGACTAAGAAATTGGCGGACAAGGCAGAGTTTCGATAATTTTGTAAACGGAGGGATTTATAGGGCTGAATAACTACTATATTTGTTATGAAGCTTGAGAAAGCAACTGAAAAAACGAACATCACAACTGGCACTACAATTTTAATTAAAAGTTTTAATAATTCTTATCAAGAATGGTTGATTTTGAATTCATTTGCTATATTTATAATTATTATAAAAAATGCATATTGATATTACTCCTGATTGCAAGACCACTCACACATACATGATTTACATGACAATCCTGAATGCCATATTCACTAATGGTTTTAGAAAACGAGGCTTTACAGGTTAAAACTAGTTAAGGGTCAAATTCAACCTATTTTGGTATGCATTTACATATTTACTCGCAATACTACCACTTTAATAAGTTACATCGGCATTGTTCGATGGCGCAGAATAGCGCAACCTATCGCCGACTCAAGCCGACTGAAAATATCAATCAAATAAAGATCATATTGCTACAAAATAAGATTTGAAATCCAAAAACAACAGGACTCGTGCTATCTCGCTCGCAATACTCGTACGACTGCCGTGAGAGGTCGAGACGCCGCATGGCGCGTACACATCAGCCAATAGCGGACGGGTATTTTCGCGCCATGCAAACATTTGACTTCTACGCAGGTGTACATCGGTGTAACTTATAAAAGTGGTAATACTATTTGTAGTGTCATAAGTTCTAATGCTGCCCGTTTTATAACCGATACAAATAAAGATGAATTATAGAAACCCGAGTTGATTTTAGTCGAATTCGCCGACTAGTTTTGGTCGGTTACGAAGACCATCATCGGGGCGAGTGTTAGAGGTAGCGACACGATGATTTTGCTTCCCTTAAAGCACTAACATCGGGTTTCTATAGTAAATTAAGTCGCAGTTTTAATAACATGATTAATTACTGTATTGAATTGGGTGAAACTGTAAGAATAGAGTAAGATATAGAATAAATAAATAAATAAAAATTATGTATTTTCTATCAGCATATGCATTAAACTAGTATTTTTTCCGTCTGTCATAAAACTTAATTATTATGTAACCAATGAATACGAAAAAAGTTTCTATGGGACCAATAAAAAATTCACACAATTTCAGATGGGTATTTATGTAAAAATAGTATGTTGTAGGTTTGGATGTTTGTTAGTCAATCTTGAATGAACGGCTAAATAAATGTGGACAAAACTGTGCATGTAGGTGACATATATTTTGTAAAAAGAGGGTAAAATTGTATGATAAAAAAATATTAAACAGTAGGTTAACTTACTTTTAATTTTCAAAATCGGACAACTTCTTTTAACAATCCATGGTATTTGGTGATGTTCATTCAGGTGTGTGTTTCTGTAAGTAAGATTAAATATAGATGATATTAAGAGGGCCCTGGTCGCGCATGTCTCCATACAAACGAAAATAAGAAATTGTGGCAATATTTAATAATTTTGGAGTAAAATTAAGCAGTCAATCAATTAATCTCACTATAATGTAGGACGTTCCTATACAGCTTGGTTTAAACCATTGATATTTTCACCAAACTATATAGGAACGTACCTAACGTACGTAGATTGCTGTGGGATTAATTGATTGAATGCTTAATTTTACTCCAAAATTATCAAATATTGCCACAATTCCTTATTTTCGTTTGTATGGAAACATGCGGCCACGGCCCTCTTAATAATAGATACTATAAAAAATAATATTTTATCCATCACGTAATCGAAGGAAAACTATGTATTGTAGTGTGACGACACACGACATCATTATTATTCCACGTGCAAGATAACTATCTAAGAATTTACCCTTGAACCTTGTTAAATAGAATTATTAGAAACAATTATTTAGCACAAGTATTCAGCACATAAGTATACGTGTAACCTCGATAGCCAAGATAATGACGAATTATGCCCTACTTAAGATCTGTATAAAAAGCTATGTTAATTCAATAATAAATGATCAGTCAATAGTTTATCTTCGAACCTGCAACTAGTGAGTTTCACTTATAACAACACCCCGTCCGTCAACCCTCCATATGGCGACCCTAGCCAGTGCCGTGCCTCGTCGGTACTGGGGGCACGGATGTCAGTTCGCGTTTACCGCGCAAATTAAATAAATAAGTGCTTCCCTACAAGAAGAAAAAAAAAATTCGGCGTACAAAAAAATAAATAAACTACGGAGAAACGGACGGAAATAAGAAGATTAAAGATAAATAAATATGAAAATATAAAATGTTTACGAAAATATGAATTATGAAGAAGGAAAATAAATGAAAAATAAAATATTACATAGTGGCGTAATAACTATGAAGAGTATGTCTATGAAGAAAGAAAATAATTTATCAAGAATTTATTACTGAGATTACTGAGATTTTGAAAAAAGAAGATTTTGTTGTTCGAGCGGTGTCCAGGGTTATCCCGGCCCACGGAGTCCAGGGTATAGCCAGGCCCACCCAGCGTATCCAGCACGCAGCAGCAGCCAGCAGCACATCGCAGCGGCAGCCAGCAACGACATCAATATTTCACCCCGGACAAGACAAGGCAACATATCCTTTTACAAGTATTTGTTTATATTTTTCTATTAACTTTCCATTAGATTTAAGTTAGATATGGAAGATTTGAATCTAAATTTTAAACTTTTAGAATGAAACATTGACCTTAACCTCGAACAGGTATGTGAAGGGTATCGGTCGATAATAAATAAGAACGTCATAACAAAATAAAAAAGTATGTTAAAATAAATAAAATGATAAAACGCACTAAGAAATTACTCCTAAAGCAAAAAAATTGTAAAACTTTAACGCAGTTAAGGAAGGAAAAATTGTCTTTAGTTAAGGAACTTAAAAATAGTGAAGAAAACCTCTACTTAGCTAGTCGTATTTATGACACTGAAATGTACGAATTACAGTCGCAAATCTTCCTATTGCAGGAGTCCCTAGCTAGTGTGACAAAAAAGTATGAGCTGTCTGAAAAAGAACATAGTGAACATATTTCAGCTGCTCAAACATTAATTGATCTGGCTAACTTTAGTGAGGAGCAGTGTGTCTCTTCCATACAGACACCTGAGTGTGACTGTACTCTCAGGACGTCATCTGCCATATCACCAGTAATTATTGATGATACTAGATCAAAAGAGTATCAAAATGTCAGTTGCGACATGCAGACAAAGATTGATACTATTGATAACTGTTTCAATAGGAGAATGGGGTGTAAAAAATTGTTAATTTACTCAGATCAACTAGGTCAAGGTCTGAGCAGTATGATCTATAATAGTCTTAAGCATGACTGTACAGTATACAACACATGTACACCCGGGGCCTCTTATACTAGTTTAATTAATAACATAAATCATGACTCCTTAGATGAAGATACCACATTACTTTTATTAAGTGGCGATTGCTCATCTATTAAAAAAAGGGATTTAAAACAAAGTATAGACATGCTCCTAGAGTTGAATAATAAGACAAGATGTAAATACATACTATGTGCTTTTCCTTATCAGGAGTCAGCTGACTATGCTATAAATAAGCATATATATGATTTGAATGTTCATATGTATAATTTGACATACCGTCATAGTGACGCTATTTTTTATTTAGATATTAATAAATTTATTTCTAGATTTAAGTTGACCGAAGTTACTATGTATCTTCCATCAGAATATAAAAGACAAATTGCTACATTGGTAGCTTACAATATACAAGACTCTGCTGCAGTACTTTGTACAAAGCAGAATGTTGACATTTCACCGAATGTCGGTGTTGACATTCCAAATGTTAGATGTAATTTAAACTAAACAGTGAGACAATGGCTAGTGCCAAACGTTTTAGCATTTTTCATCAAAATATGCAAGGCCTGGCCAGCAAACTATTAGAATTAGAACTTTTTTTAGATAATGAGTGCATTGATGTATTATGCTTAACAGAACACTGGTTTGAACAAAAACATAACGTTCACTTAAATTTTCCCAATTATACTATGCACAGTGTGTATGCCCGTATGGCAGCCATCCATGGAGGCAGTGTCATCTTAGTTCGTAATGGTATGAAATGTAAGGAACGAAAAGATATTGTTGATCTAACTGTTGAACGGGAGGTTGAGTTGTCCTGTATTGAACTCGAGAGGTACATTATAGTTTGTGTATACAGTCCTCCTACATCAGACTACAATTTACTTGAGTCTATTTTGGAGGATGTTTTGCATAAAGTAAGCCTTAGTAATAAAAAAATTTTAGTATGTGGTGACTTTAATGTAGATTTATTGAAAAACAACAAAGAGAGCGTTGGTTTTATTAACTTATTTAAATCATTTGATTGCGATTACTTATTTCTTGAACCAACCAGAGTTACGGAATCGACAGCCACATGTCTTGATAATGTTTTCTGTAACTGCGAAGCTCTTGAAAAAAGCGTAGTTAAAAAAATATCGTCTGATCATTTTGGTTTATCAGCCGTTTTTTTAGATTATGATATAAATACTGAATTGCCGAAAGTAATCTATAGACCTTCCTCAAAATCAAAAATAGAAGCATTTAAAGCTAATATCTCTAAAAAGATGCCAATTATTTGTGATGAGGGAGAAACTCCTAATGTACTTTATAATAAACTGTTTAAGGCTATAGACACGGAATTTAATAAAACGTTCAAACTTAAGAAGCGTAGCATTTGTAATAAGAAAAAGTTTAGTGAATGGGCCACTGTAGGAATTTATAAAAGTAGAAATAAATTATACGAATTACTGGCAATGAGACAATACAATAGAAGCCCAGAGTTTATGACCTACGTAAAAAATTATTCGAAAATATTTAAAAAAGTATGTGCTTGTGCGAAGTCTAAATATTTATGTAAACAAATTGCTGAATCCGGAGATAAAGTAAAAACAACCTGGAAAATTATTAATCAAGAAACGGGTAAAACTAAACGATGTAATAATGAAACATTAAAATTACAAGTTAACAATCAAAAGTTTGAAACGGATGCAGAGGTCGCTCAATGTTTTGAAGATTTTTTTACTGAAATTCCAGTTAAGACAACTGCTTCCCTTAAATCATCGCCTATAAAAGCTGAAAATATATTACGTGATCATGTACCAGAATGTAGCGATACTTTATTTTTTGATTATGTTACACCTAAAACAATTATCGATACTTTTAACGAATTAAACTTAAAAAAAACTGGGGATTTATGGGATATGTCCGTCTCCTTAGTTTCGCATATTATAGAGGATTTAGCTCCTAACCTAGCGTTAATATTTAATGAATGTGTAGATACAGGAACGTTTCCTGATTTAATGAAATATAGTAAGGTTATACCTTTGCATAAATCGCAAAGTAAAGACGATCCTAATAACTTTCGTCCTATTTCAATCCTCCCGGTTCTTAGCAAAATTTTTGAAAAGTTAATTTTTAAACAGTTAGTCGCTTATTTTAATAAAAATAAACTTTTTCATAGCGAACAGTACGGTTTTACGAAAGGTCGCTCTACCACGGACGCAGGAGTAGCTTTGCTGACGTATATTTTAGAAGCTTGGGAGAAGTCACAAAATGCAATAGGAGTTTTTTGCGACCTTTCTAAGGCGTTTGACTGTGTTGACCATGAGACTCTATTAATTAAATTAAGTTATTACGGAGTAAAAAACCAATCATTGGAACTGCTTAGGTCATATTTGGCTAATAGGCTTCAAAAAGTTACTTTAAATGGCGTGAAATCTAATGGATCGTATGTAAAAATGGGAGTACCTCAAGGATCAATCCTTGGACCCTTGTTATTCCTTATCTATATTAATGATTTGCCATTCTACGCCAGTGTCTGTAAAGCAGTGTTATTTGCTGATGATACATCACTTGTTTTTCAAGTTGATAGACAGAAGACAAATTTTGACGATGTAAATAACACTCTTACTCAGGTATTAGATTGGTTTACTGCTAATAATCTGTTGCTTAATTCTAAAAAAACTAAATGTATTAAATTTTGCACCCCCAACGTTAAGCATGTGCCAGCTAACATAGTTGTTAATAATGAAACAGTAGAATTAGTTGACTCAACCAAATTTCTAGGAATAACTATCGACTCGAAGCTACAATGGGGCCCCCATATAACAACTCTTGCTGGTAAACTTAGCTCCGCAGCGTACGCTGTTTGGAGAATAAGACAACTAACAGATGTCGAGACAGCACGCCTTGTTTATTTCAGCTACTTCCACAGCATAATGTCTTACGGGTTATTACTTTGGGGAAAGGGAGCAGACATCAACACCATATTCGTTCTGCAAAAGCGTGCTATTCGATCTATCTATAAACTTGGGGCTAGGGACTCGCTGAGAGAGTTATTCAAAGAAATTGGAATTTTAACTGTTGCGTCTCAATATATTTTCGCTAACATACTGCATGTACATAAAAACTTTCAAAAATATAGTAAAAATAGTGACATTCATAATTACAACACAAGAAATAAGAATAAACTTGTGACAAGAGCTTGTAGACTACAGAAAACTAGTAATTCATTCTTAGGGCTTGGTATTCAATTTTACAATAAACTACCAGAAGATTTTACATCTTTGCCCTATCCAAAATTTAAAGAAGTGACTAAAAGTATATTATTAAAAAGAGCCTATTATAACGTTAATCATTATTTAGCGGATAAAAATGCATGGAGCCTTGACCTCGTGTGAGATACAGGAGACCTCAAAAACGTTATTTATCTATTGTTTCTGCTATATTGTGATTGGTTTTTTTAACACACCCAATGTTAAATTATATAGAATCAACTACTAATTGATTGTAAAACATGTAAATGCTAGCGAGCGAGCAACAAGTATAGACCATAACCTTATTTAACTTTGTTTGACAATGTCTTAAGAGTTAGAGTTAGTCATGCTCACTAAAAATGTTCAATCTGGTGGCGGCGTTGTGTGTCGGGTCGTTGAGTTCCCTCTAATATGGTTGAGTTCAGCGATGGCTGATCCACACGTCAACTCGTGAACGGGTGCTGTCAGGGGGGACTGGTCTGCTCGGCCTCTTTGAGACTACTTTAAGTATCATATGTTGTTTATTATCTTTACACACTCGATCGTTAACATAAACATGTTCCAAAAATAATAAATCTATGTATATTGAAATTGTAACATGAAAACAGAAAAAAAGAAAGAAAAAAGAAAAGAAAGAAAAAGACAATAAGGAATAAATATTCGTAATCATATAAAGCCCTTCAGGCGAGTAGGCGACCAAAACTGTTGATAAGAGTTTCTTTCGGCGTTTCTTCTCTGCAGTGGTCGGTTCCGAAACGCTAGTAGTCTGTAGCTTTTGAACAATTAATAAATACATATTATCTAATAAGATAATTTTAAATATGATATGACGTGAAAAAGTGCCTGCAAAGGCCTATTTTCTGAATAAACGTTTTGATTTTGATTTTGATTTTGAACAGTCATAACATATCAAATTACCAGTGAGATGTGAATTATTGTAGGGCTGTCAACTAATAGGTTTGTAGATTGTGTAAATTATTCTAAAGAAATTTATAAAAAACGTTTCTTGTACCAAATACGATTACTATAAGTGTAATTGAAAAAGTATAAAATATTGAATACGCAAAAATAAGGAGTAACTTTAAAGAAGTTTTATACCAGAAACAGTAATTTTAATGCAATTTAATAACAATGCTCAAAGAATACGACTTCATTTTAACTTAGATGTAAATTGCAAAATTATATTCATTATTTTTAATTATAATTACTTAATCTTGTTAACAGGATAAAACATTTATTCAATGGTATTATGATTAGTGGATATTTTAGTTCAAAATAGAACGATGAAAAGTTACGAAGTAACGTATCTTACGCTTCGTGTATGACGTGTTGATGTTAGCGTCTAAGATTGGAATGCAGCGTATGCTGTCTGTTAGTTGTCATCTCATGTTTCATATTGATTGTGACGATTTTGTGCATCGTATTATTTTTATTCAACGTCAGAAAAATGAAATAATGTGGCAAAGATAATTAGGTATATCTACAAATATATAAATGTGTAATAAGTTTTGTAAAACATGGTCAGTAGGTTGCACGAGCTGCACTGCTGAAAGAGATCATATGAAAATGTCAAGGTCATAAGGATACAAGAGCAGGCTAGAATCTATTATATCTAATCCGATCATGTCTAGGTCGAGCTACCATTCGTGAGGTTGATATTAGAAATTTGCCTGTAAAAATGCCAAACGAGCGAAAATGCCGTTTTCGGCTTGGCCCAGTAAAGGAGCCTTTTAGAAACACAAATGTTCTAAGAAATGAATAATGAATAAAATGCCAAACGAGCAAAAATGCCGTTTTCGGGTAGGCCCAGATAAGGAGCCTTTTAGAGACACAAAATATGTCCTAATAAATGAATAATGTGTATTCATAATAATTACCTTGTATCCTGTGTGTGATATGTACCTTGTTAATGTTATAATATGATGATCTAAGTATATTATTTACACTATACCTATGAACTTTCACATGCCACTAATTCACATAAGATATAACTGACAAATTTATGATTAATTATTACTAAGCAGCATTAAAACAAAATTGCTGTTATTATTTACTTTTTCCACTGAATTTAATGATCTAGATAACACAGTGATGCACACACACGTCATGCTAATACTAATACCAATATTATTACAGATCTTCCATGGAGATACGAGTAAATGTACTATCATATTACTTATTGCGGCAAGTTAAAATAGGAAGACCTGACGTATAAATTTTTGTCATTATACTCAACATCCATCTGATGGCTATTTGTAGTATCTTAATATTAGCTGATAATCTTAATATTGAAGAAGATAATATATTTCTAAAAAATCACTACATTTAGAAGTAACTAAAACATTGTAATCCATTTTACTATATAAGGTACTAGCTACTTATATTTTTAAGATATATATTCATTACTTATTAAAATAAAAATTATACAGAGGTACGACATGGCTTATGTATGCTTATGCTTGTGCTAACGCTTAATTATGTAACCTAGAAAGAAAATGAACTGGTTCTTCTTAAACAACTATGTATTTGAATAACCTTAACTATTTTTTTGTATATCTACTTAGTGTTGTATAGCTTTTTGAAAATGTTTTCTTTAAAAAAAGAAGATAGTCGTAACTGTAATATTTAAATTAATTGTAAACATTTTATTAGCCAAAATTTATTGTTAATTTTTGTCTCAAAAAAAGGGAAGGAGGTGTAGTGTGACGACACACGACATCATTATTATTCCACGTGCAAGATAACTATCTAAGAATTTACCCTTGAACCTTGTTAAATAGAATTATTAGAAACAATTATTTAGCACAAGTATTCAGCACATAAGTATACGTGTAACCTCGATAGCCAAGATAATGACGAATTATGCCCTACTTAAGATCTGTATAAAAAGCTATGTTAATTCAATAATAAATGATCAGTCAATAGTTTATCTTCGAACCTGCAACTAGTGAGTTTCACTTATAACAACACCCCGTCCGTCAACCCTCCATAGTATAATTTAAAGTGTATTAATAATTAATAAATATTTTCCTTTCCTATGACTGAATTATGTTTTAATTAGAATTTTGTATTTTTTATATATTTTTTTTGTCTGCTGTTTTTCACTATCTCGCGGCTTCAATCGCGTAAACTTCACTCCCCTATTTCACTCCCTTAGGGGTTGAATTTCTGAAATCCTTTGTAAGTGCTTACTTACATCATGTAAGGAATCCCTGTACCCAGCTCCGTGGCGCAGCGGTCAACACGCTAGCCTGCGACACGGGGGTCCCGGGTTCGATCCCCGGTCAAGTCACTATGGAAAACGATCTTTTTCAGACCTGGGTCTTGGATGTTTCTCTATATAAGTATATATTATAAAATATAGTATCGTTGAGTTAGTATCCTGCGACACAAGTTCACAACTTACTGTGGGGCTAGCTCACTTACACATACGAAAAACAACAACAACAGCTCAATGCTCAATTTGTGTGACATGTCCCTATATATTTATTTATTTATATTTAAAATTCAAGTTTCTAGGTAAGTACCTAAGTAGTTCGGCTATGCGTTGATACATAGATAGCAGAATAGTGGCTTTGATTCAATAAGTAAGTCGGTGATTCAGTCAGGTTTGCTTTTATTAGACCACTTAGGGCGGTGTGACCAGCAGAGTAGAATAGGACCACTCCAAGTCTTTCCGTGGATGTCGTAAAAGGCGACTCAAGTAGGATACGTTTAGCTTGTGTATCCTAAGTCACCTTTTCGGACATCCATCGGTCATATTCTACTTATAGCAAAGCTTATTTATAAACATCCGGTCGGGATTGGTATTATTTTTGATGGTTACCTATTTGTGGGTTAATTTCATGTTTGTTTTTGTAATCAGTATTGTTTCTAATTGTTTATTTTATTGTCTGTATCTTTTTTCTTTGTCTTTTTATTATACTGTTTATTATTGTTTGTGTTTGCGTGTCGTGGGATGGCTCGTGATGCCTCGTAAGGTGACGGCTGAAATTAGAGCTGCACTAGGGTCCCCTAGTCCAGCGTAACACTGAGCCGTTACCTTTTGTGACACTGTGGGCACATGTTTTAGCTGTATTGTCTTGTGTTGTTGTTGTTGTTGTGTCACAATACATATTATTCATTTCATCAAAGAGACCTCTCCAACCCGTATGGCTAGCGTGGAGAGTGTAGACCAAATCCTCTGACTGCTCTGGCTATATATGGCTCTGGTAGTACAGAGAGGGTCGTACGCCTGCAATGGAGACTAACAAAGACCTGATCATGATGATAATATAGCTAATAATGTAGAAGAATGAGATGTAAGAAATAAAAAGTATGTACCTATTCTGATTCCATGCCTTGACATTGTGTATATTTCATAATCATAACTTACTCATTATAGCTGTCCCACGAATACTATCATTGCTATTATAGTAAATACCATTCAACGAATGCTCACACAAGAAATTGGGAAAACGACACGGCTACATATAATATACACAGGAAAAACAAAGTGCAAGTTTGTAACAAACACGCTTACATTAGATATCTTTGAGTAATAAAGTCGTATGCACATTGAGCAATATACATAAATATATTGCCTTACACACACATTACAGTATTTTTGTTGCCGCTATAGCAAAAAAAGAATAAAGTGAATAGGTATAAAAATAAGGAGGTATTTCTGTGGCCGCTATAGCAAAAAAAGAATAAAATGAATAGGTATAAAAAAATAGGTAAATGTTAAAGCAGGTCTCCTTTACAAAAAACTCATTTTTGCCGTTTTTGCTAGATAGTCTACTGTTGTATAGATAATGGTACGGCGGAACCCTTCGTTCGCGAGTCCGACTCGCACTAGGCCGATTTTTGGTTGAGTTTTAGTGCATTATTGTCTTTGGTGCATAGCAATTCGGAGCATAGCAATGCCAAAAACAATTAGTAATACATAACGTAAGAACAATTAACAAAAATATTTGAAATGATGACTATAGCGTTAAATGTTTATCTGTCTAAAATAAAGGTGTTGCCGAACACTGATACACACATCATTAATATCCATCGCCTTCCACCTTAACGCCCACTAACACGCTAATGACCTTGGGCTCTGTCTCCCCCGCAAGGGATAAAGACGTGATAATATGTATGAGTGTTTTCCGCGTGGTTCCCGGCAGAGTAGAATAGGACCACTGGACCACTCCAAGTCTCCCCGTGGATGTCGTCGAAGGTGGACTTTGGAAACACAAACTAAACAAAGCTTATAAATATCAAAGAGACCTATCCAACCCGTCTGGCCAGCGTGGAGAGTGTAGGCCAAATCCTCTGACTGCCTTGGCTAATGTTTGGCTCTGGTAGTAAAGAGAGGGTCGTGCTCCTGCAGTGGAGACTAAAAAGACCCGTGTGATGATGATGAATATAAATAAATAAATATAATAATGAATAAATATATACGGACAAATCACACAGATTGAGCTAGCCCCAAAGTAAGTTCTTATGAAAGCCTTGTGTTATGGGATACTAACTCAACGATAGAATATTTTATAATAAATACATATATAGATAAACATCCAAGACCCAGGTCAATCTGAAAAAGATCGTTTTCCATCTTGACCTGACCGGGAATCGAACCCGGGACCATCCGTGTCGCAGGCAGGCGTGATGACCGCTGCGCCACGGAGCTCGACTTGACTCGAATATGTATGTATGTATCTATCTATCGCAAATCTTACAAAGATTTGTACTATATTACAATTCTTTGCGAAACGCGCTTCTCTCGCACTTCTCACGTCCCGCCCGCTCATGCATTGTGTCTTCTCTTGCCCCTCAGTGTTCTTGAATAATTACATTTAGGTACAATAATACCTACTATACAAAATAACTTCAATGTAAAACACACTTTATATTGAGGGAATAACCTCGTAATTTACAAAACGTTGCCTTTCTTAAAAATATCCTCTTGAAATTGTTGCCAGGATTTAAAATCTATTACAGATTTAGAAAGATCTCTATTATTTTAATCGTCTATTTCGTTAATATTCTCACTACGTTCGTATACATTCTCCATGATTCTCACTTTTTGCCATGTTCGTAAGGCCTACCTAGGCCGTACGGCCTAGGCATAGGCTAGGCCGTTCATCCACTAACAAAGTTGGCAAATATCAATCAAACAACTGACTGTCAAAGTCAAAATTGGTAAAAATAAATAATAACAAATTGTTCTGTGCAAGTTCTGTGAACAAAACATTGAAAAACATATAAATCTTTATTTATTTAAGAATAAAACTGCTTAAGTTATAAATAACAGTGCTTTACATTAAAAATGGATCAAATAAATACATTGGAGACAGAAATAGCCGAATTGCGACAACTTCTGCAAGCAAAAGAAAGAGCATTGTACGACACCCGAAAGGAGATTATACAGGTATCTTTTCGCTGCATTTTAACTGTCTCTATCATCATCATCATCTCAGCCACAAGAAGTCCAAAGCTGGACATTGGCCTCGTCCTTCGATTTCCAATACGACCGGTTGGAAGCGGCCTGCATCCAGCGCCTTTCTGCGACCTTAATCAGGTGGTCCGACCACCGGCCCCCTTATTTACTAACTCGGATGACACGTGTCGATGCCTATCAATCTAGAATTTACAGTTACAATGCGGATTTTGCTTGCTCGAAATTTTTATTTGGAATACAAAAACCGCATTGTAATAGCAAATCCTAGATTGATAGGCATCAACACCTGTCATCCGAGTTAGTAAATGGGCTGGTTGGCCAACCTACCAATTTATGTTATACATACAAATCAAGGTTTTTGAGTAGTATGCTTTAGGTTTTGGAAAATTAAACTAACTTAACCTTAAATTTGAACTATGCTTATTTATTGCACACATTCATATTCCCAACTATGCAACTAAATATACGTTTTATTAATTTTGTTACCTTTATCAAAACAACTGTATAGTTTCTACTTCTGTTTTCTTACTTTTCTTTTTTAATCACTTCCTTTTAGATTTCGTGATGTCCCCATTTATGGATAGGTAAAAAAATTAAGGCAGTAGCGTAAAATGAAGTTAAAGAAAATCTATCACAGTTAGGGTTTACAAGTTAAATAGTTACAGTTGACTAACTTATAAAATGGTGTGCAACTATAGAACGCTTCAGTGTATGGTAAGGCATGCAATTGATTTTTTTTTGGAAACTTGAAAGATTTACCATTTTCATACCATGGACGTATAAAAAAAGGTTTTTTTATACGTCCATGTTTCATACAAGTACCTGTTATATTTCTGATTTAGCAAATTTAGGCTAACGCAGATTAATGCCATCTAGTGACAGGTGAAAACAGCTCTGCAGCACCGTCATCTAACTATGCCGCCTACCTTGTAGCAGGCTTTAATTTGGTCTAACATTTTTTATTGTTTGGCACACTATGTGTATTTATTTTAGTATTATATTGACTTGCCTGAGCGCAGCTGGGGTGGGCTACGAGAACTAACTAAATTTTAAAATCTTTCAGCAACAACAAACAAACATAATTCAACAAACAGACATCCCGTACCAGCAATTTGAGGTGGATATGAACAGGACTCAGTATGGAGACAAACTGCCCAAATGGGCTATAGAGAGGTAAGCTGAAAATTTTTTAATTTTTTTTTTTTTTTTTTTTTTTTATGTCATAGGACGGCAAACGAGCAACTGCAACACCAGAGGTGTCACAGGAGCGTTGCCGGCCTTTTATTTTTCTCTCCCCAGAGGGGAGAGGGAGATGGGCCTCCGGCTCTCTCACTCACCGAACGAAGCATAGTAGCGGTAAAGCTACTACTCAAACGTCGATTTTCTGTGAGAGTGTGGTACTTCCCCGGACGAGCCGGCCCATTAATGCTACTAGCAAAAGTGATTTTCGCCGGTAGCGAGGCTCTACCACAACTAAAAACTAGCAGGCTAATTTGCTAACTTTTGACAACTACGGTGTACATAATTTTCATGGTAACTTCAATATTCATTACAGATTCGGTATGAATAACTATTTTTATTTAAGATATGAAAACCTTAATGGATGCTAAAGTGACAATCAAATCATTGTACACCAAGTTAGCAAATCGTCCTGCAGATATACATAAACATACAGGTGGGCCGAATGCCTATTTGCCAGCTTCGATTTATAAAAAAATATATATTTACTAGATTCGTTTAAAAATATAATTGGTCAGCCAGCTAGATTAGATAGAGATTTTTTCCATAGCCGAAATCCCATACAAACGTAGTTTGGTTTTATTTTTACAATCTCAACCAAATTCGTACATACGACCAAATAAGGCATATTGATGTTTATAATCAGATTTCAATTTTAAAAACAATACCTATACAAAATTACAGCGAGTGTAAAACTAAAACGAAACTACGTTTGTATGGGATTGCGGCTTTACGTGGGACTCTTAATTGAACAAAAAATGATAAAGGTATAGCCCGTTAAAATTTCATGTGACAGCACAGTTTCATACACATTTTAGAAAACTATGATGGCACGAGCCTCATCTTTAGGTCTTTTTTTTGTGTCCACACGACCCTCTCTGTACTACCAGAGTCATATACTAGCCAGAGCTGAGAGGAGGCACAATATTATAGTAAAGTATAAAGATTTCCTGTGGATATTGTAGAAGGCGACTTTGGAAACACAAGCTAAACAAAGCTTATAAACATCAAAGAGGCTACCTACCAGGCTGGCCAGCGTGGAGAGCATAGGCCAAATCCTCTGACTGCACTGGCTAATATATGGCTCTGGTAGAACAGAGAGGGTCGTGCACCTGCAGTGGAGACTAAAAAAGACCTGATGATGATGAGGTCTGCCTAGACCGTTATTTTTTTTTTAATAATGCTACTTTTTTCTCAATTATAATGCATATAAACAGGTACTCCCGTCAAATATTGCTGTCTGACATCGGAGTGGCTGGGCAGGAAAGGCTGTGTGCTGCCAAAGTTCTCGTGGTGGGCGCGGGGGGGTTGGGCTGTCCAGCTGCCATGTACTTGGCTGGTGCGGGGATCGGTAAGCAACCTTCTTCTGTACACACAGTGAAATATTGCTCCATAAACTACCTTTTATTTAAAATTGTAATTCTTCGGCACTCAATGTCTTTATTTTATAATTATTTTATGTTAAGTCATTTGTTAATGTAAATGACTGTTTGATGCCAAAATAAAGAGAAAAAAAAATATTGTTATGGACCTTTTAAGGGGTGATTTAGGCCGTTGATTTGAACAACTTTTACCTATAATTGTTTAAGAGTAATAAATAAATAAATTAACTTATACTCATATACTTTTAAAACTTATACTCCACGTCTCCCCATGGATAAGGAAACACAAGGTTAAAAAAAATATATATAGAGGTTTTGGCTAATCTAAGCTTGCTTCTACGGAACCCTTGATGGGCGAACCCGACTCGCACTTAGCAATTTTTTTATTAACAAGTTTTATAAAATTTTGCAGCAGTTTGTATCCCACAACACAAGTTCACAACTTACTGTGGGAATTAAGAAGATAGACTACCTGTCAATTTTCATACAAAAAGCGATAACGCTTCCCACCCCTTAAACATAGTCCAATTTCAATGTTTTTTTTACACATTATTGATAAATTGGAGAAGTAGGGCTGTACGTTTTGATATTTAAGATATATTGCTTACAGCAAAAGTTATGAGCATCTAAGTAAATATCCATATTTTTTACATATAAAATACCCGGGTCATTTTAATTAATTTAAATTAATCTAAACCGAATCAATAAAAAAAAGGTTAGCCCTAGATTAAGGTGTGCTAAATCGAATGACACCAAATTATCCTCATTTTGTAAAGGTTAAGCACTCCCCTTAACCTTTATGTATGAAAATCCAAGAGTTATAGCTTTTTGTATGAAAATTACAAGTAGTTTATCCTTTTTATGTGGTATTTGCCCCAGGTTTGACCTGTTTATCCCAACTAATATTATAAATGTGAAAGTGAGTTTGTTTGTTTGTTTATTTATTTGTTTGTTTGTTAAGCTTTCACGCCGTATCTACTGAACCGATCGTCATGAAATTTTGCATACTCATAGGTTAGGGTACGGAGAAGGACATCCCAACTAATATTATAAATGTGAAAATGAGTTTGTTTGTTTGTTTGTTACGCTTTCACGCCGTATCTACTGAACCGATCGTCATGAAATTTTGCATACCCATAGGTTAGGGTACGGAGAAGTACATCGGCTATATTTTACGCGGGCGAAGCCGCGGGTAACAGCTAGTTATTTATATACGCTGCGATTTTGATTTGTAACTCACTTTCCTTTCCAGGCGAAATCGGCATAGTGGACTATGATACAGTGGAACTGACAAACATACACAGACAGATCCTTCATAGTGAATGCGATGAGAACGTTAGCAAAGCGGAGTCGGCTGCCCAGAGCCTTAGAAGGTAGGTTCTTGGGGATAGTAGAATAATACATACATACTATCACCTCTTTTTCACTTGCGGGGTAGACAGAGCCCAGGTGTGTGTTCTAAAGGCTATGTTTAGCATGTTGGTGGGCTTGTAGGTAAAGAACGAAATCAATAGTGATGGGTTGCTAGCCTCATCGCCTATTGACATGATTCCTCACGCCCATTTCCTCGATCGGCTTTTACGACCTGCGCGGGATGAGAAGCAGCTGGTACATTCTAAGTTCTTTGCTTTTCTCCCAAACCAGCATGGAGACACACATCAAACTGTTGTTATCTATCATCATCATCAGGTCTTTTTAGTCTCCACTGCAGGAGCCCGATCCTCTCTGTACTACCAGAGCCATAAGCCAGAGCAGGCTGTGGTTTTGGTCTATTCTCCTATCAACTATTATATTGGGGTTTTGTGGTGGGAAGTCAATGGGTGCAGTTGGGGTCTACCTTGGACGATTTTGCAAATTGGTTTTGGTGGACTTTATAATATGAAATTGGTGTAGTTTGGTGTTATAAATGCTCGTGCTCATGGAACAATTTGTGAAATAGTTAAAGCGGACTGTTATATGGACTCGTATTGACTTGTCGCCATAAGCTCCCGACCACGAGGTATCAAAGAACATACGCCATCTTTGATGCTATCTATTTGTTACAACTTTACCGATACTTAGTAAGGGGATCCGCCCACCATCTAACCATCAGGAACCCAAGCCAACCTCACCTGCTCGTGGTGCACCCTGCTGATAAACAGACGAGGCTATGGCGAAACACAAATACCCGCCAACACGCACTGGACCAGCGCGGCGGGTTATGGTCCAAACCCCCTTTATGGTGTTACAAAACCCAATACGGCCCCAAGTGATTGGAAACAGAAAGGGGAGGCTTTTGCCCAGCAGTGGGACATAAATGGCTACAAAAAAATCTCAATTTACTGGACATTGGCAGAATCACTGAAATCTCGGTGGAAGCCATTTTATAAAACAGAAGAAGAACTATAATATTCCATACTAAACAGCATAGAGCAGGAAGGCAGTGTCGCTCGCGCGCTTCTAGAGACGCCTTATGCTTTTTTTTTTTTGAATGGACTACGTAGTTAGCTCCAAGTGAGCTTTCGCTACTTCACCGGACTTTTTGAGGTGAGGGCAGAGTGCCCTCAACCTGTAAGGCAAACTTCACCATAGGTTGGTGCGCAAGGCTTGGAGAGACAGCAAACTCTCATATGCCTGATGGGCCGCGATTTGCATGCATGACCTGAATGGTCGAACTGAGAAACAATGGCAAAGCCTTTAGAGAGCAGCAACTCTCATGTTTTGCCGTATGGGCCGAAAAACGCCTTATGCCAGGGGGCGGTACCATTTATTGAAGTTTTTGGTTTTTGAGAGGTCGAGCTATCAAAATCCAGCAATCATAAAATTGTTGATTAAACATGATTGGTGAATTATGACAGCAGCTGTCAAAAAAAAACTCGACACAGTGTAGCCACCTCGGGAAAAAATAAATTCGGAAAACTACTATTATCTTTTATGCCTGTGTACCACAATAAAGATATTTGTATTTTCTTCTTCTTTTCTTCTTTTTAATTATGGCTTCCACCGAGATTTCAGTGATTCTGCCAATGTCCAGTATAATGAGATACTAAGTATCGGTGTTGTACGGTATGTGGCATCAAAGATGGCGTATGTTCTTTGGCAGCCTGGTAGGAGATTTTGGCGACAAATCTATACGAGTCCATTTAACAGTCTACTTTAACTATTTCACTAATTGTTCTCGAGCACAAGCATTTATAACACCAAACTACACCAATTTCATATTATAAAGTCCACATAAATCAATTTGCAAAATTGTATAAGGCAAACGACAACTGAACCCCTTGACTTCCCACTACAAACCCATAAAATTGTTGATTAAACATGATTGGTGGATTATGACAGCAGCTGTCAAAAATAACTCGACACAGTACACCCTTTTACTGTAATTATGCACATTTTAGGGGCACTAAGACGTAGGTTTGAATCCTACCCTCGTAGAATTTTTCCCACTCTTATTTTTGCCGGCCAAGTTCTTCAAACGTTCGATGAGTGTGAGAGCCTGAGACCCACCTCCTGTTCCGTCCGCGTAGGTAAAATAAAAGGCCGGCAACGCTCTTGACATTCCCCTGGTGTTGCATTAGTCCACGGGCAGCGGTGATCACTTACCATCAGGTGACCCGCTTGCACGTTTGCCGTCATATGTCATAAAAAAAGTCTTAATACAACGAATAAAAACTAAACGCAGGTTTGAATTCTGCCTGCGTGCATTTTTGCCTATATCTTATTTCTTAATTTAATAAGAATTATAGAGACCGGCCATGTGGTTCCCGGCAGAGTAGAATAGGACCACTCCAAGTCTTTCCGTGGATGTCGTAGAAGGCGACTTAGGAAACACAAGCTAAACAAAGCTTAAAAAACATCAAACAGGCCTCTCCAACCCGTCTGGCCAGCGTGGAGAGTGTAGGCCAAATCCTCTGACTGCCCTGGCTTATTAGGTGCAGTGGAGACTAAAAAAGACCTGATGGATGGATGGATATAAGTTACATCAGAATTTTGTTTATTAACCCTTTTAATGTAATTATGCACATTTTAGGGGCACTATCAGAATCAGAAATCATTAATTACTAAGACGCGAGTTCGAATCCTGCCCGAGAATTTTTTATTCCACTTTTATTTCTTAATTTAATAAGAATTATAAGATATATCTGACCGGCCGTGTGGTTCCTGGCAGAGTAGTATAGGACCATCCCAAGTTTTCCCGTGGATGTCGTAAAAGGCGACTTAGGAAACACAAGCTAAACAAAGCTTACAAACATCAAAGAGACAGAACCAACCCGTCTGGCCAGCGTGGAGAGTGTAGGCCAAATCCTCTGACTGCTCTGGCTAATATATGGCTCTGGTAGTACAGAGAGAGTCTTGCTCCTGCAGTGGAGACTAAAAAGACCTAATGATGATGATGAAGTCTTCCCGTGGATGTCGTAGAAGGCGACTTAGGAAACACAAGCTAAACAAAGCTTATAAACATCAAAGAGACCTCTCTAACCCGTCTCGCCAGCGTGGAGAGTGTAGGCCAAATCCTCTGACTGCTCTGGCTAATATATGGCTCTGGTAGTACAGAGAGGGACATACTCCTGCAGTGGAGACTAAAAAGAGCTGAAGATGATGATATTTTTATCATTGTTTTAGCATAAACTCCCGCATCGTCGTGACGCCCTACAACGTTCAGCTGAGCTCCACCAATGCCATTGAAATAGTCTCCAAATACGACGTAGTATTGGATTGTAGTGACAATGTACCTACTAGGTACTTGTTGAACGACGCTTGTGTATCTACCAAGGTAGGTAACCATTACTATAAATAAATAAATAAATAAATATATACGGACAGATCACACAGAGTGAGCTAGCCCCAATGTAAGTTCGAGACTTGTGTTATGGGATACTAAACTTAACGATACTATATTTTTATTATAAATACATATATAGATAAACATCCAAGAACCAGGTCAATCTGAAAAAGATCATTTTCCATACTGAGCTGACCGGGGGATCAAACCAGAACTATAGCACCCTTAGTGCTCACATCACATCATCCACGAGCGGGAGAATCGCGACGAGTCTGCTTTTCTATCTAATACTGTTTTTAAATAAAATTATTTTAATACGGTTTTTATCGCGTTTATTACATTATTTATACACCTAACGTTTCGAGCACTTTACAGTGTTCGTGGTCGCAGGTAGACTAAGTTGACATTTGTCTAATATTTTAAAAGAACTGCAAAATCTACCGCCTAAAATATTTATTGATAACGTTCCGGATGTACGCAGTATTGGCTCACGGTGTCTGAAGGTCTTGCAGTCTTCTGCTTAGCTTGAGATTTGATTAAATTGATGACTGGATCCCAAGCTGGTGGTAACTGCCAACCATCCTCTCTATTGAAATTAGGATGTTTTTTAATTTCAATAGCCTCACGAAGCATTCTTGGAATGTATCTGTTTTCTTTTGCAAGGACTTGAGGATTATCAAAACGCATATAATGGTTGGGTTTGTCTAGGGCATGTTCACAGACTGCAGACTTCGTTGAGCGCCTATGCTTCATGTCAGCAATATGTTCTTTTATACGGGTACCGATGCTTCTCTTTGTTTGCCCAATGTATGATAAACCACACTCACAGTCAATTTTGTAAACTCCAGCAACTTATGCGTTTTGATAATCCTCAAGTCCTTGCAAAAGAAAACAGATACATTCCAAGAATGCTTCGTGAGGCTATTGAAATTAAAAAACATCCTAATTTCAATAGAGAGGATGGTTGGCAGTTACCACCAGCTTGGGATCCAGTCATCAATTTAATCAAATCTCAAGCTAAGCAGAAGACTGCAAGACCTTCAGACACCGTGAGCCAATACTGCGTACATCCGGAACGTTATCAATAAATATTTTAGGCGGTAGATTTTGCAGTTCTTATAAAATACTAGACAAATGTCAACTTAGTCTACCTGCGACCACGAACACTGTAAAGTGCTCGAAACGTTAGGTGTATAAATAATGTAATAAACGCGATAAAAACCGTATTAAAATAATTTTATTTAAATGTGTAACAATCGCGAAAACATAAGAAAATAATACTGTTTTGTTTTTTTTCGTGTGTGTAAGTGGCCAACACAGGTGTCAGATTTTTCAAGCTGCCTAAAGGCATCTGACATAGCTTAACAATTGCCACCAACGATGACCAACGGCTTAACGTGCCTTCAGAAGCACGGAGGAGCTCGAGATATTTTTATGCCTCTTGCGGTCACTCATCCAAGTCGGGGCTGCGTAAGGGGTTGCTTTACACGCGGAAGCGCTTATAATGCTTACACCCACTAAGCCATCAAGCTCTTCTTTTTTTTCTTTTTTTTAAACACAAATTGAGTTAGCCCCACAGTAAGTTGTGAACTTGTGTCGTGGGATACTAACTCAACGAGATACTGTATTTTATAATATATACTCATATATAGATAAACATCCAAGACAAGGTCAATCTGAAAAAGATCATTTTCCATCGTGACCTGACCGGGGATCGAATCCGGGACCTCCGTGTCGCAGGCTGGCGTGTTGACCACTGTGCCACGGAGCCCGACAACATCTTATACTATTATATCTCCTGTTTTAAAGGGGACACGATTGACTTTCACTTGGACTCTGCCACTCGTCGCATCGCGGCGATAATATCGCCATGTGTAGACACATGCTAAGGGAGTGTATGGAAATATGTGGCACGACGATGAAATAGTCGCGATTCTCTCGCTCGTGGAGGGGATGCCTTAGAAGCTTTTTTAACCGATTTGTAAAAAAAGGAAGTTTTCAGTTTGACCCGAATGTTTGTACGCGATTATCCGCTGAATTACTGAACCGATAATAAAGCGGTTTTAAGAAGAATATTTGTTACATTCTGGACAAGGTTTTGATATATTTACAGTACTACCTACTACTTTTATAAGTTACACCGATGTACCGTATCAAATCAAATTTTTGCGTGGCGCTAAAATATCCGTTTGCTATTGGCTGATGAGTACGCGCCATGCGTCGTCTCGGCCATTCTCGGCAGGCGTACAAGTATTGTGAGCGAGATAGCAACTGTCCTATTGCTTTTGGATTTAAAATCTTATGTTGTAGCAATAAGTTCCTTATTTCACTGATGTTTTCATTCGGGCCGAGTCGACGGTCGGTGGCGCTATTCTTCGCCATCTAACAATGCCGAGGTAACTTATAAACGTGGTACTACTGTACTTGGACTTCTTGCGGCTAAAATGATGTCTTATTCCAGAAACCCTTGATATCCGGCAGCGCACTCAAGATGGAGGGACAACTAACTATATATGGGTACAGAGCGGAGAATAATCTTAATGAAAAGGTAAAGAATATATGGAAAGATCTACTTCTAACTCTCGCTTCCTCTTTATCATCATCATAATCATCAACAGCCTTCTGCATCCCACTGCTGGGTATAGGCCTCTCTCAATGCATTTCTCTTTATACTGTCACCCAAAGGTAAGGTCGCTGTGTGGTGCCGGACAGAGTAGAATAGGACCGCTCCAAGTCTTCCCGTGGATGTCGTAGAAGGCGACTTAGAAAACACAAGCTAAATAAAGCTTGTAAACATCAAAGAGACCTCTCCAACTCATCGGGCCAGCGTGTAGAGTCATCATCATCATCATCATCATCAGGTCTTTTAGTCTCCACTGCAGGAGCACGATCCTCTCTATACTACCAGAGCCATATATTAGCCAGAGCAGTCAGAGGATTTGGCCTACACTCTCCACGCTGGCCAGACGGGTTGGAGAGGTCTCTTTGATGTTTAAAAGCTTTGTTCAGCTTGTGTATCCTGAGTTGCCTTCTACGACATCCACGGGAAGACTTGGAGTGGTCCTATTCTACTCCGCCGGGAACCACACGGCGAATATGGATAATGAACCAGAATATGGCTCTGGTAGTACAGAGAGTGTCGTGCTCCTGCAGTGGAGACTAAAAAGACCTGATGATGATGATGATGATGACGCAAAGGTAGCTTGGAACAGATTGCCTTAGCGAAAAAGCTGCCTCTTGTGTGTGCTATTATTTCTCTTCTATTTACTATGTTTTTGTACAAATTAATTATGAAAGCAGAGCCAGCGCAGATTCGAAGCGACGCGAAACGATATTAATATGGCAAACCCACCTTTAACTCAAGGACTTAATGCTCATTTTCCTCTGAGATTCAGAAGCACGAAATTCGAGCGCTATCTTGTGTATTCACGCGTCATTTATTTGATCTCAGAAGGAATATGAGCGTTACGCTGTTACGGCCCCACACTAGGCCCCCACAGTAGCGACGCCAATAATTTACAAATAGAAAAAAATTCAAGAATGTAAATCATATAAGCTTTAGTAAATAACTTGGAGTATTTTTGGAATCATGTTTTAATATTATGAGAATCAGTCATTAAGAGAACTAGTGATTCTCACTGATTCTGATAATATTAAAACATGATTCCAAAAATACTTCAGGTTCTTTACTAAGGCTTATATGATTTACATTCTTGAATTTCTTTCTATTTGTAAAGTATTAGGAATAAAATTATTGGCGTCGCTAGTGTGCCTAGTGTTGGGCCTTAAGTTAAAGACTAAGATTATATACACTACTCGAAAAAAGACACTTAAGCATGTGTGCACGTAAAACCGCTTGAGGCTATGTGTGGGGTGTGTCTGGACGTAAGCGGGGGCAGCGAGAGGCGCGCGGGGCGGGAACCATCCGCCACGGAACTGGCTCGGTCGAGATGGCTGTGTTGTGTTCGTATCTCGCACCGCACACGATGTGACTAGTGAGTGACAACCTACGCGTTGTCAACCCTAGCGCATGCTGGCACAAGGTCATAGGTGTTCGAACTCTCACCTACAGGGAGTGTCGCCACTGTGTTAAAGGTGAGTTTGCGATATCAACATCGTTTCGCTTCGCTTCGACTCTACGCTAGTATGATTTGACCATAATACATTATGTTTGCGTGCAGGATCAAACCTACATCGGTCCCTGTTACCGTTGCGTGTTCCCGACGCCCCCTGCGGCTGACACCGTCGGCAGTTGTTCCAGCAATGGCGTCGCTGGCCCTGTACCCGGGGTTATAGGTGAGATAATATTCAATTCAATTTATTTATTGTTTCAATGTGTCGAAGAAGGTCACAAAATCACTATAATAATAATATATATACAGTGGCGTGCAGTTCATAAAGACAAAAAGACACTGCCTACCCTAAGATTTGCATTAATATCTATTTTTTTTTAATTATTATGAAATAAAATATTTTTATTTCATCACTACAACCCCATCTGTTGAGTGTCGCTGATATCATGATTCATGATACAAATGCGTGCGTAGCTTGCTGAGTTGCTGCTCCATGCGACTACGCGCAATTTCACGTACATTGCATTTCTCTCTCCAGCCAGCTTCCACTGCGCGCTGCTATGGGATGGGAAAGACACAAACTATTCACGTCTCAATGTTTGCTTGTGTGCCTCGTAGTCACACGGATACAGAATAGTGTGCAGTCATATAAATACCTACGTGGCACACAAGGACATCGTAACGCACACATACGCACAGGAAAGACAGTGTCTTTACCACCGAGCGCCGAGTGGCGTTCGGGAATTAACGAAGTTTACCGAACTTCGTCCGTACACTGAATAAGTAACTTTTTTTAAAAGTAGCATTGTTTCATATAATTAACGCATAGTACTATCCCATCTCCCTTTGGTCGTTTGTTTTCTATGACGAAATTTCACTGAACCGCGCCATTGTTTGTTTGATTGCGTTTGTTTTGGTTTGGTTGCTTGCAGTAAAAAAAGATTTTAACGTTGTTTAGTGTAAAATATGGAAGTTGTTCGCTGTGAGAGTTGTTCAGGTGGTGTGTGTATAGAAAAGATAAAAAATGATGTGTTTACAAGATTGTCTTTTGCGGAAAAAAAAATCTGCCTACCCTGTCTAAGAACTTTGTGCACGCCACTGTATATATATATACGGACAATTCACACAGATTGAGCTAGCCCCAAAGTAAGTTCTTAAGCAAGACTTGTGTTATGGGATACTAACTCAACGATACTATATTTTATAACAAATACATATATAGATAAACATCCAAGACCCAGGTCAATATGAAAAAGATCATTTTCCATCTTAGAACTATAAATAGTTGATAGTACAACTTGAACCCTGCAAGGGCACTACAACAATACATTATTAAATGAATACAATATAATATCAAAACTAAATAATAATATCGTATCTGTCTCAAAGGATTTCCATTGCCATACAGCGAGGAAATGCCGCCAGCATAATGGGAACTTTTGAGCCAGGTACGATACGGGGAGGCCTATTAGATTGGATATATATATTTTTTTTGACGAAGCATGTTGTGGATAATTTATGTGTAAGTTAAGTTTTTGACGAAGCCTATTAAGGATAATTTTTCTGTAAAAACATTGACGAAATATGTTGTGGATATTAATCTATGTTTCAATCTTTATTTGAAATAAATCCCAACTATCCCAATCCCAACTAATATTATAAATGCGAAGTTTGTTTGTTTGTTTGTTACGCTTTCACGCCGAATCTACTGAACCGATCATCATGAAATTTTGCATACACATAGGTTAGGGTACCAAGAAGGACATAGGCTATATATCACGCGGGCGAAGCCGCGGATAACAGCTAGTATTTTATAAAAGATACTTATATAGATAAACATCCAAGACCCAGGACAATCTGAAAAAGATCATTTTCCATCTTGACCTGACCGGGGATCGAACCCGGGACCATCCGTGTCGCAGGCAGGCGTGTTGACCGCTGCGCCACGGAGCTCTTTATAGGAATATTATAGCCCACTTATAACACCATTCACAGTTGCTCTAGCAACGGATTGTCTAGCCTTGTTCACGCGCGGTCATATCTGCATGGATATTAGAATAATAAAATCGTTTGCTAAATTGATAAATCTAGAAATATTTTAGGCCCTAATGCACTGTCTACCTAGTAAGAGATGCAGACGTGATTATAATGTGTTAAAATTGTTCCACAGGATCCCTGCAAGCGTTAGAAGCTATTAAATACATCGTTGGACATACACACAAGCAACTTTTAGTAGAGAGAATGCTGCTCTTTGACGGTGAAGACACCAGCTTCGGGACAGGTTTGTTTGTTTGTTTGCAAGTAAGTCATCAGTTCGTGTAGGTGACACGGTCAGTCGACCATGCACACCCTGGTGTCAGAGTTCTTCGGAACCGCCTCTCGGCCTCTGACGTGGTTCCTTTAACGACTACCAGATGGCAGCCGGGACCAACGGCTTAACGTGCCTTCCGAAGGACGGAATCATCTTTACTATCAGACAATCAGGTGATTCATGCCTGCAATGTCCTAACCAAACTGGAAACAACTTAACAAAGTATGCTTCCCGTGGGAATCGAACCCACGACCCCCGGGTCAACAAGGCAAAAGCCTTAACCACTGGACCACGGAGGCAGAGGAATAGTCCGTCCGTTCAAATGGTTTGCGCGCTTTGACAAGGCGTGCCGTTTGGTTCCCGGCAGCGTAGAATAGGACCACTCCAAGTCTTCCCGTGGATGTCGTAGAAGGCGACTTAGGAAACACAAGCTAAACAAAGCTTTAAACGTCAAAGAGACCTCTCCAACCCGTCTGGCCAGCGTGGAGAGTGTAGGCTAGTAGGTGTAGTAAATCCTCTGTCTGCTCTGGCTAATATATGGCTCTGGTAGTACAGAGAGGGTCGTGCTCCTGCAGTGGCTAAATAGACCTGATGATGATTGTAGATATTAACAATAGTTTGATGTATATTTTCATCGTAGGATAATTGCCTATAGTCTACTTTTTGCAGTGAGACTTCGTCCGCGTAGTGCCCAATGCGCGGCGTGCTCCGACCACCCCACCATCACCCAGCTGATTGATTACGAAGTGTTCTGCAAGGCACAAGCCAAAGAGAAGGTAAGTTCATACCATAGACGACTCCGACGAGCTGGACGAGCTCCGTGGCGCAGCGGTCATCACGCCTGCCTGCGACACGGATGGTCCCGGGTTCGATCCCCGGTCAGGTCAAGATGGAAAACGATCTTTTTCAGATTGACCTAAGTCTTGGATGTTTATCTATATATGTATTTGTTATAAAATATAGTATCGTTGAGTTAGTATCCCATAACACAAGTCTTTCTTAAGAACTTACTTTGGGGCTAGCTCAATCTGTGTGATTTGTCCGTATATATTTATTTATTTATAGAGCAGAGAATATGACTGTGTCATTCGTGCGCTTCTAGAGACGCCTTTTCGACACATTTCAGACAAAACAAGCGTGTCAGGGGGCGGTACCTTTATTAATCTTTCAATACATTTGCTAATAATACGGTTCTGATGACATCGAAAACTGTATCGTAATGATGTATTTACGGCACTTGTGCTTTTCACTTTACACCAATCACAACCGCTCAATGGCCCAATGCCACAGATGCAAAATTTAAACATTTTCATAGCATCCGAGCAAAGAGTTTCAAGTTCAGCATGAAAACTTTTTTCTGATTTGTTCGATGTGATTTTTTAACCGACTTCGAAAAGGGGAAGGTTATCAATGTACTTTTTTGGAGAAAATAAACCTAAGTAATCGTACCTGATTATTATAATGTATTTTTACAATCTGCTTTAGTTCCTAACTTTTATAAATTCCTTATTCGCTGAACTTCAATCTTGTTTTAGTTTAAGGTAATCGCAAATGTATTGAAAACGTCGTATGATACTCGTACGCACGGTAAGCTGTCTATTATAGTCGTCGGTTTATTATAAGCACTCGGCTTTGCCTCGTGCCTATAAACGCCTCGACTATAATATCCAGCTTACCATACTTGTATCATAATGTACTATTACGAGCTCCGTGGCGCAGCAGTTAACACGCCGGCCTGCAATACGGATGGTCGGGTTCGATCCCCGGTCAGGTCAAGATAAAAAATATGATCTTTTTCAGATTGGGTCTGGGTCTTGGATGTTTATCTAATATGTATCTGTAATAAAATATAGTATCGTTGAGTTAGTATCCCATAACACAAGTCTTACTTAAGAACTTACTTTGGGCTTTGGGGCTAGCTCAATCTGGGTTATATATATATATATATATATTGACGGATTGAACACAGGATGAGCTAGCCCGACAGTAAGTTTTACTTTTTGCTAAATGCAAACCCAGGACAATCTAAACAAGAAAGGTTTGCGTCTCTACTTGGGCGGGAATAGCACCTAAGCCCTTGCGATTAAAAGGCCAGTTTTTTCTTCATTTATTTCGCGTTTCGTATAGTTTTTATTTTGCGTTTTATTTGCTCTTATGTGTGTGTGTGTGTATGTTCAAAACTGCGAATGTTACATAAGGTAAGTCGATTTGGTTATTATTTTTCATATTTTTTTTCATAAAATCTGTCACATTCGCGGTTTTGATTTATTATTAGTTAACTGTAATGCTTGCCTGGTCCCGATTTAGCTTGTAAATTAAATAAGTACACTGTATTATAATCCTCTGACTGCTCTGGCTAATATATGGCTCTGGTAGCACAGAGAGGGTCGTGCTCCTGCAGTGGAGACTAACAAAGACCTGATGATGATGATGTATCACTACATATTATAAAACAAAGCCCTCCGCCGCGTCTGTCTGTCTATCTGTCAGTTCGCGATAAACTCAAAAACTACTGCACGGAATTACATGCGGTTTTCACCAACAGATAGAGTGATTCACGAGGAAGGTTTTAAGGTATAATACATGCCCGGGCGCAGCCGGGTACGGCTGCTAGTCATTAATAAATCTATTCTTTGCAGAAGAAACAAGATATCCGTATAAAATCCGAACGGCGAAAGCAAGAAAAAGAAAAACGGATGACTGGTCAGAGCTATTATGGATTCAGGGTCACCAGCACCGAAGATAGAAAGAAATGGATACAAGATGTTCCCAAATCCGAGCGCAAAATCGGACCTCCTTGCACATCGGAGTTTTGCGCGAAAGGGACAGTACGATACTGCTCAGAGTTCAACGAGGAAAAGAGACAGGAGATATTCACTTATTTTTGGAATAACCTAGACTGGAAGGGAAAAAAGAATTTTGTGAGATCACTGGTCGATACGGTACCACCGAAGCGTAGACGCTTAAAACATAAAGGGGAAGTGTCGAGGAAGGGCGATTCTAAGCTTTATCACCTACAAAATAAGGACCTAAGATTACCAGTATGTCGTACTATGTTTTTGAATACGCTAGGTATAAAAGAAGCTATGGTAAGATGTTGGTTGGTCAAAGAAGATAGGCCGAAAATGCCTAAGAAACCAATAAAATCATTAAATGTTGATTCTTACATAGATAATTTACCAAAAGTACCGCCAAAATGTCAGTATTGTTTAACCTCAGGTGTGACCATAGAGTATATAGACATAGATTATATAAAAAATCAATATCAATTGTATAATAAGTATACGAAAGATATGAAAGCGAAAAATTTGAGTCCGGCGTCGCGTAAGACTTTTTCTAAAGTGGTAGCTATGAAGAATATAAGGATTTTTAAGCCTAAAAACGAGACAGATGTTTGTGATTTGGTAGCTCAGCATAATGTGTTGCCAGTAGTTAATAATTATCAGAATGTTGCTATGGTAGAAAAAGATCCGAGTGTGAATGTGGAATATTATTATCATGAACAGTGGTAGTACTTTTTTAACCGGGTTATATATATCAATGGTTTGAGAATCATTAAGCCTCAACATTATGAAATGTTCAGAGGCTTTTAATGCGGAACTTGCACACTATTTTTTTCATTGTCCTATGAAAAGAGCTCTCAAAAATAGAAATAACAGTGAAAAGTCATCTTGATAATCCAAAACCTCTAAGATATAAGGGTTTGAAAATTCCAATTTCTCGTCTCGGCCTAAACGTCCCTAAGAAAAAACAACTGACTAGTGACGTCACTCCTTTAGCAATTTGTATGCGTGTTGTGAGGACTTTGTTTATCAGCTATGTTAAATATTGCGTTTAGGGAAATGGCTTCATAACAAAAATTGCTATAAATTTAAAGAGCTATTTCATAGTAATATAAGATTTTTGAAATTTTCATATTTTTGAAACGGACTTTTCTAACCAATCTTAATTCTTAACCAAAGTTAATGTATCGATATCGGACTGAAAGTGTCCTTAATAGATTTTTCCAGCTAGATGCTTTTATACTCAGAAATAGTTTTCAAAATGTACTCTTCATGCAAGTTCCCCATTATTAAAATACGTAACAACGGGTTACTCACGTAAATAGTCAGCTACTGGCCGACATGTTTCAACCTCATCCGAAGGTCTTCCTCAGGGCGAATGTGCATCGAGACGCGCTCATGATGTCGTCCTAATCCGCACTCTTTTTAATTCTCAAACCATTGGTAATTTTACCATGCTGTATAGGAACGTACATAGATTATAATATGATGAATTGATTAAACAGTTACAGTATTACCACTTTTATAATTTACACCGATGTACCTGCGCAGAAGTAAAATTTTTGCATGGCGCGAAAATACCCGTCCGCTATTGGCTGATGTGTACGCGCCATGCGGCGTCTCGACCACTCACGGCAGTCGTACGAGTATTGCGAGCGAGATAGCACGAGTCCGGTTGCTTTTGCATTTCAAATCTTATTTTGTAGCAATAAGATCTTTATTTGATTGATGTTTTCAGTCGGCTTGAGTCGGCGGTAGGTTGCGCTATTCTGCGCCATCGAACAATGCCGATGTAACTTATTAAAGTGGTAGTACTGTAATTTTATAATAAAATTATCAAATATTGCTCAACTCTGTTTTTCCGTTTGTATGGGGATATGCGCGTTCAATAAAAGACTTTAAATAGTCTAGTTGTTTCGCAGTGGACCTGCTGCCATCTAACGATAACGTTTGGAACTTAACTTGTGAGAGCGTTTGCCAGAGCGCGAGTCGCAGGATTAGATAGGTATCCATTCCCGTAGAATTATAACATCTATGTACAAAATAATACTTTAATCAATGTGTGTTGAGTTTAGTGTGTATATTTTGTAAATAACTGTACAAATAAATGTTTTATAAAGATATCGCTAAGTATTTATTTTATTTTCCTTTACATTTTACAACACCCCAAAAAAGAAGAGTAAAATAGCACCACTCCAAGTCTTCCCGTGGATGTCGTACAAGGCGACTTAGGGAACACAAGCTAAACGAAGCTTATAAACATTAAAGAGACCTCTCCAACCCGTCTGGCCAGCGGGGAGAGTGTAGGCCAAATCCTCTGACTGCTCAGGCTGCTCTGGTAGTACAGAGAGGGTCGTGCTCCTGCAGTGGAGACTACAAAAAGACCTGAAGATGATGATGATCCTCATTTTGTTCTCAGGATCTAGATCTGAACATTCTGCAACCCCATTCTCGGCTATTGCCCCTACAACTCGCAGGAACACTCTCTGACCCACGCCATCTATTGGTGGACGTGAGAAACGAAGCAGAGTTCAACATGTGCAGTATAGATGGCGCTGTGAACAGGCCGATTGAAAGGTTGCGAGGCGAGAAGTTTGAAGAGTTGGTGGACGAAATCAGGCTTTATGGAAAAGGTTTGTGAGTTTTTGGACGTCAAGGAGCATGTTATAAAATTCGAAAGGATGTAATTCCTATATTTATTTATTTTTTGGGTTCCGTACCCAAAGTGTAAAAATGGGCCCCTATTCACTAGACTTTGATGTCCGTCTGTCTATCTTTCACAGGCGGTATCTCACAAACCGTGATAGCTAGACAGTTGAAATTTTCAGAGATAATGTATTTTTGTTGCCGCTCCCATGCAACAAACATGATTTATTGGCCGTTTGTGCTCGATAGTGTGGAACCGTGTGGTTCCCGGCAGAGTAGAATAGGACCACTCCAAGTCATCCCATGGATGTCGTAAAAGGCAACTAAGGAATCACAAGCTAAACAAAGCTTATTAACATCAAAGAGACCTCTCCAACCCGTCTGGCCAGCGTGGAGAGTGTAGGCCAAATCCTCTGACTACTCAGGCTAGTAAATGGCTCTCGTAGTACAGAGAGGGTCGTGATCCAGCAGTGGAGACTAGAAAGTCCTGATGATGATGATGATGATGTGCTCGATAGTCTAATGTTGTTTAAATAACAATGGCACGGAACCCTTCATGCGCGAGTCCTACTCGCACTTGGCTGATTTTTTTATGTTTGGCTGTTGTTGTGAATTTAGACTGTACTTCGCGACACAACCGGTATAACTTTAGGATGGAGAGGAGGAGGAGGACGTCCTCCCCTCCACTTAACATTACCATTACTTTGGGTTATTGATGTTTAACAAATAACCCCGTAAAAATTATTTCCTCATTAAAATATTTCCTGACGATAAATAAATATTTACATTTTAGCGGCACTCCCGAAGTGCCACTGTTTCTTTTCCTTTTTTAGGGTACCGTACAAAAAATGAAAACGGAACCCCTATAGGATCACTCGTGCGTCTGTCTGTCCGTCCGTCCGTCTGTCATATTCGATTTTCTTCGAATCTACTGAACCAAATTAAATGAAATTTGGTAAGATGGTGTAAACCTATGACCCAAACACGGATGTGCAAAGTAAATATATATATTTTTTAAATAAGGGTCAGTTTAGGGGGTCCAAATAGAAAATGTTAAAAAAAAGTTTTGCAAACCTTACCGTGTTATATATCAAACTTAGATATCAAATGAAAGGGCTAGTTATGAGGATCTCAAAATATATTTTTTTTTTGTTCGGGAAAAATCAATACTTTTGATATTATTCACGAAAGAAGGCAAAATTTGACCATTCCCCCTGATCTCCGAAACTACTGGGCCTAAAATTTCGAAAAAATTACAATATATAGTTCATTGCTTGAAGATTACAGGAAAAATAATAAGAATTCTATCAGTTGAAAATAAAGTGGCAAACTTACTATAATAAGTTCACCTAGGGAAATAGTTCACTAAAACACCACAAGATAGCGCTAGTCAATTGAATAAAACATTTTTGCACATTGTGTGTGTGTTTATGAAGCATATTGTACGGAACCCTCATTGCGCGAGTTTGACTCACACTTGGCCGGTTTTTTTTCTTTCCAGTGACCTTCGTGTGTAGAAGAGGCAACGACTCCCAGTTGGTAGCAAAAAAGGTTCTAGATGCAATAGAAGATAAAGAAGCTGACAAAATAAAGGATCTGAAAGGCGGTCTACACGCGTGGGCTAAAGATGTCGACAGGAATTTCCCTGTATATTAATGTAAAATTAATATAATTACATACATACATAGCATCATTGAGGAGCTCGATGGTCTAGTGGATGTGAGCATTATAAGTACTTCCGCATGTTAAGCAATCCTGAGCGCGGTCCCCACTTCGGGGTGGGTGTGGTGTGGCAAGTGGCATTAAAATATCTCGAACTCCTACGTGCTTCGGAAGGCACGTTAAGCCGTTGGTCCCGGCTGTCATCACCTAAAGGCCACGTTTAGCATGTTGGTGGGCTTGTAGTTATAATGCTATAATTTATTTAATTAATCTTGCAGATATGAAACGCCACTTCATCTGCAGTACTTTGATGAAATTTTAATGGGACCAACTTAAGGTGCTGTAGTATCAGACACTAGCGCCACCCAGCAATTAATTCTTTTAATCTTAAATCATATCAAATTTTAAAAAATCTAATAGCTGAATGCCCCCCTAGTAAATTACTTGTAGTATTCTCTTTATTACTTCTCATAGATATTATAATGTAAGTTTAAAAGAATTACTCTTTACCGCCAAAAGTGTTCTCTTAATTCATAAAAATAAAAATAGTGATAACTTGTACCAAGAATAGTACAAGTAATTTACTAGGGCATTCTGCTATGAGATTTTTAAAATTTGATATTATTTAGGACTAAAAGAATTAACTGCTGGGAGGCGCTAGTGTCTGATACCACAGCGCCTTAAAAAAACTTAGAATAGAATAGAATAGAATAGAATAAGTTTATTTGCATATGAGTAGGGTACAAAGAAAGGTGTTACAAGGTTATTTCACTCCTAATCAGCCATTAGGGATAGCATGCAAATTTATAATCATCAACTTATAATTAAATTATTATTACAATGCATTTCATTCAATCAATTCATGTTTGGTAATGTCACAAAATATTATTTATGTATTGTCAAGCTTACAATTATCTTTTTTAAACATCACTATGCACAAACCTATATAAATTTTGTATAATATTTATTGCTGTAAGTCGAGAAATTCCTTAACTGTGTAAAAACCTTTGTCCAAGAGCCAGCTAAACAAGGTTTTTTTGAACGATTTAAATGTCATATGTTTTATGTCATTAGGTATTTTATTGAATATTGATATACACATATAGTAGCTATTTTTTTGAACCTTTTTGCTTCTAGGTACCGTATCATAAACTAATCTGTGGCCATTCCTTGTATTTCTCGAAAAAAATTCTGTTGCTTTTGTAAATAAATTGCTATTGAGCTTTACAAATTTAGCAATTTCAAAAATGTATAAGCTAGGTAGAGGCAGTATGTTTACTAATTTAAGAAGCGGCTTACACGAATTTTTAGGAGTAACTCCACAAATTGCTCTGATACATTTTTTTTGTGCGACGAAGGCTCGTTGGATATCCGCGCTGTTACCCCAAATAACGAGACCATAACGCAACACTGATTCGACGTATGCATGGTAAGCCGTGAGAGCTGCCTGTCTGGAAACAGTTTTAGAAAGCTTGTATAAAGCGAATGAAAATCTATTAATTTTATTACAGACATTCTCCACCTGTCCTTTCCAATCCAATTTTTGGTCAATAGTTAATCCTAGAAAGCGTCCATTACATGTATTATTTAGATTATGTCCATTATATATTACATTCAAATCAGTTAGATTATTAAAATTTATAAAATATGTTTTGTCAATATTGATTTGTAAATTATTATTTGTGAGCCAATTAATTATATTATTTATAGAACATAGTATGTCATTTCGATGGTCATCAATTCCAAGGTTTTTGCTAGTTGTCACAACAACTGATATGTCATCAGCGAATAAAAAACTTTTGTGATTGATCATATTTGGTAGATCATTTATATAGACCAGGAATAGCAATGGCCCAAGGACACTTCCTTGGGGGACACCATATTTATTTTCTTTATAATCGGATCTATAGTCCTTACAAAATCTGTTGTGTTCAAGTTGAGTTATTTCAACACATTGTTTTCTATCATTTAAGTATGATTTAATCCATCTTAGGGCATTGCCTCTAATGCCATAACGCTCTAGTTTGTCTAATAGAAGGGGATGTGAAACGAGGTCAAATGCGCTAGACATGTCAAAAAACAGCGCAGTGGAAAATTTGTTTTCATTTAAACTATGCAGGATGGTATTTATAAGATCGAAAGTAGCCAATGTAGTGGATTTCTTCTTTTGAAATCCATACTGGTTTTTATGAAGTATATTATGTTTATCAAAGAATGACGTTAACTTATCATGCATTACTTTCTCATAAATTTTTGAGAAAATTGGTATAAGTGTAATAGGTCGGTAATTTCGAAAATCACTTCTATCACCTTTTTTAAACAATGGTTTGACTATTGATAGCTTAAGTTTCTCGGGAAAGATGCCCTTTTCCATAGACATATTAATCAGAAATGTCAATACCGCACTAATCTCTTCTTTACAAGCTTTAATGACCAATGTACTGATATGATCACACCCTTCTGACCTAGTATTATTAAGCGAAGCAATAACCTTTTTTACATAATATTCATCTATTGCACTCAAAAATATAGAATTATTATTGTTACTAGGTAGGTCATTATTTTTTTTTAAATTCATTGATTTATTGGTGGACTTGATAAAATGTTCATTAAATTTGGTGGCTATAGTTTTTGGGTCTTTTATAATACTATCATTATGTTTCATTGTTTCTATAAAAGAACAAGTTTGTAAAGTATTAGTTTCGTTTTGTATAACTTTCCAGGTACTTTTGCACATGTCCTTCTTTTTACTATTCATTATGTAATTATTATTTGTTGCTTTTTTTGCCTGGTATATACATTTTTTTAAAAGTTTAGCATATTGTTTATATTTATTTTTATGATATTTCATCTTGTTTGTATTATATTTTTGTCTCAATTTTCTATTTACTGTGCAACTTTTCCTAATACCAGGTGTTATCCAATTTAATTTATTTTTTGAAGTTATTCTTACTCTAATAATTGGAAAACAGAGTTCATAAAGCAGACAAAACCATTCGTAAAAACTATCAAAAGCTTTTCCAGGATCCGTCTCATCATAGACTTCTTGGAAAGAAAGACTTGAGAGATGTTTTTTAAATTTTTGTATATTTTCTTGAGAGTAAGATCTCTTGAAAGTATATGTAGTTTGTGGCGGTATATATTTTGTTTTTACTTGAAATTTTAATAGTTGAGCTGTATTATGGTCCGATAGGCAGAGTGGTAGAGTAGAACCACACCCATTTCTTACATTACTCAAAATGTGATCTAAGCAAGACTTCTCTCTGGTTGGTTCGTTAATGAATTGTTGGAGATTGTAATTTTTTAGTATATCTGAATAGCATTTTGTAATATTATTGTCTATGAGAGTATTAATATTTATATCTCCAGCAATGATGATTTTATGTTTGCCATATTTGCGAACATATGTATCAAGTAGCCATTCAAGTTTTTCAAAGAAGAGGTCATAATGCCTTTTTTTTGTACAACATGAAGACCTGTATACACAAACAACTATAAGTTTCTGAGAAGGTACTGATATAGCACAGGCTTCAAAGTGAAAGTTTGCGAGCATTTGATTAAAATTTTCTATTTTAGTAAACGGAAGCCCTTTCTTCACCAAAATACAAGTACCTCCCTTTTTATTTTTCCGTGAGTAATTGGCTGCAAGTTCATATTGTGAAATGTGTATGTTTCTTTCCTCTCCAGATCTTACGAAGGTCTCTGAAAAGCAGAGTATATCAGGCACCGTATCAAGGTTTGTCAGAGTTAATTCAATAATTTCTTTTTTTGAAAGTAGACCCTGAATGTTTTGATGGAGGACTGAGAATTGAGGTTCTAAATTAGGTACGAAAAAATGTTTTCTCACAATTGGTTGGTAATTCACACTGTTTTGTTTTATTAATGATTGGAAAATAATGAAGAATTGAGTTTTTATTTACTTTTTGCGTCGTAATTTTATTATTAGTATTTTTAGAGTTATTTGGCATAGAATTTCTCAACTTTAAGCAATTTTTTATAAAGTCATTATTATACCTTACAGCGTCAATTTCTATATTTAATTTAAAACTAATTATACGGCAAAGCGGAATGTCAGATTTAAAATTGTATCCAGTTATTAAGTTATCTATATTTATAAATGTGCAATTATCAAAATTATTCATAATTAAATTTAATTTATAATTTAGTTTTTTAACATTTAAAAAACTGTTTGATTGTATACTTAATAAAAATACTTTACATGTCTTAAAATAATACAAAATATTGGATAAATTAGCTAAAACATTATACGGTTTCTTATCATGAGAGCCTAAGGATAAAACTAAAATGTCATTTTCACAAATAATGTCTTTATGGGAAATGCAGCTGTTTAGGATATGGTCACTCGATGCATACGGTTTTATATCACCTCGAACTTCATAGTTGTCGTTCCATTTACCAGAACGGGATCTTATCATTTGTTCCGTTAGCCCCTGTATTTGCTCGTCTCCTATAATGTATATTTTTGATTTTTTCGGAATGGCAATTGATTCGTCATTAAGGTTCAGTTTTCCTGAGCAAATATCTTCTTTGTGCGGGCATTGTTTCATTTCAATAACGGTAGATGGCGCCTTTGTTGACTTATTTGCTTCAGTACTCATTTGAATATTTTCATTTTTGCTAACATTGTCATCGGAGAAACTTAGCTGTGTGCCAGCAATCTCATTCATTCTTCTCCGCATGGTGACATTTTTTTTTGAGCTTGAATTACAAATATTTGTGAGTATTTTGGTTTTAGTTTCATGTTTGGCTAGTTGTTGCTGCAATTTGGAATTTTCTGCAAGTAAATTTTCTATTTCATTTTCGGAAATCTGTAATTTTTCTTCCAAAATTTGATTTTTTTTTAACAATTCTTCTACTTTTTCTTCTAGGTCTAACTTGAAATTAGGACAACTGCTGCTTAATCTGCTCTCATTTGAAGGCGAAGTAAACAATATTTCAGATGCGTCTTCGTCAGATAATGATTCGAATGAGTTCATCGTTTCTATGTTAGCCCTTGTTGGCGGAGTGTTTTGAACCGATCCTGAGCATTGATTGCATCTCCATTGGATTTTATTCTGTTTAGTCATCAAAATAAATCGCTTTAAAGATATACTCATGCAATCTAAGTGATAGCTGTTTTTACAGGATTTACAAGTCAGATATTCTTTATTTGAAATCAATTTCATACATTTTTTGCACCGTAGCTCCATCTTACGATTTTCGATAGATTTATTTGCTGAGTTGTTATTCATCGTGCTTTGCTTTTATTAATAGATGCTACAATAAGATTGTAAACTATGGTCAAGAACCCAAGATGGCGCTTTGTTGATTTTTCTTAGAGCTGCTACTCCCCGCTAGATGGAGTTGATGTATGATCTAGCTCTGGGCAGTGACTGATATTGATTAATAATGCCCCTCCTCACGAGATGGCAGCACCAGTTTTAAATTATGCGGATAGAAGTGTATGATGATAAGATGTGTTGTATTAGAGTCCAAAGTCCAACTTTTGTTTGAAATATTAAGCCGTTGATGGAGATTGACTATCTTGAGTTATTGCTTATTTACATAAGTTTTCCATATTGAATTATACACTGTGTTTCACTAAGAAATGATGTGATATATTTATTTTAGTAATAATGATGTATTATAAGTTTCTGAACTATATCACTTTTCTATTATATTTATGTACCTATGTTATGTTATTACGGCACTGTTCTTGAAGATAACACTCACGCACAAAGTTTTTAGGTTATTCTTTACTTTAAGATTGTTTGTTTACACTTTCGCGCACTATTTATATTTTCTTTTATTTTTAATATAGGAGCTCAATGTTTACGTGTAGGTGGCGCCACCGTCCCGTCACCGTTTTTTTTTGAAAACGGTGTTTTTTTTTAAAAGAACATAAGTACTATAGTTTTTTATACAATTGCATATGTGCTCAATTCTCAACACGAAACTCAAAATTTTCTCTTGACATACCTATACAAACCGACCGAGTGGCTGAATATTTTTGTATGGAAATGTCAATTTTATTTATGTGTTTCCAGCTTTGTTCCCACTGGAAATTGTTTGTCCATATCGGCGGGCTGAATCGCCCCTTTAAGGTTCCAAAACGGTCAATATTTCAACGTGTATAATAGTTATTATAAGTCGTCGTAAGTAAAATATATATTGTTAGAATTAAGCTTGACATTTTTTCTTGATTTTTATATTGTTTCCTATTATGCTAAAGAAATAAAAACATTATTAAACAAACTGTTGTTTTTATCCGACTGACCAATTCGGAAGGTGAGTAATTTCTTTTGCGCGTATGTATGTAATAATGTATGTAAGTATCCCAACTAATATTATAAATGCGAAAGTGAGTTTGTTTGTTTGTTTGTTACGATTTCACGCCGTATCTACTGAACCGATCAGCGTGAAATTTTGCATACACTTAGGTTAGGGTACTGAGAAGGACATAGGCTATATACTACGCGGGCGAAGCCGCGGGTTACAGCTAGTGTATTACAATATGTAAATATCTATGTCTGTTCCATTTTTAGCCTGAACGGCTTGACCGATTTTAAAGTGTAAGGTGTTAGATTCATATTCTACCCCGGAGTGTCATAGGCTATGTAACGTCAACAAAAAAAAACATTATGGCGGACATCGAGATATCCTAATCCTAACTTCCTAAATGCGCAAGTGAGTTTGCTTGTTTATTTAATTCTTCCATATCTACTGATCTGATGGTCATGAAATTTGGCATACACATAGTTTAGGGTACTGAGAAGGACATAGGCTATATATCACGCGGGCAAAGCCGTGGGTAACAAGCTAATCCCAACTAATATTATAAATGCGAAAGTGAGTTTGTTTGTTTGTTACGCTTTCACGCCCTATCTACTGAACCGATCATAATGAAATTTTGCATACACATACATAGGGTAGTGTACTGTCAAGGACAAAGGCTAATCACGCGGGTGAAGCCGCGGGTAACAGCTAGTACTCGATATAAATACGCATTATTGCATAATGAACATGGACGAAACTTAAAATATAATCTAATGATAACATCAAGACTGACGGCTTAACGTGCCCTCTGTCACGAATCTGAATCATCGCCCGTAAAATGCCTGTTATAATGAAAATAAAGAAAATGATGACTAAGCAATGTAAAACCAACCCTAAATATAAATGTTCCCACATTCAAAGCTTACTGCATCGGATTTTCACCTTTATATCTAGAGCAATAAAGATAGTATCCCTCTGGAACATGCTAAAAGCCAATTTTGTAATACAATCCAAGCCCTTTTCTAGGAACACGAGTTGTGATTGGCCATGTTCTGATTTGCGCGCGCATTTTTGCGACGCCATATTGGTTTTTACGAAACAAACTTCATACATTGCTCCTTTTACGGTGAAATCAAATTTTGAAGTCACAGAAAAGCGGTAGTGGAAAGTTTAGGTGAGAAAATTGAAGGAAACGTCGTGTAGGAATGTAGGGAATGCATTTTGAGAGACATCTTTTCGCACCAGTGTCGTTTCGCTGTTTGCGGAATAAGTTTGTTAGTCGTTACAATGGGAGAATATAAAAAAATATTTAAGTTAGGTTTCTGAAATAAGTATTAAAATCTAAGTGCCTTAATGTGTGCCTTTTAAAAATACCGAAAGTGCCTTGTTTATTTTTAAATCTCAGTTACGCAATAAATTAAAATAAAATATATTTATTTTTATAAACCAAATAAACATGTTTGCAACTCGACAGTAGAGTAAACTAAACGCAAAATTATTCTATTTTCAAAATCATCATCAATGAATAAGAAAAGCAACTTTTGAAAATCGATTGTCGTAAAAAAAAAAGAAAGGACCCGAATTCCAATTTCAAATTCTCATTGAAAATTAACGATGTTTTTTTAAAAACTAACACTAAAGCATATGACGTCATACAGCCTTACCCGAAGCCAAAATGGCAAACGTAGGCAAAGTTTTGGCCACCATAAAAGCTGTTATAACCCGTCTAGTATTCGCGTGCCATGGCATCATAGCTATATGGCAGGTGACTCTTTTAGAAAATAACATAGAGTATTGGTATCTGGCGTCGCCGATTCTGCTGCTGATTTTTGAAGGCATCTTCACACTGACCATCAAGGAGAATCAAGAATGGAAATGGTGAGTATCTCTTACCATTTTATTTTCAACCGATTTAAAAAAAAGAAGGTTTTCCAATTCGGCCCGTATGAAATTTAATATTGTCAGAAAAACAATTTTTGTATAGGTAGATATGTTAACATATACAAAAACTTAACTTTGTTAAGTTAGAACACCACTCGAAGACTTCTCAAAGTGTTGTAAAAGGCGACTTAGGAAACAAGCTAAACAAGGCTTATAAAAAGCAAGAGACCGCTTCAAGCCGTCTGACCGGCGTGGAGAGTGTAGGCCAAGTCTTCTGACAGCTCTGGGTAATATATATCTCTGATAGTACAGAGAGAGAGGGTCAATCTCCTGCAGTGGAGACTAAAAAAGACCTGATGATGATTATACACCCTTGTTTTAATCAGTACACAACTTAGAGTATCAATATTGACTCTAAGGTACACAAACATTAAGGGATGACTCAATCCATCAACATGAACAACTTTTGATAAGGGACCAATGCTGGGAACTTAAAAAATAATTTACATACCCATACAAAACTGTCCAACTGATCTGACCAAATGTATGGAAAAAGTAAAAATAATATTGAATTTTCAGCATTGGTTCCATAACAAAAGTTGTTCATGTTGTTGAGCTGAGTCACCTTAAACATTGTGTATTGAATTTAAAATAAGGGTATATATACAGGGTGTTAGTGTGAACAGTATCCTCCTTTTAACCAACAAACCAGCCCGTCAAAATGAACAACTTTTTCAATGGGACCAATGCTAGTAAATTAAAAAAAAATTCGTCATTTAAATATTCTGATATCTATGGTCATTTCCATACAAAAGTGTTCGGCCGGCCGGCAATTTGTATAAAAATGATGAAAAAAAAAATTGTTTTCCCAGCATTGGTTCTAAAGGAAAAGTTGTTCATTTTGCGGGCTGGTTTGTTGGTTCAAAGGATAGCACTGTTCACACTAACATCTGTATACAGAGGTGTCGGATTTTTAGGAACGGTATCGCTATTAAAAGGTTTATTCCAAAGAGGTTTCCACTTCAGAAAAATGAAAATTAAGTAAAGCGTGAAAAGTACCAACAAATTAGTCCTTGGTTCCGCTTCGCTGGCCGTTCATAGAACGAGAAATGTCAAGCGACACCCTGGAAGGTCAATGGCATAGGGTTTTAATGCAATGCTACCCACTGTACGAAGGTATTTTAGTTACTAAATACTTAATTTTTAGTTACTAAAATACCTACCTGGCTGTATATTTACTTATAAATAAATAATAAATAAATAAATATATACGGACAAATCACACAGATTGAGCTAGCCCCAAAGTAAGTTCGAGACTTGTGTTATGGGATACTAACTCAACGATACTATATTTTATAATAGATATTTATATAGATAAACATCCAAGACCCAGGTCAATCTGAAAAAGATCATTTACCATCTTGACCTGACCGGGGATCGAACCTGGGACCATCCGTGTCGCAGGCAGGCGTGTTGACCGCTGCGCTACGGAGCTTATTTATTATATACTAAAATACCTTAATCCTAACTTCCTAACGAATATTATAGATGCGAAAGTGACTTTTTTTGTTTGTTACGCTTTCATGCCCTATCGCACTGAACCGATCATCATGAAATTTTGCATACACATAGGTTAGAGTACTGAGAAGGACATAGGCTTTATACCGTCCAGGTGAAGCCGCGGGTACTAGCTAGTATATTATAATTACATAGAGGTTACATTACTAGGTGTTTTGTTTTTTCGTATGTGTAAGTGGCCAACACTGGTGTCAGATTTTTCAAGCTGCCTTAAGGCATCTGACATAGCTTAACGACTGCCACCAACGATGGCAGCCGGGACCAACGGCTTAACGTGCCTTCCGAAGCACGGAGGAGCTCGATTTTTATGCCACTTGCGGTCACCCATCCAAGTAGGGACTGCACCAGGGGTTGCTTAACATACGTAAGCACTCATAGAGCTCACACCCACTGGACCAATGGGCTCCTCTACGATGTTACGATACGATACGATTGGGATTGGTGAAAATCGCCCGGAAATCCGTGCAGTAACTAGGAGTTTTTATGTTTATTATATTTATCATCATCATCATCAGGTCTTTTCAGTCTCCACTGCAGGAGCACGACCCTCTCTGTACTACCAGAGCCATTGCTAGCCTGAGTAGTCAGAGGAATTGGCCCACACTCTCCACGCTGCCCAGACGGGTTGGAGAGGTCTCTTTGATGTTAATAAGCTTTGTTTAGCTTGTGTTTCCTTAGTCGCCTTTTACGACATCCACGGGATGACTTGGAGTGGTCCTATTCTACTCTGGCGGGAACCACACGGCGATATTTATCGCGCACAGACAAACAGGCAGTGCCCACTAAAATCTGAATGTGGTCTTTAGGTCATGGCCCCAGACTCTACGGTTACCCCGCAGGGATAAACCTACTTAGACGTGAATGATTGAGAAAAAAAAATGTTTTATTTCGGCAAATTGGTACATTATTATGATAGCAGTGGTTGGAACCTTCTTTTAAGCAAATATATTTGCTTGTGCCAGAAGGTTCCGCTCCTCCATAGCAAATATATGCTTTGATACGCGCGCGCGAAAATAAACCACCGACATTCCCTTTAAGGGGGGACTTAGCTTGCGAAACAATGAACAACTTTACCTTTGGAACAATGCAGGAAACTCGTAAAAAATCCACATTTCTATATACAACATTGTTTGGTCGGTTTTTTAAGTTCCCAGTAAGTTGTTCCCATAAGAAAAGTTGTTCATTTTAACGGGCTGATTCGATGTTTTAAGGAACAACGATGTTTACCCTAATATAAAAGGTAACTAATCTCGCGAAAATGAACAACTAATGCAGGAAACACGAAAAAAGTCACTATTTTTTGCATAAAGTTTTCGAAATTTTTTTAAGTTCTCGGTGCTTGGTCCCATAGGAAACCAGGTCCAGTCCACCAGGTCACATAGGAAAAGATCATATCGACGGGTTGAATCACCCCTTCCGAGGGTCAATTTACACCACGCTGTAATGTACCTATAATGCAAAGGAAATTTTGTGTGATGTTGATTGACTGAATAAAACCAAATAAAGAGGCGCGGCGCATTAGCCGCTGACAGAGGGGGAGGGCAAGGAAAGCACACATTTCCAAATTAATATCACTTTCACTCAAATTGTCTGGATAAATAATTTGTCGAAGGCAAAATTTCATAGCGTTGAAGATTTCAACCGACTTCAATAAAGAAGGTTCCCAATTCGACTTTTTTGTATGCTTGCTTAAATATAGTATACCGCCTTTATCCCTAACGGCGTAGACAGAGACCGAAAGGCCATGTTTAGCATGTTGATGGGCTTACAGATGGAATACGGCATCAAGATAGTGATGGGTTGCTAGCCGCACCATCGATTTACATGATTACTTAGATTAGATTTGTACGTTTGTCACTTCATTACTATCAACCTCATTACTGCGAAAGTTAATTTATGTGCGAGTTACATAGGCTATAATTTAATCGGATGAAGTCGCGGGAAACTACAATTTAGCTAGTGGAACTATAAATTCATGTATAGAACTGATCATGTAGAGAACTTAGTTTAAAACATAACCATTAGTATAAGCTTGGACCACCGAGCCTCCACTTGGTCACCGAGCCTCCACTTGGCCACTGACCCTCCACTAGGCCACCGCGTCCCCACTGGGCCACCAAACCTCCACTGGGCCTCTAAGCCTCCACTGCAACTCCTCCTGATGATGACACTGGTCCGCAGGTTCTGTCCCTCCGTGTTCATTTACCTGGTCCTCGTGGTGCCGGCGATATGGCTGCTGGAACTGTACAAGGTTGACACCCGGGTTGCCAATAAGACCAATAAGACCTTCAACAATTCTACTTATGAGGTAAGAATGAATGAATTATTTATTTATTTCAAGTAACAATGACTGATATAATATGTTAGTTATATTATAGTTATTACTAGGTTAGTTATAAAATAAATTAAAAATAAAAGAATGATACAAAAATATTCATAAAGGCCTGCACAATCCCCCCGGCTATGCCACAGCAATTGTTTTGTTTGTTTTTCGTATGTGTAAGTGGCCAACACTGGTGTCAGATTTTTCAAGCTGCCCTATGATAGCTCTGATAGTAAAGAGAGGGTCATGCTCTTGTAGCGGAGATTTAAAAAGACCTGATGATGATGAATTTACTCAAAAAAATATAATTTTAAACACAAAAAACCGGCCAAGTGCGTGTCGGGCCACGCGCAGTGTAGGGTTCCGTAGTTGCGAATGACAACTTTGAGTTCACACTGTTTACACTCACACCTCACAGTCTAACGACCAAAAACATCTAACAATGAAGATTGTATGAAATTTTACATTTTCCAGTACATTTTATAAGTTGGTTGCCTATAACTTTTTAGTTTGCACTTAGTACCCAGCTCTGATAGTTTTCCTGTATATTCTATTGCTGTAATTTTTTCACGTATCCATATATAACCATTTAGCAGATAGAGGGGGGGGACACGTACCTCTAACAAAATTTTGCACTTTAAAACCAAATATTTCGGAAACGGATCCCTAAATCGAAAAATGGTGTTCTCAACCTCACAATATTTTTGAAAGACCTTTTTAACGATACCCCACACGATGGGTAAATAGAGAAAAAATAATTACTCCTCCACTTTACTTGTATGGGAGCTACCCAAAAAAAAATATTTTTTCAAGGTTTTTTTCTACGACTTTTTTGCCATGATTAATATACACACTCATACCAAATTACAGCTTTCTAGTACTTATAGTCTCTTAGTAAAACCGCGGACGGACAGACAGACAGACAGACAGACATGGCGAAACTATAAGGGTTCCTAGTTTACTACGGAACCCTAAAAAACGGGCTTCATCTGTATGAAGCCCGTTTTTCTGGCCCGTGGTTCCTGTGAACCCCCCCCCCCCCCGATTTATCGAGGATGCCAATATCAAATCCTGGTTTTCCTATTATGGGACCAACCTTGGAATATTTCCTATCCAACAAAAAAAGAATCATCGAAATTGGTTCATAAACGACGAAGTTATCCGCGAACACACATCTAATCTTGATTTGCTTTTACTTTTTTTTTATTTCGCTTAGGTAGGTATATGAGTTTCGAGAGCTGGGTAAAAAGTGTGAGTTATAGGTTCCCCAGAATGTCAGAATCCATTGAAAGGGTTTGTGTAGTTAGGGTGTTAGGGTTTTCAAGCATTTATTTTTGCAGACTGAAATCCCAATTCCCGGAGCGACCAAGACCAGGATCCCCACCGACATGTGGGTTACATTGATAGAGCAGTTCCTGATGCTGACCCTCATTGTGGGGAGATGGCTGCTGCCCAAAGGGGACCTGACGAGAGACCAGTTGAGTCAACTGCTGCTGGTATATATTGGTAAGTACCATGATCCTTTTACCCATGTTGGTCTGCCAAAAAAGAAGAATGTACCAGCTGCTTCAGATCCCGCGCAGATCCTAAAAACAGAACGATAGAATGGGTGACAATCTAAGGAATCATGCCAATAAGCGATGTGCCTAGCAATCCATCACAATTTTCACGAGCTCCGTGGCGCAGCGGTTACCACGCCAGCCTGCTGTGCTGCCTTATGGTGCAGCAAATCGAATAATTACGTATTATTAGTCGCCTAGGGTGAGATTTCCGACTTTGTTTTCACTATAAAACCATTGGTTTTATTGTTGAACTAAAAGTAAACTAAACTGAATTTATTTAGTAAGTGTTCTAAACTTAGGGAGACCCCGCAATATAGAACAAAATGACGGCTAAGCAAATGAGAAAAACATCTTGTAAATGACAGAAATTCTCAATAATTGCCAATCAAACTAATAAATTAAGCTGTTGAAGGGGCAATCCCGACAAATAGCACGTGAGTGACTCGTTGATATATGTATATATACTGTTGAAAACAAACGCACCCTACCGTATATTAATTCGCGAATCATTAGTTATTTATTTCTTTACACATATACCTATATTAATAGGTACTTCTAGCTTATATTCTTAAAATCCCCTTTTTTTAGAAACTGTCCTCATGCTAGGTCCCATAGACATGTTATTTCGCAATCTATTGAACGAGAATTCCTTCCAAACAGGCACAGCAGCTGACATCATAGAGTTCTTCGACTCCTTCAAAGACGACAAAGTGGCTACGGAGAAGGTCCTAGTCCTTCTCACCCTGGCCATTTGGTCCTGGTCTCTGGTGCAGTTTACCGTGGTCCTGACAGCGACCAAGTCAAGAAAGTCTCGCGGAACGGCAAATAGGTCTGACATGTACGTATTTGGACACTGCACGCATGCGCCTTACACACTGTGATGCACGTGATTTTTTTATTTATTTGTATTTTTTGTTTTATTAGCTTTACTTGTTTTTATTTTTCGGAGATACTCGGCTACGTATTAGGCTCTAATCTGGGTTCAATTCATAGTGCAAGCAAATACTTGAATTTACTTCATTTTCACACAATATAAGTATTCCTCTACATCTCTGGAGCCACCCACAGAGGGTTAGCGACAGGCAAAAGCACCCAATTTTTAGCTCTGTGGTCCAGTGGTTAAGGCGTTTGCTTTACTGACCCAGGGGTCGTGGGTTCGATTCCCACGGGAAGCATACTTTGTAAAGTTGTTCCAGTTTGGTTAGGACATTGCAGGCATGAATTACCTGATTGTCTGATAAGAAAGATGGTTCCGTGCTTTGGACTGCACGTTAAGCCGTTGGTCCCGGCTGCCATCTGGTAGTCGTTAAAGGAACCACGTCAGAGGCCGAGAGGCGGTTCCGAAGAACTCTGACACCAGGGTGTGCATGGTCGACTGACCATGTCACCTACTCGAAATGATGATGATGAGTGGGAGTTGGGAAGTTGACTACGACGACGTAAAATTGATTATTTCGTGAATTGGAAAGGCAGCGGTTTTTCATTATATTAAGTGAATTAGACAAAATAGTCGCTCACACAGAAGGATAGTGAAAGGCTTGCTGCCTTTGAAATGTGGTGCTGGAGAAGGATGGAAAAAATCAGTTGGACAGAACGAAAAAGTAATGAAGAGGTGCTAGAAATTGTAGGAGAGAAAAGAAGACTGATAAACGAAATAGAGAATAGGAGGGGTAGGATGATTGGTCACTTGATACGACATAATGCCTTCTTTAAAAACATACTGCAGGGTAAGGTAAAAGGAAAGAAGGGTCCAGGGAGACCAAGGAAAAGTTTTGTTGACCAACTAAAGAAGAAGGCTGGTGTCATGTCGTATCAAGAACTAAAGTCTAAAGCAGAAGATAGAGAAGTTTGGCGCATACTCCATCGACAAGAGCTATAAAGCTCTTAAATAAGAAGAAGAAGACAAAATAGTAGTTAAACAATTTTGATTTAATTTATAACCAGGTATTTTTAAGCACTTAGATTATTAGAACCTTGTCTCTCTGGGAGAAAACATTTTCGAATTTCTTTGCTTTAGCATTACCCATCATAAAATAAGACAAAAATGTAATAAAATTATGCATAAAACATTAATGCTTTGGCTTTTATTGTGAATCTACTGTTTAACCCCCAACGCAACATGAGGGGTGCTTGTATCACCCAAAAATGTTCAACAAGATATCAACAAAATGAACATAAATTAATGGACAAGCTCAATCCATTAGATCGAAGAAACCTATGTGAAAATTAGAGATTATGTACCTATACAAAGTACATAATCTGTAATTATTAACTAACTGTAACTTTGCCATATTCTCCAACATAGGTACTGAACAACTTTCCTCAAGGAACAAGATCAAAATATTTAATAAAATCTGCACATACTTAATCAGTTGATTAGCGGTTTCGTATGAGGAACCCAATGTTAAGGTTTCCGTACCACAAAGGCTAAAAAGGAACCCTTAAAGGATCACTTCAAGACCCTTTTCATTGGAAATGCGTGAACGTATCAAGTTGATATAGGTATTGATCGTTCAATATATTGATATCACATATTGATGTGATATCAATATATTTTCATAGCGCAAGTCATATTCAAAGCCCAAAACAAGAAGGGCGCGCGGGGCGTAAGCCTCACCAACCAAAAAAAACAGACAGACTGATATAGAAGCAAATGTAACAGTTAAAATTTAATAGAACGAGCGGGGGTTTGGGGGGCACAACCACCGCCAGTCAAAGAAATAGACAATTTGATATGTTTTAGAAGCACATGTCATATTCAAAGCTCAAAGGAAGGGGAGGTTCAGGGGGCGTAGCCCCCCACAACCAAAAACCAAACGGTCTGATATGATAACACATGTCCCAGACAAAATTTAACAAAATGAGGGGTGAGTTTGTGGGGTGCAGCACAGTCGACCTTGGGGAAAGTTGTTCAGCATGATCAGTATAGGTACGTTCGAGAATATGGGAAGGTTACAGAATACAGCATGGTGTACTTATTAGAGAATAATTATTGTTCTACTTGTACAAAGTAAAGAAGTATTATGCGGTATTTGTAAGTCGAATTCCTTATTTTTAGTATTTCTCAGTTCCAGAAAAGAATGAGTGAGTCAAATAACACAATACTTATTAACTTCTATTATTCAGTAGAATATGGAGATACACTAAAAAGGAAAGGAAGAAAAATCACGCAAATCTTTCATTAGCACGGGCTGAAGCTATTCGTTGTATATATTACCCAAACATCACCATCCCATTGTCTCCCCCAGGAACAGCCGTGCCTGCTGCTGCTCCATAGAAGTGTGTGCCATCATCATGAACATAGCCTTGCAGGATGCGCCGTTCTTGGCCTTCCGACTCCTCATCATCTGCCACTACAAGATCGTCAACTATATGAACATCTTCTTCACTTGCAAGAACACTTTGGTAAGTTCAGATATGATCTTTATCATCTGCAACTTTGAAATCGTAAACATGAACATGTTTATTAGCTGCATTAACACTTAGGTACGCTAAGATACAATTTTTATCATCCGCTTATATAAGTTCGACTACTTCCAGAACATATTTTCAATATTTGTATTTTGAGTTAAGATATATAGTCCTTATCATCTACCACTTCAAGATTGTAAATTACAGGAATATATTTTTACCAACAAGGACACTTAGGTGATTTTAAAAACAAATCCTATCATCTTAAAGATCGTCAACTATATAAACATCTTTTTCTCCTGCATGAATACTTTGGTGGGTTTAGAAACAGTCTCTTTCACCGGCTTTTGTAAGATCAACAGCAATATAAATATTTTTGTGACCTGCAAAAACATTTTGGTGAGTTCAGATACAGTCGTTATCATCAGCCACCACAATACACACTTTTAAACTACATGAATATTATTTTCACCTGCAGGAACACTAAGGTGAGTTAAAAGATGGTCCCCATCATCTGCTTCTATAAGATCGTCATTTAACAAGGACCATCTTCGTCACCAAAAAGAATATTTTGGTTAGTTTAGAAACAGTCTATCATGCGCATTAGCTCGACAACAATATGAATATTTTCGTCACCTGCATGTACACTTTGGCCAGTTTAGATACAGACCTTATCATTTGCCACTAAAACATCTTAAACTACTGTCGTTGCAAGTGTAATATGTTTAACACTTGCAACGACACTGTTGTTAGTATAGAAACATTTTCTATCGTCCGTTTCTATGAGATCGATAAATATATGAACATCTTTTTCACCTGTATGAATACGTTGGTGAGTTTAGAAACAGTCTCTATCATCTGCTTTTATAAGATCAACAGCAATATAAATATTTTCGTCACCTGCAAGAGCCTTTTGGTGAGTTTAGATACAGTCCTTCTCATCTGCCACTACAAGATCCTAAACTATGAATGTATTTTTCACCTGCAGGGACACTAAGGTGGGTTTGAAGATATCCCCCTATCATCTGCTTCTATAAGATCGACATTTACATGAACATCTTCGTCACCTGCAAGAATACTTGCGAATAATTTGACGAGCTCCGTGGCGCAGCGGTCAACACGCCGGCCTGTGACACGGATGGTCCCGGGTTCGATCCCCGGTCAGGTCAAGATGAAAAATGATCTTTTTCAGATTGACCTGGGTCTTGGATGTTTATCTATATATGTATTTGTTATAAAATATAGAATCGTTGAGTTAGTATCCCATAACACAAGTCATACATAAGAACTTACTTTGGGGCTAGCTCAATCTGTGTGATTTGTCCGTATATATTTATTTATTATTATTATACTTTGGTGAGTTAAGATTCAGTTCCCATCATCATAACCGACAGTCTTCTAAATCCTACTGCTGGGTAGGATTGCCTTTTAGATTGCAGAACTTGTGGACAAAATACCCTTTCTCCTTTAAAAATCTTCAGTATCAGCCAGCACGTATGCCATACGTGAACAAAGTACCGGGAATAGTGTTAATATACGTTTTCTCTCTTCAACAGGTAATATTACTGCAGATATACAGACTGTACGTGTTACACCTAGAGACGGTGGATGAGGGTAATGGCGGCTCTGTGTACAGAAAGAAACATAAGCACAAGTCCAGTGAGAAGAAGGACAAGGACAAAAAACACAAGTAAGTACAGATGGGCCGTCTATCAGGTTTTGTTAGTCTCACGACCCTCTCTGTACTACCCAGAGCCATATATTAGCCAGAACAGTCAGAGGGCCACTCTGGCCAGTGTGGAGAGTGTGGGTTTGCCCACACTCTCCACACTGGCCAGACGGGTTAGAGATTTGTCTTTGATGTTTATAAGTTTTATTTAAGTTGTGTTCCCTAAGTCGCCTTCTAGAACATCCACGGGAAGAGTAGGATAGGAGTGGTCTCATTCTACTCTGCCGGGAACCACACGGCAACGGCCGTCTATGGCGACTCGACTATGTATATGTCTAAGGTATCCTTACCTACATTGCTCAGAACCTTGAGGCCGCATTGTTTTTTTACACTTACATTACTACATTAATTTACGAATTACTCCTATTTCTTACATTAATTTACGAGTAGGTACCTTAATAAAATAAATACTTTTGTTAACAGACAACACAAAGCGAAGAAGCACAAAAAACACGAGACGGGCGAAACTTCAATATCCATGATCAGCGACAAGCGACACGACAAAGTTGACGGAGGGAGGATTAGGTAAGCGTTCATTATAATCCGCCAGGGGTTGAAAACAGTAAAGGTATAAGGGTATGGTAGGTACCGGTATAAAATTACGATACACCTTAGATTTAAAGGTAGAACCAAATCGGTTGACAATTACGGTTGTGATACAGCTAAATATAAATAATGGTATCAATACATTTACGATATCGTTATGTATCGATACCTTTATAATTACTGGTACCTTAACTGAAATATTTTCAGTACCGAAAAAATGATGCGACGAAGAACATTGAGGCGGTAAAATTCAATGAAAACCTTTATTTCATAATTCCAATATCGAAAAAAAATACGATACCGCAATATTACAGTACCAAAATCGTACATAGGTATCGTTTCTTTATGGTATGGTAATTTGAAGGTACCATTATTCTAAGGTATCGAAATATAAAAGTATGACGTCATACCGTTTACCGATTTAACCGTATTTTTTCGGTTATTCAATCCCTGTATCCGCATCATCATTGCATCATTGCCACTAAAATCAATTTGCAAAATAAATTAAGGTAAACTTCAACTGCACCCCTTGCCTTCCCAACACAAACTCCTGCGATGTAAATGTAAAATAGATCACATATCAATCCCAGCTGTCATCATTGATGACAGTCATCAGCTGTGCCCGTGACATAAGAGTCTCACGTAAAGCCGACATCCCATACAAACGTAGTTTGGTTTAAGTTTTACAACAGTTAAGCCAATCTCAACCAAATTTCGTACATACGACCGGATAAGGCATATTTATATTTATAATCAGATTTCAATTTAAAAAACAATACCTATACAAAATTACAGCGAGTAGAAGTTTCGTATCAAAAACTTCTATTTTTGAGACTAAGAGTAGCCTGTGTCCTCTCTCAGGCTCTAAACTCTGTGTACCAAATTTAATTGAATCGGTTTAGGAGTTTTGGCGTCGCTTTCACGCCAAAACTAGTGAACCGATTTACAGACAGACAGAATTACTTTCGCATTTATAATATTAGTACGGATTACCTGTGAATGTAATTGAATAAATAGCTCAACTTTTAGCTTTTCCACAGAATACATAATAGTATGGCTTTGCGTAGCCGTGTGGTTCCCGGCAGAGTAGAATAGGACCACTCCAAGTCATCCCGTGGATGTCGTAAAAAGCGACTAAGGAAAAACAAGCTAAACAAAGCTTATAAACATCAAAGACACCTCTCCAACCCGTCTTGCCAGCGTGGAGAGTGTAGGCCAAATCCTCTGACTACTCAACCTAATATATGGCTCTGGTAGTACAGAGAGGGTCGTGCTCCTGCAGTGGAGACTAGAAAGACCTGATGATGATGATGATGATGGCTTTGCGATAAGGTGTAGGTATCTTTTTATTAAACTTTGTGTTACCATTTCCATTCAAAATCAAAATCAAAACGTTTATTCAGAAAATAGGCCTTTGCAGGCACTTTTTCACGTCATATCATATTTAAAATTATCTTATTAGATAATATGTATTTATTAATTGTTCAAAAGTACAGACTACTAGCGTTACCATTCTATAGTAAAGTTCCAGCTCAACCGGATTGAGTCAACTCAACCTTCGTAAATAAACCAAAGCGGACACCCTTCACCCTTTCAGGCGCCAGACGATAGACACACAGATATTTATACGTGTGTAGCGGAGGGTCAGCCGATCGCTTTGAGGCCGCGCCCCGTAGGGTTGGGGCGAATTGCAACACGATTTTTATCGATGATTTTACTATGCGAGATGTGTATCATTTATTATTTATTTCGAGCCATTAACTGTCCTACTGCTGGGCAAAGGCCTCCTTCTATTTTTATGTATTTGAATAGATATGTATCAATGAAGCTTAATCTATATATCATCATCACTGTACTACCAGAGCCATATATTAGCCAGAGAGCAATCAGAAGATTCAGCCCACAAACTCCACGCCGGCCAGACGGTTTAGAGATATCTCTATGATGTTCATAAGCTTTGTTTAGCTTGTTTCCTAAGTCGCCTTCTACGACATCCATGGGAGACGTGAAGTAGTCCTATTCTACTGTACCGGGAATCACACGGCTAGATATGTTAAAAGTGTATTGTAGTTGGGAACATCACTGACATCATATCAATATTTTCCAGTAGTAATTAGAATATCCTTATCCTCCTTACATACAAAGAATAAAATGAAGTCGCTTCAGCAGTCTGTTCGCTTAGATCTTTTAACTACTCAAGATATACACAGATATATTTATACATGTGTAGCGGAGGATCAGCCAATTGTTCGGTTTGAGGCCGCGTCCCGTAGGGAATGGGGCGAGTTGTTATCAATAATTTGACTACACGAGAAATAAAATAAATACTTAATCTAGACATGTTGAAAGTGTATTATAGTTAGATTCTTCACTGAATTAACATCAATATCTTTAAGTGACATGAAGTATGGAATAATTTATTGTAATCATGTTAAACATACGTAGTATATGCTTACGAAAAATAAATTTGCTTTATTATAATTAATACCACTCGACAGACTAATTTTATATAATAGTACGTATACTTAAAGTATCATCCATTACACATTACATACATATAACCTACCAACTTATTTTTTAATAGTACCTTTTTTTCTGATAGATACATTGTCACGTCTTTAATGGTAACCAGAAAGAAAATAGTGATAACACTTAATGCGATATGGCACCCGCTTATCACATTTCAATGTACACGCGTGTGATACTAAATTCGCAAGCAAAATGTGCTCGGCTGTAGTCTTTTCACTTTATCTCGTTTGTAATTTTACTGCACATTTTACTAAACGCGTATTCTAGCGATAAGAATGTTATGGAAACCAAGCAATACATACATATTGTCACGTCTTTATCCCTTGCAGGGTATACAGAGGACAAGGTCATAAAATCGAATGGCTACGTTTAGCGTAATATTGGGCGTAAAGGAGGAAAGTGGAATCGAAGCAGGATGGGTTATGCTAGCCGCATCGCCTATTTACTTGATTCCTTAGATATCCGCCTAATCCCTTGACCGGCTTTCAAGGCCTGCAGAAGAAAAGCTGGTACATTCTATGTTTTTAATTTTCTCCAAAACCAGCATGGAAGAGAAACAAAATATCGATATATAAATACAACACAACACTGTCCCAACACTAGCAGGTGAATCGCGCGCCCCGTGTCAAGGTGACTCGGGATGGGTAGCTCGCATTGATTGGCTCTTGTTTCTTATAGCTATCTTCTAAATCCTAAACTATCTTCTAAAAACTGTAATATCTTAAGAGTTTTTGGTTTAGCATGGCGTTTTTTTCGCGGATGTGTCTTTTTTGGTAGGACTTTTCATTTAAGAACGAAAAAAAAAAATTCATTATCCGTATTAGCGGGAAAATTTATATTTTTCTCAAAATATGATAGCTACAAAGCTTTGACGCTACCAGATACCATACCATCATCATATATATATATACCATATATATATGATGATATATACTATCATCTATGTGCAACAGTCAGAAAAATCGTACGACTTAGATGTTGGGAAATTTACCTGCGGGTGACGTAGGCTATAATATAAGCGGACAAAGTCGCGGAAAAATTTATAGTATACAACTAAAGCCGTTTATTTGGTCGCCAATAGACGAGACAACAGTTTGACCGGTCATTAGGGGACGAATCTGTGGGACGAATAGATGACGTCCACACGTGTCTATGTAACTCTTAGAGAGATGTATGGGATGTATGTAACTCCATAAAGATACGATTGTATTAGGATTGCAGCGCTGGCCCTAGCCTTTGTAGGTATATGGATTCCATTACGAATTTGCTAGGATTTTTAGGGTTCCGTAGTAAACAAGGAACCCTTATAGTTTCGCCATGTCTGTCTGTTTGTCTGTCTGTCTGTCAGTCCGTCTGTCTGTCCGTCCGCGGTTTTACTCAGAGACTATAAGTACTAGAAAGCTGTAATTTGGTATATGTATGTATATTAATCATGCCGAAAAAGTGGTAGAAAAAATCTTGAGAAAAAATTTTTTTTAGGGTAGCTCCCATACAAGTATACAGGGAGTAATATTTTTTTCTCTACAAACCCATCGTGTTGGGTATTGTTAAATAGTTCTTTAAAAAATATTGTGAGGTTGAGAGAAACCATTTTTCGATTTAGGAATCCGTTTCCGAAATATTTCGTTTTAAGGTGCAAATTTTTGTTAGAGGTAAGTGTATCTCAATGCATGCCATCCATTTCGATCTTGTGCCTTACGTAGCCAGTAACATTTGAGAGAGGCCTATACCCAGCAGTGGGATGCAGAAGGCTGTTGATGATGATGATGAAGTGTATCTGCCCTCCCTCCTATCTGCTAAACGGTTATATATGGATACGTGAAAAAAATTACAGCAGTAGTATATACATATACTGAAGTTCAAAGGAAAACTATCAGAGCTGAGTACTAAGTACAAACTAAAAAGTTATAGGCAACCAACTTATAAAATGTACTCGAAAATGTAAATTTTCATACAATTTTCATTGTTAGATGTTTTTGGTCGTTAAACTGTGAGGTGCGAGTTTGAACAGTGTGAACTCAAAGTTGTCATTCGCAACTACGGAACCCTACACTGTGCGTGGCCTGACAGGCACTTAGCCGGTTTTTTTTAAACACGTTGTACTTTTGTTTCAGAGCAATTATACTCACGAATTCTGACGAAATACGAGAGCTGGAGTTGTCAACACTGTTCAAAGACCAGATATCAACGGAAAACGAAAAGAAAAAGAGGTAAGAGTAAGAAGAGGTACCTATTAAGTTAAGCGCACGTATAATCGACGAGTTCTATTCTCATCTACTTATTTTAGTTGCCTCCGTGGTCCAGTGGTTAAGGCGTTTGCCTTGTTGACCCGGTCGTGGGTTCGATTCCTACGGAAGGCATACTTTGTTAAGTTGATTCCAGTTTGGTTAGGACATTGCTGGCATGAATAATAAAATAAATAATAAATAAATAAATAAATATATAGGGACATATCACACAAATTGAGCCAGCCCCACAGTAAGTTGTGAACTTGTGTCGCAGGATACTAACTCAACGATACTATATTTTATAATATATACTTATATAGATAAACATCCAAGACCCAGGTCAATTTGAAAAAGATCGTTTTCCATCATGACCTGACCAGGGATCGAACCCGGGACCCCCGTGTCGCAGGCTGGCATGTTGACCGCTGCGCCACGGAGCTCGACATTGAATGACCTGCCGGCCTATTTACTAACTCGGATGACAGGTGTCAATGCCTATCAATCAAGAATTTAGTGTTACAATGCGGTTTTTGTATATCAAATAAAAAGTTCGAGCAAGCAAAACCCGCATTGTAACAGTAAATTCTAGATTGATAGGCATCGACACCTGTCATCTGAGTTAGTAAATACGGCTGATTGTCTGAAAGGACAGATGATTCCGTGCTTCGGAAGGCACGTTAAGCCGGTGGTCCCGGCTGCCATCTGGTAGTCGTTAAAGGAACCACGTCAGAGGCCGAGAGGCGGGGTTCCAAAGAACTCTGACACCAGGGTGTGCATGGTCGACTGACCGTGTCACCTACACGAAATGATGATCTACTTATTTTTTAAATTATGGCTTCCACCGAGGTCTTGGCGATGCTGCCAATGTTCAGTTTAAATACTTACTTACAAAGTATCGGTGTTGTACGGTATACAGTTTTAACAAGTAGCAATCAAAGAAAGCGTAGGTTCTTTGATTGCTTTATGGGAGCTTCTGATGACAAATCCTACGAGTCCATAAGACAATGTACTTTAACTATTTCACACGTTGATCATGAGCACGAGCATTTGTAACACCAAACTACACCAATTTCATATTATAAAGTACACCCCTAAAATCAATTTGAAAACATGACAAATTATTGGCATAACCCAACTGAACCAGGTCCCACCAAAAACTCTAAAAGTTATCGCTCTATAGGCCCCACAGAAATTTTTATACTTAATAAATTCATATATTTCCAGCTCAAAGAAAAAGCAAAAATCAGAATCTTCCGAGGAATCTCTAAACAACATTCACCACACAACTGACGACTCGGGCATTTGACATCACCGGGTCCGTCGCGAGAGCCCCAAGCGTAGCCCTAAGCACAAAGACAAGGACAGACATAGAGACAAAAAGAGCAAGAGGAAAAGAGACACCAGTTCCAGCAGTTCCAGCTCAAGTTGAAAGCTGTATAAATGTTGATTCTTTTGTGTTAAAAATTGAATGGCTGTATGGGGCGTTATTCCTTTGTTATTTGTTGGCTAAACATTTGGCGCGGGCTTTGAATTTGGATTCGAATTTTGAATTATGAGATAGAGTTACTGGCGAGTTTGTTGTCTGATGACGATTAATTATTATGCTTAGTAAAAATTAAGCATGTAAACGCCATATTGGACATCAAATTCTATGGCGGCTTGAAAATGGCGGTGGAGTAGAGGTAAATGAAGGAATATTTTTAACGGTCTCCTGAATTTACCAAAATATAAATATTAATAACAGATGGGAAATATCGTTTAATACCTATGAGAGAAAGTAGTTAGAGTACAAATGAGTTGAATTAGTATATTTTATATATAACAGATTTTATAATAACAGATATTAACAGAATTGTGGAGATCTTAAAGGAAAGCGTTCTACGCAATTTTCTTTCACAACTTGGAGGAATATTATGGACAGAGCGCAGAAGACTTCAAAAGTGACATTGTATTATATTTATTACCTACGTTATATGGGTGCAGCCCATTGAGATATACTACTAGAGAAGACACCGCAAATCATTACTTTGTCCCGTTCAACTGTGGCCATCGTGCCACAACTTACTCAGTCGGTTGTTAGCTCTTTTGCTTGTGGTACTTCCCACGATTAATAAACAAAAACTTGGTAAAAATCATTAAAAATGCTTTGGTGTGTATTGAGTTATTGCAGTAATTACTTATCGAACACTGCACTGCACTAAACTGCTGCAAAGGAATAAATTTTCATCAGCAAGTACATTATTTTTTACAAAAAAGTCAATATAATTCCTCCCTCCCTCCCTAAAAAAGAGAGTAGCAAATATAGCGCTGAGGTATTGAGTTATGTATGATTGGACGCTTCGTTTTTGTTTTAGCGCTGCAGCGCTTAAATTTTAAATTTCGAGGAATGGAACAATGCCAATATATATAACGTAGCTCCTCTAGTAGTATATCTCAATGGAGCAGCCTGATTCAGCATTCATAGATATCAGAATATTTATCAGCATTAGTTGAAGAGGAAAGGGGGAAATGCATCATTTTTTAATAACTATGTTTGCGTGAACTTGTATATCGATCATGACATTTTTATGTTCACTACGGGACTTACCGCGATAGTAGTAGTGAACATAATAGTGATTGTGACCGCGAAAGCTTAAAATCGATCATGACATGTTCATGCTATCCTATTCGCGTCAGTGTTACATTTCTCAGGGGGCTATCCTGATATATTCTTAGAGAGTTCACGTAATCACCGAATGAGGCTTTCCAGCCGGCCTATTTACTAACTCGGATGACAGGTGTCGATGCCTATCACTCTAGGATTTGCTGTTACAATGCGGTTTTTGTATTTCAAGTAAAAAGTTCGAGCAAGCAAAACCCGCATTGTAATTGTAAATTCTAGATTGATAGGCATCGACACCTGTCATCCGAGTTAGTAAATAGGGGGGCAGAATTGATTTCTCCCCCAGGTGGCACTGTGTCGAGAGGTCGAGCTGTCAATATCCACCAATCATAAAATTGATGATTAAACATGATTAGTAGATTTTGACAGCAGCAGTCAAAAATACCTCTCGTCACAGTGTCGCCACCTGGGGGGAAAAATAAATTCTGGAAACCCTCATTTTGTAAAATATGGAGTGACATTTTGTTGGTCCTCAAAGATATTTTATAAATTTTGGCCCACTTGCCCCAATGTAGATTTTAAAAGATTGTTCATTTGTCTTTCAAGAATGGAATGTATGGAAATTATACTTAAATTGTTAAAATATAACTGTTTATAAAATAATAAAATTAATAGAGAAATCAATTTTAATTATATAATAATAAATAAATAAAATATTCATTTATTTCTCTTCACAACTGAGTAACCTTGGTAACAGACAGAAAGTTCAAAACTGTTTAAAACAAAACTTATAATAGTTATACAGTGTAAATTTTATAGATAATATTTAAGTTGTGTAACATAAATAAAGTATTTGACATTGCTGATAAAAAAAAAACTTTATTCTAATTATATTATTTTTAAATAGTGCCTTCGATAAATAAAAGTGCCTTCAAATTTAGTATAAAACTTTAGATGACTGTATTATTTATATCTACTTATATATTTTTTTTATGAAATGTTACATTTTGGGCCCGCTTAAATTAAGCGCAAATATTTTAAGCTAGACCCCACCCACAAGTTAGAGAATTGTATTTGTAGAAAAACATTTTCAACATAAAAAAAAACATTAATGCTACTTATTTTTCTCACTGAAGTGAGAACATTCACATTAAATAAACTAGACTCAAAGCAAAATCACACAAAAATTCAATTTCTTGGCGTACAATTTTAATCACCATAACTTCAATTAACTTTATGAATGAATATCATAACATGTAAAAATAAATTAATTTAATTGGAAATGCTAAAAAATGGTACTGTTGATTTCTTATTTGCTACAAGCATTTCTCTGACCTGTTGTTTAGTGCTACATATTATATAAGTGTACCTATAGTGCGGCAGCCGCGCGTAATTCAAATTGACCTTATGATGGGTCAAGCAAGTTGGTATATATGGCGAAATTTTGATCGTTCTGGACCCTTAAAGGGGTGATTCAGCCCGTCGATATGAACCATTTTTCCTATGGGACCAATGCTGGAAACTCAAATTTTATTTCGACATTTTCATACAAAAGTGTTCAGCCGCCCGGGCAATTTGTATAGGAATGTCGAATTTTTTTTCGAGTTTACAGTATTTGTCCCATAGGAAAAGTTGTTTATATTGACAGACTGAATCACCCCTTTAGTGGTCCGGAACGATCAAAATTTCGCCATGTATAATAAGGATTTCAAAAAATGGAAAAAGGGTTCAATGAGATGTCAATCAACAATTTGATACCTAGTTGTGTGTTGTAATTGTGACTGTTGTGTTTCTAACGTATTCTATATGTAACTACAGCTAATTGGACCTACGTTCTTTCTAATTATTATATTTGCGCATAGTTTAAATGATGACGATGATGATAGTTTAAATTGACCTTCTGATGGGTGTTTGTATATAATGCGGATTTCAAAGAATGGAAAATTGACATATTTTCCTAAGGGAAAGTTTGATCAGTATAGGTATATTGAATAAGGCACGCGTAACAGATTTACGCTTCGGAGTATTTATACTCCGCGTAAATTAACCAGTTTTAACTGGTTAATTTTGAACTCTCTGGCAATATTTATATCTCGAAATTAGGATCTCTATCTTGTTATCTACTAGTAGAATAAAAAAACAGAACAAAGAACCCTTAAACACCCCTCTCGCTATGTCCGTCTGTCTGTCTTTCCACTGTTTAAATCAAAGAGTAATACTTAGTACTAGAAAGCTGTAATTTTAATGGATAGGTATATTAATCACGCGAACAAAGTGATGAAATAAAATAATAAAATTAAAATATTTTTCAAAAAAGAAGGCATTACTCCATACTTTAGTTTTAGATTCTTTATCAAATTTTGCAATAGGTTATTCCGAAATTAAAATATTGCCAGGAGTTCATATTCAAATTATTCAAACGCACATTTCAAAACTTTCCTATTTATGTATAATATTGATTTTAGAGAATCCAACAATGGTCATACTGCTAAGGTACATATATAAACCTTACGGTATAATGTTGAATAATTCGTTAACATATCCAAAAATTAAAAAGGTAAAATAATTAAGCTGTATTGTATTGTATAGTAGTATACGTATGTAGTTATTTCAATTACTATTTTAATATGGTTCTGTAGATTTCTAAATAAAAAAATATTGAAATTAATTTGAATATTATTTTTCTTATATCCATGGACACGGAGAATTTAAAGATTTATTCAGGAAATAGGCCTTCGACAAATACATACACCTTTATTTTAAATTCAATACACAAACTAAAAGAGGTGACTCAGCCCATCAACGTGAACAACTTTTGTTGTGGGATCAATGCTGAATATTATTTTTACCTTTTCCATACATTTGGTCCGATCAGCTGGACACTTTTATATGGGTATGTCAATATTTTTTTTGAGTTCTCATCTTTTGTCCCATATCAAAAGTTGTTCATGTTGATGGGCTGAGTCACTCCTTAAAGTTTGTGTACTGAATTTAAAATAAGGGTGTATACCTTCGTGCTACGCGAGATGTTCTGGGTTAAATTTCCAGCCCGGACTTGACTTATACAACGTTTTAATGAATAAGGTCGAGTTGACAAAATATTTTTTGTCGAATGAATGGGGCCGACTCTGCAACTCGACAAAAAAAACAGCTATTCCAAATATTCTGGTCGAGTTGAAAAAATATTTTTTGTCGAGTTGCAGAGTCGGCCCCATGGTAAAAATTGTTCATATTCATAAGCAAAATCACTACTTAAGAGGTTTTGCGCTTATTCATTAACACGTTGTAATACACTTTCACGGGTATTTGTCTGCGGTTCAAAAGCTAATCAAGGAGGCTTTGCGTTAGAAATGAATATGTTATATATTTATTATATCTTTCTTTCTTTCAAATAAAACAAAAGATCATTGCCATTATATTTAATAAATAAATTATCAATTTAAATTTTAGAGTAGTACATAATGTAAAAAAATACATTTACATATATTAATAACAACATATTTATTTCATTTAAATCACATTAATGTATACGTATATAATACATTGATAGATATATAAATACTGACATATAAGATAAAATTAAAATAAATACTTCAACGAATATATAATATGTGATAATAAAATTTTATTGTATCTAGTATATACATACATAATGTGTTTTCGAAATATCTGATTGCAAAATAAATAATAACAAATATAGATAAACATATACAGCAGAAATAAGTTTTTAAATTTTGAATAAATATTATATCATAAACCAAAAGCATACTTATATACTATATGAAAAATAAATTTAGTATATGCAAATATACATTTTTAATACAGTACATAATATTAAATAAAATACAACGATTCAATACAATTGATACAAATATTAAGTATTGACTAGTATTTTATTTATTTAGCATAAGTAAATAAATTATAAAATATATAAAAATACATGTATGTCGATACATATTAAATATATAATAGAAATAAATGTATTCTTCTTCTTATAATATAAATAAATATGCTGACAATGTTAAAATTACAACCTTACCAATTAAAATAAATTATTAAGGAATAAATTTAGTTTTGTCCACTTGTATCAAATACAGGTAGTATGATATAACGATGCAGTGAGGTATATAAAAAAATAACTCTAAAGCCTCCGGTAAACGGTAGAGAGAGAGAGTAGTAGTAGAGTAGACGGTAGAGTATTTACTTTGCAACTTACTAGTAGCATAGTAAGTACTTTATCGTCTAGAGTAAACAGTGGAGTATTTATATGCATAGATTTTTTCAAAAATGTACTACTAACTGTACTACGGGACGAACTGTAAAAAATAAGTAATAGGCGAACAAATTTTTTCTATTCCGTTCAAAATTTAATTTAGAGCCGTTTATAGACTAGGTCTGACTTGCTTATAAATAATTTAAAACAGATTGAGCTATCAATCTGTGTTATTTGTTTCCATATACATTTACCTAAAGTGTGTTCGAGACTTTTGTTATGGATAATAATAACTCAACGATTATTTTATAATAAATACATAATATAGATAAAGATTCAAGACACAGGTCAATCTTAAAAAGTTCATTTCGAATCGAAACCGGGACTTCTATAATGAAAAATAAATATTATGAATATTATTTAATATAAATATAATTACATATTCTTCTCACGAGAATATAGTCGTTCCGAAACGCTAGTAGTTTTTGGATGTAGCAAACATAAAAAAATAAGTTAATAATTAAAGTTAATTTTATAATGAACCAACAGCCCACCTGGTATTCGCACGGATTTGTATTATAGTACACATAAACCTTTCCAATGATATGCTCTACATTATTGTGGAAACGCAAAGAAATGAAATGAAATATTATTTATTGTAGAACACAAAAACTAAAAGAGAAAAACAAACAAAAAAAAAAGTACAAAATTAAGCATTGTGCACTACAAAAGGTGGCGGCTCAGTGTTACGCTGAACAAAAAGATGGCCAGCACTGATTTTCAGCGCAAAGCTAATTGATATTGCTAGCATACGATTGTTCCGTACAACAATACGAATATCTTTTTTACCTTTTATGCAAGTAATTATTGCATGCGAATAATAGTAAATCATTTGGTAGAAAATATATAAAATTCGTACAAATTTATTCTCTTTACAATTGATTTATGAGCATTTTTATTTTATTTTAACAAAATAAATAATAAATATGACGGAAACTACATAATATAAACATTTCATAAGATGTGACCTTTCTAAAGACAGTCCCCTTTTTATTACGAGAGCGATAAGTACACGTAGGATTTTTTTTTTACTTTGTAATGCTGATGACATAGAATGAATGAAAGAAGTATACCACACCATGGAGGCACCATACCAACTGCAGCGTTAAATTATACAACCTGTCAAAATGTCCCGCCAAATTTAGAAAATATCAACACCATATTTGGTGTAGAATGCGCGCCAAAAGTAGGCCCGGTCAGGGGTGAGCGGTGTTACGTATTGGGGTTCCAGTGTTATGGCCAGATGGTGGGGGTAGGGGAGCCATTCGCCGTTACCGGGTTCAGGAGTTGGTGAGCTGAAAGAAAGAAAATTTTCATGTTGTGTCATTTTGGTATACATATTGGTATAAAATTTGAGGTGGTAAGATCAAGGGAATAGGTGCAATTCTGAGCAATCTTGTCCAAAGATGTAAGTCTTATATAGACAAAATTGCTCGTCTTAATATTTAGCATCGCCACTATTTTTAACCGTCTTAAAAAAGGAGATATTTTTAATGTGTGTTACGCGTTTATTTAGTCAGTGATGAAGTCTTTTTAGTTCGATAAATAAATCAACAGAGATCCGTAATCAACGAAATAAATCCAACGCTTTTTGAAAACTTTTTTCTTTAGCTGGGTGCTAGCCAAAGAAAAAGCTGTAATTTTTTTTACTCCAAATACTTCAAATAAAATGATAATAAACTGTTAACTTTTGTAAATAGGAAGTATATTACCTACTTCTATTATAATCGCATCAAAATCGGTTCCGACAAACGCGATATAATCGCGGACAAACATACATATGCGGGTCAAACTGAAAACCATTTTTTTGAAGCCGGTTAAAAAAGAAATTATCTAACAATCTTACCCGTATTTAGCAAAGTTCGTCCACATCATGGTCATGAAGGTCACCATCCTTGCGTCATCTTCGTCCATTGGCAGAGGGACTCTCTCCAGCTCAAACAGGTAGAACAACTCATCCTGATTCGCCGTAGCCGCCAGACTACTATTCGTCAACAACCTTCCCAAATTCCTACTACCTATGTAGTTGAAAATGTATTCATATATCAGCACATCTGAATGGTTTGAATATAACTCCGAGAATAGAGACATCGGCCCAACATACGAGAAATCTGTATTCAAATTTATAATTCCACCTATGACTGACTCATCAGAAGTCGAATCAGAGAAATACGTTTCTTTTAACGTATTTCTAAATTCTTCAATCTCATCATTGGGAACAATAAGACTTTTTTGATCTAATGCTGAGTAATCTTCATTCTTAATTCTATCCATTTGACTAGTTATTGTATTGTAGTCTAAAGTACTGGTTAAACCTTCTACGGTGTTTAGACCAAGAATGATAGGTACTGGATGGAATGATTCGCTTGTTAATATATTGTAAGGGGTATCAGTTATAAACGGTTCTTCATTTTCGAATCTCTTTTCAACAGATGGTAAGAAAACTGATTTTGGGTTCATTTGTTTGGATATAGCTTCTTCTACTTTGATGATGTCACTTTCAGCGTAGATTTTTAGTAATTTTTTAGGGTCCAAAGTGTTCTGACCTAGAGATTTTGCCACTTGACTCGCAGTTTTCAAAGGTTTAGCATCAAACGATTGTGGGGCGAATAAACTACCGCTTTCTGATATGATCCTATGGAATAGTCCTTTAGTTGAATCCGATAAAGTGAGGTATATAGCTGCTATGCCTCCACTGCCTTGTCCCATTACTGTTACATTATCTGGGTCTCCATTAAATGCTTTTATATTATCTCTGATCCATCTTAAAGCTGCTCTTATATCCTTCAAGCCAGCATTGCCTGGAGCATCTTCGATTCCTAGATTCAGGAAGCCATACGCGTTTAATCGATAATTGACGGTTATCACAACGATTCCATGACTGACTAAGTATTGGGGGCCGTAGAAGCTAGGGGATCCAGAGCCGGTTCCGAAGCCCCCTCCATGGAGAAACACTAAGACCGGTAAGGATGTGTTGGTGATAGAACTAGGGGAGTAGATGTTGAGGACCAGGCAGTCTTCGTTGTCGCTGGGGGCGGCTAGGGGGTCGGAAGTGAGGAATTGCGGACAGAGGACTGCTCTGTTGTCAGCTTTGTATATTTCGTCGAATGACGGCGGTTCTTCGGGATCCTGGAAAAAATGTTTGAGGTAACTTTTGAAGTTACGTGAAAAATATTCATCAAGAGCAACGAGTATATGTAATGGCACACCGTGAAGGTGGTGGGGGGACGTGAAGTTTTACTTAGCATTTTCGCCAAAAGTGGCCGTTTTTGACCAAAAAAGCTAGGAAAAGCTTCGGGTTCTTACTTTAAAACTAATAACAGTGGTTTGAAAAATTGTTTGAAGGGTTATCTAGGGCTTCGCAGAGCAAAATTTTAAATTAAATCTAAATTTTCTTTTGCAAAGGATTTATTCCAAATTGGGGTCAGCACTAGAACCAGTAAATATCATGCTTCCCCCTTCCCCTTAGGTGAAATCTTAGTTCAATATTATTGTATTCGTTGCTCTGTATGTTGGCAGTTTTAAACGACAGGTGACCGGAGCCCTAGTCCTACCTACCTAACATCCCGACTATTACTAAAAACGAACGTTTATTGAAAAATTTAGCTCTCGCATACCCATAAGAAATGATTTTTGGGTTAACCATTGCAAACAAAAACAATCAATATTAGTAAGATAGTTGGCTATACAGTTTGTCAGAAATAATACTTGTATTGTTCTGATTTCATATACTATTATTTTAAAAATTGCAACGTAGTGCACAGAATACATCGGCTTACCAAGTTTCAACTGTAATACAATACCTATATTAATATTATCGGAATAAAATGGTTGTGACCTACGGACAGACAGACAGACTGACATGACGAATCTATAAGGTTTCTGATTTCTCATTCCGCTACGGAACCCTAAAAATCACTGTCCCCTAAAAAATTACAGTAAGATTAGCGGAAAAGGAAAAAAATCTCGTAACTATTAGAAATTAAAAATTCCAAAACTTACCCTGAACCTCACTGGAAGAGCATATCTGATCCCCAAAAACTCATAGTACAGTCCATTAATCGCCAAATTCCCTTCAACTCTCCCTTGCTTAGTTTTCACAATTCTTGAAGGATCCAAAGACGACGCTAACACAAAAAACGCGGCAAAAAACAAGGCTGTATACACACCCATTCCTTAACTTGTTTGTTTTAAAAATATACTTTTATTTTTTAATCAGCTGTTTTTATATGCCAAGGTGTAAAACAATTAAACGATTATTTCATAAGATTTCGATTATGTATTGTTACAATTAAATTTCAATTGAAATGTACGTGATGATAAGTGAAAATTATATCGATTGAAAAGCGAAAGTTATTATGGTGTTACGTGATGTTATGGGTAAAAAACCGAGGATGTTATTAAGTAATACTTGCCTAATTGATTCGATGTGCCTGATAACATGTATTGTTATGACATTTTTTTTAAAATATATACGGACTAATCACACAGATTGAGCTAGCCCCAAAGTAAGTTCTAGTAATTTTATAACAAATAAATATATAAATAAACATCCAAGATTGACCTGCGTCTTGGATGTTTATCTATATAACTATCGTATCTATTATAAAATATAGTATCGTTGAGTTAGTATCCCATAACACAAGTCTCGAACTTACTTTGGGGCTAGCTCAATCTGTGTGATTTGTCCGTATATATTTATTATTATTATTTGTTTAAATAAAAGTATAATCAAAATAGCATTGTGATTGCAAAATAACACCTATAAAATGTAGCATGTAACTTGATTCTCCACATACTCAGTCCGTGAATCTTGGAATCTTAAGGCGCTCCTATAGTAACACTAGCGCCACCCAGCAATAAATTCTTTTAATCCTAAAATATGACGAATTTTAAAAATCTAACAAGTACATAACTAGTAATTTACTTGTAGTATTTTTGTATTCATTTTCACTAATATTCGATTGATAAAATAAGAGAAAACCAGGTTAACGCCAAAAGTGGCCACTTTTTTCTCTTTAAATATGGCACTAGTAAATTACTTGTAATATGCAAAACATACTATAAATAATTTTGTAGTTTTGTACTTGTTAGATTTTTAAAATTCGATATAATTTATGATTTAAGGAATTTAATAGCTGGGTGGCGCTAGTGTTACTATAAGAGCGCCTTAATTTGACCCACTTCCCGGTCTTCGATTAGGATGAAATTTTGCACACGCTCTGAGTTCTGATGACAATACACGAATAGCGTGCTAAAAGCGTATTTTTTAGTTTTTAAAACTAATTATACAACTAAGTTGGCAAACAGGCATATGGCCCACCTGATGGAAAGCGGTTACCGTAGAATGACCAAAGACAATATAATACTAACGTAATAGACTGCCCACCTCATACAAAAATATTGGACCAAATTAAGGTTGCGAAAAGCAGGCGAATGTATGGCGCAGGAGAGTTGCTTGCTACTCGATACTAGATGGCGGTTATCTGCGTTAGTTAGTTAGTTAACTTACAAAATATACGGTGGCATATTAAAATATTATGCCTAAAATATTGTTTTGGTTTTTAATAAGATATATTTTGTGAATAATGCTTTTATATTCTCATAATACGGAAGATACAATGTTGTGTAGCAATGAGTAGCGCCATCTATGCGAGTCTCTAAGAACAAATCGTACGATTAAGGCGTTGGGACCACATGCCGTAGCCTAAGGATGCCTGCAACACCAGGATGCCCATCGCGCGTTGCCGACCCTGAAGAAATCTTTTCACGCCCTTTTTGAATTTGTGCGACTGGTCCCTATACCCCCTTATTTTTAATTCAATACACAAACTTTAAGAGGTGACTCAGCCCATCAACATGAACAACTTTGGTTATGGGACCAATGCTGAAAATTCAATAGTATTTTTACCTCTTCCATACATTTGGTCCGATCAGCTGGACATTTTGTATGGGTATATAAAGTTTTTTTTTCAGTCCCCTGCATTGGTCCCATATCAAAAGTTGTTCATGTTGATAGGCTGAGGCACCCCTTAAAGTTTGTGTATTGATTTCAAAATAAGGGTGTATATGTATAGATATAATAATAAATAAATAAATATATAGGGACATATCACTCAAATTGAGCTAGCCCCTCAGTAAGTTGTGAACTTGTGTCGCAAGATACTAACTCAACGATACTACCTAAATATTTTAAATAATATATACTTATATATATAGATAAACATCCAAGACCCAAGTCAATATAAAAAGATCTTTTTCCATCATGACCTGACCGGGGATCGAACCCGGGACCCCCGTGTCGCAGGCTAGCGTGTTGACCGCTGCGCCACGGAACTCGACATATTTTCTCCACCAGCGTGGAAGATCTATCAATCTAGATGTAAATGGATAAGGAAGGGTTATACTTATTATTAAAACAAAATTTTAAATAGGTCAATTCTTTATTATCACATAACAATAATAAAAGTTTACATACAAAAGCTAGCGTTATAAATAAGCAAATAACGGGTTCATCATCATATCATCCACAAGAAGTCCACTGCTGGACACAGGCCTCCCCCAAGGACTTCCATCATTGAAAGGTTTTGCCATACTCCCCACGCTTGGCAAACCCATCCAAACAGTTTTTTGAGTGAGAGAAGGGTAGGAGTTTGTTATACTCGTATACCGGGACAAAGGTATTTGAAATACTACTTGCTCATATGGATAAGGGATAAGAAAAGGAGCAGCTCGGAAGGTCAGGCAAGCGTACCCTATGTCATACCAGCCCCCTTATTTACTAACTCGGATGACAGGTGTCGATGCCTATCAATCTAGGATTTCCAGTTACAATGCGGGTTTTGCTTGCTCGAACTTTTTATTTAGAATACAAAAACCGCATTGTAACAGCAAATCCTAGATTGATAGGCATCGACACCTGTCATCCGAGTTAGTAAATAAGGGGGCAGGTCATACCATACAGACAGGCAGATGCGAATGACACAGGTTTATTACCTACTTTTTAAAATAATTTTTACATTACGGGTACAAAGATAAATAAACATCTTTTGCACAAACAATATGCCGTGCAGAGTAGAATAGGACCAATCCAAGTCTTCCCGTGGTTGTCGTAAAAGGCAACTTAGGAACGACTCTCCAGCAATAGATTGCATGAACTAATACGGTAGTTGCCTAATGTTAAGATTATATAAAATTTGTTTCTAATGAAACTAATTTCTATCTAAAAACACTATAAAGAACACTTTTAATTTGACATCGATTCGTTAAGTGATCTTAAAGCTTCTTTAAGGTTGGGTGAATAGGACCATTTTTTAAAGTATGAAAATCTTTAATTACAATTATACTGTATTTCAGTCTGCAAAATTTATAGCAACTTTTATTATGAAACCATTACCATAAACGAAATATTTCGTATAGCTACCAAACAAAGTTCTCACGCCACCCATACAAAATACAAGCTTCTGACGTCACAAATATGTAGGCATTTCAGCGGCGCGTTTTCACGTCTAAAAATTTACGTCTAAAAACATGTGTCTTCAAAACTTTTATATCTGAAAGAGTTTTTTGTTTAGAAATGTATTTCTGTCACTATTGTGTTTATTTTTGGCAGGTCTTTAAATAGCAACATGAAATAAAATTTAGTCAACATGCCCATTGAAGGCGGAAGCACTTAATTTAAATCGAAGTGTATCTTAGTTCCTTTTTACATTACGTCCCATCTTCGCGATCAGATTTTTTATGTGTTTTATAATGCTTCGTTAAAGTATTTTTTTGTTTAAATCTTCGATTACATATAGTACACGGATAAGGCCTTTCACCAGTATGAACACGCAAATGACTTATTAATATTGGTTTGGAACCAAACCTGCCATGACATATATCGCATTCAAACGGCTTTTCGCCAGTATGAGTTATCATATGCTTTTTTAAATAACAATTTTGAGAAAAACTGTAACCGCAGATCTTGCAAGAATGAGGGCGCTCACCAGTATGCGACATTGTGTGTCGGTTTAGCGAAGATTTTTGCGTGAAACTACGATTACAGATATTACATGTATATCCGTTATTATCATGTTTTCCTAAATGGGTTTCTAGACGATACTTTGAGGGGAAACAAATGTGACAAACGTCGCATTCAAATCTTTGGCCAGTGTGTATCACCAGCACGTGTCTTTTTAAAGCGGTAGTAGTTATGAAACGTTGTATACATAGTTTGCATCCATGAGGTCTTTCACCAGTATGTAAGAAAACATGTTTTTTTAATGCGGTAAGTTCGGAGAACCGTTTCTCACATACGTTGCACGTGTGGGGTTTTTCACCTGTATGTATCCTTTTATGACGTCGAAGGCTACACTTTTGTCTGAATCGACGCGTACACTCGTCACAATCATACGTCTCGCCCGTATGGAGTGTGTAATGTCTTTTCAGAGTAGCTAGTAGTTTAAAACGAGTTTTACATATATTACACTCATGTGGTCTCTCGTTCGTATGTACTCTTAAATGTCTTTTGAAATCGGAAGCGAATTTGAACTGTCGTTGGCAGAAATTACACACAAGTTGGTCACCAACACGCGTGCTGGGTTCTGTTGAAAGTTGTTTAGTAGCGTCGGTTGATACTTTCTGCCTCACAGGGCTTGATTGCACAGGACCACCTGCGAATGAAGTTTCCTTTTGAGGAAGAGTCCTTGAGTTTAAGGATTCATAGTTTAGTAACAATATTTTGACAGCTTATGTGGCGCAGTGGGTAACACGCCAGCCTGTAATCCCTGGCCAGGTCATGATGGAAAATGATCTTCTTCGGATTGATTTGGATGGTTATATATATAGTTATAGTTGGATCTATATATGTATCTATTATAAAATATAGTATCGTTTAGTTAGTATCCTGCGACACAGCTTAACAACTTATGTGGGGCTAGCTCAATCTGTGTGATTTAGCCCTATATATTTTAATTCAACTAAGTAATGATTATGATTAAAAGATAAACGAAGAAGGAAAATGTTGAACACATTGGCGAACTTCAACCAGACATAATAGGAAGAAGAAAGAATATTTACTCCGATCAAAGTTAATGACTTATAAATAAGTAGTCGGAACGTGTGGAATATATGTATATACTTAAACAAGAGTGATAATGCGCGAGAATGAATAATACCGAGTGCCCGTCGCGCGTCGCGTGTGTATCATCCACGCCGTAACTATAAACATTCTTGAAATTAAGTTTTTTCTGAATCAATTGAGTGCGTTTGACCCCTATCTTGCCTGATGAAAAGCAACGATGAGGTCTAGGGTGATACACGTTAACTCAAATAATGCCTTAAAAATCCCTAAATTGTACGAGCTCGGGAAACAGGGTCGCGGGGAGGAATTCCATTCCGAAGCAGTTCGCTTAATAAAGGACATAAGATCGGCGCATTCAAGTCACTGCTTATTACGTATCTGTACATGTAAGCGACACTGGCAAAATATCACCAATATGCGTCCTCATATGAACCTTTAAAGTAACCAGCTGCCCAAACTTCCGATGGCAAACCTTGCATTCATGAGGTCTTTCACCAGTATGAACTAGCAAGTGATTTTGTAAATGGTGCTTCCTGTTAAAACGTCGAGAACAAACACTGCATTCAAACCGCTTTTCATTGCTATGTATCTTCAAATGCGCTGTTAAATGATAGTCATATTTAAACTTTCGGTGACAAATACCACATTCAAAAGGTTTCTCACTAGTATGAGACTCTAAATGTTCTTCATAAGTATTCAACTGACTAAACATTTGCAAACAAGTATTGCACTTATAAACGCTATCGTGTAGTTTCTTCATATGTCTTTGCAAGCTAGGACGACATGTAAAAGTGCTTTCACATAAGTCGCAGGGATAAATTCGGTCACCAGTATGGGTACGCATATGGACAGCTAATTCAGATTTCTTTCTAACCTTACTGTGACATAAAGTGCACTCATAACGCGTTGCACTATTATGTACTTTAAGATGTCTTCTCAAAGCTGTGGAATGACTAAATTTACTATGACAAACATTACATTCATAAGGCTTATCACCAGTATGATGGTTCATATGTCCTCTCAAAGACTCGATATCCCTAAATTGTTTGTGACAGACATTACAAGTATGAGGCCTCTCACCAGTATGAACACTGAAATGTCTTTTTAAATGAGCCTTTAACTTGAAACGAAGTTTACAGCTATTGCATGCGTATGGTCGTTCATCGGTGTGTATTTGTAAGTGTCGTTTGAGTTCGCAATCGAATTTGAAAACGCGCTGACATACGTCACAAGTTAGAGGGCGCTCACCAGTCTTTGTATATTTTCGAGGTTTCTTTTTGGATGAAGTTTTCCTTTTATCTGTCGCATGTGGAGAATCACCACCTGCAAAAAAAAAATAATTTACACACATACATGATCATCATCATTTCGTGTAGGTGACACGGTCAGTCGACCATGCACACCCTGGTGTCAGAGTTCTTCGGAACCGGCTCTCGGCCTCTGACGCGGTTCTTTTTACAACTACCAGATGGCAGCCGGGACCAACGGCTTAACGTGCCTTCCGAAACACGGAATCATCTTTATTATCAGACAATCAGGTGATTCATGCCTGCAATGTCCTAACCAAACTGGAATGAACTTAACAAAGTATGGTTCCTGTGGGAATCGAGCCTCGACCCGGGTCAAACAGGCAAGCGCCTTAACCACTGGACCACGGAGGCTGTTACAATACATGATCATAAATATACAGGGTTATTTTAAAAACATCAATAACCTTTTAGTTTCAGAATCGTAATCCCTAACAGAATATAGACCCGTAGTAGCCAAAGTTAATGTGTGATAATAAATGTAATTCGGTATTTGCCTAATGTTAAGATTATATGAAGCTTGTTTTTAATGATACTAATTTCTATCTAAAAACACTATAAAGATCACTTTTAAATGGATATCGATTCGTTAAGTGTTCTTAAAGCTTCTTTAAAGTTGGGTGAATAGGACCATTTTTTAAAGTATGAACATCTTAAATTACAATTATACTGTATTGTAGTCCACTAAATTTAAAGCATCTTTTATTATGAAACCATTACCACAAACGTAATATTTCGTATAGCTACCAAACAAAGTTCTCACGCCGCCCATACAAAATACAAAGTTGTGACGTCACAAATATGTAGGCATTTCAGCAGTGCGTTTTCACGTCTAAAAACTATCGTCTAAAAATATGTCTTTAAAACTTCTATATCTGAAAAAGTTTTTTGTTTAGAAATGAATTTCTGTCACTATCGTGTTTATTTTTGGCAGATCTTAACATAGCGACACGAAATTTTTTTTAGTCAAGTAGCCAATTGTTGTTAATCGTATTTATCACAGTAAATAAATAAATCTTAAGGATGCGCTAGTCCGGAACTCGAACTCGTCGGCGCACGTGGCTAATTTGCGTGCTATTTCGCAGAGAAAGGAATAGACTCGGTTATGAACAGTGCGGAACTATTTACACCGATTTATAAGCACATCGGAACTGCAGTCTAGTGTGTGCAAACACAAATATTGTTGAAAATCTAAATCGTCGTCGTCTAAAAATTCGCGAGTATGCGTTTGGGAGAAGTGTTCTTGTGATAAAACAGCTGAATGTTTTAATTTTTTATTTAAATGTTTTAATAACCAAATTATGCTTGCACGAATTTTGTTTTTGAGATTTTATACTCCTTCCGGTATTTAATTGTGCCCAAAGTTGCGTTAAAATTACGTGTTGAAACGGAATGTTTGAGACTCATAACTTTTAAAGTACTTATAATTTTACAATTATGATTCCATACAAGCATAGATAACGACAATACAAATTGATAGAATTAAAAACTTTAAACAGACGATACCGAATAACGGAGTCATCACCCTACAGAATTTGTATGGCGAAACACCTGACTAGCGTAACCTTAAACACACGTACAGTAAAATAAATTACCTTCTATCTCCTTTTTAATCGTCCGCATTCCACTTCGCTGTTTACTAAAACTTATCAATGGCATGTCATCATCATCATCATCATCAGTGCCACTGTCTTTGTCACCATTCTTGATTGCCACGTCTAATGGAGTTTCTGCAATGATAAAATTAACATTGATTTCCTCTAATTTATGGCAGACAATACGGTAGTTGCCTAATGTTAAGATTATATAAAATTTGTTTCTAATGAGACTCATTTCTATCTAAAAACACTATAAAGAACACTTTTAATTTGATATTGATTCGTTAAGGGATCTTAAAGCTTCTTTAAACTTGGGTGAATAGGACCATTTTTTAAAGTATGAAAATCTTTAATTACAATTCTACTATATTTTAGTCTGCAAAATTTATAGCAACTTTTATTATGAAACCATTACCATAAACGAAATATTTCGTATAGCTACCAAACAAAGTTTTCACGCCACCCATACAAAATACAAGCTTGTGACGTCACAAATATGTAGGCATTTCAGCGGCGCGTTTTCACGTAAAACATGTGTCTTTAAAACTTTTATGACTGAAAGAGTTTTTGTTTAGAAATGCATTTCTGTCACTATTGTGTTTATTTTTGGCAGGTCTTTACATAGCAACATGAAAAAAATTTTAGTCAACATGCCCATTGGTAACATCAAATTGACGTTTTAACATAGCATAACTTACATTTACATAGACTAAGGAAACACAAGCTAAACAAATAAAAGCTTACAAACATCAAAGAGACCTCTCCAACCCGTCTGGCCAGCGTGAGTGTTGGCCAAATCCTCTGACTGCCCTGGCTAATATATGACTCTGGTAGTACATAGAGGGTCGTGCTCCTGCAGTGGAGACTAACAAAGATCTGTTGATGATAATGATCTCTGGGGTGACATTAAGATATTTGAAACGATTTTGATGTATTCCTAGACTATTGTCTCTGCTTCTGAAATGATAGTTTTGACACAGAAGTCGTCCTACGAACCTTGTAAGAGGATATAGATGTAAATCTTTAATTATTTGAGAAGTAAAAGTTTTTGTTTTCTTTCACAAAAAAAAAAGTTATTATAATAGATTCAGTGTTATTTCTTTTAGCACGAAGCCCTACTCACCCGTTACAATACCTATATAGGTATACCCATAAGAGGTGATCAGAACCCCGAAGAACAATTCAAGATTCAAGATTCAATCGTTTATTTAATATAGGTTTCTTTGAACACTTATTAATTGTCATATTTGTGTTTACAATTTTTGCAACAAAAAATTTTTGTTGACATCAATAATTACCTACTTATGGCTAAGTTTAGGCCGCTTCCAAAGCGGAGTGCAGAAGAAGCGGCAACAAACTGCACAGCGCATTTTCTCCAAGCGACGTCAACTCACAATTCTAGTTAGGTAGACCTTATAATCTACTTATATATATGTGGACTGAGTGCGCATTGTTTTAATTAAATGTCATGATAAAAATTTCAATCAACATACATACCTTCAAAATCCAATGGTTCTTCCTTTATCTCCACTTTAACATTTCGCATCCACTCCGGACTTATTTCCACCTCCACTGACCTTGCAGGGGGCTGAATATCAACTGGTTCGGGCTTAACATCATCAGTCTTAACATCATCAAGCTTCACATCATCTGTCTTCACATCACCGGGCTTAACATCATCGGGTTTCACGTCATCAATCTTCACATCATCAATCTTCACATCATCAGTCTTAACATCATCAGACTTTACATCATCCGCTTGTACAGAGGTACTCATGTCAACAAATACGGTTGCTCCCAAGGGAGGTACTGTAGCCGTATTGGTGACTGGTACAGTAGCAGTCACATTGGTGGTAGAAACAGTGGCATCAATGTCAATGTCTACATATCTCATTGGAGAAATAGCCAGAGTGCCACCCAGGTTGTTTTGGCTGTATATCTGCGATACTGTTGCTTTTGTCACCTGAAAAGACATAAAATGATCATCATCATCAGGTCTTTCTAGCCTCCACTGCAGGAGCACGACCCTCTCCACTACTACCAGAACCATATACTAGCCTGAGTAGTCAGAGGATTTGGCCTACACTCTCCACGCTGGCTAGACGGGTTGGAGAGGTCTCTTTGATGTTAATAAGCTTTGTTTAGCTTGTGTTTCCTAAGTCGCCTTCTACGACATCCACGAGATGACTTGGAGTTGTCCTATTCTACTCTGCCGGGAACCACACGGCTCCCGGGAACCACACGGCCCACGACATATAATGATTAAATTTTTTTACTTGATCTAATGAAAAGTGAGGAATAAAACATTATATTATCACTAAGAAAAAGAAAAAAAAAGGTTTTTATTTAAAAAATTCCAGGAATATATTTTTTCTCTCTTTAACTAGGTATGTGTTAAGAAGGTACTGCACGAAATTAAGGAATTTTAGGTATTTTCTAAATTATTTAATAAAAACTAGTAAGAAAAAAAACCGGCGAAGTGCGTGTCAGGCCACGCGCAGTGTAGGGTTCCGTAGTTGCGAATTACAACTTTGAGTTCACACTGTTCACACTCGCACCTCATAGTTTAACGACCAAAAACATCTAACAATGAAAATTGTATGAAATTTTACATTTTCCAGTACATTTTATAAGTTGGTTGCCTACTTTTTAGCTTGTACTAAGTACTCAGGTCTGATAGTTTTCCTTTCAACTTCAGTATATATAGTTAATACTGCTGTAATTTTTTTCACGTATCCATATATTACCGTTTCGCAGATTAAGCGGGGGGGAACACGTACCTCTAACAAAAATTTGCACTTTAAAATGTAATATTTCGGAAACGGTTCCCTAAATCGAAAAATGGTGTTCTCAACCTCACAATATTTTTTAAAGACCTATTTAACAATACCTCACACGATGGGCTTGTATAGATAAAAATATTACTCCCTGTTTACTTGTATGGAAGCTAACCAAAAAAAAATTATTTTTTTTTAATTTTTTTCTACCACTTTTTTGGCATCCCGTACCAAATTACACCTTTCTAGTACTTATAGTTTCTGAGTAAAACCGCGGACGGACAGACAGACAGACATGGCTAAACTATAAGGGTCCTAGTTTACTACGGAACCCTAAAAATGACACATTGTATAGGATTGATGGCCTTTGGGCACTGGCTGTGTGTTCAATGAGAGTTTTCTGAATTGCTCACCACCAAATGGCAGCACTGAGTCGTTGACCTTGATAGTATTTTTTTTATGACTTTACCTGTGATTAGACGTCGACTCTAGTATAAAATTTATCTTAGTAACATTATACACCTCATCATCATCATCAGGTCCTTTTAGCCTCCACTGCAGGAGCACGACCCTCTCTGTACTACAAGATATACATCAGCCAAAGCAGTCAGGATTTAGCCTACACTCTCCACGCTGGCCAGACGGGTTGGAGCGGTCTCTTTGATGTTTACAAGCTTTGTTTAGCTTGTGTTTCCTAAGTCACCTTCTACGACATCCACGGGAAGACTTGGAGTGGTCCTATTCTACTCTGCCGGGAGTCTCATGGCATATACACCTACATCAGAGTTATACTGATTTTGCTGAATGTGACAATGGATAGCTTAACACTGCATTCAGCAATCCATTCTTTACAGGTATGCTAAGAGTATTAAATAATAGGTACCTTATTCGTTTTCAATAAATCTGTGAGCATCTGTCCTGCCCTGGCAGCGGTTTCCATCAATGCTTGGCTTTTCTTCAGCCGAGCGCTGCACATGTAGCACGCTGATACATGGAGACTGTCAGAGGTAAGCTGAAAATCATCAACATCTTGTTTTCTTATGTTTTTGCGACTGTTACACATTTAAATAAAATTATTTTAAATGGTGAATTGTATTTACTTTGTGTTAGTTATTGTTGTACTTTACCCTTTACAAATTACTGAATAAAGATTTTTTTATTCTATTCTATCAAAAATGTAAGGATCCACAACCTAAGGGTTGAAGGATGGGTTTGGGGCTATCCCTTCGGAGACGCACGCTTCCTGAGATTTTCACTATTAAAACAACATCCACAACACTCCCTCTCCATGCCCTCTCCCTATTCCCGGTTGAAATTTAGAATCGTGCACCCGTGTGCTTTTCTGCCCTCATTCGTTCCGGGTGTTATAAAATAAATAACCTGAACCTAACTTCTTTTCTGCCCTAAGTCGTTCCGGGTGGTCATAAAAAAAAAATTACCTGAACCTAACATCTTTTCTGCCCTCAGTGGCAATCGGGGCGCACGATTCTAAATCCAAGCCGTCTCCGATGCAGTTGTTTTGGGGGACTGGCAGAGATTCTCTCTTATAACTAAAATTATTGACTCCCTAAGGTAGTTTCTATCCTATAAATTCTAGTTTATAACAAACTTGATTTTGATAGAAGCACTTTTGTATAGGCGCGGGGTACTTCGTTAAATGCGCTAGACGGTTTTTAGCAGTGAAAGTGAGTTCGGGAGCAGGTCTAATACCTAACACATGAATAACACTTACGGCCTAAGAAAAATAAGTCTATGGTAGGTATAAAATGTACTCACAAGGCTGTTAGTTAGCCTCTCATAAACGAGTTGCAGACAAGTGCCAGCAATCGTAGCCATAGGCACTTCTGTGGCCAGGCAAACTCTGCAAACTTCTACACTATCAGACATTTTCAATAATATACGACAATCCTATGTGTTCACTGGTCAGGACTTTTAAGTTTAAATAAATATTGTACATTTAAGTGATAAAAATAGAACATGTATTAAAAATTCTTTTAATTTCGCTTCAATCTTATAAAATTATAATAAACATGCGACACCGCCGCACCGATCGTAGCAAGATTGACTGACACTGACACTGACATTATGTCATGGAGTGGAGTGACAGAGTGACAGTTATTTTTTTGTGGCGCTATTTTTGAACCTATGACTCACAGTCACAAGTTGAGCGAACGTTCCCAAACGCACTATTACTTAATTTAATTTATATTTTATTGACTACGCAATACAAATTAATGCATAAAATATAGCAATTTGCGAGTATACGTATGCGTAGGTAGGAGGTGCGGCGAAGTTTAGTGATTTGAATAATTGAAAGACATATTACAAAAAAATACAAACTATTTAAAAGTTTAGTCACTCGTTAAAAATAGAACCCTAGTGCCGTGCCGCCAACGTAAAGAAACAAAAGTAAAGTAAAACGTCAAAAAATAGCGACTGACTGACAGACATCCAGCAATCAGCTGACAGCAAAAACAAATGCGGCGATATTACGAATTTCTTCCGCGATAATATATTTAATTTACAACATTAACATCCATCCGAGTTGTTAAGTCTTATAATATAGAATCTCTAAGTGTTAAGTTCATCTCAAATAAACGATACCTACAACTTTTTCTATCAGTGAATGCGATATATTTCTCGCCTACTCTTTCCGATGTATGAAAATGTAGACGTTTGCAGAGTTTGCCTCGCGACTGACGTACGCATGGCTAAGATTGCTGGCACCCCTCTCCAACTCGTGTATGAGAGGCTTACTAACAGTCCTGTAAGTACATACATACTATCACGCCTCTTTCCCATGGGGGTAGGCAGAGACCAAGGACCGCCACTTGCTACGATCCTTACAAAACTCTTTCGCTTCATCTACATCCATCACTCTTTTCATACATGCTCGCCGGTTTCGGGTACTCCTGACTTGCCCCTTGACAAGAATGTCCGCAATTTGCTTACGGTATGTGCGTCTAGGCCGGCCCTGACTTACTCTTCCGGTCACATCTGCCTTATAGAGTTTCTTTGCGAGACTTCTTTCATCCATCCTTTCTACAAGTAAGTACTACTTACTACTACTTTCCTGTAAGTAGATTAGTCATTTACCTTCCTTAGCTGCTTTTCATGCTTATTTTTGCTATACTGTTGAGGGGTGATGGAAGTCAAGAAAATCTACTGTCTAGCGCCTTGAAATTAAAGGACAAAAGGGGAGGAGTGAAGGGACGTCGTCTTTGCACTCCTAACACTTCCATTACTTACAAGGTGAATCCATGAAAGAATTACATAGATATATGAAGTTGATTGGGACTACTACTATTGGGACCTACTGATGGAAAGCGATCAAGGGGCAAACCAAAAACGAGATGGACGGATGAGTTGTCTCGTTTTGACAATAGTTGGAGAGAGATGGCATTAGACAGAGAAAGATGGAAACAAAAAGGGGAGGCTTTTGCCCAGCAGTTGGACCAAAACAGCTAAAAAAAAATAATTGATTGCATTAAATAAATAAATAAAAATAAAATAAAAATGTATATTTTCAGACAACTTTTTAGTTTTGACTCAAAACCCAAAAGACATTCTCACTCAAGGCAGATTTGCCAATCCGTAAGCAGGCAGTAGGTAATACCCTAGCTTAACCAACCTTTTTTGAACATATACTAAAAAATATATAATCACGGTTCAAAGACTCCTCCTTCAACTTGGTTCTAAAAAATGCAGCTGCATCACTTAGATACAGGTTGTTTGATCTATAATGCATATCCATCCTGTATACCTTGGGCATGTGGTCTCAACGCCTTAATCATACGATTTGTTCTCAGAGACTCGCATAGATGGCGCCACTCGAAACTACACAACATTGTATCTGTCGTATTATGAGAATATAAAAACATGATTTACAAAATATATCTTATTAAAAATCAAAACAATATTTTAGGCATATTTTAAAATGACACTGTATATTTAGTAAGGCTAACGCAGATTACTGCCATCTAGTATCAACTACCAAGCAACTCTCCTGCGCCATACTTCACCTGCTTTTCGCAACCTTAATTTGGTCCAATATTTTTGTATGAGGTGGGCAGTCTATTACGTTAGTATTATATTGTCTTTGCCTTGGTATGATTAATCCTTACTATCCTAATTTTATCCTAATCCTAACTAATATTATAAATGTGAAAGTCAGTTTGTTTGTTACGTTGTCTACTGAACCGATCTTCTTGAAATTTTGCATACACACAGATTAGGGTACTGAAAAGGACACGGGCTATATATCACGAAGGCGAAGCCGCGGGTAACAGCTAGTTTGTTAAGTAGTTGTAGTGTCACTATATAAATATGAAGGTCATAAAAATTGATGATCTTTACTTGATGCTTTCTATAGAAAATTTAGTTGGCGTTGTAAAAAAGACAAATTAGTTTATTAGAGGCTATGTCATTATCCCGTTGCTTAGTTATAAAATTAGAAGTTTGGGTCACATGGCCAATAAATAATTTAGTGGCTTGACTTATAATTTCCCGTTTGTTAATATATCGTATTCACAGTGTATATTATTAGTAAAGATGTTTCAGCTCCAAACTGACAGTCTTCCCATAGCAGCATGCTATGTGTGCTGTGCTCGGCTTGGCAATAGCTACGCTTTGATGGAAACTGCTACCAGAGCATCACAAGCTCTGACAGATTTATTAAAAACAAATAAGGTACCTACATAACTTCTTGTATTGCTATTAACATCTGTATTATTGTACCTATGTTTCACAAATAAATGTTGATTGATTCATTGTGTCTACATTTAAGGGGTAAGGCGTGGTTAAGGAGGGTTATTTCAGTTTGAACTGGATGGAATATAGCTATGAGTTACAGTACTCATACATATATTTAAATTAAAACTGGAAGTACTCATCATTTCGAGTAGGTGACACGGTCAGTCGACCATGCACACCCTGGTGTCAGAGTTCTTCGGAACCGCCGCTCGGCCTCTGACGTGGATCCTTTAACGACTGCCAGATGGCAGCCGGGACCACCGGCTTAACGTGCCTTCCGAAGCACGGAATCATCTTTTTTATCAGACAATCAGGTGATTCATGCCTGCAATGTCTTAGCCAAACTGGAAACAACTTAATAAAGTATGCTTCCCGTGGGAATCGAACCCACGACCCCCGGGTCAACAAGGCAAATGCCTTAACCACTGGACCACGGAGGCAGTTACTGGAAGTACTAAAGTTGTTTGAAGGGTTATCTAGGCCTGCGCAGAACAAAATTCAAATTATTTGTCCGTTTTCTTTCAAATTATTTATTTGAAAGGAAGGCCCCATGGTGCACTGGACTATGTGTCTCCTTAACTTACAAGATTAAAAAGTGGAATAAAAAATTAAGTCATAAATAAATAAATATATAGGGACATATCACACAAATTGAGCTAGCCCCACAGTAAGTTGTGAACTTGTGTCGCAGGATACTAACTCAACGATACTATATTTTATAATATATACTTATATAGATAAACATCCAAGACCCAGGTCAATATGAAAAAGATCTTTTTCCATCTTGACCTGACCGGGGATCGAACCCGAGACCCCCGTGTCGCAGGCTAGCGTGTTGACCGCTGCGCCACGGAGCTCGACAATAAATAATAGTACACCTCTGACTTCAAATCACTTCAGCAGATTTCTCATCTTGCAGATCAATAAAACAACAGTATCTTGTATCAACCACCGTGCCAACATCTGTAAAACTCTAGTGGTTTCACAGACCAAATATGTAGACATTCACATAGATGCCACTGTACATCCTGGCATGGCTACAACTGCCATCAATAATATAACTGTACCTCCCATTGATGATACCACTGATAAACCTACTGACATGGCTACCACTGCATCAGCCGTCAATAATATCACAGCATCTCCTGTTGATATGAATGCACCGGTACCCATTAATGTGAAGTCCGCTGTACAAGCCATTGATGTGACTGCCATGTCACCTGTCGATGTGAAGCCCACTTTACCTGTGGAAATTGTTGATGATACCACTGATAAACCTACCGACATGGCTACCACTGCATCAGCCGTCGATAATATCACAGCATCTCCTGTTGATATGAATGCTCCGGTACCCATTGATGTGAAGTCCGCTGTACAAGTCATTGATGTGACTGCCATGTCACCTGTCGATGTGAAGCCCACTTTACCTGTGGAAATTGTTGATGATACCACTGATAAACCTACTGACATGGCTACCACTGCATCAGCCGTCGATAATATCACAGCATCTCCTGTTGATATGAATGCTCCGGTACCCATTGATGTGAAGTCCGCTGTACAAGTCATTGATGTGACTGCCATGTCACCTGTCGATGTGAAGCCCACTTTACCTGTGGAAATTGAAGTTGATCCCGTTTGGTTGGAAGATGTTAAGGTGGAGATAAAGGAAGAGCCGCCGGATTTTGACGGTATGTTGTTTCTTTTTATTATTGACTATTTGCTTTATTAGACCGGGGGTTCCCAGCAGATTAGAATAGGACCACTCCATGTCTTCCCGTGGATGTCGTAGAAGGCGACTTAGGAAACACAAGCTTTAAACATCAAAGATACCTCTCCAACCCTTCTGGCCAGTGTGGAGTGTAGGCCAAATCCTCTTACTGCTCTGGCTAAAATATGGCTTTGTTAATACAGAGAGTGTCATGCTCTTGCAGTGGAGAAAAAAACAGACCTGATGATGATATTGATTTTTCGCTGACGTTACATAGCCAATGACACTCTGGTACTTCGAGGAAGAATACGAATCTAAAGACACCGCACATTTCACAATTCCTGTTTGAGCTACAGGAGGCACCAATGGAACATACATAGGTACATATATACAAACACACTTTGACGAGCTCCGTGGCGCAGCGGTCAACACGCCGGCCTGTGACACGGACGGTCCCGGGTTCGATTCCCGGTCAGGTCAAGATGAAAAATGATCTTTTTCAGATTGACCTGGGTCTTGGATGTTTATCTATATACTCGTATGTATTTGTAAGACCAAGTTTGCCTTTAAACGTTGCTTACAATGGTTTTTAGGGTTCCGTACAAAAGTTGAAAAACGGAACCCTTATAGGATCACTCGAGCGTCTGTCTGTCCGTCCGTCCGTCTGTCACAGCCGATTTTCTCCGAATCTACTGAACCAAATTAGATGAAATTTGGTAAGATAGTGTAATCCTATGACCCAAATACGGATGTGCAAAGTAAATAAAGATTTTTTTGAAATAAGGGTCATTTTGAGGGGCCCAATTACAAAATTAAAAAAAAAGGTTTTGCAAACCTTACTGTGTCATATATCAAATGAAAGGGCTCTTTATGAGGATCTCAAAAATATTTTTTTTTGTTCGGGTAAAATCAATACTTTTGATTTTATTCACGAAAGAAGGCAAAAATTGACCATTCCCCCCCCCTGATCTCCGAAACTACTGGGCCGAAAATTTTGAAAAAACTACAAAATATAGTTCATTCCTTGAAGATTACAGGAAAAATAATAAAAATTCTATCACTTGAAAATTAAGTGGTAAACTCACAATAATAAGTTCATCTAGGGAAATAGTTCACTAAAACACCACTAGATGGCGCTAGTCAATTGAATAAAACATTTTTTGCACATTGTGTGTGTGTTCACGAAGCATATTGTACGGAACCCTCATTGCGCGAGTTTGACTCACACTTGGCCGGTTTTTTTACTAGGCATCACTTTAGACTCTACAATGTCATGGAAACCACATGTCGACGTGGTAGTGAACAGACAAAGCAGCTTTACGTATGCTTTACGTGAGCTACGAAAAAGTACGAGCGAAGAGTGCGCACTCACGGCCTACCACAGTCATGCAGCGGCTTGGATCCGCTATGGAATTATTTTCTGGGGCAATGCGAGTGACGTTCAAACGGCGTTTGTATTACAAAAAAGATGTCTAAGAATTATCACATTTCCTGGATCTCGGGACACATGTAGAACCCTATTTACTAAATTAAAAATATTAACCCTTACCAAAGACATTATTGTCTTTGCCCTTACATCAGTATATATATTAGAATTGTGCCGTCTGTCTTGTAACAAAATGCAGTCATTATTTCCAGCGCATAAGCGACTTGCCCACCCGCCATAGCTCTCGCCGACAAAACGACTTCTTCTTACCAGCTCCACACCTTCCCCTATACAGTAATGGACCTCAATACATGGCAGTTAAGGTGTACCATCACCTGCCAAGTTCATTAAAAGCCCTTCAAGGCAATAAATTTGAAAATAGTTTGAAATGTCTCCTTTTAAGCAGGGCCTATTATAACATGAAGGAATTTCTAGAGGATAAGTTTTTAGATTAACTTTTAGTCAGAAAGTTTTATGTTTGTTAAATTGAATTATTACTGATTTGTTATATTTTATTTCTTGTTTATGTTGTTCAAATGTGAAAATTATTTAATAATTATTCGCAAATACCGAAAGGTTTAATGTAACATACATTTTATGTGAATAAAAAATATGAATATAAAATATAGTATCGTTGAGTTAGTATCTCAGAACACAAGTCTTACTTAAGAACTTACTTTGGGGCTAGCTCAATCTGTGTGATTTGTCCGTATATATTTATTTATATTTATTATTTATTACACTACACACATATGCAACCGTTTATTTTTTTGGGAGATATTGTCATAGCTCATCGATAAGAAATTACTAGCGCCTTGGGCGTTCAATCACACAGGATGGGGTGCATATCGCATCACGCTGCCCTGCGCCCCCAACCAGATTTTGATTTGCCCCCTTATACCTAGCGCAATGGGCAGTCGCCCAACAGCGCCACCCTAGCACCGCTATTGCTGATTATACAAACTTTACAGAATCCTCATGCCACGACAAGACAAGCAAGGATGATGAGGACAACGGTACCAGTGATGATGATGATGACGTTCCATTAAAGAATCTTAGCCAACAGCAACATAGTATGGTAACCGTTATAAAGGAAGAGATTGAAGAAGGTATCAAATGTTTTATATCATACTAACTGTTACCCGCGGCTCCCCCGCGTAATATATAGCCTATGTCCTTCTCGGTACCCTCACCTATGTGAACGCAAAATTTCATGATGATCGGTTCAGTAGATTTGGCGTGAAAGCGTAACATACAACCTCACTTTCGCATTTATAAAATTAGTTGGGATTGGGATTGGGACTAACTATGACTATGACCCGCGTATTTGCCGAGTCGTTTATCGCCAATCCCACGGGAACAGTACTTTCTTCCAGGATGAAAGGTGCCCTATATCCTTCTCAATACCCTTACCTATGTGTATGCCAACTTTCAAGAAGATTGGTCCATTAGATAAGCGTGAAGAGTTAACAAACAAACATGGATAGGATGGTCGGAGTCGGAGGTGTCATTCGTGTGGTTCCCGGCAGAGTAGAATAGGACCACTCCCAGACTTCCCGCGGATGTCGTAGAAGGCGACTTAGGATGTGTTTCCTAAGTCGCCTTTTACGACATCCGCGCTAAACAAAGCTCATGAATATCACCCGTATGGCCAGCGTGGAGAGTGTAGGCCAAATCCTCTGCCTGCTCTGGTAGTACAGAGAGGGTCGTGCTCCTGCAGTGGAGACGGAAAGGACCTGATGATGATGATGATGGGTGTCACCCTCAACTGCCTGTCCGGTGGTTGCGGATATGGCATCGGGTACGCGCGCCCGGCCTCCCGAGCTGCTATTCTAGAACTGAAACCTTCCGAGCAAGTTTTGTTTTTTACGAGCTCCGTGGCGCAGCGGTCAACACGCCGGTCTGTGACACGGGTGGTCCCGGGTTCGATCCCCGGTCAGGTCAAGATGAAAAATGATCTTTTTCAGATTGACCTGGGTCTTGGATGTTTATTTATATATGTATTTGTTATAAAATATAGTATCGTTGAGTTAGTATCCCATAACATAAGTCTTACATAAGAACTTACTTTGGGGCTAGCTCAATCTGTGTGATTTGTCCGTATATATTTATTTGTCCGTATATATTTATTATTTTATTATTTATAATTGGCTGTGTAGCTAGCTCCAAATGAGCTTTCGCTACTTCACCGGACTTTTTGAGGTGAGAGCAGAGTGCCCTCAACCTGTGAGGCGAACATCACCAAAGGGTCCCCAGGAGGGACGAACCTCGGCTTTGGGCGTTGCCTGGGTGCGCAAGGCTTGGAGAGACAGCAAAATCTCATATGCCTGATGGGCCGCGATTTGCATGCTTGACCTGAAGGGCCGAACTGAGAAACAATGGCAAAGCCTTTAGAGAGCAGCAACTCTCATGTTTTGCCGTATGGGCCAAAAGCTACAGTGTCCGAAGGACCTATCCTGCGTGCATGTCACCCGGGACCACCGGGCGGTCACGAGAAATCGGAGTTTCCGAGCAAGTAGCATCCTAAATGTCTTTATCCCATTCCCATTTTGGATAGGCAGCAGCGTCGGAACCGATATAAGCCAAACAAACTGTGCTCACCAACTCGTTTATCAAGTGTGGTGAGTATGGCAAATTTTAAAAACATTGAGTTTTAAAATAGATTTCAAAAAAGTTGAGTTTGAAAATGGAATTTGTAAACATTCGAACTCAATCAGTCTTATTATAAAACGAGGACTAACTTTAGTACCAGGATTAAACCATTATCCGACCAAAATAAGTCACCACCTGTCACTTCAACCATTTTACAACTGTCATTGAAAATTTGTTTTGGGTGGATAATGGTTTAAAACCAGGTACTAAAGTTAGTCCTCGTTTTATAATAAGACAGAATGTGTTCGGTTAAAATGGAATTTAAAACGTTCAAATTGTGATAAAAGTTGTTAGAAAATGTAATGTTTTGTCGAGCTCCGTGGCGCAGCGGTCAACACGCCAGCCTGCGACACGGGGGTCCCGGGTTCGATCCCCGGTCAGGTCATGATGGAAAACGATCTTTTTCAGAGTGACCTGGGTCTTGGATGTTTATCTATAATAAGTATATATTATAAAATATAGTATCGTTGAGTTAGTATCCTGCGACACAAGTTCACAACTTACTGTGGGGCTAGCTCAATTTGTGTGATATGTCCCTATATATTTATATATATTTATTTATTTATATATATTATATTATATTAATGTGATTGCAGATGGTGATCCAGCTCACACATCGGACCCTGGGAAACGGAAAACCACAAGCAAATCCCGGAAATATACAAGACGAAAGACTGGTGAGGGACCTGGAGTGCCATTTTTGAACGCGTGCCACTCGTCTTCGAACGATTTTTGTATGGAAAAATCGTTCGAAGACGAGTGGCACGCGTTCAAAAATAGTACCCCTGTTACTTAACATTTGCAAGGAAAGGATTTTGGTGGGAATAAGTTCAGAGGTTTTTACTAATAAATAAATAAATAAGGGGTTCAATTGGAGTTTGCCTTAGATAATTTTGCAAATTGATTTTACTGGACTTAATTAATATGTGGACGTGGCCGACCCAGAACTAGATGGTGCAACGAGCTTGACAGTTTTGACAAACAGTGGAAAGTAAAAGCAACAGACCGACAGACTTGGAAACGAGAGGAGGCTGTTGCCCAACATTGGGACAGCAATGGCTTGTAATAATAATAATTAATATTGGTGTAGTTTGGTGTTATGAATGCTCATGCTCATGAGATTCCCTTTGGGACCAATGTTGGGCTTAATCACTCTGTAAAAGTTCCAAAACGTTTCACCGGGTATACATGGCGAAATTTTGATCGTTCCGGACCATTAAAGGGGTGATTCAGCCTGTCAATATAAACAACTTTTCCTATGGGACAAATGCTGTAAACTCGAAAAAAAATTCGACATTCCTATACAAATTGCCCGGGCGGCTGAACACTTTTGTATGAAAATGTCGAAATTAAATTTGAGTTTCCAGCATTGGTCCCATAGGAAAAATGGTTCATATCGACGGGCTGAATCACCCCTTTGAGGGTCCAGAACGTTCAAAATTTCGCCATTTATGTATTTGTTAAAAAATATAGTATCGTTAACCCTGTACAAGGCAGTAGGCCTATTCAAAGTTCATTGTCTTTGGACATTATCTCCGAGATATAAGGTTAAAATTTTGGTGGCTATAATATTTGCAAGACCTCACCAACCCGTCCGGCCAGCGTGGACAGTGTAGGCCAAATCCTCTGACTGTTCTGGCTAATATATGGCTCAGTCAGAGAGGGTCGTACTCCTGCAGTGGAGACTTAAAAAGACCTGATGATGATGATGAATATCCTACTTCACTAGCTCAATCTCGGTGATTTGTCCATATATATATTTATTTATCTCTTTTCAGGTTCCCGGTCAAAACCAGTGAATCAGAATAATACAGAATCAGCACATACTGGTGGCGGCCTTGTATGTCATATGTGCCAGCGACAGTTTAAATCCACTTCAAGTCTAAACAGACACATAAAAACATGCAACAACGGCCCTCATGAGTGCAAACTATGCAAATCTCATTTTAAACAACTTGCGAGTTTGGAGAACCATTATAAAACGCATGCAGATGAAAAACTCCATACTTGTGACGTGTGTGAAAAGCAATTTGATCATATACGTAACTTGCGAACTCACAAGAAAAGGCATACTGGTGAAAGACGTTTTGAGTGTTCCACTTGTAAGAAACGCTTCCACGAGAGTTCTGTTTTGAGTAAACACCTCCTTATACATACTGGTGAGAGGCCATTTGAATGTAATTATTGTTTTAGACGCTTTAATAGTGATACTACTTTGAAAAGGCATATTGTTATTGTGCATACCAAAGATAAGAGGTATGAGTGTGAGTTTTGTCACCGTCGTTTCGTAGCGAAACATCGTTTGGTGATACATATAAGGAGGCATACTGGTGAGAGACCTTATCCGTGCAATATGTGTGATAGGAGCTTTATGGAAAGTGCTACTCTTAGAAAACATGCATTAATACATAATGATGAACGCCGAACAAAGCTAGTAACGTAGATTGCCAATTTTATACATACGTACAATCACGTCTTTATCCCTTGCGGGGTATACAGAGCCCAAGGCCATACAATCCAAAGGCCACGGTTAGCGTGTTAGAAGGCGTGAAGGTGGAAGTGGAATCAAAAGTGATGGGTTGCTAGCCGCATCGCCTATTGACGTGATTCCTTAGAACTTTATGAACTAGCAATTTTCCAGCGACTTCGTCCGTGTAAATTATAGCCTATGTCACCCACAGTTAAATTAGATTTCTGTAGGGGAAAGAATTATGAAAATCGATCCAGTAGTTTCGGAGCCTACTCAGTGCAAACAAACAAACAATTAAATGTTTTTTCTTTATAATATTAGAATAGATGACTCTTGGGTTCCTATAATGATTATGCCATGCAAAAATGGAATTTAATTGCTGTAAAGAAGGCCAATTTCCTTTTTGGCGTTGTAAATATAATATATTGTTATATGTTTAAAAAGGGGAGATAAAAATAAAAGAATTAAAAATTATTTTTATTTTCATTGTTTACCTTATTTTATTGCAATCAAAAATCTCATTAAAACTTCTCGACTCGGTCTTTTAAAAGCCGCAAGATGCCACGAGCGGCCAAATGAGGCGCTTGCTTGACTGCCACGACTGCCTACGTGTCCCTTGTTGTAAAAGGTAATCTACACGGGGACTTAAGATGAACTCTCATCCTCCGTGGTCCAGTGGTTAAGGCGTTTGCCTTGTTGACCCGGGGGTCGTGGGTTCGATTCCCACGGGAAGCATACTTTGTTAAGTTGTTTCCAGTTGGGCTAAGATATTGCAGGCATGAATCACCTGATTGTCTGATAAGAAAGATGATTCCGTGCTTCGGCAGGCACGTTAAGTCCCGGCTGCCATCTGGTAGTTGTTAAAGGATCCACGTCAGAGGCCGAGAGGCGGTTCCGAAGAACTCTGACACCAGGGTGTGCATGGTCGACTGACCGTTTCACCTACACGAAATGATGATCATCACTTCGTGTAGGTGACACGGTCAGTAGACCATGCACACCCTGATGAACTCTGAAGAAGGTAGGGAAAGAGGATTGAAAATGACACATGATTTTTATGTATGTTCCCCGATTTCTCGAAGACACCTGGACCGACTTAAGAAATTCTTTTTTTGTTAGATACGTAATACTTTCCAGATGGTCCCACAAATTTTTTATCGAATTGTGTCAAACGCTTTATGAAAAAATACACAATAAAAATTTACACGAACGCCGTTCGGGTTACACTCATTTCCATTTTATTCTTATGCTTATTAAAACAAATTGATAAGGTTGAAGTCGGTTTTAGTTCTTTTTTTTTTTGTTAAGAATATTTTAAATTATTTACGGATATTCTTTCATGAATAACTGAACAGCTAGAAGCGTAATTACACATTTCAACCCGATTGCGCGCGTAAAACTTTACTGAAGTTTTTCGCGCGTAAATGTAATGTATTGTGTAACACATTAATATGTACTTACGAGCTCCGTGGCGCAGCGGTCAACACGCCTGCCTGCGACACGGATGGTTCGATCCCCAGTCAGGTCAAGATGGAAAATGATCTTTATCAGATTAACCTGGGTCTTGGATGTTTATCTCTATATGTATTTGTTATAAAATATAGTATCGTTGAGTTAGTATCCCATAACACAAGTCTTACTCAAGAACTTACTTTGGGACTAGCTCAATCTGTGTGATTTGTCCGTACATATTTATTTTATTTTACTAATTATTGCAACTTGTTTACTCTTAGCACATACATGAAAAAAATTCTGTAGGGCTCTAGTTTTTGTATTTATCAAATCTTGCCATTTGAAACTTTATGGGCGGAGTAGTACCTTCATATTATTTACATATATCTCCGAGAGGTGGAGTACCGCCCACATTTTATTGTCAAACCAACGTCACAGGAAAAATTGGAAGAAATTAACAACAACATATTCATTTACTTACTTTATTTAACTATTGCCATTAACAGATTACAATCCTATTAAAAATTTGTGATTATGCCTCAAGTTATACAAACATTAACAAAAATAAACACATACATCAAACTAACTGTTACTAAAATATATTAGACTTACACAAACCTGTTAAGTACTTTTAACTAAGATTGCTTGAGCGTTTCCTAGCAGTATTTTTTCAGTATGGTTTCCACACAAATGTATTTCTCTATTTTCTCGCTGAAAACAGCTTCTAGAGGCACAATTGTTTTTAAAAAAAATCTAGTACTAAAATAGGTTTGCCCCTATTTTTTATTTTTTTCTAACAATATATTTTAATAAAAAAATTATTTTAAACATAGGGACACACCTATTTTAGTAATAGATTTTAAGAAAAAAGAATTGTGCCTCTAGAATTAGTTTCCAGCGAGAAAATAGAGAAATACTTTTGTATGGAAAACAGTATGTTTTAGCGTATCCTAGCAGTAGCTAGGATACGCTCTTAAGTAGGTAATTTTTAAATTAACGTGTCAATAAACCCATAAACAAGCAAACAATAGCTAACATTACAAAAGCCTTTTAGGAACTTTCTATTAAGATTCTTCTTTACTTATTTATTATACATTAACATAACATCAACAAACAAAAAACATTAAATGTACCTGATTTACTTATTAGGTACTTCCTACTAAGGTTCTACAGTATAGGAATTTTTAAATCGAGTCGAGCTCCGTGGCGTAGCGGTCAACACGCTAGCCTGCGACACGGGGGTCCCGGGTTCGATCCCCGGTCAGGTCAAGATGGAAAAAGATCTTTTTCATATTGACCTGGGTCTTGGATGTTTATCTAGATAAGGATATATTATAAAATATAGTATCGTTGAGTTAGTATCCTGCGACACAAGTTCACAACTTACTGTGGGGCTAGCTCAATTTGTGTGATATGTCCCTATATATTATATTATTAAATTAACATTTGAAAATTAACCTAGTACCTAAAATATACCGGAATCACACAATACTGTCAGGTACCTACTTTTAATCATCATCATCATCATTTCGTGTAGGTGACACGGTCTGTTGACCATGCACACCCTGGTGTCAGAGTTCTTCGGAACCGTCTCTCGGCCTCTGACGTGGTTCCTTTAACGACTACCAGATGGCAGTGGGGCCAACGGCTTAACGTGCCTTCCGAAGCACGGACCTACTTTTAATAATTAATAAGATTCTATATTTGGTTTCATCATTACATACGACATAGACTTATTCCAATTAATTTATCTTCTTCCCCTACCTTATGACACTTTCATAACACAGATAAAATTTTTAAAATTTAATTATGCCTTAACTTATCAATTAATCTAAACACTAACATTAATGAACACATATTCATAAAACAATCAATTATTTAAATATATCAGACACGCACAAACCTGTTAGGTACCTAGGATTCTGGCCACTTACACACGCGAAAAACAACTTTAATATTACAGTTTTTTCTTCTTCTTCCCCAACCTTATACCACTTTTAAGTCTGCAATGCAGGAGCAAGACCGTCTGTACCACCAGAGCCAGATATTAGCCAGAGCAGTAAGAGGATTTGGCCTTGTCCAAGCTGGCCAGACGGGTTGGAGAAGTTTCTTTGATGTTCATAAGCTTTGTATAACTTATATTTCCTCTCCTTCTACGACATCCACAGGAAGACTTGGGAGTGGTCCTATTATACTCTGCCGGGAATCACACGGCAATGTATAGGACACCAATGAATATATTTTTAGTTATAATTGTAATATTATTAAGTGGTTTTATGATAATAATATGTAAGTTCATAATAAATATGGTAGACTCTTATCGCTTTATAGGAATAAGCTAGCTGTAGAAACGTTTTGGCAATGTAAAATTTATAAATTGTTTAACATATATGTAACATTAAAGCCTGTTTGTTTCTCGTAATAAATAAAATAAAAAAAAATATTTAAATTCGCGTCTAACGAATTTAGATATATCCATTGGTGTCCAATCTTCCCATCGATGTCGTAGAAGTACGTACGTACTCAGTATTGAGCACTTTACAGAATTAGATTAGATTTTGAAATTCGACTTTATGGCATGTAATTAGGGTTTGTATTGCATTTAAGCTTTGTGACTCCTTGTATGCATCCGTAAACAGTTCGTGACCGTTCTCAGTAAAGTGTGATTGAGCACTACAGAATTAAGTCACTAAGTCAAATTTCGAAATTCAACTTTATGGCATGCAATTATGGTTTGTTTTGCAGTAAAGATTTGTGACTTCTCATATGCATCCGTAAACAGTTCGTGACCGTCATAGAAGTATGAAGACGAAAAATTTTTTTTTAATCTATGGTGACCGTTCTTAGTAAAGTGTGATTGAGCACTTTACTGAATTAAGTCACTGAGATTTTGAAATACGAATTTATTGCATGCAAATAGAGTTGGATTTGCATTTAAAAAGCTTGTAACTTCTCATATGCATCCGTAAACAGGGTGTTCGTGACCGTTCTTTCAACTCAGTTACTGAATTCAGTAAAGTACTCAGTCACACTTTACTGAATTCAGTAACTATGTCAGATTCTGAAATTAGACCTTATGGCATGCAAGTAGGGTTGGTTTTGCAGTGTTTTTGGTTAATAAGCTTGTGACTCCTCGTATGCATCCGTAGACGGGGTGGCAGTTTTAAACGATAATCGCAGATGTTGCAAGCGAGTGATTGTAAATGTCTTTTTAGGTCACAATCGAGTCTGAAAAACTGGTGGCAGACGTCGCAAAGCGAACGGTCTTTCTTACTCTGTTTCTTGGAAACTGAAATGTTAGTAAGATCATCTGAAAATAAAACAAGCTAAAGTTATAAAAGTATACTTATAATCATTAAAAAAAAAATAAACAGACTTAAAATTTTACTAATGATTAAAACTTGAAACACGCTTGAAGCTGCAGCAGCAGAGCTAATATCTCCCTAACTGTCCTAGCTTATAAAACGTAGGAAACTGGGAATAAAACAAATGGAATATTTCCATAGGTATAATACTGGTGAGTAAAAAACTTTAATCTATGGGACACGCCCGGTGCCTAGCTGCTCGATTCGCAAGTGAGGCGATCGCCGGTGACCCGGCGCACCGCAGCCCCGCGCCCCTCGCCTTCTTCGTCACTCGTCTCGACAACGCTTAACTTTCTATTTCAACAACGACTGAACCGATTTTAATAAATCTTGCACTGATCCGTAGGTTAGACAATACCAAGTTTAATGAAATAATAATAATAGTAGTTTAAAAAACTTTCTTTCTTTCTTCTTTTTAATTATGGCTTCCACCGAGATTTCAGTGATTCTGCCAATGTCCAGTATAATGAGATACTAAGTATCGGTGTTGTACGGTATATATTACATGCATATAAATAATATATAAATATATACGGACAAATCACACAGATTGAGCTAGCCCTGAGAGCTAGCCCCAAAGTAAGTTCTTAAGTAAGACTTGTGTTATGGGATAATAACTCAACGATACTATATTTTATATAACAAATACATATACATATAGATAAACATCCAAGACCCAGGTCAATCTGAAAAAGATCATTTTTCATCTTGGCCTGACTGGGGATCGAACCCGGGACCATCCGTGTCACAGGCCGGCGTGTTGACCGCAGTGCCACAGAGCTCGTCTATACATGGCGAAATTTTGATCGTTCCGGACCATTAAAGGGGTGATTCAGCCTGTCAATATAAACAACTTTTCTTATGGGACAAATGCTGTAAACTCGAAAAAAAATTCAACATCAATATCCTATATAAATTGCCCGGGCGGCTGAACACTTTTGTATGAAAATGTCGAAATAAAATTTGAGTTTCCAGCATTGGTCCCATAGGAAAAATGGTTCATATCGACGGGCTGAATCACCCCTTTAAGGGTCCAGAACGATCAAAATTCCGCCATGTATATGGTCGAATCAAACTCAACCTTTAGTCCCTTTTGAAGTATTAGAAAGAACATACCATCTACATCCAAAGGCTCTTCTTTAACTTCCACCCTAACATCTTTCGCCCAATCTATCTCGAATACTTCAGTCGAAGTGTCATGTACTGCGGATACAGTGGGCTTCACAACGGAAGGTACAGCGGCTATTACTCGCTCCGCATCCATAGGAGGTACAGTCGCATCCATATCAACGCTATCATCATCCACAACTATTACAGTAGGCTCATTTATGGGAGGTACAGCCGCTTGAACATCAACGGCGTCAATATTGACAACAGGTGCAGTGGTCACGTCATTGGATGGTACAGTGGACTCGATATCAACGTCCACAAATTGGGAAACAACTAGAGTAGTACAGACAGAGGCATCGAAACGGTCAATCAGAGATACTGAAGATTTGGTGATCTGCAAGAAAATATAATCGAAAATTTGCTACAAAATACATACATGCATTTAAATCACAGCATACTGACATTATATATATATAGTGATTTATATGGCACTTGCGGTCACCCATCCAAGTGGGGACTGCGACCAGGGTTGTATAACATGCGTAAGCGCTATGATCCCGCCCACTGGGCCATCAGACTCCTCAGGTGAACCAGAAAAGACACAAACCTTATTCGACCTTATTATTTTCTTGAGGGACTCCTCGGTTTTAGCAGCAAGCATCATCAAATTGTAGCCATTGTTAAGCTGAGCGTGGCACATGTAGCATGCTGTTACTGGTCTGTTATCAGTAGTCACTAGCTGAAATGTAATAAATAGGAATGATAAACCATTACTTTAAACTTCAAACACCGTGAGATTCCCGGCAGAGTAGAATAGGACCACTCCAAGTCTTCCCGTGGATGTCGTAGAAGGCGACTTAGGAAACACCAGCTAAAAAAAGTTTTTAAACATTAAAGAGACCTCTCCAACCTGTCTGGGCACCGTGGAGAGTGTAAACCAAATCGTCGTGCTCCTGCAGTGGAGACTAACAAAGACCTGATGATGAAACCATTTCAATCAATCCTTAATAACAAATTGTTTTTCTTAAACAAAGGTTTTTCTATTCATTTATCAAGGAGATTTGGAGTATGAGGATTTGAATAAGAGCCACCTCCATTTCGTCAAAATCCAAAGATAGCAATCATTGGCTATTGACAACCAATTGTCTTCTGCAATTATGAATGATGTTGTAGAAGACTTAGGAAACACAAGCTAAACTAAGTTTACAAATATCAGCGAGCTCCGTGGCGCAGCGGTCAACACGCCGGTCTGTGACACGGATGGTCCCGGGTTCGATCCCCGGTCAGGTCAAGATGAAAAATGATCTTTTTCAGATTGACCTGGGTCTTGGATGTTTATTTATATATGTATTTGTTATAAAATATAGTATCATTGAGTTAGTATCCCATAACACAAGTCTTGCTTAAGAACTTACTTTGGAGCTAGCTCAATCTGTGTGATTTGTCCGTATATATTTATTTATTTATATTTTATTTATCAAAGAGTCCTTTGCACCAGCCAATGTGGAGAGTGTAGGCCAAATCCTCTAACTGCTCTGGCTATGGCTCTGACAGTACATAGAGGGTTATGCTCCTGCAGTGTACATACATCTCTGTTACAATATAATAAGAAATTTAACAATTATAACCTATCAGGTTCGCCATCGCAGGATACAAGTATGATAAGAGGATTAATACAAGGCTATAAGGTGAGACTAAGCAATCAGATCCTGCATTTTGAAACCTTAAGAACTACTTAGCATGGGAGAGAGGTGTGGGAAGGCCATATTGCGGGGGACGGGATGCTGCAAGCTTCCGTTCTGTACATTAGTACTAATATTGAGTATGTGATAATGCAAATATTAAATGTCTGGCCAGCGTGGAGAGTGTAGGCCTTATCCTCTGACTACTCAAGCTAATATATGGCTCTGGTAGTACAGAGAGGGTCGGGCTCCTGCAGTGGAGACTAGAAAGACCTGATGATATGATGATGATGATAATGCAAAAGAATAGTAGTGTAAATTAAAGATATGCCATTGGAACACTTTTGCTTATCATAATGCGTAAGAACACCGTTATGCCAAAATACTTTACAATCAAAAAGTTTATGGAACGGTGTTACTACCCTGACGTACTTACAGGACTGTTGGTGAGTCTCTCGTAAACCACCTGTAGAGGAGTATCAGCTAAGGCGTACATACGTACATCCGTCGCTAAGCAAACTCTGCATATATCCAAATTTACAGCCATTTCGAAAAACCAATGGTTATTTTATTTTCACTATGTACTCAAAGAGGCACTGAAAATCTTTACTTTTATTTAAAACTACTTTATGTACCTATGTGTGTTTAATATGTTGAAAATACATATATCGAAATTATATGCGACACATTTTTGCAAATAGGTATTTACAAATTGGCAAATCCTGACCATTCTTTGTTTAGTTATTGGTAGGCTGGCAGCTAGGTACGTAGTACATAATTGACAACATGTACTTGACCGGATGTGGTACTTTTTATATATGCAATCGAAAGTACCTTGTATGTATATACCTGTGGTATATACTTCCATATTTTTTATAATTTTTTAAAACAATTGTTTATTTTTTTATGAATTTTTGAAAAAGGTCTCAAACGTAGGATTTATAAACAAATATCTGTGCCTTATACCCTGTCATTGTCAATCTGCGCGGTGGCGTAATTGGCATCGCATAGCTCGTACTGAGATCTAGACGCAAGTCCTGCCCGCGTGGAATTTTTTCTCCATTTCTTATTTTCTTTATTTAATAAATAAGGTAAAATAGCATTGTGAATGCAAAATAAAATCCCATATAAAGTATTGTATGGCTACCTACACATTAGTTGATTTCCACATTCATTGCAAAATGAGTTGAAATCAAATACCGCACTTGTAAAATTGTTGTAAAAGTGGGGTAGTTGTGTTGGGTGACGCAAGCCTAGATGCGTGTAAGAGGAATGGGATATGGTGGAGAAATTCGGCGCTGGGGCTTGAAGCGCGGAGGCGTAATTGGCAACGCATAGATCATACTGAGATCTAGACGCAGGTTCAAATCCTGCCCGCGTGGAATTTTTCACCATTTCTTATTTTCTTTATTTAATAAATAAGGACTATGATAGTCTAAGTTGCCAGATTTGGGAAACTTTACCCGTGAGTCTGGAAATTTTCTAAAGGCCTTGCCTCTCAATGTAAATAATAAATACACCTAGTAAATATTCTGATATCTATGATAATAAATATCGTTTTCACTGTTGTTGTGTATAAATGCCGGCCAGTAAATAAGATGTAATAATTATTTGGATTTACTTATTTCTTTTAGCTGTTAACTATGTTCCTGATATTTTTACTCGTTTCTTTGACGTCCAGAAAATACGAAAGTCGAAAACACATCTCTTATTCTCTACAGACTGGACGCATGTTCAAAGCAATAAATAATGGTTTGGCATCAGTTTTGGGCTTCGCCATGGCAAATATTTTAGGTATCTTTTGGGTAATTTTGTAATCATTGAGCAGCCAGCACACCTGAAAACGTCCCTTGCATTGTACATTATAATGTGATGATATACGTGGATGGACTGACTTTGCCTTACATACAAGGGAATGAAAAAAGGCTGCTATGCTAATCAATGTCAAAAAAGTTTGATGGTTTGTGTTTGGTGTTTGTACATATCGTTGGATATTTTTTGTTCTCGATCGCAACCTGATAACATTGGCTTGACTTCTGGACACCGGTATCTCTTTACGTGCTGACTTGGCTTCTCAAGACACTGGACTCCGAGTTCTTCATCTTTTGACAGACCATGGATTTTCACACAGACAGGACGTTGATTTTTACCAAGATAACAAACTATGTCATTGTGCAGCCGTGAATGAAAAGTAATTCAATAAACAGGTAAAATATTAGGAATATAGTTAACAGGTAAAAGAAATGAGCGAAACCAAATCATTATTACATCGAAAAATATTCTGACCAGCATTAACATTGAAAAAAAAGAACAGTGAAAACGGATACGATAATTATCATTCACATTGGGAAAGGCCTTTAGAAAATTTCCAGACTCCCGGGTAAAATTTCCCCAATCTGGCAATTCAGACGGGAAAAGTCCTGTCAATGTCATTATTTTACGTCAGATTGACAATGACAGGGAATAAGGCACAGATATTTGTTTATAAGTCCTACGTTTGTGCCCCTATTTTCAAAAATTCATAAAAAAATATATTCCGGCTTAAAAAATTTTTTTTTTTGCTAGATATAAATTTATTTGTTTAACTAAATTTACATACAATATGAAAATACATATGATAAATATTATTCTAACTATCAATTAATTATTTTTATAACATAAATTACTAACTAAAAATTTAAAAAAAAATCAATAAAATATTATAACTATACCTACTTAATTATACAAAATAAAATTAAAAATCTAATGTCAAATTTTGTCCATGTGGCAAAGTGCCTAGAACGCTGGCTGCATTACCTCGTTGGATGGCGATTGCAATCCTTTGTCCGAGGTAAGAGCCAGCCTTTCCGTCACCTGCAGCATCGACAAGCTTAGGCGCTAAAACTTTGAATAACTTTTTTGTACCAGGGCCCCATGGACCAAACGTTTCAACGCCAAGCGGAACAAATATGTAGTCACTCGAAAGTGAGGCATACTTGCGCCGCTTGGCGTCTTCTGCAGCCTCTGCCGCGGCCCCGGCTCTTAGGACTGTCCCCCCCAGGCGAGAAGGGGCCATCGTGTCGACACAAGTAGCATCCCACACGAGCGCCCTCCCCCGCTTCCAGGGGACTAGTGTTAGGCCGTCGGGACGCTTGCCATCATCGCGTGCTATCCCCGGAGGTTCTAACACACTAGGGATATCGATGGTGGCAAGCGCCCTCTTGATAATATCATTGAGGGAGCCGTGGCGAGAGAGCCTGCCTGCACTGCGTTGGCAGTGCAGTCCATGGAGCCCTCGCCTGGGGGTACTATTTTTGAACCTCTTTTGAACGCTTGACACTCTTCTTCGAACGATTTTCCATACAAAAATCGCAAAAATCTTTGGAAGACGAGTGTCCCACGGTCCCACTCCACGTTCAAAAATAGTGCCCCAGGGTTATATTTTTGAACATGCAAAGCATGCATGTGACGACTCGATTTCAAACTATTTTTGTATGGAAAACCGGTAGTTTGCGAAGGGCGTATTTATAATATAGATATCAAGAAAATTGTTTAATGCATAGTTATACAACCTGCTGCTGCCTGAAGTCAATATCCAGGAACTCAGAGCAATAACTTATTGCTCTGCTCTTGCTCTGCTCTAAAGGAGATATTTTTTTTATTCAGGATGATCTAGCGATAGATAGATCCTACGAAGTACATATATTTTTGTATTATTAATATTATTTTTAACTTTTCTGTAATAAATTTATTTATATTTTATTTATTTTTTGATATCTCCATGCCTAAGAATATGAGCATGGAGCATGGAGACATTCAATGTATTGATGATGATGTCTGTGGCATGGAGATATAATGTATAGGAGAGACGGAGAGACCTGTGGGGAGAGACTGATATAAATGACTTTGACATTACAGTTGTCAATTCCTCATTTTATTTCACCCATGTGTTTTTGATACTCGTAAACATGGCTTTGAATTGAACAAAGAAGAATGAATTATTTATTACCTTATTTGTTTGGGGCAGTCATGTAATAAGTATCGCAAGAAGTATTTTGTCCTACTGTAGACAGAATTGCCCGTTCGTGAATTTTTAAATTTCCCGGTTTTTTCGAGGTTTAGCTTTCGTTGGCCAGACTATATTGTTCGATCGTCACAGAGTTGTGAAGTGTCGGTCACACATTCTATCCGTCCGACGAAAATGTCAGAGCATACTTATGGCCGACAAATATCCGAACATTTTCGTCAGATATGGACAAATACGACAAAATCAATCTTCTGAAGTATTTTAATAAATTTAATTACAAAACGATCGTTTCAATCCATTACCTAACAGTAAATTTATAAACATAGCCATACATACTCAGTGTAGCTATATTTCATCATCATCATCATCAGGTCTTTCTAGTCTCCACTGCAGGAGCACGACCCTCTCTGTACCACCAGAGCCATATACTAGCCTGAGTAGTCAGAGGATTTGGCCTACACTCTCCACGCTGGCCGGACGGGTTGGAGAGGTAGCTATATTTAATGCGATCGATTAGTGCCCTTATCCACCTCCTCTTAAAAGAGGTGATGATGCAATGCTCATGTGCAAATTTATGCATGTGCAATCAAGTGCAAATGCTCGTGTACCTGACGTGCTGTTGTGAATGAACTTGTGTGTGTGTAAGTAGACTGAACTAGTGTTTGATCATTATATTGTGTGCGTGCGTAGCGACGTAACCGAAAAACGCATTTGTGTTAACGCTATCTGTGTGCGTTGCCTATTTACACGCCGGCCTGTGACACGGATGGTCCCGGGTTCGATCCCCGGTCAGGTCAAGATGAAAAATGATCTTTTTCAGATTGACCTGGGTCTTGGATGTTTATCTATATATGTATTTTATACTCTAAGTTTACTGATTCCTTACCATGACCGTACTTTTGACAGCGGCAATACTTTTTTTGCGCATTCCAAGTGTCAAGTCAATGCTTTCGTTGGGCAGACATCTGTGGTTAGCAGTTTTTTGGTCTGTATTGGGGCTGGCAACACTGCACGCGTCTGACCTGACAGTGACAGTGACAGGTGAGGGCAGAAGAGAGAGTTAATTTCTCAGAATACTATATATAGGACATACTCTGTCTAATCTGTGCTTAATATTAAAAATTAATTTACTCAGTGAAAGCTTTGAGTGCATCTGTTTGTAAAAAAAGCCCAAAGGACCTGTACCCTGTATTTTAATTAAAAATATGAGTTATTTCTATATTATAACACAATTTCTATTTGTTACTTTTTCTATAACAGTTTGAGTGCCTTTTTTGTGTAGCCAAAATCGCACAACCTTAATTCGTTAGAGATGTCTGGTAGTTTTGAGGTGTGTAGAATTTGTCTGGCAACAGATGTGCGTATGATCTCGATGCCTGACACTCCATTGCAGCTTATATTTGAAAGGCTTACACAAAGTTCTGTGAGTTTTTAAAATCTTTATAATAAACCAAAGTCATCAAGTTGATGCTGTCTATTTTTTTTTTCAATCTATTTTTTTTTCGGGGCTTCAGTACACTTGATGTGATATGCTGTCTATTGAGGACATAAAATTTTATATGCCTTGGTTTCCGGCAGAGTAGAACAGGACCACTCCAAGTCTTCCCATGGATTTGTTAGAAGGCAATTTTAGGAAACAAGCTAAATAAGTTTATAAACATTAAGAAGACCCTGCTTGATTGCTCTGGCTAATATTATGGCTCTGGTAGTACAGGGAGGGTCCTGCTCCTGCAGTGGAGACTATAAAAGACCTGACGATGATGATGATTAAACAAAATGTCCAAATTACCTATTTATTATATTTTGGCCCTTAAATTCAAAGGTAATTGAAGTATCAATGTGCATTATAGTGTGAATAAAAGTTCTGGATAGTATACAAAAAGTAGTAAAAGTATCAATGTATGTAAAATTTAATTTTTGCTGTTTTTGGGGATAGGCTGTGACAGGCCGCATAGGTACCTACCTCATGGATATTAAAGTGCATTAAACTTCACAGTATTAAATTCCAAATACAAAAATCTCTTATGTAGTCTCTCGAATAATGTTTTTGATATACAGGGACTAGACCTTTAACAAAAAAACATTGCTTACACCTCATTCTCTCATAGTCTACGACTGATCACAGATAAAACCGTGACAAAAAAAAACAAATATTGTTACTATTGCTTAAAATAAATTTGTAATTTTTCAGCTTCACACTGCCGACAACCTGCCAGTATCAGCTTGTTTCCTCTGCTACGCTCAAATGAAAAACAGCCACAAGTTGATGAATACAGCCGCCAGAGCCGAGGAGACGCTCAGAGATGTACTGAAGACTGGAAAGGTAAATATTACATCATGATCATCTCCGCCTCAAGAAGTCCAATGCTGGACTAAGGCTTCATCAACATCAGGTCTTTTTAGTCTCCACTGCCGGAGCGCGGCGACCCTGTCTGTACTACTAGAGCCATTATTAACCAGAGCAGTCAGAGGATTTGGCCTACACTCTCCATGCTGGCTTTATGGGTTGGGGAGGTCTCTTTGATGTTTATAAGCTTTGTTTAGTTTATGTTTCCTAAGTCTCCTTATATGACATTCATGGGAAGACTTCCAGTGGTTATATTCTACTCTGCCGCGATCCACACGGCACAGAAAAAAATATGCTTCACCGTAAGTATAGTTTATGCTTACTTTATGGTCCACCTTGTAACTTATGTTTGTATAAAAACATATGTCTTTTGCAGCTGACCAAAACATCAGTTTCCGACGTCATTCGACGAGCTAATAACCTTACTGGATCTTTAGCCGTTTCACAAACCAAATATGTTGACGTCATCATCGATACCACTGTACCAGCTAACGCTGCCACTGATACGCAGGCCACTGTACCGCTGGTTGAGGTGAAAATGGAGCTGCAGTGGGAGCCTATAGTCAAAGTGGAGATTAAAGAGGAGCCTTTGGACTATGATGGTATGCCTTTTGTCGAGGTATTCCTCGGAGCGCACCTTTTAGTTGCACTCTTTTGTGGTAGTTGTGTAAAAAGTCTCTTCAAATGTGGCAAAAGGAGGTAGGCCCCGTAGCGCAACCATTTTGAAGCGTACCTAATGAAGTGCAACTAAATTATTCCTTGGAGTGCACCTTTTAGTTGCGCTTATGATAGCATTATAACATATTCAAATTATATTCCGCGAAGCGCACGCATGTTAAAAAAACCGGCCAAGTGCGTGTCGGTCCACGCGCAGTGTAGGGTCCGTAGTTGCAAATGACAACTTTCAGTTCACACTGTTTACACTCGCACCTCACAGTTTAACGACCAAAAACATCTAACAATGAAAATTGTATGAAATTTTACATTTTCCAGTACATTTTATAAGTTGGCTGCCTATAACTTTTTAGTTTGCACTTAGTACTTAGCTCTGATAGTTTTCCTTTCAACTTCAGTATATATACTACTGCTGTATTTTTTTTCACGTATCCATATATAACCGTTTAGCAGATAGAGAGGGGAGGGGACTTACCTCTAACAAAAAATTTCACTTTAGAACCAAATATTTCGTAAACGGATCCCTAAATCGAAAAATGGTGTTCTCAACCTCACAATATTTTTCAAAGACCTTTTTAACGATAGGGTAAGTAGAGAAAAAAAATACTCCCCCACATTACTTGTATGGGAGGGAGCAACCCTAAAAAAAAAATTTTTTCAGGATTTTTTTCTACCACTTTTTTGCCATACCCATACCAAATTACAGCTTTCTAGTACTTATAGTCTCTGAGTAAAACCGCGGACGGACAGACAGACAGACAGACATGGCGAAACTATAAGGGTTCCTAGTTTACGACGGAACCCTAAAAAGGAACGTGCACTACTTGTTATCGATAGTTTCAGTTAGTTCCCAACCTTTATTCAAAAGTTAAAATTAGGGGCGCTACGCAGAGGAAAATTATATTATAATATTTAAAATTGTTATCGTGAGTGCAACTAAAAGGTGCGCTCCGAGGAATAATTTAGTTGCATTTCATTAGGTGCGCTTCAAAATGGTTGCGCTACGGGACTTTTTACACAGCTACCACAAAATAGTCATATTACACCTCATGCATGATTATAGTTTTCAGATTGGTCTGGGTCTTGAATGTTTATGTAGTTTAATTTTAACGTAATAGGGAACGAGAGTTTATAAGGGTTTAGAGCGGCCGCATATTATCAGAAATCCCTGTTAGAAAAATTCTGACGCTCGCCGGAAGCACCCCGCATACTATCAGAAATTTTGATCCGGCAGCTTTTGAGCCCAGTCGTGTTTCATCTGTATGCTTACGCACATCTACCTATATGAATGAAGATACGTATGTTATTGCTCTTAGAGCTTTTTTTATTTAAATAAAACTAATCGGCCAAGTGGTAGTCGGGCTTGCACATGGAGGGTCCCGTACCACTATCTATACAACATTAGACAATCGGGCAAAAACTGCAACAAAAATCATGTTCTTAGTACGACAGCCCTTAATATATATTTAATTTTGATTTAATTATTTATTTTTAAAGCGATGAATATTCAAATAAATATTTTGTGAATATCTGAAGCGTCTACCTGTTGCCGTTATAAATAACGAGCAAAAGATGGCACAAAGATTTGTATGGGAGCACCCCTTAATTATTACCTATTTTATTCTGATTCTAGTGTTTATTGTTATAGCGGCAAAAGCAAATAAGTACATCATCTATGAAAATTTTAACTGTATAGTAATCACGGCTTATGAGATACATCCTAGTGACACACGGACATCGAAATCTCGTGAATAGGGTCCCGTTTTTACGCTTTGGACATGGAACCCTAAAAACCTTGATATTGAAATATGGATTTCAATTCTTAATTAATATTTGGCATATTCGCTCCCTAGCTAAGTCTCTGTGTATTTTATTCTGGTAATTTTCATCATCGCGTTCCACAAACATGGATATTTTTCCACATCGGCAATTAAATCTTGAATTAAGCTAATTTTCGTCAAAAACGTAGGTTCCTAAAATACAACAAACACGTGTGCAGCTTACGGCGGCGGACGGTAAACTGACGCGAATTTCTGATAGTGTGCGGGGCCTAGTACAAAATGTATGGAAAACACGCCTTCCGCCATTTCTAACAGAAAAAATTCTGACGTACGGCTGAAGTGCCATCCGGCGGGCATCAGAAACGGACGGCCCGTTAGAATTTTTCTAACAGTGTGCGGGAGCTAATACAAAATGTATGCAGCGAGTGCCTTCCGGCGAGCGTCAGAATTTTTCTAACAGAAATTTCTGATAATATGCGGCCGCTCTTATATTGACCTGGGGTACTATTTTTGAACGCGTGCCACTCGTCTTCGAACGATTTTTCCATACAAAAATCATTCGAAGACGAGTGGCACGCGTTCAAAAATGGCACTCCTGCACAGGTATGAAACCCTAAAGATAGTTTTAGGATAGTATAACAGTGACGAGCTCCGTGGCACAGTTGTTAATATGCAAGCCTGCAAGACGAGAGGTCCCGAGTTCGATCTCCGGCTAGATTATGATGGAAAATTATCTTTTTTAGATTAGCCTTGTATTTTTACTTATATTATGTTTAACTTTATATTGTATAGTATCTTTGGGTTAGTATTCTACGACGCAAGTTCACAACTTCTAGAGGTCCCCTATGAGGCCGGCATAGTCACATCAAGTGAACTGAAGCCTCGAAAAAAATAGATTAAAAAAAAAAGTTCACAACTTACTGTGGGGGCTAGCTTGATCTGTGTGATTTGTCCTTGTATATTTATTTAATTAGTTTTGAGATAGTATAATATCTTAAACCAGCAGCCCTCTAGCAGCCTCTATAAACCTTCTTCATGAATCACTCTATAAAACCAAATAAAAATGCGCGTAGTAGGGAGTTTATCGTGATTTCTTGCCGCGTGGTTCCCGGCAGAGTAGAATAGGACCATTCCAAGTCATCCCGTGGATGTCGTAAAAGGCGACTAAGGAAACACAAGCTAAACAAAGCTTATTAACATCAAAGAGACCTCTCCAACCCGTCTGGCCAGCGTGGAGAGTGAAGGCCAAATCCTCTGACTACTTAGGCTAGTATATGGCTCTGGTAGTACAGAGAGGGTCGTGCTCCTGCAGTGGAGACTAGAAAGACCTGATGATGATGAGACAGACAGGCAAACACGGAGGACTTATTTTTATAATATAGTGATCGTGATAGTGAATTCGAATATTCCATAAAAATGTCATTTGCAGAAAAGCCAAAGCTAAAAAACGAGACTGCCAACACAGATGATGAGACTGGTGCCTCTGATGATGATGATGATGATGATGATAACATTCCATTGACGAGTGTCGGCAAGCAGCAACGGAAAGGTAAGCAAATGAACTTGTGAACAAAAAACAAGTTACTTTGATTGATGACAGTCAGTTTGGGGTCTGGCTGGATGGATGCATAAAGGGGGGAGCCTCCTGCTGCCTAAATGGCTTTCCGATTTTTTTAAAATTAAAACTGACGTGAGATAAAGACATTATTAAAATACGTAACAACGGGTTACTCACGTAAATAGTCAGCTACTGGCCGACATCTTTCCACCTCATTCCGGAGGTCTTCCTCAGGGCGAATGTGAATTGAGACTGATGTTAGCGATCGGAACGAACGAGCGAACATGTCGGTCAGTAGCTGACTATACGCTTCGAGCAACACGGAAGGGAGTAGCCATACGCTGCATTCCCCTCTGTCAAGGTACAAGCCAAAATTAGGCATATGCATGTCTATGTGTTAGTTGTGTGTGACTCATCTGTACACAAATTATTTTTTCTTTTATATGTCATTTTTTGTGACAATGTCATAATTACTATCAAGTGACAGTTTAAGTTTTGTATGTAGGTGTGCGGAACTAAACTTGTGTGCACATTTCCCCCCGCAAAAAACGCCAGAAAAATTGTCATAGTAAATTGTCGCTTTGCCCACTCCCTCCGTCCGGTACGGAGGCCGTGTTGCTCGAAGACTATACGTGAGTAACCCGTTGTTACGTATTTTTATAATGGCTTTACCGATTTTGAAGTGTTAGGTGTCAGTAAATTTGTTTTCTTCTCCAAAGTGTCATAAGAATGTGTTATCAGCAAAAAAAATCAATATGGTGGATATAAACTGCCAAAGGTCAGTCTTATTCAGTTTTATTGTCTGAAATAATTTACTTGTATAATTTTCCTGTATTGTTCCCGGAAAAGTAGAATAGAACCACTCCAAATCATCTCGTGGATGTCGTAGAAGGCGACTTAAGAAACAAGCTAAACAAAGCTTATAAACATCAAAGAGACCTCTCCAACCTGTCTGGCCAGATTGGAGTGTGTAGGCCAAATCCTCTGACTACTCTGGGTAATATATGGCTCTGGTAGTACAGAGAGGGTCATGCTCCTGCGCAGCAGAGAGTAAAAAAGACCTGATGATCCTGATGATAATTTCCTAATAATACTATGGGTAGATACTTGTTAAATGTTAATTGCAGGCGCCGTTCCTCAGAAATCAAATGCCCAGAAGAAATCTGATCTCATAAAGCAGGAAGCAAAGCGAGGAAGCACAAAAAAGGACGGAGAAGACTATGTATGCAAATACTGCCAGCGTCCATTCAAATTACATTGTGACTATAAAAGACACTTAACTACCCATATCAATGCAAAACCTTACGGATGCAATCATTGCAAATTGCGTTTTAAACAACAATCTCAGTTAAAACGACATATGGAAACGCATGCTGAAAAAACCCATAAGTGTGATCTATGTGACCTTCAATACAGTAATATTGGCAGCCTAAGAATCCATTTGAGGAGCCATACCGATGAATTCCCTCATAAGTGTGACGAGTGTGACAGAAAATTCAAAGACAGCAGTGGCTTATCAAAGCATGTTAAGACTCATAGTGGTGTTAAGTTTGAGTGTGATATATGTCATAGTAAATACAAGCATAGGTCAACGTTCGTGAAGCATATTCAATCTCATACTGGTGTTAATTTAAAGTGCGATATATGTAACCAGCGGTTTAATAATCAAAGTACTTATAAAGAACATTTGAAGACCCATTCGAACGATTTATATCATCCGTGTGAAGTTTGTAACCGTAAGTTTGCTTTGAAAAGTAAATTAGAAGCTCACATGTTCAAACATACAGGAGAAAAGCCTTACGAATGTCAACTATGTCATAAACGGTTTAAATATTATTCATATTTAACAACGCATTTGAAAATTCATACGGGTGAGAAGCCGTTCGAGTGTCCTCAGTGTCCGAAGAGGTTTAGTAGGAAGTCTCATGTCAAGAGTCATATGAGGGTTCACACTGGTGAGCAACCTTACCAGTGTGATGTATGTCAAAGCCGGTTCAAGGAAGCTCGTAAGCTGAAGAGGCATGCCAAGTTACACTTAGGTCAGGTATTGCCGGTTGTCGGTCAGGTCTTGCCGGTTACGTTCCAACCTGAATCATAGTTGTTATAAGCATAATAATGAGGATTCTCAGAATTGATTTGTCCCTCAGATGGCTGCACTGCGTCGAGAAGTCGAGCTGTCAAAATCCCCCAATCATCTTCTGTTCTTCTGTTTTATAAAATGGCTTCCACCGAGATTTCAGTGATTCTGCCAATGTCAAGTAAATTGAGATACTAAGTATCGGTGGTGTACGGTAAAGTTGTAACAAGTAGCATCAAAGATGGCGTATGTTCTTTGATGCCTCGTGGTCGGGAGCTTATGGTGACAAGTCTATACGAGTCCATATAACAGTCCATTTTAACTATTTCACAAATTGTTCCATGAGCATGAGCATTTATAACACCAAACTACACCAATTTCATATTATAAAGTCCACCAAAATCAATTTGCTAAATCGTCCAAGGTAGACCCCAACTGCACCCCTTGACTTCCCACCACAAACTCCCCACCAATCATAAAAGTGATGATTAAACATAATTGGTGGATTTTGACAGCAGTAGTCAAAAATACCTCTCGACACAGTGTCGCCACCTGGGGGAAAAATCAACTCTGTAAACCCTCATTTTCACGGCACAGGCCAGACTTTCCTTAGGCGTCAGTCTCCTTTAATCATTCATTACATAAACTAAATTGTTATTTTAAGTAATGAATGATTAAATTACCGCTACTCTTTAATGGAGGAAAATAACTATACTTTTTCTTTTTAATTATAGCTTATGTCACCTGCAGACAAATAAGCTTTTTACAGGTGAAATAATTTTGAAAATTAGTTCATTAGTTTCGGAGCCTGTTTGGCAATCAAACAATCAAACCTTACCTATTGCAGTCCACTGCTGGACATAAGCCTCCCCAAGGGCACGCCAAATTGTGCGATCTTCTGCTTTCCACATCCAGCCACTACCAGCGACCCTTTTTAGGTCATCGGTCCACCTAGCAGAGGGACGTCCCACACTGCGCTATCCGAGACGTGGTCTCCATTCGAGAACCCGTCTGCTCCAACGTTCATCGGTCCTACGACAGATGTGGCCAGCCCACTGCCACTAGTATAGATGATAACATTGTGTGGAATGCAGGTCACTTCCAACCGGTCGTATTGGAAATCCTCGGTGGAGGCCTATTTCCATCTGTGGACTTCTTGCGGCTGACATGACGATGATGATGAGTGTGTGAAAAGAATTTTATTTATTGTAATCAATTTGGCACTGGCTAATATATAGCTCTGGTAGTACAGAGAGGGTCGTGATCCTGCAGTGGAGACTGGAGACTAAAAAAAATTTGTTGATGATGTAATGAATTTCATGAATAATATAAATAAATGTATTTTTAATGATTGTTAAACAAGTAATTTATCTGTCACGTAGAAACCAAGGCTGGATTGTATTTATTTCGACGTATTTTTATCACCAGCGTTTGTTCCGAAACGCTAGTTGTTTTTCAATGTATCCAATTTTGAATAAAAATCTTCGACTTTAAACTATTTATTTATTTATTTTATTTTGGTAACCATGGTGGTATTTTTGTCATGTCAAAGTTTCATACAAACTAGAGTTGCACTCCAACTATGCACAGATGGCGCTACATGCTACGAGTATATTTATATATACTCGTAGCATACATACCTACGATCACGTCTTTTTCCCATGCGGGGTAGACAGCCCAGGTCTGTAAAACCTTAAGGCCACATTTAGCATGTTGGTGGGCTTGCAGGTGAGAATGGAATCAAAATAGTGATGGGTCACTAGCCGCATCGCTTATTGACATGATTTCTGACGCCCATACCCTCGATCGGCTATTACGATCTGCGCGGGAAGAGAAGCAGCTGATACATTCTACGTTTTACCATAGCATAGTAAACAATGATGTTAATGTTAAGGAAAGAATTCCCTCCGTCACACATTTTGTAGGCATTAATTGAGTTTGGGGGTATGTACCACTCACTACACCATAGACCCCATCATTGCATCCTTCCCATCAGACAAGAAAGTGGTTAATTAAATGCACTCAATTGATCCATAAAAAAAGCGGACGTTTTTCATCACACAGGGATTAAATAAAGTATTGAATAATAAAACTTTAAAAACGGCGGTCTATGGGGGAAGCCTATGTCCAGCTGTGGAAGTACGTGGACGATAGATAGAAACATTGAACGCATCAGTAAAAACTTGGAAGTTCGAACGCATCAATCACAAACTTATAGAAAAAAAATCAAGTTGACGTTTCTTGTGAAGTCAATGACATTCCATTTGTCATTGTCAGGTCAGCGTTTACGAGAAAGATTTTGTATTTTTTACAAAATACAAATATTTATCCTCCTGTCCAGTGTTCTCGATAATTACATTTATTATTGTTTTGTTAGTGAGATACGTGAAATATCCATATATTCTAATAAGAATACAGTGCGCAGTTGTACTTTGTGACACCTGCCTACGTGTTGAACCAAACACGAGAATTATCCACGAATTATTGCGAAAAGCTGTGATATATTAATTTCGGGGTGTGCTATACGACCTCCCGGCTCAGTTATGAATAAGAAACCTGTGAGAACTGGTCCGAAAATAAGGATTACACGCCCAGCGAATCGTCTAAGACGCCTTGAAGATAGCGTTCTCTCTTCGACGAAAGGTGTGGAAGAAATCAAATATATATACACCTGTCAGTACTGTCGTCTCAAATTTACGCAGAACAGTCATTTCTTCCGCCACATGACTTCGAATCATGAGCTGCAGCAGAAACAAGAGACGTTTGAGTGTAACGAATGCCAGATTGTGTTTAATAAGAAAGCTAATCTGGATATACACTGCCAGACGCACCATCAGGCGAAGAGCAAGTCTAAGTGCGAGATGTGTTCCATTACTTTTAAATCAAGGTAATTATTCAGTTTACTTTTATGGTAGTAGCATACTACAGGAAAGACAAGCTAATAAAGCTTATAAATATATATGGACAAATCACACAGATTGGGCTAGCCCCAAAGTAAGACTTGTGTTATGGGATGCTAACTCAACTATATTATATTTTATGACAAATACTTATAAAGATAAACATCCAAGACCCAAGTCAATCTCAAAAAGATCATTTTTCATCTTGACCTGACCGAGGATCGAGCCCAGGACCATCCATGTCACAGGCCAGCCTGTTGACCCCTGTGCCACAGAGCTCGTCAAACTGGCTCATAAACTTCAACACGTCTGGCCAGTGTGGAGAGTGAAGGCCAGATCTGATTGCTCAGGAATATATGGCTCTGGTAGTACAGAGTGTTGCTCCTGCAGTGGAGACTAAAAAAGAGCTGATGATGATGATGGCATGCATATCATCCCTAATAACATCAAGTCAGCACTTCTTGGGTTTTCATCTTCTATTGGGGCCTGGCGGAGGCAGCATAGCAAGACATTTGTTTCCTATGTAATTTGTCGGTTTACACAAGACGTGGGTTGATCGCCGTCCAACGCTGGCCAGCATAGAGAGTGTAGGCTTAATCCTCTGACTGCTCTATGGCTTCATGCTATATGGCTATGGTAGAACAATGAAGGTTGTGCTCCTGAAGTGAAGACTAAAAAAGACCTGATGATGATGATAATTCACACTGTATTGAAAAGTGGAAACAGTATTTTGACAAATGCTCGGAGTCAAAAGGTATCTGGTACAGGACGATCCACCTCACTCACCTAGTTTGGTACCATGGTTTGACTGTGCTAGTCTCTCTAGGGAACTTCTTGTCTCTGCATTTAGGGTGAGGTCTGGCCACGTTCCAGTTAACAAATTCTTGCTTGTGATGCGTGTGACCCCATCAGATTTATGTAGTTTTGGTCATAAGGAGGAAGACTTGTTACATGTCTTGCTGGAATGTGGTCAGTATACTGCCCTACGAGACAGGTTCTTAGCTGGAGTACCTATGGAGAATGGATTGCTGAACACAGTAAGCAATCCATTGTCACATTCAGCAAAATCAGTAAATCTGTTATGGAGGTGTATAATGTCGCTAAGAAAAATTTATATATTAGAGTAGAGGTCCCCCATGACGCTGGCATAGTCACATCAAGTGTACTAAAGCCTCGAAATATAATATAAATATATAGGGACATATCACACAAATTGAGCTAGCCCCACAGTAAGTTGTGAACTTGTGTCGCAGGATACTAACTCAACGATACTATATTTTATAATATATACTTATATAGATAAACATCCAAGACCCAGGTCAATATGAAAAAGATCTTTTTCCATAGTGACCTGACCGGGGATCGAACCCGGGACCCCCGTGTCGCAGGCTAGCGTGTTGACCGCTGCGCCACGGAGCTCGACAGTCGAAAAAACTGATAAAAAAAATTATTATAATATTATTTATTTTTCCAGGTATTGTCTACGCCGGCACCTAAAAATGAAACAAATAATGCAAGAGAATGCCTGCCTAAAATGCCAGAAGAAGTTTCTTTGTAAGGAACAGCTGGCTAAACATATGCAGAACAAGCATACGTTCAAAAACGTCACGTTTCAGTGTGAGTTGTGTTCTCTAAAGTTTAAGGCAAAGGAGTCGCTGCAGAGTCATCTCAACCGCATACATAAGAGGTTATGATCATGTAGACGACTTAGAAATAAGGTTTTTGCGTAGAGGTTTTAGTTAAATGTACCATCGGTCTTCTTCTTCTTCTTCTTTTCGAGTCGCAATGTCCTGCTTTATAGTACATTTGCCCAGTATGCGGCTAAGGCCACTGCCCGGTCATTTGCCTCCTCCAGATCCCTTTGTGTGCAGTGAGTAGGGGCTTTAGGGCACGTCAAAAGGTGGCTCATTGACTGGACGTGACCGCAGTCACACATGCTGTTGCCGGAAAAACCCCACCTAACCCGGTTTTCCCGGCATCTTCCCACACCAACCCGAAGCCGGTTCAGCGACTTCCACACTGACCAGGGAAGACTGCTACCCGGAGGAAGCTTCTCGGCTAGCGGTAAGGAGGATGAAGAATGTGGATACAAGTTTTCCCACTGCTCCAGTCTTGCTTTCGGGACTTCCTTTATTCCGACCATCGGTGTATTGGGCTAGATGATGCTTGAAGTTTGGTATGAATTGACCATAGACCAAATTCAGACGGACAAGCTCCGTGGCGCAGCTGTCAACACGCCTGCCTGCGACACGGACGGTCCCGGGTTCGATCCCCGGTCAGGTCAAGATGGAAAATGATCTTTTTCAGATTGACCTGGGACTTTTGGATGTTTATCTATATAAGTATCTATTATAAAATATAGTATCGTTGAGTTAGTATCCCATAACACAAGTCTCGAACTTACTTTGGGGCTAGCTCAATGTGTGTGATTTGTCCGTATATATTTATTTATTTATTTAATTCAATTGTGTGAAGAATAAAAAAGTAATGCAATTTCTCCCCTTTATCATTGTCCTATGAGACTTTCTGTGGTCACAAAACTGAAGGAGCATCAGCCAAGGAGCGCCACCAGTCATTTTATCCTGTTACTCCTAAGACAGATCAAATTAAAAAAATCTATTTCAGTTCATCGCTAGTAAATTACTTGTAGTATTTTTGGTATTACTTTTTATTATTTTTCATTCATTCATTCATTAATTTAAGAGCTGGGCTCTTGTCGGTGGAGCTTCTTCCATTCCTCTCTTTCTTCCGCCAGTTGTTTCACTTCTCTGTAAGTAGCAAAGTGTTTATAATTTTGTATTTAATAAATTGAGAGGACTACTCGTTACTGCCAAAAGTGGTCACTTTTGGCGGTAATGAGTAGTTCTCTTAAAATAATTAAAAGTAATACTAAACATACTACAAGTCATTTACTACCAAAGAACTGAATTAGCTTTTGGCAATTTAATCTGATTTAGTATAGAGAAAATTAGCTGGATGGATAAAATAACAAAGAGGTTTACAGTAAAGTTGAAGAAAAAAGATCAGTTCTAAGTACCGTTCGAAGAGGTAATATGATAGGACACCTGTTGTGACACAACCAGTTTATGAAAACTATTATAGAAGGCAAGAAAGAAAGGAGTAGGGGGAGAGGAAAGCTCAGGCACAGTTTCTTCAAAGAAATAAAGGAAAAAGTGGGAAGTGTTTCATACCAGGGTGTTGAGAGATTGGCAGAGGATAGATACAGATAAAGGGAGCTCCACCAACGAGAGCTTCGCTCTTAAATTTTTCTTGACAAACTTCAAGCTTTACCTAGCCTTTAAAAATGAAGCAAGGTTCTTTTTATAACTCACAAGTTTTAGTGTTTTATTGCCCATCGAGAAGCCACCAGTAGCCTTCGAGCCAAGTAAAAAGGGGATAATGTAGCTAATCTATTGATCCTCAGATCCCCCCTTAGGGCGAAGTGAGTTCACACACTAGTGCCACCCAGCAATTAACTAAAAGTCCTAAATGATATCAAATTTAAAAATCTAATAGCTGAATGCCCTAGTAAATTACTTGTATTATTATTGGTACAAGTTTTCACTACGGCACTTTTGGCGGTAATAATTCGTACTCTTGAACTTAGATTGTAATATCTATGAAAAGTAATAAAAAGAATACTACAAGTAATTTATTAGGGCATTTAGCTATTAGATTTTTTCAATTTGATATGATTTAGGACCTATAGAATTAATTGCTGGGTGGCGCTAGTGTGTGAACTCACTTCGCCTTAAGGGATACTATAATTTTACGGGCTTCAGTGCTGTCCCCATTTGAAATAAATAATTTGAAGGAAAACGGGAGATATCATTTAAAATGAATATGAAATATGAAAAATTTTGTTCTGTGAGACCTTAGGAAATTTATGAATTACTGATTACAGTTTAAAGTGTAAATGTGAACCTTTACTTAGCGTTTTCACCGAAAGCAGATTTTGTGATAAATGACAAAAATAGCTTGATATTCTCAATTTAAATTGTAAACACTAGTTCAAAAAATAACAACATTTTAAATGATATCTCCGTTTTTTTAAATATTTTTTTTTTCAAATGAGCGTAGCACTGGATGCCCCAAAAATTTATTAAATATTTTGCAGAATTCATTTGTTCATACATAAATAAAGAAAGCTTGTCACAAAAATGTAATTATTAAAAAAATATTATTTGGCCTTGCTTAGGTTAAAAATATATTTTGTTAACGGGGTTTCTTGCAACCGTCATCTAGCCCACCTTTCCTCAAGAAATAACATACTTACCATTGATTTAATATTTATCTATCAATAACTGTGTTGCCACCTTTTCTGAGAAGTTACGCAGCATATAATACTTTTTTTTGTTTAATGAAATAATTTCTTTATTATGCCATGTAATTCCAGTTTTTGTATTTTTATTTATTGTTTTGCTAACAATTGTTTTTTGTTTTTGTGCTGCAAAGAGGATGGTGTAGGTTTGCTAGAAATATGTAGTATATTTTTATAAAAATTTGTGTTTTTTTTAATTTTTCTTTGCCATATTATTCTACAAACATTTTCTTAAATGTCCCATTTATATAGCTAGAGGATCGTCAGGTACCTATATGTGGGCAGGTTAACATTTGTATGATTTTCCCATTAGAATAAAATCTAGAATAATTATTTTGAGACGTCAATAATTTGGAAAATATGTGGCTGGCCATATATTTTCATTGGATAAAAATTGGAAAATAAAAATATGCCAATAGAGACAGGCCTGACACATTCACATATCTTGTCTCTTTTATATATGTATGTATATATTTTTGCACATTTTATTTTCATAGAATTTTATGTTTTATATTGTTAATTTTTGTTGTTTTCTTTTACACCGTTGAGTTGCTTATTGTTCAGTGGTGAACTCTTTTTTGAAGGTGATTGTTTTTTATTTATAATACTTATGTACTTTTACTCGAATATTTTTTATTTCATGTAACATTATGAACTGGCTTTTTGTTTCAAAGTTATATAAAGTACACCAAGTGGCAACGAATGAATGGAATATCAGATGTCATGTAGGGAATATTGTAACCATTTTCTTGTTATGTAAATCGCCGTGACTTAGCACTAACTTTTTACGGAAACATATTTGTTTTTATTTTTTTTAGACGCAATTTGTTTGCGACCATACAAATATAAAAGTTTCGTGCTAAGTTCCGTTAATATACGATGTGTGTTTAAAGCGTGAAAGTATAGAAAAGACCATTTTCTGTTAGACAAGTTGAATATTAAGTAAAAAACATATTGTAAAATTCTACCTTGCAATGCCTTACACAGCTGTCAAAATACGTAAACGGTCAGTAATGTGGTCCTTGAATTAAATGTATATATATTTAGTTTAGTGTAGTAAGTTCTCGAGATTCGTAATATTTATTTTAGTGTACTGTTTAATTTAATCATAAGGCCGCTTTACTCAGAGGCGCGGGCAAAGCCTTTAACTTTGAGGGTCAGTAGACATGCCACAAAGAGGTAGGGGAAGTCTTTGTGTGAAGATTTTACCCGCCCATACAAAAGAGCTGAAAGTTTGACATCATTATACTCAGACTAAAATATTGGTTTGTTCCCATTCAGTCACATCACACCACGATCTGTAACACTGCTATTGGACAAGTATTTTTTCTTTTGTCTATTGAACAAAAAAAAAATTGATAATCCGTGCTACGTCACAGTTTGCTACATTTTTCGCAAGCTGTAATGGCACGAGCTTATCAACTTTGATGCGCTTAATCTTTATCATTTATCGTTTAATTGACAAAAGAAAAAATACGTGTCCGGTATTTTTTGACTAATTTTAATATTATTATTTAAGAAACTAACCTAAAGCGACCACACGCGGTAGCTGTAGCTCAACCCTTAAAATATAAAATATTTCGCAATACCCTTTTTTTACCCACGACGGAACGGAGCAGGTATATGCGTTTAGGGTGAGAGATATTTGTTTGTGTGTGCGTTTGTGCAAAGTAATGTTCCCACCTATCTTCTAAACTAATGATCCGATTTTGATGCGGTTTTCAATAACGGGTTTGTGTTTGATGAGTTCATGTTCTTAGACAGGTGTCATGGCTGTAACTGACTAGGGGGCGCCATAATATTAGTGCAAAACAATGTTGTGTCGTGGGTTTTTTTCAAAATTTTTAAGTTTGCTTAATTGTTGTAGTGTAAGTGGCCTGTTACTTTTATCAGATTTTTCAAGCTGCCGAGATGCATCTGACAGCTTAACGACTGCCATCAATGATAACAGCCGGGACCAACGGCTAAACGTGCCTCCCGATGCTCGGAGGAGCTCGAGATATTTTTATGCCACTAAATGGAGACCTCGCCCGGGGTTCATTTATATGCTTAAGGCCCCACACTAGGCACACTAGCGGCGCCAATAGTTTTATTCCTAATACTTTACAAATAGAAAGAAATTCTAGAATGTAAATCATATAAGCCTTAGTAAATAATCTGAAATATTTTTGGAATCATGTTTTAATATTATGAGAATCAGTCACTAAGAGAACTTGTGATTATCGAGATCCGATTACCGCCAAAAACGGCCGTTTTTGGCGGTAATCGGATTGTCATAATTCTCACTGATTCTGATAATATTAAAACATGATTCCAAAAATACTTCAGGTTATTTACTAAGGCTTATATGATTGATATCCTTGAATTTCTTTCTATTTGTAAAGTATTTGGAATAGAATTATTGGCGTCGCTAGTGTGCCTAGTGTGGGGCCTTAAGCAGTGCTTAATCATGTTAAGTTGTGTGGCAAATAGTAAAAAAAATATTTCTGATTTCGCGATTGTTACACAATTAAATAAAATGACTCTTAACACGGTTTTATTGCGTTTATTTCATTAAAAATGATAAAACCATATTGAAAGTTATTTTATTAAGGCACTTAATTAGTCAAAGAATTTACACAGTGGTGGTTATAAACATTTTTTTAAATATTAATAAACTATACTATAATGTGAATATTTTGAGCGAAAAAAATACTGAAGAGACCCTTATTGTTTACTTGGGCCTCAAGAGAATTAGCATTAAGAGACACATTGTTAAGTAGCTAATATCAGTAAAAAATAAACTTATGTACTGTGAATAGTTTTAAAAACTTCGTACATAAGTTTGAATGTTTCGTTACCAATTTTGGTACTTATGAATATTTAACATAGAAATAAATATCTAGTTATGCCTTTCCATCACATACGAAAATAGTGTGTCCCAATCAAATTATTTTGTACATCTCAATAAAAATAACAGGGTACTTAAATTAAAAGAAAAACAATAGTAAGTGAAATATACAACTTTTCGTGCATTTTGTTGCAAAAAGCCTTTTTTTGTTTTCACTCAAAACTTTTTAACACATTTTTGTAGGATTGTAATTACTTTAGAGAAATGTTCTCGAAATAAAATTAAGAAAAACAGTATTAAATCTGCCTTTTTATTTTCATCATCATCATCATCATCAGGTCCTTATCAGTCTCCACTGCAGGAGCACGACCCTCTCTGTACTGCCAGAACAGTCAGAGGATTTGGCCTATACTCCTCTCCACGCTGGCCAGACGGGTTGGAGAGGTCTCTTTGATGTTAATAAGCTTTGTTTAGCTTGTGTTTCCTTAGTCGCCTTTTACGACATCCACGGGATGACTTGGGGTGGTCCTATTCTTCTCTGCCGGGAACCACACAGCGCTATATTTTCATCGTTCGGACTCTATTCAATGTAACAAAATATTTCCTCTTTATTAAATTTAGTTTAGATTTCTTATAAAACTCCAAAATATTTTAAAATAAAGTGTTGGTAAAATTAGTTTAAAAAATCAACCAAGGGCGTGTCGGACTCGCGCATGAAGGGTTCCGAGATTATCAAACAAAAACAGCAAACAAGTCATGTTTGATGTATGGGAGCCCCCTTATGTATTTATTTTATTTTGATTAAATCTTTCGTTTTTAGAGTAGGTGAATAGTTTTAGAGTCTGCCTATTGTCGTTATTTATAGCAAAACATTGAAGTTTATTGTATGGGAGGCCCCCTCAAATATTTATTTTATCCTGTTTTTAGTATTTGTTGTTATAGCAGCAACAATGTGTGAAAATTTCAATTGTCTAGCTAACACGGTTTATGAGATACAGCCTGGTGACAGACAGACATGGAAGTCTCGTGAATAGGGTCCCTGTTTTTACCCTTTGGGTTCTTTTTTTTTGACAAATCACACAGATTGAGTCAGCCCCAAAGCAAGTTTTTACGTAAGATCTGTGTTATGGGATACTAACTCAACGATACTATATTTTGTAACCAATACATATATGTATAGATAAACATCCAAGACCCAGGTCAATTTGAAAAAGATCATTTTTCAACTTGACCTGACCGGGGATCGAACCCGGCACCATCCGTGTCACAGACCGGCGTGTTGACCGCTGCGCCACGGAGCTCGTCTCGTTAACGTTAAATGAATATTTTTATCGTAGGATAATTGCCTAATGAGGTTGGTTCCGTCTCTCTCGCTCTAGTAAATGACGGTACTCAGTGGTAGAAAGAGATAGAAGCATAAGAAAGTGCGATTTTATATCGGGGAACGGGTCAAAGGCATTTGGGATGCTACTTGCTCGGATGCCTGGGGATGAGTTTGTAACAGCTCGGGAGGCCGGGCGCGCGTACCCGATGCCATACCTGCAACCGTCGGACAGGCAGTTGAGGGTGACACCACTGACCTGCAGGCCTATTTGCTAACTCGGTGTACAACGTTTTGATTGTCACTTTAGCATCCATTACGGTTTTCATATTTTTAATAAAAATAGTCATTCATACCGAAGCCGTCATGAATATTGAAGTTACCATGAAAATGATGTACACCGTAGCTGTCAAAAGTTAGCGAATAGGCCCGCTGGCCATACCGACTGAGTGCATGTGAGCTAATTAGAAACATACATACATACTATCACGTCTTTATCCCTTGCGTGGTAGACAGAACCCAAGGTCATAAAACCTACAGGCCACGTTTAGCATCGTAGTAGGCGTAAAGCGGAATCAAAATAGTGATGGGTTGCTAGCCGCATCGCCTATCAATTAGATCCCTTAGATTTTCGCCCAATCCCTTGACCCACTTTTACGGTCTGCGCGGGAAGAAAAGCAGCTGGTATATCCTATGTTTTTTCTTTTCTCCCAAACCAGCATGGAAGAAATTAATAGAAAGGAAAATAAAAAACCCAAAGTAGTGAAAACAAAATATATTTACAGAGCAGTTACCTCCAACCTATCTATTGTCTTTAATAACATAAGGCTTCCGTATACAAACCACTATAACTGGGGGCTTCGGTATTATGGCCTTAAACCCCGTGCCCCGTTGAAAAAAAAGTTGAGAATCATAATTATAAAAAGATAAGTACCTACTTTAAAAGTTATGAGTGTCAAAACATTCCGTTTCAACACGTAATTTTAACGCAACTTTGGGCACAATTAAATACCGGAAGGAGTATAAAATCTCTAAAAATTCGTACAAGCATAGTTTGATTATTAAAAAAATTTAATAACTTTAATACTTCTAATTAAAACATTCATCTATTTTATCACGAGAACACTTTTCCCAAATGCATACTCGTGAATTTTTAGACGCCCATTTCAACAATATTTGTGTTTGCACACCCTAGACTGTAGTTCCGATGTGCGTATAAAGCAATGTAAATAGTTCCGCACTGTTCATAACCGAGTCTATCCCTTTCTCAGCGAAATAGCACGCAAATTAGCCACATGCACCGACGAGTTCGAGTTCCGAACTAGCTCATCCTTAAGAGTCCCACGTAAAGCCGCAATCCCATACAAACGTAGTTTCGTTTTAGTTTTACAACAGTTAAGCCAATCTCAACCAAATTTCGTACATACGACCGGATAAGGCATATTGATGTTTATAATCAGATTTCAATTTTAAAAACAATACCTATACAAAATTACAGCGAGTACAAGTTTTCGATACAAAACTTCAACTCCCGTATGTACGAAATTTGGTTGAGATTGGCTTAACTGTTGTAAAACTAAAACGAAACTACGTTTGTATGGGATTGCGGCTTTACGTGGGACCCTTAAGGTGGAAAGCGGAATCAAAATAGAGATGGGTAGCTAGTCGCATCGCCTATAACATGATTCCTTGGATTTTCGCCCAATCCCTTGACCGGTTTTTACGGTCTGCGCGGGAAGAAAAGCAGCTGGTACCTATATTCTATGTTTTTCCTTTTCTCCCAAAACAGTATGGAAGACCAGCATGGAACACATAACAGAGACTTCCCTGAAAACAAGGTAGGTACTTTTTGTCTTTTCGGTGAAACTTTGTACCGAAAACTTATAAAATGACTAAATTCAAGTTTACCTACAACACAGGATGGCGCTTCATACAAGAGGAGTGATGTTAATTCCTAAGAGTACTACAAACGAAACTTACATCCGTACACACGTCTGTGTGTGAGGTAACTATCAGGGTCAGCACCGCAGAATGAATTCAAGCACTAATTTAGGTTTATGAAACGTACGACTCAGAACATTAAGTAAGCCTGTTTTTCAAAACTTTAAGAACTGTTTAGCTCGGGGGAGAGGTGCGGGGCCGTCAAAAGTTTCTGTTCGGAATGTTAGTACAATTTTAATTCTGTTCCTACAAGGTAAACATGGATGAAAGAAAGAATATGTCTTATGTAATTATCACTTCTGGCCGTATTAAAAATAAATAAAGTATAGTTAACCAATCAGTTAAAATCATAGTTTATACATACATTAATAACCGATTTAAAATAAAATAAAAATGTTGCTATATCCCTGGTAACCGTTACATACCCATTTATGCCAACCTTGTTTGAGAGTTTGTAGTAAAGCTATATTATTGTGACAATATTGTGGAAAGTTTATTAGCTAACTATTATTGCTATCATTCACCTCTTACCTTATAAATGTACAAAATACTACACTTTATACAAATTATACATTTGATTTTAAAGAAAAAGTATAAACAATAATAATAAAAATATTATAATTTAACTATATAATTAAATCAATTATTATTAATTAATTGTACCTTTGAGCAGGGCACAATCCGGGGCGGTATATTTGAATAAAAATTGTAATGTACTTGTTAGTTATTTATAAAGTGCAGTTGTAAAAATATAATTAAAATAGTTTTAACAACCTACCTTAAAAAAATAATAGATTTAAAATGTCATTTAAATAAAAAATAATGATCAAAACTTGTCAGAGACAGGTGTTAACCATTGTCACTTCCTATACATGTCCTAACAAGGTTGAGTGTGAAGTTGCGTGACCTTGGCAAGGGTCGCGCATTTTATATGAAACTAGCGATTTCTCGCGACTTCGTCCGCGTAAATCATAGCCCATGTCACCTGCAGATAAATTAGCTATCTATAGGTGCAAGAATTTTAAAAATTATTTACTTTTGGAGCTTTTTCATGCAAACAAACAATCAAATCTCTTCTCTTTTAATAAAAGCTCTTTTTTTCATAACTAACCAACTTGTTTTGAGCTGATTTTGATGGGTTACGAACACAGTTTATTGGTAATTTAGGTTAGTTTTTTACAAGTATTTGAACATTTTTTTATGTATCAACCTAATAAACTGTTTACGTATTAATAAATAAAACAAAAATAAATAATATTAGTACTTATAGATAGTTATTTCATATAAAATACGCGACCATTGCCGCTGTTACACAACTTCAAAGTCAACCTTTTTTTCGATGAGTATATAGCAACAAACAGTAGCCGCAGTAAGAATTAACGTTTCCTCTTCGGAGTCAGAATCTATTTTTTTCTGTTTGGACATAAATTGGTAGTACGCCTCACAGCCCGGCCAAAAGAAAACTGAAGACCCGGGGCGACGCCAGTGAATGGGGAAATTAAGTTAGACTAAAACCATTTGGAGTGACGCCACAGTTTTATGTCTAAACTGACGCGCAAAATTGATCGTCAATGCCCGGCTTTAGAATAAAAGCTTGAAGATCATAATCAAAAGTTGTAAAACAAACATTATTTATTATGTTAACTATCTAGTCCTGCAAAGTTCCTCGTGATTTACAAATAACCCTGTATTTTGAGTGAGTTAGATAGTTCATACTGCTATGTTTAGACTTATATCCGGTCTTTAGTCGTTTCGCACCGCAAGCGATTCGAACCGCGGTGCGAATTGCCCAAGAGTCATTTTTGAATGGGATCTTTTGCACCGCGGTGCTTTTTTGAAATATAATCATACCTAACATACTATCTCACAAGTTCCTTTTTACATTATCTATTTTTCTTCTTATTTGTACAAATAAATAATTTGGATACTTAATTTTTAATATGAGTTTAAATCGGACCCATGCAAAGAGTATTGGATCGTTTCGCCCCGTGGTCCGAATAGACCCAACCCAAAAGATACCTTGGGCCATTCGCACTGCTCCAACGTCTGCGGTGCGAAAAAACCCATTCAAAAAGGGCTCTTGGGCGATTCGCACCACGGTTCGAATCGCTTGTGTTGCGAAACGCCTAAGGACCATATACCATGAGCAAAAGCACTTGGTGTGACCATATATTTGATTTTAAACCTCTATTTATACAGGGTGTAAACACCGTAATAAATCAAAGTGTGGACTATGCTAGATCACTATAGAATAATGAAATGAAATAACAGTCAAAAACCAAAAAAGTTTTCAACATTCTCATATATATAAATTGTCTGCACACTTTGGTATGGAAATACCAGCTTTTAATTTGGTATTTTGACTGTAATTTTAATTTATTCTGCTAAATTCAAATTGATTTTACCATACATATAGCAAAATTAATTTGCTTCTGCTATACATATAATGGTGTAGAAATTATACAGGGGTGTAAACACCATATAATTAATAATTTTCAATATCAAGTAATATTTCAATGTGTATTTATGATATGACATTATTGTATTTTAATAATTTAAATGACATTTATTATTATTATTTATTTATTAATTTTTATTTTTTTTCTTCGCAATATAAAATGTGTAGTGTAAAATGTAACAGTGAATATGGATCTTTGTTATCCGAAATAAATGCAATTTTTTTTTTTTTTTTTTTTATTTTTTTATTTGCATAATAAATTAAAATAACAGTTGGAAAATAAAAAGCAGCAATTAATTTTTACACCATTAAGCAAATTGATTTTGCTATAAATGCCTCCAGACTGCTCAGTGCTTCATAGCAAACACGGTACAGTATAGTGCCACACTTCAACATAATACATATGATAAAGCTATAACATAAAATTCCACGCCGGCACGATTTGAACGGCAGTTTTTACTTTTTTATGTATAACGTACGCAGAAAAATAGCTATTTTTACCCCCTCCCCCCTCTTGTCAGCATACATACATACATAGTATCACGTCTTTTTCCCTTGCGGGGTAGACAGAGCCCAGGTCTATAAGACTTAAAGACACGTTTAGCATGTTGGTGGGCATTAGGTGAAAAAATTGAATCAAAATAGTGCATGGGTTGCTAGCCGCATCGCCTATTAACATGATTTCTAACATTTTTGCCCATTCCCTCGATCGGTTCTTACGATCTGCACGGGAAGAGAAGCAGCTGGTACATTCTACATTGTTTCTTTTCTCCCAGACCAGCGTTTTTTGTGATTTGCGTTGATTGTGCGAAATGTTGCTTATGTCATCATCACATCAACCCCAAATCAAATTTAAAAAATCTAATAGCTGATTGCCCTAAGGTAGTAAATTACTTGTAGTATTCTTTTTATTACTTTTCATAGATATTATATGAATCTAAGTTTAAGAGAATGAATTATTACCGCCGAAAGTGGCCACTTTAGGCGGTAATAATTTGTTCTCTTAATTCATCAAATTAAAAATAGTGATAACTTGTACCAATAATACTACAAGTAATTTACTAGGGCATTCAGCTATTAGATTTTTTAAATTTGATATGATTTCGGAGTTATAGAATTAATTGCTGGGTGGTGCTAGTGTGTGAACTAACTACGCCTTAAATCTAACATACCTATTTAATAATATTTAGCTAGTCTCATGATTTTATTTACATATCTATTACCTATTAATTTAACCGTCCACTTAATCACTAGCCGCCTGGTGTTTTTCCCTCATATGTCTCGCAACATGGTCCTTCCTTTTATAAATTTGTCCGCAAAGCGGGCACGACACACACTGATTCAAATGCTGCGATTTTACGTGCCTTAGCATATGGTCCCGTCTTTTAAATGTAGAGCGACAGTGTGTACAGACATGCCTTCCAGCTATCAAATGCTGCATTTCATGGTCCTCCAGCTCTTTCAAAGACGTACATTTATAATCACATTCCCTACATTTAAATACTGCATCTTTACTAGTATGCTTTTTCCTTATATGTTTCATTAATAGATCGCGACGCACGCAATCCTGGTCACATACGGGACATATTACATTATTTTCGTTCGGATGGAGGCTCTGTTTGTGCCGTTTCAAGTGATCTACACGTTTAAAAGTAGCGTTGCATGAAGTGCATTCGTGTATTTTTCTCCGAGTATGCATTAACGCGGTGTGGTGTTCATATTCGATTAAGTCGTCAAAGTTCAAGTTGCATTGGCTGCAGAAGCTGGTGTAGGGCTCCGAATGAAGCTCACGCGTTTCTGTTTCGTCAAATGTAGCGAAAGGGTTATATGCATATTTGTTTCCATTTGCTTCAAAAATGCCAGGTAGACTCAAGCTTTTAGGGTCTTCCATGTTGACGATTTCTTCTTCAGACTAAATACTAGATGCTTATTAAAAATTACACAACAATCTCCTTACGTTTAATTCTAAATAACAACAATTAAATTCACACGAAAGAAACTTTCTTTTTTCAAAGAAATCGATAGTAATGACTTAGTGACTTTGACATTGATGTATGACAGTATGACAATGTTGGAAAGTGTTGCCAAGCTGTAAAGAAAATTTCGTACCATGACTTAATATTTTTTAACCGATTGCGTTTTTTTTAATTGTTAAAATTGTTAAAAAATATTTCTAATAATTTAAAGTATGCATTTTTATTTACCATATTAGGCTATTACTTACCGACTAACCTAGAATTTAAATAGTTAAATACCGTGAATTTAATGATTGTCTTCTAGCTGTGCTTCATTTTTTGACCACACTAAAAACATGCATACATATCCTTCTGGCTGGGTCGGAAGCTGGAAGACAGACTTTTCCACGTTATTAATCTGAGGACTTTTCCATTCACCCCATGTCGTTTTTGACTAATTTTGACACGTAGTCACAGATATCCCAATCCCAACTAATATTATAAATGCGAAAGTGAGTTTGTTTGTTTGTTTATTTGTTTGTTACGCTTTCACGCCGTATCTACTGAACCGATCATCATGAAACTTTGCATACACATAGGTTAGGGTACCGAGAAGGTCATAGGCTATAAATTACGCGGGCGAAGCCGCGAGTAACAGCTAGTTTAATATAAAAGCTAAAAAAATGTTTCATGTCTGGGCACGTAGTACATATAACTCCATGTTTTTGACCCAATTCCATGGGAAACGAGAAATCGCATTTCTGCTTTTTGCCTAGTTAGAAACACTTTTCTGATATTTGGTGTGTATTATAATAAAAAACCGGCCAAGTGTGAGTCAAACTCGCGCAATGAGGGTTCCGTACAATATGCTTCGTGAACACACACACAATGTGCAAAAAATGTTTTATTCAATTGACTAGCGCCATCTAGTGGTGTTTTAGTGAACTATTTCCCTAGATGAACTTATTATTGTGAGTTTACCACTTAATTTTCAAGTGATAGAATTCTTATTATTTTTCCTGTAATCTTTAAGGAATGAACTACATTTTGTAATTTTTTCAAAATTTTCGGCCCAGTAGTTTCGGAGATCAGGGGGGGGGGGGGGGGGGGGGAATGGTCAATTTTTGCCTTCTTTCGTGAATAAAATCAAAGGTATTGATATTACCCGAACAAAAAAAATATATTTTTGAGTTCCTCATAATGAGCCCTTTCATTTGATATATGACACAGTAAGGTTTGCAAAACTTTCTTTTAAAATTTTGTAATTGGGCCCCTCAAAATGACCCTTATTTCAAAAAAATCTTTATTTAAGTACTTTGCACACCCGTGTTTGGGTTATAGGATTACAATATCTTACCAAATTTCATCTAATTTGGTTCAGTAGATTCGGAGAAAATCGGCTGTGACAGACGGACGGACGGACAGACAGACGCTCGAGTGATGCTATAAGGGTTCCGTTTTTTAACTTTTGTACGGAACCCTAATAAACGGGCAATAAGACAGTGTAGGTGTGGTGTAGGTGCCACGAAGTATATGTCTATGCGATGTACCTACCTACATATTTTTTTTTACATTTACTACATAAAGATAATTTGAATCTGTTTCGATTTACCCAGTTTAGCAGTAGGTACCTACAGTCCAAATCAAACTCTATAGCGGGTCGGAACATCGCGCGAGGCGATGCGCAGAACACAATATTAGGTTAAGTGGGGCACGCGGGGAGGCGGGGCACGTTCTGCCCCCCTATTTACTAACTCGGATGACAGGTGTCGATGCCTATTAATCTAGAATTTTTAATTACAATGCGGGTTTTGCTTGCTCGAACTTTTTATTTGAAATACAAAAACCGCATTGTAACAGCAAATCCTAGATTGATAGGCATCGACACCTGTCATCCGAGTTAGTAAATAGGCCGGCTGGGCAGTTCGCAGCTAATATCCGAGCCGCTATAAAGTTTAATTCGGTCTGTACTAGCAATTTTCACTACTTCATCCGCGCCTATGGCACCTCCCGAATGAATAAGTTTTCTATAGGTGATAGAATTTAGGAAATCGGTCCAGTAGTTTCTGAGTCTGTTGAAACAAACAATCACATCTCTCCTCTTTATAATGTTAGTACCGCTCCGTGTCAGAAGTACTACCGAAAAGTACAACTGAGCGTCAACCATGAGTTTATACATTTCATTTACGAGAGTAGTATACGGTAACGTGTTTATAACCGTCATAGTTTACTATACTTTGTCCAACATGAGTACGATATACCAGAGTAGTTTTCGAATCTCGTAATCGAAAACAACTCAAGGTTGAATGTAAACGAATACGATCCTGTTTACAGGAACATTTTCTGCGGTATCAGCACCATGAGTTACAAAAGTGACCTTCGTTTTCTATCGAGTAAGACAATAGTTTACTATTACGAGCCATCGTATAGTTTACTTTAGATCGAATCGTTTACTACTCACGTATTATAAACTCATGGTTGACGCTCTGGTAGTACAAATGATCAATCTTGTATCATTTGTACTACTACAAAAAACACAAGCAAATCACTTGGGTTTGCTTGTTACCGGAACCAAAGTATAGGAGGACGTCGGGGTGTACATTTCGAAAAATACGTCGGTTTGGGAATCATTGTTAGTACCTACCTATAATTACTTTTACCACCACCACTTAAAATTTTCTGCCCTAGGATTTCAATTTACGAGAATTATTATTCGTAGACTCAGCCTTTAGGCAAATCCAGCTCTGGATAAATAGGTAGGTATGCAAGACCCAGATATTTATCTGGGTCTGAAAAGGATAATTTTCAATCATGCTTGACTGACCAGGGATTGAACCCAGGACTTGCGATGCAACAGCTGGCCTGATGACCTTTAGGTAATATTAATTATTTTGTGTTCTATTAACATACGTATTTCAAAGAGAACCTATATTAGTAGGACCATAGTTAGTAGATCCTTATTTGGATAATCAGGGGTAAAAGGAGTTTAAAAATAAAACAAGCGTAAAAGATTTAATATTGGACTAATATTTAGTAAAATACCATATTATAATAATAAAATTCATATAAAAATTCAAGTATTTCAGTTTTAAACAATACCTACAAGACCTGCCGGGGTAAAGGCGTTTATTCAAAGAAAACTAGTTGCCGCAGTCAATATTTTATCTCCACGAAACAGCTTTCTTTGGATAACCACTAAAAATTGAAATTTTTAAAATATTGCAATTTCCTTTAAATCGCACGTTGGCATCTTGTGACTAAGGACGACCCCAGTCGGGCGACTAGTGGACCCTAACTACAGCTAAAGTGGTCAAGTCAATTCGTCGCGCGCTTGTGATCAGCCTAAGCCAACGTTTGATAATCATCCGCCCCTGCAGGTAACACATAACGCTATAATTAATACTATTATTTCAAACAACAAAAAATATAATCACTCTCAATAAAAATAATGAAAAACAGGTAAATTCAAACTACGTAGTTACGTCTACAAGTTTTTACATAAATATAAATATATAAAAACTTTACTGTGTCAACCTCAATTTACTATCGAAAAAGAAAACTGTAAAAATAAAAATAAAGGTACATCTTACCAGTAAAGCTCTGATTTAGAAATTTCTGAATCTACATTGCAATTTTATTTTACCGACAAAACAGATTTTTTACATTTTTTTTACTATTTTCATTCAAATGTTAAATATACATAGATAACCTTAAATTTAACCTCTTATGGCCAATGTGCAATTTTAACTTCATTTATTGGCAAAGCTTAATCTATTGCAGTGTAAAATTACTTATAGAAAACTCTGAAAAATACTGAAAAACCGATTAAACACTAATAATAAAAATATAAACAACTAACTACAATGAATAACTAGTAAAATAAAAAAAAGTTATACAAAAAAAGGTAAAAAATATAAATAAATAGGAATAACTTCAAAAATACATCGAAAGAAGCAGATGATGGTTACAAAAAAAGCTCGGATATGATTTTATTAGTGTAAATAAAACTTATAAAAAAACATTGTGTAGGTAATACCTCAATATATTAATGGGATTTAGAACAGACCTTTAGTTCTGCTAACAGCTCGTGCTAAACCTCCATTAATAAAAACATTAAAAGCGCGTAAGTTTCAAAGACTGTACACACATGAATAGGAATTGAGACGTGTGCAAAAAAAAAAAAAAACAAAACATCCGCACTAAGCCATCTCCAGAAATATTATAGGAATCACTGGGGCAATCGCCCTGTCTTTTTGGTGTCGTCTTTGGACGAATCTTTGGTCAATAATGTTGGAGATGCACGCACTTAAAATTAGGGTGTGATGATATGGCGTGACACAGACAAAAGACAATACAGAACAATGACCACGACGCGCTGTTACGTCGCCTGTAGCACACAGCCGCGAATGCGAAACGGAAGCGTTCCGGAACGAAACATTGGCGTAACCGCGAAACACTATCTAGTATGATTTTTAATGGTTTCGTCTCGGTTTCGTTTCGCTTGCGGTGTGAGACGCACCAAAAAAATCATACTAGACAGCGTTTCGCGGTTTTGCCAATGTTTCGTTCCGGAACGCTTCAGTTTCGCATTCGCGGCTGTGAGCTACAGGCGTAAGTGCTACTATAAGGTTGCACTTGGTCCGCGTATATTCGCCAAGCGTTATAAGGCGGCTAAACCTGTTGTAATAAGACCGCGCCACGAACTTTTTGTTCATCTCTGTCCCTTGTGACACGCCAAAAGCGAATGATGGTGGCTTGTCGCACGCCGTCGACTTCTTCACCTCCTGTTGCATATAGGTAGGTATGGTGGTAGGCATACAGCACACCTACATATCAAGGAATATGAAAGGAAAGGCAGCTGACGCTAATATCCAGAGTACACTAGATATTGGGATATTTAGGTACCCTTATTTTTCGATATTTCGATCCAGTTACATGGACCATGATCACGAAGGAACTGAAGCGACAGAGTACTAGATGGTCATCTTTCCTTCCCTCTTCTTTCACATTGTGTGTGAACGGATAGCTATAGTGTCATATATTATATAGATTTTAGATTCAAACTGGTGTTACCTTGTGACAGTGTAGCGTTAATAACATTTTGTCATGATACTATATTCTACGCCAAAGTCGACCGCGTGTTACAAGCCATAAAAGAAAAAAGGCCGACTGCACTAATAACGCACAAACTACAAGATGAAACACAGGAAAAAGATTTCAAATTCATTTTAATATCTCCACAATAGTCTAACTGCATGAACAATCCGACTACATACAAAAGCATAGAAACATGTCCCGGAATACATAAAAACATTAAATTTTCAAGTAAAAAAAATCCATTCGGTTCGGTTTGCATTTTACAAACTATAGTGTTTAATACCGTGTGCTTATTCTAAAATAAGGCTTAAATTAATCTTAATTATGTCTCACTAAAGCTGTCACTAGTTTAAAAAAGTCAAAATTGTGGTTAGTTAGACGTGGATAGACGACATTCATATATTGCTTCAAGAAAAGTTTTAAATATCAAGAAAACTCAATGCTGTATACCCACGTCTGCACCAAAAATACCGAACCGAATGCGACAATAATTGATTGCGGCAAATCATTTTCAACGAAATGGATTATATTTAACAAGTCACTGAAACAACTGTCTATAAAAATATATAAATCTTATTTCAAATCAATTTAAATTATATTTAAACCGACTCCCAGATAGAAAATGCAGAGCAATTATATTCACCGTGGAGTTGGCTTATAAAGTCTATTAAAAAAATAATTTCAATGCACCTAGTCGAATACACGAGTATTAACATGAAATTAAACGTGAAGAACCGACGACGGTGCAGGATAATAACCTCAAATTAATATTGTCTAGCAACTTTTCCAAGGTATTTAGGTACTATTTTCTCATTATATATTATACACAACTAGATGTATTTAATGAATTGCACTACCATTCACTATTCTTTTAAAAATTATGTAATTTCACTAGAGACCCTAGCACAATTTACAGAGCATCCGTTAGCGGACGCTAAGACGAAAATTTCTCTAATACGGTCCGCCGCCGTAAATCGTAAAAAACCTTTTTTTTGCGGATTTTTAATTTTTATTTTTTACTAAGAAAAGTTCAACGTACGAACCTATTTACATGCAAGTGAAAAAGTGCGAAAAAAAGTCACTCTGAAACAACGAGGGGTCGAACATTGATTGTCAATAACAACAACAAGTCGTCAAGTTAGCTACAATATCAAGTACAAATTTTACGTCAAAACAATGTACATACGCTATTAAATACTTCATACAATATTAAAGAATGACAATGCCCCCCGCGGTGCGTCGCAGCAGTGATATGAACCACGAAATTACATCTAAAATTAAAGAATTCAATCTAGTCACACATTCGATCACGACTGGCGACAACAATACAACAAGAACAGACCCGCGAAGCGGCGTAAACGAGGAAGCAAAAACAGCCTACAAACTAAAGCGGGTGCCACACAGGGCGGCCGGCAGTAGAACGCTAAACATGCAACATTTTAAAAATATTGCACTTGCAGACGTATTGACACTGGCCGCACCGTGTAACAAACGCTCAACAAACAAAAGAGAAAACAAACCGACCCGCAGAATCGAAACTTTCGAACTAAAAATCATAAAATCTCCAAACGCAAACGTTGTATAAAAACTAAAACATGTCAAAACGCTGCGGACCGGCAAATCAAGACATAATAATAAATGTTATAAAATAATTAAAACACCCCCGACGAATACACAATTATTACACAAATAAAAAAATGCCTCTGCATGTTCATGGTAGAATATTTAGTCAAGATGGTAGTAACACTTACACAGAATGTTCCGACACTAGCGCCATCGACTATTCTACGATGAAATCACACAAACGACCACTTTCAACGGTTATAACCGTTACATCCAAAGCCTCGGTCGGGGGCTACAAAATATGGAGACAGTGAAAACCTTCTCCCGTGTTTCAATTCAACTAGATTACACACAATCCTTGCGAACCAGCGGCTCAATCAAACTGCTATCTCCACGGTACAGGCGCCGAATTACTTCGAAAAGCAATCCTCACCTTGGTCGATGGAGCAACATTGCAGTAGATTTTAAGACCCATTCTACTACAAACGGCTTCTAGGCGCAATAAGAAAGCTAAACGCAGAGACCACATATCCCAAACACACCTCGGTTTATAAAATCTAACACCAATTAAGTTTTTATCGCTGGGTTAAACACAGACCTTCAAGGAAGGACCCTCAATTTAGGGAGACATAGCTTGAAAGTTACAGAACAATTATAATAATGTCATATCAATCAATGATTGATAAACTGAAGGTCCGAATGTTCACCACTTGAAGATCCGTGTGGTCGTCGAGACCTTTACATTTTAAAAAAAAGTCACCCAAGCGTTTCACAGCTACTAACGTTGCGCGCAAAGTAAAAAAACACGTCCGAATTCACAATTGTCGTTTTTTATAAAAATACAAAAATACAAAATGGGACAGGGCGACCACACATCACACTCACGCGTCCCACCTCTTCATTATTTCAACTAGGAGGATTAGGGGGCACCAAACAATTTCACCAAATATATTGAGCAATTTCATCAAAAAAAAAACGAACATCAAATGCACGAGAAGTTCAAAATATAAAAGTCAAAAACGCAGCGACGATCACACATCGATTCAGAGACAAAAGAGGTTTACAAACAAAATTTATATTGTATTGCCACAAAAGAAAAATATTTACTAAAGTGGAAGTTATTAAAAATGCAGTTGAAAAAAACGCTGGGACCGACAGAGCGGTTAAAATTGAGGTGCCGAAAGCTAAGTGAGATGAATTTAATGTGTCCGGGGCGTACATAAGGCGTGTTCCAAAATATCTCCTAGGAAACTTCTAAATTTATAAAGAGAAAACGACTCCGCGATCGTTTATTCGCTAGTACTGAAACTATTAAATATTTTACTATAACTAGAGTTTTAACGTCACAAGTGACCACTCTGTGCGACTGCGCGACTTTTCCCAACGTCAATACATATTCTAAATTCTAGGAAAATATAAATTTTGCAAATACTTTGTCTACATTTAATTGAGTTACTTGAACATTGTGTATTTTCATTTACGTAGGCGAAGTGAGAAGTCGTCGCAGTCTTCGTATTATGGCAAATAATTTTCACTAAAATGCTCTATTTAGTAATAATACAAATTGTACCTACTTAACGTTTAGAAAAATCGAAATGTAGTCAGTTTCGCTCGAGCCGAGGACCTAGGTAATGAACAATCTTAATTTCGCTAAAGCCTACAGAATCGGTGACTAGGCGCGAGCAAAACGAACCTTTTAAATCCCATCCTTATTTAGTTTTAAGGTGAACGCGTGCCCAAACATTTGAAAGTGTATTAGTTAGAAAAATTGGCGTCGCAAGTCGAAACGATCTTGTTAAACTAAATACCAAATTTAACCACAAGGCACTCAAGTTTGCTGTATCGTGAAATGACGCTGCAACAAATGTCACCTTTTGGAATTCACTAAACAGCAAAATTGAGCATTTTTCACACTCGGGAGGGGTACGCCGTACGCAATCGCTATACCAAGGCACTATCAAGCCTCTCTTCTAATTCCGAAAAAGATACACAACATGAAAAACCGCATCAAAATCATGAAAAAACCATCAAAAAATTCGCGCAAGTCTTTTTACTACAGTCTATAAAACGTCCGTGGTCGATCGGGATACGGTGTCTTTACCGATTTTGTTTGTTATTAATCTTAAAATGTCAAGTCTCATTCATTTTAATAGTGTAAATAGTAGTGGGGATTAACACAGTCTCAGTTGGTCTGTAACTGAGTGGTAAGTCGGTGTGAGCCTGCCACGTGCAGTTGCAATTATTTAGCAATTATTTCTTCTAAATATAAGATACATTGGAATATTAAAGTTACTTATTATTCTTGGTTACATTTAGAGATAGTTTTATTTTATTTAGAATGAGACAAGCCTCGTTTTAAGATTGAAGTAACAAATGTTTTAAGTACATACGAAATAAATGAAGTTTGTTTTAACAACGAAACTTATATTAATACAGCACTTTCTTTAGACGCAAATTTTACATTTAAATATAATACTAGATGTTTGGGACTTTCGTGTCATTCTTGAAAACCTTTCAGTATATTTATGTTCTAAAGTTATTCAAAGTGCTGTAAAAATGTAAGCAAAACCGCATTATATATACACCTAGGAAATTGGTTATAATAATATTTCTATAAACACTATCCTACCATCTATTGCACTATCCCGGCGGATCCAAAATATCATTTATAATAACATTTTAACGCTAATCGCTATTGTACAGTCCCGACAAAAAGTCGTCTATGTATTCGAGGATAGTATGGCGTGACGGTCGCCAGTAATTTTGCGGGACTGTACGATAGGTTTGAACAGTCCTATTGACGAGAGAACGAGGATTTGTCGTTGTGTGTCCAGCAAATCTTTAAGCTAGCGTACAGAACTTCGTTAAAATACGTTAGGCGAATTTGCCTATTAGCTTAGCCTTGGTTGTTAAATTAGGTTTAACAAAGTAATGCGTATAAAGTATACTATGTTAAACACGTCGAAGTAGCTTCACAAAACGAGAAAATCCACTGGACTATACGAATAAATGTCATTTTTTTCTGGACATTGTATGTAAAGGCAGAAGATTTGTTATATTAAGATTCTTCAAATCTCGTCATAAGACTGTAAGTAAGGAGCCCGCTATAAACGGACAAACAGCCAAATTGGTAACGTGAATGTTTGTACTAAACGAGTCCCTACCGCCTCCCAGGAAACGAAAAAGAACTAAATTATCTCATTCCAGAATAAGACTAGACTTGCAATTTATGCGACAAATCTTGAGTACAGAGTTTTCGTATGGTCGTTGCTTGCTGAAAACTCAAATCTTACTTTTTCAGCTAGGCCTTATCTCTTTAGTTTCTAGAGGTAAGGGTGACGTAACCCTGCTAGTCGCTTACCCAAATAGGTAGGTGTCAGTCTCTGAGCTTACAGAGAACGATTGCATGACACCTCAATCCCTATTAAAATGTCACATCCGAAAATATAGGCTTTTATTTATTTGGCCTTCATTTTGCAAGTCAAGTCAGACATTGTTGTCTGAAACTGAAAATCTACGAAAAAAATTGAACACAATCAGGCTTCACTTCATTACTGAAAATACAAGACCGACACGACATCGCTAGCAACCGAATGGGACGAACAGACAATCCGCAACAGTATCCAACCAGAAAAATCCAAGGAAATTCATTCTAGCTACACAGGTACAATTATGTTTCTTTTTATATCGAGAAATCAGACACTTTATGTCTTACAATAATATCTTACGTTAAGTGAGCGTACGCTACTGTGACTAATCGCTTCGACAAAACGCAACGAATAATCGCAGAGATCAGCCACAAGATGTTAACAGCGCAACACTTTGGCTTCAAGATAGAGCTTATTTCCGAACGGACAACTAGCTAAGTTTTGGATACATAGTTTTGCTTAAATCGAAATCTATGTTTGTACCGTCGCTCCTTGGCGACGACAAAACTGCAGTTTTTAAACAACTTTAGTTTGAAAGAGCAGTCTCATATATGGTCATAAATATTCATCATCATGAACATCTTCAAATAACGAATATAAATCCTGAAAATTTATTCAAAAGCCAGGTTTAGAATTCTAATTTTTACTCTAGATAATTAAATCAAAGAATATTATATCAGTATTTTTTATAATAATGACAGTAATAAAACCGAACAAATAACGATGCTATTGGTAACTTGAAAACGAATTAAACGATGTTTTTGCATTTGTTATATTCATCCTGAACGTACAATCAGGTACTGTAGATTTTAATTCTTTTTCTCTTTGCGATCTTGTTCACATCGAAGATATTCGACTTACTTTCAGCTGTCCAACTAAAGTTGTAAAAAAAAAGCCGAGGCAGCGACGCAACAAACGCCTTGTACTTGAATTCTATAATATTCTGCTTAATATTAAACATTGGATAATGTTGCTTATTAAATTGTATTTTCTCTATAGCCACAGAATTGGCGTCCAAATTTCAAAATGTCGTATCCGTTAGTCAACAACATCGCATTTTTTAACTAAGAACGCAGTGTTGCCAGCAGCAAACTAGATGCTACCATTGAGTAGAAAAACCCAATCCGGTTCGATCTTTGATTTTTTATCTGTCAATTTTCCGGAGTAGATTTTTAGTCTATGTTCCTGAAGTGTATCTGGTGAGGTCTCGGAGAACCGTATTTAGATGATAGCTCGATGTTAAGAGTACAAGCGGTGTGGGTAGGATAGGAAACTACCATTTAAAATACGATTCTGGTAGATGTGGTAGTAAGTGGTGGCGTTTTGTTATTACAGAGTCATAGTAGGTAATTAAAGCTTGCTGTTATGATAGTTCTTGCTTTAGACAAATTCTAAGAGATCATTAAGTGTATAGATAGTTACCGAATGAAAAAAATACCGTTACTCTCAGATTCCATATGGTTGTCGTCAAATCTTGCCGAAAGTCTTCTAGTACGACAAAGTTCTTGTGGCGTGACGACATTAGACATATCGTTTACTGTCACGACAAATAAGACAACATACCCAAATCCCCGACACTTCCCCAGCAAAAACTACCATGTCCTACCAAAAGCTACCGCTTGCTACCACGGCCCACCAAAGTCTACCCGTGTGGCACTAACACCAGCGGAAGGGCACGGCGCGCGGGCGGTCGGCGCCCTCCTTCACCAGCGGCTTGTGGAACTCGCGCCCCGGCCGCGAGTGGATCGTGGCCCAGCAGTGCTCGCAGTAGTACTGGAAAGATAACATCGTTATTAGTAATCACAATGGTTCTCCAGACCTCTGAAAATGAAAGATGTAAAACAAAAGATTTGTGTAGACGCTGGAAATACTTCAATTTCATGGCTAATCTACATTCTGACATGCTAAAGAGTTAGATATCTATTGTAATGTAATTATCATTATCATCAAGTCTTACTTTTGGGCTCCAATGCAGGAGCACGACGCTCTGTACTATCAGAACCATATATATTAAGCCAGAGGATTTGGTCTAATCCTCTGGCTAAACATCGAAGAGACTTCTCCAACCCGTCTGAGTTGGAGAAGTCTCTTCGATGTTTATAACCTTTGTATAGTTTTGAGTTTCCTAAGTCGCCTTCTACGACACCCACGGGAAGACTTGGAGTGATTCTATTCTACTCTGTCGGGAATCATGCGGCGTTTCATTTATTCAATGTAAACTAATGTAGGTAGTGGTAGTTCGCCGTGCGGTTCCCGGCAGAGTAGAATAAGACCACTCGCAGAAGGTGACTTGGGAACCAAGCTTATACACCTACCCGTCTGGCCAGTGTAGAGGGTGTAGGCCAAATCTTCTGACTGCTCTGGCTAATATATAGCTCTGGTAGTACAGAGAGGGTCGTGCTCCTGCAGTGGAGACTAAAAAAGCCCTGATGATGAATGTAGTGGTCAATGCAGATATAGATACAGATAATGCTAGGGTACCTGCAGACAGGTGACGTTGGCGCAGAAGAAGGGCGCGAACTTGGAGCCGCAGCGCGCGCCGGCGCACTCGTCGCACATCTGGTCGTCCAGCACGTACGGCTTCACCTGCACGGGGAAACAATATTAGCGTGTGGCCAAGGAATAAAAAAAGAAACAAGTGAAAAAAGAAACTAAAAGAAACTTTTACGCAAAAAGAAACAAGCATGTGGGCACGTAAAGTCGCTTGCGGCTAGGGTTGTCAGGTCTTTAAAGTGAATAGCCGTCAGAGCCGCCAGTTAAGCCGGACATTTGGGTTAAAAGGCCGGAGTCCCATAATATTTGAGTCTTAGTATACCTTTACAACATTTTCGATATTAGGCTTCTTAAATTCTATCAATCTTCATAAAAATGGTAAATTCAAAAAAAGCCTAAACAAAGCCGGACAGGCCGGACTCCGATTGATTCGGCCGAACATCCAACCAAAAAGCTTAACTGTGTCCGGCTTTATCCGGACGCCTGGCAACCCTACTTGCGGCTATGTCTGGACGTGTGCGGGGCGTGAAAAAGTGCCTGCAAGGGCCTATTTTCTAAATAAACGTTTTGAATTTTTGAATCAACCCTAGTACCTACACGCTTCGCCTCAAGATCACCGGTGCCCGAACTCTCACGTACAGGGAATGCCACTACTATGCTGAAAGGCCGTACTGAGAAAAAATGGAAAAGCGTTTGTTGAGCAGTAATTCATGTTTAGCCGTATGGCCTCTACATATAAATATGAGTCGCCTTTCTCCAAACGCTCCATTTTTTCTCAGTTCGGTTCACACATCCGCCTCACCTCGACGCGCTTGTCGATGTCGCCGTGCTGCAGCTGCACGAAGCGCGCGGAGATGGCCGCGATGTACGACTGCTGGTTGGAGAACGCCACGCGACCCGCGCCCTGCAACCGTCACAATAATAATACTTAGAAAATGCTTAACTTAGATTATAGAAAATCTTGATATTCTACATATGTACATACATATCACGTCTGTTTCCCTCACGGGGTAGACATAACCATGTGGTCTCAACGCCTTAATCTTACGATTTGTTCTCAGAGACTCGCATAGATGGCGCCACTCGAAACTACACAACCTTGTATCTACCGTTTTATGAGAATATAAAATCATGATTCACAAAATATATATTATTAAAAATCAAAACAATATTTTAGGCATAATATTTTAAAATGACACCGTATATTTATATAAGTTAAAGGCTAACGCAGATTACCGCCATCTAGTATCGAGTAGCAAGCAACTCTCCTGCGCCATACATTCGCCTGCTTTTCGCAACCTTAATTTGGTCCAATATTTTTGTATGAGGTGGACAGCCTATTACGTTATAGTATTATATTGTCTTTGACAGAACCCAAGGTCATAAGACCCAAAGGCCAAGTTTAGCGTGTTGATGGGGGAGTAGATGAAAAACGGAATTTTAATAGTGATGGGATGCTATCCGCATCGCCTATTGAAATGATTCCTAATGTTCCGCCCATTTCCTTGACCGGCTTTAACGGCTTGATATTCTATTAGTCTAAAATGTAGAAAAATTGTGTGCTTCTCATAGACTATGAAGCAAACAGCTACAGATTTGATGGCAGAAGTAGACAGACGCACGTGCTAACACAAAACTAACAAAAGCAAGACCAGAAAGTGGATATTCAGGCTTCAAAGCAGACGAGGGACGGGCTAGGTCAAGCCTCGTTGGAGCGCTAAGCACTAAGCTAGGCCCCACCTTGTCTAGTCATTGCTCCGTAGGCATAAAACTGCGAGTTCAATTGTGTTAATTTTTAGGGTTCCGTACAAAAGTTGAAAAACGGAACCCTTATAGGATCACTCGAGCGTCTGTCTGTCCGTCCGTCCGTCTGTCACAGCCGATTTTCTCCGAATCTACTGAACCAAATTAGATGAAATTTGGTAAGATAGTGTAATCCTATGACCCAAATACGGATGTGCAAAGTAAATAAAGATTTTTTGAAATAAGGGTCATTTTGAGGGGCCCAATTACAAAATTAAAAAAAAAGTTTTTCAAATCTTACTGTGTCATATATCAAATGAAAGGGCTCATTATGAGGATCTCAAAAATATTTTTTTGTGTTCGGGTAAAATCAACACTTTTGATTTTATTCACGAAAGAAGGCAAAAATTGACCATTCCCCCCCCCCTGATCTCCGAAACTACTGAGCCGAAAATTTTGAAAAAATTACAAGATATAGTTCATTCCTTGAAGATTACAGGAAAAATAATAAGAATTCTATCACTTGAAAATTAAGTGGTAAACTCACAATAATAAGTTTATCTAGGGAAATAGTTCACTAAAACACCACTAGATGGCGCTAGTCAATTGAATAAAACATTTTTTGCACATTGTGTGTGTGTTCACGAAGCATATTGTACGGAACCCTCATTGCGCGAGTTTGACTCACACTTGGCCGGTTTTTTTCGGACGGACAAATCACACAGATTGAGCTAGCCTTGTATTATGAGATACTAACTCAACGATACTATATTTTATAACAAATACATACATCATCATCATCATCATCATTATAGATAAACATCCAAGACCCAGGTAAATCTGAAAAAGATCATTTTCCATCTTGACCTGACCGGGGATCCAACCGGGGACCATCCGTGTCACAGGCCGGCGTGTTGACCGCTGCGCCACAGAGCTCGTCAAAGACGTCGTCATCGAGTGACAAATGACAATAGCTATAGATTACACAGATAAAGTAGAGCGAAAATCGCTATTCACATATCGGCATTTTATATGTAGAGCCTTGGCTCGTACAAATATCATCTGTTGCTGGCTGCAAAGCTGTGGAAAAAGCTCTCACCTTGGGATACTTGAGCTCGGGGTCTGTGTCGATGCCGGCGTAGCACACGCCGCCGTACAGCCGGTCCATTATCATCGCCAGCTCCACTGGAAATAAACATTTTGGCATGAGTACGATGATTGGAGAACTATCTAGTCGTACCTAAATGTTCTATGCTATAGATGGAAATAAAAACACAAACGTTCAAATAAACTTTCATTCCTTCTGAATGGTATAGGTACCACTATTATTGCCAGCTCCACTGGAAATAAACATTTAGTCATGAGTACGAGATTGAACTATCTGGTCGTACCTAAACGTTGTATAGACGCTCTAAGAGGAAATAAAAACACAATTACACGCGTTCAGTCACACTTTCATTTGATCTGAATTCAAACATTTTTTCATTTAACAGATACTTATGGAAAACTTATAAATAACCCAAGTATTTTACCAGCTTCGAGAGGACGAAACAGAGAAGGCAGTCGTGCTCTTGTGTGGATGGATCAGATCCATCCACGCAATGATGCCAGCATTCCACTTGATCTGTGTCTGTATCAGCGAGCCGCAACAGCCGGATCTGCACCGGCTTGTCGCACAAGTACAGCTCGATACTGAGCTAAGAACTCATTTAGCTTTAAACCGGAGGTCCAAAGAACAGACGATCTCTCGTCTGTTCTTGACCTGGACGCAATGACAACGCTAGAGGATCAAAAAATGTAGACTCTCAAAGACTACTCTAGCAGCAATCTTCTTTACATTCATGCTCAATTGATATTGTAATCTTTATTCCGAATGCAAGATGAGTAAACTACTTACCAGAGTCGAGAAACGTGACTTGCTCATCGAAACACGTGTTCTTCTTCGTTTTTAAGACATATCCAGAAGAAGTGATAGGTAACTCACCGGCTTTGAGAGACCGGTTGAGCTCAAAGAATCTAGCAGCATAAACTGAAAACTTTCCTCTACATTCATGCACGTCTTGTATTTGCGTCTCTATTCCGAATTTATTCTTAAAAGATGACCAAAATACTTAGCAGAGTCGAGAATCGTGGTTTGGTGTGTGGTGTTCTTCTTCGCGTTTCAGACACATTTTGAATATATTATAGTAAGACAGATAGTTCACTCACCCGCTTTAAGAGGATGTGGAACGCCGCCCACGAAGACAGTCTTGCGTGGATCGAGCGGTATGCTGGCGTCCAGCACGAAGTCTGCGTCGGCGAGCCGCCACGGCCGGATCTGCACCGGCTTGTTACACAGGATATGCTAAAAACTAAGCTAAGAACTCAGCTACCGACCTGAGCTTCACAGAACTTATGACGAGGGAACGCAATGCGTGCGAGCTCTCAGACTCTAGCAACATGACTTAAATCTCCTCTACATTCATTCAAGTCTATTAGATTATTGTTGTCTCTATTCCGAGAGTATCCTTAAAAGATGAGCGAAATACTCACCAGAGTCGAGTCGAGAACTGTCTTGCTCATTGAAACTCGTGTTTTTCTTGTTACAGACATATTCAGCAGAAATACTTATGATTAAGATAGGTCACTCACCGGCTTTGAGAGGACGTGGAACGCCACCCACGAAGACAGTCTTGCGTGGATCCAGTGGCATGCTGGCGTCCAGCACGAAGTCCGCGTCGGCGAGCCGCCACGGCCGGATCTGCACCGGCTTGTCGCGGATGGTGGGTGACGACACGCACAGGTACAGCTTGTCCTCGTCGGTGATGCACGCCTCCATCAGGGCTGCTACCGAGCTCTCATCCTGCAAGCCGGGGTAAGGCAAGATTAAGAAGTGCAATAATCCTCTCTCATAAGTTTTCCCTATCCAGATATTGTCCCTAAAACCCTAGATCCCTTTGCCTATGCAGTATGTAGCTAATGACAATATGACGTTTCACAAATCGCAAGAGCGAAGCATTCACGAACTTCTAAAAATTATGGCGCCTACGGTCGAGTTCGGTGGAACGTTGGTGTATCTAAAAATCTCCAAAATAATGTGGATGTGCCCTGATAACTGCTGTCCTGTGTGTCCTGTCACGTAAGTCTTCCCGTTCTATTTTCCTATTGTGGTTTTTGTCATAATCTCTCGCTCCATGGCGCAGCGGTCAACACGCCTGCCTGCGACACGGATGGTCCCGGAAAAGTTGTTCGTTTTGAGGGTCTGAGTTACCCCTTTAAGGGAATGTCAAGGGTCAATTTACATGCTGTATAGTTAGAGGTACACTTACCTGGAATAGTAGAAACGCGTAACCCTTGGGCGGAAAGTAGCTCTTGCTCTCGGCTTTGTGGGGCCAGTCCACCACCAGCGGCCCGAACCGCCGGAACGACGACGTGATCTCATCTGCAACAATAACAAATTAAGTTTCAGTCAAAATTTACATCACCATCAGTTCTTTGAGGGTCGTGCTCCTGCAGTGGAGACTAATAAAGACCTGATGATGATGATGATGAAGGGTTTGTTTTGAACAGTATTATATGGTTTCTAATATTAGGACTCAGTAAAATATAACTTCTTCGTTACAAAGTTGGATATAAATGGATCTTGAAACTACTTTAAATAAGGTGATTTTCAGTTCAACAGGTTTTTAGGGTTCCGTAGTAAACTAGGAACCCTTATAGTTTCGCCATGTCTGTCTGTCTGTCTGTCTGTCTGTCTGTCTGATTGTCTGTCTATCCGTCCGCGGTTTTACTCAGAGGCCATAAGTACTAGAAAGCTGTAATTTGGTATGAGTATGTATATTAATCATGGCAAAAAAGTCGTAGAAAAAAATCTTGAAAAAAAATTTTTTTTTGGGTAGCTCCCATACAAGTAAAGTGGGGGAGTCATTTTTTTTTTCTCTACTTACCCATCTTGTGGGGTATCGTTAAAAAGGTCTTTGAAAAATATTGTGAGGTTGAGAACACCATTTTTCGATTTAGGGATCCGTTTCCGAAATATTTGGTTTTAAAGTGCAAATTTTTGTTAGAGGTACGTGTCCCCCCCCTCTATCTCCTAAACGGTTATATATAGATACGTGAAAAAAATTACAGCAGTAGTATATATACTGAAGTTGAAAGGAAAACTATCAGAGCTAAGTACTAAGTACAAACTAAAAAGTTATAGGCAACCAACTTATAAAATGTACTGGAAAATGTAAAATTTCATACAATCTTTATTGTTAGATGTTTTTGGTCGTTAAACTGTGAGGTGCGAGTGTAAACAGTGTGTACTCAAAGTTGTCATTCGCAACTACGGAACCCTATACTGCGCGTGGCCCGACACGCACTTGGCCGGTTTTTTTATCTTTAGTATAAATCCGATCTCCTCCGAATCTCTGATATTATAAGCTCAATATTTATAAAGTGGTTTAAGATTTAATTTGTCTGGAAGGGTCTTTAGGCCTCACTTTTTAAATTTCTTAATATTTACTTTTCAACTGTTTTTAGGGTTCCGTAGTAAACTAGGAACCCTTATAGTTTCGCAATGTCTGTCTGTCTGTCCGTCCGCGGTTTTACTCAGAGACTATAAGTACTAGAAAGCTGTAATTTGGTATGGGTATGTATATTAATCATGGCAAAAAAGGGGTAGAAGAAAATCTTGAAAAAAAATTTTTTTTGGGTAGCTCCCATTCAAGTAAAGTGGGGGAGTAATTTTTTTTTCTCTACTTACCCATCGTGTGGGGTATCGTTAAAAAGGCCTTTGGAAAATATTATGAAATTGAGAACACCATTTTTCGATTTAGGGATCCGCTTCAGAAATATTTAGGTTTAAAGTGAAAATTTTTGTTAGAGGTAAGTGTCTCTCTCTGCTAAACGGTTATATATGTATACGTGAAAAAATTACAGCAGTAGTATATAGGTATATACTGAAGTTGAAAGGAAAACTATCAGAGCTGAGTACTAAGAGCAAACTAAAAAGTTATCTAGGCAACCAACTTATAAAATGTACTGGAAAATTTCATACAATTTTCATTGTTAGATGTTTTTGGTCGTTAAACTGTGAGGTAAGAGTGTAAACAGTGTGAACTCAAAGTTGTCATTCGCAACTACGGAACCCTACACTGCGCGTGGCCCGACACGCACTTGGCCGGTTTTTTTTTGTCGTTACTGCAGGAGCACGACCCTCTCTGCACTACCAGAGCTATACATGGCGAAATTTTGATCGTTCTGGACCCTTAAAGGGGTGATTCAGCCCGTTAATATGAACCATTTTTCCTATGGGACCAATGCTGGAAACTCAAATTTTATTTCGACATTTTCATACAATAGAAATGTCGAAATTTTTTTCGAGTTTACAGCATTTATCCCATAGGAAAAGTTGTTTATATTGACAGGCCGAATCACCCCTTTAATGGTCCGGAACGATCAAAATTTCGCATTGTATATTAGATAGAGCAGTCAGAGGGTTTGGTACACTATCCACGCTGGCCAGATGGCTTATTAGGGTTTCTTTGATGTTTATATACTTTGTTAAGCTTGTCTTTCTTAAGTCGCCTTCTACGACATCTACGGGAAGACTTGGAGTGGTCCTTTTCTACACTGCCGGGAACCACATAGCTTGTAGCAATATACAACGAAGTTAAAAGGTCTATCACAGCTAAGTAGAGTTCACAAGTCAAAGATATAGTCAACCACTTACGAGGCAACTTCGGAAGTATAAACTGCGCATGACCCTACACGCTCTTGGTTGTTTTTTTTATATTATATGATATACGAGTAGGTAGTTACCCAAAGATTATCTATTTAAGCCTTGCTAATGTAAGAGAATTATAGATTACTTCTCATTAAGTATAGCAAAATAGGTCAACAGATAGGTAACTAGTACGTTTGACGCTGTAGCTGGCAATGTATTGTGTACAATCGGACACAATGACAGGCTGGCCTGCTTTTAACAATGAGCATCCGTGATAACCTGGATTCTGTCGCCAGTTTGCGAGAAATCTAGGTATTTTACAGAGATTTCTGTAGAGCTTTGATTTTATCGATAGCTCAAGTGGCAATGTTAGTATCTAATATCGCTGTATCAGCGTATTGTGTACAAACAGATACAATGACAGGCCGGCCTGCTTTTAACAATGAGCATCAGCGATAACCTGGATTCTGTTGTTAGCCTGTGAGAAATCTAGAAGATATTTTACAGAGATTTCTAGTTTCAATAGCGATTTGCTTTTATCAATAGGTCAAGTGGCAATGTTAGTATCTAATATCGCTGTATCAGCGTATTGTGTACAAACAGACAATGACAGGCCAGCCTGCTTTTTACAAGAAACATCCGCGATAAACTGGATTCTGTTGCCAGTTCGCGCGATATCTAGATATTTTATAGAGATTTCTAGTTTCAATAGAGATTTACTATTATTAATAGGTCAAATTGTAAAGTATCTAATATTGCTGTATTACCGTATTACCGTATTGTGTACACACAGACACAATGACAGGCCGGCCTGCTTTTCACAATGAGCATCCGCGATAACTTCAATTCTGTTGTCAGCCTGGGAGAAATCTAGGTATATTGTAGAGATTTCTAGTTTCAATAGAGATTAACTATTATTAACAGGTCAAATGGTTAAGTATCTAATATTGCTGTATCACCGTATTGTGTACAAACAGACACAATAACATTAGTTAGTTAGATTTCTAGTTTCATTAGAGATTTGTTATAAAAAATATGTAAAGTGGCAATATTTATTCTATCATCAGTAGTACCGTATTGTGTACAAACCGACACAATGACAAGCCGGCCTGTTTTTCACAATGAGCATCCGCAATAATCTAGATTCTGTTGTCAGTTTGCGAGATATCTAGATATTTTATAGAGATCTCTAGTTTCAATAGAGTATTGCTATTATTTATAGGTCAAGCAAGTGCCAATGTTAATATCCAATATTGCTGTATTACCGTATTGTGTACAAACAGGCTAGGCTGCTTTTAACAATGAGCATCCGCGATAACCTGGATTCTGTTGCCAGTTTGCGAGAAATCTAGATATTTTATAGAGATTTCTAGTTTCAATAGAGATTTACTATTAATAATAGGTCAAATTGTAAGGTATCTAATATCGCTGTATCACCGTATTGTACACAAACGGACACAATGACAGGCCGGCCTGCTTTTAACAATGAGCATCCGCGATAACCTGGATTGTTGTCGGCCTGGATTAGATTTTAGTTAAGTGGCAACATTTCTTCAATCTTAGGTATCACCGTATTGTGTAAAAACACACACATTGATAGAAAGGCCTGCTTTTAACAATGAGCATCTGCGATAACCTGGATTCTGTTGTCGGCCTGTGAGAAATCTAGATTTTCATAGAAATATGTAGTTACAATAGTGATTTGCTATTATTAATAGGTAAAGTGGCAATTTTCTTCTACCTTATGTATCTCTTGTGAGAAATTTAGATATTTTATAGATTTCTAGCTCAAATATAGATTTGCTAATGTACCTATAGTTCAAGTGGTAACATTTCTTCTATCTTATGTATCACCGTATGGTACACAAACGGACACAATGACAGGCCGGCCTGCTTTTAACAATGAGCATCCGCGATAAACTGGATTCTGTTGTCAGCCTGTGAGAAATCCAGATATTTTATAGAGATCTCTAGTTTCAATAGAGATATATTAATATAATAGGTCAAATGGTAAAGTATCTAATAACGCTGTTTCACCGTATTGAATACTATCGGACACAATGATAGGCTAGCTTGCTTTTAACAATGAGCATCAGCGATAATCTAGATTCTGTTGTCAGCTTGCAAGATATATTTTATAGAGATTTCTAGTTTCAATAGAGTATTGCTATTATTTATAGGTCAAGTGCCAATATTAGTATCTAATATAGTTGTATTACCGTATTGTGTACAAGCCGGCCTGTTTTTGACAATGAACATCCGCGATAACCTGGATTCTGTTGTAAGTTTGCGAGAAATCTAGGTAGGTATATTGTAGAGATTTCTAGTTTCAGTAGAGATTTGCTATTATTAATAGGTCAAATGGTAGCGTATATAATATTTCTATATCACAGTATTGTGCACAAACGGACACAATGACAGGCCAGCTTACTTTTAACAATGAGCATCAGCAGGAAATATGTTTTTTTTGCATAAAATAATTACTTATTACTTTTTATTTTGTAAGTTATAGGTTCATAAACTATCTGGCATCGTATGTGGTCATTTTAGATAGTCATGTTGTAAATAATAAACGATATACTTATTACTACTTTACAAGTAAAAATGAGTCCCTATGTACCACCCGTCACTTTAGAATGCGCTATATTTTTAAAATAAAATGTTAATTAATAAATCATAATAAAACTTACTTATTACTGATAAGCTAACAACAGTTTGATGTATATTTTCATCGTAGGATAATTGCCTATTACTTGTAGTACCTACCTACACGCGAATTCAAATACATTCAATTTTCACTGAACCCTGTCAATATTCAATTTGTTGAATTGGTAACATGTTTTGGTGGGCGTAACAAGCGCCCCTATAACATGACTGACCCCTTTTAAATTCTTCTTTTGTTGGAAGCCTCCATCAAGGATATGTAATGCGTTGCCTGGTGACCGATGTGTACACATTATCTAACTAATAGTGCCATGGCACTTGAGCCAAATAAGGCCTGATATACAATAAAGCCTGCCTGAAAACTAATGGACTTGCAGCAGTGTAAACGTCTTGGTTAATAAAAAGAACACACAAAATGATAATGAAAAGCTGACACCACTACCTACATATAAATTGTAATTTATTAAAAAAAGGATTATTAAAATTGCGGTTACTAAGGCCTGCAACGCGCAATAAAGCCTATTCAATTAGCAGATACCGATTTTGCTGAAAGTGTTGTTCATACATAAATAATAATACCTAATTTAAGTAAACAACGATGAAAGATTTCAGTTTAAATACAATTAGTAAATAATTTCTAATGGTTTGACACTTTTTCGAAAACACGAAAATGGATAGGGCTTTAATAAAGTACCCGGGCCTTATTAAACTGCCTTGTACGTGATTTTTGTTTAATTTGTAGTAAAAATTATGACGCATGAACTCATGTATTTTATTTATATGCATGTTTAAATTTACAGGAAGCATTACAAACTGATCTCAAAATATTGCTTTTTTCAAGCAATCATGATATAAAGTAGTTCGAAATTAAGTAGGCCTTATTAGGCTCCAGTACCTTACAAGGATCTTTTTGCGCGTGGCCATAATCAGAACTAAACGCTGCCATTGCCGTCATCTTGTAAAGCGTCACTTTTGAAGATAGCTCGAATTGATGTTTTTTGCGGATACTTCGTGCTTTTAATTACTTTTCCGTGCAACATACATGTTTATTTTTTACATTTTTGCTCGATAGTCTAATGTTATAGATAACTAGCTGTTACCCGCGGCTTCACCCGCGTGATAAATAGCCTATGTCCTTCTCAGTACCCTAACGTATGTGTATGCAAAATTTCATGATGATCCGTTCAGTAGGTTGGGCGTGAAAGCGTAAAAAACAAACAAATAAACTCACTTTCACATTTATAATATTAGTTAGGATAGGATAGTTAGGATGGTGCGTGATGGAGCCCTTCGTGAGCGAGACCGACTCGCACTAGGCCGGTTTTTTAAACAGTCTTCCGCATGTGAATATACAACCGCGCCCCCGTTCATTCCTATGGGACCAATGCTTCCAGTAATGTTATTTGAATAAATGTAATAATCGAAAATGCTTTTATAATGTAATTTGTATAGTACGATTATCTGTTATAGTCTGACGTAGCGCACTTTGTGTATAGTTGCAGCGCAATAGACAATCATTGCCGTGTGGTTCCCGGTAGAGTAGAATATGACTACTGCAAGTCTTCCCGTGGATCGTGGATGACGTAGACGGTAAATTAGGTCTGTTTCGTTGTGGTAGAGCCACGATACCGGCGAAATTCATTTTGCTGCCACTCTCTTAGAAAATCAACGTTTGAATACTAGCTTTACCGCTTCTATGCTTCGTTCAGTGAGTGAGAGAGCCGGAGGCGGCCCATCTCCCTCTCAGGGGAGGGGAAAATAAAAGGCCGACAACGCTCCTATAACATCCCTGGTGTTGCAGTTGTCCATGAGCAGCGGTGATTACTTACCATCAGGCGACCCGCTTGCTCGTTTGCCGTCCTATGTCAGAAAAAAAGGCTCTTTAGTCTCACCTACAGCCTCCTTTGGGTACGGTACCCTCAAAATGAGATTACTTACCTTCGTCGATGTCCGGCGGCAGGCCTCCGACGAACACTTTCCTACTGAAGCGCTCGCCGTGCTCGGAGCCGGCGGAGACGGGCGACGAGCGGGCTGGAGAGCCGAGCGCACTCACGCACATAGATAGACCTGGAAGGTAAAGAAAGACAACGTCAGCAATAAGTTTTCAATAAAGGAAATTATACAGAATACAGATTTGATTGTATTGAATAGTTTTCGAAACTACTGGATCTATTTTGAGAATTGTTTTACTTCATCATCAGTTCTTTTTGTCTCGGCTGCAGGAGCACGACCCTCTCTGAGCCTGATTACCAGAGCCATATATTAGCCAGAGCAGTCAGAAGTATCACTTATAGAAAGTTAATTTATCAGCGGGTGACATAGACTATAATTTATGGGACGAAGTCGCGGGAAAAGTTTCTTTTTAAATAAACAGAATTTTTCGAGTGGTGGTGTCGGTGGCATAAGACAACCATTTTGTGGCTTTGGTCCGCACTCATTGCGATCTGGCTGGTATTTACAGTTACCTCAACTGGAGAAAGCACATATCTCAAAAGCTCCATAACTCTCTAGAAAAGTTTTTCTAGTTGCCACAAGGAATTGCCATTTCTGGTTCTCGGAAATTGATAGTGAAATTACCTTAGATCTACCGTTGCAAGCCTGAGCACATTCGTCACTACAGCCATGTCCGAAAGCGCCGAGGAGGAGCGCCCTCCACGCTTGGAAGCCCATTCTAACCAAAGTCCAAAGACCCCGGGTGGATTATAAAGTGTCTTTACGCTTTTTACCCAGCTCTAAATTAGATTTATATTTACCAGCTAAGGTGAGACAATCACCCTGTCCAGAACTTTAGATAATAATTAGCCAGGACCCAGTTAATCTTGTTATTTCGTTTATACCCCTAATATACCATTTTCTTCTTGTAATAAGCTTCCAGTTTCCTGATTCTTAAACAAATTGTTACTAACCCGAGACAACATTATCCTTTTTCACATGCAGATATCCAGAGATCAATCGATGTTCATATTTTGCGCAGAGTACTACCTATGACAAGTCTTTGGGGCTTCATTGCGCAGAACACGAGTCTTCCTTGTCCAAGACAAGTCTTTGGGGCTTCATTGCGCAGAACACGAGTCTTCCTTGTCCAGAACACAAGTTTTTGTGGCTAGACCTGTACAAGAGGTAGAGGTCAGTGTGTGGAGATACATAACCGCTGCACTGAGCCTGGAGACGACATCCTGCGCCTGGTCCGAGGGTACTGCCGGCGAGCCAGCACCCGCGGTCCCCGCTGCCAAGTGTCTTCTCCAAGGATCCACTATTACCAAATTACAAACACCGTCCAACATTTGTTACTAACCAGAGACATTATTCTCACCTTCACGTGCAGATAACCACAGACCAATCGATCTTTATATTCTCGCTATTCTCGCAAAGCACCTTTCAAATTTGCGCAGAGCACGAGTCTTATCCTTGACCAGAACTGAAGTCTGGTGCTGCTAAACAAGCTGTAGAGGATAAGGTGTATGGAGGAACATACCCGCTGCACTGAGCCTGGAGACGACATCCTGCGCCTGGTCCGAGGGTACTGCCGGCGAGCCGGCACCCGCGGCCCCCGCTGCCACAGCCGCGTCCTCCACGCCTGGGAAGAACGGCGACTTGCCTGCAACAACAGACATACAACATTAATATAGTCTTAATGACGCAAACGAACGGGCAATCATAGTTGCAAAACGCTGGGCAAAACATATCTAATAAATACAAATATTGCCATTCTACGACTCGATAGAAGAAAAAGAATATACCTATTTATTAAATAAAGAAAATAAGAAATGGAGAAAATATTCCACGTGGGCAGGACTTGAACTTGCGTCTAGATCTCAGTACGATTTATGCGTTGCCGGCGCCGAATTTCTCCACCATATCCCATTCCTCTTACACGCATCTAGGCTTGCGTCACCCAATACAACTACCCCACTTTTACAAGGGCGGTATTTGATTTCAACTCATTTTGCAATGAATTTGGAAATCAACTAATGTGTAGGAAGCCATATAATACTTTATATGGGATTTTATTTTGCATTTACAATGCTATTTTACCTTATTTATTAAGAAGAATATAGTCCTAATTGGAAACTCTTATTCGGATAACCACGTCATCATCCATCATATCATCCTCAACTGCCAGACTAGTAGCTGCAGGCATCGAGTACGCGCGCCCGACCACCCGAACTGCTACTTCCTCATCCTGTTTCTATCCGAGCATGTAGCATCGCGCATTTGAAAAATGATCTTTTTCAAATTGACCTGGGTCTTGGATGTTTATCTATATAATGTATTTGTTATAAATATAGTGTCGTCGAGTTAGTATCCCATAACACAAGACTTACATAAGAACTTACTTTGGGGCTAGCTCAATCTGTGTGATTTGTTCGTATATATTTATTTATATTATTAAATGCCTTTATCCGGTTCCCCTAGTCCAAGAATCTCCTACCTTTCCTTTGCCTAAAATCCGGGTTAAATGAGCAGTAGCGTCGGAACCGATATTAAACAAACAAACTGTGCTCACTAACCCGTTTGCCAAGCGTAGTGAGTATGGCGAACCCTCCCAATGATGAAAACCTATGGGAAGAGGACTATGCCCAGCACTGGACTTCTTGCGGTTGAGATGATGATTTGGATAACAATTATATTTCGAAAAAATGACGTGAAATGACGTCACTTTTAATTAATTTCGATGGGCGCTACCTACAATGTGTGGTTTTTACTGATCCTTCAATGTGCAGGTCTTGAACTACAGTGGAAATATTAAATCTAGACTTAGCGCGTTTAAAGATCAATAAGTAGTTTGGCTCGAGAAAATTTTCAGTTATCATTAATATGATAACGCATTACGCAAGCTAAATATGTATCTTCTGAAACAAATTCGTGAACATCTAGAGTATATTTATAAGCTATCGAAAGACATGAATACTCGTAAGTCCTATACTGTACACCAATTCAGTTGGGTTCAGTCATAAATGACGTTTTTAATTATATAGGACGGCAAACAAGCATGTTTTTATTCCGCAATTTACCTACTCACAATCTCAATGAAGAAAATAGTTGAAAAGTAGAAAACAGCATTCCTTCGCGAATTCCCTAGGCGAATAAATCCAGACGAATAAAAATATATTGGCCTCGGCCAAGGCTAGCTATGATGGATTTCGGGCACGAGTCAATGACATTTCAATATAAAAAGTGACGATTTGGGCCCGAGCCAGGAGTTGGACGTTAATATCTCTTACGTGGGGACTACCTACTCGTTTAGTAAATAGTTTTTTAGTCTACCAACGCCTTAATACTCAAAAGCATCTTTTAAAACATTCCCTGATTTCGTTCCGTCAATTTCTATCGTCATGATCAGTTATTTTTTAGTCTCCACTGCACAGCAGGAGCATGATCCTCTCTGTGCTACCAGAGGCATATACTAGCCAGAGCAATCAGAGGATTTTGCTTACACTCTCCACGCTGACCAGACGGGCTGGAGTGTGGGTTGGAGTGGAGGGCTTTGATGAGCGCAGTGGTCTACGCATCGAACCGTTACTCAGAATGCTTCTAGTTTGAGCCGTGTGAAGTCGAAAGATTTCTTTACATGTGTAAGTGTTTCCTAAGTTGCCTTCTCTTTCTAAAACGAAAACATCCCAAAACAACTAGTGACTCTGAAATAGAAAAATTCCGAATTTTCCGATAGTGATAAGTCCGATAATTCTTGTGTAGCAGTATGTTATCTTTTTATAGCAGTAAAATTTCGAAACCCAAACTTAGAAATATGATGTAAGAATAAGAAACCATTTTCAGAAATGTATTTTCTCTCAGACAAAATCTCTCCAAAAGAATGTGTAAATGTTTTCCACGAGCGCACCTAACAGTCTATGTATCTGGAGGTTCAGGACAAACGACGACGGACAGACGGACTTCGTAATCACCGTCTATATTACCGCATTTTTGTCGCTACTGCCGAACGCTTCGTAAGGTTAGACGTACACTTAAGTTTCTAGTAAAAATTTTGGAAAATTTCTGTTTTTTTACTAAAATAGTTATAGCAATTTATCCAGCGTTAGTTATATAGAAATATTTGTTTATATTGACGGGCTGAGACGACATTTTAAGAATCATATGGTTTTATTAACGTATTGCTAAGTATGTATATGTCGCAGTCATCTGGTTGAATCTGCTATTTGATTGAATGACTAGCGCGTTCATTGAATGACCACGTTTAATTGAATGACTAGGCCGAACGTTGAACAAATAAGCGTCGCTCAACGTCCAACTAGTTAGCGGATTGTAACATAGCCCTTTGAAAAGAGCGGACATAGAATCAGTCAAGTGATTCAAATTTAGTTAATTTTTTTCCCACTGCGGCGCTAGGCGTCAAACAGCTTGAACAGATGGCACGATGTTGATATTTTTTTCGATTAAATTTATTTAAAAGTGCGTTGTTTGTAATAAAATAGTATGACAATATGGATTTACCTATTATAACGCCGCCGCCGGCTACTTTAAAAACTAAGAAAAATGAAATCATGCTCCCACCAAATATTACAAAGTCGGCTAAGATTCAACGACTTCGCTAAATGACATTCATTCAGTCAAGACGTTGAACGTTACATTCAACGACTTGACGAGCTGTCCTTCAGTCATTCAATTGAACGACGCCATTCAATGAACGCGCTAGTCATTCAATCAAATAGCAAATTCAACCAGATGACTGCGACATATATATCTCTGTTCCTTTATTACTTCCTGTAGCCTAACGGTTTGACCGTGTTAGAAACACTTCCCTCACACATGTCATATAAAACCTTCCCAGGATTGCGCAAAATGACAAAAATTGCAAAAGGGATGGTTATTTTTTAACTAACGCTACTTGTTGGCATTATTAATAAATGATATCTTAGTTTTAGCAAGTTTAGCTAACGCGGATTAACGCCACGCCATCTAGTGTTAAGTGGAAACCAACTGTACATCGCCGTACATCAACGCCGTCTAACTAGGCGGCCTACCTTGTGGCCAGCCTTTATTTGGTCCAATATTTTTGTACGAGGTTGGCAGTCTAATTATATTGTGCTAGCTGTTACCCGCGGCTTCGCCCGCGTGGTATATAGCCTATGTCCTTCTCAGTACCCTAACCTATGTGTATGCAAAATTTCATGATGATCGGTTCAGTAGATACGGCGTGAAAGCGTAACAAACAAATAAATAAACAAACAAACAAACAAACTCACTTTCGTATTTATAATATTAGTTAGGAAGTTAGGATAGTTAGGATTAGGATAGTTAGGATAGGATAGGATAGGATAAGGAAGTTAGGATTAGGATAGGATTAGGATTTGATAATACTTTCGTCCCAAAGTACTCAGTACATCCCGCACCTAACTGCTTCCATCCAGAGTTTCACGGGCGTTCAACTTGGCGACCCGCGGGGCCAGGGGTCACAGGGGTCGCCAATCAATAATTTGATGGTAAAATCTGCCGGAGGAAAGGCTTCCGCGTCCACTTACAACTAGGTATATCCCACGGATGCGCGTGTGACAAAATGGTATGAAATTGTTGGTGGTGAGAAAAAAAATACGTTTTGGATAATTTTATAACATAAATTTTAAATAAATAAATATAAAGGGACATATCACACAAATTGAGCTAGCCCCACAGTAAGTTGTGAACTTGTGTCGCAGGATACTAACTCAACGATACTATATTTTATAATATATACTTATATAGATAAACATCCAAGACCCAGGTCAATATGAAAAAGATCTTTTTCCATCTTGACCTGACCGGGGATCGAACCCGGGACCCCCGTGTCGCAGGCTAGCGTGTTGACCGCTGCGCCACGGAGCATACTGTAAATTGACTTTTGACATACCCTTAACGGGGGCAACTTAGCCCATCAATATGAACAATTTTATATATTGAATCAATATTTGGAACTCAAAAATATAATACACATTTTCTAAGTAAGTTATATTATAGAAATAATTAAGTATCTATGTAAGTACTTTTAAGTTTACTGTTAGTGAGGCGATGTGTAATTTTAGGCTAAGTTTTGAAGAAATATAGATTATATTATTTAAAAAAAAAAAGAAAAAAAAGTGTCTGAAAAGCTCGGTAAAAATCCACGTGCGTAATCAGCGGATGCACGTGTAAAAATATAGAAGTTACGCAAACAAATCAGAAAATGTGAAAAGCCAATCAACGCCGTCGAGGAGTTGATTCCTCTTACACTAAGATAAGTCACGAGGAAGCCCGCGTGGAAAACGTCCGTGCCTGCTTATACATGGCGAAATTTTGATCGTTCCGGACCATTAAAGGGTTGATTCAGCCTGTCAATATAAACAACTTTTCCTATGGGACAAATGCTGTAAACTCGAAAAAAAATTCGACATTCCTATACAAATTGCCCGGGCGGCTGAACACTTTTGTATGAAAATGTCGAAATAAAATTTGAGTTTCCAGCATTGGTCCCATAGGAAAAATGGTTCATATCGACGGGCTGAATCACCCCTTTAAGGGTCCAGAACGATCAAAATTTCGCCATTTATAAGCATCAGCGGATGCACAACGTGTAAAAAATTAAGAAAAATTTAAGTGGTTACGCAAACATTCAGAAAATAGTAAAAGCTAATCAAGGCCGTCTGGGAGCCAGTCAGGAGGTGTATGTGTATGCCGTGTGTTATTTGGCTTAGAATACTAGCAGAGGCTCCATCATCTGCAAAAGCATAATGTACCTAAGGCAGATTGACGTTAGTCATTAGGTGGCTGTAAGAAATTGTCAAAATCTGTTTACAGTTTCGTGTTACAGTTTAGTGAACAGTGAGCTAATATATGTCATACTAGAGAACAGATACGCAGGCGGGAAACTCAAATGACGAAAGAGTGAAAAATCTCTAAGAATTAAATAAAGAAAATAAGAAATGGTAAAAAAATTCCCCGCCAGCAGGATTTGAACCTGCGTCTAGATCTCAGTACGAACTATGCGTTGCCAATTACGCGCGGTGGCGTGGAAATAGTGGCGTATTTGGCAACGCATTTTTTTACCATTTCTTATTTTCTTTATTTAATAAATAAGGTAAAATAGCATTGTGAATGCAAAATAAATCCCATATAAACTAAATCTCTTAGAAAATAGGATCGGGTGAAAAACACTATTTTTAGATTTATACATACTCGTAACATTACCTTAAAATCTAACATACTTACTTAAATTGAATAGAAAACTAATTTCGAGTAATAACAGTTAATTTAAAAGACAAACAACTTGCTAAACGTTGCTTTTGAATTGAAGGGGATACATGAGCCCCCATTTGAAATAAATCATTAGAAAGAAGTCAGAAAAATCATAAAAAATTATGTTTGACGAGGCTAGATAGATACCCTTCAAGCTACTGTTTACAGTTTGTGTGAACGTGAAGTTTTACTAAGCATTTTCGCCAAAAGAAGCAGTTTTTGACAAAGACGCTAAGAAGAGCTTCATTCTCACTTTTAATTGACCTCAACAAATAATGCAAACAGTAGTTGGAAGGGTTATTTAAGGCCCCACACTAGGCACACTAGCGACGCCAATAATTTAGTAAATCATATAAGCCTTAGTAAATAACCTGAAGTATTTTTGGAATCATGTTTTAATATTATGAGAATCAGTTATTAAAAGAAAAAGTGATTACCGCCAAAAACGGCCGTTTTTGGCGGTAATCTGATCCCCATAATTCTCACTGTTTCTGATAATATTAAACATGATTCCAAAAATACTTCAGGTTTTTTACTAATGCTTAAATGATTTACAATCTTGAATTTCTTTCCATTTGTAAAGTATTAGGAATAAAATTATTGGCGTCGCTAGTGTGCCTAGTGTGGGGCCTTAAGGCCTCGCCGAACAAAATTTCAAATGATTTCTCCGGTTTCTTTCTTTTTTTTTATGAAATGGGGGCAGCACTGGACTCATGTATCCCCTTCACGGTTTTGGCTATATCTAACCCGTAAAGGGATAGCGACGTGATTAATATGTATCCTATGTACATTTGGGCGGATCCCACTATTTCCATGGAAATAATAGGACAAACGTTTTTTTAAAAATGATATCCCATTTTATATTGCGATAAAAAAACGCGCTGTTGTGTTATTTGAGAATCTGTTTCCACTTTAACATTTATTGACGGCCTGATAAATTACTGAGTAATAAAATTATTTGAAAATAAACGGTAGTAAAACCTTATCACAACCAAACTTAAATAAATAGGTTGTATGTGCACGTCGGGTATAGCGATTTTTTGCCACCACCGCCCGCAATGGAAATAGTGGGAGCTTAGAGCAGGGAGACTGTCCCAGTATTTCTATCAATGGAAATACATAATGGAAATAGTGGGATCCACCCGTATATTTAGATGAGAAGACGTTGTCATGACTACTTATGACAGAAAAGCGATGACACTTGCGCAAAATGTTTTTATTTCTTTGCACAATTATATCTAATTCTTAAACATTAAGTGGCTAAATAAATACTCAATTATAGCCATTTTCGCGCCATCGCTTTTTGTTGCAACTTGACTCAAATTTGGACAAAAACATGACAAAAACGAGGTTGTCGAACCTTCGAATCTGGGCGGCCATGCGTGTCCTACCTTGTAGAGGCCTAGACATGTCACACAAAAAGAAACAAGGCTTGTTTACCAAAAACAAGGCTTTTGGCACTATTATTCGTTTATAAAACTAGTAGGGTGAAAAAATCCTAAGGTTATTCAAAAAATATATTTTTTAATTTGATCTCGCAGCGTGAATCGCTATTTTGACCTTGCTACTGCAAGGTTATTGCTACTATTAAGTACTATAGTAAACATTTACTAACAAAAAATTTGATTGTATGAATTATTTGAAAAACTTCTAGATCGCTTTAAAAAAATCACGTGTTTAAAACTTAACATACTTAATCTAAGATAACTAATTCGTGAAAAAGTTACTACCAAATAAAGCTAAATATCTTGGATCGTATGAAAACATCACTCTGCTTTTATCTTAAGCGGGTAATAGTACTAAATAATCTAATAATGGCTTTATAATACCGATTCTTGTTAAGCAATCCTACGCCAGCCCTTTACCTATATACCTAAGCTCACATCAATAAAATGTGTAAATAATTTCGAATAAATATTTTTGTTGACATTGACATTTTGAATGTTTATAATATTTTTCTTGAAAATATCTACCGAATTTATTAATGTAAGTATTTTCAAATATTTCTTTCGTAAACAAAAATATAATTAAAAATATTATTTAAAACTTACTCTTTCTGTATGGGAACCTCGGACCTCGGATAAACGGTGTAATCAGAGGGATCATATTCACCGACATAATATTATAAAACCACTTGGTAAACACAAAACGATCGCACTTTCACTACGAAAATATCTTGCAAAAATATACGAGCTTCCTCCGCCACGATTGATTACGCGAATGAAAAAATTGACGAGCGCATTCCAAATGCGAAATTAATTTTGTTTTAATTCCGCCGGCATAGATAAAAAAGGAAAGAGGTCAAAGTTCATTAACATTTTTTTTCATTTGTGTTAAATAACCGACTGTATAAAAGGAGGTTTATTAGGTAACCTAATTGTTTTGCGTGACAGTTTATAATATTATTTAAAATAGATATATTTTAATAAAAATAATTTTACTAAATGAAATGTATTAAACATTTCATTAAGTAAAATGAAAGAAGGTACTTGCTAAAATAAATATCATGTAATAAATAAAGCGTTGTATAGAACTAAAGATAAGTTATACCAAGTCGCTCGAGAAAAAAAAAAAAAAACGGTGGGGTAGCAATCATCATTTTTTTTAATTGCCCCTATAATCCTGCAATACTTTTTAATTTTATTTTACAACCTTTATAAGTACTATCATGATTCATGACAGTTTTCACCAATGCGATAGAAAAGCATTAAGTACTTATTAACTTTAATGCATCATAATAACTCAACGTGCACAATGCTACTTGACTCAGTCTAACCCGCAAGGTATACAGACATGTTATAAATCAATTAATACTGTTTACGCTCAACAGAGCACTATTTTAGCATCCATTGGTTGCCAATGTCAGATGGTGCAACGGTTGTGTTGCGCCAAGATATGGTGCAATGCGGGCCGCTTTTGCGTGAGGATACTAGTCGATAAATAGGTCCTTATTATAGGCCTGGTTGAATTAAATTACCTATCTATATTTGTCATAGATTTTTATCTACATAGTACGTAGGTAGGTACACAGATAGTTGAGGGTTACACCAGATCATAGTACTGTGCCGTGTGGTTCCCGGCAGAGTAGAAAAGGACCACTCCAAGTCATCCCTGGATGTCGTAAAAGGCGACTAAGGAAACGCAAGCTAAACAAAGCTTATTAACATCAAAGAGACCTCTCCAACCCGTCTGGCCAGCGTGGAGAGTGTATATAGGCCAAATCCTCTGACTACTCAGGCTAGTATATGGCTCTGGTAGTACAGAGAGGGTCGTGCTCCAGCAGTGGAGATTAAAAGACCTGATGATGACGTAGGTACATAGTATTTTCCCTTTGATATATATCTACTAAACGCAATAATAAGCAAGGATAAGCAACCACTTTTTACGAGTCTCATCATCATCAGGTCTTTTTTAGTCTCCACTGCAGGAGCACGAGCCTCTCTGTACTACCAGAGCTATATATTAGCCAGAGCAGTCAGAGGACTTGGCCTGCACTCTCCACCTATTACTGCTACTACTCTAACGTTGATTTTCTGTGAGAGTATGGAACTTCCCCGGACGAGCCGGCCCATTCATGCTACTGGCAAAAGTGAGTTTTACCTGTAGCGTGGCTCTACCACAGTTCTAACCTGTATTATATTCTAACCTGTATGATTTATATTATCGCAGCCTTGTATTGATTTTTCAATTTGCCATGAAGGCACGTGATGCTTCTTGTGGGAACTGGGTCACACCGGTGATCCATTTATACCAATGCAGATATGTCGACTTTTATATTAAAGGTGCTTTTACGTATTCGCAATGCTGTTCTGATGTAAGTATTCATATTAAATTAAGAAATAAGAGATGGGGAAATAATTTCACACGCGGGCAGGATGTTAGTCTATCCATGTGGTCCCAACGCCTTAATCGTACGATTTGTTCTCAGAGACTCGCATAGATGGCGCTATTCATTACTACAAAACATTGTATCTTCCGTATTGTGAGAATATAAAAACATTATTCACAAAATATATCTTATGAATAATTAGAACGTTATTTTTGGCTTTTTATTTTAAAATAACACTTCAGTTTTAGTGAGTTTAAGGCTATCGCAGATTAATTCAGCCACTCGATACTAGATGGCGGTAGTCTGCACCGCCATACTACACATTCGCCTACTTTTCGCCACCCTTATTTGGGCCAATATTTTTGTATGAGATGGGCAGTCTATACGTTAGTATTATATTGTCTTTGGTCTATCTAACCTGCCTATTAGCCTGTTTTATTTAAATGTGTAACAATCGCGAAAATATTAGAAATCAATCAGATTTTTTTCATCTCCATTATTGATGTCAAACTTTTAGTAAAGTTATAGTTGGATAATTTATTTTAAGTTTTCTTAATTGCTACGACTGTATAAGGTTATTTCTATTTGTGAAAACAGCCACGTTTAGCATGTTGATGCGCTTGTAGGTGAGAACGGAATCAAAATACTGATGGGTTGCTAGCCGCATCGCCTATTGACATGATTCCTCACGCCCATTCCCTCGCTCAGCTTTACGATCTGCGCGAGAAGACAAGCACCTGGTACATTTTATGTTTTTGCTTTTCTCCCAGACCGGAGTGGAAGAAATAAAACAAATGCACGTATTAATATCTAAATACTAAATATAATGCTACTTTTACGACAAATGTATAGCAGCATAGACATAGACAACGGAGGAAGTCCGCCATTACGCGTCCTCGGCCCACTCGTCATTACAATGATTCAGTACTGGTACCTGCTCATTCATGATTTGTACAACTGCGTAGTTTTTACCCGACTGACCCACACAGAAGGCGGGTAATGCTTTTCGCGCATCATCATCAGGTCTTTCAGACTCTGTAACTCTGTGACTCTTTAAATAAAAGTCTGTAGTATTTCTTTTTTATTTGGTCATCATCATCAGATATTTTTCTAGTCTCCTCTGCAGGAGCACGACCCTCTCTGAACTAAAATTATTTTAATACGGTTAATAAATATATAAAATATTTTAGGCGGTAGATTTTGCAGTTCTTATAAAATACTAGACAAATGTCAACTTAGTCTACCTGCGACCACGAACATTGTAAAGTGCTCGAAACGTTAGGTTTATAAATAATGTAATAAACGCGATAAAAACCGTATTAAAATAATTTTATTTAAATGTGTAACAATCGCGAAAACATAAGAAAACACCTCTCTGAACTATTAGATACATATATAAGCCGAAGCAGTCAGAACATTTGTTATTTTTTATTTAGAAGTTTTTTTTACTCATATACAAAATGATTGGGTCGATTCAGAAGTATCCTTTTTTCATAGATTTAAGAGACCGCATAATATCTACATGTGTGCTTTTAATTTCAACTTGATACGCCCACGCGTTCCTGAGAAAAGGGTCTTGACTTGATAGACAGGGGAGTGATCCTACAAGGGTTCCTTGAAGAGTTTCTGGTGGGAAGTCAAGGGGTTTACGTGGGATTTGCCTTAGCTGATTTTGCAAATTGATTTTAGTGGACTGTATAATATGAAATTGACGTAGTTTGGTGTTATAAATACTCGCGACCATGATCAATGTGTGAAATAGCAAATACAATATAATAAATAAATAAATAAATAAATATATACGGACAAATCACACAGATTGAGCTAGCCCCAAAGTAAGTTCGAGACTTGTGTTATGGGATACTAACTCAACGATACCATATTTTATAATAGATACTTATATAGATAGACATCCAAGACCCAGGTCAATCTGAAAAAGATCATTTTCCATCTTGACCTGACCGGGGATCGAACCCGGGACCTTCCGTGTCGCAGGCAGGCGTGTTGACCGCTGCGCCACGGAGCTCGTCAATAATACTAAAGTAATAGACTGCCCACCTCATACAAAAATATTGGACCAAATTAAGGTAGTGCCATCTATGCGAGTCTCTGAGAACAAATCGTACTAGGGCTACTCGAAACTACACAACATTGTATCTACCGTATTATGCGAAAATAAAAACATGAATGCATAAAATAAATCTTATTAAAAATCAAAATAATATTTTAGGCATAATATTTTAAAATGACACCCTATATTTAGTAAGTTTAGGCTAACGCAGATTACCGCCATCTAGTATCGAGTAGCAAGCAACTCTCCTGCGCCATAATGTATGGCGCAGGAGAGTTGCTTGCTACTCGATACTAGATGGCGGTAATTTGGTCCAATATTTTTGTATGAGGTGGGCAGTCTATTACGTTAGTATTATACTGTCTTTGCCGATACTATGCTTGCATCTTTTTCAATTGAACACTGGCACGGTCGCGGTGATTCTGCCAATGTCCAGCGGAACCTCGGTCATAGCCATAAAATAAAAAGAAATAGAATAGAAGGTAAAATATCCTAATCCTAACCAAAGACAATATAATACTAACGTAATAGACTGTCCGCCTCATACAAAAATATTGGACCAAATTAAGGTTGCGAAAAGCAGGCGAATGTATGGCGCAGGAGAGTTGCTTGCTACTCGATACTAGATGGCGGTAATCTGCGTTAGCCTTTAACTTACTAAATATACGGTGTCATTTTAAAATATTATGCCTAAAATATTGTTTTGATTTTTAATAAGATATATTTTGTGAAGCATGTTTTTAAATTCTCTTATTACGTTAGATACAATGTTGTGTAGTTTCGAGTGGCGCCATCTATGCGAGTCACTGAGAACAAATCGTACGATTAAGGCGTTGAGACCACATGTCCTAACTAATCCCAATCCCATCCCAACTAATATTGGCGAGGCGAGGCGAGCTCCGTGGCGCAGCGGTCAACACGCTAGCCTGCGACACGGGGGTCCCGGGTTCGATCCCCGGTCAGGTCAAGATGGAAAAAGATCTTTTTCATATTGACTTGGGTCTTGGATGTTTATCTATATAGATATATATTATAAAATATAGTATCGTTGAGTTAGTATCCTGCGACACAAGTTCACAACTTACTGTGGGGCTAGCTCAATTTGTGTGATATGTCCCTATATATTTATTTATTTAATATTATAAATGTGAAAGTGAGTTTGTTTTTTACGCTTTCACACCCTGTCTACTTGATCGATCATTTGATGAATCATGAAATTTTGCATACACGTTATCTGGAGTACGTAGAAGGAAATAGGTTACCTTTCATCCCGGAGGAAAGTATTGTTCCCCAGGTATAGCCACTAACGCGAGCGGAGTCGCGGACGAAAGCTTGTAATATATAAATCCGTATTAAAAGTTCTTCTTTCTTTCTTCTTTTTTAATTATGGCTTCCACCGAGATTTCAGTGATTCTGCCAATGTCCAGTATTATGAGATACTAAGTATCGGTGTTGTACGGTATGTGGCATCAAAGATGGCCTATGTTCTTTGGCAGCCTCGTGGGAGCTTTTGGCGACAAATCTATACGAGTCCATTTAACAGCCTACTTTAACTATTTCACAAATTGTTCTCGAGCACGAGCATTTATAACACCAAACTACACCAATTTCATATTATAAAGTCCACTTAAATCAATTTGCAAAATTGTATAAGGCAAGCGACAACTGAATCCCTTGACTTCCCACCAAAAACTCTCGTGTTAAAAGTTATTTTATTAAAATGTTGAACAATCGCGAAAACATTACAATAGAAGGGTTCCTTTTCTACCTTTTGAGCTACGGAACCCTAAACAACAACAACGAAATAGGTAGGTTAGTTGTCACAGCGGCCTGCACAATAGTTTCTAGGTCATTCGGCAAAAAATCAATAGCTACCATTGAGAACGACGCCACACTGTTCGATTGTTACAGTTTACCCGACTGCGGCGAAGGTAAGTGCTGCTTTTTGCCCCTACATGTGTGAACTTGAAACCAGAATCCATAATAACTAGAATAACTTAATTGAATAGGTGAGCCTAAGGTTAACTAAAATTGGGAGTTGACGTCGCTTGGAGAAAATGCGCTGTGCAGTTTGTTGCCGCTTCTTCTGTACTCCGGTTTGGAAGCGGCCTAAACTTAGTCATAAGCAACAAAAATATTTTGTTGCAAAATTGTAAACACAAGTATGATAATTAATAAGTGTTCAAAGAAACCTATCCTAACTACTATCCTATCCTAACTATCCTATCCTAATCCTAATACTTCCTAACTAATATTATAAATGCGAAAGTGAGTTTGTTTGTTACGCTTTCACGCCCTATCTACTGAACCGATCCTGCATTTCTTGTAGTGGGATGTAAGATATATTTATTATGATGATTTCTACAAGCCGCTCAAGAAAATAAACAAATGTTTAAGACCTATAAAATCTAACATGGCCTGGACAAACCCAACCATTATAATACGTTTCGATAATCCTCCTTACTATGGGCCTCATAAGAAAGCTCAAGGTCGCTCAAAGAGCTATGGAGAGGGCTATGCTCGGTGTTTCTCTGCGAGATCGAATCAGAAACGAGGAGATCCGTAGAAGAACGAAGGTCACCGACATAGCTCAGCGGATTAGCTCTTTGAAGTGGCAGTGGGCAGGGCACATAGCGCGAAGAACCGATGGCCGATGGGGCAGAAAGGTTCTTGAATGGCGACCACGTACCGGCAAGCGCAGCGTTGGACACCCACCGACCAGGTGGTCGGATGACCTGATAAAGGTCGCAGGAAGAGGAACCGGTCATATGAAAATCCTTGGGGGATGCCTATGTCCAGCAGTGGACTTTTTGCGGCTGAAATGATGATGATGATGAATCTTCAAGTCCTTGAAGAAGAAAACAGTATACATTCCAAGAATGATTCGTGAGGTTATTGAAATTAAAAAAAAAATCCTAATTTCAATAGAGAGGATGGTTGGCAGTTACCACCAGCTTGGGATCCAGTCATCAGTTGAATTAAGACCCAAGCTACGCTGAAGACTATAAGACTTCAGACACCGTGAGTCAATAATGCGTATTAACTAGTCAATGGTAGAGTACTAAATATGTTAGCAACTAAACTATAGCGCAGGTATGGCGCATTATACGGAATGATATATAAGCTGTGTGATTCCTGGCAGAGCAGAATAGAGCCACTCCAAGTCTTCCCGTGGATGTCGTAGAAGGCGACTTAAGAAACTCAAGCTAAATAAAGCTTAAAACATTAAAGAGACCTCTCCTATGTCCGGCCAGCATGGAAACTGTAGGCCAAATCCTCTGACTGCTCTTGCTAATATATGGCTCTGGTAGTACAGAGGAGTCGTGCTCCTGCAGTGGAGACTCAAAAGGGACCTGATGATGATGATGATGATGATGATGAAACGTATGCTCCTGCCAAATTACAACTTTCTAGTACTTATAGTCTCTGAGCTAGACCGCGGACAGACAGACAGCCGTTGTGAAACTATAATATTTATGCCTAAAGCTACCTTAATATGGATGCATATGATTTGGCGAAAGTTTATTACAGCTGCTTTTACTACTGCCTTCCTGACCCCAGCCTAGTGTGGAACCCTTCTTAGGTTACCCCCAAGGAGGGTTCCACAGTAGTGTAACACTCCTTCTTCTGCAGTAGGTTAATACAATAAACGCAACTTTACGTGTAAGATCGACACCTCGCTAATCCACTTTGCGCGACTATTCTTAGCCAATCCTTTTACATGATGACCCACTTACATACATATGCTTACAAATTATAGCCACCTACTACATTCATACATCCACATACTGGATGTATGTACTCGTATGTAGTAGGTGGCTGCTGGTGGTGTGCATAAATCGACTTACATACTGCTTTAACCCGCGAATTCATCCGCGTAGATATAGCTTATGATAATAGCTGATTTAATGTACCGTGTGGTTCCCAGCAGACTAGAATAGGAACACTCCAACTCTGCCGGCGGATGTCGTAGAAGTCGACTTAGGGAACACAAGCTAACATTATCCCATCGTCTCTTTGACATTATGTCAAAAAGACCAATCGAGGTATCACGTGATCAAAGGGCCGGCAATTTACTTGGCACAAAGGATAAGCATTGCCATTCAACGCGACAATGCTGCCAGCCTTTTGGGCACGTTGCCGCGGTTTGCTAGGTTACTAGCTTTATAAATTTAATCTATATTAGTCCGGATTTTAAATCCAATTTAGTTGTTTTTTTTTTAAAGCCACTGTTACGTAATTGAAAAAAAAGAAAGGAAGCCAAATAGATTAAATGTACGTAAATCTCGAAATCCTTCAACACGTCAAGGGGCGACAGTCTGCAATAAAATGAATTCTTTCATTTCATGGTGATCTCTAAACCCCTTATAAGTACGCTCTTTTACTGTAGCTATTCTGGGGAATTGGATGAGTAAAGCATCCTGTACATGCGTAGAGCTTAGATTATTTAAAGTCTAAAACTCTATTGGCCTAAAAGCGTAGAAAAATTTCAAATTCAAATTCAAATTCATTTATTTCGTGAACATAGGTAGTACAGTACAGATGGATAGTATACAAAAGCGGGTTTCTCTATGTTCCGCCATAAGGCATACAAAATTTATCAAGCAGGTGTGTTACTAATTACATTTATATCATTATATTATAGAATCAATATCATGCAAAATCTAAAAATAGTCAATTGTGTTAAGTATAATGAAAATATCAATTATGGAAAAAAAAACAATTAGTAAATATATTAATTATCAAATTTTTCATTTGTCATAGCTACGAATTTGATGACAAAAGTTGTCATTGTAAAAAATCTTTGAAATAAAAGTATGACGGAGTCTTGAAAGTATAATGCTGATTTTTAACCTATGAGCTATATTAAAATCTCAAAATTAGAATCCCTATTGGAATATTATGCAAACTTGAAAATTAAATTTGACTTCCCTATAAATTGGCCCATCTGGATCAGTGACTTTGAATGAGAGGTCTTATGTTTTTTTTCTTTTTACGTCTTTTTTTCTTCCAATTCTGCAATAATATGATGATGGATATGATGGCAGTCGGCCATCAACGATGACAGGCGGGACCAACGGCTTAACGTGCCTTCCGAAGCACGGAGGAGCTCGAGATATTTTTATGCCACTTGCGGTCATATCCAAGTAGGGACTGCACCAGGGATTGCTTAACATACGTAAGCGCTCATAGAGCTCACACCGACTGGACCATCCGGCTCCTCGCATGGTTTGCAATAAAACATTGAGTATTGTAAGAAAAATCACTACATATTATAAAACAAAGTCCTCCGCCGCGTCTGTCTGTCTGTCTATTCGCGATAAACTCAAAAACTACTCCACGGATTTTCATACGGTTTTCACCAATAGATAGAGTGATTCACGAGGAAGGTTTTAAGGTATAAAACAAGCCCGGGCGCAGCCGGGTAGGGCTGCTAGTTAGGAATAAAATTTTCAGACCTCCCATGCGAAGTCGCTGATTTTATTGATTGAATGATTTTATTTTTCGATGTTCACCTTTTTTTTTCAATTCTGTACCATTAGGGATTCTGATTTCGAGATTTTAATATAGTTTATAGGTTCAAAATCGGTCTGTATAGTCAAAGGCGTAGAGTAAGTGGTAGAGTACACTAGCCCACCAGAGTTACCAGAGTTTGCCTCTTCAAGCCTTATGAGCGCATGGGCAACACCCAAAGCCAAGGTTCGTACCTTCTGGGGGCCTTTGATGATGATACCTATACAGGTTCAAGGCACGCTGCCCTCGCTTCCAACGACCGGTAAAGATGTGAAAACTCCCTAGGAGCTAGCTAAATAGTCCATAAAATAAAAAGCCTACAAACAAACAAACTAACACATGTTCTTCTGCTTTATATTATGGCTTCCACCGATATTTCTGTGAGTCTGACAATGTCCGGTTTAATGAGATACTAAGAATCGGTGTTGTACGGTATAATTTTAAAAAGTAGCATCAAAGATGGCGTATGTTCTTTGATAGCCTCGTAAGAGCTTCTGGTGGCAAATCTATACGAGTCCATATAAAAGTCTACTTTAACTATTTCACAAATTGTTCATAAGCACGAGCATGTATAACACCAAACTACACCAATTTCATAATAATAAGTCCACTAAAATCAATTTGCAAAATCGTCTAAGGCAAACCCTAACAACTCATAGCACATGTTAAAACGAGCGATGAGCTCCGTGGCGCAGCGGTCAACACACGTTCCTGCGACACGGATGGTCCCGGGTTCGATCCCCGGTCAGGCCAAGATGAAAAATGATCTTGTTCAGATTGACCTGGGTCTTGGATGTTTATCTATATTATTTGTTATAAAATATATAGTATAGTTGAGTTAGTATCCCATAACACAAGTTCAGAACTTACTTTGGGGCTAGCTCGATCTGTGTGATTTGTCCATTATATATTTATATAAAAAAAACCTAGTAAGAAAAGTACCACCTGTCAATCTGTCTGTCATTAAAATAACTGTTTAACTACAAGAGCTCTCCCACGATTGAAATGTAGCAATTATAAACTAATGAGTGATCAGTAGACAATTAGGTGATCATTGTAGAAGTACATGTGCAAAAAATTGCCGACCAAGTGCGAGTCGGACAGGAAGCAAGGTAGAATTATTTGGAATTAGTGGTGAGTACTTTTTTTTTACTCTGACTACTCAAGCTAATAAATGGCTCTGGTAGTACAGAGAGGGTCGTGCTCCTGCAGTGGAGACTGGAAAGACCTGATGATGATGATGATGATGACTTTTTTTTATTATGAACACGCTGTTACCCGCGGCTCCGCCCGCGTGATATATAGCGTATGTCCTTCTCAGTGCCCTAACCTATGTGTATGCAAAATTTCATGATCAGTACATTCGGCGTGAAAGCGTAACAAACAAATAAACAAACAAACTCACTTTCGCATTTATAATATTAGTTAGGAAGTTTAGGATTATTGAATTTAGGCATTGGTCTCCCATCTCACCTGATGGTAAGTGACGATGAAGTCGAGGATGTTACCTGCCTATCCAAGAGTTACCCATTAAAAAAAATAGTAGTAGACAAGGGGTGCAGTTGGCGTTCGCCTTAGACGATTTTGCAAATTGATTTTAGTCGACTTTATAATATGAAATTTGTGTACTTTTTTATCACGCTTTTATTAGCTTCACTTGTATGTAAGAAACTCTTGGAATCTTAATTTGACCCACTTCAGGTCTTCGATTGGGATGAAATTTTGCACACTCTGATGACAATACATGACTAGCGTGCTAAAAGTGCGTTTTTTAGTTTTTTAATCTAATTATAAATTATTGTTATAAATTATCGTGCTCATGAAGAATTTGTGAAATTCACTATCAAAGAAAATACGCCACTGGCTCCCATTTGTAATGAATCGTTGGAAAGAAAACGGAATTCTATTCTGCGTGGCCATAGATAATCGAAACTATTTTATGAATTACTGTTTACAATTATTTTAATTTAGAACATGAGGAGCTTTTGTCAAAAACGGTCACTTTTGACGGAAACGCTATTTAAAGTTTCGTTTTTTGAACCGATTTTTTATTCACTTTGAACCGATTTTGATGTGTGAGGTGTCATTAGATTGGTATTTTTCCCCGGAGTGTCATAGGCTATCAAAAAAAGGCAGACGGGTTTGTTTAATAAGGCAAGGTCTTAGGCAGGAGTGGCAGAACAAACATGTTTTTTTAAGTAGTAAAGAATCTTAATTAATTTGTATAATGAGATTCTTTGTGGAGAATTCTTATTTAAATATCATCCCTATAAAAAAATTTGATATCATTAACTGAGCAAGTTATTATGTAAGCTCCGTGGCGCAGCGGTCAACACGCTAGCCTGCGACACGGTGGTCCCGGGTTCGATCCCCGGTCAGGTCAAGATGGAAAAAGATCTTTTTCATATTGACCTGGGTCTTGGATGTTTATCTATGTAAGTATATATTATAAAATATAGTATCGTTGAGTTAGTATCCTGCGACACAAGTTCACAACTTACAGTGAGGCTAGCTCAATTTGTGCGATATGTCCTTATATATTTATTATTTATTTATTATTATTTATATTTAATTATTTCCTATAACACACTGTATAACTTACCTTTACAACAAATACAAGGTGTTTTTTTACAATATCAATATACTATCCGTCAAAAAATCTCCTCAATGGCTGTCAACCTGTCCATTATCAGGCGGTTATCAGGGCGAGGTCATCGACCCGACACGTGGTCGCCCGGGCCTGCGCAGTGCGTGAGCCAGCTGATTTGGGGGCTAGCGACCCGCCCCGGCTTCGCGTGAGGCCAAATCACAGAGAATGTCGTTCGCGCCGTATTAGGCCAGGACTACATTACACCGGGACGGGCCGGTCCGGGGCGAAAAATATTCCGGACCCACCCGGGTTCAACCGTCATACGAACAAATGTATGAAATTTTGTTGTGTCTACTACACGGAAATTCCGGACTTCCTTTCCGGATCTCCGGAACTTTTTCCAGGCCTAGAGACTAAAGTAATAATAAGCTGCGAAGAATCAGTATATGTATATATATATAGTATCAGACCACCGACTAGGTACCTTGTATTTTCTCTAGGCAATAGAGATCATAGACAAATATTGGAGTGGGGTTAAAGAAGATGAAATGTTTAACATTTCTATTGGGGGCTACAAATTCAACCTCAACTGACGCATATTCTAAGCCCTAATTTCCATAAATGAGTTTTTCGGCAGTGAGCGATAAATGAGATCCAAAGTTTGAATTATAACTATTCATTTCATTTCTTTAAATACAGTCTGTATAACTATTTGCAAATTTTTGTGAAGAGCAATTTAGTTAAACAGCTGAAAATATTCTTATCACATGAGTCAATAATAGTTGTAAGTATTTACATATACTTTTAGGTTACGTCCAAGGCAATTTTCCATTATAAAGACACATCCAGTCCGTATTAACATACATATCATCACGTCTTAATATCTTACGGGGTAGACAGAGCCCAGGATCATAAGAAACTAAAGGCCACATTTAGCGTCGTAGTGGGCGTAAATTTGGAAAGCAGAATCAAAATATTATTTAGTGTATTTTCCGCTACTAAATCCACGCATTCAACTGGTTTTGTCAGTAAGATCACGAAAAAATAAATATATACGGACAAATCACACAGATTGAGCTAGCCCCAAAGTAAGTTCGAGACTTGTGTCATGGGGACACTACATCAACGATACTAGGTATATTTTATTACAAATACTGATATAGATAAACATCCAAGACCTAGATCGTTAAGCTATGTCAGATGCCCAGAGGCAGCTTGAAAATATGACACTAGTGTTTGCCACTTACACACATGATAAGATAATTTTTCATCGTGACTTAACCAGGGATCGAACCCGGGACCATCCGTGACGCGGCGTGTTGACTGCTGCACCACGGAGCTCGTCAGAATCACAAAAGAATCTGCTTGGTTCCCGACTCCCGACAACATCAGAGTAGCAGACCATCAAAATTTGAACTTCCTCTATTATTTAATTTAGTGTGGTTCCGCCTTATAGTTCCGCTTTTAGGGTTCTGCGGTAATGATTATGGTATGCATTTAGGGTACCAGGCGCTTCCGTTCTCTCTCTCATTCGATTAGGGTGTTTAGAATCGAGATATATCCGGCACTGTGTCGAGAGGTATTTTTGACAGTAACTGTCAAAATCTACCAATCATAAAAATGATGATTAAACCTGATTGGATTTATTTAGGAAACTTAGAATACTTAACAACATCATTATCATCATCATTTCGTGTACCCTGGTGTCAGAGTTCTTCGGAAGAATAATAAAAACTAAATAAGTTATAACTAAATATACCTAAAAAATACAAATTATTCTATCTCCAAAAAAGAACTTGGATATAAATAAAAACTTACCTATTGATAAAAAATATCTCGCAGGTAATGTGCCCAGAAGGCTGGCAACATTGCCATGTTGCATTGCAATGAATATTCTTTGAGCTTTATAGTTACCAACCTCTGGTCATTCGACACCTATCAACCAGACTTTTACTCACAAACTTGAACCTCACGGACCCAGTGTCAACATGGTGGGTGGATTTTGTTGGCATTTCGTGTGTGTAAGTGGCCTATAAGCTGCCTTAAGGCATCTGACTTAGCTTAACGACTGCCATCAATGATGACAGCCGGGACCAACGGCTTAACGTGCCTTCCGAAGCACGGAGGAGCTCGAGCTATTTATATGCCACTTGCGGTCACCCATCCAAGTGAGGACTACGCTCGGGGTTGCTTAACATGCGGAAGCGATTATAATGCTCACGCTCACTAGGCTCCTCATATGGGTGGATTGTAATAGTTGCAGCCCTGGGTTAACAGATTTGAATTTGTACCTGCACCATGAAACTACAGCAATTTTCTAGGCAGTTAAACATGGTGCGAGTAATATTGAAATGAATGACCCCATTGCCATTTGACCTAGTTGAATCCAGTCACAACTGGTTGTGATGCTCGTTGGAAACCATTTGCATAGTTAAGGTGATAGAATGGAATTGTCAGTGCATTAGAGCAAAGATTTCTGCTTGGTCTACATACAATACAATACAATACAATAAACTTTACTGCACAACATAAGGAAACAGTTCACATAAATTCGGTTTTATTATTTACAAATTGTGCAAAAGGCGGCCTTATCGCAATGCAATTTCTTCCAGGCAACCTTTGCAAAAAGAAAAGCGTGGTAGAAAATATAAACTAATAAATGAAATCATCTAACCTACAATAAACATAATTAAATATAATACCAAAATATACTTACATAAATAAACATAAAATACTATACATAAATACGTACTGGGATAATAGATAAACAACAGATAGCCAGAGTTGTTGTTTTGTTTTTCGTGTGTGTAAGTGGCCAACACTGGTGTCAGATTTTTCGAGCTGCATAGCTGACATAGCTTAACGGCTGCTACCAAGGGTATAACTGCCTCCGTGGTCCAGTGGTTAAGGCGTTTGCCTTGTTGACCCGGGGGTCGTGGGTTCGATTCCCACGGGAAGCATACTTTGTAAAGTTGTTTCCAGTTTGGTTAGGACATTGCAGGCATGAATCACCTGATTGTCTGATAAGAAAGATGATTCCGTGCTTCGGAAGGCACGTTAAGCCGTTGGTCCCGGCCCGAGAGGCGGTTCCGAAGCACTCTGAAACAGGGTGTGCATGGTCGACTGACCGCGTCACCTACACGAAATGATGATGATGATGACCAAGGGTGTGACAAAAGCTTTGCCAGCCTTTTATTTCTCCTTCCCAGAGGGAGAAGTAATGGGTCTCCGGCTCTCACTCATCGAACGAAGCATAGAAGCTGTAAAGCTAATCAAACGACGATTTTCTGTGAGAGTGTGGTGTTTTCCCGGACGAGCCGGCCCGTTCACGCTCTAGCAAAAGTGAATTTCGCCGATAGCATGGCTCTACCACAACTAATTTAACATCGAATTTGTGTCCCTAATAAATCCGTAATAAAATAAACTCATTTTATTAGTTTGAATCATCTTTACCCTCACTCCAATAGTTGTCTATGGTGTCTATGGCCTAAGAAAACATGTCAACAAGGAGTTGGTCGTCTGATACTAGATAGTACTTATTATCTACTTCGTAGATTGGGCAGTATCCCAACTAATATTATAAATGCGAAAGTGAGTTTGTTTGTTACGCATTCACGCCCTATCTATCGAATCGAACATCATGAAATTTTGCATAAACATAGGTTATGGTACTACTGAGAAGGACATAGGCTATATAACACGCGGGCGAAGCCGCGGGCAACATCTAGTACATAATAAAAGCTTAATGCATAAGCACATAATGAAAACAAGTTATTTCAATAAACTAATAGTTATGTTTATATGTTTTTCTCTATCCTTAGCTACGGTTTTATTTACAGCCTCTAGTTACGTAATCCGCCAAGAATCACTATTGTTTCGTTTCGAGAAAGTAATTTTTCATTTGAATGGCCATCAGTTACGATTACAAATCAATCGCAGTCTTAGTTGCTTAAATCATTGATAGTGGAAAGTCTATCGTTTCAAATAGGTACCTATTGTAGGTATAGAAAAATCACTCGTATTGTGAAGTCACGGATCCAAAAATAGTATCTATGTACTCTACGAATTTCTAGTACTATACCACTTGCCTTCCCTACCCGTATAGTACCCTGATTTTGTTACTCTACCTATATTTATTACTCGTACTTTACTAAGCGTATAGGTATATACCTATACGCTTAGTAAAGTACGAGTAATAACGTCCGCGGCGTTATAACTTTACTGACAAATATAAATTTACGTGTAGACCTCTACTTTACTAAAACTGGTAGAGTAAGTATACTGAATAAGTAGAGTTAAGGCTAGTTTACTCTACCACTCGTCTAGTATTGGTGCTTAGCCTGGTCGCGTAGAGTAAGTGGTAGAGTACACGTAGCGTTTTACTCTACAATTCAGGGTAATCACCAGTTTTCGTAAAGTAGATTGTGTACACCTCAACCTTTTGGTAGTCTCCACTGCAGGAGCGCGCCCCTCTCTGTACTACCAGAGCCTTTTGTTAGTAGAGTTAGAACGCTGGGGTTGTCACTAGTACTCAATCTTTACTCCTACTAAGAGCATACTTGGATAGAGTAACCAAATACACACAGGTACACATGGTACAGTAGCCTGCCCGAGTTGCTCTCTACAGATTTCTAGTACTCTACCAATGTTGTTTACAGTACAGTTAGTAACATAGTAAATACTTTAGTAGTAGTAGTACAGACAGAGAGGGTCGTGCCCCTGCAGTGGAGAGTAAAAAAGACCTGGTGATGATGATGATGAAGTAGGTACTTAAGCGTTTACTGTACTTATATATGTATGTGCCATTCCGTAAGGCTCCCGGTCTTACGGAATGGCAAGGTAGGTAGACGAAAAACTTGTCGCCTCTCTACAAAGTATTTTATTTCCTTGTTAATTCAAATATAACTACAGGTATTTCATTGCAACGTGTACTAACAAAAATGCAGTAAGTCTAATTTGCATTTTTATCATCCAGGCATCCAGCTGACACGCCTTATCACCTGACATTTGTGACGCATGCGCGTTGTCGTGGCAACGCCAATATGGCCGCCGTCGCCATGGCAACTGGATGTAGGACAGACGAGCCTAGATGACCTATATCGGGGCTTCGGCATAGTTCTCGTCACAAAGTATGAAAAATGATATAACTAGTAGGTATCAGACGACACTGAATGTTCTATGTTTTCTCCATTGTCAAAAACTGAATTAGTAGCCCCCGATAGAAATTCAAACGCATTTTATTACGTACATTTAATCATCTTTACCCTCACTTCAATAAATATCTATGGTCTCTTACTTATTGCTTGGCGTTTGATAATAGTAGTATCTTCTTTGTTGTTTGTACTTATTTCCTCTAGGCAACAGAGACCATAGACTTTAATATTTATTGAAGTAACCCTAAAGACGATTAAAAATAATACGAAATTTATTAAATTTGTCTTGGGGATACAAATTCAAGCTCAATTGATTCGTTTTCTATGTATAAAGCCAGTAAATATCGCCGTATTGTTTTTTTTTCTTTTTTTTTCTCGTAAAAAAGGCTACCCTAACTACATTCAAAATCAGTGAAAATTCTGTTCGGGTCCGAAGTGTAGCTGCCGTACGTGACGATTTCTGTACCTTCAAACCTTCTACATGGTGAAATTTAGATCGTTCTGGATTCTTAAATCGGCGATTCAACCCGAATTAGTTCTACGTATCGACCATTTCAACCATTCTATGCTAAAAAAAAAATTACATACCCATACAAATTACCAAAATATTTTTGTATGGTATTTTTTTAGACTTTCCAGCATTGATCCCATAGAAGAAGTTTTATTATTTTTAAATAAATTATTTATAAATAAATAAATATATATGGACAAATCACACAGATTGAGCTAGCCCCGAAGTAAGTTCGAGATTTGTGTTATGGAATACTAACTCAACGATACTATATTTTATAATATATACATAAATAGATAAACATTTAAGACCCAGGCCAACCTGAAAAAGATCATTTTTCATCTTGGCCTGGCCGGGGCTCGAACCCGAGACCCCCGTGTCGCAGGCTGGCGTGTTGGCCACTGCTCCACGGAGCTCGTCAAGTTGTTCATACCGACGGGCTGAATTACCCCTTTAAGGGTCCAAAACGATCAAAATATTGCCGTGAACAAAGAAATTCGCTCCAAAAACACTTACCGTAATAAGTCATGTTGCTCACTAATCGTTCGTTGATCATCTTGGCACTATTTCGATACCCACTGTGTCACTAAAACATTTTGTATAGCACTGAATACGGCACTAAACTGAAATTGTACAGAAAATTAAGAAAAGTGGAAGTAGATGGAAGATTTAGATAAAGTAGTAGGTACCTTATTATACCAATATACTAGCTGATGCCTGCAACTTCGTTCGCGTGGACTATATGACTCCGGCGTATTAATTTGCCTTAGTACGAACTAAACTTATATAAGAAAATACTTGTAGCAGTGTTATAAAATTGTACGGCATTGCATTGGCTGCTGCCAAATACTGGAGGGATAAAATATAGGATTCTTTTAGACTTTTTGAGCCACCGACACAATAAGAAGAAGACTATATAGCTAGCTCCAAGTGAGCTTGCGCTACTTCAACAAACTTTGAGGTATGAGCAGAGTGCCTTCAACCTATCGCACATCTCCAAAGGGCTTTCGGGAGGGATGGAACTCGGCTTAAGGTTTTGCCTGTGTGTTCAAGGCTTGGAAAGACAGCAAACTCTCATGTTTTGCCGTATGGGCTGAAAACTACGTTGCCAAAAGGGGGACCACTGGGCGGTCACCAGTAATATGAGCTTATCGTACTCTACGCACTCTATCCCAGAGGAGGGTGTGACTCTGTAAAATTGTCGATATAAAATTTAACATGGTACCTACCTAGAGTATCAGATGTTCTAAATCTTCGATTTTTTCACCTCAACAAAAAATACTAATCAGGCTGAACAACTTTTGCTACAGCGTCATTTTTATATTTCCTATAGTTTACCGGGACCATTATGGTTCTGCATGAGGTGTTCCAAATCTCTGATTTTTTATACCTCAACAAAAATGCTCATCAGGCTTAACAAATTTTGCTAAGGCTCCGCTTTTATATTTCTTATAGTTCAGCTGGATCATTATGATGCTGCATCAGGTGTTCCATTTTTCAAAATTATTTCTACCTTATATGTTGCCCCGGCTTAATAGCTATATAACAAAGAAAGTTTCATTCAAATCCATCCAATATTTCCGGAGATAAACGTGATCATACATACAGACAGACAAGAAATTCTAAATTTTTTTTTCAAAAATACTAAATGTACAGACAAAATATTTTTACTGTTTTATTATAATGTATAGATAAAGAGGAAATATTTCATTGTTTGTTTGCATTGAATAGGCTCTGAAACTTCAGGACCGATTTCCTAAACTCTTTCACCTATAGAAAGCTAATTTATCTGAGAATGACATAGGCTATAATTTAAGTGGATGCGGGAACATTGCTAGTTATTTATAACAGTATTAATTACGGATCTGTATAAAAAGGAACCCGTAAAGCATCCCTCGGTTGTCCATCTGTCTGTCCCATTCCCATTTCTCAGGAACGTGTGGAGGATGAAGGCAATAGAGAACCCCAGAGCTAGCATCATCATCATCATCATCATCATCAGGTCTTTCTAGTCTCCACTGCAGGAGCACGACCCTCTCTGTACTACCAGAGCCAGATCTTACTTATATTATTGCCCAATTCATTATACCTACGTTTATAACGTCCATAAATACAGTAGTCAGTGATTGAATCATTATCTTACTGATAAAATATAATTTAGATCTTCAAAAACGTGCTTCTTTTTAATCAGTATTGATCCATTGATGACTGATATTCTAAATGACTAAATATCACGTACTCACGATAATTGTACAAGTACTTTCTTACGTACAGAATCATCCTGTAAAAAATATAATTTAATTTTAATTTGACTTTTTATAATATAATCAGCAACAATGAAGAACAAACTGTTTTGCTACCTATAGTATAGACGACCGACGGCCCTTTTCTCTAGGCAATAGATACTAGACAAAAATCGGAGTTTGGGTAAAAATATGATTAATGTAATTCAAATAAAGTTCGAATTTCAACTGGGGACCACAAATTCAAACTCGATGGATGCGTGTTCTACTCGTATGCCCTAATATTCGTATAGGCAGTTTTTCGGCAGTAGGGATGAACCTTACTTTCATCGATATTTATCTCTAAGTTTATTTACTTAAACATTTCATAAATTACTGAACCGATTTTGATGCCCAACATACTTGATAATTGTACTAATATTATCTACATGTTTACGTTCCAAACTACATCTTACTTATCTGCTTCGAGAGCAACAATAGTTTTGTGTATACAACATTATTTTCGCCCTACTTCGATTTGAAGACTTTGCTCTCTACGCTTGCTTACTCAATGAAGTCATAAGTCATAGATTTTTATTCTTGGACACATGTATCTCTTTTTGAACGTCATATTTTTCTATCTTATTATTTTTTATATGGAAATGCGAAAAACTAATAGCGTTTCGGAGCGACCACTGGTGAGAAGAATACGCCGAAAGAAACTCAGTCCAGACTTTATTCCTGCGTGCCTGAAGTATTTTCCTCAAGGTACCTAGGTACCTACGCGGACGAAGACGCATTATGTGACAACAAACGTAATTCAATAACAAGCGTCACATCGCGTCACTAACCAAAGTGACGGCTGAAGGCCGCTGCCTACATTGACACAAATTTCCGAGAAAAAACTCTACAAGTGCGAGTCGGACTTGACAAGAAGGGTTCAGTACTTACTGGTCTAGATGTCTAGGACATTAGAACCATTTTGTACTTGATTGCCAAAGAGAAAAAGGATATTTTCAGCATTCCTGTAGTCAGGTGACAGTCTTTATACAATCGACATTTACAATTTATAACAGTCTAGCAATTTTACCGTGGCGTCGTCCGCGTAAATTATAGCCTAAGTCACTCACAGATAAATTAGCTTTATTTAGTTAAAAAATGCGAAAAACAATCAAATCTTTCCTCTGTGTAATATTTGTTTGTATGTTTCTTGAATTAAATGACCTTCTACGCAAAATTGCGGGCATGAGCTAGGTTTTTTATTTTTAAAATTATGCATTACCTATAGGAAGCGACGAACGGACAATTGAAGTTCGTTAACATGGTCTCGTTGCGTATACGGTACGGAACCCTAAAACAAATTATACAACTACTGTCTACGGCGTTGTTTGTATCGACGTAGCTAGCTGTATTAGCATTTGAAATAGATAATTTTGTAGACTTTTCTATTCTGAATATTGAGACGTATGGTTTTGTGTTGTATTTTCTTATAGTTAGGTATCTATTATAAATATTGTTAAGTTAGTATTCCACGACACAAGTTAACAACTTCATCATCACGTCTTTTTAGTCTCCATTGTTGGAGCACACGCAACCCTATGTACTACCAGAGATATATTTTAGCCAGAGCAGTCATTGAATTTGGCCTACACTCTCCATATATGTATTTGTAGTATCTTTGAGCATAACACAAGTCTCGAACTTACTTAGGGGCTAGCTCAATCTGTGTGATCTGTGCGTATATATTTATTTCATTACATTAAAAGTCTGTGTGGCCAAAACCGTCATACTTTTTTGCTAGTTTACTTTGATTGAACTTTTGTACATGTTTATTTATATTTTATACGGATCTGATTAATGAAATCCGTTAAGAATTTCATTGGCTATTGGTATTTTATCATTGCAATAAATTATCTATTGTGCATATATAAATAACGTACGTTTTTTAAAAAGATGTCGATAGGCGGTTTTACCCGCCTAAGTGGGGCCAAACCATCTAGTGTAAAATTCTGTAAGAAATAGGCAGTATTATGAAAAATAAGCAAATGTCATACATTCATATTAGAATGCTGACCAAGTTTCTTCCTTATAATCTTACAAATTACGTTTAAATTAGCTTGTATTAGAAAATGAAAAATATCGGGGCTTTACCGGCATATTTCTGAGACCAGAAGTGAATAACATTTTAGGAAGTTCGATAAATATATTAATTAAAAATACATTATTATCTAAAAATAAAAGTAGTCTTGTAAAATTTAGCTTTTATTAACTCAAATCACAGTTAAAATGTATGACATTCAGAAATATATGACAGTAAAAATATTGTAGTTCTTATGTAGATAAGTATAACAAAAAAAAATCTATATTCAAAGGTAATGTAGATAATTTCCAAGTACACTAGACTTTCTTTTTTGTTTACTTGGTCCAATATTGTGGTCCTTGGTATGTTATAATTTGGCTGGCTTTATAAGCAGATAATGCGCCATTTTGCACTGCAAAAACCGCTGCTTTTAAGCTTTATGTACTATAACATCCTCTGTCCGTTTTTCTCTTATAATTTCTAACCATTTTAATTGTGTTGAATGACTGCAAAGAAAAAAGTTTCATATGAAAATATCGATTTTACCGTTAAACCCGCCAATCATAAACAATTGTTATTTGTGGGTCAGTTTTAATAAAGCATACATTAATAAAATAGTAAAAATTGAGTGTCTGTAAATTTATTAAATTTATCATAAACTGTTTGTGGACAATAAAAAAAGGGAACTGAGAACAAAAAAGATTTTATAGAAATTGTCTGTCTGTATGTTCATGTTAATTTTCGGAAGTACAAAACGGATTTCGAGACGTTTCTCAACAATAGATTTAAATCAATTTGAATGTATAATATATGAATAATATATGCTTTGTTTCATAAAAATCTGTTGACTGAATGAAGAAATGTTTCTGAATTTTACGCGAACGAAATCACAGGCGCCGGCTAGTTAGTAAATAAAATCCAGTCAACAAAAACAGGATAGTAATTTAAACAAGCAAGCGTAATTTTTAGAATTTAAACTGTTCGGCATTTATAAGCAGGTTCGACCTACATACCATTATGCCCTTTTATATTCTTGCTATCTGTGATATTATATCCTCTCATTGACGCGCATTTCTAATTCCTAAAACTATATCCATAAGTGCATAAAAATCCTCTTCTCAGAAATGTTGACTTTTTCTGGAAACGGGGAAAACCGCCATACGTTGATATAGCCCCGTCAATTTTAGACGGTTTTTCCCACTTTGCAGTTTAGAGATTATACATTTTTGACCTTTTATAACTCCCACGCAACTAGTTTTTATGTATGAAATGTATTAAAAAACGTGAAAACTTACCTTAAACAATTCGTTTTTGATGCTATTGACCTCGTAAATGTAGAATTTCACAGTAAAACTATTTTTTTTCTGCACCTCTCCACACTCGTGTTTTGCGTTAGCAAGAAAACCGAATTTCAATCGCATGTTTTTTTATTGGAGGAGGATAAAGCGCCATCTTTTAAATTTAGTTTGAACTTAAAAGTAATGCTGTTTCATCGACTCTTAGTAGAAATTGCGTACTGTTCTTAGATTGGACACAAACTTGTTTATATGGTTTAGCCCCGCAGACGGTTTTGGCCACATTGACCTTATATAAATTAAAATAAATAATATCGCATCTAACATATATATGTTTTAATTTATTGTATATTTATTGTAATAAGCACATAAACCTTTCCAGCAAGACAACGCAAGTCATGTACCATACAACATTACAGCGGTGGATCTAGCACTGAATTATGATGGAGTGATATTGTTCTTTCGTGCCCTATCATGATCATTAACCTTAGATTTCCACGCTCCACTGATTTTTATTTTATTCATTAGGATTTTCAACAGCTGTCAGAATAGTTCTAGGTAAATGATAAATCCTGACATAAGATCGAATTGTACAGTCACTTACATAAAGAAAAAGTGCGACAATGGAATATACCTACTATTTCGTAAAAAATTTAGTAAAGCCATTATGGCTTTACTCAATTTTGACACTACTCTTCTTTTTTAATTCTAAGATTATTTTAACTTGATTGTTAAAGCTTTTCAATATTTAGGGTTTCGTTCGGGACCACCGTTTCTGAGCTGAGTCATCGAACTCTTTTTATGTGTTGTGTGTGGTTCTACTGCCTTTTATGAGGGCAACAATTCGGTTACAATAGTCAAACTCGCCACGCAAATGAAAGCTACGACCATATTTTTTTATAAAATTATTTTATTTTATAATGAGATAAGTGAATCTGTGACATGATGAGTCCCAGGTTCGATCCCCGGCCAAGTTATGATGGCCTGGGTATATATTGATTATATATTGTTTACCTAATATACTTATTATCGTTTAGTTAGTATCCTAAAACACAAGTTCAACATTTACTTTACGGCTAGCTAAATCTATGTGATTTGTCCTTACTTATATTTATATTTTATGTACCCCTTTTGCTAAGATCCCATTTGGATTATTCTCGTCCCCTTGCAACTACGGTGCCCAGGGCGACCAATATAATTGGTCAACCCAAGGGCCATCGCTGAACCTAGACCCGATTAAATAGGTTTACGTCTTGATTTTATATGCTCGTAAATGAAGACCTCACATACGAATGATCATATTATTAAGATTTTGCAGTAATTTAGAACTCTTAAATCAAGCTACTGTATTTACTTGACTAAAAAGCCTACAAAAAATACATTGACCCAGTTCTGATTGTTTGTTTGTACACTAACACATAGTGTGTGTGTTAGTGGCCAACACTGGTGTCAGAGTGTCTGAATGCCTACGGGAAATCAATAAGGATAGCGGGACCAACGGCTTAACGTATCCTTCCAAAGTATGGAGTAGATGGATATATTTTGGTACCCCGGACCCATCCTAGTGAGGGGTTTTACGCCCCGGGTTACTTCTTAGTACAGTTAATAATTTTACGATACCCTATTTTTTTAAATGTACCAATGCTATTCCAGCCAGCTGCTGGAGATTTTTCGAGAATTATAGAACATTTTGAAAGTATTTCTCTCAGTGGACTTAATTCTAAAATCAATCTGTATAATATTTAAAAGGTATTCGAAGTTGGAGCTTATACGTACAACGTACATATAGAGCTTACTATAAGATGAGGTTGTCATCGTACTACTGGTAGGTAAATAAATAAATATATACGGACAAATCACACAGATTGAGCTAGCCCCAAAGTAAGTTCGAGACTTGTGTTATGGGATACTAACTCAACGATACTATGTTTTATAATAGATACTTATATAGAGAAACATCCAAGACCCAGGTCAATCTGAAAAAGATCATTTTCCATCTTGACCTGACCGGGGATCGAACCCGGGACCATCCGTGTCGCAAGCAGGCGTGTTGACCGCTGCGCCACGGAGCTCGTCGGTCGGTCAATCAGTATTACAGCAGACCACACACACAACATTGTTGTTTCTGTTTCTAGCCTGTCACTACGTATCAGCGTCAACAGTCACCATGTTTGTCCAATCGAAATTAAGCTGGCTTCGAATTAACACAGCGTTATTACCTAATGCTGGCCGTGTGGTTCCCGGCAGAGTAGAATAGGACCACTCCAAGTCATCCCGTGGATGTCGTAAAAGGCGACTAAGGAAACACAAGCTAAACAAAGCTTATTAACATCAAAGAGACCTCTCCAACCCGTCTAGCCAGCGTGGAGAGTGTAGGTCAAATCCTCTGACTGAGTACTCAGGCTAGTATATGGCTTTGGTAGTACAGAGAGGGTCGAGCTCCTGCAGTGGAGACTAGAAGGACCTGATGATGATGATGATGATGATAGTACCTAATCCAGTGACATAGTTACGTTTAGTTTAACAATATCACAGAATTAATATTTAACAACGTTTTTACACCGCCGTGTGGTTCCCGGCAGAATAGAATAGGACCACTACAAGTCTTCCCGTGGATGTCGTAGAAGGCGACTTAGAAGACAATAGCTAGACTTATAAACATCAAAGAGACCTCTCCAACCCGTCTCCAGGCTAGCGTGGAAAGTGTAAGCCAAATCCTCTGACTGCTCTGGCTCTGGAAATACAGAGCGGGTCGTGCTCCTGCAGTGATGACTATCAAAGACATGGTGATGAACGTTTTTACAAACGTCTGCTCCAAACCCAAATAAGCTAACTCCAACCTCTCCTGGGCTTGATAAATTTTAAGGTGTGAGATGTCGTTAGGTTCTCATTCTTTCCATTAGTATCATAGACTATATATCGTCTGCAAAACATCAATACGAAGGACGTAACTGTCAAAAAATGGCAGTATGGATATTATTTTAAATAATGCAACTTGATCTTAAATTCAATCATAAAATGTCGCCTTCGTATAATTTAGGTACCAATAAATAATATAACGCAAAGTTTGTGTCGCATAGGTCAACAACATTCTACAATTTCATCACATAACTGTTTTAACTTTATTAATGTCAACACACTATACAATAAAAACTGCTCTATATTAAATTATCTCTTATTAAAATTCAAATCAGCTATCGCAACTTTGAGATGGATATCTGAGTTGAGAAACGAATCAAAAATCATGTCACGACCAATCGGAATAAAATTAAATCGATTTAATTTAACCTTGACCTAGCGCTCATCGACTCGATTCTGACGACGCGTGCACATCACTACGTTGCGTAACTTTTTCGTAAGCGTCCAAGGTTGGTAGCATTGTTTACGATTCGAATTTTCGAATTGAGAATTGGATGGTCAGGGCTTGAGATTTTTTTTGGGAGTTTGACAGTGAAAATGTGTGATCTTAAAACTGGTTTACTACCAAAGAGAATTTTGTTTACAAATGTGTTTAGATGTGGTACTAATATAAATGCCGCCACTGGATACTAATATAAATTACAGTACCCAGGGGTGGGTCTAGTCAAGAGCTCCAGCCCACGGCAACGTCAATATAAAGGGCCCCATTGAAATTTATCTACTAATCTGGCTGCCTCGTCGTATGGGTATGGGTGCAATAAAAATATGTCCCACACATGAGGCAACTAGCAATCCATGATATAAAGTCGTAATCATTATGAACAATAGAGTACGATTATTACTACATTACTATACATATATTATTATAAAACAAAGTCCTCCGTCGCGTCTGTCTGTCTGTTCGCGACGGAAGAAACTCAAAAACTACTGCACAGATTTTGATGCGGTTTTCACCAATAGATAGAGTCATTCATGAGGAAGGTTTATAGGTTTAATACATGCCCGAGCGCAGCCAGGGAGAATTGCTAGTGTTGAAATTGATTTGGTCGAAGTCACGGCCTTGATGGCACCTAAAAGGGTAGAAAAGACATCTCTTTCAATCTTATGAGACAAATAGACCTTCGACGGTATAGTAAAAAAAATTGTAATATGAATATGCTAAAATATAAAATGTTAGTACGTAACAATGTTATTATATTTAGCATGTTTTTTATTGAATATATTTTTTCAAGACATACCATTCCTTTGACTCAATCATAGGAGATGTAGCTGAATATTTCTTATTTATCACAAATTCTCAAAGTATTGATACTTAAAGACGAATTCGTTTGGTTATTTCGTCAATCAAGTTAAACTAATTAAATAAATAAATAAATATAAATATATACGGACAAATGACACAGATTGAGCTAGCCCCAAAGTAAGTTCGAGACTTGTGTTATGGGATACTAACTCAACGATACTATATTTTATAATAGATACTTATATAGATAAACATCCAAGACCCAGGTCAATCTGAAAAAGATCATTTTCCATCTTGACCTGACCGGGAATTGAACCCGGGACCATCCGTGTCGCAGGCAGGCGTGTTGACCGCTGCGCCACGGAGCTCGTTTGCGGAGCTGATTCTCTATAGTTTACAGAATTGCAGATAAGTATCTACCTACATACATGATCGTTGGAAAATGTCTACATAAGCCACATATTTTTGTCCCGTAAAAGAGTTGCACACGCACAAAGTCACAGGCAAAAGCTAGCTAAAAACATCTGTGCAGAATAGGGTTTGCCATACAAGCTTTGGTTGGTTTTCGTGTGTGCGATCAACACTGATGTCTGATTTTTCAAGCTGCCAAAAACATCCGATAGCTTAGCGACTTCTATATGATGGCAACTGGAACGGCTTAAAGTGTCTTTAGAGCACCTACGGAATTCGATAAGCTTTTATGCCACTTACGACCCCCAATTCCTTTAGGAACCTCGCCTGGAGATGCTTAACATGCGTAAAAAATGTGTACACACACTGGGCTACCTATGGTGTTCTTAATTTTTATTGAGTCTCATAGTATGAATAGCTTATACCACAAGTATGTTACGCCATTTACAAATAGCACACGTAAAACGAAGCGACCATTTACCCAAATAAAGTTTATTTTAAACAGTTATTGCATAATTAGAACACTGCGGAGAACGGAACGTGGACAAAATGGACGGAACCGCCATATTGGCGCCCTGCCAGTAACGTAAAATAAAAACAACACAGAATTGTAACTGTATTACCTGTAGTTGATGATATTATTGAAAAGAAAATTACAACACGGTCGCGTCAATTTTAAAACGGACAAATCGGTCGATCGATTGAGCAATCGATTTTACCTCAAAAAGCTAGGGTTGCGGATAAGGGAGCAGTTTTCATGCAATGCAGGAATGTTGATGCAATTGTGAGGTAAATAAACAATTTAGGAGTGTTCTTAAAATATCATGAAATAAACATTTCAAAAGGAACGTGGACAAAATATACGGAACCGTTATATTGGCGTGCTGCCAGAATCGTGGGACGAACTGTTGTAAAATAAAAAAAGTATGGAATGGATTGATGGACATTTAATAGGAAAAAAAATATTATATTTTAAAAATAAAATATTTTTGGTGCATAAAGTAAGTAAGAATAATATACTTAAGTGGAAGACAAGTACATAATTAAGTATACTTTTACATATTTTTGTATTAATTTAAAAAAATATTCAAAAGTACTACTTATTTTAATTTAATAAAGAACAAACAAGATTTTTTTCAAAGATATATGCAAACAGCAGCCTAAAATTTTTTAGTCTACGTCACTCGGATTCAGGCAATAATTGTAATGACATCACACACAAATCTGTCAGGCCTTTTTATTAAGTGGTAGTTTTTAGAAGATTTGGTGAAGGATAGAAACTCACATAAACTCCTTTCTGTGCAAACATGTAAAAAGAATATCTGGATACAAAACCAAAATTTATATAAATATGCGATATACTTATTTTTTTTAGGTTGGTTCTGGATTTATTACATTATTATAAGAACTCGCCTGTTAGTTAAAACATAATAAAGTTACAGTTACAGTTCTGTACATTCTTTATTTTGTTTGTGGCTCTGTTTAGGTAATTGTACAGATAAAAAATAACGCCCAGGTAAAGAACTGGCATAATATTGTTATCAATAAAAAGAACACGAATACGCAAGTATGGCCCAAAAAGGTAAAAAAATAGGACTTTCTATAGATGGTCAACTGATTGTAAATGTCTATGGGAGTAATGGGAGGTCATATATATTTTTTTCATATTTCATAAAAAATTCAGAGTCTATTTTATTAACCTCTGTTTCCCTTATTAAATATTTCCAGTTTGTTCCGAATCATCCTTACCCGCTTGTAAATGAACCCTCGACATTCCCTTAAAGGAATAACTCAGACCGTCAATATGAACAACTTCTCCTATGTGACCATTGACCTTGCTGGAAACTCAATATTTTCCCCATACTTCATTAAAAAATAATTACCCGGGTACCCGGGTGGCTGAACACTTTTATAAGAATGTGTTCATCATCATCATTTCGTGTAGGTGACACGGTCAGTCGACCATGCACACCCTGGTGTCAGAGTTCTTCGGAACCGCCTCTCGGCCCCTGACGTGGTTCCTTTAACGACTACCAGATAGCAGCCGGGACCACCGGCTTAACGTGCCTTTCGAAGCACGGAATCATCTTTCTTATCAGACAATCAGGTGATTCATGCCTGCAATGTCTTGACCAAACTGGAAACAACTAAGTATGCTTCCCGTGGGAATCGAACCCACGACTCCCGGGTCAACAAGGCAAACGCCTTAACCACTGGACCACGGAGGAGCAGTGTTGAAGGGGTTGAAATTGTTTTTTAGTTCTCAGAATTGATCCCATAGGAAAAGTTGTTCATATTAACGGTCTGAGTCACCACTCGAAGGGTATCATCATCATCATCAGGTCTTTGTTAGTCTTTACTGCAGGAGCACGAGTCTCTGTACCTACTACTAGAGCCATATTTTAGCCAGAGCTGTTAGAGGAAAGGGTATGTCGAGGGTCAATTCACATGTTGTAGACGCAGTGACGGGATCAAGTCTGAAATTAAGCAATGACTGCACGAATGAAACGTCCGTAATATCCCATTGTTAACGTCAAAGAAATCTCTCTAACCCGTCTGTCTAGCGTGGAGAGTGTAGGCCAAATCCTCTGACTGCTCTGGCTAATATATGGCTCTGGTAGTACAGAGAGGGTCGTGCTCCTGCAGTGGAGACTGGAAAGACCTGATAATGACTATGCAGACAAAAACGCGGAAACCAGTTTGACATAAAACAAAGACTGCACAAATGAAACGTCTGTGATATCGGCTGGCTCCATCGACCCATTTTCCGAGAATGCCCGGGTCCCGTGCCCGCTCGTTGCTGTGGAAATGTGAGAGCATTTATCGGGAAGGACATTTTTCCGATAAAATTCTCTAGCACTCTATCTTGTGCCGTGTGGTTCCCAGCAGAGCAGAATAGGACCACTCCAAGTCTTCCCGTGGATGTCGTAGAAGGTAACTTAGGAAACACAGGCTAAATAAAGCGTCTAAACATAATAATAATAATTCCCTTTCTCTAATGCAATAGTCCCACCTCTGGCCAAAACCTGTTCGAGGACATATCATTCATTGGTATTTCCAGGAATGGGTTCTGGCTGGAGACCTACATTACATCAACTTCTCCAAAGGGCCTCTACGTGTTGGATCTATATCCCCACGCAAGCCTTCCAAAGGACTGGGGTAACACCCGTGATTCTCAGAGAGATACAAATAATAATAATAACATCAAAGAGACATCTCCAACGCGTCTGGCCAGCGTGGAGAGTGTAGGCTTTTTTGAGATACGATTTGTAAAGCAACTTCTTGCCACCGCAATAAAGATAAGCAGAGGCGGCATGTTTTGTTTTATAAATAACAATGGGGCCGTTTTTGTCTGCGACGCCCTGGGCTGGCACCCAAAAAGCTCTAGTGTAGATCCACCCCTGATTGTTCCACGATACATTTTGAACCAGTATTCGCATTGAAATGATATTTGGTACGTTCAATGTAATTTTTTTTAGATCTATCATCTATGTATATTAAAATCGGTACAGTTTATGCAATACTAGCTGTTACCCGCGGCTTTGCCCGCGTGATTTATAGCCTATGTCCTTCTCAGTACCCTAACCTATTTGTATGCAATGATGATCGGTTCAGTAGATACGGCGTGAAAGCGTATCAAACAAACAAACAAACTCACTTTCGCAATAATAATATTAGTAAGGAAGTTAGGATAGTTAGGAGTAGGATTAGGACTAGCAGCTTCCCGCGAAATCACATGTCCATCCTCAGGCTCTAGACTATCAGCGTAGCAAATTTCATTTATATAGGTTCAATAGTTTTGGCGTGAAAGCGAAACAGACAGGCAGAGTTACTTTTGTATTTATAATTATAGTATGGATATGGAAGTAAAATCTAAGGCATCATGGCAATAGGCGATGCGGCTAGCAACCCTACTTTGATTCCGTTTTCCATCTCCACGCCCACCACCATGCTAAACGTGGCTTTAGGTGTTATAGACCTGGGCTCTGTCTACCCCGCAAGGGAAAAAGACGTAATAGTAAGTATGGATAGTATAGACGTATGGATATTGGGTGCCATGTGGTTCCCGGCAGAGTAGAATAGGACCACTCCAAGTCTCCCCGTGGATGTCGTAGCGTGGAAGTCGACTAAGGAAACACAACCTAAACAGAGCTATAAACATCAGAGACCTCTCCAACCCGTCTGGCCAGCATGGAGAGTGTAGGCCAAATCCTCTAACAGCCCTGGCTTTGATAGTACAGAGAGGGTCGTGCTCCTGCAGTGGAGACTAACAAAGACCTGTTGACAATGATGATATAATGATAATATATAATCAGGTCTTTCTAGTCTCCACTGCAGGAGCACGACCCTCTCTGTACTACCGGAGCCATATACTAGCCTGAGTAGTCAGAGGATTTGGCCAACACTCTCCACGCTGGCCAGACGGGTTGGAAAGGTCGCTTTGATGTGAATAAGCTTTGTTTAGCTTGTGTTTCCTTAGTCGCCTTTTACAACATCCACGGGATGACTTGGAGTGGTCCTATTCTACTCTGCCGGGAACCACACGGCCATATCAGTACTAAGGATTAAAATAAATATTCGCAAGGTTTAAGTTCGTGAACTACTAACAATGAAGAGAAGGTCAAGTAAGAGGTATGAAAAAACAATTAAACGCCTCGTAATATTTTAATTACGTGGCGGCAAATTATTTGTTTGTTAAATAAGTTTTATATCCGTACGCTTAAAACTTAATTAACTTTAAAGAGTTCAGTTCCACGTCAGTTCACGCGACAGCCAAAGGAAGAGTATTGATTTCCGATTTCAAATTCGTATTAATGCGATATAACAGATGCTTTTCATCCCGCGCAGACCGTAAAAACTAGTCAAGGGATTGGGCGAAAATCTAAGGAATCACGTCAATAAGCGATGTGGCTAGCAACCCATCACTATTTTGAGTCCGCTTTTCGCCTTTACGCTCACTATAACGCGCTAAACAGGGCCTTTGGGTTATACGACTTTGGGTTCGTCTATCCCGCAAGGGATGGTGACGTGATAATATGTATGTAAATATTGAAAGTTTAGTTTTTCCATCATAAGCTTAAAAACGCAAAATTTTTTGAAAAAACTCAATATTTTTTGAAAAAAAAAAAAAAAATTTTTTTTTGTAAAAAAAAAATTCTTTTATAAATGTTTGGTTTGTCAAGTGGATATTTTTTTCTAGCGTTAGCAGTGCGCATCGATATTATTCTCAAGGTGTCGTGTCGAGAGGAAAAACTGCATTCTTATAATGAATACAAAAACTAACGTTATTGGGTTGAGGCTGAGTAAAAATGGTCAAGTTCCACTTATTTTTATTCGAATACGTAAAAAGTTCTAAGGTTTTAGCCTCAATTTTTAGGGTTCTGTACTACAAATCGTATTAAAGCACCTTAGGATCACTGATGCGATCTCCGTTTGTATCAAGACCTTTTTCTCAGGACTGCATGAAGGAGTCATCATCATCATCAGGTCTTTTTAAGTCTCCACTGCAGTAGCACGACCCTCTCTGCACGACCAGAGCCATATATCTATGAGCCAGAGCAATCAGAGGATTTGGTCTACACTCTTCACGCTGGCCAGACGGGTTGGAGTGGTCACTTTGATGTTTATAAGCTTTGTTTAGCTTGTCTTCTCTAAGTCGCCTTCTACGACATCCACGAGAAGACTTGGAGTGGTCCTATTCTACTCTGCCGGGTACCACACGACAAGGAGAGCATTAGAATAGCTAAGCACGAATTTATTATTTCTGAGGATTGGATTTAATAGAACTTGCCAAGCTCTTCTCAACAATATGTATTTAAAGTGTAGAGATGTTATTAAACTTTCATACATAATAGTACGTTAAAAATCAAAAATAAAAAAATTTGGGGTTTCGCCCTGAGTTTTTCTTTTTATTTACATTTGTTTAATTTTATTATGTACTAGTTAATAATGCATTGATTGACCAATTTCCAAAATTCTTACACCTATACAAGCTAAAGATAATTTATTTGTGGGTGACATAGGCTGTAATTTACGTGGACGCAGTCGCGAGAATATTGCTAATGTTTTTTTTTTTTTTTTTTTTTTTTTTATGTCATAGGACGGCAAACGAGCAAGTGGGTCACCTGATGGGAAGTGATCACCGCTGCCCATGGACAACTGCAACACCAGAGGTGTCACAGGAGCGTTGCCGGCCTTTTATTTTTCTCTCCCCAGAGGGGAGAGGGAGATGGGCCTCCGGCTCTCTCACTCACCGAACGAAGCATAGTAGCGGTAAAGTTACTACTCAAACGTCGATTTTCTGTGAGAGTGTGGTACTTCCCCGGACGAGCCGGCCCATTCATGCTACTAGCAAAAGTGATTTTCGCCGGTAGCGAGGCTCTACCACAACAAAAAATGTCGAATAAACCACCCGACACTATATTTCTTTTATTTTATTACGGGGTACTAATGGACATAAGTAAATAGCATATTTTGCTCGTTACTCTACCATACAATATTAAATCACATAATACGCATAAAAAACATGTTCTTTGTGTAGCCCCTTAATTTTTAATATTTGTTATTAGAGCACCATTAGATACATTTTGTTAAAATTTAATGTCTCTCTCTACTTTTTACAGTTCAATTTATGTGTGACAGACGGACAGACGGGCAACGGACGGAGGCTTAGTAATAACGTCCCGTTTTAACTCTTTGGCCACAGAACGCTATAAACACTATTGAGTTTTAGAAAGTTCAGTTGAGTAAAAAATAACAAAAAAGTTTTTTTTTTTCATTTTGGGTTACAAAGATTTAAAATGTTGTTCTAGATGTGGCAATGTAAACACATGTAGATTAGGTAATCAGAATTATCGGTTAATTGGATTTCCCGAGTGTAAGTGGCCAAAACTTATATAATATATTATATCTTAACTAATCCTAACTAATCATTATCCTAACTAATAATCTTAATACTAATCATAACTATTATATTATATTTATGTCCTAACTAATATTATAAATGCGAAAGTGAGTTTGTTTGTTTGTACGCTTTCACGCCCAACCTACTGAACCGATCATCATGAAATTTTGCATACACATAGGTTTGGGTACTGAGAAGGACATAGGCTATATGTATATCACGCGGGCAAAGCGGCGGGCAACAGCTATTATAAAGTAAGAAATATATATAAGAAGTATATAATAATATAAATTAAAAAGTGGTGGCAAAAATAATATAAATATTTAGCATATTGCTTCGCCAAAAATTTTGTCACTGCGGTGCATGCATGCACATTGCACATGTGTGCATCCGACAACGCGGTTGTCTAACGTCGGCCTCTACTAATTTAATTGAGGAGATACATTGAAGCAAATTACCGATAACATTAAGAATTATCATAAATGATAACTATATTTATTCGTAGAGTGAAAAATAATGCTATTCTTTCTATAAAAATTGTTAGATATATTTTATTTTTATCTTTTGTTATTAAATTTAAGTTATTAAGTTTAAACTTATTTAATTATTCTATAGTATTACAAAAGTGTAGACACTCAGATTACTCGCTACCTAAAAATGAAACAAAGTAAAAAAAAATATGCACCCAAAATGACTTCCATCAAAAACCACTTTTCCTTCGCGCGTAACATAAAAAAATAAAAACCAGAGTTCACTGCACTCCAGAGCGTACACAATATTTTTTTTTATAAATAGCACACCCGCGTTCTAAATTCAAATTTTCGAAATCGTCTATCCGCGGTACGCGTGCGCGCGCGCGTAGTTTGTTACTGACAAGACGAGCGTTGCAATCTGCCTCGTTTGACAACCGACTAAATTTAAAACGCGTAACCTTTACCAAAACTGTTGCAAACTGAGCATCATCTTCAGTCAGTCGGTTTATTGCCCTATTACTATTCTACTAGATTCAAACTAGACACGTCTCTTCAGCGTTATCTAAGTTGTGGCTGTATCTTTTAATTGGTCGGTTTAGATGGAAAATCTATTGATAGTAGTTCTGAAGTCACGAGTGATGTATAAAAAGATTTTAGTCTATGCTTCTAGTTATTTTTAACTGTTCGTCTAGCGAGCCAAACTGAAAATGTCAGCTCTCAATGGGTCTTTTTGGATCAATTTATAGTTAAAGCTATTAATAATGACTGACATTTATGTGTTGTCATTTTATTTGAACATGGGCAGCAGGTGGTTGCTTTATCATGAAACAAATAAATTTCTTTGGAGTAGGTTCAATGATTTTAAAGACTTGTTCCTCATCATCATCATTTCGTGTAGGTGACACGGTCAGTCGATCATGCACACCCTGGTGTCAGAGTTTATCGGAACCGCCTCTCGGCCTCTGACGTGGTTTCTTTAACGACTCCCAGATGGCAGCCGGGACCAACGGCTTAACGTGCCTTCCGAAGCACGGAATCATCTTACTTATCAGACAATCAGGTGATTCATGCCTGCAATGTCCTAACCAAACTGGAAACAACTTAACAAAGTATGCTTCCTGTGGGAATCGAACCCACGACCCCCGGGTCAACAAGGCAAACGCCTTAACCACTGGACCACGGAGGTTGTTCGACTTGTTCCTTATTAGGTACCTCACAAAATTAATAGCTATCATACCATATTTATACCTACTTTGTCGGCCTCACTGACAAAGCTAGTCTTCTAGTCTGTTCTGAAGATTCAATTTCAAGGCCTTATACTTTATTTTTACAGGTATTTGTCTGTGGTTCAGGACTAGCCAAGGAAAGTTGGGTTGGCAGGTAATCAACTGTAATTTTCATCCAAAACATATAAATAAATAAATATATAGGGACATAACACACAAGTTGAGCCAGCCCCACAGTCAGTTGTAAACTCGTATCGCTGGATACCAACTCAACGATACTATATTCTATAATATATACTTATATAGATAAACATCCAAGACCCAGGTCAATCTGAAAAAGACCGTTTTTCATCATGACTTGACCGGGGATCGAACCAGGGAAGGGACCCCTGCGTCGCAGGATGGCGTGGTAACCACTGCGCTATGGAGGTCGTCACATTACAGCATGAATAATATTTAATATGATGCATATATATATATAAATAGCTCTTATATTATTTTGGAAATGGAGATTATATTTTTTTAAACGTACCTATCGCTCGCCTCTTGAGCACGTAACGTTAACAGCCATGTAAGTCAAAAGTAGACATATTTAAATAATCATACTGTAGTAAGTGGTAATGACATTAATACTTATAGTTTTTCCTGCAAGCATGTGAGTTTTGAGTTCTACTAGAACTAACTAAGTAACTATGAATTAGAATCTACCAACATTTCTAAACATATTGAATGCTACATTTATTAAATTACTGTAAACCTTACATTTAATTTTGCCAATAAATGATTTTTATTTATTTATTTATACAATTTCCCAGAAAAACCGCGCAAATACCTACTCAAAAATTTTAATAGAAATTATTGTTATTTTTAGCTTTAATTATTACTTCTTTAATTTTAGTTAGTTTTAGTTTAAGTAGGTTGTAATTTAATATTAGCATTTTATTTATTCGAGATTATGATTTTATAAAACTTATGTTTCTATACTCAAAAATAAACCAACATGCACAGCAGGCATAAAACCTCATAAAACATTTTTTACCATAGACAAACACCAACGTAGATACAACAATAGGCTAGAAGCGACACACGACAAATGTTTTCAAGTCAGTTAATTATTTAACAAAACCTAGCAAGGTCGCCGCACAAAAGGCTGTTGCGCAAATGACATTGTCGCCGTAATGTAGAGCTGCTGGATGTGGCACTTAAACGTAGAGGTATGGCACGACCTTGATTGTATACTTAGGATTACGTATATTTAATAAAAAGAATAGACAGTACTAGTAAAGAAAGAAAGAAATATATTTATTTGGTGCATAAAATCTACAAACATATACTTAACTAGCTTTTACCCGCGGCTTCGCCTGCGTGATATAGCCTATGTCCTTCTCAGTACCCTAACTTATGTGTATGCAAAATTTCATTATGATCGGTTCAGTAAATGGGGCGTGAAAGCGTAACAAACAAACAAATAAAAAAACAAAGTCACTTTCGCATTTATAATATTATATAGTTAGCCGTGTGGTTCCCGGCAGAGTAGAATAGGACCACCCCAAGTCTTCCCGTGGATGTCATAGAAGGCGACATAGGAAACACACGCTAAACAAAGCTTACAAACATCAAAGAGCCTCTCCAACCCATCTGGCCAGCGCGGAGAGTGTAGGCCAAATCCTCCGACTGCTTTAGCTTATATTATATTGCACAAACATAAACAGTTTACAAAGCAATACAAAATAAATAAACTATGCAATATGCAGCCTCAATTCTTTTTTACGAGAAAATTTAAATACCTATTTTTGGATGTGGATAAGTTATAATTTTTTGATTCATTTTCGTATGCTGTATTTTTCGGCTAGGGACATAAACTCAGATACATACTTAGACATTATATCATTATATAGTCATAATTTTATTTAAGTACTTTATTTAGGAATACGCTTTGAGTGTTTTTAGATTCATACTCTATTTTCCATAAACTGAGAAACATTATTAATGAACAAGAAACTTGAAATTTGATACAAGAGTTTCTGTTATGATGCAAGTGAGCACTAAGAAAGGTATTTAGAAATTTAACAAAAACATAATATTATAACGGGCAGGTACAGCAGGAATCACAAGACGAGCGAACTGTATAGAAACGTCATTTATTACGTGACAGTTGCATAGTGAACCCTACGGGAAGGCCGGGAATCCGTGCACTGTCCCTTACATAGTGAGCTGTGAGAAGGATAGTTAAGTCCGGGAATCCGTACATTAGTACTAGGTGGAGAGAACTCAATCATCCGTTTTTTTTTTTTTTTAATGGACTACGTAGCTAGCTCCAAGTGAGCTTTCGCTACTTCACCGGACTTTTGAGGTGAGGGCAGAGTGCCCTCAATCTGTAAGGCAATCATCACCAAAGGGTTTCCAGGAGGGACGAACCTCGGCTTTGGGCGTTGCCTGGGTGCGCAAGGCTTGGAGAGACAGCAAACTCTCATATGCCTGATGGGCCGCGATTTGCATGCATGACCTGAAGGGCCGAACTGAGAAACAATGGCAAAGCCTTTAAAGAGCAGCAACTCTCATGTTTTGCCGTATGGGCCGAAAGCTACGGTGTCCGAAGGACCTATCCTGGGTGCAAATCACCCGGGACCGCCGGGCGGTCACCAGTAATCGGAGCTAGTCCTACTCTACGAACTCTTACCCGGTGGCGAGTGCGACGGGGTCGGAGGGTGGGATTCCTCTGGCTGTTTGGAGCCGGAGAGGAGCTGGACTGGTCAAGAACGATGTCAATGGGATCATCGGGATCGGTAAGGACGTCCCTAGGACGTCTGCGACGTGAGGTCGCAGTGTCATGGAGAGAGTCAAACATCCGTAGTTCAACGGACTACTTATGTGAGGACGAAGAAACTTTCATAGCGCGTTCTAAGTTACGCTCAGCGCCATCTAGTTATGGGCTTGGTAAACTAGCGTGCTACAATATTGTATAGCTATATCTTTACGATCTTTGCATTCGCGGATTGAGTCTAAATTAAGTGGAAGGTCACGCGAGGCTTAGGAAATGTACAAAAAGGCTTATTTCAAAGCCGCAAACAGGATTAGCAACTTTGAGAGTGCTTAAAACGATTACGTTTTTGAATAAACCGCTTTAATTCTTCATAACTGTATTTTTGGAGGTTATAGTAGGGGATGATATTAAAAATTCAACTTTTGCCTGCAAAGTAACGCAACAGATGCTACGTGAAAGTACGAGTATATAACTATCCTTACTGATTTCATAACGATTTCAAGGCCTTAACCAATCTTGATGAAATTATGCATTTAGGGATATGAAAAGAATATATTATGACTTGTTTTAAAATTAAAGTTAATAAAAATATATGGAGAAATCACACAAATTAAACTAGCCTAGTTGTGAAAAAGTGAAAAATGTGAAATGAGGTCGTCCTACATTGGAAAGCTACTGCGACACGGATGGTTCCGGGTTCGATCCCCGGTCAGGTCAAGATGGAAAATGATCTTTTTCAGTTTGACCTGGGTCTTGGATGTTTATCTATATAAGTATCTATTATAAAATATAGTGTCGTTGAGTTAGTATCCCATAACACAAGTCTCGAACTTACTTTGGGGCTAGCTCAATCTGTGTGATTTGTCTGTATATATTTCATCATCATCATCATCATCATCTCAGCCACAAGAAGTCCACTGCTGGACATAGGCCTCCCCTAAGGATTTCCAATATGACCGGTTAGAAGCGGCCTGCATCCAGCGCCTTCCTGCGACTTTTATCAGGTCGTCTGCATGACCACCTGGTCGGTGGGTGTCCAACGCTGCGCTTGCCGGTACGTGGTCGCCATTCGAGAACCCTTCCGCCCCATCGGCCATCAGTTCTTCGCGCTATGTGCCCCGCTCACTGCCACTTCAAAGAGCTAATCCGCTGAGCTATGTCGGTGACCTTCGTTCTTCTACGGATCCCCTCGTTTCTGATTCGATCTCGCAGAGAAACATCGAGCATAGCCCTCTCGGTGTTTCTCTGCGAGATCGAATCAGAAACGAGGTATATATTTTTATTATTATATATTATATTATATTCATGGACCTAGGAATAATATGGACCCGGCATTAGACACATCAAAAGTGAAGCATAACTTACGTCACATCAAGTCACATGTGTGCAGCACGTATTTGACATTTGGGAAATTTGACATTTCGACCGGGGAAAAGTGTAGGGATTTTTGTGCCGATGTGTGCGTGCGCTAGTGTCGCGACACGAGTGTAGGGATTTTTATGTGCGTCACTGTTACATTTTCCAAGGGCATATCCTGATTATTCTTAGATCCATGATTATATTTCGTCCGCGGCTCATTTCGCGTTATTGTCGATCCTCGGGAACACTATGTTACTTTTCTCCGAGATAAAATGAGGCCTGTGTCCTTCTCCATACTCCAGACAACGTGTATGCAAAATTTCATGATGATCGGTTCAGTAGATACGGCGTGAAAGCCTCACGCTGCACGCCTCAAAAGTCGACATAATTTCGTCTCCAATACAGAGCCGCTCAAAGGTGATCCCTCGCGAGCCAGGGTGGAATCATGGAGGACTAAATATCCTTGTAATTTTCCTATTAACGAAAGCCTTCCACCTGGCTACGATCTGCTCTGGCGCGTTTGGAGATCGCTAAACCGCCTAAGAGTGGGAGTTGGACGATGCCAGGAGCTCAGAAAGAGGTGGGGCTTTTCCAATGATGAGACATGTTCTTGTGGAGATGTCCAGTCTATGGAACACCTGCTCTCGTGCCCCACGTCTACGGCGTCCTGTTCAAAGAACGACCTGTTTGAGACTAACCAAAAAGCCATTGATGTGGCCACTTACTGGGCACACCACATTTAATTTGTTTGCCATTGATACGACAGAAGAAGAAGGCGTGAAAGCGTAACAAACGAACAAACAAACTCACTTTCGCATTTATAATATTAGTTAGGATTAGGATTAGTTTGGATGGATGTATGTTAACACATATGATGTCACATCTAGTATAAAAATTATACATCTACGTGTCGTGTGACGACACGCTATGCAAACCACATACAGACGGCAAAACAATAGCAATTATGTTGTATGCTTGTATGTAAGTTACGTTTATGTATATGTCTCACTATGTACGCTTCAAGTGGCAGTATATTAGATTAGATGCTATATATATATTGCGTAAAAAACCACAACAATTATGTAAAGAATATGCTTTTTTCTGAATTATATATAATGAAGAAGTGCAGTATGTCACTGAATATATCTACCTGGGCCAATTGGTATCCTTCCAGGATCGGCAAAAAGAGAAAATTGTAAGAAGAACAGAAAACGCCTGGAAAGGATATTGGTCCTTGGGTCAAATATTTAAGGGAAACCTTCCTCTTTCCCTAAAAAGGAAGCTAATGGACATCTGCATCCTTCCGATATTAGGTAACATATGGCGCACAAACTTGGTCTTTGACTAAACTCCAAAAGTCCGAACTAAAGGTTTGCCAGCGAGCAATGGAGCGTAGCATCCTAGGTGTCAAACTAATGGACAAAATCCGAAACACCGAACTACGCTCTCGAACAGGAATCACAGATGTAGCTTTGAAGGCCGCGAAATTAAAGTGGGACTGGGTTGGCCACATATACCGTAGACCTAATGATTTCTGGGCAAAGATCACCACCTGCTGGATCCCTAATAATCCTAGAAGACTCGGTAGACCGAGAACGCGATGGCGTGATGAGATGGACAAATTTAACAGAGAGTGGAAGGAGACGCAAGACCGGACTGAATGGAAGAAGTGGAGGGAGGCCTTTGCCCAGCAGTGGGACACGTGATGGCTCGAAATAAATATATGCTTTTTTCTATATGCTATATAGGTTTTTCACGTTTAGAGTCTAAAAGCATAAAGGTTTTTACTCATAAATGATGAACTCAAGGGTCCAAAATGATCATTATTTACCACCATAAGTGAAGTCAAAGAAGTATGAATCGCTCATAATAAAAGCTTGTTACAAAAATAAATTTTTTTTTGCCGCGTGGTTCCCGGCAGAGTAGAATAGGACTCCAAGTCTTCCCGTGGATATCGTAGAAGGCAACTTAGGAACAAGCTAAATTAAAATTATAAACTTCAAAGAGATCTTATAAAAGTCTCGAACTTACTTTGGGGCTAGCTCAATCTGAGTGATTTGTCCGTATTTATTTATCTCTCCAATCTGTCTGGCAAGCGTGGAGAGCGTAGGCTAAATCCTCTGACTGCTCTGGCTAAATCCTCTGACTGCTCTGGCTAATATATGGCTCTGGTAGTACAGAGAGGGTCGTGCTCCTGCAGTGGAGTCTATATGATGATGATAAAATATTTTGTAAATAAAGTTAGCAATTTACTATCTTAATTACCTATTTGAAAAGCTAACATTGCAAATTATTGCATAATAATCGCTCTAATTCTCTTTTAAAAGGTGTCACGGAAGACCAGCGGCGTGATGTCAGTTGCATCACTGCCTTATGCTGAGTGGACCCTTTTTGGTGCCTCACTCTACAGAACATAAAAATGTAAGTAATTACACTAAACTGAATGTATTACTGTGTGGCTCCGAATAAATTATTTTTCTATCTTTCTTTCTTTCTTTCAAATGTTCGCTGTCCCCATCCCATGTTTTTTTTCTGTCGCTACAGTGAGCTGCTAAAAAGGAAGTCAGGGTACTTTAGCAGGTTACGCAACGAGTGTTTATCTGTGTTTTTTAAACAGCTATACTCCGAAACTATCTTTGATATCTATTAACATTAATATTTTTTAAAAGAAAAAAGTATTTTAGTCATAGTTATTTAAGTTACCTAATATTGTCTTTGGTTACCTACCTATTTCTGTAAATCCCAATCCCAACTAATATTATAAATGCGAAAGTGAGTTTGTTTATTTGTTTGTTACGCTTTCACGCCGTATCTACAAAGATTCAAAACGTTTATTCAGAAAATAGGCCCTTGCAGGCACTTTTTCACGTCAAATCACATTTAAAATTATCTTATTAAATATTATGCTACTGAACCGATCATCATGAAATTTTGCATACACATAGGTTAGGGTACCGAGAAGGACATAGGCTATATATTACGCGGGTGAATCCGCGGGTAACAGCTAGTAAAACACATAAAAACAAAGTCACAGTGTCGCGCAGGTCATTGTCACGCGCGAAACCCAGAAGGCTGACAGCATTGCCACTGAGAATGGCAATGCTAATCTTTATCCTATAGGTAATTGCCAGCCCCATTGCCTTGTGATATTATACGTAGGAACTTTTATTTAACTTGCCCTGTTAGTTTCTCGGTGAGGGTTTCTTGCAACTCAATTTTGAAGCACTAATCTTTAACAAGTATGAATTTTTTGGAGACCAGTGCTGTTCCCTTTTGAAATAAATAATTTGAAAAAAATCATTTAAAATGAAAATATCATTTAAAATTTTATCTTGCAGAGCCATAAATAACACTACAGCTAATTTTGTAAACAACTGCTTACAATTTAAAGTGAAAACTTGAAGGTTTTGTTTCTGTTTTTGTCAAAGACGGCCAGATTTTTCGAAAACGCTAATTAACGCCATGTTCACACTTTATACTCTAAACAGTACTTCATAAAATAGTATGAAGGGTTATCTAGGGTCCACAGAACAAATTTTTAATAAATAATAAATAAATAAAAAAATCATTTATTGCCACACACAATTAATGTAACTTTTAAATTAAAAAAGAATATACATTATGGCAAAGGAATGCCTCAGCTTGTGTTAGCTCGGAGCAAGGTCCGAGCATAACGCTTTTTTTCAGGCACCCCTCTCCCTGAGATCGAGTGCGGGAGTGCATGCAATTAGGGGGCTTTAATATAATAAGATAAACATTAAGAATTTCTTCTTAAGAGTCGCCTGGACGCACATGTCTCCATACAAACGGAAAAAGGGAATTGTGGCAATATTTGATAATTTTGGAGTAAAATTAAGCATTTAATCAATTAATCTCATTATAATCTACGTACGTTCCTATACAGCTTGATTAAAATACTAATGGTTTGATCATTACAAGCCTTTTCAAATTTGTATGGAAATCTTTAGAGGCGTATAATTCTCAAACTATTGATAATTTAACCAAACTGTAAAGTAACGAACGTATATTATAATGAGATTAATTGATTGGATGCTTAATTTTACTCCATAATTATAATATATTGCTACAATTCCCTTTTTCCGTTTGTATGGAGACATGCGCGTCCAGGCGACTCTTAAAGATTACAATCGGCTTAATAATAAAAAAGAGAATATTTCAAGTACAATGCGAAAGTAACAGAAAGTATTTTTAAATAATCTCTCCGTTTTCTTTCAAACGATTTATTTCAAATGGGGACAGCACTACTCCGCCAAATTCCAGTTCATTTATCTATTTCAAAATTAACTTCATAAGAAATCTTCCCAAGTCGATACGCTAAGAAGAAGAAGAACTTCCTAAGAATTCTCTAGAAGTTCTGGGCCGAAGATAGAGCCGTGGAGATTGTTTGCCCTAAAATCCAGGTTATGTGCCCAAAAAGGGTGAAGCCTCCATTTTTAGGGTTCCGTACAAAAGTTGAAAAACGGAACCCTTATAGGATCACTCGAGCGTCTGTCTGTCCGTCCGTCCGTCTGTCACAGCCGCTTTTCTCCGAATCTACTGAACCAAATTAGATGAAATTTGGTAAGATAGTGTAATCCTATGACCTAAACACGGATGTGCAAAGTAAATAAAGATTTTTTTGAAATAAGCGTCATTTTGAGGGGCCCAATTCGGTATTTGCCTAATGTTAAGATTATATAAAATTTGTTTACAATGGTACTAATTTCTATCTAAAAACACTATAAAAAACACTTTTAATTTGATATCGATTCGTTAAGTGTTCTTAAAGCTTCTTTAAAGTTGGGTGAATTAGACCATTTTTATAAGTATGAAAATCTTAAATTACAATTATACTGTATTGTAGTCCGCTCAATTTATAGCAACTTTTATTATGAAACCATTACCACAAACGTAATATTTCGTATAGCTACCAAACAAAGTTCTCACGCCGCCCATACAAAATACAAAGTTGTGACGTCACATTTCAGCATGCATTTCAGCAGTGCGTTTTCACGTCTAAAAATTAACGTCTAAAAATATGTGTCTTTAAAACTTCTATATCTGAAAAAGTTTTTTGTTTAGAAATGTATTTCGGTCACTATTGTGTTTATTTTTGACAGGTCTTTACATAGCGACACGAAAAATTTTTTAGTCAAGTAGCCAATTACAAAATTTTAAAAGAAAGTTTTGCAAACCTTACTGTGTCATATATCAAATGAAAGGGCTCATTATGAGGATCGCAAAAATATTTTTTTTGTTTGGGTAAAATCAATACTTTTGATTTTATTCACGAAAGAAGGCAAAAATTGATCATCCCCCCTCCCCTGATCTCCGAAACTACAGGGCCGAAAATTTTGAAAAAATTACAATATATAGTTCATTCCTTGAAGATTACAGGAAAAATAATAAGAATTCTATCACTTGAAAATTAAGTGGTAAACTCACAATAATAAATTCATCTAGGGAAATAGTTCACTAAAACACCACTAGATGGCGCTAGTCAATTGAATAAAACATTTTTTGCACATTGTGTGTGTGTTCACGAAGCATATTGTACGGAACCCTCATTGCGCGAGTTTGACTCACACTTGGCCGGTTTTTTAATTTATTTTGGCAGGTTATGGGCCCTGAATATTTTTTACTTCCTTACAAATAATGTACCTTTCATGTGATCCGAAGTGTCTGCTCTCATGATATCCGTTAAATAGTGTTCTAGCGACCGCATGTTGTCCAATCCTCCTCTTTCCTGCAACAAACAAAATAAATACGTTACTTCGGCTTTAGGTATAGAGAGGTCAACGAGATAGCGGAGGATAGTGATATTTAGCGGAGATATTGTGTGTCAATTTCTTTTTTGTAGGTACTGTATTTTCAACACAAATAATTTTGTACTGAAATAAATAAATGAAATGAAAATAGGGAAAGATGAAAATACTCCACTGACAAGAAAGTTTTAAATAGGTATATGATGATGATGGCTTTAGGTTGACCAACTAAAGTAAAAGGCTGGGTCATGTCGTATTAAGAACTAAAGCAAAGCTCTTAAATAAGAAGAAGGAAGATGGCTTTAGGCAATTACAAAGAGTAAAGAGTAAAATAGGTAGATGAAAACATTCAGGGGTACTAATTTTGAACACGTGACTCGCTAAACAGGTGATTTTCTAAGCGAATCACTAAACGAGCGTTTCTAAAACATTCCATTTTTAATCGTTCTTTGAAGAATACGGGCGACGCCATAACGTCAAAGTCAGTTCCATTTTTGAGGCAATTTCCCGATTTCACGTTCCTTTTTAACCTTCAACGCAAAAAGAGGAGTGTTACAGTATAATTTTGCCTGCATTGTGTGTCTGTCTGAGTCACCGTAGCTTTAAACGGGTGAACCGATTTTGATGCGTTTAAATTTTTTTAGGCAGGTTTCGTGGCGATTGTTGCCTGATTTGGATAAAACAAGTATAGACTTGTTTTATCAAAATCAGTTTAGCTGTTAACAAGCTTTGCTTATAACTTTTAATTTTATACAAATAACTTGTAATGCTACTCTTCTTAAATATTTTAAAAGTCTTCAATAACTATGCAAACGTTTTCAAACATTTTTGGAACGAAACGTAGTGATATTACATTTTTTTTCTATTACAATAGGTATATTTGAATGTGCGTGTATGATATTACAATATATTTCTTAATTTAAAACTAAAAGAATAGCATTGTGAATGCACAGAAAAAAATTATCTTTAGAAATTTTGATAATAAAGCATTTTCAGAAAAGAAAGACGTGGAAGGAGACACTAATTACTATAGTCAAGTATAAGACCGACCACTTATCTTTTCTCTAAGCAAGACAAATATTGGAGTGAGGGTAAACAGTGGGGTAAAGACGATTAAAACTAAGTTTGAATTTCTATTGGGGGCCACGAATTCAAACTTATTGACGCGTGTTCTATGCCCTTATACATGGCGAAATTTTGATCGTTCTGGACCCTTAAAGGAGTGATTTAGCCCGTCGATATGAACCATTTTTCCTATGGGACCAATGCTGGAAACTCAAATTTTATTTCGACATTTTCATACAAAAGTAGTTAGTAGCTTTTTTTTTTTTTTTTTTTTTTTTTTTTCGCTAGAGGGCGCTTCTTCTATAAACAAAGTTTCCAACAGCAGCTCAGTAAAAAATTAATTTAAAAATATCTAAAAGGTTCTAAATTACCATTAAACATTTTGAATTTCATGTGTTGTTGCTATTAAGTGTTATTTATGTAGAATCTGTGTTCTGATGTCAATAAAAGTGCCAAATGCTGATACTTGCCTACGCAATCAGCCAAAGTGATGACAATTTAAACTCGAGATATATTCTGTGATACGTGCATAAACTGAAGTTCTAATAGTGGTTATTCGAACGTTTATTAGTAACCTATATAAGATTTATTCTCCAAGAACTGAAAACTGTGCTGTAAATATGCATCGAAATTAATATAACCTCAAAAATCTCCTCTGCTTAAGCGCCATCTATTTGATTTCTTCTACATTATCATACATAAGCTCTGATACGAACCCTCCGGCCTGCGCGTAGTATGTTTGCGCGTGCTGTGCGCATATGTCATGCTTGCAACTCCATCCCGACATAAAAGATTCTAATGTACTCAATAGAGAGCGTGCTTACTACGGATGCTTTGTTATATTACTGCTTCTAATACGGGTTCTCGTTTTCGATCCATACTTTGTTTGTCAGAGAATCTGAAGGAGGGCGCTACGGTGACGTTCTTGTATTTGTTATTGAAATTTGCTAATCAATAACAATGAATTGCGAAGCCTGCCGACAAGATGTCTCTTCTATCTCTGCTATGAAATGCAAACTATGTAGCAGTAAATACCACTACCAATGCCTTAATTTGAGTAAAGATCAATTTCTGTCACTTGGAAGTGAATATCGTGCCTCATGGGTTTGTCCGTCATGTCACAATATAACTCGCCGTGCTAAATCAAACACAAATACCCCGGTTAAGCAGCATCAAGTACCTTCTAATGCGGGGGTCGTTGACGACTCCATCAACATGTCTTTGGATGGCTGCGCTCACAACTCGACACAGGCGGGTTCTGGGTTTGAACCCGTTACAATGGAGAGTATTGGCAAGCTACTAGATAGCAAATTGCAAGCTTCTTTCTCCAGCTTTATGACTGACTTTCGTAACAGTTTTCAAAACGAAGTAAAAAAATTGGTTCGCTCCGAGATGACTGCAGTTATCCAGGAAGTTAAAAACGACTTCAGTACCTCAATTGAATTTATCTCCGCGGAGCAGGCTTCCCTGAAGGCACAGGTGGATGAAAAAAGTAATATTATTAAATCTCTCCAGTCAGAGCAAGTTACATTGCAGAAAGAAATAAATAATCTGAATAAACGCTTAACAAATACTGAAAAATTGTCTAGAAGTTGCAATGTCGAAATCCAGGCTGTACCGGAGAGTCGCAGTGAGAACTTGGTCGCCATTTTTAAAAACTTATGTACTGAGATCAAAGCTCCGATTGAGGACATGCATATTCAGGCCTGCAGACGTGTTGCTAAGATGGACAGCTCCTCAAAACGACCACGTAATATACTGGTAACGTTATGTAATCCTCGCCTACGCGATACCATTCTGTCTATGACAGCGCGCTATAACAAGGCCCACCCTGAAGTTCCTCTCAACTCTTCACATCTTGGTCTCCAAGGAGAGACCACTAGGATTTATGTGGCTGAACATCTCTCCCCGGAGTGTAAGATACTACACAAGAAGACTAGACAAGCAGCTATTGTTAAGCAATATAAATATGTATGGATTAAATATGGTCGCATCTATGTACGCAAAGATGACCAGTCTGTGGCTATTTTAATAAAAAACGAGGACTGTTTATCAAAATTGTAATTATTATTATTATTTTTTTTTAGAGTACCGAATATAGGCAATATTAAGATTATTTTTGTGGCTATTTCTTGTTTTCAAATATGATTATTTATTATCAGAACGTGAACAGAATTCGTACTAAGATTAATGAACTATATTTGAATATTTTAAATTGTAGTTATGATCTCATATGTTTGACTGAAACAAACTTAAATAATAGTATTTTGGATGCTGAACTTTCCGACTCCCGTTACAATATCATACGTCGAGATCGTTGCCTTACAACCTCGCATAAGAAAGACGGCGGTGGAATTGCCATAGCAATAAAAAAAAATATTAAATTTGTTCGTCAAACAGTCTGGGAAAGTAATGTTGAGGATTTGTGGTTGAGTATTCGGGATGAATCTTACAAAAAAGTTATAAACATTTGTTTATGTTATTTGCCACCTGACATTACAGTAGCTAAAAGACAGGAGTTTTACGACAGGTTGTATCATATAGTCTTGAATGCCGAAGAAAATCACGATTTTATTTGTATCGGTGATTTTAATATGCCTGAGATTGCGTGGTCTAGGTCTGCTTCATCGAATATAATGCTGCCCTGTGACCCTAAAGATGTAAAGTCTAGCTTGCTTATTGATACCTTGTCTCTTTGTAATTTTAAACAATTCAACCATATTCCCAACACCAACAATCGACTGCTAGATCTTGTTCTGTCGAGCCACTCCAATCTCCAAGTCAAGCCTGCTGACCCCTTAATTCGATCAGATAAGCATCACCCGTGTATATTGGTTGATATTGACTGTGCCAGTGATTCACCTCATATTATGAAACCTCGTGTAACTAATCGACTAAATTATAAAAAATGCGATTTTGACAAAATAAAAAGGGATCTAAATGACATTAATTGGACTCAAATGCTGTCAGATTTAGATGTAGATGCAGCAGTTGATACTTTTTACGTTCAATTAAGGGAAATTATAAATCGCCACACTCCATTAATTAAAGTAGACTCTAGTAGTTGCCCGAAATGGTTTAGTTTACCACTTAAAAAGTGTCTAGCTGAAAAAAATAAATACCACAATCGTTTCAAGCGATATGGTAACCCTAGAGATTATGACACTTTTGCACTTTTAAGATCTAGTTGTAAAAAACTTATTAAGTCAAGCTATGAGAAGTATATCACATACGTGGAAGACGGTCTTAAAGATAATATCAAATCATTTTGGCGCTATATTAACGATAAAAAAAAGCTTAATTCAATCCCAAACTCAGTTAAATTGGGTAATGTGGTGTCTTCAAATAATATTGAAACTTGTGATCTGTTTGCCCAATATTTTGGTTCGGTCTATGAGGACGCTCCTCCTGCTGGTTTTGTGGAAGAACCTAATGATCCTATTCATTGTGGTAATTCTGTAAATTTACCTCGGATATCTGTTGATGATGTTCTAGCAAAGATTAAAAAGTTGGATTCTAGTAAGGGTTCTGGACCTGACGGCATTCCGCCTTCATTCATTGTTGCTTGTGGCAAAGAATTATCTACTCCTCTTTCAATTATTTATAACTTATCACTACAATCTGGCACCTTTCCCTCTTACTGGAAAATTGCCCATGTAATTCCTGTGCACAAATCTGGTGACCGTTCACATTGTGAGAACTACAGGCCGATAAGTATTTTATCTCATTTTGCAAAAATATTTGAAAGTTTAATTTATGATGTAATTTTTCACTGCATTAAACCGCTGCTATCCCTGAAACAACATGGATTTGTGGCCAATAAATCAACAACAAGTAACTTGTTGGAGTATAAGGATTACTTATGCAAGGCTTTTGCTAAGACACTACAGGTTGACAGTGTGTACACGGATTTCTCAAAAGCCTTTGACAAGGTGTGTCACGTTATTCTGTGTCGAAGACTTGAAAAATATGGCATACATGGCAATCTACTTCGTTGGATTCAATCATATCTAGCAAACAGGAGTCAACTTGTGGCTATTGCGGGGTACCTCTCTTCACCGATTATTGTATCGTCTGGCGTTCCTCAAGGATCCCATTTAGGCCCACTGCTCTTCAATATCTTCATTAACGACTTGGCCGAGAAGTTAACCTGCCCCGCACTTCTGTATGCAGATGACCTAAAGATTTTTCATACCGTAGCTAATGAGAGTGATGCCATGTTGCTTCAATATAATCTTGACGTTGTGTTTGAATGGTGTACCAAAAATGGGATGTTTTTGAATGAGAAAAAGTGCTTTGTAATCACTTTTACGCGTAATCGCAACAAGATCTTATTCGATTATAAAATTGGCAATCATAAACTTGAACGTACGGAAACAATACAAGACCTTGGAGTGATGTTTGACTGTGATCTCTCATTTCGAAGTCACTATGATCATATTGTTGCAAAAAGTAACAGATTGTTGGGTTTTATATCTAGAAGCACGAAAGATTTCAAAAATATTCGTGGTATTGTAACTCTTTATTTTGCTCTTATACGTAGTGTTCTGGAGTACAATTCAGTTATCTGGTCTCCATATTATAAAGTTCATATCGACCGTATAGAACAGATTCAAAATAGATTTTTAAAAATAATTTCATTTAGGACTAATAACCATCGCAAGTTGACTTCATATACTGATAGACTCAAACATTTTAACATATGCTCTTTGGAGACTCGGCGTAGCTGTAGTGATTTAATATGCTTATATAAAATAGTTAATGCCATTATTGACGCTCCTCTACTTTTGTCCCTTATCAGTTTTAATACTAGGTACAGGCCACGCAATCCCACGCATAGGTTGTTTGCTCTAGAAGTCTATAAAAATAATACATCCTATTATAATCCTGTGGTTCGAATGTGTAGAACATATAATGATCTTGTACTTAATCACAAATCCCTTGACATTCTTGGAGTCACCTTGTACTCCTTCAAAACCAAAATTAGGCAGATTTTGGATATGTGTTGACCTGCTCAATATGTATTTTGTTCTTTTTTTTTTCCAATCTTCTTTTTTATTTTTACTTACGCACTAAGATAATATTGTTGTCATTGTGTGAAATATTTTTTGTTTAGATCTTTTTGCCGCTGTTGTTATAGGTAAACATAGTTTCTTCTTCCTAGCTCTCATATAATTTTTAAGTTATATCTAGCTGTATGCACTTGTAAAGAGTTGTTGCCTAGCCTTAATGTACCATTTTATATATAATGTATAATTTCGGTGACAATTTGTTAAGTGTATCTTATGAAAATAAATAAATAAATAAATAAAAGTGTTCAGCCGCCCGGGCAATTTGAATAGGAATGTCGAAATTTTTTTCGAGTTTACAGCATTTGTCCCATAGGAAAAGTTGTTTATATTGACAGGCTGAATCACCCCTTTAATGGTCCGGAACGATCAAAATTTCGCCATGTATAAATGAAGGTTTTGCAATGAGAAAAATTGCGTTGTTTCGGCCTTGGTGCAATTCCTTTCAGGTCAAAATAATAATTATGTGACCTGAAAAACCTGGCGACCCAATAAATCAAAGTATGGACAGACTTGCGTACTAAACGACTAAATTACAAAGACACGTGACCTCTTAATTTCATTACATAACCGGAGCTCTTTCTATAGCAGCCGTCTAATAACCACTTTATCACGACCTCTCATACTTTAATAACTTAAAGCTTGGAAGGGTCCATACAAAGTGGCCGGCTTACATACGGCAAACCTAGTGACCCATTTTCCTTTACGCAGTATGACGTCACTGCGCCAATGCGCTAACGCGAGGGAAACTCTCGTGGAAAATTGTAGCTTAACTCATGGTAATAATGGCGAAAATTGCTAGTTTAGGTTTTGTTGTGGTAGCGGTAATGAAAAATGTAGTCTGTAAGTAATCATTGTCCCGGCGTTGGCAAGAATGGAGCGAGCATTCGAATTTGGAATGCCCCAGCTTTAAAAGTTTGGGCAAAGGCAGTTAACACTGTACAGCCACATAAATGTTAGTGAATTTTTCAGATTTTTTATGCGGCGCTTAAAGTTCATAAATTTTTAATATTTTATATTATAGCAAAAGCTACATGAAATAACTAGTTTGCGGCACCCCTGTTCTCTTTGGAAATGATACGAGTTTTTTTTAACTTAAAGTAGTCATTTAAAAAATTAGAAGCATGGTTCCGTACTGTTACTTAACCTCCACTATTCACCCATGGTAAGCCGGTGGAGGGCATGGGCAAAAATTTAAGAAATTATATCAATAGGCGATGCGGCTAGCAACCCATTATTTTTTCATAGTTTTCCACCTATACGCCATCAATATGCTAAACGAGGCCTTTGGACATTATAATCTTCGGCACTGTCTACCCCGTAAGCGATGAAAACGTGATAATATGCATGTATTTATCCATGCGTACGTATGCGTTTTGAATCGTCAAAAGTTTACTAAAAGTAAAATAAAATACCTAATAATATATATTCACAAATCATACAGTCCTTCCAGTTGCTTATCCCTGGGTATCGTGCCTCTAAAGGCTGGCTGTAACGTAAATACACGTTACTCTGTGTAAAATAAACATTTAATAACTATACAAAACTTAAAATACAATAATAACTAACCTACTTAATTAATATAAACATTTAAATTACTAAACCTACAGTTAATGTACAAACATATTTATAAACTACAAATATTAATTAAATAAGACTTAAAAGCAAAAACATTGGTTATGAACTTAATACAAACATTGCATTGTTTTATATTCCTGACAGTACCGAGCCGAGAGGGTCCGTCTATTGTTCACCTAGCTACCTACCTCATCGATCGTATGATTAGCTACGTCATGGATCACGCGTCCGCCTGCGCGGGCGCGGGTGACATTGAATGACCGCAGCCTCGGCGCGGCCGGCTCAGTCTACGCAACAATCATTTAGCGATCGCACGTACTGCTCCTCGCTAACTTTTGTCGACGCGTCCGCACGTAATTGTGGATTGCATTGTGCTAGACTTCTTATTTTTTGTACTTAAAACTAGTAGCCCCGTAATCCTGCCTGCCTGTCAGTGCTAGTTACTGTATACATACATTAATCCAAATTGGAATTCAACCCCGGATTGGGGTTCAAGATTTGGGTTTTGAACAACCTATACCGCTACGCTGCTTAGTCCCGGCACCCCTACGGCCGTGGCAGCGACGACTTCACCCAGCAACCGTCCACCAGAGCTGCTATCACCGCATCGCGCCCGGGAAGTACCGCTGCCAAAGCAAATTTGACGGGCCCATACCACCCACGACCTTCTCTCGTCCTTTAGTTAAATAAAAAAATTTGTTAGTGACTCCAATTGTTTTCATTAAGAACCCGAGTACGCTACAGTGGCGCCAACGTGGTTAAAAGGGTCATTTTTGCTTTGGTAGTAAGTAGTTAGTGTGTATGTGTATGTTTGTGTTTTTTTTTTTATTTTTGTGATACGTTCATTGTTTTTTTTTGTTGCATTGGCTGATTTGCACGTACTTTTTCTTAAAATTACATATTATAGCAGTTCGCAATAACTTGTTACACAAAGTACAGTCTTTAACATAAATCAGTTATAATATTTCATTATTTTTTTTTCAAGTACAGTCTTCAACATAAATCAGTTATAATATTTCATTAATTTTTTTCTAGTACAGTCTCCAACATAAATCGGTAAAAATATTTCATAAAAAAAAATTTTTTTTTTCAAGTACAGTCAGCATCATAAATGTATTTCTAAATTGTGATATGTGCAAATCAGCTACCATTTTTGCTATTTCATTTAAAGCTTTCATTCTCTTTCCTTTTTCTGGTTTGGTTCTTATTTCTTTAAGGTAAGTATCGTAGATTGTTTTTATTTTTTATAGTGAACAACGTGGACGTAGTAACTTTTAAAACTCATTGTAACAGAGACGGTTTCTAGCCCACTAGGTAGTTTTAGTTAGTATTTAGTTCAATTTTCTACATTTACCCAAGCCGATTAACTTACACCATCTTACATAATGGCGTATAATATTAAATTTTTATCACTGAACAAGGCAGAGTTGGAATATGAAGTCGGTATTAGAGGTGAAACTCCGGCTGGTACGGTTCAGGAATTACGTAAGCAAATTTCCAAATTAGCTGCACTTTTCCCTTCTGATGATGTTCTAAACAGTAGTTTCACAACCGAAAATGATTTAATAGGCATTAATACTGCGATGACAAAAATTTCCTCTGTTTTGGACTCTGAAGAGTTGCCAGATAAAAGCACATTGATGCGGACTCAAAACTTACTCCATCACGTCTATCATCGTCTTAAACGTATACAAACTGATGAGGAGAGAAACAAGTCCATTAGAGATTCATTTGTAATTAAATTTAAAGATTATTACCAAAAGTATAACGCTATTAAAGATAACGTCGTTGATTTTCTTGATGTGCAAAATCTTGAACCTGAATCTTGTTCTAGTCCCGTGAACATAAGGGTAACATGCGAGCGTGGGATATCAAACGAAATCACAAAAATTAAATTTGATGGCAAAACTTGCGTGCGCACATTTATTCAGCGTGTTTCTGAATTTTGCAAGGCGAGGAGTATCGATGACTCCAAGCTCCTAGCTTATTGTACTGAAATTTTTTCCGGAGGTGCACTACATTGGTATAGAAGCATAAAGGACGATATCAAGACTTGGAATGACTTGGTTGTTTTGTTAAGAAAAGATTTTGATCAGGCAGATTATGACTACAGACTTATTTCTGAAATTCGGTCGCGTACGCAAGGGGAGGCTGAGAATATAACCATTTATTTTTCAATAATGACGGGTATGTTCTCTCGTCTGTCAAAACCTTTGTCTGAGGAGGAGAAATTGGAAATACTATTACATAATATCAGGCCTTCTTATACTAGCACCTTAGCTGCTGTTTCTGAAATTAAAGATATAGAAACATTAAAAGCAATTTGCCGAAATTATGAGAATTTCCAAGCTCGCCTCGCTCACTTCCATGAGCCAGCCAAGCCCACAGCTGATACTTTAGCTCCTGAATTTGCATACACCGGTAATTCAAATTCGAAACATCAAAATTTTTTCCAAAAACAAAATTATAATAATCAAAATAGGAATAAATCAAATAATACATACTACAAAAATAACAACAGTAATAATTACAATAATAAAAACACAAAATACGAGAATTTAGATACAATTAATACTAATTTAAAAACTGTCCAAAAGCGCTTCTGCCCTCGTTGCCGCGTGGACACTCATAATGTGCGTCAGTGCACAGCAAATAAAGACGCTATTTTTTGTTTCGTTTGTGGAAGGAAAGACGTCAAGACACCACAATGCCCTGACTGTTCCAAAAATAGACAATCTTCATCTCATTCAAAAAACTAAGTGATCAGAATTGTGCCAATCCAAGTAACAGTAAATTTGATAGAGATGATTGGAATTCTTGGCTTACTACTGTAAGGAATTTCTTTAAATCTTTTAGGATTGCCACAATTCTGAATAAAACACCGGAAAATGATACCAGGCCTTATGTTTCTGTAGATGTTAATGACTTCCAAATCGCTGGTCTTTTAGACTCAGGATCTGCAGTAACAATCATTGGTAACAACGCTCACTCATATTTAATAGAACGTGGTCATTTTATGCACACTGATAACAGTATGGCGGTCCAAGCCGCGGGTGGTCAAGTTTTGCAAAGCATCGGTTTCATCCTCTTACCTATTAAGTTTGACAACCGGTTCCACGTAATAAAAGCTTTTGTGATCCCTTCTGTTACTTCTAATCTCATTCTTGGTGTTGATTTCTGGCGTGTCTTTGGCATTTGTTGTAAATATTTAAGTGGCTTAGACATTACCAATTCCCCAAAAACATCAATGAATGAAGAGTCAGGCAATCACTTACACGGTTACGACAATTTAAGTGAGGTAGAACGTCGGTTAGCAGACAATGTCATTGAACAATTTAAAGACATTTCATCAGAGCGCAAAGGTTTGGGAAAGACCAGCCTGATAACACACAGCATTGACACTGGCGACGCACAACCTATTCGTCAACGTTATTACCGGATGTCGCCAGAAAAGCAACGCATACTGGTTGAGCAGGTTGACGAAATGTTGTCTTTGGACGTTGTTGAGCCCTGTGAAAGTGCTTGGTCTTCCCCAGTTCTCCTTGTTACTAAGAAGAATGGACAGCCGCGTTTTTGCCTTGACAGTCGCAAACTAAATTCTATCACAAAACGTGACGCCTATAGCCTACCATACGTCTCAGAAATCCTTGACAATCTCCGCGATGCTCGCTACCTATCCAGCATCGATCTGTCAAAAGCTTTTTGGCAGATTCCTATAGCAGAGAAGGATAGAGATAAGACCGCTTTTTATATTCCTGGTCGAGGGACCCTTTGTTTTAAGAGAACTGCCTTTGGTCTCACTAACGCACCGGCAACACAACAACGTCTCGTTGATCTTTTATTTAGAGATTTTGACTTACAAGTCTTCTGTTATTTAGATGACGTCATCGTCGTTTCTCAGGACTTTAACAGTCATGTTTCTCTACTGTTACGTGTACTTGATAAACTGAAACACGCAAACTTGACTGTCAATCTTGAGAAATGTAAGTTTTTTCGGAGCCAACTTAAATATCTTGGCTACGTTGTGGATAGCAATGGACTGCGTACCGATCCAGAAAAAGTAGAAGCGATCCTCAATTACCCGACACCTTCTTGTCGAAAGGACCTCAAACGCTTCCTTGGGACTGCAACCTGGTACCGCCGTTTTGTCCCCAACTTTAGTACTGTGGCCGGTCCCCTTAATAAATTGACTACTAGTAAGAAAGGTGCTCCACCCTTTAAATGGACACCAGAAGCAGATTTTGCTTTTCAGAATCTGAAAGAGGCTTTGATTTCAGCGCCCGTACTTTCATGTCCAAATTATAACATGCCTTTTGAGGTACATACGGACGCCTCAAACTATGGCGTAGGCGGGATGTTGACTCAGACTGTGAATGGTAAGGAACATCCAATAGCTTATATGAGCAGGTCTTTGTCTGCGGCTGAAAGGAATTACAGTATCACAGAGCGTGAAACATTGGCCGTTATCACAGCCATCGAACACTGGAGGTGTTATTTGGAGAATGGGAGGCGTTTCACTGTTTATACAGATCACAGTGCCTTAAAATGGTTCCTTTCTTTAAATAACCCCACCGGTAGACTAGCTCGTTGGGGTGTCCGCTTATCGGCTTTCGATTTCGAAATCAAACATCGCCGTGGTGTAGATAACGTTATTCCTGACGCTCTTTCAAGAGCTGTTCCTGTTAGCACTATCAGTACCGCAAACACTTTCAAAAACACAAGTGATACTTGGTACAAAGATGTTTTTAACGGTGTATTAAATTCACCCAAAAATTACTCTAATTTTCAAATTCAAAATAATTCGTTGTATAGGTTGACAAAGAATAAGCACGAACTAACTTCGGAGTTCTCGTGGAAGGAAGTTGTGCCTAGTGAGCTTCGCGATCAGGTTATTACGGAAAATCATAGTGAACCTACCGCTGGTCATTTAGGCATCTTTAAGACTTACCGCCGTTTGTCTCTGCGTTATTTTTGGCCAGGGATGCATAATGACGTAGTTACGTACGTAGGTTCATGTTTGAAATGTCTTGAATATAAGCAACAAAATCATAAAACTTTAGGAGAAATGGGTCGTCCTAAACAATGCTCACGCCCATTCCAAATGATTTCGGTCGATCTCGTGGGCCCGCTCCCAGTCAGCCGCGCACAAAATAGTTATATCCTAGTTATTACATGTTGCTTCTCAAAATATTGCCTCATCTTTCCCATTAGAAGGCCTACAGCGGATGCTGTCGTTAAATTATTGGAAAATCAAGTATTTTTGGTTCACGGCGTGCCACAGACCGTGTTAATGGACAATGGCACTCAGTTCATCAGCAGTACAACTGATAGTTTCTTCAAAAAATATAATGTCCCAAATGTTTTTTACACGCCAAAGTATACGCCACAGATCAATACCGTTGAGAGGTATAATAGGACAATAATGACTTGCATTTCAACATTTGTAGAAAATGACCATAGAACATGGGACACCTTTATTCCCAAGGTACAATTTGCAATGAATAGTTCTGTCAGTGAAGCTACTGGTTACACTCCTGCTTTTTTAGTATATGGCAGAGAACTGGTTCCTTGCGGTGCTCACTACGTCGATAGTGATCTAGGTAATGAGATTCTCTTCCTGCCCAGAGACATTTATGCCGAAAACCTAGGATGTTTATCTAGAATCTTTGACGAAGTTCAAAAACAATTATGGCACGCACATGTCAAAAATACCTCTCAATATAATTTGCGTCGTAAACCGGCGGAATTTCAAGTGGGAGATTTTGTCATGAAGCGCACGTATGTCATAAGCGAAAAAGATAAATACTTTTGTAAGAAATTAGCTCCAAAGTATATAAAATGTAAAATCGTAGGTAAAAAGTCACCTCTTGTCTATATCTTGGAAAATATGCAAAACAAAAACCTAGGAACTTGGCATATTAAAGATTTAAAACCTATCAATAAATAAAAATAATAATAATAACTTAAATTAGCATGTATACACTCGTATTTTTTTTTAAAAGTTACTTACCCTATCACCATACCATCATTACTGTATTTGTTTAGGTTATTCGTTCGTTGAAACAATACCCTTGTAACATATTAGGTTACGGCTATATGATTAAAATAATATAAATATAGCTGTCGATTAATTGCGTGAAGTATGAACATTTTAATATGATTGATAAAGTATGAAAGTGAACACAAATACGTAAGCGCATTTGTTGCGGATTTTCTTTGAGAATAAAATCCTTTCCGTAAAGAAGGGGGTAATGTAACGTAAATACACGTTACTCTGTGTAAAATAAACATTTAATAACTATACAAAACTTAAAATACAATAATAACTAACCTACTTAATTAATATAAACATTTAAATTACTAAACCTACAGTTAATGTACAAACATATTTATAAACTACAAATATTAATTAAATAAGACTTAAAAGCAAAAACATTGGTTATGAACTTAATACAAACATTGCATTGTTTTATATTCCTGACAGTACCGAGCCGAGAGGGTCCGTCTATTGTTCACCTAGCTACCTACCTCATCGATCGTATGATTAGCTACGTCATGGATCACGCGTCCGCCTGCGCGGGCGCGGGTGACATTGAATGACCGCAGCCTCGGCGCGGCCGGCTCAGTCTACGCAACAATCATTTAGCGATCGCACGTACTGCTCCTCGCTAACTTTTGTCGACGCGTCCGCACGTAATTGTGGATTGCATTGTGCTAGACTTCTTATTTTTTGTACTTAAAACTAGTAGCCCCGTAATCCTGCCTGCCTGTCAGTGCTAGTTACTGTATACATACATTAATCCAAATTGGAATTCAACCCCGGATTGGGGTTCAAGATTTGGGTTTTGAACAACCTATACCGCTACGCTGCTTAGTCCCGGCACCCCTACGGCCGTGGCAGCGACGACTTCACCCAGCAACCGTCCACCAGAGCTGCTATCACCGCATCGCGCCCGGGAAGTACCGCTGCCAAAGCAAATTTGACGGGCCCATACCACCCACGACCTTCTCTCGTCCTTTAGTTAAATAAAAAAATTTGTTAGTGACTCCAATTGTTTTCATTAAGAACCCGAGTACGCTACATGGCAGCATTGCCAAATTGAATGGCAAAGTATACTTGGAAGGAATTTCTAAAAAGTAGACTTGAAATTTTTACCGAATGCGTGTTTCTATTGGTAGAGCGGATTTTGCCATATAAGAAGGGTAGAAGGTAGAAGTTCAGGGAGTCGTTTTCCTGCAGTGAAGACTAAAAAAAAGACCTGATGACGATGATTATAGGCAACTAACAAACAAATTCAAAGGCAGCATTGGCAGTCTTTATCGTTTATGACTAAAGGCTATATAGCCTAAAAGCTTAGAAAATGGGAGTGTCACGCACACCAAGCACTGAAAACTTGGCCAGCTCAGTTGGCCAGTTCTTTAATCATTGAAATACAGACATGACTGAGTTTATGGTGGGAAGTCAAGGGGTACAGTTGAAGTTTGCCTTAGACATTTTTGCAAATTGATTTTAGTGGACTTTTTAATATGGAATTGGTGTAGTTTGGTGTTATAAATACTCGTGCTCATGAACAATTTGTGAAATAGTTAAAGTGGACTGATAAATGGACTCGTATTGATTTGCCGCCAGAACCTCCCACGAGGCATCAAAGAACATACGCCATCTTTGATGCTTCTTGGAAAAACTTTACCGTACAACACCGCACCGATACTTAGTATCTCACTATACTTACTGGACATTGGCCGAATCACTGAAATTTCTGTGGAAGCCATAATATAAAATAGATGAAGAAGAAAGACATGACGGTGTCTAGAGAGTATATATATATATATATATAGTCAAAGATCAAAGGATTATCATTACTTCCATGTTCAGAGGTGACTCTCTGACGCTTTCGTTACAAAAATAGAATTGACCTGAATCACAGGTCAGTTATTTACTATGACGAAGTGTTCTCATTTTCTGCGCGGGTCACGCTAAAAATACATGTTATAGGAACGATCTGGACCTGTAGCCTACGTCCTACATACAGTGTGTAATGTACCCTCGACGTAGCATGTGGTCCCAACCTGTTATTCCATTTTTTCTGATAATTGTACAATAGCCTCACTTTGTATCAACCACAATATGCGTAAATGAAAATCATTATTCACGAAATATATCTTATTTAAAATAAAACAATATGTTTGGCATAGGTACGTCAATTTGTCGTTATTTAGCAATATAAAATTTTTAATAGTTTAATTCAAGAGATCACTCCCGCACTCATTCTAACACAAGGTCGGGCACATCGTGCCATCTCTTTCTATTTTGGCGCAAGGCTGCCGCGCCGTGTTTGCGCGCATCCGTGCCGCTCAAGTTTTTTGTTCGTGAACACCCTCTAAGATTTGTATGACTAGTCAGAAACGCAGGCGCCTGCCTCTGCCGCGTGCGCCTGACGCGCGTACTCGTGAACGAGCCATAAGAGGGCCCTGAACGCGTATGTCTCCATAGAAATGGACAAAGGGAATTGTGGCAATATTTGATAATTTTGGTATAAAATTAAGCATTCAATCTCATTATAATCTACGTACGTTCCTACACAGCTTGGTAAAATTATCAAAGGTTTGAGAATTATAAGCCTCTCAACAATTATATACAAATTTTGAAATGCATGCGTTCAGGGCCCTCTTAACTTTTAATTAAAGAGGTACCTGTCACCCTACGGAACCAAGTCACAGCCTAATAATTCATGAATAATAAGCACAGCCGAATTACATTTAAATAAGTTATGTCTCCTGTGGCGCGGTGGTATGTTGTTAGTTACAGGATCCGTATTCGATCCCCGGACAGGTTAAAATGGAAAATTATCTTTTGCATTACCATCATCAGGTCATTTTTAGTCTCCACTGCAGAAGCACGACCCTCTCTGTACTACCAGAGCCATTTATTAGCCTGAGCAGTCAGAGGATTGGTCTACACTCTCCACGCTGGCCAGACGGGTTGGAAAGGTCTCTTTGATATTTATAAGCTTTGTTTAGCTTGTGTTTCCTAAGCTATACGTCATCCACGAGAAGACTTGGAGTCTTCGAGAAGCTGTGTTGCTTTATGCTTGGAGTGATCCTATTATACTCTGCCGGGAACCACACGGCTAAAGTCCGAACGATGCAAGTAAAGCAGGAGCGAACCTTTAGTATTAACTTACGATCTACGACTAATCTTTGAATCACAGCAAAACTACGAGGATAGTTTAAGGGCGGCCAACCCGTCTATCTTTTCATACAACCGCTCGTACGTGATTATGGCGGTGTGCCAAATCTTTTTTGAAGCCTTTCAACTAATAGGTATCTTGTGTACTATACCTAGGTTTCTATCAAAACGAAAAATCAAAATTAGGAGATACAACTTCAGTATTAGCATGTGGTCTCAACGCCATAATCGTACGATTTGTTCTCAGAGACTAGATGGCGCCACTCGAAACTGCACAACATTGTATCTACCGTATTATGAGAATATAAAAACATGATTCACAAAACATATCTTATAAAAATCAAAACAATATTTTAGGCATCATATTTTAAAATGACTCCGTATATTTAGTAAGTTGAAGGCTAACGCAGATTACCGCCATCTAGTATCGAGTAGCAAGCAACTCTCCTGCGCCATACATTCGCCTGCTTTTCGCAACCTTAATTTGGTCCAATCTTTTTGTATGAGGTGGGCAGTCTATTACGTTAGTATGATATTGTCTTTGGCATTAGCCTCCTAAAATCCGCTTTATTTCACAAATTTTATGTGAACTTTGGGCGTTTATAATGTATTCAAAACATTTATTTAGAAACCTTGCAAAAGTAATGGAGATTCTAGATGAACAACGTTTTTTTCATAAACTTGTAAGGCTTAAACACGTATTTCTTGAAACAAGTTTAATGAAATTTCCGCACACTATTTTCCGTTAAATGTCTTCGCGTACTCACTAGCTTGTTACCATGTAGCAGTAAGAGGTGTGCGGGAGACGAGGGCAAGGGGCTCTTTTCGCTTTGCTTCTTTATCTGACATTGCGCTGGACGGAACGAGCTTTTCGACCATGCTCGCGTTGACGATAGTCGGTCGGGGAAGGGCCCCCTTAAACCCATTGATTTATTTGTATATTTGGCTAGATGGCGCATAGTGGCCGGTATACACATTTTTAAATAGTTAAAATACGGGTCACTCACGTATGAAGTCAGCTACAGGCTGACATGTTTCAACCTCACCCGGAGGTCTTCCTCAGAGCGAATGTGAGTGCACATTGATTAGTGCAAGTGCGAAGTTCATACATTTGCTACTAAACGTTTAGTTGGAAATATATTATCTTTGCACTTGCACTAATTGTGTATATACTGGTCATAAGGCGTGGTACCATTACCTATTATGAGGCTGTTAGCCAACATAGTTGTATAAAAAAAAACTGGCCAGACAGGCATCTTATTATGAAAGCCGGGAACAACAGCCTTACGTGCCTTCCGAATCACATAGGAACTTTTATGCCACTTGATGACCCATCCCACTAAGAACCATGCCAGGTTGCTTACCTTGCGTATATACAAGCGTAATCTAGCCTGTATACAAATCTGTGCGCCAGATATATCTAGGAGAATGCAGGAAGAGCTAAATGTCGGCTATTCCTGTGGGATAGGCGGGCAGAAAAGTGATATGAAAAAATAATAATTTTTGTATATTTATTTTAAGATAGATTAATATTTGGTTTACTGCCTCCTATGCGCAGTGGCAATTGATATTTTAGGGTTACGTACCCAAGAGCACCTATGCAACTTACGTGAATATTTTTTTGGCGTTTTTGCTTGATAGTCTATGCTTATAGATAATAGTACGGAACCTTTCGTGCGCGAGTCGGACTCGCACTCGGTCGTTTTTTTCTTAGATGTTCATCTAAATAAGTATTATATTCAAAACTTACTGTGGGGCCCAGCTCAAACTGTGAGTTTTGTGCTTAAATATTATTTTATTTATTAACACGGTCATGAAATATTTTAGCTAAATTGGATACCGGAAAGTGGGTCAAATGTAATTTCCGAGACACGATAAAAGCAGACATCGTACAGTTGAAGCTTGTCAAAGATATTTTTGAAGTGAATATTTCTTTAGGCGTGTTGGACATTTTTGAAATGGGAAAAAATTTTACTCGCGTCACCGTTACAAAAATTCTACACCTCTGTACAAACAATATGATAATCCTGACGATTCAAAAGTATATATAATATATTATATATACACACGTGTTCAAGTTTTCATTTCTATCGACACTTTTTATTAATTATATTTTCAGTCGCTCTTTGGGTAATGCCTAAAAAAAATGCCGATTGATACAACATTATAATTGCTTTTATTATATATAACGCACACGTTTTCATGTAGCAGGCTAACCAAGGTCGTAAATGCGTCTATGAACGGCGATTGATCTTGAGCTCCCTAAGCGAACGAACTGGAACCCAGGTATAATCGCTAGATTGTATCGAAGTAAGAATTTTACCACTACACTACTGAGACCAACTTGTCACCCTTATTTTCCCAACCTCACTCGCGAGTCCGGTGAAATGCAACAGGGGTAGCGTTAGTTAAATTAGGGTGTCATTGACTATAACATATCAAATCAAAACCGCCCATTTATGAATAACAGCTGAGTGACACGGATCTCTGATAATGACGTGTCAAGGGCAGAGAGAAATAGAGCAGAGGGGACAGCGCTTTATAATTTCTACCATTTACTGTTTAGTATGCCGTGTGGTTCCCGGCAGAGTAGAATAGGACCACTCCAAGTCTTCCCGTGGATGTCGTAAAAGGCGACTCAGGAAATACAAGCTAAATAAAGCTTATAAACATCAAACATCAAACAGACCTTTAAAACCCGCGTGGCCAGCGTAAAGACTGTAAGCGCAATCCTCTGACTGCTCTTGCCATATGAATATCGCTCTGGTAATGCAGAGAGGGTCGTGCTCCTGTAGTGGAGACTAAAAAAGACCTGATGATGATGATATGTACAGGAAACTGATATTTTTTTATTTGATAATTAAATTATTAGGGTGTTTTTCCGTTTGCTCCTTATCTGTAGTGTATGGGAACTTGAGGCACACTTTATCGTCAGTAACCATGTTGTAAGCATGCTAAGACTCCTAAATTGTTAAATAATTATGCCTTTAGTGATAAAACGGTAGGCAATTGTCCATTACTTCAATTCATTGTTTGTGTGATCTCAAAAGGGGCGTACTGCAACCTACATCAATCCCTCTCCCCGCCTCCGCGGTGACATAGATAGCGTTTCCGGGGTGGGGTGACACTGATAGGGTGATATAGTTCTACAGTTCCCGTTGAATTCGTTTGATTGACAATTTTGCTTTTTGATTTAAGGCGCTCTTATAGTAACACTAGCGCCACCCATTAATTAAATTCTTTAAATCCTAAATAATGACAAATTTTTAAAATCTAACAAGTACAAAACTAGTAAATTAATTGTAGTAATTTTCATTTATTGTAAAGAGAAAAATCGATTAACTAACCTGCTTTTCTCTTAATTTATCAAACGAATATTAGTGGAAATCAAAACCAAAATACTACAAGTAATTTACGAGTTGTGTACTTGATAGATTTTTAAAATTCGATATAATTTGGGATTAAAGAATTTATTGCTGGGTGGCGCTAGTGTTACTATAAGAGCGCCTTAAGGTAAATCCCAAATTTTTCCCTCCCAAGGGCTGGACTTCTGGCTCTCTCACTCACCGAACGAAGCATAGAGGGGTAAAGCTACTCAAACGTTGTTTTCTGTGAGAGTGAGGTACTTCCCCGAACGAGCCGACCCATTCATGCTACTAGCAGCGTGGCTCTACCACAACTAACTTTTTATTCCGTCCCCCAGACAGAATCATAGCTACGCGCTTAAATATACCATGTTGTTGTGTCATAGATTAAAAAAAATTTCGAAGTGTTGTGTGCAACAAAACAATAGATTATATTTTATCAGATAAAAACTGACAGATGATTGGCAGATGATAGTAGGCTCGGACATGATACACATGATGTATACTTATAACGTACGTACTGGCACGATGATCGTGATTTTTGTTTAGTACGTACGTATTTATGTACTTGAATATGTCATAGAATGTTCACGACCTAGGTGCTTTGACTATATACTCTCTTGACACCGTCATGCCTTTATTTCAATGATTAAAAAAACACTTTTCAATGCTTGTGTGCGTGACAGCTTTGTGTTATCACACGCGTACTGTCAATTTATGCCCACAAAATCCGCCAAATTGGTAGTTGTGTGTGTGTGCGCGACCGACTATGCGTTGGACACTAGTTTTTCCTACGCTTTTAGGCTAAAAGAGTCTAATGTTTTCTTATGTTTTCGCGATTGTTACACATTTAAATAAAATCACTTTAATGTTAGGCGTGAAACGTTAACAAACAAACAAACAAACTCACTTTCGCATTTATAATATTATTAGTTGGGATTATAAACGCGATAAAACCGTATTAAAATAATTTTATTTAAATCTAAAAGAGTCTATCCAGGGTTTATATAATCTAAGCCTAGGTGTTATGTTGTGGATCGAATATGTTTTTTTTTTTTCATATTGTACAATATGTAAGTAAAACCCTGTCCAATCCATAAAGGGGTGACTCAGCCCGTCAATAAAGATAACATATTCTATAATAGATACATAAATAGACATAAATAAATAAACATCCAAAATATTTAAATAAACATTAAATCTATCAAGGCTCTAACAATTTTGTTACTCGCCTGTACCTACTTTAATTTTAACCTGACAGTTTAAAGATATTAATTGCCGTAATTTATCATAAATAATTGTTTATTGCATTGATTATGTTAATAAATTTAGGGATATAATGTTTAGTTTGTTGTTTATTCACTTTCATATCTAAACTTAACACGTGCAAAGACATATATAATACCATGTGGTCCCAACCACTTAATAGTACAATTTGTTATTACAGACTCTCATAGATGGCGTCACTCGTATCTACATAACATTGTATCACACTAGGCACAGTAGCGACGCCAATCATTTTATTCCTAATACTTTACAAATAGAAAAAAAAATCAAGAATGTAAATCATATAATAATGTAATAAAATAACCTGAAGTATTTTTGGAATCATGTTTTAATATTATGAGAATCTGTCCAAAAATACTTCAGGTTATTTACTAAAGCTTATATGATTTAGATTCTTAAATTTCTTTCTATTTGTAAAGTATTAGAAATAAAATGATTGGCGTCGCTACTGTGCCTATAGTGATAAGAGCATTATTCACAAAATATATCTTATTAAAAATTATGATAATATTTTTGACATAATATATTATTTTAAAATTACACCCTCGTTTTAGTAAGCTTAGGCAAACGCAAATTACTGCCATCTAGTATCGAGTGGAAAGCAGCTCTGCAGCGCCATACATTCGCCAACTTTTCGCCTAGGTACCTTTAATAAGGTCATGCTCATGTGGTCTCAACGCCTTAATCGTACGATTTGTTCTCAGAGACTAGCTTAGATGGCGCCACTCGAAACTACACAACATTGTATCTACCGTATTATGAGAATATAAAAACATGATTCACAAAATATATCTTATTAAAAATTAAAACAATATTTTAGGCATAATATTTTAAAATGACACCGTTTATTTAATAAGTTAAAGGCTAACGCAGATTACCGCCATCTAGTATCGAGTAGCAAGCAACTCTCCTGTGCCATACATTCGCCTGCTTTTCGCAACCCTAATTTGGTCCAATATTTTTGTATGAGATGGACAGTCTATTACGTTAGTATTATATTGTTTTTGATAATACTAACGTGTAGAGTGTAGACTGCCAAACCTCATACAAAAAATTGGGGCAAATCAAGGCCTGCTACAGGGTAGGTGTCATAGTTATCTAACTAAACTCTCTCTCTCTCTCAGAGTTGTTTTCCACGCATCACTAGATTGCGTTAATCCGTTTTAATCTTACCTTGCTAATATTACAAATGCGAAAGTGAGTTTGTTTGTTTGTGACGCTTTCACGCCGTATCTACTGGACCAATCATCATGAAATTTTGTATACACATAGGTTAGGGTACCGAGAAGGACATAGGCTATGTATTATGCGGGTGAAGCCGTGGGTAACAGCTAGTACGATATATTTCGTCAATAATTCTTCTGTTTTCTCATAATACGGTACATAGAATATGCACTAATTAGGTATTTGCATAAAATGATATTCATAAATATTTTTTAAGAAAGAACGTATGCAGCTACACATGTACAATTAGCTTTGCGCTGAAAAATTAGAATTTTTTTAAATCCTAACTTCCTAACTTATATTATAAATGCGAAAGTGAGTTTGTTTGTTTGTTTGTTACGCTTTCACGCCCAATCTACTGAACCTATCAACATGAAATTTTGCATACACATAGATTAAAGTACTGAGAAGGACATAGTCTATATATCACGCAGGTTAAGCCGCAGGTAACAGCTACTCATTGAAATACAGGCAAGACGGAGTCTAGAAATTATATCAGTGATAGGCTTCGAGTTGGCCCTATGTTTTCAACGCTTTTAGGCTGTTAAAGTCTGTTAAAAATAGTAACTCTTAAATACAGACTCAAAAGGCTTCACAGTCTAACGAACCCTCGTTCTATTTTCATTCCGAGTCTCCTAACCTAATTCGCGCCACAATTGGCCTCATTTGAAGCCTGTCGGTTCGTCTAGTCGTGGTCTTTTGTAAGGTACTTGGGAATCTTTGTTGGTTTCCAAATAGACTCTCCTGTTAATCACGAAACGGCCCAATGAGACCACATAACAATTGATTATCTATTGTGTCTGGGATTCACTGGGTTGATGAGTTAGCCTAAAAGCATAGAAAAAAATTGTGTCTATCCCATAGACTGTCGCGCACACACACAGCTACCAATTTGACGGATTTTGAGGGCGTTAATTGACAGGACGCGTGTGATAACACAAAGCTGTCACGCACAGAAGCATTGAAAAACCGGCCAAGTGCGTGTCGGGCCACGCGCAGTGTAGGGTTCTGTAGTTGTGAATGACAACTTTAAGTTCACACTGTTCTCACTCGCACCTCACAGTTTAACGACCAAAAACATCTAACAATGAAAATTGTATGAAATTTTACATTTTCGAGTACATTTTATAAGTTAGTTGCCTATAACTTTTTGTTTTGTACTTAGTACTCAGCTCTGATAAATTTCTTTTCAACTTCAGTATATATACTACTGCTGTAATTTTTTTCACCTATCCATATAACCGTTTAGCAGATAGAGGGGGTGGGGACACGTACCTCTAACAAAAATTTGCACTTTAAAACCAAATATTTCGAAAACGGATCCCTCAATTGAAAAATGGTGTTCTCAACCTCACAATATTTTTCAAATACCTTTTTTAACGATAACCCACACGATGGGTAAATAGAGAAAAAAAATTACTCCCCCACTTTACTTGTATGGGAGATACCCAAAAAAATTTTTTTGCAAGTTTTTTTTCTACCACTTTTTTGGTGGCATGATTAATATACATACCCATGCCAAATTACAGCTTTCTAGTACTTATAGTCTCTGAGTAAAACCGCGGACGGACAGACAGACAGACAGACATGGCGAAACTATAAGGGTTCCTAGTTTACTACGGAACCCTAAAAACTACTGATCTGATTACGATGAAACTTGTGCTATTCCATAAGTTGCATTATACCAAGTTTGTAATATTTTGGGCATATTTTTTTTATTATTCTCTTAATTGACAAAAGTTTTACCAAAAATATTAAACGAACATCTATGAAATGTAATACCAAGAATACATACTACAAGTAGAACTAGTGCAGTAAGGAATAATAGTGTTTTAATAGACCTGAGTTAGTAACAAACGAATAATTGGACAGTGGACAGGGATCCCATCCATAATGTGGTTGACATTCCTGCTCAACTTTCCCGCTCATCGCACCTCTAGATTCGCCTCTTCCTTCATTATGCGAACCACTAAGAAATGGAATTCTCTCCCAGCGTCAGTATTTCCCGACTCGCACAATTTAGAGATTTTCAAGGCAGGAGTGAATAGGCACTATTTGAATTTGTATACCACCCTATACCTCATTGTTGCTTCCCATCAGGCAAGTAAGGGGTCAAACTTTATTGATCCATCAGAAAATATGGTTTAATGGCACTAGTTTCGCATTAGTAGGACCCTATATCAATGTTAATGGAGGGATGGTCTATAGAATGTTTATTTACTCATAAAAAACACTTACAGTTCACTTAATTATGAGATACAAAACCTGAATTTAAAATGGTAGTTCCAAGTATAAGGTCGTAGAAAGTCTCTAAAACTCATCTCTTGACTCTAAAGTATCTAATAGCGAAGGCGTCAAGAAATGAATGTATTTTAGGGTAGAATGTTACAAGTCAAAATAGTATATTGTATAATCCATCACACTCGTACGCACATCAAGAAAAAGCGGCAGTTTGACTGATAGAGATCAGCGTTTTCAAAATCAATTCGTATATTTATATAGTAAATACCTATATGTAAATATGATAATAAAACTCTGTCCGATCCTTAAAAGATGACTCAGTCCGTCAATATGAACACAATATGGGATTATTGATCATCATTATCATCATCATCAGGTCCTTTTCAGTCTCCACTGCAGAGAGCTGCACTACCTCTGGGATTAATGATCGAAGTTTGAAATACAATTGACATTCCCATACAGAAGCGTTCGGCTTGCGGGGCAATAGGCTATTTTCCTGGGTCAAAATATTAATAATAAAATAAGATCATCAGTTAGACAATCAAAAAATATTGGACACGTATTTTTTCTTTCGTTAATTAAACAATAAATGTCAAAGATAAAGCATGTCAAAGTTCATGAGTGGGGGCTTGTGACATCACAGGCCATTTAAAAGTGTACTGGCTAGTGACGTCACACACAATTTCAACGGGCTATATCTTTGTCATTTTTGTTTGATTGACAAGAGAAAAGACACGTGTCAAATATTTTTTTAGGAAAATAGCCCATAGTGTGTAAATATTGATTTCTTTTTCCCTTTTCCATCTCAGTTCCACCATAAGTTGGACAAACAAATATGGTCGCTAGGTAAAATCCTGCTCACATGTACATAAGTCATTGTCAAGTCATTAATATATTCTTATTCAATTAAGTAGTAAGATTTGGGAAAAATCGACACGGGTAGAATCCTTTTTACCATATTTTATTTTAAATTCAATAAGAATATGTCAGAATAGCATTTTGAATGCATAAAACACCTACAAAATTATAAGTCATTGACCTGGAAACGAACGAATTTAAAATTAAAATGCAATTACCCGCGCATCCGCTGTAAGTCAGGCCGCGGCCGCACTTCCCTCGTCTACTATCGTGATTGATCGCGGACTGATAAAATTCTCGCGCGTGGAAATTTGTTCAAAACGAAGTTTTCTTTGGAAAATGTAAGAATTTAGATTGAAAAGTTGCTCTTGTTTTATGAGAAACTAGCTGTTACCCGATGCTCCGCCCGCGTAATATATATAGCCCTTATCCTTTTTTAGTACCCTTACCTATGTGTATGCAAAATTTTATGATGATCGGTTCAGTAGATACGGCGGGAACGCGTAATAAACAAACAAACTCACTTTCGCATTTATAATATTAGTTAGGAAGTTAGGATAGGATTAGGATTAGGACTAGCTATTACCCGAGGCTCCGCCCGCGTGATATATCCTATGTCCTTCTTAGTACCCTAACCTACGTGTACCTATGAAAAAATATCATGGTGATCGGTTTAGCAGATACGGCGTGAAACCGTAACAAACACACTTTCGCATTTATAATATTAGTTAGAAGTTAGATTAGATAGTTAGATATTAGGATTAAGATAGGATTAGGATAGCTTATTTCAGATTTGACAGCTGTTTCATTTGCGTAGTTATCGCAACGCCGACAAGTTTCAACCTTTTCAGAGGAGTAGTGTTCCCAAGTAAAAAAGGAGATTGACAGCATTTTACTTATAGTTATAATATAAATATAGAGTACGTACATACATCCTACTACGTCTTTTTCCCGTGCGGGGGCAGAGCCCAGGAGTGCTATTTTTGAACGCGTGACTCACTAAACGAGTGATTGACGCGAGTGTTTCCAAAAGGCCGCATTTTTGAATCGTTAGTTGACGAGTGATTGCAACGAGCGGTTGAGACCGCTCGTTTCCGCAGGCGACGAACGCCTATATGTCTAAGTCACTTCCTGTCATTTAAAGTTCATCTGTCATCATTTTACGTTACGTTTGACGCTACACTTTTTAAACATTTTAAAAATCCTAAACAACCTTGAAAAAGTTTAAAAAAAATTATTCGTGAAATAAGAAGATATGAAATATTTTTCGTTGAAGGTTGGCAGCACTACAGTTCAAACGATGGTTTCGAAAATATGGCAAAATGGGCATTTCATGACTTGGAAGACGAGTGTGACTTGTAGTCGTGCACGACTTGCGCTTTAGTGAGTCACGCGTTCAAAAATAGCACTCCTGGTCCGTAAAACCTTAAGGCCACGTTTAGCATGTTCATGTAGGTGAGAACGGAATCAAAATAGTGATGGGTTGCTAACCGCATCGCCTATAACGTGATTCCTCAGATGTTCGCTCTATCTTTTGACTGGATTTTACGGTCTTTTTCAGCTGGTATATTGTATGTTTTTCCTTTTCTCCTAAACCAGCATGGAAGACATAATCAATAGATATGTACCTATGTAAAATGAATAAATGGCACAGACAAAGGGAGGCTTATGTCCAGCAGTGGACCGCGAAAAGCTGACGACGATGATGATGTACGTATGTACAGTCTGCCTGCCTGCGACACGGAGGTCCCGGGTTCGATCCCCGGACAGGTCAAGATGGAAAATGATCTTTTTCAGATTGACCTGGGTCTTGGATGTTTATCTATATAAGTATCTATTATAAAATATAGTATCGTTGAGTTAGTTATCCCATAACACAAGTCTCGAACCTACTTTGGGGCTAGCTCAATCTGTGTGATTTGTCCGTATATATTTATATTTATTTATAATCAAAATTTATGGCGGCTCGGATATTAGCTGTGAGCTGTGAACGTGCCCCGCCTCCCCGCGCGCGCCCCGCTGAACCTAACATTGTGTACTGCGCATCGACTCGCGCGAAGTTCCGAGCCGGCATAAACTTTGATTCAGACTGTACATAGGTGCATCATCATCGTCGTCATAAGAAAGCTCAAGGTCGCTCAAAGAGCTATGGAGAGGGCTATGCTAGGTGTTTCTCTGCGAGATTGAATCAGAAACGAGGAGATCCGTAGAAGAACAAAGGTCACCGACATAGCCCAGCGGATTAGCTCTTTGAAGTGGCAGTGGGCGGGGCACATAGCGCGAAGAGCCGATGGCCGATGGGGCAGAAAGGTTCTCGAATGGCGACCACGTACTGGCAAGCGCAGCGTCGGACACCCACCGACCAGGTGGTCGGACGACCTGACCAAGGTCGCAGGGAAGCGCTGGATGCAGGCCGCTTCCAACCGGTCATTTTGGAAATCCTTGGGAGAGGCCTATGTCCAGCAGTGGACTTCCTGCGGCTGAAATGATGATGATGATGATGATAAAGTTTGATTGGGACTGTATAAGTATTATTATAATCAATTCTATAGACTCTCCCAAAACTTTCTTATCAAAATATAAATGTTTGCACAATTGTCACGAGTGGTAATAATAAAACACCTGAGTGTGTCAACAATGATAATGTTGGTGTAATAGTGTGTGAACTAAACTAAAATAGGCCATTCATCGATTTACATACATACTTTCACGTCTTTCTCCCTTGCGGGGTAGACAGATGCCAGAATCAAATAAATAGATCGTAAGGGCCGATCGAGGGAATGGGCGTCAGGAATCATGTCAATTGGCGAGGCGGCTAGCAACCCATCAGTATTTTGTTTCCGGTCTCACCTACCAACCCACCAACATGCTAAACGTGACCACAAGGTTTTACAGACCTGTAGGCCTATTTGCTATCTTTTGACAGCTACGGTGTACATTATTTTTATGGTAACTTCATTATTCATTACGGCTTCGGTATGAATTACTTTTTTTATTTAAGATATGTAAACCGTAATGGATGCGTGACCATCAAATCGTTGTACACCGAGTTAGCAAATCGGCCAGCCGGTCTGTAAAACCTTAGGGCCACTTTTATCATGTTGGTGGGTTGGTAGGTGAGATCGGAATCAAAATACTGATGGGTTGCTAGCCGCCTCGCCAATTGACATAATACCTGACGCCCATTCCCTCGATCGGCCCTTGCGATCTATTTATTTGTTTATTCTGGAATAACAAACAGTTACAAAATAAATTCTTACAAACTATATCGGCTTAAACTTATACATTTTATTAATTTTGTAACTAACTGCGTTATCCACAGTTTGATTATTTACACGTTTTTTAAGCAGTTGCTACTAGAGGGTTGGCTCAAATAAAACTTACTGATAAAATTAATTATAAATATGTTCAAATATAGGTCCAAAAAATATAGAAAAATTACGGTTCACATCATACATTACAATTTTAAAATGATAATATGACATGAAAGATCTGCGCGGGAAGAGAAGCAGCAAGTACATTCTACGTTTTATCTTTTCTCCCAGACCAGCATGGAAGCCTTTTCATCATCATTCCTCGATTTAACTTTTTTTTTATGTCATAGGACGGCAAACGAGCAAGCGGGTCACCTGATGGGAAGTGATCACCGCTGCCCATGGACAACTGCAACACCAGAGGTGTCACAGGAGCCTCATCCTCATCAGGTCTTGTTTAGTCTCCACTGCAGGAGCACGACCCTCTCTGACCACCCGAGCCATATATATTAGCCAGAGCAGTCAGAGGATTTGGCCTACTCTCTCCACGCTGGCCAGACGGGTTGGAGAGGTTTCTTTGATGTTTTAAAGCTTTGTTTAGCTTGTGTTCCCTTAGTCGCCTTTTACGACATCCACGGGAGGACTTGGAGTGGTCCTATTCTACTCTGCCGGGAAACACACGGCATCAGTCACGTCACAGGAGCGTTGCCGGCCTTTTATTTTTCCCTCCCCAGAGGGGAGAGGGAGATGGACCTCCGGCTCTCTCACTTACCGAACGAAGCATAGTAGCGTTATAGCTACTACTCAGACGTCGATTTTCTGTGAGAGTGTGGTACTTCTCCGGACGAGCCGGCCCATTCATGCTACTAGCAAAAGTGATTTTCGCCGGTAGCGAGGCTCTACCACAACGTAAACTCTCATTTTATGGATCATCAGGTATTTTTTAGTGTCCACTGCAGGAGCACGACTCTCTCTGTACTACCAGAGCCATATATTAGCCAGAGCAGGCCAGACAGGTTGGAGAAAGCTCTTTGATTATTATAAGCTTTGTTTAGCTTGTGTTTTCTAAGTCGCCTTCTACGACATACACGGGAAGACTTGGAGCGGTCCTATTCTACTCTGCCGGGAACCAGACAACACGGCATATTTTTATGTTGCCGTTAAAAACCAAAACTTATCGTACAAAATAGAACACGGGACTATTTCTAGAGTAGCAGATATCTCGTCTGATACTGATAAGGCTGATAAGATAACAGATGCGATGTGACATTGTTATGGCGTTTCGAAACCAGAATCGAGGCGTTTTCTGCCGTTCATGTGATTTACCCGACTGCTTAAAAAGAGGGATGTTATATTTTAAGGTTAAATAATGCGGGTGTTCCCTTTGTGGTTCCTGGTAGAGTAGAATAGGACCACTACAAGTGTTCTCGTGGATGTTGTAGAAGGTGACTTAGGAAAGACAAGCTAAACAAAGCTTATAAACATTAAAGAGACCTCTCCAACCCGTCTGGCCAGTGCGGAGAGTACAGGCCAAATCTTCTGACTAATATATGGCTCTGGTAAAACAGAGAGGATCGTGCTCCTGCAGTGCAGCCTAAAAGGACCTGATGATGATGATTATGGATGAGGGTGTTCTGATACAAGTAAATAAATAAATAAAATAAATATATGGACAAATCACCCAGATTGAGCTAGCCCCAAAGTAAGTTCTTAAGTAAGACTTGTGTTATGGGATACTAACTCAACGATACTATATTTTACAATAGATACTTATATAAATAATCATCCAAGACCCAGGTCAAACTGAAAATGATCATTTTTCATCTTGACCTGACCGGGAATCGAACCCGGGACCATCCGTGTCGCAGGCAGGCGTGTTGACCGCTGCGCCACGGAGCTCGTGAGCAAGTGGTGGCAACACTGAAGTGATGGGTCCGGCAAGCTGCGATTGGGCCACAATGTGTTAAGGGGATCGACTACCTGTAATTTTCATACAAAAAGCGATAACTCTTCCACCCCCCTATACCTTTACGAAATGAGGAAATTTTAGTGTCATTTGATTTAGCACACCTTAATCTACGTGCATATTCTCTTTGTACACTCTTCAAAATGCAGCCTGTAAAAGACACACAGACTAATCGGTGGTGTTCAAGGCTCTGAAGCCGTCCTGCCGTAAGCATATAGGGTTCAATAATTGACCGAGCGACAGCCTCTATGGTCCAGTGGTCATAGCGTTCCCCTTATGATTCGGAGGTCGTGGGTTCATTTACGGTTAAATTTTTTAGTTTTATTAATATACAGCTACAAAGGAACTTAAGAATAGATAAACGCTTGGTAGTTACTTAACTGTAGGCAATAAGCTGTTAAATCGTGCTTGTTCAGTATTAATGCAGCTATTTCTAAGCCTTTTAGCAGTTATAAGCCAGTCAGCCAATTTTAGGCCTCTTTTGGTATTTTAAGGAACCTCTGCGCAGCCTAGTTAAGCTTAGGTTTTGAATATATCTGCTTCAATTTAGCTTTAATGCAGCTCAGTGCTATTTGGGCGTATATAAGGGAAAATTATCTCCATATCTATTTACTGGAAATTATAAATACTTAAAATAAAAAAAAAAAACATTTTAAATGTTATATTCAAGAAGGAGAAAATATCATCATTATACATTTTACGGTATAAGTTACTACAAAAGCCGTATTTGAACTTTTGAAACCTACCGCGTCCTATAAAAAATTCAAATTAAGTTACGGGGTCAACGGCCGATAACAACATTTAGTGACAACCTGCCGCACCGATAATTTTGTTAGTGGTGTGATGTTTACTTTCCCGTTACATTTACCCGACTTCACAATAAAGAGGGTTCACTAACGAAACTGCCGTGTGGTTCCCGGCAGAGTAAAATAGGACCACTCCAAGTCTTCCCGTGGATGTCGTAGAAGGCGACTTAGGAAACACGAGCTAAATAAAGCTAATAATATAGTGACTAGCAACGTGGGCACCGACTCTACCACTTAGTAGAATCGCTTGCACTCTATTTTACAAATTTCTAGTACTCTACAGATGCTGTTTACACTGGTATAGTTAGTGGCATTGTAATCATCATCATCATCATCAGGTCTTTTTTAGTCTCCACTGCAGGAGCACGAACCTCTCTGTACACTCTCCACGCTGGCCAGACGGGTTGGAGAAGTCTCTTTGTTGTTTATAAGCATTGTTTAGGTTGAGTTTCTTAAGTCTACAACGACATCCACGGGAAGACTTGGAGGCAGGTTAGGCATTTGCAATCAAGTAAATAATTTGCCGTGTGGTTCCCAGCAGAGTAGAATAGGACCACTCCAAGTCTCCCCGTGGATGTCGTAGAAGTCGACTTAGAAAACACAAGCTAAAACAAGCTTATAAACATCAAAGAGACCTCTCCAACCCGTCTGGCCAGCGTGAAGAGTGTAAGCCAAATCCTCTGACTGCTCTGGCTAATGTATGGCTCTGGTAGTACAGAGAGGGTTTAGCTCCTGCATTGGAGACTAACAAAGACCTGATGATGAAATAATTAGCTTATTTACAGGAATACAGTAACTCGTAAAGTGTGGAGAGGTAACAGATAGACAGATTCCCGCATTTACAATATTATTCCAATCCCAACTTATATTATAAATGCGAAAGTGTATATGAATATTTTTTTTTTTTTTGTTTTGTTTTGTTTTTAGGACAAATCACACAAATTAAGTTAGCCCCGAAGTATGTTCGAGACTTGTGTTATGGGATACTAACTCAACGATACTGTTGTTTGTTACCTCTTCACGCTTTATCTTCTAAACCGATCTTGTTGAAATTTTGGATACACATAGGTTAGGATACTGAGACTGAGAAGGACATATGGTAAATTTCATTTTGTAAAAAGTACCTGAGAGATTTAGGTACGATAAACGTCTCGGCAAACTTGTACGCAAGCGAAGCTACGGTTAAGAGGGTATACTAGCAGTGCGTTTTCATACAAATGTATTTCTCTATTTTCTCGCTGAAAACTGCTTCTAGAGGCACAATTCTTTTTACATCTATTACTAAAATAGGTATGTCTCTATGTTTTATTTTTTTCTAAAAACCGGTTTAAAAGAAAAAAAATTGTACAAAAACAGGTCTTTTGGAAAAAATAAAAAATAGGGGCATTCCTATTTTAGTACTAGATTTTATGAAAAAAGAATTGTGGCTCTAGAATCAGTTTTCAGCGAGAAAATAGAGAAATACATTTGTATGGAAACCATATTGAAAAAATACTGCTAGTATACGCTCTTAAGAGTTAATCCTAACTTCCTAACTAATATTATAAATGCGAAAGTGAGTTTGTTTGTTTGTTACGCTTTCACGCCCTATGTACTAAACCGATCATCATGAAATTTTGCATACACATAGGTTAGGGTATTGAGATGGACATAGGCTATATACAAAGCGGGCGAAGCCGCGGGTAACAGCTAATCCTATCCTAACTCATATCCTAACTAATATTGTAAATGCGAAAGTGAGTTTGTTTGTTTGTTTTTTACGTTTTCACGCCGTATCCACTGAACCGATCATCATGAAATTTTGCATACACATAGGTTCGGGTACCAAGAAGGACATAGGCTATAAATTACGCGGGCGAAGCTGCGGGAAACAGCTAGTAATATTGTAAGTGCGAAAGTGAGTTTATTTGTTTGTTACGCTTTCACGCCTAAACTAAACCGATCATCATGAAATTTTGCATACACATAGGTAAGGGTACTGAGAAGGACATAGGCTATATATCACGCGGGCAAAGCCGCAAGTAACAGCTAATTATAGATAAATAGCGTATATTTATTCCAATCCAGCATGGCAGTAAATACAAGTAATATAAAAAATCACAACAAACATTCATGATAACGTAAATTATGTTATTGATAAGACCTTATTGCTCTGGGAACCATTTTATCGCATGTGCCAGATTTGGCGATAAAATAATACGTGCCTAAACATTACTTAAGTATTTTTGGCCATGTGGTTCCCGGCAGAGTAGACCCTCTCTGTGCTACCAGAGCAATATATTAGCCAGAACAGGCAGAGGATTTGGCCTAGACTCTCCACGCTTACTAGACGGGTTGGAGAGATCTCTTTGATGTTTATAAGCTTGTTTTAGCTTGTTTTTTCTAAGTTGCTTTCTACGATATCCACGGGAAGATTTGGGGTGGTCCTATTCTACTCTGCCGGAAACCACACGGCAATATTTATTGTATTAGTATACAGTATTTTTTTTTATTTGATTCATTTGGCTTTATATGTAATATGATATTATACATTTCATTTTCCTAAAACTAATTAAAAACTAAAACTTAACTTAAAAACAAAAATTAAAACTATTAAATAAAAACCTAACTAGATACATATAAAACAAAGCTATAAATAAAAAATGTCCCGCATGTCGTTGTCACACGAAAGGGTACCCAGAATGCTGGCAGCATTGCCACGTTGAATGGCAATGCTTATCCTCTGTCCTAGAAAATTACCAGCCCTCTGGTTACCCGTCACCTCAACCAGCTTTTGACTCAAAACCTTAAAAAGTTTATGCGCCGAGGGGCCCCACGGACCCAGAGTCTCCACCCCAAACGGCTCAAATATGAAACCATTGCCGATACAAGCATATTTACGCCGTTTGAGGGACTCTGCATTGGCTGCAGCCATGCCCGCTTTAGAACCTGTGCTGGGAAGGTGGGAGGACGCGAGCGTGTCCACGCAGGTGGCGTCCCAAACCAGCGGCCTTCCCATCCTCCACGGCACAAGAGTCATTCCGTCCGGTCTCTTGCCATCCTCACGTGCCAGTCCATTGGGTTCTAAAACCGCTGGCACGTGAATAGTGACAAGAGCCCGGTGGATGATACTATTTAGTGTGGCATGGCGCGCCATGCGACCTGCACTATAAATACACCTGACCTGTATACAGTATAAATTTGTATGTGCAGAACTGAAATTTATTCAGTCGTTAAATCAATATTTTTTTCTTTCTTCTTTTAAATTATGGCTTCCACCGAGATTTCAGTGATTCTGCCAATGGCCAACGTTCAGTATAATGACATACTAAGTATCGGTGTTGTACAGTATGTGGCATCAAAGATGGCGTAAGTTCTTTGGACATACTCTGTCTAATCTGTGGTTCTTTGGTATCGTCGTGGGAGCTTCTGATACTTTAACTATTTCACAAATTGTTCACGAGCACGAGCATTTATAACACCAAACTACACCAATTTCATATTATAAAGTCCACTTAAATCAATTTGCAAAATCGTCTAAAGGCAATCGACAACTGTACCCATTCTTCCCACCAAAACTAATAAATAAATATATACGGACAAATTACACAGATTGAGCTAGCCCCAAAGTAAGTTCGAGACTTGTGTTATGGGATACGAACTCAACGATACTATATTTTATAATAAATACATATATAGATAAACATCCAAGACCCAGGTCAATCTGAAAAAGATTATTTTCCATCTTGACCTGACCGGGGATCGAACCCGGGACCATCCGTGTCGCAGGCCGGCGTGTTGACCGCTGCGCCACGGAGCTTGTGATTCTTTAAGATTTGCCAGATTGGTAACTCCCAATATTTTCTTAATAGATTACGAAAATAAAAACAAAATATCAAGTAAGTGTCACATTTTTTCTCTCATGAAACATTCAAATATGTCCGAAATGTACTCGGGTTTTAGTTTCATAACTTTACAGTATTTGTATGATTTAGTGTGCAGAACTGAAATTCATTCAGTCGTCAAACCAACATTCTCTTATCGTACGCAGTTAATTTTCAAGGTTTGCTACGATCGCGACGTACCGGCACGTGTATTTTACGATTTGCACAACACTATGGCCGATTACGGTCAATTTTCATGTACACCTAAGCAAAGACAATATTATTAAAAATACGTATCAAACAACGGGTAAGAGTCGGAAACTAACTTTATATTTTTTTTTTTTTTTTTATATACGGACAAATCACATAGATTGAGCTAGCCCCAAAGTAAGTTCTAATGAAAGACTTGTGTTATGGGATACTAACTCAACGATACTATATTTTATAACAAATACATATATAGATAAACATCCAAGACCCAGGTCAATCTGAAAAAGATCGTTTTCCATCTTGACCTGACCGGGGATCGAACCCGGGACCATCCGTGTCGCAGGCAGGCGTGTTGACCGCTGCACCCCGCCTCCCCGCGCGCGCCCCGCTCTACCTAATATTGTGTACTGCGCATCGACTCGCGCGATGTTCCGAACCGCCATAAAGGTTGAATTGGTCTGTTCTTACGTCAATAGTCAGCTACTGGCCGACATGTTTCGACCTTATCCGGAGGGCTTCCCCAGGAATGTGAACTAAAACGTGCGCACGATGTCGTTCCAGTCCTTCGAGCAACACGGCTTCCGCAATCCTCTGAATGAGGTCGAAACCTTAGACCATTAAAATTGGTTCAATGCTCTATCAGTTAGTTTGTAAACAGCCTCCGTGGTCCAGTGGTTAAGGCGTTTGCCTTGTTGACCCGGGGGTCGTGGGTTCGATTCCCATGGGAACCATACTTTGTTAAGTTGTTGCCAGATTGGTTAGGACATTGCAGGCATGAATCACCTGATTGTCTGATAAGAAAGATGATTCCGTGCTTCGGAAGGCACGTTAAGCCGTTGGTTCCGGCTGCCATCTGGTAGTCGTTAAAGGAACCACGTCAGAGGCCGAGAGGCGGTTCCGAAGAACTCTGACACCAGGGTGTGGATGGTCGATTGACCGTGTCACCTACACTTAATGTAATCTTGGTTAGTTTTTATATATTCATTGTTTGTTATTTTATTGTATCTAGTTCCAATAAAGTCTTAAAAGTACTAACGTATTATATATTATGTCTTCTTTGTAAAGTATTATATATTATGTCTTTTAAATGTTGGTTTGTCTAGTCAGCTAACAGCTGTAAACTACGGCCCGCCTGACCTAGATCCGAGCCGCAATGCAGGACTGTTGATAGTTCAGGTTTTAGGGTTCCGTACCCAAAAGGGATTCCGAGCAGAGTAGAATAGGACCACTCCAAGTCTTCCCGTGGATTTCGTTGAAGGCATCTTAGGAAACACAAGCTAAACAAAGCTTATTAACATCAAAGAGATCTCTCCAACCCATTTGGCCAGCGTAGAAAGTGTAGGCCAAATGCTCTGACTGCTCTGGCTGAATATGGCGCTGGTAGTACAGAGAGGATCATGCTCTTGCAGTGGAGACTTAAAAAAGACCTGATGATGACGATGATTATACATTAATTTGTTATCAAGTGTGAATTACAACATGGTTTACCTATACCTATAAAAGCTTTTTTAGTTCACAGCGCCTTTAGTTTTAGTGTTTTGTCTCCGTCTAGTAGAAATATGAAGGGTAAATGGAATAATGCTTTAAATGTGCATGCAAATACACGATTTCAGCGATTTTGGAATCACGTTTTAATATTATGAGAATCAGTCATTAAGAGATAATCTGATTCTCATAATTCTCACTGATTCTGATAATATTAAACAAAATTCCAAAAATACTTCAGGTTATTTACTAGTGCTTATATGATTTACATTCTTGAATTTCTTTTTATTTGTAAAGTATTAGGAATGAAATGACTGGCGTCGCTACTATGCCCAGTGTGCGACCTTAAATGGTGTTTATATTTTCTTATTTTGAATGTTATTTGAGTACGGACTTCTTTTGTTAAAATTTTTTAATAATGCACATTTTGTAGCTATATAATTCTTCAAAGTTTGCAAACATTGTAGTGCTGTAAGTGGAGCGTCAGTGGCTGTAAACTGCGGGCCGCATGACCTAGTTACGGGCCGCAGTGCGGCAGGGCTGCGATGAGGCGGTGAAGGTCTTGGTTCCGGGATATTTTTACAAGTCACTTTGGCTTACCTAAGTTGCCTGATATAGGGGGCATCCAAATAATATTACTTAAACAGCGAAAGGGATTGGGCCTGGCTTAACTTACCTTTTTAACGATATAAAGACATAGCTACATTTAATCTTGGATTATATAAAGCCTAGATACATTCTATTAGCCTACAAGCGTAGAAAAAAAAATTGTGATCAACTAATAGTCGGTCGCGCACACACATAGTACCATTTCTGACGAATTTTGAGGGCATAAATTGACAGGACGCGTGTGATAACACAAAGCTGTCACGCACACAAGCATTCAAAAATTGGCCTGTTTTTTAATCATTGAAATAAAGACATGACGGTGTCTAGAGAGTAAATAGTCAAAGCTGTTAACATAGAGTGTCATCTAAATCCCAAATTCCAACTAATATTTTAAATGCGAAAGTAAGTTTGTTTGTTACGCTTTCAGGCCCTATCGACTGAACCGATCATCATTAAATTTTGCATACATGTTGTCTGGAGTACGGTGTAGGACATAGGCTACCTTTCATCCCGGAGACAGACTTGAATTTGACAGACAGAGTTACGAGACTTGAATTTTACAATTATTGTTTTTGACGGCGTATACTTAAGAATACAAAAACAAACATTTATTAATATATTACATAATATAAAGATTATTACAAAGTTATTTATGCAGTTAGCGTGTCTTGGAAACTGAAGTGAAAATGCGAAATATGTTTAGGCATATTTACGGTTAGGCATATGGACAGGATTTTATTAACATACTTAAACATATAGTTTCAATGAGAGATAAACATAAGACCCAGATCAATTTAAAAAGATTTCCAACATTACCTAGCCTAAGATCGAACACCGGACCTGATTCAAAGGCACTTGTAGAATCACTGAGCCACAGATGGCATCACTATTATATGTATTGATTAATAAAAGTTCGCCCCATTTCTGTCTGACCGAGACCTGGCCTACATCCATGGAGCTAGCAATAATATGGACCGGGCGCTGAGTACATCACAAGTGACGACAAATTTTTCGTTACACGTGTGCGGCATAAATAGGTACGACTAGCTGTTACCCGCGGCTTCGCCCGCGTAATATATAGCCTATGTCCTTCTCGGTACTCTAACCTATGTATATGCAAAATTTCATGATGATCGGTTCAGAAGATAAGGCTTGAAAGCGTAACAAACAAACAAACAAACTCACTTTCGCATTTATAATATTAGTTGGGATTACTTAGTGATTACATGCTCTTTGGTGATTGATTACGTGATCTTTGGTAGTGATTTTATGCTCTTTAGTACGAATCACTGACCAAAGAGTATTAATAACTACGTTTTACAGGCAAGAATTATTTTTGATGCTTTAAAACTCAACCGCAAACTACAAAGAATATACTATTACTAAAGGGTTAGGAAAATGCATCTTTCTATTAAGCTATGTTTCTGTTACTAGTATCACACGACCGACTGCCTTTTGTTTTCTCTAGGCAATAGAGATCATGAGATCAAATAATGGAGTATAAATGAGTGAGGATAAAGATTATAAAAGGTATTACAATGTATACTAATATGTGTTGACTAATAAAAGACCGCCCCATTTATGTTCGAGCGACATCACCTACATGGAGCTAGCCATAATATGTACCGGGCGCTGAGGAAATCACAACAAGGAACCCTTATAGTTTCGCCATGTCTGTCCGTCTGTCTAAAACTAAAACCGCGGACGGACCGCGGTTTTAATCAGAGACTATAATTATTAGAAATCTGTAATTTGGTATGGGGTCAGGTATGTAAGTGGTAGTAAAAATTGTTTTTTAGTGTAGCTCATAAACAAAATAAAGTGGGAGTATAGGTCTTTAAAATATATTGTGGGGTTGAGAACACCATTTTTCGATTTACGGATCCGTTTCTGAAAAATATGCAAATTTTTGTAAGAGGTAAGTGCCCCCAAGATCTGCTAAACGGTTGTATATGGATATGTAAAAAAAATACAGGACTAGTATATATAACGAAGTTGAAAGGAAATCTATCAGAGCCGAGTACTAAGTACAAACTAAACAGTTAAAAAGCACTTTTTCATAAACCGCAACTATAACTTTTGTCATTCATACAAACACTATGTAAAACAAAGTTATCTTTGCTGGCGAAAATGATAGAGGTTTTTGGCTAATCTAAGCTAAGCAACGGCTTGCAGCAGCCCGACTCGCGATTGACCAATCTTTATTTACACTAGCTATTGCCCGCAACTTCGTCCGCGTGAATATTATTGCGTTTAGATAAATAATATTACCAGCGCACGCAACGAAAGCTCTTAAAAAGCTTTTTTTATTGCTTTTCCAGTGATGCTAAGCTCCTATTAGTCGCAGCGATATGTTATAAAGCCTACAAACTCCCAGACCAGGATGGAAGATATCCTTTAAATAAATATGAGATAAGTACCGGTATCCGCCGTGTGGCTCCTGGCAGAGTAGAATAGGACCACTCCAAGTCTCTCCGTAGATATCGTAGAAGGTTACTTAGGGGACACAAGCTAAACAAAGCTTATAAACGTCTAAGAAACCTCTGCCAACGTGGAGAGTGAAGGCCAAGTCCTCTGACTGCTCTGGCTAGTATATGGCTCTGGTAGTACAGAGAGGGTCGTGCTCCTGCAGTGGAGACTAAAAGACCTGATGATGATGAACTACTGTTACCACCGGTATAGTACTGATACTGACGGAAAATAGTATCGGTACAGGTAGAACAGGTATTACGTCTGGTACTTTCACCAAGGTCAATGATACCGGTTTCCATAAATATCAGTATTTCAGGCCTTGGCCCTGAGAAGCACCTCTGGACCTTTAACTATATAAATTTACTCTCTACACAGTCATGCCTTTATTTCAATGATAAAAAACTGGCCAATTTTGTCAATGCTTGTGTGCGTGACAGCTTTGTGTTATCACACGCGTCCTGTCAATTTATGTCATCAAAATCCGTCAAATTGGTAGCTGAGTGTGTGCGCGACAGACTATGGGTTGGATGCTTTTAGGCTTATAGAGTATTTAGCCTATCCCACCAAATACATAAATGTAAAAAAGGAGAGCCAAGTTCAATACATAAATTATGCTTAGCTGTGGGTATACTATATATAGTATATTATAATAGTATAGATTATAGCAGCTGCTTGTCTTCCCGCGCAGACCGTAAAAGCCGGTCAAGGGAATGGGCGAAAATCTAATGAATAGGCGGTGCGGCTAGCAACCCAGCACTTTTATAATTCCGCTTTCCACCTTTACGCCCACTACAATGCTAAATGTGGCCTTTGGGTCTTATGACCTTGGGCTCTGTCTACCCCGCATGGGATAAAGACGTGATAGCATGTATGTATGATGTAGTTCCTTCGTTTGGTGCAAGTACGTACACTTTCCTGCGTCGTTCATAACAAGGCATATTTTGAAAAGAATGCGATGTTTAATAAACAGGTTACGGAGACCAGCGCAAACATACACACTTACCTAACGAGTTACATTTTTGCGATTGTGTAGGTTACAATGTGACTGTTTTGAACGCAGATGTTTTACGCGACTGCTCGAGTTAAGAGTGTTATTCTTCACTTGACTCCATCAGGTCTTTTTTAGTCTCCACTGCAGGAGCACGACCCTCTCTGTACTACCAGAGCCAAATATTAATCAGAGCAGTCAGAGGATATGGCCTACACTCTCCACGCTGGCCAGACGGGTCGGAGAGGTCTCTTTGATGTTTATAAACCTTGATTAGCTTGTGTTCCCTAAGTCGCCGTCTACGAAATCCAATAAAGTAAATAAATGATACTGCGTAGAGGTGCTACAACCGCTACGACTCGTAGAGTTCTGTCTTGAGATCGTAGCGGCTACGAACTTCGTAGACGGTCTTGTCCTTATACCACAAAATTAATAATAGGTAGTCATGCTAAACGCAGCTTTGGGTCTTATAAACCTGAGCTCTGTCTACACCGCAAGAGAAAAAGACGTGACGTTATGTATGTCTGTATGTATATATTTGAAGGCCGGTTGCCTTCCTGATGCCAACCCAATCTTTGGGAGCTCCACAACCGTGGACAAATACCTTTGAAAATTGAGTACGTATTAGCCAAGGCAGGAAATCAAACCTGTTGTAAGCAAGCTGGCGTGTTAACCACTGCGCCACGGAGACCGTCCGTGTCTTATTGTTTACGTAATTAATTAAAGACCTTGCTACGAAACGCTACGAAGCCTCTACGAGTCGTAGCACGCGTAGTGAATTCATTTATTTACTTGCAAAGATCAATGATGTCAAAGTTTTAAGCATAGAGATAGGATGAATCGGTGACCGTGCCGTGTGGTTCCCGGCAGAGTAGAATAGGACCACTCCAAGTCTTCTCGTAGATGTCGTAGAAGGCGACTAAGGAAACACAAACTAAACAAAACTTATAAACATCAAAGTGACCTATCCAACTCGTCTGGCCATCGTGGAGAGTGTAGGCCAAAAATCCTCTGACTGCTCTGGCTTGTATTTGGCTCTGGTAGTACAGAGAGGGTAGTGCTTCTGCAGAGCAGACTTGTTTGTTTTTCGTATGTATAAGTGACCAACACTGGTGTCAGATTTTTCAAGCTGCCTTAAGGCATCTGACATAGTTTAACGACTGCCATCAACGATGACAGCCGGGACCAACGGCTTAACGTGCCTTCCGAAGCACGGAGGAGCTCGAGATATTTTTATGCCACTTGCGGTCACCCATCCAAGTAGGGACTGCACCAGGGGTTGCTTAACATACGTAAGCGCTCATAGAGCTCACACCCACTGGACCATCGGGCTCCGACTAAAAAAGACGTGATGATGATGATCGTTCTCTTGATCAATTTCGACGAGAGGAAGAGACATATTCTATTTTTAAACTATTTATGTTTTTCTAAACCTTATTTGTATGAGAACATACAATTTCATCTCACGTGCTATCATTTATCATTATATTATCTACCACTTATCATTGATTAAATCGCGATAAACTACGATTTTCTGTCTCTCTCTAACGCACCAAACGCGTCGTAGGAGTGAGAGAGACGACGATATTCATTCACTCTCGTTTTCAAATAATAGTGACCCGGTATTTAGAATAGTAGGTTGACTATGATTTATTACTCTAGGGGATATTTTCGCGAAATAGTGTTCGTGTTTTAGTCAAGTCAGACTATAGACGTATACGCCGCATATAAGAAAACTAAGAATCTCATTAATATTGTTATGTGATTTAAGTCGTCTCAATGATGTTAATCGTAACAAATAGTTTTCACACAAATGTTTTAAAAGGAGCGTAATGTTTTCAGAGTTCATATTATAAAATATGGTATACATATATGCGAGTTTCTTTATTTCCATCCATCCATCCATCCATCAGGTCTTTTTTTTAGTCTCCACTGCAGGAGCACGACCCTCTCTGTACTACCACAGCAATATATTATTCAGAGTAGTCAGAGGATTTGGCCTACACTCTCCACGCTGGCCAGACAGGTTGGAGAGGTCTTTTTGTTGTTTGTAAGCTTTGTTTAGCTTGTGTTTCCTAAGTCGCCTGTTACGACATCGACGGAAAGTCTTGGAGTGGTTCTATTCTACTCTGTCGGGAACCACACGGCTCTTTATTTAACCGCTAGCAATTTTCTCGCGACTTTGTCCGCGTAAATGATAGCCCAAGTCACCAGCAAATAATTAAGTAACTTAGCTTACTATAGGTGAAAAAAATGTGAAAATCGGTCCGTAGTTTCGGAGCCTGTTCAATGCAAATAAACAATGAAATCTTTTTAATATACAAGGCATTGGAATCATCGAGTGACATGACTCATATTTTTTGCAGTTCAATCGCATTTTAACCTACTATCACGTCTTTATCCCTTGCGGGGTAAACAGAGCCCAAGGTCATAAAATCCACAGGCCACGTTTAGCATCGTAGTGGGCGTAAAGGTGGAAAGCAGAATCAAAATAGTGATGGGTTGCTAGCCGCATCGCCTATCAGTATGATTCCTTAGATTTTCGCCCAATCCCTTGACTGACTTTTACGGTCTGTGCGGGAAGAAAAGCAGCTGGTATATTCTATGTTTTTTCTTTTCCCAAACCAGCATGGAAAGATTTGTCATCGCATTTTAACAATTGTTTAATTTCGTTTTCTAGTTTTAAACCCACTGGTTTTATTAATAAGTTTTCGTAAACTTTGACTTTATTAACACCGTAAATTAATTAGTCTTCGTTTCTATATCAAATAATTTATATTACTTTTTTTTGGCCTGTTTGTCCCACTACAGGGCCCACCTTTCTATTTCCACAGGCTCCTGTCAAGGGCTACAGTCCGCCAATCCCTATTATGTGCGTCCAAATCATCCTACGTTTTGGTAATATTACATCTTTCTTATTTTTGTAATATTGCGCCATATGTATCTTGTAGGCCATATTTTAAGTCACTAAAAATACTGCCTGTGCCTTGCTTATACATATTGGAAATAAGTATTTTTGTCAAACAAAACCCAGATCTATTTATAAAGGCAAGTAATTTTTACCCTAGATCAACGCGTAACGGTAACAGGTTAGTACTAGATTTGGTTCCTAAGAGCGAAAAATATAAGAATAATTGTTATGCAATGTGTATAACAATTTATAACAAAATTCCTTGCGAAATAAAAGATCTACCATTTAATAGATTTAAGATAAGGTTGCGAGAATGGTTATTAGAAAAAATGTTTTATACAATAGAAGAATTCTTAAGTTATTAATTATATATTTATCAACGATGCATGAATTAATATCTAACTTTTAAAATGTAATTTGCATGCTATGATACATGGCTAAATAGGCTGAACTGAAACATATTGTAAATTGTGATAACAGCTAAGTGTGTACCCTATTTATTGCAAATAAAGGATTATGATTATGATTATTTTTGTCTGAGTTAGAAATTAATGATTTACGGTGCACGCACATACACACAGTTTGTAGAGAGCAGGTTTGAGGATTTATTTGACTTATTAATTTTTCATTTAATAAACGAACAACATGTTGATGACGTCTTTGAATAAATCTTCCACAAAATATATTAAGTATTATATAAAAATAAAGACAAGAAAAGTATAGTTATATAGTTGTAAAGTGCAATACTAGATATAAGACCTATTTGTATACACTTAGTTGGCAAATAAATGATTATGATTATGAAAAACAAATTTATTCCAGTACACCAAAAACTTAACTTATACGACAGTATACCAAGAACTCACTTAAAAAGTACTTCTCTTTTTACATGGATTTGTTATCACGATTCAGCGATTACAAGTTAACTGAATCCTCATCATCATCATCATCAGCCTATTGCAGTCCACTGCTGGACATAAGCCTCCCCAAGGGCACGCCAAATTGTGCGATCTTCTGCTTTCCTCATCCAGCCACTACCTGAATCCAACTTTACATAATAGTTTTAGATCTCTTATTTCTTAATTTAACTAATAATCATCATCATCATCAGGTCTTTCTAGTCTCCACTGCAGGAGCGCGACCCTCTCTGTACTACCAGAGCCATATACTAGCCTGAGTAGTCAGAGGATTTGGCCTACACTCTCCACGCTGGCCAGACGGGTTGAAGAGTTCTCTTTGATGTTAATAAGCTATGTTTAGCTTGTATTTCCTTAGTCGCCTTTTACGACATCCTCGGGATGACTTGGAGTGGTCCTATTCTAGTCTGCCGGGAACCATACGGCGGGATATAAGATAACAAATAAGAGTATATCAAAATAGCATTGCGAATGCATTAAAACAGCTGTAAAAATAGTCTTACGTCATTCGCTACCCTTTTCAGTTACGGCAAGTGACATCAGAGTTTCCACTCCTAGTTAGCCACCCTGTTTCACCATCTTACTCAATAGTTACATCACGATATTTGGAGGATTTATCTTCCTTTCTTGACTTCTTGCTTTACTTGATGCGTTGAATTCATGTGGTTATTTAAAAAAGCACCACGAAAATCGTTTATAGTTGATATCGTTAATAGTTTTTGATAGCAGAAACTATCAAAAACTAACAACCACGCAATTAATTAACTATCATAAAATTTTCATAAAAATATGTTTATATTAAACTGATTCTAGAGCTGACATACTGTGCCGACCCCACATAAAAAAAGTGGGATAAGGTAAGGTAAAAAAAGTAAAGTAAAAGTAAAAAAGTATTTATTTTCTCCAAAAAAGGTAACAAAATCGTTCATATTGTTACAAAAAATATAGCTTTTTTGGAGAATGGCGTCTGTTGAAAGCAGTGTTTACTCTTTTTATTTGGACTAATTAGTCATTTAGTCACCGAAAATATGAGTACAATTAATGATCCTAAATAATATAATAATTCCTGACATATTATGTCACTATGGTGAATTGGTTTGAATTCTTTGCCATAGCATATTAATAATGTATTTTTACGTTTTAACTAATTGTGGGCGTTTGTGACTCTATAACTAAAGATAAATATGTTCATTTTTAATACCTATTGGCTTGATTTTAAAAGTATAAATTTGCTAGAACATTTGGCATTATTTATTTATTACATCTTTTATCCTTACGAAGATAGACAGAGCCACAGAGCTAAGTTCGCAATACGAAGGGCTACATTTCAAGACTTACGTAGGTTTACGCCCTTTTTAATCCAACGTTACAATTTAAACTGATTAAACACTTAGATGATTATTGATATAGTATATTCAACCGTACCAAAGATACTTTTTATTAGAATGTAAGATAAACATTTGTAAAATATGCGTAATTAATTATTTTTGAAATATTTAATCGAAGTAGGTACGTAGGTCATACTTCATGCAACTACATAAACATACTCCTTTCCACGGAAATTGAATGAATAAAGTTATTTTGTGAAAAGGATTGTTTCTAACATACGTGTAGGTTTTATTGTAATGTTATCGACGTAGTCATGGCTGTTTGTGTGTTATGTTGATGTGTTCACGATAAAACACAATATGTCACGTCAGTACTTTATTTAACGACTCTGCCACGTTAAAAACCGAGTTTTATTAGCATGAAACCTGAAAAAATTTAACCTTTCCAATTAAACAAATGAGTTTTCAATTCTAATTACATGGTTACCCCAATAACCGATTTGAATTTTGAATATTAGGTTCTTTTCGTCGTTTTTCAGCACTTTTCCAGCCAGTAACACAAATCCTTGCGTCAAACGCTGCGCATAACAACCACTGACACTTACTTGGTACGGCTCATCTGGTTTGCCAGGGTAGGAGGCACTACGTCGGTAGTCGGGCGGCCGCGGCGGGGCCGGAGCCCGGCGCCACGGGGCGAAGGCCGAGGGCTGCGGGGGCTGCGGCGCGGGCCATCTGTACTGAGGGGCGCGTCTGAAAGGCGCCCGGTACTGTCTCTCGTCGTCGACGCCAGGCGCGCCGGGGTACTGTAATTCACCCATAAAGTCATACGTCCGACCCGCGCGTTGGTCGGACGATCACTGGCTGCCGCGATAACACGTATCGGGTCGATGTTGCATGCGCGCGCACCCAGCGTTCCATTTCCATCGAAATTTGAAAATGGAATTCTTTTTTCGAATTTTGACTAAAAACTATTTTTTGACATTCCACATTTAAACTAGTTTCAGTAAGTAGGGTGACAATAATTTTAGGTTTTGCTGAATGTTAACTAATTAAAAATTTATGTCGATAAGGTTGATAATTGCGCGTCAAGAATTACAGCTGATGGGCGTTTAGTACACAGCTGAAAATTATAATTATCTATTCATTATACCTACATGTTAAATTTTGAGTCATATTCTAGTATATAGAGTTAAAAGAGCTAATGTGTAAAGATGATACTGATACATTGTTGACATACGCTGCGTGCGAGGGAGACAGCAGATGACACAGTTTCGGGACTGAAGGGATTGGTATAATTTGTAATATTGAACTGGTTCGGACTAGGGTGACCGGCTTTTTCAATTCGTAGGTACTTAAGGGTTTTGATATGGGTAAGATGTGTGTGAATTTCAGTTCATTTTGCCCGCTGACAGATCTGTAAGTTTATTTAACCGATGATAAAAGGGTAGGTTCAATATATTTTTTTACGCAAATACAATTTGCGTAAAAAAATATATTGAAACTTTTTTTGGTATTTACTCAGATTGAGTTATTTTATATTGTCAAATAATTTTACTTAATACACTTACTAAGTGAACTTACTATTACTACTTATTAAGAGCGCTTAAGGTTTGAAATATTTTCATATCTACACATATATTTTTTCAATACTTACTAATCTATCCTAATGTTATAAAGTTGAAGTTTTTGTTTGTTTGGTTGAACGCGTTGAATCTCAAGAACTGCTGGACCGATATCAAAAATTCTTTTACCGTTGGATATACGTTATCCCTGATTGCCATAGGCTATCCTAATCCTAACTAATATTATAAATGTGAAAGTGAGTTTGTTTGTTTGTTACGCTTCCACGCCGAATCTACTGAACCGATCATCAATAAATTTTGCATACACATGGGTTACGGTACCGAGAAGACATAGGCTATAAATTACGCGGGCGAAGCCACGGGCAACAGCTAGTATTATACTCGTAAATGCGAAAGTGAGTTTGTTTGTTACATTTTCACGTCCTATCTACTTTACCGATCATAATGAAATTTGGCATACACATAGCATAGGGTACTGAGAAGGACATATGCTTATATATCACGCGGGCAAAGCTGCGGGCAATAGCTTGTAATAGATAAACATCAAGGACCCAAGCCAATATGGGTAAGATTTACTTTGCCCAAAATGTTTGTATAGAAACTAGTTCCGAATCAGTAACTGGAACTGCTGTAAAATATGAATACAGTTTAAAAAGTCTACCGGTATTAGTATAAATATGATTCTGATTACAAGATTAAAAAGACTTAAACATAACGCTCAATTTTTAAAGCAGATGCGTAGCAATAAAATAGTCATCATCAATTACAGGTTTGTAACATACATACATACATCCCAACAAACATTTATTGTCTGAATAACTTTTGAGTAAAAGAAATCTGACGGACTACATACTATCACGTCTTTATCCCTTGCGGGGTAGACAGAGCCCAAGGTCATAAAACCTACAGGCCTCGTTTAGCATCGTAGTGGGCGCAAAGCGATATCAAAATAGTGATGGGTTGCTAGAAGCATCACCTATCAATGTGATTCCTTAGATTTTCGCCCAAATCCCTTAACCGGCTTTTACGGTCTGCGCGAAAGAAAAGCAGCTGGTATATTCTATGTTTTTTCTTTTCTCCCAAACCAGCATGGAGGATGGTTAGTTTTGTTTTGTTTTTCGTATGTGTAAGTGGCCAACACTGGTGTCAGATTCAAGCTGCCTTAAGGCATCTGACATAGCTTAAGAGGGTATACTAGTAGTGCGTTTTCCATACAAATGTATTTCTCTATTTTCTCGCTGAAAACTGCTTCTAGAGGCACAATTCTTTTTACATAAAATCTATAACTATAATCGGTACGTCCCTATGTTTTACTTTTTTCCAAAAACCTGTTTAAAAGAAAAAAAAAATTGTACAAAAACAGTTTTTTTGGAAAAAATAAAAAATAGGGGCATTCCTATTTTAGTACTAGATTTTATGAAAAAAGAATTGTGGCTCTAGAATCAGTTTTCAGCGAGAAAATGGAGAAATACATTTGTATGGAAACCATATTGAAAAAATACTGCTAGTATACGCTCTTAACGACTGCCATCAACGATGACAGTCGGGACCAACGGCTTAACGTGCCTTCCGAAGCACGATGGTTAGTAACTAAGTACTATAATTAATTCTGAGATACAAGGTCCCGTACGTAACTATGTCCGCTACGCCGTAGACATTAGCTACGAAAACTTAAGAAGTTGGAATGTACCTACATACATTACATAGGTACCCTAAATTTTCGGGTCGTTAGTAGTTTCGCACCACTAGCGATTCGGACCGCGGTGCGAATCGCCCAAGAGCTCTTTTTGAATGGGTTCTTTCGCACCGCAGTCGTTGGAGCGGTGCGAATGGCCCAAGGCAAGGGCGAAACAATCCAATACTCTTTGTATGGGTCCGATGTATTGACGAGCTCCGTGGCGCAGCGGTCAACACGCCTGCCTGCGACACGGATGGTCCCGGGTTCGATCCCCGGTCAGGTCAAGATGGAAAACGATCTTTTTCAGATTGACCTGGATCTTGGATGTTTATCTATATAAGTATCTATTATAAAATATAGTATCGTTGAGTTAGTATCCTATAACACAAGTCTCGAACTTACTTTGGGGCTACTTTAATCTGTGTGATTTGTCCGTATATATTTATTATTATACATTATTATTATGCCTCTGTGGTCCAGTGGTTAAGGCGTTTGCTTTACTGACCCGGGGGTCGTGGGTTCGATTCCCACGGGAAGCATACTTTGATAAGTTGTTTCCAGTTTGGTTAGGACTTAGGACATTGCAGGCATGAATCACCTGATTGTCTGATAAGAAAGATGATTCCGTGCTTCGGAAGGCACGTTAAGCCGTTGGTCCCGGCTGCCATCTGGTAGTCGTTAAAGGAACCACGTCAGAGGCCGAGAGGCGGTTCCAAAGAACTCTGACATCAGGGTGTGCATGGTCGACTGACCGTAACACCTACTCGAAATGATGATGATGATTATTATTATATTCGAATTATTTATTTGTACAGATAAGAAGAAAAAAATGGACAATGAAAAAAAAACTTTCGAGGTAGTATGGCATGATTATATTTTAAAAAGTATTCGATTTAAACATGGCTTAACAGATTAAATCACTATTGACTTGACTCATTCATATAAATATTTTAGGCTATTCAAACGCCCGCCCCGGTGTGAAATAACCCATTCAAAAAGAGCTATTGGGTGTTTCGCACCGCGGTGCGAAAGAACCCATTCAAAAGGAGCTCTTGGGCGATTCGCACCGCGGTCCAATTCGCTAGTGGTGCGAAACGCCTACAACCCAAATTTTCAGTAAACTCTGCATTGTCCCTTCATGCTGCATGTTGCCTTTCACCTCATTTCTCAATCATCGTCATCTGTCCACTTTTATTAATAAGAAACTTACTGACATTACTAGTATCAGACGACGGCCGGCCGGCCGCCTTATGATTTTTCTAGGCAATAGAGACTATAGACAAATATCGATCCCCGGTCAGGTCAAGATGGAAAAAGATCTTTTCTTCCAACTTCGCTGCAATTCTATCATAACTGCACTACATATCCAGCACAAAGAGGAACTTTGCTGCACTAAAAGTTAAAAAAAAAACTAAAAAGTGCAGTAAAGGATTTCCATACATTTTTGCTGCTCTAGTGCAGCAAAAATGTATGGAAATCCTTTACTGCACTGTTTAGTTTTTTTAAATCGTGGACAATAGTTGTCACCTGTCATAAAGAAGGTGGGCCAACCTAACGGCCGTATGGAGTTAACAAAGGGACGTGTGTATTGCCTTGCCTAAAAAAAAATACTGGCCATAAAGAAAAAAAGCGGGAATGTGAACAACAAATTTTTAACTATTGTAATTTGTCTTCAGTTTTATTTTTCAACTACTTTTATTGCAGTAGTTGAAAGAAAAGCAGATTATGCACCTCGCATTAAGTAAGTTAAATTGCACTCGTGCTTTTTAGAGCCCTCGCTAGCGCTCGGGCTCCAAATAAACACTCGTGCAGCAATAACTTACTTTCTGCTCAGTGCAACAATCTACTATTTTCATATTGACCTGGGTCTTGGATGTTTATCTATATAATTATATATTATAAAATATAGTATCGTTGAGTTAGTATCCTGCGACACAAGTTCACAACTTACTGTGGGGCTAGCTTAATTTGTGTGATATGTCCCTATATATTTATATTTATTTATTATTTATATTGGAGTGAGGGTAAAGATGAATTAATATAATACGATTATTAAGTTTTAATTTTTAATGGGGGCCACAAACTCATTTGCGCGTGTTCTCTGCCCTAATATTCATAAAAACAGTTTTTTGGCAGTTGATTATTCACTCGTCTACAGAATTGTTGTTAATGAACAATAAAGTTGTAGGGAGTTTTTGGTGGGAACTCAAGGGGGTTCACTTGTCGTTTGCCTTATACAAATTTGCAAATTGATTTTAGTGGACTTTATAATATGAAATTGGTGTAGTTTGGTGTTATAAATGCTCGTGCTCGTGAACAATTTGTGAAATAGTTAAAGTAGACTGTTAAATGGACTCGTATAGATTTGTCGCCAAAATCTCCCACGAGGCTGCCAAAGAACATACGCCATCTTTGATGCCACATACCGTACAACACCGATACTTAGTATCTCATTATACTGGACATTGGCAGAATCACTGAAATCTCGGTGAAAGCCATAATTAAAAAGAAGAAAGAAAGAATAAAGTTGTAGAAGAGCGGAACAGGAACGGACTAGTAAATGTGTGAATCAGTGGATAGTACTAATATATCTGGTTATCCTGTGTGTCATCTGTGTTCTAATTTCCTGCCTGATCTCATTCCCTTTCTCTCTGGTGAGTAACACCTTCATCTATTTTTTGTTAGGCCCTCTCTCGCAGAGCTGCGTAAGCTGGGACCTCGCAAACTTTTTAGGGTTCCGTAGTAAACTAGGAACCCTTGTAGTACCCATGTATGTCTGTCTGTCTGTCTGTCTGTCTGTCCGTCCGCGGTTTTACTCAGAGACTATAAGTACTAGAAAGCTTAAATTTGGTATGGGTATGTATATTAGTCATGGCAAATAAGTGGTAGAAGAAAATATTGAAAAAAAAATTTTTTAGGGTAGCTCCCATACAAGTAAAGAGGGAGTAATATTTTTTTTTCTATATAAACCCATCGTGTTGGGTATTGTTAGATAGGTCTTTAAAAAATATTGTGAGGTTGAAAACACCATTTTTCGTTTTGGGGATCCGTTTCCGAAATATGTGGTTTTAACGTGCAAATTTTTGTTAGACCACGTGTCCCCCCCTCCCCCCTCTATCTACTAAACGGTTATATATGGATAGGTGAAAAAAATTACAGCAGTAGTATATATACTGAAGTTGAAAGGAAAACTATCAGAGCTGAGTACTAAGTACAAACTAAAAAGTTATAGGCAACCAACTTATAAAATGTACTCAAAAATTTAAAATTTCATACATTTTCATTGTTACATGTTTTTGGTCGTTAAACTGTGAGGTGCGAGTGTGAACGGTGTGAAATCAAAGTTGTGATTCGCAACTACGGAACCCTACACTGCGCGTGACCCGACACGCACTTGGCCGGTTTTGTAGTTTACGGATAGTTGAGTTAGGAGCCGTGAGTCAGGAGCCGGCACAGTGGAATAGGACCACTCCAAGTCTTGCCGTGGATGTCGTAGAAGGTGACTTAGGATGCACAAGCTTAACATAGCTTAGAAACATCAACAAGACCTGTCCAACCCGTCTATCCAGCGTGGAAGTGTAGGCCAGATCCTCTGAGTGCTCTTTCTAATATATGGCTCTGGTAGTACAGAGAGTCTCGTGCTCCTACAGTGGAGACTAACAAAGACCTGATGACGATGACAGGACAACGTAGGTGTAGGACGCCGCATGTCCATTCGGAGTCCCACTATGTTAAGATTTTGAAAAATCTGAGAAGAAACGTTCTCATCAATTTGTCTTGATTCGCATAAGAATAAAATACAAATAAGTTTAAACCGAACTGTATCCTTTAACATTTTTTTTTTGGGCTTTTGTTTATTTTTTCAAGAAGTGCTTAATACATTGCGACAAAAATTTCACGGATCCACCTCTGGAGCATTACCTATCAAACAAGAAAAGAATCACTAAAATCGGTCCTTAATTAGCTAAGTAATCACGTAACACAAAGTTTAAACCAAACGGCATCCTTTTACAATTTTTTGGGTATTTGTTTATTTTTTAAAAAGTGCTATATACATTGCGACAAAAATTTTATGGGACCAACTCTGGAGTATACTTATAAAACAAAAAAAGAATCACTAAAATCGATCCATTAATGACGGAGTAACCGCGTAACATACATACAAAAAAAAACATACATCCGAATTGAGAACCTCCTCCTTTTTTGAAGTCGGTTAAAAATGTCTCTTAAGATATCATATTTATCTTTAAAAAAATATCATGTGCGAATTGGACTTATGCATGAAGAGTTCTGTAGTAGCAAACATAGTATAGAATACCACGATCATTTTTCGCAAGCAAAAAATTACTTCATTTTTAGCATTTTACTATGAATGACAAAGTTATTTTTGCAGTTTATGACGATGCGCTTCTCAAAACTCCTCTATTTTGTAAATAATTAAAATCAATTTTCATTGACAGTGTTTAAACGTCTTTGTTCTAACTTTGAGGTGAAAACATGATTCAAGAAACCTCAATTTCTTTTTATAGACCTATCAACACCCCGAAAAAAAATAGCATTTTTGATAAAAATTTAATAATATTTTTTGTATCCCTATTTACAAATCACACAAATTAAGCTAGCCCCACAGTAAGTTGTAAATTTATTTTTTATTTTTTTTATATTTTTTATTTATTATTTTATTTTTAATTGTTTTAATTTATTTTGTATCGTAGGATAGCTAAACTAGCTCTTGCCCGCGAAAAATATAGCCTATGTCCTTCTCCGTAGCATTATCAACGTGCGTGCAATATTTCATGATGGTTCAGTAAATAGGGCGTGAAAGCGTACTAAACAAACACAAACTCACTATCGTATTTATAATATTAGTTGGGATTATTATACTTATATAGAAAAACATCCAAGACCCAGGCCCATCTCAAAAAGATCATTTTCCCACCATGACCAGGCCAGGGATCAAACTCGGGACCGGGTGTCGCAAACTGGCGTGTTAACCACTGCGCCGAGGAGTCTCTCCATTGGTCCGATAGGAATAGTTGTTTATTTTGCCTGGTTTGAAAGATAGGGGCTCTTAAACCTGTAGGTATACCTACTATACCTTCTTCAGTACTAATACAAACTAGAGGGTTGGGCCCGCATTAGTGACGTCACAGCGGCCCGCAGTCAGCACTGCGGGCTTGCAGTGCGGCACTGAACACAGCAGAGCCTAGATACGTTTCAATTTACCTACTATGTTTGATTTAAATAAATAAATATATACGGACAAATCACACAGATTGAGCTAGCCGCATGTTTTGATATTGAGTCGTGCGTCTGTCATTCTCCATCCCAATTTGGAACAAAAGAAAAACTTAGAATGTACCAACTGCTTCTCTTCCCGCGCAGATCGTAAGAGCCGATCGAGGGAATAGGCGGAAATCTGAGGAATCATGTCAATAGGCGATGCGGCTTGCATTAACTATTTTGTTTCCGTTTTCCATCTACACAACAAGCTAAACGTGGCCTTTAGGTCTTTTAGAGCTGAGCTCTGTCTATCTCGAAAGGGAGAAAGACGTACTATATGTATTTTAGTAATCTATAGAAAGCTGAAGAGGTTGTTTGTTTGGTTCATCATCAGGTCTCTTTTAGTCTCCAGTCTCCACTGCAGGAGCATGACCCTCTCTGTACTACTACAGCCATAGTTAGCCAGAGCAGTCAGAGGATTTGGCCTACACTCTCCACGCTGGCCAGACGGGTTGAAGAGGTCTCTTTGTTGTTCATACCTAAGCTTTGTTAAGCTAGTATTTCCTAAGTCGCCTTCTACGACATCCACGCGAAGACTTGGAGTGGTCCTATTCTACTCTGCCGGGAACCGGGTTGTTTGGTTAAACGCGCTAATTTCAGGAACTACTGGACCGATATAAAAATCTTTCACCGTTAGATAGGTAAGTTATCCTTGAGTGTCATAGTGTACGTATATACCACGGGCGAAGCCGGGCGGCTAGTATATGATATTGTCAATAAACTGTTAGCCGCTTGTCCTGATATTTTAGAGTCGTACGACTCTTTATATTTAAGAGCTAGGCTCTTGTTGGTGTCATTATGTGAAAGGAAACGTCCACAATAGTTAATGCCAGAAATAGTTAGTTTGGCAATGCTTTCTCCACTCCACACACTAGTGAACGATTCTAGTGTGAAGGTTGCTTCAAAATGTTTTCCTCCATAGTGTTCGATGAAAAACAAGCGAAAAGATTAACACCCATAGGTACGCATCGCATGATTAATACACGGTGATTTTGAAATTTTAATAGAGTTAGACAAGCAAGAGAAAATGGTGGAAAATGAAAAATAAATTGGACCCACCCATACAATTTTTTTTTTTTTTTTTTTTTTTATATACGGACAAATCACACAGATTGAGCTAGCCCCAAAGTAAGTTCGAGACTTGTGTTATGGGATACTAACTCAACAATACTATATTTTATAATAGATACTTATAATATAGATAAACATCCAAGACCCAGGTCAATCTGAAAAAGATCATTTTCCATCTTGACCTGACCGGGAATCGAACCCGGGACCATCCGTGTCGCAGGCAGGCGTGTTGACCGCTGCGCCACGGAGCTCAATTCACCGATCAATGGGTTAAACTTTTATGCAAGTTCAAATATTTTTATTTTTACATTTTTTTTCTTGCGTATTCTATGTGGGATTCTGATTCTGTCATTACACTATAGCGGGTATATAACTTCTAGTAATTCATCACAAATCACACTGTTGTGCATTTCTGTGGTTCTAGAACTAGCCAAGAGGATTACTATTTTATATTAGGGTACTAGCTGTTACTCGCGGCTTCGCCCGCATATTTTATAGCCTAAGTCCTTCTCAGTACGCTAACCTATGTGTATGCAAAATTTCATTGTGAACGGTTCAGTAGTAAGGACGTGACAGCGTCCCAAACAAACTCACTTTCGCATTTATAATATTAGCTAAGATTAAGATTATCCAAGTTTAAAAAATGTGACATCAAACCAAGTATGCCGTTTACGAAGTAACTATTTAGTAATCTGTGATGCCGTGTGGTTCCCGACAGAGACAGAAATCTGTCTGCGACATCCACGTGAACACTTGGAGTGGTCCCATTCTACTCCGCCGGGAACCACACGGCTAAAATTCTTGTTTTACTACCACATTTAGGTTAAAACAGGTATTTAGTTTCAAAAGTTGCGACCTTTGGCACTGTGAGATATTAGGCGGTTACGACGCATTGCAGCTTGCGCCGAGCTTTGGGGAGCTTCCAAGCCGCCGCAGTAGGCCACGGACGCAAAAGCTCGGCCTTTATATAAAGCTTTTGTAAGTTTCTTTGAGTCAAATTTGAATGCTGAATTAAAACCTAGTTCTAAGCTAAGCTACACAATTCGATTTACAAATACAACAACCAATAAATATTTTTTACAAAAAAGTTAAACCGACTTCAGCCCTATACGTAAATGTACAAACTGGAACTTAAGGTTTTAGTGGGTGTGGTAGTTCAATCAAAATAGAGGAACAACGTCGTCATCAAATTGTCGTGATTCGCAAAAAATTAAACAGAAATAAAATTAAACCAAACGGCATACTTTGTACAATTATTTTTGGTTTTTGTTGATTTTTTCTATAAGCACGATACATTTCGACATGTGGTCTCAACGCCTTAATCGTACGATTTGTTCTCAGAGACTCGCATAGATGGCGCCAATCGAAACTACACAACATTGTATCTACCGTATTACGAGAATATAAAAACATGCTTCACAAAATATATCTTATTAAAAATCAAAACAATATTTTAGGCATAATATTTTAAAATTACACCCTATATTTAGTAAGTTAAAGGCTAACGCCGATTACCGCCATCTAGTATCGAGTAGCAAGCCACTCTCCTGCGCCATACATTCGCCTGCTTTTCGCAACCTTAATTTGGTCCAATATTTTTGTATGAGGTGGACAGTCTATTACGTTAGTATTATATTGTCTTTGGTAATGCATAAAAATATGCTGAAGTCTGAAAAAACCGTAACATAGCTTATGCTCATTTTAAAAATTTAGTAACTTTAATATATTTAATAATATTAAAACTTACGCGAGATAAATTCATTATGAAAACACGGCTGTACTAACGTGTTATTAAGTCGGATCCGCCGAATAGTTTCGGTCTGTTACGAAGAGCATCATCGGGGCGAGTGAAAGGGGTGGCGACACGACGGTTACGCTTCCCTCAAAGCACTGAGGGCATTTCTAGAAACAAAAGCATTTACATTAACACTAAGCTTAAAACTTTATATAAGTAAATAAAAAAACGAATAAAATTTAGCAAATACCTAACATCTCAGTGCACGAGAAAGTATTTCTTTATATTAAATATTTTCTCCTGCACTAAGCTGTATTTGCTCATTTTTAAGATTAAGCACATTATATTCATTTTGAGTTAATATGCAGATTTCGTGTTACTTGGGTAGCCATTATTGATAGCCTATTGATTGTATTGCCACATGTCAATACTATCACAAGTTTATATTTTTTGAAACAAATAAGTAGTCAAACAAAGACATCAGCAAGGCTAAAGTAGGACTGCAGGCTTATTTGCTAACTTTTGACAGCTACGGTGTACATTATTTTCATGGTAACTTCAATATTCATTACGGCTTCGGTATGAATGACTATTTTTATCTATGATATTGAAACCGTAACGAATGCTAAAGTGACAATCAAATCGTTGTTCACCGAGTTAGCAAATCGGCCTGCTGGGCGGGACATGTGTCTGTCGCAACTCGCATGCGAGAGGATAGGTTGGATAGGTGGACTAAACTGGTCACGCTGTGGAAACCGGATGGCTGCCGAAAACGTGGCAGACCCAGAAGGAGATGGCGCGATGACCTGCCCGTTTACTAACTCGGATGACAGGTGTCGATGCCTATCAATCTAGAATTTGCTTTTAAAATGCGGTTTTTGTATTCCAAAGAAAAAGTTCGAGCAAGCAAAATCCGCATTGTAAAAGTAAATTCTAGAGTGATAGGCACCGACACCTGTCATCCGAGTTAGTAAATACGGGGCTGGACGCATATACGAGTGGTTGGCAAACTATTGCTCTTGATAGGGATGACTGGAAACGAAAAGGGACGGCCTTGGCCCAGCAGTCGGACACCAAAATAGGCTAAGAAAAAAATAGTAGGCAAACAGGCATACGGCTCAGCTGATGGAAAACTGTTACCCTAGCCTGCAGCCTATGAACACCTGGAACACCAAGGGTGTCTCACACCTTGCCAACCGCTGGAGAAATCTTTTCATCCCCTTTTTAAGAACCCCATGTTGTAGTCTCGATCGATAGGATTTTTAGGCAATATTACGAATTTTTTTTTAAATCTATTACTAACAGTATTGCATAAAAATCCTATCGATCGAGAATAAGGTCAATACTATCGATAGTTTTTCATCCGATACTATCGACAGTATCGATACTATTGTGATTTTATTTTACTTACGATAGTATTGAAAGATCACTGCCAATCTTTAGGATCCTGAAATACAGAATGATTATCATCCTAGCTCAGGCACCATTCTTTCATATTTCCTTTTATTTATTAACAATGTATTGTAAAATGTTTAGCTCTTAATTATTTGAATAAAGATTTATTTATTTAGTACGAAACTAAACTATCGATAGTTTTAGATTATTTCTGTCAATTTTTGCAATACTAGCGATAGTATTTATAGTATCGGACGCTAAACTATCGATAGTATCGACTCGTGGTTACAATCGATAGGCATCTCGATAGCCTGGATAGTTAACGAGGTCATGCGGAGCAATACTGCGGAGGGAAAAGAAGGATGTAACTTGAAACAGAGCGTGGGGCCCCTTCAAGCGCGAGGCCCCGGACAATTGCCCGGCTCGCCACGCCCTAGGGCCACCTCTGCTCTCGGTAAAACTTGGCAATCGTCCCAGGCTCCAACCCGTCTGCAACTATCATGTCAGTGTGTCAATGTTATACAATCTATAAGAACATAAAAGGTAGTTCTTCCCCACCCCCTTCGCTGTTTACTTACATAGCATGTGGTCTCAACGCCTTAATCGTACGATTTGTTCTCAGAGACTCGCATAGATGGCGCTACTCGAAACTACACAACATTGTATCTACCGTATTATGAGAATATAAAAACATGAATGGACAAAATAAATCTTATTAAAAATCAAAATAATATTTTAGGCATAATATATATTATTAGCTATTTATGTGCCACTGCTGGGCAAAAGCCTCCCTTTTATTTCTCCAAGTGTCTCTGTCTCTAGCCTTCTACGAGTATAGTCAAAGATTTTATAATAGATACTTATACGCCTTATTTTAAATTCAATACACAAACTAATTTGACTTAGCCCATCAACATGCTGAAAATTCAATATTAGATATTTTTACCTTTCCCATACATTTGGTCCGATCAGCTGGACACTTTTGTATTCTTTTTTTTTTAGTTCCCAGCATTGGTCCCATATCAAAAAGTGTTCATGTTGATGGGCTGAGTCACTTCTTAAAGTTTGTGTATTTTTTATTTATTTTTTTATTTTCAAGGAATATAATTTTAACACGTATATAATAATAATAATAATATTAATTGAGACTGTACATCCCACGTAAGTGTGGAGGTCGTGGCTTTTTAAACGCCAAGACTCTCCATAACCGCGAGGTGTGCAGTCTTAGGAATTACTTCCTAAACAATGACAGTGGGATGCATCGCGACGTTGTAGTAGTAGATAGGACCTTCACGCCGCTCTCCTTTGCAAACGAGAATTGGCGCAGACCAACGGTGTTAAGCATCGAAGACCGCAGGAGCATATGGAAGAGCAAGGAGCTACATGGGCGGTTCTACCGGGCCTTAACAGGGCCTGATGTAGATCTGCTCGCGTCGGTGAACTGGCTACGCTTTGGTGATCTCTTTGGAGACCGAGGGTTTTGCTTGTGCAATGCAGACGAAGTCATGATGACGAACAACTATCGGAAATATATCCTGAAGGACGGTACGCTCGACATCTGTCGAGCATGCCGCCGTCCCGGTGAGTCACTCAGGCATATTATTTCCGGTTGTTCTCATCTGGCTAACGGAGAGTACTTGCACAGACATAATCTTGTAGCCAGGATCATCCACCAGCAACTTGCTCTTCGATATGGTCTTGTGGAATCTGAGGTGCCGTACTATAAATACACACCAACGCCCGTTCTCGAAAATGGTCGTGCCACGCTGTATTGGGATCGATCAGTCATTCAGGACTATTGTTGCCAATAAGCCTGACATCGTTCTGACAGATCGATCGACACGCCAGGCAGTGCTCGTTGATATCACCATTCTACATGACGAAAACCTCGTGAAAGCCGAGAAGGACAAGCTCAGCAAGTACCTTGACTTGGCCCACGAGGTGACCGCCATGTGGGATGTGGATTCAACGATCATTGTCCCAATAGTCGTATCTGTGAACGGTCTTATAGCGAAGAGTCTCGACCAACATCTCAAGAGACTCTCGCTGGATGGCTGGATCAAGGGCCAGATACAGAAGGCGGTACTTCTAGACGCGGCGAACTAGGTTTAGGTTTTTATGATTTGTATTATATTTATGTCCAGCAGTGGGCTTCCTGTGGCTGAGATGATGATGATGATGATTATATTTTTATATAAATTTTATAAAATCCTAATACCTACCTAAGATGAAAATAAATAAAGTGGATAATAATAATTAAAACTACTTAAAATTAATTAAAATATTTACAAATTATATAGTCCCTGCAAACCATCACCTCGCGGTAACGTGCCCAAAAGTCTGGCAGCATTACCACGTTGGATGGCAATGGTTATCCTTGGTGCCAAGTAATTGCCAGCCCTTTGGGCACGTTACCGCGAGGTGATGGTTTGCAGGGACCATATAATTTATAAATAATTTTGTTTATACCTATATATTTATAAGTTTGTGTATTGAATTTAAAATAAGGGTGTATACCTACCTAGATAAACGTCCAAGACTCAATATAATATTAATGATTATGTCGTTGAAGCGCGAAAGTTTAAAAATGTGCTTATAACAACAGTTTAGTCTAAATGCGAAAGGATTATCTTCGGCGGCGGAAGATAGTAGGGGAGAGCGAATCCAAAAGACAATTTGTAAACTAGTGTAGGCCAAAACCTCTGACTGCTCTGGCTAATATATGGCTCTGGTAGTACAGAGAGGGTCGTGCTCCTGCAGTGGAGACTAGAAAGACCTGATGATGATTATGAATAACTAAGTTATACCTCTCACCTCTCCTTGTTTATGACTTAGTATGGCAAACGAGCAAGCGGGTCACCCTAGCGCTGACGAAAACGATCTTTTTCAGATTGACCTGGGTCTTGGATTTTTATCTATATATGTATTTGTTATAAAATATAGTATCGTTGAGTTAGTATCCCATAACACAAGTCTCGAACTTACTTTGGGGCTAGCTCAATCTGTGTGATTTGTCCGTATATATTTATTATTTATTCATTTATAACTCGAGAACAGCTTTTTTTAGAATATTCCTTGAAGTCCGAGGATGGTTTTTGCGGAGAAAAAAATATTTGTAACACGGATGAAGCCGGGGCGAACTGCTAGTCATTAATGAAATAATCGAAAATGTTTACATTTTCCTTTCATGATGGTTTGGGAGAAAAAGAGAAAGGAAAAACATAGAATATACCTGCTGCTTTTCTTCTCGCGTAGACCGTAAAAGCCGGTCAAGGGATCGGGCGAAAACCTAAGAAATCATGTTATAGGCGATGCAGATAGCAACCCACTATTTTGATTCCGTTTACCACCTTAACAGCGTATACTAGCAGTATTTTTTCAATATGGTTTCCATACATATGTATTTCTCTATTTTCTCGCTGAAAACTGATTCTAGAGCCACAATTCTTTTTTCATAAAATCTAGTACTAAAATAGGAATGCCCCTATTTTTTATTTTTTCCAAAAAAACTGTTTTTGTACAAATTTATTTTCTTTTAAACAGGTTTTTAGAAAAAAATAAAACATAAGGACATACCTATTATAGTAATAGATTTTATGTAAAAAGAATTGTGCCTCTAGAAGCAGTTTTCAGCGAGAAAATAGAGAAATACATTTGTATGGAAAACGCACTGCTAGTATACCCTCTTAACACTCACTAACACGCTAAACGTGGCCTTTGAGTGTTATGACCTTGTGCTCTGTCTACCCGGCAAGGGATAAAGACGTGAAATATGTATTATGTTAAATTTTCACGTTTAACCTAGTGATTATATGCTCCTAGGTTTGACCATGCGATTGACCCACGGGATTGGTTGAAGCAAAAGTGACGTCACTTACTTGTCAACATTAAATGTCAGTCAAACGAAATTTGACAACTACAAGTGCTACAACCATGGACCTAGGAATAATATGGACCCGGCATTAGACACATCAAAAGTGAAGCATAACTTACGTCACATCAAGTCACATGTGTGCAGCATGTATTTGACATTTGGGAAATTTGATATTTCGTTCGACCGGGGAAAAGTGTAGGGATTTTGTGCCGATGTGTGCGTGCGCTAGTGTCGCGACACGAGTGTAGGGATTTTTATGTGCGTCACTGTTACATTTTTCAAGGGCATATCCTGATTTTTCTTAGATCCATGGCTACAACAGGAGTTTGCATGCAGGTGACGTCATGATACACGTCGTGAAGAGTTTTGGCACTTTAATGCTGATTTACAAGGAAAGGAGATAAATTCACTAAAAATTGTCCAGATTGTAGGTAAATGTCATCATCATCATCAGGTCCTTATTAGTCTCCACTGCAGGAGCACGACCCTCTCTGTACTGCCAGAACAGTCAGAGGATTTGGCCTACACTCTCCACGCTGGCCAGACGGGTTGGAGAGGTAGAGGTAAATGTATTATGCTTTTAAAAACAATTTGACATTTTATTTTTCAAAACTAACACGCCTTTGGGTTTTATGACCTGAGGCTCTGTCTACCCCGCAAGAGATAAAAACGTCGTAATAATATGTACCTATGTATTTTTGAAAAACTTAGGGAATATCCTATTCCTGGAAGCAAAGGAATTTGAAATAAAATGCGACAATAAAAACATAAAAATTTATTTCATTTGAATTCATTTAGGTACTTATATGTAGTATGAACAAAAATATTATGAGTATACATAAAATAAACTATTTACTTAGTAACTAACAACGTACTTCATTCAACTTCTTCTTAAGAAGAAGTTCATTCAACAGCTTTAAAGTTCACTGTTTCCTCTCCATCACTATTTCGAAGGCTGATGAGGCCATTGACCTAAAGCAAAGACAATTAATACTAACGTACCTAAAATATTGAGATCATTGCTACCTATTAACTAAATATTTATTTACACAAAATCAAACATACAACTCAGTTTTTAAAGTGAATACTTCTTAACTAATCATATAAGCCGTAGTAAATAACCTGAAGTGTTTTTGGAATCAAGTTTTAATATTAAGAGAATCAGTCATTAAGAGAACTAGTGATTACCGCCAAAAACGGCCGTTATTGGCGGTAATCTCATTACTCATTCTCATCATTCTCACTGATTCTGATAATATTAAAACATGATTCCAAAAATATTTCAGATTACATTCTTGAATTTCTTTCTATTTAGTATTAGGTATAAAATTATTGGCGTCGCTAGTGTGCCAGTGTGGGGCCTTAAGGCGCGTTGAGCACTTTTTTGGTGAATAAAAATCATGGAACTCGCGTCATCGTCACCAAACGCTTTGTACCTACTTTTTGGGTCAACAAGTTACTTAGTTTTCACTTCTATCGGCAGTCCACAGTACTACAGTTCGCGAGGCCTAAGCTGAGCTTAGCATTTGTGTGAGTGCAAATAGATAGTGTAGGTGTGACATCGGCTTACAGCGCGGCGCATCTCCGCCGCGCACCTGTCACACTTCACCCTTGTACTGGTAGCAGTGTGACGTATTTAATTCTTTATATTTTGTTCTTGTGTTCGATTTATTAGTGAAATGGCTGCAAACACAAGTAAACGAAGAGTACGAAAACCTTTAAATAGCCAAGTAAGAGAAATATTATGTAATTTAAACAGTTTTTTTACAGACATGAACAATACAAAATAACATATATTTTTAAAAGATTTTTGTCTGACTCTACTTTTGGTGACTACTCACACAAATGCAAAGCTCAGCTTACGCCTTCCGGACATTACCACTTTAATAAGTTACACCGATGTAGGTACCTGCGCAGGCCGTGTGGTTCCCGGAAGAGTAGAATAGGGCCACTCCAAGTCTTCCCGAGTCGTAGAAGGCGACTTAGGAAGTACTAGCTAAACAAAGCTTATGAACGTCAAAGAGACCTCTTCAACCCGTCTGGCCAGTGTGGAGAGTGTAGGCCAAATCCTCTGACTGCTCTGGCTAACTATGGCTCTAGTAGTACAGAGAGGGTCATGCTTCTGCAGTGAAGACTAAAAAAGACCTGATGATGATGACCTTCGCAGAAATCTAATTCTGCCATGGCGCGAAAATATCCATCCGCTATTGGCTGATGCTTACGCGCCATGCGGCGTCTCGGCCAATCGCGCCAGGCGTACAAGTATTGTGAGCGAGATAGCACGAGTCTTACTGCCTTTGGATTTAAAATCTTATGTGGTAGCAATAAGCTCGTTATTTCACTGATGTTTTCATTCGGCCCGAGTCGGCGGTCGGTTGCGCTATTCTGCGCCATCGAACAATGCCGAGGTAACTTATATGTATATACTTATGTGTATACATGGCGAAATTTTGATCGTTCTGGACCCTTAAACGGGTGATTCAGCCCGTCGATATGAATCATTTTTCCTATGGGACCAATGCTGGAAACTCAAATTTTATTTCGACATTTTCATACAAAAGTGTTCAGCCGCCCGGGCAATTTGTATAGGAATGTCGATTTTTTTTTCGAGTTTACAGCATTTGTCCCATAGGAAAAGTTGTTTATATTGGCAGGCTGAATCAACCCTTTAATGGTCCGGAACGATCAAAATTTCGCCATGTATATGTATACATGTTATCGAAGTGAAAACTTCTTTCGGCGCTGTGCACTTTTTGTGATGGGTAAAAATGTTAAACTCGCGACAGGTCACGTGACCGCCAGATTCGTCAGATTGAGAATTCGTAAGACGGACACGTGACCTTATCGAAAAACAACGCTAATATTCAAGTTTTTACTTCTGCACTCCCGGAGTGCATCCTATTGTTTTTTTTATGCTTTTGATGGGTAACTATCAGGGGGACGCCATAGATGCTATGCGCGGTATGTGCTACGCTGACTGCCACTTCAACGAGCTAATCCACTATGACGTTGATGACTATTTCTCTGGTATATGAATGTCATTAATTCTGTGCGTTACATGCCGTTCCCACTGCCTCTTCAATAGGCTACGTTAAATTGTCTGTGGCCATTGCCACATTAACAGCATCTAATCTACGCCCTATGTTCCTGCCCATTGCCACTTCAATCATCTAGTCCTGTGAACTGTCGATAAATATTGCCTTTACTAGCCGCAATCAATCCTGCACGCTATGCGCCGCACCCAACGCTACGTCAATGAGCTAATCCACTTCAAAACTCTTTCTCGTGGGTGCCATCGGTTCTGCGCGTCATGTGCCGCACCCACTGCCATTTCATCTGTGACCAGTGCTCTTATCATTTCACTTTCAATATCAATTCTTCGCTATTGCCTCAGCTAACGCTTTCAGGCCTTCCCCCATTGCTTTCACAGCCTCTGCCAACATGTGATCCCTAGAAAAAAGGATACATACGTGGTAAGTAAATTGTAATTTATTTAAATTGTACAAATAATTTTTTTTGTACATATTAGTAAATTATAAAACATCTATCCATAAATCTGGAACACTCATTAAGGAGTTACTATGTGTAGATCATCCGGCAAATTACGTAGAAATGAAATGAAATGAAATGAAATGAATAGTTTTTATTCAAATTTTGGATCTCATGTATCGCTTTTTGAACGTCATTTATCTTTCTTGTTATATTTTATTTTATTTTTTTGCAAAATCGAGAACTACTAGCGTTTCGGAAAGGGAACATATGTCTGGCCATGCCACCTCCCCCGGGCCCTGGCAGATGGGGGAAACCCTAGAAATGTTGGCTTGATGTCGTTACGGATGATATGCGTGCCAATGGTCTCACAAGCAAGGATGCTAAAGACCGTGCGAAGTGGAGAAGCAAAAGCCGGAAAGCGGACCCCGGGCTCCGAAGCACCCCAGCTGAGGATGCAACTGGGAAAACGCTCAGATGAGAGAGAGAGATGTGTAGATCATAATTGTTTTCATTTATTTAATACCTGTATGCTGTTATACCAATATTGCCATATTCTCGAATGGTCATACTGAACAACTTTCCCCAAAGAGCATAGGTTGAAATATGATAAAAATAATGCAATTACTTGACTAAAAAAAATTCGTGTCGCTATGTAAAGACCTGACAAAAATAAACACAATAGTGACCGAAATACATTTCTAAACAAAAACCTCTTTCAGATAGAGAAGTTTTAAAGACACATATTTTTATACGTGAAAACTCACTGCTGAAATGCCTACATATTTGTGACGTCACAACTTTGTATTTTGTATGGGCGGCGTGAGAACTTTGTTTGGTAGCTATACGAAATATTACGTTTGTGTTAATGGTTTCATAATAAAAGTTGCTATAAATTTAGCGGACTACAATACAGTATAATTGTAATTTAAGATTTTCATACTTTTAAAAATGGTCCTATTCACCCAACTTTAAAGAAGCTTTAAGAACACTTAACGAATCGATATCAAATTAAAAGTGTTTTTATAGTGTTTTTAGATAGAAATTGATAGAAATTAGTATCATTGGAAACAAATTTTTATAATCGTAACATTAGGCAAATACCGAATTTTGGAAAAGGGTCGAGAAGGCACATTTTGCTACCAGAAGACATTTTGCGAAAGGGACATTTTGCGCACGGGACATTTTTCGATGTAGCCTTTTTGCTGGCTATAAATGATAGTGGTATTTCGGCTTGTTACTACGGAACCATTGATAGGTGAATCCGCGTCGCACTTAGCCACTTTTTGCTCACCTTTTACTGTCGTTACATGACTTCCACCATCCTCCTATCCAGTTCCAATCTCTGTTGTTCTATTCTACACAGTTTGTCGGCTACTTTCTGCCCCATCGGCCGTCGGTTCTTCGCGCTATATGCCCCGCTCACTGCCACTTCAAAGAGCTAATCGCGATGATATTAGAGATCATTACCTTTCACTGTTTCGCTCCACGACTTCCACCATCCTCCTATCCAGTTCCAATCTCTATAGTTCTATTCTACACAGTTTGCCGGTTACTTTCTGCCCCATCGGCCATCGGTTCTTCGCGCTATGTGCCCCGCTCACTGCCACTTCAAAGAGCCTATCGTGATAATATTAGAAATCATTGCCTTTCACTGTTTCGCTCCATGACTTCCACCATCCTCCTATTCAGTTCCAATCTCTGCTGTTCTATTCTACACAGTTTGTCGGCTACTTTCTGCCCCATCGGTCATCGGTTCTTCGCGTTATGTGCCCCACCCACTGCCACTTCAAAGAGCTAATCTCGAAAGTATTAGAAATCATTACCTTTCACTGTTTCGTTCCATGACTTCCACCATCCTCCTGTCCAGCTCCAATCTCTGTTGTTCTATTCTACACAATTTGTCGGCGACCAGAAAGAAGTTGGTCTGCGTCGGCGGAGGGGGGCCCGCTTTGGGGGGGAGCTTTAGGCGGCCCCATCTTGAACCTGTATTATAATAAAGATAATCATCATCATCATCATCAGGTTTAAGGGGGAGCTTCAGGCGGGCCCATCTTGAACCTGTATTATAATAAAGATAATCATCATCATCAGGTTTAAGGGGGAGCTTTAGGCGGTCCCATCTTGAACTTGTCATGCAATAAAGATAATCATCATCATCATCAGGTTCAAAGGGAGTTTCAGGCGACCCCATCTTAAACCTGTATTATAATAAAGATAATCATCAACATCATCATCATCATCATCAGGTTTAAGGGGAGCTTCAGGCGGGCCCATCTTGAACCTGTCATGCAATAAAGATAATCATCATCATCATCAGGTTCAAAGGGAGTTTCAGGCGACCCCATCTTAAACCTGTATTATAATAAAGATAATCATCAACATCATCATCATCATCATCAGGTTTAAGGGTAGCTTCAGGCGGGCCCATCTTGAACCTGTCATGCAATAAAGATAATCATCATCATCATCATCATCATCAGGTTTAAGGGGAGCTTCAGGCGGGCCCATCTTGAACCTGTCATGCAATAAAGATAATCATCATCATCATCATCATCAGGTTTAAGGGTAGCTTCAGGCGGGCCCATCTTGAACCTGTCATGCAATAAAGATAATCATCATCATCATCAGGTTCAAAGGGAGTTTCAGGCGGCCCCATCTTAAACCTGTATTATAATAAAGATAATCATCATCATCATCAGGTTTAAGGGGAGCTTCAGGCGGGCCCATCTTGAACCTGTCATGCAATAAAGATAATCATCATCATCATCATCATCATCAGGTTTAAGGGTAGCTTCAGGCGGGCCCATCTTGAACCTGTCATGCAATAAAGATAATCATCATCATCATCATCATCATCAGGTTTAAGGGTAGCTTCAGGCGGGCCCATCTTGAACCTGTCATGCAATAACGAAAATCATCATTAGAGATGCGCCGAACGTAGGTTCAACCGAATAATTCGGCCGAATATTCGGTTCGGTACATTTCAAACCGTTAACCGTAATTCGGTTAAATTCTGAAAAAAACTTCATCATCGTCAGGTATTTGTTAGTGTCCTGCATGCAGCACGACCATCTATGCACTACCAGAGCCATATATTAGCCAGAGCAGTCAGAGGATTTGGCCAACACTCACGCTGGCCAGACGGGTTGGAGAGGTCTTCTTTAATGTTTAAAAGCTTTGTTTACCTTGTGTTTCCTAAGTCGCCTTCTACATCCACGGGAAGACTTGGAGTGGTCCTATTCTACTCTGCATAATCAATGAGGTCTGAATTGCTCACCATCAGATGGCAGCACTGGAGCGTCGAGCAATCGAGTTTTATAAATCGCTTGTTTGTTTTTCGTGTGTGTAAGTGGCCAACACTGTTGTCAGATTTTTCAACCTGCCTAAAGGCATCTGACACAGCTTGACGACTGCCATCAATGATGACAGCCGGGACCAACGGCTTAACGTGCTTTCCGAAGCACGGAGGAGCTAGAGATATTTTTATGCCACTTGCGGTCATCCATCCAAGTGGGGACTGCGCCAGGGATTGCTTAACATGCGAAAGCGCTAATCAGTTGTGGTAGAGCCACGCTACCGGCAAAAATCACTTCACCTGGTAGCATGAATGGGCCGGCTCGTCCGGGGAAGTACCACACTCTCACAGAAAATCGACGTTTGAGTAGTAGTTTTACAGCTTCTATGCTTCGTTCGGTGAGTGAGAGAGCCGGAGGCCCATCCCCCCTCCCCTCTGGGGAGGGAAAACAAAAGGCCGGCAACGCTCTTGTCATACCCCTGGTGTTACATTAGTCCATGGGCAGCGGTGATTACTTACCATCAGGTGACCCGCTTGCTCGTTTGCCGTCCTCTGACATAAAAAAAAAAAAAAAAAATTTCACGCCTACACGGCCATCGGGCTCCACTGCAGCAGCACGACCCTCTCTGTACTACCAGAGCCATATATTAGCCAGAGCAGGATTTGGCCTACACTCTCCAGTTGGAGAGGTCTCTTTGATGTTTATAAGCTTTGTTTAGGCCTGTTTCGGTAGGCGCCCGTATGCTGGAGATACCAGGAATCCCTATCCGTGAGAGTAAAGGAAACTTCGATTCGATTAGAGGACTGTATGTATAAAATAGAAAAATAAATATCTACAATTTCGTCGCCCGATAGTGAAATCGACGCGGCTATCGCTCGGAGCGCGATTTGAGAAGTGTCAGCTGTTAACATGGACCTAGACATAATATGGACCCGGCATTAGACACATCAAAAGTGAAGCATAACTTACGTCACATCAAGTCACATGTGTGCAGCATGTATTTGACATTTGGGAAATTTGACATTTCGTTCGACCGGGGAAAAGTGTAGGGATTTTTGTGCCGATGTGTGCGTGCGCTAGTGTCGCGACACGAGTGTAGGGATTTTTATGTGCGTCACTGTTACATTTTCCAAGGGCATATCCTGATTATTCTTAGATCCATGGCTGTTAAAGGGGCGGGCGCGGCCCGCGGTTGTCGATGGTTTCATGGTGTTGCCATCAACAGGCCTAATAATATAATCGTCTTAAAAATGCGTGCGCGACCGTATTTTTAAGTATATTATGATGGTGATGATGATAATCATGGATCAAAGGTAAAATAGAACTAAAAACTTACTGGAGACTGTAGGCGTGTGAGTATGGTTGGTCTCTTCGCTGTGTTTGGATTGGTTTGAATCCTGAAATATAATATAGTCTTGTTGAATTTAGTTTAAGAGGTAAAAAAAACCAAACATTAAATTTCCATGGAAATTTGACCAGCTGCTTGATATATATGTCATCATCATCATCAGGTTTTTCTAGTCTCCACTGCAGGAGCACGACCCTCTCTGTACTACCAGAGCCATAAACTAGCCTGAGTAGTCAGAGGATTTGGCCTACACTCTCCACGCTGGCCAAACGGGTTGGAGAGGTCTCTTTGATGTTAATAAGCTTTGGTTAGCTTGTGTTTCCTTAGTCGCCTTTTACCACATCCACGGGATGACTTGGAGTGGTCCTATTCTACTCTGCCGGAAACCACACGGCACACAATAAATATGTAAACAAACTCAATGTCACCAGCTATAATATTGGTGAATCATCATCATTTTACTAACATCATCATTATATTATCAAGCCCACTAACATGCTAAATGTGGCCCTTAGGTTTTATACACCTGGACTCTGTCTGACTATCCCGCAAGGAAAAAAGATGTGGTAGTATTTATTTTTTTAATTTATAATAATATAGGTAGTTATTATTTTATATTTATTTTTTTAATATCGTATCGTCACTTTTACAGACACAAGTTCTGTGCGTATGTACAGGCCAATTAATAGCACAAGATATAATATCATATGATAATTGGTTAGTTTACTTACATTAAAACGATACGCTGAAAGAAATGTGTCTTCCGCCTCATCGTTAGTCTCCTAGAAGAAAATAAAACAAGTTAAATCGAGCTCCGTGGCGCAGCGGTCAAAACGCTAGCTTGCGACACGGGGGTCCCGGGTTCGATCCCCGGTCAGGTGAGGATGGGAAACGATCTTTTTCAGATTGACCTGGTCTTGAATGTTTATCTAAATAAGTATATATTATAAAATATAGTATCGTTGAGTTAGTATCCTGCGACACAAGTTCACAACTTACTGTGGGGCTAGCTCGATTTGTGTGATATGTCCCTATATATTTATATTTATTATATTTTAGTTGCGGGAATGTATGGGGCATCGGCTTCGAACATGTAATACCTACTGATATTTTGAACGTATTGATAGGCGCTATGACAGTGTCCACGTAGGGTCCCATACAAAAACGTTGTTTATTTTAATGGTTTGAAGGATAAGAGTCTTAACCTTACCAAAGACAATATAATACTAACGTAATAGACTGCCCACCTCATACAAAAATATTGGACCAAATTAAGGTGGCGAAAAGTAGGCGCAGGAGAGTTGCTTGCTACTCGATACTAGATGGCGGTAATCTGCGTTAGCCTAAACTTACTAAATATAGGGTGACATTTTAAAATATGATGCCTAAAATATTGTTCTGATTTTTAATAAGATATATTTTGTGAATAACGTTTTTATATTCTCATAATGCGGTAAATACAATGTTGTGTAGTTACGAGTGGCGCCATCTATTCGAGTCTCTAAGAACAAATCGTGCGATTAAGGCGTTGGGACCACATGCCCTTGCGGCTCGTATATTAGCTGCTGACTGCTTGTACGCGCCCGCCTCCCCGCGCATCCCTAATATTGTGTACTGCGCTAACACTCGCGCGATATTCCCAGCCGCTATCAAGTTTGCACTTACTGTATTTTCTTCTTCTTCTTCACCCATTTCTTCTTCCAATAAATATGCGGCCACTATATTCTTGCGCGAGCTTCTGCTTTCATCTTGAAGCTGTTCCTAAAACAACAAGCATGGAGTATATTAATATAATAAAGGTATATCGGAATAGAATTGTAAATGCATAAATAAACGATAAAAAATATATTTAATCTTCTCTTCCATGCTGGTTTGAAAACATAGAATACACCAGCTGCTTTTCTTCCCGCGCAAACCGTAAAAGCCGGTCAAGGGAGGGATAGGGCGAAAATTAAAGGAATCACACTGATAGGCAATGCGGCTAGCAACCCATCACTATTTCGATTCCGCTTTCCAACTTTACGCCCACTACGATGCTAAACGTGGCCTGTGGGTTTTATGACCTTGGGCTCTGTGTACCCCGCAAACGATAAAGACGTGATAGTAAGTATGTATACTTAATCTACCAATAAATATTCGCGACGAATTTAATTTCCAACGTGTTCAATAAGTACTTACTTACTTACTTAAGCTGTCATCGTTAATGGCAGTCGTTAAGCTATGTCAGATGCCTTAAGGCAGCTTGAAAAATCTGACACCAGTGTTGGCCACTTACACATACGAAAAACAAACAAGTGGAGACTAAAAAAGACCAGCAGGCCGATTTGCTAACTCGGTGTACAACGATTTGATTGTCACTTTTGCATCCATTACGGTTTTCATATCTTAAATAAAAATAGTCATTCATACCGAAGCCGTAATGAATATTGAAGTTACCAAGAAAATGATGTACACCGAAGCTGTCAAAAGTTAGCAAATAGGCCCGCTGATGATGATGAGTAAGTACCTATAGATTTTAAGATTACTAACCGTAGGTTCCTTTTTAAGCCGCCGATACAGCAGAGAAGTACTGGCATTGGAACTGGTTCTTAGCAGTGCTAGGATCCGTTCCTCTAAGTCTGATAACTCTGGCATCTCCCCTTCGTCGCCATTTTGTTGGCTGCTCTCAATGACGGCTGCTTTCTTCTTCACGGCACTCTTCTTGTCGCTCCAGTACTATAAAAAGCATTTTAATATGTCAAGCAGCTTTTAAAAGTTATTTGTCCTAATATTTTCGCGATTGGAACATTTTTATATATTACTTTTAATTAAATCAAAATCAAATCAAAATCAAAACGTTTATTCAGAAAATAGGCCTTTGCAGGCACTTTTTCACGTCATATCATATTTAAAATTATCTTATTAGACAATATGTATTTATTAATTGTTCAAAAGCTACAGACTGCTAGCGTTTCGGAACCGACCACCAATACATATATCTACGTGTGAACATGAACACTGTAAAGTATTTGTACTTTACAGTGTTCATGTTCACACGTAGATATATGTATTTTATGGCGGCTTTATGGCGGCTTAAAACATCGCGCGAGTCGATGCGCAGTATACAATATTAGGTACAGCGGGGCGCGCGCGGGGAGGCGGGGCGCGTACTGCGCAGCTTGCAACTAATATCGGAGCCGCTATAAAGTTTAATTTGGACTGTAACAAATGCGATAAAACCGTATTAGGGTACACGCACATTATGATGGGCAGTCCGCATGCGCTTCAATCCGCTGACGCGCTCTTATTAATTTTGTATGAAAATACACACAAGCGTTTCAGCAGATTGAAACGCATGCGGATTTTTGCGATGCTGCCCAGCATAATTTGCCTGTACCTTTAAAAGTAATTTTATTAGAACAGTAAATCATTAACAAACTTAGATACCTTAATCCACCTCTGAGTAGTCTTGACAGTACCGCCTGGCATATTATTAAGCTTCAATCCAATCCGGAACCAGTCTTTATGAGCCCGTTCTCTATGTGTCTTGCTCTTGCCAAATCCCCTAGCCAGATCCAGCCTGGTCTCCATGTAGGATATGAGGGCTTCCACCTGGGCAGTTGACGGTTGGGCCGACCTGGTGTCTGAATAGCTGTGAAAAGGAGAAAAAAATAAAGGTATAAAATCATCATCGTCAAGTCTTTTTTAGTCTCCACTGCAGAAGCATGACTCAGCGGACTAGCGGACCCCGGGCTGCGAAGCACCCCAGCTGAGGATGCAACTGGGACAACGGTCAGATAAGAGAGAGAGAGAGAGCAGGAGCATGACTCACTCTGTACTACCAGAGCCATATACTAGCCAGAGCAGTAAGAGGATTTGGCCTACACTCTCCACACTGGCCAGATGGGTCAGAGTGGTCTCTTTGATTTTTATGAATGAATTTATTAATGAATGTTATTAATTACAAATATAAAAAGCAGTATTGCATTAATAATAATGCGACAATAGAATTATTACCTAACATTTTCACAACCCAACCTCTCCAACCTGCCTGGCCAGCGTGGAGAGTGTAGGCCAAATCCTCTGACTACTCAGGCTAGTATATGGCTCTGGTAGTACAGAGAGGGTCGTGCTCCTGCAGTGGAGACTAGAAAGACCTGATGATGATAATGATTTTTAAAAATTGTTTCTTGTTATGTTCATATTCAGAAACAAGAACATGTAATTTTAAATTTACAACCTTTACCATATACCTTTAACACCAAACAGTAAAAAGTATTTCATCATAACGGATTTTATTTTCAACCATGAAGTAAATATTAAAAAACCGGCCAAGTGTGAGTCAAACTCGCGCAATGAGGGTTCCGTACAATATGCTTCGTGAACACACACACACAATGTGCAAAAAATGTTTTATTCAATGGACTAGCGCCATCTAGTGGTGTTTTATTGAACTATTTCCCTAGATGAACTTATTATTGTGAGTTTACCACTTAATTTTCAAGTGACAGAATTCTTATTATTTTTCCTGTAATCTTCAAGGAATGAACTATATTTTGTAATTTTTTCAAAATTTTCGGCCCAGTAGTTTCAGAGATCAGGGGGGGGGAATGGTCAATTTTTGCCTTCTTTCGTGAATAAAATCAAAAGTATTGATTTTACCCGAACAAAAAAAAATATTTTTGTGATCCTCATAATGAGCCCTTTCATTTGATATATGACACAGTAAGGTTCGCAAAACTTTTTTTTTTAATTTTGTAATTGGGCCCCTCAAAATGACCCTTATTTCAAAAAAATCTTTATTTACTTTGCACATCCGTGTTTGGGTCATAGGATTACACTATCTTACCAAATTTCATCTAATTTGGTTCAGTAGATTCGGAGAAAATCGACTGTGACAGACGGACGGACGGACAGACAGACGCTCGAGTGATCCTATAAGGGTTCCGTTTTTCAACTTTTGTACGGAACCCTAAAAACATAAACATATTTCTTTCTTTCTTTCTTTCAATAGCAGTCAGTGGAGTGGAAATATATTCAAAAGTTTGTCGCACGCGGGCAATGGATATTGTTGAGAAATCAATCAAGTCACTTCATCTACACCACTTCACCTTAACGAAATAAAATAGGTAATAAAAGAGCCAATTAACTATTCGGTACCTATTTCTGTATGAAATAAAGATAAGTACATACCCAAATATGTGTTCAAAAACGCATCAATTAAATAATCGAAGCTTTGCTATTTTTTCCGAAGTGAATGGCGAAGCGAGATGAATCAATAATAAACAGTAACTATTAAATACGTACCTCGCCATGTCTTTTTATTTTTTTGTGTTAATAAATTGCTGTAGAAGTAGATTCAGTCATATTTAAAACGCAATATAAAAATACAATAAAAATTATTTAATAGCTGCTTAATTATATTTTTAAAGATAAATTAAATTTTATTCCGTGTGTGGAAATTTGACAGATGACATGACAATGAAATGAAAGGCGAAGTGATAGTGATGCGACATCTGAAGCGATAGTGAAGTGATCCGAGTAAATAATCGATTCTATTTAAAAAAAATTAAATGAAAAAATATTTTATCCGACTGCAACAGTAACTAACTGCGGGGGTTTTGTTTTCACGCGCATCTAGTTCGAAATTTTATTTTTCGTTTATGGAGTATAAAAGGTAAGGAGTAAAGGACTAAATGAGTACTAAACTACGACGCCATTACAGAATATGCCCAAGGAAGTCTCCACGAGACTTTACGTTGATCAGCTTTAGAATCTAGGTAAGTACATATATGATAAAAATGATTAACATGAACGACCCATTTTAAGTACCTAATAATACTCAAGAGCGTCGACACCAAAGGGTAGAGCTTGTATTCTTTTGCCCCTCCCTAGAGGCTTGAGATTTTATAATATGTCTTTTCTAGTCTCCACTGCAGGAGCACGACCCTCCCTGTACTATAGAGCAATATATTAGCCAGAGCAGTCAGAGGATTTGGCCTACACTCTCCACGCTGGCCAGACGGGTTGAAGAGGTCTCTTGATGTTTACAAGCTTTATTTAGCTTGTGTTTACTAAGTTGCCTTCTACGACATTCACGGGAAGACTTGGAGTGGTCCTATTCTACTCTGCCGGGAACCACACGGCTTGTTTTAGGAGCCCTTCCTTGTTTAAATTCGGACCCGGAACCATCCAAGTCAGACACCCTCTCAGTCAATAGATAAATGGTCGGATCGGACCATGATGTTATAAATACGAGTTAATTTAAACACAGATAACTGCGATCACTTTATCAATGTTTATTACTTGTTATATTGAAGCAATATTACCCGCCATAGATAAGTTTAAAATCAGAAGGGACAAAAAGAGCGTGTTGGTTGAATACACAGAACACAGAAAGACATGTCTTCTGTGTTCTGTGGTTGATTATATCAATATACTCCTTTGTGAATATTTCAACTATTGATATATTCACAATGGAGTAGGTATATTGATGATGTTGGAGAACTTTACCTTTGGAAAATATAACAAACAAGTTTTTTTTTTAAATAGAAAACTTAATTGCGACTTGGTAAAAACATTTTTAGCCTATGTCACCCGTAATAAGATAAGAAAAGATTCTCACGATAGCTCATTTCAATAAATAAATATTTTAATAAATAAATATTTACGGACAAGTCGCACAGATTGAGTTAGCACCGAAGTTCAACACTTGTGATATAGGATATTAACTCAACGATACTATATTTTGTAACAAATACATATAAAGATGAACATCCAAGACCCGGGTCAAACTATAGGTCATTTCTTTTTTTGACCCGACCGGGTATCCAACCCGGGACCACTCGTGTCACAGGCGGGCGTGTTGATCGCTGCACCACGGAGGCCGTAAAGATAAGTTACAACACTAAATTTACATAATGCATTTATTTTCATACATGATCTTCGCTGAAGTATCAACACAATAGGCACAAAACTAACCGTTTAAACAATAACTTATCTATGACACTCACTTATTATCAGCAAAGACAAACCGAATCCATTCAGTGTTCTCTCTGCAGTGAAGTGTTATGTACATACGATGAGTGGACAATTCAAGCCTACCGGTAAATGATTTAATTTATATTTAGAATGTAAACATAGGATAACCTCATATAACCTCACATTTCCTGAAGTTGCTCTTATCATAATTGATAAAATAATGTACCTATCATGGCAAAATGGTCTTTATTTACTAGCTGAAACCTGAAACCTCTAGTTCTGTGGCTTAATCTTCAGAACCTTACTGCCTTATTGTTTTATTTCACTTTTTCACAAGATAAGCAATTTTTGTTCTATGTCAGTTGAACTTAGCGTAGGTATAGGTACTGTGGGTATAATACTCGGAACAACACTCTAATATAATGTGGTTGGCTTTAGGAGTTTGGTGATAGCGGCAAGGTCACGCACTAATGAAACTAGCTTTTGCTCTAATAACTCTCGGGAATACTTTTTTGAAATAAATTTAGATACTGACTTGTTAGGCAACTTGGTAAAGAGTTATTTCTTAATTATTTATTCGGCAATTTGTCCTCAGTTTTAACAAATTAAAAATTTTATTTTTATTTTATTTTATTTATTAGGCACATCAACAACATAAACATAGACATTACATTTTAACATTTGTAAAACTTATTATAATGTTTACATCTTTTACAGATATGCACTGCATTAACTATGTCATTAAAAAGTACGTTTATAATTTATTATGATTAAATCACAAACAGTTTAAAGCAAAATGTAATATGTAAAACAAATATATATATATATATATATATATATAGATATATATCTAAATTATTTCAAATTATAATTTTGCAAGATTTTGTCTTTAAACGTTTTGGGCTTGTCATGGAATATATCTAAATCGAGGATTTTATGCCAATCATTATATGATGATATATATTAATTGGTAAATTATAAAATTTCCAGACATTCTATAAACCACTATATTCATATAATGATCTCACAAGGTCCAATATTATTTGCCCAAGGCTTTCAATAGGTCATGGAAGGAATAACCCACTATATCATTAAATTCCAGAACACCAGCACGTGCGATACAATCCACTCAAAGACGAGTGGATCCTTGTCTCCCCGCATCGGTGTTTACGGCCGTGGAGCGGCCAAACAGAGGACGCTGTTGAGGACCCGCCTCCGGATCCCAACAACCCGCTCAAAGCTGGTGCTCTGAGGGCTAATGGACAGGTAGCTACATATATTTTTTGACTGATATTAACTAAAAAATCATAGCAATACGATGATGAGTGATGATTTTTTTCTCGTTACGCCACCGAAAGTCCTCCCTATAAAAGACACGTCGGTGAAAAATGCCGCGCTAAGCCAAAAACTAAGAGTTTTAAAAGAACTTTTTAGGCGGCATACGGCTCACATAAAATGCTAGTGAATCATGACGCGCGATGGGACGCATCAGTGATTTGTTAGACAGATATTAAATATTGCGTATTTGATATCTGTCGAATCATTTTTATATTTAATCTTGATTGTACAAATACAATGTAAAGGCACTATAGGTGGACTTAATGCTAAAAGCATAATCTAACAGTCAACCTTTTTTAGAGAATTTTAGGTGGGTGTAAAACAAAAAACCGGCCAAGTGTGAGTCAAACTCGCGCAATGAGGGTTCCGTACAATATGCTTCGTGAACACACACACAATGTGCAAAAAATGTTTTATTCAATATACTAGCGCCATCTAGTGGTGTTTTAGTGAACTATTTCCCTAGATGAACTTATTATTGTGAGTTTACCACTTAATTTTCAAGTGATAGAATTCTTATTATTTTTCCTGTAATCTTCAAGGAATGAACTATATTTTGTAATTTTTTCAAAACTTTCGGCCCAGTAGTTTCGGAGATCAGGGGGGGGGGGGGGGGGGAATGGTCAATTTTTGCCTTCTTTCGTGAATAAAATCAAATGTATTGATTTTACCCGAACAAAAAAAAATATTTTTGAGATCCTCATAATGAGCCCTTTCATTTGATATATGACACAGTAAGGTTTGCAAAACTTTTTTTTTAAATTTTGTAATTGGGCCCCTCAAAATGACCCTTATTTCAAAAAAATCTTTATTTATTTTGCACATCCGTGTTTGGGTCATAGGATTACACTATCTTACCAAATTTCATCTAATTTGTTTCAGTAGATTCGGAGAAAATCGGCTGTGACAGACGGACGGACGGACAGACAGACGCTCGAGTGATCCTATAAGGGTTCCGTTTTTCAACTTTTGTACGGAACCCTAAAAAAAGATAGTAACAGTAAAATTGAAGACAATTACATACATAAATACAATTTTATATAGATATACTTACATACATACATATATGCACATTAAAACACAAACATACATACATTTATAGATAAAACACATATTAATAAATAAGTAAGATACAGTAAAATGGTTTACATGTAGAGGGACATATTAGTAATTTTTATTTTTACGTGCCCAACCAACTTTAAAAGGTCATTAAGCGTGGTAAACGAATCCATATCAAATTGAAAGTGTACTATTATAGATTTTAAAGACAGATTTTGATGTAATTTGAAACATTTAAAAAATCCCTATTGGTGACTTACGTGCGGTCCTAATAGTATAGCTGCCAAGACAGTGGAACCCTAGTCATAAAATGTACATTAATAATACACATTTTTTTCTTTAGTAAAATGCTAGCAATTTTCCTAATTGCTTGCTTCTGTGTTAATAACCCACAGAACACAGAAATAATAACGCTCTTTCTTTTGTTATAAGCCTATGTTTTATCATTGCAGCGTAATCCGATCTACACATCAACTTACGTGTTCCCCAATGACTTCCCGGCGCTCCTGGAGAGAGTACCCGAGCCTCCAGCGTCTGAACACCCTCTGTTCAGAACTAGCCAGGCTAAGGGAACCTGCAGGTAATCAACATCATCATCATCAGGTCTTTTTTAGTCTCCACTGCAGGAGCACGCACGACCCTCTTTGTACTACCAGAGCCATATATTAGCCAGAGCAGAGGATTTGGCCCTTTCCACGCTGGCCAGACGAGTTGAAGTGGTCTCTTTGATTTTTACAAGCTATGTTTAGCTTGTGATCCGTAAGTCTGCTCTAAATAAGTTTCGTAGCAGTCCGACTGGGGAAGTACCTCCACCCTACAGAAGACCGTAGCGAAATAACACTGCATTGATAGTGTTGTGTTCCTGCCGGTGAGTAGTGGTCGCCAGTTTTTACAGAGGGGTCATTATGCTGACAGCAGCGGGACGAGCAGCATGTCGTTCTGCCTTTGTTCGGCGCGGGCGCGGCTTGTCGGGGCGGCGGTCAGGGAGACCTGGTGAAACGGCTGACCGCTGGCCGCCCGCAGGCTGAATGGGTTCCCGAACCCGGGGATCACATAATCTCCGCCCTGGGAGGCTGAACCGCCAGAATGTGTATAATTCCCGCTGCAGCAGTCGTGCCGGAGAAGGAGACCGGAGTGGACCCGACTGTTGTAAACGGAGGGGACCGGGGGCCCTTCCGCCCGCCGCCCCGGCAAACTGCTCTACCCTCGTCGCCCGCTGGTTGTTTCATGCTGCATCAGTTTATACTTTTTCCTTTTGTTGTCGGCGTAATGATTCCTCTTTCAAATCTTTCACCCCTCCACCCCCCCCCCCCCCCTTAATAAATGGCTAAACATAAAAAGGAAAAACGTTTTTCAGCGGCACCCCTATCCACACTAAAAGTGGATTTTTGCAACATCAGGGGACTCCATAGCAACTTGAATGCAGTCCACCAATACCTTGAGACTGCGCAGCCGACCCTTTTTTTTCTGACGGAGACGCAAATATCCTCTCCGACCGATACATCATATCTACACTACCCAGGCTATAAGTTAGAACACAATTTTGTGTCTAAAGCTGGGGTTTGTATGTACGTTCGGGATGATATCTGCTGTCGCCGTCTCTACAGCCTTGAAGTAAGAGGCCAATCAACCTTGTGGGTGCGCATAGATCATGGAGGCCACACCCGTGTCTATGCGTGCCTATACAGGCCTCACGGTGGTGACCTGAGCACAACTCAACTGTATGAGCACCTGCAACTGTCGACTGACAAAGCATTTGAGCAATATCCCTCCGCGGAGCTGGTTATTCTTGGCGATTTTAACGCCCACCACATGGAGTGGCTTGGATCCCAAAGGACTGACTTCGCGGGGAGATGTGCGTATGAATTTGCTCTGGCCCATGGATTCTCGCAACTGGTTGATTTTGCAACCAGAATACCAGATGTTGAGAACCATGTGAGCTCTAAGTTGGACCTTCTGCTGACTACGCGTCCGTACAGTTACACCGTTGCAGGGGAAGCACCACTTGGCTCCTCGGATCATTGCGTTGTCCGGACACAGGTGCCCTGCTCGCGGCATAAACCGGATCGGTCACCCACACAGTGGCGCCGCGTATGGCACTACAAGTCAGCAGACTGGGATGGACTGCGTGAATTCTATGCATCGTACCCGTGGAGGCAGCTCTGTTTTGCATCGGGGAACGCAGAGGAGTGCGCGACAGCCGTCGCTGAGGCAATTCTAGCGGGGATGGAATGCTATATCCCAAACCCACTGGTGCCTTTCGGTAATAAGACCGAACCGTGGTTTAATCGGTCCTGCAGAGAAGCAAGAACCCGTAAGCAAACTGCATACGAGGCTTGGACCACGGCCCGTGCCAATAAGGGCTCTGACGTTACCGATGCAAGACGGAAGTATAACGCTGCCTCGAGGTTCAGCAAAAAAGCGTCTGCCAGAGCAAAGTTCGATTTCATCGGCAGGGTTGGTAAGCGCCTTCTTAAGTATCCCTCTGGGAGTCGAGCTTTCTGGGCGCTTGCTAAATCTGCCGAGGGAAACTTTTGTCAGTCTTCACTGCCACCATTGCAAAAGCCAGATGGCAGTCTGGCCCATAGCGCAAAAGAGAAGGCCGAACTCTTGGGCTCTCTATTTGCCTCAAACTCGACCATGGACGATGGAGCTGCTGTACCACCTTCCATCCCTAAGTGTAACTACTCCATGCCGGAGATTTTCATCACACAGCGGATGGTTCGGCGGGAGCTGCTTGCTCTAGATGTTCATAAGTCGAGTGGGCCGGATGGCATCCCTGCAGTGGTGCTGAAAAAGTGTGCTCCCGAGTTGTGCCCAGTTTTAACGCACCTTTTTGCGCTTTCGTACCGTACTGGGAAAGTGCCAACTTCGTGGAAGACTGCACTCGTGCACCCGGTGCCCAAAAAGGGCGATAGATCAGACCCATCAAATTACAGGCCAATCGCCATTACCTCTCTCCTCTCGAAGGTGATGGAGCGTATAATAAACTCACAGCTCCTGAGATACTTAGAAAATCGCGACTTGATTAGCGACCGTCAATACGGTTTCCGTCACGGTCGTTCCACCGGTGACCTTCTATTGTATCTCACACACCAGTGGGCGTCGGCTATTGAGAGTCGAGGTGAGGCATTAGCATTCAGCTTAGATATGGCGAAGGCGTTTGATAGAGTCTGGCACCGGGGTCTTCTTTCGAAGTTGCCATCTTACGGACTTCCTGAGGGACTCTGTAAATGGATTGCTAGCTTTTTGTCTGAGAGGAGCATTAGAGCAGTAGTTGACGGAAGCTGTTCGGATAGCTTAGATATTAATGCTGGCGTCCCGCAGGGCTCCGTGTTGTCCCCGACACTGTTTCTTCTGCATATCAATGACATGCTGTCCATAGATGGTATTCATTGTTATGCGGACGATAGTACGGGTGACAGGTCTTACACGGGCCGTGCAAATGTCCCTCGCACATTTGTGAACGAAAGCCGCACACAACTTGTGTCTGAAATCGAAAATACATTGACGAAAGTCGCCGATTGGGGTCAAAAAAATCTGGTCAACTTCAACCCTTCGAAGACACAAGTTTGTGCGTTTACCACCAAAAAAACCCCATTTGCTGTAGCTCCTCAATTCCAAGGCACGGCCCTTACCATCTCTGACAAAATTGGGATCCTTGGTGTCGATATTTCTGCCAGCGTCCAATACCGCAGTCACTTGGAGGACAAGGCCAAGATGGCATCCAAAAAGCTGGGTGTGCTCAACAGGGCAAAGCGATACTTCACCCCAGAGCAAAGACTGCTCCTTTATAAGTCGCAAGTCCGTCCACACATGGAGTACTGCTGTCACCTTTGGGCAGGTGCAGCCAAGTATCAGCTGGATCCACTTGACTCGGTCCAAAGACGAGCTGTCAGAATTATCGACGATCCTAATATTACAAGCGGTATCGAGCCCCTGAGTTTAAGGAGAGATTTCGCTTCTCTATGTGTGTTCTACCGTTTGTATAATGGGCTGTGCTCTGAAGAACTGTTTGAGATGATGCCTACGGCTACATTCTATCATCGCACCTCACGCCATCGACAGGGGGTTCATCCTCATACCTTAAATCCTAAATGGTCACGTACAGTACGCTTTGACAGGAACTTTCTTCCACGTACGCTAAAGTTATGGAATGAACTCCCTGCTATGGTTTTTCCGAGAGACTACAATATGGGATTCTTCAAAAAGGGCGTGAAAAGATTTCTTCAGGGTCGGCAACGCGCGTGTGACACCTCTGGTGTTGCAGACGTCCATAGGCTACGGTAACCGCTTCCCATCAGGTGGGCCGTATGCCTGTTTGCCAACTTAGTAGTATAAAAAAAAAAAAAAAAAAAAAAAAAAAAGTCACCTTTCAGACTTGGAGTGGCCCTATTCTACTTTGCCGAACAACGGTGTCAACTTACTTTAAAAGTCAATTTTCTTTATCTGCCTGCGAAAAAGGATGTTCGAAATTTTAGGTGTAAAAATAATTTATAAACGAGATAAAACCGTAGCCAAAGTAATTTTATTTATAAAATAATTTGTGTTTACAGGGTGATGTGCTTCCATCCAGACTCTGCCATGACCATACCTCTCATGTCAGTTGAAGAAATAATGGCGGTTATTCAGGAGTAAGTATAAAAACTGAATACGTATTAAATTTTTAGAGCTACTTAAATAGAATGTTACTCCCAACTTCTGATATGAGGTCAAAGTGCCCTCAACCTGTAAGGTGAACATCACAAAATAGGAAGAAAGGACCTTGGCTTTGGGCGTTGCCTGTGGGCGTAAGAATTGGTTAGAGAGACAGCAAACTTTCATATGCCTGATGAGCCGAGATTGCATGCATAGCTTGAAGGGCCAAACTGAGAAACAATGGCAAAGCCTCGGAGAGCAGCAACTGTCATGTTTTACCGTATGGGCTGAAAGCCACGTTGCCAGAAGGGCCATGTCACCGGGGACGGCGGTCACCAGTAACTGGAGCTAATCCTACTCTATGCACCACAGATTTGTAGTGCTACGCACTCTATATCGGTGGTGATTGCGACGGCGTTCCTCTGGCTACTCGGAGCCTTTGACGATCGGACATCACTATTTTTTTCTTTTCCAACCAGCCACTAACCAGCATAGAAAACATCATACTTTTTATGAATTACCATTAAGATAATAAAGATGAAAATAATTACCATTACAGATGGATGAATCAGATGAAGGAGCTAGGTAGGAGGTACACCTGGGTACAGATCTTTGAGAACAAAGGCGCTGTCATGGGGTGCTCCAACCCTCACCCCCACTGCCAGATTTGGGCATCAAGTTTCATACCAAACGAACCTAGAGTTAAAGAAAGGTAAGGCGGCTTAACTCATTAAATAACTAAATTCTGTATTTTTTTTTATTTGTCCAACTACTTTTTGGGTCCTCAACCGAGAATTTTATAACAAGTGCAATGCATTTAAAAACGCAGACAATCAGTAAAAATGCGTGAATCTTGCAGCTGCCGCTAAATTTCTAAGAGGTTTACCTTAAAAAGGGCCTTTTTTTCTTTTCGGAGTTTCTCTCATTGACCCCATAGAAAAGTTATTTATATTACTGGGCTGAATCAAGGGAATGTGTGGGGTAAATTTACATGCTACATTCATATTAGGGATTACATTAAATATCAAAAGCATTTTTTAAAACCACAACAATACCTAATCATAATTATTTTCGTCACATTTCAGATGCCAGAAAGAATATTTGATAGAACACGGGAAGCCGTTGTTGCTTGATTATTTGCAACAAGAACTAGAGAAAAAAGTAAGTACTTACGTCTCTCTCACATATTTATTGAGATTATCTTTTGCATGCTTAATCCTTCGTCTCAAACCCTTATCTTTGCATCAAAACATCAATATAGCAACTAATGAATGATACTTACATGGTTATTTATATCAACTCCTTTATCATCCTGTGAGATAAACATCACACGCTTGTGGGACTAACCGTAAATTGAAATTTTCGATAATCCATATGTAACATTATTAGGATTCCAAACCCATAGGGTAGGAACGGGACCCTATTACTGAGAGTATGATGTCCGTCCGTTCGCCTGTCTGTCTCAAACCAAGCTTTATCTCATGAACCGTGATAGCTAGACAGTTGAATTTTCCGATGTATTTTTGTTACCGTTATTTAATAAATATAAAAAACAATATTAGTTTATTCACAAAATGGCACTAGTCTCATATGCAGATAACATAAATATAATATAATATGATTAAGTATCCATCCATCAGGTCTTTTTTCGTCTCCACTGCAGGAGCACGACCCTCTCTGTACTACCACAGCAATATATTAGCCACAGCAAAAAAAAAATAATTCTATCTGATGATTAAATGTTTATATCCTCTGATTAAGTATATAAACATTTAATCATCAGATAGAATTAATTTTTTTTGCTATCAAGAACTTTTACTATTAATTCATTTTTCCAGGAACGCATAGTGATCCGGAACTCCGAATGGGTAGCTCTAGTCCCATATTGGGCTGTCTGGCCATTTGAGACCATGTTGCTCCCAATTAACGGCGCGCCACAGAGACTGACTGACCTCAACGTGGACCAGCAGAGAGGCCTATCAGATATCATGAAGAAACTGACCACCAAATATGACAATTTGTTTAAATGCAGCTTCCCGTATAGCATGGGCTGGCATGGTAAGAACTTTTGTCGAGTATTTTAGGGACTTAGGAAACACAAGCAGATGTTGTATATGGCCGGCCGTGGGGTTCCCGGCAGAGTAGAATACGACCACTACCAGCCCCCCTATTTACTAACTCGGATGACAGGTGTCGATGCCTATCAATCTAGAATTTACTGTTACAATGCGGGTTTTGCTTGTTCGAACTTTTTATTTGAAATACAAAAACCGCATTGTAACACTAAATCTTGATTGATAGGCATCGACACCTGTCATCCGAGTTAGTAAATAGGCCGGCAGATCTGCTAAACAAGAAGAAGCTTACCACGACATATGACAATTTGTTTAAGAGCAGTTTCCCGTTATCATGGGCTGGCATGGTGAGGATTTTTAGAATAGAATAGAATTAGATTTATTTGTACCAAAACAAGTCACACACATTACAATATATACAAATCACAAATGGTACATATAATGGATGATATGCATGCAGTTCAGACTGTAAGTGTGTGACGCAGTGATACAAATAGGTAGTAACTCAGTGCATGAATTACTCGAGGAGCAAAACACTGATTTTCAGTTACGACCTGAGGCAGGGCGCAAGTACGCGCACAGCGAGACCAACGCGCTCCAAGGCGCAAGATGCACAAGCAAGCCAGAATATACATATCTATTAATACATGCATAAATAATATAAGATATACCTTTTACCTTAGGGCCTTAGGAAACACAAGCTAAAAAAATAAATAATCAAAGAAACCTCTATAACATAACCCGTCTAGCCAGCGTGGAGAGTATAGGTTTAGTCCCATAATAATAGTCATTCATATGACTGCCGAGGAGCCCGATGGTCCAGTGGGTGTGAGCTCTGTGAGCGCTTATGTATGTTAAGCAACCCCTGGTGCAGTCCCTACTTGGATGGGTGACCGCAAGTGGCATAAAAATATCTCGAGCTCCTGCGTGCTTCGGTAGGCTCGTTAAGCCGTTGGTCCCGGCTGTCATCGTTGATGGCAGTCGTTAAGCTATGTCAGATGCCTTAAGGCAGCTTGAAAATCTGACACTAGTGTTGGCCACTTACACATACGAAAAACAAAACAAACAGTCATTCACATCGACGGGCTGAATCACCCCTTTAACGGTCCAAAGTGATCATGTAAGTACATTCAAAATGCATGGCAGATACCATATTAACTCCCGTATAAATTGGTCCAAGCCATCTCTATGTATAGTAAGGTCATCTTCTTATTTTCCTGATAGAAGTGATTTATATGCGATATTTACCCTTATTGTTCTTACAATAGAGAGCATAATTCTGAGCAAAATTGTCAGCTTAGAAAGAGACGAAAATACTACAGGTTGGTGTCCCCCTCGCATATTTGTTATTTAGTGTTTATTTCTCTTTCTATGCCAAAAGTTACTATGGGTACTCAGTCTTACTAATATATAAGGTCTTTGGTCCAAGCCTCTATCATCCATTCGCGTCGTACAATCTTCGGACTCCTGTCAGAACTCAACCAACCACTTTTCCATTACAGGAGCACCAACAGGCCCAGGCCATGAAGCAGGAGACTCCCCGCACTGGTATCTCCACGGCCTGTACCTCCCCCCACTCCTCAGGTCTGCGACCGTGAAGAAATTCATGGTGGGGTATGAGATGTTGGCGCAGTCTCAGAGAGACCTGACTCCAGAGCAGGCGGCTGAGAGGCTCAGGGAATGCGACCATACTGTTCATTATAAAAATAAAGTTTTATGAAGGAGTGTCTAGTCCTTACAAGTGCTATTGTAGGTGAAGATTCGAATAGTGTGCATTATTTTTGTGTTGCTATGTTTATTCAGTTTGTATCTTGACATTCCCTTAAAATGGCGACTCAGACCGTCAATATGAACAACTTTTCCTACGGGTTCTATGCTGAGAAAAAATATTCCATTCATCATCATCATCATCTGGACGAGTATGCTGGACATAGGCTTCCCAAATTGCACGCCATCGAGATCTATCCTAATATCCCATTATTGGGGAATAATGGGAAACTTTTTCTCAGCATTTGAGAAGCTATTCATATTTTTGGGTGGGGCATCCATTTTAGGAAATGTCGAGTATTTTATTTACTGAATAAGTAAAAAAAAAGAAAACAACGTTTTTGAGAAATAATGTTTCATAAATGTATTTTTGTAAAAATAAATACCTATGTACAATTACATAAGCATTATTTTATTTGGATTTTATAAACGCAACATAAGAGGATAATATTTCGGTAGATTCTTTGATCTTAAAAATTCATAAAACGCTACTGAGTGAAATTTTTGTTGACAAGATGTTGACAAGGTATTTCAATCATACCGTAGCTGTCCGGTACGGAGGTCGTGTTGCTCGAAGTACCGTAGCATGTTGAATGAAATGCAGCAAATAGAGATGGGTGGTGGATAAATATCCAAGTGTATAAGGAACATTTGGTACGATACAATAAAACATTCGCTTTCGGGTTCGACACCCTTAAATATGTTATATGCATGACCTACTAACTTTTATAATAGCTATGCAGTAATCTCAGAATAGTACAGTAATACCTAATAGAAATAAACAGAATAACAAAGAGTACAGGTACTCTTTGTTATTCTGTTTATTTATAGTATAATCATAGGTCTATGAATTAAGTTTAGTTTACCATGTGTTAACTAATTGTTGAACTGTACCATTTGTAAATCACTGAATAAAGGTTTTTTTCTTTTCAATTCTATTCTGAAACGGCTACGTTTATTTACAAATTCTTACCTACATACCTACCTTTCCTTTTCCAGCTTGCATGCTGTTTTAATCGGTTATCAGACGACGAGACGACGAGGTAGAGATCGATTACGTCTGAAACAATAAACATGCAACACTAGTCTCAAACACCAACCGTTAACAAAAAAATAAAAAGTCTGTTGTCAAACAAATGTCAATCAAACTTCCAAACAAAATGGCCGAAAGAAATCTATAAAGTATCCTTTGTTTGTGAATTTTTTGAGAATAATTTGACGAAAAATAAACCAAAATGAATGAAATAGACATAAATATCGAAGGATTCAATGTCAACGGGATATGTGTGGGATGTTTAAATTACAAACGGAAGATGTACAACGACAGTCGAATTAATGATTGCTTCAAATTGCTTGGTAATATCGAAGTAAGTATAGTTTATTTTGTATAAAAAACACTATTAAATTGCTTCGACATCTCTAGTATTACTTTATAAGTACTAATACCGTGAACTAACTTGGATTTTAAGTTATTAATAAGGTTATCGAAAATGTAAACAAGAACAAAAAAGATTGGAGATGTCGTAGTTTTTTTTTATTTTAGTTTGAAACCTGGTTCATGATAAATATTGCGCTTAAATCTGGTTCTATTAGTAATATATTTGACCTAAAGGGTTAAAACGGGACCCTATTCACGACTCTTCACTGCCCGTCTGTCTGTCGCCAGGCTTTCTCCTAATATGGGTAAAATGGTTTTCATAATTTTCGACAAAATTACTGACGTTACTGACAAAATTTACTTAAACTAAATAATTTTGTTTTTAGTAGGTATTGTTGTTATAGCAGCACAAATACATCATATGTGAAAACTTCAACTGTCTGGCTATCAGGATTCATGAGATACAGCCTGGTAACAAACGGACAGTTGGACGGATAGCGTTGTCTTATGAAGGGCCCGTTTTTACCCTTTAGGTCTTCTCCTTGGTTGATTTCCTCATGACTGAGGGTTGTGACCACCATTACTGGCCCAGGCCAAAAGGTGATTCTATGCCAATATGTTCTGAGCCTGGCGAATGGCAGCCTCGGTGTTCCACTTCAAGACATTCAGGAGTGGATCCGTACGATCCATGTCACGATGTGTTCAGGGTTGCCAGGTCTTTGAAGTGAATAGCCGGACAGAGCCACCAGTTAAGCAGGACATTTCGGTTATAAAAGGCCGAGTCCTTATTTTAGCCGTAGTATACCTATAAGACAAAATTTTTGATATAAATTAGGCAGGGTTTGTTGGCATAAAATCTTCTTCATCATCATCATCATCAGGTCTTTCCAGTCTCCACTGCAGGAGCACGACCCTCTCTGTACTACCAGAGCCATATACTAGCCTGAGTAGTCAGAGGATTTGGCCTACACTCTCCATGCTGGCCAGACGGGTTGGAGAGGTCTCTTTGATGTTAATAAGCTTTGTTAAGCTTTTTTTTTAAATCTTAAATTCTATCAATCTTCATAAAAATGGTCAAATTTAAAAAGCCTAACCAAAGTCGGACAGGCTGTACACTGATTGATGCGGCTGGTCCGGGAGAAAAGAAAAAAGTAGAATGTACCAGCTGCTTCTCTTCCCGCGCAGATCGTACAAGCCGATCGAGGAAATGGGCGTCAGGAATCATGTCAATAGGCGATGCGGCTTGCAACCCATCACTATTTTGATTTTGTTCTCACCTACAAGCCCACCAACATGCTAAACGTGGCCTTAAGGTTTTTGCAGTCCTGGGCTCTGTCTACCCCGCAAGGGAAAAGACGTAACAGTATGTATGTATGCTATCAAAAAGCCTAACTGTGTCAGTTTTATCCGCCCGACTGGCAACCCTAAGTGTGTTGGTGGTTTGCCTCTCATACTTTGGGTATGGAAGAACTATGTTTGCAATGTAGGTACCAAAACAATTGTATTTCGCAGGTCCCCGACTGCCTCTTCATACAAGTATGCTGGGAGTGCCTGGCAGCTGTGTGGACCGTCTCTCGCTTCCAGAAGCAGATCGTGAAGTCCTTCGAGATACTCCATGACTATTCCAGAAAGGTATGTCCAAAGAACTTTGAAATAAATAAATATACTATATCACTGTTGTTTGTCATGTGTGTAAGTGGCCAACACTGCTGTCAGATTTTTCAAACTGCCTTAGAGGCATCTGACATTAATACCCACCTTTCATATAGGTACACATGCATACCCAGTGGCGGCTCGTGACTTCAAGGAGTGGAGGTTCATCTGCTTACCTACTGTCTCTCAAAAGCAGTGTTTATTATAGTCGACTACCCCTATGCACCTACCTAATAATATTTGTACATACATAATTAGTTTCTCTAGGTACAATTCTTGTTAATATTAATGCATGTTGTAAAACCATTTCTGAATAAAAAGTAGGTATAGTAGGCAGGTACTTATGTATGCATGCAGTGAAATATTTTATCATCTTGACTTACCATTGGTTTAGGTAATTAATTCAGGTTGAAAAGCACGAGATGATTTCAAAAAAACAGATTAGGTGGCATACCTCCTAAATAAGCCATAGCCTATTTTCTTTTTTCGTTCTTGTTCAAATACGTAATCCCATTAACAACACACTTTAAAGCCACTTTGAAGCACACACAAAGTAGAAAACCGTAACTATATTTCATTATTGGGTAATTTCGCGCGCGTTATCTATCACACCATGTCACAGGTGCGAAATAAAACAAACAAACTGATTTGAGTAAGTAAGGTCAAGGACACGCCTTCGCAACAAAAATCTTCAACGAGCGAGCGAGACACCCCGGCACCCCGGCCGATGACGCCCGAGCGAGCCCGTTCGGGAGTATTCGGGACTCGTGCGGCGTCCCAATTTTTCAATTTTTCTCATACATTGAGTACGGATCATCTTCCGTTTCACCTGCCGGGGCATTTCTGTCTCATTGCATATAGTTTCTATGGAGACGGTTCGTGCGCACTTTGAAAGCGCTCGCCCAATTATTGGTTTAGCTAAAATGAGTCTTAAATTTTAGGTAATAAAGATCAAGCTTGTTTGAAAATATTTTTTTAATATTTCTTCAGTGTGTAAAATTTTAAGTTACATACTGATGGATAAATAATATTTGAGTCGAAAAAAAAAAATTGTGAAATACATAAAAATCTGGTAGTGCAGTGCACGAGTGCACTTAAGGAGCGGCCGCCACTGTGCATACCTTACACTTGGGCTTGACCGATTTTGATGTGTGTGGCGTCATTAGATTTCTATTCTTCCGCAACAAATCGCTTTGGCGGACGAAAACTGTTAGAAATAGCAGTCGGGCTTAAAAATTTAAGGGGGCACACTAGGCACAGTAGCGACGCCAATCACTTTATTCCTTATACCTGAAGTATTATTGGAATCATATTTTAATATTATGAGAATCAGTCGTCAAGAGAAATAGTGATTACCGGTAATCTGATTCTCATAATTCTCACTGATTCTGATAATAATTAAACATGATTCCAAAAATACTTCAGGTTATTTACTAAGGCTTATATGATTAACATTCTTGAATTTCTTTCTATTTGTAAAGTATTAGGAATAAAATGATTGGCGTCGCTGTTGTGCCTAGTGTGCGGCCTTAAATAATGCATTGAATGCATGCTTTTTGAATGCAGCTGTTCTCAACAATTTTTTTTTGTTCACAGCACATGTTCTTGAACAACCCTTCAGACTTATCTCAGTATGCTGAGACACGTTTCTCCATATCGCCGGTGCAGACAGAGCCCATATTACACCAGCCGGAACTCGATAAGGTGGAAGTTAAGGAGGAACCCACACAAGTTGATGTTGAAATTGGTAAGTAGTCTTTGGGAGATGCCACATGGGCGTTGTTTGTTGTTTTTCGTGTAAGTGGCCAACACTGGTGTCAGATTCATCAAGCTGCCTAAAGGCATCTGAATCCATCAATGATATCAGCCAGGATTAACAGCTTAACATACCACTATTAACGAGACTTCGATGTCTGTTTGTCATCAGGCTGTATCTCATAAACTGTGATAGCTAGACAGTTGAAATGTTTACAGATTATGTATTTCTGTCGCCGCTATAACAACAAGTAATAAAAACAGAATAAAATAAATATTTGAGGGGGGCTCACATACAACTAATATGATTATTAGCCATTTATGTACATAGTCTAATGTTATATATATAGATAATGGTATTAACTAAATAAGTAATAAATACATATACGGAAAAATCACACAGATTGAGCTAGCCTTCTTAAGAAATAATTGTGTTATGGGATACTAACTCAATGATACTATATTTTATAAAAAATACATATATAGAAAAACATCCAAGACCGGGGATCGAACCCGGGACCATCCGTGTCGTTGCCTGGCGTGTTGACCGCTGCGCCACGGAGGTCACCATTGATTGAACCTACATGCGCGAGTCCGACACGCACTTGGCTGATTTTCTTTAGTATTTGTTGTTACAACATAACAACTACGTATAAGTACACACACACATCATCACACAACGCTTCCTGGGCCTACCACGCTTGCCGATTGCATTATTTATTAAATAAAGAAATATATGTCAATTTTTTTATATGTTTAATAGTAAGCCTATCTGACAAAATATTTTGTTAAAACATGTAGCTCTCATTTTAACCTTCATGACACAAGACTGTAAACACATGTTTGACAAATAAACGTATTTTTATCTTTATGTAAGTGGTTAAATAGTTAGCAAACTTCTTTTGTTGCAGATGTGGTGCCTCTCAAAACTGAGCAGGAACTAGACGATACGCCAGGGGATGACTTACTCAGAGATGATATGCACGATGAGAATTCCATAGACAATATGCCAGTGGAAGACTCGAAGGAGTCTTCAGATGATGATGTATGTCTGTCTAAGCTGAAGAAGAAGAAGAAAAAGAAGAAGAAGAAAGAACGTAGTGTAAGTGTGATAACTAAATAATTCTTTATAAACTGAGGTAGACTAGTAGATGGTATGCTGGATGAGAATTCCATAGACAATGTGCCAGTGGAAGACTCGAAGGAGTCTTCAGATGATGATGTATGTCTGTCTAAGTTGAAGAAGAAGAAGAAGAAGAAAGAGCGGAGTGTAAGTGTGATAACCAAAGACTTTATAAACTGAAGTAGACGAGCCATATGTACCAAATGGAGCTAATTAACACCATTGCGCTTAGCTCTGTACCGTGAACACGCCGTACACGTCACGAGACACGATTGCTTTTGAATGTCTGTTTCTTGGGGTAGCGTACGTCTATCTATATCTATCAGCCAGGGATGTTCACTGCTGGACATAGGCCTCCCCCATAGATCGCCAAAATTGCGGTCTTGTACATGCTGATGTTGAGTCCACCGACTCTCTCATTTACGTAGGGCACGTCTACCTCAGTTTATAGAAGTCTTTGGTGATGACCTGGGTCGGGGCTGCTTAAACCGTAGGAGTTGGGTGTCGTTGGGTGATATGCCAGGGGCGCTTGGTCAAAGCGATAATAGTCGTGAACTCCCGGTCAACTTATCGGTCGCCCGATCCGTTCTCTTATACATAATAATACATATACGTTCTTATAGGTGGCCCTTCTGGCTATGCATGCAAAACGCGACCCATCAGGCATATGAGAGTTTGCTGTGTCTACAAGCCTCCAAAGTCTAGGTCCGTCCCTCCTAGGCGCGTTTTGGTGTACGTATTACAGGTTAAGGGGACCTCTGCCCTCACCTCCGGTAAAGTAGAAAAAGCTTACTTACACACTTTCTATAACAAAGAAGAAAACGCCTATAAGAGACCAATTTCTATTTATATAACAAAAGTTTCATATACTTCTCGCCCTGAAGGCCGACAGCCAGACTATCCAGAAAAGTCCAGACTGTATGAGTGAATATATATATCAAGAACAGCATTATGATTGCAATAAAACCTATAGATTTTTTTAAAATATCTTATTATGTCCCACTGCTGGGCAAAAGCCTCCCCATTTCTTCAAGTGTCTCTGTCGCCAGTCTTCTCTTTCTAGTCACTCTAGAAATTTCTGTTAATTTTATTTTCAGGAACAAAAAGACTCGGAAAAGTCACACGAGAAAAAACTAAAGAATCTACCGAAAGATCTCGTAGAAGTCTACACAATGACAGAGGAGGAAATGTGGGAGGTTCGAAGAGAGGATGTTAACAGTGCTGAGTTCCAGAACACGAAGTATCGGTGTGAGGACTGTGTCATGGGATTCCTGTCTTTGAAGCTGATGACTGTGCATATGGAGGGAAAGCATCAACCGGTGAGTATCGTCATCATGAGGTCTTTGTTAGTCTCCACTGCAGGAGCACGACCCTCTCTGTATTACTAGAGCTGACAGAGGACACAGATTCGGCATTCACTCTCCACGCTGGCCAGACGATACGACATCCGCGGGAAGACTTGGAGTGGTCCTATTTATGGTGGTGGTCCTATTAACTCTGCCGGGAACCACTCGGCATCTGGTCTTTGTAAGTCTTCACTGCAAGAGCATGAATGACCCTCTCTGTACTACCAGAGCCATATATTAGCCAGAGCAGTCAGAGTTAAAGAACATGAAGTATCGGTGTGAGGACTGTGTCTTGGGATTCCTGTCTTTGAAGCTGATGACTGTGCATATGGAGGGGAAACATCAACCGGTGAGTATCGTCATCATCAGGTCTTTGTTAGTCTCCACTGCAGGAGCACGATCCTCTCTGTACTACCAGAGCCATTTATTAGGTAGTTAAGTCAGAGGATTTGACCTACACTCTCCAAGCAGGCCAGACGATAGGACATCCATGGGGAGGACTTGGAATGGTCCTATTCTACTCTGCCGGGAACCAGGCATCATCCGTATATTAGCCAAAGTTCTAAAACATGAAGTATCGTTGTGAGGACTGTGTCATGGGATTCCTATCTTGGAAGCTGATGACTGTGCATATGAAGGGAAAACATCAACCGGTAAGTATCATCATCAGGTCTTTGTTAGTCTCCACTGCAGGAGCACTACCCTCTCTGTACTACCAGAGGCATATATTAGCTAGAGCTGACAGAGGACACAGATTCGGCATTCACTCTCCACGCTGGCCAGACGATACGACATCCGCGGGAAGACTTGGAGTGGTCCTATTTATGGTGGTGGTCCTATTAACTCTGCCGGGAACCACTCGGCATCTGGTCTTTTTAAGTCTTCACTGCAAGAGCATGAATGACCCTCTCTGTACTACCAGAGCCATATATTAGCCAGAGCAGTCATAGTTGAAGAACATGAAGTATCGGTGTGAGGACTGTGTCTTGGGATTCCTGTCTTTGAAGCTGATGACTGTGCATATGGAGGGGAAACATCAACCGGTGAGTATCGTCATCATCAGGTCTTTGTTAGTCTCCACTGCAGGAGCACGACCCTCTCTGTACTACCAGAGCCATTTATTAGGTAGTTCAGTCAGAGGATTTGACCTACACTCTCCAAGCAGGCCAGAGGATAGGACATCCACGGGAAGACTTGGAATGGTCCTATTCTACTCTGCCGGGAACCACACGGCATCAGCCGTATATTAGCCAAAGTTCTAAAACATGAAGTATCGTTGTGAGGACTGTGTCATGGGATTCCTATCTTGGAAGCTGATGACTGTGCATATGAAGGGAAAACATCAACCGGTAAGTCATCATCAGGTCTTTTTTAGTCTCCACTGCAGGAGCACGACCCTCTCTGCACTACCAGAGCCATATATTAGCTAGAGCTGACAGAGGATTCGGCATTCACTCTCCACGCTGGCCAGACGATACGACATCCGCGGGAAGACTTGGAGTGGTCCTATTCTACTCTAATATATTTATTACCTATATTTAGTTATTTATAACCTACTAGCTGTTACTTTGCTCGCGTAATTTATAGCCTTCTCGGTACCCTAAGCTATGTGTATGCAAAATTTCATGATGATCGGTTCAGTAGATACGGCGTGAAAGCGTAACAAACAAACTCACCATCGCATTTATAATATTAGTTGGGATAGTTGGGATGGGATATGAACTCTGACACCAGGGTGTGCAAGGTCGATTGACCGTGTCGTCTACACGAAATGATGATGATATAACCTATATTTTATTTATTGGCTTTTCCCCAGAAATCGGACCAGTCCTGTCAGTGTGACGTATGCAAAGCCTACTTCCTAACCAAGGAGAACCTATGGTCCCACCGGAGTATGCACACGTCAGCTTACCGCTGTCGTCGCTGTGGCTTCCGCAGCAGCGCCAAGCGGCTGATGGCCCAGCATGTGTTGTCTCATGACGTCCAGGTCCATAGATGTACTGACTGCGATGCTAGATTCAGGTAAGAAACTCATCATAATTAGGTCTTTTTAGTCTCCACTGCAGCCAGACTTCTATTCATCATCAGGTCCTTTTTAATCTCCACTGCAGGAGCACGACCCACTCAGTACTACCAGAGCCATATATTAGGCAGAGCTGTGGCTTCCGCAGCAGCGCCAAGCGGCTGATGGCCCAGCATCTGTTGTCTCATGCATGACGTCCAGGTCCATAGATGTTCTGACTGCGATGCTAGATTCAGGTAAGACATTCCTCTTATCATCAGAGCATTTTCCTTGTTGCCGTTTCAGTTGTACTGTGACGGAGCTCGAAATTCGCTAATATGTCAGAATATATGCTGTTAGGCTATCCGCCTTCATCATCATCATCAGGTCTTCCTTAAGTTTTCACTGCAGCACAAGCCTCTGTACTACCAGAGCTATATATTAACCAGAGGAGTCGGGTTCCCTACACCAAATCTCATTGGGTAGCTATGGTCTACATATACCAGTATATTCCATGTCTGTCGCTGTGGCTGTCGCAGCAGCGCCAAGCGGCTGATGGCCCAGCATGTGTTGTCTCATGATGTCCAGGTCCATAGATGTACTGACTGCGATGCTAGATTCAGGCAAGAAACTCATCATAATTAGGTCTTTTTTAGTCTCCACTGCAGCCAGATTTCTATTCATCATCCGGTCCTTTTTAATCTCCACTGCAGGAGCACGACCCTCTCTGTACTACCAGAGCCATATATTAGCCAGAGCTGTGGCTTCCGCAGCAGCGCCAAACGGCTGATGGCCCAGCATGTGTTCTCACGACGTCCAGGTCCATAGGTTTACTGACTGCGATGCTTGATTCAGGTAAGACTCGTCAGCATCAATTCTTTCTTAGTCTCCACTGCAGGAGCACGACCCTCTCTGTACTACCAGAGCCATATATTAGCCAGAGCAGTCAGAGGATTTGGCCTACACTCTCCACGATAGTCAGGCGGGCGGGCAGCTTTGTTTAGCTTGTTTCCTAAGTCGCCTTCTACGAAGTCTTCCCGTGGATGTCGTAGAAGGCGACTTAGGAAACACAAGCTAACAAAGCTTATAAATATCAAAGAGACCTCTCCAACCCGTCTGGCCAGCGTGGAGAGTGTAAGCCGAATCCTCTGACTGCTCTGGCTCTGGTAGTAGAGAGAGGGTCGTGCTCCTGCAGTGGAGACTAACAAAGACCTGATGATGATGTTCATGATAATGATTTGTTCCAGCACGAGATCCAAACTGACGTACCACCGGTCGATATGCAGTCGGGAGCGGCCACAATGCGACTGCTGTGGCAAAGTCTTCGCCAACAAGATGACGCTGAAATACCATCTCAAGTGAGTACATGAATTATTTATACACCTAACGTTTCGAGCACTTTACAGTGTTCGTGGTCGCAGGTAGACTAAGTTGACATTTGTCTAGTATTTTATAAGAACTGCAAAATCTACCGCCTAAAAAATTGCGCGATAACGCGATAACCGTATAAAATATATTTTTTTAAATGTGTAACAATCGCGAAAACATAAGAAAACATTACATTAATTTTTAATACATTTGAAATGAAATGAAATGAAATGTTTATTTGCTAGGATCATCACACACATAATAATTTCCCGCCTTTTAACAATAGGCATGCAAAATTTTGATTTTTAAAGTAGTCGTAAAATAAAATGAAAGTTTACATACATTAAAGTCAAATAAATCAATTCTAGGATGTCAAAAATTCGTTGATGTCATAATAACATTTGTCAACCAACCATTTATGCAATCTGTGCTCAAAAAGTTTAAAACTAAGCATCCTAAGATCGACTGGCAGTTTATTATAAATTTTAATTGTCATAAGGTCGATACTTGGATCGTAATCCTTATTCTAACTAAAGTTATTTTGTTTGTTTGTTACGCTTTCACGCTCTATCTACTGAACCGATCATCATCATCATCATCAGGTCTTTCTAATCTCCACTGCAGGAGCACGACCCTCTCCGTACTACCAGAGCTATATACTAACCTGAGCTTTGTTTAGCTTATGTTTCCTTTGTCGCCTTTTACGACATCCACGGAATGACTTGGAGTGGTCCTATTCTACTCTGCCGGGAACCACACGGCATCATCATTTATTTATTTAGAAACATGATATTTCACAAACAACTTAATAATAATAATAATAAATAGAAACTTACAAATATCTTGGTATGTCACAGTCATTGAGTATTGCTGATGGGGACATAAAGCAGGCTGTGAAAGAGCGTTTCTTCTATCGTCTGACAAAGGTACTTAAAAGTCTTTTGTCAGGGGGTAATAAGGCGCGCGCTTTCAATGCTTGGGTAATGCCCCTACTCACATACTCCTTTGGCATACTAAGATGGACCCAAACTGAGTTAGAAGCCTTGGATAGAAGAGTCCGTCAACAACTTACAACGCATCGCATGCTTCATCCACGGTCATCTGTTATGAGACTGTACATCCCACGTAAGTGTGGAGGTCGTGGTTTTTTAAACGCCAAAACTCTCCATAACCGCGAGGTGTGCAGTCTTAGGGATTACTTCCTAAACAATGATTGTGGGATGCATCGCGACGTTGTAGTAGTAGATAGGAGCTTCACGCCGCTCTCCTTGGCAAACGAGAATTGGCGCAGACCAACGGTGTTAAGCATCGAAGACCGCAGGAGCATATGGAAGAGCAAGGAGCTACATGGGCGGTTCTACCGGGCCTTTACAGGGCCTGATGTAGATCTGCTCGCGTCGGTGAACTGGCTACGTTTTGGTGATCTTTTTGGAGAAACCGAGGGTTTTGTTTGTGCAATTGCAGACGAAGTCATGATGACGAACAACTATCGGAAATATATCCTGAAGGACGGTACGGTCGACATCTGTCGGGCATGCCGCCGTCCCGGTGAGTCACTCAGGCATATTATTTCCGGTTGTTCTCATCTGGCTAACGGAGAGTACTTACACAGACATAACCTTGTAGCCAGGATCATCCACCAGCAACTTGCTCTTCGATATGGTCTTGTGGAATCTGAGGTGCCGTACTATAAGTACACACCAACGCCCGTTCTCGAAAATGGTCGTGCCACGCTGTATTGGGATCGATCTGTTATTACGGACAGGACTATTGTTGCCAATAAGCCTGACATCGTTCTGACAGATCGATCGACACGCCAGGCAGTGATCATTGATATCACCATTCCGCATGACGAAAACCTCGTGAAGGCCGAGAAGGACAAGCTCAGCAAGTACCTTGACTTGGCCCACGAGGTAACCGCCATGTGGGATGTGGATTCAACGATCATTGTCCCGATAGTCGTATCTGCGAACGGTCTTATAGCGAAGAGTCTTGACCAACATCTAAAGAGGCTTTCGCTAGATGGCTGGATCAAGGGACAGATACAGAAGGCAGTACTCTTGGATACGGCACGTATTGTCAGAAGGTTTCTTTCTCTGATGCCCTGACCGCTGGTAGCTTGAGCCTTGCTCCGTTGCTGGCGGCACTCTAGGTTTAGGTTTTTATAAAGTTTTTATGTTTTGTATTATATTTTTATATTTTACTTTTTATGTCAATTTTATAAAAACCTAAATTTAAGATAAAAGAAATAAATAAAGAGAATAATAATAATAACATCATTAAAAACCCTCAACCTTTCACCTCACACTTACATGCTCTTACAGAAAGCAGTAATACTAAACACATGTCGCCTAGTCAGAAAGTTTCTGCAAACAGATTCTACAATCACACGCACAAGCACACTGCTATCTGTCATGAATCCCTCGCAACCACACCTTTCATCAAATCACACACAAATAGACAATTATTCTGAAACTCGCACACCTCGAGACATAAACGCCCCTGATATTCACTTGGCTTAGGCCCGTGAATATTAGTAGACTTACCGGTTAAATACCGAGAAAAACAGAAATAAAAAATAATAATAATAATAATAATTCTTTATTCAAGGTAAAAACCCATTACAATAAATAATAAATGATATAAGATATTATATAATAAATGATTAAGGTGGCACACTAGGCACAGTAGCGACGCCAATCATTTTATTCCTAATACTTTACAAATAGAAAGAAATTCAAGAATGTAAATCATATAAGCCTTAGTAAATATATTTAATATTATCAGAATTAGTGAGAATTATGGTAATCACTATTTCTCTTGACGACTGACTCTCATAATATTAAAACATGATTCCAAAAATACTTCAGGTTATTTACTAAGGCTTATATGATTTACATTCTTGAATTTCTTTCTATTTGTAAAGTATTAGGAATAAAATTATTGGCGTCGCTACTGTGCCTGCCTAGTGTGCCCCCTTAAGTAATATTTAAGACAGTACAATATAAACATACTTAAGTTTTGCCATGCACTGGATTTTCATCGCAGGTTTTATTACATATAATTTGGTTTTTAAATAGCATTACAATGCTCGGTATATTATTACAATTGAAAATATGTGATGAAAAAGAATTCGCCACAGGTAGGATTTGAACCCACGAGTCTTAGGTCTGCGCCCTAAGTGTGTTACCAAATTTCGTATGTACGAAATTTGGTTGAAATTGGCTTAACTGTTGTAAAACTAAAACGAAACTACGTTTGTATGGGATTGCGGCTTTACGTGGGACTCTTAACAGATGAATAGAAAATAGTAAGAGCTTTCTTCAATTTAATCGACTTTCTCGATTAAATTCAAGAAAGCTCTTACTCACTTAAATGGTTTTTAAATAGCATTACAATGCTCGGTATATTATTAGAATTGAAAATATGTGATGAAAAAATCGCTTTCTATTCTAGTAAATTACTTGTAATATACAAAAAAATACTATTAGTAATTCACTAGTTTTGTACTTGTTTTTAAAATTCGATACAATTTATGATTTAAGGAATTTAATTGCTAGGTGGCGCTAGTGTTACTATAAGAGCGCCTTAACTTCTAGCAAACCATGTTTGTTCTACAAACAAATTAAGATATGATTATGAAAATTCGTTGATACATCAAAGATTACTTCCATACTCACACGCACACTCTCCCACGCATAAACTCACCCTCTCTCGGGAGCGCCCTCACAGTCACATACACACACACGCACACCCTTACAATCATCCTTCTAGCTTCTGCACCCCCCCCCCCCCCCCCTCCGCCTTGTTATGTTCTATGCTTTGTTTTTATTTTTATTACTCATTTAGTTAGCCTTTTATATTTCTCTCTGTAGAATAACATGTCGCTACATCATCTTATTTTTCTTGCGGGAGAGGCCTAGTTACCTGTGGCACAGGTTCAATAGAACCTATTGCAGGGACTAGTCTCTTCACAAGTTAATAAGCAACACCCATACATTAGACTAAGATCCAATGCACTTATGTACCTATATCTGCTTTTGTGAAGAGAAAATAAATAAAAATATTATTATTATTAAAAAAGATGGTACCACCATGCTGTTAGTGATAATTTGATGTTTACAGGGTCAACAAAACTATACAAAATAAAGAGGAAAAGCCGAAGGAGAAAATGTACATTCCTTGCAAGGGATGCGACAAAGTGTTCCACTCCAAGAAGAGCTATAAAGCTCACGCGTAAGTTTTTTATAATATAGTAAGCTTCTTGAAGTGTGAATACGGTAGTTGCCTAATGTTAAATTATATAAAATTTGTTTCTAATGAGACTAATTTCTATCTAAAAACACTATAAAGAACACTTTTAATTTGATATCGATTCGTTAAGTGATCTTAAAGCGTCTTTAAAGTTGGGTGAATAGGACCATTTTTTAAAGTATGAAAATCTTTAATTACAATTATACTGTATTTTAGTCTGCAAAATTTATAGCGACTTTTATTATGAAACCATTATCGTAAATGAAATATTTCGTATAGCTACCAAACAAAGTTCTCACGCCACCCATACAAAATACAAGCTTGTGACGTCACAAATATGTAGGCATTTCAGCGGCGCGTTTTCACGTCTAAAAATTTACGTCCAAAAACATGTGTCTTTAAAACTTCTATAACTGAAATAATTTTTTGTTTAGAAATGTATTTCTGTCACTATTGTGTTTATTTTTGGCAGGTCTTTACATAGCAACATGAAAAAAATTTTAGTCGACATGCCCATTGAAATTATGTTTTTAATTAATTGTAATAATTTGTGAATATTATATTGAATGTCACCTGAGTTATTGTATAGAATGGATAGGACAGGACGCGAATTATTGTTTAGTCTATAACTTTATGTAATTATGTGCTTGTAATTTCCGACACAATGTTAAAAATAGAATTAAAAAACTGAAACTCATTAGCTCCCTGATAGAATTGTTTCAATTTTTGATATACGATCTCTACCCTTATTACCTATACCTATATTAGAGAGCATTATTCTGTGCATTTACTTATTTAGTTTTCTAGTTTAAATAAATAAATAAATATATAGGGACATATCAAACAAATTGAGCTAGCCCCATATAGGATACTAACTCAACGATACTATATTTTATAATATAGGTATACTTATATATATATATATATATATATATATATATATATATATAAACATCCAAGACCCAGGTCAATATGAAAAAGATCTTTTTCCATAGTGACCTGACCGGGAATCGAACCCGGGACCCCCGTGTCGCAGGCTAGCGTGTTGACCGCTGCGCCACGGAGCTCGACAAAAGTTTAAAAGACAATGGGAATATCAAATATTAATACAAGTTTCGAATAACAGTTGATTTTGAAGAAGAAGCGTAAAGATCTCCTTACTTATGTAAATATCCTTTCCACAGAGTTATCCACGAAGGTCTGACGTATCCATGCCAGATCTGCGGCAAGCTGTTCCAGTGGAAACGGAACCTCGCGCGGCACACCAGGAACCACAGGGAAAAGGTAAGAAAGTACCTGCATCCGTTTCTAGAAACCTGCATCTTCATATATTTACTCCTTTAACTTTGAAGACACCGAGCTATAAACAGGCGAAATTCGTGTTGTTAAAACATGGAGAAGCGTAAGATAATTTGGCACCACGTATTGCATATCAAAAATATAAAAAAAAAATAAATAATCAATAAATATATACGGACAAATGACACAGATTGAGCTAGCCCCAAAGTAAGTACTACTTGTGTTATGGGATACTAACTCAACGATACTATATTTTATAACAAATACATATATAGATAAACATCCAAGACCCAGGTCAATCTGAAAAAGATCATTTTTCATCTTGACCTGACCGGAGGTCGAACCCGGGAAAAAGAAAACCACAACCACAAACTTGTTTGTTACTCTTTATTTGTAACCAATGAATTATTTAATTGTTTACTTGTAAGAACAACATTGTTATTTGTTTAGCATGCTGTGTGCACTCTCTGCTTGGCTTTACAACCAGCCATTGTATGTTTATCTTGATGTTCTAAATTGTATGGTTGTAAAACTGTTTGTGCACCAATAAATAAAATAAAAAAAAAACCGGCCAAGTGTGAGTCAAACTCGCGCAATGAGGGTTCCGTACAATATGCTTCGTGAACACACACACAATGTGGAAAAATTGTTTTATTCAATTGACTAGCGCTATCTAGTGGTGTTTTAGTGAACTATTTCCCTAGGTGAACTTATTATAGTGAGTTTACCACTTTATTTTCAACTGATAGAATTCTTATTATTTTTCCTGTAATCTTCAAGCGATAAAATATATTATAATTTTTTCGAAATTTTAGGCCCTGTAGTTTCGGAGATCATGGTCAAATTTTGCCTTCTTTCGTGAATAAAATCAAAAGTATTGATTTTACCCGAACAAAAAAAAATATTTTTGAGATCCTCATAATGAGCCCTTTCATTTGATATACAACACGGTAAGGTTTGCAAAACTTTTTTTCACATTTTTTATTTGGAGCCCCTAAACTGACCCTTATTTAAAAAAAATATATATTTACTTTGCACATCCGTGTTTGGGTCATAGGTTTACACCATCTTACCAAATTTCACCTAATTTGGTTCAGTAGATTCGGAGAAAATCGACTGTGACAGACGGACGGGCGGACAGACAGACGCACGAGTGATCCTATAAGGGTTCCGTTTTTCATTTTTTGTACGGAACCCTAAAAATAAAAAAACATATATTGGGATAGTTGTAATTACTAAGATTAATAGAGATGGGTTATTAGCGACTTGGCTGTTGACCTTGACCTCGGTTCTGAGTTCTTTCGAGAGAAAAGGCAATAAGTACTAAGCATCTGTTTATAGAAACCTGTATTTTGATTCTCAACCCTTCCTAGTAAAGAGGTAAGAAATTCTTTTATTCATATCTATAAACCTGCATCTTGGTTCTCAACCATTTCCCTATAGGTTGGTAACTAAAGCTGGCACGTTCACGGTACTCACACTTATACAATTTCACTATACAGTATGTTTAAAAATAAATGATTTTGTTCCACAATCTCCACCATCACTTTTTTTATTATGATCCAAGAAATTGATAAAAACATTGTACACTATTTCACGAGATTGTCCTGGTAAAGTTTTTCCGGAACCAATTCTTTCAGAAGACATTTTATTCTCACTTCTAAATAGGCAAATAATCACACGCGTCACAAGTCGATCACATGTGACTGACGCTAAATACCACGCTGTATATATAAACAGTAGCAAAAGCAAAACAATAATTATCCCCTTCGCACTCATAAGATAGACCGGGCGAGAGAGAGACAGGCAGACTTTTCATGATGCGCATGCAGTGCGACGTCACGCCGCGCGCTTATGCACAGACACTACACAAGCGCAATGTGTAAATGTGTTGAACGCGCCAGCTTTCGATAGCTGACCTATACCTACATCCGTTTCTAGAAACCTGCATCTTGATTCTCAGCCCTTGTAAGGGAAAAGGCAAAAACTACCTGCATACTTTTCTAGAAACCTGCATCTTGGTTCTTGGCCCTTTCTAGATAAAAGATAAGTAATTCCTTCATTCGTTTCTAGAAACATGCACCTCGCTCCTCAGTACTTTCAAGAGAAAAGACAAGAAATACCTGCATCTGTTTTTACAAACCTGCATCTCGGTTCTAAGGCCTTGTGTTATTTGTCGTTATACATTTATATGTAAATAGTAAAATTTAATGATCCGATAAAAGGGATGTTTGTTGAAGAACCCTTTTATCGGATGGGTTTTTATTAACATATTTATATATTGTATATGATGAGCTCCGTGGCGTAGCTGTCAACACGCTTACGACACGGATGGTCCCTGGTTCGATCCCCGGTCAGGTCAAGATGGAAAATGATCTTTTTCAGATTGATCTGGGTGTTGGATGTTTATCTATATATGAATAAGTAAGTTGGTATCCCATAACACAAGTCTCGTACTTACTTTGGGGCTAGCTCAATCTGTGTGATTCGTCCATACACCTCGTATTTTCATTTATTTTCTATACTATTGTATTTATGTGTGTTACTCCCTTGCGACACAATCTCATAATATATATCTATTTATTTTATTTATTTATTCAATTAGGTACACCAACAGGTTACATGACAAAAATATACAAACGACATTAAATCTTAAGTTCTATCATGCAACCCAATAATAGGTGAACACAACATTCATGATTTAGCAGTAAGTAATTAATATTAATATTAGGATAGGAATTTATATAATTAAAAGAATATTTAATTGAATTATTGAGATGAATTAAAAATATTTAAATTTAGCATGCATACAAATTTGATGATTTATATAAAATTAAAATAATGTAATTAAACAATAAAAACAATAATAATTAATTAAAACAGTAATGGGATGACTGTAATTTAGTTTTAAATGTAGCAATTGAGTCATGGTAGATGTCTAGGTCATATTTATCATTCATTTCATTGAAGGTTGAGAGCATTCTAGGTACGGGTGCGTGCCTAACAAGGTTGGTGTTGGCCCGGGGGATTACATACGTGTTTACTAGCTTTCTCCGGGTATTTGGTCGTGGTACTCTAAGACTAATATATTCCAGAGTATTGTGACAGTCAACTGCGCCTCGGATGAGCTTATAAAGGAACAACGTGTCTAGCATACTACGGCGCTCAGATAGTGAACTCATTTTAAATTTTGTCAAGCGGTCACTGTATTCACTTCTGTGACTGAAGTTAGGAGTTTTGTAAGCCATATCTAATAATATGTTATTTTATTCAGGAGGCTGGTGCATTGCACGAGTGCAGAGAGTGCGGGAAATCATTCTCGAGTAGAGACTGCTACAACAACCACATGAGACTGAGCAAGAGGCACGCGCATCCTGACGCTTACATGTGAGTTTATAATGTAGAATAGGATCACTCCAAATCTTCTCGTGGGTGTCGTAGAAGGCGACTTAGAGAACACAAGCTAAACGAAGCTTATAAACATCAAAGATACCTCTCCAACCCATCTGGCCAGCGTGGGAGTGTTGGCCAAATCCTCTTGACTGCTTGGATAATATATGGCTCTGGTAGTACAGAGCACGTCCCTGCTCCTGATGTCTATATGTAAGCTGACCCACCCAGTTTTTGAAGTGAAAGTTTCTTTAGCGGTGCTGTGCACTTTTTGTGATGGGGAAAAATGTTAAACTCGCGACAGATCACGTGACCGATACATTGAAAATTTGTAAGACGGCGCTGGGCGCTTGCGCGAATGTGCGTGTGTGTTTGTGTTACAGCGTGCTATACACATCCATGGATGCTGCTATTAGAAAAGGTAAGATAAGATAAGATAAGATAAATTTATTTGCATAAACATGTGTACATAATATAGGTGATAAATACATTTATAGTTCAACATGTTTTACCGTCAAGTGTGCAAATTTTCATTCAAGTTATAGTAATTGACAACAAAGTCAAGTCAAGAGTAAAAACATTAATATACATAAAATTCCAAAGTTAAAACAAGTAAATACTGGATAAAATTAAATTAAAATTTATCATTCAGAAAATCGTCAATTCTATAGTATATATATTAAATTATAAGTGATAGTACTTAATATTTCACTTCTGCCGGCACTCCCGGATTGTAACCCGTTGTTTTTTTAGGGTTCCGTACAAAAATTGAAAAACGGAACCCTTATAGGATCACTCGTGCGTCTGTCTGTCTGTCCGTCCGTCCGTCTGTCACAGCCGATTTTCTCCGAATCTACTGAACCAAAGTAGGTGAAATTTGGTAAGATGGTGTAATCCTATGACCCAAACACGGATGTGCGAAGTAAATAAAGATTTTTTTTGAAATAAGGGTCATCTTCAGGGGCCCAATTACAAAATTAAAAAAAAAAGTTTTGCAAACCTTACTGTGTCATATATCAAATGAAAGGGCTAATTATGAGGATCTCAAAAATATTTTTTTTTGTTCGGGTAAAATCAATACTTTTGATTTTATTCACGAAAGAAGGCAAAAATTGACCATTCCTCCCCCCCCCTGATCTCCGAAACTACTGGGCCGAAAATTTTGAAAAATTACAAAATATAGTTCATTCCTTGAAGATTACAGGACAAATTATAATAATTCTATCACTTGAAAATAAAGTGGTAAACTCACTATAATAAGTTCATCTAGGGAAATAGTTCACTAAAACACCACTAGATAGCGCTAGTCAATTGAATAAAACATTTTTGCACATTGTGTGTGTGTTCACGAAGCATATTGTACGGAACCCTCATTGCGCGAGTTTGACTCACACTTGACCGGTTTTTTTTTATATTCTAGACACCAATGCAGCTTTTGCGGCAAGAAGTTCGCGACCAAATGGTGCATGGTGGACCACGTGGATTGGGAGCATCTCAAGAACATACGATACCAATGCACCATATGTTTCAAGGTGAGTACATTTATACTAATAATATAATCCGTGGCGCAGCGGTCAACACGCCTGTGACACAGATAGTCCCGGGTTCGACCCCCGGTCAGGTCAAGATGGAAAATTATCTTTTTCAGATTGACCTGGGTCTTGGATGTTTATCTATATATGTATTTGTTATAAAATATAGTATCGTTGAGTGAGTATCCCATAACACAAGTCTTACTTAAGAACTTACTTTGGGGCTAGCACAATCTGTATGATTTGTCCGTATATATTTATTTATTTATTTTATTATCCTTACCTATGAAATTGGCGTTTTCTATAGAGAATTTTATACTAACGTTTTTAGTATTATTTCGGATTTGATAAATTCATCAATAGTGAAATTTTGCATGTAGTTTCGGACAACAAGAAGCCTAATTTAGACATTATAAAAATTTTAAAATTTTAGAAAATTAATAAATAGTAAAATGGCTACATTTTTGATTTAAAAAAATAAGACAGATATTTACCATCACTCACTTCAAAAATTTCGGCGGCAAATAATTATAGAAGTAATGCAATAATTTTACCAAAACCCTCAATAAAACTTAATTGTTAATTCAAACTTAGCAGTACTCTTTCTCTTTTTCTTCTTTTTATCTTTGCACATTGTTTTTTGTTATTGAAGGTCAAATTAAGTCGATCTAGCGAATATATTTTTTTTGTGATATACTTTCAAACATGTTAGGCATGCATATGTTTGGATTGCAATCTGGGTCAACACCTTTGTAAATTTTTAATGATTGTTTGCAATGTGATTGTTTTCTGTTTTGTGTGCTAATAAATAATAAATAAATAAAACGGCCAAACTTGAAACAAGTTTTTTTCGTGAGCATTTTCCAATAGTTAAATTAACAAAAACAAAAGTTTTTAATGCATGCAGAATGTTAATACTGTCAAGTTTAAATAAAAAAAATGTGTTTACTTGAAAATTATTGTCATTAGCATCAAAATGACAAGCGGAAAGAAACGCCCATTTCATAGGTAAGGACCCAATATTATAAACTGAAGAGTTGTTTGTTTGGTTGAACGCGATAAGTGAAGGAAAGAAACTTAATCTGTATAGATTAGGTTTCTTTCCTTAAGGCGCTCCTATAGTAACACTAGCGCCACCCAACAATTAATTCTTTTAATCCTGAATTATATCGAATTTTAAAAATCTAACAAGTACATAACTAGTAAATTACTTGTAGTATTTTCACTTATATTCGTTTAATAAAATAAGAGAAAAACAGGTTAATGCCAAAAGTGATTAACCGATTTTTCTCTTTAAATATGGCACTCGTAAATTACTTGTAATATACAAAAAATACAATAAGTAATTTAGTAGTTTTGTACTTGTAAGATTTCAAAAATTCGATACAATTTATGATTTAAGGAATTTAATAGCCGGGTGGCGCTAGTGTTACTATAAAAGCACCTTAAGAATTTTTTAAATTGTTTATTAGTATTAATATATTAAGCCAAAGAGTTTGTCTGTTTGAACGCGCTAATATCAGGAAATAATGTACCTATTCCAAAAATTCTTTCACCGATGAACAGGTACTTTGTCCCCGAGTGACATAGGCTATGTATGTACAACGGGCGAAGCCGGGGCAGACTGCTAGTAATATTATAAAGAGGTAAGATTTTATTGGGGGAGGGAGTAAGAGCTTTCTTACTTTTGCTGACGAAAGGGGGAAGAAGTTAACAAATAAAAATAAATTGAAAAGTTAAGATAGCTGATATTCTGCTTACGTAATACACGCTGATATAATAAGTATGTAATTTTTGCTAGCCATATGTTTCCCACTGCTGGGCAAAGGCCTCCCCTCCCTCTCTCCACTCATCTCTGTCGTTGATCCTTTCCATCCAAAACTTGTCGAATGCCCGCAGGTCATCCGACCACCTCGTCTTAGGTCTTCCTCTCTTCATATGTCCGTCCGTTGGAACCCAGATTGTTGAGATGTGAGCCCATCTTTCAGAGTGCATACGGCAAACATGACCCGCCCAATTCCATTTTAATTTCGCCGCCTTCATTCCAACGTCCGTGATTTTTGTGATGGCGCGCAGTGTAGTGTTTCTAACCCTATCGGTCAGTTTAACACCCAAGTTAAGTATGTAATAATTCAGGTAATACTTGTTGCAGGCGTTCAAAACGGCGAAGATATTGGTCGCACACGTCAAAAACATACATGAGGGGGCGAAGCGGGAGGTGGAGGGGGAGCATTTGTGCGAGATCTGCGGGAAATCTTACAGGGTAACTTAATTTGATATGACTTCTATTTTTAGTGATCCTTAAGTATGCTTTTGTAGACCTCTGCTCTGTCTACCCCGCAAGGGAAAAGACGTGATAGTTATAATGATGTTAATTATGTTAGTACCCCAACTTATCCTAACTAATATTATAAATGCGACAGTGAGTTTGTTTTTGGTTGTTACGCTTTCACGCCGTACCTACTGAACCGATCATCATGAAATTTTGCTTACACATTGTCTGGAGTACGGAGGACATAGGCTATTTTTCATCTCGTAAAAAAGTACTGTTCCCGAGGGATCGACACTAACGAGTGCCGAGCCGTGAGCGAGAGATTTATAAAATACTAGCTGTTTCCCACGGCTTCGTCCGCGTGATATATAGCCTATGCCCTACTCAGTACCCTGACCTATGTGTATGAAAAATTTCATGATGATAGTTTCAGAAGATAGGGCGTGGAAGCATAACAAACAAACTCACTTCCGCATTTATAATATTAGTTAGGATAGGATAGTATCGTCGACTTTACAAACTCAACGATTCTATTCTACTAATATTATGTAATATTTATACATGGCGAAATTTTGATCGTTCAGGACCATTAAAGGGGTGATTCAGCCTGTCAATATAAACAACTTTTCCTATGGGACAAATGCTGTAAACTCGAAAAAAATTTCGACATTCCTATACAAATTGCCCGGGCGGCTGAATACTTTTGTATGAAAATGTCGAAATAAAATTTGAGTTTCCAGCATTGGTCTCATAGGAAAAATGGTTCATATCGACGGGCTGAATCACCCCTTTAAGGGTCCAGAACGATCAAAATTTCGCCATGTATTGTAAACTTGTGTCGAAGGATGTATTCTTAACTGACTGTGGAGCTAGCTCAATTTGTGTGATATGTCCCTATATATTTATTTATTTATATTGCTTACAGACGGAGAAAAGACTCAAAGGCCACGTGTGGGCCATGCATACTCGACGGTCGACGGCAAAGTCATTCAAATGCAAGCTTTGCCCAGCAACATTCACTTGGCAGACCTCCATCTACAAGCATATGAAGATGATGCATGACAGCAACAAGAGGAATAAGGTAAGGATTTGTCGACACCTGAAAATAAAAAGACGTAATTCTGTCCCGTACTCTTGTGCCACGAGGTCGAGTCAACCAATATAAAGTGTTTTCATGCACATACATATAGACTGTGGGTCCGGTCGACAATCTTTGGTAGAAGGCAAAGACACTTAAATGCAAGCTCTGCTCAGCTACTTCCAAGCTTTCTATCTACAAGCATATGAAGATGATGCATGACTGCTACAAGAGGAATAAGGTAAGTCTTTGTCAACACCTGAAAATAAAAAGACGTTATTCTGCCCAGTACTTTTGTGCCACGAAGTCGAGTCAAGCAATATAGTGTTTTCATGCACATAGGCATAGACTCTGTGGGTCCGGTCGACACTTAAAATAAGGTAACTCTAATATCTTGCTAACACAAGGTTTGTCGACACCTTCAAGTCTATGACTCTCCGGGGAGGAATACGAACCTAATGACACCTCACACTTCAAAATCGGTCAAGCCGTTTAGGCTAAAGAAGGAAAAAATATAACAGACATACATACATATGTAGAGTACATTCGGGAGCAGATAAAACTGACCCCTTTTCTAACAGATTTTAAATTATAAGGGGGTCAGACTTACGCGCGACAAACATTACCCCTTCTTTTTGGTTTGTCAGTCGGTAAAGTTAGGGTCACATTATACCTTTTACAAATTCATTCTTCAAAGAATTATTAATTTCGTTTCAGCCTTCGAGATCCATGGCGCTCAAAAAAGAGGATTCCCACCCAGACCTCGAACTGGCGAACCGGATGCAGTTCTACCAGCACAACATAAATAACATTCAAAACATAGCGCCACCCGTACCGATTTCATTCTAAGCAAGCATACATACATAGTATCACGTTTTTATCCCTTATGGAGTAGACAGAGTTACTACTGTCATAAGACCAAAAGGCCAGCTTAAAGATGGAATACGGAATTAAAATAGTGATAGGTTGCTAGACGCACTCCCTATTTACACGATTCCTTTTCCCAGACCAGCATGGAAGAGAAGCTAAGACTATATCGCACTGGCTATTACTAGCATGTATCAGACGACGATAACAAATACTAAAAACCGTCCAAGTGCGTGTCGGGCCACGCGCAGTGTAGGGTTCCGTAGTTGCGAATGACAACTTCGAGTTCACACTGTTCACACTCGCATCTCACAGTTTAACGACCAAAAACATCTAAGAATGAAAATTGTATGAAGTTTTACATTTTCCAGTACATTTTATAAGTTGGTTGCCTATAACTTTTTATTATACACTTAGTACTCAGCTCTTATAGTTTTCCTTTCAACTTCAGTATGTGTACTACTGCTGTAATTTCTTTCACGTATCCATATATAACCGTTTAGCAGATAGTGGGGGGGGGGGGGGGGGACACTTACCTCTAACAAAAATTTTCACTTTAAAACCAAATATTTCGGAAACGGATCCCTGAATCGATAAATGATGTTTTCAACCTCACAATATTATTTAAAGACCTTTTTAACGAAACCCCACACGATGGGTACGTAGAGAAAAAAAAATTACTCCCTACCTTACTTGTATGGGAGCTACCCTAAAAAAATTTTTTTTCAAGATTTTTTCTACCACTTTTTTGCCATAATTAATATACATACCCATACCAAATTACAGCTTTCTAGTACGTAACCCTTATAGTTTCGCCATGTTTGTCTGTCTGTCTCAGAGACTATAAGTAGTACTTATAGTCTCTGAGTGAAACCGCGAACGGATAGACAGACAGACATGGCTAAACTATAAGGGTTCCCTGTTTACTACGGTACCCTAAAAACAATAAAATACATATTTAAAAGGGACTTCCATACAACAAACGTGATTTATTTGGCGTTTTTGCTCGATAATCTTATGTTGTATAGATAATGGTACGGAACACTTCGTGCTTCGTATGGCCATGTAGTCGCAACGCCTTAATCGTACGATTTGTTCTCAGAAACTCGCATAGATGACGCCACTCGAAACTACACAACATTGTATCTACCGTATTATGACAAAATAAAAACATGATTCACAAAATATATCTTATTAAAAATCAAAACAATATTTTAGGCATAATATTTTAAAATGACACCGTATATTTAGTAAGTTAAAGGCTAACGCAGATTACCGCCATCTAGTATCGAGTAGCAAGCAACTCTCCTGCGCCATACATTCGCCTGCTTTTCGCAACCTTAATTTGGTCCAATATTTTTTTATGAGGTGGGCAGTCTATTACGTTAGTATTATATTGTCTTTGGTATGGCCGACGTTTTGACTGCTAATCTTTTTGAGCCAACTTCGCGAGATTTTTTTTTGTATTAATAGCAATAATTGCAATAATGTATTAGTAGATATATTTACAAATTGTTATAATGAACCATATGTAAATTAAATGGGATTTAGAACGAACCTGATATTTATTGCACCCGTTTTTAAAAGGTTCGTGCTAAGCCCTGCTAGATTAAGAAGAAAATAAATTAGAGAAATGCCTTTACTCAGTAGAATATAAATGTACTTATAATAGCAATTTATAGAACTGCCATATTTTGTGTAGGTTAAGTTTAATGAAATATAAGTATACAATTTACACTATGTGCTTGTTTTATTTATTGCTAGCCGCAACTTTGCACGCGTAAAGATCCCACAAGGCCTTTTTAAAATGATTTGATAAATAACTTTATGGCGTCTCGGATAATAGCTGCTCACTGCTTGTAAACGCCCCGCCTCCCCGCGCGCCCCGCTCAGACCTTATATTATAAATAAATAATAAATAAATAAATATATACGGACAAATCACACAGATTGAGCTAGCCCCAAAGTAAGTTCTAATGAAAGACTTGTGTCATGGGATACTAACTCAACGATACTATATTTTATAACAAATACATATATAGATAAACATCCAAGACCCAGGTCAATCTGAAAAAGATCGTTTTCCATCTTGACCTGACCGGTGATCGAACCCGGGACCATCCGTGTCGCAGGCAGGCGTGATGACCGCTGCGCCACGGAGCTCGTCAATTATGTACTGCGCATCGACTCGCGCGATGTTCCAAACCGCCATGAAGGTTGATTCGGACTGTACTACATAAGACCTCTTTCTAAATTTCCCGCGTTTTTCAGGCTATCAAATAGTGTTATACAAGATGAAAGCAAATTTTAGGGAGTGGGATAACTTCTTCCGTCTTATAAAATGGCTTCCACCGAGATTTCAGTGATTCTGCCAATGTCCAGTAAATTAAGATACTAAGTATCGGTGTTGTACGGTAAATTTGTAACAAGTAGATAGCTTCAAAGATGGCGTATGTTCTTTGATGCCTCGTGGTCGGGAGCTTATGGCACAAGTCAATACGAGTCCATATAACAGTCCACTTTAACTATATCACAAATTGTTCCATGAGCACGAGCATTTATAACACCAAACTTTTTATTGTTTTATTTCTTGTGTATCATACCAAGGAGTAGTAACAGTCCGAATATGGTATTGATGAACCGTTGAGATATTGCATAACATAATAGTTGAACCACCTTTGGGGCTAGATCATTTGGTGTGATTTGTTCCTATACGTTTACAGTTTATAAGTTTCACCGATGCACCTGCGCTAGTCAAACTTTTCCATGGCGCGAAAATACCCGTCCGCTATTGGCTGATGTGTACGCGCCATGCGGCGTCTCGACCACTCACGGCAGTCGTACGAGTATTGCGAGCGAGATAGCACGAGTCCTGTTGTTTTTGGATTTCAAATCTTATTGTGTAGCAATAAGTTCGTTATTTGATTGATGTTTTCATTCGGCTTGAAACGGCGGTAGGTTGTGCTATTCTGCGCCATCGAACAATGCCGATGTAACTTATTAAAGTGTTACTGTAACGATTTTTTTTTTTAATCTATGTCTGTACCCCTTTATTAATTAAAATTAATTATAGTTCATTAAACCTATTTTAGTTAAAATTTGTTTTGTCTCGTTTCTCAATGTCAAACATTAGAGCGTGGTATAAAGACAAAACGTATTTTAACTACATTAGTTTTAATAAGTGATTGTTAATTTTTACGAATAAGGGGGATAATATTTAGTGAAATTTTGAATTAAAATTGGTAGTTGGTGACTGAAACGATTTCCTATATTGTTGCCCAATCCCTCAATCGGCTTTTACGGTTTACCCGGGAGAAACAAATGGCAAATCCATTTTATTATATCACAAAAGGAATTAAGTAAAATAAAAAAGTTATGAAATATAATCTCATTTTATTAATAAAATAGCAATATATCGTAACATAAATAAATTAAGCGTTACCATTTAACCTAATAAAAAGCAGTTAACACTATAAATGCAACAATAAATGTTTTTTTTTTAACAATAAAAGCGGCCAAGAGCGAGTCGCATTCGCAAAAGGGTTCTAGACCATAAACAAAACATGTCTAGCTCAAAAGATGTCTGTCTGCCTGATCTGATTGTATGTCCAACTCAGGGAAAAGTGCAGTTTCATCTTAATCGGTTCAGTAGTTTAAAGATGTGAGTTTTGAAGTCGTTCCGTATGTATCTCAAAAACTATAGATAATTAAAATAGAAAAAAGATATCGTCATACTTAGGGAACAGTGCATGTTTCATTAAAATCGATTCAGTAGTTTTAGGCCTTCAGGCCCGAAAAGTTGAATTTGCAAAATGTTGATATAGTGAGTAGAAACCAATCATGGTCAAAATAATAGAGTTAATGACCCAGTAACTTTTTTATAAAAGTATATCAACGCAAAGCCGAAAAATCTAAAAAAAAAAAAAAAATTGGTACCAATCTTTTTATGATGTACGTGAGCACTAAGAAAGGATTCTTAGAAATTCAACCCCTAAGGGGTCGAAATAGGGGGGTGAAGTTTCACGTGGAAATTACTAGTTTTACAAATAAAAAAGCGAGTTGAAGTTTCGTATGGAAAACTTGTACTCGCTGTAATTTTGTATAGGTATTGTTTTTAACATTGAAATCTGATTATAAACATCAATATGCCTTATCCGGTCGTATGTACGAAATTTGGTTGATATTGGCTTAACTGTTGTAAAACTAAAACGAAGCTACGTTTGTATGGGATTGCGGCTTTACGTGGGACTCTTAATAATGCAAATTCTCACGTTATTTTTAATCAGAGTAATAACAGTTGATCATTATGTATGTATATTCCCTCAATCTTCACTAGCCAAAGCCTTGAACTTATTCGCCATGGCTATAGTCTCTTGCTCATCATCGTCGTCATCATCCTCATCATCATCGGCGTCGGACTCGGAAGATCTTCTATCATCTTCACTGTCAGAGGTGATTGAACTGGCTACTTCATCTTTCGTTAACGCTTGTACCCATTTTATGTATTTCAATTCTGGATGGTTCTCGAACGTTTCTGGAACAAACACATTTAAATAAAGTTATTTTAATACGGTTTCGTCGCGTTTATTATATTACTAGCTTTAGCCCGCGGCTGCGCTCGCGTTAGTGTGTTGAAATGTAGCCTATGACCTTGTCCATCTATGTCGTACTCCAGACAACGTGTATGCAAAAATTCATGATGCTCGGTTCAGTAGATAAAAGCATAATAAATAAACAAACTTTGTCGAGCTCCGTGGCGCAGCGGTCAACACGCTAGCCTGCGACACGTGGGTCCCGGGTTCGATCCCCGGTCAGGTCAATATGGAAAAAGATCTTTTTCATATTGACCTGGGTCTTGGATGTTTATCTATATAAGTATATGTTATAAAATATAGTATCGTTGAGTTAGTATCCTGCGACACAAGTTCACAACTTACTGTGGGGCTAGCTCAATTTGTGTGATATGTCCCTATATATTTATTTATTTATTTAAACTCACTTTTGCATTTATAATATTAGTTGGGATTGGGATTAAGACACTAACGTTACGAGCACCTAACAGTGTTCGTGGTCGCAGGTATACTAAGTTGACATTTGTCTAGTATTTTATAAGAACTGCAAAAAACTACCGCCTAAAATATTTTTGATAACGTTCCGGATGTACGCAGTATTGGCTCACGTATTAAATTAATTTTATTTAAATGTATAACAATCGTAAAAACATAAGAAAATATTATGGAACAAATACGTAGCATTTTTTTTTAAACATACATATTATCCCGTCTTTATCCTTTGCGGGGTAGACGGAAACCAAGAACATGAGACTTAAAGGCCACGTTTAGCGTGTTGTTAAAGTGAAAAGGAGAATCAAAATAGTGATGGTTCGCTAGCCGCATCGCCTATTGGCGTGATTCGGCTAATTCCTTAACCGGCTTTTACCGTCAGCGAAGGAAGAGAAGCAGCTGGAATATTCTACGTTTATTTCTTGTCTCCCAGACCATTATGGATACAACAACTTGAAATAAATATAAAATGATAATAAATAAAAAAATATATACGGACAAATCACACAGATTGAGCTAGCCCCAAAGTAAGTTCGAGACTTGTGTTATGGGATACTAACTCAACGATACTATATTTTATAATAGATAAACATCCAAGACCCAGGTCAATCTGAAAAAGAACATTCCCATTTTGACCTGACCGGGGATCGAACCCGGGACCATACGTGTCGCAGGCAGGCGTGTTGACCGCTGCGCCACGGAGCTTGACAATGATAAGTTTTAATATTAAAATGTGGGAGTTCTGGGCGGGAATTTTAGCGGACTACACGGTGTCTGTTTTGGATTGTTTCGCAAATTGATTCTAGTGGACTTTATAATGTGAAATTGGTGTTATTTTGTGCTATAAATGCCCATATTTATGAACAATGTGTAGAATAACTAAAATAGACTGTCATTGTGCGGCTGTAGTAAGATTTACATAGCGGGCTGGTGGTTGTCCGCCTTGCTGCGTCGTCAATGATGAAACCTGTGGATTCGCGAAGAGTTGTCGCCAGGGGCTCCGTGAAAACAACGAAATCAATTACACCATCATTTCGTTGACAACCAAGAAGAATAACTCGCCAACTGGCGAAATAAATTAAGAAAGGCTCTAAAGGACTTGTATCCAGGGCCGTAAAACAATACTTAAAAAAAATTATTAAAATGTCACCTTTTTGGTCTGTGAAGCCAGGCGGTCGAAGCCACAGACAGATTTTCCCGTCCAACGCCATCCGAAGCAAACTGTTGGCCGCTCGGTATGTGTCCAATCTGTAACAATTAATCCCAACTATAATATTATAAATGCGAAAGTGAGTTTGTTTGTTTCTTTGTTACGTTTTTACGCTGTATCTACAAAGTCAAAGTCAAAGATTTTTATTCAAAATTGGATAATGGTATCTCTTTTTGAACGTCATTTTTTTCATTCTTATAATTTTTATTTTTAATATGCAAAATCGAAAATCTACTAGCGTTTCGTAATGACCACTGGTGAGAAGAATACGCCGAAAGAAACTCAATCCAGACTTGGTCCCTACGTGCCTGAAGGGCTTCGATTATACAGAACCGATCATCATGCAATTTTGCATACACATAGGGTAGGGTACTGAGGACATAGGCTATATATTACGCGGGCAAAGCCGCGGGTAACAGCTAGTTAAATATAAATTTAAATCTTTTTAAGGTAGTGCGAAATATATCATCATCATCATCATCAGGTCTTGTTAGTCTCCACTGCAGGAGCGACCCTCTCCGTACTACCATAGCATATTAGCCAGAGCAGTCAGAGGATCCAAAGGAAATATATAGCCACCAAAAATTGAACCTTATGCCCTGGAGATAAGTTCCAAACACAATGACTTTTGAATATACCTACTGCCTTGTAAAGGGTTACAAAATTAAACCTACTTAAATTTTTTCTAATGGGTGAAACATCAAAGATACTTCTCCAATCTGTCTGGCCAGCGTGGAGAGTGTTGGCTAAATCCTCTGACTGCTCTGGCTGATATATGGCTCTGGTAGTACAGAGAGGGTCGTGCTCCTGCAGTGGAGACTAACAAAGACCTGATGATGATGTACCTTGCAGCTTCGGCAGTGAGGTACCCCCTCTTTTTGGCGCAGCTGCCACAAATGTCTTCGGAGACCACGTATTATCATTCTCTGGATGGTCGATATGTCGCAGTCATCTAGTTGAAACTGCTATTTGATTGAATGATTAGCGCGTTCATTAAATGACCACGTTTGAATGGCTAGACCGAACGTTGATTGAACAAGCGTCGCTCAACGTCCAACTAGTTAGCGGATTGTAACATAGCCCTTTGAACAGAGCGGACATAAAATCAGTCAGGTGATTCAAATTCATTTTTTTACCACTGCGGCGCTAGTAGTAACAAAAACAAATATGGCGTCAAACAGCTCGCACAGATGGCACGGTGTTGATATTATTTTTGATTAAATTTACTTAAAAGTGCGTTATTTGTAATGAAATAGTATGACATCATGGATTTACCTATTATTACGCCGCTGCCGGCTACTTTAACAACTAAGAAAAATTTGAAAAAATATGAGATTAAATAAAGCTTTGGAAATCATGCTACCACCAAATATTACAAAGTCGGCTAAGATTCAACGACTTCGCTAAATGACGTTTATTCAGTCAAGATGTTGAACGTTACATTCAACGACTTGACGAGTTGTCCTTTAGTCATTCAATTAAGGGTGCGCTAGTCAGGTGTTTCGCCATACAAATTCTGTAGGGTGATGACTCCGTTGTTCGGTATCGTCTGTTTAAAGTTTTTAATTCTATCGATTTGTTTTGTCGTTATCTATGCTTGTATGGAATCATAATTGTAAAATTATAAGTACTTTAAAAGTTATGAGTCTCAAAACATTCCGTTTTAACACGTAATTTTAACGCATCTTTGGGCACAATTAAATACCGGAAGGAGTATAAAATCTGTAAAACAAAATTCATACAAGCATAGTTTGGTTATTAAAAAATATAAATTATTTTACTTTTAATAAAAACATTCAGCTGTTTTATCACAAGAACACTTCTCCCAAACGCATACTCGCGAATTTTTAGACGACGAAGATTTAGATTTTTAACAATATTTGTGTTTGCACACACTAGAGTGTTGTTCTGATGTGCTTATCATCATCAGTAAATAGTTCCGCACTGTTCAAAACCGAGTCTATCCCTTTCTCAGCGAAATAGCACGCATTTTAGCCACGTGCGCTGACGAGTTCGAGTTCCCGACTAGCGCATCCTTAAACGTGGTCATTCAATGAAGGCGCTAGTCATTTAATCAAATAGGCGATTCAACCAGATGACTGCGACACATGCATAACAATTTAAAGTAGGTATGTTTCTTACTTCATGAGCCTCATAAGATAAAGTTGGTGGCAGAAAGTAGAATGGTAACCGGATATTACAGATTACTAAATTGAAATGGCAATAGGCGGTGCACAGATATGGCAGTGGGTGGGGCACATAAATGGCAGTGGGCGGGGCACAGAAATGTCAGCGGGCGTTGCACAGTGTTGCTAGATGGGGCTGAAAATGTCTCGAATATAGCCAATGTACCTTGCAGCTTTAGCGGTGAGGTACCCCCTCTTCTTGGCCCAGCTGACACAAATGTCTTTTAGAGCCCACGACTCATCATTCTCTGGATAGTCTATGCATAACAGTTTGAAGTTTTTACTTACTATGAACCTCATAAGATAATGTACGGATAATACGGATTACTAAATTGAAATGGCAGTGGGCGGGACACTGAAATGGCAGTGGGCGCTACTGAAATGACAGTGGGCAGGGCACAGAAATTGCAGTGGACAGTGTTGCTAAATGGGGCTTGGGGGAGATGAGACAATATTCGAATGAGATATAGCCTATGTACCTTGCAGCTTTGGCGGTGAGGTACCCCCTCTTCTTGGCCCAGCCGTCACAGATGTCTCGAGGGGACCACGTGTCGTCATTCTCTGGATGGTCGATGCGCAGTAGTTTGGGCAGGTCTAGGCGTTCTGCTAGGTATCTGTAAAAATTAAGTACATTAAGTATAAGCCGTGTGGTTCCCGGCAGAGTAGAATAGGAAATCCAAGTCATCCCGTGGATGTCGTAAAAGGCGACTAAGGAAACACAAGCTAAACAAAGCTTATTAACAAAAAGAGCTCTCCAAACCGGTTGGGCAGCGTGGAGAGTGTAGACCAAATCCTCTGACTACTCAGGCTAGTATATGGCACTGGTAGTACAGAGAGGGTCGTGCTCTTGCAATGGAGACTAGAAAGACCTGATGATGAAGTATAAGAATATACAGGTGTTTTTTAATTCATTGGCATCCTTTTAAATATAGACTGTACAGTCCGGAAGGCGTAAGCTGAGCTCTGCATTTGTGTGTGTAATCAACAAAAGTAGAGTCAGACCAAAAACTCTTAAAAATAAATTTGACACTTGACACGTCTTTATCGTTCATGTTTTTAAAATAACTGTTTAAATTACAAAATATTTCTATTACATGGCTATTTAAAGGGTTTTGTATTCTTCGTTTACTTTTGTTTGCAGCCATTTCACTAATAAATCGGACACAAGAACAAAATATAAAGAATTAAATACGTCACACTGCTACCAGTACAAGGGTGAAGTGTGACAGGTGCGCGGCGGAGATGCGCCGCGCTTTTGGCCGATGTCACACCTACACTATCTATGTGCACTCACACGAATGCTAAGCTCAGCTTAGGCCTCGCGAACTGTACCCATGGTTGAAAGTAATTTAAGACTTTCGAGTAAATTAATATAATACATTTTTCGAATTTAAGAAAAACTCAATATGTATCTCAAACGCTTTGAAAGAGGCTATTACTTAAGATAAAATCCAAAATTTTCCAAAAACACTGAAAAATTAATTCATTTAAACAGTATTAAATCAATCGGTCGGTGAAATTTACGCAAAACAAGTGACTTTAGACCGATACATCATCATCATCATCATCAGGTCTTTCTAGTCTCCACTGCAGGAGCACGACCCTCTCTGTACTACCAGAGCCATATACTAGCCAGAGTAGTCAGAGGATTTGGCCTACACTCTCCACGCTGGCCAGACGGGTTGGAGAGGTCTCTTTGATGTTAATAAGCTTTGTTTAGCTTGTGTTTCCTTAGTCGCCTTTTACGACATCCACGGGATGACTTGGAGTGGTCCTATTCTACTCTGCCGGGAACTACACAGCTAGACCGATACACAACCAGTGATTTAATGTTGACGCAAGAAATGTAATTAAGGGTATTACGTGTAATTTTTTTGGCGTATGCTAACGAATTCGATTCCAATAGTAATCCCAAAACACATTTTTTTACTGTTTAGAATTAACATCAGAATTCATTCACCTGATTGTAGTGTAGGGTTCCCTCAGCTGCGCTATGGGGTAGGATCCCATTAGAATCTGTATAGGCCGGGGCACTGTTGATGGAAACACTAGACCCGGACAGTCACACAGACGGACCTGCAAAAGAAAATAGTAATAATAAAATAATAATATACGGCCAATCACACAGATTGAGCTAGCCCAAAGTTCGAGACAAACTTACTCGACGATACTATATTTTATAACAAATAGATAAATATCCAAGACCTAGGTCAATCTGAGAAATATCATTTTTAGGGTTCCGTACAAAAATTGAAAAACGGAACCTTTATAGGATCACTCGTGCGTCTGTCCGTCCGTCCGTCCGTCTGTCACAGCCGATTTTCTCCGAATCTACTGAACCAAATTAGGTGAAATTTGGTAAGATGGTGTAATCCTATGACCCAAACACGGATGTGCAAAGTAAATAAAGATTTTTTGAAATAAGGGTCATTTTCAGGGGCCCAATTACAAAATTTAAAAAAAAAAGTTTTGCAAACCTTACTGTGTCATATATCAAATGAAAGGGCTCATTATGAGGATCCCAAAAATATTTTTTTTGTTCGTTACCCGATCAATACTTTTGATTTTATTCACGAAAGAAGGCAAAAATTGACCATTCCCCCCCCCCCCCCCCCCTGATCTCCGAAACTACTGGGCCGAAAATTTTGAAAAAATTATGAAATGTAGTTCATTCCTTGAAAATTACAGGAAAAATAATAAGAATTCTATCACTTGAAAATAAAGTGGTAAACTCACTATAATAAATTCATCTAGGGAAATAGTTCACTAAAACACCACTAGATAGCGCTAGTCAATTGAATAAAACATTTTTGCACATTGTGTGTGTGTACACGAAGCATATTGTACTGAACCCTCATTGCGCGAGTTTGACTCACACTTGGCCGATTTTTTCATCTTTACCTGACCGGGGATCGAACCCGGGACCATCCGTGTCACAGGCTGGTGTTGACCGCTGCGCCACGGAGCTCCTCAGTTCTTTTTAGTCTCCACTACAGGAGCACGATCTTCTCTGTACTACCAGAGTCGTATATTAGCCAGAGCAGTCAGAGGATTTGCCAACACTCTCCACGCTGGCCAGACGGGTTGGAGAGGTCTCTTTGATGTTTGCAAGCTTTGTCTAGCTTGTGTATCCTAAGTAGCCTTCTACGACATCCACGGGTAGACTTGGAGTGGCCCTATTTTACTCTGCCTTTGTATTTATGTTCTCTATATATGTATGTTCTTTTAACTATCAGACTATATCTTACCGTCAAGAAAATCGTTTGAAAGTGCTTTATATGAAAAAAAAATGAAAATGTTTTATTTTGTTGTAACAGCATCTTGGAAACTGACGCCTCTTTTCCTTTTGACGCCATTTAGCGTATATAATAGGCAATTCACAGTGTATTTTTGTCATTTTAAGTGTATTATTGATCGTTTAGAGTGTATTCTTTTCCCTTGAAGTGTATTGTATATCGTGTTGTGTGTATTCTTGTCCTTTCATTGTATTATAGATAGTTTCGAGTTTATTATAGGCAATCCAGAGAGTATTCTTGTCATTTTAAGTGTATTTTTGATCGTTTGGAGTGTATTTTTTTACATTTAATGTGTATCGTAGATGGTTTTGAGTGTATTATAGGCTATATATGTATAATTATCTGTTTTTTTTTACACTATATCTTACCTGAGGAGTCAAGAAAATGGTTTGGAAGTGCTTCGTGTGACCTGGCGTCTTAGAAACTGACACGACTTTTTTCCCCATAATGGCGTTCATCAAGGATGACTTGCCCACGTTGGGTTGGCCCACGCAGCCGATGGTTAGCACGCCGTTCTTGTATTTTTCGTGCTTGTAGAATGATGTGTCGGCTTTTTCTAGGATCGTTTCGCCTGTGTAGACAATAAAGGAAAATAAATATAACGTGTTAATGAAGAACCGCAATACTTTAGACACCATGTTTGTCTGCATCAGAACCGCAGTCAAAACTGTTTGTTTTTAATCCCGTCCTTTATCTTTAATAAATTATTTGTCCGTATATATTTATATACGGACGCCGAGCTCCGTGGCGCAGCGGTCAACACGCTAGCCTGCGACACGGGGGTCCCGGGTTCGATCCCCGGTCAGGTCACTATGGAAAAAGATCTTTTTCAGATTGACCTGGGTCTTGGATGTTTATCTATATAAGTATATATTATAAAATATAGTATCGTTGAGTTAGTATTCTGCGACACAAGTTCACAACTTACTGTGGGGCTAGCTCAATTTGTGTGATATGTCCCTATATATTTATTTATTTATATTTATTATTTAATCTATTTCTATTATTTTTTCTTCGTGTGTCTTCAGATTTAATTGTTTGATTTATTCTTGTGATAAGATTTATTTGCAATTGTATAAGTTAGGAATTAAGTTTGCGTCACTTTCATTTAATTAGCTTGTTGTGTGCAAAAGTATAGGATTGCAATCTGGACCAATGTTATGTTATATCTTGTTATTATCATGCTGTGATTGTAATCTTTTAATGTGCCTTATGAAATAAACAAATAAACACCCCAACTTATTTTTAGTATCGAATAATTAACGTAGAATGTATCAGCTGCTTCTCTTGCCGTGTAGATCGTAATAGTCGATCAAGGGATTATATTTGTCTTGATTATAAGCTGAAGAGTTTGTTTGTTCGGTTGAAGGCGCTAATCTCTGGAACTACTGGACCTATGTCAAAAATTCTTTCACCGTTGAATACGTACGTTATCACTGAGTGACGTAGGCTGTGTATGGACCATAGCAAAGTCGGGACGGACTTATGATTATAATATTAGTACGGACGTATGGATGTGGAAGTTTCTTACCAATCTCAGTGTTTTCATCCTCATCAAGCTCCAACGAAGCTTCCTCTTTTATCTTCCTCTCCCAGGAGCCCAAATTGACTTCGTTGCCGACAATCTGTTTGCAAGCCTCGAGTATCTTGGTGGCGCCCTCTGTACACATCTGTTGGCGCCCTTTCCGACGACGGACTTGTAGGCCTGAGATGTTCCAAGAATTCATGAAAATAATCATATTTTTTAATATCATCATCATCATCAGGTCTGTATTAGTCTCCACTGCAGGAGCACGACCCTCTCTGTACTGCCAGAGCAGTAAGAGGATTTGGCCTACACTCTTCACGCTGGCCAGACGGGTTGGAGAGGTCTCTTTGATGTTTATAAGCTTTTTTTCCTAAGTCGCCTTTTACGACATCCACGGGAAGATTTGGAGTGGTCCTATTCTTCTCTGCCGGGAACCACACGGCATTTTTAAATATATTTGCTACTAATACGGTCGTTATGACATCGAAATGGAAACAAACGGATATGGTCTCTCAAGCAAGGATGCTAAAGACCGTGCGAAGTGGAGAAGCAAAAGCCGGAAAGCGGACCCCGGGCTCCGAAGCACCCCAGCTGAGGATGCAACTGGGACAACGCTCAGATGAGAGAGAGAGAGGAGCGAGACAGGAACGTGAAAGCACCCATAGAAGGGTTCTAAAGCATAATATTACACCTAACCTTTATTTTTTTATTATGATATTATGGAACGTAGAACTCAATGGATTACATTTAAAGCATATGATAAATTAGTCGATATTCCGTTATCGATGATGGAGACTAAAAAAAAACCTCATGATGATGATAAGATGTCAAATAAACAAGTTTGAGACTTGCACAACTTTCCATGAAGTAGTTGCAAAGTCTGAAGACGGGTCTATTTGCGTTGGCCACTCACACTAAAGGCAGAATCTCACCTGCTTTATCTTTAGTAGCTCCTCTCAAGTTGTACCCTGGACAGGATGTGAAGTAAACAACTTTGAGCCCCGAACAACTCTGCTTACACTAACAAACTGCATTCTGCTGTTTGTGACAGTTTACGTCCGCCATATTTGTTTTTTTGCTGACGTTACATAGCCTATGACACAAGAATATTAATCTAAGAATATTAATCTTAAACTTTGAGGCCCGGACAACTCTCCATGAAGACTTTCATGGAGAGTTGTCCAGGCCTCAAAGTTTAAGATTAATATTCTTCCCTGGAGTGTCATAGGCTATGTAACGTTGAAGAAAGGGCTAGTCACGTTGGCCACTAACACTAAAGGCAGAATCTCACCTGCTTTATCCTTCGTAGCTCCTCTCAAGTTGTACCCCGGACAGGATGTGAAGTAAACAACTTTGAGCCCCGGACAACTCTCCGTGAAGTACTGCTGCCATCCGGCCACCACCGATGCTGGTACGAGATCGATCTTGTTGAGGACCAGTATCATGTCTTTCTTCTGTTCATTCACTACGTACTGGTAGAGGGATGGGGGGAACATCATGCCCTGTAAGAAATTAAATTTATGGAATAACCAGCTGTTACCTGCGGCTTCGCCCGCGTGATATATAGCCTATGTCCTTCTCAGTATCCTAACCTATGTGTATGCAAAATTTCATGACGATCGGTTCAGTAGATCAAGCGTAACAAACAAACAAATAAACAAACAAACTCACTTTCGTATTTATAATATTACTAGCTGTTACCCGCGGCTTTGCCCGCGTAATATATAGCCTATGTCCTTCTCGGTACCCTAACCTATGTGTATGCAAAATTTCATGATGATTGGTTCAGTAGATACGGCGTGAAAGCGTAACAAACAAACAAACTCACTTTCGCATTTATAATATTAGTTGGGACTAGTTAGGAAGTTAGAATTAGGATGATCACTTTGTGGTTCCAGGCAGAGTAGAACAGGACCACTCCAAGTCTTCCCGTGGATGTCGTAGAAGGCGACTAAGGGAACACAAGCTAAACCAAGCTTATGAACATCAAAGAGACCTCTCCGTCTGGCCAGCGTGGAGAGTGTAGGCCAAATCCTCTGACTGCTCTGGTAGTACAGAGAGGGTGTGACCTCTCCAACCCGTCTGGTCAACGTGGAGAGTGTAGGCCAAATCCTCTGACTGCTCTGGCCAATATACGGCTCTGGTAGTACAGAGAGGGTCGTGCTCCTGCTGTGGAGACTAAACAAGACCTGATAATGATAATGATATATTTTTTCACATATTGTCTATGTTGGACTTGGACTTAGCTGGGGCCCCTGGAAGCAATGGGGGCCCTGGGCTGAAGCTCAATAAGCCATATGATAGATCCAGTCTTGCAAATTATAGTAATGAATGGTTTTCAAAATGACATTTACAAAGAACAATGATAACTATTATATAAATATTCTATTATATATAACTATTATATTATATTAATATTCTGGTTTGTGGTGGGAAGTCAAGGGGTGCAGTTGGGGTCTACCTTGGACGATTTTGCAAATTGATTTTGGTGGACTTTATAATATGAAGTGATAAGTTAAAGTAGAAAGCAGAATCAGAATAGTGATGGGTTGCTAGCCGCATCGCCTATTGACGTGATTCCTTAATTTTTTGTAGAATGCTAACAGGGCACCAAACCTAAAGGATAATGAATGGGACGGCTAAACGTACTTTCCGAAGCAAAGTTTAGCGTGTTAGTGGCCGTTAAGGGCGGCCAACCCGTCTATCTTTTTATACAAACGCTCGTACGTAATTATGGCGGTGTAACAAATCTTTCTTTAAGGTTTTTCAACTAATAGGTATCTTGTGCACTATATCTAGGTTTCTATCAAAACGAAAAATCAAAATTTGAAGATACAACTTCAGTATTTGCCTCCAAAATCCGCTTTTTTGCACAAATTTTATGTGAACTTTGGGCGTTTATAATACACTCATTAATTGTAACAGTCAAGAAAATATTTATTTAGGAACCTTGCAAATGTAATGGAGATTCTAAATATTAATTTTTTTTTCATAGACTTGTAAGGCTTACCAATAAACACGTATTTCTTGAAACAAGTTTAATAAAATTTCGTTCAATGTCTTCGCGTACTCACTAGCTTGTTACCACGTGGCATTAAAAGGTGTGCAGGGGACGAGGGCAAGGAGCTCTTTTCGCCTTACCTCTTTATCTGACATTGCGCTGGGCGTTGACGATAGTCGGTTGGGGAATGGCCCTCTTAAGGTAGAAAGCGGATCAGAATAGTGATAGTTTGCAAGGCGCATCGCCTGTAGATGTGATTCTTAAAATTTTCATAGAGTAACTCGAACCAAACCAAAAGGATTATGAAAAGGACGGCTCAACGTGCCTTCCGAAGCACAGTGTAGGTCAAAAAGTACTTACAGCATATCTGACGTCCACAATCAGTAGCAACACATCGCACATCTCCAGAACCCTCCATAGCTGCCGCCACGTCTCCAAGTTGAGTTCGAAGTAGGAGACGTCCTTCCAATGCTCAGTGGCTTGTAGCTGGTCTACATAGTTCTGGAAACAATACGAAATTCAAAATAGCTACATACATACATACTATCACGTCTTTTTCCCTTGCGGGGTAGACAGAGCCAAGGTCTATAAATATAAATAAAAAAGGCCACGTTTATTGGTGATCAAATAAACGGTGGTGGTGGGCTTGTAGGTGGAGAACGGAATCCAAATAGTGATGGGTTGCTAGCCGCATCGCCTATTCCTCATGCCCTCGATCGGCTTTTACGATCTGCGCGGGAAGAGAAGCAGCTGGTACATTCTATGTTTTTTCTTTACTCCCAGACCAGCGCGGAAGTGCCTACCTACATATTAATAAAATTAAATAAATATATACGGACAAATGACACAGATTGAGCTAGCCCCAAAGTAAGTTCGAGACTTCTTCTTTTTCTTCTTCTTTTCGTGTCGGTGGCAAACCAATTATTTTTAATTTATATTTATAGTTCGAGACTTGTGTCATGGGATATTTACTCAACGATACTATATTTTATAATAGATACTTATATAGATAAACTAAGTAGTGTCGCCACTACAATGAGCTTCTTGTCTCCAATAGAGATATAGATGTCGTGGCCATATCGTAGAATTGATCTTTTCATGAAACGATTGACATTTTCATGGAATGGTGGCATTTTATGATGTGGCCAACTTAATTTGATCAGATCATTGAATCGTCAACGTTTAACGATATTGTCATTCACGTTTGGCCGGATCGTAAAATAGGATGTCCGAAATATAATTAACAAAAATTCAGAATATGTTACGAACATTTTGTATTTTTTACGTCTGACTGACACAAAATTAAAAAAATATAACAAATTCAACATAATGTTCACATTTTCACTGCGGTTTTCGCCGGCGGCCGCCATCTTTCCACATAAACAAAACAAACAAAGCGTTTGTAGCGCCTCTACCGGTAATCAAAGAAACTATTTTACGATATGATCAAACAATCTTGACCATTTCATGAAAGAGCCACGCGTTTGGCTGCACATATCGTTAAACGATATATTGTCATTGATCTGCCCAATCTACATCATGATGTGGTCAATAGACAGTTAAATATTTCATGAAATGCGACCATTTCATAAAATTGACAATCACTTCATAAAGTGATCGATTCTACGATATGGCCACGACATAGACATATTATGGAGGGTTGATGGACGCGGGGTTGTTATAAGTGAAACTCACTAGTTGCAGGTTCGAAGATAAACTATTGACTGCTCATTTATTATTGAATTAACATAGCTTTTTATACAGATCTTAAGTAGGACATAATTCGTCATTATCTTGTCTATTGAGGTTACACGTATACATATGTGCTGAATACTTGTGCTAAACAATTGTTTCTAATAATTCTATTTAACAAGGTTCAAGGGTAAATTCTTAGATAGTTATCTTGCACGTGGAATAATAATGAGGTTGTGTGTCGTCACACCACACCTCCTTCCCTTTTTTTGAGACAAATATTAACAATAATTTTTGGCTAATAATATGTATACAATGAATTTACAACAGTACAGTTAAACAAAAAAAAATTACATAATTATACATAACATATGTAAGTGCTTTGTTATTTTCGAAATGTATTGAGGAGTTCGTTATCTTCTACACCTCTTTTTTTACAGTGCCTAATATAATTGGTAAAGTGGTTATATGTTCTTATAACTGTGATTACAATCTTATTAATTTTCTTTATATTTCCTTTTTTTTTAAACATAGAAAGTACTTGTAACTTATTAAATCTTAAAATAAATTGCAAATCTAATAATCTAGTTATGCTCGTTACTACTTATAGTAAAGTGGATTACATTTTGTCTTAAACTATTAGTGTTATAATATTTAACATTGCAAGCAATATCCTATTTCTATAGTCACAATACCTTGACCTTAATTAAGCTGACACATTACTTTCTTATGTATGTTAACCTTGATCTTAGTAATATGAAGATACGCTTCTTTTTTTTTTTTGAATGATACATCTTATTAATTATGGTGTTTCTTTTTCATTACACCTACAGCTTTCTTTCAACTTACATTGAATGGTACTGCTTTTCTTCAGTTTCTTTATGTAATAGTAGATATGCGTCGACATATTTCGTACGCTCGCACTGAAGGAAATACATATATAGCAGTATCCATTTTTATCCATTACTAGGTAAAGGCCTAGTTAGTCTTAAGGACTTATCTAGAGTTGTAGTGGCCGTACTTGTGATACATATACTTATTCCTGTTTTTGCACTTATCACAAGTTGTTGCTAGCTTGTCGGTATACCTAAGCGTCTTATTTTATTCGTCATTTCACATATGCCTGCATGCATGGCCACAAGTGGACTTAATATAGAAATTATTGTCTGTCGTCATTATTGTTTACTTTAAATGTCACATTTGATGATGCGTCTCGTTTACGCATATATTTTCTTATCGTCCGGATCGATTTACACTTTTTACCGAGTACTCTTACTTTATTTACTGACATGACATGTCTCTTTTTATATCAATTTATGAAGTCTTTTACCGACTTCTAATTCAAGATACACAAATATTTATATTTTATGTGATTATTTTTTGACTACACTTTTGCAAGATACAAGATATGCATTTACATACATGCATTTGCGTGTGGGCCCCACGTCTTTTACACATTTATTTGTGTCATATTAAAAACAACAGGCAGTTCATTTAACACCAATATTTTAATAATTGAAGGGTATAATAATCCCTTGTGTCCAAGTGTCTTCACGAATGGTGCTCGACCGAGTCATGATCAGAAAACGAGGATTTCATGCCTGCTCTTGTATCTTGGTGTATCTTGATATAACATAACAATAGTGCAGCTCGTGCAAACTACTGATATCTTTTGCTAGTCATTTGTTTATTCCGGGATTCCATAACAATTATTCAAACCATATTGAAAACTTTAGCATCAAAATTATGTCAACAACAATTAGATGATCAGGCTAATTATGACTGAAATAAAATATTTGCTTCAGATTTCCCAAACTCAAATAACGAAACAACTTTTCCTCTTTTAAAAGTCTAGTCCGAGTATGAATATTATTTTTACATTCATATAACTTAAATAATTAGTTCATAATATTCACAAATACATTTCATAATATTTATGCACAAATCTTCTAAACATAGTGACCTGCATATCACTTACGAAGAATGCTGCACTGCGTGCTTGTAAATTAGGGTTGACACATAATGTAAGAGTTTAGACACTTAAATAAATATTTTATTTTTACTTTTTTTTTTATAATTCCTGAGTTTTAATTGCTTTTTATATTTTAATTTATATTTATTTTCTTTACTCTTGGTAATTTAAACATTTTCTCATTATCCTTTTATTATTTAGAGTACGCTTCCTTGACATGCGAGTACGTATACTATTTATTTTATTTATTCGTACATTTGTCATTATTTTAGATTTATTTTTCACTTGATCATTTTTACGACGTACTTGTTTCTTAGTATTTAAAATAAGTTTACATTTATTTTTCGTCATATCCGAGGTTATAAACTTTTTATTCTTTTTGTTTATTTTTGTTCGTTTATATTTAGTTTTACTTAGTTTTGCTTTGTTATTTATTTTATTTTGTAATTTGATTGGTTCGGAAGTTCTATCAAACATATCAGTATTAAATAAATTTATTAATTCTAAACTGAAATCATCCACACTATTGCAATCATCATTGCACTTCGATTCGCTTGCTGACGTCGTGGAACGTAGCCGTCACTCGTGTAAGACGAGATAGGTTGCATAGATGTCGTCACGATTCGCGAACTGTTCGATATGCATAAGTTATTTTTAGAGACTTTCGAGTAACAATTACGTTGTGCACAGTTATAAAATTTGTTAACATATTTAGTATCATTATTACGAACATAACTACGTGTTCCAAAATCAATGTTCCTATTTCTATTGAACGTCATTATAGTATCTTCGTCAAGCGTAGCTTGAATAGTCTGTGACAACGACTGATAGTTTCGTGCCGACATTATAACATATAACTTAAAATTATTAAGACCTCTTAGAAAACAATCGATAGCTGCCCTTTCGTTAACTCGGCGTTGCTCGCTTTGGGTAAATTTTACCCAGAGCTACAAACAGTTGACTATATTTTTTAACTGACTAACCACAGTGTGACGCGCTTTTGAGTACCTTCGAGTCACGTCCTTGAGCGTCGTCTCCCATCGGGAGGTTGAGTTGGCGCGACTCATTGGTGAGTTGTGGACATGCAAAGTGAGTATGGGTGATTTTCACCCATACTCACAATATGGTGTGTAAGTTGTTAGAATGAATTGAGATTTTTGATCTCTTGTAGAATTTTTTTTCCAATTCAAAATAAACCATATAATTAAGTTTTTTTGGTATTAATTAAATCTTTAGGTATCATTTCATAAATATAAAATAAAGAAACAAGCCAATTAGCAATTACTTTTGACAAGTATCTAGTTTTATATCTGGGTATATTTTACCCATAGCGAGTATGTATGTAGCTTATAGGGATGCGACGAACGCCGAGTTAATAGGACGTAAGACCTCAATTTTGAACCTATCACCATCCGATTGGGCTAACGTCAATTCTACGAAAATATTTTCTATTTCAGTTCCAAAATCTTTTATCGATCGGAAACCTTTTTTTTACAGTTAAATAATTTGCGTTGTAAAAATACTGGGCATTTTTTAGGTAATAATAAACGCTTCATATCTTCTAATAAAATATTAATGTTAGAATAATTTCCATTTAAAATAAATTTAGCTTTTCTCGATAATCTAGTTTTTAAAATAAAGTTAATTAACCGTAACTGAGATTTACTGTTTAAAAGACTACTGTAAAAATCAATACTATCAATTAATGATTTTGTTACGTTTACGTCATCATTCATAACAGGTAATAAGGCAATAGCCGTTTTTAAATCGAAATTCTCCATAATTATGACTATAGTAGACCATAGTAATCAAAAAACTAATAAAAGGTAACAAATACTTGTAAAAGGATATGTTTCCTTGTATTGTCCGGGGTGAAATACTGGTACCGTCGCTGGTTGCCGTTGCTGGCTGCCGCTGCTGGCTGCCGCTGCGATGTGCTGCTGGCTGCTGCTGCGCTCTGCTGCTGAAAGCCGCTAGATACGCTGGGTGGGCCGGGCTATACCCTGGACTCCATGGGCCGGGATAACCCTGGACACCGCTCCATCAAATAAATTTTCCTTCTTCTTTCTTCAAACTCTCAAAATAAATCTTTATAAAATATATTCTTTCTTCATAAGTACTCTTCATAGTTATGACGTCACTACGTAATATTTTCTTCTTTATTTATTTTCTTTCTTCAAAATTAGTATCTTTGTAAACATTTATTATTTTCATATTTATTTATATTGAACTTCTAATTTCCGTGCGTTTCTCCGTAATTCGTTTCTTAAACGCAAAGTCTGTTCTTGTTTTAATTTTTTGTTAATGTGCGCCGAATTTCTTTTCTTCTTGTAGGGAAGCACTTATTTATTCAATTTGCGCGGTAAACGCGAACTGACATCCGTGCCCCAGTACCGACGAGGCACGGCACTGGCTAGGGTCGCCATATGGAGGGTTGATGGACGCGGGGTTGTTATAAGTGAAACTCACTAGTTGCAGGTTCGAAGATAAACTATTGACTGCTCATTTATTATTGAATTAACATAGCTTTTTATACAGATCTTAAGTAGGACATAATTCGTCATTATCTTGTCTATTGAGGTTACACGTATACATATGTGCTGAATACTTGTGCTAAACAATTGTTTCTAATAATTCTATTTAACAAGGTTCAAGGGTAAATTCTTAGATAGTTATCTTGCACGTGGAATAATAATGAGGTTGTGTGTCGTCACACCACAATATACTTCGTTTCCCTTAATAAGTTTCGGCGGCAAATAATGACGCATTTAAATAGTAACTAAAGCACTTCTTACTATTACTGACTTAGAAATTGTTTTTTTTTTCTTTTTATTTCGTAAACTAGCAAAACATTATTTGTTCCTTAAGAGGCTTATCACAAAATAGTGCTCTGAAAGATTAGGCTTTTACGCACGGCGACCACACGGTTGGGGTCACGAGTTCACGACGCTAATGCTGTTGCTACAACTGCACGATTTTGATACTTTTCATATTCTTTAATTTTTTGATATTGGATTTTTTTATTTTGTAATATTGTTAATCATGACAAGAAATTCCCACATACGTTCATTTTTGTTGGCTAAAGATACTTATATCAGCGAAACTAGCGATACCCGTTATTAAATTCTTGTACTCTGAAATAAGAACACATTGAAAAAATCTATGTAAGTATTCACTAGCAAAGTACATTTAGTATTTTTAGTATAAATTATTTTTTTAGTATAATTCATTTGAGATTGAGAGATCTACTCATTACCGCTAAAAGTGGCCGCTTTTGGCGGTAATTAGTAGTTCTAGTATTTACATTTACTATCTTGTATTTACTGAATGAAAAATAATAAAAAGTTATACCAAAAATACTACAAGTCATTTACTGAAGAAGTACTTACGTAGATTTTTACAATTTGCTCCTATTTAGCAGTCATATCATCATTTCGTGTAGGTGACACGGTCAGTCGACCATGCACACCCTGGTGTCAGAGTTCTTCGGAACCGCCTCTCGGCCTCTGACGTGGTTTCTTTAACGACTACCAGATGGCAGCCGGGATCACCGGCTTAACGTGCCTTCCGAAGTACGGAATCATCTTTCTTATCAGACAATCAGGTGATTCATGCCTGCAATGTCCTAACCAAACTGGAAACAACTTAACAAATTGTGCTTCCCGTAGGAATCGAACCACGACCCGGTCAACAAGGCGAACGCCTTAACCACTGGACCACGGAGGCAGCAGTAAAAGAAATAAAATGAGGGATAGCGCTAGTTCACTGGTCTAAGCGCCTTAAGCTCTTTAAGTTTTTGCCAACATTTTATTTACAACCTGCGTGTAATTTTGGAATATTTTTTTAGGGTTTAGTACCTAAAAACGTAAAAACGAAACGTAACGTTGGTGTCACCCTGTCATAACCATTTGCTACGAAACTACTGAACTGATTAAGTTGAAATTCGATACTTATATAAGTCTGTAACCCGAAGATGAGAGATCAAAAGAGTATTACGTGTATAATATTTTTCTCAAACATGCTTGGAAATGTTCACATTATTTTGACAACCTTGTTTGGGATAAATCAATATTGCTGTACTGGCCAATACACGGCAGCAAAGTATGTATGAAAATCCCAAGAAAATCCATATCTGTCGTGTCTTAAAGTAACTATGAAAATTCATATCTGTCATGTTTTTTAAAAATGGAACGATGCGTTTGCTGCGAAATAATTCAAGTATGGAGGTTACAAATTCGAATTAAAAATTTTACCAGGCTAGTAAGAAAAAAAGATTTTGGCGCGATATTTTCTACATATTGTTGTTTATGAACATTTTATGAATATTAATTGACATATTTACATCAATATTTCATGATGGTCTAGGATAAAAGAAAAATCATGGAATATACCAGGTGCTTCTCTTCCCGTGCAGTCTGTAAAAGCAGGCCGAAGGAGAGGGCGAAAACCTATGCAGAAGAATATGTCAATAGGTGATGCGACTAGCAACCCATCACTATTTTAATTGCATTTTCTACATTAAATTCCACTAATACCCTAAACATGGCTTTTGAGGTCTGTCTCACCTGTAAGGGTAAACACGTGATAATATATGTATATTTGTTTGTCTATATACTATTTTTTTTAATTTCCGTGCAATATTTGATAAAAGTACTACACAAGCCTTGGCCGCAATCAGGCATGGATGGACTCACATATGTGTTCCTCGGCTCCGCCTCGGCCCACATTCACACGTTCGTCACCTCTTTTGCCGGCCGTTGCAGTAATGTACTTTATTGGTAAATTAGATATTTACAAAAATATATCGTAATCGTATACATATGTCTGTTGACGATTTATATAACAAATAAGTTGGAAAGTATTTGACCAAATTAATTCAATAAAACAAATAAGACATTTTTACAAACATGATATTTATTATTTGACTAGCAGGAATTGGTTTTTTGGCTGACCTAAATAATTAAATATAAATATATACGGACAAATCACACAGATTGAGCTAGATTTTATAACACATACATAATTACATATGTATATAGACAAACATCCAAGTCCTAGGTCAATCTGAAAAAGATAATTTTTCATCATGACCTGACCAGAGTGACCGCGGAGCGAACCCGGGACCATCCGTGTCACAGGCCGTGTGGTGTTGACCGCTGCGCCACGGAGCTCGTCGTCATAATCATTAATTACAATTTTACTTAATAAAAATAAATTGGAATACTATGTGCCTCAGTGGCATGTATCTGGCTTAGTTGGTCGCACTATACGCTTTGCACTCAATCGTTTGACGAAGAAAAATTCGGCATAGGTCCGCCGTCGACAAGCTCTCGCGCAGTACTGAGTTTGAGCGGTCGACGCATCGAAATATATAGTAATTTGGAGGTTGCAATTACGTTTTTTATAGTCATATCTTTAATTATTATTATTTTAAAGTACAAAATTTAAATTCCTTATGAACTTACGTTTATTCTAGTACATATTTCATGTAATAATATTACTGTAGTAAGGAGAAATTTGCAGTTGATGTTTTAGAAATTTCGTGGTTTTACGGTTTTGAATGGATATTTTTTACTAAATATTCCATACATATTTTAAAATTCCGATTCCGCTATGAACTTTACCACTATTAAAGAGATATTATTATAATTTTTTCGTTTAAATTCCGTCTGTACAGTTGTTCAGTTTTGAGCACGAACAAGGGCCTCGCCCTCTTTTTGTGTAAAACATGCTTCGGAATTTTGGCTTTATTTTAATTGATTAGATAAAAATGCAAAAAGTGAAGCCGCTATGAACTTTACTAATAACTATTCTCCATTGTTAAATAGATTTAAGTTGTCAAAGTCTTTCAGTTTCTTAGAATTTGAATGCCAAAATCGCGGTCAAAATGTGATAGGCCTCTTAAGTTATTAAACTCTAGCGAAATTATCTTGTTAGGGCATGCATGATGTTGGATTGCAATTTAGATCAACACTGTGAAATTATGTATATGTTATATCCAGAGGATATCCATTGCCATTCAGCGAGGTAACGCCGCTAGTGTAATGAGTACCTTTGAGCCGGGTACAATCCGGGGTGGAATATTTGACTAAAAAATGTTTAATGTACTTGTTAATTATAAGGTGCAAATTTGTAAAGTTATGAATACTTATAAAATTGTAATCTGTTTTGTGTGCTTATTATTAATAAATAAATAAATAAACATCCAAGACCCAGGTCAATCTGAAAAAGATCATTTTTCCATCTTGTCTTGATCGGGGATAGTACCCGGGACCATCCGTGTCACCCTCGCAGCCCATGGAGTTAAGTAACGATCAAACACGGCGGATTAAAAAAATTGGTTTATATTCCAATTTTTTTTCAAGATTTCATCATATATTTAATATAGGTTTCTATGAACACTTATTATTTTTTTATTTGGGGGATCGATTCTACTATCCATTCTGAACAAACAAATTTTAGGTATTGCGCGTTTTCATTAACATGTTGTATAAAGATCCAAGACCCAAGCCAAAGACCGTTTTTATCATGACCTGAGGAACTAATTGTATATAAGTGAAATACCTTAAAATATCTCTGCTCCTGGCTGTCCAGCTGTGCGGGAGTCATGCTGAAGTCCCACGGCGGTCTCTTGGGGAACGTCAGCTCGGACGGGAAGAAGTCTGCGGGGTTCACCTCCATTTCTTTCTCTGGTACTGGGTTGAGGGATTTTCTGAAACCAATATATTTCTTTGAATTGGTCTCTGTTAGAGAAATTAACATCATTATTAGGTCTTTGACAAGCTCCGTGGCGCAGTGGTTAACACGCTAGCCTGCTACACGTGAGGTCCCGGGTTCGACCCCCGGTCAGGTCTTGATGGAAAACAATCTCTTTCAGATTGGCCTGGGTCTTTATACTATTATAAAATATGGTATTGTTGAATTAGTTTCCTATGACACAAGTTCACAAGTGTAGGGCTTTCTCAATTTTTGTGACATGTCCCTAATTTTTTTTTAGTGTTTTATTTTGTTAGTCTCCACTACAGGAGCACGATCCTCTGTACTACCAGAGCTATATAATATTAGCCAGAGCAGTCAGAGGAGTTGGCCTAAAAACTAATTCTACAAAAAAATGCCACAGTGCCTGCACACTTTTGTATGGAAATGCAAAAATTTGACATTGTGACCTGTTGTACACACATTGTCACAAGGGTCACAAAATGGTCAAAAGCTTAAAATGAATAAAATGTGTATTTATTAAATAAAGATATGAGATATGGGAAAAAAATTACACAGGCAGAATTTGAGCCTGCGATTTAGTCTTTATACAACTATGCAAATACTTTTATATTTTATTTCTTAATTTTATAAGAATATATCAGAATAGTCTTGGACCGTGGACGTCATAGAAGGCGAGTTACGAAACGAGCTAAACAAAGCTTATAAACATCAAAGAGACCTTTTCAGGAGGGAAGAGGCCAGCGTAAAGAGGGTAGGCCAAATCCTCTAATTACTAATAACTACTCTTGCCAATATATGGCTCCTGCAGTGGAGACTAAAAAGACCTGAAGACGATAATGATGATTGTGAATGCATAAAAACACTAATAGAAATTATTGAATAAAATTTGTCTTACAAGGCATCTTCCTTCTTCAGCTGTATTTCCTGATCTGTCTCCCTGTAGAATTTCAAAGCGAATCTGTTGGAGTCTCCTCGGCCCCCTCTATTCCTGGACGGTTGGTAGTTGACGGAGACAACGTCATAGCTGCTGGAACCCGAGGATGCTGAAAGAGAATTATACGTACATACATATTGTCACGGCTACTCATTCGATCTTGGCCTAAACCCGCAACTCTGTAGATATGTAGATCCTGTACTAAAACGAGCAATATATCTCATTATTTGATACCTAGTGTTTATTTTCTTATACCTGTCATGAAAAAACTTAACGTGATACAGCACGGAAGAGAATTGTTATATAGTGTTACCAAACCTGATCAGTAATGGATTCCCAAGCGCAGTGGTTAACATGCCAGTCTGTACACGAATAGCTGTGGGTTTAGTTCCCAGCATGTGTAATTCATTTTCACAGGTTTTTGACAGTGGTTCAGACACAATTCACTGTAACTTGGTTCTTGTGGACTAATAAGTGGATTGTGGATAAGGCTATATATATATATACAAACTAATGTAGTGTAGTTACATAAGAAAATATTTGCAGCAGTGTTGTATGTTAAAAGTAAATAAATTATCATATTATTTAGATATTATTTTTAAATCCTTACTCTATTCCAACTTCTCCATCGATGCATTATTTTTATTCAATATATATTCTTTTAGATACACATCTTTTACAGTACCTACCTATTATTATATGTATGGATTGCACGCCGGTAATAAGTACTTGATTGTCAAAAACATAGAAATACATTTTATACATTTGTATAAAATGTATTTCTATTTATACAATACACTTACTTGATAGCAGCAAAGTTTTGTTCTGTCTATTTTTCTTCGCCTGAATCTGTTGTTTCTTGGCTTTCCCGCTGAACGGCACCTTTCTCCGTTCTTGCGGCATTTTGGATAGAAACCTACAGAGAAAAGTAAATCCAGTAAAAAGCTATGCAATAACGAGGTGTGGCGACGGTTACACCTTGAAAAGTGATCTCATTGACGTTGTTTATCGCACAAAAGAGAATTATGAAGTTATTAGCAGTCAACATGCGATAAATTGGCAGAATCCGCATTGAACGACATAAGACTCTAATCAAAACATCGTAATAACCAAAAATTATTCTTATTTTATACCTAATATGACTAAAGTATGTTTCATTAACTTTACCTGGGTTTGTCGATGAGGATAGCAATTAAATACTTTCGATAACTTTCGAGAAACAGCACATGGAAAAATAGAAAACGGTAAAAAGTTTCGTCGCAGTCGCCGCGCCGCCGCCAGCTGGTTTTTTTTTATTGACAAGTGACATTGACAAGTGAAAAGTTGAGATGTGGTCCAGCAAAAAAAAAGGAACGGCGAACAAATAGCTTGCAAAAATGTAGTGTATGGGCAGTGTCCGGTACGGAGGCCGTGTTGCTCGAAGGCAGTATGGGCCTAAGGTATGGGCAGCTTTATCTATTTTTTTTAAGTGCAACACTGATTAATAAACGTCACAATGACAGATCAGAAATAAGGTCCTTTTATAAGCAACTTTGTTTATGTTCTACTTAATTTATATCAGAAGAAATTAAAGAAAGTGTTTAGAGTTATTTTTGGAATAAAGGACCCTAGAAAATATTATCATAATATTTTTTTTATGTTTATGAACATTAAATCAATCTTTTGCACATATAAATTAAAAAAATGTCAGTGGTAAATAATCCACTGCGTCATGTTGCATCATAAAGTACCTAACTTCATAACCTAAAAATATTGGCAATTTGCATTTGAGTATTTTGAGTAAACAAACAAATTGAGCGCAAATTGATTTCTTTTATTTATTTCTCTTACAAACAAGTGTAATAAATCAAAATGCTGCCCCTATCGCTTTTGCGAACAGCACAAAACCATCCTATGCTAGTGGAATTAAAAAATGGTGAAACATACAACGGTCACCTCGTAAGTTGTGATAACTGGATGAATATCAACCTTCGTGAGGTGATTTGTACATCAAGAGACGGAGACAAGTTCTGGAGGATGCCCGAATGTTACATCCGAGGTAGTACAATCAAATATTTGAGGATTCCCGATGAAGTTATAGACATGGTCAAAGAAGAAACTCAAGTGAAAGCGCGGGGTCGTAGCGAGATGTCTAAAGGGCGCGGAGGCGGTCAAAACATGAGGTCGGGTCGCGGAGGCGCTAGAGGTGCGTTCGGTAACAGAGGACGACCGGCACCGCTCGCTCGAGGAGGCGGGAACACGGGTAGACCACAGAGTAAAAACAAAAAGTGAATCTAGGCTGTATTTTATTTAATAAATTAAGTTCTTGTAAGGAACCTTTGTTTTATTTCTGCTATTAAATATTTTTTTATACTCCAGGTATTACAAATTGTCAAGTTCAAAATTCTTCATAAGTCGGTCAATTATTACAGGCTTTAAGGCCGCACACTAGGCACAGTAGCGACGCCAATCATTCTATTCCTAATACTTTACAAATAGAAAGAAATTCAAGAATGTTTATCATATAAGCTCGATTGCTCGCTCGATTTGTCGAGCTCTGTGGTGCAGCGGTCATTACGCCTGCCTGCGACACGGATGGTCCCGGGTTCGATCCCCGGTCAGGTCAAGATGGAACATGATCTCTTTCAGATTGACCTGGGTCTTGGATGTTTATCTATATATATATATTTGTTATAAAATATTCTATCATTGAGTTAGTATCCCATAACACAAGTCTTTCATAAGAACTTACTTTGGGGCTAGCTCAATCTGTGTGATTTCTCCGTATATATTTATATTTATATATTTATAAGCACTAGTAAATAACCTGAAATATTTTTGGAATCATGTTTAATATTATCCGAATCAGTGAGAATTATGAGAATCAGATTCGATTCGATCACGTTTTCTCTTTATGACCGATTCTCATAATATTAAACATGATTCCAAAAATACTTCAGGTTGTTTACTAGTGCTTATATGATTTACATTCGTGAATTTCTTTCTATTTGTAAAGTATTAGGAATAAAATGATTGGCGTCGCTACTGTGCCTAGGATGCCCCCTTAACACCATAACTGAAAGACTTTAGAAAACATGCTCAGAGATAAGAAGCTGGTAACACAGGATGGGACTGCAGCGCAATATTAATTTTATCCACATTCTAAACATAATGTTTTTGTCAAAACAATATGGAGTACAAGTTTGTTTGTATCCATATCAGCAATGATAAAAGTGGGTCCTTTTCATTATATCATCATCATCAGGTCTTTGTAAGTCTCCACTGCAGGAGCATCACCCTCTCAGTACTACCAGAGCCTATGTTTGCCGAGCAGTGATTTCTTTTTTTTATTAATTATATCTTAAATTTAAAAGCTTATCTGTCAAAATATTATATTTAGAAGATTTGGCCTACACTCGCCACGCTGGCCAGACGGATTGGAGAGATCTCTATGATCTTTATAAGCTTCTTGTGTTGCCTAAGTGGCTAGAAACTTCGCCTTCTAAAATCTTTTTTGTTGGACTATGTATAATTCCACTTAGGGAACAGTGCAAGTTTCATCAAAATCGGTACAGTAATTTTTGTGATAGAGAGTTTAGTGTGTGTCAGTCACTAGGAAAAATTTTAATTGTTTAATGAAAAAAAAAATAGATGTTATCCACTTACCTATATCTCAAAGAGGTTTTGGGTTACAAAGGTAAGTTTTTCACTGTTAGTCCTATTTTTGAGAGCTCTTTCCATAGCACAGCGAAAAATAATGTGTGCAAGAGTGGCTTGGCTCCCAGTAGCGTGGGCGCAAATAAGATACTTGCCTCCAGTACAAAATTATTGCCAATTTTATAAATTTTCATTCGTCTTGTCAGAAGTATAATTGTACTTGGGTTAATTAGGAGATCCATTGAAGAAGAATTAGCCTGAGTAGTCAGAGGATTTGGCCTACACTCTCCACGCTGGCCAGACGGGTTGGAGAGGTCTATTTGATGTTAATAAGCTTTGTTTAGCTTGTATTTCCTCAGTCGCCTTTTACGATATCCACGGGATGACTTGGAGTGGTCCTATTCTACTCTGCCGGGAACCACACGGCTTAATCCTCTGACTACTCAGGCTAATATTATGGCTCTGGTGGTACAGAGAGGGTCGTGCTCCTACAGTGGAGACTAGAAAGACCTGATGATGATTGAAGAAGAAAGGTCACCGACATAGATCAGCGGATTAGCTCCTTGAAGTGGCAGTGGGCGTGGGCACATAGCGCGAAGAACCGATGGCTGATGAGGCAGGAAGGTTTTTGAATGGCGACCACGTACCGGCAAGCGCAGCGTGGGACACCCACCGACCAGGTGGTCAGACGACCTGATAAAGGTCGCAGGAAGGCGCTGGATGCAGGCCGCTTCTAACTGGTCGTGTTGAAAATCCTTGGGGAGGCCTATGTCCAGCAGTGGACTTATTGCGGCTGAGATGATGATGACTTGAGTTAATCGTCGTGTACACAGAGCAGGAAATGTGTGTGACTGTCGATTAAGGGTAAGCACGCACCGCGACGCGATTTGCTGTCGCAAAATTCGCAACGTATGGAGTCCCATAGAAGTGCGCGCACTGCGACGCGATAGTCGCGCCGTCGCATACCTATTGTTGCTATTTTTGCGACAGATCTGTCGCAAACGCGTTTGCAACGTATGGAGATCTATGAAGACGCGCGCACTGCGACTCGGCAGCCGCGCGATAATGTTGCCATTATTTTAACATTTCTTTCATATTTGTAACTTTCATATCCTTGGCGTAACTTTAAGTTACTTTAGATTTTTGGATAATTAACCCATTCGAACATACTTAGCTTGTTTTATTTCTTTATTGAGTTTTAAGAATTGAATTTTAAGTTCTAAGTGTTTACATCTTAATACTCCCGTATTTAATTTATCTATTATACTGGAAAATATCGTTGGAATTAAAACTTAATATTACTATTGCAAATAAGCATAATAAACGATAAATCCTTATTCAGTATTGTTTTTTAATTGTACCAACTGTTATGTAACTTTTTCAAAAAAGTAACAAAAGTAAAACCTGGCAACATTGCGCAGGACATAGCCAACTAATGATGTGCCAACTCAAATAAAAACGTGTTTTCTAATGTTAATCGAGTTGAGATTCAAATATCCTGAATAGGTGTGGTGTGGCACCGTACTGCAAATTTTAATTTTAACTCTTAAGGGAACGAGTGACATTCTGTACTCTTTGGTCGTGTAGAACATTACTACACGAGGCTACGATGCGTAGCGAGCGAGCTCGTAGCTTTATCTACGACTGAGTTAAAGATACTATTACAGTACTACCACTTTTATGAGTTACACCGATGTACCTGCGCGGAAGTCAAATTTTTGCATGGCGCGAAATTACCCGTCCGCTATTGGCTGATGTGTACGCGCCATGCGGCGTCTCGACCACTCACGGCAGTGGTACGAGTATTGCGAGCGAGATAGCACGAGTCCTGTTGTTTTTAGATTTCAAATCTTATTTTGTAGCAATAAGTTTGTTATTTGATTGATGTTTTCATTCGGCTTGAGTCGGCAGTAGGTTTCGCTATTCTGCGCCAACGAATAATGCCGATGTTACTTAATAAAGTGGTAGTACTGTACCGTGACTGAGTGCTACGAAGTCTGTCAATTTCGAGTCATGCCACAGTGATTCAAAAGATCCAAAAACCCAAGATAAAAAATCTTTTATTGCGAACATGCCATCCATGCCATAGATCATAATAAAGCCTACATTGACTCTATTAGCCTAAAAGCGTAGAAACAAATTGAGTCCAATTGTTTTTTCTGTTCCGTGGTCCAACCCATATTCTATGATGCAACAAATAGCTACCAATTTGACGGATTTTAATGGAATAATCTCAGGCATAAATTGACTAGACGCATGTGCTAACACAAAACTGTCACGCACACAAGAATTGAAAAATTGGGGAGTTTTGTAATCATTGAAATAAAGGCATGACGGCGTCTAGAGAGTTATAGTCAAAGACAATATAATACTAACGTAATAGACTGCCCACCTCATACACAAATATTGGACCAAAATAAAGGTTGCAAAAAGCAGACGAATGTATGGCGCAGGAGAGTTGCTTGCTACTCGATACTAGATGACGGTAATCTGCGTTAGCCTTTAACTTACTAAATATACGGTGTCATTTTAAAATATTATGCCTAAAATATTGTTTTGATTTTTAAAAAGATATACCTTGTAAATTATGTTTTTATATTCTCATAATACGGTAGATACAATGTTGTGTAGTTTCGAGTGGCGCCATCTATGCGAGTGTCTGAGAACAAATCGTACGATTAAGGCGTTGGGACCACATGGTATAGTCAAAGGCATTGCATATACTTTCGAGAGAGTTAGATCTAATTCAGTAATATTTATTTTAGTTGTTTTTCGTATGTGTAAGTGGCCAACACTGGTGTCAGATTTTTCAAGCTGCCTTAAGGCATCTGACATAGCTTAACGACTGCCATCAACGATGACAGCCGGGACCAACGGCTTAACGTGCCTTCCGAAGCACGGAGGAGCTCGAGATATTTTTATGCCACTTGCGGTCACCCATCCAAGTAGGGACTGCACCAGGGGTTGCTTAACATACGTAAGCGCTCATAGAGCTCACACCCACTGGACCATCGGGCTCCTCATTTATTTTAGTGACAGAATGGTTCCCTGCAGATAGAATAGGACCACTTCAAGTCTACGTGTGGATGTCGTAGAAGGCGATCTCGGAAGCACAAGTTAAACATAAAGCTTATAAACATCAAAGATACCTCTCCAACCCGTCTGGCTAGCGTGTAGAGTGTAGGTTAAATCCTACCAATACCCTGAGCGTCAACCATGACATGTGGTCTCAACGCCTTAATCGTACGATTTGTTCTCAGAGACTTGCATAGATGGCGCCACTCGAAACTACATAACATTGTATCTACCGTATTATGAGAACATAAAAACATGATTCAGAAAATATATCTTATTAAAAATCAAAACAATATTTTAGGCATAATATTTTAAATTTACACCGTATATTTAGTAAGTTAAAGGCTAACGCAGATTACCGCCATCTAGTATCGAGTAGCAAGCAACTCTCCTGCGCCATACAGTCGCCTGCTTCTCGCAACCTTAATTTGGTCCAAGATTTTTGTATGAGGTGGGCTGTCTATTACGTTAGTATTATATTGTCTTTGACCATGAGTTTATACATTTCATTTACGAGAGTAGTATACGGTAACGTTTTTATAACCGTCATAGTTTACTATACTTTGTCTACCACGAGTACGATATACCAGAGTCGTTTTCGAATCTCGTAATCGAAAAAGACTCAAGGTTGAAAGTAAACGAATACGATCCTGTGTTTACAGGAACATTTTCTGCGGTATCAGCACCATGAGTTCTAAAACTGACCTTCGTTTTCTATCGCGTAAGACAATCGTTTACTATTACGAGCCATCGAATAGTTTACTTTAGATCGAATCGTTTACTACACACGTATTTTAAACTCATGGTTGACGCTCTGTAGGGTATTGGTACCCAAAGATTTAAAAAAAAATGCGTGTTCCGCTCTCCCAATATAAGTACCTAATATTAATTCTGTGCGTAATTTTAGTTTAGAATTATCGACTATATAGGTACTCTTCCGTCAATTTTCCCAAATGGGCAGTCTCTATAAATTTTGCACCTGTCACTAGCAATGAAGGAATTGGACAAACGGACAAACCCTTTGTTCTCGTACTTCACAAGTATTTGTATTGTTTTCAGCACTTCAGAGATAGCGGAGCAAATTCAAAACCATATCTTGACATGCGGGATCCCTTTGAAACTCCCTTTGAATGGGAACGGGTTCGTCTCTCTAACTTTAATTTCTCAGACCGTTTATAGGGTTCCAATTCCAAAGGGTAATAACGGGACCCTATTACTGAGACTTCGATGTCCGTCTGTCTATTTGCCTGTCCGTCTGTCACCAGGCTGTATCTCATATTTCTGTTGCCGCTAAAACAACAAATATTAAAGGGGGCACTCACACAACAAACGTTTTTTTTGTTCGATATTAATAACGGCAAAAGATAGACTCTTGAAATATTCACAGTATGACTAGTTGTATTTCAAAAATAAATAATTATCATTATGAAAACACGGCTTTACTCACGTTTTATTACGTCGGATCTGCCGACTAGTGTCGGTTTAATTAAATAAAAATAAAATGAATATTTATGAATAACGTTTATTCATACTGTGGTGCTTTTCCAGTTCTTTTTTATTGCTTTTTGCGGGTCGAAATTAAAACGTATAGGTAGGTGCTACTTACCAAGAATCTCCGACATAAAAATTAGACTCCATTGTCTCCAAAAACAATGGCTGCCTTCCCCTAATCTACATGATGTTTTCCAAATTGATTCCCTCATCAGCATGCCAAAGGTGACTTCTCTACCGGAAAAATCAACAAGATGACAAAATCGATGGTACAGTCGACCACAAGGTAAGCTATACACTGTTATTATTTAAAAAAAAATAAGTTATTTATTACTACTTGTTACCCGCGGCTCCGCCTGCGTGATATAGTCTATGTCCTTCTCAGTACCCTAATCTATGTGTATGCAAAATTTCATGATGATCGGTTCAGTAGATACGGCGTGAAAGCGTAAATAACAAACAAACAAACAAACTTACTTTCGCATTTATAATATTAGTTAGGATTGGTGTTGCAGGAATATTATCTGAGTAATTATAAATCTACGAATGAGTAATAAGGATGGTATTAATCAGAATTAATAACTTTAATCTCTTTGTTAGGTACACATTGTATGTTATACCTACATTGTTTGTTATTGTTTTTGCAGGTAATTTTCTGCGTATGACAGAATAAATCTACAAATACCTAGGTAGTCTATTCATCCATAAATTACGTCCATGTAAAAACTGTAGTGAAACACACGCAAGTTGGTTAAACACTGATTTATTGAGAATAATCAACCTACCTACATTAACATCAATAAGCATACCGCACCAATATACTACATCTCTTCCTTTATGAAAAAAAAAACAAAAACAACAAAAATTATCACAATGTTATAGTAGGTATATAACAATTTATCTACTAATAATGTAGGTATGCTAGTTATACTAGGTAATTAATGTAGAACTTATTACAAAAACTCAAGTGCTATTTTTACTATGTGGATACAGTTTAACTATAAAGTTTATTTTTGGAACTCATTTATTGACAGAGTATTAAAAAAATATTTTAAATCTAAAACTTACATCTAAAACTACAATTATATATTGCTTTTACAATACCTGTAACTTAGTTGTTACTGTGGTTGTCACTTACCAACATGACGGCAAAAAAAAAAAAACAAATTATTTGAAAACAAAAAACAAATACAAGAAATAACAAAGCCACTCTATATAGTTTGTGAACAAAGCTGTTTTGACATAAGTTAGTCTTTAGAGGAAGAACCGAAAATTAAATTCGTCAACATTCGTGCCGCCCGTTCCCGAGACCTTTCAATCGTAATATTTGGCGGCGAAGGAGATGGTGATACAACCAGCTCACCACTAGTAGACTGCAGTGAATCATCTATGTGATACCCATCCTGGTCTGCTCGTGGTGTGCCCACTGAAGGCAAGGATTCTGAAGCCTTTTCAACCACTGATGAGCACTCCCGTTGCGATACGTCACCATACCCGGAATCCACGAAGTTTTTACGCCTGCGTCTAATTGTCATTGCGCTAGGTACCATGGCCGCACGACGTGTTCCTAAAACCGGTTGGGATGGGCATGGTTGATGTTCGCCACTACCGGGTAAAGAGCGTTTCACGAGATGGCCGCGCGTTCGTCGGAATTTATTCCCGTGTTCATCCTTTACTATGAATGAACGCGGTTCGGGCGCGCGTTCTACAATCGTAACCGGTTTCCTACGTCCATTGCACACTAACGTTGCCCTATCGCCTACTGATACCTCCCCTAACGGCCGCGAGGCCTTGTCGTAGTGCTGTTTGATGGAACGTCTTTTAGCCATCAATGCCCTGTAATTACGATTATTATCCACCGGCTCACTCAACAACTCTGAAGTAATCGGAAGTTTTGTTTTAAGACGTCTGCCCATAAGCATTTGCGCAGGCGAGTCCAAACCATCACGCGACGTAGCTCTAAAGTTAAGTAAACTCACATAGAAATCCTGACCAGAATCTATACATTTTTTTAACAAGTTTTTTACCGTTTGGACAGTTTTTTCACTTTTTCCGTTTGATTGCGCGTATAATGGCGATGAAGTAATGTGATGAAATTCCCAGTCACGTGTAAATTTTTTAAACTCCATGGAACTATAAGCGGGACCGTTGTCTGTCACCAGTTCCGCCGGTATCCCATGCCGTGCAAATTGCGCTTTCATGAAATTAATTACTTGTTTACTACCGATACCTGATAACTCGCCTACCTCTACGAAGTTGGAAAAATAATCAACCAATATTATATAACTCTTTTTTCGGTATTCAAATATATCTGACGCTAGTTTATGCCAGGGCAGGGGGGGCACATCGTGCTGCAGCAACGGCTGCCGGCGCGGTCGCGGCGCGTGCAGGGCACACGCCTCACATCTCCGTACCTCGCGCTCCACATCCTCACCGAGCCCCGGCCAAAACATAACCTCTCGCGCGCGACGCTTACATCTCTCTATGCCCAAGTGGCCTTCATGCACTCGCTTCAACATTTCACCTCGGACTGCGCGCGGTATAAATACACAATCACCTTTAAAAATCATGCTATCAATAAATTGAAGTTGCTCCCGATACGGCCAAAACACTCTTATCTTTTCTTTTACATCTCGTCTATACTTAGGCCAGCCTTTCTGTATATATTGAATTAATAACTTACAATCACTATCAGACTCCGTCTCTTTTTTAATTAACTCTCTTTTAATTTCACTAAATCTTACATTTTCTAACACAAAACAAGTCTGCACTTCAACCTCCTCAGATACGCGATCATGCATCCATTCATTCAGTGGAGCTCGCGACAGCGTATCCGCAATATACATATATTTTCCTGGCACATACATTACTTTAATATCGAACCCTTGCACTCGCATCATCATACGCTGCAGCCGCGCCGGCACGGACACTAACGGCTTATTAAACAGAGCCTCGAGCGGCTTGTGATCTGTATGAACTATGACATCTGACCTGCCATAAATATATTGCCTAAACCGTTCTACAGCAAACACAATTGCCAGCATCTCTTTCTCTATTTGGGCGTACCTGGTCTGCGTGTCTGTGAGCGTCAGCGACGCAAACTCCACCGGGCGCTCGTCCTGCAGCAGTACGGCGCCGAGCGCCACGCCGCTGGCGTCCACCGACAGCACGACGGGCGCCTCCGCCGAGTAAAGCGCCAGCACCGGCGCACTCGACACCTTCTGTTTCAGCCGCTCAACCGCTGCAGAATGATGTGCCTCCCACACCCATTCTACATTCTTTTTCAAAAGACTTCTCAGTACATTAACACATTCCGAATAGTTTTGTATGAATTTTGACAAATAATTGACCATCCCCAGAAATCGTTCTAAGGCCTTCCTATCCGTAGGCTGAGGCATATCCACTATGGCCTTTACTTTGCTGTCGTCAGCCCGCATTCCATTAACATCAAATTTGTGACCAAGATAAGTTATCTCCGACACACCAAACTTGCATTTTTCGCGATTGAATTTAATACCTATTTTCTGAGCTCGCTGTAATAAAGCCTGTAACCTATTATCGTGTTCTACCTGTGACGTACCCCATACGATGACATCATCAATAAATGACTCTACCCCCTCTAAGTCTTCTAGGTGTTGGCGAAGCTTTCCGTGGAAAACTTCCGGCGCACAGCTAATACCATACGGAAGTCGAAGATATTGATATCTCCCGAACGGTGTGGAAAAGGTACAAAGGTCGGCGCTAGTGTCATCAATTTCAACCATCCAAAATCCGCAGCGCGCGTCGAGCACGCTGAACACGCGCGCGCCGCGCAGCCGCACGGCCAGCTCGGGCACCGTCGGCAGCGAGTACTGCGCGCGCCGCACCGCTCGGTTCAAAGGTCTCGGATCTAAGCACACACGAATGCTGCCATCTTTTTTAGCTACTAACACAATTGCATTAACCCAGTCAGTCGGATGAGTCACCTTTCTCACAACACCGAGCCCTTCCATCCTCTGTAATTCCTTATGTAATTTATCTTTAAGCCCTAACGGTATTTTTCTTGTAGGGCACATAACCGGCTGCACGCTTTTATCTACAACAATAGTATATTTACCCGGTAGCTTACCTAAACCCTTAAATAAACTAGAATAATTATCGATATTGATCATGTCTACTCGATTTATTAACTCCAATGCTTTACAGGCTTTTAATCCCAAAACATTTTGACAGTTCAAGTCAACCACCACAAACGGTAACAAATAATTTTTATTTTTGTATATAATATCCAAGTTATCTAACCCAATAATAGGCAAACAATTTCCCGTAAAAGAAAGAACCCGTTTCATAAATGGTTTCAGTTGTTGAACTGAAAATCCTAATTTGGAATATTCAGTTTTAGACATCACGTTTATCATAGAACCTGTATCTATTTTAATAGATATCCGTTTACCGTTACAAAAAATATATTCAATCCACTCATTTGATGACTTACTCAGTTTTTTGTCCTCTCCTACCGTGTTCACGTACAACATTTCTTCACTCTCACTTCCTGAATCTATACTTAAATTTAGCACTTTTCTTATCACTTCTTTGCGCTCGCACACGCGCGAAAAATGGCCTTTCCTATCACATACGAAACACAACGCATCTCGTGCCGGGCACCGGTCGCCGCCCGCGCAACGCGCTCCCCCGCAGCAGCTGCACGCCCCGGCCGCCGCCGCCTGGCCGCGCGCCGCCGCTTGCCGGCCGCCGCGGCCGCGCCGCGCGCGCTGCCACGGCCGCTCGGCACCGGCCGCTCCGCGTGACCGCCCGGCTCCCCCTCGCGAGGACATTGCGTTCACCTGCATTTCTTCTAAACCGCCCTCGATGCAAAGGCCTTCCTCTTTAGATATTTCTGCCGCTTGACATATCTGTATAGCCTTTGCCAACGACAATTCGTCTGTACGAAGCAGTCGGTCCCTGACTTTATTATTGATGATGCCACAAACGATTTTATCACGAAGTAAACTTTCTTGCAAATCCCTGAACTCACACTGTTGACTTAACAGTCTTAAGGCCGTTACGTATTCGTCTATAGTCTCCCGTTCCTCTTGATTGCGAGTAAAAAACTTAAACCGTCGCACCGTAATATTGGACTTTGTACCGAAATGTTTTTCAAATTTCTTTAACAAACATTTAATGTCGGCCTCACTATCGCCGTCTTCCAGGAACGTGAACGTCGTATAGACCTCGTATCCTGCCGGTCCTATGAGGTTTACCAACAGACTAGCCTGAACGTCATTAGGCTCTTTGCTCACTCCAGATGCCTTTAGAAAGACCTCGAACTGCCGCCGCCATTTATGCCACGCCTCGGCGCGCGCTGCAGGGCCACCTTCGAGTTCCAATTCAGCGGGAGGACGCGCGTGTTCCATGTTTTTTAATACAACACACACCGATTTCTGTGTAAACTACACACCACAGATCAATATTCACGTGAATTACGCCAAATAAATATTAATTTGGTACACCGCTGCCACCATGTAGTGAAACACACGCAAGTTGGTTAAACACTGATTTATTGAGAATAATCAACCTACCTACATTAACATCAATAAGCATACCGCACCAATATACTACAAAAACAAAGCAAAAATATATATTGCCTGGACGGCTTTATAAATATTGGTTTATGAATATCAAAAAAAATCGCTGTTCCACTTAACCCTTTAAAGGCTATTATGAGGATAAAAGAACTCATACATTTTTAAACTTTCTTTCAAAGGCGTATGTAAATAATGTTATGCTTAAGTTGTGCCTTACTGTACAAAGAACATTGGACATCTTTTTCAATTGTTTTAAATTCAAAGGGGATTTACAATGACTGATCAATTTTTATGGGGAAGTTTACGAAACGAAACAGATGTTTTGACATGATTTTGGTGATTGTCTCCTATGGTAGAAGACAGAATAAATGTAGATAAACTGACATACTGTGCCGACGTGACATGGTTAGAGCCTCGCTACCGACGAAAATCACTTTTGCTAGTAGCATGAACGGGCTAGCTCATCCGGGGAAGTACCACACTCTCACAGAAAATCGACGTTTGAGTAGTAGCTTTACCGCTGCTATGCTTCGTTTGGTGAGTGAGAAAGCCGGCGGCCCATCTCCCTCTCCCCTCTGGGGAGGGAAAAATTAAAGGCCGGCAACGCTCCTGTGACACCCCTGGTGTTGCAGTTGTCCATGGCTAGCGGTGATCACTTACCATCAGGTGACCCGCTTGCTCGTTTGCCGTCCTATGACATAAAAACCGGCCAAGTGCGTGTCGGGCCACGCGCAGTGTAGCTGTAGGGTTCCGTAGTTGCGAATGACAACTTTGAGTTCACACTGTTTACACTCGCACCTCACAGTTTAACGACCAATAACATCTAACAATGAAGATTGTATGAAATTTTACATTTTCCACTACATTTTATAAGTTGGTTGCCTATAACCAAATATTTCGGAAACGAATCCCTAAATCGAAAAATGATGGTCTCAACCTCACAATATTTTTCAGATCTTTTTAACGATACCCCACACGATGGGCAAATAGAGAAAAAAAAATTACTCCCCCACTTTACTTGTATGGGAGCTACCCAAAAAAAAATTTTTTTTCAAGATTTTTTCTACCATTTTTGCCATGATTAATATACATACCCATACCAAATTACAGCTTTCTAGTACTTTCAGTCTCTGAGTAAAACCGCGGACGGACAAACTCAAACTCAAAATTCTTTATTGCATAACTGTGTAAATTAAAGATGGTACAATATGTTTAGTATCAACAGTTTGCCCTTTCAGGCATGCAATGCACAGTACAAATTTCACTAATTTCTTGCTCTACATGTTTTAAAAGCAAAGTATTCATTTAGGTCATAAAATACATGTTCTAATAGCCAAGACTTAAGTTGACGTTTAAATATACTACAGTCATTAATGCTCTTTATTTCCGTTGGTAAATGGTTAAATATTTTAATACCAGAAATAAATGTGCTTTTGTTATATACTTGATTATTTACAATAGGTTGATTATTTACAAATGTTGTTGACAGACAGACAGACATGGCGAAACTATAAGGGTTCCTAGTTTACTACAACCCTAAAAAGGTTCAGAAGCAGCCGTATCAGCCCATAGTTTCATTGACTTTCTGTCAAAGAAACGAATCAAGGTATCACGTGACCAAAGGGCTGGCAATTACTAGGCACAAAGGATAAGCATTGCTATCTGACGTGGTAATGCTGCCAGCATATTGGGCACGTTACCGCGAGGTGATGGTTTGCATGGACTATCGTCATTATCTTCCTTCATCATCATCACCAGTTCTTTTAAGTCTCCCCTGCAAGAGCATGACCCTCATCATGATCCTCCTTACCTTATCCTAATCTGGGGTCAGCGCAGTATGTCTTATCCTTCCATGTTTCTATTTCCCGTCATACTCACACGTCGGCTATACATGGCGAAATTTTGATCGTTCTGAATCACCCCTGATTCAGCCCGTCGATATGAACCATTTTTCCTATGGGACCAATGCTGGAAACTCAAATTTTATTTCGACATTTTTATACAAATGTGTTCAGCCGCCCGGGCAATTTGTATAGTAATGTCGAAATTTTTTTCGAGTTTACAGCATTTGTCCCATAGGAAAAGTTGTTTATATTGACACGCTGAATCACCCCTTTAATGGTCCGGAACGATCAAAATTTCGCCATGTATAATTTGTAAATATTTTAATTCATTCTAATTAAGTAGTTTTAATATACCTATGAATGTAGGGTATAGGGGATAACCGTTGGGGTAAACGAGTTCTTGAGTGGAGACCGCGCCTCGGCAAACGTAGTGTAGGACGTCCTCAGGCACGGTGGAGTGATGATTTGCACAAGATGGCTGGCAGGAGCTGGATGCGAGCAGCCGAAGATAGATCTCGATGGCGTGCAATTGGGGAGGCCTATGTCCAGCAGTGGACGAGTATAGGCTGATGATGACGAATGTTACATTTTGAATAAATAATAGTGTCAAAAGGGAAAAAAAAGATGGAAGGATCACCGCGCTTACGTCTAATTTAGTCGAAGCAAATTTACCCCATACAGGGACAACCCTCAGTTGGCTATTATGTCAAATGAGTGGTACATCGAATTGTGGCTTTATAATCCAAGTACAGTCCAGTTAGGACCTTACCCCGTTCCGGTCGTTTATTTTAAGGACTCTACACACCCAAGTCGCCGACACGCCTACATTTTGTTTATTGGCGATGACTTTTAAACATTGCAAGGTTTGGGGTCTGTTTGCATAAAGATTGTTTTTTTTTATATTACCTATTGAATTAGGCATTTGTCTCCCACCTCAACTGATGGTAAGTGACGAATTGTTTCAAGTCCTAACTAATATTAAATTTATTGCAAAAGTGAGTTTGTTTCTTTGTCGGCGTGATTAATATTATATAATTTGTCATGCCTTTATTTCAATGATCAAAGAACTGGCCAATTTTTCAATGCTAATGTGCGTGAAAGCTTTGTAGCTTAGCAGATGCGTCTTGTCATCAAATAGGTAGCTACCTATATGTGTTTGCATCATGTTCCATAGGTTGAATATTTTTTTTTCTACGCTTTTAGCTTTATAGAGTTTATTTAGAATGTATAATGTATGTATGTGTAATTTGGCAGGGGTATCTAAGATATACCCCTGCCAAATTACAACTTTCTAGTACTTATAATATCTGAGCTAAACCGCGGATAGATAGACAGACAGACAGAGATGGCGAATCTATAAGAGTTCCTTGTACTACTACGGAACCCTTAAAAGCATGAAAAATAGAAACAAGTCCCAAAAGTCTCCGAGCCTTCTAAAAAATTAACAAATCCACCAATTAGGGTGAATTTGTAATTTTTTTTACACAACTGCCAAAAAAGAAGTGTGTTAGTTTCTTTATTTCACCATAACTTCTAAATGCCTGGAATTGGACGTTTTGGGTATTGACGAATTGGGTATTGTTGCAATACTTACTTTTTTTGTTTCAATCCTTACTTTTAAAGTTGTATTTTTTTTTCGCAGGACTACAGTTTTTTTTAAATAATAGTTCGTTAGTTTAGTTAAACATGGTATTCTTATTTCGATGCCAAACAATGCATGTTGCTGGTTTGATGTTACACAATTTAACATGAGAACAACGAGCTACATCAGTGTGTCGGCGACTCGGTGTGTAGAGACCTTTAGATCAGGTAGTCAAATAAGGTTAAAGTGTAGTTAGTGTAAATTACATGTGTCCCTACATCCCTACAGACAAGGGTAGCCAGGTTTTTCGTGAATAGATAAAGTTGCCAGTTTAGCCGAATATTTGGGTAATAAGGCTGGACAATTTTTTTTCTTAGTATATAGTAACACATTTTATTATTAAGTAAACTAGGGATTTGTGAACAAAAAATCTTCATTAAAATGGTTTTCAAAAAGTCTCACAATCCGGACAGACCGGACACGTAACCGAAAAGCCTGAATGTGTCCGACTTTTGCAGCCTGATAAAACAAATTAGGGTTAATTTAGTAAGGATTTCGTCGAAATAGAGCGGCCGCATATTGTCAGAAATTTCTGTTAGAAAAATTCTGACGCTCGCCGGAAGGCACTCGCTGCACACATTTTGTATTAGTTCCCGCACACTGTTAGAAAAATTCTAACGGGTCGTCCGTTTCTGATGCCCGCCGGATGGCACCTCAGCCGGACGACAGAAATTTTTCTGTTAGAAATGGCGGAAGGCGTGTTTTCCATACATTTTGTACTAGGCCCCGCACACTATCAGAAATTCGCGTCAGTTTACCGTCCGCCGCCGTACGCTGCACACGTGTTTGTTGTATTTTAGGAACCTACGTTTTTGACGAAAATGAGCTTAATTCAAGATTTAATTGCCGATGTGTAAAAATATCCATGTTTGTGGAACGCGATGATGAAAATTACCAGAATAAAATACACAGAGACTTAGATATGGAGCGAATATGCCAAATATGAATTAAGTATAATTGAAATCCATATTTCAATATCAAGGTTTTTAGGGTTCCAAAGCGTAAAACGGGACCCTATTTACGAGATTTCGATGTCCGTGTGTCACCAGGATGTATCTCATAAACCGTGATTACTATACAGTTAAAATTTTCATAGATGATGTAGGTACTTATTTGCTTTTGCCGCTATAACAATACTTAAACACTAGAATCAAAATAAAATAGGTAATAATTAAGGGGTGCTCCCATACAACAAACGTGATTTTTTTGCCATCTTTTGCTCGTTATTTATAACGGCAACAGGTAGACGCTTCAGATATTCACAAAATATTTATTTGTTTATTCATCGCTTTAAAAATAAATAATTAAATCAAAATTAAATAAATATTAATGGCGGTCGTACTAACATGTTTTTCGTTGCAGTTTTTGCCCGATAGTCTAATGTTGTATAGATAATGGTACGGGACCCTTCATGTGCGAGTCCGACTAGCACTTGGCCGATTTGTTTTATTTAAATAAAAAAAGCGCTAAGGCAATAACATACGTATCTTCATTCATATAGGTAGATGTGCGTAAGCATACAGATGAAACACGACTGGGCTCAAAAGCTGCCGGATCAAAATTTCTGATAGTATGCGGGGTGCTTCCGGCGAGCGTCAGAATTTTTCTAACAGGGATTTCTGATAATATGCGGCCGCTCATAAGATCCAACATGCAGAGGCTTAGCCTTGTGGTTCCCGGCAAAGTAGAATAGGACCACTCCAAGTCTTTCCGTGGATGTCGTAGAAGGCGACTTAGGAAACACAAGCTAAACAAAACTTATAAACATCAAAAAGACCTCTCTGCCCCACCCGTCTGGCCAGCGAGGAGAGTGTAGACCTATTTTGGCTAATATATGGCTTTGATACAGAGAGGGTTATGCTGCTACAGTGGAAACTAAACCGATGCTGATGTTGAGGCTCTTTGTCGAAGTTGAAGTAATGTAGGTTTCTAGTCAGAACCCGTTCCTGAAATCCCTACTTTCCTACTAATATTATAAATGCGAAAGTGAGTTTGTTTATTTGTTTGTTACGCTTACGCCGTATCTACTGAGCCGATCATAATTAAATTTTGCATACACATAGATTAGGGTACTGAGAAGGACATAGGCTATCACGCGGGCGAAGCCGCGGGTAACAGCTAGTAAGGTATAATTATTATTTATGTGAATTATTGTGTAATATTAAAAAAAAATCTCTATTGATTTATTTGTTTACCTACTCATAATTTTTTTTAGTACTTTAAATATTTTAAAACAAGGTATAATTTACATTGATGTACAGTTTGTTGTACACATAGATCATTTTATTGATAACACATAATATTACAAAGAATTTATCTTTTGTAACATATTAGACGGAACATGACAAAAACCTACCTCAACATCACTGAACGCAGCTTCTTATTTCCTAATCTTTAAGATCTTACACAAAAATTATCAACATCTAATATTAGCTTAGAAACCTTAAACGGCCATCTTAGTCTAGACGAACTAATAATTTAAAATATTCGGTGGGCGTGGCCTAACCACGCCTAGGACACACCCACAAAAAGCTCTGCCTACCTCAATACGAAGCTTCAGTAAGCTACCAACGGTAAACCGAAACACACGTTCGGAAAATTCACGTTCTAATTTCAAAAATTTAAATTTGAATTTAGAACTTTTATTCGTTACAGTCGTTCGGAATTTGAATACAGTGATTGTGATTGGTTATGGAATTGGCAAAGTGATTTTATTGGGTGATTTTCAAGTGCTTTTTTTGGATGTTTGTTTGTTTGTCAACAAACGCACGTGGATTTGTTTATGTGAGGTCGTTGACCTTGAGCTGTGAACTTGAAGGATGTTTTGACTTGGATTTTTAGTTTTTTTTTGTGAAGATGTGAACATAGTGAATTTAGTAACAGTAAACTGTGGAAACAATAAATATTTAGACCTAAAAATAAATAACAATTTATAAAAATTACTTTTCATGGAAAGTTGACGCCATTACAAAGTGAGTGTGTTAGTGGAAACTTAACTTTGAAAAAATAAGTGCGACGGACAAAGTTAACTAGACAATCAAATTTTTACATTGATAAAAAAATATTTATTTATGGCAAGGTTAAGATAAATCAAATTTTGGGAAGATAATATATCATATAAATTAGAAAAAACTATTTAACAGTCTTTTTGGTGATTTATTTTATTTAAAAAATAATTCTAATGACAATTAATTATAAAGTTTAATTCGTTAAGAGTTTTTAGTGTTAAAAGAAATAATAAAAAATAAACGGTAACCAGGAATTGTGTGTATTTTTTGAATTCGTGTCTTATGTACAAAAGTGATCAAAAGTGAACAAAAACCTAAATTTCATGAAGGACTGTCTTCCAAAAAACCAAATTGGATCCAAAAAGCACTTCTGAGGCCCTCTCGGGGGCCTCACAAAAGCCTAAAACCCTTTTGGTCTACCCTTTTAACAACAAACCTCAAAACGAACCGAAAAAATACCTCCTCGAAACTCCAAAAGACATTAAGCGAAAAACCCCCTTACTAGAACTACCTAAAGACTCAAAAAAACCAAAATTATTTAAAAATAATGTGAAATTGGAGGGAAAAAACGCTGAAATGAAAACTACGTCAATACAAACGAGCGAGGAGTGCTGTTCAAAGAAGTGCCATCACTGTTGTTGTCAAAGTGAAAAGGAGTCATTGTGTAGTTGTCAGCAAAGTGTCAAAGTGATTTTTGCTCCAGCCATGATGCCGTCAATCTTCGGTGGAGTTCCAGGACTGCCTTATGTGTTGAAACAGCCAGTAAAAGCCGGGGAGAAGGTTGGTGCTGTTTTAATGTTCTTTTAGCCGTCTAAATTCTCTTCTTCTGTTTTATATTATGGCTCCACCGAAATTTCAGTGATTCTGCCAATGTCCAGTATAAAACTTTACCGTACAACACCGATACTTAGTACCTTATACTAAGTATCGGTGTTGTACGGTAAAGTTTTTCCAAGTAGCATCAAAGATGGCGTATGTTCTTTGACGCCTCGTGGGAGCTTGGGGCGGCAAATCTATACGAGTACATTTATCAGTCCACTTTAACTATTTCACAAATTGTTCATGAGCACGAGCATTTATAACACCAAACTACGCCAATTTCATATTATAAAGTCCACTAAAATAAATTTGCAAAATTGTCTAAGGCAAACTTCAACTGTGACTTTCCTTCCACCACAAACTCCGTCTAAATTCTCAATTTCATGATTTGAGTCTTTCGCTCAGTGTCATTCAATTACTCTTTAAAAAATTATTGTACATTTATAATAATTGAAATCTAAATATATATAACTCAAAGGTGACTGACTGACATAGTGATCTATCAACGTACAGCCCAAACCACTGGACGGATCGGGCCGAAATTTGGCATGCAGGTAGATGTTATGACGTAGGCGTCCGCTAAGAAAGGATTTTGATCAATTCTACTTCTTAACGCGAGCGAAGCCGCGGGCAAAAGCTAGTTAATTTATCAACACTGAGTAAAATATTATATTGCCGTGTGGTTCCCGGCAGAGTAGAATAGGACCACTCCAAGTCTTCCCGTGGATGTCGTAAAAGGCGACTAAGGAAAAACAAGCTAAACAAAGCTTATTAACATCAAAGAGACCTCTCCAACCCGTCTGGCCAGCGTGGAGAGTGTAGGCCAAATCCTCTGACTACTCAGGCTAGTATATGGCTCTGGTAGTACAGAGAGGGTCGTGCTCCTGCAGTGGAGACTAGAAAGACATGATGATGAAACATAAATATAATTATAAATGTCATATTATTTTCAGTCTTGCATAAAAATTAACTACAATTGAAAAATTGAACTTGCGGTGTGGTTTCCGGTGTGTAGAGTAAAATAGGACCACTCCAAGTCTTCCCGTGGATGACGTAGAAGGCGACTTAGGAAACACAAGCTAAACAAAGCTTATATAAACATCAACGAGACCTCTCCAACCCAGAGTGGAGAGTGTAGGCCAAGTAGGTAAATAGCAAGCTCCAAGTGAGCTTTGGCTACTTCACCGGACTTTGAGGTGAGAGCAGGGTGCCCTCAACCTGTAAGACGAACATCACACGCCTGTAAGACGGACCTCGGCTTTGGCCCAAGTGCAATGCTTGGAGAGACAGCAAACTCTCATATGCCTGATGGGTCGCGATTTGCTTACATAGCCTGAACTGAAAAACAAACTGGCAAAGCCTTTAGAGAGCAGCATCTCTCATATTGTCGAGCTCCGTGGCGCAGCGGTCAACATGCTAGCCTGCGACACGGGGGTCCCGGGTTCGATCCCCGGTCAGGTCAAGATGGAAAAAGATCTTTTTCATATTGACCTGGGTCTTGGATGTTTATCTATATTGATCGTTGTATATAGTATCATTGAGTTAGTATCTTGCGACACAAGTTCATAACTTACTGTGGGGCTAGCTCAATTTTTGTGATATGTCCCTATATATTTATTTATCACTACATCACTATCACTACATATTATAAAACAAAAAGTCCTCTGCCGCGTCTGTCTGTCTGTCTGTCTGTCTGTTCGCGATAAACTCATAAACTACTCCATGGATCTTCATACGGTTTTCACCAATAGATAGAGTGATTCACGAGGAAGGTTTTAAGGTATAATACATGCCCGGGCGCAGCCGGGTAGGGCTGCTAGTTTATTATATTTTGCCGTATGGGCCGAACCAAATCTTTTGACTAATATATGGCTCTGGTAGTAAAGAGAAAGTCATTCTCCTGCAGTGGAGACAAAAAAAAATCTGACGATATGTGATGAATAGACTGAAATAAAACCGATTTTAAATAAAAATCCTTTTAAATACAAACCAGTTCTTTTTATAGTTTCCTTCAAAGGGCAGGTAAGGAAATATAAAAATGTAAATTGAGTAATAAACACGAAACCTCTCGAACCCTTACCGCTTTTCCGGACATCCGAGCGCACTTTGACCGGGACATAAATCTATCACGGTTAAAGTGGTTTCTGATAACAATACTGTAAAGATTGATTTATTGACTTTTTACCTGGCTGCTCCGGAAGGAGGTTCAAGCTTGTCCAGACTTTACATGGATATACCTTTATTTTTTATTTTATTCATTTATTACATTGCAAAACATATGATTATAGATATTTAATATTTAGTCTAAATTCATATGCACCTTGTCAGGCATAGCAATGGGACGAGAGGAAGGTAGACAATATTCTATAGCTAAAGATCTTGTAAATATTCTTTGACGGAATAATAAGATTTCTTTAAAAGATGTTGTTTGAGCTGGATTATTGGATATGTATAGGGAGATGTCACTAATTTTATCATAATTGGGAGAGTGGCAGTACAAATTTTTGGCACCGAATTATACGATGTGAGAAGCGGGGCACATAGCGCGAAGAACCGATGGCCGATAGGGCAGAAAGATTATTGAAAAGAAATGAAAATGAAATGAAATGAGCTTTATTGCTTTATAAATGGTAACAAATGGTGTGGTAGAATTAAAATGTAGTAGGAATCACATGTTTAGTCAACATTGACATGCAATAGACACAAATTTGTTAATTATGTCAAAATATAAATCTATGTACTTACATATTATGTCAAATTTTTAATGGAATTAATATACTGAATACACAACATTTTAATTATTCGTCATATTTAATGAGAATTTTGTAAATATTCTTGTACACTGTAGATACATTTATTAACAAGCCAGTTGTATAGTTGCCGCTTGTATGGCGACCACGTACCGGCAACCTTAGAGTTAGACACCCACCGACCAGCAGGCCTATTTGCTAACTTTTGACAGCTACGGTGTGCATCATTTTCATGGTAACTTCAATATTCATTACGGCTTCGGTATCAATGACTATTTTTATTTAAGATATGAAAACCGTAATGGATGCTAAAGTGTCAATAAATCGTTGTACACGGAGTTAGCAAGTCGGCCTGCAGGTTGGACGACCTAATGAAGGTCGCAGGAAGGCGCTGGATGCAGGCTGCTTCCAACCGGTCGTATTAGAAATCCTTGGAGGAGGTCTAATATGAGGTAAGCAGTGAACTTCTTGCAGCTGGGATGATGATGATGATGAAAGCCTTCAAAGATCATGAGTGACATCACATTTTGCGAAAAAGTGTAGTATACTGTGACATCACATGGAATTGTAACTATATCTTTATGACGAGCTCCGTGGCGCAGCGGTCAACACGCCGGCCTGCGACACGGAAGGTCCCGGGTTCGATCCCCGGTCAGGTCAAGATGAAAAATGATCTTTTTCAGATTGACCTGGGTCTTGGATGTTTATCTATGCATATATGAGTATTTATTATAAAATATCGTTGAGTTAGTATCCCATAACACAAGTCTCGAACTTACTTTGGGGCTAGCTCAATCTGTGTGATCCCGATATATTTTTATTTTTTATTTTTCCATGCTGGTTTGGTAGTAAAGGAAAAACTTAGAATATACCAGCTGCTTTTCTTCCCGTACAAACCGTAAAAGCCGGTCGAGGGATAGGTTAGGCGATGCGGCTAGCAACCCATCACTATTTTGATTCCGCTTTCCACCTTAACGCCCACTAACACGCTAAACGTGGCCTTTGGGTTTTATAATCTTGGGCTCTGTCTACCCTGTGCTGCCAACCCCTTTCTCCCCCTCTTCACATGTCTACCCCACAAGGGATAAAGACGTAATAATATGTATGTATGTACCTTTATTCGTTTTTGTTTAATTGATAAAAGAAATAAAAAACAACGGGTGACACACCGGGAGTGCCGGCAAAAGAGAAATTTGAATTTTAGTTTAGTTTTTGATCAGGTCACGTGTCCGTAGAATAATTTACATGAAAAAAGTCATACGGATAAAGCAAGCAATAAAATTAAACTACTGTTATTGATATTTCGCGAACACAAACACACCAATCGGATATAAGAAGTGTCCACACTGACCGCAGCTATTATTATTTCTCGGCCCTTATCTGCGGCCGCCACTCCGCCTAACATAACACGTGAGACGAGGTAGCGGTGACAAGACAAGTTTTAGTCAGAAAAAAATATTGTTAGTTTGTAAGAAAATTCTTAATCTACTGAATTTATTTGAAAATTCTTTTCAATAGTCAAAAAATTTATTCATCTTAAGATATTTTCAGTATCATTTGGTGAACGTCAATTTACATTTACAATTGGTTTATAATGTTATGTTATTGCTGACGTCAATAATTTACTTAAAGCTAAGTTTACACCGCTTCGGCGGAGTGCAGAAGAAGCGGCAACAAACTGCACAGCGCATTTTCGCCAAATGACGTCAACTTACAATCTACGACATACGAGTACCTACTTAGAATCTAATATGTAGACGTGAGCTTACATTGTCATGTAATAATTTAAAATTCAATTATTGATGTCAAATAATAATTTAAAATTCAATGAGTGATGTCAAATAATAATTTTTGAATAAATAAATTATTAATTAAATGTAAATTTAATGTCAAATCAAAATATGATAAGTACAAAATGTACCAATTCGTGAAATTTAACATAAACCATTATGAGGGTCCGGCACATATTTTGTCGTTTAGAAAATCATCAGTCCTGTAATAAGCCTTTTTACGAAGTACCTGCTTAACATTTCATTACAGTCAACGGTATATTATCTACCGAGTGTTGAGATACCATCCCTGAAGAATTATAATTTAATATATTTATCTATTCGATGTTGTTAGATCATTTTATTACTCAATACACTTTAGTACATATTATATATATCAGTTTTCCTGTCTTAAAATACTTAGAAGAAGGAGAAGGTTAGCAATTCGTTTATATTGCCATTTGACCAACAAGCGCGAGTTGATCATTATTTTCGTCAGCTTAGCAGTGTTCATTTGTTTCACCTTCTGGCTGTTCTCCTCTACATGTCCCATTTCTCAACCGTCTATTGTGAAGTTTTGCGAATTGGGTAGACGACTACCTGACGGAGCCAGGAAATGAAGGACCGTACCTTGGCCGCACGTGCATAGTCAGGGAATCCTCCAGCGCTGGTCGACCTAGCTCAATCACTGTGGTTTTTTTGGAGTTCGGCACTGAAACTTTAATCACCGAAAAGAGTTTACACTTGTAGTTATCGTTCTTCCCTATATTTTTGATTTTCTTTGAACGAGCGCGCGCGCGGACTTTCGTTTGGCAGCCATCTTCATTAGGAAGGGAGTGGGGGTGCGAAAGGGAAGGATAGATTGTGTGTGTGTGTGTGTGTGAGAGAGAGAGAGAGTATGGTTTTGGCGGGATATAAATATACTATTTATATAATAATGTTAATTTGGCGTAGACGACTACCTAAATAGAATTTTACTGTCGTCTCCGTTTTTGGTCAAAAATTGAAATGGCAGAAATAGGTAACTAAGCGCCATTGAAGTCTGTGGCACAGACCATTAGTATATTTTGACATTAAAATACCAAAAGCAAATGATTGTAAGTGACTTTTCTTAACGATACATGTCTCAACAGACTATTGTGAAGTTTTGTGAATAGGTTTAATTATTACTTACATGTAATTTTATAGTCCATCTAGTTTCTGAAAATTTTCAAAATGGCTGAAGTTGATTACGATCTATATAAATATTATTATGAATTACTTTTGTTTACGACAGTACTTTTCTAAGAGTCGCGGGCTATCTGCCGGCCGCAGCTAAGTAAAGAAAACGTTATTTTTACACCCCTTCTGACCAGGGGTTGGGGCGGTCAAGTGACATGAATATTGTTCGATCTTTTATTGCTCAATATACTTAGTACACGTGCCTGTATTTCTTTTTAAATCATTATTTTCATATTATTTTGGTTTAATGTATGTTTCATTTATTTAATTGAATATTACTTTAAAATAGGAAGCAATATGGTAGGTAGTAAGTTAGATTTGACTTGGCTAGTTTTCGATACATCAGCCATTTTATAAAGTTATTCAACATTATATTTTTTAATTCTGATAAAAACTGGTCAAAGTCAATAAAAAGTCAAATCTAACTTACTACCTACCATAGAACTTGGCACTCATTTAGATCTCAATTCTTTTTGCGGCGAAGCCCACAGCCAAGCATAATTTTTGTATTTAACTTGGCTTTCCTTTTTTACATTTATGTTTTTGGTGGGATATCATTACTTTTTGTAATGATATGTTTGTATATTCTTTCTGTGTATAGGTGCCGCGCCGCCGATGACACACCGTTGGCCGGTTGTTTAGCGCGTATTACAAGTTTTTTGTATGAGGGCACCACTTATTTTATGACTTAACGGTATTTTTATATTTCTGTTATATAGCAAATATTATAATACATAACTATATTGGGATAGTTTCAAATATCTGCTTGTAACGGTTCCAAAGCTACAATTAAAAAAAATTGTATGGGTACCCCACATATTTTTTTATTTTTAGATTTTTTCCTACGCTTACACATAATTGCCGAGCTGGATTACAAATTTCATCCTTCTAGGTCATCTGGAAGTAGGTTAGGTTTAGGTATTATATATCAGTCAGTCAATAGGAAAATTTATAACTTTTTGACCTTCATATCTTTATAACCGTTAGAGCTTGCTTCATGAAATTTGGGCTTCTAGATTTCCTCATAGACATAATTAAACACACGTAGTTTTAATGTGTTTACGTTAAAGAGGTTTTGAGTTATAGAAGGGTCAAAAGTGGCACTAAGTGGTTCGTGTAATATTACACTCGACGCTGGCTAGCCAGTTCCTTTGCTTGAACTTTGGCTTGACACGCTGCCGCGTGTCTAGATGTTCTGTCTCTTCTAAGCCGGTTTGGGAGAGAAGGAAAAACATAGAATATACCAGCTGCTTTTTTTCCGCGGGGACCATAAAAGCCGGTCAAGGGATTGGGCGAAACTGTAAGGAATCACGTTATAGGCGGTGCGGCTAGCAACACATCATTATTTTGATTACGCTTACCTCCTTAACACTCACTAACATAGCGTTTGGATTTATGCCCCTGGGCTCTGTCTACCACGCAGGGATAAATACGTGATTGTATGTATGGATGTTACATACCTACCTACATGATGATTTTTAAATCTCTACCAATACTTAGGGATCAAAAAGTTATAGAACCAATATCCTAAAATAAAAAAATAAAATAAAAAACAGACTCGAAGTCTTAGGTTCAGGAGTGCTATTTTTGAACGCGTGACTCACTAAACGAGTGATTGACGCGAGTGTTTCCTAAAGGCCGCATTTTTGAATCGTTAGTTGACGCGTGATTACGGCAAGCGGTTGAGACCGCTCGTTTCCGCAGGCGACGAACGCTTTTATGTCAAAGTCACTTCCTGTCATTTGAAGTTCCTATGTCATGATTTTACGTTCCGTTTGACGCTACACTTCTTAAACATTTTAAAAATCCTTAATAACCTTAAAAAAGTTTATAAAAAATTCTGCGTGAAATAAGAAGAAATGAAATATTTTTCGTTGAAGGTTGGCAGCACTACAGTTCAAGCGATGGTTTCAAAAATATGGCAAAATGGCATTTCCTGACTTAGAAGACGAGTGTGACTTGTAGTCGTGCACGACTTGCGTTTTAGTGAGTCACGCGTTCAAAAATAGCACTCCAGGCTCTGTCTGTCTCATAAGTCATAAGTGACGTAAGAGATTTGATTAAAAAGATAGATAGATAGAAACTCTTTATTGCACACATAATTAACAAAAAATAATAACAATAAAACACAAGATTAAAAAACCGGCCAAGTGCGTGTCGGGCCACGCGCAGTGTAGGGTTCCGTAGTTGCGAATGACAACTTTGAGTTCACACTGTTTACACTCACACCTCACTGTCTAACGACCAAAAACATCTAACAATGAAGATTGTATGAAATTTTACATTTTCCAGTACATTTTATAAGTTGGTTGCCTATAACTTTTTAGTTTGCACTTAGTACCCAGCTCTGATAGTTTTCCTTTCAACTTCAGTATATATACTATTGCTGTAATTTTTTTCACGTATCCATATATAACCGTTTAGCAGATAGAGGAGGGGGACACGTACCTCTAACAAAATTTTGCACTTTAAAACCAAATATTTCGGAAACGGATCCCTAAATCGAAAAATGGTGTTCTTAACTTCACAATATTTTTGAAAGACCTTTTTAACGATACCCCACACGATGGGTAAATAGAGAAAAAAAAATTACTCCCCCACTTTACTTGTATGGGAGCTACCCAAAAAAAAATATTTTTTCAAGGTTTTTTTCTACGACTTTTTTGCCATGATTAATATACACACTCATACCAAATTACAGCTTTCTAGTACTTATAGTCTCTGAGTAAAACCGCGGACGGACAGACAGACAGACAGACAGACAGACAGACAGACAGACAGACAGACAGACAGACAGACAGACAGACAGACAGACAGACAGACAGACAGACAGACAGACAGACAGACAGACATGGCGAAACTATAAGGGTTCCTAGTTTACTACGGAACCCTAAAAAGTGCGCAAAAGGCGGCCTTATCGCGAAAGCAATTTCTTCCAGGCAACCTTTTAAGAAAGAACATAATATAAAAAGCAAGTAGTGCGGGGTAGCAAAACATAACATAAACATACATATACTACATTAACAAATAAACTTACATATACTATATAATATACATAATTATAGATATATACATACTTAAGTAAATATAAAAATATACTAAACTTACATATTAGAAGGGTATATATGTATAACCTAGCATTAATATGTGTACGGAACCCCCACAAATGTAAATCAAGCGCCATACGTCTTGCACGGCTTATAAATTTTCAGAGAACTATAATTTTATTCATGAAGCTTTTTATGCTTTTTGGGCTTCGAGCAATGGCGGCGATTCCGATGGGTTAGGATTGGAGTTTTCCATATTTGGGAAAATGCATGTATGCAGGCATATATGCATATTATCACGTCTTTCTTCCTTGCGGGGATGACAGAGCTCAGGTCTGTAAAACCTTAAGATCGCGTTTAACATTTAGGTGAACTTGTAGGTGAGAACGGAATCAAAATAGCATTACGTTGCTAGCCGCATCGCCTATTGACATGATTCCTGACGCCCTTTCCCTCGATCGGCTTTTACGGCCACCACGGGAAGAGAAGCAGCTGGTACATTCTACGTTTATTCTTTTCTACCAGACCAGCGTGGAAGAAAGATTAAGTTTTAGAGCTTAAGGATGCGCTAGTCCGGAACTCGAACTCGTCGGCCCACGTGGCTAATTTGCGTGCTATTTCGCTGAGAAAGGAATAGACTCGTTTATGAACAGTGCGGAACTATTTACACCGATTTATAAGCACATCGGAACTACAGTCTAGTGTGTGCAAACACAAATATTGTTGTAAATCTAAATCTTCGTCGTCTAAAAATTCGCGAGTACCTATGCGTTTGGGAGAAGTGTTCTTGTGATAAAACAGCTGAATGTTTTAATTAAAAGCAAAGTTATTTAAATATTTTATTAACCAAACTAAGCTTGTATGACTTTTGTTTTAGAGATTTTATACTCCTTCCGGTATTTAGTTGTGCCCAAAGTTGCGTTAAAATTACGTGTTGAAACGGAATGTTTTGAGACTCATAACTTTTAAAGTACTTATAATTTTACAATTATGATACTATACAAGCATAGATAACGACAAGATAAATCGATAGAATTAAAAACTTTAAACAGACGATACCGAATAACGGAGTCATCACCCTACAGAATTTGTATGGCGAAACACCTGACTAGCGTACCCTTAAGCTTGATTTGCTTGTGTTATGTAGGTAAAAGATACACCAAGTCATTATTTATCCTGTACTTGTATGCTTTTCATGATGATCGATGAAAAAATACAGGATCTTAGGGTGAATACCGTTGTCATGTCACCATCAAATTGTTTTGTTTTTCATGTGTGTAAGTGGCCAACACTGGTGTCAGATTTTTCAAGCTGCCTTAAGCCATTTGATATAGCTTAACGACTCGGCAGTCGTCATCATGTCATTATTGATGGGTCTATGATGACAGCGTGGACAAACGGCTTAACGTGCCTTCCGAAGTACAAAGGAGCTCGAGATATTTATATGTCACTTGCGGTCACCCATCCAAGTGGGGACTGCGCTCGGGGTTGCTTTACATGCGGAAGCGCTTATAATTCTCATACCCACTAGGCCATCGGGCTCCTAACCATCAAATGAGACCATTAAAATGAACTTTCTGTTGGACCAATGCTGGTAACTGAAAAAAAATCGTTTTTTTTTCATTTAAACTGCCGGGATGAACACTTTTGTATAAAAACGTCGTCTGAAACTTGTAGGCAGTTAGCTGGCCATTATTGTCTTCGGTTTATTATAAGCACTCGACTTCCTCGACTATAATATCCAGATTGCCGTTCTTACAATAACTATTACTGGTCAGTTACATTTTTTTTTAAATAAAAAGAAAAACTGAACTCATAGCTATAAAAAAAATTGATTTAACTGAATTTACGCAATGAAGGCACATTTTTTTGAAGATAAGTGGAAAAACTGCCTATATAGATATTAGGGCCAATACCTATGTGGCCCCCAGTAGAAATTCAAACTTATTTGTATAACATTAAATCATCTTCACCCTTACTCCAATATTTGTCTATGGTCATATTGGTAATTTTAGTTGTGGCAGAGCCGCGCTCCCGGCGAAAATCACTTTTGCTAGTAGCATGAATGGGCCGGCTCGTCCGGGGAAGTACCACACTCTCACAGAAAATCGACGTTTGAGTAGTAGCTTTACCGCTGCTATGCTTCGTTCGGTGAGTGAGAGGGCCGGAGGCCCATCCCTCTACCCTCTGGGGAGGGAAAAATAAAAGGCCGGCAACGCTCCTGTGACATCCCAGGTGTTGCAGTTGTCCATGGGTAGCGGTGATCACTTTCCATCAGGTGACCCGCTTGCTCGTTTGCCGTCCTCATCATCATCATCATCATCAGGTCTTTCCAGTCTCCACTGCAGGAGCACGACCCTCTCTGTACTACCAGAGCCATTTATTAGCTTGAGTAGTCAGAGGATTTGGCCTACACTCTCCACGCTGGCCAGACGGGTTGGAGAGGTCTATGACATAAAAAAAAATGTTTCAATTGCCTAAAGAAAACATGAGGCGGTCGGTCGTCTGATACTAGTAATAGTGCTCCGACGACGACGAGGTCCGTGGCGCAGCGGTTAACATACCTGCCTGCGACACGGATGGTCCCGGGTTCGATCCCCGGTCAGGTCAAGATGAAAAACGATCTTTTTCAGATTGACCTGCGTCTTGGATGTTTATCTATAAAAGTATTTATTATAAAATATAGTATCGTTGAGTTAGTATCCCATAACACAAGTCTCAAACTTACTTTGGGGCTAGCTTAATTCGTGTGATTTGTCCGCATATATTTATTTATTTAGTATCTTCTTCGTAGTTAGTGCTGATAATGAAAATATAATCTGTATTTGGTCTCCGTAAAAATACCAGTTACATTTGGAACTTTTAACAAGATAAGTAAACTTGTAAAATAACGGTAAAGTTTAAAATCTACCCTTCAACAACTTAACTCGCTGCGAAAGTTAACAAATAAATAAAAGCGGGTAATCCACACTTGAACCCCGCACAAAATATGGAGCGGGCAGAAATATCCTTGTGTATTTTTTTGAAACTAAACTGATATATCGTCCGGCCAGCGTGGAGAGTATAGGTCAAATTTTCTGACTGTTCTTCTGCACGACCCTAAAATGGTTGGAATGGACCCTTCTGCACGTCGTGCTCCTGCAGTGGACCCTAAAATGGACGTGATGATGACTAACATTTTTAATTTAAAAATACAGGGTAATTCACGTATGAGGTCAGCTACAGGCGGAAAGGTTTCGACCTCAGCCGGAGGTCTTTCTCAGGGCGAATGTAAACGAGACGCGCGCACGTCGACCCAATAGATTATTAAAAAATATTTGACACGCATATTTTCTTGTCAATCAAACAGAAATTGTTAAAGATATAGCCTAAATCTTTGGTTTGATTGAAAAAAGAAAATAATACATATATAATATTTTTCGATAATCTGTAAGACGGAATAACTTCTTATATTTTTTTAAGAACCATGCCTATTGTTTATTTCGAATCTTCCTATGAAATGATTGCGGAAATGCGGACAAAATTGAGGGCATGATCAGTAGAACTAAAGTTAGTTGCTGCTCTTGTAATATTCACTAGTGCCATTTCTATAGTCTCATTGTTTTGTACTCACCCGACTCACGTAGAAGCTATAAAGGTACCGCGTTATGACTTTGTACCGCACTCTCTTATACAGGGTGCATTTTTACACCAATAAAAGAGGAGTGTTATAAATTGAGTGTAGGAGTTATTGTGTCAAACAAGTTTCTCTACGACATCGCATCAGAAGTGGCAGAAGATCCGTAGAAGAACAAAATTCACCGACATAGCTCACAGAATTAGCTCTTTAATTCACCGACATAGCTCACAGAATTAGCTCTTTAATGAGGCAGTGGGTAGTACTCTTGGGACGAAACTGATGGCCGATGGGGCACAAATGTTCTCGAATGGCGACTACAAGCAAGACTTCAAGAGATAGGTTGAGTTATGCCTAAACGCGAACTAACCGACCAATTGGTCGGACAATCTGACCCAAATTTGCAGGGAAACGATTGATTCAGGTCACTTCCAACCTATCATTTTGGAAATCCTTTGGAATGTTTAGCAGAGGATTTTTCTACGGGTGAAATGATGATGATTAAGCTAGCCCAAAGTAAGTTCGAGTCTTGTGTTATGGGATCTCAACGATACCATATTTTATTACAAAGTCAGATATAGATAAACATCTAAGACCAAGTAAATCTGAAAAAAGATCATTTTTCATTTAGGCCTGGCCGGGGATCGAACCCGGGACCATCCGTGTTGCAGGCCGGCGTGTTGACCGCTGTCCCACAGAGCACGACAATCGATGATAATGATGAAGTATCGTAAGAAGCCTTGCCTTACTTAATAAGATAGGCCACATTTTTGCAGGGTTGTAGTGTTTTTATTTTTCTATGAATAAACTTATTTTAATCAAACCAAATCTTTTAAAACTCAAATAGAACTGAGTGTGGTACTTCCCCGGACGAGCCGGCCCATTCATGCTACTAGCAAAAGTGAATTTCGCCGGTTGTGGCTCTACCACGACAGAAAGAGTGCAACCAAAATATCATGGGAGAGGATTGTGGTAAATAAACTATAAGTTAAAATCTTAAGACATCCCCCTGTATAACGGTTAGACGGAGCACACTTTATGCTGCAGTAAATCGTGTCATGAATATGTTATATTTCGTATTTCATGAGTTTAAGTTATTTTTGAGGAAAATTCACCTTTTTCGACGAAAATCTTCCATGCAGGTTTGGGAGAAAAGTAAAACCGTAGAATGTACCAACTGCTTCTCTTCCTTTTCTAAAAGTAAAAGCTGGCCAAAAAAATTAAACATAAAATTGTCTCATGCCATATAATATTAAGAATTACTAACATAGTTTATAAGTTTCTTGTACTATCAAAGATATGGATGTTTATCTGAAATAAATGTATTTTGTTTTATTTATTTTTATTTAAAGGAATGAGTGTAAAAATAGAGGATTTGTCAATAGGTATACAACTTGAGGGCTTAGACCATCCAACCAGTGAAAAAAAAGAAAAAAACCGGCCAAGTGCGTGTCGGGCCACGCGCAGTGTAGGGTTCCTTAGTTGCGAATAACGACTTTGAGTTCACACTATTCACACTCGCACCTTACAGTTTAACGACCAAAAACATTTAACAATGAAAATAGTATGAAATTTTACAGTTTATAAGTTGGTTGCCTTTATCTTTTTAGTTTGTTCTTAATACTCAGCTTTGATAGTTTTTAACCGTTTAGCAGATAGAGGGGACGGGGGACGGGACACTTACCTCTAACAAAAATTCGCACTTTAAAACCAAATATTTCGGAAACGGATCCCTAAATTGAAAAATGGTGTTCTCAACCTCACAATATTTTTGAAAGACCTATTTAATGATACCCCACACGATGGGTAAATAGAGAAAAAAAATTACTCCCCCACTTTACATGTATGGGAGCTACCCTAAAAAAAATTTTTTTGCTAGATTTTATTCTACCACTTTTTTGCCATGATTAATATACATACCCATACCAAATTACAGCTTTCTAGTACTTATAGTCTCTGCGTAAAACCGCGGACGGACAGACAGACAGACAGACAGACATGGCGAAACTATAAGGGTTCCTTGTTTACTACGGAACCCTAAAAATCCCCTCTCAGAAGTGTTTGGGTGAAAATGTTGATATTTTTTTGGAATTTCCAGCATAGTATTATTAAAATATAGTACTATATATTGTCTCATTTATTACTAAGTATGCTATATTTCATTCCACACTAAACCCCTTACTTTTTATATTTTTCTGTTCAAGGATGACTGGGAGAGAATGCTCTCAATATTAATTTTACTTATTGTAACTGTATAGGCTCAAAAAGTTATTTAAATACAAAAATTAATAAATAAAACAGTGCCATAGTAATTAAAGAACTTTCTATTTTTATCAGTAGGTACTTATTAAGGAGTTTTTAAATTAGTTTTAAATATTTTTTATGGCGTCCGCGGAAAACCAGCGTTGTGGTTCATACCGCAACATTAAGCTGAGCGGAGACCTTTTTGGTATTAGCATAAGAGTTTTATGTCTCTATAATTGTGTTCATATTTTCTAATTATGTATTATTTTTGTGTTTTGATACCAAATAAACGATTTTTCTTTCTTTCTTTCTTTCAAAACGATGGGTCGCTAGTTTGGCTCAACACAGTAAGTAAGCAAGTAAGTAAACAACATTACCAAGGGCACAGCCTCCTTATTTAACAAACTACGCAAGATATCTACAGTTAAAACTCACCATATTTTTCTAAACAACATTACCAAGGGAGGTCGCACCCGGGGACGCCACAAATCTCCCGGGAACATAAATCTGTCAGGCGCAGGAAGCTACACCGCTAACCACTTAGCCATAAGCCCTTGATATAAGCAGCCTCTACTTAATCTATTGAAAGCCGTTAAAGGTTTTCATGCAAAGAGTTTTTACTTTATTTGATTTAAAAATAAACTGGCCACATGTAAAAAAGAGTTTTGTAAGTTTTTGCCTTTACATAATATTTTGAAAAAAGTCGTTAAAGATTTGTATACAACGAGGTTTTACTCTCTTTGCTGTAAACAAACTGACTGGCCACATGTAAAGAATAAATTAAAAGGGTGGTTTCTAATTTTGAATATATTTTCTCTGTAAAACTTTCCCGATTCCGAATCAACTATAACAAAAAGAAAAATCTTCCATGCTGGTTTGGGAGAAGAGAAAAAATATCGAATTACACCAGTCTACTTTTCTTTTCGTGCAGAATGTAAGACTACCTTTACGCCCACGCTAATACACAATGTAAAACCTCCACAGCATCTACCTATGTATGTTAGAGGTAAAAGAAATGAAATGATTGGTAGAGCAATTTGCTGCTTGCTGCTCTAAGCCTTAAGAAAATAATAGATTAATTTTATTTTTTATTTATTAGGTAGATAATCGACTACAGTAACAAATTAACTACAATCTAACAACATTGAGTCATTTATAAATCACCACTTATAGCGATAAAATAAGTTTCAATAGAACCTGTTATATAGTACAAAATTTCACATTTGTTATTTACTTAAAGTTAAACTTAGCTTACAATACCAATTGCATTACTTTTATGATATAAAAAATAAATAAGAGAAACAAATAAGCAAGCAAGTCAGAATCAGAAGACACCGGTCTTTTTATCGATATGTTACAATAAAATTTGCCAATAGTACGCATGGCTTTTTTGTAATATCTTATTATGGAAGAGCTATTGGTCTTTAAAAGATCACATGAAAGGCAATCTTTCACTTAGCCTTAAACGAAAGCTCATGGACATGTGCATACTTCCCATACTCACTTACGGAGCCCAAACTTGGTCTTTGACTGACATCCAAAAGCATAAACTGAAGGTTTGCCAACGCAACATGGAACGCAGTATGCTCGGAGTGAAACTCGTAGATCGCATACGCAATTCTACCCTGCGTTCTCAGACCAGAATTGTTGACGTGGCTAGAAGAGCAGCTGGCTTGAAGTGGGACTGGGCTGGACACGTTTCTCGAATGTCTGACGATCGCTGGGCCAAGAGAGTTACAGACTGGAGGCCCAGTGGCAAACGGGGACGTGGTCGACCAAGGACGAGGTGGTGCGATGAGCTCAATAACTACAGCAAAGACTGGAGAACAAAAACGACAGATAGACAAAAATGGAAAGGAGAGAAAGAGGCCTTTGCCCAGCACTGGGATACTCAAGGCTCGTAATAATAATAATAATTATTATGCAGTAAGAAGTTAACAAGTCTATAAGAATATGTATACATATATAATTAGGGGAAATACCAAAATGTCTGTGATGTCAGTATATTGATAATAAATGGAATAAATAAAGTAGAATAAATGGGTATCTCTTGGATAGGCATGTAACATCCTCGTCTTCATCGTCACTTACCATCGTGAGATGGGCGACAAATGCCTAATTCTATAATTAATAATAAAAAAAAACTTAGATTAAAGTTACTTTAGTGTCGTGTCACTCCACGGACCTAGGATATCTTCTCCGAAATAGAAAAAATATATTGTCAAGGGATATTAGATCAATGTAGGCGGAATCGCTGGCGAACGCTATTCACCTTCAAATATCCCAATCCTAAATTGAAAGTGAGTTTGTATTGTTAATTTATTTATTATAAATAAATAAATAAATATAAATAAATAAATATATACGGACAAATCACACAGATTGAGCTAGCCCCAAAGTAAGTTCTAATGAAAGACTTGTGTTATGGGATACTAACTCAACGATACTATATTTTATAACAAATACATATATAGATAAACATCCAAGACCCAGGTCAATCTGAAAAAGATCATTTTCCATCTTGACCTGACCGGGGATCGAACCCGGGTCCATCCGTGTCGCAGGCAGGCGTGATGACCGCTGCGCCACGGAGCTCGTCAAAACAATGCATGCAACATATTATAGTCTGAATCAAACATAATGGCGGCTGGGACACTAGCTGCTTACGCACCCCGCCTCCCCGGGCGCGTCCCTCTGAACCCAATATTGTGTACTGCGCATCGACTCGCTTGATGTTCCAAGCTGCTATAAAGTTTGATTTAGACGGTACCTTCTCACGCATTATCTACTAAACCAATCTTTACGAAATGTGCCATATAATACACATATGTTAGGGTACTATAATAGACTTCTATGCTTCGTTAGGTGAGTGAGAGAGCCGGAGGCCCATCCCCCCTCCCCTCTGGGGAGGGAAAACAAAAGGCCCGCAACGCTCTTGTCATACCCCTGGTGTTACATTAGTCCATGGGCAGCGGTGATCACTTACCATCAGGTGACCCGCTTGCTCGTTTGCCGTCCTCTGACATAAAAAAAAGACATAGGGTTCCTTTCAACCCGGAAAAACTGTTCCTGTAGAATCGATAGATTAGACTCGGCAAGTTTGAGGCGGCGAGAGAAGCCGCGGGTAAAAGATACCAGAAAAATATATCCAAAAATATGTTCACAGGCAAAACATGACGGAAACAATTCAATATATTAGGTTTAAAGATCTTTTATTGACTCATAAAGAATTACATCAATTCACTTACAATGAGTCTATAACTAAATATAAAATATGTAGAAACTTAAACGCATTAAAATAGTTTTATAATATTTTGTTGTAAATATATTCTTTCAGCCTTACTTTAAACAAAGTCAAAGTTTTAAAGTCTTTTAAATCTTTTGGTAAGTCATTAAACATTTTTGCACCCTCATATAATATATCTCTTTTACCATAGTTTGTTCTAGGTGAAGTCCATAGTTTGTTCTAGGTGAAGTATTTTTAATAGAACCCCCATATATCAGATCTGAATATTACATCGCACATGTGGACGTTTAATATCTTTTTTGTCGCCCCTCCGTTGCATATATAGAGGAACGGAAGGATAGCTTTTAGCAGAGTTGACGGAAGGTATATATAAATTATATAGGACGTTAACGTTTACCTATAAATAAATAAAAAAAAAAAGAAATAAATATAAATATATACGGACAAATCACACAGATTTTTAGTTGGTAGCAGTAAGATAATAATGTCAGACTCAAGTCGGCAGAGTAGAATAGGACCACTCCAAGTGTTGTCGTGGATGTCGTCGAAGGCGACTGAAAAAAACAAACGCTAAACAAAGCTTATAAACATCAGAGGCCTTTCCAACCCATCAGCAGGCCTATTTGCTAACTTTTGACAGCTACGGTGTACATCATTTTCATGGTAACTTCAATATTCATTACGGCTTCGGTATGAATGACTATTTTTATTTAAGATATGAAAACCGTAATGGATGCTAAAGTGACAATCAAATCGTTGTACACCGAGTGAGCAAATCGGCCTGCTGGTCAGCGTGGAGAGCGTAGGCCAAATCCTCTGACTGCTCTGGCATATAGGTATGTATAGCTCTGGTAGTACAGAGGATCGTGCTCCTGCAGTGGAGACTAGAAAAGACCTGATGATGAATAAAATATATGACCTTGCCTTTGTAATACGGCAACCTATCTACCCAACCATTCTCCATTGTATAATTAAATAGATGTTTAGGGACATATCACACAAACCGATCTAGCCCTACAGTTAGTTGTGTCGTGAAGGTTCCAATGAAGTGCTATTATGCTTTACTATTATGGCGGATATATGATACTTATATTTGTCTTAACACCTTTTGTTCTGTATTATGCAAATAAAGACTCTTGAAGCGTCGCATCCGCGTCTCACGTTATTTTGTCCCCTGGCTCGTGGAGAAATCGTATGAATTTATTTCGCGCTAGCTTGCTTCCATGACTGTGTTAGCTGTTTGGAACATTTTTGGAAGAGCTGAGCTTTTTGATATTTTCGCGTATTAAGGCGACATGCGAGTTTAATGCCGTGTGGTCCCCGGCAGAGTAGAATAGGACCACTCCAAGTCTTTTCATGGATATCGTAAAAGTCGACTCAGGAAACAGAAGCTAAACAAAGCTTATGTACATCAATAAGACCTCTTAAAGCTCCGCACCGCTCTGTTGCGTTCGCACAGCGACACCTCTCCCGATCCTGTCTGGCTAGCGTGGAGAGTGTATGCAAAATATTTGACTTTGAGTTTACTTGTAATAGGGTGACCTATCTGCGCAACCATTATCCATTGTATGGAGTGTCGCATCCGCGTCTCACGTCATTTTGTCCCCTGGCTCGTGGGGATATCGTATGAATTTATTTCGCGCTAACTTGCTTCCATGACTGTGTTAGCTGTTTGGAACATTTTTCTGCAAGAACTGAGCTTTGATATTTTCGAGTATTAGGCAACATGGGACAGATGGCCGATGGGGCAGAAAGGTTCTTGAATGGCGACCACGTACCGGCAAGCGCAACGTTGGACACCCACCAGGCACTGGATGCAAGCCGCTTCCAACCGGTCGTATTGGAAATCCTTCGGGGAGGCCTATGTCCAGCAGTGGACTTCTTGTGGCTGAGATGTTAATGATGATGATGATGATAAAGGCAACATCTGAGTTTATATTTAAAAGGCGACGACTGATATATGGATCCCCGTCCCTCATAAAGAAATGTATGTAAATCATCATCATCAAAAATTAAGAGCCAAGCTCTTGTCGGTGGAGCTCCCTGTCTCTATCCTCTACCAATCTCTATATAAATATGAAAACTAAATTCAGAATAAACAGAACGTAGTTAACTGCAATACAATAAAATAAAAACCGCGTATTTATTTTGTGGGGTTTTAAATCAATACTAATATTACAAAGAGGAAAGATTCGATTGTTTGTTTGTTTGCATTGAATAGGCTCCGAAACTACAGATCGATTTTCAAAATTATTTCAGCAATAGAAAGCTAATGTACCTATCTGCGGATAGCATAATTGACGCGGGTGAAGTTGCGGAATTTTTTTAGTAATAAATTAAAAACAAAAAGAAAATTTTGCCATTAGTAATAAGCGTGACTGAACCAATTAATCGGACAAAAGGAGCCCGATGGTCCAGTGGGTGTGAGCTCTATGAGCGCTTACGTATGTTAAGCAACCCCTGGTGCAGTCCCTACTTGGATGGGTGACCGCAAGTGGCATACAAATATCTCGAGCTCCTCCGTGCTTCGGAAGGCACGTTAAGCCGTTGATCCCGGCTGCCATCGTTGATGGCAGTCGTTAAGCTATGTCAGATGCCTTAAGGCAGCTTGAAAAATCTGACACCAGTGTTGGCCACTTACACATACGAAAAACAAACAAACATCGGACAAAATAGTATGAATGAATTATTAATGAAATTTTCTTTATTCTATCATAACATAAGTATAACACAAATAAGAACAAATAAATTAAACAAAAGATAAAAAATTGTCATTGTAAAGATGTCGTTCAGTCCAGTTCCAGTAACGAACAAATAATAAAATAATTTCAAGTAAAAACCTACTTAGAATTATCACATAATAATTATATTCTTTTTTCTTTTCACACCCCAAAAATGATTACTAATCAAAATCAAATAAAGCTGATGCAGACATAAAGCAGACCACGCCAGACTCCACTAATTGACCGTTTGCTTTCTCGTGATCAAATTTATAACCCACTGGATTTGCCCGTGGCTTCGCTCGCGAGATATTTAGTTATTTCCTTAATATTAGTATAAGTTTTCATCAATATCGTCATTTATTTTTATATTATCATATATTTAGATTTAGAAATGTACTCATTACCGCCAATAGTGGCCGGTAATGATTAGTTCTTTTAACTACTAACACACCTACCTACATTATAAGTTTACTTACAAAAATGGACTAAAAAGTTGTCTGAAAATAAACATTTTTATTTATTTTTATTTAATTTACCAAGTGCAGAATAATGAAAAGTTCCTTACTACCTAATGAAAAAAACACTGTCTAATAAAACGAACCTGGCTTAAAACAGGTACTAAAGTTAGTCCAATTGGTACCTGTTTTAAGCCAGGTACTAAAGTTAGTCCTTGTTTTATAATAAGACGGTAAAGTCATTTATTATTAAATTACTGACGTAGATTTTTTCAATTTGATTTTATTTGACTTAAAAAAATAAAATGAAGGATTACGCTTTCGCTAGTTTGTACTTTTCCTCCAGTTTCGACAATACACAGAAGAGGGGCCCAAAGGCTTATGCTGTTTAGTTCAAAGTTTAAAGGCAATTTGTTTTTAGGGCTCCGGGATTGTCCAGAATGGGACAACTTTAATGCGTCTCATCTCCGCTGTCGCGTAATTACCGCCTGGCCCGAATTTTTATACTTGAACACTTTGGTTGTGTGGTCTAAGTTGGAAGAGAATCACTTTGAAATCTTCTCTCTCTAGGATTATCCAGAATGGGACAAATTTTTAATGCGTTTTATCTTTGCTGTCGTGTGATACCATTTATACCATTACCACATAGCGCGAGGAACCGATGGCCGTGGGGCAGAAAGGTTCTTGAATGGCGACCACGTACCGGCAAGCGCAACGTTGGATACCCACCGACCAGGTGGTCGAACGACCTGATAAGGGTCGCAGGAAGACGCTGGATGCAGGCCGCTTTCAACCGGTCATATTGGAAATCCTTGGGAGAGGCCTATGTCCAGCAGTGGACTTCTTGCAGCTGAAATGATGAATATAATACCATTTGATTACCATCAAATTTTTATACCTAAATACTTTGCTTGTGGTCTAAGATAGAAGAGAATTTCTTTGATACTTTCTCTCTTAAGGATTGTCTAGAATGAGACAGTTTTTAATGCATCTCATCTCCGCTATCGTATGATTACCGTTTGGCCTTCAAATAGCTTAATTTCATGTGTTTCTTTTCATTGCAACAAAAGTCGAACGCTTATAGTTTATACCACACACTAAAGTGGGGAAGTAGGCTTCTAATAAGCATACAAATGGGCCCTTAGGAAGTTTGCGCTAATCACTGTTTTCTTAAACGTTGAGGGGACAGGGAGACTTTGAAAAGTTTCGTATTCTTTAATTTGACAACTATTTTTGAAGTTTAAATAAGCTTTTTGCATTTTTTGTTTAGGTTATGTTCTTGCTATTTTTTGCTAGGTCTCAATCATAATTTCTAGACTAAAACATTAGTATCTTAGTTTTTCCGTCCGATAAGAACAGGCTCTTGAATAATTGCGTGAATGCAATAACTAATTTTGGCAATATACACGTAATACCGACGAGCTCCGTGACGCAGCGGTCATCACGCCTGCCTGCGACACGGATGGTCCCGGGTTCGATCCCCGGTCAGGTCAAGATGGAAAACGATCTTTTTCAGATTGACCTGGGTCTTGGATGTTTATCTATACATATATGTATTTGTTATAAAATATAGTATCGTTGAATTAGTATCCCATAACACAAGTCTTTCATTAGAACTTACTTTGGGGCTAGCTCAATCTGTGTGTTTTGTCCGTATATATTTATTTATTTATTTTGTCCGTATATATTTATTTAATACCACCTATACACATTATTATTAGCCAGAGCAGTCAGACGATTTGGCCTACATACTCCACGCTGGCCAGACAGGTTGTAACTGATGTCTTTTGATGTGTATAAGCTTTGTTTAGCTTATGTTCCCTACGTTGTCTGTCTACGACATCCACAGGAAGACTCGGAGTGGTCCTATTCTACTCTGTCGGGAACCACTCGACATAAAAATTCATGTAGATCAATGCAAAACAGGGAAGCTACCGTATCTTTATTCGAAACGGCCGTCTTAAAAATTCCCTTTTATCTGCGAGGCTTAGAAACACAAGATTGAATCATTGTTTCAGTTTGCGCTTCTTTCCCTTTTTCTTGGGGAAATAATAATATGGATACGCTCGATCCAATATTTTGAATTCCTTTTTTCGTGGTGTTGGATAAAAGAAAAAATGAAAGAAAATACAAGGTGCTCATTTTCTCACGCGGATAGCACAATACAATACAATCATCATCATCATCATCAGGTCTTTCTAGTCTCCACTGCAGTAGCACGACCCTCTCTGTACTACCAGAGCCATATCTAGCCTGAGTAGTCAGAGGATTTGGCCTACACTCTCCACGCTGGCCAAACGGGTTGGAGAGGTCACTTGGATGTTAATAAGCTTTGTTTAGCTTGTATTTCCTTAGTCGCCTTTTACGACATCCACGGAATGACTTGGAGTGGTCCTATTCTACTCTGTCGGGAACCACTCGACATAAAAATTCATGTAGATCAATGCAAAATAGGGAAGCTACCGTATCTTTATTCGAAACGGCCGTCTTAAAAAATTCCCTTTTATCTGCGAGGCTTAGAAACACAAGATTGAATCATTGTTTCAGTTTGCGCTTCTTTTTCTTTTTCTTGGGGAAATAATAATATGGACACGCTCGATCCAATATTTTGAATTTCTTTTTTCGTGGTGTTGGAGAAAAGAAAAAATGAAAGAAAATACAAGGTGCTCATTTTCTCACGCGAATAGCACAATACAATACAATGCAACACATTTATTGGACTAAAAATTAGCGTTGCGTCACTTAATGTAGCTTACATTAAGTGACGCAACGCTAATTTTTAGTAGCGCGGATTTTTTTACCATATCTTATTTCTTAATTTAATAATAATCTATCAGAATACCGTGTGGTTCCCGGCAGAGAAGAATAAATAAATAAATATATAGGGACATATCACACAAATTGAGCTAGCCCCACAGTAAGTTGTGAACTTGTGTCGCAGGATACTAACTCAACGATACTATATTTTATAATATATACTTATATAGATAAACATCCAAGACCCAGGTCAATATGAAAAAGATCTTTTTCCATCTTGACCTGACCGGGGATCGAACCCGGGACCCCCGTGTCGCAGGCTAGCGTGTTGACCGCTGCGCCACGGAGCTCGACGAAGAATAGGACCACTCCAAGGCTGCTGGATGCAACAATGGAACAGACATACATATACAGTCTGAACTAAACTTTATGGCGACTCGCTAAGGTATTATCATCATCGTCAGGTCTTCTTCAGTCTCCACTGCAGGAGCATGACCCTCTCTGTACTACCAGAGCCATATATGTATAAGCCAGAGCAGTTAGGGAATTTGGCCTACACTCTCCTTGTGCCCAGACGGGTTGTATGAATGAACAATGAATCCTCTGACTGCTCTGGCTAATATATGGCTCGGGTAGTACAGAAAGGGTCGTGCTTCTGCAGTGGAGACTCAAAAAGACCTGATGATGATGATAATACAGAATAGCATTGTAAGCGTTTGCTTCCATCGAGTTTCAATTTCATTGTAAAATAAGTTACATGAAAGAGAAATTCCGCGTAGAGCACGAGCGGGATAGCACCTGGCCTATGCTTCGAACAGCACCTAGCGGTCACAGGTGCTGAATACATTTAATTTCATGCTCATCTCATCCATGCTGGTTTGGGAGAAAAGAAAAAACATAGAATGTACCAGCTGCTTTTTTCCCGCGCAGACTGTAAAAGCCGGTCTAGGGATTGGGCGCAAATCTAAGGAATCACATTAATAGGCGATGCGGCTAGCAACCCATCACTATTTTGATTCCGCTTTCCACCTTTACGCCCACTACGATGCTAAACGTGGCCTGTAGGTTTTATTACCTTGGGTCCTGTCTACCCCGCAAGGGATAAAGACGTGATTGTATGTATATATGTATGTCCCCGACTAGCACCTGTGATTTAGGAGCACTAGTGCATTAATTGTATAGGACAATATTAAAATTAAAGCTATCAATAAAACATACTAGAAATTTTACTAATCACGCATATATTTCGTACACAAGAAATGTAGGCAACGAATCTAATAAAATTATTACTACTCAGTTCACATCCTAAAGGTTAAACTGGTAGACAATTCTACACATTTTTCGGCTTTCCCATACTTGCCCATACTAAGAACCGGGCTGAACACTTTAGTATGAAAATGTCGTTTTTTCTTTGGGTTCCCAGCTTTGGTCCAATAGGAAAAGTTGTTCATATTGACGGGCTGAGTCACTCCTTTAACGACATATCATTTAAGAGATGACTTTACAGGCAGAAGATCAATGTACACGCTGTATTCTTGTAAAAAACTTACACAAGTTCACAACTTACTGTGGGGCTAGCTCAATGTGTGATATGTCACTACATATTTATCTAATAAGAAAAAAGTCTTTATGCACCAATGCTAGCACAATAAGTACCACACTTGCATAATGAATTTGGATAGGCTTAAGTAGTCGTCCAAACGTTATAGATAGCGTGACTCACCCTTTGGAGTTGCAGGGAGTGGTTGTAGCATCTCAGCAGCTTATCCACTAGTGGTTTTACCGCGCGCCACGCTAGCTCTTGCGGAATCCCCGAAGGATCTGTTATAGCTTCTCTTATCTCCTTTCCCGCCCCTTTATAACACTGAATTTCCTCTAAAATCTTCTCCGAATCCAACAATACCCTCTGCACTTCTTCGTAAACATCTCGCTCTGTATCAGTCGGCGCTGCGTTCTCGAAATCCAGGAATATATCGTACCGGGGCGAAGAGCAGCAGTTCGACTCGTCGCGGGCCAAAAGACTCAGCAATTTTCCCATTTTAAATATTTAAAATCACGATTATTTTTTAGTTTATGTTCTTCCATACTGGTTTGGGAGAAAAGGAAACACATAGAATATACCAGCTGCTTTTCTTCCCGCGCAGACTGTAAAAGCCGGTCAAGGGATTGGGCGAAACTCTGAGGAATCACGTTATAGGCGATGCGTCTAGCAAATTTTTTGATTCCACGTACATACTATCACGTCTTTCTCCCCTTGCGAGATAGACAGAGCCCAGGTCTCTAAAACCTTAAGGCCACGGTTAGCATGTTGGCGGGCTTTTAGACGAGAGCGGATTTTGATTCCACTTTCCACCTTAACGCTCACTAATACGGTAAACGTGACCTTTGGGTTTTATGACCCTGGGCTCTGTCTACCCCGCAGGGGATAAAGACGTGATACCTAATATGTAATATGTATTTCAGAACATTTCATCGCTACATTCTCTCATCTCATAGTAGGCTTTCAGAGCATTTTTAATACATGATGCTCTCATATAATGTAGATAATTGGGGAATATTCATAATATAATAGTTTATATGGGATTTATTTTGCATTCACAATTCTATTTTACCTTATTTATTAAGTAAAGAAAATAAGAAATGGTGAGTCCTGCCCGCGTGGAATTTTTTCACCACAAGGTAAAATATTCATAATATAGTTAGGGAATGTCCACACAATGTTAACCCTCTACAACACCCGACTCGTAAAATTGGAGTCATTGTCGCGTGAGATCCAAGCGACGGGGCCGCGACTACCCCAATACATTGAAATTGTAAATTTGTAATGAATAATCTTGAGTTTTTAATTTGTTACCCCGGTCTTTTACGGTTACTGCGTCGGTTCTAAAATTGGTGTATCTGTCGCAGTCATCTAGTTCTTCTTCTTCTGTTTTATATTATGGCTTTCACCGAAATTTCAGTGATTCTGCCCATGTCCAGTATAATGAGATACTAAGTATCGGTGTTGTACGGTAAAGTTTTTCCGAGTAGCATCAAAGATGGCGTATGTTCTTTGACGCCTCGTGGCAGCTTGGGGCGGCAAATCTATACGAGTCCATTTATCAGTCCACTTTAACTATTTCACAAATTGTTCATGAGCACGAGCATTTATAACACCAAACTACACCAATTTCATATTATAAAGTCCACTAAAATCAATTTGCAAAATTGTCTAAGGCAAACTTCAACTGTACCCCTTGACTTCCCACCACAAACCTCCAGTCATCTAGTTGAATTTGCTATTTGATTGAATGACTAGCGCGTTCATTGAATGGCGACGTTCAATTGAATGACTGAAGGACAGCTCGTCAAGTCGTTGAATGTAACGTTCAACGTCTTGACTGAATGAATATCATTTAGCGAAGTCGTTGAATCTTAGCCGAATTGTAATATTTGGTGGTAGCGTGATTTCATTTTTTTTAGTTTTTAAAGTAGCCGGCGGCGGCGTTACAATAGTTAAATCCATAATGTCATACTATTTTATGACAAATAACGCACTTTAAAGTAAATTTAATCGAAAAAATATCAACATCGTGCCATCTGTTCGAGCTGTTTGACGCCATATTTGTTTTGGTGACTACTAGCGCCGCGGTGGTAAAGAAATGAACTAAATTTGAATCACCTGACTGATTTTATGTCCGCTATGTTCAAAGGGCTATGTTACAACCCGCTAACTAGTTGGACGTTGAGCGACGCTTGTTCAATCAACGTTTGGCCTAGTCATCCAATTAAACGTGGTCATTCAATGAAAGCGCTAGTCATTCAATCAAATAGCAGATTCAACCAGATGACTGCGACATATGTAATCCACATTTCTGCTAAATAGATACTAATTACTTTTTCTTTTATGTATGTTTCACGGCAAATGGTCTTTAATGGAGGTATGCCATCAGGTACGCGCGCCCGGCCTTTCGAGCTGCTACAAACTCATCCTCAATGCATCAGAACAAGTTTAGTAGCATCCCGAGTATGTCGAAAACGCTAACAAAGTTTTTAATTCATCACCTTAAAGGCTTGTAAAACAGTACACCATTGCTCTCACATCTGCATGTGACAAAGCTAAGTGAATGCCATCAATGATGGCCGTCGATCCCAAAGCACAGAGGAGGTCTTTTTACTCAACTTGTGGTCATACATTTCAGTAGGTATCATGCCCAAGTTGCTTTACAGGCATTAGCACTTTTATTTACGTCTACTGGGCCATCGAACTCCTCAAAAAATAACAGAAGTCGTTACAACAATATTACAAAATCAATTTTCGTGTCTGGCAATACTGCAGACTTGTAATTGAGTGTTGCCAGTCCCCGCAATTTTTTACCGTTCCTAACCAGATGGTGGACAGGGGTGGAAATTAAATTAGGGTACAACTACATTGATCGAGACAGTTACGTTTAGAAAATCTGTAACTACGAGATTAAGATGTTCGAGGTATTCTTGGTGGTTGGTAGTCTAGTCTATCGTATTTATAATACTAGCTGTTACCCGCGGCTTTACCCGTGTGATTATAGCCTATATCCTTCTCAGCACCCTTACCTCTGTTTATTAAACCTTACCTTACCTAAATTTCATGACGATCGGTTCAGTAGATAGGGCGTAAAAGCGTAACAAACAAACAAACTCGCTTTCGCATACATAATATTAGTTAAGAAATTAGGATTAGGATATCGTAAGTTGCCGTGTGGTTTCCGGCAGAGTAGAATAGGACCGCTCCAAGTCTTCCCGAGGATGTCGTAAAAGGCGACTTAGGAAACACAAGCTAAACAAAGCTTACAAACATCAAAAAGACCTCTCCAACCCGTCTGGCCAGCGTGGAGAGTGTAGGCCAAATCCTCTAACTACTATGGCTAATATATGGCTGTGGTAGTACAGAGAGGGTCGTGCTCCTGCAGTGGAGGCTAAAAAAGACCTGATGGATGGAAGTTGTCGAGACTCGTTGTGTAACACTAACGTTACACAAAAGACTGCCAACCTCATACGAAATATTGGACTGCAATTTGTGGCGATTTATTGGGGAGGCCTATGTGCAGCAGTGGACGTCCCTGGCCGATAGATAGATAGAAGGCCTGCTACAAAGTAGGCCTCATAACCAATCTGTGAGATTTGTCTATATATATCAAAGTTTATTATACTGCGAATTGACCCTCTGAATGTTGAGGGTGGGAGAGGGGAGGAGGGCCCAGATCGTCCATTTGAACAACTTTTAATATGTACCAATGTGGTTTTTTTTACTTTCCCATAGGTTGCCTACTATTGCCCCGTCGGCGGCTGAACACTTATGCATGAAAATGACGATTTTTTAAAAGTTTCTAGCATTTATCCCATAGGAAAAGTAATTCATATTGACGGGCTGAGTCACCCCTTTACACGCAGTATTTATATTTTAATATACATTATTATAACAAAAATTCCTCCCTTAACCCTAACTCGCCGTCCGTACAATTAACCCTAAAATCCGGGGTCGTAACGACCCGACATAAATTGTTAGAGTTAATTGACATACCAGCAGGTAGGGGTATGAAGTGATTCCGTACATACTCTGAATATTTCGGATCACGTCACCATCGATGTGGATAGAATTCTCATATAATAACTCTCATATGATAATTGTATGCACCCAGCTACAATACAACAAATTACCTGAGGCTGAAAGCTCTCGAGGCGCACATATAAACGGCGAAAGGGAATTGTGACAATATAAGATATGTTATTTTATTAAATTAAGGAATAAATCTATTTATCTCATCATAATCTATGTACGTTTATAAACAACTTTGTTAGAAAGTTAATAGTTATGATATTTAATTAACCTCTAAACATCGGTATTTTAGCACAATTTTTACTCCAACTTTAAAAGTAACACCATTATAAACATGATTAAAATATTTTAGTGAGTTTACACACAAGCACCACCCAGCAATTAATTGTTTAAGACCTAAATCATATCAAATTTCAAAAATCTAATAGCTGAATGCCCTAGTAAATTACTTGTAGTATTATTGGTACAAAATTTCACTATTTTTAATTAGATGTATTAAGCTTAAACTTAAATCTATGAAAAGGAACAAAAAGAATACTAGGGCAATCAGCTATTAGATGTTTTAAATTTGATTTGATTTAGGAGTAAATTCATTATTGCTGGGTGGCGCTAGTGTGTGAACTCACTTCGCCTTAAGAAATCATAATTTTATATATCAAATAATTATTTTGTAAAGGGTTTAGAGTATCTTATTCTTAGATATAGTGAATATTTTTTTTAAATACCATTTTTCTAGAGAATGTTTAGTTTTTAACTTTTATATTTGCACTGAGCATCATTTTTCACTTTCCGTAGACGCATCGTTCACATTTCCGCCATCTGGCCAAAAACGACATAAAAATTGTCAAGGGGAGGCCGGGGTCGGTCAATTAGTGATGTCTGGTCTAAAATTGCCAGAGCGCAGCCGTTTAAAAGTTAAATTTAACATTAGAGGTTTTTTACCGATGTACTTTCGAAAAAGAGTCGAGAATAGACCAATTTGAGATTATATTTACTAGCAATTTGCTTGCAACTTCGTTTACGTAAATTATAGCCTATGTGACCCGCAGTTAAATTACTTTCTTATAGGTGAAATAATGTGAGAAATCGGTTCAATAGTGTTTGTTTGTTTGCTTTGAATAGGCTACGGAACTACTGGGCCGAATTTTGAAACATTCGGCATCTGGCCAAAAACGACTTAAAAATTGTCAAGGGGAGGCCGGGGGTTGGTCATTTAGTGATGTCTGGATCAAAATACTACTGAACCAATTTAAAATTACGTCACATAAAGCAAGTTGTAGCTTTCTATTAGCCTATGCTATTCGCTAATCATTCTCTTATAATATTATTAGCGGATAACGTATGCTATAATTTATGCGAACGAATTTGCAGGTAAAAGCTAGTATGTTAATATAAAATAATAATATTATGTCCATTATTGTTTCAACCAAGGTTTTGTTATTTTACCATTCTCACACCCGAAAAAGCATATATTAGAGTTTTCATTTTTAACCTTTATCTTGGCACTGAGCATTATTTTTCGCTTTCCGTAGACGCAACGTTCACATTTTCACCATCTGGCCAAAAACGACATAAAAATTGTCAAGGGGAGGCCGGGGTCGGTCAATTAGTGATGTCTGGACCAAAATTGCCAGAGCGCCGCCGTTTTAAGGTTAAATTTATCATTAGAGGTTTTTTATCGATGTAGATGCCGTGTGGTTCCCGGCAGAGTAGAATAGGACCACTCCAAGTCTTCCCGTGGATGTCGTAAAAGGCGACTTAGGAAACACAAGCTAAACAAAGCTTACAAACATAAAAAAAACCTCTCCAACCCGTCTGGCCAGCGTGGAGAGTGTAGGCCAAATCATCTGACTACTCTTGCTAATATATTGCTGTGGTAGTACAGAGAGGGTCGGGCTCCTGCAGTGGAGACTAAAAAATACCTGATGGATGGATGGATGGATCGATGTAGAAAAAGAGTCGCGAATAGACCAATTGAGATTCTATTACTTAATTTTTAATTTAATTAAATATCGTATCGTACCAAAACTTTTACGAAGCCGTTGCCGTTGTTGTTAGGATTTTGACGAATACCCTAGTCGTCCAAATTTGTTTGGTGGGTTGGCGCCTGGGACAAGGCAAGCAAGCAAGCAACAGCAAGGCTGCTGTTTTGAAGCCTGGGGAGCCACAAAAATAATAAAACATCTTACTGCAGAAAATCTAATTCGGCCTTTCTGAAGGATTTAAGATAACTTGACTTAACTATAAATACCTTATGCAAAGTCATAACTTTACACAAATTCTCACCCAAACTCCGGTTTATCACAGCTTTAAGTTAACACGTAAAATGAGTCTGCAAGAGGCGTTTATTTACTAGATATACATATACCTTTAGAATACTACTGTAACTAGCTGGTTATAATATGTACCGTTAAAAAATTAATGTAATTATGTATTGAACCTGCTTACAAAATTTCACGAGAATCCCTTGAGAGATGTTACCTGTAGAGGAGAACAGCCAGAGAGACATCATCATCACCAGGTCTTTGTTAGTCTCCACTGCCGGAGCTCGACCCTCTCTGTACTACCGAGACACATAGTGGCCTGAGCAGTGAGAGGATTTGGCCTACACTCTCCACGCTGGTCAGACGGCTTGGAGAGACAGACATACTAAGATCATTTTGCCCCAACTGAAACAGGACAGAATATTGGCCCAGGCCACAGTAGTTGTAAAGCAGGCCGATGATTTCTGGCTATCTATCGGTTATCAATTAAATTCCAGCCAGAAAAAGGCAATAGAAAAACGACAACCGGTCAGGAAGACCGGACCGCTGACCGGTGCCGATCATTCAATTAACGGAGATCCAATCTTTTTTTATTTATAGTCTATGGCAGTGGTACCCAAACTTTAGACTCTGAAGGTTGACTTTAGACAGCGGTTCGATGGCGGTAAGCGTCGTGCAAGTGTATGTATGCATATTTGTATGTTTGTACGCGCATATCTCCAAAACTTTTTTTTAACTCTGATTTTTTTAAATGTAGACTGTTTTTTTCATATTCACATGCTTGATCTAAGCAAAATAGATATAGGACATAATATAAATATTGTAACATCTCATGTACTCTATTTTCGTGAATAAATTATCATTATCAAACTATAATCTGTATGACAGTAATTCTTTTTAGGGTTCCGTACAAAAGTTGAAAAACGGAACCCTTATAGGATCACTCGAGCGTCTGTCTGTCCGTCCGTCCGTCTGTCACAGCCGCTTTTCTCCGAATCTTGGATTTCTCCGAAAATTGCCTTGGAGTGAGCCAAAATATAAAAATATAAATTGTAACCTGTAGTGGTTACAATTTATATTTTTATTTATTTTATTATTTTATTATATTTTTTTTTGTTTTAAGCTTTGTCGTAAATGTGCTGAGTGCTTTTGTTATTTGCTTGTTCTTTTATTCTGTCCTCTTTAATTTATTATGTATTGTTTTAATTGTAAGTAGTTTATGTTATTAGAAATTATTTAACCTCTTTGTGTGCATAAGCTTAGGATTATTGTCTAGTTCATAAGTTGTAATAGTGTCATTTGTTGTACAAATACGATGATAATCTGTTTTATGTGCCTTTGTATAAAATAAAAAAAAATAAAAATCTACTGAACCAAATAAGATGAAATTTGGTAAGATAGTGTAATCCTATGACCCAAATACGGATGTGCAAAGTAAATAAAGATTTTTTTGAAATAAGGGTCATTTTGAGGGGCCCAATTACAAAATTAAAAAAAAAAGTTTTGCAACCCTTACTGTGTCATATATCAAATGAAAGGGCTCATTATGAAGATCTCAAAAATATTTTTTTTTGTTCGGGTAAAATCAATACTTTTGATTTTATTCACGAAAGAAGGCAAAAATTGACCATTCCCCCCCCCCCCCCTGATCTCTGAAACTACTTCCATTCCTTGAAGATTACAGGAAAAATAATGAGAATTCTATCACTTGAAAAATAAGTGGTAAACTCACAATAATAAGTTCATCTAGAAATAGTTCACTAAAACACCACTAGATGGCGCTAGTCAATTGAATAAAACACGAAGTGTGTTCACGAAGCATATTGTACGGAACCCTCATTGCGCGAGTTTGACTCACACTTGGCCGGTTTTTTTAGTTTAGTAGTAACCATGTGGTCTCAACGCCTTAATCGTACGACTTGTTCTCAGAGACTCGCATAGATGGCGCCACTCGAAACTACACAACATTGTATCTACCGTATTATGAGAATATAAAAACATGATTCACAAAATATATCTTATTATAAATCAAAACATTAATCAATTTATTTCAAAACTAAACTATAAGAATTAAGTAACAATATTAAAACTAACTTATATAAACTAAGAATTAAACCTACCTATAAAATAAAACTACTTATAAATAAAACTTACCTATAAATAGAAAATGTCCAGCAGGTCATTGCCCTGCGGTAATGTGCCCAGAAGACTGGCAGCATTGCCAAAATCAAAACAATATTTTAGGCATTATATTTTAAAATGACACTGTATATTTAGTAAGTTTAAAGGCTAACGCAGATTACCGCCATCTAGTATCGAGTGGCAAGCAACTCTCCTGCGCCATACATTCGCCTGCTTTTCGCAACCTTAATTTGGTCCAATATTTTTGTATGAGGTAGGCAGTCTGTTACGTTAGAACTAACTAGTTAAGATTAAGTTATTAATTATTTAATTAGTTTTAGTTAAATGTATTGTGTAGATAATAAATAAATGCCAATTTAAAAAAAATCGGATTAATTTTTCTAAATTACTACTTGTGTGGTTTTGGTTAGGTTAGGTAGTGACGATTTTATTAATTTACTCCAAAAAATCACAATATATCAATTTTTCTTAAGCTATATATTTTGTTCTTAGACTAGTGAAAAAATATGCTTGGAATAGAATCGTGTAGCAGATTGACGATTTCTTGCTATCAATCGGTTAACAATTAAATTATTTTTTAGCGTTTTTTTTATATTCTGGCACTTTATCGCACCACCCACCACCCATTTTTAATTTTCTTTTTGGTCCAAAGGTTTGGCTGGGAGAGAATGCCATATGGCATTAAGTCCACCTTTTGTACACATTTTTTTAAATTGTGCAATAAAGTTTAAATAAATTCTAGCCAGAAAAAGGCAATAGAAAAACGACAGCCGGTCAGGAAGACCGGACCGCTGACCGGTGCCGATCATTCAATCCAAATCCAATCTTTTTTATTTATAGTCTATGGCTGTCGTTCTCAAACTCTACAAGAGTTAAAAAAATCATAATATTTATTTGCAAACTTTATTAACAGTCAATACTAGCACAATCAATTTCCTCCCTTTCCCTTTGGAGACCACTGGCCTATCTTGTCGATATATTTCATCTGTGATTATTGTATGGCGGGAATCTGCACAGGTGGAATAGGAAAAGGGGGACGAATAATTGACGATTCGGTATTCATTTGTTTAGTATGACTGTGTTATTGCCATGAAGTTATAGATAGGTACATACATAGTATCACGTCTTTATCCTTTACGGGGTAGACAGAGCCTAAGGTCATAAGACCGAAAGGCCACGTTTAGCATGTTGATGGACTTAAAGATGGAATACAATTGTGATGGGTTCTAACCGTATCATCATCAGGTCTTTCTCGTCTTCACTGCACGAGCACGACCCTCTCTCTCTGTACTACCAGAGCCATATACTAGCCTGAGTAGTCAGAGGATTTAGCCTACACTCTCCACGCTGGCCAGACGGGTTGGAGAGGTCTCTTTGATGTTATTAAGCTTTATTTAGCTTGTTTCCTTAGTCGCCTTTTACGACATCCACGGGATGACTTGGAGTGGTCCTATTCTACTCTGCCGGGAACCACACGGCCGTACTTCTTACGTTACATCTTAGATTTGCGCCCATTCCCTCGGCCGGTTTCTACGGCCTGCGCGGAACGTGAAGCAGCTGGTACATTATACCATTTTTCTTTTCTCCCAGACCAGCGTGGAAGAGACCAGCACGAAGTTATTGATAAAAGGTTATTGTCATCATCAGGTCTTTCTAGTCTCCAATGCAGGAGCACGACCCTCTCTGCACTCCCAGAGCCATATATTAGCCAGAGTAGTAATTAAGTGCTGCTCATACGGCATATATATATATATATATGTATATGTAAATTAATTTATGTATTTCAATAAACTAAAAACAAAGAACTAAACTAAGATTTTTATATATATATATAAGAGTATATCCCAATCCCTACTAATATTATAAATGCGAAAGTGAGTTTGTTTGTTTGTTACGCTTTCACACCGTATCTACTGAACAGCCGTAGTAATGAGAAGGACACAGGCTATAGATCACGCGGGCGAAGCCGCGGGTAATAGCTAGCATTGTTAATGCATAAAAAACACCTGTAAAAATAAATGTACATAGTAACTTATTAAATCCGTCTTAATTAGAGCACTGGTTCAAGAGTAATCACGGAATATACATCAAAAAATGTGTTTCACTCTGTTCGCTCGAGTTATAACAAAATCCCAATATTTTTCCATAATACGCCACAATATTTATACGCGAGCGTCTTGCAAATAGAGCTATACAGAATATGTATGTCTGTCTGTACCTCCGTGTGTTTGGACTGGCTAATTGGAACGCGTCGTCGCCTGCGGGCCTGTAGGGAGGGGGATTGGGAATATATCGATAGAATTTTCCCAATTTTAGAAAATGTAGACTACATCCATGAAATTTTTGGGCAATTTTGTCGTTTATTTTATCTCGCCAGATGTCAAACTCAAGTCATATGTAAGAGAAAAACTTGTTAAAAAGAAATAAAAAAATATATTTTTACAAAAAACAAAAACCGATTTCAAGCCTATACGTTCTTTCATACCTATTTACAATTTATAGTCGGTTTGTATTTGGGGCGGTGCCAGCCAATATAACAAAGATAGTTTAATCTTTGAAAACAAATCTTCGGGCTACACGAGAAAAAATTAAGGTTATTTATTTTCGTTTGGTCAAAGACAATATAATACTAACGTAATAAACTGCCCACCTCATACAAAAATATTGGACCAAATTAAGGTTGCGAAAAGCAGGCGAATGTATGGCGCAGGAGAGTTGCTTGCTACTCGATACTAGATGGCGGTAATCTGCGTTAGCCTTTAATTTACTAAATATACGGTGTTATTTTAAAATATTATGCCTAAAATATTGTTTTGATTTTTAATAAGATGTATTTTGTGAATCATGTTTTTATATTCTCATAATACGATAGATACAATGTTGTGTAGTTTCGAGTGGCGCCATCTATGTGAGTCTCTGAGAACAAATCGTACGATTAAGGCGTTGAGACCACATTGTTTGGTTGACACCGACTCCAAACAAAAACTGATTATAAATTGTAAATAGGTATGAAAGAATCAATATTTTTATTTATTGCGCTTGGTAGTAATTAAATTATTATTTCCTACTTTTTAGCTCCAGGTTGTATACTTACTTTAATTTTTTGGGGTTTTGTTTATTATTTTAAAAAGTGCACGATACATTGCAACAAACATTTTACGGAACTATCTTTGAAGCATTACCTATCGAACAAAAAAAGTCACTAAACGATCACTCAGTCAGTTATGAATCGATATTCATAACTGACTGCGTAATCGCGTAACTAGTTTCACTTTGTATAGCGTGTTAATCCAACATGATAATCTAAGCTCTACTTTTTTGTTGAATCTAGGTTGAATGCATACTCCTTTGGAATATTCACTTCATCTAAAAATCCAGTGTTCTTTGCATTCTCATTCATCTGGGATCAGCACAGCTCCGTGGCGCAGCGGTCAACACGCCTGCCTGCGTCACGGAAGGTCCCGGGTTCGATCCCCGGTCAGGTCAAGATGGAAATTGATCTTTTTCAGATTGACCTGGGTCTTGGATGTTTATCTATATAAGTATCTATTATAAAATATAGTATCGTTGAGTTAATATCCCATAACACAAGTGTCGAACTTACTTTGGGCCTTGCTCAATCTGTGTGATTTGTCCGTATATATATATTTTTTATTTTTTTTAATATTTATTTTTTATTTATAAAACCTAAACAGCTAGAAAAATAAAATGATATCAAACAATGGTCTTTGCTCATATAGGGAATTATGATCAATTTAGTGTCAAGAAATAAAAAAAAAATATATGTTAATAACTGAAAACAAATAATTAAAAATTAGGACAATGCATCATGTCTTCTAAGAGACTCGGCTCAGCTTAATTTTATTACAGACTTTTTATTTAGATACACACAAATATCGATACTTTCCCTTCTCTCGCTCCCAGGTATCTTGTTTAAATATTAATCCTAACGACAAAGGGTCGATTGTGCCGCTCTGTTGTTCTATTCTCCATTCTACTCCGACGGGGGTTAACCGCGCGTGATCCGAATTTTTGTTGCTATTTTTAAATTTGGAATAGGAAAATATTTAAATCTTAAATGCTATTGTTCCTAATTTAAATTTGGAATAGGAAAATATTTTAATCTTTAATGTTATTGTTCTTAATTTAAATTTGGATATGAAAATATTTTAATCTTTGACAAAGTGTTTCTATTTTTAAGTTTTGAATAGGAAATTATTTTAATTTGAGGTTTGGGTTGTTATTTTTACATTTGGAATAGGAAAATATTGTGATCTTTGACGCTATTATTGCAATTTTTGAATTTGGAATGGGAAAATATTTTAATCATTTCTAATTTAAATTTTGAGTAGGGAAATATTTAAATCTTCGATGGTATTATTGCAATTATTGAATTAGGTGTAGTAAAATATTTTAATTCTTAATTCTAACGCTTTTGCTGCTTCGTTTTAAATTTGGAATAGGAAAATATTTTGGTCTTAGACGCTATTATTGCAATTTTTGAATTTGGAATAGGAAATATTTTAAACTTTGACACATTTGTTCCTATTTTTAAATTTGGAATAGGAAAATAATTTAATCTTTGACGCTTTTCTTGTTGTTTTTAATTGAAATAGGTACGATAATATTTAAACCTTTGATGCTATTATTGCAATTTTGAATTTGGAATAGGAAATATTTGTCCCCCTTAATCTTTTATCACGAAATACATCTGCTTACCAAGTTCAACTATGAAGTGCTAATAGTTTTGGAATAAAATGACTGTGACACCTACGGACAAACAGACAGACAACACATGACGGTTTCTTATTCCCTTTTAAAAAATATGTTTTCGATTCCTTGTTAGATAACCACGGCAAATGTCGGATGCTGATTCCTTAAGGATCCCACTAAAAACCCTAAAAACATACAAGACATGACCTTACCTTTTAATATATTTTTTCGATTCAAAGTAAGAAAACCAAGGCAAAAGTTTGAGGCTGGCTCCCTGAGGCTCGCACAAAGAGTTGAGCTTTGTTTGATTTTAATTTCCAACTCATTTCGTATTCATTAATCTTGGGGGAGCTAACGGATGGCCAAATAATAAGATAAATGCATTCTTTATATCAAAGTTAGTAATAAAACTTTGTTTTAGTCTTTGTATGCCTTTATTTCTTTCTTTTTGTATGGCTTCCACCGAGATTTTGATTTGGCCAACGTCCAGTTAAATGAGATACAAAGTATCGGTGTTGTACTACCGTACAACACCGATACTTTGTATCTCATTGTATCTCATATAGTTTTTAACAAGTGGCATCAATGATGGCGTATGTTCTTAGGTAGCTTTGTGGGAGTTTCTGGTGACAAATCTGTACGAGTCCGTATAACAGTCTAACTTTAACTATTTCACAAATTGTTCATGTGCACGAGTATTTATAACACCAAATAACACCAATTTCAAATTATAAAGTCTACTAAAATAAAGCAAAGTCTTTATATATATCTATACTATTGAAAAGAGTTTCTTTCGGCTTTTCTTCTCTGCAGTGGTCGGTTCCGAAATGCTAGCAGTCTGTAGCTTTTGAACAATAATGAGTAAAGGCATAATACTTAATAAGATAATTTTAAATGTGATTTGACGTGAAAAAGTGCCTGCAAAGGCCTATTTTCTGAATAAACGTTTTGAATCTTTTGAATCTTTTATCAGCACGCTAAATGTGGCATTTGGGTCTTATGATCTTGAGCTCTGTCTACCCCGTAAAAGAGTAAGACGTGATAATGCGTATGTATTCTTTAGATTCAAAGTCAGGAAACCAAGGCAAAAGTTGGAGGGTGCTCCCTAAGGATTGCACAAAGAGTTGAGCTTTGTTTGATTTTAATTTCCAACTCATTTCGTATTCATTAATCTTGGGGGAGCTAACGGATGGCCAAATAATAAGATAAATGCATTCTTTATATAAAATGTTAGTAATAAAACTTTGTTTTAGTCTTTGTATGCCTTTTTTTTTCTTTTTGTATGGCTTCCACCGAGATTTCAGTGATTTGGCCAACGTCCAGTTAAATGAGATACAAAGTATCGGTGTTGTACTACCGTACAACACCGATACTTTGTATCTCATTGTATCTCATATAGTTTTTAACAAGTGGCATCAATGATGGCGTATGTTCTTAGGTAGCTTTGTGGGAGTTTCTGGTGACAAATCTGTACGAGTCCGTATAACAGTCTAACTTTAACTATTTTACAAATTGTTCATGAGCACGAGTATTTATAACACCAAATAACACCAATTTCAAATTATAGAGTCTACTAAAATAAATTTGCAAAGTCTTTATATATATCTATACTGTTGAAAAGAGTATCTTTCGGCATTTCTTCTCTGCAGTGGTCGGTTCCGAAATGCTAGCAGTCTTTAGCTTTTGGACAATAATGAGTAAAGGCATAATACTTAATGAGATAATTTTAAATGTGATTTGACGTGAAAAAGTGCCTGCAAGGGCCTATTTTCTGAATAAACGTTTTGAATCTTTTTGAATCTTTTATCAGCACGCTAAATCTGGCATTTGGGTCTTATGATCTTGAGCTCTGTCTAGGAGTAAGACGTGATAATGTGTATGTATTCTTTAGATTCAAAGTCAGAAAACCAAGGCAAAAGTTGGAGGGTGCTCCCTAAGGATTGCACAAAGAGTTGAGCTTTGTTTGATTTTAATTTCCAACTCATTTCGTATTCATTAATCTTGGGGGAGCTAACGGATGGCCAAATAATAAGATAAATGCATTCTTTATATCAAAAGTTAGTAATAAAACATTGTTTAGTATTTGTACACCTTATAGACGGTCATTGAGATTACATATAAGTATTCAAAGTCAAAGTCAAAGTCAATTTTTATTCATAATTGGATAATTGTATCTCTTTTTGAACGTCATTTTTTCTTATTATTTTTAATTTTTAATATATATATATGTATAATTATCTAAGAAAAATACTTTTAGAGGCACTTTAAATTGAGCATGGTAAATTTTATTAATTTCATTATGTTATACTTTTATGCGAAATCATTATTTTAAGAAATTTATTTCAGTATTTATGCGATTCAATAAGGAATTCATAAACTTGAATTTATTAATTTTCGCCAAGTGTTGTCATTTTCATTGCCACATTTATTTTTATTGGAATAAGGGAGAAAGTCAATATTCTTATTTTTGATTGTTATTAAGTATTTATAACATTTTTATATCAAAGAATTTTTCGTTTATATAAATGTGTAAAATTTTAAGGGATTTCCATATGAATACAAAAAATTTAATCCGTACGTCTATAAAAAGCCTGGAATTATCCTCTGAACAATGTTGATCACCAAAACTTCACACACGTTTAGAAACTAACAAATAAATCCCGACGCGGGAATCGAACCCAGGCCACATGCCGAACTAATGCCCAATCGTCCCCGATAGTTTCGGCTATATTTACGCACGGACAGACAGTCTAGTTTGTATAGTAACGAGCTGATGAGCGCGGGATATTTATACCCTTTGTTAGTAGAGCGCAGCGAGACATACGGACAGAAAGTGTTTAATACTAAAAAAATAAAATAAAATAATTTTATTACAGACTACGTCCATATTTTGTTAGTAACAAAATCGTTACATTCTTTGTTAGTAAAAATGCGATAATTTAATTTAGTTTAGGAAAAAACCCGCCTAGTCCACTTGAACCACTTGCATGCTCACCTAGTGCCTCCATATTAGACAGTCGGGTTTTTACCGAATAATACAGAGGATACTATTGTAAAGTCTTGAATTTTAACTTTAATCAAGCCGTGGCCGTGTGGTTCCCGGCAAAGTAGAATAGGACCACTCCAAGTCTTCCCGTGGATGTCGTAGAAGGTGACTTAGGAAACACAAGCTAAACAAAGCTTTTAATTAAACATCAGAGAGCCCATCTGGCCAGCGTGGAGAGTGCAGGCCTAATCCTCTGACGGTTCTGGCTAATACATTGTATGGCTTTGGTAGTATAGAGAGGGTCGTGCTCCTGCAGTGAAGATTTAAGACCAGATGACTATCTATACCTTTTTAAAAAAATTACAATAAAATAAAAATATTGACAATAGTCCCTCTAATATTTTTGTTTTATAAAAGCCAGCCAAGTGCGTGTCAAGCCACGCGCAGTGTAGGGTTCCATAGTTGCGAATGGCAACTTTGAGTTCACACTGTTCACACTCGCCTCTCACAGTTAAACGACCAAAAACATCTAACAATGAAAATTGAAATTTTACATTTTCGAGTACATTTTATAAGTTGGATGCCTATAACTTTTTAGTTTGTACTTAGTACTCAGCTCTGATATTTTTCCTTTCAACTTCAGTATATATGCTACTGCTGTAATTTTTTTCACGGGGGGACACTTACCTCTAACAAAAATTTGCACTTTAAAACCAAATATTTCGGATATGGATCCCTAAATCGAAAAATGGTGTTCTCAACCTCACTATATTTTTCAAAGACCTATTTAACGATACCCAACACGATGAGTTTGTATAGAAAAAAAAATATCACTCCCTCTTTACTTGTATGGGAGCTACCCAAAAAAAAGATTTCAAGATTTTTATCTACCACTATTTTGGCATGATAAATATACATACCTATACCAAATTACAGCTTTCTAGTACTTATAGTCTCTGAATAAAACCGCGGACGGACAGACAGACAGATATGGCGAAACTATAAGGGTTCCTAGTTTACTATGGAAACCTAAAAAACAGAAATAACCATTTTGACTCGAAAAGAAGAAGAAAGAGAAAAATCGCTTTTACTGAAACTTCGATGTCTATCTATCAAGCCTCTAGGAAAAGTTGTTCATATTGACGGGCTGAGCCACCCCTTTAAGGATATGTCTATACTCAATTAATATAACGTGCGGATCCCGGCAGAGTAGAATAGGACCACTCCAAGTCTCCCCGTGGATATCGCAGAAGTCGACTTAGGAAACACAAGCTAAACAAAGTTAAAAATAAACATCAAAGAGTCCTCTTCAACACGTCTGGCCAGCGTGGAGAGTGTAGGCTAAATCCTCCGATTGCCCTGGTTAGTATATGGCGCTGATAGTACAGAGAGAGTCGTGCTCCTGCAGTGGAGACTAACAAAGACCTGATTATGATATCTTAACGTATCTGTCTGTGTGTATGTCTGTCTAAATACTCTAGTTATGTCACTACAACATTACTCTAACAGACAGTTACAAATGTTCGCATCTCCTAAACTACTCTAACGGCCTCAGATAACATTAAAAGCGATTTCAGATTAACATATCAAAATAATGAGCCATTTGGCAGCTGTCCCAACGGCTTAATAGTTCGAAATTTGTAACAATTTATTGATCACCCGGAAAAAGGGAGATACTATAAATAAAAAGAAATACTTAATGAAAAAATCAGGCCACGCACGAGTTGGACTCACGCACCCATGATTCCGTACAAAATGAAATAGAATAGAACAGAAATATACATACTTATATTTATGTAAGAGAAAAAGTATACATGATATGAAAAAATGTATAATGGTAGCTTTTTTTTTTTCGAATGGACTACGTAGCTAGCTCCAAGTGAGTTTTCGCTACTTCACCGGATTTTTTGAGGTGAGGGCAGAGTGCCCTCAACCTGTAAGGCAATCATCACCAAAGGGTTTCCAGGAGGGTCGAACCTCGGCTTTGGGCGTTGCCTGGGTGCGCAAGGCTTGGAGAGACAGCAAACTCTCATATGCCTGATGGGCCGCGATTTGCATGCATGACCTGAAGGGCCGAACTGAGAAACAATGGCAAAGCCTTTAGAGAGCAGCAACTCTCATGTTTTGCCGTATGGGCCGAAGATATATATATATGTCGTGGCCATATCGTAGAATTGGTCTTTTCATGAAACGATTGACATTTTCATGAAATGGTGGCATTTTATGATATATTGTGGCCAACTTAATTTGATCAGATCATTGAATCGTCAACGTTTAACGATATTGTCATTCACGTTCGGCTGGATCTTAAAATAGGGTGTCCATGAAATATAATTAATAAAAATTCAGAATATGTTAGAACATTTTGTATTTTCTTCGTCGTAAATTCTTATATTTTCAATTTCTTCATCATTACACAACATAATGTTCACTTTTTCACTGCGGTTTTCGCCGGCGGCCGCCATCTTTCCACATAAACAAAACAAACAAAGCGTTTATAGCGCCTCTACCGGTAATTAAAGATACTATTTTACGATATGATCAAACAATCTTGACCATTTCATGAAAGAGCCACGCGTTTGGCTGCACATATCGTTAAACGATATATTGTCATTGATCTGCCCAATCTACATCATGATGTGGCCAATAGACAGTAAAACATTTCATGAAATGCGACCATTTCATAAAATTGACAATCACTTCATAAAGTGATCGATTCTACGATATGGCCACGACATATATATATAATGGTAGCAAAACAGGAAGTATCTATAAGTATTAAATATTTCGGTAGTTATTATTACACGAATAAGTACCTATTACGTTTACTAGTGATCCTCAGGTCTTTTTTAGTCTCCACTGCAAGATCATAACCCTCTCTATTACTAAAGTAGACGAGCTCCGTGGCGCAGCGGTCAACACGCCTGCCTGCTACACGGATGGTCCCGGGTTCGATCCCCGGTCAGGTCAAGATGGAAAATGATCTTTTTCAGATTGACCTGGGTCTTGGATGTTTATCTATATATGTATTTGTTATAAAATATAGTATCGTTGAGTTAGTATCCCATAACACAAGTCTCGAACTTACTTTGGGGCTAGCTCAATCTGTGTGATTTGTCCTTATATATTTATTTATTTATTATTTATTTAAAGTAGTCAGAAGATTTGGTCTACGCTGTCCGTCCACGCTGGCCAGATGGGTTGGAGAGGTCTCTTTGATGTTTATAAGCTTTGTTTAGCTTGTGTTTCCTAAGTCGCCTTCTACGACCTCCTCGGGAAGACTTGGTCTCATAGTCCGCAAGCGATTTTACGTGCAACATGCTAGAGTTTCTTTTTGCGTAGGTAGTGTATATATTTTTTGTCCAAGGCAAAGACAATATGATACTAAAGTATTGACTGCCAACCTCATACAAAAATATTGGATTAAATTAAAGCTAGTAAAGATACTAGATGGCGGTAATCTGCTATAGCCTAAACTTACTAAAACCAGAGTGTTATTTTAAAATATTATGCCTAAAATATTGTTCAAATTTTTTTATAAGTTATATTTTGTATATAATAAAATAAATAATAATAAATATATAGGGACATATCACACAAATTGAGCTAGCCCCACAGTAAGTTGTGAACTTGTGTCGCAGGATACTAACTCAACGATACTATATTTTATAATATATACTTGTATAGATAAACATCCAAGACCCAGGTCAATATGAAAAAGATCTTTTTCCATCTTGACCTGATCGGGGATCGAACCCGGGACCATCCGTGTCGCAGGCTAGCGTGTTGACCGCTGCGCCACGGAGCTCGACAAATGCTTTAATATTCTTAAAATATGGTAGATACAATATTGTGTAGCGTATATATGTGAGTCTGTGAGAACAAATCGTACGATTTACGGGTTCGGACCACATGGCCAAGGGAAGTACCCTTTGTGCCAGAAGAGCATACAACCTAAAGTGTAGGGAGAACCCTACACTTTACCTTGAAGGGCAAATGGGATTCGCACTTGACAGGTTTTTTATCGGATGGTCCCTCAATAAAAGTGGTTCGTATTGATTATTATACAAACGTACCATAACTATTAGCTAATTGGCCGAAATCCAAACTACTTAATAGTTGTTTGACATTCATTGTAATTTATATGTGTGAAAAAACAGAAAAAAGTATTCAAGTAAAACAATACAACATGTCAATAAAACACTGTCTAATCCTAGACATGTGGTCTCAACGCCTTAATCGTACGATTTATTCTCAGAGACTCGCATAGATGGCGCCACTCGAAACCACACAACATTGTATCTACCGTATTATGAGAATACAAAAACATGATTCACAAAATACCTATATCTTATTAAATATCAAAACAATATTTTAGGCATAATATTTTAAAATGACACCGTATATTTAGTAAGTTAAAGGCTAACGCAGATTACCGCCATCTAGTATCGAGTAGCAAGCAACTCCCCTGCGCAATACATTCGCCTGCTTTTCGCAACCTTAATTTCGTCCGATATTTTTGTATGAGGTGGGCAGTCTATTAGTATTATATTTTCTTTGTCCTAGATTAGAAAAGAAATGCAAAAAATAAATTTTTATTGGATTAATGGAATTTAGACTCACTCACTCACTTAGCTCTTTATAAATTCATAATTTTTAAAGCGTGGAGTCGCGGCCTTTTATTGTATTGTATTGTATCTTTATTGCGTCATTTGGTTTTACATTAGATCTTAAAGCTATGAAACAGTCCTCAAATGAGCCCTGCAAGGGCATTGCAAGTTATGATTTATTATAATAGTCAGATTAAATTATTGCGTAAGTAGTACAGATAAACATTAAAATAATTATACAATATTAAGATTAGTCACATAATTATACATCATACATAACATTTTATTAATACATAGTCAATTTATATTTGTAAGAATTCGTCTAAATTGTAAAAACATTTTTGTATTAAGTATTTTTTAAGTTCTCTATAAAATTGTACATTATTATTCAAAGATCGTATACTTATCGGCAACTTATTATAAATTTTTATTGACATAAGATGAGTACCTGCTCGCACCATACCTATTCTGGCATACGGCTGCTCGAGTCTATTGCGCTTTCGCAGATTGTTCGCTTGTATGTACGAGTATATAGTGTCGTCTACCAGCGTGTATAATGTAGTGTTCTTACGTACGAATTTACAAAGTTCAAAGATGTATAGGGATGTTAGTGTTAGTATTTCTAGTTTTACAAAGTGAGGTCTGCAACTTTCCCGATTTGTTATCTTATATACATTTCTTTTGCAAAGTAAATAATCTGGTTGCCTCTGTACTATTTCCCCATATTATAATACCATAGCTTATCCAGGCATGGGCGTAAGCATAATATGCATTTAGTGCCGTTTTAATAGGCTTTTTAAGTTCTTTATATTTGATATTTTCTCAGAAGTTAGGTTAGGTTTCCTTGTGACCGAAACAGAGAGAGCGAACGAAGCGAGCGAGCGTCCTCAATTTAGTTAGAAACCCCAACTTTTTTGTTACTTATAAATTTAAGTGCTATTTTTTTATGAAATATTTCAAACAGATCCAATCTTCAGAATAACAAATTCGTGCTTAGCTATACTAACGCTCATCAAATGTTTTTACCTCCAACAATTCAAAAGTCAAAACAAAACAGTCCCCTTAGTCTACCGGGGGACGAAATTATTTTCAACATATTTTTTCTCCTTAAAACCTGCCATAGATTAAAACCCTCTTTCTTTTTTAGTCACTAAAACATCTTAACGAGGGAGAGTTTAAATATTCATAATGAATATTCATTGTATTACTGCGTTATCTATTCAAAGCTAAATGTCCTTTATTTCCTTCCCTCTCAGCCTCTTTTTCCTGGTTGCAACCTTGCTGTGGTAAGTTTGAACCCTGGGTCCACTATTATGAAAGCATTTAGGGTGTAATATATGCCGTGTAGTTCCCGGCAGAGTAGAATAGGACCACTCCAAGTCTTCCTGTGGATGTCGTATAAGATGACTTAGGAAACACAAGCTAAACAAAGCTTTCAAACATCAAAGAGACTTCTCCAACCCGTCTGGCCAGCGTGGAGATTGTAGGCCAAATCCTCTGACAGCTCTGGTCATATGGTTCTGGTAATTTAGATTATTAAATCATAATTGGGGTTTCTCCAGCAATACTGAATGCGACTGCGGTGCTGCCCAGTCTATGGATCACCTTTTGGTGAGCCCAGAAAACCAAACTTCTTGCACTATGCAGGAGCTCAATGAGGCAAACGAACGGGCAATCATAGTTGCAAATCGCTGGTCAAAACATATTTAATATGTACAAATATTGCCTTTCTACGACACGATAGAAGAAGAAGATTAAATAAAATAAAAAATAAAAATATGGACCCATTTCATTACAAGATTACAATACTTAGTTTTGTAACATGACAGAAATTAATGTTACGATTTATAGGTAACGTTCAGACGGCTCCCTCACTCAGCCATCCACCAAAATCAAAGAGATCTTTCCAAACCATCTGGCCAGAATGGAGAGTGTACGCCAAAATTCTGACTGATCTGGCTAATATATGGCTCTGGTAGTACAGAGAGGGGCGTGCTCCTGCAGTGGAGACTAAAAAAGAACTTGTTTATTTGTTTTTCGTGTGTGTAAGTGGCTAAAACTGGTGTCAGATTTTTCAAGCTGCCTAAAGGCATCTGCCATAGCTTAAGAGTCGCCTGGACGCGCATGTCTCCATACAAACGGAAAAAGAGAATTGTGGCAATACTTATTTGATAATTTTGGAGTAAAATTAAGCATTAACCAATTAATCTCATTATAATCTACGTACGTTCCTATACAGTTTGGTTAAATTATCAAATGTTTGAGAATTATACGCCTCTCAAGATTTCCATACAATTTTGAAAAGGCTTGTAATTCTCAAACCATTGGTATTTTAACCAAGCTGTATAGGAACGTACGTAGATTATAATGAGATTAATCGGTTAAATGCTTAATTTTACTCCAATGTTATCAAATATTGCCACAATTCCCTTTCTCCGTTTATATGGAGACATGCGCGTCCAGGCGATTCTTAACGACTGCCATCAACGATGACAGCCGAGACCAACGGCTTAACGTGCCTTCCGAAGCACGAAGAACTGATGGTAATGATGAAGCACGAATTCAAAAAAGAACTGATGACGATAATCTGGCAAAGTTTTCATGGCCGGCCGCTTGCCTTCGCCACGCCAACGACATTCTTTAGAAACTCCATAACCTGTAGAAATGAAGTAGGTATAGGGACAAAGGCGTTAACCTCTTAATTGAGTTAGCAATGATCAGTGCCCTATTTTCTTCTTCTTCTTATCGAGTCGAAATGGTTGCATACTACTGTCAAAGACAATATAATACTAACGTAATAGACTGCCCACCTCATACAAAAATATTGGACCAAATTAAGGTTGCGAAAAGCAGGCGAATGTATGGCGCAGGAGAGTTTCTTGCTACTCGATACTAGATGTCGGTAATCTGCGTTAGCCTTTAACTTACTAAATATACGGTGTTATTTTAAAATATTATGCCTAAAATATTGTTTTGATTTTTAATAAGATATATTTCGTGAATCATGTTTTTATATTCTCATAATGCGGTAGATACAATGTTGTGTAGTTTCGAGTGGCGCCATCTATGCGAGTCTCTGAGAACAAATCGTACGATTAAGGCGTTGAGACCACATGCTATTGTATTAAATATCTTTTGACCAGTATTTAACAACGCCAATTGCCCTATCGTTGGCCTCATTAAGGTCCTGTACGGTGCAAATAGTGGGACAGTTTGGGCACGACAAAAGGTGAGACATGGTTTGACAAGTGCTCTATGAAATCTCCGGTACGGAGGTCGTGTTGCTCGAAGATGAAATCGCTTAATTGTCAGGCGGCAGCATTTTAAAAGTTTACTACAAAATATTATGAAATAATGTCTGAAATTTCAAGTTTTGAATATTTCCGCACATTTTTATATTTCCTTCGTTTTTTCGCAACTAAACAAATAATAAATAAATATATATATACGGACAAATCACACAGACTGAGCTAGCCCCAAAGTAAGTTCGAGACTTGTGTTATGGGATACTAACTCAACGATACCTACTATATTTTATAACAAATACATATTTAGATAATTCAGCCGTGTGGTTCCCGGCATAGTAGAATAGGACCACTCCAAGTCTTCCCGTGGATGTCGCAGAAGGCGACTTAGGAAACCCAAGCTATACAAAGCTTATAAACATCAAAGAGACCTCTCCAACCCGTCTGGCCAGCGTGGAGAGTGTAGGCCAAATCCTCTGACTGCTCAGGCTAATACTTATAAATGGCTCTGATAGTACAGAGAGGGTCGTGCTCCTGTAGTGGAGACTATAAAAGACCTGATGAAGATTTAGATAAACATCCAAGACCCAGGTCAATCTAAAAAGATCGTTTTTCATCTTGACCTGACCGGAGATCGAACCCGGGACCATCCGTGTCGCAGCCTGGCGTGTTGAACGCTGCGCCACGGAGCTCTTCGAACTCATTTCTGTCGTATAGATTGCCAATCTCATACAAAAATATTGGACCTGATTAAGGCATCAAGAAAGGTGGAATAGCGAGACGACGATTCTTCAAAGTTGTTTCCATTCGTCAATAAATGGCATTATTCCTAAACTTGCTAAAACTGAGCAGGCTTCCGATCACTTTCTCTGTCATCTGATACCGTATACCATGCCTGCTTCGGAGCCCCGCGTGTCTGTTTTGTCAAAGACAATATAATACTAACGTAATAGACTGCCCACCTCATACAAAAATATTGGACCAAATTAAGGTTGCGAAAAGCAGGCGAATGTATGGCGCAGGAGAGTTTCTTGCTACTCGATACTAGATGTCGGTAATCTGCGTTAGCCTTTAACTTACTAAATATACGGTGTTATTTTAAAATATTATGCCTAAAATATTGTTTTGATTTTTAATAAGATATATTTCGTGAATCATGTTTTTATATTCTCATAATGCGGTAGATACAATGTTGTGTAGTTTCGAGTGGCGCCATCTATGCGAGTCTCTGAGAACAAATCGTACGATTAAGGCGTTGAGACCACATGGTTTTGTCTACCCCAAAAGGGATAAAAGGCCCAGCAACTCGACCACAGTTTAATTCATACAGCTAATAAATGACAATACAATACCCTAATCCACCTTACGGAACCTTTCACATCCCTCAACCAAAGGGGATGAAAGGTGCATAAATTCATAAGAACCCTTAAACGGCTATTACTTGCAGGACTTCCGAAACACGGACAGACAGACATATTTTATGTATTAATGGCCGAGTTTAAATGAATTCTGTATTGGAAATGATTTAGGTCCCCTCTAATGTAAAGGATAGCGTGAAAATCTACCACCAAAATCCTGTTGGACGTCTGACTTAGCGTAATTCCATAGCCTAATGGCTAAAGAAATAGAACCCTAGTTTCGTCATATCTGTCTGTCTGTATGCCACATCCACTTTATTCCGTAACTATTTGGACTACTAATATATCCTCTGGTAGTACAGAGAGGGCCGTGCTCCTGCAGTGGAGAAGACCTGATGATGATGATGGTGATTAGGACTACACTGTTGAAACTTGGTAGTAGACGTGTAATGAGATTGCAAAAAACAACCCTGAATTTGATATCTTTAATCCTAAGCCTCAATCATATAAAAAATAATCAGGGATATTTTGTATAATAAGACTAATTAAATAAATTTAAAAAAAAAAGTTAAATATATAGACTATAAGATTTCTTTGTTTTTTTTTAATTGTATCATATTCATAATTATTACTTTTTAACTACATCGTCAATATCTTCTCCTCTATTTTTTTTTCTTCACACATGTTTTGGATGGCAACTGACTTCACTATTTTTATGTATTTTTGTATTTTATTACCCGACTGACCCACCCAGAAGGAGGGTAATGTTTTTCGAGCCTATGTATGTATGTATGTATATATCTATGTATGTATGTATGTAAATATGTCTGTTCCATTGTTGCATCCTGCAGCCTAAACGGCTGGACGGATTTTGTGGTGTGAGGTGTCATTAGATTCGGATTCTTCCCCGGAGTGTCATAGGCTATGTGACGTCAAAAAAACAAATATACAGCGGACGTTAACTGGCAAAAACTGGCAAAAAGTTGAACCTTCCTGTCGCCATAATGCCTTTACCAATTTTGAAATACGAGGTCTCTTTAGATTTGTGGTCTTCCCAGGAGAGGTGTTAACCATGTAACGTCAGTTAAAATATATATTTTCGGCTTTAAATGAACAATTTTGCAGGAGTAAATACTAAGTTCCTGTAACGAGAACTAGATGGCGCTGGAGCAATTTTAAAACGCGCTATTGTTGTTTTTTTGGCTTTTGATAACAAGCGTAGGGAAGAACATGCCAGATTTCGCAATTTCACACCCCGCAATACACCCGGCTCTGACGGGAGTCTCAAACGAAACGCTCAAATGCCTTCCACAGACCTTCCCCCTTCTACTTTTGAGCATTTTCTATGCGTGTTTTGTAAATTGCACCTTTCCAGGCGGCTGGAAGGAAGCACTTGTGATCGGCATCCCCAAGCCAGGCAAAGACATAAAAATCCCACATCGTATTAGCTTAAAGAGTTCTTTGCGGAAAATCTATGAGCGGATCCACCTCAAAAGACTCAAGAACGAGCTCCGTGGCAGAGCGGTCAACACGCTGGCTGATCGGCCGATACAGAACCCGGGACCACCCGTGACGCTGGTCCTGGGTTCGATCTCTGAAGAGGTCTCTGAGGAGGATGAAAAATTATCTTTTTCTGATTGACCTGGGTCTTGGATGTTTATCTATATAAGTATCTACTATTAAATATACTGTTGTTGAGTTAGTATCCCATAACACCAGTCTTGAACTTACTTTGGGGCCAGCTCAATCTGTGTGTTCACGTGAACATGTGACCTCCAGGACATTCACCCAAAAATATGCAAGCACGAAGAACGCAACGCAAACTAATTTTGACGCAGACAAATATTGTTTTAAATGTGATCAATACACACACTTGTAACTATTTTTTGTATAAATAGATAATGTTTACTTTAATAAATTCTCTTTGGTTCGGACAATCGACTAGTATTATTGTCTGGGATCGACCGATCCACCACCAACCTCCTACTACGGCCAAGACACCCTTAGCCGTCAGTTTACTGATCAGTCTTGTGAGTCTGCTTGACTGGTAGTAGGAAAATCTACTGTCTGGCGTACATTGCACCTCGTACGCCACACCCTTGATCCTTCCGCCTATCCGTCTAATATCTTAGGTCTCACGGTATTAGACTTCCTTCCATTTATCTATATACTATACGTATATATTTTTAACTTATGGTTTGGGCTAGGGTGTTAGGTGGTTAGGGTGTTAGGTGTTAGGGTTGTTTGTAAGTAACAGTTATCCCTCTATTAATAATTTTCTGTACAGGCAGCTAGCTATTACAGCACAGTACATTACTACTTAGAGACACTTTGAATCAAACTACACATACTCCAGTCACACATAGAAATAGCTAGTTGTTCGTATATTTGTATGAATTTATATTTATTATTATTTATTTAAGGACTATGTAAAGTCCAAAAGTCTCATCTCCGACGAACAGTTTGGATTCCAAGTTTGGATGCGTGTCACCATCAATTACGGAGCATATCTATCAAAACACCGCCTTACGGAGCATATCTTCAGATTCCGAACCAGAAATCGTCCCACGGGAGCCCTCTTCTTTAGTATAGCGAATTTATTGACAATTTCTGACATTTTGGCATAATTTCCAAGCTGGCAACTTGGGCCTTCCCAACAGTCTCGCGTTTATCATTCGAGACTTCTTGTCGGATAGGACCTTCCACTACTGAGTTGAAGGATGTCTCCAAGACCCCGTCCCATTTGACCCCGCGTTCTTTAAGACGCTGTTCTTTCGCCCCGCCTGAGTTTGCTTTACACATACGATATCCCTAAGACAGCCGACACTACGACGCTACGACTAGCCGTGTAGTTCCCGGCAGAGTAGAATAGGAGTGGACTTGGAGTGGCCAAGTCATCCCGTGGATGTCGTAAAAGGCGACTAAGGAAACACAAGCTAAACAAAGCTTATTAACATCAAAGATACCTCTCCAACCCGTCTGGCCAGCGTGGAGAGTGTAGGCCAAATCCTCTGACTGCTCAGGCTAGTCTATGGCTCTGGTAGTACAGAGAGTCGTGCTCCTGCAGTGGAGACTAGAAAGACCTGATGATGATCCCTAAGACCCCTAACGTAGAGTTGGCTCTATTCGCTGAAGATACAGCTCTCTAATACGTCTCACCACATGAAATCAGTCATTGTGAAACGTCTCCAATCTGCCTTCGACTCACTAGGCTTGTGGTTTAGGAGGTAGCGCATCCAGATTAATTTGAACCCCCACTAGGATTACTCTAGCTGTATGACAAGTCCATTCCCTGGGCTTAAAAGGCTAAATACCTTGGTGTTGTACTCGATAGTCTCATGACTTTCGGTCCCCAAATCTACAAAGTCTGAAACCATGCCGCTTTCAATTTGGCAATGCTAGGATGTCACTTAGGAATAAGTTGACTCTCTATAAGCTTTGCATCCGCCCGATCATGACCTACGACGTAATATGCCATTTGTTTAATCGTTTCATTCACCGCGCCACCGGTAGCCACAAGTACTTACGAATGACGGAACTACTTCGTTACTGAAAGCTCTTCGGCTCTAAATAGCCAGAGGAATCCCATTTTACGATCATGCAAATCGCGGCCTATCAGGCGTAAAAAAGTTAGCTTCTCTCTAAGCTTTGCGTGCACATGCAACGCCCAAACCGAGGTCCGTCCCTCGTGGAGCCCTTCGGTGATGTTCGCCTTACAGGTTGAGGGCACTCTGTCCTCACCGCAAAGGTCCGGTGAAGTGGCAAAAGCTCACTTGGAGCTAGCTACACGGTGTTTAAAAAAAAAGAACTCTAATAGTAGTAATTTTTGGTGTTAGCCGGTGTTCCTCTCAATTTATCAAATGAATATAATGAACCAAAATACTACCAGTAATTCGCTAGTGATAGATTTCTTTAAATTTAATATGACTTAGGATTAAAAGAATAACTGCTGGGTGGCGCTAGTGTTGCATACCACAGCGCTGCAACCACAGAATACATCATAGTATAAGGCGCAATAAACACGCAAAGTGAAGACATATAAACAACAATGTTCTAAGCGTGACAAAAGGGATATCAAGTTGATTCCGAAAGAAAGAAATATTCTTAATTTTTCAGATATTTGAGATAGATCGGTTTAAAATGCTATTAGTCCCATAAATCACATCACTACGCAGCGGCAGGTTATACAGTAGACCAACTATACTTAGCGTCTGTGGACTATGAGAGAGCCTTCGATTCAATTGAAACATAGACCGTACTCGTACTTTGGTCTCTCCAGTGATGCCGTATTGACCATCGCTATATCGAAGGGAGACATCATTTCTCTGAAACCGGTGGAGTCATTTCAGGACCATGCTCAATGACCTCAATGAAGTTTCCCAAGAAGAAAGATCATGGATAAGACAAAAATTATGTCGAATATTCATGTTGCGCCTTCTCCAGTGCTTGTTGGAAACTAAACCCTTGAACCTGTAGAGCAGTACATTTACTTAAACGTAAATAAACATGTATTCAGCAAGCTCGAGGTATCGTTTTTCTACTCCAACTACAGTCTGCTGCTAACAGGGTCAATTGATATAGGTCAGTCCAGTCCAAGGACAAGGTTTTTCAGTGAATCTGACTTTGCTGGGCAGCTTTCTGGAAGCTTCACAGTGTCTTCTCGTCCAAAATACATATTGGCGCCGAGGACTTTTGACTTTGGGCACTGATGCAAAAATCTTCGGCTAATATGGTGTTACCAGTGATGATTTACTGTAGATAGAGCCCAGATCTGTAAAACCTTAAGACCACGTTTAGCACGTTGAAGGGCTTGTAGATGGGAACGAAATCAAAATAGTGATGACTTGCTAGGCGCATCGCTAATTTGACATGATTCCTGACGCCCATTTCGGCGATCAGTTTTTACGATCTGTGCGGGAAGAGAAGCAAGCAGCTGGTACATCCTAAGTTTATTTTTTTCTCAAAGACCAGCATAGAAAAAACGCAAATATTAGTTTGGCAAAATATCTTGGTTTGTTACAGAAAATTTTGAACCCCTTTTATATCAGCAAAATTTACCATCTTGTGAACCCAAACAGAGAGCCGAATCTCCAGTCCAGTATTTCAAAATGTTTCTCCGTAAAATTCCCAGACGTAAATAGGTATTGCTAATGGTCAGGCGGGTTGTTTAAATTTTTTAATTAAATTATTTGTTTTTGTGTCAGTTGTTATCTGTTTTGTTCTGTCAGGTAATAAAAAATAATAAAAGACGTATTCTGTGAATGGCTTAATGATATTTATAAAAAAAAACACATATAAGAACCAAAATTATCGTCTTATTATGCTGCTCATGTTTGCTGTATGGCAGCCCCCTCAAATATTAATTTTATTGTGAATAAATTATTTATTATTAAAGTTCATACGCAACTAAACATTCCATAAAAAAATTACGTTTGTTGTATGGGAGCCCCCCTCAAATATTTATTTTATTCTGTTTTGTCAGTATTTGTTGTTATAGAATATATCATCTATGAAAATTTCAACTGTCTAGCTACCACGGCTTATAAGATACAGCCTGGTGCCAGGCGGACATCGAAGTCTCGTTAATAGGGTCCCGTTTTTACCCTTTGAGTACGGAACCCTATAAATGACGTTAAGGTTCCTAAAACCAATTATTATCAAAGCCAATCGTTTGAAGGATGGTACAATGAGTTACTATGTATTTGTCGTGGATAACTTAAGCCAAGATCTTGGTAAATACTACTATACTGACTTCAGAGTGATGTACTTATATACACCCTTATTAAATAAAGATAAACTAAGTTTTGTTTGGGTTTGTGGTGGGAAGGCAAGGGGTGCAGTTGGGGTCTACCTTGGACGATTTTGCAAATTGATTTTGGTGGACTTTATAATACGAAATTGGTGTAGTTTGGTGTTATAAATGCTCGTGCTCGTGAACAATTTGTGAAATAGTTAAAGTGGACTGTTATATGGACTCGTATAGACTTGTCATCATAACCTCCCGACCACGAGGCATCAAAGAACATACGCCATCTTTGATGCTACTTGTTACAACTTTACCGTACAACACCGATACTTAGTATCTCAATTTACTGGACATTGGCAGAATCACTAAAATCTCGGTGGAAGCCATTTTATAAAACAGAAGAAGAAGAAAAAAAAACCTCTGATTGTCTTCTTTCAGATACCTGGTTGACTGGAAGAAATCCCCTCCTGGGATAAGTCCGCCATTGATTGATGAAATATACTTAAAAGCTAATTAAAGATTATATGCACATAATCTTTAATTAGCTTTTTAGTATATTTCATTTATGGTGTATGTTATTTCATTTTATGTGCAATAAAGAATTTACAAACAAACAAACAAAAACTTTAAGAGGTGACTCACCCCATCAACACGTAACTTTTGATAAGGGACCAATGCCGAAAATTCTATTTTTACCTTTTCCATTTATTTGGTCCGATTAGTTGGACGCTTTTTTTTGTTTTTTGATATGAAATCAAAATTTATTCATGTTTGTTTGGTTGAGTTGTGTTCTGTAAAATAAGGGTGTATAAGGATACAATCCGCCCCCCAGCCGACACTGGGTACGCTGTAGAGCGAGTGAACAATTTGTTCACAGTCTTACGCGCCGTCATGTCGCGGAAGTGAGGAAACGACACTTCTTGATGCTTTGACATCTTACCCAAATTACACTTTTGATATACTTACATCAAGTGTTTTTTGATCACTGTAATAATATACTTCCAAACATGGCGTCTGTGAAGTTCAAATGCTATTTACAGTGCATTTGGCGTAAAACCTAAGTATAATCCACCCCCCAGCCGACACCAGGTTCGCTGCGGAGCGAGTGAACAATTTGTTCACAGTCTTACGCGCCGTCATATCGCCGCGGAAGTGACGAAACGACACTTTTTGATGCTTAAACATATTAATCCATACTAATATTATAAAGAGGAAAGATTTTATTTGTTTGTTTGCACATATAGACTCCGAAACTTATGGACCAATTTTCAAAATTCTTTCAATTATAGTAAGCTAATTCATCTGCTGGTGACGACGAAGTCTTCGTTGGTGTAAATTACACCCTTTTGATAAAATCAAAAAGTTTTTTGATCACTAATGCGGAGTGACACAATGTTACAATAATCCGCGAGGGCGCGAGACTCCTTATCTTTGGATGTAGCATGAATTTAGATATTTAATTAAAAACTTGGCAACAGGGCTGTCTGTTAGTTTGGCTGTCTGTTGTTAACCTACTTGATTTTATCAAAAGTTAAATTTATAAAAGACTAGCAATTTGCCGCGACTTCGTTGCCGTAAATTACAGCCTATGTCACCCGCAGATAAATTAGCTTTCTAAAAGTGAAAGAATTTTGAAAATATGACTCGGAGCCTATTCTATGCAAACAAATGTATAGAAATTATTTGACTCTATATTATAATTTCCTAATACCTATCTTTTAGAAAATCAATTCTTGCAAGTTGAGTTATAAATAATAATAAATAAATAAATATATACGGACAAATCACACAGATTGAGCTAGCCCCAAAGTAAGTTCGAGAATTGTGTAATGGGATACTAACTCAACGATACTATATTATATAATAGATACTTATATAGATAAACATCCAAGACCCAGGTCAATCTGAAAAAGATCATTTTCCATCTTGACCTGACCGGGGATCGAACCCGGGACCATCCGTGTCGCAGGCAGGCGTGTTGACCGCTGCGCCACGGAGCTCGTCGTTTGATAGTACAAAGTGTTTACTAAAATATTTCTAGTGTCAAGGAAAGTTGGTCGCGCTGTATCCGCGAGGGCGCGAGACTCCTTATCTTTGGATGTAGCATGAATTTAGATATTTAATTAAAAACTTCGCAACAGGGCTGTCTAATACCCAAAACTGCACAAGTATACAATATGTTAAAAAAAAACTCCATCTCAGCTCGTTAATATATACAGCACAGCCCTTTAGGCACGTAGGAATCACAAAACCACTAGATTTGATAGATAAAACAACTTTTCTTGGAATAACTTGATGCCGGGCTTCAATGGGGTGGCATATTACAAACTTGGCAGGTAAACTTAGCTCTGCGGCTTATGCTGTCAGGAAAATTAGACAACTGACCGATGTTGAAACCTTGATTTGACACGTGTGCATGGTATAGTGCCCGATTAAATTTAAAAAAATACTTAACGCGCTCTCGGGCTTTATGGAATTTGTATCAAATCTTATAGCCCGCGGTCGTAATAGCAACCATCCAGCCCACTTTGCTTGTATTTAATGACACTGTTTAAGGGTAGGTGAGATGAAAAATATTGTAATCGAAGCCCTTCAGGCACGTAGGGACCAAGTCTGGATTGAGTTTCTTTCGGCGTATTCTTCTCACCAGTGGATTTTGCATATTAAAAATTAAAAATAATAAGAAAGTAAAAAATATGGCGTTCAAAAAGAGATACATGATATCCAAGTTTCTAAAATTACATTTCATTTCAGAAACTGAATAAGTCTGTATGTTGCATTTTGCCATTAGGGAAAGAAGATTTGGGCGTGATATTTCGTCTTATCCCACCCAATTCCAATCCCAACTAATATTATAAATGCGATAGTGTGTTCGTATGTTTGTTTGTTACGCTTTCACTATCTACTGAACCGATCATCATGAAATTTTACATAAACGTTGTATCCAAATTTTTATGTTGGTCTGGAGTACGGAGAACATAGGCCACCTTTAAGGCCGAACACTAGGCACAGTAGCGACGCCAATCATTTTATTCCTAATACTTTACAAATAGAAAGAAATTCATGAATGTAAATCATATAAGCACTTGTAAATAACCTGAAGTATTTTTGGAATCATGTTTAATATTATCAGAATCAGTGAGAATTATGAGAATCAGATTACCGCCAAAAACGGCCGTTTTTGGCGGTAATCTGATTGTCATAATTAATAACAAACAATCACGTTTTCTCTTAATGATAAACTAAGAATTAAACCTACCTATAAAATAAAACTACTTATAAATAAAACCTACCTATAAATAAAACTTACCTATAAATAGAAAATTTTCAGCAGGTCATTGCCCTGCGGTAATGTGCCCAGAAGACTGGCAGCATTGCCACGTTGAATGGCAAAGCTTATTCTTTGGGCAAAATAGTTGCCAGCCCTCTGGTCATTCGACACCTCGAAGCAAATGAGCTTAATGATTGATTCTCATAATATTAAAACATGATTCCAAAAATACTTCAAGTTATTTACTAGTGCTTATACGATTTACATTCTTGAACTTATTTCTATTTGTAAAGTATTAGGAATAAAATAATTGGCGTCGCTACTGAGCCTAGTCATCATCATCATCATCAGGTCTTTCTAGTCTCCACTGCAGGAGCACGACCCTCTCTGTACTACCAGAGCCATATACTAGCCTGAGTAGTCAGAAGTTTTGGCCTACACTCTCCACGCTGGCCAGACGGGTTGGAGAGGTATCTTTGATGTTAATAAGCTTTGTTTTGCTTGTGTTTCCTAAGTCGCCTTATACGACATCCACGGGATGACTTGGAGTGGTCCTATTCTACTCTGCCGGGAACTACACGACCTGTGCCTAGTGCGGGTGAAAGGACTGAATCCGGAATTGACGAATTTTGACAATAGGGAAGAAGATTATTTAAAATATTTTGGCTTGCCATAAACCTCTTAAGTTGTATGAATATGCTTACTTATCATATATCTGTGATGATAACCCGAAGTACACATATTTATGAAAATAACAGAACTATTAAATAAAATTATTTTAATACGGTTTTTATCGCGTTTATTACATTATTTATATACCTAACGTTTCGAGCACTTTACAGTGTTTGTGGTCGCAGGTAGACTAAGTTGACATTTGTCTAGTATTTTATAAGAACTGCAAAATCTACCGCCTAAAATATTTATTGATGACGTTCCGGATGTACGCAGTATTGGCTCACGGTGTCTGAAGGTCTTGCAGTCTTCTGCTTAGCTTGAGATTTGATTAAATTGATGACTGGATCCCAAGCTGGTGGTAACTGCCAACCATCCTCTCTATTGAAATTAGGATGTTTTTTAATTTCAATAGCCTCACGAAGCATTCTTGGAATGAATCTGTTTTCTTTTGCAAGGACTTGAGGATTATCAAAACGCATTGGTTGGGCATGTTCACAGACATAAGAAAACATTATAACAGAACTACATCGCCACCGGCGGAATATCTTATATTTTTTTATCGGGCACCATTATTTTATTTTTCTTCAAATAACAATGTTAATTGCTCCATTCGGCTTCCAAACCTTGGAACAGAGTAAAAATAACTTGGCAGCCCTACCGGCAAGTCTTAATTAAAAATAACAGGAATTTGTCCAACAATTGAAAGTCGGCCGCGCGCGAATTCTGCGCCGCATACTAATTACAGATGAAACCACAGAATTAAGTATAGCTACAGTTAAGTTATTTATTTATTTATAGCAATTTTCGTTAATTACAGCCTATGACAACCGCTGATAAATTAGATTTATTTTAGTGAAAGAATTTTGAAAATCTAAAAAATGTCGATATCCCAGCATTGGTCCCATTTATTTCTTTAAGGGAATGTCAAGTGTCAATTTACTCGCTTTATTTATTTACTAGCTGTTACCCGCGGCTTCGCCCGCGTAATATATATCCTATGTTCTACTCGGTACCCTAACCTATATGCATGCAAAATTTCATGATGATCGGTTTAGTAGATACGGCGTGAAAGCGTAACAAACAAACAAACTCACTTTCGCATTTATAATATTAGTTGGGATTTTATTTAATTCATGTAAACTTCAGGCTGATCTAGCAATAAGGGCGACCCTTACTAGTCAGCAACGTTAACAACACATGTTTAACTTAAGTTTAACTTTAGCAACGGGTTAAGTTTAGTACCCTTACATTGCAATTTGGATAAACTTCATGTTGTAGATCTCCGAGGTGGGTGGTGTACACTGTATAAGTGTATAAATAATGTAATAAATAAATATATAGGGACATATCACACAAATTGAGCTAGCCCCACAGTAAGTTGTGAACTTGTGTCGCAGGATACTAACTCAACGATACTATATTTTATAATATATACTTATATAGATAAACATCCAAGACCCAGGTCAATATGAAAAAGATCTTTTTCCATCTTTACCTGACCGGGGATCGAACCCGGGACCCCCGTGTCGCAGGCTAGCGTGTTGACCGCTGCGCCACGGAGCTCGACAAATATATATAATAAACGCGAGAACACCGTATTAAATTATAGTACATTATGATACAAGTACGGTAAGCTGGATATTATAGTCGAGGTGTTTCCAGGCACGAGGCGAAGCCGAGTGCTTATAATAAACCGCCGTCTATAATAGACAGCTTACCGTACGAGTATCATACGACGTTTTTCAATACATTTGCGATTACCTTAAACTAAAACAACACACAGTTAGGAACTAAAGCAGTTTGTAAAACATTTATAATAATCAGGTACATTAACTCAGGTTTATTTTCTCCAAAAAGTACAATGATAACCTTCTACTTTTCGAAGTCGGTTAAAAAATCACATATTAAGAATCAGAAAAAGTTTTCATGCTGAACTTGAAACTCTTTGCTCGGATTCTATGAAAATGTTTAAATTTTGCATCTGTGCCATTGGGCTATTGAGCGGTTGTGATTGCGATACAGATTTCGATGTCATAAGAACCGTATTATTAGCAAATGTATTGAAAATATTATTTAAATAGGTGGACTCTATCAGACAATACATATAATACAATTGTATAGGATGCCAAGCTCAAATAAAAATATTGATCCAAATTAAAGACCTGCTACAAGGAAGGCCGCATAGTTAGACGACGGTGTTGTAGAGCTAGTGAGAAATATAGCAACAAAAGCTAAACAAAGCTTATAAACATCAAAGATACCTCTCCAAACCCTCTGGCCAGCGTGGAGAGTGTAGACCAAATCCTCTAATTGCTCTGGCCAATATATGGTAGTACAGAGAGGGTCGTGCTCCTGCAGTGGAAACTAAAAAGACCTGTTGATGTTGAGAATTTAAATTATCGAAAGCTTAATACCAGACCACATTGTATAGCCAAAGAACTACTCCTCCGCTGGTAAAATATAAATATTGATATTACAGTTCCGCCCCTCACCCTTGAGAGTTGCCCCAACAAAGGGGTTGAAATTATCTCGCTAATTGCGATTTAAGACTTCAAATTAATGTTGTCTGCAGAGATTGAGGTTTTACGACCTTCGAGTTTAGTTATTTTGTAATAGTAATTACTACACTAATTTAGCTATAATATAAGCTTGTAACACACCAAATTAACTACACGTATGTAGTTCCTCAACCTACCAACAGATGGCGCTGTGTGTATGATAGAACGCGCTATCGTTATTTTTTCGCAGTCAATGACCTCTCGGAGGAATTACGGATTGGCAATCAATCAACAATCAACATGATTCGAATAGTCCTATAGCACTTAGGATAACATTCAGTGCCTAGAGCATCCACGTAGTGGGTCTCCCACAGGACTGAATCTAAATAACTGTTAGTTACCTAAATAATTGTTACAGAGCCTATTGAGCATCCACGTGGTGGGTCTCACACAGGACTGAAACACCTACATTGTAAATTAACATTGTTACTAAAATTCATAATAAATCATCACCCTCTTACTACGCCATCTCTGATTTGTCGCCCCGCTCATCAACCCCTTACAAGCTAATATTATTCAACACTATTTTGTCTTTCTTTCGTTCTTTCTTAAGTTTCACTTAGGTACATTATGAAAGGAACCTCTGTACCAAATTTGAACTCGCCCTATCTACTGAACCGAACGTCATGAAATTTTGTACACACATAGGTAAGGGTAATGAGAAGGACAGGCTATAGCCTATGTCCTATGTACGTAGTATCACGCGGGCAAAGCCGCGAGTAACAGCTAGTGCTAATCCTAATCCTAAAATCCTAACTAATATTATAAATGCGAAAGTGAGTTTGTTTGTTTGTTTGTTTGTTACGCTTTCATGCCGTATCTACTGAACCGATCATCATGAAATTTTGTATACACATAGGTTAGGGTAATGAGAAGGATATAGGCTATATATTACGCAGGCAAAGCCGCGAGTAACAGCTAGTTTCCCATAAAATACATTTCACCTTGTTTTGTGCAATTACGCAAGTCATATGTATTAATATACTTTGATTAAAATAAGTTTGTGTGTTTCTAACATCAAAGTTATTCTTGTCTAAGTCTAGCAGACGTTCTGGCACAGACCTAGGCTGAAACTAAAAGCCTAGACCATCGAGCGAGACAGGCTTTTAGCGCATTAGAGGCCAGACTAAAACGTTTTAGTGGTTTTGGCTAGGTTTATAAATTTTATATAGAATGAAAGTGCATCCTTACTATCATAATTCTAACTAATAAAATAAATATTAAAGTCAATTCGATAGTCATGCTTTTACGCCTTGGCAACTAAACCTACGGAGTTTTTGGTGGGAAGTCAAGGGGTTCAGTTGTCGTTTGCCTTAGACAATTTTGCAAATTGATTTAAGTGGACTTTATAAAAATTGGTGTAGTTTGGTGTTATAAATGCTCGTGCTCGAGAGCAATTTGTGAAATAGTTAAAGTAGACTGTTAAATGGACTCGTATTAGATTTGTCGCCAAAATCTCCCACGAGGCTGCCAAAGCACATACGCCATCTTTGATGCCACATACCGTACAACACCGATACTTAGTATCTCATTATACTGGACATTGGCAGAATCACTGAAATCTCGGTGGAAGCCATAATTAAAAAGAAGAAAGAAACTAAACCTACATTTTTGACTTTGCAGTTACCTTCTCAGACTTCGTCATGTCTTTATTTTAGTGATTAAGGAACAACGTCAGAGGCCGAGAGGCGGTTCCGAAGAACTCTGATACCAGGGTGTGCATGGTCGACTGACTGTGACTGTGTCACCTACACGAAATGATGATGAGTGATTAAAAAACTGGCAATGCTCGTGTGGGTGTTCTTTCTAGTGATATGTCTCCGACATCTAAAGAAGTTGTGCTGGAATAAAAAATATCGTAAATTCTCACATAAAAAAATACATTTCACCCTCTTTTTTATGTAATTGCGCCAAACATACGTATTAATGTACGTGTATTTAAAAGGTCTTAGTGTGTTTTTAAACTTATAAGTTAGGTATACCTGGCCATGTGGGCTCAACGCCTTAATTGTACGATTTGTTCTCAGAGACTCGCATAGATGGCGCCTCTCAAAACTACACAACATTGTATCCACCGTATTATGAGAATATAAAAACATGATTCAGAAAATATATCATGTCAAAAATCAAAACAATAATTTAGGCATAATATTTTAAAATAATACCGTTTATTTAGTGAGTTAAAGACTAACGCAGATTACCGTCATCTAGTATCGAGTAGCAAGCAACTCTCCTGCGCCATACATTCGCCTGCTTTTCGCAACCTTAATTTAGTCCAATATTTTTGTATGAGGTGGGCAGTCTATTACGTTAGTATTATAATGTCTTTGACCTGGTTAAGTCTAGCAGATGTTCTGGCACAGATTTAGGCTGAAACTAAAAGCCTAGACCATCGAGTGAGACAGGCTTTTAGCGCATTAGTGGTCAGACTAAAACGTTTTAGTGGTTTGAGCTAGGTTTATATATTTTATACAACGTGTCAATGAATAAGCGCAAAACCTCTTAGGTGGTGATTGTGCTTATGAATAAGAACAATTTTTACTATAGACCTACTCTGCAACTCATCGAAAAAAAAAAACAGCTATTCCATTTATTCTGGTCAAGTAGGTATTGTCAATTTGTATGAAACAGCAGATTCTTTTTTTCGAGTTGCAGAGTTTGCCCATAGTAATAATTGTTCATATTCATAAGCACAATCGCCACCTAAGAGGTTTTGCGTTTATTCATTAACACGTTGTATAGATCGAAAGTGCATCCTAACATTAATATAATAAATGTAAATGTCAGTTATCTGTTTGTTACTTTCACGCCATGACATACAGACGTACTATCACGTCTTTCTCATTTGTGGGGTAGACAGAGCCCAGGTGGTAAAACCGTAAGGCCACGTTTAGGATGTTGGTGGGCTTGTAGGTGAGAACGGAATCAAAATAGTGATGGGATGCTAGCCGCATCGCTTATTGACATGATTCCTGACGATCATTCCCTCGATCGGCTTTTACGATCTGTGCGGGAAGAGAAGCAGCTGGTACATTCTACGTTTTTTCTTTTCTCCCAGACCAGCGTGGCCTTGACGATTAACAAATTAAAAAGATCACGGTGCTCGTCATGATTTCTTTTTTGAAAACGTGAGTAGGTACTCCAAGTTAAGCTTCACGTTCACACTAAGATAAACATATACGGACAAATAAATAAATATATACGGACAAATCACACAGATTGAGCTAGCCCCAAAGTAATTTCGAGACTTGTGTTATGGGACACTACTTAACTCAACGATACTATGACAGATACTTATATAGATAAACATCCAAGACCCAGGTCAATCTGAAAAAGATCACTTTCCATCTTGACCTGACCGCGGATCGAACCCGGGAGCATCCTTGTCGCAGGCAAGCGTGTTGACCGCTGCGCCACGGAACTTTACACAATAGTTTATAAAACAGTTTCAAGGGTTATTTAAGAAGGCTTTCGCAAAACAATTTTTAATAATACCTCTGTCTTCTTTCAAATGATTGATTTTTCAAATGGAAAGCACTGAACTCCAGAAAAATGATGAATCCCCTTCATCAACATTATAATCGTCAGCTTTCCATAACCCACTGCTGGGCATAAGCTGCCCTTTGTCTGCGCCATCCTTCTCTATCGCTAGCCTTCGCAATCCAGTTCTTTCCTGTAATCTTTTTTATGTCGTCGGCCCACCTAGCTGCCGGCCGTCCAACACTACGTTTCCCATCTCTGGGATACCACTCGGTGACAGCCTTGCTCCACCTACCTTTGTTTCTCCTAACCAGGTGTCCCGTAGAGTCAGAATCTTGAATCTCCAGAACTTAATATAGACCCACAAGAAAGAAGGTGAAAATTGGAAAAACATATTAGACTTCCCATAGAAACTCTACCAGCTGAGCGGTGAATTTGTATGGTAGGTTCAGTTTCTTTTTTCTCCATTATTCGCCTTTTTTCTTGTCTTTAATATGTTAAAGATTCTGATTCAGATACTAAGAGGTTATAAAAAATAACCCTGTATATTTATTTATTTAATGTTATCCCTTAAAGCTATCTTCAGCGTTAGCCTCCCCTTTTTATGCACCATCCCCACTCTTTGCATCCAGGCTATGTCCAGGATATGCCTGTTGTGCTGTATGTCAGCCTTCTGCGCCCCTACGCGTTCAAACGGGACGCTTCTGCCATACTGAAAACAAGTAATTTAAATAGGAGGCTAGTTTAAGCGCGTCAGGCGCAAGCGGTAGAGGCACGCTAGCGCTTATGAACAAAGCCATACAACTCTTAGAGGGTGTTCACAAAAAAACTCGAGCGGCATAGATGCGCGGCAACTTTGCGTTGAAGTAAAAAGAGGCCAAATGTTAGAACGAGTGATACGTGTTTGGAAAGGTGGTAAATTCATTAAATCCTGCAAAAATAGTGATCGCTTATGTGCCATTATTTCCACATAGTGACATTGGAAAAAACATCGACATTGACAGGCTGTATACTTAATTACTGTGGCGACCTCTACACTCGCCGCAAGAACTAACACGAAGACCCAACTATGAATATGACGAAACAGCAAAATAGCTACAAGACTTCTCATAAGATGGCGCTGCACAATCCTGAAACGCGCAAACAAAGTTTCTTCACATTTGAGATATAAGAAACACCTCCGACAGAACTGAGTCGGAGCCGTACGGTTCCCTGGGCGCACACCTTGCCCAGCGGGAAGATCTTCCCTTTTTGGCGGTCGAGCATACCACCTCGCTCCTGCTTCAATTACTTATTATTGTTAAGTTCTGTGGTTTAGTCTAATCATCTGACAGTGGACCTACTTCCATCTGACGGTATATATTAGAAATCTAGCTTACCAGAGCATTCCCCAGAGTGTGTGCCTTCTGATGAGACACCTATGACGACCTCCATGGCGCAGCGGTCAACACGCCTGCCTGCGACACGGGGGTCTCGGGTTCGATCCCCGGTCAGGTCATGATGGAAAACGATCTTTTTCTGATTGACCTGGGTCTTGGATGTTTATCTATATAAGTATATATTATACAATATAGTATCGTTGAGTTAGTATCCTGCGACACAAGTTCACAACTTACTGTGGGGCTAGCTCAATTAGTGTGATATGTCCCTATATATTTATTTATATATATTTATTCCCGCTGAATAACAATATCTACGGTTGTAAGTTTTAAAAGCATTAGTGGGTTGGGGTTCGATAAAAAACAAACATCAATTATAAATATTTAATGTCTTATGGTATACCCTTAAAGCTATCTACAGCGTAAGCCTCCCCTTTTTGTCCACCATCCCCACTCGCTGCATCCAGGCTATGAACCGCCTGTTCTGCTGCATGTCAGCTTTCTGGTTCCCCACGCATTCCGACAGGGGGCGCCTCTGCCATACTGAAAACAAGTAATTTTATTAAACGATTGCATTTTATTAATCATTGGCCTATTACCCTACCAATTCAGGTAGCTCTACGAGTTTTGATAGTAGAGTAAATACGCAGCACTTGAAATTTACTAAATTATACAAGAGTATAGTAACCAAATACTCATAGAGTGTAAGCCTTTTAAGTCGATAAACAGGGTCCAGATGCTTGCCCTGGCCAGGTGGGTATCTGGCCAGCGTGGAGAGTGTAGGCCACCAACCAAATGTTGGTTTTTCGTGTGACAAGATGGCCAACACTGGTGTAATGTTTAAGGCCAAATACCCTGTCTGCTCTGGCTAATATATGGCTCTGACAGTATACAGAGGGTCGAACTGCTGCAGTGGAGACTAAATAGAGACCTGATGATGATGAAGTGTATTTACTCACCTTCTCCATAAAAACACGAGTCATAGTCCAATTTAAAATGGTTGATGAACACACACGGTGCTTGGAGAAGGCACATTCAGGGCCGTATGGTTCCCGGTAGAGTAAAATAGGATCACTCCAAGTGTTCCCGTGGATATCGTACAAAGCATCTTAGGAAACACAAGCTAAACAAAGCTTACGAACATCAAAGACACACCTCTAACCTGTCTGGACGGCGTGGAAAGTGTGAGCCAAATCCTCTGACTGTTCTGGCTAATACATGGCTCTGGCAGTACAGAGAGGGTCGTGCTGCTGCAGTGGAGACTAAGACAGATCTGATGATGATGATATTTCCTCACCGTCTCCATAAAAACAAGAGTCATAGTCCAATTTGCAATGGTTGATGAACACTCTGCGCTTCCCACTCTTGGAGATAGCGCATTCAGGGTCGTAGTCCTCGGGGCAGGATGGTGGGCAGGGGTGTGAGCAGAAACGACCGTTTGCTTCTTGGTTCATCGTTCTGAAAAAATAAAGTCAGTTCTATAGGTAGACTAGCAACAACGGGGAAAATTGCCCTATAGTTGACGACCGTGGCGCAGCCTTCAACACGCCGGCTTGCGACATGGATGGTCCCGGGTTCGATCCCCGGTCAGGTCAAGATGGAAAATGTTTTTTTTCAGATTGACCTGGGCCTTGGATGTTTATCTATATATGTATTTGTCATAAAATATAATATCGTTAAGTTAGTATCCCACAACTACGTAGTACATATATCTACATGCCCATAACACATGGCTTGAACTTACTTTAGGGCTAGCTCAATCAGTGTGATTTGTCCGTATATATTTGTATTATGCCAATTACGCTGTCAGTGAAATTATCCGTCATCATCATCATCAGGTCTTTTTAGTCTCCACTACAGGAGCACGACCCTCTCTGTACTACTAGAGCCATATATTAGCCAAAGCAGTCAGAGGATTTAGCCTACACTCCACGCTGGCTAGACGGGTTAGAGAGGTCTCCATGGTGTTTATAAGCTTTGTTTAGCTTGTGTTTCATAAGTCGCCTTCTACAACATCCACGGGAAGACTTGGAGTGGTCCTATTCTACTCTGCCGGGAATCACACGGCAAATTAATTTAGTGTCATGTCGATGACCAAATAAAATAACACTTCCCTATTTTGATCACTCGCAATTGTCATAATTGCCACTACACTAAAAAAAATTGAAAAAAATTGTTAAAGATCGGCGTACACACATACCAAGAACATATTCAAGTTGAAAAAGAGACTTCACCGTCACTTGGTCAAAAGCTTTCTTCGATAAAGACTTTAAACTATGTATTTTGTATAATAGCAATTGTCCCGCGAATTCTTCCGCTTAATTCTTCACCCCCTCCTCCCCATTTCCAAAAATCCTTTCTCTTTTACATCATTAAAGGAACCCCTGTACCAACTTCTTACAAGTCACAGGTTGGTGGAATTAACGCGAAACATACCGTTTTTTTCCAGACGTTTCGGCCGGGTTATGCCTTGGGTTCCTGGGGTTGCGGTGCCGCGCTTGACGTCTGTCCGAGCAGGATAGAGGTCTATACGTAAACGGGAAAGATGGCAGGGTTTCAAGAGAAACAAAAGATTGTGTATTCAGGTTTGTCCTACTTCGACGGACGTCAAGTGCGGCACCGCAACCCTAGGAACCCAAGGCATTACACCGGCCGTGGTCACTGGACGACCGTCATCAAGCGACCACGGTCGGTGTAACCCGTGTTAATTCCCGATATTGCATTTAATAAACATGCAACGCAAAAGTTTAAAAGTAGTCACAGGTTGGTTTCTGGTACATGCGGGGCTGACTGAGCCTAACCGTTCATTTAAATATCTTACGAGTACCTTCTAGAAGAGTAGCTCTTCCACTGGGTTAGGTTCCCAAAGGGGACAGGAATGGTGGGGGTGGTAGTCGGCCTCGCTTTCAAATGGATAGCCACGGTGTTGCAACGTATTTGAGGGACCTCTTTGTATCCTGAGAATTAACAATTTTTCATATTTATTGACGAGCTCCGTGGCGCAGCGGTCAACACGCCTGCCTGCTACACGGATGGTACCGGGTTCGATCCCCGGTCAGGTCAAGATGGAAAATGATCTTTTTCAAATTGACCTGGTTCTTGGATGTTTATCTGTATAAGTATCTATATAATATAAAATATAGTATCGTTGAGTTAGTAATGGTTTTTGTTGTTTTTTCTAAAAACACTGGACACATTTCGATAAAAATATTATAGGCCACCTTTGAAGTTCAGTCAACACAGAGGAGTAACGTTCTCATCATCATCGTCTTGATTCGTATAAGTATAAAATACAAATAAGTTTAAATCGAACGGCATACTCTTACAATTTTTTTGGGATTTTGTTTATTTTTTCAAAAAGTGCTCTTTACATTGCGACAAAAATTTAATGGGACCATCTCTAAAGCATTACCTATCGAACAAAAAAAGAATCACTAAAATCGATCCATAATTGACAAAAAAAAACATACAGAAAAATTGAGGAGCGTCTGTTTAACAGACTTCAAAAAAGAGGAGGCCTTTTTTGAAGTCGGTTAAGAACGCTTTTAAGCAAGTGTCTTCTCTTTAGTATTCTGATCTAACTGATTCATAGCATAGTCGCATTACAACAAGCCTGTAAGACTCGCAATTGTATTAAATTAGAAAAAAAAAAACGGTTGTATTTTTTTGTTATGGTAGAGCCATGCTACCGGAAACCACTTTTGCTAGTAGCATGAATGGGCCGGCTCGTCCGGGGAAGTACCACACTCTCACAGAAAATCGACGTTTGAGTAGTAACTTTACAGCTTCTATGCTTCGTTCGGTGAGTGAGAGAGCCGGAGGCCCATCCCCCCTCCCCTCGGGGAAGGAAAAATAAAAGGCTGGCAACGATCTTGTCACACCCCTGGTGTTGCATTAGTTCATGGGCAGCAGTGGTCACTTTCCATCATGTGCAGATGCCGTGGTTCCGATTGCTCGTTTGCCGTCCTATGCCATAACAACATGGTACTCATTACTACTCAGTGTTCTCTGGATAACTAAACGTCCATTCTCTTACTTCGATTTCCACACCGACTTCAGAGTAACTATTATTGCAGTTCAAATGCGCCAGCCAGCAATTAATTCTATAAGTCCTAAATCATATCAAATTTAAAAAACCGGCGTGTCCGGCCAAGTGCGTGTCGGGCCACGCGCAGTGTAGGGTTCCGTATTTGCGAATGACAACTTTGAGTTTACACTGTTCATACTCGCACCTCACAGTTAAACGACCAAAAAACATGTAACGATGAGAATGTATGAAATTTTACATTTTCGAGTACATTTTATAAGTTGGTTGCCTATAACTTTTTAGTTTGTACTTAGTACTCAGCTCTGATAGTTTTCCTTTCAACTTCAGTATATATACTACTGCTGTAATTTTTTTCACGTATCCATATTTAACCGTTTAGTAGAAAGAGGGGGGGGGGGACACTTACTTTAAAACCAAATATTTCGGAAACGGATCCCTAAATCGAAAAATGGTGTTCTCAACCTCACAATATTTTTTAAAGACCTATCTAACGATACCCAACACAATGGGTTTGTATAGAAAAAAAAAACATATTACTCCCTCTTTACTTGTATGGGACCTACCATACAATTTTTTTTTTTCAAGATTTTCTTCTACCACTTTTTTGACATGATTAATATACATACCCATACTAAATTTCAGCTTTCTAGTACTTATAGTCTCTGAGTAAAACCACGGACGGACAGACAGACAGACAGACAGACAGACAGACAGACATGGCGAAACTGTAAGGGTTCCTAGTTAGTAGGGTTCCGTAGTAACGGAACCCTAAAAATGTAATAGCTGAATGCCCTAGTAAATTACTTGTAGTATTCTTTTTATTACTTTTCATAGATATTATAATCTAAGTTTACGAGAACGAAGAACGAGAAGGTAATAATTTGTTCTCTCAATTCATCAAATTAAAAATAGTGAAAACTCAATAATACTACAAGTAATTTACTAGGGCATTCAGCTATAAGATTTTTTAAATTTGATGTGATTAGGACTTATAGAATTAATTGCTGGGTGGCGCTAGTGTGTGAACTCACTTTGCCTTATGGCCGGTATACTATTTGATTAGTGCAAGTGTTAGTTCATACATTTGCTACTAAACGTTTAGTAGAAAATGTATAAACTTCGCACTTGCACTAATCAAAGTGTATAGAAGACATTAAGGCGAAGACGCTAACTATATGTAGATGATACTGTTGAGGAGCCCGATGGTCCAGTGGGTGTGAGCTTTATGAGCGCTTACGTATGTTAAGCAACCCCTGGTGCAGTCCCTACTTGGATGGGTGACCGCAAGTGGCATAAAAATATCTCGAGCTCCTCCGTGCTTCGGAAGGCACGTTAAGCCGTTGGTCCCGGCTGTCATCGTTGATGGCAGTCGTTAAGCTATGTCAGATGCCTTAAAGCAGCTTGAAAAATCTGACACCAGTGTTGGCCACTTACACATACGAAAAACCAACAAATACTCACTGTTCTCAGGATAACTAAAAGCACAGTTGACCTTTCTGAAGAAGCAATCGTTCAGAAACAATCTGTACTTATAACGTCCATTCTCTTTCTTCGATCCACATACTGCCTGCAAATTATTATTGCAGTTCAAATTAGTACAGTCCAGCTTCTTTTTCACTATTTTCTCCTCACTCCCACTTCTACGAAAGTCCATCTCCATGTGTCTCTCGCTTTGTCTTATTTTTGTTTCTAGTAATTCTTCTTTTTCTGCGTTCTTGCCGGTTATGAAGAGGATGTCTGGGTTGGCTTGTGGTTCGGTCGTCTGGGCTTTTGGTGCTGAAATAGTTTTAGTATTTTATATGGGACTTTATTTTGCATTCACAATGCTATTTTACATTATTTATTAAATAAAGAAAATAAGAAATGGTGAAAAAATTCCACGCGGGCAGGACTTGAACCTGCGTCTAGATCTCAGTACGATCTATGCGTTGCCAATTACGCCACCGCGCGGTGGAATTTTTTCACCATTTCTTATTTTCTTTATTTAATAAATAAAGTTTTAGTATTATTGGAAACTTATCGAATTTTAAGAGCCTCGTTAAATAATAAATAAATATATACGGACAAATCACACTGATTGAGCTAGCCCCAAAGTAAGTTCGAGACTTGTGTTATGGGATACTAACTCAACGATACTATATTTTATAATAGATACTTATATAGATAAACATCCAAGACCCAGGTCAATCTGAAAAAGACCATTTTCCATCTTGACCTGACCGGGGATCGAACTCGGGACCATCCGTGTCGCAGGCAGGCGTGTTGACCGCTGCGCCACGGAGCATATCATATCACATCTCTCCCTTTGTACCTAAAATTTAATTTACTTTATTGTCGATTTGTAGTATATGTATGTTTATGTATATCTATTAATTAGTAAAAGATATATTATGTTTTTATTTGATTGTATGTATGTATTTAAATGTAGGTATGTATTTGAGTGGTAGATAACTATGAATTTTAAGTGTATAAAATTTTGTAATGCTGCATCAACGCCTTTAATAAATAAATATAAATATATAGGGACATATCACACAAATTGAGCTAGCCCCACATTAAGTTGTGAACTTGTGTCGCAGGATACTAACTCAACGATACTATATTTTATAACATATACTTATATAGATAAACATCCAAGACCCAGGTCATTCTGAAAAAGATCGTTTTCCATCATGACCTGACTGGGGATCGAACCCGGGACCCCCGTGTCGCAGGCTGGCGTGTTGACCGCTGCACCACGGAGCTCGACATGTTAATGTTTATTTTCCTACCTTATGGTTCTACTTTAAGGTACCTTAAGTTTGACTGGAAGAGATCGCTTAGCGATAAGTCCGCCTAAGTACCAATTTAAGTTAAGTGTTTTCCAAATGTGTATATTGTTTTTGTGGTGGATTAAAGAATTTTTCATTCATTCATTTATCCCTCTTCTTCGTCCGCGTAAAACTTCGCCCCGCTGTTCCAGCCCCTTTTTTTATTTTTTTTTATTAGCTTATTTTGTCCCACTGCTGGGCAAAAGCCTCCCCTTTATTTCTCCAAGTGTCTCTGTCCCTAGCCTTCTCTTTCCAGCCCCTTAGGGGTTCAATTTTTAAAAATCTTTTTTAGTGCTCACTTACATTATTAACTTAATTTCAAGTTACTAGTACCTAGGTACAGAAGTTTCGGCTGTACGTTGATATATAAGTCAGTTAGTCATTCAGTGTTGCCTTTTATATGAATAGATAAAGATAATGAATGGCATTAAATATCAAAGGCATAGTATGTTTTATTTAATGTACTTTTTAGGATATTAGGAATTTACCCGCAATGTCGTTAGCGTTAATTATAATTTATAAACCTATGTCACCGCAGATATAATAGCTTTCTTTAGATGAAAACCGGCCAAGTGCGTGTCGGGCCACGCGCCGTATAGGGTTCCGTAGTTGCAAATGACAACTTTGAGTGCACATTGTTCACACTCGCACCTCACAATTTAACGACCAAAAACATCTAACAATAAAAATTGTATGAAATTTTACATTTTCGAGTACATTTTATAAGTTGGTTGCCTATAACTTTTTAGTTTGTACTTAGTACTCAGCTCTGATAGTTTTCCTTTCAACTTCAGTATATATACTACTGCTGATTTTTTTTTACGTATGTATATATAACCGTTTAGCAGATATAAGGTGGGCACAGTTACCTCTAACAAAAATACGCACATTAAAACCAAATATTTCAGAAACGGATCCCTAAATCGAAAAATGGTGTTCCCAACCTCACAATATTTTTTAAAGACCTATTTAACGATTCCCCACACGATGGGTAAATAGGAAAAAAAATTACTCCCCCACTTTACTTGTATGGGAGCTACCCTAAAAATTTTCGTACACTTTACCAATCAGAAACATTACATGGTTTGGCGAAACGAAACCTTATTAACATTTGACGAACTAATACAAAAATGGATGATAAAAATTCGCTTAACGTATCAAAACCATTTTCAGGCTTGACCAATCATATCCTTAATCCATTAGCTTTCTGTAGGTGAGAGAAGTTTGAAAATCACACACACAAACCATAAAAATCTTACCCGTCTCAGCCTTCTTCATGACATCCACCATAGCTTTCTTCTCCATTATCTCCGAAATCCTCATAGGCGTCCTGTAAAACTCATCCTCAACCCTCTCCACCTCCCTCTCGTGAGGAACGAAGAGTACTTCATCATCATCTCCGGGGTATTCGAAGGTGGCTTCTTCAGGTTGAGTTGTTGTCTGTAACTAAAGACAATATAATACTGTAGCGGTGTGGTTTCCCGCAGAGAAGAATAGGACATACATACATACATACATACTATCACGTCTTTATCCCTTGCGGGGCAGACAGAGCCCAAGGTCATACAACCTACAGGCCACGTTTAGCATTGTAGTGGGCGTAAAGGTGGAAAGCGGAATCAAAATAGTGATGGGTTGCTAGCCGCATTGCCTATCAGTGTGATTCCTTAGATTTTTGCCCAATCCCTTGACCGGCTTTTACGGTCTGCGCGGGAAGAAAAGCAGCTGGTATATTCTATGTTTTTTCTTTTTTCCCAAACCAGCATGGAAGTAATAGACCACTCCAAATATTTCCATGGGTGCCGTAAAAGGCCATAGGAACCACAGACCAAAGCTTATAAACATCAAAGAGACCTCTCCAACCCGTCTGGCCAGCGTGGAGAAGCCAAGTCTTCCGCCTGCTCTGGCTAATATATAGCTCTGGCAGTACAGAGAGGGTCTGGCTTCTGCAGTGGAGACTAAAAAAGACCTGATGATGATGACGAATATAACACTGTAGACAGTCAACGTCGTACAAAAATATTGACCTCAATTAGGCCTCTTGGTACAAGAGGTTTTAAGTTTAGAAGCACTTCCTAAATGTAAATTAAACAAAGTGTGTGTGAGCTATCGTCAAATTTTTTATTCATTTGAACGGTGAAATTAGACGGCAAACAAGCAAACAGGTCGCCTGATGGTAAGTGATTGCCGCTGCCCATAGACAACTGTACAACACACCACCAGGAATACCAGGGGTTGCCGGTCTGTTTTTTCCCTTCCCAGGGGGAGGGGGTTTTAGGCCTCCGGCTCTCTCACTCACCGAACGACGCATATCATCATCATTTCGTGTAGGTGACACGGTCGATTGACCATGCACACCGTGGTGTCAGAGTTCTTCGGAATCGCCTCTCGGCCTCTGACGTGGTTCCTTTAACGACTACCAGATGGCAGTCGGGACCACCAGCTTAACGTGCCTTCCGAAGCACGGAATCATCTTTCTTATCAGACAATCAGGTGATCCATGCCTGCAATGTCCTAACCAAACTAGAAACATCTTAACAAAGTATGCTTCCCGCGGGAATCGAACCCACGACCCCCGGGTCAACAAAGCAAAAGCAGCGACGACGCATAGAAATAGCCTATCCTAGCAGTATGTTTTCCATACAAATGTATTTCTCTATTTTCTCGCTGAAAACTGCTTCTAGAGGCACAATTCTTTTTTCATAAAATCTATTACTAAAATAGGTATGTCCCTATGTATTATTTTTTTCAAAAAAACTGTTTAAAAGAAAAATGTTTTTTACAAAATCGGTTTTTTGCGAAAAAATAAAAAATAGGGGCATACCTATGTTAGTACTAGATTTTATGAAAAAAGAATTGTGCCTCTAGAATCAGTTTTCAGCGAGAAAATAGAGAAATATATTTGTATGGAATCCATACTGAAAAAATACAGCTAGGATACGCTCTTAAGCGTCAATTTCTGTGAAAGCATTGGCTATTAAACTTAGGTTGGGCCATGTTGTTTTGGTGGACATATAGGCAGAAAAGGGACCAAAATAGCGAATATAGGAATTGAGGGGAGAGGGAATTGTTGCTAGCTGCATCGTTTGTAACATGATCCCTTGAAATTTTACTTCTTTGCACGGGAAAAGAAGCATTTAGAAATGGGCTATTTTCCTAAAAAAACATAAGTCCGTTAGTTAGATTGTCAAAAAACATTTGACACGTGTTTTTTCTTTTGTCAATCAAACAAATGTCAAATATAAAGCCCGTTATAGTTGTGTGTGATTTCACTAGCCAGTACACTTTTTCTTCTTCTTCTTCTGTTTTATAAAATGGCTTCCACTGAGATTTCAGTGATTCTGCCAATGTCCAGTAAATTGAGATACTAAGTATCGGTGTTGTACGGTAAAGTTGTAACAAGTAGCATCAAAGATGGCGTATGTTCTTTGATGCCTCGTGGTCGGGAGGTTATGGTGACAAGTCTATACGAGTCCATATAACAGTCCACTTTAACTATTTCACAAATTGTTCCATGAGCACGAGCATTTATAACACCAAACTACACCAATTTCATATTATAAAGTCCACCAAAATCAATTAGCAAAATCGTCCAAGGTAGACCCCAACTGCACCCCTTGACTTCCCACCACAAAAACCCAGTACACTTTTTAGTGGCCTGTGATGTTACAAGCCCCCACTCATGAACTTTGACACGCTTTATCTTTGACATTTATTGTTTAATTAACGAAAGAAAAAATACGTGGAGTTTTTGGTGGGAAGTCAAGGGATTCACTTGTCGTTTGCCATGTACCCCCGGTCAGGTCAAGTTGGAAAATGATCTTTTTCAGATTAACCTGGGTCTTGGCTGTTTATCTTTATATGTATTTGTAATAAAATATAGTATCGTTGAGTTAGTATCCCATAACCCAAGTCTCGAACTTACTTTGGGGCTGGTATAGCTCAATCTGTGTGATTTGTCCGTATATGTTTATTTCATTTATTTATAACTAGCTGACCCGGCGAACTTCGTACCGCCTAACAGTCAATGATTAAGTATTCATTACACATATCGAGTTTTCATTGTTTTTAAGATGTATTCTGCTATTCGGGGCGGAGACAAATCCAACGAATCAATAATCATGAAAATTGGTTCAGCGATCTCGAGTTATAAGTGTTGTAACAAACCCGTCTTAGTTTTATATATATAGATTATAAAAAACCAGTAGTTACCTCTTCCATTCTTGTCGTAACATCTTCCAACCACTCCGACTCTGTAGTAGTAACAAAGGCGGTACCAGCTGTTCTTTCCGGGACGAGCTGACCACTGTTCGCAGTTGTCCTCTTCGGGACAGGATGAATCGCCTCAACGTGTCCTTCATACGTGATGATGACGTCAGATTGGTTGGTCCGGACTTTATGGTCGCTGTGGACTGTGGTCAGGCAGAGAAGGAGAAGTAGGCGCTGCATTTTGTTGTTTATAATGAAGATGTTTTTTTTTAAAATAGTTATTATACCTTTAAAAATATAATTGGTGATATATAAGTTTTTTTGTAGGTGATATTGAATTTTTTAAATATTATTGTTGTTAAAACATACACAATTTTTTTTCAGCTGTAATAGCTTTAAGTGTATTTTGAGTACTGAGACATTACGTGTTTAAATTATATAAAGCTGATAAAACTCTCCTAATGCAATTACTAGTTTTAAAATGAAGATGGTTTGTAGAATGATAGTTAAATAGTAATCATTTTTTATTTTGATTGATAATGAAGGTTTTTTTTTTATTTTTCACAGACTATTCAATACTTAAAAACGCGAGTAATTTAACAAATTGAACTGAAGAATTGTGTAGATACTTTTTTGTTTTTAACAGAAACGTTAAAATTCACACAGCACATTACACGATACCTATACAATGCGATTAAAGGAATTTTTAGGTCTTTTTGTCGTTAGTTGTATCGGTTATAGACGTCTTTATTTTTTAAACAAATCAAAATTTTGGTACCTAGTATAAAAGGCAAATATGTGCGTTATTATTATATAACCATTTACTTGTGTAATCTAGACACATTAACTAAAGATACTGAGCCATCTAACACTATGGAGTTACTAAATGTAGAAACGCCAGAAAAAAGTGACCAAAGAGTAAAAAAATATTGACTATTGTGTCGAAACAAAGAGATTGGATTGTTAAGATTGTAGTACTTGCTAAGGGGTCTTTTACACAAGTACCTACTCTCGTCGAGTTCGGTAGCCCAGCAGTTTTTTATGTTTCTCAAAATCAAATCAAAATCAAAATCAAAACGTTTATTCAGAAAATAGGCCTTTGCAGGCACTTTTTCACGTCATATCATATTTAAAATTATCTTATTAGATAATATGTATTTATTAATTGTTCAAAAGCTACAGACTACTAGCGTTTCGGAACCGACCACTGCAGAGAAGAAACGCCGAAAGAAACTCTTATCAACAGTTTTGGTCGCCTACTCGCCTGAAGGGCTTTATATGATTACGAATATTTATTCCTTATTGTCTTTTTCTTTCTTTTCTTTTTTCTTTCTTTTTTCTGTTTTCATGTTACAATTCCAATATACATAGATTTATTATTTTTGGAACATGTTTATGTTAACGATCGAGTGTGTAAAGATAATAAATAATAATAATAATAATAATAATAATAATAATAATCTCTATTTATTTAATCCAAAATACGATGCTTTATGCCCTAAAATAATATTTTTTTAGAAATTCTGTGTTATTTAACACGTATGAAGTACAAAATAATTCATTTGTTTTGAGATGTAGAAATATTTTTTTTTTATATTTGCTAGCATAATTTGGGAAGAAAAGAAAATTCGTAATTAGAAATATTTTGAAGTACTTCCACTTTTACGCGCTGAATGCATTTTGTGAGGTGTACCTAATATGTATTTATAGGTGTAAGCGTAAGGAAATATAAACCTCATCGAAAAATACATGTGCAAATTCAGCAAAGATGATTGTAGTATGTACAACCGGAATAATAAAACTTAGGCTTAAATCTAAAATTTTTGAACCAGACGTGAATATCTTCCCTTTACTATTTTTCTCTTTTCATTCAACAAAAAGGTTCATACTTATACGTGAACACGTGCACATAGCTTTAAAATGCAAAAATCTAAACCCGACCTCAAAGTTTTCCGAAGAGCGCCATCTATTACCATTTCCTCATACTATATAGCCAGCAGCAGCACTGCTTTAGTTTCTGTGCAGAATTTTCCCGAGTTTTCACTAAAAGTTGTAACATCTAAATCACAGATGGCGATAGTAGTAATTTATTGAAGTAGACAAGGATTGCGTTGCAGGTTTTACGAGAATGTTTGCACTTCATTAGTTTAATTAAATTTTATTCACTCAAGGGACTTGCATATGACTGAACAGACAAAAGTTGTCGTATGAACGACACATACCTACCTCTAGAAACCTCATTCTTCATATTAATTATTTTTTAATTTCATTTTAAGCCATTTTTAATTACTGACCTTTAAAGGGGTATTACGAGATTAACTTCCACATATTTGCAATAGTGTTGTATTCGCTAAATAGGTCACAGATGTATGGAAAATAAAAATCATGACATATTCAAGTCTCTTGAGCTCTAATTGTTCTGAGATTGAGGTTTTCATACACAATGTATTGAACGTGCGATAATTTAAATTCAAGTTCTCATCATGGAAACGACTTTGACTATGAAACAAACAACTTTTGTTCCGTGACCAAGTCTAAAATCGAGAAAAAAATATAAACTTCTTCGTTTTCAATTTGAGAACGTAAATAACTTACTTAAATTACTTATCGCTATTTACCAAACACATTGTGTTGTTTGTTTTTCATGTGTGTAAGTGGCCAACACACAGTCATTGTGTAAAAGGCAGCTGTAACTGACTGATCTATCAACTCACAACTCAATCATCATCATCATCAGATAGGTATTATGTCGCAGGTATTTACTGAGAAAGGATTCTCCAAAATTTACCCCTAAAGATAAAGATATATTTTATTACCCCTAGGGGGCGAAACGGGGGTCCAATTGCGAGTAAAGCTGAGGGAAAAGCTAGTCAAATGCTAGTTAATAAAATGCCTAAATTATAAGTCAGCCTTCAAAAGTTACAGCCCTGTGATAATCGGCTGGACGGACAGACAGCGGTGGTTTTGCTATAGGGCTCCGTTGGCACCTTTTGGATTGGAAACCCTAGAAACTGGTTCTAAAATTACAGATTTAAATAAATAAAATAAGGTTAAAAATAGGTCTAAATAAAATAAAACCAGATATTCCTGATGATAATGATGACACACTTCATGGATTTGATTCGCACTTGACTAGTTATTTAAAAAAAAAAAAGTTATTTTTAGTCTTCAGCTGGCGTGTTAACCACTGTACCACGAAGGCTGTAATAGAGGCAAATAAAACAGTAATAATAAAAATATACCTACCCTAAATAAGTTATTCCACTCTAGTTTTAAACAAACTAATTAACAAATAGCCTAGGCTGCCTAGGCTAAGTTTATGGCTGCCTATACGGAGGCCGTGTTGCTCGAAGCTGCCTAGGTATTAAATGTGGAATTTCAAGGTTTTATTGTACGGTACTAATAGGAGTAAATTCTAGCGTTGTTTTTGAGGTTCCATCACAATTTAAGAACTGTATTCTTGTCGGTACTAAGACTTCACAAATCGTTCGTCCGTCTGTCTGTCACCAGGCTTCTTCTTCTTTAGATGGCAAAAACTAATAGGGTGTATGCACGTAATTTTTTTTTTTGCTTAGTACAATTCTTAATAACCACAGTAAAAAAATATGAAAGAACTTTTAAAATATCTTAATTAACGACGAAGATGTGAAACTTTAAAGTTTGAATAAGAAAGAGAAGACCGATATGGACTAGTGACGTCATAGTCTATGTCATGCATACATTTGCCATACAAAATAGTGTTTTCGCGAGTGAGATAGAAATATTTTCGTAAAATCATTTTATCTCGTTCGTTTTTCAACCAAATTTTATTCTGTGTTCACTTTCAGTACTTTACTATTGAATATTTTTGGATAAACTGGTTAGATAACAGATATTTTTTTCATGCATATTTCGTATTGTCGTCATCATTATCATCATCATCAGGTCTCTTTAGTTTTAGGAGCTCGACCCTCTCTGTACTACCAGAGCGATATATTAGTCAAAGCAGTCAGAGGATTTCGCCTACACTCTCGCTGGCGGGTTGGAGAGGTTTCTTCCTAAGTCGCCTTCTTTGACATCCACGGGACGACTTGGAATGGTCCTATTCTACTTTACCGTTTAACCAATGGTTTGGGAATTACAAGCCTTTTCAAATTTGTATGGAAATCTTGAGAGGCGTATAATTCTCAAACATTTGATAATTTAACAAAACTGTATAGGAACGTACGTAGATTATAATGAGATTAATTGATTGGATGCTTAATTTTGCCCTAAAATTATCAAATATTGCCACAATTCCCTTTTTCCGTTTGTATGGAGACATGCGCTTCCAGGCGACTCTTAAGCTAGGATTATTATTGACTAGCTGGCTGCAACCATGTATTATCATCATCATCAGGTCTTTTTTTAGTCTCCACTGCAGGAGCATGACATATATTACACTCTTCCCGCTGGCTAGACGGGTTGAAGAGGTCTCTTTGAAGTTTATAAGTTTTGTTTAGCTCGTGTTTCCTAAGTCACCTTCTACGAAATCCACGGAAAGACTTGGAGTGGTCCTATTCTACTCTGCCGGGAACCACATAAACGCATTCAATTGATAAATATCTATATTCTGAGAGTATTTCCATATTGTTTGTATAAAAATAAGAGAGCAATCTATGTACGAAAGTGAAGTACTAGTGATACATACATACAATTGTCTTTTTCCCTTGCGGGGTAGACAGAGCCCAGGTCTATAGAACCTAAAGGCCACGTTAAGCATGTTGGTGGGCTTGTAGGTGGAGAATGGAGTCAAAAAAGTAATAGCTAGCCGCATCGCCTATTGACATGATTCCTCATGCCCATTCCCTCCATCGGCTTTTACGATCTGCGCGGAAAGAGAAACAGCTGGTACATTCTACGATTTTCCTTTTCTCCCAGACCAGCGTGGAAGGAAGGAAAGAAGAACTAATAATAATGATAATCTACCTCGTCATCATCATCATTTCGTGTAGGTGACACGGTCAGTCGACCATGCACACCCTGGTGTCAGAGTTCTTCGGAACCGCCTCTCGGCCTCTGACATGGTTCAACATCAAAATCAAAACGTTTACCCAGAAAATAGGCCTTTGCAGGCGTCGCACGTCATATCATATTTAAAATTATCTTATTAGATAATATGTATTTATTAATTGTTCAAAAGCTACAGACTACTAGCGTTTCGGAACCGACCACTGCAGAGAAGAAACGCCGAAAGAAACTCTTATCAACAGTTTTGGTCGCCTACTCGCCTGAAGGGCTTTATATGATTACGAGTATTTATTCCTTATTGTCTTTTTCTTTCTTTTCTTTTTTCTTTCTTTTTTCTGTTTTCATGTTACAATTTCAATATACATATATTTATAATTTGTGTTCCTTTAAAGACTACCAGATGGCAGCCGGGACCAACGGCTTAACGTGCCTTCCGAAGCACAGAATCATCTTTCTTAACAGCCAATCAGGTGATTCATGCGTCCAATGTCCTAACCAAACTGGAAACAACTTAACAAAGTATGCTTCCCGTGGGAACCGAACCCACGACCCCGGGTCAACAAGGCAAACGCCTTAAACACTGGACCACGGAAGTCATCAGTCTATCAATCACTATCACTACTTACGTTAGAAATTTTGTTACTAAGGCGAGTTTACAGCGAGCACTCAGGCCAAGATAATTCCGTAACTCACACTCAATTTGAATGTAGGTATAGCGCTCTGCTGAGAATAAGGCTTGTTTACAGAACAAGATAAGTATATCTTGATCCATGGTATCAGCCCTGCCTAAATCGTAGCTATAAAGTATTATAGCTACGATTTAGGCAGGGCTGTGTTATACGTATTGGCTTATCCTGATTTTTGGCGGTTTTAAGTACTAACGTATAGACACAGAATTAATACTATATACTAATATACGATATACTAAGTAAAGTTTATTACTTACTTTAGTAAAATATAAACCTGATTTTAAGCTTTCGCGGTCACAAACACTATTATGTTCACTACGGGACCGATACGGTTTCCCTTGACAGCTCAACATCCACCACCGCAGTCTCTTCAGTTAGTCTGTGAAAATGGCAGCTGCAATGTTGTCGAAATATCAGACAGCACTCAAAAATAATCGCGGTAAGTCCCGTAGTGAACATAATAGAAATATATACCTTTCTTATATAGATTTTGAGCCCTATCTTCTATTTGCCAAAGCACGTAGTAAAAATTAGATTTAAAGAGCCCAAGACAGGGAAGAAAAGTGTGTCAGTGAGGAGGCCTATACCCAACAGTGGATTGGCTGAAGAAGAAGAAGAATATGTTACCTATATGGATGAAAATCTGAAATATTATATTTATTTATATTCATTTTTAAGGGTTCCGTAGTAAACTAGGAACCCTTATAGTTTCGCCATGTCTGTCTGTCCGTCTGTCTATCCATCCGCGTTTTTACTCAGAGACTATAAGTACTAGAAAGCTGTAATTTGGTATGGGTATGTATATTAATCATGCCAAAGAAGTGGTAGAAAGGATTTTTAAAGGAAAAAAAAATTAGGGTTTGCTCCCATACAAGTAAAGAGGGAGTAATATTTTTTTCTATACAAACCCACTCCGTCCTTTTATAAAAAAACCGGCCAAGTGCGTGTCGGGCCACGCGCAGTATAGGGTTCCGTAGTTGCGAATGACAACTTTGAGTTCACACTGTTTACACTCGCACCTCACAGTTTAACGACCAAAAACATCTAACAATAAACATTGTATAAAATTTTACATTTTCCAGTACATTTTATAAGTTGGTTGCCTATAACTTTTTAGTTTGCACTTAGTACCCAGCTCTGATAGTTTTCCTTTCAACTTCAGTATATATACTACTGCTGTAATTTTTTTCACGTATCCATATATAACCGTTTAGCAGATAGAGGGGGGGGACACATACCTCTAACAAAAATTTTCACTTTAAAACCAAATATTTCGGAAACGGATCCCTAAATCGAGAAATGGTGGTCTCAACCTCACAATATTTTTCAAAAACCTTTTTAACGATACCCCACACGATGGGTAAGTAGAGAAAAAAAAATTACTCCCCCACTTTACTTGTATGGGAGCTACCCAAAAAAAAAATTTTTTTCAAGATTTTTTTCTACGACTTTTTTGCCATGATTAATATACATACTCATACAAAATTTCAGCTTTCTAGTACTTATAGTCTCTGAGTAAAACCGCGGACGGACAGACAGACAGACAGACAGACAGACAGACATGGCGAAACTATAAGGGTTCCTAGTTTACTACGGAACCCTAAAAACGGCAAAAATAGGTTTAAACCTGTTCAACCTTAGTTCGGACTTGTGATGGATCAAGTCAAGTTTAGGAAATTAAACTTTGCTTCATTATAAAAATTGAACTAAGTCACGATCGACTTAGATCTGAGATGATCCCCCGAAAGCATATTTATTTAAATTAGTTCATTCATTCAATTATTGTGTGTGGAGCCGTGGTTGTGTGTACAAAAGTATTGTTTTGTAGATGCTGATAAGGATCGCCAATCAATGGTTCCAGGTGTACAACCATGGTTTTCTAGTTGTTATGAAATAAAAATGACAATAATAGTGTTGAAAATGATAAAATAATATATTCACGACATTGTAATCTTCCAAACATTAAATAATTTTACGTGATATTTGTGATAGTTTTACTGCTTTTTTGTATTTATTAGTAAGTATTTGCTCATTGTAAAATAAGTAAGTATCGAGTTTTCACGTAGATTCTAGCATCAACATATACTTTTGTAGTAAAAAAACCTATTTATAAGTTACAAAATGAGTTAGTACTGAAGTTAAACTAGTGAAATGCTGGTTTATCTTTTGACCTAGGATCATGTATGGCTTAAGCGATAAACCTTTTTTAATGCTACGATTTTCCTTATAACTTGACTTACTTAGAGATCTGGTTTAATAGTTAGTCCGCTTTTTATAATAAGACGGTATGTGTTTGGTATTGTTATTTTTTTTATTTAACCTATATTGTCCCACTGCTGGGCAAAGGTCTCCCCCATTTCCTTCCAGGACTCCCTGTCTAGAGCCAATTGTGACCATTCCTCATTAAATTTGCGCAAATCGTCACTCCATAATTGTTAAATAGGTTCTTAAAAAATATTGTGAGGTTGAGAGTACCATTTTTCGATTTAGGACTAGAGGGGCGTTCAATTTTAGGTTAGCTAATCTTTAAAGTATATCTCGTAGTGGAGAAGAGCCTACTTCTCGGTATACTGCGTGTAGTCGCCCCGCCTCGGGGCTACATACCTCCTAATTAGGTAACATGGACGGACGAACTAACAGTGTACATTTCCACTGTTATAAGGCACGGCAATTATGGGAGTGACGTAATTTTTACCGGACTGACCTATGAAGAAGGATATTATAATTAGAATATTTTTCGCGCATCATCATCAGCAGGTCTTATTTAGTCTCCACTGCAGGAGCACGACCCTCTCTGTACTACCAGAGCCATATATTAGCCAGAGCAGTCGGAGGATTTAGCAAAAGTGATTTTCGCCGGTAGCGTGGCCATCTTACCCAACGCCTCAATCGTCGATTTGTTCTCACAGACTCACACAGATAGCGCCACTCATTGCTACACAACATTGTACCTAACCTATCATGTTATGGGAATATAAATATAATTATTCACAAAATATACCTTATTAAAATATAGAACAATATTTTTAGAGTAATATTTTAAATTTAAATAAAATTATTTTAATGCGGTTTTTATCGCGTTTATTACATTATTTATACACCTAACGTTTCGTTTTAAATGTGTAACAATCGCGAAAACATAAGAAAACATTAATATTTTAAAATTACACCCTAGTTTTAGTAAGTTTAGGGTAAGGCAGATTAACACCATCTAGTATCGAATGGAAAGCAACTCTGCATCGCCATACATTCGCCTACCTTAATTTGGTCCAATATTTTTGCATAAGGTTGGTAGTCTATTACGTTAGTATTATATTGTCTTTGGTATTGTGGAAACGCGCCCGCCCTAAGGGCTGCAAGCTTTATCATATTACAGCTAATAAGAAAATCTGTCTTTTTGATCTTGCGTCTTAAGGCACTTGCTTCCTAATTAGGTACGGACAATAGGTATGTATACATTAATTACGTCTTTATTCCGTACGGGGTCGACAGATCCTAATATCATGAAATTCAATAACACGTGACGCGTAATGGTAAGCGCATACAGAGTAAAATTAACCCTCGACATGCCCTTAATTGCTTTGTGAAAGGGAGGTATCAAATTGTCGTCCATATTTTAAGTTGTCCAGCGTATTAGTATAAACTGTAATGCTGTTCAATGTAAATAAATAAATAATAAATTTAAGGGGCGACTCAGCCCGTCAATATGAACAAAGTTCCGTAGTAAACAAGGAAGCCTTATAGTTTCGCCATGTCTGTCTGTCTGTCTGTCCGTCCGCGGTTTCACTCAGAGACTATTAGTACTAGAAAGCTGTAATTTGGTATGGGTATGTATATTAATCATGGCAAAAAAGTGGTAGAAAAAAAATCTTGATAAAAATTTTTTTAGTGTTTCTCCCATACAAGTAAAGTGAGGGAGTAATTTTTTTTCTATATTTATCCATCGTGCGTGTGGGGTATCGTTATATAGGTCTTTATTGTGAGGTTGGGAACACCATTTTTCGATTTAGGCATCCGTTTCCGATATATTTGGTTTTAAAGTGCAAATTTTTGTTAGAGCCCCCCCCCCCCCCCCTCTATCTGCTAAACGGTTATATATGGATACGTGAAAAAAATTACAGCAGTAGTATATATACTGAAGTTGAAAGGAAAACTATCAGAGCTGAGTACTAAGTGCAAACCAAAAAGTTATAGGCAACCAACTTATAAAATGTACTGGAAAATCTAAAATTTCATACAATATTCATTGTTTGATGTTTTTGGTAGTTGAACTGTGAGGTGCGAGTGTGAAGAGTGTGAACTCAAAGTTGTCATTCGCAACTACGGAACCCTACACTGCGCGTGGCCCGACACGCACTTGGCCGGTTTTTAGCAAAAGAACTTGAAAATCAACAATTGTACCATTTTTCTCACTTCTACAACCTCTGTGGCCTAGTGGTCATCAAGCCAGGCTGTCACATCGCAGGTCCCAGGTTCAATCCCATTCAGGTCAAGATGATAAATTTAGAGAGATTTATCTGAAAAAGATAATTTTTCATCTTGACCTGACTTTTCAAGTTCTTTTGCTAAAAACCGGCCAAGTGTGTGTCGAGCCACGCGCAATGTGTTCTGTAGTTGCGAATGACAACTTTGAGTTCACACTGTTCACACTCGCACCTCACAGTTTAACGACCAAAAACATCTAACAATGAAAATTGTATGAAATTTTACAATTTTGAGTACATTTTATAAGTAGGTTGCCTATAACTTTTTAGTTTGTACTTAGTACTCAGCTCTGATAGTTTTCCTCTCAACTTCAGTACTGCTGTAATTTTTTCACGTATCCATATATAACCGTTTAGCCGATAGAGGGGGGGGGGGGGGCCTTAATTTGCACAACAATAAATTTCTAACAAAAATTTGCACTTTAAAACCAAATATTTCGGAAACAAACAGACAGACAAGGCAAAACTATAAGGGTTCCTAGTTTACTACGGAAACCTAAAAAAGTGGTTGAGAAGTTTTGTATGTAATTTTATTATTAAAGCATAGTGGCCTTTAGGTCTTGTTGCCAAAGATTCCGCTTACCCCGAAAGGGATGAAGACGAGAATATTCATATGTTTAGATAAGAATCTCCAATCAGACGAAAATATTGAAAAATTACTGCTCAATCGTAGAAATAACATCACCCATTTAACGAAAACATACCCCGAAAATATAATACGAAATATCGTTGTGTTATTTCTAAAAACATTGGTGTGGGACGCAAAATGTTTAAAACGCAAAATGTCTAGCAATAAGATTAATCAAACATTTTATTTTTGAGACAAGCAATATTTTTTTTATTAATTACTAGCTGTTACCCGCGGCTTCGCCCGCGTTATATATAGCTTATGTCCTTCTCGGTACCCTAACCTATGTGTATGCAAAATTTCATGATGATCGGTTCAGTAGGTTGGGCGTGAAACCGTTACAAACAAACAAATAAATAAAGAAACAAACTCACTTTCGCATTTATAATATTAGTTAGGAAGGTAGGATTGAATAAGGCATTTGTCTCCCATCTCACCTGATGGTAAGTGACATGATAATTTATTTATTTATTATATATTTATTTATTCATTTATGTGCACAGAAAAACATGTTGGATAATATTAGTTGGATATTGAAACTACTACTCGAAACTTCTTTGTTTCCCTTATTAAATGCCCGGGTGTCGGAACACTTTTGTATAAATAGATTGAATTTCTTTTGAGTTCCCAGCATTGGTCCCATATGTGAAGTTGTTGATATCGATGGACTTAATCACCCCTTTGGGTCCAAAACCACCAAAATTTTGCCATGTATACTCTTGTACAAAAGATTTCAAGTGGCTGATCGAGTTTCTAGTTTATTGTTTTGTGATTCTGTACCTATTCTTTAAGAACTCTGATTTTGAGATTAAACTTTTGACAAGATGTTCTGATATTAGCCCGTATGTTGCTTGTCGTTGTTGTATACTTTGAGTATTTTGCGAATAGCACTAATTGCGACTCAGACATACTACAAGTAAAAATGAATATATACTTATCTAAAATATTCCTGGGAAGATTGATATACATATCTTGTATAAGTAGAAAAAAATCTATTGATTTTTATTGTATTTTTCCTAAGAGATATGAAAAATCATTGTCTATGAGATGTTTTTCCAGTAAATATATTTACTCTAACTATGCCTTTGAAATCTTTCTTACTTGAAAAATAATTATTATGTTAATTAGCTGTCTCGCGCATATCTAAAAGGATGACATATTTTAAAGGGCCTATGGAAAGCGAATGGGGCCACATTTTGTTGTGCAATGAAAAGAGATCTCAAAAATAGGAATTTCGAAACCATCATCATCATTTCGTGTAGGTGACACGGTCAGTCGACCATGCACACCCTGGTGTCAGAGTTCTTCGGAACCGCCTCTCGGCCTCTGACGTGGTTCCTTTAACGACTACCAGATGGCAGCCGGGACCACCGGCTTAACGTGCCTTCCGAAGCACGGAATCATCTTTCTTATCAGACAATCAGGTGATTTATGCCTGCAAAGTCCTAACCAAACTGGAAACAACTTAACAAAGTATGCTTCCCGTGGGAATCGAACCCACGACCCCCGGGTCAACAAGGCAAACGCCTTAACCACTGGAAAATGGAAAATACTGAAATATACAGACAAATTACACGTCGCTAACAAAAATCAACCGACAAATAGTCACTTCTATATAATTATAGGGATGTGAGAACTTTGCTGAGCAGCTTTGTTAAATATTGTAGGTATATAAAAGGCTTCGTAACAAAAGTTGCAGTAAATTTTGTGGTAATATTAATGAATGTTTTCGCGATTGTTACACAATTCAATAAAATTACTTGCATACGGGTTTGATTACGTTTGCTAAACTTTTTTTACATCTAACGTTTCAAACTCTTAACAGTGTTCGTGGTAGCAGGCAGACTAAGTTGACATTTCTCTAGTATTTATAAGAATAATGCAAAACTTCCACCTAAAATGTAGGGCCTAAAATATTCTTATAAATATTTTAGGCTATACTTAAATTGTTTCATTAATAACGTTCCGGATATACGCAGTATTGGCTCACGGTGTCTGTAGGTCTTGCAGTCTTCTGCTTGCGTAAATTGATGACTGGATCCCAAGCTGGTGGCATAGAATTTTAATATCTTTGCTTATAATGTAATTTAAATATTTATTTTTGCTCACAGGTGCCAAGTCCAATCGTGCCGATGGTCGTGCCCAGCATACCGTCTGCCACGTCCACGGTCACCAAGGGTAAGTGCTTCAATATTTCTCTTATTTCGGCGTTTTCCTGGGTGGATATTCAGATGTTTTAGGGTTCCGTACCTAAAGGGTAAAAACGGCACCCTATTCACGAGCCTTCGATGGCTTTATCTCGTACACCGTGATAGCTTAAAGAGTTGATTTTTTTTACAGATGATGTATATCTGTTGCCGCTATAACAAGAAATACTAAAAACAGAATATAATAAATCTATTTAAGGGGGCTTCCCTACAAACGTGTTTTTTTTTGCCGTTTTTTGCTCGATAATAATAACGGTACGCTTGAAATAGTCACAGCATATCTAATTGTAGGTATATTCACTTTAAAAACTGATCATTATAATAAAATAAATATTTGAAGGGGGCTCCCATACAAAAAACATGATTTTTGGGCCATTTTTGCTCGATAGTTTATGTTGATAGATAATGGTATGGAACCCTTCGTGCGCGAGTCCGACTCGCACCTGGCCGGTTTTTTTTAATACCTAATGCACATTGTTCAAAATTAACTCTTCATGCAAGATTGTGCAGACACACTGATCTCCATATCATCACCTAAAGGCAGCACAATTGAGCTACCGCTACTCTTATACTGGTAATAACAAACAAACAAACAATTTGAATCACAATCATCATCATCATGAGGTCTTTTTTAGTCTCCACTGCAGGAGCATGACCCTCTCTGTACTATCAGAGCCATATATTAGCCAGAGCAGTACGAGAATTCGGCCTACACTCTCTACGCTAGCCAGACGGGTTGGAGAGGTCTCTTTGATGTTTTTAAGCTTTGTTTAGCTTGTGTTCCCTAAGTTGCCTTCTACGACATCCACGGGAAGACTTGGAGTGGACTTCTACTCTGCCGGGAACCACACGGCAAATTGATCTCCACATCGTCACCTGCGACACGATTAAGCTACCGCTACTCTCCTACTAGTAAAAACAAACAACCAAACAATTTGAACCTTAACACTTCAAAGATAACTAAAATTCCGTACCATATACATAGCGTAGTTAATTTGCTTAAATATACAACACACTATCTCAACTACCCCATTCTAAAATCAACTTTAATACTACTGAATAAACATTAAAATCACAATACGTGCCGTGAAAGATAAATTTTGCTTACAATAAAATGACGTATCTCGTAATATTGTTCAAACGAATTTCAACGCTATTATAATTGTATTAAAGTGTATAATTCGTTGGGAATGATGTAAAGACAGTTAAGTGATGTACAGAAGAGATAGTTAACACAACTTCACCTGTGCTTATAGGGATGGGGGGAGGTCGATGAATATTAATATGTAGGAAAAGAGGTTCTAAGTTATGGATAAGTAAGGCTTTCAACTTAAGATGTGTTGTGATAGTGCTTCGATGGGCATCAGGTAGAATCTTGATATTAATAACGGCTTATTAATATCAAGTAAAATACGGCAAAGTAGTATGTAGCTCCCATACAACTAAAGTGGGGGAGTAATTTTTTTTTCTATATTTACCCATCGTGTGGGATATCGTTAAATAGGTCTTAAAAAATGTTGTGAGATTGAGGACATCATTTTTCGATTTAGGGATGTAGTGCAAACTATAAAGTTATAGGCAACCAACTCATAAAATGTACTGGAAAATGTAAAATTTCATACAATTTTCATTGTTAGATGTTTTTGGTCGTTAAACTGTGAGGTGCGAGTGTGAACAGAGTGAAATCAAAGTTGTCATTCGCAACTACGGAACCCTACACTTCGCGTGGCCCGACACGCACTTGGCCGGTTTTTTGTATAAAATATTTTTATTCTGTTAGCGGCATTAAAATACATCATCTGTGAAAATTTCAACTGTATAGGTATCATGGTTTATGAGATACAGGCTGATGACAGACGGACAGACAGACTGACAGACATCAAAATCTCAGTTTTTACCCTTTGGGTACGGAACCATAAAAATTATGTCACTTGGCTTTGTGGCTAGCAAACTATCATCATTTTGATCCAGACTCATGTAGGTACGATAATTTTATCGAGCACTATATTCTGGCAAATAAAAATAAACTTGAAGAAACATACACAGTATTTCTCTCATGTTCACTAAACTCTGTTTGAAGATTTTTGTTTATCATATGTGTAAGTGGCCAACACTGGTGTTAGATTTTTCTAGCTGCCTAGAGGTATCTGGCATATTTATTTATTTATTTATTATTATTATTATCTTAACACTTCCATCAGCGGTGAATGCCAGGACTAACAGCTTTACGTGCCTTCCGAAATGCAGACTGCTGTCACTAAATTGCAAACAAACTAACCTACATGAGTAGCCAGTATGATGATCTGCTTAAAGTATTGAAAGCAAATGCAACTGAAATGAAATCCCTAAAGGAAGAGAATGCGCGTCTCCGTCAGGACAACGATAGTAACGCTGTACGTATTCGACACCTGGAGGAAGAAATTTCGCGTCAGCAACAATGGAGCAGGCTGCAAAACATCGAGGTCAATGGCATTCCCGAGTCTAAAGATGAGGATACCGTCGGAATCGTTGTCAAGCTAGCAGAAAGCATTGGCGTCAGTGTGGACAGCAGCGAGATAGAGTTTGCGCATCGAGTGCAGCCGCGCCGGCCCAACAGCAGCAACGCGGCCAGCGGCGGGCGTACCATCATCGCCCGGTTCCGGCATCGTCGAACCAAAGATTTGATTGTAGCTGCATCTCGAAAGTACCGCAATGTTAAACCGTCCGATATGGGAATGGGTGATGCTGTATCAAATAAAAACAAAATATATATAAATGAACATCTCACTTCCAACAACAGGGCATTGCTTAAAGAATGCAAACTTAAAGCAAAGGAGGCCAATTTTAAGTTCATTTGGACAAAAAACTGTCGAATTTATGTTCGGCGAAACGAAACATCACCACCCATACCTATACTAACATCCACCGATTTACAAAAAATAACATGAGTACTAGGGTACTAGTGAATTCTCTTACTTCACTAGGACGTTTTTCCAGTCCTATTTACTTACGTTACATCATAACAATAATCCAAAAATTTGCTTTCTGCTTTACTCTGTTCATACAAGGAACATACACACTCATTACAGTAATGTATTTGGGATATTATCGGGAGCGGCAAAGGAAACACGGGCGTACAGAGTAGGACTGATTTATTTTAGGTTTACCTACATATAATTTATCTCCATATGCCACACCTCCCCCCTTAAGCTAAGAAATAAGTCAAACAACTCAATCTGGTAAATAAAGTTCCCTAAGTAACTTTTATAAAGGTGTATATAACTATGAAACAAACATAATCTACCTATGAACTTTACAAGATAAATGCATACGTCTTTTGTGTCACATATATATTTTAGCAAATAAAATATACAGTGCCTATACGGTGCAAGAAAATTTTCTTATGACCCAGTAACATGAGAAGCAAGGAACAATAATTGTATTACACAAAGTATTTTTTTTAAATAAAAAAATGTGTGTACGTTATTTACCTTGCCTCCCATCGCACTGGAAAGACAATAAAACAAACTCGAGAGCTAGGTAAAAAAAAAATATACTCAAGAAGTAAAACCTAAAACTAAATAAGCTGGTTCAACAAATACATTATAATGTGCATAAAGTAGTTATTTATTCTGGTCTTTGTTATTTCTGGCTTTTAAAACACAAGCACGTTTAGGTCGCGGTTCTCTATTCTTATCAAAGGCAAGCGAGGGAACTTCTGTGTTACTAGTGTCTGAACACTCCGGAGCCTCTGGACAAACGACGCCGCCGTCGCTTCGTAGGTTTTCCGGTTGAAGACCAGACCTAACCGCCGGCGTGACAGTAGCCGGTTCCGTGTTTTGCCCGGGCTGTGCAGCTGCAGTAACTTCTGTTTCCGACTCGGCAAGGACATTATCATGGGCTAACGAGTGTCTGATTGGCTTTTTAATAGGAAGTAGCTGATCTATGTGCCGCTTCCATTCAAGGCCATCCGACAAGCGCACCTTGTAAGTAAGTGGAGCTTCCCTAGTAACCACAGTAGCTGCCGACCATTTCTCTGCTCGGGCCCTATAGTCGCGAGCCAGGACCGAATCCCCCAGCTCGAGGTGCCGCGCGGCGCCGGGTCGCGCCCGCCCCGCGCGCTCGCCAGCTGCTTCTACCGCGCGCTCCGTCGACGGCTTTAAAACGTCTAGCCGGCCTCGCAGCCGGCGGCCAAACATTGCCATCGCCGGCGCCACACCCGTGGTCGAGTGTTCACAGTTCCTATATTGAAACAAAAATTGTGCAACAGCCGTGTCAATATCCTTTCGCTCGTGTACAGCTTTTTTCATTGCACGTTTTACTAATTTAACGGCGTTTTCAGCGGCCCCGTTTCCGGCGGCACGGTATGGGCTAGTGATAATATGGCTGACTAAATTTTTGTTCATATAATTGGCGAATTCCGTAGAGCTGAAAGGAGGGCCGCCATCACTAATAATTTGGGAGGGCAAACCAAAACGAGAGAAAAGTTCACGTAATTTGAGTATAGTCGCATCTGCGCTAGTACTTGACATTCTCTGTACCTCTATCCATTTGCTATGCGCGTCAATGGTAACTAAATAATGCTTGCCCTGAAATTCGGCAAAATCAATATTTAATCTTTGCCAAGGGCGCATTGGAAATACCCAAGGATGCAGCTGTGCGCGCGGCGGCGCGTCACGCTGCTGCAGGCACGCCGAGCACGAGCGACACACACTCTCAATCTCCGCGTCGAGCTGAGGCCAGTACACATAGCTACGAGACAAATTTTTCATCTTAACCACACCTAAGTGACCCTGATGCAGTTCGTGCAACACTCTTGGTCTCAATAACTCAGGAATCACAACACGATGATTATATAAAAGACAACCTCTATCGATGGCCAAACCGTCTTTCCGATAAAAATACGGCTTAACTGACTCGTCAGTCACTGCAGCTGGCCAGCCATTCACCAGATAATCGTAAACTATTTTTAAAATATTATCGTCTTGTGTTTTAATAGCTACCTCCTTCGCGCTTATAGGAAAATATTCTTCTACATAATTAACATATGATATAACGTTAGATTGCGGTGCTTTACGCTTGTCCGGCAGCGGCAAGCGTGATAACGCATCAACATTCCCGTTATCCTTAGATTTTACGAATTCTATGTCGAAGTCGTAGGCTGCTAACTTCGTAGCGTACCTATGCAGTCTGCTTGCTGCCGTTTGGGGTAAGCCATATTTTGGACCAAAAATAAACGTCAAGGGCTTGTGGTCTGTCTTAATGATAAAATGACGACCGTAAAGGTATTGATGATGTTTGTTCACTCCGCTAATGATAGCGAGCGCCTCTTTGTCCAATTGGCTGTACGCGCGCTCAGCCGAGTTTAAAGTACGCGACGCGAAACATACGGGGCGCTCGTCCCCATTTGGGTACCGATGAGATAGCACGCTGCCGATGCCGTACGAGCTACTGTCCACCGCCAACACTAAAGGGAGTTCTGGATTATAATGAACAAGTACCTTGCTACTAGACACAGCCTTTTTTACATTACAAAAACACCTGTCACATTCCGTAGACCAATTCCAATCAACATTTTTACGTAACAATTGGTGTAATGGATACAATATGGTGCTCAGGTTTGGAATAAACTTAGCGTAATAATTGACCAAGCCCAAAAAAGATTTAAGTTGCGTTACATCTTTTGGTGGCGGCGCTTCAACAATTGCCCTGATTTTGTTCTGGTCTGGGTGTAGACCATGCCTGTCAATAACAAATCCAACGTAAGTAATGCTATCTTGCAAAAAGGAACATTTCTCCAATTTAATTCTTAAGCCAACCTCTCGTAATCGATTAAAGACCGCCAGTAAGTGTGCAATATGTTCGGAACGATTCCTACCCGTACAGGCAATATCGTCGAGAAATACAGCAACGCCTTTCAGGCCTTTGAGAGTCTCTTCCATAAATTTTTGGAACTTTTCGGGAATACAAGTTAATCCGTATGGGGTACGGTTATAAATATATGTACCAATGTGTGTTGATATCGCCGTACACGCCTGAGAGTCCTCATTTAAATACAATTGTTGATAGGCGTTTGTGAGGTCAATTTTTGAAAACTGCTCCCCCCCGCTGAGCGCTGCGAATAGCTCCTCGATTCGAGGCAGAGGGTACGGCTCCCGCGTTAACTTAGGATTTATGGTCACCTTATAGTCACCACAGATACGTATTTCACCTGATTTCTTAATCACAGGTACTATCGGTGTACCATATTCTGAATAATCGACTTTTCTGATCGTGCCCTCAGCTTCGAGTCGCTCCAGCTCACGCTCAACCGGCTCACGCAAAGCCAAGGGCAAAGACCTAGCTTTGATAAACACAGGTGTCTTGTCCCTCAAGTTTAATGTAATCTTTTTGGTGCAAGTTCCCAAACCTGGGGCAAACACCGTCGGGAACTCACGTTGAAGTTGTTCCAATAAGCTGCTATCGTCCATTTGAAATAATAATTCATTTATTTGAATATTCCCGATTTTAAGTTTTCTAAGCCAAGATCTACCAAGGAGTGGCGGGCCACCGTTTTTAATAACAAACAGTTTAAGGTCATTAGCCGTGTGTTCCCCGACAATAACATTGACATTTATATATCCTACTGATTCAATGGGGGTACCCACGTATGAAGACAAAGAGATATCATAATTAGAAATAGCGAAATCCGAAAAATATTTATTATAAAAACTTAAACTGATAGCGGATAACTTACTGCCAGTGTCCAGTTCAAAGTTTACCTCCCGTCCATTCACCCGTGCCGGCAACAAATACGGTTTGTCCTTTGTTCCTCGAACACAGATATTATACACCTCACTGTCCGATTCGTCGTCTTCACTATTAACTATGTAATTTTGCTTACGGCTCGATGTAAAACCCGCCTCACGTTTAGCAAACTTTTTGTTACACATCACTTTGATATGGCCCTTAATACCGCACACATCACACGAGTAGTTTCTAAACCGACACATCTCCGCGCGATGATCCCGACCGCACCGCCAGCAGCCGTTGCTGCGCTGCCCACCACGAGACGTCGAGGACTCGCCAGACGAGCGAGCGCCGCCTCCAGTTCCCCGATTGTTCGCAGTAACGCGATATGCACGCTCCCCGGCTGAAACACGATGCACCGGTTCCAACGCGCGCGGCGCACCCGCCGCTAAGCCACCTGCCGCCGAGTTACCGCTCGTCTGAGCATGTCGTTCGGCCGCTTCCAATGCTAACGCCAATTCTATTGCCTTCTTGTATGTTATTGTAGGCTCAGCAAAGATTCGAGACCTCATTTCATCGCTTGCCAGTCCTGACACAAACTGGTCGCGTAAATTCTCTTCCAGCGTAGTATTGAAGTTGCATGTGCTCGCCAAATGTTTAAGGGTTTGTAAGTACTCGCTGAGCGATTCACCAACGTTCTGTCTTCTTTGACGAAAAATATGGCGTTCTGCGATTTCCGACCGTTTCGGCTCGAGATGATCACCCACAATTTTCACCAAATCACTAAAACTTTTACTTTCCGGATTGCTCGGGGCGCACAAATCGCACATGAGATCATATGTGGCTCCACCAACTAATGTCACCAAAGTTGCAACCTTTAATTCTTCTTTAATTTCGTTTAACGCCATAAATTGTTGCACGCGTCTAATGTACGCCGACCACTTTTTGCTCGATAGGTCAAATTCCTCAACTTTCCCGATAGGCATTTTGGTTTTTTGCACTGCACAAACTATCCCGAATTGAGTACAATAAAATTTAATACGTTTAATCTCGTCGCCAGTAATGTATTTGGGATATTATCGGGAGCGGCAAAGGAAACACGGGCGTACAGAGTAGGACTGATTTATTTTAGGTTTACCTACATATAATTTATCTCCATATGCCACAATTACAAAGAATAAAAATGTTATCTTATTTCACTGTGTAACTAATGACATGTATGAAAAATCTACTAGTATTTTGTTGAAGTGCGTGAGATTCATGAACTGCGTGTTTATTGTGGTGGCTTATATGGAATCGTCTATTAAAAAATATTATCTTTTGCATACTTATACTTATGGTGCATCTATCACACTCACACATACATATGTCCGTAGACCCAGCGGGACCCTTTGCCTGATCTAATGAAGACCTATTTAGTCGACATATTATCGATTAATACTCATCGATTTGTATATGATTATATTTCTACCTCGACAGGTTCACTTGTAAAAAATAAAAAATTAAAATATTACAGTCAGCGGGGCCCTTATACTGATTGAAGCCTTTTTGATTATTTATATACATTTTTCAATAGCCTATTATTTCTACCTTCAGATTAGTATACTGTTATATTTACTATCTTATAAGATTTCCCCATAAAAAACCAATTTCATTTCTTCACTTCCAGCGGGGCCCTACTTAAATTAAAGGTGTACAGACTAATTAAATACATTTCCATGGAGCCTTTTATTTCTACCTTTTAAATAATATTTTGTAATAATTAAAAAATTAATAGTTTTCAAGAAATTGACGAGAAAAAAATTAAGTTATCTCCCTATAAATATAAACATAGGGACAATTCATACATATTGAGATAGCTCCACAGGAGGTTGTGAGCTTGTGTCATATATAGGAAAGCAATTATTTGTATCTCCCTTGGAGTCACGGGTGTTACCCCGGTCCTTTGGAAGGCTTGCGTAGGGATATAGATCCAACACTTAGAGGCCCTTTGGAGAAGTTGATGTAATGTAGGTTTCCAGCCAGAAACAGTTCCTGGAAATACCAATGTATGATATGTTCTTGAACAGGTCTTGGCCAGAGGAGGAACTATTGCACTTTAAAAGGGAAATTAATGGGCTATGGGACTGAAATATGGGTGGATTTATGCTGGGTTATTGCAAAGGGTCGGACACCTGCCATAATCATGATAACTGACTACAAATAGCAGGTGGTGGCTTGCCGCCCACTAGATTTTTAATGGATGTCTACAAATGGCAGTAAATTGAACCACGAGTATTTTACATACCTACATATATACATCCTATCACGTCTTTATCCCTTGCGGGGTAGACAGAGCCCAAGGTCATAAAACCTACACGCCACGTTTAACATAGTAGTGGGCGTAAAGGTGGAAAACGGAATCAAAATAGTGATTGGTTGCTACCTGCTATTTGTAGTCAGTTATCATGATTATGGCAGGTGTCCGACCCTTTGCAATAACCCAGCATAAATCCACCCATATTTCAGTCCCATAGCCCATTAATTTCCCTTCCAAAGTGCAATAGTTCCTCCTCTGGCCAAGACCTGTTCAAGAACATATCATACATTGGTATTTCCAGGAACGGTTTTCTGGCTGGAAACCTACATTACATCAACTTCTCAAAAGGGCCTCTAAATGTTGGATCTATATCCCTACGCAAGCCTTCCAAAGGACCGGGGTAACACCCGTGGCTCCAAAGGAGATACAAATAATTGCTTTCCTATATATATGACACAAGCTCACAACCTCCTGTGGAGCTATCTCAATCTGTATGAATTGTCCCTATGTTTATATTTATAGGGAGATAACTAATTTTTTTTTTCTCGTCAATTTCTTGAAAACTATTAATTTTTTAATTATTACAAAATTTTATTTAAAAGGTAGAAATAAAAGGCTCCATGGAAATGTATTTAATTAGTCTGTACACCTTTAATTTAAGTAGGGCCCCGCTGGAAGTGAAGAAATGAAATTGGTTTTTTATGGGGAAATCTAATAAGATAGTAAATATAACAGTATACTAATCTGAAGGTAGAAATAATAGGCTATTGAAAAATGTATATAAATAATCAATAAGACTTCAATCAGTATAAGGGCCCCGCTGACTGTAATATTTTAATTTTTTATTTTTTATGAGTGAACCTATCGAGGTAGAAATGTAATCATATACAAATCGATGAGTATTAATCGATAATAATTCGACTAAATAAGTCTTCATTGGATCAGGCAAAGGGTCCCGCTGGGTCTACGGACATCACATACATCACTTAAGAATTTAACTTTCATAGCGGTACATATCGTTATCGGTTTATATGCTGACACTTTTAAATGCACTGACTTTAAATCAATTGGTTCCTTGACTCATCAATATTATGGCAAGACACAATAAAAACTTAAAACTTTTATACCAAAATGTACAAGGACTACGCACAAAAACTGACATTTTTTATAACAACCTATTGGTATCGGACATAGATATTGCATTAATAACTGAGACATGGTTATGTAACGGTATCCTCGACTCCGAGCTATGCAGTTCTGAGAAATACAATGTATTTAGACGCGATCGTGGCACGATGACGGTCGGCGGTGGAGTGGCGATCATCGCTGCCGCTGGTCTCGGCGCGCATCTACGCCCCGATATCAGCTGCAATGATCTCGAATGTATCGGTATAACTATACCAGCGCGCTCCTTACGCTTGGAATACAATTTGACCATAGTGTGCGTATACATTCCACCGGATCGCGCTCGGGCATCTAGACTAAAATCATTTTTAAACCTTTTGACAATGATCATGAACTCTCAACCGGACGACTATTATATAATATCGGGTGATTTTAACTTACCATGTATAGATTGGACCTCAGAAACTCCCATAGTTTTGAAGAAAGATACAGTCGAGATTCAAAATTATGCAAGCGAATTAATAAACATGACTTCTTATTTTGGCTTAACTCAATATAATTTAAATTTACCAAATGAATATGGCAATATTTTGGACTTACTTTTTTCTAACACACATTTGATCACAGAAAAATCATTACATCCTTTGGTTGCCGAGAATAATAGTCATCCTACCTTAGATATATATGTAAACGATATTATGATACCCCCCATGATCATACCCAATAGAAAAGTATACAAATTTAGAAAAGGAGATTATTGTAGTATTAATACCGAGTTGCTGAATATGGACTGGTCTTTTTTGGCAACATTGACTTTGCAGGACTGTATTGATAAATTTTATAGTATATTGAATATGGTTATTGACAAGTATATACCTCAAAAAAGAATCTCGCAAAGGATCTCGTATCCGGTTTGGTATTCAAATGCTTTAATTAACATGATAAGAGAAAAAGGTAAGTATCACAGTCTTTGGAAAAAATATGGGAATCCAAACGATTATAATTCCTTTTCAACACTTAGATCTCGTATTAAAAATGTTGAAAAAATGTGTCATGAATCATATATAAAATTTTCCCAAGAAGAAATAAAAAAGTCTCCTAAATTGTTTTGGACTTATGTCAAACAGAAAAGAAAAAGTAAAGCCAGTTATCCTCAAGTTATGCAACTCGATCAGATTCCCTTGTCTAACCAGAATGATATATGTAATGCTTTTAACGAATTTTTTTGTCGGAATTTCAGTCAACCTGCATCGACACAACAGCGGTCACCTCCTTGTGAAAAATCGTTTTCTCCTGATATAATCAGTGACATAAAAATAACAAATACTGATATGTCAAAACTAATTAAAAACCTGGACTGTGGCAAAGGCGCGGGTTGTGATGGAATTCCTCCTTATTTCTTTGTTCAGTGTGCAGAATCTCTAGCGGTACCACTAACGATTATATTTAATAGATGTTTTAGTGAAGGATTTTTTCCTAAGATCTGGAAGACAGCTAATATTGTTCCTATTCATAAAAAAGGTAGCAAAACAGACATTAAAAATTATAGAGGCATATCTATTCTTAACGTTTTAAGCAAATTAATGGAAAGAGCAGTTCATGATCAGATTTACGCTCATATCATTTGGCACATACCTCCACAACAGCACGGTTTTGTTCGTGGCCGTTCAACTACCACTAATTTGACTGTCTTTGCTAACGATATCCTCAATGGCATGGACAATAACTTTCAAATGGATGTCATATATACCGATTTTGAAAAAGCGTTTGATCGCGTCGATCATTTAATCTTATTACGTAAGCTTCAAGAGCTAGGAATACGTGGAAATCTATTGCGGTGGATGGAGTCTTACCTTAGAAATCGATCGCAGGCAGTTGTTGTTGCAGGACATCGTTCTGATTTAGTAGACGTGTCATCTGGGGTTCCACAAGGCTCAATTTTGGGTCCCTTATTATACGTATCGTACTTATATGACGTAGGCAATTGTTTCCATTATGCACATTTTTTAATGTATGCTGATGATACTAAAATCTATGCTCAAATAAAAGATGAAAAAGATGCAATTAAACTTCAAAACGATCTTAATAGACTGTGCAAGTATTACTATGAGAATCGCATTGGAGTCAATATATCCAAATGTTTACAAATTACTTTTACTCGTAAAACTAAAAAAATTGTACACCAATACGAATTAGATAATATACCCTTACATAAAGCAGTCACTATTAGGGACCTTGGCACTGTTTTTGATTCTAAAGTGGTTTTTTCAGATCATATTGGATCGATGGTCGAAAAAGCCTATAAGAACCTAGGTTTTATATTGCGTGTAACTCGTCCTTTCTCCGATGTTCACTGTATTAAAGTACTGTATTATTCCTATGTTCGAAGTATACTGGAATACTGTTGCATTGTGTGGAACCCTAACTATAGTACATATATTCAAAAGATTGAAAGCATTCAAAGGAAATTTATTAAAGCCTTGAATTACCGAGCCCGGCCTTCAACACAGCATCCCGGCTACGAGGATTCCTGCCGATATCATAACTTGATGCCCTTATCCGATCGTCGTGAACTTCTTCAGATGTTATTTATGTATGACGTATGTAATAACAAAATAGAATCACAGGAACTAGTAAGCCAATTTTTACGATTTAAAGCACCAATAAAACGTACTAGACAAACTGATTTATTTTATGTTCCACTTAGTCACCGCAATTACACGCGAAATTCGTCGATTCCACGCATTTTAAATAATTACAATAAAAAATTTTCGTCAGTGGACATTTTCCATTTAACCAAGTCAGCTTTAAAAAAACAAACCGTGAATATTCTAACTGGTAGCAGTTAAATATTGCACTTCAAATAATTTAAACTTAAGTATACATTTTTATACAATAGTATATACATTTCTTTAATTTGTATTCTTATTTATTTTTGATAAGGTTTTTTTTTTTTTTTTTTTGAGATATTAGTAGAACTGAATCTTGAGTTCCGGGGGATGTTTGGTTATATTTTATTTTAGTAAGCATTTATTCTTTAAACTTTACTTAGTTCTAAGCATAAGATGTATTTGAGAAATGAGAATCTGTTATTGGCAGTAAGATAAAAACATTAAGCTTGTATATATTAACAAAGTGCTGTTGATTCTGTAATGAATAAATAAAATAAATAAAAAAACCGGCCAAGTGTGAGTCAAACTCGCGCAATGAGGGTTCCGTACAATATGCTTCGTGAACACACACACAATGTGCAAAAAATGTTTTATTCAATTGACTAGCGCCATCTAGTGGTGTTTTAGTGAACTAATTCCCTAGATGAACTTATTATTGTGAGTTTACCACTTAATTTTCAAGTGATAGAATTTTTATTATTTTTCCTGTAATCTTTAAGGAATGAACTATATTTTGTAATTTTTTCAAAATTTTCGGCTCAGTAGTTTCGGAGATCAGGGGGGGGGAATGGTAAATTTTTGCCTTCTTTCGTGAATAAAATCAAAAGTATTGATTTTACCCGAACAAAAAAAAATATTTTTGAGATCCTCATAATGAGCCCTTTTATTTGATATATGACACAGTAAGGTTTGCAAAACTTTTTTTTTTAATTTTGTAATTGGGCCCCTCAAAATGACCCTTATTTCAAAAAAATCTTTATTTACTTTGCACATCCGTGTTTGGGTCATAGGATTACACTACAAATTTCATCTAATTTGGTTCAGTAGATTCGGAGAAAATCGGCTGTGACAGACGGACGGACGGACAGACAGACGCTCGAGTGATCCTATAAGGGTTCCATTTTTCAACTTTTGTACGGAACCCTAAAAAATAAAAAACATAAGGTTTTGGTCGTTCTTTTCTTAAAAGTCTCGTTCTCTCAGAAGTATTGTTTAACTAGATCGTTTTTTTTCTATTTTATTCCAACTTCCTCCTGTTGACACTCCGGGGAAAAATACAAATCTTATGACACCTCACAGTTACAGGTAGAAACAATGGAACAAACACATTTACATACATGTATACAAACATACGCACCAAAAACATTACTCTTTCTGTGTAGTCAGTCGGGTAAAAGTATCGATATTGCCACAAATTAAGCACAACACTGGATATAACTCAGACGGCTAACACAGTCCACTGTTAAACTATTGTTTATGAATGTTCTTTTTTATTGAAATAGTGCAAATTACATACATTAGTACATTATTTGACGAACTCTGTGGTGCAGTGGTGTTGCCAGTGCCTTTGAATTGCAGGGCCTTTGGTTCGATCTCCGGTCAGGTCATGACGGAAAACAATCTTTTTAAAAAATTCAATTCAAAATTCAAAATCATTTATTTATTTATTTATTTATTTATTTATTCATGTACACATTAAACAGTAAAATAAACAAAGTTACAAAAGGAGACTTCAGTACATAGGTACTACTTATTTCAAAAGAAATTTCTTCCAGCAGACCTGCGAGAGGAAAAGGGAGATAAAAGGTAAATGGCGTGCACGAATTTGACAAATAAAAAAACAATATTTACCTACACAGATAACATACCGCATAAACATACTTAAATAGATACAAATAACATTTACATAAATACATACATATTACTAATTAACACCATATACATATATACACATATATAAATAAATATCAGGATGTTAAGGACAGATAGTATTCCTTTACTCGTTTCTTGAATATAGAAATGGATTGAGAATCGCGTATGTCCGATGGTAGTTGATTCCATAGCCTTACAGCTAGAACGGAAAAGGAGCGGGAGTAAGTGGCGGTGGTATGGGTCGGGAATCTAAGGACTGATCTCAGATTAGATCTCGAAGGAACTTCAATGGGACGGATGAAGGAAAAACGCTCACGCAGGTAGGGGGGATAACAAGGATTGTAGAGGACATTAAAGAGAAGACACAGAATTCTAGTGTTCCGGCGAAAACGGATAGGGAGCCACTTGAGTTGTTTGCGGAAATGGGAGACGTGATCGAATTTTCTCAAACCAAAGATAAATCTAATGCATAGGTTTTGCAAACGTTCCAGCTTCGAGAGTAACTCTTCTGTAGCGTCAAGATAGCAGGCATCAGCATAGTCCAATAAAGGTAGCAAGAGAGAATGACAAAGCGAAATTTTTGTTTGTAAAGGTAAGAAATTTTGGAGATATTTAAGGGAGTGAAGAGAAAAGTGAACCTTACGACTTACTTCAGAGACATGAGGCACCCAGTTTAAGGTGGATCCTATAACGACCCCTAAGTTTTTAGCAGTTTCAGAATATTCTATTGGAGAACCATCTATAAATAAAGGAGAAAGATTGCGAAGGTCAATTGACCTTTGAAAATAACGGCTACCAATGAGCATGGCCTGCGATTTTTTGGGGTTGATTTTGACACCAAAGGATTTAGCCCACTCACTTACCCGACCGAGTTCCTTATTCATATCACGAATAGCTAGATTTAAATTAGACAATTCAAAATGCTGATAGAGCTGCAAATCGTCCGCGTAGAGATGGAAGTTACAGGATAAAACATTGGTAACAGAATTAATGAAAACTGAAAAGAGCAGAGGGGAAAGGACGCCGCCCTGGGGGACACCTGTGCTGAGTTCACACCACTCGGAGAAGGTTTCTCCAAGGCGAACACATTGTGAGCGCCCCCGAAGATAAGAATCAAACCATTTTACAGCCGAAGGTGAAATATTAATAGACTGTAGACTCCCAAGAAGAATGTCAAAATCAACGGAATTAAAGGCGTTGCTAAAGTCAAGAAGTACCAAGAGAGTAATCTTTTTGTTTTCCATAGCCCATCGGATATCTTCTGTAACATTAAGCAATGCTGTGACTGTACTATGACCAGCTCGAAAACCTGACTGAAATTTGCTAATGATGTTATTAGAATAAAGGAAATTTGAAAGTTGATTGTGAACGATTAGCTCTAAAATTTTGGATAGATAAGGTAAGATCGAAATAGGCCTCAGGTCAGATACTGAAACAGGATTATTTTTTTTGGGTAAAGGTATAATATATGCTGATTTCCACGTTGTAGGAAAAATGCCAGAGGATAGAGAGAAGTTGAAGATATGAGTAAGAACAGGCAGAATGACGGGTAGAAGAGGGGTAACCATTTTAGAAGATAATAAGTCATTGCCTGCAGCATTCGAAGTGACATGAGTAATGCATTTTTTAACTTCTTCCTCAGAAACTGCAGCAAAAGAAAAAGATGGAAAAGAAGGAAGAGGCAGACTAGAGAGTTGAGCCAGAGTATTGTTTTTAATATTCAGGGGGATGGTAACAGGGGGTTGGGAGAAATGTCTGTTGATATCCGTTGGGTCAGTATTAAACACGGTTTCTAAAGGAGATTTACCGACTCCAACAGACTTCAGAAACCTCCAAACTTCCGCTGGGCTACGGTCGACAAGAGAGTTATGAAAATATGCTTTTTTGGCATCTCTACACATGCGATTGCAGCGGTTGCGAAGAGTTTTAAATAAAATAAGGTTACGCTCTGTCGGGCAACACTTGTACCTACGTTTAGCTTTGTCCCTGCGCGCCATTGCCTGTCTGATATCATGGGAAAGCCACGGAGCAGGGTTACGTTTTATTTTAATGCGTTTCAATGGTGCATGTTTATTGAAGAGGCTCAAAATAATGCTATTAAGCTTTTCCACTTTACCATCAATAGTGTCCACCTCGTAAATTGAAGTCCAATCGACCCTACTAGAATCATTCCTAAATAATTCCATATCAATTCCTCCAAAACTGCGACGAAAGGAGTATTGTGGTTTATATTTAGGAGGGCGAATAGAGTATGATAAATACAGAAGGTCGTGGTGAGAGAAAGGAGCTGACATTTGTCCATGGGTAGCAACAAGATTGGGAGCAGATAATATCATGAGATCGATTAAAGAAGGTTGACAGTCAGGGATATGATGAGTAGCAGAAGTAGGCAGAATGTGAAGATTATAGGAGTAAAGAAGATGATGAAGTTTGAGCGTGCGCCAGTCATTTTTGATAAGACACGTGTTGAAGTCCCCCATTAAAATAAAGTGGTCATAAATAGGACAGAAATCACTAAGCAGTGTATCTAGGGAATCAAAGTAATCTATACGCAAACTGGGACTGTAGTAAACTGCCAAAAGAATCTTAGTGTGGTGGATTGAAATTTCCACAAAGAGGTGCTCAGCTGATTCAGTGTATTGAGAAGGAGAAGCATCTATCAATTTATAAGAAATATCGTCACGCAGATACATAGCAACTCCACCGCACTGTTTACCAGTTCTATCATTGCGTATTAAAATAAAGCCAGGTAGAACAAAATGAGAAGAAGGGAGAGAAGGTTTTAAAAAAGATTCAGAAATTAATAAGGCATCTACATGTGCACTGTCTATTGACGCTAACAGGTCTGAATAATGGCCAGGAACACTTTGAGCATTTATGTGTACAAGGTTAAGGTTGTGAGAGAAGTTGGAAAAAGCAGAAACTATGGAGTCATGTAATGTGTCAGGAGAATCACTATCCACACTAACATAGCTACAAGAAGACGAGCAGGAAAAGAAACTATCCTCAAAATCGACAATATCATCCATAATACAATGTAAAATATAAATATACCTAATAAAATAATATATAAAATATTAAATAAAAATATAATAAGTACTATAAATAAATTATTGCACTGGCAGCCTGCCAAACCCACCCTTATTCACTGGTGAGGTGAGATGAAAGAAATTTGATAGGATTAAATTTACACAACACTATTGAATTGTTAAGTGACAACAAAACAAACAAAAAAAAGCAACAATTGAATTGCTACGTGAGTGACATCAAAACAAAAAATAAAACTAAAACTCTAAAACTTACTTAAGTTAATTTATTTGCTTTATATAGGGTACAATAATAAACATGGTATGGTTTTACTAAGTTCAGGCCTATTTAGCTATATTAATAGCACAAAACTATTATAAATAACAATTTTTAAAGCTAATGAATAAAATTATGTCCAGTTTAATAAATGTCAAAATGTATTAATATTACTGTTTAGTAGTCATAAATTCATTGATTGTGTAGAAGCACTTGTCAAGCCAATTGTTTAATTTGATCTTAAAGTGGTTAAAAGGCAGTTCCCGAATAGACTTTGGAATTTTATTATACATTTTAATTACCATATAATAACAATTTTTCTACAAACGCGTTGTCCTAGAGCATGGAAAAGTATTAGAAAGATTGGCTTGGGTCTTGGAATTTGTCCATTTAAGTATCTATTATAAAAATAACCTAAGAATAAAAATAGTATCGTTGAGTTAGTATCCTACGACACAAGTAAAAAACTTACTGTGGAGCTAGCTGGGTGAACACGGCACGGGTGGTCCCGGGTACGAGCCCCGATCAGGTCAAGATAGAAAATGTTTTTTTTAGGGTTCCGTACAAAAGTTGAAAAACGGAACCCTTATAGGATCACTCGAGCGTCTGTCTGTCCGTCCGTCCGTCTGTCACAGCCGATTTTCTCCGAATCTACTGAACCAAATTAGATGAAATTTGGTAAGATAGTGTAATCCTATGATCCAAACACAGATGTGCAAAGTAAATAAAGATTTTTTTGAAATGAGGGTCATTTTGAGGGGCCCAATTAAAAATTTTAAAAGAAAGTTTTGCAAACCTTACTGTGTCATATATCAAATGAAAGGGCTCATTATGAGGATCTCAAAAATATTTTTTTTTAATGAAGGATTCAAAACGGTCAATATTTCACCGTATGTAAGTAGATTATTATGAAAATAATTTCAATATCAACCCTTACGGTAATTATCGGACAGGACAAAAAAAGGGACGGACGTACGTAATTAAACATAAATATTGGGCCAACCCCGCTAGCCTGAAATAACAGCTGGTTGGGTATATTGCGATTGTATTCCATGTACAGCTATAATATACTTATAGCGTTTTGACTATTCTCTCTTTGCCGCGTGGTTCCCGGCAGAGTAGAATAGGACCACTCCAAGTCTCCCCTTGGATGTCGTAGAAGTCGACTAAGGAAACACAAGCTAAACTAAGCTTTAAACACCAAAGGAACCTTTCCAACCCGTCTGGCCAGCGTGGAGAGTGTAGGCCATATCCTCTGACTGCCCTGGCTAATAAATGGATCTGGCAGCACAGAGAGGGTCGTGCTCCTGCCGTGGAGACTAACAAAGACCTGTTGATGATGATTCTCTCTAGCCTCCGTCATGCCTTTATTTCAATGACTAGAAATTTCCTCGCTACTTCTTTCTTGATTATAAATTAGCTTTCTAGAGGCGAAAGAATTTCGAAAATCACTCCAATAGTTCCGGAGCCTGATCAATGCAAGCAATCATATCTTCCCGCTTTATAATATTGGTGACATAGATTTTTAAAAAATAATTTTCGTCTCTCTGATTGTTGTGGATAAAAAATTGAACTCTGGCCGACCTCCATGTGAAATCTCTATAACTAAGACTATACTTATATAAAATCTAGATAGAATAGACTCTGTTAGCCGCAAAAAAGCGTAGAAAAAGATATAAATATTGGACCAACCCCCGCTAGCCTGAAATAACAGTTGGCTGGGTATACTTATTGCGATTGTATTCCATGTATAGCTATAATATACTTGGAGGGCTTTGTATATAGGCTGCTTTTGGACCTATGACCTATATTGAACTCTCAGTACGTATCAATATAGAATTATATATATATATATATATATATACGGACAAACAAAGCTTATAAATCTCAAAGAAACCTCTCCAACCCGTCTGGCCAGCGTGGAGAGTGTAGGCCAAATCCTCTGACTGCTGTGGCTAATTATGGCTTTGATAGTACAGAGAGGGTCGTGCTCCTGCAGTGGAGACGAAATAAGACCTGATGATGATGATGATGATACGGACAAATCACACAGATTGAGCTAGCCCCAAAGTAAGTTCGAGACTTGTGTTATGGGATACTAACTCAACGATACTATATTTTATAATAGATACTTATATAGATAAACATCCAAGGCCCAGGTCAATCTGAAAAAGATCTTTTTCCATCTTGACCTGACCGGGGATCGAACCCGGGACCTTCCGTGTCGCAGGCAGGCGTGTTGACCGCTGCGCCACGGAGCTCGACGAGAGAATTGCAAGAAATTTATCAAAAAATTTAGACAAAAGTTACTAAGTCACCGAACAGCTGGACAAATATCTATTGGAAGTCAAATTTTACTTTTAAGTTTTACCATTTTTTCTTACATTTCTGTATTGCATTATGGAATCTAATTCTGAGATTTTAATAAAGCTACTACTTACTACTAACACGGGGCACATGGCGAGTAGAAACCATAGCCAATAGGTCTGAAAGGTTCTTGAATAGTGACCACGTACCGGCAAATACAGAGTCGGACACCTACCGACCAGCCCCCCTATTTACTAACTCGGATGACAGGTGTCGATGCCTATCAATCTAGGATTTGCATTTACAATGCTAGTTTTGCTTGCTCGAAATTTTTATTTGGAATAGAAAAACCGCATTGTAAATGCAAATCCTAGATTGATAGGCATCGACACCTGTCTTCCGAGTTAGTAAATAAGGGGGCAAGTGGTCGGACGACCTGATCAAGGTCGCAGGGCTACGCTGGATGCAGGTCGCTTCCTACCGGTCATTTTGAAAATCCTTAGGATAGGCCTTTTTGCAGCAGTGGACTTCTTGTGGCTGAAATGATGATGGTGATGACGTTACTAACAACAATAATTATGAATTAATAAATAAATTTAAAAAAATCGTTGCTTGTAGTAGACTACATGCCTTACCGTTCATGTATTTTTTCCTAAATGGGATAATATTCGGAATTGGGACTGTTATTTTACTAATGATACGTATTTCAGTTATACAATCACGTCTTTATCTGATACGGGGTTGACGAAGTTGCGGGAAAATTACTACATAATACATACAAACTTAAGTTAAGAGTTTTGTTGTGGAGAAAATAAAGTACATATTTTTCGACGAGCTTCGTGGCGCAGCGGTCTACACGCCTGTCTGCGACACGGATGGTCCCGGGTTCGATCCCCGGTCAGGTCAAGATGGAAAACGATCTTTTTCAGATTGACCTGGGTCTTGGATGTTTATCTATATAAGTATCTATTATAAAATATAGTATCGTTGAGTTAGTATCCCATAACACAAGTCTCGAACTTACTTTGGGGCTAGCTCAATCTGTGTGATTTGTCCTCATATATTCATTTATTATTATTTATTTTTATTTTTTTTATTTTTTATTATTCTTTTACTTCTTTTTCCCTTGCGGGGTAGACAGAGCTGAGGTCTATAAGACCTAAAGCCTCGTTTAGCATGGCTATGGGCGTGGAGATAGAACACGGAATCAAAACAGTGATGGGTTGCTAGCCGCATCGCATATTACCATGTTTCCTTAGATTTTCGCCCATTCCCTCGATCGACTTTTACGATCTGCGCGGGAAGAGAAGCAGTCGGTACATTCTATGTTTTTTCCTTTCTTCCAGACCAGCGTGGAAGCGTGGTAAATTGCTACTTTCATATAAATACGACAAGTCGTTAGCCGTGTGGTTCCCGGTAGAATAGAATAAGACCACTCCAAGTCTGCCCGTGGATGTCGTAGAAGGCGACTTAGGGAACATAAGCTAAACAAAGCTTATTCACATCAAAGAGACCTCTGCAACCCGTCTGGCCAGCGTGGAGAGTGTAGGCCAAATCCTCTGACGGCTCTGGCTAATAAATACCTCTGGTAGTACAGAGAGGGACGTGGTCCTGCAGTGGAGACTAAAAAGACCTGATGAGAATAAGAATGAATATAAATATAATTTATAGTGTAAGAGCTTTGTTAAGAATAGGTACTTGACTTACCTCAGAAAGCGTTTTTTTGATAAAGCTCGTTACAATTACCGTTATAATTAGAATAAAGCTCGTTAAGCTCAAAATCGTTATAATTACAATTAAAAATACCAATTTGAAACACACGTGACGATCTCCGTGGCGCAGCGGTCAACACGCCTGACTGCGACACGGATGGTCCCGGGTTCGATCCCCGGTCAGGTCAATGGAAAATGATCTTTTTCAGATTGACCTGGGTCTTGGATGTTTATTTATATAAGTATCTATTATAAAATATAGTGTCGTTAAGTTAGTATCCCATAATAACACAAGTCTCGAACTTACTTTGGGGCTAGCTCAATCTGTGTGATTTGTCCGTATATATTTATTTTATTTATTACATTTTACCACCTAGGAACATATTTTACCACTTAAAAAGTGTCTATATATTGGCCGAATGGTTCCCGGCAGAGTAAAATAAGACCACTCCAAGTCTTCCCGTGGATGTCGTACAAGGCGATATAGGAAACTAGGTAAACAGAGCTTATAAACATCAAAATACCTCTCCAAACCGCCTGGTCAGCGTGAGGCGTAAAATGCTCTGACTGCACTAGCTAATATTCTATCGCTTTCAATACATCGATCTACCAAGTTTTTCCTAATAGTTTGGTCCTAATACAGTTACAGTTTAGTCCTAATAGTTTGGGAATAAAGTGGCTGTCATCATCATCATTTCGTGTAGGTGAGACGGTCAGTCGACTATGCACACCCTGGTGTCAGAGATCTTCGGAACCGCCTCTCGGAACGTGGTTCCTTTAACGACTACCAGATGGCAGCCGGGACCAACGGCTTAACGTGCCTTCCGAAGCACGGAATCATCTTTCTTATCAGACAATCAGGTGATTCATGCCTGCAATGTCCTATCCAAAGTGGAAACAACTTAACAAAGTATGCTTCCCGTGAGAATCAAACCCACGACCCCCGGGTCAACAAGGCAAACGCCTTAACCACTGAACCACGGAGGCTGTTTAACAGACAGACATGATGCATTTATAAGGGTTCCGTTTTTTGCCATTCGGCTACGGAACCCTAAAAACCTTAAAGGCGTGGAACCCCAAAGCTTGATCATTATCAGGTCTACTTTAGTCTCCACAGCAGGAGCACAAAATTCTCTGTACTACCAGAGCCAAATATTAGCCAGAGCAGTTAGATAATTTGGCCTACAACTTCCACGCTGGCCAGACGGGTTGGAGAGGTCTCTTTGATGTTTACAAGCTTTGTTTAGCTTGTGTTTCCTAAGTCGCCTTCTACGACATCCACGGGAAGTCCTGGAGTGGTCCTATTACACACTACCAAGAACCACAAGGCTTTTATTTTAACTTAATACTACCTAGATATTTATATTATACTAGCTATTGCCCGCGCCTTCGCTCGCGTTAAAAATTATAGTTTATGCGGCTTTACTTTTGTTTATCGTGTGTAAAAAATTATTAAGGCCTACAAAACTTAATAAATAAATAAATAAATAATAAATAAATACGGACAAATCACACAGATTGAGCTAGCCCCAAAGTAAGTTCTTAAGCAAGACTTGTGTTATGGGATACTAACTCAACGATACTATATTTTATAACAAATACATATATAGATAAACATCCAAGACCCAGGTTAATCTGAAAAAGATCATTTTCCATCTTGACCTGACCGGGGATCGAACCCGGGACCATCCGTGTCGCAGGCAGGCGTGTTGACCGCTGCGCCACGGAGCTCGTCAGTTCACAGAGCTTCTTTGTACACTTAATAAATATCCCCTTAGGGGTGGAATTTATCAAAATCCGTTTTTAGAAGATGCCTACGTCATAGTAGCTTTATGCATGCAAAGTCTCAGCCCGATTTAAAATTGACAAAGTTTCATACAAGCTTTCATCCCCTATTTTAGCCCCTTGGGGGTAGAATTGATCCTTTATTAGCGGATGCCTACGTCATAACATCTACCTGCATTCCAAATTTCAGCCCGATCCGTCCAGTGGTTTAGATAATATACGAAGATAGATATTTTAACTTAAGACTTGCCAACCTTTTAGCTTGTTATAGTAACTTTGATATTTCCACGCGTTAAGTCAGCGAAGTCATGTGGGATTTGAAGGATGCGTTGCACAGCTTTTAGTTACGTTACTAACTTTGGGTTAACTTCTAAGGTCAATTTATTACCACGGCACTAACACGAATTTTTCATTGGTAGAGAATGCCTTACAGCATTAAGTGCGCCAATTGTACTTCAATTTTATGTGAAAAAAAGATTATATAAATATTTTTTTAGGGTCCAGTGCTGTCAAAATTTTTTGTTTTGCGATGCCTTAGATAACCTCTAAATGAAAATAAAACCATGTCAGGGGTGTCATACTCAACTGCCTGTCTGTGTGTCTGTCATGCATGGCATCAGGTACGCCCGCCCGGCCTCCCCGCTACTTTCTTATCCCCAATTCTTCCGAGCAAGTAGCATCCCCTATCCCTCTATCCCGCCCCACCCCCAGTCCAATAAACTCCTACCCCTCCCTCGCTTAAAAACTGTTTCAATGGGCAGCAGCATCGGAACCGAGATAAGCCAAATAACCTGCGCTCACCAACCCGTCTGCCAAGCGTGGTGAGTATGGCAAAACCCCCTCAATGGTTGTTCCTAATATACCAAGGCCCCAGTCCCCGGCGGCCCCGCTATTCCTGACTCCGGTAGCGGTCATGGTAACGGCGGGGCAAGGGGTGCTAAAAATCTCCGGCAGAGATGACACCCACCGACCAGGTGGTCGGACGACCTGATAAGGGTCGCAGGAAGGCGCAGGATGCAGGCCGCTTCCAACCGGTCATATTGGAAATCCTTGGGGGAGGCCTATGTCCAGCAGTGGACTTCTTGCGGCTGAAATGATGAATGATGATGATGATGAGGATGAGATAACCTCTAAATTATGTAATGAACTGCTGACTATAGTTTAATATAAGAACGTGTAGCTTCTCTCTCGTGTTTGTCCAAAATCTCAGAAATTATAACTAAATTGGATTGCTAAAATTACTTTTTTTGTTGTTCTACGCATAGTCTAAGTTGGTTTAAAGTCGGTTCAGTGGTTTTCGAGACAATGAGTGTGTGTTAGTCAATAGTAAAAATGGAAGTCAGTTATAAACGTATTTATTTTAAAAAAAAAGTTAGATGTATTTTAGAAGTCACTTGTATATTATAGGTATATTGCGGCGGAGTTAATGTAATGTGGTGTGTTGTAATAATAAAAAAAAGATAATAATAAACAGAAAAATTACTTACACAAAAATATTGGTACTTATTTAATTAATTACTTAATCAATCATTTAAATTGATTACGTATATTGAAACAATTAGTCTATATCATTGTACTATTACTCGATCGCATCTGTTATTTATACCCATACTACAAGTTGTTTACGTCGGACGAGGAATGCTGCCCTGCCGTCATACAGTGCAAACTAGTACGGAGGGTAGAAATAATTGTTTTGACCGAACTAAATGTTGGTTGGTTAAATAATATGAGATTAATAACTACGATTCCTACAGGCGAGGCGCAAGAAAAAGATGTTTTTAGGCAGCTTAATTTAATTAATATAAAAAGTTATAAGTACAATACAAGATCGAAGTTGGATCAAGATTGAAGATTTTCTTAATGAAGTCAAGTGAATCACAATCATACGGGTGTTCCTAAATTCGGGGTAACTGGTCGCCGCGAAGTGCTGACGTTGCGCTGCCCGGCGGTCCGTATATGCATCGTCCGTGGGGACAGTGGTAGCGATAATATAGCGTAGCTTAGCTTAGCGTAACATAATTAACAATATTGTTTGTTTGTTTATTGTTACTGGTCATAAAATAGTTTTGAGGGTTATATAAAGGGCCGAAAGATACGTTGCCAGAAGGGCCTATCCTAGGTGCAAGTCATCCACGACCGCCGGGTAGTCACCAGTAAAGGGGTTTTTTATGACATGACACGACAAGCTGGTTGCCTAATGATAAGTGATCACCGCTGCCCATGTTCAATTGCAATACCACGGGTGTGACAAGAGCGCTGCCTGCTTTTTATTTTACCCTCCCCAGATTTTTTAATTTGCTTACTTGATTGTAAACATAAACATGTATGTACTTATATCGTTATTGTAAAATAAAAATAGATGAAAAAAAGAAAAGTAAAAAACCGGCCAAGTGCGTGTTGGGCCACGCGCAGTGTAGGGTTACGTAGTTGCGAATGACAACTTTGAGTTCACACTGTTTACACTCGCACCTCACAGTTTAACGACCAAAAACATCTAACAATGAAAATTGTATGAAATTTTACATTTTCCAGTACATTTTATAAGTTGGTTGCCTTTTTAGTTTGCACTTAGTACTCAGCTCTGATAGTTTTCCTTTCAACTTCAGTATATATACTACTGCTGTAACTTTTTCACGTATCCATATATAACCGTTTAGCAGATAGAGGGGGGGGGGGGGGGGGGGGGACACGTACCTCTAACAAAAATTTTCACTTTAAAACCAAATATTTCGGAAACGGATCCCTAAATCGAAAAATGGTGTTTTCTATCTCACAATATTTTCCAAAGACCTATTTAACGATACCCCACACGATGGGTAAATAGAGAAAAAAAAATTACTCCCCCACTTTAATTTTATGGGAGCTACCCTAAAATTTTTTTTTTTCAAGTTTTTTTTTCTACCACTTTTTTGCCATGATTAACATACATACCCATACCAAATTACAGCTTTCTAGTACTTATAGTCGTAAAATATAAAATATAAATCGTTATAGTGAGTAAAACCGCGGACGGACAGACAGACAGACAGACATGGCGAAACTATAAGGGTTCCTAGTTTACTACGGAACCCTAAAAAAGAAAGATAATAGGTATAAGCCCTTCAGGCGAGTAGGCAAGCAACACTGTTGATAAGAGTTTCCTTTAACGTTTCTTCTCAGTGGTCGGTTCCGAAACTGCGCTGTGCAGTTTGTTCCCGCTTCTTCTGCACTCCGCTTTGGAAGCGGCCTAAACTTAGCCATAAGTAATTATTGACGTCAACAAAAATTTTTTGTTGACACAAAAATTGTAAACACAAATATGACAATTAATAAGTGTTCAAAGAAACCTATATTAAATAAACGATTGAATCTTGAATCTCGAAAACGCTAGTAGTCTGTAGCTTTTGCACAATAATTAGTAAAATGCATAATACTTAATAAGATAATTAAAATTGATTTGACGTTAAAAAGTGCCTGCAAGGGCCTACTTTCTGAATAAACGTTTTTAATCTTTAAATCTCTCACTCACCGAACGAAGTATAGCTAAACTCAAACGTAAATTTTATATGAGGTTGCCTTTACTGAGAGTTAACTTGAGATTAGTCTCATATAATGTGCCGCCGGTCCTTCCCGTATTAAGTATTACCTAAGCCCTGAATATTTGACGATGCAATTAGCTGGCTTCCTGTGAGGCACTGGCACTGACACAACGCATTGTACAGGGCCTCCTCGTGGAACTACCATACAACAAATAAATATACATATAAAAAGTGGGAGGGACATATATATATAAATCGAACCACGGGCTATACTAGATCACTTTCACCGTCTTTGTTAGTCTCCACTGCAGGAGCACGACCCTGTATGTACTATTAGAGTCATATATTAGCCAGAGCAGTCAGAGGATTTTGCCTACACTCTCCACGCTGGCCAGACGGGTTGAAGTGGTCTCCTTCGATGTGTTTATGCTTTGTTTAGCTTGTGTTTCCTAAGTCACCTTCTACGACATCCACGGGAAGACTTGGAGTGGTCCTTGTTGTTGTCTTGTAGATGGCGTACGTTCTTTGGTAGCCTCGTGGGAGGTTCTGATGACAAATCTATACGAGTCCATTTAACAGTCTACTATTTCACAAATTGTTCTCGAAAACGAGCATTTATAACACCAAACTACACCAATTTCATATGATAAAGTCCACTAAATTCAATTTGCAAATTCATCTAAGGCAAACCCCAACTTCCCACCAAAAACTCAAAAAAACCTTGTTACAAAAGAGAATTAAAATAATCTGTCAGTGACATTGAAATAAAATTAAAAAGATCCCTAAAACACATTCTAAATGAAAAGAATAAATTAATTTCTTTGATGTTTTAAACGTACTCTATTTGAACGAAATGTTTAATTTTTATTTCAAATTCTTTTATCTCACATTTCAGTATGTTATTTTTCAGCTAAAAAGGGCAAACGCTTTTTGTTTCATAAAAAATTTGGTTTCCACGAAAACATATTTTATTTTATTTTTCTGTCAGGAAGATTATCGACTACAATAACAATATAGAACAATAGGGTAAAAACATTGAGCCATTTACAAATCTCCACTTATAACTATTACGTAAGCAATAAAAGAATCGACAAGTTATCGACAGTTTAACACAATACACAAGCAAACAAAACATATGCACCATTACACAATGCAGCAGCGGGATAAGTGAGAAGTGAAGCTGAGATAAGGACCACAAGTACCATATGAATAAAAGGGACTAACTAACCCTGGTCGGGAAACAGTCTATTGATAAAGGCTTTTTTCAATGCCACTGTATTTGATCCTAAGATGTCCATATATGTGTCAGAGGAGCACTTATTATAGTTATATATATATAAATATATATATATATATAGTATATAATCATTATCAGGTCTTTGTAAGTCTCCACTGCAGGAGCATCACCCTTTCAGTACTACCAGAGCCATATACTTGCCTGAGTAGTCAGAGGATTTGGCCTACACTCTCCACGCTGGCCAGACGGGTTGGAGAGGTCTCTTTGATATTAATAAGCTAGCGACAGTTTAACACAATACACATGCAAACAACACATATGCACCATTACACAATGCAGCAGCGGGATAAGTAAGTATATACAATCTAAACTATACTTTCATGCTGGTTTGGGAGAATAGAAAAACGTAGAATATACCAGCTGCCTATCTTTCCGAGCAGACCGTAAAAGCCGGTAAAGGGATTGGGCGAAAATCAGAGGAATCTGTCAATAGGCGATGCGGTTAGCAACCCATCACAATTTTGATTCCGTTTTCCACCCTTTAACGCTCACTAACATGCTAAAAATGATAAATACGTGATAATTTATATGTATGTATGTATTCAATTCAATTCAATTCTTTATTCCATAAACAATTTTTTACATTGTGTCGGAAATAACTTAAAACTAAACATATAATACAGCGAAACACACATTCTAAAAATTGAAATAAATAGATAATATTAAAACATGTCAGATTTATATAATAACTTCATTTATAACTTTATTTTTAACATAGGTAATATATATCCAAAATTCTTAAATTATTAAACTCAAAACTCATTTCATTAACCTATGTAATCTATACTCATATTATAAAGAAGAAATTTTTAATTTCTAGCTGTTACCCGCGGCTTCGCCCGCGTAATACATAGCCTATGTCCTTCTCGGTACCCTAACCTCTGTGTATGCAAATTTCATGATGATCGGTTCAGTAGACACGGCAGGAAAGCGTAACAAACAAACAAACAAACAAACTCACTTTCACATTTATAATATTAGTTAGGATTAGGATAGGATTAGGATTTTGACCGGTTCTCAAATTTTTTTTCACCTGTCATTTATCTGCGGTTGACATAGGCTACAATTTACGCAGACAAAGTCGCGGGAAAGTTGCTAGTATGTAAATAAAACCCTATCTTCTTTTTAAAGGGGCGACTCAGCCTGTCAACATGAACAACTTGTCCTTTGCCACCAAATGGGGAAAACTGTACTAATTTCATCTACCGGTTCGAGAGTTATCGCGGAACAAACATATTTACATACATACATAAATATATATAAAATATGTGTTTTTGCACCAACATAACTTAAAAACCTTGCTCCCTTCGTTCACTTGGTCTATTTTTATATTTAAGCCATAAGTACGCTAAAAGAAGATGGTGGCAAAGAGTGGCCCGATTTTCAGCAACAAAAACTAAACACATTCATAACATACTCAAAGGGGATCGATGTTTACGCTATATTAAAGTATTATTATAAGATACCATATCCAAATGTAATAATATACAAAATACATGTCGAAAATGATATATTGTTCACAAGTTTACATACTGGAGTAATGTGCACAGTTGACTTCTGAACCTTAAGGGCGGGCAGTATGCGGGAGAGAACCAGCTGTTATATATACTGTTTCTACTCACAAAAACCGCCGTATGGTTCCCGGCAGTGTAGAATAGGACCACTTCAAGTCTTCCCCTGGATGTCGTAGAAGTTGACTCAGGAATCACAAGTTAAATAAAGCTTATAAACATCAAAGAGACTTCTCCAACCTGTCTAGTCAGCGTGGAGAATGTAGGCCAAATTCTCTGTCTGCTCTGGCGAATATGGCTCTGGTAGTACAGAGAGGGTCGTGCTCCCATAGTGGAGACTGAAAAGGGACCTGACGATGACTCACAAAATGAGGGTTATGTTATTTACGAGGATGTAATGTGTGGATAATGTGTGATGTCAGTATGTTTTGCTGCAGTGCTGCAGTGCAGTGCACTGCAGCCTAAACGGCTTAATCGATTTCAAATCATGAGTTGTCATTATATTTGTATTCTTCCTCGGAGTGTCATAGGCAATTTAAAGTCAACAAAAATTTATATGGCGGATACAAACTATCAAAAAAGGCAGTCGGTTTTGTTTTTACGTTTGCAATCTAGCTTTTACCTGCACCATTCACATAAAATCCTTAGGTTTATTTGGATACAACATCCTTTAGGTATGTGAAATACTTATGTATAAGTAGAATTTCGTCGAAACCTTTCATCGAAAAGTTACGGGCCGTCTTTGAAACGTACGTTCGTACTTGTTATTAATTCTGCGGATTCCTTCATTGTATAAAAAATATCAGTTTAAACATTTAATTTAAATTTGGGACGCTGGTTCCGTGTGGCGTACACCGGAACGGTCTATTCATTTGGGAAATCAAGGTGTGTTTACAGTGGCCGGCGTGTGCGTGTGTGAAGCCCTTAGATGAGCGGCGCAAATTCATAAGAGGAGCGGAAAGCTGTTTTATATATGAATTTACGCCCCTCGTCTAAGGGCTTCACCCCTGAGATGAGCGGCGTAAATTCATAAGAGGAGCGGAAACTATTTTATACATCGTGTAAATTGATCTTTGATATATCCTTAAAGGGTGACTCAGCCCGTCAATATGAACAACTTTTCCTATGGGATTAATTCTGGGAACTCAAAAAAAGTTTGACATTTTCATACAAAAGTGTACTGCCGCCCTAGCAATTAGTATAGGAAAGTAAAAAAATAACGAGTTTGTAGCATTCATCTGACTCACCCCTTTAAAGGAATTTCCTGAGGCAATTCTTATGCACGTATACAAAAGTAGCAATTTAAAACAAATTAAACCGAGTTCAATGTTTTATACTTACTGTAAGACACTAAACTCACAATCCCGCTTCGTATATATATTTCGCTCCTTCCAAACTTGCACTATTCCCTAAGTTGGACTATATTAAGTTCAATTAAAAAACGTTTTGAGATTTACGTGGACAAATATACAAGCAAATAAATATACAAACGTAATGTTCACTTATGAAATGTGTTTAGAAGCTGGTATAAGCTAACATTTACAAGATCTGTGTAATTAACCTTGTGTATATTATATGTCATAAAGGTTGAAATTATAACTTCCTTTTTTCAATAAGTTAAAAACACCGATCAATCGCGTAAAATGAAGAAAATCGGCCCCTAGTCAGCAGTAAGTTACAAAAAAATATATCGAGAACCACTCTCCTCTTATCACATGCACCACTTCCCATTCACACATACAAATTGCCCGCGTGCAATATTCATCTATTACTTACGAATTACACACACACTAACACGCCGAACTGGTTCCTGGGCGCATCCCGGTTGTTGGCTTTGTCTACAAAAGATCTCTGCAACAGAAAAAAAAAACTCTGAAAACTCTCTTTAATCGTTATAATCTGAGGGTAGTAAGCTGTAGTTTACAGTAAAAAAATATACGAGAGTGGTTCTCGTATATTTTTTTGCTTATGCTTGCTTCTCTTTTCACTTAAACCACTTCTCACGCACACATACAAAGTGACCGCGTGCAAAATTCATGTATTACTTACGAATTACACACTAACACGCGTCCGGTACCCGGGCGCGTCCTCACTTCTGGCTTTGTCTACAAATTAGCTGACAGCCATATTTTTACCCGGACTTTTTTGACCGGGTCAGGTTATTTAACCGGCATGTTTGCAGGGTTAAAAGGCTGAAAGAGTAAAGCTGTTTATTAAGGGTTAACAAGGATTGGATCGGTATTATGTTGAGTGAGTAAATGGAATTATAAGTAGGTATATAACCGCCGTAATTTTACCTACGAGTATATCTATATAAATCCTCTGACTGTTCTGGCTAATATATGGCTCTGGTAATTAAATGCAATGTCGGGAATTGACGCGAAAACATACCGTTTTTCTCCAGACGTTTCGGCCGGGTTACACCGACCGTGGTCACTGGATGACTGTTGCAGCGGTGTTAGTGCCCCGTCGGCGCGTTTTCGCGTTGATTCCCGACATTGCATTTAATAATCACGCAATGCGAAAGTTTAAAAGTAGTTATGGCTCTGGTAGTACAAAGAGGGACACGCTCCTACAAAAAAAGACCTGATAATGATCATGCCATCTATGTATTTCATTTCAATAATATAAAATCATTTTGATCGTGACATTTAATTTAATTTAAACTATGCATTATCAGTGCAATTTGTTTGCTAAGTTAAATCATGTGGTCTCAACGCCTTAATCGTACGATTTGTTCTTAGAGACTCGCATAGATGGCGCCACTCAAAACTACAAAACATTGTATCTAATATAAAAACATGATTCACAAAATATATCTTATTAAAATTCAAAACAATATTTTAGGCATAATATTTCAAAATAACACCGTATATTTAGTAAGTTAAAGGCTAACGCAGATTACCGCCATCTAGTATCGAGTAGCAAGCAACTCTCGTGCGCAATACATTCGCCTGCTTTTCGCAACCTTAATTTGGTCCAATATTTTTGTATGAGGTGGGCAGTCTGTTACGTTAATATTATATTGTCTTTGGTTAAATTAAAATTGTGAGTAGTTTGCTTTTAGAAAACGGTTTGATGGAAAATTAATTGAATTAACCATTTATGATAAAGAATACATGAATATGATAGGATACTTGTTGCGATACGACGACGTTATGGAAAGAATCAGAGAAAGGCAAAATAAAAGGTTGTTAGAAGGGGAAACCCAGACAGCTCTATTTAAAGCAATTAAAGAATGAAATTATTTTTCTTTGTTTTTCTCAATCTAAAATTGTTAGCGTGTGTAAGGCCAACATTGGTGTCAGAATGTTTTCTTATGTTTTCGCGATTGTTACACATTTAAATAAATAATTTTAATACTGCGTACATCCGGAACGTTATCCATAAATATTTTAGGCGGTAGATTTTGCAGTTCTTAAAAATACTAGACAAATGTCAACTTAGTCTACCTGCGACCACGAACACTGTAAAGTGCTCGAAACATTAGGTTTTATAATGTAATAAACGCGTTAAAAACTGTATTAAAATAATTTTATTTAATTGGTGTCAGATTTTTTCAAGCCGCCTAATGGCATCTGACATAGCTTAGTGACTGCCATCAACGATGACAGCCAACGGGATCAACGGCTTAACGTGCTTTCCGAAGCACGGAAGAGTTCGAGATATTTTTATGCCACTTTTGGTCACCCATCCAAGTGAGGTCTGCGCCCGGGGTTGCTTATAATGATAACTCCAACTAGGCCATCGGGATCCTTTAGTAAAAATGGTGTTGTACCAATCAAAAGGTTGGGGAGGACAAAGAAAGGTGGACAGAGCTCACTGACAAAAATACATGGCTACTTACACACACAAAAAACAAAAACAAACAACTGACAAAAATGACACTCTAAAATTTTGATTATGATGATTAAAAATTGTTTGTTTTGACAACGAGTCTTCTTCTTCAGGTCTATGTCATTTTTAGTCTCCACTGCAGGAGTACGACCCTCTCTGTACTACCAGAGCTATGTATTAGCCAGAGCAGTCAGAGGATTTAGCGTACGCTCTCCAACGTCACGTTGCCATGTTGTTAGCTATGTGGTTCCAGTCCAACCATGTGGTTCCCGGCATAGTAGAATATGACCACTCCAAGTCTTCCGGTGGGTATCGTAGGCAACTTAGGAAACACAAGCTAAACAAAGCGTATAAACATCAAAGAGACCTCTCCAACCTGTCTGGCGAGCGTGGATAGTGTAGGCCAAATCCTCTGACTGCTCTGGCAAATTTTTGGCTGTGGTAATACAGAGAGGGTCGTGCAGAGCAGGAGACTAAATAAAGACCTGATGATGAAGATGAAATTAATATTACTGAAAATGGAGTACCAATATTTACCCGCCGGGAGTCGAACCCTTAATATGTCGTGTAGCTGTTCTAACCACTGACCCACCAGAGCCGTCGAATATCTTCTTTTATATATCTTTACAATGATATGATGAACGGCTTATTCCAATTTCAAATTCAATTCCGCAATATACGATCCAATAAGTCATACCTGCTGTCTCTCTCGTACGTACTATGTGAGAACGAGATACAATGATGTGTGGAAACTGTTTCTCAAAAGGTGTAGTATAGGGAGTCAATTTATGACAGAGTATTTCATAAAATAGTTTGAAGGATTATCTAGGGCCTCACAGAAGAAATTTAAAGTGATATCTCCGTTTTATTTTATTTATTTTAAATGGGGGCAGCACGGACCACGCGCAAATTATTTTACATTTTACTAAATAAGACAAAGACTGTTATGTTACGATCATGAATTTTCATTCGTTCATCATCTTAGTTATCATTTCTTGTTTAATTGACGAAAGAAAAAGTACATGACCAATATTTTTGTTTCTGCTACGTAACGACTTACATTGATATTATTATTTTGACCCAGTAAACTACATTATGTGAAAGCATAGCCTTTCAGGCGAGTAGGCTACACGTAGGGATCATAACAGGTTTTAATAGCTTCAGCATATTTTTCTCAACAGTGTCTCAATTTGTCGATTAAATATAAAGACTTAAAGATTAAAAATAAAGTTTATAAGTAGGCACATGTCATCAACTTCATCATCATCATCATCATTTCAGCCGCAAGTCCACTGTTGATCATAGGCCTCCCCCAAGGAGTTAATTACTTACATTTGATTTAATTTTAGTTCGTTTACTTTCGTTTATTTTCGTATACGTTTCATAGCCTATTTAGGACCGTTGATAGTGGTAGTCTATACCAGTCACCGTGTCGTATATCAGAGGACAGATAAGGTCAAAACTAAGTGTAATAAAACCTTTATTTGCTAACACAACTTGAGAACCACTGCCTCGAAATGAGGATGGCCAGGTTATAATTCAATAGAAATAATTCTCAAACTAAAATTGTGGTCAGCTCGGGCTGTTCGCTGAATTGGTTAGATTTATGTCAGTTACTATTGTTTTTGGAACAAAGGTTACAGCCTTATATTATATAAAGCGTAGATAGATTCTATTAGCCTAAAAGAGTAGACAAAAATTGTGTCCCACGCATAGTCTATGATGCAAACACGTAGCATATTTGACGGATTTTGATGGCATTTATTGACAGGACGCGTGTGTCACGCACATAAGCATTGAAAAATTGGCCAGGTTTTAAATCCTTGAAATAAAGGTATAACGGAGTATAGGAGAGTGTATAGTCAAAGATATGGCATAATAGTACATTATGATACAAGTACGGTAAGCTGGATATTATAGTCGAGGTGTTTAAGTCGTTAGTTTATTATAAGCACTCGGCTTCGCCTCGTGCCTATAAACACCTCGACTATAATAGACAGCTTACCGTACGAGTATCATACGACGATTTTCAATACATTTGCGATTACCTTAAACTAAAACAAGATTAAGGTTCAGCAAATAAGGAATTTATAAGAGTTAGAACAAATGAAATGGTCGAGCTCCGTGGCGCAGTGGTCAACACGCCAGCCTGCGACACGGAGGTCCTGGGTTCGATCCCCGGCCAGGTCAAGATGGAAAACGATCTTTTTCAGATTGGCCTGGGTCTTGGGTGTTTATCTATATAAGTATATGTTATAAAATATAGTATCGTTGAGTTAGTATCCGACGACACAAGTTCACAACTTACTGTGGGGCTAGCTCAATTTGTGTGATATGTCCCTATATATTAAAAGAAAAAAATTAAAAAATATAATTTTGATAAAAATTAATTTACTAAATATAATATATCTTATTCGAGAACCACTGGCACGAAATGAGGATGGTCTTTGATGGATTATGTGTATTTTTTTATTAAGTATACATTTAGTTTTGTGTTAGTTTTTATACCTGGGTTGAAAATATCTGGAACCCTTTAGGCACTTTATCGCACCACCCGTTTTAAACTCTCCGTTTGGTCTAAAGGTTTGACTGGGAGAGAATGCCTTATGGCATTAAGTCCGCCTTTTGTACTATGTATTTTTTATATATCTGCAATAAAGTTTAAATAAATAAATTTCCAGGTTATAATTCAATAGAAATAATTCTCAAACTAAAATTGTGGTCAGCTCGCTCTGTTCGTTGAATCGGTTAGATTTATGTCAGTTACTATTGTTTTTGAGACAAAGGGTACGGCTTTAGATTATATAAAGCCTAGATAGCTTCTCTTAGCTTAAAAGCATAGAAAAAATTGTGTCCAACGCTTAGATTATATAAAACCTAGATAGAGTAATGCATAGAACGCATAGTCTATCATGCACACACGTAGCTACCAATTTGATGGCATTCATGGACAGGACGCGTGTGACAAAACTGTCACGCACATTTATAAAATTGTCACGCTCACAAGCTTTAAAAATTGCCCTGTAAATAATCATTGAAATAAAGATATGACGGTGTTTAGAGAGTATCATGAGTATATAATGGTCCAAAAGGTCTATCATGCAAACACATAGCTACCAATTTGACGGATTTTGATGGCATTAACTGACAGGACGCGTGTGCTTACACAAAGCTGTCACGCACACAAGCATTGAAAAATTGGCCAGTTTTTTAATCATTGAAATAAAGGCATGACGGCGTTTAGAGAGTATATTTTTTTTATCATTGATTAATGATGAGAGAGTGTAGGCCAAATCCTCTGACTGCCCTGACTTATCGGCTCTGATAGTTAGAGAGGGTCGTGCTCCTGCAGTGGAGACTAAAAAGACCTAATGATGATGATGATGATGAATGGTCACGACCGACCGATTTCGGTCATGGCGACCACTTCAAGAGAGTATATAGTTAAAAGTCCAACCCATAGTCTATGATGCAAACACATAGCTACCAATGTGATGGCGTAAGTTGTTGACATGTAGCATGTACTGTACTAACACACAGCTGTCACGCACACAAGCATTGAATAATTGAGTTTAAACTTTTTGATACTATTTTATTCTTTCGCGATCCAAGACGAGTTTGTGCTCCTCTATTTTGATTGAACTACTAAAATTAAAAAAAAAATATTAAAAAAAACCTGCAATCACTATTTTTGACAGGAATTAGTGTATGAACCATCTATAACCCTGTCCATAGTCAAAGTCTGTCCGATGATTAAAGGGGTGACACAGTCTGTCAATATGAACAACTTCTCGCCTGGGACTAATACTGGCAATTCGAACAAACATTTGGTCATTCCCCTGTTAAGCCGGCCGGGTAATTGTATGAAAATGTGTTTTTTTTTTTAATTTTCCAGCAATTAGTCCCAATAAGAAAAGTTGTTCATATTGATGGGCTGAGTCGCCCTTTTAAGGGCCCACACTAGGCACAGTAGCCACAGTAGCGACGCCAATCATTCTATTCCTAATACTTTACAAATAGAATGAAATTCAAGAATGTAAGTCATATAAGCACTAGTAACCTGAAGTATTTTAGGAATCATATATGATTTTAAGCTTTCGCGGTCACAATCACTATTATGTTCACTACGGGACTTACCGCGATTATTTTTGAGTTCTGTCTGATATTTCGACAACATTGCAGCTACCATTTTCACAGACTAACTGAAGAGACTGCGGTGGTGGATGTTGAGCTGTCAAGGGAAACCGTATCGGTCTACCCTCTTTCTTTTTCTTTTATTACACAGGTTTTTACACACAACACTGACGGTGTCCATTCGGGAATTGTTCACTGATGCGCGCGTACACTTTTTACACAACTCAATCACAGGGTTCCATGTACCCGAAAGCTTAAAACCGTCTTCAGTCTCTTCAGTTAGTCTGTGAAAATGGCAGCTGCAATGGTGTCGAAATATCAGACAGAACTCAAAAATAATCACGGTAAGTCCCGAAGTGAACATGATAGTTTTTGGAATCATGTTTTAATATTATTAGAATCAGTTATTAAGAGAACTAGATTACCGTCAAAAATGGCCATTTTAGGCGGTAATCAGTAGTTCTATAAATGAAATCGAGAGAAAGGATCGTACAAGGTTTACATAATAATATGTATATGTATAGGGAATAAAAATAGTATGTGTATTAGTGACAAGATAACGGTTAAGGAGAAAAGGAAAAACATAGAACATACTAGCTGCTTATCTACCCGCGCAGACCGTAAGAGCTGGTCAAGGGATTGGGTGAAAATTTAAATAATGCGGCTAGCAACGCAAGCAAATCTTTGGATTCCGCTTTCAACCTTCATGCCCACTAACATGTTAAACTTGTGCTCTGTCTACCCCGCAAGGGATAAAGACGTCATAATATGTATGTGGGTATAGCATTATTTATTTAAAATATGGCGATTTTACTACATCTTACCGAAAATGCTCTTAGTTATATGTTATAGTTACACTTGAGAGCTATTAACGGCCCGAGGGCATAGTGAAGGCAACATAACATTACATCCTAGGAAGGGTTTACTAGGGCTGCCTTAATATGTACCTTAATCACGGACGGATCCAGTTTTAAGGGGGATAAGGGCTGGATATGGAGTCATACTAACTACTAAGTTAGGGCACTTATTGAATTGTACAATTCTAATAAAAAGTAATGTCATTTATGGTTCCGTGCCCAAAATGTTAAAAACTCTATCACCAAAACTTCTATGTCCAACCGTTGGTCCGTCTGTCTGTCTGGCATGATGTATCCGTGGGCAATTTTCCACACTAAGGCCTCTTGTCTAAGCCCATTTTGTATGAGCTGTATCTCAAGAATCATGATAGTCAGACAGTTGATATTTACACAGATCATATATTTCAATTTGATTTAACAACAAAAACAGAATTAATCAAATATTTAAGGGGGATTCCCATACAACGTGGTTTCTTTGCCATTTTTGCTCGTCATTCAAGTCAGCTCGAATACGAGTCAAGTTCTTTCTTTCTTTCTTTATTTATTATTTTTTTTAATTTCAATTTTGTACAAAATTTTTACAGGTTACTACCCAATACAATACTGTACTTAACTTTCGTAACTAAGTACGAATAGTGCCGTCTTTGTGAAGTTAGAAACAACCTTAGATGTTATAATTCTACAGAAAAATATGTCTCATTCGGAGGCACGCCCTTTGGCAAACGCTCTGGCTAGGTAAATTTTAAAAGTCACCGTTAGATGGCAGTAAGTTTAATGCTAGTTAACTAAACTTATTAGACTGTGTTTAAGCATAAAACAGATAGTACGCATTTATTTAAAAGACAAAAATGTATTCTGAACAATAATCGAAAATGCTTGGTATAGATAGTTGTAATATGAATGTCTAATAAAATTAATACGTAGGACAATCTGAATATTATAGTTTGAGAACTCTATTTTGTATGAAACTTCGTGAACACGTCAATGTTGATAGCACTATGGTACAGGTCAAGGGTGAGCAGTACCCCGCCATGGATACGTCCTCACTCTTGATTGTGTTGCCCTACTATTTAGGTTTAGTACAGAGTTTGAATTCCCAACATTGTTGAACTTCGTTTTAGTATATTCGTTCCAGCATTTTATAATATTAGGCTGGTCCACAAGTTAAAAGTCGCTCAGCGGGCTATGGAAAGGGCTATGCTCGGCGTTTCTCTGCGGGGTCATATCAGAAATGAGGTGATCCGGCAGAGAACCAAGGTCATCGACATAGCCCACCGGATTAGCAAGCTGAAGTGGCAGTGGGCTGGCCATATTAGCTGCAGAACCGATAACCGTTGAGGCAAACGAGTTCTTGAGTGGAGACCGCGTCTCTGCAAACATAATGTAGGACGTCCTCAGGCACGGTGGAGTGATGATTTGCACAAGATGGCTGGCAGAAGCTGAATGCGAGCAGCAGAAGATAGATCTCGATGGCGTGCAATTGAGGAGGCCTATGTCCAGCAGTGGACGAGTATAGGCTGAATCTTATCACATCTTCTGTAAAATTTATCTAACTTATCACGCCGTACCGTACTTAGCTTACCAAGAGACTATTAATAGGGACCTGTCCGCGGGGTTCGAACTCGGACCCTGCGAATCAGTTGCGGTGGAGGCTAAGCTACAGAGGTCGTCAACATATATATGGGTTCATACATATAATATGTACAGTTCGCCCTAGCCAGCGAAGACTAGTGATGTGTTGTTTCACAATTCAAATTCCCATTCCAGAGAACGTCCCACATTCCTGTCTCGGATGTTCTCGGGAACGTTCCCAATTTCGTATGTTTCCGTACAAATTAAGAAAAACATGTAAATGCTTATTTCTAATTATTTATATAGTATTCTTAACCTTTCACGTTCCTGGCCAGACAAGGAACGTTTCCAGGGATTTAAAAACATTCCCAGGGAATTTAGAAAAGAGTCATCGTGAGAATAAATTTTAATGTCACCCTCTTTATTGGCAGTGGTCTATTCATTCCATTTTTTCCCTGCTGAAGAAACGTCTTCTCCTTTTGTTTAATATATATTTGCGATGTTAAAACAATATCCTGATAAATAAAATTACAACTTTACCTGAAATACGTTTATTAGAAACCCGGGATCGATTTTGGATTCTGTGGAATTAATAAATAAATAAATAATAAATATATAGGGACAGTAAGTTGTGAACTTGTGTCGCAGGATACTAACTCAACGATACTATATTTTGTAATATATACTTATATAGATAAACATCCAAGACCCAGGTCAATATGAAAAAGATCTTTTTCCATCTTGACCCAACCGGGGATCGAACCCGGGACCCCCGTGTCGCAGGCTAGCATGTTGACCGCTGCGCCACGGAGCTCGACTCGAATTTGGGAAGTTGTCCGGGAACGGCACATCACTAGACTACAGGCGACGCCGGGGCGCAAGATAAACATATTACCCGCAACGATAATAAATAAAACGAATAATAGCGCTGTTTCTGGCCGTAGGGTCGGCAAAAAAATATTTTTCAATTTTTTTTATTTTTACCCGATTGTCCCACTCAGAAGGAGGGGTAATGTTTGTTTGAAAATGTATGCATGTATGTGTCTGTGACTGTTCCATTGTTGCATCCAGTACCATAAATGGCTTGAACGGTTATGAAATTTAAGGTATTATTAGATTTGTGTTCTAGTAGTAGAGAAATTTCCTATGGAATTTAGGCTGGAAATTTGAAAAAAAAAATTCAAACAAATGTGTTCAGCAATTTATATGAAAATTTTGTTTAGTTTTTCAAATGTCCAGCATTGTATGCGTTGCATCTTGTTATTTAATAAATTGGCAAGAACAATTTTTTTCGTGTTTTACTTGAGAGAGATATTACTACAGACAACATGCCTCCACAAGTCTAGTGATGTTGCTAATAACAAGTTATGTGCCAATCGACAAAGAAAGGCCTTATAATTTATTCCAAAACGCCTTTTTTAGCGAATATTTAATTCCGTCCTATGCAGTAATATTTTAACCTACATTTAAACTATCAAAATAAGCAGCAATGTTACCAATATGCAATATGTATTTACATCAGTGATCTTAACTGGTTAGGTGAAATAAATTAATTCAGTGTAAAGAAATAACTCGACGGGTTTGGCTAAATTCTCTCCGGAGTTCCTTCCAGCTAGCACCCCTTCCAGGGTAAATCAGTCACATTTAACTTACTTAGCTCTGTGTGTGTGGTTATCCCATACATAGTGGTCCTTCGAGCCTGATCAATCTGGGTTTTTTGACATGTTTTATAGGTATGTCCAATAAAAACCAGTTTAAAAACAAACGATTAAAAAAATCCCTTATTTATTTTTCTGCTGACGCTCCGTCGGGCGTGACAATCTCTCTGTTTGTCCATTATTAAATACGTCGCTGGCTGTACATCTAGTCGCTCTGTTTCCTTATTCTTTCGTAGAGAATCAAAAGACTTATTCGAATGTATGGTTCCCAGCAGAGGAGAATAGGACCACTCCAAGTCTTCCCGTGGATGTCGTAGAAGGCGACTTAGGAAACACCAGCTAAACAAAGCTTGTAAACATGAAACTCTCCAATCCGTTTGGCCAGCGTGAAGAGTGTAGGCCAAATCCTCTGACTGCTCTGGCTAATATATGGCTCTGGTAGTACAGAGAGGGTCATTCCGCAGTAGAGATTAACACAGACCTGCGGCGACGGCTGCAAAGACAGTATAATAGTAACGTATAGAGTGCCCACCTCGAATACAATAAATAATCATCATCAGGTCGTTTTTGGGATCCACCACAGGAGTACGACCCTCTGTACTACCAGAGCCATATATTAACCAGAGATTTGGCCTACACTCTCCACTGTGGCCATACGGGTAGGAGAGGTTGAGTAATAAATAATAATAAATTTATAGGGTCAAATCACACAAATATTGAACCAAATTAACCAGTTCACAGTCCATAAATGAGACACAATATTCAAGCAATTGAAACAGCCACATGTTCTGTGGGATTGCTGCTATACGACGTAGTCCCACTTACTGCCACGGTGACAGTGCACTTGTTTGTTTTGTTTTTCGTATGTGTAAGTGGCCAACACTGGTGTCAGATTTTTCAAGCTGCCTTAAGGCATCTGACATAGCTTAACGACTGCCATCAACGATGACAGCCGGGACCAACGGCTTAACGTGCCTTCCGAAGCACGGAGGAGCTCGAGATATTTTTATGCCACTTGCAGTCACCCATCCAAGTAGGGACTGCACCAGGGGTTGCTTAACATATGTAAGCGCTCTTAGAGCTCACACCCACTGGACCATCGGGCTCCTCGACGCTCGCTCTCGACAGTGCATTAGATGGCGTTATTATGAATAAACTTTAATTTGATAGAACTGAGCAATAATTTATAAGTATAATTGTTTTGCACTGTTGCCTAATTCTTTCTTTGGTGACTTGTAATAGTACATTATCATACAAGTACGGTAAGCTGGATATTATAGTCGAGGTGTTTGCTGTGCTTATAATAAACCGACGACTATAATAGATAGCTTACCGTACGAGTATCATAATTTTTTCAATACATTTGCGATTACCTTAAACTAAAACAAGATTGAGATTCACCAAATAAGGAACTTATAAAAGTTAGGAACTAAAGCAGTTTGTAAAAATACATTTATAATAATCAGGTATATTAAATTAGTTTTATTTTCTCCAAAAAAGTACATTGATAAGCTCCTTTTCGAAGTCAGTAAAAAAAATCACATCTTACGAATCAGAAAAAAGTTTTCATGCCGAATTTGAAACTCTTTGCTCGGATTCTATGAAAATAATTAAATTTTGCATCTGTGGCATTGGGCTATTGAGCGGTTGTGATTGGTGTAAAGTAAAAAGCACAAGTGCCATAAAATAAATCTATACAGATTTCGATGTCATAAGAACCGTATTATTAGCAAATGTATTGAAAATACCAATACCGCTTACCAGTATAGCTTATCAGTATCGCGTACCAGTACTGCATACTAGTACCGCGTACTTACACTGGCAGGAACTAAACGCGTATAGACAGACCGCAAAGCGATCTCCTTTCATAAATTTCCTACACACTTCTACATCGTAGCGGTTGTAGCTTGTAGAAGTGCTACGACTTCTACGAGCAGCTACAACAGCTTGTAGAAATCGTAGCATTTTGTAGCACTTATTTTGTATATCTAATTAACGGGCCACTCCAGTGATTTTTTTTTTCGAGCTTCTCCGTGCTTCGGAAGGCACGTTAAGCCGTTGGGCCCGGCTGTCGTCATTGATGGCAGTCGTTAAGCTATGTCAGATGCCTTAAGGCAGCTTGAAAAATCTGACACCGGCGTTGGCCACTTACACATACGAAAAACAAACAAACAAGTGATTTTTACAGGTTGTAAATTTATGCTCAACATACCTTCAAAGAGGTGACTCAGTCCGTCAAAATGAACAACTTTTCGGAAATTTTTTATACAAAAGGGTTCAGCCACCCGGGCAATTAGTGTGTAAAAGTAAAAAAAATAAGTTCCCAGCATTGGTCCCATAAAAAAGTTGTTTATATGGATGGTCTGAGTCGCCCCCTTGAAACTTCATCTTGAATCTTGAAGTCTTAATGTTTTCTTATGTTTTCGCGATTGTTACACATTTAAATAAAATTATTTTAATACGGTTTTTATCGCGTTTATTACATTATTTATACACCTAACGTTTCGAGCACTTTACAGTGTTCGTGGTCGCAGGTAGACTAAGTTGACATTTGTCTAGTATTTTATAAGAACTGCAAAATCTACCGCCTAAAATATTTATTGATAACGTTCCGGATGTACGCAGTATTGGCTCACGGTGTCTGAAGGTCTTGCAGTCTTTTGCTTAGCTTGAGATTTGATTAAATTGATGACTGGATCCCAAGCTGGTGGTAACTGCCAACCATCCTCTCTATTGAAATTAGGATGTTTTTTAATTTCAATAGCCTCACGAAGCATTCTTGGAATGTATCTGTTTTCTTTTGCAAGGACTTGAGGATTATCAAAACGCATATAGTGGTTGGGTTTGTCTAGGGCATGTTCACAGACTGCAGACTTCGTTGAGCGCCTATGCTTCATGTCAGCAATATGTTCTTTTATACGGGTACCGATGCTTCTCTTTGTTTGCCCAATGTATGATAAACCACACTCACAGTCAATTTTATAAACTCCAGCATCTTGTAACGGGATATTAGATTTGACAGGTCTTAAAAGTTGGTTTATTTTCTTGTGCGGCTTGTAATAGGTCTTGATTGAAGCACGCTTAAGTATATTACCAATTTTGTCCGTGACTCCCTTTACATATGGTAAGATGGCAGGAAAGCGATCAACTGTGTGAGGCTTTGGGCGGCTTCTGTGATGTGTTTTTGGGAGGTTGAGGTTGTTGCTTCTTAAAACCGATTTTACTCGTTGAAGCTCCTCCTTGAGGTGGTGGGTGTCACAGATGCCATGTGCTCTCTGAAACAAAGATTTACCAACGGTAGCCAACTGACATGGATGATGATGGGATTTGCCATTGAGATATTTGTCGTTATGGGTAGGCTTTCTATACACCGTATGACTAATAGTATTATCAGGATTTCTAATTATTAAAATGTCAAGAAAAGCTAATGAATTATTTGTCTCAGTTTCTAAGGTGAATTTAATTTTGTTATTAATTGAATTTAGATGGTTTAGTAATAAAGATACTTGAGTTTTTGGGAGAACAACGAAAGTATCATCTACGTACCGTTTGAACATCTTCGGCATAGCCAGGGTGGATGAAAGAGCCTTCTCCTCAAGGTCTTCCATAAATATGTCGGCGACAATGGGGGAGACTGGTGACCCCATGGCAACACCGTCGATTTGTAGGTAAAATTTATTCTCACAGAAAAGGTAGCCTGATGTTAAGCAGTGCTCAAGCAACTCTGCATATTCTTGAGGTAGCTGGTGGTCCTCTAGTCTTCTCTTAACGATTTCAATACAGTCATACAGGGGAAGGCTGGTAAATAATGACTGCACATCAAAACTAACCATTGTGTCATCATCAGTTAGTTGTAGATCTTTAATTAAGCTGATGAAGTGGTAAGAGTCCTTGACATAAGTATCAGTGTGCCCACGAAGTGGTGATAATATCTTCGCTAGGTGTTGGGCCAGTCTTTAACTTTCCAGGCCGAAAAAAAAATAAATGCTTATTTATGCCTTTAGAGTGAGATTGGTCTAAGAACTTAGAGGTAAAGGTCTGGCCAGACAGTGTTTGAACCCGGGTATAATGTCTTATAAGCGTCATAGGTCTTTATATACATACATACAATCACGTCTCTTTCACTTGCGGGGTAGACAGAACCCAGGTCTATAAAACCTAAAGGCCACGTTTAGCATGTTGATGGGCTTGTAGGTGGAGATCGGAATCAAAATGGGTTGCTAGCCGCATCGCCTATTGACATGATTACTCACGCCCATTCCCTCGATCGCTTCTACGGGAAGAGAGGCAGATGGTACATTCTACGTTTTTTCTTTTCTCCCAGATTAGTGTGGAAGGATCTTTATTTAAGGAGGTCTTTATGTATGTATATATAATAAATATTATAGCTTTTAGACCACATCCCGTATTAAATTACTCATTGTATAGTATAAGCAGCTTCAATTTAAATTATCACAGGTATGAAATAACAATGTGTGAGATAGCGACCCACTACAATATATGCATGACTTTAATCTTTTAATCCTACTATATGTAAAAGATGTCATTTCATAATTCAGATAAAGGATTTAAACTGCGGTTTATTCGGATTATTTTAACCCACTTGCAAAATAGAAGGTTTTCCATATTGCTGCGCTCATCATCATTTCGTGTAGGTGACGCGGTCAGTCGACCATGCACACCCTGGTGTCAGAGTTCTTTGGAACCGCCTCTCGGCCTCTGACGTTAATCCCTTAAAGACTGCCAGATGGCAGCCGGGACCACCGGCTTAACGTGCCTTCCGAAGTACGGAATCATCTTTCTTATCAGATAATCAGGTGATTCATGCCTGCAATGTCCTAGCCAAACTGGAAACAACTTAACAAAGTATGCTAACCGCGGGAATCGAACCCACGACCCCCGGGTCGACAAGGCAAACACCTTAACCACTGGACCACGGAGGCAGTTATTGCTGCGCTGATTTTACACTAATCATCATCATCATCAGGTCCTTCCAGTCTCCACTGCAGGAGCACGACCCTCTCTGTACTACCAGAGCCATATACTAGCCTGAGCAGTCAGAGGATCCGGCCTACACTCTCCACGCTGGCCAGACGGGTTGGAGAGGTCTCTCCGATGTTAACAAGCTTTGTTTAGCTTGTGTTTCCTTAGTCGCCTTTTACGACATCCAGGGGATGACTTGGAGTGGTCCTATTCTACTCTGCCGGGAACCACACGGCGAGACCAAAACCTACCTAATTAATCACTCTAAGTTAGCTGTGTGGCTCCCAGCAGAGTGAATAGGACCACTCCAAGTCATCTCGTGGATGTTATAGAAAGCGATTTAGGGCTTATAAAAATCAAAGAGACCTTCCCAACCCGTCTGGCCAGCGTGGAGAGTGTAGGTGAAATCCTCTGTCTGCTCTGGCTAATGTATGGCTCTGATGGTACAGAGAGGGTCGTGCTCCTGCAGTGGAGACTAGAAAGACCTGATGATAGTGATGACAAAGGCCTAAAAAGTCGCGAAAAAATAGCTAATAATAAGTAGGAACATTTTAAATTAAAATAAAAGCATGTAAATAAGATGGAGGATAAATCTGAAGCAGTCGCGAGTAAGACCTCTTAAACTGAGAGTCGGAGTGACTCGACTCATCGTACACAGCATTTTAAAGCCTTAAATGTTTTTAGAACATCATCTTTCTTAGATTTCTAGACATTCATATTAATGGGCATCATTTTCATTAATTTTAGTTTATTACATTTAAAAATTACATTTAAAAAGTTTATTTAATACTAGCTGTTACCCGCGGCTCCTCCCGCGTGATATATAGCCTATGTCCTTTTGAGTACCCTAACCTATGTGTATGCAAAATTTCATGATGATCGGTTCAGTAGATAAGGCGTGAAAGCGTAACAAACAAACTCACTTTCGCATTTATAATATTAGTTAGTTTCTATATCTTAATATTAATAATGGCAACAGGTAGAAACCGAGAAGATTTTTTTTCAAATTTCTAGCATATGTTCCATAGGAAAACTGCCTCCGTAGTGCAGTGGTTAAGGCGTTTGCCTTGTTGACCCGGTAGTCGTGGTTCGAATTCCACGGGAAGCATACTTTCTTAAGTTGTTTCCAGTTTGGTTAGGACATTGCAGGCAGGAATCACCTGATTGTCTGATAAAAAAAGATGATTCCGTGCTTCGGAACGCACGTTAAGCCGTTGGTCCCGGCTGCCATCTGGTAGTCGTTAAAGGAACCACGTCAGAGGCCGAGAGGCGGTTCCGAAGAACGCAACGAACGAACGAAAGACGACACGGTCAGTCGACCATGCACACCCTGGTGTCAGAGGACACCAGGGTGTGGATGGTCGACTGACCGTGTCGTCTACACGAAATGATGATGATGATGATTGAGGCCAGATGGGTTGGAAAAGGTCCGTTAGCACTTTTTCATAAACCGCAAAAATAACTTTGTCATTAATACAAACACTATGAAAAACAAAGTTATCCGTGCTGGCGAAAAATTATAGAGGTTTTTGGCTAATCTAAGCAGGCTTCTACGGAACCCTTCATGGGCGAGTTCGACTCGCACTTGGCGAATTTTTGAAGTATAGTATAAAAATATAAGTATGAAATGTTGTCAAATTCCTGTATCAGTGAGGCTCTCCTAGAATGCCCTATGAGTGAATACTGCAAATCCTCCCTATTTTGTTTTTCTTAACATGAGACGGGATGGGACGCAGTGGTTCTCAAACTAGATAGGCTGTAACTTACAGTGAATTTTATGCCAAAACATTCGGCGTATACCTACATTGTTCTTTTTTTTAATGGCACATTAAGCCATTGGTCAACTCAACTGTCAAAATTGATGGCAGTACTTAAGCTATAATATATATATATATATATATAAATCATTTTTTTTCCGACCAACTAAAGATCATTTATTGTTAATAACACACAAATCTTAAAAACTAATGTTAGTACACAAAAATAAAATATATATAAATAAAACACGAGGCACAGAAACATCACACCTGTGCGTTTCTCAGTATGTGGATCGTTGTCTCTTTGATGTTTATAAGCTTCGTTTAGCTTGAGTTCCCTAAGTCACCTTCTACGACATCCACGGGAAGACATGGCGTAGAAACTCTGCCGGGAACCATACGGCTATCATATCATCGTGGTCAGCTTTCCATAATCCACTCCAGGGCATAAACCTAGTTCAAACGATAAACAATTAGTAGTTTTGAGATATAGGACGTTTGCACAAACCGCAAAAATAAATTGGTCATTCACACAAACACTATGAAAAACAAAGTTATCTTTGCTGGCGAAGAATTATACAGGTTTTTGGCTTATCTAAACTTGTTTCTACGGAACCCTTCTTAGGCAAGCCAGAATCGCATTTGGCCAAATTTTTATGACACTTCGTGGGCACGTCAACGATTATGTCATCAGGACAATATCCAACAGACACCAGTCCAAGAGACAGCCTCGCTGGACAGATACTGTTATGTATAACTTATTTTTGTTTCTGAAACAAGTTATTTTTCAAAACTCCTGTATCAGTTACCAGTGACGCTCTGCTATAATGCGAGTCCACGAGTGAATACTCCGTGTGTGAATAGACGAGCTCCGTGGTGCAGCGGTCAACACGCCTGCCTGCGACACGGATGGTCCCGGGTTCGATCCCCGGTCAGGTCAAGATGGAAAATGATCTTTTTCAGATTGACCTGGGTCTTGGACGTTTATCTATATAAGTATCTATTATAAAATATAGTATCGTTGAGTTAGTATCTCATAACACAAGTCTCGAACTTACTTTGGGGCTAGCTCAATCTGTGTGATTTGTCCGTATATATTTATTTATTAATACTGCCAAATCCCTTATTTTGTTCATCTTAACATGAGACGGGCTGGAACACAATGGTTCTCAAACTTGTGGGGTGTTACTCCAATTCCTTAACAATCAAACGGATAGAGAGTACGTACAAGTAAGGCAAAATCACGACGCAGCTACGTTGCAGGCGTGGGATACTATTATAGCATTTTGAGCCTTATTGTAATACTGAAAATGATCAATATTGCAAGAATGTTCCAAGTATACGCCTTATCTGGTTAGTTTTACGCGTTATATTAAATCTTCGAAGGAGAAGAAAAAGCCAAAAAACAGTCCCCAGGCTCAAAAGCTGGTTGATGATGATGATTGAAGCTGTTGATGATGGAAACGATAACATGCATAGAAGAGAGGAAAAAACCCTTAAATTAAATAAATTTATTATGAGCGAAAAGCGATGACATACTTTAAAATGTTGTGGTTAAGTAGTTTAGAATACAGAAATGAGCAATCTTATTGATTTACCAAAAATAATTTAGATCGATAGATAAGAACTTTATTTAGATCAACTGAAACACATACATACATAGCACCAAAATAAAGGCTATGCAGCGAATTAAACTTATAATTGGCCGCAAACTTCTCCTATCCTTATTTCCTAAATATTTATTTATACATATATGTCATAAACTAAAATCTCGAAATTGATGACGAACGAAGTACAAAAATAATTTTTCAAAAATTAATATCAGTAACTTACAATTATTCTTAGTACATTCATGAAATTTGTTTGTTTTAAATTTCATCTCTTAACATCTACTTTTGCAAGAAAATAAATTGTAATAGATACTTTAGTTATCGTGCAACAAACGTAGTTACTAATGCTGAAAACTAAAAAACAAAATGTGTCTTTACTACTATCTTGCTGTATTTTTTTTTCGAATATTCAGTTTTATTCCCATAGGACAAGTTGTTTATATTGATGGGCTGAGTCGCCCCTTTTTTAATAACATACTCGTATAGTATACAAACAATTCCGACCGTCCTAACTAGATTTGACTGCGCCTGCTGTATTCAGGCGCAGTCAAATCTAGTATCTTTCTAAATCTAGTATCTTTCTATCTGCTAATATCTTTATTAAGACACTTTAAATAAATATATTACATAAGGCAAACAAAGAGAAGATAAATAAATAAGACACTCCGACATTCTCATAAAGTCATGGTTACAAATTATTTTAAATTCCTTTCTTTCTTATAAAAGCTCGGTTTAAAATATCAATCACCAACACGCTAAACGTGGCTCGAAGATTTCAAATACGTGGGCTCTATCTACCCCGCAAGGGAAAAAGACGTGACAGTATCCTAACTAATATTATAAAAAGCGACAGTGAGTTTCTTTATGTGTTACGCTTTCACGCTATATTTACTGAACCGATCATCATGATATTTTGCATACACGTTGTCTGGAGTACGGACAACGACAAACGACAATGACAATATATTTGGGTTTTCCACAAAGGTAGGACCTTAAACTAAGACTTAGGCTAAGCACTTCTTTTTTTTTTCTGATTTAATATTTTAATTATTTACATAATAATACAAATATTCACAACAGCTTCGTCAAAATGGTAAAGTAAAATCAGTCAAAAATACCACCCCGAATTGTACCCGGTTCAAAGGTCCCCATTATGCTTGCTGCGTTACCTCTTTGAATTGCTATAGGCAGCCTCTGAACCAGGTACCATCCGGAGCGGTGGTCATATCCACGGGACATCTTAACCTACGGGCGCGGATTTTACACGAGAGACGACAGACCGGCCTCCATGTAAACGGAGAGGAAAGTGATCGGAATTTAGCATCCCTACCACGCAAGCACAGTGTCGGAAAAGGACATGAGCTACCTTTCATCCTGGAGAAAATTACTATTCCTGAAGGCTGAAGGACTTTTGTAGAACAATTAGTACACACCATATTTATATGTATGTTCTTCTTGAATAAATGAATAATGAATGACTGACACGGGCGAGCGAAGCCACGGGCGAATGCTAGTATATGTATAAAATTTGATTCAAAGCACGCCGCAACCAACACATTAATTACTAAAAACATCTGCAAACGTTCAGAGTGAACTGCAGGCGCTGAAATCGATCAAAAAAGTCCTACACACACTAGTAATTTAATTTGGCGAGCGTTTGAGAAACAGTGTGCCTTTGCGAAGCCAAAATTCGTAGCTGCTAACGACTTCGAACGAGCGAGAAAGAGACAGCACATGCGCGAGCGAAAAAGAGACAAGCGTATTCCCTCAGCTACGCCTAATCAATGCATACAGCCTTCCCTGAAACCTGCAGAGGCTTCAGTGTGCCGCGTACTTTCACGACAGACGGTGTGTGTGTTTTTTGGGGATAAAAAAGCAATAAAAATAACAAAAAATCGCCCAAAAAACGCCATTGTTTTCCGCGGATTAAAAAAACAAACGATAGATAAACCAATTTGAATCTAAATTCGAACTGGGTGTTCGAAAATCGAACGCTCGCGGCCGACGTCTAACAAAAGACCGCGCAGAATTGTGGCCTTTCAATTTGCGAAAAAAAAACATGTCATTCGCGTTTTGAAATTCGAAAACGGTGTGTTTTCCGCGGGAACTGTTCTTTTTGGCCAGTGTTAAACGCGTTTTTGGCGTGTTCTTGGCTGCGTTTTGCTATTTTACAGTTTTTTTACTCTGTGGAGGGAGGGGAGGTGAAACGCAAGGATCCTTTGTTCCCCACTGCACTGTGCTTGTATCGTGGGGTGCAGCGATGGCAAAAGGTAGTAAGTCCGATTTCATACAATACTTTTTCAGCCATTTTGAATTTTTAATCCTCTTATGCATATTTAATGTGTCTGATGGATAGCTGCGTCGTGATGATGGAATTTGTGTTTTAGATTTAATTATTGAAATAATATGTGTAGTGCGCAGAAATTTTATTTCAGGACAAGCTAATATTTTCTTTCTACAATTTGAGTTCTTACCAAAACTCCTTGGTATGTTTTTCTTTATAATGCACAGGGTTTTCCACTCAAAAATAATTATAAAATAATCATAAAGCAATATCATAGATTATTTTATTTAGATTTAACGTTTGAAAGACATTAGGACGTTTAAAGTTAATCTTTGAGCACTGATTTTAATCAATAAACAGAAAAGCTACGTACCTACAAGTTTAACATTATTATTTATTCATAAGCTTTCATCAATAATAAAGGACAGTGTTTCTTTACCTATTAATATATAATCTCGTGTAAGTTTTACTAGATTTAATAAAAATAAGATATTTTTAAATTGACCCCATTTTGACCTGAAGCCGTTTTAAGAAGTTAAAAAAAAAATTGTTTTAATTGTGCAAAAAAAAAAAAAAAAAACTGAAGTCGTCTTATGAACATGGAGTGGTTCTTTTCTTTCTTCTTTTTAATTATGGCTTCCACCGAGATTTCAGTGATTCTGCCAATGTCCAGTATAATGAGACTAAGTATCGGTGTTGTACATTATGTGGCATCAAAGATGGCGTAAGTTCTTTGGTAGCCTCGTGGGAGCTTCTGATAACAAATCTATACGAGTCCATTTATCAGTCTACTTTAACTATTTTACAAATTGTCCTCGAGAACGAGCATTTATAACACCAAACTACACCAATTTCATTTATAAAATCCACTTAAATCAATTTGCAAAATCGTATAAGGCAAACGACAACTGTACTCCTTGACTTCCCACCAGAAACTCATAGAGTGGTTAATACCACGGCTTATATTTTTCACAGGCGACTTCACCAGACATTTTTATAGGGAGAAAACGGTTGCTGAAGTCATGGTCTTGATCTGAAAAATACTTAAAAAAATATATAAATGCCTAAAACCGAATTTTCAATGCTGTAACATAGCTGTTTGTGATTTTAAAAGAAACTTACTATTTATCACTATCAAGCTCTTTATCATCATCTGGTCTTTTTAGTCTCCACTGCTGGAGTATGACCCTCTCTGTTTTACTAGAGCCATATATCAGCCAGAGCAGTCAGAAGATTTGGCCTTATCTCCACGCTGTTGAGACAGGTTAAAAGGGCTATTTGATGCTTACAAGCTTATGTTTAGCTTGTGTTTCCTAAGTCGCGTTCTACGACATCCACGGGAAGACTTGGAGTGGTCCTATTCTACTCTGCCGGGAACCACACGGCTTAAAACATCAAGGCAGCACTTCTTGGGTTTCCCTTTCTATCAGGGCCCAGCGTAGGTGGCTCTAGGCATTGTTTCTAGTGTTAAGAGCGTATCCTATCAGTATGTTTTTACACACATGTATTCCTCTCTTTTCTCGCTGAAAACTGCTTTTTAGAGGCACAATTCTTTTTTCATAAAATATATCACTAAAATATGTATGGTCCTATGTTTTATTTCTTACTAAAAATCTAATAAAAAAAATTTTTAGATAAGAAGTTTCTTAAAAACAATAGGGGCATACCTATTTCAGTACTAGATTTTATGAAAAAAGAATTATGCCACTAGAAGCAGTTTTCAGCGAGAAAATCGAGGAATACATATCAAGCATAGAAACCATGATGAAAAATACTGCTATGATACGCCCTGCCGGTTTAGGCAAAACGCAGCCGTGCCAGCGGTATTTTTCTTGTTTGTCTGCTATGTCACTCCCGGACATGGAATCCGTCCGAGAATGAGAGGGTCTGATGAGTCGGCAGTTCATATTAATTGGACTAGCGGTCTCTGACAAGCGACAAAGACCAACTCTTTTTTTATGATATAGGACGGCAAACGCGCAAGCGGGTCACCTGATGGTAAGTGATCTCCGCTGCCCGTGGATAACTGCAACACCAGGCGTGTGACTAGATCGTTGCCGGCCTTTAAGGGAAAAAGAGTCGTTTTTTGAAGGTTCCAATGTCGTATCGATCTGGGAATAACTATCAAAGGGGAGGCACAGCAGGCCTATTTACTAACTTTTGACAGGGTTTTTTTTTTTTTTTGGTCGGAAGTCAAGGGGTTCATTTGTCGTTTGCCTTTTGCAAATTGATTTAAGTGGACTTTATAATATGAAATTGGTGTAGTTTGGTGTTATAAATGCTCGTGCTCAAGAACAATTTGTGAAATAGTTAAAGTAGACTGTTAAATGGACTCGTATAGATTTGTCGCCAAAATCTCCCACGAGGCTGCCAAGGAACATACGCCATCTTTGATGCCACATACCGTACAACACCGATACTTAGTATCTCATTATACTGGACATTGGCAGAATCACTGAAATCTCGGTGGAAGCCATAATTAAAAAGAAGAAAGAAAGAAAGAACTTTTGACAGCTACGTTGTACATCATTTTCATGGTAACTTTAAAATTCATTACGGCTTCGGTAGGAATGACTATTTTTATTTAAGATATGAAAACCGTAATGGATGCTATAGTGACAATCAAATCGTTGTACACCGAGTTAGTAAATCGGTCTGCTGGGTGAGCTTTAGAACAGCTAAGCTCGAATTTGTTGTTTCCGAGAATTGCAATGAACTAGCTTTGCTCTTTTCCACATTATGATTGTTAAAGAACGGATATGTAATTAAATTTTTCATGCATAATATCAATTTTAACAAGATACAAAATAGTACCCCCTTATCATGAAAATTAACAAACGCTTAAAACCTATTTTAGTTAACATATGTTTTGTCTCCTTCTTTCAATGTCAAACATTAGAGCGTGGGATAAAGACAAAACATATTTTAACTAAAATACGTTTAATAAGCGTTTGTTAAATTTTATGAATAAGGCTTAGGAATAAGGAGGGGTTTAGGGTTTTTTCTTAAGTTAGGGATGTTCACTAGCTTCACTCGCTCACTCTGTTTTAGACACAAGAAAACCTAACGAATGTAATCCTACCTTCTGTATCTATTTTTTTTATTACAGCTCGGCTTTGCTCCCGAGCCTCCTTAGTGTCTGAGACGACTTTAATATAAAACGATGCAACTCTGTGCGTTTAAAATGGTATCTTAATGAACAGATTCCAATCCACAGAATATCAAAATTCGTGCTAAAACTATAGTAAAGCCCAGGGATAGGCTAGAAAAACGAAACCATGAGTTGGTAATGTCAAAGTAACTTATGACCCAAAATTTCGTTTGCTTGGTTTTTGTGTATGTAAGTGGCCAACATTCTACCGTCTGACATACCCTAACGCCTGTAGCACACAGCCGCGAATGCGGAACGAAAACGTTCCGGAACGGAACATTGGCGAAACCACGAAACACTGTCTAGTATGATTTTGTTTGGTGCGTCTTACACCGCAAGCGGATCGAAACCGAAACGGAATCATACAACAGCGTTTCGCGGTTCCGCCAGTGTTTCGTTCCGGAACGCTTCAGTTACGCATTCGCGGTAGTGTGCTACAGGCGTAAAGACTGTCATCAAAGACGACATGCGACCGACAGCTTAAAGTGCCTTCTGAAGCACGATGGAGCTCGTGATATTTTTATGCTTCTCGTTCCCATCCAAGTGGGAATTCCCAGCATTGGTCTTATAGGAAAAGTTGTTATTTTATGACAGCATGATTTGAAAGATAAGGGTGTTTTTCCTAATATCCTATAAATACATGTAATGGATGTCCCAAGATTATCGCAAGTTTTTCAGGATTATACTCATCATCATCATCGTCAGGTCTTTATAAGTCTCCACTGCAGGAGCACGACCCTCTCTGTACTGCCAGAGCAGTCAGAGGATTTGGCCTACACTCTCCACGCTGACCAGACGGGTGGAGAGGTCTCTTTGATGTTTAGCTTGAGTTTCCTAAGTCGCCTTTTACGACATCCACGGGAAGATTTGGACCGGGAACCACATGACTGAGGAACGACAGGACTGAGGAACGACAGGACTGAGGATGATTGATATTTATTTATATATTTTAGGTTATTTTAATATATTTTATTGAACTTTGCTCTTACTTAAGATACGTATCTATTTATTGTTTGGTACCTATTTATTTTATCTGTTTTTCATTTCCCAAGGTTGACTGGGAGAGAATGCTTTTAGCATTAAGTCCACCTAGTGTAGCTTCTAAGGCACAATATAGCTTTTAAAAAAAATATATATTGAATAACTTGCGTTAATTTTGGGATATTTATTTCTCTCTATGCGGTGTGCATGGATAGAAATTAATTAACTATAAAAAAAAACTAATTATATAAAAAAAAAACTATTTTCCATCCAAAATTCTTTTAACACGCACGCTAACACAGACACATACAAAGGCAAGTATTTCGCAAAACCAATACATCATCGCAATTACGTTCGAACAAAATGTAATTTAATTACATCTACCAACCCCCAGTCACAAGGGGTGTCGCTAGGGTGTCACTCGAGCGAACCCTAGCTCAGTGACCGATAAATGTGGCCACCTACATGTAATATTCATATTGTAAAATGTAATATGGCTGCCTTGGCAACAGGGTTTAATGAATAACAGTGACAGAGGACTAGTTATCTATGCTAATATTATAAGGAATTGATAATTCATTTAAAAAAATCAAAATCTCATCTTCATCAGGTCATGTGATTTTCGCCGGTAGCGTGGCCATCTTACCCAACGCCTTAATCATACGATTTGTTCTCAGAGACTCGCATAGATGGCGCCACTCGAAACTACACAACATTGTATCTACCGTATTATGAGAATATAAAAACATGACTCACAAAATATATCTTATTAAAAATCAAAACAATATTTTAGGTATAATATTTTAAAATGACACCGTATATTTAGTAAGTAAAAGGCTAACGCAGATTACCGCCATCTAGTATCGACTACCAAGCAACTCTCCTGCGCCATACATTCACCTGCTTTTCGCAACCTTAATTTGGTCCAATATTTTTGTATGAGGTGGGCAGTCTATTACGTTAGTATTATATAGTCTTTGATCAGGATATTTTTAGTGTCCATGCGGGAGAACGACCCTCTCTGTACTACCTGAGCCTTACATTGAAGCCAGAGCAGTCAGAGGATTTGGCATAGACTCTCCACGCTAGCTAAGCGGTTTGGAGAGGTCTCTTCAATGTTTATAAGCTTTGTTTGGCTTGTGTTTGCTAAGTTGCCTTCTACGACAATCCAAGGAAAGACCTAGACTATTTTACTCAAAATCTGCTAAACAATATTTAAATAACAACTAGGTTTAATGAATAAGAGTGACATAGGCTTGAACTGAATGATGTTGTTGTCTATACTTATATTATTAAGAGTTTGTAATGGATATCCTGCCCGCGTGTAAGTTTTTCCCGTCAGCATTGTGAAGGTATAACAAGTTAATAATTTAAAAAACAAAAAACCCGCCTGCATGGATAACTACAATTATTTTATATTTCACCTACCTAAGAACACTCAGGCTATTAAGACAAATCTAACGATACCTGAAATGTGAAAATCCATTCAACGGTTCTAGAGATACAAGGTAATAAAGAATATTACATACATACAAGATACGCGCTAAACACATAACCCTCCTGGCAGTCGGGTAAAAACCGGCCAAGTGCGTGTCAGGCCACGCGCAGTGTAGGGTTCCGTAGTTGCGAATGACAACTTTTTTTTTCACTTCAACTTTACACTCGCACCTCACAGTTTAACGACCAAAAATATCTAACAATGAAAATTGAATGAAATTTTATATTTTCCAGTACACTTTACTCAGCTCTGATAGTTTTCCTTTCAACTTTAGTATATATACTACTGCTGTAATTTTTTTCACGTATCCATATATAACCGTTAGCAGATAGAGGAGGGGGGGGGGGGTCACTTACCTCTAACAAAAATTTTCACTTTAAAACCCCCCGTAAGGGATAAAGACGTGATAATATGTATGTATGTATAGTAAGATTATTTTTTTTTTGTTTTGCGTGTGGGACTTTTTAATTCTGTGCTAAGAGTGATATAAATTGATTCTCAATATTCTCTCGAAATTTGAAAAACTTTTTGAGTTTCCCATACAAATTAAGATGGCTAAACATATTTGTATGAAATGTCGTTTTTTTTGAGTTCCCAGTATTGATCCCGTATGAAAAGTTGTTCATATTGACGGTTTGAGTCGCTTCTTGAACAATATGTCAGGGGTCAATTAACACGCTATATTAATAGGTTGTTTTTATTTTTCGTGTGTATAATTGGCCAACAGTGGTGCCAGATTTTTCAAGCTGAGCATCTGATCTAGCCTTACGACTGCCACCAATGACGAGAGCCAGGACTATTGGCTTAACGTTTCTTCCGAAGCACGGAGAAGCTCAAGATATTTTTTATAAATAGGTAAATACACGGTAATATAAAACTACCGAGCTTGTAACATGATTCAGAACTTTTATTCTGTCAGCCAACTTTGCTAGATCGTCTTGTTTCAGCTAAACTTGGGAGATCAATGCGAGGACTCTTTCAACTTTTAATGTCTGAATTTTGTATTACTTACAGATTTTAGGAGTTTGCATGATAACCTATCTAGTTTATACAAAAACTAGCTGGTACCCGCGGCTTCGCCCGCGTGATAGTCTATGTCCTTCTCGGTACCCTAACCTATGTGTATGCAAAATTTAATGATGATCGGTTCAGTAGATACGGCGTGAAAGCGTTACAAACAAACAAACTCACTTTCGCATTTATAATATTAGTTGGGAATATAAATATACTTTGGGAGATCAATGCGAGGACTTTAACTTTTTATTGTCTGAATTTTGTGCTACTTTTTTAGGAGTTTGCCTTATCATGAAGACTCATAAAATCTCTTAGGAGTTAGATAGTATACTTTAGCTAGTTTATACAAAAATATACATGCGAAAGTAGTTCTGTAAGTTTTACGCTAAAACAACTGGACAGATTTGGATAAAATTTTAGAAGATATTTTAGGAAATGAGAAAGGAAATATGATCGTTTTCGGAAATTTCTTAAAAAAACAGTGAACAAAGAAGAAGAAATTTGTGTAAAGAATGAAATAGGTGTTAAATGGAATTTAGAAAACTCTTCTAAAAAAAAAACAAAATAGTTACTAAAATGTATAAAACTACCAACCTGTTTTAACATGATCCAAATGTTTTATTCTGTCAGCTAGCTTTGCGAGGTCACCTTGTATCAGCTAAACTTTGGTAGATCAATGCGAAGACTTTTTCGATTTATTAATGTCTGCATTTTGTGCTCCTTAGAGATTTTAGGAGTCTGCATTTAAGTTAAGTGGTTAAGTTATGATGAGGCTGACATATCTGTTTCAGATAAAGGCAGATTAAAAAAAGGAGTCTGCATAATAACCTGGTAGTATTCTAAAATAATCTACTTTTTAACACTTAATCTTCTGGACCCATTTGATTAAACTTACAGGTGATATTTGAAAAATTGGGGAAGGAAATAAAATGAAGACAAAAGAAATAACAAATCTATTATAAGCTGTTAGTAATGCTTTAGTATTCAATTATTTTCACATTTTAAAGAAGGCATATGACAGTTAACCTAATCGTTTATTAAGCTCATTCACAAGATTATGTTTTTTATCATGCAGAGTCAACGCCTACTAATAAAAAAATGAGACAAAACAATTTCTAAGAATTTTTTTTTATGTTTAATATTTTTTTTACGTCCACTACGATGCTAAACGTGGCCTGTAGGTTTTATGACCTTGGGCTCTGTCTGCCCCGCAAGGGATAAAGACGTGATAGTATGTTTGTATGTATGTAATTTCTAAGATGAAGCCACGGTTAATATTTAGTAAATTGTAAAACTATAGAGCGGTTTTAACATGATCCAGAAGTTTTGTCCTGTCAGCAACTTTGTAAGCTCGGCTTGTATCAACTAAACTTTGTCCGAGAAAGATCAATGCGAGGACTTTTTGGACTTTTTTAATTGCTGCTCTTGTTCTTCTTGGAAAGTTAAATATTACAAGTATTTCTTGTTACCAAGTTGTTATATTTTTTAGCAGCCCAAAAAAAGAGTATTGTCTGTATTTGAGTGTATGTTCTAACTATATGTATGTTATGTTGCAGAGTGATTCTAAACAAACTGGTAATATTTCAATTTAAGAATCCCATCCCAACTAATATTATAAATGCGAAAGTGAGTTTGTTTGTTTGTTTGTTACGCTTTCACGCCGTAGCTACTGAACCGATCATCATGAAATTTTGCATACACATAGGTTAGGGTACCGAGAAGGACATAGGCTATAAATTACGCGGGCGAAGCCGCGGGTAACAGCTAGTTCCTAATAAATAATAAATAGAGCCGCAAGAAAAGACAGTGAAAAGAAAAAACCAATTAGCCCCCAAAATTTCTGTGGGAAGTCTAAATATTTTCTATGTTTTACCTTTTTTCTTGCGTAAATGTATCTTCGATTAGAGTTTCTTAATCCATCATTTAAATATTGCAAGGTTGTTCAGATCACTTGTATTATTCACCATTTTGTTTACACTGTATAGATACTGAAAAATAGGCATTATTACTTCGAGCAACATGGCCTCCGTACCGGACGGAGGGAGTGGGCAAAGCGACAATTTACTATTACAATTTTTCTGGCGTTTTTTGCGGGGGGAAATGTGCACACAAGTTTAGTTCCGCACACCTACATACAAATCTTAAACTGTCACTTGATAGTAATTATGGCATTGTCACAAAAATTACATAAAAAATAAACAATAATTTATGTACAGACGAGTCACATGCAACTAACACATAGACATGCATATGCCTAATTTGGCTTGTACCTTGACAGAGGGGAACGCAGCGTATGGCTACTCCCTTCCGGTACGGAAGGCCGTGTTGCTCGAAGCATTATTACCATCAAGCACTTATTTAATTAACCTACTCTAGAGAAGTTAAAATCTTTAAAAGTGATAGATTGACTTTTTTAAGAACTTTCATATATAACCTCTGACTAATATAGAGTAATCTCTTTAGACTCCGTCATCCCTTATTTTAATAATTACTATTTTTAATACTTGTGTTTGAGACAGCTTTGTATAGCATATTATGCGCCATGCCAGCTTATGCCGTTATATCAAGAGTCGCCTGGACGCGCATGTCTGTGGACACATGTCCATTGTCCATGTCCTTTATAATTTTAGGGCAAAATTAAGCATCCAATCAATTAATCTCATTATAATCTACGTACGTTCCTATACAGTTTGGTTAAATTATCAAATGTTTGAGAATTACACGCCTCTCAAGATTTCTATAAAAATTTGAAAAGGCTTGTAGTCCTCAAACCATTGGTATTTTAACCAAACTGTGTAGGAACGTACGTAGATTATAATGAGATTAATTGATCAAATGCTTAATTTTACTCCAACATTATCAAATATTGCCACAATTCTCTTTTTCCGTTTGTATGGAGACATGCGCGTCCAGACGACTCTTAAGCTTATGCCATCAAATCGGTAGCCATGTGTTTGCATCATAGTGTATAATTTGGACAATTTTTTTCTACGCTTTTAGGCTAAAAGCGTCTATCTAGGCTTTAAATATAATTAAAGCGTATTAATATTGATGTCTTAAACCCCGAGAAGATATTTCGTAACATAAATATAAATATATACGGACAAATCACACAGATTGAGCTAGCCCCAAAGTAAGTTCTTATGTAAGACTTGGGTTATGGGATACTAACTCAACGATACTATATTTTATAACAAATACATATATAGATAAACATCCAAGACCCAGGTCAATCTAAAAAAGATCATTTTTCATCTTGACCTGACCGGGGATCGAACCCGGGACCATCCGTGTCACAGACCGGCGTGTTGACCGCTGCGCCACGGAGCAATAACCACGAAAACCAAAACTATTTCATCGACATCTCAATTACTGAAGTAAACGAATAAAAAAGTTGGAACAACAATAAAAATAAGTATCACGATATAAGTATTGTTTTCATGGACAAGTGATAAAGATAGCTACTTGTATGTACTTCTCTTGCTACAACTTGTATCGGAGTAAGATTAATGCCATCAAAAACATAACTAGTGAAAAAAAAGTCTTACAACTTACGTTACTCTCAATACTCAGTATTTTTACCTTAAGAGCGTATCCTAGCAGTATGTTTTCCATACAAATGTATTTCTCTGTTTTCTCGCTGAAAACTACTTCTAGATTTTTAAACGATTTAAAAAAAAATTAAACAGGTTTTAGAAAAAAATAAAATATAGGGCCATACTTATATCAGTGCTAGATTTTATGAAAAAAGAATTGTGCCTCTAGAAGCAGTTTTCAGCGAGAAAATAGAGGAAACATTTGTATGGAAAACATAGGATACGCTATTAAATAACGGGTGTCGCTAGTTTCGCTGATGTAAGCCTCTTAAGTAATAGTCAATGTATTTGCCCCGAACCCCGCTATGGAGGAGGATAGGTCAACGAACTATCAATCAATCAGCATCTAATCCATCAGACTGTTTGCGGAATTGGGCAGAAAATTGATGGGAATAGGCTGCGAGCTACGTCTCCGTCTCGTGCGAGGCAGATAGAGCCTTGTTATAGGAGTTATGCCAATATACGGGATAATATTGGGCAGAAAATTGACGGGAATAGGCTGCGAGCTACGTCTCTGTCTCGTGCGAGGCAGATAGAGCCTTGTTATAGGAGTTATGCCAATATACGGGATAATATTGGGCAGAAAATTGATGGGAATAGGCTGCGAGCTGCGTCTCTGTCTCGTGCGAGGCAGATAGAGCCTTGTTATAGGAGTTATACCAATATACGAGTTAATATTGGGTAGTAAATTAATGGGAATAGGCTGCGAGCTACGTCTTCGTCTTGTACGAGGCAGATAGAGCCTTGTTTATAGGAGTTATGTCAATATACTGATATAAAAACTGGCGTTGTAAGAAAATAACATTTATTGGAAAACATAAGTTTTGCACTTTACAACACGCAGAGTTACATTTATTTTTTCGTTACACAGTTCTTATTAGTTCTTAACATGGAAAAAAGTATGGCGGCCGTCGTTCGCGGCGGGCGAGAGCGGGGGATCGCGCGAGCTGAGGCGCGCTCTGATTGGTCGGCCGCGCGGCTCCATAGAGCTAGCCAACTTTCAAATTATGATTTGCGCGCTCTTTTGTTTTGTCGCGTTACAACCTCCCCCTCTAGTTCAAACGGCGCGAAGCAAAGAAAATTGCGAGAAGCAACGTTAACTGCGCGAAGGAAAGTTTGAACTAGCTTACGTATACCTACGCGGGCGGCCTCTTCTGCGTTTCTCCCTAACAGGTGGTTGGACGACGCCAACAAACGGCGTAAGCTGTGAGGCGTGATACTTCCCTAACTTAGCTCCGGTTTCTCCTTCAAGAAGGTAAGTGGTGTCGCTTAAGATCTGCGATATCTTATACGGACCGTCACGCCTGGGGTTAAACTTGGGGGTCTGCCCTCTACTGGTATCATTCAAACCCTGTGTCTTCAACAAAACCAGATCACCTACCTTGTAGTCCGGTGGAGGTCGACGACTTTCGTCAGCGTATCTCTTCTGGATAGCCTGAGCCTTCTCCTGGGAATCTCTGGCATCGAGGAGCGCGGAAGATAGCTTCCTAAGGTAAGGAGTAACGTTAGCCAAGAACTTGTCATTCTCTACAATCTCACGCATATCCACGAGTGCGTCGGCTGGTGCACGCATCTCTCTCCCGAAGGTAAGGAACGCCGGAGAATAACCTGTACTAGCGGACAGGGCGGAGTTCATCGCGAACCTCACAGACGCCAAGTAAGTATCCCACGTAGAGTGATCATTCCCAACCAGAATCGCCAGTTGCGGTTTTAAATCCCTGTTCTTCCTCTCCACGGGGTTAGCCTCAGGGTGGTAGTATGGCGTGAGACACTGATCGATACCGAAAACGTTACATACCTGCTGCATAATCTCGCTAACAAACTGCACGCCGTTATCGCTCACCATCCTCCTGGGAACCCCAAATCTCAAGAATACCTCATCTATAAGGGCACGAGCACACTCGATGCTGGTTGCTTGCTTCAAGGAAAACAGCTCGACCCATCGACTACAAACATCTTCCACAATCAATATCCATCGGTTCCCTGCAGGCGTTTCCGGCAAGGGACCGAACAGGTCAACAGACACGACCTCAAAACGACGAGCTCCAGCAGGCGATTGGAGGAGACCGGCTGGCTTGCGGTTATCAGCTTTGTATCGCTGACAAGGCACACAGTTCTTCACATATTCAGCCACAGTCGCCCTCATACCAGGCCAGTAAAAACGGGAACTAATCCGGTGCAGAGTACGCTCCACTCCCATGTGACCCGCAGTTGGAGCGTCATGAAAATCTGCAAGAACTTTGACTCTTTCACTCGTCGGTACGACTAAACACGCATTGTCGTTATCATCAGATTCTGGACCACACCTATACAAAATTCCATCTGACATGACGTAACCGCGGTTCGCCCACTGTCTCCCCCTAAAGGGTTCGTCTTCCGTCTCCAATTCGTCTATGATCCGCTTGATATCTGGATCCTCAAGCTGCTGCTTCCGTATATCAGCAGGACTCCTAGTCGGGAGATCGACCACGGTAAGACAAAGGTTACAACTTACCTCATCAGTGCACGCGGGTCGTGAGAGCGTATCGGCTACGACATTGGAACGACCTGGCACGTAATCAATGCGCAGATTATATTCTTGAAGTGTCAGCGCCCACCTCGCGAGTCTTCCGCTTGGCGACCTGACACTCATCAGCCATCGCAAGGGCTGGTGATCAGAAATGACAACTACTTCAGAACCATCGATGTAACCTCTAAACTTCGTGACGGCCCAGACTACAGCAAGAGCTTCACGCTCGGTGGTCGTGTAGTTCCTCTCGGCGGCTGTTAAGAGGCGGCTAGCGTACTCGATCGGTCGCTCTTCATGCCCCTCCCCCTGCATCAAAACAGCCCCGAGGCAATAGCCACTGCTGTCGGTCCGGAGCTTGAACGGTAGGCTCTCATCGGCTTGCCTTAATATCGGTGCTGACACAAGCAACTGTTTGAGTTGCTCAAAAGCAGCTTGCTGATCTGACGACCACTTCCAACTGGCGTCTTTCTTCAGCAGCATCGTCAAAGGCCGAGCTATCTCCGCATAGCTAGGAATAAACCGCCGGAACCAACTAGTCGTCTGCAAGAAACATTTTAGATGTTTGACGTTCTTCGGCGGTGGCATAGATGTTATAGCAACGGTCTTATCGGGGTCCACCTGGATACCTCCCGGAACGATTAAATGGCCAAGAAATTTGACTGAATCTCTGGCAAAGAAACTCTTCTCACGGTTGACTCGTAGATCAAAGAGTGCTAACCGATTGAACACGGCCTCCAGGTCTTCCAGGTGCCTGGGGAAAGAGTCTGACAGCACGATCAGGTCATCAAGATAACAGAGGACGGAGGGGCCACCGTTGTCGTCGGCGCGCCTGATGTTCGACTTGAACCTGTCCATGAGCCTCTGAAAAGTAGCTCCCGAGTTACGTAAACCCATGGGCATCCTCTTGAACCTATACGTACCTAGAGGGGTAGTAAACGCTGTTTTGTCGCGGTCCTTCTCTGCAACGCTCACCTGGAAATAACCTGATCGCAAATCAAGCGTGCTCATAAAGTTGCTGGTCTTTGCGGCGTGAAGGATGTCGTCCATCCTGGGCAACGGGTAACGGTCTGGCTCAGTCACGGCGTTGAGCTTGCGGTAGTCGACGCATAAACGTACGCCACCGCTCTTCTTCGTGACGAGTACGACATTCGCCGCCCAAGGTGACTCGCACTCTTCTATTATATCAGCCTGCAGCAACTTATGAAGCTCCTCTACTAAGAGCTGCTTCTTACCTTGTGACAAGCGGTAAGGCGGAGAAGCGATCGGTTCCTGCTTCTCGTCAGTCCTGATGTGGTGCGTCGCGAAGTCAGTAGGCTTGCCATCGGGAGCGAAGCGGTCAGCGTTCCTCGCTATTAGCTCATCAAGCCTTTCGCGCTGCTCATCACTCAGTTTCAGACCTTCGTCGTCTCTTAACTTAAGCCCGGTGGACTCAACACGCATCAGTTCGGCGTCAGCACATGAGGTAAGTACATAATCCTGTACAAAACCATACCGCCGATCCGGTGTGTCGGCAAAACTCCACGAAGCTCGACCTATGTCAATTAATATTCCGGCATCTCTGATGAAGTCGCGTCCCAAAAGAGTCCTGGTGTCCGCCCCGGGGATCACCAGGAATGTGGTAAATATCTTACGACCTTGCAGCTCAACTGAGACGTCCCCAGCTAAAATATCACGTACCTTTCGTGTTCCATCTGCTAACCCGATCGATCGTTGCGTCTTAATGAAACGGATGCCGCCGTCCACGAGCATCCGGTGCAGCATCGGACTGGCGATGCAGTGCGTGGCGCCGGTATCTACTACGGCGACACCGCTGCGACCTAAAATCTTGACGTCGATCACCGGTTTGAACTGGTCGGAATCTACTCCAGCTGTGTACAAGGTATGATTAGGGAAAATACTCACATCAGGCTCATCTTTTGTCCGGGCGCTACGCTCACCGTTCAATGGTTTATCACAACCATTGGCTTCGAAATCTGCAATTTTAGCAAAATTGTTAAATATTTCGGCTTTGAACGGAATCCCGACAAAATCGCCATCATCACCCTGTATATCAGTGTACCTGTAATCAGTTTTGCGAATATCAGAAAAACTCCGGTTGTCACCCTGTATACCGGAAAAATGTGGTTTGACACCCTGTATAATAGAATGTTTACCATTGACACCCTGTATAATAGAATGTTTACCATCGACACCCTGTATAATCGAATGTTTACCATCGACACCCTGTATATCGGAATTACGGTCGGCACCCTGTATATGACAATTTCGATGTTTGACACTGGATACATCGGCATAAGGTAATTTAGACGATTCGCAAGGTGTGTACACGCAATTTGCACAATGGAAATCAGCTTGTTTACCTTTAGGGTTACAAGTGTCACACTTAGACTTTATAACACCTAGTTGGCCACATCCATAACACCTGATAGAGCTAGTTCGTTCGTCACTTTTGTCGCCAGAACGTTCGTTACCTTTGTCGCAAGTACTCTTTACTTTCCTTTCGGACAAATTGCGACAGCTATCTACGGAATGCCCAAACACTTTACAATAACTACATCGTACGCGATTACGATTTACTTTGCCGTCGTGTGAACTAGAGGGAGATCGAGTAGGTGTAGGTATTACGTTCGCGGGCGAAGTAGCACTTTTGTTTATATTTAATTGTGCAGTACTTACAGTTGGCTGTCTCTGAATGGTACCTGTGGTGCCGCGCGGTCCCTTACTGGTGTCCCCTTGCGTCACCTCGGCCATGGACTCCTCAACTTCGCGAACCCTGTCAATCAGCTCGTCAAGCGATCCCACGCTCTCGCGCGTTACTCGCTTACGCACTTTCCGATTTAATAAGCCGTACACTATATCTAATTTAACGATTTCGCTCAATACGTATGGAAGTTTCGCTATCAGCGCCCTAACTCTACACACGAATACGTCACAACGTTCTTCTTCTTGCTCGCGCGCGAAGATGTCGCGGAAGATCTTGTAGGCTGGTCGTGCAACGCCATACATGCTGCGTAGGCGCGCGACCGCGTCGTCCCAGCTGTCCACGGAGCCCCGCACGCCGCGCCACCATATTGCTGCCTCATCCACCAGGAGGATAGGGAGTCCGCGCAGTGCGTGCTCGTCGCTTACGTTGACACATTCCTTGTAGGTAATAACTGCGTCGAGGAACGCCTCTACCTTGTCGGCGTCGTCTGCTCGTCCATCGAAGCGCGCCGTGCATTTGGCGAATGTTCCAAAGTGGTCGCGGGTGTCGGGTGCAGATGCCGCTGGTGACGGAGGGGTGGCTCCTGCCGACCCCATGCTGTACATTTGACTACTGAGCGTGGTCATCATGTTTTCGAACAATGTACGGTTGGCCTCAGCCTGAGACCGTGCGATGACTGAGATGAGAGAGGACACCTGCGCCTCCGTCATAAACGCCGACGGGGCTTCGCCGGTCGCGTTCGGAGTGGCGGCGGGTGCTTGCCGGCCGGCGTCGTGCTGGGTGACCGCGCGGTCGCCCGCGACTGCCGCGGAGGTTTCTTCCATCGCGTCGTCGTATTCTTGCAAGTCCCGGTCCATCCCGGTTTTGGATCGCGTCGAATACGCCATTAACACGCACGTACAATCCGTTCGTAGTTACAAACACGGTTTTCACACCACGTAAAGATTTCCGTAGGTTCGGCCACTAGTTGAGCGCCATTATAAAAACTGGCGTTGTAAGAAAATAACATTTATTGGAAAACATAAGTTTTGCACTTTACAACACGCAGAGTTACATTTATTTTTTCGTTACACAGTTCTTATTAGTTCTTAACATGGAAAAAAGTATGGCGGCCGTCGTTCGCGGCGGGCGAGAGCGGGGGATCGCGCGAGCTGAGGCGCGCTCTGATTGGTCGGCCGCGCGGCTCCATAGAGCTAGCCAACTTTCAAATTATGATTTGCGCGCTCTTTTGTTTTGTCGCGTTACACTGATTATTTTTGAGCAGTAAATTGATGGGAATAGGTTGCAAGCTACAGATAGAGCCTTATTACTTTATAGCTGGAGTTATGGCAATATGTTTATAAGCTTTGTTTAGCTTGTGTTTCCTAAGTCGCCTTCTATGACATACACGGGAAGACTTGGAGTGGTCCTGTAGTGGTGGTAGACTGACCTCTCGAACCCGTCTGGCCAGCATGGAGAGGCCCCTTTTTTTCCCTTTCTAGCCTCCACTGCAGGAGCGTGACCCTCTTTCTCTTTGTATTACCAGAGCCATATATTAGCCAAAGCAGTCAGAGTATTTCGCTTACACTCTCCACACTGGTAACACGGGTTAGATATGATTGTTTGATGTTTATAAGCTTTTTTAGCTTGTCTTCCCGTCTGGCCAGCGTGGAAAGTGTAGGCCTCTGACTGCTCTGCAAATATAATGGCTCTGGTAGTGGTGATAGGTTCGTGCTCCTGCAGTAGAAATTTAAAAAGACCTGATGATGATGATGCACTGATGCACGCATTCAGACAGTGAGATAGATTACCAATCGACTTGAAAGTAGTTAGGAAGCTTTCGATTTTTAAAGGGCAATTGAAGACATTATTATTAAAGAAATGCTGTTATTCAATTGATAACTTTTAATTAAATGTTCAATAGGACTCTCTTAATACATGTTTCGTTTTTGTCTTGAAAATAAGTTATTTTATGTAAATTTTTTTTAATTAATTTTGGTTTAAAGAATAAATTTAAAGTTAGTCTAAGATTATATTCGAATACAATGTCATGTTGTTTGTGAATAAATGAATTGAATTGATGTAATTTCCAAGTCCTCTTCTAGTACCTACCTAGTTAACAATAAACTTTTAACAGCTCCATAAATCAAAAATGCGAACGTTATTCTAAACATTCCACAGGCTATTTAATTTCCCCAACAATGGAACGGAACCGGAAAGATAAGAAAAGGAAAAGGTAGCGAAGAAAAGATAAAATATACAAACAATTGCTGTGTAACTGAATTTTTAAGATTAGGCCTCTTTATCGTTGGGCAAAGATTACTTTTGCCGACTTCGAATGAAGATATTTTTTGCTGGTTTCTAAGTCTGGGTGTAAATTGACCTCCGACAGCCCGTCAATATGGACAACATCTCCCAATCAGGATTAATGCAAAGAAATTGAATTTTGAGTGTTCAGCTTTTGACACATAAGGAAAGTTGTGCATATCGAAGGGCGGACGGACTGGACGGATGGATTCCCCAAAATGATTGAGTCTATCTGTCGTCTACCATAGCCTTTGTCACTCTTCATATTCATTTCGCCTTCATGTACAGCATATATATAACAAACTAGCTGTTTCCCGCAGTTTCACTCACGTAATATATAGCCTATGTCCTTCTCGGTACCCTTACCTGTGCGTATGCAAAACTTCATGATGTTCGGTTCCAGTAGATACGGCGTGAAAGCGTAACAAACAAACAAACTCACTTTCGTTTTTATAATATTAGTTAAGATTAGGATATAATTTGCAGTTTGACATGTACCCAGTTAGTATCTTTTCTTGTTCTTACTCTCCTTGACACAAGTCATCCATCTTCTTCTACTTTTTCTTCGTTCAACTAAGTTCTTTTAACTAAATCTGTTGAAAACAGTTTGGCTAAATCCCAAACGGATTGCACTGCATTAGTGTTAAACATTGCTCTGACGTCACTTATGGTACAAAATACAGTACAAACAGAAAAGTAACTAGCATTTTTCTACACCATGATATCACTTTCATGCCCTGTGCATTTAAGGTGGACTTGAAGTTAATCCAACTGCGGAAGCGATAGCAATTTATGTCACCCTTTGATCATCAATACCTACCAACTACATAAATAACGCGTTAGGTATAAAATTTAAAGAAAAAAACAACAATACCAACTAGATAACGCGTTACGTACAAAATTGAAAGAAAAATTTGTCCACTTGAATTTAATCTATAAAACCGTTTTAAGTTCAAAGTATTCACGACCATGGCACCTGACAATAAAGTCACAATTCTATTATTCCGAACTAAACAAAATACCTAACTAACAGCTCACCGCTAGGAGTGCGCTCTTATTCGTCGAGCCGTTTTTTTTGCACCGACCCGTTATCTTTTTAGTTAGTATTTGTGATTGAAGGTGTCACCTGACTTATTTGCTCTATAAATATCTACAGAATTTTGCTACAGTTACAGTGCAAAACGTGTTATCCAAGTTTTATCTATACTAATATTATAAAGAGAAATTTTTTAATGTTTGCATTGAATAGGCCCCAAACTCCTGGACTGATTTTCAAAATTCTGTACTCTGCCGTCAAAATAACTATTATAATAAGAACCCGCCCTGTATCGTTTCCGGTGCAAAGGTGCCCAAAATGCTAGATGCATTACCACGCTGTATCGCATGCCATCCTTTGCACTAAAAATGAATCAGAGCGAGAATCACCATTTCTTTCCGCGATACGGTGCCCTAATTCCCTGAAAAGATGCTTAGCATCCGTCCCCGAGCATCCCATGGTCTCTACAGCTATGGGCACAAAACAGTAGTGTGGCTCCATAGCTGCGTATTTCTGACGTTTCGTATTTGCCGCGTCTTCGGCAGCGGCCGCTGCTGCGCACGCAGTACGACCAAGGTGACTGGCGGCCACAGTGTTGACGCAAGTAGTATCCCAGACCACGCATCTGCCATGCTTCCACAGTAATTTTAATTAATTAAACGGTTTTAATTAATTAATCATATACTCCTAATCTCACGTACAGGGAGTGTCGCTGCTGTGCCACATCTGTATGTCGGTAGTTTATGCCGATGCGTTTGATGCGATGCTCCATTAAAAAATTGGGTCATGCTACCGAACGTTGAATATTCACTGTTTTCCCTTTGCGATGTGTTTGCATACTTATCTGTCTCTCATCCGAATGTGTTCAGGCTCTCTTCATGAGTTTTTCGGAGTCCAGCCTGCCTATTTACTTACTCGGATGACAGGTGTCGATGATATCAATCTGGGGTTTACTGTTACAATATGAGTTTTGCTAGCTTGAACTTTTTATTTCAAATACAAAAACCACATTGTAACAGTAAATCCCAGATTGATAGGCATCGATACCTGTCATCCAAGTTAGTAAATTGGCAGGCAGACCTCATTTGAAAGAAAAATGAGAGGTCATTTTTGCTCTGTTTTTGCTATAGACAATTGCGTCCATATTTTTTATTATGTCAGTATATTCCTCTATGGTCTGATTAGCGTAGCGATTATATACTCTTTGGTCTGATTCAATGAATAGATTTCGTAACTGCTCCATAGCGTAAGGCCGCTTTCTGCCACCAGAAATGACCAGGTTCGGTCCCAGTTTTTTGATATTTCTTTAATTTCAACGTGTTCCCGGTTGAATTTAAGAAAATAAAAAATGTACTATGTATATTTAGAATTGGAAACGTCAAAAGAGACTTATTATTGTGACCGTACTGTAGGCGAGCAGAAGGGTTCTCAAATGGCGACCACGAACCGGCAAGCGCAGCGTTGGATATCCACCGACCAGGTAGTCGGATGACCTGGGTAAGGTCGCAAGGAAAGCTGGATTCGGGCCGCTTCCAAACGTTTTGGAAATAGGTACTTGGGAGAGGCCCAAGTCCAGCAATGGACTTCTTGCTGCTGAAATGATACGATGAAGGTGGTTTTAAAATATGCTAAGTCCAAAATAAAGCTAAAATGATGATGATAAGTAGATGTTTAAATACAATTATTATCGAGCATTTTACAGTGTTCGTGGTCGTAGGCAACCAAGACCACGAACACTGTAAAGTGCTCGAAACGTTAGGTGTATAAATAATGTAATAAACGCGATAAAAACCGTATTAAAATAATTTTATTTAAATGTGTAACAATCGCGAAAAGATAAATAGATGTGTTTAAAATTTGCTAAGTCCGAAATAATGCTGAAATGATGAAATGATGATGATGTATATGTGTTTAAAATTTCCAAAGTACTTAAAATAGAAATGTCATTAAAAACGGAGTCAATATTGCGGATGTAAAAAGTTCCAAGAAGTTTAAGTGATTGCTTTGCAATTCAAATAGTACCTCGAGTTTCAGAAATCATTAGGGTCTTGGTTGAAGTGCCTTTCATTCGAGGCGAGTGATAGCCCAGCGGGCAAGCAAGCTCAGCTATCAATATAAATATAAATACTGTATTTGTACTTACTTTAATAGTAAAGTGACTCTTGACGGTAAAAATTCGTTCTCTTAAACTTTGACTGTAATATAAATAAATAAATACTTATATATATACGGACAATTCACACAGATTGAGCTAGCCCCAAAGTAAGTTCGAGACTTGTATTATGGGATACTAACTCAACGATAGAATATTTTATAACAAATACATATATAGATAAACATCCAAGACCCAGGTCAATCTGAAAAAGATCGTTTTTCATTTTGACCTGACCGGGGATCGAACCCGGGACCGTCCGTGTCGCATCCTGGCGTGTTGACCGCTGCGCCCACGGAGCTCGTATCAATGAAAAAAAAAAACAAAAATAATACTACTACAAGTAATTTACTAGGGCAATCAGCTATTCGATTTCTTAAATTCGATTTGATTTAGGAGTCAATGAATTAATTGCTGGGTGGCGCTAGTGTCCGAACTCACTTCGCCTTAAGGTTTTACAGACCTGGACTCTGTCTACCACGCAAGGAATAAAGACGTGATAGTATGAATGTATGTATGTATCTTTTCTTACAAAGCACCCAGCCTGGTACGTGGAGCTATCGTGAATAACACAGAGCAGGGAATAGTGAGTGTCGCTCGCACGCTACTAGATACGCCTTTATACATTTTATACGAAACAAGCGTGTCAGGGGGCGGTACCATTTATTGAGGTTTTTAGTTTCAAGGTAATTGTACAAATGCAAAAATTTATTCAATCTATATATCAATACTCTTTTGGAGGAACTCAGCAGCACACGTGTAGGTTGTCATATTGATGGCGTCTGTTTGAATAATATAAGTTATGCCGACGACATGGTGCTGCTGAGTGCCTCGGCATGTGGGTTATTGAAGCTGCTGGCTATTTGTTAGCGTTATGCACTTAAGCACGGGTTAGTATACAACGTGTCTAAAAGTGAATGCATGGTCTTTCGGCCCAGCGGTTAGCGTGTGGGTAACATTCCAACTATAAAACTTAATGGGACACCGCTAAAAAGGCTTGAGTGTTTAAATATCTTGGACACATAGTTACTGCTGACCTGAAAGACAATGCTGATATAGAAAGGGAACGCAGGGCGCTGGCTGTTAGGGCGAATATGATCGCGCGCAAATTTGCTCGTTGTTCGGAGGATGTCAAAATTACCCTTTTTAGGGCATTTTGTACATCCTTCTACACGAGTAGTCTGTGGGCGAGATATACCCAGAAACAGTACAGCGCCTTGCGCGTCCAGTACAATAATGCCTTTAGAATGATGATGGGGCTGCCTCGATCCTGCAGCGCGTCGGGGATGTTTGCAAAGTTTCGCGTGGATTGTTTTTATGCAACCATGCGCAGCGCAAGCGGTGTACATCCCTGGTGCGCAGGGTTCGAGCCAGTGCCAGCGCCGTTCTAAGGGTATTTGCCAATAGATTTGACTGTCTGTACATGAATCATGCTACAATGATTCATGTACAGACTGTAAATACTTAATAATATTAAAACTTACGCGCGATAAATTCATTATGAAAACACGGTTTTACTCACGTTTAAATTACGTCGGATCCGCCGACTAGTTTCGGTCTGTTACGAAGACCATCATCGGGGCGAGTGAAAGGGAGGGGGGGGGGGGGGGGGGAGGAAAGCGCGGGCAGCTGCGCGGGCGGCGACGCGCGAGGCGGCTCTCAGTGTTTTGAGGGAAGCGTAACCGTCGTGACGCCAATATTTAAGCTCTAATTCTCGATTTATATACTGCCTTTTATACCACTGCGACACACAAGCGATCACGCACCCACTGGTTTAATTGTTAAGTCTCTGTTTTGTAGCATGTTTTGTTTGCTTATAGATTGTATGTGTGTTTTTGATTGTACAATAAATCTTTTATCTATCTATCTATTTGTATAATTGTTTTGTACTTTATCTACTTTCATTTTATTTAGATATATTGGTGAAATAAAGTGTTTATTCATACATTCAAGAATATTTTGTTAACTGTCAGCCGTAATTACACTCGTGGTTACACACAGTCCCATTTTAATGTCATCCAAGGCCGGCAATGCTCTTGTCACTGGTGTTGCAGTTGTCCATTGCAGCGAAGATGACTTACCATCAGGTGACCCGCTTGCTCGTTTGCCGTCTTATATCATAAAAAAAGATGCTGGTTGCACTGTAGTAGAGCGCAAGCTACATTTCGTGATCTGTGGTAAATATCCTAATACTATAATACGTTCGGGAATGCCGTGGAATGCGGCTTTAGCAAAATACGGCTCTCCAGCATGGATTCCTTTGTGGGAATAAGAGGAATATTATTCTTGAGCCTCTGCTCTGCTGTAGTAAAGATCACATATTTTAGATGGTTTTAAATCACTTCAGCTCCACTGAAATACATGGATTTGTGGCGTCATTAGACATCATTTCACAAACCAAGCAACTCTCCTGCGCCATACATTCGCCTGCTTTTCGCAACCTTAATTTGGTCCAATATTTTTGTATGAGGTGGGCAGTCTATTACGTTAGTATTATATTGTCTTTGCTCGCGTTCATTACATTATTTATACACCTAACGTTAGGTGCAGACTTCGAGCAACACGGCTTTTCCGTACCGGGGTGCAGGAGTTAGTCGCAGGTAGACTAAGTTGACATTTGTCTAATAATTTATAAGAACTGCAAAATTTACCGCCAAAAATATTTATTGATAACGTTCCGTATTGTAGTTCTAAAAAAAAATATTAGACAAATGTCAACTTAGTCTACCTGCGACCACGAACGATAAAAAGTTTTTGAAACGTTAGGTGTAAGCATAAATAATGTAATAAACGCGATAAAAACCGTATTAAAATAATTTTATTAAAATGTGTAACAATCGCGAAAACATAAGAAAACATTATCATTTCTGTTTGTCATAAAATTTACTATAGAACTAATTATTTACTTAATTTATTATAATTTATTTATTTCCGAAGTACATACTGATGCAGATTTTAAAATTTGATCTTATTTAGAAGAAATAGAAGTAAATAATAAGTAATAAGTACGAGTATGTAGATGAAGCGAAAGAGGTTTGTAAGGATCGTAGCAAGTGGAGATCCATAGTCTCTGCCTACCTCTTTGGGAGAGAGGCGTGATGATATGTATGTATAGAAGTAAAATGTACGTTTGCACTAGTTGGCAGATCTAAGCTCCGGAAGGCACGTTAAGCCGTCGGTCCCGGCTGTAATCATTGATATGATTACAGCCGGGACCGACCGACCGCCATCAGGCGTTAAGCTAATTATGTTTGATGCCTCCAGACAGCTTGAAAAATCGGAAACCAGTGTTGACCACTTACACGCACGGCAAAACAAAAACCACCGGAAATTATCCGACTGAAAGTACGAACCATCCTATATATAAAATGTCGTGGAATGCTCCAGAATGCGGCCTTGGCAAAATTCGGTTCCATGAGCATAGATTCCTTTGCTAGGAATAAGAGGTAATATTGTACAGCGTTGGGATATGGGGGATATCTTTGCTTCTTTATAACAGACGTATGGCTACTGGATCAATAGATATTTATTTATTATAAACACACACGACAGTTTACAACTTAAACAATTACTAAAATTTTCAAGATAAAATGATTAAATCTAGGTTGTAACCCAAAATATGTGTGAACATAGAAACTAGCAAAAAGAGTTACAAACAATAAACAATAAATTGAACTAAAATTACTTATCCGAAACAATAAAACAAAACTATACAACATTTACATTTAGAACTTATGGAAAAAGTGACCTATACATGAAACAAATAAGTAACTATGTAATAAAAGAAAATAAAAATAAAAACTACACTATCAAATAGGAGAAAAAATATATATCTACAAAATATGGGCATTTGTATAGAAATATATATAAAAAAATGATAATAATACAATATTTTTTTTTTTCTAGATATGGCAAAAATATGTGTGATACAGAAATATTTAATGCCAATATATTAAGAAATTGCTTTGTAATGTATACAGTTTCTGCTTGCTGTTAGAAACTCTGAAAGTTAGAAAGTAACAAATCAGACATAATAATAACTAAGTACATTGGTGTGGAAGAAAATAAAAATACAGTGCGATAAGGATCATTTGGGTTTTTTGGTGGGAAGTCAAGGGGTTCAGTTGTCGTTTGCCTTATACAATTTTGCAAATTGATTTAAGTGAACTTTATAATATGATATTCTTGTAGTTTGGTGTTATAAATGCTCGTGCTCGAGAACAATTTGTGAAATAGTTAAAGTAGACTGTTAAATGGACTCGTATAGATTTGTCGCCAAAATCTCCCACGAGGCTGCCAAAGAACATACGCCATCTTTGATGCCACATACCGTACAACACCGATACTTAGGCCCGTATTAATAAACCTAGCTCAAGATAGCTCTCAAGTGCGAACTCAGCTGAATCGCACTCAAGTTGTGATCACGCACTTAAGATCGTCGCTAATTAATAAACTTACATCAACGGCGTATCACTTGAGATCGATCTCAAGATCAGGATCTCAAGTAAACGTCATTTTTGAGTGAATGATTAGGAATGGATCGAACGAATGGGTTAAAGTTTCGTTATTGCTAGTACAGTTGCTATTAGTTCTATTGATATTTTGCAATTTTAGATATAATTATGGACTACAATCGACTTAAAATATATTCATTTCTTCATTCATTCATTCATTGAATATTAAAATAAAAAGCTTAACTTTTTGAATAAAAAAAAGAGAAACGAAATGCGCATTTGACATTTTGTGGCGTGGCGTCACGGCTTTGTTATTAAACAAAGCAACGTACAGCGTGCCTAGTTAATTTTAATTTTATTTCGTATTTCGTTCGAGTCATATTAAACTTCACCATGTCGGCTAAAAAACACGTTTTTACCCCTATGGAAAAAAATGTTTTTAAGGATCTTTTAAAAAAATATGGAAAAAAGAAAGGAATACGGTCGAAGGAAAGGGCATGAGGAATCATGTTAATAAGCGATGCGGCTAGCAACCCATCACTAATTTTGATTACGTTTTCCACCTATGAGCCCACCAATATACTAAACGTGGCCTTTGGGTCATAACCCAAGGCTCTGTCTACCCCGCAAGGGATACAGACGTGATGAATAAATGTAGTGTATAATAAATAATAGTAATAGTATGTATGTACCTATGTTTAACTCACCTGAAACGATGCTGTAGCATAAAATCGCAATATTAATAACACTGCTATTTCGGGAGATATTGGGAGGCCCCTCTGGTCACACGTTTCGAGATCAATTTTTATTAATGATGTAATATATAAAACACTATTTTGGTGAAACCTGTATCTTTTCGAAAAGTCTTCTTCCCGCATTTAGAATGGATTCTGTGCGTCCCTAATATACTTTTTTGGGTAGCGGTAAGTATACATCCAAAAGATACTGTCATAGTAGTCCATTTCATCATAAATTTCGTTAATAATATTTTCAAGATCCATTTTCAAATACACAAACTATCGTCTAACCACCGTCACAAGTCGCTCTCAAGTGAGGGTTGTACTGCACTCAGCAAATACGCTCTTGAGTTTCATCTTGAGAGCACTCTTAAGTGCTGATATTTGTTTATTAATACGTCTGTCACTCGGCTGATACGCGGAACTCAAGTCATAACTCAACTAAGATTTATAAATTAGCAGAGCGACTCAAGTGCGCACTTAAGATCGAACTTAGAATTGAGTGTGATTTATAAATACGGGCCTTAGTATCTCATTATACTGGACATTGGCAGAATCACTGAAATATCGGTGGAAGCCATAATTAAAAAGAAGAAAGAAAGAAAGAAGGATCATTTGGCACTTGGATGACATTGAAAAGAGGGCGCTGTGTGTAATTATGAGTGTAAAATGTAATTAGGGCTACCAGTAACAAAATAATTTTAGTTTTTTAAATAGAATTAAAGCACGATATATCTGCAACAAACATCGATTCGAGCTCTCTTCCAAAAGTGACGCTTTATGACGGCAGTGGCAGCGTTTAGTCCCGATTATGGCCACGTGGCAAAATATCCTTGTAGCTTGTAGCCCAGTAAGTTGATTAACGTGGAGGAAAATAAAAATAGAGCCCTTACAAAAATGTATACAGATCCCCAAAAACTCTACAGAAGACTCACTCCATTTTTCAATATCCAGAGCTTACAGCTAAGAAACATCTTAATAAAATATCTTATTCCCAAAAATGAGACGGAAAATATAAATCCTACCTCATACGCGCCTTAAATAAACAATACCGTTTCGTACCATAGGCATAAACGGAGAAATTGAAACGTGTCAGCAATTTGACAGGCCGCCATGTTGGAAATGGCGGTTCGCGCGCAAATTCGCGTCACGTCCCGGACCGGAATTTCGGACAAATGTCCGACTTATTAGTTGTGTTCGGTTTTCATAATTTGTAAACTGTAAATATTGGTTTTATGTTGCTGTAAAAATGTTGTTTTACTGAACTGGCTTTGTTATGTTTCGTAAGTTTATCAGTTATAAGTTTTAGGTTAAGTATTCTGATGTCAAAGTTAAATGTACGAATTTTTTTTATATCGATGTTTCCCTTCGGTTTTTTTTTGGAGTGAAAACTTCTTTCGCTTTTTGTGATGGGGATAAAATAGTAATCTCGCGACAAGTCACGGGACCCTCAGATTCGTCAGATTGAAAATTCGTAAGACGGACATGCACGTGACCTGATAGAAAAACTGTTACAATGTAAGTGAAGCCGGCGCGGCGTAAGAGAGGAAGTATCCCTATTAATATTCAAGTTTTCATTTCTAACGGCACTCCGGGAGTGCAACCGTTTTTTTTTTAAAGACTGGGTAACTAGCTCCATAATGCGCTTTCGCTACTTCACCGGTTTTTCGAAGTAAGGGCACAGAACCCTCAACCTATAACGTGAACATTACCTAAGGGACAGACCTCGACTTTGGAGCGCAACTCTAGTTTGTATGAAAATTAAGGGCCCACACTAGGCACACTAGCGACGCCAATAGTTTTATTCCTAATGCTTTACAAATAGAATGAAATTGAAGAATGTAAATCATACAAGCCTTAGTAAATAACTTGAAGTATTTTTGGAATCATGTTTTAATCTTATGAGAATCAGTCATTTAAAGAACTACTGCCTACTGCCTAAAACGGCTGTTTTTGGCGGTAATCAGTAGTGATACCACCAGGATAAGGCAATTGAACTTATTCATCATCATCATCAGGTCTTTGTTAGTCTCCACTCCAGGAGCACGACCCTCTCTATACTACCACAGCCATATATTAGCCATACCAGTAAGAAGATTTAACCTACACTCTCCACGCTGGTCAGACGGGTTGCAGAGGTCTCTTTGATGTTTATAAGCTTTGTTTAGATCGTCCTAAGTCACCTTCTACGACATCCAAGGGAAGAATTGGAATGGTCCTAATCTACTCTGCCGGAAACCCCACGCCTTACTATTATTTATAATAATATACTTAATATTTTCCATCAAAACAAGAGAAATGTCCTTGGGATTAGTGAGTTGGACAATTTGGACATAACTCGTATTCAGCAACTGTACTATTTCATTGAAAACTAAGTCAGCGGCATGGCGGCGCGCCAGAATGCAGAATAGTGGACTGTATTTAATTGCTATGGATGATATGCACCAACGTGAGTTAAATAACAATTTCAGTCATTAGAACGTGATTTTTATTTGAAAAGGACTATTTAGCTAGTGAGTTTTTGCTACTTTACCGTATTTTTTGAGGTGAGGTTAGAGTGCCCTCAACGAAGGTGAACATCACCAAAGGGCCCCCAGGAGGGTTTTCGGCTTTGGGCGTTGCCTGTGTGTGCAAGGCTTAGAGTGGCACAAAACTTGCATATGCCTGATGGGTTTCAATTGGCATGTATAGCCTGAAGGCCCAAACTGAGCACCAACGTTCAACCAGCTACTGCAGGTTTTTCTGTTTGGAAAGTATAAAAAGAAGGCGCTTTGTTGGATATTATTGTATTTTGGCATGATGGATATGAAAAAACAGAAATGTCGAGTCCTTAGGATTACTTAGTTGAACATAACTCGTATTCAGCAACTATACTATTTCTTTTTTTGATTAAATTAATTCGCCCCGAGGAAGACCTCCAGATGAGGTTGAAACATATCGGCCTGTAGCTGACTTCATACGTGAGTGACCCGTATTTTACATATTAATAATGTTCTATTTCATTGAAAACTAAGTCAGCGGCATGGCGGAGCGCCAGAATGCAGAATAGTGGACTGTATTTAATTGCTATAGACGATATGCGACAACGTGAGTTAAATAACAATTTGAGTCCTTTATTTAAGTGCTATACTTTCATGTTTAAAAAAAATACAAGTCTGTACTGTGGGAACAGAATAAAGGTATATTTAGGATGCTACTTGCTAGGATGGTTAAGGGATCAGAAAGTGGCAGCTCTGGATGTTGGACGCGCGTAACCCGATGCCGAACCCACAACTACCGGACAGATACTTAAGGAGCTAATGTTAAATTGTAATTTCTATTAATGTTAAACCATGTACTGTTATGGAGAAATAAAATACATTTTTACCTGATGGTGAATCCCGACCATCTAACTACGCTTTCTGTCGTCATCATCAACTACAGGTCTTTGTTAGTCTCCACTGCAGGAGCACGACCCTCTCTGTACTACCAGAGCCATTTACTAGCCTGAGTAGTCAGAGGATTTGGCCTACACTCTCCACGCTGGCCAGACGGGTTGGAAAGGTCTCTTTGATGTTAAAAACTTTTTTTAGCTTGTGTTTCCTTAGTCGCCTTTTACGACATCCACGGGAAGACTTGGAGTGGTCCTATTCTACTCTGTCGGGAACCACACGGCGAACGTATGTTAGACACCTAGGTACCTTTATAGATATAACAAATGGACAAGTGCATAAAAAAAATTGCATTCCCATACAACACAGACAGTGCCATACAAATTGACCAATGGCTGAATGTTTTTTAAAGGGAATATTAATCTTTTTTGAGTTCACAGCATTGATCCCATAGCAACAGTTGTTCATATTGACGGGCTGAATCACCCATTGGAGGTGTCAAAGTGATCAAAATACCCCCTCTGGCGTTCTCGCCAGAGATTCAATACTGTGTAGTGTAAAAGCCCTATTTTAAACTTTTGTAGCTTATGTAGAAGCCTTAAAGAAGAGGTCCATGCTGGTCTGGGAGAAATAAAAAAACGTAGAATGTACCAGCTGCTTCCCCTCCCGCGCAGATCGTAAAAAGCCGATCGAGGGAATGGGCATCAGGAATCATGTATATAGGCGATGCGGCTAGCAACCCATCACTATTTTGATTCCGTTCTAATCTATAAGCCCACCAACATGCTAAACGTGGCCTCAAGGTTTTACAGCCATGGGCTCTGTCTACCCCGCAAGGGAAAAAGTCGTGATAGTATGTACTTAAAGAAGAGAAGTGGTCATCAGTTTTGGAATTATCCAAATACTAACTTTGCAAATGGCCCAAGTGACTCGTCCTACTTTTCAGAACTACTACGCCATTTCATTTATTGAAAACTAACTATGACAGCGCTGTGGCGCCGCGCCAGGGAGTTGACAAAATGGCCGCTTAGCTTCCGTTCGAATTATGTATACGTATTTAGCCACCCGGTCAATTGGTATGGGAATGTAATTTTTATGAGTTTTCAGCGTTATTTCTATAGGTAAAGTTGTTCAAATCGATGGGCTACATCGCCCCTTTAAGGGTTCAAAGTGAGGAAAGTATCCCCATGATGTATTGCCGCATTAAAATCGCTGAGCTAAATCACAATAAGTCTAAGCGATAAAAATTTCGCCATGTATACTTGTGTGACGTATTGCAGCGTCCCTCTCGATAGAGATTGAATATTGAACCTAATATCAGGGTATTTCTTAACCTTTTCAGCTTATATAAAAGCCTCAAAGAACAGATGTGCTCATCAGTTTTGGAATTATCCAAATACTAACTTTGCAAATGGCCCAAGTGACTCGCCCCACTTTTCAGAACTACTACGCCATTTCATTTATTGAAAACTAACTATGACAGCGCTGTGGCGCCGCGCCAGGGAGTTGACAAAATGGCCGCTTAGCTTCCGTTCGAATTATGTATACGTATTTAGCCGCCCGGTCAATTGGTATGGGAATGTAATTTTTATGAGTTTTCAGCGTTATTTCTATAGGTAAAGTTGTTCAAATCGATGGGCTCTATCGCCCCTTTAAGGGTTCAAAGTGAGGAAAGTATCCCCATGATGTATTGCCGCATTAAAATCGCTGAGCTAAATCACAATAAGTCTAAGCGATAAAAATTTCGCCATGTATACTTGTGTGACGTATTGCAGCGTCCCTCTCGATAGAGATTGAATATTGAACCTAATATCAGGGTATTTCTTAACCTTTTCAGCTCATATAAAAGCCTCAAAGAACAGATGTGCTCATCAGTTTTGGAATTATCCAAATACTAACTTTGCAAATGGCCCAAGTTACTCGTCCCACTTTTCAGAACTACTACGCCATTTCATTTATTGAAAACTAACTATGACAGCGCTGTGGCGCCGCGCCAGGGAGTTGACAAAATGGCCGTCTAGCTTCCGTTCGAATTATGTATACGTATTTAGCCGCCCCGTCAATTGGTATGGGAATGTAATTTTTATGAGTTTTCAGCGTTATTTCCATAGGTAAAGTTGTTCAAATCGATGGGCTACATCGCCCCTTTAAGGGTTCAAAGTGAGGAAAGAATCCCCATGTATTACGTGTCTGATGTATTGCCGCATTAAAATCGATGTGCTAAATTACTATAAGTCTAAGCGATAAAAATTTCGCCATGTATACTTGTGTGACGTATTGCAGCGTCCCTCTCGATAGAGATTGAATATTGAACCTAATATCAGGGTATTTCTTAACCTTTTCACCTCATATAAAAGCCTCAAAGAACAGATGTGCTCATCAGTTTTGGAATTATCCAAATACTAACTTTGCAAATGGCCCAAGTGACTCGCCCCACTTTTCAGAACTACTACACCATTTCATTTATTGAAAACTAACTATGACAGCGCTGTGGCGCCGCGCCAGGGACTTGACAAAATGGCCGCCCAGCTTCCGTTCGAATTATGTATAACTCTTTGACTATAACTATCACTACATATCACTACAAGGTAGTTTATAAAATGTCATATCATATCATATTATAAAATAAAGTCCTATGTCACGTCTATCTGTCTGTCTGTCTGTTCGCGATAAACTCAAACACTACTGCACGGATTTTCATGTGGTTTTCACTAATAGATAGAATGATTCATGAGGAAGGTTTATATGTATAATTTTCCCGGGCGTAGCCGTAGAGGGCTGCTAGTAATAATATATTGTCTACTCCGTCATGCCTCTATTTCAAGAACCGGCCATGTTCCCGCGACTTCGTCTGCGGAATATATAGCCTATGCCACTCGTAAATAAATTAACTTTATATAGGTGTGGTTCCCGGCAGAGTAGAATAGGACCGATCCAAGTCTTCCCGTGGATGTCGTAGAAGGCGACTAAGGCTCAGTTCACACCGAAACGCGACGCGACGCGCACTTTTTACACTGTGATAAGATTTTAACCCTTATACGCATAATCAAAACGACCAATTTCGCATCAAAAATTCGCCTCCTCCTCTGGTATCTTGCGGCCACTGTCTATCAAGTTTTTCTAGCAATTTTAGTCTTATAAGTGTGCAAATAAGAGTTAAAATCCTATCACAGTGTAAAAAGTGCGCGTCGCGTTGCGTTTCGGTGTGAACTGACCCTAAGGAAACACAAGCTAAACAAGGCTTATAAACATCAAAGAGACCTCTCCAACCCGTCTGGCCAGCGTGGAGAGTGTAGGCGAAATCCTCTGACTGCTCTGGCTAACGCATGGCAATTGTAGTACAGAGAGGCTCGTGCTCCTGCAGTAGAGGCTAAACAAGACCTGATGAAGATAGGTGAAGAATTTTGAAAATCGGTTTAAAGGTTTCGGAGCCTATTCTATGCAAACAAACATATCTTTCTTCTTTATAATCCTTATTCTAACTTCTTAACTAATATTATACTATTATTTTACTTATATATTATACATAGTTGCAAAGCTGGTTAAAACATATTTTTATATGTACGAATATTGCCATTCTACGTCTCAATAGAAGTAGAACTAATATTATAAATGCGATAGTGGGTGTGTTTGTTAGTTCGTTTGTTACTCTTTCACGCCCTATGTACTGAACGGATTATCATGAAATTTAGCATACACATAGGTTAGAGTAGTGAAAAGGACGTAGGCTATATATCACGCGAGCGAACCCGCGAGTAACAGCTAGTAATAGATAAAAAACTAGACCGTTTTTCAATGAATGTGTGCGTGACAGCTTAGTTTTAGTACATGACAACTTGTGCCATCAAATCGATATATGTGTTTGCATTTTTAGTCTACTAGGATTTGCCCGCGGCTCCGCTCGCGTTAGTATTGATCCCCCAGGAACAGTAACTTTTCCGTGATGACAAGGAGCCTATGTTTTTCTCGGTCGTTTTACTCCAGAAAACGTGTATGCTTTTCTAATAATCGGTTCAGTAGATATCGCGTGAAAGCGTTACAAACAAACTCACTTTCTTATTTATAATATTAGTTAGGATTCTTCTTCTTATTTAAGAGCTTTATAGCTCTTGTCGATGGAGTATGCGCCAAACTTCTCTATCTTCCGCTTTAGACTTTAGTTCTTGATACGACATGACACCAGCCTTCTTCTTTAGTTGGTCAACAAAACTTTTCCTTGGTCTCCCTGGACCTTTCTTTCCTTTTACCTTACCCTCCAGTATGTTTTTAAAGAAGGCATCATGTCGTATCAAGTGACCAATCATCCTACCTCTCCTATTCTCTATTTCGTTTATCAGTCTTCTTTTTTCTAGTTAGGATTAAGCGAAAAAATTTTTTTTTAAATCTATAGGATTAGGATAGTTAGGATGCGTAGAAAACAAAACTTTTCTAGAGTCTTTCTAGACTTTATATAATCTTAGCTCTTAAATGACGAGCTCCGTGGCGCAGCGGTCAACACGCCTGCCTGCGACACGGAGGTCCCGGGTTCGATCCCCAGTCAGGTCAAGATGGAAAATGATCTTTTTCAGATTGACCTGGGTCTTGGATGTTTATCTATATAAGTATGTATTATAAAATATAGTATCGTTGAGTTTAGTATCCCGTAACACAAGTCTCGATCTTACTTTGGGGCTAGCTCAATCTGTGTCATTTGTCCGTATATATTTATTTATTTATTATTAGATATACTTACTGGTGAAACCCAGTCCAATCCTCAAAGGGGCGACTCGACCCGTCAAAATGAACAATCCTAAAGACCTAATGCTGATTTGTTAATTGTATGCTTTTTTGCGGGACTATATTCTTACAGGGATTCTGATCCCGCCATTTAAATATTGCCAGGTTATTCAAATTAAATCCGTGTAGTCGGGTAAATAGTTATTGATCTAGCCCTCCAGACTAACCCACTTGAAATGCTTAAACGACCTTCCAAGTACAGCTTTCGGTACCTATTCATAAATTCTACTGTTTATTCGTCCAACCAACCATATTTTGGGCTTGTTAGATATTGGTCCAGTTGGTTCTATTTCCTTAACCTTTGTTATCCTTGAGTAACTTTACAAGTATGAGTAAGTATGTTTCTGTAACTAAAATGCTTGCGAACTTAGAGGCATTTTTAACACGCTTTTATTAGCTTAACTTGTAAAATTGAAAATATGAGATGAAAGAGAATTCGCCACAGGTAGGATTCGAACCCACGAGCTTCACTTGTATGTAAGAAAATCTTGGAATCTTGATTTGACCCACTTCAGGTCTTCGATTTGGATGAAATTTTGCACACGCTCTGAGTTCTGATGACAATACATGACTAGCGTGCAAAAAGCGTGTTTTTTAGTTTTTTAAACTAATCATAAATTATTCGTTACATGTATGACTTTGCCAAATCATACGTTCCATTCCAAATCGAAAACTCAAAATAATTCTAAAAAAAAAAATGTTTCATAATTAATAACAGAGTAATGGCGCAAGAAAAATAAACATACAAGAGAATACAGACCCTCCTTTTTTGAAGTAGGTTAAAGATAGCTTTAAATTCACGAAATAATGCCGTTTGGTTCCCGGCAGAGTAAAAGACCGTCTACGAAGTTCGTAGCCGCTACGATCTTACAAGACGGGACTCTACGAGTCGTAGCGGTTGTAGCACCTCTACGCACTCTTATTTATTAACTTTAACTGTGTGTGTCCGCCGTGTGGTTCCCGGCAGAGTAGAATAGGACCACTCCAAGTATTCAAGTGGATGTCGTAGAAGGCGACTTAGGAAACAATAATAATAAATAGATCGTTTATTTTTCTCTACAAATATTCACTAGTTTACACAAGGTTTGCATCACTGTTTGCATGGCAGCATATTACCTAAAATAAGTGGAGAGAACTGGTGCCTGAGATAGGTAGGTTAGACCCACCTGTATTACAGGTCACCAGGCTCATTCCGCCCTTATGATAGATATTATGGTACAACGGGACGCCGGCACGTAACGTGCAAGCAATAAAGAGGGAGGAAGAGAAAGCTATACTAATTGATCTTAATTTGATGGACTATCAGCTCTTAAAAATGTTAAGAACAATTAATATCTTAAGACGGGCGTAGATATACGTAATGTGGAGGTGTAGGTGATTGTGTAGTGTTTAAAGAGTAAGTGTAAAATATGTAAGTATAAGATTTGTGAAGGTATGCTATGAGAAGAGGTAAAAGTTTATAAGGTAGAAAGCGTTACGTGATTATTTTGAGAAGGTTTTCAGTGATTTCGGAAACAGAAGTTAAACAAAGCTTATAAACATCAAAGATCGCTCCAACCCGTCTGGACAGTGTGGAAATTGTAGGCCAAATCCTCTGAATGCTCTGGCTATATAAAGCTCTGGTAGTAAGTACAGAGAGGGTCATGCTCCTGCAGTGGAGACTAAAAAAGCCTGATGAACGGTGATGAATGAAGGAGAGACCCGCCTTTTTTGAAGTAGGTTAAAAATAGCTTTAGATTTACGAGACAACTTTTGATACCTACTCATAAATTATAATGCAAGGCGATCGTCTCATTTTCATAATATATTGCTCGCATTAGTCAATGTCTGATGATACGAGTAAGTATATATTTTATTTAATAAATATTTAGACGAGCTCCGTGGCGCAGCGGTCATCACACCTGCCTGCGACACGGATGGTCTCGGGTTCGATCCCCGGTCAGGTCAAGATGGAAAACGATCTTTTTCAGATTGACTTGGGTCTTGGATGTTTATCTATATATGTATTTGTTATAAAATATAGTATCGTTGAGTTAGTATCCCATAACACAAGTCTTTCATTAGAACTTACTTTGAGGCTAGCTTAATCTCTGTGATTTGTTCGTATGTATTTATTTATTTATTATTTATTTATTTTACGAGAATACAAAATATAAAAATTATACGTACATACATATTATTACGTCTTTATCCCTTGCGGGGCAGAAAAAGCCTTGGGCTCTGTCTACCCCGCAAGGGATAAGGACGTTAACATGTAATGTAGGTACAGTAGTTCCTGAACTTATTTAACGCAAAAAAACAATCAAATACTTACTTCCCCTTTATAATATTAATATAGATTACAAAATGCTGTAGCCGATCCCACTCCCGCCCCAGCCCCTTCTCAAAACGTATAATTTTTCGGCCAACATTGTTTACTTGCGCCTCCATTTGGAATACTAAATAGGTTGCGATCCTGATACGGAATTAGGGTTCCGTAGCGTATTCGCCTTATTTTTCTGACAGAGTCGAATTGGAGCACTCCAAGTCTTCCCGTGGATGTCGTTAAAGGCGACTTAGGAAACACAAGCTAAACATCAAAGAGACCTCTCCAACCCGTCTGGCCAGCATGGAGAGTGTAGGCCAAATCCTCTAACTTCTTTGGCTTATATGGCTCTGGTAGTATAGAGAGGGTCGTGTTCCTGCAGTGGAGACTAAAAAAGACCTGATGATGATGATGAAGCGTATTGGCCAGTATATTGTTGGGCTTATAAATATATTTTTTAATAGATTAAATAGCAAAAACATAGCAAATATACGTGCAGGGTGTCTATAGATAGATCTTTCAAAATTATTTTGAGGTTTCTAAAACCATTTTTTCTCAAAGTCATTGGATTTAAAGATAGGCACTTCTTAAGAGATAAAATGTGTGTCCCTCCTTGTGTAACTTTGAAATAAGAAAATGAATAATCTTAAAAAATTATGCTATGGATCTCAATAAAAACTTTCAACGAAATTTGAATTAAACGAGGTAAAATTGTTTTTGAGAATTTTTGAGATACAGCACATTTTCATAAACCTCAAAAATAACTTTGTCATCCATACAAACTGAAAAACAAAGTAGTTTTTGCTGGTAAAAAAAAAGAGGTATTTAAGCTAGTTCTAGCTTGCTACTACGGAACCCTTCATGGGCGAGCCCGACTCGCACATGCCCAATTTTTTTTATTTTATTTTTGTTCTTGCCGATACGAACGTAAAAGCTTACCTTAACCAAATTAACCTATTGTAGAAACTTTTATATTGTACGGAACCTCTAAAATAAAAGTACTACAGCCTTGCCATCCCATTTATTTGACTGTCGCAATAAATTAAAAGTAACTTTATGTGTTGTAAAATGTTGAGTTATGTCTTCCCTGAGAGTTGTTGAGATTTGAAAATGTTTTCCCAACATTCATCATCAGGTCTTTCTAGTCTCCACAGCAGGAGCACGACCCTCTCTGTACTACCAGAGCCATATACTAAACTGAGCAGTCAGAGGATTTGGCCTACACTCTCCACGCTGACCAGACGGGTTGGAGAGGTCTCTTTGATGTTAATAAGCTTTGTTTAGCTTGTGTTTCCTAAGTCGCCTTTTACGACATCCACGGGATGACTTGGAGTGGTCCTATTCTACTCTGCCAGGAACCACACGGCAAACTTCTCAACATTATCCCAACTTTTTGACCTGATTTTGATTGATGATTAGCAATTTTCTCGCGACTTCACCTGCGTTATGACTTTTGATATTTTTTTTCAACATTATCTCAAATTTTGACCTGTTTTTACTAGAGCTTAGTACTATTATTAACTAGCTGTTACCCACGGCTTCGTTCGCGTAATTTATAGCCTACTAGCTGTTACCCGCGTGATATATAGCCTATGATCGGTTCAGTAGATACGGCGTGAAAGCGTGACAAACAAACAAACTCACTTTCACATTTATAATATTAGTTGGGATTCTGTGCTAGAGCCTCTGTCCTTAGATAAATCCGCTTTCTACCTGTTTTTATTGATGACCAGCAATTTTCTCGCGACTTCGTCCGCATCAATTGTAGCCTATGTCATTTTCAGATAAATTTGTATTGTATAGGTGAAAGAACTTTAAATATCGGTGTAGTAGTTGTGGGGCTGTAATTGGACATTGGTAGAATCATTAAAATCTTGGTGAAAGTCATAAAATATTAGAAAAGACTTGTAGACTTGTTTCGTGTGTGTAACATAGGTTTCAGAATAGAATTTTAACCAAATCATGAAAGATGAAATCGACGCAAGTTCCAACAACACTGTAAAAATGTTTACAACTGTAAAAATCTAGCTCTAAATAGGACTGAATGGAAAAAATGGAGGCCCCAGCCGTGGGACAATTAATGAAATAAAATTAACCTAATCAACCATTTGTACAAACTTTAATCGTGTACGGAACCTCGCAAACAATAGCGCTACAGCCTCGCCATCCCATTTATTTGTCTGTCACAAAAAATTAAAAGTAACTTTATGTGTTGTAAAATGTTGAGTTATGCCTTCCCTGAGAGTTGTTGAGATTTGAAAATGTTTTCTCAACATTCATCATCAGGTCTTTCTAGTCTCCACTGCAGGAGCACGACTCTCTCTGTACTGCCAGAGCCATATACTAACCTGAGCAGTCAGAGGATTTGGCCTACACTCTCCACGCTGGCCAGACGGGTTGGAGAGGTCTCTTTGATGTTAATAAGCTTTATTTAGCTTGTGTTTCCTAAGTCGCCTTTTACGACATCCACGGGATGACTTGGAGTGGTCCTATTCTACTCTGCCAGGAACAACACGGCAAACTTCTCAACATTATCCCAACTTTTTAACCTGATTTTGATTGATGATTAGCAATTTTCTCGCGCCTTCGCCCGCGTTAATTGTAGCATATGTCATTTGGTAGAGGTGCAGGGTATATTAGCCAGAGCAGTCAGAGTATTTGGCCTATATACCTTCCACGCTGGCCATACAGGAGAGGTCACTTTGACTCGCCCTCTGCGACATCCACGGGATGACTTGGAGTGGTCCTATTCTACTCTGCCAGGAACCACACGGCAAACTTCTCAACGTTATCCCAACTTTTTAACCTGATTTTGATTGATGATTAGCAATTTTCTCGCGCCTTCGCCCGCGTTAATTGTAGCCTATGTCATTTGGTGGAGGTGCAGGGTATATTAGCCAGAGCAGTCAGAGTATTTGGCCTATATACTCTCCACGCTGGCCATACAGGAGAGGTCACTTTGACTAGCCCTCTACGGCATCCACGGGAAGACTTGGAGTGGTCCTATTCTACTCTGCAGGGAACCACACAGCAAAACAAACCCAGTGACTGGGCTCGTTTGATTTTCCTTAGCAAAAACTTTACAATATGAATTGCGCTTGTCAAAAAAAGAAATTAAAATAAAACTTATTATAAACAAGTGAACGTAGAACCTTTTAAATTTTGAATTACTATTCTAGTTAAAATCATAAGAATTGTCAAACCTGCTCCTGATATTTAATTTAAACTTCTAACTCAAACGATTTATTAAAACTTTAACGTAACTTTCTTAAGCATATTTAAATAATTCATATTGGTTTAGTGTGCTCAGCATACTTGTAAAACTCTGCCTTAAAAGAGCTTTATTTCAAAATATTTAATCGAAGATACAAATATTTAAATTATCGAAATATTTATTCACTGTTTATCTTTGCATTGAATCGGGAAAATATTTTAAGTTTTATAGAGATGAAGTAATGAAGCTGAAAAACTACTATAGCTTTACTAACTTGTCACTAAGCCTCCGCGGTCCATCAATCTGTCACAGGTCTATATGTAGAGACTTAAATTTTTTACACTATGTAGATATCATCTATTGGTGCTTTAAAACAAAAAAATCATGAATATAAAATAAGTTTTCAATACATTTGCTAATAATACGGTTCTTATGACAACAAAATCTGTATCGTAATGATGTATTTACGGCACAAGTGCTTTTTACTTTACACCAATCACAACCGCTCAATTTATAGCCCAATGCCACAGATGCAAAATTTAAACTTTTTCATAGAATCCGAGCAAAGAGTTTCAATGTAACTTTTTAAACTTTCACAGTTGTTTTTAAGCTTGAAATATCGAAAACTCAAAGAAACCACAATAATCACGGTAAATATCCCGAAATGTTTAATTCTACAGAGTTTCAAGTTCAGCATGAAAACGTTTTTCTGATTCGTGTGATGTGTGATGCTTCCACTGTACAATTTTATTTCTTTTTTCCCAGATCAGAAAAAAGACGTAAAGTAACGTTTTATAAAAGCTTTTTTACGAATTGCTGGTAGCTCTAGCGCGCATGTGTAAACCTTCTTTTGGTAAGGCTAGTCAAGCGAGAAAGGGTCGCGGCGGCCATTTTTAGGGCAAAAGATTAAAGGGAAATACTGTAGAGACCCAACCCGACTGGCCAGCGTGGAGAGTGTAGGCCAAATCCTCTGACTGCTCTGGCTAATATATGGCTCTGGTTGTAAAGAGAGGGTCGTGCTCTTGCAGTGGCGACTAAAAAGACCTGAAAATGATGAATGTAGAGCAGTGTGGTTTTTTGTCAGTAGTTAAGTACATAGTATTATATTGTCTTTGTCAGTAGTAAAAGAAGAATCTTTATTGGATAGTAGTTTTAGGTCAAAAGACATCTTAATGAGGGTTTTTTGAAATACTCTCCACCAGATGGCAGTACTGAAGCGTCGACCTCGATAAGCCGCTGTCATTTAATAATATTTGACAATAGCAGAAACAATTGATACATTGTTGTTTGTTTGTTTGTTTTTCGTGTGTGTAAGTGGCCAACACTGGTGTCAGATTTTTCAAGCTGCCTAAAGGCATCTGACATAGCTTAACGACTGCCATCAATGATGATAGCCGGGACCAACGGCTTTCCGTGCCTTCCAAAGCACGGAGGAGTACGCGATATTTTTATGCCACTTGTGGTCACCCATCCGATTGGGGCCTGCGCCAGAGGTTGCTTAACATACGTAAGCGCTAATAATGCTCACACCCACTGGACCATCGGGATACACAGTGGCCCAATCACAGCTTACTGAAAGCTGCGATTGGGTCACTATGTGTCAATTCTGCACCTTCGACTATCGGCTGTGCTTGCTGCTATACTTAGGTATTTTGTACTAGAATATATAAATAGAGATGAACATCCAAGACCCTGGCCAATCTGACAAAGGTAGTTTTCCATTTTGATCTGACCGGAGATCGAATTCGGGTCTCTGTGAATCAAAGGCACTTATGGTACCACTGAGCTACAAAAGTAGCCATTTTCTTGGAAATCATTGTTAGAAGTTCGTTCCAAAAACAAGTTAAAATAAAACTAGAAAAGGTAAGAAAATGTAGGTCAGAGTATACCCGGCCATATGCCGTTCTTAATAAAGAAACATCATAACTTTTTAAAATGAAACAAGCTAAGTCCAAAAACTTTGGAGCCAATATAGTCTGTTCAGAAATTCAAATTATTAGGTTGGCTACACCTGCGGTGCTGGCCGCGCGCCAATGTTGGCAGCACCTGTTTGCCACAGAGTAAATATCATTTGGGCACAGGAAATGGTACGTATACAGCCGGAACTGTTGCGTTTCATTTGAAATTAAAATGGCTGTTTTTATTCTATGAATGGTGTTTGCTGTGTAATTTTGCGAATATTTTGTTGTTAGTGAATGAATTAATGAAGTTTTTGGTACGTTTGAATAAAATTACTTTTAATACGGTTTTATCACGTTTATATCACGACTCGTGTGGTTCCCGGCAGAGTAGAATAGGACCGCTCCAAGTCATCCCGTGGATGTCGTAAAAGGCGACTGAGGAAATACAAGCTAAACAAAGCTTATTAACATCAAATAGACCTCTCCAACCCGACTGGCCAGCGTGGAGAGTGTAGACCAAATCCTCTGACTACAGGCTAGTATTATGGCTCTGGTAGTACAAAGAGGGTCGTGCTCCTGCAGTGGAGGCTGGGAAGACCTGATGATGATGATGATGATGATGATATCACGTTTATGTCATTATTATTATAACACCAACGTTTCGAGTACTTTACTGTTAACGTTTGCGGGTAGACTAGATCGATATTTGTCTTATTGTTATAACAACTATGTGATATCCAATAACGACTCATAACTTTGAATTTGAATTTGATCTGGATTTGAAATGGAAAAAAGGCATCGCCTGATCGATACAAACGCTTTATCAGCCTTTTGTGTCCATTGAAGGGTCGCTCAAGCACACTTTCTTTTTCTTTCTTTCTTCTATTCAATTATGGCTTCCACCGAGACTTCAGTGATTCTGCCAATGTCCAGTATAATGAGATACTAAGTATCGGTGTTGTACGGTATGTGGCATCAAAGATGGCGTATGTTCTTTGGCAACCTCGTGGGAGATTTTGGCGACAAATCTATACGAGTCCATTTAACAGTCCACCTTAACTATTTCACAAATTGTTCTCGAGCACGAGCATTTATAACACCAAACTACACCAATTTCATATTATAAAGTCCACGACATGGTCGCTGACCGAGGAGTTGAAGTCCAGGCTCAAGATTTGCCAGAGAGCCATGGAGCGAAGTGTGTTAGGAGTAAAGAGGGTAGACAGAATCCCAAATACTGCACTCCGCTCGAAAACGGGAATTTCTGATGTGGGCACTAAAACTGCTGTGCTAAAATGGGATTGGGCGGGGAATGTCGGTAGAATGCATCCCGAGAGATTGGCCAAGATAGCAACTGAGTGGCTACCTACAGATGGTCGCCGTCACCGAGGTAGGCCAAGAAAACGTTGGAAAGACGAATTAGATGTTTTTAGAAAGGATTGGTTGAAGTCAACACGAGAAAGAGATAAATGGAAAGAGATGAGAGAGACCTTTGCCCAGCAGTGGGACAATATAGGTTAAATAAAAAAAAAAAAAAAAAAGTCCACTTAAATCAATTTGCAAAATTGTATAAGGCAAACGACAACTGAACCCCTTGACTTCCCACCAAAAACTCCCCACTTTCTTTTTGTGGATTTCTATCAAATGTAAGTCAATTAAGGTCAAAGTCAAAGTTAATCATTTTATTCATCGTAAGTATTTCAATATCATTTAGTGAATTTCAATTTTTTTTCATAATTACAAATTAGTTTACAAAAATATATTTGACGTCAATAATTTACTTATGGCTAAGTTTACACCGCTTCCAAGGCGGAGTGCAGAAGAAGCGGCAACAAACTGCACAGCGCATTTTCTCCAAATGACGTCAACTTACAATCTACGACATACCTATAAGGCATTCTTTTATTTAAGTGCACTAGGCACAGTAGTGACGCCAATCATTTTATTCCTTATACTTTACAAATAGAAAGAAATTCAAGAATATAAACAATATAAGGCTTAGTAAATAACCTGAAGTATTTTTGGAATCATGTTTATTATTATCTGAATCAAAGAGAATTATGAGAATCTGATTACCGCCAAAAACGGCCGTTTTTGGCGGTTATCACTTTTTCTCTCAATGACTGATTCTCATAATATTAAAACATGATTCCAAAAATACTTCAGGTTATTTACTAAGGCTTGTATTGTTTATATTCTTGAATTTCTTTCTATTTGTAAAGTATTAGGATAAAATGATTGGCGTCGCTACTGTGCCTAGTGTGCCCCTTAAATAAATTAAGATTTACGCAACTTAGTATTTTTTTTTCATAACAATAATCATTATTTCATGTTTATTGTTATGAAAAAAATACTACAGAATTGCATTTAAAAAGTTTTACATCTGGGACAAAAAGATTGGTCGCATGTAATTTAAGAACAAAAAATTGAAAGAATGATTCTATTTTGAATTTTTGAGACAAATTGACAGCGGATTAATATAGATATCTACAAAAACAAAGTGCATTAAAAAAACAATCAACAGCTGTTAATTTGTTACAAAAATTCCAAATTAGAATCCTTTTGAATAAGAATTTAATCTGGATTTAAATAAAAAAGAATCGTCTGATCAATACAAACGCTCTGTCAGCCCTTTGTGTCTGTTGAAAGGAGGTGTATGACAGATCTGAGCCTTTCTGGCTCGCTCAAGTATACTTTAATTTTTTTATGGATTCCTATCAAATGTAGGCCAACTAAGGCATTCTTATTAATAATATAATAATATTTTTAATAAATTAAGATATAAACAACAGTTCATTGTTATGAGAAAAAATCTGTACTGAATTGCATACAAAAATTTTCAAACATCTATGCACAAAAAGGACTGGCCACATGTAATTTAAGAACGAAAAAAGTGAAAAAGTTATTCCCATTTTGAATTTGTGTGACAAACTGTAAAGGATTGCATACAAAAAGTTATATCTATGCACATAACGCAGACTGGCAACATGTAATTATTAAGTTCGAGAATATTAAAAGATTTTTTTTAATAAGAACTATCTGAATTTTTTGGCCAAATAAACATTGGTGGATTATTTTCATTAGAGAACTAAAGATCCAAGGGTATAGAATGTTCAGAGAGAAGAAAGGTGTATTAAAAATCTGGCCTTTCCAATTCGCTCATACATACTTTGTTTTGTAGATATCTATCGAATGTAGGCCAATCAAGGCTTTTAAAACAAAAGCTAGTGAAAGTTTTGTTCTCTAGAAGCGCACGTAGAAATACACCAAATATTGGCCAATTGAGGTATTTTGAAAAAGCTTGTGCAATGGTCTCTGAAAACGCGCGCAGAAATACACCAAATTAAAAAAATATGAAATCTAAAAGTTCAGCTAACATATACTCAGAGAAATATAATACCTCTTAAATTATATGTACATAAACCAATGAACTCGTAACATGCTGTATGCCATAGATATTCATATTACAACAAAATTCGCCGTATGGTTTCCGGCAGAGTAGAATAGGACCACTCTTAGTCATCCCGTGGATGTCGTAAAAGGCGACTAAGGAAACACAAGCTAAACAAAGCTTATAAACATCGAAGAGACCTAACCAACCCATCTGGCCAGCGTAGAGTGTGTAGGCCAAATCCTCTGACTCAAGCTAATATATGGCTCTGGTAGTACAGAGAGGGTCGTGCTCCTGCAGTGGAGACTAAAAAAGACCTGATGAAGACCTAATGCTATCTAACGGAGACCCTTTGAAACTTAGCTTGCCAAAGCGCGTGCCTCTATTGCTGTAGACTTATATTATCTATGGTTCTACTACCCTGTAGAATAAGTATGTATATTGCCAAAGATAATACTAGCGTATAGATTGCCCACCTCATACATAAATATTGGACCAAATTAAGGTGGCGAAAAGGAGTCGTATGTGTGGCCAAGTATGGCGGTGCAGACTACCGCCATCTAGTATCGACTGGCTGATTTAATCTACGCTAGCCTAAAACTTACTAAAACTGAGGTGTAATTTTAAAATAAAAAGCCAAAAATATTGTTCTAATTATTTACAAGATATATTTTGTGAATAATGTTTTTCTCATAATACGGAAGATACAATGTTGTGTAGCAATTAGTACCGCCCTCTTTGCGAGTCTCTGAGAACAAATCGTACGATTAAGGCGTTGGGACCACATGATATTGTAGTACAGAGATGGTCGTGCTCCTGCAGTGGAGAAAACCTGACGATGATGATGGGTTCTACTAAAAAAAGAAAAACTGTAGCATGCTAGTTTACCAAGCCCATAACTAGATGGCGCTGAGCGTAACTTAGAACGCGCTATGAAAGTTTCTTCGTCCCCACGTAAGTAGTCCGTCGAACAACAGATTGAGTTCTCTCCACCTAGTACTAATGTACGCATTCCCGGACTTAGTACTAAGACAAACCCTCCTCACAGCTCACTATGTAAGGGACAGTGCTCGGATTCCCGGCCTTCCCGTAGGGTCAATGATGTAACTATGGCGTAATAAATGACGTTAATATGCAGTTCGCTTATCTTGTGATTCCTGCTGTACCTCCACGTTATAAAACTATATTAAATTTGACATTACCAAGCTCATCGATGCACAGTAAGTTATTGTGTATTCGCTAAGAATAACGAGTGCAAGCCAATTAATACTTTTAACAAGCTTCGAACTCCCCGTAAGCTACTGAGACGTAAAGTTTGACCTACAGGCTTTGTTGCAAAGGAAATAAAGTTACTTTTTGTCCAATTACGGCGTAAGAACGGGTAGGTAATGATTTCCACGTAAGCTGATTGATTCAGGGTTATTTTCGTGAAAGTATGTTACGGAGATTATCGTCAATATCATGATAGCATCATCTTTGACATGTCCTGAAAGTTTAAAACAAACTTAAGTGGCTCTCCAATACATATATGGAGCTACGTGCTATTGATAGTTATTCATTTAGGTATATATGTCGCAGTCATCTGGTTGAATCTGCTATTTGATTGAATGACTAGCGCGTTCATTGAATGACCACGTTTAATTGAATGACTAGGCCAAACGTTGATTGAACAAGCGTCGCTCAACGTCCAACTAGTTAGCGGGTTGTAACATAGCCCTTTGAACATAGCGGACATAAAATCAGTCAGGTGATTCAAATTTAGTTAATTTTTTTACCACTGCGGCGCTAGTAGTCACCAAAACAAATATGGCGGCAAACAGCTCGAACAGATGGCACGGTACTGATATTTTTTTCGATTAAATTTACATATAAGTGCGTTAATTGTAATAAAATAGTATGGCATTATGGATTTACCTATTATTACGCCGTCGCCGGCTACTTTAAAAACTAAGAAAAATGAAATCATGCTACCACCAAATATTACAACGTCGGCTAAGATTCAATGACTTCGCTAAATGACATTCATTCAGTCAAGACGTTGAACGTTACATTCAACGACATGACGAGTTGTCCTTTAGTCATTTAATTAAATGTCGCCATACAATGAACGCGCTAGTCATTCAATCAAATAGCAAATTCAACCCGATGACTGCGACATATATATAACTAACTGTAGACGTGTGGTTCCTGGTTTAGCCGAGTGGTTCCCGGCAGAGTAGAATAGGACCACTCCAAGTTTTCCCGTGCATGTCGTTGAAGGCGACTTAGGAAAGACAAGTTAAACAAAGCTTATAAACATCAAAGAGACCTCTCTAACCCATCTGGCCAGCGTGGTGAAGGCAGTCATTTGACTGCTCTGTCTTATGTATAGCTCTTGTAGTACAGCAGGGTCGTGCTCCTGCAGTGGAGACAAAAACAGACCTGACGATGATGAATGTATATTACGGAGATCATTATCAATATATTCAATCCTCTAACAATCAATTTTCAATCATTTAACAACATGTGAGGGTTAATCAGATACATGATTAGAGTCGCCTGGACACGCATGTCTCATAGAGACATGCACGTCCAGGCGACTCTTAAGCAAGAAGATACGTGCCTGCCCATGCAAAAATAAAATTTTCTTGTTCTTATTGTCTCTGAGCAGAACCGCAGACAGACAAACAGATAGACGGAGACATGGACATAGCAAAACTATAAACCCTAGTTTAACTTTGTGTACTACGGAACCCTAAAATATTGAGAAAGGCCTTTGACAAATGGCTCGAATTAATGAACTAATTTTGCTTTTTTTGATCGCGTTCTGGGGATGCATCTTTTGTCATCCCGAATCCCAATCCCATGTATCCCAATTCCAACTATAGTACATTACTGCAGCGGCCAGCAATGGAGGCATTGACGGACGAACGTGTGTTTGTGGGCCGGAGCCGAGGCACATATACGTAAGTCCATCAATGCCTGATTGCTGCCAAAGCTTGTATAGTACTTTTTTCAAATGTTGCGCAGAAATTAAAAAAAATAGTATATAGACAAACAGACATACTATCATCACGTGTTTACGCTTACAGGTGAGACGGATTAGCTCACAGTATTAGTCATTAGTATTAGCTTACGGTATTTAAAGGTCTTGCAGTCTTCTGCTAAGCTTGAGATTTAATTGTATTGATGACTGGATCCCAAGCTGGTGGTAGCTGCCAACCATCCTCTCTAATGAAATTGTGATTTTTTAAATTTCAAATTTTTGATAAGCATTCTTGGAATGTACGTAAAAATGAATGATTTATTTGAAAACACATACAATACAGAACAAAATTGTTTGACATTTTGTCCGTCTTTAAATTAGTCCCACAATTATAATATTAAATATGTTGGTTATAAAGCCAACGCTGGTCTTTGGGTCAATTAGATTTTTTTTTTTACTTTCCCTTACTATTCAACGGGTGGCAAAATCATTCTTATATGAAAATATTAAAAATTATTTTGAGTTCCCAGCATTGATCCCGTAGCAAAAGTTGTTCATATTGAGGGACTGAGCCACCCCAAGGGTATGTCGAGGGTCATGTTATGCTCTGTATATATTTGTTATTATTTAAAAAAAATATAGGTCAACTCGCGTCCTTACTCACCCCTAAAGAGTAACAGGGCGGAAAAATACGACAATTTAGTATTCATCATCCCCGTCGGCCATCTTGTCTGGCAGATCGCCATGTTGAGTATTAACCAAGATTTATGCATGCATATTGTCACGTCTTTTCTTTTCCGGTGTAGACAGAACCCAGTTCTATGTACCTATAAGACAATGTTAAGCTTGTTGATGCGTGTGGGTGGAAAACGGGTTCACCAAATTTAGCTCCAAAACTACGAATCTTTATAAGGACCATCGACTTTGTCCGGTTAAAATTTCACCCCCTTTTTTACTATCTTAGGGGTTGAATTTCCAATTATGCTTTCTTACGGCCTGGCCACGCGGCGCGCGGCGCGAACGATGAGTCGCCCGGCGAATGAAACAAAAGAATAAAAAAGTACCGAGCATGCCACGCGCACCGGCAACTGGCGACGCGACCGACGAATTGTATTAGGCGAATCGCGCGGGCGACCAACGGCGCGGCGGGCGAGTGAAACAAAATCGTGAATCTGTTCGGCGCATGCCACGGGGTCGAGGCGGCAGTCGTGGCGAATAGTACAAGGAACAAATGTTTTTAGTCGGTTTCTCTCTTGAATCATGAAAAGAACCTCTGTAGGTAGGTACCAAATTTAAAGTTTCTTGGTTCAGTAGTTTCGGCTGTGCGTTGTATAGGTCAGTGAGTCAGGTTAGCTTCTTACACATAAGATAGATAGATAAAATTATCGTCTAAGGATACAAAATCTTGAATCAAATCTAACCATAGGTATTTTTTATTTTTTATTAAAAGGCCGGCAACGATCTAGTCCCACTTCAAGTGATGCAGTTGTCCATGGACAGCGGTGATCACTTACCATCAGGTAGTTGCTTGCTAGTTTGCCATCCCATATCATAAAAAAACTTAATTGTCAAAATCAATCCAGCCGTTTGCTTTGGAGTGGAAGATGCAATAAATAAATTTAAAAAAAAAAACATAACATAACATTGAACATTGTACACACCACCTAATATGGACTTCTTGTCTAAAATAAATGCTTTTTATTTTATTTATTTTAGAAATCAAGTAATGAAAAAACAAATACTCCTCTTTTTTAGGAAGTCGTGTATAAAGAAAATGATACTTATCACTCTGCATAGGCCATCGTTCTGGCATAGAGCCATGTCTCATATTACCCAAGATATACTGCACTCCAATATTTTCTTAAGTATTGCATACATTATAACGTCTTTACCCTTTGCGGGGCAGCGAAGCATTATCATCATTATTATCATCAATAATAATAATAAGAAGAATTAATTAATTGCCAAGAGCCTCGACCAGTACCTGAAGAGGCTCTCGTTAGGCGGCTGGATCAAGGGCTTGATTCAGAAAGCAGTTCTCCTGGACACGGCCCGTATTGTTAGGAGGTTCCTTTCCCTGGAGCCCTGACCGTCGGTAGCTTGGACCCTGTCCCGATACCGGTGGGCTACTATTTTTTATATTTTTAAATGTTTATTTTTTGTTTAAATATTTACAGAAGATGGTAACATGTATGAATGGTGCTTTTAAGAAAAAGGGTATGAAAGTGAATGTTAGTAAGTCAAAAGTAATGGTTTTTGAAAGAGAAGAAAATATGACGTTATGCAATGTTCTTATAGATGGAGAAAAAGTGGAACAAGTGGAAGAGTTTGTGTATTTAGGTAGTGTTTTTACAAGGGATGGAAAGCATGAAGGTGATATTGAAAAAAGAGTGGCTGCTGGTAATCGGGTAAATGGGGCATTGCATTCTTTTATGAATAGTAGGAAGATATCCTACAAAGCCCGACTTATGTATGGCACAACAACAACAACTCTTATGTATGGCAGTAAAAGTTGGGTATGGCAGAAAAGGCACGAAAGTAGAATAAATGCAGTTGAAATGAGATCGCTAAGAAGTATGTGTGGTATAACTTTGAGAGATCGGGTAAAGAATGACGTAGTGCGGGAGCGATGTGGAGTGAAAGATGATGTAGTGACTAAGATTGAGAAAGGAATGTTAAGGTGGTTTGGCCACATTGAAAGGATGGATGAAAGAAGAGTAACAAAGAATATTTATAAAGCCAGTGTGAATGGGATAGTTGGCCAGGGTCGACCTCGTCGAACGTACTGCGATCAGATTGCTGACGTTCTTAAGAAAGGAGATGTAAGAAGTACCCGAAACCGAAGAGCATGCATGGGGAGAGTGATGAGTTTAGATGAAGCTAGAGGGATTTGTCAGGATCGTAGCAAGTGGAGATCTATAGTCTCTGCCTACCCCTATGGGAAAAAGGCGTGATAATATGTATGTATGTTAAATATTTGAAAATGTATGAAATATGTGCATAAATAAATAAAGGAAATAATAAGAAGAATAATAATTTATTTATTGTCATATCTCTTTTTTACATTTAATAAATGTGTATGTTTGTATAACATTTAGCAACCGCATTTCAGCACCACACCATCGAACTAGGAATTAACCTGTATCTCGAGTGGAGGGAGCATCAGGTCGGATTTAGTCTCCACTGCAGGAGCATGAACTTCTCTATAATATCATATTAGTCAGGGCATTCACAGGATTTGGTCCACACCCTCCACGATGGCCAGACGGGTTGACAGGTCTCTTCGATGTTTATAAGCTTTGTTTAGCTTGTGTTTCCTAAGTCCCCTTTTACGACATCCACGGGAAGACTTGGAGTGGTCTTATTTTACTCTGCCAGGAACCACATGGGTGAGTTAAGGCCACATTTAGCATGTTAAGGGCTTTATAGTGGAAAGCGGAATCAAAATAGTGACGGTTTTTAGTTGTGGTAGAGACCGGCAAAATTCACTTTTGCTAGTAGCATGCATGGGCCGGCTCGTCCGGGGAAGTACCACACTCTCACAGAAAATCGACGTTCGAAGCTTTACCGCTTCTATGCTTCGTTAGGTCAGTGAGAGAGCCAGAGGACCAATCCCCCCCCCCCTCTCCCTTTGGGGAGGGAAAAATAAAGGCCGGCAACGCTCTTGTAACACCCCTGGAGTTGCAGTTGTTCATGGGCAGCGGTGATCACTTACCATCAGGTGACCCGCTTGCTCGTTTGCCGTCCTATGACATTAAAAAAAGCTGCATCGCCTATTTACCTGATTCTGCACGGGAAGAAAATCAGCTGGTACATTCTACGTTTTTCTTTTCTCCCAGACCAGCATAGAGGACTCCAGAATATCCAGTAATCATCATCAGGTCTTATTATGTCTCCACTGCAGGAGCATGACCCTCTCTGTACTACCAGAGCTATATACACAAGCCAGAGCTGTCAGAGGATTTGGCCTATGTTAAGAATCGAACCTGGCAACAAAAAAAAAAAGAACTGTCAGTTGTCAGTCACGTAAATAAAGGGAGGTTATGACCGCGTTTGGTTGTCGTCGGCTCGGGTCGGACAATGCATTTGGATTGAATCCTTATAAAACCACAGCAATCTCGGGGCTGTGGGTATTCGGGACGAGCTCCGTGGCGCAGCGGTCAACACGCCTGCCTGCGACACGGATGGTCCCGGGTTCGATCCCCGGTCAGGTCAAGATGGAAAATGATCTTTTTCAGATTGACCTGGGTCTTGGATGTTTATCTAAATATGTATTTGTTATAAAATATAGTATCGTTGAGTTAGTATCCCATAACACAAGTCAGCTGTGTAGTTCCCGGCAGAGTAGAATAGGACCACTCCAAGTCATCCCGTGGATGTCGTAAAAGGCGACTAAGGAAACACAAGCTAAACAAAGCTTATTAACATCAAAGATACCTCTCCAACCCGTCTGGCCAGCGTGGAGAGTGTAGGCCAAATCCTCTGACTACTCTTGCTAGTATATGGCTCTGGTAGTACAGAGAGGGTCGTGCTCCTGCAGTGGAGACTAGAAAGACCTGATGATGATGATGATGATGAACACAAGTCTTGCTTAAGAACTTACTTTGGGGCTGGCTCAATCTGTGTGATTTGTCCGTATATATTTATTATTTATTTATTTATTTATTTATTATTTATTGTGTTTTTCTGGATTTGGCTGCTGCATCCTTCGTCGACATCTCCGTTCCGCTTGAAGCTCATGGGCCCCTTCAAGGCGAGGCGTTGTTTGATGGATGTCGAGGAGGGAGCAAGCGAACAGCCTACACTCTTCACGCTGGCCAGACGGGTTAGAGAGCATATCCAGTAAGGAAGACACAATACTCCTTTTGCTGAAAATCATGTATAAAGAAGTATTCATCACTTTGTATCGGCCATTGTTCTGGCAAAGAGCCAGGTCTCGTATTACCCAAGATATATTGCACTCCAATATTTTCTTAAGTATTGTTGAAGAATCTTGGAGATAATTCAAGGCTTTTTAGGAATAAGTGAAAGATATATGAAAAAAAAAACCGGCCAAGTGCGTGTCGGGCCACGCGCGGTGTAGGGTTCCGTAGTTGCAAATGACAACTTTGAGTTCACACTGTTACTACACTCACACATCTCAGTTTAACGACCAGTAACATCTAACCTCAGCTCTGATAGTTTTCCTTTTAACTTCAGTATATATACTGCTGCTGTATTTTTTTTAATATATCTGTATATAACCGTTTAGCAGATAGAAGGGGGGGGACACTTACCTCTAACAAAAATTTGCACTTTAAAACCAAATATTTCGGACACGGATCCCTAAATCGAAAAATGGTGTTCTCAACCTCACAATATTTTTTAAAGACCTATTTAACGATACCCCACACGATGGGTAAATAGAGAAAAAAAAATGACTCTCCCACTTTGCTTATATATGGGAGCTACCCTAAAAATTTTTTTCAAGATTTTTTTCTACCACTTTTTGCCATGATTAATTTACATACCCATACCAAATTACAGCTTTCTAGTACGTATAATCTCTGAGTAAAACCGAGGACGGACAGAGAGATAGACAGACAGACATGGCGAAACTATAAGGGTTCCTAGTTTACAACGGAACCCTAAAAATGCGGTTGACATAGAATATATTTGGCCATTGTTTTACAGTAGACGAAGAATCCATAAATATATATGTTACATAAAAATACTTGTCCGTAACCCTTGGTCCGAGTCCGATTCGCTTGAATAGGTCCTAATTATAAACTAAACAAACTTACCCTATACTCTGTTCCTACTGACGGTTATACAGGATGTTTGGTAGATAAATCAAATTTTTGTGTCGTATTAAACAAAATCAACAATAAATAATTTTATTTATTAAATAAAGAATCTCAGTACGATCTATGCGTGATATCTAGACGCAGGTTCAAGTCCTGCCCGCGTGGAATTTTTTCTCCATTTCTTATTTTCTTTATTTAATAAATAAGGTAAAATAGCATTGTGAATGCAAAATAAAATCCCATATAAAGTAATAAATAATTTAACATATTTTTGACAAAAAACAAAAATTGACTTCAACCCTATATTTGTTTGAATAAGAATAAGAATAAAACGGAAATAAGTGTAAACCGAATGACATCCGTGTATATATTTTTTGGTATTTTTCTAAAAGCGCACGACACATTTTGATAAAAATTTAACGGGACCATCTGTAAGTAAAGTGTAAGCTATGGAACAAAAAAATATCAAATAAAGTCTTCAAGAAATCGAGCAACATAATTATATAAAAAAAAAGATTCCGACGAATTGAAAATCTCCTCCTTTTTTGAAGTCGGTTAAAAATCGAATAGTTAAATTATCTACACCTTTATGGATATATAGTTTAACTTTCTGTCGCATAAATATTTGAACAGTCATATATACAGCGTTTAAAGTCACCTTGGAAATTCCCTTTTTTATGTCATAGGACGGCAAACGAGCAAGCAGGTCACCTGATGGTAAGTGATCACCGCTGCCCATGGACAACTGCAACTCCAGGGGTGTTACAAGAGCGTTTCCAGCCTTAATTTTTCCCTCCCCTAGGGGGGAGGGGGGGGGGGGGACACTTACCTCTAACAAAAATTTGCACTTTAAAACCAAATATTTCGGACATGGATCCCTAAATCGAAAAATGGTGTTCTCAACCTCACAATATTTTTTAAAGACCTATTTAACGATACCCCACACGATGGGTAAATAGAGAAAAAAAATACTCTCCCACTTTGCTTATATGGGAGCTACCCTAAAAATGTTTTTTCAAGATTTTATTCTACCACTTTTTTGCCATGATTAATTTACATACCCATACCAAATTACAGCTTTCTAGTACGTATAATCTCTGAGTAAAACCGAGGACGGACAGACAGACAGACATAGCGAAACTATAAGGGTTCCTAGTTTACAACGGAACCCTAAAAATGCGGTTGACATAGAATATATTTGGCTAACTGCAACTCCAGGGGTGTTACAAGAGCGTTGCCAGCCTTAATTTTTCCCTCCCCGGAGGGGGAGGGGGGGGGGGGCTCCGACTCTCTCACTCACCGAACGAAGCATAGAAGCGGTAAAACTACTACTCGAACGTCGATTTTCTGCGAGAGTGTGGTACTTCACTACCTTATAGGGGTGACTCAGACCTTCAATATCCTTACAACAAACGTCAGTTTTTGCCATTTTTTGCTAGTCTTATGTTGTATAGAAAACTAGCTGTTACCCGCGGCTTCACCCGCGTGATATAGAGCCTATGTCCTTCTCAGTACCCTAAGTGTATGCAAAATTTCATGATCATCGGTTCAGTAGATAGGGCTTGAAATCGTAACCAACAAACAAACTTACTTTCGCATTTATAATATTAGTTTTGGGCGTGAAAGTGTAACAAACAAACAAATAATCTCCCTTTTGCATTTTTAATATCACTTTGGCGATATTTTTTTCTTCCATTTCATTTTTGAACGACCTGTATAAGCTTGAGCCGTACCGGCATCTCCTTTGAAGTTGAGCTTTTGAAGTCAACGACCAAAGTTCGGAAGCTGTGGTAACAAAGGGGATAGTTGCTTACGTCATTTAGGATTATATTAATAAGGGGCTCACTGATTTTAGTTGTACAAAGTGACATCTATATGTTTATTTAATGATTGAAGTGTATTAATTTCTTTTTTTTCTAAAGCAACCGCTTTCTAATAACCAATTCGTTGTATGACAAAATCTTCTGCAGAATGTTAAAAATACTTTTCTCAAAACCGCATCAAAATCAGTTCAGCCAAACGCGAGATAATCGCAGAAAAGCATACTTACATGTTCAGCTCTTTGGCATATATGCTTAGGTCAGAATCAGAATAATTTGAATTGTATAAAATATGGTACAAATGGTGTAAGTAGATGTGTTAGTTACTCGTATTAAATTATCATCATCATCAGGTCTTTTTATATCTCCACTGCAGAGGCACGACCCTCTCTGTACTACTAAAGCTATATTAGCCAGAGCAGTCAGAGGATTTGGCCTACTCTGTCCACGCTGGCCAAACGGGCTGGAGAGGTATCTTTGATGTTTATAAGCTTTGTTTAGCCTATGTTCCCGAAGTCGTCTTTTACGACAAACCCGGGAAGATTTGGAGTGGTCCTATTTCTACTCTGCTGGCAACCACACGGCTAAATTATAATGGTCGGTAAATAAATTATATAATAAATAATCTGGATATGTAACACCAACGTTTTGCCGGTCAGTCTGGAAATAAACTTGCAGTGATTCATACGAGATTTCCTTCTTAGAGCACCTAGATATCTGGATAGTTCCCAGGCATCAGTAGGGATATTTTTCAAGTTTGGCATGCGATGTACACATACGTGTCAAACTAAGAACCTCCTTTTATGAGTTGGTTCAATATAGATAAGTTTTATTTTGGGGGTCTCTTATATACGTAGTGGCAGCACATAGACATTTAATCGACGAGCTCCGTGGCGCAGCGGTCAACACGCCTGCCTGCGACACGAAAGGTCCTGGGTTCGATCCCCGGTCAGGTCAAGATGGAAAATGATCTTTTTCAGATTGACCTGGGTCTTGGATGTTTATCTATATAAGTATCTATTATAATATATAGTATCGTTGAGTTGGTATCCCATAACACAAGTCTCGAACTTACTTTGGGGCTAGCTCAATCTGTGTGATTTGTCCGTATATATTTAAAATTTTAATTAGTTCCACAGAACAACAGGTTTTTAATCTATGGTTCATAATGATAACCTTAAAACTAAGATGATTTCCATGACCTGGCCTGGCCGGGGATTGAACTCAGGATCCCTTGTCGCCGCGGAGTCTGTCTACCTAACTATCAGTAGTTACAGAACTTTCGAACTCTGAGGACTTCAAAAGCTCGCTATCAAAGGGGTCACCCGCTGTGATTAAATACCAGTATCAAGTGATTTTTAATACCTGTTCAGATATCGAGTGATTTTGACAATGCGGAACTTGCACACTATTTTTTTCATTATCATATGAAAAGAGCTCTCAAAAAAAGAAATAACTGAAAAAATCATCTTGATAACCCAAAAACTCTTTGAGATATATGGGTTTGACTATTCCAATTTTTCGTCTCGGCCTAAACGTCCCTAAGAAAAAACAACTGACTAGTGACGTCACTCCTTTAGCAATTTGTATGCGTGTTGTGAGGACTTTGTTTGTCGGCTATGTTAAATATTGCGTTCAGGGAAATGACTTCATAACAATAATTGCTATAAATTTCATGTATATATATCAATATCATAGTAATAAAAGATTTTTGAAATTCTCATATTTTTGAAACGGACTTTTCTAACCAATCTTAACCAAAGTTAATATATCGATATCGGACTGTCCAGCTAGATGCTTATATAATCAGAAATAGTTTTCAAAATGTACTCTTCATGCAAGTTCCCCATTATTATTAAATCACAATTTGTACATTTGTCGAGCTCCGTGGCGCAGCGGTCAACACGCTAGCCTGCGACACGGGGGTCCCGGGTTCGATCCCCGGTCAGGTCAAGATGGAAAAAGATCTTTTTCATATTGACCTGGGTCTTGGATGTTTATCTATTATAAGTATATATTATAAAATATAGTATCGTTGAGTTAGTATCCTGCGACACAAGTTTACAACTTACTGTGGGGCTAGCTCAATTTGTGTGATATGTCCCTATATATTTATTAAAAAAAATAAATAAAACATTTTATTACACAAGACTCTGTAAAAAACTTAAATATGCATAGCATTGTAAGGAAACTAATTAGAACATGATTTTTATATAGCAACCAGATACATACGTATTATCACGTCTTTTCCCTTGCGGGCTAGACAGAACCCAGGTCTGTGAAACCATAAGGCCAAGTTTTTTTTTATTATATATCTTAACATAATTCTATCTTTACAGTTTATAACCAATACGATAGAACAGCAATTGCATTAAGCTCATCAGTTTGGCATATTGGTGGGCTTGTAGAAATTAGTAATGAGTTGCTAGCCGTATCGCCTAGTGCCGTGATTCCTGACGCCCATTCCGATTCCGCCGAATCGTAACTATTGAACGGTGAAAGAATTTTTGAAATTAAAAAAAAAAATCAAAAACCGGTCCAGTAGATCCTGATATTAGCGCGTTCAAACAATTCAATTCAATTTGTTTATTGCATTTCATATCGTAATTATTACATGAGTTCTAAATATACACTGCACTGTAATTATAGTATAGGTACAATATGAACCCTGTCGGGCGGGCATCGCAAAAATTAAGTTGGAACGGCAAACGGGTTTTATAAGCTTGTTAATATTAAAATAATAGAAAATATTATCATGCTGCGTTTCTACAATGTTGCGTAAGTACTTGTTTTAAATTGGTTTTTATGTCTCATTTTTTTTTGTAATCAATTAATTAGGATGGTCAATATGCAATTAATATTTATTTCTATTGTTATTTTAATTCGGTATCATTAAAAAACTAACATACAAAAAAACAAACAAACATCTCCAGCTTTATAATATTAGTAAGTATAGATTTGAATGAGAAACTCCTTACCCGTTTATGAATATCAAAAAATGACGTCATTAAGCTACATAAACAAAGTTGCGGTAAAAACGTCTTTATAATAACCCAATCATCTTTAAACTATGAGCTTTGTACCCACAGCAAGTAGTTACAGAGCTCCCGAACTTTGAGCACTTCAAAAGCTCGCGATCAAAGGGGCCGCCCGCACTGTGATTAAATACCAGTATCTTGTGATTTTTAATACCCTATAGATATAAAGTGATTTCAAGAGCAGCTGTAGTGGGTGGTATTTTCATTCAAGTTATTTTTATAAGTACAAAGTATACACCCTTATTTTAAATTCAATACACAAACTTTAAGGGGTGAGTTAGCCCATCAACATTAACAACTTTTGATATGAGCCCAATGTTAACAATTCAATATTATTTTTAACTTTTCCATACATTTGGTCCGATAAGTTGGACACTTTGGTATGAATATGACAATTTTTTTTGCAGTTCCCAGCATTGGTCCCATATCAAAAGTTGTTCATGTTGATGGGCTGACGCACCCCTTAAAGTTTGTAAACTGATTAAAAAATAGGGTGTATGTACTTTTCTCTTTAGTGCCCTGATATACTTAGGTATTTAAATTTTTGATATGCAATATTGCCGTGTGGTTCCCGGCAGAGTAGAATAGAACCACTCCAAGTCTTCCCGTGGATGTCGTAGAAGGCGACTTAGGGAACACAAGCTAAACAAAGCTTACAGATATCAAAGAGACATCTCCAACCCACCTGGCCAGCGTGGAGAGTGTAGGCCAAATCTTCTGACTGCTCTGGCTAATTTATGGCTCTGGTAGTACAGAGAGGGTCGTGCTCCTGCAGTGGAGACTAAATAAGACCTGATGATATGCGATACTATCTCTTATTCAGCTTATAAATTATGATTATGTAAAACTTAGCTTGCGAAAGCTAAAAGCTAAATATAAAAACCTTCGCGAAATAAATTCATTAAGAAAATACGGCATTACTCACGTTTTAAAACGTGAGTAAATCCGTGTTTTCATAATGAGACATCAGTGAGACATCTATTCCTGAATAGTTATAATATCTATAATTATAACAATATGAGAGAAACTAAAAGGAGAAAGAGAAACTAAAAAAATAAAGGACAGAGACACTTGGAGAAATAAAAGCTTAAAGCCCAGCAGTGGGACATAAACAGCTAAAAGATCGGCAAAGTGCAAGCCGGACACATGCACGAAGGGTTCCGTACCAATCGACGAGCTCCGTGGCGCAGCGGTCAACACGCCTGCCTGTGACACGGATGGTCCCGGGTTTGATCCCCGGTCAGGTCAAGATGAAAAATTTCCTTTTTCAGATTGACCTGGGTCTTGGATGTTTATCTATATATGATCAAAATCAAATCAAAATCAAAACGTTTATTCAGAAAATAGGCCTTTGCAGGCACTTTTTCACGTCATATTATATTTAAAATTATCTTATTAGATAATATGTATTTATTAATTGTTCAAAAGCTACAGACTACTAGCGTTTCGGAACCGACCACTGCAGAGAAGAAACGCCGAAAGAAACTCTTATCAACAGTTTTGGTCGCCTACTCGCCTGAAGGGCTTTATATGTATTTGTTATAAAATATAGTATCGTTGAGTTAGTATCCCATAACACAAGTCTTACATAAGAACTTACTTTGGGGCTAGCTCAATCTGTGTGACTTGTCCGTATATATTTATTTATTTAATGTATGCAAGATTTGGCCATCGAGCAAAGACGGCAAAAATATCATGTTTGTTGTATTGGGAGCCCTCTTAACTATTTTCTTTTATTTTTAATTTTATTAAATATTTTTATAGTAAACATATAGCTTAATATTTAAAGAGTGTACCTGATCAATAATGTGCCAAAAAACGAGAAGAAAATCAAGTTTGTTGTATGGGAAATGTTATCCCCAATTAAATATTTATTTAATTCGAATGTAGGTGGCATCCCTTTCGGCCCCAACGGAATTTCAGTGCTAGTGGTTTTTAGTTAGGACCATTTTGGTAGACTCCAATATCATCATTATGATCAGGTCCTATTAGTCTCCACTGCAAGGCATGACCCTCTCTGTACTACCAGAGGCATATATTAGCCAGAGCAGTCAGAGGATTAGGTCTACACTCTCCACGCTGGCCAGATGGGTTGAAGACATCTCTTTGATGTTTATAAGCTGTGTTTAGCTAGGTTTTAGTTCCCTAAGTCACCTTCTAACACATCCATGGGAAGACTTGGTGGGGCACAAGACTCATTATAATAAAAAAAATATTAGTTTTATTTCAGCTACATTTTAGTTTTTCTTTTTTCTTCTTTTATCTATGTATTCTGTTTCATTTGTCCCAAATCCCATCCCATCCCAATCCCAATCAACTAATATTATAAATGTGAAAGTGAGTTTGTTTGTTTGTTACGCTTTCACGCTCAACCTACTAAACCGACCATCATGAAATTTTGCATACACATAGGTTAGGGTACTGAGAAGGACATTGGCTATATATCACGCGGGTGAAGCCGCGGGTAACGGCTAGTATAGTATATATCTTTATCTTTTTACCTAGTCGTGTATAAATTAAAATACTTCTTTTAAATATAATTAAATATAAATTAAAATAGTTCTTCAGGTTGTTGCTTACTTAAACACAAAAGGCAACTTTATGCAATATAAAATTCCTCTTTGAGTTACCTTATATCCCAAACTCGAGGTCTCAAGTATCGCCCAAAGTGGCGTATTTATTCATTTTATATATTGAGGGTGAAGGGGAACTTTTGCCACCTTATTATGTTAGTTACTATTTTTTTATTGAAAATTAAATTTACTAAATGAATGTTTTCTTATGTTTTCGCGATTGTTACACATTTAAATAAAATTATTTTAATACGTTTTTTATCGCGTTTATTACATTATTTATACACCTGACGTAACGCAGGTAGTCAGTTTACCTGCGACCACAAACACTGTAAAGTGCTCGAAACGTTAGGTGTATAAATAATGTAATAAACGCGATAAAAACCGTATTAAAATAATTTTATTTAAATTACTAAATGAAGACATAATTTATTCCATTTTTGAATTGTTGATGTTCTATGCATAGATGCTTTTTGTTTTTTTAGTTTTTGTTTTGTTAGTTTGTTTGTACTTACTGAAAACACAACTTGGTGGCCCAAATATTCAAAAGAAGCTTATATCATAATAATCTTAAGTCTTACTGTCTTTGACTTGCTAGGGAATCGAGACAGTGACAGCACGATACTTGAGAACGATTTGAGTTAAGATGCATCTAAGATGCCTTTGAGTATTCGGGCGTAAGCCCCGTAAACCAAAATCTCGTTTCTATTTAAGAGGCTTACAACAGCAAAACTAGCGGCACCCGTTATTTAATTCTTCTACTCCGAAGTAAGAACAAATTAAAATACTAAATTTCATTTAATTTGGTTTAGCAGATTCGGAGAAAATTGACTGTGACAGACGGACGGACGGACAGACAGACGCACGAGTGATCCTATAAGGGTTCCGTTTTTCATTTTTTGTTCGGAACTCTAAAAATCAATTTAAGTACCTACTTCGGTAGTAAATTATTTGAAGTATTGTATAACTTTTCATCAGTACCATCATTTCAGATTAAGAGATCTACTCATTACCGCCAAACGTGGCCGCTTTTGACGATAATGAGTAGTTCTCTTGATTCACCAAACGCAAAATAATTAAAAGTAATACCAAATACAAGTCATTTTCCGTAGCACTTACGTATTTTTTTTTTCAATTTTATCTTATTTAGTAGTAAGAGGAATAAAATGCGGAGTGGTGCTAGTTGGCTGGTCAAAGCGCCTTAATAAGTGGTACCTATTAATATTTCGTGCCCTGGGCTGACGGTTTATATAAAGTTCTAAATACGCCACTAGCCATCATTATATATACAATTTGGCAAGTCAATTAAGAGATATTTATTAAGGAAACGAATTCAGACAGCGAATCAACTAAATATATATTTATGAGTCTTAGATGAAGGGAATTAATTATTGTAGAATAACGAAGATAATACAGCTTGATTACTTGGAATGATTAAGTAGTTTAATAGAAGCATTTGCACGCGAATCTACTTAAATAAGTGTATTATCATGTAAGTGAATCAATCACCATCAGGTTGTTTTAGTCTCCACTGAAGGAGCACAACCCTCTCTGTCATGTGGTCTCAACGCCTTAATCGTACGATTTGTTCTCAGAGACTCGCATAGATGGCGCCACTCGAAACTACACAACATTGTATCTACCGTATTATGAGAATATAAAAACATTATTCACAAAATATATCTTATTAAAAATCAAAACAATATTTAAGCATAATTTTTTTAAATGACACCGTATATTTAGTAAGTTAAAGGCTAACGCAGATTACCGCCATCTAGTATCGAGTAGCAAGTAACTTTCCTGCGCCATACATTCGCCTGCCTTTCGCAACCTTAATTTCGTCCAATATTTTTGTATGAGGTGGGCAGTCTGTTACGTTAGTATTATATTGTCTTTGTCTCTGTACTACCCGAGCCATATACATATAAGCCAGAGCAGTCAGATGATTTCACCTACACTATTCACGCTGGCCAGACGAGTTCGAACTCTCATTGATGTGTATGTAGAGGAGTCCGATGGTCCAGGGGGTGTGAGCATTATTAGCGCTTACGTATGTTAAGCAACCTCTGGCGCAGGCCCCAATCGGATGGATGACCTCAAGTGGCATAAAAATATCTCGAGCTCCTCCGTGCTTCGGAAGGCACGTTAAGCCGTTGGTCCCGGCTGCCATCGTTGATGGCAGTCGTTAAGCTATGTCAGATGCCTTAAGGCAGCTTGAAAAATCTAACACCAGTGTTGGCCACTTACACATACAAAAAACAAACAAACATCATCATAATCATCAGGTCTTTGTTAAGTCTTCACTGCAGGAGCACGACCCTCTCTGTACTACCAGAGCCATATATTAGCCAGAGCAGTCAGAAGATTAAGTCTACACACTCCACGTTGGGCAGACGGGTTGAAAGTCTCTTTGATGTGTATAAGCTTTGTTTAGCTTGTGTATCCTAACTCACCTACTTCTTTATTTTTACTTTTTTTTGTACTGTGTTTAAATAAATAAATAAAAAAAATAAAATAAAACTTCATGAAATTCATATATTCTAATTACCAGACCAGGTGGATATAATGAAACCATATCCCATAAAATTACACACAAAATTATTATTTTTTTGTGAAAACGTCTATTATAAATGATAAATGAAGAATCACTAATATTAACTCCCTTACAAAGTTCTTTTTTTTTGTAAAATCGTCTATCTACATAAAAATAAAAAATCACCAATAAAAAAACAATAGAACGAAACGCGTACATCAAGTAACTCGTGCCAAAACAAAACGAACACTATTTCGCGCTTTAATTTAACACCCGAACAAAAATACTAGTTCCGTTTTCACAGCTAAATACTACATTCTGTCACTCGATAAAATATACGTTGCGAACAGAATAAAACGTACTAGGTACTAAAATATATGGGTTTTCCACAACTAAACACTTTATTTTTCTAGCTTTGTTTTTAAAGGCCGAGTATTACAAAGTTTGTGATGTTCGGTCCTCAAAGTTCTGGTTACAAATACTTATTTTTGATGTAAAAAATAAACAAGAATGCTCGGAAAAAATATAGATAGCTTAACTCGCAAATTAAAATTTGTTCACGGTAATTATAGCTTATATGCCATTCTGATGTATATGGACATTGTAAAATGTGTATTTTTTTGCTCAATATTATTAACAGCAGTTATTATTATTTTGCCCAGCAGTGGGACAAGGAAAGCTAGTAAAAAAAATATTATCTGCAACAGGTAGATACTTCAAATACTTATTCACAGAATACTTACTTAATCATATCAAATTTTTGCCGTTTTTCGCTCGATTGTCTAATGTTGTACAGATTATGGTACAGAACCCTTAAACATTACCCCATTTTAAAATGGCGGTATTATACCTGTCATAAGACTCGCGGGTAAACAATTCATAGAGCCACTAGTCAATATTAAATATCACATGAAGGATTCTAAAGATATTTGAATACTGTTTAAGCATTAACTCTTGGAAAAACAGAAATGCCGCGTCAAAATACTAGGTCCGTGATATAAAATACGCGCTCCAGAACAATGAAATACTAGTATCAAATACGCGTACTGTTGTAATGGAAGCTAGTTTAAAATGTATAAATAAAGCTTTGATGTCGTCGCCTTTGAGAGAGCTTTGATCATTCAGTGATGTTGGCGTTTAGTTCAAGTGTTCAGTACAAATAAATAAATACTGAATGAGGTCTTTGGATCTAAAAGCCTGCTCTGTATACCCCGTAAAGAATAAAGACGTGATAATAGATATGTGAAACTTCACCGTGTGATTTCCGGCAGAGTAGAATAGGACTAATTCCCGTGGTTGACGTAGAAAACAACTATATATAACTATTTTATTTATTTATGTTAAACAACACGTGGTCGTCCGCGTGGCTCCGGCATTAGAATAGAGCCACCCCAACTCCCTGGGTGTCGTAAGAGGCGACTAATAGGGACAGAGTTGTGGCGGGATAACCACGCACTTGCTCGGGTGACTGGGCAAAAGAGGCTTCAGCGGCCTTGGGATCCAAATAATCTCAAAAAGGACTGGTGCAGAAGGCAAGGGGAAACCACTGCGACTATATTCCCAAGAAAGTCACATGAGAGTACACTTGAATGAGACACGATCGCCCTGTGAATCGATTAGCAACCGGCGCCGCGCTGCGTCCGGGGCGCGCGGTGTACAGTCTGCCAATAGGGAGAGGTGGCGGGAAATCGTGTGGAAAGCTGTGTCCGCCTCTACCACCGACGTGGACGCCTCAATGTGACCACGACCGCTCTGTCAAGAGCGAAACCACAAAGAAGAAGAAACAACACGCTTTTCCATAGCAACCCCTGTAGAGTAACGAAAAACAATCCCTGCAGTTTAAAAGTGGACCCTGTACCTCTAGGTTACAGATGAGGATGCGATCAGAAATCTTCTAAATGAAAGGCACATTTTAATTGTTGGTCATTAGTAACCTTAGGGGGTGGCAAACCGGGCAGGCGCCCGGGGCCTGTAACATAAATGGGGCCTCACGCTTACAGGGGCCCTCGCGCTTACTGTGGAGCCTCGCGCTAATAAGCCTAAGCCTTATAAGGGGCTTCCCGCTTACTGGAAAATCTTGAAAACCCCCAACTTGAACGTCTCAATATCTAGTGTTAACGAGGAGTCACGGTGCCACACACACAACTTATTGTGGCGGGGATCAAAAATACGTCCGCCACTGTACATGTACTTCCTTAAAACTGTATCTTACTTTTTGTTAATTTGTATTTTTTGTGTCGTGTGCAATAAAGAGTATACAAACAAACAAACGAGTTCTAGAGCAATGTAGCGTGGTGGTATTATCTTTGACATCTCTACAAAGTCTAGAGTTGCGCTCCTACTTTACATAGATGGCGCTACGTGCAATATGTAATAGATATTTATATTTTGTTTCAAGAAGCGCTCGACAGATTTCGATACAAATTTAATGGTACCATCTGTAAAGTATTGCCTATCGATCAAAAGAACAATTTCTTGAATCGTGCCAGGCGTCTTTGAGAAATCGGAGAGCATACATAAAAAAAGAGATTCTGACGAATTGAGAACCTCCTCCATTTTTTTTCTTTGAAGTCGGTTAAAAATGGATAAGTCATCTATAAAATTGGCTCATATATCATTTATGTCAGACGGATGCTTTGAACTTTTAATATTTTATAATTTCAGTAATTTAAGTTTTTAGATGTATTGATGTATTGATGAAATACCACGTTGTATGTACCTACGCATGTTGTACAACCAGGCGTGAGAGCCCTGGAGCACTGTGATACAGGCCTTGCCTAATACAGGCTCCAGTCTCCTTAGTCTTGGCTTAATTATGTCAAATTGTAATTTCTATTAATGTTAAACCATGCACTGTTATGGAGAAATAAAATACATTTTTACCTTTTTTTTTATATTACAAATTTATCAGTAACTAGCTGACCCGGCGAACTTCGTACCGCCTAACAGTCAATGATTAAGTATTCATTACACATATCGAGTTTTCATTGTTTTTAAGATGTATTCTGCTATTCGGGGCGGAGACAAATCCAACGAATCAATAACCATGAAAATTGGTTCAGCAGATCTCGAGTTATAAGTGTTGTAACAAACCCGTTAAGTTTTTAGATGTATTGATGTATTGATGAAATACCACGTTGTATGTACCTACGCATGTTGTACAACCAGGCGTGAGAGCCCTGGAGCACTGTGATACAGGCCTTGCCTAATACAGGCTCCAGTCTCCTTAGTCTTGGCTTAATTATGTCAAATTGTAATTTCTATTAATGTTAAACCATGCACTGTTATGGAGAAATAAAATACATTTTTACCTTTTTTTTTATATTACAAATTTATCAGTAACTAGCTGACCCGGCGAACTTCGTACCGCCTAACAGTCAATGATTAAGTATTCATTACACATATCGAGTTTTCATTGTTTTTAAGATGTATTCTGCTATTCGGGGCGGAGACAAATCCAACGAATCAATAACCATGAAAATTGGTTCAGCAGATCTCGAGTTATAAGTGTTGTAACAAACCCGTCTTTGTTTTATATATATATATATATATATAATATATATATATATATAAGATAAGATGTGTCATTTTTAACCGACTTCAAAAAAAGGAGAAGGTTTACAATTCGTCGTAATGTTTTTTTTTTTTATGTATGTTCCCCGAATTCTCTAAGATGCCTGGACCGATTTAAGAAATTTTTTCTATGTTCCATAGGTAATATTTTACAAATGGTTCCATTAAATTTTTTTCGAAATGTGCCGAGCGCTTTTGGAAACAATACACAAAAACCAAAAAAATTTTAACAGGTATGCCGTTCGGATTATACATGGCGAAATTTTGATCGTTCTGGACCCTTAAAGGGGTGATTCAGCCCGTCGATATGAACCATTTTTACTATGGGACCAATGCTGGAAACTCAAATTTTATTTCGACATTTTCATACAAAAGTGTTCAGCCGCCCGGGCAATTTGTATAGGAATGTCGAATATTTTTTCGAGTTTACAGCATTGGTCCCATAGGAAAAGTTGTTTATATTGACAGGCTGAATCACCCCTTTAATGGTCCGGAACGATCAAAATTTCGCCATGTACTTATTTCCATTTTCTTCTTATGTCTATTAAAATAATTGAAGGGGTTTAAGTCGGTTTTTGTTAAAAATATTTTATATTATATCTTTCAAATAGATGCGTGCTATCCATGGAGATATATGTACTTTTTTTTTTCATGTGTGTAAGTGGCCGACACTGGTGTCAGATTTTTAAAGCTGCCTAAAGGCATCTGACATAGCTTAACGTCTGCCATCAACGATGACAGCCGGGACCAACGGCTTAACGTGCCTTCCGAAGCACGGAGGAGCTCGAGATATTTTTATGCCACTTGTGGTCACCCATCCAAGTGGGGATTGCGCCCAGGGTTGCTTAACCTGCGGAAACGCTTATAATGCTAACACCCACTAGGCCATCGGGCTCCTACGTACTATCACAGCGTACTATCCTTTATAAGCTTAAACACACTCTGATTAAACTAGTCAACTATTCGTGGAGCTACTGCCATCTAACGGTGATTTTAAGAAACATAGTTTGTCTAGAAATTAGCCTAAATGCGTGTCTCAAGATGAGACATCTATTCTATTAAACTCATAGATGTAAAAAAAAAAATTCTTCTCTCTGAAATTAAACTTATATTGATGAGCTCCGTGGTGCAGCGGTTAACACTCCGGTCTGTGGCACGGATGGTCCCGGGTCCGATCCCCGGTTTGGTCAAAATGAAAATGATCTTTTTCAGATTGACTTGGGTCTTGGATGTTTATCTATATATATTTGTTATAAAATGTAGTTTCGTTGAGTTAGTATCCCATAACACAAGTCTTACTTAAAAACTTACTTTGGGGCTAGCTCAATCTGTGTGATTTCATCCATCCATCCATCCATCAGGTTTTTTTTAGTCTCCACTGCAGGAGCACGACCCTCTCTGTACTACTACAGCAATATACTAGCCAGAGTAGTCAGAGGATTTGGCCTACACTCTCCACGCTGGCCAGACGGGTTGGAGAGGTCTTTTTGATGTTTGTAAGCTTTGTTTAGCTTGTGTGATTTATATGTATATATATTATTTATTTATTCATGTAGTTTCTTTTTTATAAAACTGTGGGCAAACAGTGCGTGAAAAGACTATTTCATGGTCGGCAAAGCGCGGGTGGCACCCCTATTGTTGCAGGCGTTCATGGGCTACGGTAACCGCTTTCCATCAGGTGGGCCGTATGCCTGTTTGCCCGCTTAAGAAGGTATACTAGCAGTGCGTTTTCCATACAAATGTATTTCTCTATTTTCTAGCTGAAAACTGCTTCTAGAGGCACAACTCTTTTTACATACAATCTATTACTGAAATAGGTATGTCCCTATGTTTTATTTTTTTCTTAAAACCTGTTTAAAAGAAAAAAAATTGTACAAAAACAGTTCTTTTGGAAAAAATAAAAAATAGGGGCATTCCTATTTTAGTACTAGATTTTATGAAAAAAGAATTGTGGCTCTAGAATCAGTTTTCAGCGAGAAAATAGAAAAATACATTTGTATGGAAACCATATTGAAAAAATACTGCTAGTATACGCTTTTAAATAATAGTAAATACAAAATACGGTTCTATTGTAGATACACAAAATACCTGTTCGGTCCTCGTAACTAGTTTAAAATGTGCGTTGTATAAATAATGGTGCTTTGATGTTGCCGCCCTTTGTGAGCGCTTTGATCTGCCGACTCCGTTATTATTCCCCGCGTTCCTCTCAGTATCTTTAACCGAAGTCAAAAAAGGAAGTATTCCTAGTAGCACAACATTTTGAAGCGCACCTAATGAATTGCAACTAAATTATTCCTCGGAGAGCACCTTTCAGTTGCGCTCACGATAGCAATATTAAAAAAATAAAATTTTATTCCGCGAAGCGCACCTGTCTTAAACATTAGAATAGAGCTGGGAATTAACTGAAACTATTGATCACAAGTAGTGCACGTTCTTTTTTTGAACGTGGGTGCGCTTCGCGGAATAAAATTTTAGTATTTTAAATTGCTATCGTGAGCGCAACTAAAAGGTGCTCTCCGAGAAATAGTTTAGTTGCGCTTCAAAATGGTTGCGCTACGAGGAATACCTCAAAAATACGAGTTCCTAATTTCAGTAGCATATTTTCTGGGGTGCAGTGGTTAACACGCCAGCCCACTAAACGAGTGGTCCCGCGTTTGATCTTCAATCAAGGTAAGGACCGCTCGTAACATTGCTGGCCCTACGTGATTGTGAGACCATTCTGTTACAAGCTCGTTAACCTATTCATTTTTAATTTCCACGTCATAATAAATTTTCATTATGAGAGAAAATTTAATACTTAAGTTGTCAGCGGTCCGAGGTAAAAATTAAGTCGGAGCGACGGGAATAAATAAATAAATGTAATTTTTTTTAATAAAATAGAATAGTCTTTTATTCGCGTAAAATATGGTTACAAAAATAACATTAAGTGCGCATATTCTACCATATCTTATCGTTTTTTGTCAGTACTTTTTAGTGTTCCATACGTAAAGGATAAAAGCGCGACTCTATTACTGAGAGTTCGACGTCTGTCTGTCTGGCACCAGACTGTGTCTCATGAACTGTGATAGCAAGAAATTTGATTTTTTTTCAACATGCATTTTCATATTCATTGTATGAAATGCTGTTATAAAAAACCCTATCCGATTCTTAAAGGGGTGACCAGTTCGTCAAAATGATCAACTTGTCCCATGGAACTAATGCTGGGAATTCGAAAATAAAATTCAAATTTCAACATTTTCATACAAACTGGCAGGCCGGCTGAACACTTGTTGAATGTTATAATTTTTGATTTTTTTTGATTTCGTATTTTGTCAGAATTAATACTATGTTTATTATTATTTATTTTCAGAGTGAATATTACGAATTCTTATTCAAGATACAAACAATAGTACATAATCTAGAATGTGGTTGTTACTTCCACATTTGTAATATTTAAAGACCTCCGTGGCGCAGCACAGTAAGTTGTGTTAACACGCCATATTGCGACACGGGTTCGATCCCCGGTCAGGTCATGATGCAAAATGATCTATTCGTGATTGGCCTGGGTCTTAGATTTTTTCTACATATCATAAAATATAATCGTTGAGTTAGTATCCAACATAACAAGTTCAACAACTTACTGCGGAACTAGCCTAATTTGTGTGGTTTGTCCCTATAATATATATTTATAATTTTTTTTTTTTTTTTCGTATGTGTAAGTGGCCAACACTGGTGTCAGATTTTTCAAGCTGCCTTAAGGCATCTGACATAGCTTAACGACTGCCATCAACGATGACAGCCGGGACCAACGGCTTAACGTGCCTTCCGAAGCACGGAGGAGCTCGAGATATTTTTATACCACTTGCGGTCACCCATCCAAGTAGGGACTGCACCAGAGGTTGCTTAACATACGTAAGCGCTCATAGAGCTCACACCCACTGGCCCATCGGGCTCCTCTTATATATTAGTATGGATAGAGCACCTGGTTTGCCAAGTTAGAAACTTGAGGAGCTTGAAGCTGCGGTTCCAACTTGCATTTAAATGCCTCATCTCGCTGACCTACTAAGCTTAAAGCTTCAGAAAGCTTACCGACGTCATCTTGGACAACAAATGGATTAAGATCAATGTTTTGCAAGTCGGCGCACCGCGGTGTTGTAACTTTGAACTCTCTTGACGATGGAATATTATTAAGGAAGTACACTTTCATTCTGATTTGAGATTTATCTCGAAATCAAAGAACATAAGATGGCTGAGGAAAGTAGTATTAATGAAAGGCTATATATCCATACTATGATATTCATATAATACATTTATTTACAGCTGGATTACAAATAGTTACAAACTTAGAACTCCATTGACGATAGAATATAATTTTAAGGAAGTATTAAACTTTCTTGTCTTATATTATAGGTACTACAAATTATGTTTTGAAAATTTAACGTGACTAATTAGGGGTAAATGGTTAAACATTATAATAAATAATAATAAATATATAGGGACATATCACACAAATTGAGCTAGCCCCGCAGTAAGTTGTGAACTTGTGTCGCAGGATACTAACTCAACGATACTATATTTTATAATATATACTTATATAGATAAACATCCAAAACATTATGTTAAAGCTTAATTTATTAAGCTTTAGGAGCGAACCATTTTAATGCCACTAGTGGTCACTCATCCAAGTGAGAACTGCACCCGGGGTTGCTTAACATGTGTAAACCCTAATATATAATACTCACGCCCACTGGGCAGTTGTACTTGGCAAATGCGATAGTGAGTTTGTCTTTTTGTTTATTACGCGTTGAAGGTCGTGCTCCTACAGTGGAGACTAAAAAAGACCTGATGATGAACTATTCAACTGATCAAAATAAAACTTTGTATACGCATAGTCTAGATTGCGAAAAATTATCGATTGACTTTAATGCGAGCATAGCCAGGGGCGACAGCCATTATAAATTTTAAGGGACAACTATAATTTAAATACGTAACAACGGGTTACTTACGTAAATAGTTAGCTACTGGCCGACATGTTTCAACCTCATCCGGAGGTCTTCCTCAGGGCGGATTGGGACGACACCGTGAGCGTCTTAATTCACATTCGCCCTGAGGAAGAGCTTCGGATGAGGTTGAAACATGTCGGCCAGTAGCTGACTATTTACGTGAGTAACCCGATGTAACGTATTTTTATAATGTCTATATCTTACGTTAGTTTTAATCAAAAAGACAACTATAATGTATACAGCTTGTACATTGACCTTCGATATTTTCTTACAGGGATGACTTAACCTTGTCAATATGAACAACTTTTTGTAAGGAACCAATGCTAGAACCTCAAAATAATTTTCGTCGTTTTCATATAAAAGTGCTCAGTCGCTCGGGTAATTTGTTAAAAATGTCAAAAAAATTTTTGGGATCACTGATTTTGTCACATTGTAAAAGTTGTTCATATTGACGGTCTGAGTCGCCACTTTAAGGGAACGTTGAGGGTAAATGTACATGCTGTACACTCCATGTGGTTCCTGGAAAAGTAGAATAGGACCACTCCAAGTCTTCCCGTGGATGTCGTAGAAGGCGACTCAGGAAACACAAGCTAAACAAAGCAAAGAGATCCTATTCCGACTCGTCTGGCCAGCATGGAGAGTGTAGGCCAAATCCTTTGACAACTCTGGCTAGTATATGGCTCTGGTAGTACAGAGAGGGTCGTGCTCCTGCAGTGGAGACTAAAAAAGACCTGGTGATGATGATACTCCGTGGGGACAACTTACTATATTTTTGTAAAGATTTTTCATATCGCGTCTCTCAGTCTTTATTTTTCACATTCCCTGAGGTTGTCTGTTAAAAAGTAATTAAAATTAACAACGCCTCGCCTCCGGGCTTTGCTTGGATTGTTTATATTGCATAGCAGGTAAAGTTTTAACATGTCATGTAAACACAAATACGTTTTTTGAAGTAAAATTTCTTTTAAGTAATCTTATTTTAATGTGAGGTAATTATGAAAATAAAGATGCGTTTTATTATAATATACTTAAAATTAAATTTTACACCTTGATTTCAATTAAGGAATTGGATATCACATTTAAAAGTGACTTCATCTTGAAAATTTTTCGCATAATTATTATCACCTCATCTACATTTTTGGTTTTGATTTTTCGATTTCATACCTGAAACTTATTGAAAAACGTTAAAACTCTTCGAACTCAAAATTGTCAAAGACAATTTAAGTTTTTTTTTCGAAAATTATATAATTTATAAACATATTGTTATTAAGTTTAACCGAACACATTTTTTGTCTTTTTTGTCTTATATTTGAAAAGGTAATTAAATCGTTTACAGACACTAAACTAGAGACAATAGTTTTATTCTTATTACGTCTTTAGGCGTCTAGATCTACCAACAGGTTAAGCTTAAAATTAAAACCGGTTCGAGTTTTCCTTTGAACGAACATATACTAAGCAAAAAACAATCTTATTGAAATACACACTGGCGTGGTTTTTGTGATAACAGTTGGATCACTGCCTTATGCTGAGTGGCCCCTTTTTGGTGCCTCACTCTATAGAAAAAAGAAAAAAAAAATACAATTTCAAATTAAATGTATTTTTATTTTGTGTGGCTACAAAAAAATTATTTCTTTATTTCAAATCATTTTGCTGTTCAACTTAGAACTCACCTTAAATCAACTTAACTATATTTAAGCGTCAAAAAGCATATTAATTTATCGATTTGATTTGCTATATTTTGCCTGCAATACAAGTATTTTCCCGCGCCGGGAGTTGAACTCGTTACCCCTCGTGTAACAATCTGCCATCTATTGATGACAGTTTGGATCAAACTTTAATGTGCCTGCCAAAGTACGAAGGAGGAAGTTATTTTTAACTTTACGTCCACCCATCTACATGTGAACCACAACCAGGGTTGCTTAACACGCGTAAACTCAGCCATTGTGCTCAAAATATTAATGATCATGTTTAAACTGTGATAAATCCGACATCAAAAGTTCCAATCTTCATTTTGTAGCATAAAGGGTGGCAGGGGGTGAAATTCGCCCCGTCACTGTTGAAGGGTTAACTGATGAGGGTGCTGCAACCCGGGACATAGGCGCTTTGAAATGAGAAGATTCCATAAAATTGAATTAACTATAATAATTTTAAAATACAGGGTTACTTGTAAAATGCTTGCACATAATGTTACTTTAAAAACATCTTATTGTTGCGTTTCTTTGGTCTTGCGGATTGCGACTCTATCTATCCCGTGAAGGGTGTGGACGTGATTATGTGTCTGTAATAACTAGAATAGTGCCGTGTAGTTCCCGGCAGAGTAGAATAGGACCACTCCAAGTCATCCCGTAGCTGTCGTAAAAGGCGACTAAGGAAACACAAGCTAAACAAAGCTTATTAACATCAAAGATACCTCTCCAACCCGTCTGGCCAGCGTGGAGAGTGTAGGCCAAATCCTCTGACTACTCAGGCTAATATATTGCTCTGGTAGTACAGAGAGGGTCGTGCTCCTGCAGTGGAGACTAGAAAGACCTGATGATGATGATGATGAATAACTAGAAAAGCATACTTATATTAATTCTGTAACAAATATTAATATACCTCTCCAACCCATCTGGTTAGCGAGGAGAGTGTACGCCAAATCCTCTGACTGCTCTAGCTAATATCTCTAGAGGTCGTGCTCCTGCAGTAGAGACTTAAAAAGACCTGATGATGATGATGATAAATATTAACATCAACCAACCACATATCAGCTCTTAAAGGTCCACTACTGGACACAGCTCTACCCCTAGGATTTACATTGGGGGATTTGCACAGTGACCGGTACCAGGAATTAAGTGAGTCTTTATTAGAAATGCTACTCGTCACTTATATACTAAGGAAATATACATATCGCATTGGTAGGGGAGATCGCTGATTTAGGAATACGTGTAAATTCTTACTTGATGTACGTGTCTTGCTAAATTAACAATATTTAAACACTTCCTACAGGTACATCACGTTCGTATTCCTAAGGTCGCAATACTCACCACGCTTGGCAGACGGGTTGGTGAGCGCAGTTCGTTTGCCTTATCTCGGTTCTAACGCCGCTGCTCATCGAAACCGTTATTGTAGTGAGGCAAGGGTAAGAGATTATTGGGTTGAGGATCATCATTATCAGGTCTCTGTTTAGTCTCCTCCGAAGGAGCACGACCCTTTCTGTACTACCAGAGCCATATATTATTAGCTAGTGCAGTCAGAGGTTGTGGCCTACACTGTCTACGCTGGCCAGATTGGTTGGAGACGTCTCGTTGATGTTTAAAAGCTTTGTTTAGCTTGTGTTTAGTAAGTCGCCTTTTACGACATCCACGAGAAGACTTGGAGTGGTCCTATTCTACTCTGCCGGGCGGGAACCACACTGAAATGAAATGAAATGAAATGAAATTTATTGCATAAAATGTGGTACATACAATGGTGAAAAATGAGCAGTGTCTGACTGCTCTGGCTACTCCTATATGGCTCTGGTGGTACAGAGAGGGTCGTGCTCCTGCAGTGGAGACTTACAAGGACCTGATGACGGTGACGATGACGACGAGCAGTGTTTCAAACATTTAGTCATTTCTGACGTGCAATAGACAATATTAAATATATACGGACAAATCACACAGATTTAGCTAGCCCCAAAGTAAGTTCTTAAGAAAGACTTGTATTATGGGATACTAACGCAACGATACTATATTTTATAACAAATACATATATAGATAAACATCCAAGACCCAGGTCAATCTGAAAAAGATCATTTTCCATCTTGACCTGACCGGGGATCGAACCCGGGACCATCCGTGTCACAGGCCGGCGTGTTGACCGCTGCGCCACGTAGCTCGTCATATTGCCTTATATTGTCATATTTGCTGGGGATACGATAAAGGTTATAATATGCATTAGCTTGAATGGATTGGGGATGAGCAAGCAGCAGCTCGAGGAGGCCGGGCTCGCGTACCCGATGCCTTACCTGCAACCACCGCACGGGCAGTTGGGGATGACACTCCTGACTGTAACAAAGGTTAACGTTAACTTATAAAGCTTAGACCAAACCACGTCAGAGGCCGAGAGGCGGTTCAGAAGAACTCTGACACCAAGGTGTGCACGGTCGACTGACCGTGTCACCTACTCGAAATGATGATGAATAAAGCTTAGCTGCAGGCGAGGGCTGAACTTTGATGTCGTGAAATTCAAGAATTATTGAAATGTTAATTTTGTGCCTTTAGATCTTATAGACGTAGTCTCTGTCTGTTAATTTACCCTCGATGTCTTTAAGGTGTAACTCAGTCGGTCAATGTTATCAATCTATCTATATAATATAATTTATGCTGGGAATTAAATAAAAATGATATTTCCATTATTATTGACTGATCGGCTGGCCTTACTATGGAAAAATAAAAAAAAAACCGGCCAAGTGCGTGTCGGGCTACGCGCAGTGTAGGGTTCCGTATAAGTTGCGAATGACAACTTTGAGTTCACACTGGTCACACTCGCATCTCACAGTTTAACGACCAAAAACATCTAACAATGAAAATTGTATGACATTTTACATTTTCGAGTACATTTTATAAGTTGGTTGCCTATAACTTTTTAGTTGGTACTTAATACTCAGCTCTGATCTATCTATATATAACCGTTTAGCAGATAGGGGGGGGGACACTGACCTCTTAGCAAATTACAGCTTTCTAGTACTTATAGTCTCTGCGTAAAACCGCGGACGGACAGACAGACATGGCGAAACTATAAGGGTTCCTTGTTTACAACGGAACCCTAAAAATAAGTTCCATGTATAGGTTTAAAAGGTAATTTTATTTGATTTTATTAGATTTATTTTCATGTTATAACAGATAAATCCCAACGATGTACATTATCATCATCATCGTCAGGTCTTTTTAGTCTCCACTGCAGGAGCACGATCCTCTCTGTTCTACCAGAGCCATATATTAATAGCCAGAGCAGTCAGAGGATTTAGCCTACACTCTCCTCGCTGGCTGCAGAGCTCTCTTTGATGTTTAAAAGCTTTATTTAGCTTGTGTTTCCTCAAATGTTTTTAAATAAAACAAATAAATAAATGTTGTCGCAACTCGAAACTAATTAGAAACAACAAAACAAATAGTAGCCTAAAATATCTCGTCCAAAAAAGGCCGTACAAAGCGTATTAAGAATTCAGGATTATTTCAAAGGCGCACAAAGGGAGCGGGGCCCAGGGGATTTTATTGCTTAAAGCTCCTTCCTTGAGATAAAATGCTTTTAGGGTTCCGTATCGAAGTAGCTGAATATAAATAAATTCAAATGTTTATTTAACATAGGTGAATATAAATAGACTAAATGAATTAATTTATGACGTTTAAAAAAGTGATACATGAGATCCAAAATTTGAATAAAATCTATTCATGTCATTTTATTTCATTTCATTTAACAAATTAAATAAAAATTTAAACCTATATTTACAAATAAATAAGGCTGGGTAGATCGTTCATCTATACGAGTCCATTTAACAGTCTCATCATCATCATCATCATCAGCCTTCTGCATCCCACTGCTGGGTACTGCTGTATTTAACAGTCTACTTTAACTATTTCACAAATTGTTCACGAGCACGAGCATTTATAACACCAAACTACACCAATTTAAAATTATAAAGTGGTAGCGTGCCCAGAAGGCTGGCAGCATTACCACGTTGTATTGCAATTCTGATCTTTTGGCCAAGATATTGGAGTGCCCTCTGGTCACGACAAACCTCAATCAATATTTGGGCAATAAATCATAAGACCGCTAAATTGAAATGGGAGTGTGTGGATCATTTATACCAAATGCATCCGGATCGATGGGCTTCTTTAGTTCCGAAGTGGATGGGCCTCTTTAGTTACGAAGTGGATGGGCCCGTTTCGTTACGAAATGGATGGGCCTCTTTAGTTACGAAGTCCTGGAGATGGTTACATGAAGCGTGGTAGGCCTAGGAAGCGTTGGTGTGACGATATTTTGCCGTGTGGTTTCCGGCAAAGTAGAATAGGACCACTCCAAGTCTTCCCGTGGATGTCGTAGAAGGCCACTAAGGCGAAGGGAAACACAAGCTAAACAAAGCTTACAAACATCAAAGAGACCTCTCCAACCCCTGTGGCCAGCGTGGAGAGTGTAGGCCAAATCCTCTGACTGCTCTGGCTACTTTGTGGCTCTGGTAGTACAGAGAGGGTCGTGCTCCTGCAGTGGAGACTAAATAAGTTCTGATGAAGAAGAAAAAGACGATATACACAAATTTAAAAAGAAATGTTCGGAGATAGCGCAGAAAAGAGTGGAGTGGAAGAAAATTGGGAGAGACCTTAGCCCAGCAGGGCAAGCATAGGTTAAAAAAAAAATCTAAGCCAGTAAGCGACATCCCTTAACACAACTACTGGATCAATAGTTATAAAGACTAGCGTGACCTAGCCAGCGACCAACGTATAATTAGGTGGTTAAACTAATACAAATGATTGTATTCGAAATGATTATGGAATGCTCGATGGCCCAGTGGGCGTGAGTATTATTAGCGCTTTCGCATGTTAAGCACACCTACAAAGCATACTTTGTTAAGTTTCCAGTTTGGTTAGGACATTGCAGGCATGAATGACCTGATTGTCTGATAAGAAAGATGATTTCGTGCTTCGGAAGGCACGTTAAGCCGTTGGTCCCGGCTGCCATCTGGTAGTCGTTAAAGGAACCACGTCAGAGGCCGAGAGGCGGTTCCGAAGAAATCTGACACCAGGGTGTGCATGGTCGACTGACCGTGTCACCTACTCGAAATGATGATGATGATGATTACCGGAAATAAGTAGACATTTGATCAATTAAATAACAGACTTAAGTTTTTTACACATATTTATATATCTTGTTTTTATAGGTGTCATTAAACTTAACCCTTTCGTGAAAAAAAACACAAAACAGCTACATTATAATATTATTTCAGAAAATATTTCTTTGTAAGTTAGTATCTTCCAAAATGAGTTACAGATATATTTTTCAAACATTTTTGCGCCAGTAACCGACTGTGGACCCGGAAGTAGAATTTTGGCGGCAACATTTGTCAGCTGTCTTGCCGGAAACACTCCATTTTTAACGCAACAGGTCTCCGGCAAAGGGAATTTTAAGTATTTTTTATCTGTAAATTGTTTAGGGTTGCAGGCTAGCAACCCATCACTGATTTGATTCCGTTCTCCGCCTTCAAGCCCATCAACATGCTAAACGTGGCCTTAAGGTTTCATAGACCTGGGCTCTGTCTACCCTGCAAAGTAAAAAGACGTGATAAGATATGTATGTATGCAGGGATATTTACATCACATCTATATAGTAACCGTCTTCTCCTTAGTACCCTGATAGGACTGTTACAATTTATGTTATACGATATTGACCCTTATTATTGTAAAACCCTCTTCTCAGCATTAATCCCAAAGGAAAAGTAATTCATAAAGACGGGCTGAGTCACCCCCTTAATAAAGTGTCGAGGGTTAATTAACAAACCGTCGAGTCCTTTAAAAAATTACGGTGTATCCTTTATGATGAGCTCCGTGGCGCAGCGGTCAACACGCGCCTGCGATTGGATGGTCCCGGGATCAAAAATGATGTTTCTCGGATGTACCTGGGTCTCGGATGTTTATCTATTTAAGTAGGTATCTATTGCAAAATATAATATCGTTGAGTAAGTAACCCATAACACAATTCTCAAACTTACTTTGGGGCTAGCTCAATTCGTGAGATTTGTTCGTATATATATATATATATATTTATTTTATTATATATAACTCTCTTTTTAAGGCAGTTGGTTATAATAAATAAAATAAAATAAAATAAGCCTTTATTGCTGTAACATAAGTTTCAATAAGTTGTTTAACATGAAAACCTTAATTCCTAATTTATTGCTATTAAATTGTTGTCGGCAACCAGTTTTTCTTTTACAGCTTTTCCTTCGACAAAGGCCTCCTCTAAAGCTTTCCACTTTGTCCTATCTTTTGAAATGCGTGTCCATTCTGGACCTGCTATCTTTTTGATATCATCTTCCCATCGTCTATGTTGGTTATAAAATAAGATGAACCACACATGGCCGAGGCATGTAGTGTTGTACTAAGCCAAATCAGATGTAGAATTAGAAAAGTTTAATTCTTTCACCAATAAAAAGTTAGTTTATCTGCGGGTGACGTAGGCTATAATTTAGGAGAACGAAGTAGCAGGAAAATTGCTAGTACTAAATCATCATCATCAATTCGTGTAGGTGACACGGTCAGTAGACCATGCACACCCTGGTGTCAGAGTTCTGCGGAACCGCCTCTCGGCCTCTGACGTGGTTCCTTTAACGACTACCAGATGGCAGCCGGGACCAACGGCTTAACGTGCCTTCCGAAGCACGGAATCATCTTTCTTATCAGACAATCAGGTGATCCATGCCTGCAATGTCCTAACCAAACTGGAAATAACTTAACAAATTATGCTTCTTGTAGGAATCGAACCTACAACCCCGGGTCAATAAGTACTAAATAAATAGTATTCAGTTCACGGATTGATATGCTTAGTTGTGGTTAGTTCATAAACATACATACGTAGTATTACGTCTTTATCCTTTACGGGGTAGACAGAGCCTAAGAACATAAAACCGAAAGGCCAGGTTTGGCATGTTGTTAAGTCATAAACATAACTCTCTTTTTAAGGCAGTCGGTTATAAAAGAAGATGAGCTACATGTGGCCGAAGCACGTAGTGTTGTGCAAAGCCAAATCAGATCTAGAATTAGAAAAGTTTAACTACTCGAACACAGAGATACGTGAGCTGAATGCAAACAGACGAAAAACTGCCAAGCGTGAGTCGGGCCACGCGCAGTGTAGAATATAAATAAATTAATTTCATGCTGGATTGGGGAGAAAGGAAAAAACATAGAATATAGCAGCTGCTTTTCTTCCCGCGTGGACCGTAAAAGCCGGTCAAGGGATTGGGCAAAAATGTAAGGCATCACATCGATTGGCGGTGCGGCTAGCAACCAATTACTATTTTGATTCCGCTTTCCACCTTTACGCCCGCTATGATGCTAAATGTGGCCAGGACTTATGACCTTTGAGATAGCCCCAAAGTATGTTCAACACTTGTGTTATGGGATACTTACTCAGTTATACTATTTAAATAAAATTATTTTAATACGGTTTTTATCGCGTTTATTACATTATTTATTCACCTAACGTTTCGAGCACTTTACAGTGTTCGTGGTCGCAGTTAGTCTGCAGTCTGTGAACATGCCCTAGACAAACCCAACCATTATATGCGTTTTGATAATTCTCAAGTCCTTGCAAAAGAAAACAGATACATCCCATGAATGCTTCGTGAGGCTATTGAAATTAAAAAAACATCCTAATTTCAATAGAAAGGATGGTTGGCAGTTACCACCAGCTTGGGATCCAGTCATCAATTTAATCAAATCTCAAGCTAAGCAGAAGACTGCAAGACCTTCAGACACCGTGAGCCAATACTGCGTAATACATCCGGAACGTTATCAATAAATATTTTAGGCGGTAGATTTTGCAGTTCTTATAAAATACTAGACAAATGTCAACTTAGTCTACCTGCGACCACGAACACTGTAAAGTGCTCGAAACGTTAGGTGTATAAATAATGTAATAAACGCGATAAAAACCGTATTAAAATAATTTTATTTAAATGTGTAACAATCGCGAAAACATAAGATAACATCAGTTATACTATCATCATCATCAGCTCTTTTTTAGTCTCCACTGCAGGAGCACGACCCTCTCTGTACTACCAGAACCTTTGACTATTTACTCTCTAGACGCTGCCATGTCTTTATTTCAATGATTAAAAAAACTGGCCAAATTTTTGATGCTTGTGTACTTGTGTTAGCACTCGCGTCCTGTCGATTAATGCCATCAAAATCCGTCAAATTGGTAGCTATGTGTTTGCATCATAGACTATAAGTTGGACTTTATTTTTTTCTACACGTTTAGGCTAATAGAGTCTATATAGGCTTTATATAATCTAAGAACTCTTCAGTACCTTGCTGTATGAATAGCTGCCACTTTGCGTTACAATGATTAGATTTAGTATTTCTATGACTTTTTCGTTCAGTAATCTAACCTTTAAATTTGAGAGAGAATATATAAGTAAGCATTTTAAATCCTCAATCTTCTTCAATCGGCTTAGAATCGAGTCAGGTCATGTAAAATTCGGGCGAACTGAACTTTCCATAAGTTCAGCTTTTTCTATTTATAATCTTAAAAGAACAGACATTTACGCGACTTCGGAAAATAGAGTGTACTTCTATACGACGGTTCATGAAAGTTATGTTTTTACAGTTTCATATACATAACATTTTAAATAAAATCTTTTTCTGTTTCATCATCATCATCATCATTTCGTGTACTTAGGTGACACGGTCAGTCGACCATGCAGACCCTGGTGTCAGAGTTCTTCGGAACCGCCTCTCAGCCTCTGACGTGGTTCCTTTAACGACTACCAGATGGCAGCCGGGACCACCGGCTTAACGTGCCTTCCGAAGCACGGAATCATCTTTCTTATAAGCCAATCAGGTGATTCATGCTTGCAATATCTTAGCTAAACTTGAAACAACTTAAAAAAGTATGCTTCCCGTGGGAATCGAACCACGACCCCCGGGTCAACAAGGCAAACGCCGTAACCACTGGACCACGGAGGCAGTTTTCTGTTTAAAGATTAATTTCAATGAAGGCAGCACTGCCCGAAAAAATCATGCTTCCTTTTAACTGTGCGGCTTACCTTGTAGTAGCCTTTAATTTCATCATCAGGTGTTTTTAGTCTCCACTGCAGGAGCACGACCCTCTCTGTACTACCAGAGCCATATATTAGCCAGAGCAGTCGGAGGATTTGGCCTACACTCTCCACGCTGACCAGACTAGTTGGATAGACCTCTTTGATTATAAGTTTGTGTTTTCTAAGTCTCCTCCTACGAGATCCACGGAAACACTTAGAGTGGACTTAGATTCTACTCTGCCGGGAACCACATGGCATTTTTTTTAAATCTATGGTATTACTAGTACACGCGCGCCTTTTTGTTTGTTGTCGATATTTCGATAAGTACCTGCCGCCTCGCGACAACGCGCCTGCGCCGCAGTCTTGCTAGCCGCTCCCTAGAGCGTGCACGCTACCCGCTCGAGCAAAAGCACTCGCCCAAAATTCGCTGGGACCACGCTCGCGCGCACACAACCTATCTTACTCGCGAAAATAACTGAGTTTACGTGATTACTACGAATATATAATCAGCCCGCATCATATACGGCGTACTTGCAGCTCCGCACGCGTTAGTGTCAATCCCTGGGGAAAGGTACTTTTCTTCAGAATGAAAGGTAGCCTATGTTCTTCTCCGTACTTGAGACAGCGTGTATGCAAAATTTCATGATGATCGGTTCAGCAGAAAGGGCGTGAAGCGTAACAAACAAACAAAATCACTTTCTAATTTTTAATACTAGCTGTTACTCGCGGCTTTGCCCGCGTGATATATAGCCTATGTCCTTCTCCGTACCCTTACCTATGTGTATGCAAAATTTCATGATGATCGGTTCTGTAGATTGGGCGTGAAAGCGTAACAAACAAACTCACTTTCCCATTTATAATATTAGTTAGGATTAGTTGGGATTCCGTCTTTCTCCATACAGATTGTAATTGCGATATGCGATGCGGCTAGCAACCCGTCACTATTTTGATTTCGTTCTCTACCTACAAGCCCACCGACATGCTAAACATGGCCTTTAGGTTATACAGACCAGCAAGCCTATTTGCTAACTTTTGACAGCTACGGTGTACATCATTTTCATGGTAACTTCAATATTCATTACGGCTTTGGTATGAATATTTTTATTTAAGATATGAAATCCGTAATAGATGCTAAAGTGACAATCAAATTGTACACCGAGTTAGCAAATCTCCGCCTAAAGGGAAAAGACGTGATAGTACGAGTAGGTATACAACCAATTATTTTTTATTTTCGTGTGTGTAAGTGGCCAACACTGTCAGATTCTTCAAGCTGTCTAAAAGCATCTGACACAGCCTAACGACTACCATCAAAGCTGACAGCCGGGACCAACGGCTTAACGTGCCTTCCGTAGCACGGAGGAGTTCGAGATATTTATATACCACTGCGGTGACCCAATTAAGTGCGGATTGCGCCCAGGGTTGCTTAACATGCGGAAGCGCTAATAATACTCACGCCCACTAGGCCATCGAGCTCCTACAACTAATATTTACCAAACAGAGAGTAGGGAATGTTACAAAAATGTATTTTTCCGATGGTTCGTGACAGAATCGCGTGCTCACGTCGGTAATTGTTAAGGCTGTTGCATAGTGTCCGGCTATACCCAGGCGAGCTATCAAAGCTATGACTAATGTGTCTGGCATGCGATAAATGAACTAGGTGTCGTAAATGTCTAGTTTTTAGAACGAAGTTCTTTATGGGGCAAGCTGGTAAAATAATCTCTTTTTCAAAAACTATCTTTGCCAGCTCGCAGTATAGGCGGCTGGTGTGTTTACCATTGCGCCGTGAATGCCATTTTATTATGCAAGTTACAAGTACTCAAAGATACAAATACATGATTAAATATTTCCTCTTTATACAAGTTTTTAGGTACTCTTAATAAGTTGGTTAACTAATCATAAAAATGAAGCAATCACAAAAATGGTGTGTTTAACCAAGAGAGACGATTTTTTTAATGTAATAATCGACGTCAATAAGAAGGCGTTTCTCAATAAAAAAGATTTTTTTTTATATAGTTATTTGTGTTCCCCGATGACAGCCTGAAAAGATCTATAAAATATTTTTATTTATTTCAAAGGGTATCCTTCCGAATTGGTCATGTATAAATTAATCACAGTTTGTACAGTAGTTTGATTGAAGTCGGTATAAATTTGCAAAATTATCAATTAGGTATTTATATTAAATCTTTCAGTGGATAACATCGCGTTCAAAAAAGATTGCGTGCATACTTATCACACCATAGCACGGTTAGGAAATATGAAAATTAACAGCGATCGTAGGCGGATATGTCTCTTTTTGCCTTTTAGACGCACAGGCATACGGCCCACATTGTAAATATGAACTACTACGTTTCGCCCGCAGCTCCGCTTCTGTTACAAAGATCATGATGAGCGGTTTAGTAGATAAATATAAATAAATAAATATATACGGACAAATCACACTGGTTGAGCTAGCCGCAAAGTAAGCTCGAGACTTGTGTTATGAGATACTAACTCAACGATACTAAATTTTATAATAGATACTTATATAGATAAATATCCAAGACCCTGGCCAATCTGAAAAAGATCATTTTTCATCTTGACCTGGCCGGGGATCGAACCTGAGACCCCCGTGTCGCAGACTGGCGTGTTCACCACTGCGCCACGGAGCTCGTCGGAGATAGGGCGTGAAAGCGTAAAAAAAAAACAAAGAAATAGACAAACTCACTTTCGCATTTATAATATTATACTTGGGATCATCAGGTCTTTTTTAGTTTTCACTGCAGGAGCACGACCCTCTCTGTACTACCAGAGCCATAAATTTGCCAGAGCAGTCAGAGGATTTGGCCTACACTCTCTACGCTGGCCAGACGGTTAGGACAGGTCTCTTCGATGTTTATAAGCTTTGTTTAGCTTGTGTTCCCTAAGTCGCCTTCTACGACATCCACGGGAAGACTTGGAGTGGTCCTATTCTACTCTGCCGGGAATCACACGGCAAATTCAGAATTTTTCTTAAGAGAACGGTTAAATAGGTATTCGGTAAATTATGTTAAATATGACACGTGCCAAGCTCGCGTTAAATGACGGTATTTCAATCAGGAGAACGGGGTTCGAATATTAAGTGGGCGATGGGTAATTTACCCCGCTCCCCATTGTTGTTTCCCCACTTCCCCGCGCCGTCCGGAATGAATGTATCGGGAAATGGTTGGGATTTTTTATTTATTTTCATTGCATGTGTAGGAGTTTGTTACTGTCAGTTCCGAAACGCTAGCTGTTTTTCGATTTTGCATAAAAACGTAAGAAAAATATGACGGTCACAAAGAGATGTAGGTACTTATTCAATCCTAATCCTAACTTCCTAACTAAACTTATAAATGCGAAAGTGAGTTTGTTTGTTTATTTGTTTGTTACGCTTTCACGCCCTATCTACTGAACCGATCATCATGAAATTTTGCATACACACAGGTTAGGGTATTGAAAAGGACATAGGCTATATGTCACGTGGGCGAAGCCGCGGGAACAGCTAGTTTTGAATAAAAATCTTTGACTTTTGACTCAGTTTGTCATGACAGCTTCCATACATCTTAAAATATATAAATACTTAACTATAAATCCCAATCTCAACTTTGTCAACTGTCGTTTATTGCAAACCCCACATTAACAGTTTTTTTTTTTAGAGTTAAAAGGTGCCTTATTTCCTTCCCTAACCTATAGTATGCCAAATTTCAAGAAGATTGTTTTCTTATGTTTTCGCGATTGTTACACATTTAAATAAAATTATTTTAATACGGTTTTAATCGCGTTTATTACATTATTTATACACCTAACGTTTCGAGCACTTTTCAGTGTTAAATATTAGACAAATGTCAACTTAGTCTACCTGCGACCACGAACACTGAAAAGTGATCGAAACGTTAGGTGTATAAATAATGTAGTAAACGCGATTAAAACCGTATTAAAATAATTTTATTTAAATGTGTGACAATCGCGAAAACATAAGAAAACAATCTTCTTGAAATTTGGCATAGATACACATAGGTAAGGGTACTGAGAAGGGAATAAGGTACCTTTTAACTCGAAAAAATAATTTTATTTACCTCTCCAACCCGTCTGGCCAGCGTGGAGAGTGTAGGCCAAATCCTCTGACTGCTCTGGCGGTACAGAGAGGGTCGTGCTCCTGCAGTGGAGACTAATAAAGACCTGATGATGATGATGATTCAATAAGATTGGTTCAGTAAACAAAGCGAGAAGAGGTAACATACAAATTTAAAGACTCACCTTCGTATTTACATTAGTTGGAAAGTCGGGATAGAGTAGGTATATATTCGGCAGACATATTGGTGAACTCGAGTCTTTTCCCCTGGGAGCAGAGCGTTTATAGTCAACGGTCGACACTGGATGACAATTAAGACTTACAAATTTACCTTGAGCTTGTTTAGCCGATTTCCTAAAAAGAAGTGTTCGAATTCCATTATATCGGAAGCCGTGTGGTTCCCGGCAGAGTAGAATAGGACCACTCCAAGTCTTCCCGTGGATGTCGTAAAAGGCGACTAAGGAAACACAAGCTAAACAAAGCTTATTAACATCAAAGAGACCTCTCCAACCCGTCTGGCCAGCGTGGAGAGTGTAGGCTAAATCCTCTGAATACTCAGGCTAGTATATGACTCTGGTAGTACAGAGAGGGTCGTGCTCCTGCAGTGGAGACTGGAAAGACCTGATGATGATGATGAATATTAACCAGAAGCGATTAAACTTTACATACATACATACATACATATTATCACGTCTTATTCCCTTGCGGGGTAGACAGAGCCCAAGACCATAAAACCTTAAGGCTACGTTTAGCGCGTTAAGGTGGAAAGCGGATTCTAAATAGTGATGGGTTGCCAGCCGCATCGCCTATTTACATGATTCCTTACCCCAATCCCTTGACCGGCGTTTACGGTCTGCGCGGGAAAAAAAGCAGCTGGTATATTCTATGTTTTTCCTTCTTTCCCAAACCAGCATGGAAGGTTACTTTAGTTTTTATTTATTGAGTCATTATCATCATCATTTGGGTCCCACGTAAAGCCGCAATCCCATACAAACAAAGTTTCGTTTTAGTTTTTCAATTTTAAAAACAATACCTATACAAAATTACAGCGAGTACAAGTTTTCGATACGAAACTTCAACTCGCTGTAACATTGTATAGGTATTGTTTTTAAAATTGAAATCTGATTATAAATATCAATATGTTTTATCCGGTCGTATGTACGAAATTTGGTTGAGATTGGCTTAACTGTTGTAAAACTAAAACGAAACTACGTTTGTATGGGATTGCGGCTTTACGTGGGACTCATCTCCACTGCAGGAAAATGACCCTATCTGTCTGTACTACCAGAGCCATATATTAACCAGAGCAGTCAGAGGATTTGGACCACTCTCTCCACGCTGGCTAGACCAGTTGGCCCCTTTGATGTTTATAAGCTTTGTTAAGCTTGTTTCCTAAGTCGCCTTCTATGACATCCACGGGAAGACTTGGAGTGGTCCTATTCTACCCTGCCGGAACCACACGGCATTAGCAGCTTAAATAAAAGCTTATGAATAAAAAAAAAATGTAATAATAAAATGGTTGTAATTATGTATTGTTTGTTTTTCGTGTGTGTAAGTGGCCAACACTGGTGTTAGATTTTCAAGCTGCCTTAAGGCATCTGACATAGCTTAACGACTGCCATCAACGATGGCAGCCGGGACCAACGACTTAACGTGCCTTCCGAAGCACGGAGGAGCTCGAGATATTTTTATGCCACTTGCGGTCACCCATCCAATTAGGGACTGCACCAGGGGTTGCTTAACATACGTAAGCACTCATAGAGCTCACACCCACTAGACCCACGGGCTCCTCATTAATATGTATGATCGAGGATTAATGAAACCTATTATTTAAGGGTGTTAGGTACACCACACCCTCTTTCAGCTCATCCTCAGTCTGCTCTATATTAGCATACACCTATGGACGTTTAAAAAAACGCTGTGTCAGGTCGTAAACTTCACACGCAACGTTCTAAACGAGCTGTTGTTTTATGGGCCCTTAAATAAAGGGGACGATGCTGCTTATAGCAGATATTTTCCTATAGATATGTATAAGAATTTCCTATAGGTATGAGAAGATAAATCAGTCATCATCATTTCGTGTAGGTGACACGGTCAGTTGACCATGCATACCCTGGTGTCAGAGTTCTTCGGAACCGCCTCTCGGCCTCTGACGTGGTTCCTTTAACGACTACCAGATGGCAGCCGGGATCACCGGCTTGACGTGGCTTCCGAAGCACAGTATCATTTTTCTTATCAGACAATCAGGTGATTCATGCCTGCAATGTCCTATCCAAACTGGAAACAACTTAACAAAGTATGCTTCCCGTGGAAATCGAACCACGATCCCCGGGTCAATAAGGCAAACGCTTTAACCACTGGACCACAGAAGATAAATTATTTGTTGTCTGCATCGTATACCAGGTGTAACATGACCCTCGACATATCCTTAAAGGGGTGAGTGACACCGTCAATATGAACAACTTTTCCTATGGGGTCAACGCTGGGAACTCGAAAAAAATTTTTGCTTTCCCATACATTTCACCCGGGCGGCAAAATTTTATTTGTATGAAATTGACGATTCTTTTTTTGAGTTCCCAGCTTTGATCACAGAGCAAAAGTTGTTCATATTGACGGTGTCACTCACCCCTTTAGGGATATGTCGAGGGTCATGTTTCAGCCTGTATAGGCAACTTAAGTAAATAGTTGTAAATAAAAAATCTTGGTACAAAAAGGTTGCAATTAGGTATGATAGAGAAATAGTGAAATCTACCCTGGATAAGGATACAGGTAAACATATTCTGTTTTAGTGTCCTCAGTCTGACCTATATTAGCATACATCTTTGGACGTTTTAACCGTTTTAGCCGTGTGGTTACCACTCCCGGTCTTCCCTTGGATGTCGTAGAAGGCGACGTAGGAAACATAAGCTAAAAAAATCTTACAAACAAGAAAAAGACCTCTTCAACTCGTCTGGCCAGCATGTAGAATGTAAGCCATATCCTCTGACTGCTCTGGCTAACATATGGCTCTGGTAGTACAGAGAGGGTCGTGCTTCTGCAGTGGAGACTAAAAAAGACGTTGATGAATAATATTAAAACTTACGCGAAATAAAATCACCGAGCATGTATTGGATTCGGATGTGTCTCACTATATACGCTTCGATAAGGCCAAAGTACTAGTGCGTGAAAAAGCTTTCGGCCCGCGTAAAATACGCGAAGCGATTGAGATACAGAGGCGTCCGAATTTCAATCGAGATGGTGGTTGGTCATTACCTACGACTTGGAAACCGGTACTTCGAACGTTGGGAAACTCTTATAGCAATACTGTAAAAAGTATCGACACGGTTAGCTCGGTTCATAAATGCTTTCGTAACAACGGACTCACAAAACGATGAAGACCACAGGCAACATCCTCTGGTTTTTTGGCATCCCCTCCACCGGTCATCGTTTCGAGCCGCGTAGCGCGGGCAGCGGCGCGGGCGGCGACGCGCGAGGCGGCCCTCAGTGCTTTGAGGGAAGCGTAATCGTCGTGTCGCCACCCCTTTCACTCGCCCCGATGATGGTCTTCGTAACAGACCGAAACTAGTCGGCAGATCCGACGTAATAAAACGTGAGTAAAGCCGTGTTTTCATAATGACGATGAAGATGACAAATAAATATTCTAAGACCCAAGCCAATCTAAAAACCATAGTTTTTCATCCGGGCCGGGGATCGAACCCGGGTTATCTGGCGTGTTAACCACTTAGCCACGGCTGTCAAGACAAATATAGGATATCGTTATATCTTTACGTCCGACACGCGGTGTCAAGTACGAGCCTTTTACATATTTCACGGCACTTCTCGGCGTTTGGGGTAAATTGATCCCTACCCTTTACCCCACTTGAGCACTTGAAGCCCGATACCTTTGTTTTTAACCGACTATAGAAGAGAAAGGTTAGTATTTTCAAAGGACTTAAAAAAAATTCTTCCATGGTTTAGGAGAAAAGGAAAAACGTAGAAGTACCAGTTGCTTTTTTTCTCGCACAGACTGTAAAATCCGGTGGAGGGAATGGGAATAATATATGTATATCCTATAGGTGGTCCAGTGGGTGTGAGCTCTGTGAGCGCTTACGTATGTTAAGCAACCCATGGTGCAGTCCCTACTTGGATGGGTGACCGCAAGTGACATAAAAATATCTCGAGCTCCTCCGTGCTTCGGAAGGCACGTTAAGCCGTTGGTCCCGGCTGTCATCGTTGATGGCAGTCGTTAAGCTATGCCAGATGCCTTAAGGCAGCTTGAAAAATCTGACACCAGTGTTGGCCACTTACACATACGAAAAACAAAACAATAAGAATCATGTCATAGGCGATGGGCAGCACCTTAACAGCTACTAACAACCTAAACGTGGCCTTTAAGTTTTCATGTCCTTAGGCTCTGTCTAACCCGCAAGGGATAAAGACGTGATAATATGTATGTATGCAAGAGCAGATCCAGGATATTTGTCTGGGGTGGGCACAAGGAGTAGTCTGAATATATATATATATAAGAAGACTTATATAAGAAGACTACTCTTAGTTGTGGTAGAGCCACGCTACCGGCAAAAATCACTTCAGCTGGTAGCATGAATGGGCCGGCTCGTCCGGGGAAGTACCACACTCTCACAGAAAATCGACGTTTGAGTAGTAGTTTTACAGCTTCTATGCTTCGTTCGGTGAGTGAGAGAGCCGGAGGCCCATCCCCCCTCCCCTCTGGGGAGGGAAAACAAAAGGCCGGCAACGCTCTTGTCATACCCCTGGTGTTACATTTGTCCATGGGCAGCGGTGATCACTTACCATCAGGTGACCAGCTTGCTCGTTTGCCGTCCTCTGACATAAAAAAAAAAAAAAAAAAAAAAAAAAAGACATTGATGTATTTAATTGCAGACTAAGTAAATTCAAAACAGATATAGGTACTCAATATTCTCAGCATCGCATCCAGTACATAGTCTGACATAATTGTATATGTTTTCTTATGTTTGTTTTTTTACTATTTGTAATTATACTCATGAATAATTTAGATACTTACTTTGAACAATTTTATTATGTATTATCCTCACTATTTAGATAAAGCAATAGTGCATACACGCTTAGGATGCTAAGTTGGAATACCTACTATTAGCTGATAAGAAACCTTGTAATATTATTACTTAGTGTTTGTTGTGTTGCCTTATAAATAAATAAATAAATAAAAATACAAACAGGGAAGAGTTTCACTTATATACTTATTGTTATTTCATTCATATTATTATATTGTAACTATGATAATTTGATTTGCTTTTAAATATGTACTGTGATACACAGTACACAAAAATATCGTCAGGGGGGGAGGGGGTTTACGTACCACCGTGCTTTCCAACCCCTTAAATCCGCCTTTGTATGTATGTATGATAAGAAGACTGTCTCCGTGGTCCAATGGTCAAGGCGTTTGCCTTGTTGACCCGGGGGTCGTGGGTTCGATTCGCATGGGATGCATACTTTGTTAAGTTGTTTCCAGTTTGGTTAGGACATTGCAGGCATGAATCACCTGATTGTCTGATAAGAAAGATGATTCCGTGCTTCGGAAGGCACGTTAAGCCGTTGGTCCCGGCTGCCATATGGTGGTCGTTAAAGGAACCACGTCAGATGCCGAGAGGCGGTTCCGAAGAACTCTGACACCAGGGTGTGCATGTTCGACTGATCGTGTCACCTACTCGAAATGATGATGATGATGATAAGAAGAGAAAAGTTAGTAATTATATGTATACAGGAGGATGTTAGACTATTTTACTAATAAGATAAAGCCATAGTATGACTTTAGTGTATACGTCAGTAATACAACTATAGGTATAGTTTTATACAGGGAATGCAAATCTCACGAGATTGGGGCTCAAGCGAAATCTCGCGAGTTTATGAATAACAATACTGCGTGATCTCGCCAATTTCGAGATCTCGCGAGATTGGCAGTTTCGTGTGTTTTTTTTTGCAAATAATCACAATATTTGAATAAATTAGGAAAAAAATAATAAAAACCATAAGTATTTTATGATGAACTTTTATTTTCACGAATTTTTTCAATAAACTTTTATGAATTAATCATTATTTTTTTTCAGTTCAAATCACAAGCCATTATTACAAATTATTTTGAAACTAGCTCCTTAAGAAGCACAAAATGTCGAAAGAGTCGTCTGCTTCTTATTTAAAACTTCTTATGCTAAACGGCTTCTTATTTTGTTGGCCAGATAACCAGCCGCTGAGAAAGCCCTTTCAGATTCAACGCTAGTTGGAACCGCAGATCTCAGGCAGTTATCCACGAACTGTAAAAGTTCGCCTTTTGACCTCCCGGATCTCGTTAATCTCGCGAGATTAACGAGGTTGTAATCTCGTAAAACTCGCGAGATCTCGCCCTTTTTTCGTGCGAGATCAATCTCGCTAAAAAAGACCGAGATCTCGCGAGGGCGAGATTGCATTCCCTAGACTTTTATACACTGTCTCTGTCTAGGCCCTATGGGACATTAAATGAGAGCGTGGACTGTAGATTTAAAACTGGTTTATTAAAATACTAATTTGACCAACAATTAGGGGAACTGTAGTAGGTGCGTCGTTCGTCGGTGGAGCCCAATAGAAGTGTGTGAGGCGGGGTGGGGCGCCCGGCCAGACTGCTTGCCGCCGTCCGCGATGACGTCGCCGGTGCTCTTCCTCCCGCGCGCCTCCTCCCGTGCGTGATGGCTCAGCGACAGTCTCGATAACACACATGCACGCAAGGACACGTCCATCACACCCGGCCGCACTAACAATAATGGCCGTTAATGACGTCCATCCCTACCACACCGTGTGCGCGAGACAGTCATATAAAACTATTCCTATAGTTGTATTACTGACGCATACACTACAATGACAAACTAGTATGACCACGAGGAAACAGCGGTATTTTACCTTGCCAATGTTCACTGTAACCGTTGTATACAAATAGATAAAAAATCCCAAATCTACACATCCAAAATTATTTAACATCTCATTTATATGAATTAACTAAATCTTCCACACAATTTAATTAAAACAAACTTAAAGTGCTCAGCAACTAATGAGCCCATAAAAATCAGAGCGACTGTAACCTTTTCGTTATTAAAACAAATAGTTGTACCTCTATAAAATTGGGGGAGTGATATTGGGGTAAACTGTAAACATATATTTACACAATAAAGTCAGTGTAGAAGAATAACGTCCCAGAAACTACTGAGGAGATTGTTAACCCTGGTCCGCGGCCAATCCTATTTACTAACTCGGATGACAGGTGTCGATGCCTATCAATCTAGAATTTTTAATTACAATGCGGGTTTTGCTTGCTCGAACTTAGTAAAGTTTAAGTAAATAGGCCGGCAGGTCTATTTTCAATATATCATCTTGAATATAATATCTACAGCACAAGCACAAAGTTACTACTAATATTTTTTCATACACAAACACTCTTTACTTAAAGAATTTCAGGGGGGAGGTGGTTAATTAAACTTAAATCTATTAGTACGCTCGCACACCAATCATTATCATCATTTCGTGTAGGTGACACGGTCAGTCGACCATGCACACCCTGGTGTCAGAGTTCTACGGAACTGCCTCTCGGCCTCTGACGTGGTTCCTTTAACGACTGCCAGATGGCAGCCGGGACCAGACATCCTTACTATCAGACAATCAGGTCGTTTATGCCTGCAATGTCCTAACCAAACTGGAAACAACAAAGTATGCTTCCCGTGGGAATTGAACTCACGACCCCCGGGTCAATAAGGCAAACGCCTTAACCACCAGACCACAGAGGCTGAATACCAATAAAACGCAGGCAAAATGTCTCTTCTCCATCGTCGCTATTTTGTATCACAGTCTTAAAATAAATGGATTCATTAGTTTAGTGTTGAGAAATTAAACGTAACGTAAATATAACACGAGGTCCTTCATGGCCTCGTGGGAGTTCTTATGAATAATAAAAGCTTACGCATGTCAAGCAACCTCAGGCGTGGTCCCCACTGGGATGGATGGCATTAAATAAAATAAAGTTACTCAAATTTAAGCATGTTGCAAGTAAAAATAATTATCATATATCATCATCATCATCAGGTCTTTTTATCTCTCCACTGCAGGAGCACGACCCTCTCTGTACTACCAGAGCTATATATTAGCCAGAGCCGTCAGAGGATTAAGCCTATACTCTCCACGCTGGCCAGACGAGTTGGAGAGGTTTATGTTTATAGCTTTGTTTAGCTTGTATTTTCTTAGTCGCCTTCTACGACATCCACGGGAAGACTTGGAGTGGTCCTATTCTACTCTGCCGGGAACCACACGGCTTCATATTTATCATAATAAGTGTAATTTTACCGTCGATATTTCTTTAAAACGGTGACTTAGTCCATCAATATGAACAACTTTTCCAATGGGATCATTGCAGGAAACTAGTTTTATTTTTAACTTTTCCATCTTAATTGAACACTTTTGTATGAAAGTACAAATTTGTTTTTAGTTCCCAGCGTTGATCCCATAGGAAAAGTTGCTCATATTGATGGACTAAGTCACCGTTTTAAAGAAATATCGACGGTAAAATTACACTTATTATGATAAATATGAAGCCGTGTGGTTCCCGGCAGAGTAGAATAGGACCACTCCAAGTCTTCCCGTGGATGTCGTAGAAGGCGACTAAGAAAATACAAGCTAAACAAAGCTATAAACATAAACCTCTCCAACTCGTCTGGCCAGCGTGGAGAGTATAGGCTTAATCCTCTGACGGCTCTGGCTAATATATAGCTCTGGTAGTACAGAGAGGGTCGTGCTCCTGCAGTGGAGAGATAAAAAGACCTGATGATGATGATGATATATGATAATTATTTTTACTTGCAACATGCTTAAATTTGAGTAACTTTATTTTATTTAATGCCATCCATCCCAGTGGGGACCACGCCTGAGGTTGCTTGACATGCGTAAGCTTTTATTATTCATAAGAACTCCCACGAGGCCATGAAGGACCTCGTGTTATATTTACGTTACGTTTAATTTCTCAACACTAAACTAATGAATCCATTTATTTTAAGACTGTGATACAAAATAGCGACGATGGAGAAGAGACATTTTGCCTGCGTTTTATTGGTATTCAGCCTCTGTGGTCTGGTGGTTAAGGCGTTTGCCTTATTGACCCGGGGGTCGTGAGTTCAATTCCCACGGGAAGCATACTTTGTTGTTTCCAGTTTGGTTAGGACATTGCAGGCATAAACGACCTGATTGTCTGATAGTAAGGATGTCTGGTCCCGGCTGCCATCTGGCAGTCGTTAAAGGAACCACGTCAGAGGCCGAGAGGCAGTTCCGTAGAACTCTGACACCAGGGTGTGCATGGTCGACTGACCGTGTCACCTACACGAAATGATGATAATGATTGGTGTGCGAGCGTACTAATAGATTTAAGTTTAATTAACCACCTCCCCCCTGAAATTCTTTAAGTAAAGAGTGTTTGTGTATGAAAAAATATTAGTAGTAACTTTGTGCTTGTGCTGTAGATATTATATTCAAGATGATATATTGAAAATAGACCTGCCGGCCTATTTACTTAAACTTTACTAAGTTCGAGCAAGCAAAACCCGCATTGTAATTAAAAATTCTAGATTGATAGGCATCGACACCTGTCATCCGAGTTAGTAAATAGGATTGGCCGCGGACCAGGGTTAACAATCTCCTCAGTAGTTTCTGGGACGTTATTCTTCTACACTGACTTTATTGTGTAAATATATGTTTACAGTTTACCCCAATATCACTCCCCCAATTTTATAGAGGTACAACTATTTGTTTTAATAACGAAAAGGTTACAGTCGCTCTGATTTTTATGGGCTCATTAGTTGCTGAGCACTTTAAGTTTGTTTTAATTAAATTGTGTGGAAGATTTAGTTAATTCATATAAATGAGATGTTAAATAATTTTGGATGTGTAGATTTGGGATTTTTTATCTATTTGTATACAACGGTTACAGTGAACATTGGCAAGGTAAAATACCGCTGTTTCCTCGTGGTCATACTAGTTTGTCATTGTAGTGTATGCGTCAGTAATACAACTATAGGAATAGTTTTATATGACTGTCTCGCGCACACGGTGTGGTAGGGATGGACGTCATTAACGGCCATTATTGTTAGTGCGGCCGGGTGTGATGGACGTGTCCTTGCGTGCATGTGTGTTATCGAGACTGTCGCTGAGCCATCACGCACGGGAGGAGGCGCGCGGGAGGAAGAGCACCGGCGACGTCATCGCGGACGGCGGCAAGCAGTCTGGCCGGGCGCCCCACCCCGCCTCACACACTTCTATTGGGCTCCACCGACGAACGACGCACCTACTACAGTTCCCCTAATTGTTGGTCAAATTAGTATTTTAATAAACCAGTTTTAAATCTACAGTCCACGCTCTCATTTAATGTCCCATAGGGCCTAGACAGAGACAGTGTATAAAAGTCTAGGGAATGCAATCTCGCCCTCGCGAGATCTCGGTCTTTTTTAGCGAGATTGATCTCGCACGAAAAAAGGGCGAGATCTCGCGAGTTTTACGAGATTACAACCTCGTTAATCTTGCGAGATTAACGAGATCCGGGGGGTCAAAAGGGTTTATTTTTAACTTTTCCATCTTAATTGAACACTTTTGTATGAAAGTACAAATTTGTTTTTAGTTCCCAGCGTTGATCCCATAGGAAAAGTTGCTCATATTGAGGGGATGAGTCACCCCTTTAGGTATATGTCGAGAGTCAAGTTTCACGTTATATGAGTGTGTGTTTAAGGCTGGCTGTCTATACTATAATATTCTGCTTATTATAATTCAATATACCTCGCCGTGTGGTTCCCGGCAGAGTAGAATAGGACCACTCCAAGTCTGTCCGTGGATGTCGTAGAAGGCGACTTAGAGAACACAAGCTAAACAAAGCTTATAAACATCAAAGAGACCTGTCTAACCCGTCTGGCCAGCGGGGAAAGTGTAGGCCAAATCGTCTAACTGCAATATCTAATATATGGCCCTGCTAGTACAGAGAGCGTCGTGCTCCTGCAGTGGAGACTAAAAATGCCTGAAAGATAATTCTATACACTACTAGCTGTTACCCGCGGCTTTGCCCGCATGATATATAGCCTATGTCCTTCTTAGTAGGCTTACCTATGTGTATGCAAAATTTAGTGATGATCGATTCAGTAGGTAGGGCGTGAAAGCGTTACAAACAAACAAACTCTAAGTTAGGATTCTTACAGGACTGAAGTCTTAGTCAGTACGTACACGAATGCCTCGGCTTACGACATCATCATCATCAGGTCCCTATCAGTCTCCACTGCAGGAGCACGACCCTCTCTGTACTGCCTAAGCAGTCAGAGGATTTGGCCTACACTCTCCACGCTGGCCAGACGGGTTGGAGAGGTCTCTTTGATGTTTATAAGCTTTGTTTAGCTTCAGTTTCCTAAGTCGCCTTTTACGACATCCACGGGAAGACTTGGAGTGGACCTATTCTACTCTGCCGGGAACCACACGGCTTACGACAATCGCGATGTAATTAAATATTAAAACGGTTATATTGGCTACACAAACAAACCTACGTTAAATATTCAGGGTTAGGGCAGGAGCTCATAGTAGCTATGTCTTGATTGCTTTGTTTGATGAAAAATTAGCTTCATTTAGCAATTAGTTATTTATTAACAGTATTGCGGGTTAGACAGAGCACAGTCTCGAAGACTAAAAATTTAAATGTAGAAGTATTGTTGAGTTAGTATCCTGCGACTCAAGTTCACAACTTACTGTGGGGCTAGCTCAATTTGTGTGATATGTCCATAAAACTAACTAAAATTAAAAATAAGAATAAGCATTGCCATACAACGTGGCAATGCTGCCAGCCTTCTGGGAACACTTCCGCAGGGCATTGATTTGCGGGACATTTTTTTTATCTAAAGGTTTTTTTTTTGTTAATAGATATTATTGTTATTTTTAGCTTTAAGTATTACTTTTTTTATTTTATTTAAATAAATTAAAATATTGAAAACTGACTAGGTACAAACTGGAACTGAACAATGAAAAATAACGATTTAATTAATTGGACTGGCACGGGAGGATGGCAAGAGGCCGGACGGAATGACTCTTGTGCCGTGGAGGATGGGAAGGCCGCTGGTTTGGGACGCCACCTGCGTCGACACACTCGCGTCCTCCCATCTGCCCGGCACAGGTTCTAAAGCTGGCATGGCTGCAGCTAATGCAGAGTCCCTCAAACGGCGTAAATATGATTGTATCGGCAACGGCTACATATTTGAGCCGTTTGGGGTGGAGACTCTGGGTCCGTGGGGCCCATCGGCGCATAAACTTTTTAAGGTTTTGAGCCAAAAGCTGGTTGAGGTGTCGGGTAACCAGAGGGCTGGCAATTTTCTTGGACAGAGGATAAGCATTGATATCCAACGTGGCAATGCTGCCAGCATTCTGGGTACCCTTTCGTGTGACAACGAACTGCGGGACATTTTTTATTTATAGCTTTTTTTTGTTTTTATCTAGTTAGGTATTTATCTAATAGTTTTATTTCTTTTTAGTTAAGTTTAAGTTTTTAATTAGTATTAGTTTAATGTATCGTATAAATAACTATTAATAATAAAATAATTTTTTTCCTATTATAAAAAAAAAAAAAATACTTGAGTAAATATAAAGAAAAAAAAATATTGATCATCATTATCGCTACATATTACAAAATAAAGTCCTCTGCCGCGTCTGTCTGTCTGTCTGTTCGCGATCAACTCATACACTACTGCACTACTTTTCATGCGGTTTCTACGTTTACAAGTTTCTTGTAAACGTAGAAACTTTTTCTGTTAACACAAATATCCAATTATGAATGAATAATAATACATTCATTCTTAATAATAAGGTAAATAGAAAATTTCGTAATTAATAAAGTTATTATATAAACATACCTCCATTATAGTAATTCAAGCGAATATAATTCCTTACTCGAACCATCAAAGGTAAATTTTTGATCTTCCCCAGAGTGTCATAGACTATGTAACGTTACAGGAAATCATTATGGCGGACGTGAACTGTCAAAATTAGCAGTCAGCTTTTTTAAATTAATACTTACATCATGTTTATTTTAGTGCTTAGTGGCGCAGCGGTCAACACGCCTACCTGCGACACGGATGGTCGCGGGTTCGATCCCCGGTTAGGTCAACATGAATGACCTTTATCAGATTGACCTGGGTCTTGGATGTTTATCTGTATATCTATCTATTAAAAAATATAGTATCGTTGAGTTAGTATCCCAAAACAAGTCTCGAACTTACTTTGGGGCTAGCTCAATCTGTGTGATTTGTCCGTATATATGTATTTATTTGTTTATTAAGTAAACAGAAATATCCAATTAAGAATGAAAGAGAAATATTTATTCTTATTATTAAAGTTACGAGAAAAATTGTTTGCTTATAAATAAAGTTAATACAAACATACCTCCATTACAGTAATTAAACAATATAATTCCTTACTCGAACCATCAAAGGTAGGTAACCTACCAAAACATACACTGCCTTTGCCTTCATCCCAAAATCCACACACATACAGAAATATATCCAACCTCGTAGAAATTTATGACTCTATCTGTCCTGCTCTAACACCTGTAGTTGTATAGGTTTCGACCGTAGCGCTGTCTCGCTCGCGCCGCGCATGCGTGTTGCCTCTTTCTTTGTTCCCAAACATATATGGATATACATGTGTGTATTATAATGAATTTAGTTAATTCCTGATTTTTTAATCTATACTTTTATTTTTACATCACTTCCATGCCGGTTTGGGAGAAAAGAAATAACATAGAATATACCAGCTGCTTTTTTCCCGCGTAGACCGTAAAAGCCGGTCAAGGGACTGGGCGAAAATCTAAGGAATCACATTGATAGGCGATGCGGCTATCGACTCATCACTATGTTGATTCGGCTTTCCACCTTTACGCCCACTACGATGCTAAACGTGGCCTGTAGGTTTTATGACCTTAGGCTCTGTCTACTCCGCAAGAGATAAAGACGTGATAGTATATATAAGTATATATGTATGTACTATTATTATTATATAGAAGAAAGAATTAATCATTTGTTTGTATGCTTTGAATAGGCTACGAAACTTTAAAAATTATTTCACATATACATGGCGAAATTTTGATCGTTCCGGACCATTAAAGGGGTGATTCAGCCTGTCAATATAAACAACTTTTCCTATGGGACAAATGCTGTAAACTCGAAAAAAATTTTGACATTCCTATACAAATTGCCCGGGCGGCTGAACACTTTTGTATGAAAATGTCGAAATAAAATTTGAGTTTCCAACATTGGTCCCATAGGAAAAATGGTTCATATCGACGGGCTGAATCACCCCTTGAAGGGTCCAGAACGATCAAAATTTCACCATGTATAAAGTAATCTATGGTTCTATACTAAAATTTCATTTCGTATGGCAGGTTACCTACTGCAAGAATCCTATACGTCTAGTTTTAAATTCTTCAGCCATTCTACAGCTTTCGGCGTCAAAGAGTGAAGTTCACGCTAAGTTTATACTAATATTATAAAGATTAAAGTTTTAATTATTTGTTTGTTTCTATTGAATAGGCTACGAAGCTTAAGAGTCGCCTGGACGCGCATGTCTCCATACAAACGGAAAAAGGGATTGTGGCAATATTTGATAATTTTGGAGTAAAATTAAGAATCTAACCAATTAATTTCATTATAATCTACGTACGTTCCTATACAGCTTGGTTAAAATACCAATGGTTTGAGAATTACAAACCTTTTCAAATTTGTATGGAAATCTTGAGAGGCGCATAATTCTCAAACTATTATTAATTTAACCAAACTGTATAGGAAAATACGTAGATTATAATGAGATTAATTGGTTAAATGCTTAATTTTACTTCAAAATTATCAAATATTGCCACAATTCCCTTTTTCCGTTTGTATGGAGACATGCGCGTCCAGGCGACTCTTAAGGACCGAATTTAAAAATTCTTTCACACATAGAAAATAAATTTATCTGCGGGTGATATAGGATAAAGTATTTACGCGGATAAAGTCACGGAATAATTGCTGGTAAATTATAATAACGGGTGTAAAGTGACAATTGACATAGCCTGGAACGGGGTCATTCAGTCCGTTAGTATTAACAACTTTCGTTTTGTAATTAAACTATGCTGGGAATACGAAAAAAATACAAAATTTTAAATTTGTGTAACCAGCATTTTTTTTATTTGAGATTATGCAAGATAAAAAGTACAATTTTTTACACAAGTTGCGTCTTTTAATTTCAAGTTAGTAAGCATAAACAATGATAATAATTTGACAATTATTTTAAAAGAAAAACAGTTAAAGAAAGTAGGCTTATAATCATTCAGATTCATTTATTTTGTCAGACATAGGTATAACATGGTGTTAATAAATAAGTAGGTACAGTGCTCTATGCTGCGCCATTTGGCATAAAAGTTTTGTTATGTCACATAAGTCGAAATGAAAAATATTCATGCAAATATTTCATCATCATCATCATCGTCAGCTCTTTGTGGTCCACTGCTGGACATAAGCCTCCCTTTGTCTGCGCCATTCCGTTCTGTCCCTTGCTATCGCGAGCCAGTTCTTTCCAGTAATGGTCTTAATGTCGTCAACCCACCTAGCCGCCGGATGTCCCACACTTCGTTTGCCATTTCTAGGATACCACTCAGTGGCAGCCTTACTCCACCTACCATCGTTCCTTCTAGCCAGGTGCCCTGCCCAATTCCATTTTAGATTGGCAACCCTCGAGATCACGTCATGAACTTTCGTTCGTCGTCGGATCTTCGTGTTGCAAATATTTAATAAAGTTAAATTGTTGGATTATTTGTAAGCGTAGCAGGTCAATATATTAAATGTCAATGTAATAGAATAATTTGTCATACTTTATCGATTATTATATCAAATCCTAATATTATTATAATTATAATTTATAATTATAATTTTATATTTTTTTTATAATAATATTATAAATGCGAAAGTGAGTTTGTTTGTTTGTTTATTTGTTTGTTACTCTTTCACGCCCTACCTACTGAACCGATCATCATGAAATTTTGTATACACATAGGTTAGGGTACTGAGAAGGACATAGGCTATATATCACGCGGGCGAAGCCGCGGGTAACAGCTAGTTTAATATAAAATGGAAAAGCACATGTGATTCATCATACATCATACATCACGTCTTATTAAAATAATGTTTTAAAAAATGAAATTACACACATACAGTTTGTTAATAAAACCCCGTCTGATCCTTAAAGGAGAGACTCGGCCCATTAATATGAACAACTTCTCTAATAGGATCAATGCTATTTACATGAAAAAAAAAATCGTCGTTTTTATATAAAATGCCGACCGTCAAACTCTGTACGGATTTTATAGTTTCTATCATTGCTCCCATGGAAAAAGTTGTTCATTTTGACGTTCTGAGTCACCCCTTCGAGCGAGTGCTGGTGATTAATTAACACGCTATGTATAATAATATTAAATAACAGTAAAGCTTGTCCCTACAGTAGATAGTAATAATTCTAACACCCTGTGCATTTCGTTGGAAAATACCCCTCTATCGGAAAACAATCAGGAGCTTTCACTATTCTACGAAATGAAAGCGATTTCGTGGAAAATGTCTATGAAAAATATGACTGGGAGACGTTTCATTATAGGAACTTTCTAAAAAATATACTTATCTATGTTTTTAAGGAGAAAATCTAAGGAATCGTCAATAGGCGATGCGGCTAAAAACCCATCACTATTTTGATTTCTTTTTTTACCTTAACCTATTTAAGGCAAATAAATTTTGTTTTTGATTTTTGGGTTTTATGATCTTGGGCTCTGTCTACTCCGTAAGGGATAAAGACGTGATTATATGTATGTATGTTTATAACAAAGTCGTTTCCGATCTTGAAAACTATGCAACGGATTTTGATGAGGTTTTTTTAAATCGATAGAGTGATTCAAGGGGAAGCTTTAATTGTATAATACATGCCCGGGCGCAGCCGGGGAGGTCTGCTAGTGCTGCTCTTAGAATGCTTCTGAGCCTTAAATGTTATTTAAAAAAACTCCAAGAGCGAGTTGAGCTCGCCCATGAAGGGTTCCGTAGAAGCAAACTTAGATTAGCCAAAAACCTCTAATGTAAACTGATTTTTTTTTTCGCCTCGTGGTTATAATAAAACGGTGAATATAATAGTTTACTGAGTAAAAGCATCATACTACGTTTTTCAATACTTTCTCGATTACCATAAAATAAAACAAGAATCAATTTTAGCGGATATTTTTAACATACAGTTTTTTTAACAAAATCACTCACCATGAAAACTTTTTGCTAGCTGTTGCTATTGAGCAATTTTTTTTTTTTTTTTTTTTTTATGTCATAGGACGGCAAACGAGCAAGCGGGTCACCTGATGGTAAGTGATCACCGCTGCCCATGGACTAATGTAACACCAGGGGTATGACAAAAGCGTTGCCGGCCTTTTATTTTTCCCTCCCCAGAGGGAAGGGGGGATAGGCCTCCGGCGCTCTCACTCACCAAACGAAGCATAGAAGCTGTAAAGCTACTACTCAAACGTCGATTTTCTGTGAGAGTGTGGTACTTCCCCGGACGAGCCGGCCCATTCATGCTACTAGCAAAAGTTATTTTCGCCGGTAGCCTGGCTCTACCCACAACATAACATTGTGATTGGTATAAAGATAGCCTAGTGCGTAAAATTGCCCAGGAATACGCAACATTACGATCCCAGTTTCGATGACATAAGGACCGTATTTTTTTTCTTCTTTTTAATTATGACTTCCACCGATATTTCAGTGATTCTGCCAATGTCCAGTATAATGAGATACTAAGTATCGGTGTTGTACGGTATGTGGCATCAAAGATGGCATATGTTCTTTGGCAGCCTCGTGGGAGATTTTGGCGACAAATCTATACGAGTCCATTTAACAGTCTACTTTAACTATTTTACAAATTGTTCTTGCACGAGTATTTATAACACCAAACTACACCAATTTCATATTATAAAGTCCACTTAAATCAATTTGCAAAATTGTATAAGGCAAACGACAACTGAACCCCTTGATTTCCCACCAAAACCCCAAGGACCGTATTATTAGTAAGTCTATTGAAAAAGCATTTTTCAGTATGATTACTCACACGTAATAAAAGCTTGTCAAAAAACTCATAATTATTTTGCTGCGGAACCCTAAAGGCAAACCATTGCCACACGGGTCAATGAACCTGCAACAGGCAAAGTTGATTTCGTGAAAATCGTTGGCTTCGGGTGTTTTCCGCTGTGGCCGAGTGGTTTCGGATAACGCTTCAACAAACATACATACATACTATCACGTCTTTATCCCTTGCGGGGTAGACAGAGCCCAGGTTTGTAAAACCTTACGGCCACGTTTAGCATGTTGGTGGGCTTGTAAGTGAGAACGGAATCAAAATAGTGATGGGTTGCTAGCCGCATTGGCTATTGACATGATTCCTGACGCCCATTCCTTCGATCAGCTTTTACAATCTGTGCGGGAAGAGAAGCAGTTGGTACATTTTACGTTTTTTCTTTTGTCCCAGACCAGTAACTATGGAAGGTAACGTTTTAACGGTTGTGATTAAACGTAATTTTCCAATATAGTAGATAGATTTTAATGTAACATTAAGGATGCTAATACGGTAGTTGCCTAGTGTTAAGATTATATAAATTTTGTTTCTAATGAGACTAATTTCTATCTAAAAACACTATAAAGAACACTTTTAATTTGATATCGATTCGTTAAGTGATCTTAAAGCTTCTTTAGAGTTGGGTGAATAGGACCATTTTTTAAAGTATGAAAATCTTTAATTACAATTATACTGTATTTTAGTCTTCAAAATTTTTAGCAACTTTTATTATGATACCATTACCATAAACGAAATATTTCGTATAGCTACCAAACAAAGTTCTCACGCCACCCATACAAAATACAAGCTTGTGACGTCACAAATATGTAGGCATTTCAACTTTTATAACTGAAAGAGTTTTTTGTTTAGAAATGTATTTCTGTCACTATTGTGTTTATTTTTGGCAGGTCTTTACATAGCAACATGAAAAAATTTTAGTCAACATGCCCATCAAACTAAAAACTATTTTAAGTATTATTCTCCCCTCAAAAACTTAAAAGGCTATTTTCCTGGGTCAAAATATTAATAATAAAATTAGACCGTCAGTTAGACAATCAAAAAATATTGGACACGTTTTTTTTTTGTTTCGTTAGTTAAACAATAAATGTCAAAGATAAAGCCTGTCAAAGTTCATGAGTGGGGGCTTGTGACATCACAGGCCACTAAAAAGTGTACTAGCTAGTGACGTCACACACAATTTTAACGGGCTATATCTTTGTCATTTTTTGTTTGATTGACAAAAGAATCAACACGTGTTTTTTGATAATCTAACTAACGGACTAATTATATTTTTTTTGGGAAAATAGCTCATGATCCTCTGAATAAGTCAGGCACCATCAATTCGCATTTATAGAATACTAGCTGTTACCCGCGGCTTTGCCCGCGTGATATGTAGCCTATGTCCTTCTCAGTACCCCAACCTATGTGTATGCAAAATTTCATGATGATCGGTTCAGTAGATACGGTGTGAAAGCGTAACAAACAAACAAACAAACAAACAAAGAAACAAACTCACTTTCACATTTATAATATTAGTTAGGATTATTTTAGCAACTACATAATTCTCCTTTTTTTTATCCAGACTTCCAAAGTAGTATTAAGTATACTTCTAGTCTGTACAATATGTTAATATAACCTAGTCCAACTTAAAGGGGTGGTTCAGCCCGTCAATATGAACAACTTTACCTATGAGACTTATTCTGGAAATTCGAAAAAAACAACATTGTCATACAAATTGCTAGACTGGCAGAACATTCTTGAATACGGAAATCTTTTTTTTTTTTATTTACATCATTATTGATGGGCCGAGTCGCCCCTTGAAGTATCAGACAGGGTTTTATTAACAAAAAGATTCAAAACGTTTATTCAGAAAATAAGTCCTTGCAGGCACTTTTTCACGTCAAATCATAATTAAAATCAAAGTCCAAAATTTTTATTCAAAATTGGATAATTGTATCTCTTTTTGAACGTCATATTTTTTACTTTCTTATTATTTTTAATTTTTAATATGCAAAATGGAAAAACTACTAGCGTTTCGCAATGACCACTGGTGAGAAGAATACGCCGAAAGGAACTCAATCCAGAAGTATTATGCATTTACCAGTTATTGTTCAAAGCTACAGACTACTAGCATTTTGGAACCGACCACTGCAGAAAAGACATGCCGAAAGAAACTCTTTTCAACAGTATAGGTCATACTGTATAGTCGATGTTCTGTATCTTTGCCCACGAAACTTCGAGGGCTTTTTAGGGCCAAATAAAATGTTTAACAAGAACAACATAAAATAAGTTTTCGCGTAAAAAGGTTTATGTCTACAAACTTTTTATAAGAGGCCTACCTATAACCGGCTATATTATTAACGGAGTTCTAACTTTAAGTATTACGTCTCTATCTTTTGCGGTATAGACAGAGCCGAGGGCCGAGGGTCATGCACGAGACCAAATTACGTTTACCAAAATATAGGGGTTGTACATTCGTGTTTTTTAGGGTTCCGTAGTAAACAAGGAACCCTTATAGTTTCGCCATGACTGTCAGTCTGTCTGTCTGTCCGTCCGCGGTTTTACTCAGATACTATACGTACTAGAAAGCTGTAATTTAGTATGGGTATGTATATTAAACATGGCAAAAAAAAAGTGGTAGAAAAAATCTTGAATAATTTTTTTTTTAGGATAGCTCCCATGCACGTTTAATTTGGGGGACTATTTTTTTTTCATTCTTTACCCATCGTGTGGGGAATCGTTAAATAGGTCTTTAAAAAATATTGTGAGGTTGAGAACACCACTTTTCGATTTAGGGATCCCTTTCCGAAATATTTGGTTTTAAAGTGCAAATTTTTGTTAGACGTAAGTGTCCCCCCTCTATCTGCTAAACGGTTATATCTGTGTGATTTGTCCGTATATATTTATTTATTTATTATTATATATGGATACGTGAAAAAAATTACAGCAGTAGTATATATACTGAAGTTGAAAGGAAAACTATCAGAGCTGAGTACTAAGTGGAAACTAAAAAGTTATATAATGTTTTCTTATGTTTTCGCGATTGTTACACATTTAAATAAAATTATTTTAATACGGTTTTTATCGCGTCTCCCCCATTCTCGCCGATATATTTATGGAAGACCTTGAGGAGAAGGCTCTTTTATCCACCCTGGCTATGCCGAAGATGTTCAAACGGTACGTAGATGATACTTTTGTTGTTCTCCCAAAAACTCAAGTATCTTTATTACTAAACCATCTTAATTCAATTAATAACAAAATTAAATTCACCTTAGAAACTGAGACAAATAATTCATTAGCTTTTCTTGACATTTTAATAATTAGAAATCCTGATAATACTATTAGTCATACTGTGTATAGAAAGCCTACCCATAACGACAAATATCTCAATGGCAAATCCCATCATCATCCATGTCAGTTGGCTACCGTTGGTAAATCTTTGTTTCAGAGAGCACATGGCATCTGTGACACCCACCACCTCAAGGAGGAGCTTCAACGAGTAAAATCGGTTTTAAGAAGCAACAACCTCAACCTCCCAAAAACACATCACAGAAGCCACCCAAAGCCTCACACAGTTGATCGCTTTCCTGCCATCTTACCATATGTAAAGGGAGTTACAGACAAAATTGGTAATATACTTAAGCGTGCTTCAATCAAGACCTATTAAAAGCCGCACAAGAAAATAAACCAACTTTTAAGACCTGTCAAATCTAATATCCCGTTACAAGATGCTGGAGTTTATAAAATTGACTGTAAGTGTGGTTTATCATACATTGGGCAAACAAAGAGAAGCATCGGTACCCGTATAAAAGAACATATCGCTGACATGAAGCATAGGCGCTCAACGAAGTCTGCAGTCTGTGAACATGCCCTAGACAAACCCAACCACTATATGCGTTTTGATAATCCTCAAGTCCTTGCAAAAGAAAACAGATACATTCCAAGAATGCTTCGTGAGGCTATTGAAATTAAAAAACATCCTAATTTCAATAGAGAGGATGGTTGGCAGTTACCACCAGCTTGAGATCCAGTCATCAATTTAATCAAATCTCAAGCTAAGCAGAAGACTGCAAGACCTTCAGACACCGTGAGCCAATACTGCGTACATCCGGAACGTTATCAATAAATATTTTAGGCGGTAGATTTTGCAGTTCTTATAAATTCCTAGACAAATGTCAACTTAGTCTACCTGCGACCACGAACACTGTAAAGTGCTCGAAACGTTAGGTGTATAAATAATGTAATAAACGCGATAAAAACCGTATTAAAATAAGTTTATTTAAAAAGTTATAGGCAACCAACTCATAAAATGTACTGGAAAATGTAAAATTTCATACAATTTTCATTGTTAGATGTTTTTGGTCGTTAAACTGTGAGTTGAGAGTGTGAACAGCGTGAACTCAAAGTTGTCATTCGTAACTACGGAACCCTACACTGCGCGTTGCCCGACACGCACTTGGCTGGTTTTTTCAATTATCAAAGTAGGCACACAGGCATACGGCCCATCTGATCAAAATCAGTTATAGAAAAGTTCTCAAATGGCGACCACGTTGCGGTAAGCGTAGCATCGGGCACCAATCGACCAGGGCAAAGACAATATAATACTATCGTAATAGCACTAGTATATGGTGGGCAGTCCCACCTCATACAAAAATATTACAACAAATTAAGGTTGCGAAAAGCAGGCGAATGTATGGCGCAGGAGAGTGGCTTGCTACTCGATACTAGATGGCGGTAATCTGCGTTAGCCTTTAAATTACTAAATATACGGTGTCATTTTAAAATATTATGCCTAAAATATTGTTTTGGTTTTTAATAAGGTATATTTTGTGAATCATGTTTTTATATTCTCATAATACGGTAGATACAATGATGTGTAGTTTCGTGTGGCGCCATCGGTTCACTATCCGAACGCATAACTTTTTTTGGTATAAAAGTTGTTTCGCATAAAAATAATTCGCATAAAATTTGTATGGAAAATTTATGCGCAACATACTTTTATGCGAAATATTTTTATGCGAAACAACTTTTATACCAAAAAAAGTTATGCGTTAGTATAGCGATAGTGAACCCTTTTTCTGGCAGTTGCACATAGATGGCATGGTAGATTCACAATTTTGTAACAACGATACTTTGGGAAAACAAAAGCTATATTCAGAATTAAGACAATATTTGTGGCTTAACATTTATGAATTATATCTTAGGTATAAGCAAGTTTGGGTTAACCCAGATTAACGCCATCTAGTGGCGAGTGGAAAACAACTCTGCAGCGCCATAAATTTGCCAGCCTTAAGGCCCCACACTAGGCACAGTAGCGACGCCAATAATTTTATTCCTAATACTTTACAAATAGAAAGAAATTCAAAAATGTTAATCATATAAGCACTAGTAAATAACCTAAAGTATTTTTGGAATATTATCAGAATCGGTGAGAATTATGAGAATCAGATTACCGCCAAAAACGGCCGTATTTGGCGTTGGTATCACGTTTCTCTTAATGACTGATTCTCATAATATTAAAATATGATTCCAAAAATACTTCAAGTTATTTACTGGTGCATATATGATTAACATTATTGAATTTCTTTCTATTTGTAAAGTATTAGGAATAAAATGATTGGCGTCGCTACTGTGCCTAGTGTGCCCCCTTAATTCGGTCTATTATTTTTGCATGAGGCAGTCTATAGGTACGTTAGTATAATATTGTCTTTGGTCCAGTAGTGGATTTCTTGTGGCTGAAATGATGATGACTGGTATATTTGTTCAGCAAAATTCCCTACGTTGAAGGTTTGAAATGATAACGTCAACCTATTGTGTTTAAAGTATAAATAAATAAATATATACGGACAAATCACACAGATTGAGCTAGCCCCAAAGTAAGCTCGAGACTTGTTTTATGGGATATTAACTCAACGATACTATATTTTATGATAGATACTTATATAGATAAACATCCAAGATCCAGGTCAATCTGCAAAAGATCATTTTCCATCTTGACCTGACTGGGGATCGAACCCGGGACCATCCGTATTGCAAGCAGACGTGCTGTCCGCTGCACAACGGAGCTCGTCCATAAAGTAAATACGTAACTTGTTGTTGAAATTGTAAATTAGGTACGTGGGCTTTGAAGTTCTGATACACAGCTAGGTGTTTATTATAGAAACAGATACAATATTACGTATTGTTTACATGATGGGGCAGATAATAATAACTTCAATAATAACTTTAATAATAACTTTAATAAATCTTCTTATCTTCAATTGAGGCCGATTACAAATCGGAAGCACGTCTAACTTTTGGGTTATTTTGTACTTACCCCATGCCTTACTCACTCACACGGTGATTCCCGAAGAAGGACTGCATGAGCTTCAGGATATCACCTGGTGCGTCGTGCCTGTATAGTCCTCGAGATCAGGATACGCCGATCCTATAAGGTCCAAACGCTTACCAGCCAAAGAGCTGCTGTATTTGAGCAAATAAATGATTTATGATTATAATTATGAGTCACAGTAGCACAAGATGTGTCTCGTTGTCTCCTCCGATTACTCACATACCCTACATAGAGGGCTTTCGACAATTTTCGCGCTAATGTCAGGAATGACTAAACCGATTTCAATTTCTTTTTGTAGTCCTATTCTACTCTGCCGGGAATCACACGGCACTTCACTACAGATACTCTTTGTTCCGATAAATTAAAAAAAAATCAAACTTGTTTTATGCCAGTAACTCAACAAACATCACATTTCTTTTACCTACATTAAGTTGTGGTAGAGCCTCGCTACCGGCATAAATCAATTTTGCTAGTAGCATGAATGGGCTGGCTCATCCGGGGAAGTACCACACTCTCACAGAAAATCGACGTTTGAGTAGTAGCTTTACCGCTACTATGCTTCGTTCGGTGAGTGAGAGAGCCGGAGGCCCATCTCCCTCTCCCCTCTGAGGAGGGAAAAATAAAAGGCCGGCAACGCTCCTGTGACACTCCTGGTGTTGCAGTTGTCCATGGGCAGCGGTGATCACTTCCCATCAGGTGACCCGCTTGCTCGTTTGCCGTCCTATTACATAAATAAAACCTAATAAACACAAACAGTTATGAAAATGTATTAAGATTTTTCTGGTTCGAATAGAAAATATGCCTTTTTCTTACTTGTAGCAGAGCCAAGAAACCAGCTTTGATATGAATAATTTAAATCATGCCAACATTCTTGTATTGTGTTACACTGTTTGCTTTTCAAAGTAAATACATAACATTGTTGATTTCTCTTGCTTACATTATAAATTACGTGGCCTCTAAAGTTCTGATACACCGCTTGCTAAGAAGCTCGATGGCTCAGTGGTCGTGTATGACCGCTTTCGCATTTTAAGCAACCCTGGTGCTGTGATGTATGACGCACGCCCTCATTATTTTCTGTCCTTTTCTATTTGATACGCCTAGATCACTTCCTTGAACTAGATAGCCATGACTACTTAACCCTTGTAACCCTTTCTGTCCTTTTCTATTTGATACGCCTAGGTTACTTCCTCGATCTAGACAACATATCAATTTACCTATGCCCTATTACTTGTACTGTATATAAACCCATCTTCTCAACAATAAAGATGCATTCAGTTTACGAACCTCATCGACAGTGTTTCTTTAGTACACCCCCGTCCGTACATCCCTCCATAGTGCAGTTCCTACTTGGATGGGTGATACAACGTGCTTTGGAGGCACATTACTGTAGGTCCTGGCTGTCATAATTGATGGCAGTCGTTAAGCTATGGCAGCTTGAAAAATGTAATACCAGTGATGACTATTTCATCATCATCACCGGTTCTTTTCTTAGATTTTTTTAGGCTTTTCACTACTGGATTACGACCCTCTTTGTACTTTTTTTTTTTTTTTTTTTTATTATTTTTTATAAATATAAATAAATATATACGGACAAATATATACGGACAAATCACACAGATTGAGCTAGTCCCAAAGTAAGTTCTAATGAAAGACTTGTGTTATGGGATACTAACTCAACGATACTATATTTTATAACAAATACATATATAGATAAACATCCAAGACCCAGGTCAATCTGAAAAAGATCGTTTTCCATTTTGACCTGACCGGGGATCGAACCCGGGACCATCCGTGTCGCAGGCAGGCGTGATGACCGCTGCGCCACGGAGCTCGTCGATCTATTTCTTAGCCAGAGCGAGTAGTCAGAGGAATTGGCCTACACTGTCCAGTCCACGCTGGTCAGACAGGTTGGAGAGGTCTCTTTGCCGTTTATAAGCTTTGTTTAAATTTTGTTGGGACTGTCTCCGTGGTCCAGAGGTTAAGACGTTTGCCTTGTTGACCCGGGGGTCGTAGGTTCGATTCCCACGGGAAGCATACTTTGTTAAGATGTTTCCAGTTTGGTTAGGACATTGCAGGCATGAATCACCTGATTGTCTGATAAGAAAGATAATTCCGTGCTTCGGAAGGCACGTTAAGCTGTTGGTCCCGGCTGCCATCTGGTAGTCGTTAAAGGAACCACGTCAGATGCCGAGAGGCGGTTCCGAAGAACTCTGACACCAGGGTGTGCATGGTCGACTGACCGTGTCACCTACACGAAATGATGATGGGACTACTTACTGCCGTTTTTGTTTTCATTATAATTTTCATGCAGTTCCAATAAATTTTGCACAGGAAAATCTCACTTGCGACTGAGGATGGAGATAGGGGGCAAGTTAAATAAATAAATAATAAATAAATAAATAAATATATACGGACAAATCTGCACACAGATTGAGTTAGCCCCAAAGTAAGTTCTTAAGCAAGACTTGTGTTATGGGATACTAACTCAACGATACTATATTTTATAACAAATACATATATAGATAAACATCCAAGACCCAGGTCAATCTGAAAAAGATCATTTTCCATCTTCACCTGACCGGGGATCGAACCCGGGACCATCCGTGTCGCAGGCAGGCGTGTTGACCGCTGCGCCACGGAGCTCGTCAAGTTAACATCACACCATAGGGGAGGTGGGGATGAAAAAATGCCAGAGACGCCTCGCGTAATAATAATTAATGTCACCCCCTTACCACCTTGGATGAAAAGAACTAGGAGAAGGATTCTTGTCCTGAAATAAATAATTTAAACGAACGCCCACCTATTGTATTATATTATTTGTTTGTCAAAGCAAATACGTCACGTTGTTGTTTCTCATGTTTATATTGGAAATTACGTGGGTTTTGAGTTACAGTACCCGTTGCTATTGTATACTGAGAAATATTACGTGGCTCAATTTTTTTCTTTAGTCTGTGTAAAGCTCTTTCACGTGACTCAGCTTGATGGCTCAGTAGCCGTGAGCATTATTAGTGATTATGCATGTTAAGCAACCCCGAGCGTAGTCGCTACTTGAATGGGACGCACAAGTGGCATAAAAATATCTCGAGTTCCTCCGTGCTTCGGAAGGCATGTAACGCCGTTGGTCCTGGCTGTCTGTCAACATTGATGACAGTCGTTAAACTATGTCAGATGCCTTAAGAGGATAGACTACCTGTAATTTTCATACAAAAAGCGATAACTCTTCTACCCTCCTAAACCTTTATGAAATGAGGAAATTTTGGTGTCATTCGATTTTGCACACCTTAATCTAGGGCTAACCGTTTTTTCTTTTTTATTGATTCGGTTTAAGTAGATCAATTTAAATAAATTAAAATTCCCCGGGTATATTTTATGTAAAAAATATGGAAATTTAGCAATATATCTAAAATCTACCTACAGCCCTACTTATCCAATTTATCAATAACTAGCAGTTACCCGCGACTTCGTCCGCGGTGACTTCAGGTTTGGAATGCGGGGATTATAAAATATGACGCTACAAAGCGGTAAACTAAACATATACCCCGATTTACCCCCTTAGAGGTTTAATTTCGGGACACTATTAAAAATGTTACTCATTATTTTTGCCGTTCTCAATTCACACGAAATTTCATACAAATATGTCCAAGGAGTAAATAGTTTCATATAAACTTTAATTCTCTATTTTACCCCCTTAGGGGATGACTTTTGCAAAATCCTTCCTTAGTGGATACTTAAGTCATAAGAGGAATACGTGAGCAAAATTTCAAATTTCTAGCTCCAAGGGTTTGGCCTGCGCGTGATCTTTGATAATTGCCCATTTTTTTAAGTATTACAATGAATATAGTATGTTATCCTTAATATATAGACATATGCCATCGCGGACTTTTCTGTAGACCTAAATAAGATACACAATTCCACCATACATTGTTTTGTTATATCTCAAAGGGTTTAGACAGCGTTTTCGTTGAAAGCTCCCAAACGGCTCATTTTTTACGACACCTCCAACAAATATCGTTGGTATATACAAAAATGTATATAAAAACTTAACAAACTATATACTAAAACCTTCCTCGAGAACCACGCTATCCATTGGAGAAAACCGCATGAAAATCGGTTCGGTAGTTTTGGAGTTTATCGCGAACAGACAGACAGACAGACGCGGCGGGGGACTTTGTTTTATAATATGTAGTGATTAGATACTTATATTTACATAAAACATTTATGTCTGATATATACTATAAATTAATATTCTTTTTTTATTGTTACAGATTGCTGTCCTGCACTCGCGAAGGGGAACAAAGATTCAGGTGTTTACAAAGTATTATATATATAAAGTTTAGATAGGCTATATTAGCCTTAAAGCGTAGGAAAATTGTGCCCAACTCATATATGCAAACACATAGCTACCGATTTGATGACATAAGTTGACATAACACGTGTGCTAACACAAAGCATTGAAAAACTTGACAGGTTTTAATTGTAATTAAAAACATTCATTTTTACCCGACTTCATGTCTTTATTCTTACCCGACTACGTTATAACGTAGTTGGGTAAAAATAAGGGCATGACGAAGCTTAAAGAGTATTACCTACTTAATCAGAGTAAAAATATATACAACGTGTTAATGAATAAGCGCAAAACCTCTTAGATTGTGATTGTGCTTATGAATATGATAAATTTTTACTATGAAGCCGATTCTGCAACACGAAAATCTTTTTTTAAAATTCAGTTATATAATGCATTATAGACAGCGCCATTGTGAATTTGTTGTAACGTCACATAGCCTATAACCAGCGGACGGTCAAGACGAATCTAACGACATATCGTATGTTACGTTACGCAGGGTATAGTTTGGGAATTACGAGGGAACAAACGAACATTCATACATACATAGAGGCCAAACACATAACCCTCCTTTTGGCTTCGCCATAGTCGGGTAAAAAAACAATCTACTGTTTCATACAAATTTTCAATACCTACTCGATCAGAATATATGGAATAGCTGTTTTTTTTGTCGAGTTGCAGAGTCGGCCCCATAGTAAAAGTTGTTCATATTCATAAGCACAATCACCACCTGAGAGGTTTTGCGCTTATTCACTAACACGTTGTATATCAAAACCTTATTATTAAACTTTAAATTACTTTTTACTTTTTCTAACTTCAATAATGCATATAAAGGGCATACGATATGGTGGAGAAATTTGACTTGTAGGATATAAAGCGCGGTGGCCTAATTGGTAAGGCGTTACTCGTACAGAGAGTAAAGACTTCTCGTTCAAATCCTGCCCTCGTTTATTTTTTTTCATATCTTATTTCTTAATTTAATAAGAGTATGCCACTTTGTGGTAACCCATCCCGGTGGAGACCACAACTGCGGTTGCTTAACTCGCGTTAGATGCTCGCCACATTAACAGTCTAAAAATAGAGCAGTTCAGTTTTACTTAATATTACAGGCGTTTCTCCGCCACAGACAAACATTCATTAGTAAATTCAGGCGACAACCATTCATAGAGATGTGAGCTATCCATAAAAATATCGATATCGATGTTTCTCCTTTATATGTACTCATTTGACGCGAGAAGGTGAAAGTCATTGGTTTTTTTTGTGGAGGAAATTATTTCTTTTACCTAGACAGCATGCCAAAATTCATGTAACAAGTAGATTACTTCAAAAACTAAAAATCCTACTACTTTGTGACAGTTTACGTTTGTCATATTTATTTTTTGCTGACGTTACGTTGCCTATGACAGTTCGGGAAAGAATATAAATCTTATGACACCTCACATTTCAAAATTAGTCCAGCCGTTTAGGCTACAGGAAGAAATAATGGAACAGACAGACATACTTACATACAGAGTGCAACTAGACCCTTGAATTTGAAAGGGGTAACTCAGACCGTCAATATGAACAGCTTTTCCAATGGGATCAATGCTGGGAGCTAGATTTACTTTCACATAATGTGCAGGCTGAACACATTTGTATGGAAATTGCAAATAAAAAAAACCGGCCAAGTGCGTGTCGGGCCACGCGCAGTGTAGGGTTCCGTAGTTGCGAATGACAACTTTGAGTTCACACTATTCACACTCGCACCTTACAGTTTAACGACCAAAAACATCTAACAATGAAAATAGTATGAAATTTTACAGTTTATAAGTTGAATGCCTATAACTTTTTAGTTTCTACTTAGTACTCAGCTCTGATAGTTTTCCTTTAAACTTCAGTATATATACTACTGCTGTATTTTTTTTCACGTATCTATATATAACCGTTTAGCAGATAGAGGGGGGGGACACTTACGTCTAACAAAAATTCGCACTTTAAAACCAAATATTTCGGAAACGGATCCCTAAATCGAAAAATGGTGTTCTCAACCTCACAATATTTTTGAAAGACCTATTTAACGATACCCCACACGATGGGTAAATAGAGAAAAAAAAATTACTCCCCCACTTTACTTGTACGGTAGCTAGGCTAAAAAAAAATTTTTTTCCAATTTTTATTCTACCACTTTTTTGCCATGATTAATATACATACCCGTACCAAATTACAGCTTTCTAGTACTTATAGTCTCTGCGTAAAACCGCGGACGGACAGACAGACAGACAGACAGACAGACATGGCGAAACTATAAGGGTTCCTTGTTTACTACGGAACCCTAAAAAAATAGTACTCAGCATTAATCCCATAAGAAAAGTTGTTCATTTTGACGGGCTGAGCCATCCCTTGGATATGTCAAGGGTCAAATTACCGTTATATACATATTTACAAACTTACGCGCTAAAAACTGAGTGGGTCAGTCTGGTAAAAATATCGATAAATTTCACCCGTCGGGTCACGTCACTACAGAATTCTAATTAGCGGCCGCTACGTAATGAAATTTTCAAATAAACAGCCGTCAGGGGACCGACCGGCACTAGTTATGGCAAACTTCGCGAAACGCCGCCTAGCTATGTCCTTTGGCTTTGCCCGCGTTTCCCCGTCACAGACGCAGCTATAATATATATTATAGCAAGACATATTACGATATATTTTCCATAGTAATCTTCAAGCGACCACAGACGAAGCTATAATATATATTTTTATTATGTCACCAAAATATGTGGACAGATATAGCAAGACATATTAATATATATTTTGGTATATTAAGGCATCTTAATATGTATCATGATACAAATTAAACTTGCCACGAACTTTTTTTGCTTTATATGCCATTAAATCCAAATGGCTCTTATTTTTGTGCCTGACAAGGCAACACGCATATCAAATTCAGCATTGGCATCATCTTCCGAAGAACTATCAATTAAATCTTCCTTCTTTCTAGACCGATGCTTTTACACAATTAAAGAATTTCTGGATTATAATAATATGTAGTGACATTTCTTTTTATAATTTTAATCAAATTAATTATTTATATATAGCTAATTGTATGATAAAACTAAATCCATGACAATTGTATATTTGCATGCTGTTTAAAACGGCTAAATAGGCTTGTACTTCCACGATTCAATGTCAACATTATGATACCAACCCTATTTAAGCAAATAAATTATTTTGAATTTTTTGAATTTTGAATTCAAATAGTAGCGCACTTGTCGAATCCATATTACAGTGCCTATTTACAAATAGAACATCCTTTATGATAAATATGCTTAAAAAATGTGCACTTGTGACAACAACCGCAGACCAAATGAGGGTGAAAATATATATTATAGTATAGCTACCGTATATGGTGGCTGGCTATAATATAATATATAGCAACATATATTAATATATATTATAGCTACGTCTGTGACGTGCTTCAACTTAGAATGGAGGTAGGTACGGTACTATTTTGTAGTTTAAGTAAAAATTTTACACCATTTTATATCGCTTACATAACGACTATCAAACAAAAGAAGGAGAAATACGAGATAAAACTGCCACTGGTCATGGCAAACTTCGCGAAAGGCCGCCTAGCTTTGTCCTTAGGCCTTGCTTGCGTTTCGACAAAAATAGAGTTACTATTTTGTAGTTTGAGACTAGTTTTGGCCACTAAAGCTCGCTCCACACTCTCGTCGAGAGGTTTCGTTCCCGGTATTCGCCGAAACAAGACGAGATCGAGAACTGCTCTCTACACGTTAAAGATGGCTGTTGAAACTGCTGCGGCCTTATGGCATTATGTCTTGTAGCGTATTATACTTCTTACAACGAGAAAAATAGTTATTAAAAGGCGTTAAAAGAGACGTAATACCGCCACCATGGAGACTACACGAATATAGCCGAGAGTGTGGAGGCGAAGACTTTCGTATTCGCCTCCACACTCTCGTATTCGCCTATTCTCGTGTATTTTTGCCGAGAGTGTGGAGTGGGCTTTACCCACACGACAAACATTAAATTATGGCAAACTGCAAAACCCCGCCTAGCTTTGTCCTTTTGCCTTGCCCGCGTTTCGACTGACAATCGAGGTAATATTTTGTAGCCATCATCATCAGGTGTTTTATCATCATCAGGTGTGTTTTTTAGTCTCCACTGCAGGAGCAGAGCCCTCTCTGTACTACTTGAGCCATATAGGAGCCAAAAGAGTCAGAGGATTGTGCGTACACTCTTCACGCTGACCAGACGAGTTGAAAGGTTTCTTTGATGTCTATAAGCTTTGTTTAGCTTGTGTTTCCTAAGTCGCCTTCTACGACATCCAGAGAAATGATACCTAAATCAATTTTACAGATTTAAGAGTCGCCTGGAAGCGCATGTCTCCATACAAACGGAAAAAGGGAATTGTGGCAATATTTGATAATTTTAGGGCAAAATGAAGCATCCAATCAATTAATCTCATTATAATCTACGTACGTACCTATACAGTTTGGTTAAATTATCAAATGTTTGAGAATTATACGCCTCTCAAGATTCCCATACAAATTTGAAAGGCTTGTAATTCTCAAACCATTGGTATTTTAACCAAGCTGTAAAGGAACGTACGTAGATTACTATGAGATTAATAATTGATTAAATGATTAATTTTACTCCAAAATTATTAAATATTGCCATAATTCCCTTTTTCCGTTTGTATGGAGACATGCGCTTCCAGGCGACTCTTAAACGGCGACAAAAACATATAGCGGCATAAATGATAGTTAGATAGTAGCAGAATGCATAATCGGGTAAAAACAATATTAACATTTGACAAAGGGCCCCTGATTCATTTTCAATACCCCATAGGACGTGGATACCTACCCTATTATGCATCAAATTTATTTGTGCCCTGCGCATATCGAAAGAGATTTTTATTAAATTATAGCACATGGCTGGAGCGTAGCTAGGGATGGGAAGGAGGGGTAGATGTTTGGTAGACATCAACTCAGGCAAAGACAATATATATTTATTTAAGGTTATCTTTATTTTGTAATTTTACTTAAGTTTAGTTTTTAGGTACTCTTATTTGTTATTATTATTTTAAAATTAGTTTTAGTTTAAAATCTTAGTTTATACTGTTAGTTTTAGTTAATTGATGAATAAAATTTTAATGAACAAAAAGAAATATAAATTTAGGAATAGACTAAACGTTATAAAAATATTTTATTAGTTTGCTAAACTAGAAAAAGTGAATACCAAATATACTTCAATTTCTTAGAAGCCGTCTCTACGAGAGAGAGAGAGGGATTCGCAACGGCTCCGTGTTATTTAACTCATTACAAATTATACTCTATCCTATATAAGATGCGATTGACTTTCGCTCGCACTCTTTCACTCGTCGGATCGACGCGATAACATCACCGTGTCACACGTTCTAAGAGAGTGTATAGAAATAAATGGCACATCGAAGAAATCGCCGATCATGGAGGCAGCCTCTAAATGCTATCATTTACGTTATACAATAGGTAAAAATAAGTTCCTCTCACTGGAAATATACTCAACATATTTACCGAAAAATTGAGATATCAGGGTCTAGTAGATAAATGTAGTAGTTTGAAGCAATACGAAAATATCACTAAGTGATCATTTTAATTTTGTTAGGCAAGTACCTTGAAAAGTAAAATAAAATTTTAATGTATTTGATTGTTTTGTAAACGAACAAATCAAAGTAAACACAGCATTTAATTCAAGTATCGAACGTAAATTGTTAATGACTTAAATACAAAAGAAATATTCGTGTACTTCTTACTCTAAGATCCTAGCCCTCCCCAAACTCTTGCCCAATATCCTGGCTACGCCAATATCGATGAAAAACGGGGAACTATCAAACGAAGCCTTCATATATCTCGGTCCTTATGAAAAGTTATGCGAGCAATATTTTATTCAAGGATACGCGGAAAGGAACCTTTTTGCATTAAATATAACGTTTTATTTGGCGTGCAGGGTAGCGACTAGGAAAATAAGTTTTCACTGTTTATATACGGTAATTTTATTAGGTGAAGAAGATTTTTTTGGTATATTTTTGTACTAAGTGCCTCAACGTGGTTTGCGGCTAGTATAAATGGCGGTAAAAAAATAATATTAATACGGAATTTTTATATCTATTGCCGCTATGACAACAAATACTTGCCCTGGACGCGCATGTCTCCTACAAACGGAAATAGGGAATTGTGGCAATAATTAATAACTTTGGAGTAAAGTACGTTGCTCTGCATCTCGGTTAAAATATCAATGGTTTGAGAATTATACGCCTCTTAAAATTTGTATTGAAAAAGTTGAGAGCTTATAATTCTCGAACCATTGATAATTTTATCAAGTTTATAGGAACGTACGTAAATTATAATGAGATGAATAAATTGATGAGAATGATAAGTAATTGATTATTAAATATTGCCACAATTCCTTATTTCCATTTGTATGGAGACAGGCGCGTCCAGCGCCCTCTTAATGTGGAGCTCATACTAGGACCGTGTTTTGTTATACTCTTAAAGGAGTGACTCAGCCCATCAATATGATCAATTTTTCGTATACTTAGAACTCAAAAAATATGTTTTTCTTGTCCTGTCGTAACATTTGTACGTCTATGTTGTAAATATATTTTGTTTTATTTATTTTACGTATTTTTAGCCAATAATAAATTAGTGTGTTTTTAAATAAAGTGAGTTGAAATTTTGCTCGTTAACCCCAAACCAATCGTTTCATAAGTTTACGTAGTCAAAGTCTCGTTTTATTCTGAGTATTCTTAGAAAAAATAGGCTCCATATTTTTATAAAACCTTTTCCATCCAACCTTGATATAAAAAAAAAGACAATTTTCCATCCATTCGTCTTCTTAATGGAAAACAAACGAATCTAACCAGAAAACATTTGAGTTAATGAAAAATCAACATATTACGAATTTCCACTGAATGCCATAGACTTGTTTAACGATAGACCCGTCTTATATATTTCTAGGGTTTCGTACCCAAACGGTGTAAATGGGACCCTATTTACGAGACTTCACTGTCCTTCCGTCTGTCTGTCACCAGGCTGTATCTCATGAACCGTGATAGCTAGATAGTTGTCTTTTTCACGGATGGTGTATATCTGTAGCTGCTATAACAACAAATAGGTACAAACTTAACAATATACGTATTATTCTATACAACAAACGGGGCTTTTTACCGTTTATTGCTCAATATTAATAACATCAACATCTAGACGCTTGAATTATTCACGGAATAATATGAGTAATTAAATCAAAATTAATGAATATTTAAGGGGACTATCATAAAACTAACGTCAGTTTTGGCCATTTCTTGTTCGATAGTCTAATGTTATATAGATAATGGTACGGAACCGTTCATGCGTTAGTCCAACTCGCATTTAGCCGATTTTTATTTGTCTTTTAACCTTACCTATAAACATTGAAGAGACTTCAACTCGTCTGGCTTGCGTGGAGAGTGTAGGCCAAATCCTCTGACTGCTTTAGCTAATATCTGGCTATGTGTTGTTCACAGAAGGTCGTGTTCCAGCAGTGGAGACTAAAAAAGACCTGATGATGATGATGATGATGTGTGTGAAAATAATATCATACAATGCCACCTCTATTGTTCAATATTCTATATAGTTATCATTAAACTTTATTGATTTTCAATAATTCACAAAAACAAAAAAATATTTGAATTGTAATCCTAAAATAAAAACTAACCTATAAAAAAAAACAACATTAAGATAAATAAAAAATTGAAGCCAAATCGCTGTGGTCAGCGGGCAGGGTGCCCAAAAGGCTGGCGGCATTTCCATATTCTATATTGTACTATTAATATTCTTCCTTATATTATATAAAGTCTAGATAGACTCTATTAGCCTAAAGGCATAGAAAAAATAGTGTTCAGCCTATAATCTGTCATCCACACACATAGCTATCAAATCGACGGATTTTGATGGCATCAATGGGGATGGCAACTGTCATGTTACAGTTAAGTAGGGTTGTTCCGATACAACTGTCAAATGTATGGACTTTTACACTAATCAATATTTTTCTTCATAATCAGACCAAATCTCGTGAAATAAACTATTAAATTGTTTATACTGGCTAGTTTCCCACAAATTGGCATATATATTTTATTGTTACTATAACAAAAAATATTATTGTAGGTTATGTTTGCAAAATACTTAGAAATCTTTTGATAAGGGAACATAGATGCGTTTTATACATTTTTTTACGAAAGGTTTAATGTTTTGTCACTTTTCTTATGCACTAATTAATTGCATCAAAATCTAAAAATAAAGATATTTATATTTTTGTTAAAAATGAACGTACGCAGTGACATCTACAATTAGCTTTGCGCTGCCACCCCTATTGACAGGACGCGTGTGATAACACAAAGCTGTCACGCACACAAGCATTGAAAAATTTACCAGTTTTTTAAATCATTGAAATAAATGCATGACAGTGTCTAAAGAGTATTTATAGTCAAAGTATTCTTCATCGAAATCCTCGTAAGGTACGAGTATATGACCGTTTATTACCTCCTCGTATGTTTACTTACCTGATGGATGTATGTATATCTTATATCTTTCTTTGTTCTCGTCGGTGGAGAGATTCCTATCTTTTCCTATCCTTCGTCTCTATCAAGGTGTATCAAGTGTACGGGGTAGGTGCGGGGACGCCATATTGCGGGGGACGGGAGGCGGTGTCCCAAGACAAGAGTCACCAGGCTATGCTTGGCACAGATCACAGCCTCCGTGGTCCAGTGGTTAAGGCGTTTGCCTTGTTGACCCTGGGTCGTGGGTTCGATTCCCACGGAAGCATACTTTGTTAAGTTGTTTCCAGTTTGGTTAGGACATTGCAGGCATGAATCACCTGATTGTCTGATAAGAAAGATGATTCCGCGCTTCGGAAGGCACGTTAAGCCGTTGGTCCCGGCTGCCATCTGGTAGTCGTTAAAGGAACCACGTCAGAGGCCTAGAGGTGACACCAGAGTGTGCATGGTCGACTGACCGTGTCACCTACACGAAATGATAATGAACAGATCATAAATTCTATTAAGTCAATAATATTTTTCACAATTCTTACAATTATGATCGTCTATGCGGTAATGATAATGAGTAAGTGGCCAACACTGGTGTCCGATTTTTCAAGCTGTTTAAAGGCATCTGACATAGCTTAACGACTGCCATCAACGATGACAGCCGGGATCAACGGCTTAACGTGCCTTCCGAAGCATGGAGGAGCTTGAGATATTTTTATACCACTTGCGGTCACCCATCCAAATGGGGACTGCGTTCGGGGTTGCTTAACATGCAGAAGAGCTTATAATGCTTATACTAACAGCCATCGGGGTCCTTAAATACATACAATGAAGAAAAAAAGGCAAAATTAAAAGTAGAGCAGTCTTCTTCTATTCAGGTGCAATCCATTCAAACATTCTCTTTGCCGCATCTCAAATGGCTTGGACTGACACGACTGATGCACGACTCAAAGAAAATTCAACCATATTTGTAGAGATTAAAGTTCATGTTTGCATGGCACGTCTGATTCTCAATTCAAAGAAAAATCAACCATATTCGCAGGAATTAAAGTTCATATTTGCATGCAATATACAGGGTGCCTCATCAAGGGTCAGTAGGGAGATTTTTTTATCTATAGGAGAAAGAGAATAATTCGGTCAAGTGCGAGTCAGTATAGGAAAGGAAGGGGAATAATATAAAACGAAAAAAAATGGACCTCCCATACAAACTCACCGATCAACGGGGCAAATTTCTATGGAAAGTCAAATGTTATTTTTAAGTTTTCACCATTACTTCCTACATTTCTGTCTTCCATTTGGGATTCCCGTTCTGAAATTTTAATATAGCTCTTAGGTTCAAAATCAGTCTATAGTTAGAAGCGTACACGAAGGATTTCATACAAAATCAATGTTACGTCAACAAAAAGTGTGCAATATTATGTGCATGCTGTGTTCGCTCATAGAAGGTTGTTGCAAATGTTTTATAAATCTATATGTAAATTTAGTTTAAACTATGTCCATGACTCAAGTTGTCGATGTTGGAATGAAATCCGCTAGGCTAAAGTGGTACTGGGCGGGTCATGTTGGCCGAATGGCCCCGGAAAGATGGGCTCAAAAAACTACTTTATGGGTCCCTACTGACGGAAAACGATATATAAATATATACGGACAAATCACACAGATTGAGCAAGCCCCAAAGTAAGTTCTTAAGAAAGACTTGTATTATGGGATACTAACTCAACGATACTATATTTTATAACAAATACATACATAGATAAACATCCAAGACCCAGGTCAATCTGAAAAAGATCATTTTCCATCTTGATCTGACCGGGGATCGAACCCGGGACCATCCGTGTCACAGGCCGGCGTGTTGACCGCTGCACCACGGAGCTCGTCATCAAAAGGTAAACCTAAGACTAGATAGCAGGATGATTTGTTTGGTTTTGATAAAGATTGGAAAGAGATAGCAAAAGACAGGTCAAATTGGAAACAGAAAGGGGAGGCTTTTGCCCAGCAGTGGGACATAAATGGCTACTAAAAAAAAATGTAAAAACTAGTTTGCGAACCTAACAATAAAAAAAGAAGCTGCAAGTACACGTTTATAGTATGGGGCACTAATTATTATTATTTTGTCATTCATTTCATTTCGAGCCATTAACTGTCCCACTGCTGGGCAAAGGCCTCCCTCCATTTTTTCCATTCGGTCCGATCTAGGGATAGATTTCTCCAGTTGTCGTGGAGTTTATTTTGTCATAACAGTACGTATTCTGAGCAAAGATCAAGTCAGTAATATGGTCCCGTTTTCACCCTTTAGGTACGAAACCCTTTGTTTGTTTTTCGTATGTGTAAGTGGCAAACACTGGTGTCAGATTTTTCAAGCTGCCTTAAGGCATCTGACATAGCTTAACGACTGCCATCAACGATGACAGCCGGGACCAACGGCTTAACGTGCCTTCCAAAGCACGGAGGAGCTCGAGATATTTTTATGCCACTTGCGGTCACCCATCCAAGTAGGGACTGCACCAGGGGTTGCTTAACATACGTAAGCGCTCATAGAGCTCACACCCACTGGACCATCGGGCTCCTCACTTGAACCTCACGAAACCCTTAAAATTGATAAAGGAACCATGAAACTGATTTTTCAGAAAACTAAAACAAAATTGTAAGATTTTGAAATTCTTTGTAAAATAAAAATAATCGGCAAAGTGCGAGTCGAAGTAACGCAACAAGGGTTCCGTACCATTATGTTTAATGTACATTCCGTACATTAATTAGACTCTTATTTTTAAAGTGAATAATATATAATTTGTATAATATTCAGTGAATGTTTCAAGCGTCTAACTGTTGCCGTTATTAATATCGAGTATAGCATGGCACCAACAGTCTATGAGAGCCCCACTTTAATATTTATATTATTCTCTTTTTAGTACCTATTTGTTGTTATAGCGACAACAAGAAATACATCATTTGTGAAAATTAAAACTCGTAACAGACAGACGGACGAACATCGAAGTCTTAGTAATAGGGTTCCGTTTTTACCCTTTGGTAACAGAACCCTATTAATGGTCCTACCAAATTAATTAACAGATTACACAGAACCAAATAAAAAAAATGCTTTGAATTTTATTTCACGTTACCAATACTCTCTGTTTAACTACACAGAAGTACACAAACCCGTATTAATGAGACACAAATAAATTCAAATATTTGCCGTTACCCCTCACCCCCCGCACCCCGCACACAACGACAAATACGACTTAATGTGTACATGTACCCTTTTTAGACGGAGTACGGTCGGCAAAAAATGTACTAATTAATTGAATTTGTTGCGGGTGCCTGGCCTAATTTCGTGTTATGGAAGGCACATTTTTTTTAACAAATTAATACAAAAAGGGCGTTGTATTTTTAGCATGATATTTAAATTACATCTCAGTTTTAGCAAGTTAAAGCGAAGTGAGTTCACACAATGCCGTGTGGTTCCCGGCAGAGTAGAATAGGACCACTCCAAGTCTTCCCGTGGATGTCGTAAAAGGCGACTTAGGAAACACAAGCTAAATAAACTAAGCTTAAAAACATTAAAAAGACCTCTCCAACCCGTCTAGCCAGCATGGAGAATGTAGGCCAAATCCTCTGGCTACTCTGGCTAATGTATTGCTGTGGTAGTACAGAGAGGGTCGTGCTCCTGCAGTGGAGACTAACAAAGACCTGATGGAGTTCACACACTAGCGCCACCCAGGAATTAATTCTATAAGTCCTACATTATATCAAATTTAAAAAAATCTAATAGCTGAATGCCCTGGTAAATTACTTGTACATAGTAATATTGGTACAAGTTTTTACTATTTTATATTTGATGAATTAAGAGAACGAATTTTTACCGCCAAAAGTGGCCACTTTGGGCGGTAATAATTCATTCTCTTAAACTTAGATTATAATATCTATGAAAAGTAATAAAAATAATACTACGAGTAATTTACTAGGGCAACAGCTATTACATTTTTTTTTAATTTGATTTGATTTAGAAGTAAAAGAATTAATTGCTGGGTGGCGCTAGTGTGTGAACTCACTTCGCCTCAAGGCCACCGCGGATTAAAGGGTCTATACGATAGTATAACATTGTCTTTGGCACTATAGGTATGTTAGTATCCCATATTTCACATTCATACATACATTTTCCACGCTGGTCTGGGAGAAAAGAGTAAAACGTAGAATGTAGGTACCGTACTGACTGCTGCTCTTGTGCCGCACAGGCCGTAGAAACTGGCCGAGAAAATGGGTGCTAATCATGTAATCAGGTCATCCATCCCATCACTATTTGAATTCTGTATTCCATCTTTAAGCCGATCAATATGCTAAACGTGTCCGTTGGGTTTTATGACCTTGGGTTCTGTCTACCCCGTAAGGGATAAAGACGTGATACTATGTATGTATATTTTTTTGCACTCACAATGCTATTGTGATGAATATCTTATTAAATTTATAAATTAGATATCGGAAAAAGTCCCATACCTTACTTCTGAAGGGTCCTTCCTGGCCTATGTTTAACCTCCATAAAAATGGTCAAACATAAAGCACAATACCCAAAAAAAAAAACATATATTGTAGAATGGTTTTTAATCTTTACTTGCTGAGGAGGACTTTTTTCTTTTAGTTCTTAGTTTTTTAGAAAAAAATGTACCGCGTACATCGATTTTTATTACAAATATTCATAAACTACGTAACTCTTTGTCTTAGAGTCACGCTATTTTTATGTTCAATACAATACCAATCAACCTACAGACGCTCCCGAGGAATTTTGATTAGACAGATTATTCTTCTTTTTAATATTAAATTTATGTTATTTAATATTTTGAATGCGCGCGGGCGACGGGCGGCAGTCAACCGCTGACTTTCTGACGGGGAACTAAGGTTCAAAACTCGGCCCATATCCTGAAGGTCATTAGCGGATGTACAAGCCTTAATTAAATAAGAATATTTTTGAAAATATTTTTTTTCCTGTTTTGCCAACGGTCCCCATGGAGTTCCGCAGTACATTCCTGCGCCCCCATTAAAAAGCGGCGCGGGTCTCTAACTGCTACAACGCTCCATTGACTGCTGATATTCTTTGGGTAACTCCAGGGCCCTTTAATCACTGGGAAGACTCATTGACAACACCATGTTGTATAATTGAACCAACCCTACTAAATTTCATTTCCTGTTACCCGTATTTATTTATATAACAATACATGGAAACGAAAGAAAGAGGCCTTTTCCCAACGTTGGGACAGCAATGGCTTGTTAATATAATCATCATCAGGTCTTTCTAGTCTCGACTGCAGGAGCACGACCCTCTCTGTACTACCAGAACCATATACTAGCCTGAGTAGTCAGAGGATTTGGCCTACACCCTCCACGCTGGCCAGACGGGTTGGAGAGGTATCTTTGATGTTAATAAGCTTTGTTTAGCTTGTGTTAATATAATATATATAAATAATAATCTCTTCCATACTGCTCTGGGTGGGAGACAAGAAAAGGATATGGAATGTACGATTTTTTTAAATCGTTAGTACAACATGGGTAATTTGTTTCTATGCACATGTTTCCTTACAATACATATGAACCAACCCCTTAATTTCATTCCTGTAACTCGATCATTTTAAATCACATGATCTGCCCGCCTATTTACTAACTCGGATGACAGGTGTCGATGCCTATCAATCTAAGATTTGCTGTTACAATACGGTTTTTGTATTTCAAATAAAAAGTTGGAGCAAGCAAAACCCGCATTGTAACAGTAAATTCCACATTGATAGGTATCGACACCTGTCATCCGTGTAAGTAAATAGGGGGGGGGGGATCCCATTAAAAAGCGGCCGAGTCCTTTCTGCCGCAGTCGGCTCATTGACTGCTGACAATAATTTGCTATTATCTATTACCCCTCCAACCCGTCTGGCCAGTGTGGACAGTGTAGGCCAAATCTTCTGACTGCTAAACACAAAGGCTAGCTTGATTTGTGTAATTTGTCCCAAAAATTTGTGTAACTTTGTATGAAGGTCCAATTTTTTATTTGATTTTCAACTGTAGACATGCAACTACATCTACTAAAGTATAAACAGAAAATACGAAAAATAACACAAAATAGAGCTAGGATAAATAAGTAATGCTATATTTCACGCTCTGTTGGGGGCAGCCAGCTAACAGGGTTTCCGAGTCGGTCATATACCCCCTCCCTTCCACCCGCACTCGCTTTACCCCCATTTTTCAAATAAAATCATACTGTATTATAATTATGACAAAAATACTAGAGTTAGGTAGTAATAGTGACTTATTTAACGAGCTCAGTGGCGTTGTGGTCTGTCAGCCTATGTATGATACGAGGGGTTCGATCCCCGGTCGAGTTATGATGGAAAATTATCTTTTTTCAGACTATGGGTCTTGCTTGAATGTATACAAGTATTTATTATAAAATATTGTATCGTTGAGTTAGTATCCTAGAGGGATACTCGTAGCTGAATTTGTGTGATATGTCCCTATATATTTATTAATTTATAAATTCAAATATATTAGCCAGAGCAGTCAGAAGATTTGGCCTACACTCTCCACGCTGGCCAGACGGGTTGGAGAGGTTTATTTGATGGTTATAAGTTTTTTTTTGAGCTTGTGTTTTTAGCCGCCTTCTACGACCTCCGCGAGAAGACTTGGAGTGGTCCTATTCTACTCCGCCAAAAACCACACGGCGAAGTAATTATTACACCAATATGTCTTTTGGATTCCCCCTCTCTAGTATCCACCGCTCGAATTCAGACAAAAAAAAATAGGATCTTGTGAATATTACAGAATTTCACGATCCAAAAAATTCGGCTACGCCTGTGCCCTGTGCCCGGTCATAATGCCGGTCCCAAGCCCGGTTATAAAGGGAGGGTCCATCATTGAGCTAACCATCGCATATTGTAAAAACAAAACGGTAACGAAGGAAACCACATTAATACATACAAACAAAACACATAAGTAGTTTTAGTGAGCAAATGCTATTTCATTTCATTTTCATATATTATATCGAGATAAGTTAATGAAAAATAGCTTATCAAAAACATCATCGCTCAGTATTGAATGTCTAAGACATATGTTTCTTGATAATTACAAAGGCTACAATTCTGCAAAACGAAGCTAATGAAAAATCCTAAAAATTACTTTAAAAAATTAGGGCCACAATTCTGCGAAACATAAAACCGGTCGCGTTTAATTAACAAAAAAAATACTGTCATAGTCTGAAAGTGAATTTAATGAAAAAAAAAATATTTCTTTTTCAGACGCACTATAGATTTAGATAAGTCACTTAAATATTAGTAAAAAAAATATGCCAGCGCACCCTTTTGCAAAACGGAAAAGTGATTAAGAAATGTGAAAACACCATATATACACAAAAATATATAAAACAAATTATATATCAACTTATACAATAAAAAAACTGCTATCAAAACTTTAATTTTAACGTTTGATGTGATCATTTTGAAGATGTGTTAGTTTTTGAGTGGGGGGAAATTTTTAAGTGAGGGGGAGTAAACAAAATGCTCACGATGTCTACTTTGATGATGCCTGCTGCTACGATGACGACGATGACCAATGCTGGGCCGATCCCGGTGGCTGCGGCTAGCAAACTGGAGCCCAAGTTGCTACAGCTTCCCCATCCGGCCCTGATGCAGCAAATGCCGCAGCAGCCACAACAGCTGCAGCATCAGCACCAGCATAACAATAATAAACTTGGTAAGTTTAGGTTTAAGACTTTTTTACATATTTCTTCTTCAAGATTCTAGATTCAAACGTTTATTAAATACAGGCTATTTTAAACCTATGAACTATTATTGTAATCTCGGGATCAGAATACTAAATAGAATACAGACTTGTAAGAAAAATTAGGAATAAAAACGTAAAATTTTTTGACTTCCCATAAAAAGTCGCCGATCAACTGGGCAAATTTCTATGGGAAGTCTGATTTTATTTTTCGTTATTCGCCTTTTTTTAGATTCTGTATTCCATTATATTCTGATTCCGAGATTTTAATATAGTTATAAACTATGTTAAAATCTCAAAATCAGCCTGTTTAGGTTTCTTTGAACACTTATTATTGTCATACTTGGATTTACAATTTTCACAGCATAAATTTTTGTTGACGTCAATAATTTACTTATGGCTAAGTTTAGGGCGCTTCCAAAGCGGAGTGCAGAAGAAGCGGCAACAAACTGCACAGCGCATTTTCTTCAAGCGACGTCAACTCACACACAATTAAGTAAACCTTAGAAACCACTTCATGTTATGGCTACCATTTTTTTAATATCATGGGACGGCAAACGAGCTAGCGGGTCACCTGATGGTAAGTAATCACCGCTGCTCATTGACAACTGCCTCGCCAGGGGTGTGAGTGTGACAAAAGCGACTCTTGGCCTTCTCTACCTCCTCTTGTTGTGGTGGTGAGGGAACTGGTCAGGACAATGTCCTCTGCAGTGACTTCGTCGCTGCCCATAACAATGGGCAGGTCGTTGGGGGGGCCTGACAAAAGCGTTTCCAGGCTTTTGTTTTTCACACCCTGAGGAGAGAGGGGATGGGCCTCCAGCTCTCTCACTCACCGAACGAAGCATAGCAGCGGTAAAGCTACTACTCAAACGTCGATATTCTGTGAGAGTCTAGTACTTCCCCGGATGAGCCAGCCTCTTTATGACACTAGTAAAAGTGAATTTCGTGTGGCTCCACCAAAACTTATAAGTACATTCTTTTATTTATATTACAAGTAAGGGCCCGGGATATTTCGGCGTCGCGAATCCCAAACTCACCTCGCAAATTCTAGATGAGTCTTAAACTCTATCAGTGCTATAATAAAACGTGGATGAATGATAAACCTAGATCTAAGCTTGGCTTAAGTCAGGTACTAAGAGAAATCGTATTATAAAACCAAGTTATAGATGATCCTAGATTTACAGATAAACTAACATTTCCTTGGTTTAACTCGAGTAGAACAGTCAAGCAAAATAAACCCCTTATTTTTCATTATTTTGATTGAATTATTAATTGTTAATATGGATGTCGATGTTAGTCGAGCTCCGTGGCGCAGCGGTTAACACGCTAGCCTGCGACACGGGGGTCCCGGGTTCGATCCCCGGTCAGGTCAAGATGGAAAAAGATCTTCATATTGACCTGGGTCTTGGATGTTTATCGATATAAGTATATATTATAAAATATAGTATCGTTGAGTTAGTATCCTGCGACACAAGTTCACAACAGACTTACTGTGGGGCTAGCTCAATTTGTGTGATATGTCCCTATATATTTATTTATATATTTATTTATTTATGTTTATTGTATTTGTTATAAAATATAGTATCGTTGAGTTAGTATCCCATTACACAAGTCTTACTTAAGAACTTACTTTGGGGCTAGCTCCATTTGTATGATTTGCCCGTATATATTTATTTATAAAAAAAATGTTTAACTAAAAATTCTATGAATATTTCAAGAAACTACCTGTTGATATCGAGCAAAAAGGGGGAAAAAAACCACGTTTGTTGTATGGGAGCCCTATTCTTAGTACCTACCTATTTATTGTTATAGCGGCAACAGAAATACATCTTCTGTAAACATTTCAACAGCCTAGCTATCACAGTTTATGAGACATGGACTGGTCCCAGACGGACATTAATGTCTCAGTAAGAGGGTCCCGTTTTTACCCTTTGGGTACGGAACCTTAAGAACGTGTTTTTGGGAGTTTTTCGTAGCTAAATATTGTAATTTGGTACAGAACTCTTCGTCTGCGATGCGAATTATTCTTTCCTTTAATTGTTATATTAGTTATTATTATTATTATTTATTTATTTATTATCATATTACAAAAACTTACACAAAACAGAACATAAACACATTTCAGAAAAAACCACGGAGGTTTGTATAGTTGTTGCGCTACCTTGTAATGCCATCTACTTATGTCGAACTGCCAGAACAACTATAGGTAGTACGAATTAGCGGTTAGAACCGCATGACGTAGAGTGTAAATTTTTGTCAAGACTGTCATTTTTTTAAATCTTGTACTTTTAAAGGTACGAAACCTCAGATTAATAACTAAAGCTATAGTTCTGTGTACGAAACATTGGATGAATATTTTTTCTGTCAGTTATAAAAGTTAGTAAAAACTGACACACCTCAGGTGGTGCTTTAACTAGTCTCAGCCAAGTCCACAAGAGCAGGTCAGCCAAAGGGACCGTAATAATTGTGAATATCGATCTGTCCACAGATGTGACTAATAGGGCGGCTGCCGAGCCGGCTCTAAAGGGTAGAGGACATACAAATATATGCAGACTGCAAATTCATTATATAAAGAAATATATATTCTAGAAGAACTAGCTGTTACCCGTGGATTCGCCCGCGTGATATATTGCCTATGTCCTTCTCAGTACCCTAATGTGTACCTATACAAAATTTCATGATAATCGGTTCAGCAGATAGAGCGTGAAAGCGTAACAAACAAACTCACTTCCACATTTATAATATTATTAGTTGGGACTAGCTGTTACCCGCGGCTTCGCCCACGTGATATATAGCCTATGTCCTTCACAGTACCCTAACCTATGTGTATGCAAAATTTCATGATGATCGGTTCAGTAGGTTGGGCGTGAAAGCGTAACAAACAAATTAACAAACAAACGAACTCACTTTCGCATTTATAATATTAGTTAGGAAGTTAGGATAGGATAGGATTAGGACTAGCTGTTACCCGCGGCTTCGCCCGCGTAATATATAGCCTATGTTCTTCTCGGTACCCTAACCTATGTGTATGCAAAATTTCATGATAATCGGTTCTGTAGATTCGGCGTGAAAGCGTAACAAACTAACAAACAAATAAACAAACGAACAAACTCACTTTCGCATTTATAATATTAGTTGGAATAGTTGGGACTAGCAGTTACCCGCGGCTTCACCCGCGTGATATATAGCCCATGTCCTTCTCAGTACCCTAACCTACGTGTATGCAAAATTTCATGATGATCGGTTCAGTAGATACGGCGTGAAAGCGTAACAAACAAACAAACAAACACACTTTCGCATTTATAATATTAGTTGGGAGTAGCTGTTACCCGCGGCTTCGCCCGCGTGATATATAGCCTATGTCCTTCACAGTACCCCAAACCTATGTGTATGCAATTCTTTTGCTGAAGGAACACCGAAACTGAAGGCGTACTTGTTGAACAAAAATTATTACTCTGTAAACGAATACTCTACCTGACCTGCAACTTATACATTTTGATAAAGTTATCTTATTATTATTATTTGATTTGATTCGATTTTGACATGTATTTTAATAGTGTGTAAATGTATATAATTTATGATGTTTTGACTTATTTTGATGTTATTTTTGCTTATATTTATGAATTTTAACTAGATATCTTAATGTAAAAATTGTTTATGATTAAATAAATAATAATAATAATTTGCATATATAATATTAGGTAGGATTAATGTCGTCTTGATACGTTCACACATTCATGAGTAAAAAGTCTGGGCAGACCATTGAGATATAACTACTAGAGAAGACACCGCAAATCCTTACTTTGTCGAGTTCAACCGTGGCCATCGCGCCACAACTCACTCAGTCGGTTGTTAGCTCTTTCGCTTGTGGTACTTCCCACGATTAAAAATCAAAAACTTGGTAAAAATCATAAAAAATGCCTGGGTGTGTATTGAGTTATTTCAGTAATAACTTATGGAACAGTGCACAGTGCAAAAGAACAAATTTTCATCAGCAAGTACATAATTTTTACCCACGACGGAACGGAGCAGGAATATGCGTTTAGGGTGAGAGATGTTTTTTTGTGTGTGCGTTTGTGCAAAGTAATGTTCCCACCTATCTTCTAAACTAATGATCCGATTTTGATGCGGTTTTCAATAACCGGTTTGTGTTTGATGAGTTCATGTTCTTAGACAGGTGTCATGGCTGTAACTCGCTAGCGGGCGCCACAATATTAGTGCAAAACAATGTTGTGTTGTGGGTTTTTTTCAAAAATTTTATTTTGCTTTATATATAGTTTATTTACAAAAAAAAATCAATATTAATTACCTCCTCCCGCCATTTTGCATTATGTTGACATGTTGCTATGGACACGCATTAGAGTAGCAAATATAGCGCTGAGGTATTGAGTTATGTATGATTGGACGCTTAGTTATTGTTTTAGTGCTGCAGCGCTTAAATTTTAAATTTCGAGGAATGGAACAATGCCAATATATAAGGTAGCTCTTCTAGTATTATATCTCAATGGGGCAGGCAGATAAACAAGTTATCCTGTATAGGAACCCTTATAGGAAGGTGTTTTAGAGCATTTCTTGTAGTTAAATACTGTTTTGTGGTGCAGAACCTTTCGTGTGCGACCCTTACTTGCCCTTGTTCGGTTTTATATACAAACAATTATCACTTTTTTATTCCTTGCGGGGTAGACAGAGCTCAAGGTCATAAAACCCAAAGGCCACAGGTTTTGATTGTTGCGCGATAAGGTGGAAACCGGTAGCAAAATAGCGACGGGTTGCTAGCCGTATCGCCTACTGGCATGATTCCTCACGCTCATTCCCTTGATCGACTCTTATGATCTGCGCGGGAAGAGAGGCAGCTGGTACATTCTACGTTTTTTCTTTTCTCACCGTGACCAGCGTGGAAGAGAAAGAGATAAGGAAAAGGTATTAATTGACCTATTTTAAACACATAATGTAGATTAGCCCTAAAAAGGTTAATATGTACATAAAATTCTACCCGAACAATACCTAGACAGTTTATTAACTTAAACGTACGCCAAAAAACTTCCCATTTATTCTTTATTGAAGTAGACAGGATGTGGCTCTAATATACACATCCCCACCACATCGTAAAAAGTTTAATGGCCTTTTATACATGTATCATAACAGGTAAATAATACGAGCAGTTTAACGGCTAAATGGTTTACGAAATGGTTTAGTTTACCTTTTATGTTGATAGATGGCGCTAGTGATCAATTTAAAACTCGCTATGAAGATTTTCAAAAATGTTTTCTGCTTTTAAACATTACGTCAGATGCCATTCAACGGATTAAAAAGTGTTATGTAGGCCACTTACACACGAACAGCAAACATATAAACCTTCTTATTAATAGAGCAGTTAATATATAAACAAAATTCGGTTTCATAAGAAAAGGTGTCCAAAAACTTGCGCTAAAACGAAATAGCCAAAAAACTAGCCAAAAAGTTGCTTATTGAAACACCGGTTAAGGCTCTAACATACACATCCCACGGCACACATTACACGGCTCATCCGGGGGAAGTACCACACTCTCACAGAAAATCGACGTTTGAGTAGTAGCTTTACCGAGAGCCGTAGGCCCATCTCTTTCTCCTCTCTGGGGAGGGAAAAATAAAAGGCCGGCAACGCTCCTGTGACACCCATGGTGTTGCGATTGTCCATGGGCAGCGGTGATCACTTTCCATCAGGTGACCCGCTTGCTCGTTTGCCGTCTTATGACATAAAAAACCGGCCAAGTGCGTGTCGGGCCACGCGCAGTGTAGGGTTCCGTAGTTGCGAATGACAACTTTGAGTTCACACTATTCACACTCGCACCTTACAGTTTAACGACCAAAAACATCTAACAATGAAAATAGTATGAAATTTTACAGTTTATAAGTTGGTTGCCTATAACTTTTTAGTTTGTACTTACTACTCAGCTCTGATAGTTTTCCTTTCAACTTCAGTATATATGCTACTGCTGTAATTTTTTTCACGTATCTATATATAACCGTTTAGCAGATAGAGGGGGGGGACACTTATCTCTAACAAAAATTCGCACTTTAAAACCAAATATTTCGGAAACGGATCCCTAAATCGAAAAGTGGTGTTCTCAACCTCACAATATTTTTGAAAGACCTATTTAACGATACCCCATACAATAGGTAAATAGAGAAAAAAAATTACTCCGTCACTTTACTTGTATGGGAGCTACCCTAAAAAAAATTTTTTTTCAGGATTTTATTCTACCACTTTTTTGCCATAATTAATATACATACCCATACCAAATTACAGCTTTCTAGTACTTATAGTCTCTGCGTAAAACCGCGGACGGATAGACAGACAGACAGACAGACATGGCGAAACTATAAGGGTTCCTTGTTTACTACGGAACCCTAAAAACATCCCCACCACATCGTAAAACATGTAATGGCGTTTTATACGTGCATCATAACAGGTAAATATTAGGAGCAGTTTAGCGGATAATGGTTTAGTTCACCTTTTATGGTGATAGATGGCTTCTTCTTCCTCACCTTTTCCCATTTTATGTGGGGTCGGCACAGCATGTCAGTTTCTTCCACTTCACTCTATCGCTGGTCATACTCTCAGTTACACAATTTATACACATACCTATCCTCTCTTACGCATTCCATCCATCTTTTCCTTGGTCTTCCCCTATTTCTTCGACCTCTAACTTCTATACCCGTTTTAAGGCGATAGATGGCACTAGTGATCAATTTCAAACTCGCTATGAAGATTTACAAAATGCTTTCTACTTTTAAATATTATGTCAGATGCAATGCGACAGCTTGAAAATTGCAAGGTTGGCCACTTGCACACGAAAAGCAACTATACAAACCTTCTTAGAAATAGAGTAGTTAATACGTACACTATTTAACACGAATATCATTTATTTAAAAAATAAATATCAAAATCTTAGGTTGTAGGATTTGTAAAATATTTCTTGCTATTTAATATGATTTCGGAAGCTTGTAAGCCACTTATATACAGGAAAAGCAAACTTTCAACCTTACTATAAATAGAGTAGTAAATTTTTTATATTTTTTGTAACCAATATGAAATTCGGTTACAAAAAATAAATATCCAAAAACTTGTGCTAAAACGCAATAGCCAAACAACTTGCCATAAAAACATTATTGAAACACCGGCTATGGCTCTAATATACACATCCCCACCACATCGTAAAACGTGTAATGGTCTTTTATTCGTGCATAATAACAGGTAAATAATACGAGCAGTTTGGCGGCGAAATGGTTTATCTTTTATGGCCACAGATGGCGCTAGTGATCTATTTAAAACTCGCTATGAAGATTTTTCGAATTGGTTTCTACGTATGAATATTATGTCAGATGCAATGCGACAGCTTGAAAAGTGCAAGGTTGGCCACTTGCACACGAAAAGCAAACATACAAACCTTCTGTATATCATTTATTTAAAAAATAAATATCAAAATCATGGCTTGAAGATTTTTTGATATATTTCTTACTGTTTATATGATTTCAGATTAGAGATCAAAAAAAATTAAATCAATCTTAGCCGCATACATACATGAAAAGCAAACTTACAACCTTCTTATAAATAGAATAGTTAATATCGACGAGCTCCGTGGCGCAGCGGTCAACACGCCGGCCTGTGACACGGATGGTCCCGGGTTCGATCCCCGGTCAGGTCAAGATGGAAAATGATCGTTTTCAGATTGACCTGGGTCTTGGATGTTTATCTATATATGTATTTGTTATAAAATATAGTATCGTTGAGTTAGTATCCCATAACACAAGTCTTATTAAGAACTTACTTTGGGGCTAGCTCAATCTGTGTGATTTGTCCGTATAAATAAAAAAATAAAAAATAAAAAAAAAATCTACATGAAATTCGGTTACATAAAAATAGGTATCCAAAACTTGCGCTAAAATGAACATGCCATAAAAACATTGAAACATCGGCTATGGCTCTAATATACACATCCCCACCACATCGTAACGCGTCATGGTCTTTTATTCGTGCATCATAACAGGTAAATAATATGAGCAGTTTAGCGGCTAAATGGCGTAGTTTACCTTTTATGGCCACAGATGGCGTTAGGGATCAATTTAAAACTCGTTTTTAAGATTTTCTTAAATGTGCAATTGCTACTGGACAGTTTTGTGTGATAAAGCGATGTTTTTCTTTACAAGTTAGTATTAGTAGGTATGTTTATGAAAATGGCCTTGAAAATTTTAAAATTAATCTTTTAAGCGGCTCCTGTCTCGGTTCACATGGGCCCTGAGAAAGTCCTCCAGATAATGTCAAGACATGTCGGCCTGTAGCTGACTTTTTACATGAGTGACCCATATTCTACATATAAATAATCTCATAATATTGCAATGATTCCGTGCTTCGGAAGGCGCGTAAAGCCGGTGGTCCCGGGTGCCATCTGGTAGTCGTTAAAGGAACCACGTCAGAGGCTGAGAGGCGGTTCCGAAGAACTCCGACACCAGGGTGTGCATGGTCGACTGAACACAAAAATGATGAATGTAATCCGATTTATACTAATGCATAATAATCGGTTGAAACACCTCTAAAATTTAAATGCAATTTTTTCCAAATAAACATGCAAATCAAATAAATATCTGAAATTTTAGTAAAACTATTCTACGACAGAATTTTATTGTCATTTCTGGCATTGACTTCCCAGTGGCACTTCGGAGGGACGAGTGTCACTCAGCTGAAAGAAATAAGGCGATTGCTGGGAATAATGGCTGTCTGTCAATCCTAGAGATTTAACCACAGAACCATAAGGATTTAACTGATTCAGAGTTTATTTTTAAGTTGATTTCTCCTTACAGCGTGTAAATGTACCTCGATACTCCATTAAAATGGTGAGTCAGCCGATCAATATGATTAACTTTTTTATGGGATCAATGCTGGGAAAATTAGTTTGGGATAGTAAAAAAATCCGACTTCTCACATTGGTTCTATAGAAAACAGTTGTTCCCATAGTCATTGCGTTAGTTTCTTTTCACAAAGTGTCTGTAAGATTGCTACGACAGAATTTTATTGGCATTTCTGGCATTGACTTCCCAGTGGCACTCCGGAGGGACGAGTGTCACTCAGCGGAAGGAAATAAGGCGATTGCTGGGAATAATGGCGGCCTGTCAATCCTAAAGATTTATAAGCAGCAGTTTTGTTTAATAAATTTGTTTTGGGCTTTGAAATTTTTGAAATAAATAAATATTATATACTAAGGGACAAATCACGTAAATTGGGCTAGCCCCATAGTAAGTTGTAAACAGTCGTGGGATATATAGGTATATAACTCAACGGTACAAACATTTATAATAGATACTTATACGTATATAAACAATAACTAAGCCATTCTGAAAAACATTTTTTTCATCATGTCCTGGCCGACACTCAAACCCAGGACCCCTTGAAGCGCAGCTGTGTTAATCACTACGCCACAGAGACCGTCAGTTTTTTTCTACATACATACAACTAACGCTGTATTATTCGTTATGTTCAAATTAGGATAAGTAATTATTGTTTAAGTCATTATTCATAGCCATTTTCATAATTGACCTATAGGTAAAAAACTAAATTACAATAATGTTAGATTGCTAGGCACTTCGTATATTGATTAAATTTTCGCCCATTCACTCGACAAGCTTTTACAGTTTGCGTGCATAGCAAAATGGCACATTTTACGATTTTTTGTCACACACTACCAACGAAGCATTATTTTATACATATATCACGTCTTTATCCCTTGCGGGGTAGACAGAGCCCAAGGTCATAAAACCAGGCCACGTTTAGCAACATAGTGGACGTAAAGGTGAAAAGCGGAATCAAAATAGTGATGGGTTGCTAGCCGCATCGCCTATCAATGTTTTAGATTTTGCCCAATCCCTTGACCGGCTTTTACGGTCTATTCTAAGCTGGTATAATCTATGTTTTATCTTTTCTCCCAAACCAGCATGGAAGAGATAGATGCAGCATTTTATAATTAATTATTTGTCGAGCTCCGTGGCGCAGTGGTCAACACGCCAGCCTGCGACACGGAGGTCCCGGGTTCGATCCCCGGCCAGGTCAAGATGAAAAACGATCTTTTTCAGATTGGCCTGGGTCTTGGATGTTTATCTATATAAGTATATATTATAAAATATAGTATCGTTGAGTTAGTATCCCACGACACAAGTTCGCAACTTACTGTGGGGCTAGCTCAATTTGTGTGATATGTCTAAAAAAAAAAAAAAAAAGTAAATAATCCATTTTATCCCTATAATCCCCGAAACGGTACTGACCCATCCCCTTTCATGTGGCTTGTTGATTTAGTGGCCGTTACAAAGGACAAGTGTCGTTTCGTCGCAGATAAAAGCCAGTTGTGCGAATATAACAGGTATTGTCACTCGATATTTACCTGATACCTTTGAGTGACTTAAGCGGGTTTACTGCTTGAACATGTTCTCACTTTAACCATAGCATTTTCTGCTACTTTTGTTAAGCTGTTGTGATTAAGGCAAAGTATATACAGTTGTGCGAAAATAATAGGTATTGTTACTCGATATTTACCTGATACCACAGCATCTTTGAGTAACTTATATAAAAAGGAAAGAGTTGATGTATGTAATTAGATGTAATTGTTATGTTTGTAGGTGTGTTTATTCCAAAACTACAGAACCGTTTTTAAAAAATATTTCACCTATAGAAAGCTAATTTATTTGCAGGTGACATAGGCTATAATTTACGTGAACAATGTTGCGGAAAAATTGCTAGTAATAAATAAACTCAAAATCTACCAATTAAAATACAATTAAAATAAAATAAAACCCGGCCAAGTGCTTGTCGGGCCACGCGCAGTGTAAGGTTCCGTAGTTGTGAATGACAACTTTGAGTTCATACTGTTCAGTCGCACCTCAGAGTTTAATGACCAAAAACATGTAACAATAAAAATTGTATGGAATTCTACATTTTCGAGTATATATATTTTTTTTTTATTTATAGCTGGTTGCCTGTAACTTTTTAGTTTGTTCTTAGAACTCAGCTCTGATAGTTTTCCTTTCAACTTCAGTATATATACTACTGCTATAATTTTTTACATGTATCCATATATAACCGTTTAGCAGATAGAGGGGGGAGGAGGGACACTTACCTCTAACAAAATTTTTTACTTTAAAACCTAATATTTCGGAAACGGATCCATAAATCGAAAAATAGTGTCCTCAACCTCACAATCTTTTTTAAAAACCTATTACGATGTCTTTTAATAGAAAAAAAAATCCTCTCTCTTTACTTGTATGGGAGCTACCCTAAAAATTTTTTTTTCAAGGTTTTTTTCTATTATTTTTTTGGCATGATTAATATACATACCCATACTAAATTACAGTGACGGACAAACAGACATGGCGAAACTATATGGGTTTCTAGTTTTCCACGAAACCCTAAAAAAGGCCAAATATTAGTCCGTGACGAGAACCGAACCCATACCTCTCGTATGCCAGGCTAGAATGGTAACTACTTCGCCTCAGAAACTGCCAAATGACGTCATCAAGTTGTAAGTAATAGTTAAATTTAAGCATTAGTATTCTAAACACAGTAATTATCAATAATTTTGCGATCAGGTTCGGCAACGGGAGAAATTAATTTTGTATGAGCCATAATTAGAATATGATCTCGCTTGGTTTAAGGTATTACGAAATTAATACTTTCCGTGAAACATTATAAATTAATAGCTATATAAAATAAACTTGTAATATAAATATGAAAGTAGGTATGTATTTGAAGATGACTATATGGGTGTTCCAGCTGCTCCATACATTTTGAATATTAGGTATTTAATTTACAATGGAATAGTCAATTTTTTTCAGGCGTGGTCATAGAACTAAAGTTGTTTGTTTTGATGTTGAAAATGTGAAATAGGCGGTGCGGCTAGCAACCGTAGCCACACCGCCTATTTATATGATTACAGCTGTTACCCGCGGCTCTGCCCGCGTGATATATAGCCTTGTCCTTCTCAGTACCCTAACCTATGTGTATGCGAAATTTCACGATGATCGCTTCAGTAGATACGGCGTGAAAGCGTAACAAACAAACAAACTCACTTTAGCATTTATAATATTAGTTAGGATTAGGATTAGGATAGTTAGGATTATTTTGATTCCATAATCAATCTTTATATCCCTCAAGTCTTATGGACTAAGGCTCTGTCTACCCCGTAAGGCATAAAGACGTAATAATATGTATGTACGAACATACTTATTCCGAATAAGTATGTTCGCGCACTAATACAGCCGGTTTCTACGAATAAGTTATTCGTAGAAACCGGCTGTATTAGTGCGTATTAATCTATACATAACTGTTCCGTAAACGTGTTCCGGATATTACAAATATTACCACCGCGGTAACAGGTTTCAAACTACGGAATAATTAATCGACCTGTCTTAGGATGGATTTCCACTTAAGTCGAGAGATTAGCGTAGCTTAGCACACAATATTTTAATGGGATTATTTTTTTCGAAATATTTGGTTTTAAAGTGCAAATTTTTGTTAGAGGGACGTCCCCCCCCCCCTCTATCTGCTAAACGGTTATATATGGATACGTGAAAAAAATTACAGCAGTAGTATATATATACTGAAAACTATCAGAGCTGAGTAGTAAGTACAAACTAAAAAGTAATAGGCAACCAACTTATAAAATGTACTCGAAAATGTAAAATTTCATACAATTTCCATTGTTAGATGTTGATGTGATATATTGTGATTTTTTCCAAAATCCCTCCCCCCTTTCACGGCCCCCTTTCAAAAATACAAAATACATGTATACAGTGGCGGCTCAAGGGCTTAAGGGGTTAAGTGCACTCGTGCGGCGTGCACTACCAGTTTAAGCTTAAATATATACTAAAAAATAACATTGATATAAAAAATAAATAAGCAGTTTAACGTAAAAATATATTAATTTTGTGTCAAATGAAAATCAGTCGTGTCTTTAACAAAATAAGTATTATTTTCGCTTGATAAAATAGTTTGCGGTGAGCCCGCTCCCAGTGCACGCACGCGCCCATACAACTACTATGGAAAAGGAGATGAAACGCCTGGCGCGTGAGACGGAAGATTAGTATGGAAGTTTAGCGACATCTCGTGCGCCGCACGGGGCCCGACGCCGGACGGACGCCGTTCGGATATGTTCGGTTTAGGTAGTTTTCATGTAAATTGTCTTACGTTTGTGTTTTACTTTCGCTGTTTTTGTTTTGATTCACTTATCAACCTTATTACTATACATTGTATATGTAAATAAAAAATGCCTATCTAAATAAGAGAATTATTTCTGCACTTAGGAATTATCCATATTGTTTAGGCATGTTTCTTGATGTGCACCACTAGGTCTTTGAGTCACGAGCCGCCACTGCATGTATATCATGTTTGTTAAGACAGTAACTTAGATTATGGCAGTAAAACCAATATAAAACATATGTCTTTATACAAGGTGGTTGCGTGCAACATCTTTATTTTCGTTTATGTCGTACTATTAGCATATGTCGTAAAGGAACCATGCCACTGGTTGATTCAATTTTTTACTTCGCCAAACACGACACGGTACATCCATCATAACTACATAGTTTAATACAAAGTCGCTACCCTCTGTCTGTCCCTTTGCCTTTAAAAGCAGATTCAGTGTCACTTTATAAACTCTCTCTCTCTCATCTGAGCGTTTTCCCGGTTGCATCCTCAGCTGGGGTGCTTCGGAGCCCGGGATCCGCTTTCCGGCTTTTGCTTCTCCACTTCGCACGGTCTTCGGCATCCTTGGCTGTGAGGCCATTGGCAGTTTAGTTTGGCACTTTCTAAACTAAACTCTTATTAAACATTCTCTATATTCATCATCATCATCATCATCATCATCAGGTCTTTGTTAGTCTCCACTGCAGGAGCATGACCCTCTCTGTACTGCCAGAGCCAAATTCATAAATTCTGTATTCATCATTAGTATGTATTTATATGTAAGTTTATTTATTTATATATAGATTGTTTATGTATGTGTTTGTAGATGTCATTCCCAATCCCAACTAATATTAATATATTGTCTCGTGACTAGAGGGCTGTCTTATATTTTGGCCAAAAGATTAGCATTGCCATACAGCGTGGCAATGCTGCCAGCCTTCTGGGCACGCTACCACGGGGCAACGAGCTGCCAGGCCTGTTTTATTTGTAAATATGTAGTAGTTTTAGTTAACCCTTTATTTTTTACATTCTAAACTAATATTATACCTAAATGTGAAAGTGAGTTTATTTGTTACGCTTTTACGCCGCATCTACTAATCTACTAAACCAATCATAATGAAATTTTGCATACCTACACGTTGTCTGGAGTACGGAGAAGAACATAGGCTCACTTTCATCCCGGAGAAAAGTGCTGTTCCCGAGGGATCTAAACTTACGCGAGCGGAGCCGCGGGCGAACCCTAGTATCTTTATATTTGGACAAAAAGTTCAAATATAAAGATACAAGCTTTACTTTTAAATAATTCAACTTTTTTTCGATAAGTAAAGATTACTTAAAATTTTAATAAGATACTTCTTAGCGCTAGTTTAGGATAAAACGCAAAAAAAAATTGGTTTTTAAGACTCTAAAACCTTCTTTTTCGAAGCCGGTCAATCGTAAAACATGAATGCCTGTATACTGGCAATTAGCGCACACCGCAGCACCATTGCTATAATTAGTTAAATTTATAGTCCAACCGGCGCTCCGGTCGCTTTTTAACACCCTGTATGTCGAATACGAATCTATGTTAAGGGGCTTAGCAGCACGGCCTCTCCAACCCGTCTGGCCAGCGTGGAGAGTAGATGCCAAATCCTCTGACTGCTCTGTCTGGCTAATATATGGCTCTGATGTACAGAGAGAGTCGTGCTCCTGCAGTGAAGACTGAAGGAGACCTGCTGATGATGATGATGTCAAATGTAACTTATATTTATCTAAAAATATTGTTAAAGACCCTGTATGTCGAATAGGAATCTATAAATAAAAGATATCTTACGGACAAATTACACTGATTGAGCTAGCCCCAAAGTAAGTTCGAGACTTGTGTTTTGAAATACTATCTTAACGGTACTATATTTTTATAAAAAAATACTTATATACATTAACCAAGACCCAGGTCAATCTGAAAAAGATCATTTTTCATCTTGACCTGACCGGGGATCGAACCCGGGACCATCCGGACCGCTGCACCACGGAGCACATTTCAAATTGGAAGGCATTTATAAATGACATTTGTAAACAATTAAATCCCAACTTATATTATAAATGCGAAAGTGCGTTTTTTGTTTTGCTTTCACGCCCTATCCATTGAACCGATCATCATGAAATTTTGCATACACCTAGGTTAAGTTACTGAGAAGGACATAGGCTATATATCACGCGGGCGAAGCGGTAGGCAACAGCTAGTCGTTTTATTATATGCTCTCAGAAGATTATGACAAACGATATCAGTTGTAGCATCCTTTGCAGCATATCACGTTTTCGTCTCAAGTGTTCTTGCTATGTGGAATCTGAAGATTTTATAGTTAACTAGCTGTTGCCCGCGCCTTCGTCCGCGTGATATATAACCTATGTCTTTTTCAGTACCCTAACCTCTGTGTATATGCAAAATTTCATGATGATCCGTTCAGTAGATACGACCTGAAAGCGTAACAAACAAACAACCATACAAACAAAGTCACTTTCACATTTATAATATTAGTTAGGATTAGGATTTTATACGTTGTTGCGTTTCGTGTATGAATCCCACTCGCACTTGGCCAGTTTTATGATGCCATGGGTATGTCGCGTGCTAATGCTTAAATTATTCAAAGTTTACTGTTAATTAGTCTGTTTAGTAACTATGTGGGTGGTTTGATACTTTGTTACTCAGTAATACTTTCTTGTTGTTATGAACTGATCTTTTTATTTTTTTATGTTTATTCCAGTCTTTATACAATATTAACTTTAACTGCGAATTTATTTCCGGCCTATAAGTTGTCTACAGCTAATATTATATAATCGATCATTATATATTTTAAATCAGTCGAGCTCCGTGACGCAGCGGTCAATACGCCAGCCTGCGACACAGGGGTCCCGGGTTCGATCCCCGGTCAGGTCATGATGGAAAAAGATCTTTTTCATATTGACCTGGGTCTTGGATGTTTATCTATATATGTTATAAAATATAGTATCGTTGAGTTAGTATCCTGCGACACAAGTTCACAACTTACTGTGGGGCTAGCTCAATTTGTGTGATATGTCCCTATATTTATTAATTTATTTATAAGACGCCTTATATTAACAATCAGTCAGATGCAGATGTGATCACTTCAATATTATTTACTTAAAAATAAAAGAATTATGTATAAATAATGTTATTTATTGTTAGATCTTTGCGCCAATATGCCGTGTGGTTCCCGGCAGAGTAGAATAGGACCACTGCAAGTTGTTCCGTGAATGTCATAGAAGACGGCTTAGGAAACACAAGCTAAACAAGGCTTATAACATCAAAGAGATCTCCAACCCATCTGGCCAGCGTGGGGAGTGAAGGCAAAATTCTCTGACTTCTTCTTCTTCTTCCTCACCTTATCCCACTTATGTGGGGTCGGGACAGCATGTAAGCTTTTCCATTTCGCTCTATCACGAGCCATCTCCATCGTCACCTTCTTTTTCCCCATATCCTCCTTCACACACTCCATCCATCTCTTCTTTGGCCTTCCTCTATTCTGGTTTCCAGTAACTTTCATTTCCAGTACCCTTCTAGTAATATGGCTCTCTTCTCTCCGCATAACATGGCCGTACCATCCCAATCTATTACTCCTAAGCTTTTCTGTTATTGGGACTACTTTTATGCTACCTCTCACATACTCATTCCTTATCCTATCCATTCTAGTCCCACACTCATCTATCGTAACATTCTCATCTCCGCTGCATGCAAAATTCTCTGACTAATATATGGCTCTGGTTGTACATAAAGGGTCATGCTCCTACAGTGGAGTATAAAAAAGACCTGATGAAAAAAATAACAGTGATCTTAGCAAAATTTTGTTAAATTTGTACTGATGCTTTACTTCCCGCGCAGGCCGTAGTAACCGGCCGAGGAAATGGGCGCAAATCTAAGAAATCATCTAGGCGTTGCGGCTAGCAACCCATCAGTATTTTGATTCCGTATTCCATCGTTAAGCCCATAAACATGCTAAATTTAGCCTTTCGCTCTTATAGTTTTAGGCTCTGTCTACCCCGTAAGGGATAAAGACGTGATAATACGTATATAGCACAGACTTTAAGAGAATAACTCTACGATTTCGACTTGCGCTTTGCCAATTTTACCTCAAAAAAAGCCACCTGGCTTATTTTTATTTTTTCTCCTTACTAACACGGACATAAACATTTTATGTGCCCATAAATTAGCGTGGAACATGCGCCATTTTCATATGTTTTAGCGTTATAATGGTAGTTATGAATATACGAGAATTTTTCACAGACACAGCGGGTTGCTGTTAGCCTTGGAATAATAAAAAACTGACTAAGTACTAGTCAGACTCGCCCATGAAGGGTTCCGTTGTATTAAAAATATTTAAGTTCATTAACGAAAATAAAATTTGTTATATACAGTTTTTGAAATTCATTGTTGTCAAAGTGGCCATACGCATGATTCCCGGCAGAGTAGAATAGGACCACTCCAAGTCTTCCCGTGGATGTCGTAAAAGGCGACTAAGGAAACACAAGCTAAACAAAGCTTAATAACATCAAAGAGACCCCTCCAACCCGTCTGGTCAGCGTGGAGAGTGTTTACCAAATCCTCTGACTACTCAGGCTAGTATATGGCTCTAGTAGTACAGAGAGGGTCGTGCTCCTGCAGTGGAGACTAGAAAGACCTGATGATGATGATGAAGTCTTCCTGAAGGCAACTTACGAAACAAGCTAAAAAAGCTTACAAACATGAAAGAGACTTCTCCAACCCGTCTGGCCAGCATGGAGAGTGTAAGCCAAATCCTCTGATATATGGCTCTGGGAGTACAGGCAGGGTCGTGCTCCTGCAGTGAAAACCCAAAATGACGACCATCATCATCATCATCATTTCGAGTAGGTGACACGGTCAGTCGATACCAGGGTGTCAGAGTTCTGCGGAACCGCCTCTCGGCCTCTGACGTGGTTCCTTTAACAACTACCAGATGGCAGCCGGGACCACCGGCTTAACGTGCCTTCCGAAGCACGGAATCATCTTTCTTGTCAGACAATCAGGTGATTTTTTTTTTTTTTTTTTTTTTATGTCAGAGGACGGCAAACGAGCAAGCGGGTCACCTGATGGTAAGAAGATTTATGCCTGCAATGTCCTAACCAAACTGGAAACAACTTAACAAAGTATGCTTCCCGTGGGAATCGAACCCACGACCCCCTTGTCAACAAGGCGAACCACTGGACCACTTGACGATGAAATAAAAAGCTGACGATGAGGTAGTCGGACAGTTCGGTAGTCGGTAGTAGCAAACATAGATATAAGCAAATACCAATATCTTATTATATTTAAAAACGGGTCACTCACGTGCTACTTTGTCGGGATTGCCGACTATTATTACCGACTACTCAATGATATAAATACCAATATCATTATTCGCCAGAAAAATTACTTTGCATTTCATAGTGTTTTTATGGGTTCACTATCTGAACGCATAACTATTTTTGGTATAAAAGTGGTTTCGCATAAAAATATTTCGCATAAAGGTATGTTATACGCATAAATTTTCCATACAAATTTTATGCGTAACATACCTTTATGCGAAATATTTTTATGCGAAACAACTTTTATATCAAAAAAAGTTATGCGTTCGGATAGTGAACCGTTTTTATGAATGTCACAACATTTGCGGTTACATTTGCGGTTTTTGAAAATCCTTATCCTTACTAATTTTATAAATTGGAAAGTGAGTTTGTTTGAAACGCTCTTATACCGTATCTACTAAACCGATCATCATGAAATTTTGCATACACATAGGTTAGGGTACTTATAAGGACATAGGCGGGTCACGCGGGCAAAGCCGCGGACAACAGCTAGTATACTATATCTCAAAAATTGCTGACTATGTCTCGTTCTAACTAGCCCAAGCCCCCAAATAAAAATTTTAAAATTTTTATTTTTTGTATGTAAATCTCAAACCGGTTCACATAATTCATCGACCTAAAAACTTTCAAGTCAAGTCTCAATACTTTTGGAAGAAAATGCTGTGACATACGGACAGCCAAATAGACGGATATCACGCACCAATAAGGGTTCCGTTTTTAACCGTTCAGCTACGGAACCACAAAAAGGAAAGAATGATTGTGTCATAGGTGCTTGTAAAAGATAAATGTTGGCACTGCTACTACTCTGTAGCTATGCTACAACTGTGTAGCTCTGCTACGACTGTGTAGCTCTGCTACGACTGTGTAGCTCTGCTACTACTAAGTAGCACAGCTATAACTGTGTAGCTCTGATACGACTATGTAGCACAGCTACGAGTGTGTGCTACACAGAGCTCTGCTACGACTTTCTAGTACTGCTACGACGGTGTAGCATGGCTACGCACAGTAAGAGCATTCTTTTGTTTGATGCAGTGATCATTATATGGCTGTCTTTCTAATTAATCGACATCAAAAGGACGTTCTCAATCGGACTGAATGTTTTTTGTATGATTGTGACACCATTAGTATTTTATTTATGGAAATATTAAAGCCGTGTGGTTCCCGGCAGAGTAGGATAGGACCACTCCAAGTCATCCCGTGGATGTCGTAAAAGGCGACTGAGGAAATACAAGCTAAACAAAGCTTATTAACATCAAATAGACCTCTCCAACCCGTCTGGCCAGCGTGGAGAGTGTAGGCCAAATCCTCTGACTACTCAGGCTAGTATTATGGCTCTGGTAGTACAAAGAGTGTCGTGCTCCTGCAGTGGAGACTGGGAAGACCTGATGATGATGATGGAAATATTAGATTTTTGTTTTGTTTAGATGGGTAGGTATACTTCTTTATTGATGATTAAAAATGCTCTAAAGAAATTTGGTTTAAGTAGATCTTTTTGTCTCCACGTCTTACCGTGGGAGTAGTAGAAGGTGACTTAGAAAACACAAGCTGAACAAAGCTTATAAACATCAAAGAGACCTCTCGAACCCGTCTGGAAAGCGTTAAAAGTAAGGCCAACTCCCATGACTGCTATGGCTAATATATGGCTCTGGTAATACAGAGAGGAGCATGCTCCAGCAGTGGAGACTAAAGAAAGACCTGATGATGATGAGAGCCAATCCCAACTAATATTATAAATACGAAAGTGAGTTTGTTTGTTTGTTTGTTACGCTTTCCCGTCATATCTTCTGAACCGATCATCATGAAATTTCGCATACACATAGGTTAGGGTACCGAAAAGGACATAGGCTATATATTACGCGGGCAAAGCCGCGGGTAATAGCTAGTCTATTTACTCGTATATATAAAAGCGAAATTCTAATAAATGGCTGTAGTAGAATAGAGAGAGTCGTGCTCTTGCAGTGGCGACTAAAAAGACCTGATGATGGATGATGATGAGTCCCATAGTGATAGTGAAGGTATAAAACAAGTTGCGTAAAGAAACAAAATATTTATCTGTGAAAGTATCCCCACATTGAAAATATTACCGCGTCGGTCGCGGCGCGCGGAGTGAGAGGACCTCACCAAGTTCAACTGTGGTACAAGTATAAAGGTACAGCGATATTCATACACTCCATATAAGAATTCCACGCGGGTTTGGGAGGAAAAGAAAAACATAAAATATACAGTAAAGTCAAAATATTGGGCATAAATTTAAGAAATCACCTTATGGGCGATGCGGCTAGCAACTACACTATTTGATTATCAATATTTAACATCACTATTTCGATTCCACTGTCCTCCTTAACGCCCATAAACATGCTAACCGTGGCCTTTGGGTTTTATGACCTTGGGCTATTTGTACCCCACAAGGTATAAAGACGTGATAACATGTATGTTTAAAACAAGTTGCGAAAAGAAACAAAATGTTTATCTGTGAAAGTATCCACACATTGAAAATATTACCGCGTCGGTCGCGGCGGCGGAGTGATAGGACCGCACCAAGTTCAACTGTGGTACAAGTTTATAGGTACCGCGATATTCATACACACAATTTTTTACCCGCACCTAGACGAAGGGAATTTTTACGCGTAGATATGTAAATGTATTCTCTGTTACTCTCTATACGATCGTGTTCCTGGAGTGGAGAGTACAAAAAATAACCTGATGATTATGATGAAGTATGTAAAAATGTATTTATCTATGTATGTATGTCTGTTCCATTATTGTCTCCTATAGCCTGAACGGCTTGACCGATTTTGGTGTGTGAGGCGTCATAAGATTTGTTTTTCCCGGGAATGTCATATGTAGTGTATGACGACACGCAACTATCACAGTTGCCATCACCTAGATCCTCCGACATAGTGCATGACGTAGCATGTGACGTCACGCGTCACTGGCTCGTCAAGATGACCCTCAATAAACCCTTTGTTCAATATTATCTTCTAAAATATGTATAAGATTAAGTAAAGGTCATGTGACGTATCTATTTACGTAAACTAATAGTATATAAGCATCCGTAAAATCCACAATAAATCAGTTCAGTTTGGAGACCAGTATACTCCACCAAATAATAGTGTTTCTATTACGATACCCCCCGCCACGCCGTACACCGGCTATGTTACGTCAGCATAATTCTGTATATCCCATATCTTATTTCTTAATTTAATAAGATTATCTGAGAGAAGCATAAAATTAATTTTCGAGATAAATGCTTTTAATTTTGCGTTTTGTGAAATCATTCTGCAGATGCAATTTTCTAACCCCGATTTAACCCTATTTAATAAGATTTTATGACAGACAATTATTTCTAAATAATAGACATCATACATGATATTATGTTGCACTGAATATTGATTTTGTACCTAAATAATAAGCAGCTATGCAAATGACGTTACTTCCAGTTTAAGTACTTATATTAATGAAAACTTTTATGAATCGCGAAAATAACGAATTATTTTCTTAGATTTTTTTACTTACGTTATATATTAAATATAACGTAAGCATTTTTCATTCAATCATTTATTTAATCAAAACAAGCAACTATAAAGAGTAAGCATTACGCTTTAGTTAATAAATGCTGCAAGATGATAAATTACTACGGACCAAAGTATTAACATCATGTAATCGCTACCTCCTATTACTTAGACCATACATGACGTAAAAGGATCGCCTAACGAACCGAGAGTCGGTTGATGCTATAATTTACATATATACAGGCGGTTGCATATTTTGTCGGCAAATTAATTTTGTATACAGGGTGGTTATGAAGTTGAAGTCTTGGTAATGAAAGTTTGGAGAAGTTTCAGGTATGAGGGCGGTGTTTGTTAAATAAAGGTCGTCATCCCTACCTGGGCGTACAATTCCATTTTATTTATAAGATTACTGTACTTGATTTACTTATAGTTTTGTTTAGTTTTAATATTCCAAAGGATTCGTAACCAAAAGGGGTAAAAATTCACAGACAAACTTGTTTTCTTCCGTTTATAAATTCTTAGGGGATGAATTTCTAATAATTTCATTAATGTAAAAAAAAAAGATTTCTTGTTGCCCTCTTTTTTTTCAATTCCAGAGCTTCTCCAATTTTAGTATATAATATTTTGCATTGAATAGGCCCCGAAACGATAGGACCGATTTTCAAAATTCTTTCACCTACAGATAACTAATTTATCTGCAGGTGATATAGGCTATAATTTACGCGGACGAAGTTGCGGGTAAATCGCTAGTAATAAATAAAACCAAAAATTTGGGACAAAATTATACTTTTCTTATTCCGTTGAAAATGATTAGTCTTACTATGACTACTACTTTCGAAAAAAATATTTTCATAATGAACTGTTACGTTTTGAGAGTAGGTTAACGAAGATTTCAAAAATCTGTGAACACCATTCATATTTTTTCTTTACTTTTCTATGAAATAATTCAGAGTTGTTTACTTAAAAATGCTGGAAAAAATAAGTGTGTCACTTACACTTTTTAAAAGGTTTATAATATACCCTCACTGGCCTAAGACATAACCTATATCCAAACTTTTTGCGCAAAAACTTCCAACATAAAGTAATACATTCAATATTTTCCTAAAAACAAGTCGGGGCATAAAATGAAAAATTCAAAACAGCCTGTAGATACAACACCCAAATTGTAAGGGAGCGGGATGCGAGCTTTGCCGAGCAAATACCAACCTTAAGTTAGAGTGTTCGGGTCGATAATTGTTTGGTGGTGGTTTGGCGAATTTGACTGGATTGTAAGTAGGGTTGCCAATTTTTTTTTTCTGTGTAGAAGGACTTCAGAATTCAGAATTTTTCAATATTTGATAAGTATTGTATAGTTTCATCAAAGATAATGAAATTTTATAGGAATAGATATCTCATCCAGAGTGACGCACTCTGACAAGCTAAGTTTCAAAAAGTCACCGTTAAATGGTATTGATTAACTGCTACTAATCAGAATGGGTACATGGACCACCGAAATTTTAGTGATCTATCAATGTCCAATTTAATGAGATACTATAATGTCGGTGTTGCACGGTATAGTTTTTAATAAGTGGCGTCAAATATGGTACATGTTCTTTGGTAGCCGCGTGGGCTCCCACAAAACTAAACGAGTCCATATAACAGTCTACTTTAACTATTTCACAAATTGTTAATAAGCACGAGCATTTATAACACCAAACTACACCAATTTCATATAAAAAAGTCCATTAAATCTATTTGCAAAACCTTCTAAGGCAAACCCCAACTGTACTCCTTTACTTCCTACCAAAAACTCTTACAGTTAGTTGTAATTGTGACACCATTAGAACAAGACCTACATTGATAAATTACATTGGCGTTTGATTTACATGTAATGCAAGCCAATCAAATTTGCTCGCATGATTTGATTATAGATAGACACACATACACCGAGATATGTGTTATGTAAAGTCCCGTGAAATACGGGACGCTTGGCAACCCTAATTGTAACCGACCCTATTTCGTTGGATTAGAAGCGAGTTTCGTGCGTTGGTATTTTTAGATGACACTCTGTATCGGAATTTGGATATTAGAGCAACGGAATACGGCATATATTGCAATGCAGTTCATTTATATTGGGATACAAAATGTGAAACTTGGCGTAAATGTGTTATGAGGTGAATGACCTCTTTAACCATGTTCGTTTAAAGTTAGTTTTGTTTATTTTTTCAGGCGAAAGGTAAAGTGCCAGATATTTTCTGCGAAGTTTTGGTTATGTGCTATGTTATTCTGGCAAGCGAACCCTGGGCTCTGTAGTATTAGGTTGAGAATGCAACCGGAAATACAAAAACTGACTTTAACTAATGACTGACTAAAACATTTGAACTATGTTTCTTTTAAACTAAAATTAGGAACAAAAAATTACATACATTACATATACACAAGATGGGACTTTACGTGCAAAGTAGTTGATAAGTATATAATATAATAATATGTATGTTAGACTTTAAGGTATTTATTAATATGGGTCAATAATGTAAGACATTTTGATGCCTGAAATAAAGAACATATCATTATTATATTATTATTAAATATTATCATGTCTCTAAAATCGACGAGCTCCGTGGCGCAGCGGTCAACACGCCGGTCTGTGACACGGATGATCCCGGGTTTGATCCCCGGTCAGATCAAGATGAAATACGATCTTTTTCAGATTGACCTGGGTCTTGGATGTTTATCTATATATGTATTTGTTATAAAATATAGTATCGTTGAGTTAGTATCCCACAACACAAGTCTTATTAAGAACTTACTTTGGGGCTAGCTTGATGTTTATAAGCTTTGTTTAGCTTGTTTCCTTACATCCATGGGAAGACTTGGAGTGGTCCTATTCTACTCTGCCGGGAACCACGCTGCTAACGCCCTAGTTTTATACGTTATTTAATAAAAATGTGTCCATCGGCACTTTTCTTTCTGTCTCTATTAAGGGGAAGGCACTCGGTTCATGTGTCTTTATTTGCACTATCACTACTTACAATGTTTTGTTTTATACACTACACTAATTTAAAAGGTTTTGTTCTTTTGAGATGTCGCACTAGGTCCGTGTTGTCGAGGCGGTGGATCGCCTCGACGTTCACATGATGAAGCAATCTATACTTGTGTGCTTCGGCTTATTTTTTAATAACTCTCTCGACGGACTGTAGGTATATATAATATATTTATAATTTTGTTTGTTTCGAGTTTCCAGCTTTAGTAAGCATAGGAATAGTTGTTTATATCAAACTAGCTGACCCGGCGAACTTCGTACCGCCTAACAGTCAATGATTAAGTATTCATTACACATATCGAGTTTTCATTGTTTTTAAGATGTATTCTGCTATTCGGGGCGGAGACAAATCCAACGAATCAATAACCATGAAAATTGGTTCAGCAGATCTTGAGTTATAAGTGTTGTAACAAACCCGTCTTTGTTTTATAAATATATTTATAATTTTGAGCTTTAGTAAGCATAGGAATAGTTGTTTATATTAAACGAGCTGACCCGGCGAACTTCGTACCGCCTAACAGTCAATGATTAAGTATTCATTACACATATCGAGTTTTCATTGTTTTTAAGACGTATTCTGCTATTCGGGGCGGAGACAAATCCAACGAATCAATAACCATGAAAATTGGTTCAGCAGATCTTGAGTTATAAGTGTTGTAACAAACCCGTCTTTGTTTTATATATATAGATAGATAGATAGATTATTATTAAATGTTACGCGAGACATAATTATTATTATTAAAAACGGTTGCACTCACGTTATATTTAGTCGGTATTGTCGACTGGGTTTGAGCAGTGCTCAAGGAACGGCCGTGTCGCGACGATCTTGATACTCGCCCTGAAGATGACCATCTGAATTGGCCGAAACCCGGTCGGCTATACCGACTAAATATAACGTGAGTGCAATCGTTTTTAATAAGTTTTTTATATTGACGGACTGAGTCGCCCTTTTAAAGAACTGACTGGGTTTTATTAACATACTAGCTGTTGCACGCGGCTTCACCAGCCTATATCCTTCTCATACCCTAACCTATGTGTATGGAAAATTTCATGATGATCGGTTCAGTAGATACGGCGTGAAAGCGTAACAAACAAACAAACTCTCTTTCGCATCCTAACCAATATGCCTTTAGGCAGCTTGAAAAATCTGACACCAGTTTTGGCCACTTACACATACGAAAAACAACAACAACCAATATTTTAAAGGCGAAAGTGAGTTTGTTACACTTTCACGCCGTATCTACTAAACCGATCATCATGAAATTTTGCGTACACATAGGTCAGGGTACCGCGGGAAACAGCTAGTTCATAATATTTCTTAGCATTGTATACACTGCAAATACCTACAGAAGTAATTTTATTATTCAACCACCAGTTGAATTGAAACTTTTGCAATACCTTTCACGTTGCAACGGGAACTGATTTTCATTTGCGCTAAAACTTTGCAAACTTGTACTTTCAGACCACAGGTTCGTATTAAAGGTTGAATAAAATATATTACTAATATTATTATTCTTTCTTTTTAATCATAAGTATTTATATTTTTATTTGTTTAACTATATTTGTAATTATGTGTAAATAAAATATCCTTTAGTTACTAATATATCCTTTCATTCATTTATGCTCTCACGTCTTTTCCCCTTGCGGGGTAAACAGAACCCAGGTCTATAAAACCTAAAGGCCACGTTTAGCATGTTTGTGGGCTTGTGAAGAACGGAATCAAAATATGTAATGATGGGTTGCCTATTGACATGATAGATAACTCAAACTCATAATATTAAAACATTATTCCAAAAATACTTCAGGTTATTTACTAAGGCTTATACGATTTACATTCTTGAATTTTTTTCTATTTGTAAAGTATTAGGAATAAAATGATTGGCGTCGCTACTGTGCCTAGTGTGCCCCCTTAATGTAAGATTAAAGCCATATAGAATGCCTCAAAATAGTTCGAATACTATTTTCATAAGCTGTAAGTTGCATTGCAAATTGCGTTTCCGATCAGAACAACATTTGCAAAGTTGGAAACCGATTGAAAATCAGCTTCCGATACGGCAAGTGATCGGAATTAGAAAAGTTTGGATAAAGTTCCAACTAGTGGTTGGAAAATAAAACTAGGGGCATGTCCACATGTCTATACAATTTTTTTTTTTTCGTATGTTTAAGTGGCCAACACTGGTGTCAGATTTTTCAAGCTGCCTCAAGGCATCTGACGTAGCTTAACGACTGCCATCAACAATGACAGCCGGGACCAACGGCTTAACGTGCCTTCCGAAGCACGGAGGAGCTCGAGATATTTTTATGCCACTTGCGGTCACCCATCCAAGTAGGGACTGCACCAGGGGTTGCTTAACATATGTAAGCGCTCATAGAGCTCACACCCACTGGACCATCGGGCTCCTTGCTGCTCCTCTATACAATATGTCCATATAACCCAGTCTGATGCTTAAAGGGGTCAGCCCATCAATATGAAAAAAAAAAAAAACAATATATCTTAACGCTGGAAGATCGAAAAACAATGATATTTTCATACAAACCATACGAGCTCCGCGCGCAGCGGTCAACACACCGGCCTGTGACACGGGTGGTCCCGGGTTCGATCCCCGGTCAGGTCAAGATGAAAAACGATCTTTTTCAGATTGACCTGGGTCTTGGATTACTTCGGGGCTAGCTTAATCGGTATAATTTGTCCGTTTATATTTATTTATTTAAAAAACACGTAATTTTTTATGCATTATGACTGTATATAGGTACTAAGAATGAGATTTTGTTAGTACCTAAAATCTGACCGTCGTCAGCCTTCGAAATTCAAAATTCATATGTATAGGAAAATGGCAACTATGGATGATTTTTATCGCGTACTTTCTCAGAGCAATAACTAACGTATTTTGTTATTAGTTTTTCATACTTGATCGAAGGCTTTAACACGACTACAGATAAAAAAGTGCTTGTTTTTAAAGTTCATATATAAATATTACGAGAAAACATGCTTTTAGTTTCTCAAAAAAGCAAATACAAAGTTGTGACGATACCAGTAGTGCCATCTATGTGCAACTGTCTGTTCAACAATAGTTCTGTGGACAAGGTATGGATTTCCACGTCAAAAGTTGCCACTTTTGGCGGTAATGAATAATTCTCTTCAACGTGAATTATGATATGTCGTCATGTCGAGCTCCGTGGCGCAGCGGTCAACACGCTAGTCTGCGACACGGGGGTCCCGGGTTCAATCCCCGGTCAGGTCAAGATGGAAAAAGATCTTTTTCATATTGACCTGTGTCTTGGATGTTTATCTATATAAGTATATATTATAAAATATAGTATCGTTGAGTTAGTATCCTGCGACACAAGTTCACAACTTACTGTGGGGCTAGCTCAATTTGTGTAATATGTCCCTGTAACGTAGCGTTTCCGTGGAGTCGAACCACTGGGAGTTGCCACGTTAACATTAAGACCCTCGGCCACCTGAGGGGCGACGCGAGGGTCGGGGGTTAGGTATTGACAGCGTAGCTGAGCCGCGGAGTCGAACCGCGGGACGCGCTATGGCTGTCGTCCTAGGCCTTGGCATCCACGGGGGGCATGCGAGGCGAGTGCTATGGAGTCCTAACGGGAGTTGGGGGTCGGGTGTGAGTAACGGTAAACGACTGGTACAGATAACAAATACAATTTATTTAACGGTTCTGCAAAGGGTATACTTATGCTAAGACTTAGGCTAGGTTATGCACTTCTTAGACTACGGATACATAGATTACAATTGACGGACCGGCCTATGCACACCCTAGGAGAGGAGAGAGCGACCGTGCCCTCTAGTCATCTGTCTACCACGCAAGCACAGCTACCAACTAGATACGCTAGATCGGTTACACATAGTGACCTAAACCTACGATGATGGTCGGTCGTCATAGCCTAAGGTTGGCCGCTGAAGGCGGCCAACGGGGGTACGTGAAGCGCACCTGGTGTACGGGAAGCGCGGGGCGCGACGGTACGAACAATAAGAGACCCGAGGTCTCACGGACGGTAGCACGTCTGAAGGACGTCCGCCAGTGACGAGATGCACAGAGCATGCACACGGGGTGGTAGAACGTACAGAAGGTGCGCCTATTCCAAAGAGATGCGATGATGCGCGGTGGTACTGACGGGAAGAGACACGTGGTCTCACAGATGGCTGGACGCCCCTAGGGCGCCGGCCAAAACGGGTTGCGCCGCATGGGCGCCCGGACCCTCGCGTTCTAGCGAGGGGTGGTGGCTCGCACACTAGGCACGGCCACCGGACCGGGGGTATACTGGACGCGTCAAGGCGACAGTACGGACGGGTTGAGACACGAAGTCTCACGGAGGGCAGGCTGCCGGCGTGGCACTTGCCAAAACGGGTAGTACCATTGCGGTACACGGACCCCGCGGTGAAGCGGGGGTGGCGGAACGCACGTGGGGTACGTCCACCGAACGGGTAGTACTCGCCGCCCCGGGAGCGGCGGTACTGACAAACCACCTCAAGAGTGGCTGCCTAACGGATGGCACCTAGTAGGCGCCCGGGATCCCGCACAGGGGTGCGGGGGGAAGGCACACTGAGGGTGTGTTCCCTAAGCGGGTCGTAAGACACCACGGGGTGTCTGTAACGGGGGGGGGGGAGTTGTGCCAGATGGGCGCACGTAAACTGTCTGAGAGAGCGGCGGGGGGAACGTACTGAAGGTACGTTCAATAATGGTGAGCGAAGAGGGGAATCCTGAATCTAAGAGCGGGGGGGGGAGGCGCGGATGCCGACCCGATGTAAGAGAGAGTGAGGAAGAACGCGAAAGGGGAAGAGAAAACGCGGTAAGCGGGGGGGGGGGGGGGGCGCGGATGCCACCCCAATACAAAAGAGACGCGGGAGGGGAAATGGTGCGGAGGGATGAAGAGGGGGAGGGAACGACGGGGTCTTCACGAGATACCACGCACCGACCAGCCGCCAGGGAAAGTGGAAGGGGGGAGAGGGGAACGGGGTCTTCACGAGTTCCACGCACCGACCGCCGTGAGCATCCGGGACAGAATGCTGACGGGCAGAGGCTCGCTATCGCTTATATAGGGCCGTAACCGGTTCGAACCAGTTGCGGCCTACGTGACTACAGTCGCGTCGCGTACCTGCTCATAGCTGTGTGCGTGACTTACAATGTTTGCCTATTACTATTGCTTATGTAGTGGTGTGCGGTGTTGTGACGGGCGGTTCGGGCTGCTACGTCACACTCTCCCCTCTCTTCTGGAGATTTTTACCTGTGGGGAAAAATCGCCTTATTAGAGACCGGTCTATAGGATATCTTTTCTCTTCCAATATGGAGGTATAACGGAACTCCGTTGTTCGAAGTTAATTATCTATAAAATAAAAATATTATCGGTATGTAACGGTAATTGGAAGAGGAAAGATTTTCATAATCAGAGGATTTCTTTCATATGAATTACGGTACGGTATTGCTATGACTCAAAAAAATTAAAGAAAATAATAAATTTGTCAAATAACAACAACAAAAAAAAAATAAGTTGATGTTATGTGAGTGTGGCATAGAATTCAAAACAAATTTGTGACTGGGGATAATTGAACCATGCCTATCAGGAAAGCTAAAAAGCTAAGTTATACAGATAGTAAAGTTACTTGAAATATTCTAAGGTAATTTTTTTTTATTAATTTACGGTATAACCAATTAATATTAGGTAGTTTGAACAGAGAAACAAAAACTTTTGAACAATATGTTCCAATTTACAAAAATCTTCTAATGTTAATAGGTACTAGAATATAAATGTCTAAATCAGGATTATTTGGACACTATTCATTCATTCTATATCAAGATATTAACGATATTACATACTAGTATAAAATAATAAAGTTGACATTACTTAGTTTTATCAGCAGAAAATTTGAGTTAAGAATAATTCATTTCAATTTACTTACAGTTTTTACAAAGATCTTTAGTCAAAATTTAACCATATAACAAGTTTTAACTCTGAATTACAGTTATGTTAGTTTGTATAGGTCTAAAGCTTATTGTATATTAATGTTATAATTATCTATGACAACAGTAAAAAATAATATTTAAAATAACAGAATACTCTTCGATCGATGACAAGTACGTTTAGGATATGAAGTAGTGTCTTTAATCCAGTATTATATTTCGGGTTTTTCTATTTCTATATCTGATTTTCTGGTTTTTTCTATTTAAAAATACGGGACTTTATTTCTGGATTCTGGTTTCTTGTTTTTAACTTCCACCAGTACAACAAACACGACGGATGATTGCTTGTATTACCTTGTATGGTTCTGGACGTTTAGAGGCTGGCTTTGCACAAAAGTGTTGATTTTCATCAGATATTTTAGAGCATTTTTCTCGGTTTCCAGTGACGTCTTCAATGTCATCCTAAGAGCTCTGATGAAGTGAGCTTGGCAAGCAGACGCCTATTCCCTCCACTATAAAAATGTTCAGGTTATATGCATACGGAAATACTGATGCAGGCAGTGCGTTCTTATCGATGATTTGTTATGTCTTGGCCAAACATTAAAAGAACTGGGGTGCACTTGGTAGGTTTCTGTCATGATGTGGATTTTGCGACGCTTGGATTCGGCAATTATTCGTGGATTCCCACCTCTTGTGGATTGCTTCGATGTTGTACGGGATGTTAGACTTTTCACTTAATCATTCTTTATTTTCTTACAACAGTTCCTGCTCAGGACTCCCATCTTGCCGCAACCGCTGCAAAACAGTTGTTTTTGCGCCTTACACTCCCTTGAGGCGTGGTTAGGTTTACCACAATTCCAGCAGTGGGTTTTGCCATCGTATTGTGGATGAATTTTCTTAATGCCAGTTCTACCTTTTGTGTTTTCTTCAGACGTATTGGTTTGGTGCTTTTGCTCTTGGTTTCGGTTAGTTTGGTCCTGTTGATCATAAGCCTCACATCCCTGTTGCTGGTAATTAGTGATCCTTTTTTCATCATTTATTATGTTTTCGTAATCACCTGCTAGCGCAATTAATTCCCTTATATTTTTACACTCCTGTCTTTTGATATAGTGCTTATAACGGGGGCTCATATTGTTATAGACCATGTCTGTTGCCTCCAAGTCGCTCATTTTTCCATATCTTCTCATGAGAGTTTGCATCTGTGTTAAATAATCTGTGAAGCGTTCGCTTGCGTATTGTTTTCTTGCTGCTATACGGTTCAGTAGGTTCGCTTCGTAGTTTCTTGGGAAGTAAAACAGTTTGAAATCATCTTCAAAATCTTTCCACGATTCCCAGTGATGATTGTTATTTCTGTGCCAAAGCAGGGCCTTTCCTTTCAGTAGTTTAGGAACGAACTGTAGAAGGTCGTCCTTATTTCTTGACAAGGTACTAATTTGTTCATCAACTCTTTCCAGAAACTCTATTGCGTCACCCGTCGCATCATAGCTGATGTTCCATTTTGAAATGATTTTCTCAATCTTTTGCAATTCTTTTGCGTCTTCTATTTTCGACATTTCAGCTTCTTTGAATTGTTCCTCTCGGATTTCTTCGTCTTGGGGCAGATTTTCGCTCGATTTACTTTCTTTTACTATACTAGCCAGTTGTTTGCGTAGAATTTCTACTGTTTTGTCCGCCGCCGAGAACCCTCTTGTTTCAATTTCCTCTATTAATTCTTCCTTTTTCAAACTATAGATCCAGGATGTCGACATTTATCTGCTTTCCTTTTATTCGGAATCGTTAATTATAGCTTACTTAACCCTATTTACAACAAAAAAATTAAATATTTGCTTATTTTTCTCCATTGTGCTTGCATGACAGACAGGTAAATTGTCAAATTATGGCTTAGTTTTCGCGGGGTTGCGGGTAATGCAGTTTTATCTATTTACGCGAGTGATAAGGCTTTTGGTTTTTATTTGTTTTTATTTTCCAACTCCGTTTGACTCTAGCTTTTCCGGCTTGGGATTGTTCAGGTGGACGTTTAACTATCGCGTTCCCTATGGATCTCCGTCAGATCCCCTAAACAACCCCTATGTGGGTTATTTTGTTGGGCGCCAAATGTAACGTAGCGTTTCCGTGGAGTCGAACCACTGGGAGTTGCCACGTTAACATTAAGACCCTCGGCCACCTGAGGGGCGACGCGAGGGTCGGGGGTTAGGTATTGACAGCGTAGCTGAGCCGCGGAGTCGAACCGCGGGACGCGCTATGGCTGTCGTCCTAGGCCTTGGCATCCACGGGGGGCATGCGAGGCGAGTGCTATGGAGTCCTAACGGGAGTTGGGGGTCGGGTGTGAGTAACGGTAAACGACTGGTACAGATAACAAATACAATTTATTTAACGGTTCTGCAAAGGGTATACTTATGCTAAGACTTAGGCTAGGTTATGCACTTCTTAGACTACGGATACATAGATTACAATTGACGGACCGGCCTATGCACACCCTAGGAGAGGAGAGAGCGACCGTGCCCTCTAGTCATCTGTCTACCACGCAAGCACAGCTACCAACTAGATACGCTAGATCGGTTACACATAGTGACCTAAACCTACGATGATGGTCGGTCGTCATAGCCTAAGGTTGGCCGCTGAAGGCGGCCAACGGGGGTACGTGAAGCGCACCTGGTGTACGGGAAGCGCGGGGCGCGACGGTACGAACAATAAGAGACCCGAGGTCTCACGGACGGTAGCACGTCTGAAGGACGTCCGCCAGTGACGAGATGCACAGAGCATGCACACGGGGTGGTAGAACGTACAGAAGGTGCGCCTATTCCAAAGAGATGCGATGATGCGCGGTGGTACTGACGGGAAGAGACACGTGGTCTCACAGATGGCTGGACGCCCCTAGGGCGCCGGCCAAAACGGGTTGCGCCGCATGGGCGCCCGGACCCTCGCGTTCTAGCGAGGGGTGGTGGCTCGCACACTAGGCACGGCCACCGGACCGGGGGTATACTGGACGCGTCAAGGCGACAGTACGGACGGGTTGAGACACGAAGTCTCACGGAGGGCAGGCTGCCGGCGTGGCACTTGCCAAAACGGGTAGTACCATTGCGGTACACGGACCCCGCGGTGAAGCGGGGGTGGCGGAACGCACGTGGGGTACGTCCACCGAACGGGTAGTACTCGCCGCCCCGGGAGCGGCGGTACTGACAAACCACCTCAAGAGTGGCTGCCTAACGGATGGCACCTAGTAGGCGCCCGGGATCCCGCACAGGGGTGCGGGGGGAAGGCACACTGAGGGTGTGTTCCCTAAGCGGGTCGTAAGACACCACGGGGTGTCTGTAACGGGGGGGGGGAGTTGTGCCAGATGGGCGCACGTAAACTGTCTGAGAGAGCGGCGGGGGGAACGTACTGAAGGTACGTTCAATAATGGTGAGCGAAGAGGGGAATCCTGAATCTAAGAGCGGGGGGGGGAGGCGCGGATGCCGACCCGATGTAAGAGAGAGTGAGGAAGAACGCGAAAGGGGAAGAGAAAACGCGGTAAGCGGGGGGGGGGGGGGGCGCGGATGCCACCCCAATACAAAAGAGACGCGGGAGGGGAAATGGTGCGGAGGGATGAAGAGGGGGAGGGAACGACGGGGTCTTCACGAGATACCACGCACCGACCAGCCGCCAGGGAAAGTGGAAGGGGGGAGAGGGGAACGGGGTCTTCACGAGTTCCACGCACCGACCGCCGTGAGCATCCGGGACAGAATGCTTTTTTTTTTTTTTTTTTTTTTTTGAATGGACTACGTAGCTAGCTCCAAGTGAGCTTTCGCTACTTCACCGGACTTTTGAGGTGAGGGCAAAATGCCCTCAACCTGTAAGGCAAACATCACCAAAGGGTTCCCAGGAGGGACGAACCTCGGCTTTGGGCGTTGCCTGGGTGCGCAAGGCTTGGAGAGACAGCAAACTCTCATATGCCTGATGGGCCGCGATTTGCATGCATGACCTGAAGGGCCGAGCTGAGAAACAATGGCAAAGCCTTTAGAGAGCAGCAACTCTCATGTTTTGCCGTATGGGCCGAAAGCTACGGTGTCCGAAGGACCTATCCTGGGTGCAAATCACCCGGGACCGCCGGGCGGTCACCAGTAATCGGAGCTAGTCCTACTCTACGCACTCTTACCCGGTGGCGAGTGCGACGGGGGCGGAGGGTGGGATTCCTCTGGCTGTTCGGAGCCGGAGAGGAGCTGGACTGGGGACAGAATGCTGACGGGCAGAGGCTCGCTATCGCTTATATAGGGCCGTAACCGGTTCGAACCAGTTGCGGCCTACGTCTACAGTCGCGTCGCGTACCTGCTCATAGCTGTGTGCGTGACTTACAATGTTTGCCTATTACTATTGCTTATGTAGTGGTGTGCGGTGTTGTGACGGGCGGTTCGGGCTGCTACGTCACATCCCTATATATTTATTTATTTATTTATTTTATTTATCTATGAAAAGTAATACCAAGAATACTACTTACAAGTAATTTACAAGGGGAATGCCCTTGTTAGTAGTATTAGATGTTTTAAATTAGATGAGATTTAGGATTAAAAGACTTTGTCAAAAGAATATGGGGTTTTCAGAATTGATTTTAACCCCAGGTGGCGGCACTGTGTTGACAGGTCGAGCTGTCAAAATCTTCTTCTTCTGTTTTATAAAATGGCTTCCACCGAGATTTCAGTGATTCTGCCAATGTCCAGTAAATTGAGATACTAAGTATCGGTGCTGTACGGTAAAGTTGTAACAAATAAATACCATCAAAGATGGCGTATGTTCTTTGATGCCTCGTGGTCGGGAGCTTATCGACAAGTCTATACGAGTCCATATAACAGTCCACTTTAACTATTTCACAAATTGTTCCATAAGCACGAGCATTTATAACACCAAACTACACCAATTTCATATCAATCGTCCAAGGTAGACCCCAACTGCACCCCTTGACTTCCCACCACAAACTCCTCCTGTCAAAATCTAGATATTGATTGTGACTAGTGACTAGTGATTGTGCAATCACTCGCCCAATATGAATATCGATAAGCCCTCGAACGATTTTTATGAAGATTACCCCAATATAAGCTTATTCCAATCTTATTCCCAACATAAACTTCCCCCCGCCACTCCCCACAAATAAAATTTTACGAGCCTCGCTTGTGACTCTTTTTAAATTTCGAAAATGGCGGCTTCGGAAAACAATCAGCTGATTGGTCGTTTACAAGATTTGAAAGTGGAATTTTATTGTTTTTTTTAGAGGCAAGAGAAACTAAATGTACGTTCTTATTTTGGAGGATTTTCCTTATTGCTGTGATTTGAGGACGCCACGGATTGTAACTTGTATTTAGTTAACTGCAAAAATAGATTCATAAGTTTTTTACACCTTAGTTAACTGTTACATAACATATTACCTATCCTAATCCTAACTAATATTATAAATGAGAAAGTGAGTGTGTTTCTTTGTTACGGTTTCACATCCTATTTTCAGAACCGATTATCATGAAATTTTGCAAACACATAGGTCAGGGTCTGAGAAGGACATAGGCTATAAATCAGCTTGTTTTTCTGGGCGCGCTTTGTCTCACATAACTTTTTAACTCCTTTTATCAGTAATCATAATTTTGTTACCATACAATTTTACATCCTAATGATCAGAGCAAAAAAAAATGAAGAGTGTAATAGGTAGTAAAAAAAATAATAGGAATAAGATTTTTATGTGTGTCAATATGGACCTAGTTTTTCTATAAAGGTCAACCAGACCTCAGTGGCCTAGTTGTCATAGAGATTCCACATGGGAGGTCCCAGATTCAATTCCCAGTCAGGTCTTTAGTCAATAATCTTTTTCTGATTCATCAGGTATATAATAGGTATATTTATATACCTGATGAATCAGATATATGTAAGATAAGAGGTATATGTAAGGTAAGAAATTAATATTCTCCTGACCATCTTGGCAAGACTCATTTACCAAAAAACCTTACTATGTTACCAAGATGGTCAGTAATTTATAACTTTTACCTAACTTACGTACACATATTAAGGCCGCAACTAGGCACACTAGCAACGCCAATCATTTTATTCCTAATTCTTTTCAAATAGAAAGAAATTCAAGAATGTAAATCATATAAGCACTAGTAAATAACCTGAAGTATTTTTGGAATCATGTTTAATATTATCAGAATCAGTGAGAATAATGAGAATCAGTTTACCGCCAAAAACGGCCGTTTTTGGCGGTAATCACGTTTTCTCTTAGTGACTGATTCTTATTATATTAAAACATGATTCCAAAAATACTTCAAGTTATTTTACTAAGGCTTATATGATTTACATTCTTGAATTTCTTTCTATTTGTAAAGTATTAGGAATAAAATGATTGGCGTCGCTACTGCGCCTAGTGTGCCCCCTTAAGAGCTTAAGAAAATATCATAAAAGGAATCAGGGCACTGGTTTAGATCTATTCTTAACGTCCTCCATATGGCCTTAAACCACAGAACAGGGAATCTGATTGTCGCTCCCGCTTCTAAAGACTTTTCAACACATTTCATACGAAACAAGCGTGTCAGAGGGCGGTACCGTTTATTGATTGGGTTTCAAGGTAATTGTAGAAATTCGAAAATCTACTATTTTATACTTCCATCCATCCATCCATCAGGTCTTTTTTAGTCTCCACTGCAGGAGCACGACCCTCTCTGTACTACTACAGCAATATATTAGCCAGAGTAGTCAGAGGATTTGGCCTACACTCTCCACGCTGGCCAGACAGATTGGAGAGGTTTTTTTGATGTTCGTAAGCTTTGTTTAGCTTGTGTTTCCTAAGTCGCCTTTAACGACATCCACGGGAAGACTTGGAGTGGTCCTATTCTACTCTGCCGGGAACCACACGGCATATTATACTTCATGATCATCAATATCATCATCAGGTCTTTCTTGTCTCCACTGCAGGAGCACGACCCTCTCTGTACTACCAAAGCCTGAGTAGTCAGAGGATTTGGCCTACACTCTCCACGCTGGCCAGACGGGTTGGAGAGGTCTCTTTGATGTTAACAAGCTTTGTTTAGCTCGTGTTTCCTTAGTGGCCTTTTACGACATCCACGGGATGAGTTGGAGTGAGTAGAGTTTTTATACTTACTTGTGATTAATTTATATAATAAACAAAAATAATTCATAAATCAATTTGTGTTAAAAAGTCTGTACATTTAAATGCTTAAAGCTGTCAGCACGGGGAGCATGGCTAGCGCGACAACGGTTTTAAGCTACTTTTTTGTCGCACTTCCCGCGTTACCTATCGTTGCGAGCATGGGTTTACTCCACGGGTATAAATATTGAAATCGACCTGTCATTTTATCGTACGCCGCGATTCGTATCTAAAGTGCGAGCATGGCTACAAGATGGCTGCCGTATTTTGAAGACAAATTGTCTACTTTTGACAATTCTTTGGTTTAAATTTATCGGCGATTTCCAAGACCCAGATAAAAATTAAATTGAATAAAATAATCGTTTTTAGCGAATAAATTACTAAAGCACGAGGCTAACTATCAAGAACTTAGTCTTGGACAAACACAAGAACTAAAGATTCTGGATAATAGCATTTTTTTTGAGCAAAATATTAATATAATTTCATCAATCAACACAATTTTTCCAGGTTCATCCTCAGCTGTGATACTTCCTGTTGTTAGTCTGCTTGTATGATAGCATTCATAGATATCAGAATATTGTGATAGCATTCATGCTGTAATAAATTTTGGCAAAGTTTTTACAGCCGGCCGCCTGCCTGGTGTCCCCTCCTTACTTTCGTCATTTCGTTCTTCTTCAGTAGTTAAAGTGTAAAAGGGCAACAAACCGACAAACTCACTTTTGATTTTTGCGTGTGTAAAATATTGAAGCTGCCTAAAGGTATCTAACGTAGCTTAACGACTACCATCAATCATTAATGGTAGTCGTTAAGCTAGCTGAAGAAGAACGAAATGACGAAAGTAAGGAGGGGACACCAGGCAGGCGGCCGGCTGTAAAAACTTTGCCAAATTTTATTACAGCATGAATGCTATAATACAAGCAGACTCTAACAACATGAAGTACCTATCACAGCTGAGGATGAACCTGGAAAAATTGTGTTGCTTGATGAAATTTTGCTCAAAAAAAATTCTTTTATCCACGAATCTTTAGTTTTTGTGTTTGTTCGAGACTAAGTTCTTGATAGTTAGCCTCGTGCTTTGGTTCCGGCTACCAAGCCGGAACCAACGGCTTAACTGGCCTTCCGAGGTATCGAGGAGTTCGAGATATTTTATGCCGCTTACGGTCACCCATCCCCATGGGGACTGCGCTCAGGGTTGCTTAACGTGCGTAAGCGCTGATAATGCTTACGCTCCCTTGGCCGTCACCCATCGGGTCTCTATCAGAATCGCCTCAAGTTAGGATAACGTAGTAAGCTGGAGAATTATTTATTTGGTAGATATGATTTCTCTATTACTATAAGTATTAAAAGAACTCATTAACTCAAAATATTTTTATTTTTAATGACATGCACAGCATTCAATCTTTTATATTACATAAACAAATCTTGAGGTACATTTAGACATAACCACAAATCATTTAAAACTTCTTGTGCGGGCTTGGCTCAGCTGATTTTCTATAAATAAAGATGTTTTGCTCGAGTTACACTACTAGCATCAGGTACTGCTGGTCCAATAGCAGCAGTCCATGGAGGAGACTTGCAACTCTGTAAATATAAAATAAATTAAAATAATATAATAATAAATATCATTCAGTCATACAATACATAAAGATTAAGGAAAATACTTATTTTTAGCCTGCTACTCCAACTGCATGTGGAACCTATTGTGCAGTATGTGCAGTTTTAAGCATACAAGCGCTATCAGTATTTTTGCAGTAGTCCACTGCAAGACGTAGGCCTCCTCCAAGGATTTCCGTCATTAGGATGGTTTTGCAATACCCACCATACATGGCAAATGGGTTAGTGAGCCCAGACTGTTTGGCTTGTATCAGTTACAACATCATCATCATTATTAAGTCTTTCTTAGTCTCAACTGCAGAAGCACGACCATCTCTGTACAACTAGAGCCATATTAGCCAGAGCAGCTCTTTGATGCTTATGTAAGCTTTATTTAAGTAGTCCAATTCTACTCTGCTGAGATCCACATATTAGTTGCAGTGCTGTTACCCATTGATACCGTTTTTCAAGCGAGGGAAGGGTAGTTAGTGTGACTGGATGAACATGATCCAAGTATTTAGTATGCTTTTTGTTCGGTTTGATTCGACATAACCGCAAGCACCGGACAGGCAATTGATGATGACACCCCTGATTTTAACCTAACAGTCTTCTGTCTCACTTAAACCCTAGTATGTACTTACATTAATGCCAGTTTAGGTTTCCTTGGAATTAGATCGGAAGGCTTATTTTTTTCCATGATGCTGAGCTGAACATCATGCAACAGCAACTTTTGTGCTAACTTGGGACGAACTAGTATTGCCAGTTTTCTCCCCGGTCCAGTGAACCAAGCTCCCTTTCCTCAAGATTTTTTTCTTGAAATTTCGCCATGTCTGGAAGAAAACATTTACAATCCATATAATAACATAATATACAAACCGGCATTGGCCTTAAAAAATTATGCTATAGGTTATTTTTTACTTTGTAAAAACTGATTCATTGTAAACATTATACCTAATGGAGATTAAAAAAAATTGTCTTTTAGTATTCAATCTCAAGTCAAGGAATTGAATCTAGGTACTGTTTACTTTGATAAGTTACGATATCATAAAAAATACGAGTAAATGTACCTATGCATTATTTTACTTACAGTTTCCATTGATCTTAAAGTTTTGTCAGGTGGTCGTGTAGTATGGTCTTGACTTCCACCCTGGAGTTGCCTTTTTGAATGCCCAATAGGCCTGTTAATTCACAGTTGGTGAAAATTTCACGGGCTCTCATCCAATAATTCACATTGTTACTTCTTAAACTGAAACACTTTTATCTACGAAGTATTGGCATTTGATTGATACACGAAATACTCTTCAATTAAATTCCACATTATAATTCTTCTGTTTTATAAGCCGATTTACTCATTTTCTTATAAAAACTCTGTAAAATCTTCAAACGTAAATATATGTTTTGAAAATATTTTGACAAGTAATGGGCAAAATCATAGACAATAAGAGAGATGAACGTCAAAAATTTAAAGAAAAATGGACAGCACTATTTACCGATTCGGTGTTGTCATATGTAAATACTTTTTATTCAATATTATGGCAATGCCAATTTAACACGTAGTATAAAATTTATCCACGGGACAAATTGTATCGCACTGTCAACCCATGCTCGCTACTTAGATAAAAACGGCGACCATTTAAATTAGTAACGCCCCGCGATAGGTAACTATCGCGCAAGCCATGCTACGGGCGCAGGTCACTTACTATAGATAACGGATGCCATACCAAATATGCTTTTAGATAGAACGCGAGCCACATATTCCTGCTCTGTGTCTCCAACAATGTTCATCCGGTCTAGTAACGAAATGTATAATTTTCAATGGACCAGAAATATGTATAAGGCGCCTTGTTGACACCAATATTATACAGGATAATTCTGAAAAAATTCATATTATCACTTCTTTATCTGTTGCGAGGTAGACCGAGCCCAAGGTCAATGAAATGAAATTAAATGAATAGCCGCCAGAAAATAAAGAAAAAAAATATAAGAGACAATAGGATTTCCCACATTCAATTGTTCAAAAAGTGTACTGATTAATTTTGTACGCAAAAGTGCAATTTGTATTAATTTTGTATTCATGTTATATATTAATATTCTTGTCAAACCAAAATGTTGACGGGTATACTTAAGTGTTTCCTAACAAAATAAACGGTTTGGGCTGTTTAAAATGTTTTGAACATGTGATTCAATGTTTTGATCTTCTTCTTAGCGTTTCCATGGCAAAAACATTAAATTGTCGCAGCCCAGAAATAAGCCACCCCAATCGCGTTGTCGGTGGCATCCATTAGGTCCTGCTGCGTGCAGTTGTTCGGGCACGCAGAGCACGAGGTCAGGTGGGCCATTGTTTGCAACGCACCACACAATCAGCTCAAGTCTGTGCCATCAGAAAACCTCCATCTGGACATATTTTCTTTGCTCCGACCGACCTGTGTCCGAAGTCTATTTAAAGACTTCCAGGTCAGCCATGGTAGTTTATGCCCAGGAGGAAGGTTCTCCTCTGGTGGAACAAATGGGTTTGGCAGAGAGACTCTTTCACTCCATAGCTTGCACCTAGCTTTTTATAGACTCCATGACAGTGTCACTATTGCTTAGTAATAACTTTCAAAATAAAAGTACAGTAACAAAAGTACAAATATTAATTGTAGTATATAAATGTATATAGTCTAGGTAATTCGTTTTCTGATAAATTTACTGTTTTTTTTTTGCCCAGTTGTTCATTGACCCGGCTGAGTTTACAATAGGCCCTTTTTATGGGTAGTCTCATATTTTTTTTTCTTGCGGATGTATATTCTATTAGAGATTCTTACTTCGTCATTGAAATATTGCCAAGGAGTTCAGAATAACCCACTTTGTATGTATGTATGAAGTATGTATCCCATAACACAAGTCTCAAACTTACTTTGGGGCTAGCTCAATCTGTGTGATTTCTCCGTACACAATGTGTAACTGTTGGAGCTATAAAGGGGCGACTCAACCTGTAAATATTAACAACTTTTTTTATGGGAAAATTCGAAAATAAATTACAGTTGTCGGGACACATTGTATATTTATTTTATTTATATTTTTACCGAAACCAAAAAGGACAAATTTCAAAGAAAAAAAAGTGTTTTTAGCGAAATACCATTACACCGAAACCTATAAGAAGTTTCATATCGACGCAAAGCATAAGTGATCCATCCTCGCATCTCCCTAACGTATTCGGGAGAGCTATTCCAATTTTATTTCGTATCATTTGATCGACAACCCTGGCATTCTGCGTAGGGATGTGAGGGAATCGGTTTTGTCGATAATCTGGCACTTTGAGATATATTTAGTCAATACACTTCTCAATATGCAATCTTGATTATTGATATATAAAAGAAAAAGTATAGCTTGGATTTTGTCATCATATGTAAGTATGTTGCATTAGTTTAAATCGAAAAATAATTTTATGGCTCGGTCTCGCCTAATTCTGATAAACAATTTTTTTTATTAATCTTCTTTGTATTGAAATCAATGATAGTCAATAATAAGTGTTGTCGTCATTAAAGATACTGTAAATTTGCTGGAAAAATGTTATAAAATTAACCCTGAACAATTGCCCAAAGTTTCATTATCTTCCAACTATTCATTAATCTATCTAATGCTACCTGTCGCCTGAACTATAAGTATCATCATCATCATCAGGTCCTTATCAGTCTCCCCTGCAGGAGCACGACCCTCTCTGTACTGCCAGAGCCATATATTAGCCAGAGCAGTCAGAGGATTTGGCCTACACTCTCCACGCTGGTCAGACGGGTTGATTGATACTATAAGTATATTTAAGGTAAAAATAACTATTTACAGGCACTGTATGCCATCCAGCAACTGTGAAAATTTTTAATAGTGGCTAAGGCAAAAAAAGGAAAAGATACGGGATAAAATTCCACGCGACAGGATTCAAACCTTGCATCGTCAGTCTTTTTCTTCATATCTTATTATTTCTTTTTAATAAGAATATCGTACCTTATAGATATTTATGTAATCCAGTCCTTAATATTCTCGATATACGACCCGAAACACTCTATCGTTACATCCCTAGTTCTTTATTCGAATTAGCCGCCTCTCTTGGATTTTCAAAAATGGCGTTCGATTTACTAAATTACTTTTTGACATGAGAATCTCTCCCATAAGAGTTTTTATCTGTAATCAACCGAGATAAAAAAATACGACGCGGACTTGGTTGTATGGAGTTGGTTTCCGATGCGGGATTGAAAGGAAGACAGTTAACTCTAATGAGAGTTTTTCGTTGTCTGTTTTTGTCTATGGTTCATGATTTTCTTTTGTGTCGATTTTATCCAAAGCCTTATCTATTACTTGGGTTACATACCCTTGTGGGCGAGTTTATAGAGAAATATAAATGATCTACATCGCATTGTTTTTTCCATTTGAGTGGTTTCCGGTAGGGTAGAATAGGACCACAACAAATGTTTCCGTGGAATTAGGAAAAATAAGCTAAATAAAGCTATAATATAAACATCAAAGAGACGTCACCAACCCGTCTGGCCAGCGTAGAGAGTGTAGGCCTCTCCGACTGCTCTGGCTAATATATGGCTCTGGTAGAACAGAAAGGGTCGTGCTCCTGCAGTGGAGACTAACAAGGAGCTGATGATGATGATGATGGTGCTATATATACAACGTGTAACTTGACCATCGCAATACCCGTAGGGTTGACTCAACCCGTCAATATGAACAACTTTTCTTATGGGATCAAAGCTGAAAAAATGTCAATAGGGAACTAAAACAATTTTCGGTATTTTCATACAAATATGTTTAGCCGCCCGGGCAATTAGTACGAGAGAGTAAATTTTTTTTTATTTCCTAGCATTGACCCTATAGAAAAAGTTTTTCATATTGATGGACTTTATCACCCCTTTAAGGGAGCCTCGAGGGTCAATTTACAGACTGTATTCACCCGTAATAAGTCGAACCACGGTCTATACTAGATCTTTGATGAGCTCCGTGGCGCAGCGGTCAACACGCCTGCCTGCGACACGGATGGTCCCGGGTTCGATCCCCGGTCAGGTCAAGATGGAAAATGATCTTTTTCAGATTGACCTGTGTCTTGGATGTTTATCTATATATGTATCTATTATAAAATATAGTATCGTTGAGTTAGTATCCCATAATACAAGTCTCGAACTTTACTTTGGGGCTAGCTCAATCTGTGTGATTTATCCGTATACCTATATTTATTTATTTATACTAGATCTTTGATGAGCTCCGTGGCGGAGCGGTCAACACGCCTGCCTGTGACACGGAGGTCCCGGGTTCGATCCCCGGTCAGGTCAAGTTGGAAAATGATCTTTTTCAGATTGACCTGGGTCTTGGATGTTTATCTATATATGTATCTATTATAAAATATAGTATATCGTTAAGTTAGTATCCCATAACACAAGTCTCGAACTTACTTTGGGGCTAACTCAATCTGTGTGATTTGTCCGTATATATTAATTTATTTATATGCCGGAATATAACTATATTACGGCTTTATCTATCTTACTGCGACATATCCACTAACCAATATTGATAAAAGTTAAGAATCTCTTCAATACTGTTTTGGAAGAAAACGAAAAACATAGAATATACCAGCTGCTTTTTTTCCCACGCCGACTGTAAAAGCCGGTCAAGGGACTGGGTGAAAATCTAAGGACTTACGTTTATCACCTGATGCGGCTAGCAAATCATCACTATTTTGTTTCCGCTTTCCACCCTACCGCCCACTAATACGCTAAACGCGGGCGTACGACCTTGGGCACTGTCTACCCTGCAAGGAATAAAGACATGATAATATGTATGTATGTATGTAATATGAATATATTAAGAAAACGTCTAATAAAAACCTATATCTGGAGCATAGCTTTATACGGATGTGAAACGTGGACGCTTACACAGAAGGATAGTGAAAGGCTTGCTGCCTTTGAAATGTGGTGCTGGAGAAGGATGGAAAAAATCAGTTGGACAGAACGAAAAAGTAATGAAGAGGTGCTAGAAATTGTAGGAGAGAAAAGAAGACTGATAAACGAAATAGAGAATAGGAGGGGTAGGATAATTGGTCACTTGATACGACATGATGCCTTCTTTAAAAACATACTGGAGGGTAAGGTAAAAGGAAAGAAAGGTCCAGGGAGACCAAGGAAAAGTTTTGTTGACCAACTAAAGAAGAAGGCTGGTGTCATGTCGTATCAAGAACTAAAGTCTAAAGCAGAAGATAGAGAAGTTTGGCGCATACTCCATCGACAAGAGCTATAAAGCTCTTAAATAAGAAGAAGAAGAAGTAATATGAACATTCTAAAGAAATTGTTTACATCTTGGCGTGCAAAATTATCTCATCAAAAAACTTAATTTAAAAACTATTTATATTTCAATGAAAGCTACAGAGGAGCTTTCTAGTTTTTCTTTAAGATTTTTATAAAGAAACTTCATTCTATAGCTTCGTCCTAGCGAATGAAGAAATCACTGAGTCACTAAATTACAAAGCTGGCTACAAAGAGCTTTTTATTATATTACAAGCTTTCATTTAGCTCGTTGCCGTGCGGTTCCTAGCAGAGTAGAATAGAACCTCTCCAAGTCTTTTCGAAGATGTCGTAGACGGCGACTTAGGAAACACAAGCTAAACAAAGCTTATAAACATCAAAGAGACCTCTCCAAAAAAAAAACTCTATCACTTTCACATTTATAATATTAGTTAGTTTAGTTATTGGGTTGGGATTGGGATTGTTTATCACTCAGAACAAAAACAGTTGACACAGATTGATTTCAGACTCCTACATACATACATGAAATTTTGATCGTTCTGGACCCTTAAAGGGGTGATTCAGCCCGTCGATATGAACCATTTTCCTATGGGACCAATGCTGGAAACTCAAATTTTATTTCGACATTTTCATACAAAAGTGTTCAGCCGCCCGGGCAATTTGTATAGGAATGTCGAAATTTTTTTCGAGTTTACAGCATTTGTCCCATAGGAAAAGTTGTTTATATTGACAGGCTGAATCACCCCTTTAATGGTCCGGAACGATCAAAATTTCGCCATGTTTATAACATTACACATACTATCACGTCTTTTTCCCTTGTGGGGTAGACAGAGTCCGTATCTATGAAACCTAAAGGCCACGTTTAGCATATTGGTGGGCTTTAGGTGAAGAACGGAATCAAAATAGTGATGGGTCGCTAGCTGCATCGCCTATTGACATGATTCATCACGCCCATTCCCTCGATCGGCTTTTACGATCTGCGCGGGAAGAGAAGCAACAGGTACATTCTACGCTTTTTCTTTTCTCCTAGACCAGCGTGTAAGGGATCTAAAATAAGTGCCATAGATTAAAAAAAAATTGTCTATTCCTACTTCTATAATAAATGCTTTTCTTTTCTTTTACAAACATGATCTCTGAAAGCATTAAAATTTTTTTTTTTGGCAATCGTGTACAAATAGCCTCCGTGGCGCAGTGGTCAACACGCCAGCCTGCGACACGGAGGTCCTGGGTTGGATCCCCGGCCAGGACAAGATGGAAAACGATCTTTTTCAGATTGGCCTGGGTCTTGGAGGTTTATCGATATAAGTATATATTATAAAATATAGTATCGTTGAGTTAGTATCCCACGGCACAAGTTCACAACTTACTGTGGGGCTAGCTCAATTTGTGTGATTTGTCCCTATATATTTATTTATTATTTAATATAATATTAATGTGGAAACCGGATGGCCGCCGAAAACGTGGCAGACCTAGAAGGAGATGGCGCGATGACCTGGATTTATATATGAGTGGTTGGCAAACTACCGCTCTTGATAGGGATGTCTGGAGACGAAAAGTGGAGGCCTTTGCCCAGCAGTGGGACACTCAAATAGGCTAATAAAAAATAATAATAATAGAACCGAATCTTATACTCCTTAAAAACACAACTTCATTTACTCATGCCAAGTTACCAGGAAGTTCGATCTGTCAGTGTATTTTTAAGAAAATACGACAATAGACGACTCATAATAGCCTACAACCCTGCTTGGGAAGCGGTAAGAGGGAGGGCGTAGCCAGTTTGTACGAGGAAGGGCAAGCCAAACGATACGCGACCTGTATGTATAGAGTATAAACCAACGTCCCAACGCGATTTTCCTTTGTATTTTGACACAATCAACCCAAAATATATTTTTTTATATTGGAATTTTCGAAATTTTATACGCTTTCCAAAGACCATTAAAGTATAAGAAATTGGATATTAAGTTCACTACTGAAGTAACAAGTCTCCAAATACTATCACTACATATTATAAAACAAAGCCTCCGCCGCGTCTGTCTGTCTGTCTGTTCGCGATAAACTCAAAAACTACTCCACGGATTTTCATACGGTTTTCACCAATAGATAGAGTGATTCACGAGGAAGGTTTTAAGGTATAATACATGCCCGGGCGCAGCCGGGTAGGGCTGCTAGTTAAAGTATAAGAAATTGGATATTAAGTTCACTACTGAAGTAACAAGTCTCCAAACACTATCTTATATATAACAAAATCTCCTTAGGACGACCGTCTATACATACGGGTACGGATTTTATGGCGACTATGTATACAAAGTGGAAGGGACATACCCGTGATAAATCAAACCACGGGCTATACTAGATCCCTTTAGCATAATGAAATTAAAACAACAGTCAATAAACCAAAAAAAACTTCGTCGTTCCCATACAAATCGCCCAGGCGGCTGCACACTTTTGTTATTTTAATTTCATTATACTTTAATGATAGTATTGACCGTGATTCGATTTATTACGGGTATGTCCCTTCCACGTTGTATATGTACGAGTATATATGTATGTTTGTAAGTATCTCTTCTTCTTCTTCTTCTTCTTCTGTTTTATATTATGGCTTCCACCGAAATTTCAGTGATTCTGCCAATGTCCAGTACAATGAATAAATAAATATAAATATATGCCTCGTGGCAGCTTGGGGCGGCAAATCTATACGAGTCCATTTATCAGTTCACTTTAACTATTTCACAAATTGTTCATGAGCACGAGCATTTATAATACCAAACTACACCAATTTCATATTATAAAGACCACTAAAATCAATTTGCAAAATTGTCTAAGGCAAACTTCAACTGTACCCGTTGACTTTCCACCACCAAGTATCTCTGTTCCATTGTTGCAACTTGTAGCCTTAACGGCTTGACCGATTTTGAAGTGTGAGGTGACATTAGATACGTATTCTTCCCCGGAGTGTCATAGGCTATGTGACTTCTATAAAAATCAATTTGGCGGGCGTAAACGGTCAAAAAGGCAGTCGGGATTTTTATTTTTTTGAATAATCCTGTTGTTTTATTTTATTATAAGGTGGGGCAATTACCCGCCTTTAGTTACGCGCATGGAAGAAAGTGTTCGTCTTTTTTCCTTTTCCGTTTGTGTCGCCAGAGACAATTCTCGGAAACTTTTTCTTTAATCTTGTCTTTAGAGTTTAGGGTTAAATGCTTCTTTTTCTCTATGGCTGTGTGTTAAGTGAAAAGATGGCGGATTGTAGAGGTTTTACAATTATGTAAGCTTAAGTTCACATATTTAGTTCTAAGTACCCTTTCATTCATTCATCAAAAAATCAAAACGTTTATTCAGAAAATAGGCCTTCGCAGGCACTTTTTCACGTCATATTATATTTTAAATTATCTTATTAGATAACTAGCTGTTACCCGCGGCTTCGCCTGTTTGATACATAGCTTATGTCCTTCTCAGTACCCTAACCTATGTGTATGCCAAATTTCATGATGATTGGTACAGTAGGTAGGACGTGAAAGAGTAACAAGCTAACAAACAAATAAACAAACAAACAAACTCACTTTCGCATTTATAATATTAGTTGGGATTAGTTGGGATCTCAGAATAGTAAAATCGAGGTTGGGATATGTATTTATTAATTGTTCAAAAGCTACAGACTACTAGCGTTTCGGAACCGACCACTGCAGAGAAGAAACGCCGAAAGAAACTCTTATCAACAGTTTTGGTCGCCTACTCGCCTGAAGGGCTTTATATGATTACGAATATTTATTCCTTATTGTCTTTTTCTTTCTTTTCTTTTAACTTTCTTTTTTCTGTTTTCATGTTACAATTTCAATATAGATTTATTATTTTTGGTACATGTTTATGTTAACGATCGAGTGTGCAAATACAATAAACAAAATATGATACTTATAGTAGTCTTAAACAGGCCGAGCAGACCAGTCCGCCTGACAGCACCCGTTCACGAGTTGACGTATGGATCAGCCATCGCTGAGCTCAACCATATTAGAGGAAACTCAAATCCTTCGTTCAAAGTACCCTTTCGTTCATCCAATCCAGCAAATTCCTAAACTTCTTTCGATTTAAAGTAGTTTTGATGGACAGCAGCGTTGGAACCGAGATAAGCCATGTTATGCTCACCAACCCGTCTGCCGAACGTGGTGAATATGATGGGAATCCTTATGGGATGACCTTGTCCAGCAGTGGATTTCTTGCGGCTGAAACGATACATACATGGCGAAATTTTGATCGTTCCGGACCATTAAAGGGGTGATTCAGCCTGTCAATATAAACCACTTTTCCTATGGGACAAATGCTGTAAACTCGAAAAAAAATTCGACATTCCTATACAAATTGCCCGGGCGGCTGAACACTTTTGTATGAAAATGTCAAAATAAAATTTGAGTTTCCAGCATTTGTCCCATAGGAAAAGTGGTTTATATTGACGGGCTGAATCACCCCTTTAAGGGTCCAGAATGATCAAAAGGGCATTGGGTAAAAGTGGCCTGATTTTCAAAATTTGCGACCACCGTTCAAAGTTTACTCATTCGAAAGATCATATTAAGATGTTTATTTTCATCTATGGCCGTTTCTGTCTACAGTGTATCGGAGCCGAGATATCGGCATTCATAATTAAAAAATAAATTACAATAATGTCGTCTAGATAGACAAAACAGGATCTTTATTTTATTATTTTTTCGTGTAAATATTACTTGATTCTATGATTTATATTATTTATATATAAAATAAAAACAGTTACAGTGGGGTATGCGACATTCATAATTAATACAACAAACATTAATATATTATTTTTATTACGCAGAATTTGATGATATCCTACTTCAGGCACTCATGCATGTGTACTTATATATTTTTACGAAAAAATTGTTTCATATGGCATAAAATGACACGGAAGACATGATAAGTCTCACACACAGATTTTTTAAGCCATTCGAAGGTAACTGATATGTCAGATGTGGATTAGAGAATTTTCTATAACAAAAGACCGAGGGTGAATGTGATTCATAACTTTTAGTGCGTTAAGTAAACAAACAATGGGAAGTTCCTAGAAAGTTGAAAGGCCCGCTACCGGTCGCGTTCATCCAATCACAGCGCAGGGTTCATTTACCTGACTCGGTTAGGCTTTGAAAATCGAGCAGGGTGGAGTGGAGGGGTGAAGGAAAGAGGTGCAGGCGCAGGCAGGATTCACTTCCCGTTTAACCTTTGTGTTGAGTGTGTGCAAGTGCGTTATATACTTTTGATTACCACGACCTTTGCTTTGTTTTTGGACTCTCTCTTTATTATCTTATTTTGTGACCTGGCATTACTAACTGGACTAAGAGTTTGCTGTAGTGATTTGGACTTTAAAACAATATGGATACAGATAGAGCATCGTGTGTTGGCTGCCATCGAAGTTTGAACCGCATTGGCGGCACTCGCAGGAGATCTATGGTGTTAACGGCTCAACTGATGGAGCAAAACCCATGTTTAATGGCATACTGCATTGAAGTTATTAACATTCTTGAGGTAAGTGATGACATTTCTTATATAATTATTAATTGTTTAACTTTCTTATTTACACTAATATTAAAAAACAGTTGGTTTGTTAAAACGTGATAAACTCAGGGACTGTTGTGTCAAACATTATTTCATGTAGGTACAATATCCCAGTGTCAATTATATTTTGTTTGAAGTACATATCTTAAAGCGATCTCACTCGTCACAAAGCCATTCCTAACTTATTGAAAACTGGCCACTGGTTATATTTTCCCCTTTACCTTGATTATCTTTTGAGTGTCAAAGAAGATTAGTACTTGTGTTTCTTCCGCTTGCTCCCAAACCGGCATAAATGCAATAAGATGCAGTACGTGCCACTTTTTTTAGTGATTACTATATGTTTGAGACTTGCTATATGTTCGTAAGTCAAGTAAAAGAGGAAATGATTTCATATTTACTAAAAAATAAATAATTAAATCAATTTACCCAGTTAGATTTATCTAGGTACTACGATGTGTTTTAATTATTTTTTACCTATATATGAAGCTAATACGTATACAAATATATTGATTAAGCCTATATTTTGTATTTTACAGTTTGGTGGCGATGAACGGATATGTCGACCATGCTTTTTTCGAGCTCAGCGCTATGTCTCAAGAGATCAACAAGCAGAAGTTGCACCAGACCTACTTGAACAACATGCAGATGATCAAGTATTAGAGCATGATTCATCGCAAGGAGGCAATACAGAGGAATCTGAATCAGATCTTATTATTAATGAAAATATGCGAGACCAACAAGTGCAAGTTAGTAGACCGCAAACGATTGAAGTTCCTGGATATTCCAGAGCACCACTTAATACACAGTTATGTATTTTTGCTGATTGCACCAACACCAATCTTCAACGAATTCATGTTGACATAAGAACCACAATTCTTCAAAATAAAGGATTTTACCTTCCACGGGGTACACGTGTATGTAGAGAGCATTCAGATTCAGGGTTTCAAGATATTGAAACAAGAACACGTCGTGTAATTGCAAGTTTCTCGTCGAAGCAAGTGAAAGACATGATGGATATTTTAAGAAAGGTTAAGTGAATATGTTATAGAAAATAATCTCAATCGTAGATGGGCTCGTTTTCAGTCTATTGATGCGGCTTTATTAGATTTTAATGATTTCCCAATATTAAGTATGGACGAGCTTATTATATATGCGTTGGGAACGTATCAAATTCTCCAAGCCCGCAGTTATTACGGGGAGCATGTAAAAAATGGTTCGTATATAATTGAAATATATAAGGAGCCCCACATAGAAGATTTTAGAGAGCAGAATTTGGATTGTCGGAATCCATGGCTACTTAGAGGAAAAATTCAATCAAGACACGTGACAAGCAGAATTTATTATGTTTATATTTTATTAGAAAGGGAACTAGAAGGAAGCAGCGCAATATTGGGCCATTATTGCTCATGTGTTGTCGGAAAACGGACTCTAGGCTGTTGCTCGCATGTAATGTCCATTATATGGTATTTGGGATGGGGTAGATACCAAGATAATCTATCTCCCCCAGCTCAGTTTTTAGACACAATAATACGACATGATCAAGAAAATGAAGTTTACGATGAACCGGAAAATAACTAAATTGTATAAATCGGAAAATAACTAATCTTGTAAACTAATAATAATGTAATATATTCATATTGATATTGTATGTGCCTATAATAAATGATTTGTTTGTGTGTATCTGTTGCATTTTATTTATCACTAGCAGTCCGCCCCGGCTTCGCTCGTGGTACCTACATAGCCTATTTCACTCCGGGATAATGTAGCTTTCGAATGGTGAAAGAATTTTTTAAATCAGTTCAGTCGTTTCTGAGATTACCCATTACAAACAAACAAACAAATCTTTCCTCTTTATAATATTAGTCTAGATTCCTATCCATAACGACATACTATACGCTTTAATCAAATCATTTTTGTTAAAAAATATTACATCTATATAGACGACTTACTTATTATTTGTCTTATTTTGATATTTGATATTTCGGCTCCGATATAGTTTACATCAATAATGTTTTGTATATTGTTATTCTCAACTATAAGGCTAATTAAAAATACTAGTTATATTAGTGGTCGCTGAAAAAAAAAATCATGCCAAGGCTCATACAAAATTACCCAAACCCCTTTCGCCATGTATATAGGTAGTTTACGTTTAATAAGTGTTAAACCTAACAATGTATATTATGTATTTATTAAAAATGATTTTTTTTTGTTACAGGTACGTTCGTCTGGTAAAAAAGTAATATCTTAAATTATTCATTTTTTTTCTTATGTTTTCGCGATTGTTACACATTTAAATAAAATTATTTTAATACGGTTTGAATCGCGTTTATTACATTATTTATACACCTAACGTTTCGAGCACTTTACAGTGCTCTTAGTCGCAGGTAGAAACGTTAGGTGTATAAATAATGTAATAAACGCGATTCAAACCGTATTAAAATAATTTTATTTAAATTATTCATTTTTCTTTTATTAGTCTATAAAGCAAAAATATGTTTGTTTTTGCTTCGTGTGTGGCCAACATTTGTGCCAAATTTTTTAGCTACGTAAAGGCTGATGTAGCATTAGGACTGCCATTTAGGGGCCCACACGAGGCACAGTAGCGACGCCAATCATTTTATTCCTAATACTTTACAAATAGAAAGAAAATCAAGAATGTTAATCATATAAGCCTTAGAATCAGTCATTAAGAGAAAACGTGATTACCGCCAAAAACGGCAGTTTTTGGCGGTAATCACGTTTCCTCTTAATACTGTATCTGATTCTCATAATATTAAACATGATTCCAAAAATACTTCAGGTTATTTACTAGTGCTTATATGATTTACATTCTTGAATTTCTTTCTATTTGTAAAGTATTGAATAAAATGATTGGCGTCGCTACTGTGCCTAGTGTGCCCCCTTAATAATAACAGCTGAGACCTACGGCTTAACGTACCTTAAAGCGTGGAGGAGATGGATACACATTTTTTGCACATTTTGTCACCCATCCTAGTTGGAACCACGCTCGGGGTTCCTTAGCATAGCTAAGAGCTAATGTTAATACTGATGATGTTGAAAACCCAGCTGACGAAATTTCATTTTTAATATTGTTCTATGTGACTAAGGAACCCTAAAAATGGTACCCAAATAGGTATACTTCTTACCGTCCTGCTTAAAGCTCCCGACGGATTAACAAATCGTTTAAAATAAGTCGCGAAAGCTTCGCACGCTTCAGTAAGCTCGGTGGAGTAAAATATAAAAGACTGGCCGTTTCTCAAGACTTGGTTCGCTTAAATTATAGCCTGTGTTACTCGCTGATAGCGTAGCTTTAAAATGGTGAAAGAATTTCAACAACCGATCATGTAGCCTTGTTTGTTTATTACAAACAAACCCATAAACATATCAGGGGTCAAACCCGGATTTTCCCAAGTCGCAAACAGACATGTTACCCATTGCACCATGGAGGCTGTAGATCTTATGCCGACTTTATTTTGTATCATCATCATCATGATGATACAAAACAGAGTCAGAAAGAACAGTTCAGTGCTGTAATTATAGACCGATTTTACTTTTTTGCACCATAAATGCATAATATAGGCACATAACATGCAGAGCCGATGGCCGATGGGGTATAAAGGTTTACAAATGGCGGCCAAGTACCGGCAAGCCCAGCGTCGGACACCCACCGACCAGCAGGCCAATTCGCTAACTCGGTGTACAACGATTTGATTGTCACTTTAGCATCCATTACGGTTTTCATATTTTAAATAAAAATAGTCATTCATACCGAAGCCGTAATGAATATTGAAGTTGCCATGAAAATGATGTACACCGTAGCTGTCAAAAGTTAGCAAATAGGCCTGCTGGTCGGAGGACCTGACCAATGTTGCAGAGAAACGTCGATGCAGGCCGCTTCGAAATCCGAAACAAATCTTTTTCATCATGACCTGACCGGATATCGAACCCGGGACCTCGTGTTGCAAATTGGTGTGTTTACCACTGCGCCACGGAGCTCGTCGATATCGCATAGCAACTGTAAATCCTCGGTGCTGAGATAAGGACACTCAAACAGACATCCACTTGGCAACCACCCAATGACATTACTTAGAGTGATATGTAGATCTTATACAGGATGTAGCGAGAATTATTTTAACTGACGGGGGAAAATAGTTTTTGTGATTGACCATTTATATTGTATACTAGCAATTTTTCCGAGACTTAGTCCACGTAAATTTGAAGGTGAAAGAGTTTTGAAGATCAGTCTAGTAGTAGGAACCTATAAAATGCAAACAAGGAGTTCGTGGTGGGAAGTCAAGGGGCGCAGTTGGGGTCTACCTTGGATGATTTTGCAAATTGATTTTGGTGGACTTTATAATATGAAATTGGTGTAGTTTGGTGTTATAAATGCTCGTACTCATGGAACAATTTGTGAAATAGTTAAAGTGGACTGTTATATGGATTCGTATAGACTTGTCATCATAACCTCCCGACCACGAGGCATCTTTGATGCTACTTGTTACAACTTTACCGTACAACACCGATACTTAGTATCTCAATTTACTGGACATTGGCAGAATCACTGAAATATCGGTGGAAGCCATTTTATAAAACATAAGAAGAAGAAGAAATGCAAACAAAAAATGACAAATATTTTGTATTTATACATTTAAATAAAATTATTTTAATACGGTTTTTATCGCGTTTATTACATTATTTATACACCTAACGTTTCGAGCACTTTACAGTGTTCGTGGTCGCAGGTAGACTAAGTTGACATTTACAATACTAGACAAATGTCAACTTATTCTACCTGCGACCACGAACACTGTAAAGTGCTCGAAACGTTAGGTGTATAAATAATGTAATAAACGCGATAAAAACCGTATTAAAATAATTTTTTTATATTTGTATAGATCGGCTCTATTAGCGCGATCCCACGCGAGTATTATCACATTTTTCCACCAGCTTTAAATCTTACAAAAAGTGTACTAACAAAAAAATTAAAATTAAAACCTGCCCCCGTAGCATGGCTCCCGGGACGCCATTTATATCGCGCGATAAACTATCTACTTCTCGCTCTTCAGTATTGCGAAAAACAAGATGGCGATAGTCGATAAACGTTGTCGCGCGTGCCATGCTACGGGGCAGCTCACAAAATCTATAATAGCTTATTTTGTTTCCATGGTTGGTATGCATCACGACATATTTTAAAATTTAAATATTATCATTGTTGATATTCTTTACGTAAAGTGTTTGATTTTACCCGACGGAGCCCACCCGGAAGGAAGGAAATGTTTTTCACGCGTGTGTATGTATTTACTGCAAGTACTTATGTCTATTCCATTGTTGCCTCCTGTTGTATACATGGCTTGACCGATAGTAAATTATGAGGTGTCATTAGATTCATTTTCCCCGAGTGTCCCCTTAGGCTGGGTATCGTCAGCAAAAAACCAATATGGCGGATATAAATTGTCCATCACGGCGGTCATGATTTTTATTTTTTGCAACTTGTTTATCGAAGCGCCAATGTGTACACTCTGTATATTACTCTCGAATAGGACAAAGCGCCAAATTTAGTCACTCGATAAAGACATACATACAATTGGAAGTACGACTTTAGGTTAGAAAAGGAATAAAAAAATATAATCATACTAGCAGCCCCACCCGGCTGCGCCCGGGCATGTATTATACCTTAAAACCTTCCTCGTGAATCACCCTATCTATTGGTGAAAACCGTATGAAAATCCGTGGAGTAGTATTTGAGTTTATCGCGAACAGACAGACAGACAGACGCGGCGGAGGACTTTGTTTTATAATAATAATATGTAGTGATAACCACGCCGCCAAAACTAACCCACTTTCTATCATCGCACCTCACGCCATCATCATCATCAGGTATTTTTTAGTCTCCACCACAGGAGCGCGACACTCTCTGTACTACCAGAGCTATGGCTATTATTTACTATTATTAGGCTTATATACTATTAGCCACAGCAGTCAGAGGATTTGGCCTACACTCTCCACGCTGGCCAGACAGGTTGAAGAAGTTTCTTAGATGTTTATAAGCTTTGTTTAGCTTGTCTTCCCTAAGTCGCCTTTTTCGACATCCACAAGAAGACTTGGAGTGGCCCTATGCTACTCTGCCGGGAACCACACGGCTAAAAAAAATCATGTCTTTGTTTAAATATCTCTCTCCCTAGACTTAAAATAAAATATTCTTCCAAAAAGTATTAATTAGACTTAAAAAGTAGGTAAGTACAGCACGAGGTTCCCCAGGGTCGCTTTGGGAAACTTGGGCCAAGTCCGGATATTTCAATTACTTTTTTTATTTCGTCCTCGCAAGAATTCGGGTAATATCCCTTTTGGGGTGGTGTGAAGTATAAACGGCTAGCGGATCGCTACAACTAAGCTGTGTTGCCACTTTAACCGATTTTAAGTTGAAATACATGGCGAAATTTTGATCGTTCCGGACCATTAAAGGGGTGATTCAGCCTGTCAATATAAACAACTTTTCCTATGGGACAAATGCTGTAAACTCGAAAAAAAATTCGACATTCCTATACAAATTGCCCGGGCGGCTAAACACTTTTGTATGAAAATGTCGAAATAAAATATGAGTGTCCAGCAGGTCCCATAGGAAAAATGGTTCATATCGACGGGCTGAATCACCCCTTTGAGGGTCCAGAACGATCAAAATTTCGCCATGTATATGTTATCAAATAAAGCTTATTAATTACGAAATGTGGTTGGCCGTGTGGTTCCCGGCAGAGAAGAATAGGACTACTGCAAATTTTCCCGTGGATGTCGTAAAAGGACTTAGGAAACTCAAGCTAAAAAAGCTTATAAACATCAAAGAGACCTCTCCAACCCGTCTGGCCAGCGTGCAGAGTGTAGGCCAAATCCTCTGACTGCTCTGGCAGTAGGAGGGTCGTGCTCCTGCAGTGGAGACTAATAAAGACCTGATGATGGTAATGATGAATTACGAAATCGTTAGCCACATTTTTCTATTTCTTAGCTAAACTTTTACGCCACCATTTTTAGCCACAAATAATAATTTTTAAATAACAGTAAATTTCATTAATTTAAATGACACTTTTCTGTCTATCTCTAACGTATAAAATGTAACAAATGTTGCAACTCTTAGCTTCGTATGATTGAAAGTGTAATCCCTGAATAAATTTTCACAAAAGATTTTATTTATGATATAGGACGGCAAACGAACAAGCGGTTCACCTTGATCATAAATGTCCATCCATGGGCAAGATGGCAACACTGCATCCAAGTTTGGTTCCATTTACGTCCTCTACTTAAGTGGTATGTTAGAGCATATTCATCTTAAGCAATATAGGGTAAGGTTCTTAATTGAAAAGGACGAATTGAATGATTGAAGATTTTGCGGATCACACTTGAGAATGGTTATCTTAGACAAGAAATATTTCAGACACGATTGTTCATGAATGATTGAATGGTGACCACAAGTGATATAAAAAACTCGAATTATAAGTATTAAATGTTGTAAATTCTAAATGGATTTATTATTTCAATGATTTTTAATAAAAAGTAATTTAAATAAATTATAACTATTTGAGTCCTTCCAGGTTATTTACCTGTTCATTATTGTTGATTGTACCTTGTTCATTTTTGCTGACTGAGCCACCCCTTGTTGCGGCCACTGGCAACACCAGGCCGCGGAAAGACGTTACACAACAAAAGAAAACCTTACCTAGTCTGCCTCCGTGGTCCAGTGGTTAAGGCGTTTGCTTTGATGACCCGGGGGTCGTGGGTTCGATTCCCACGGGAAACATACTTTGTTAAGTTGTTTCCAGTTTGGTTAGGACATTGCAGGCATGAATCACCTTATTTTCTAATAAGAAAGATGATCCCGTGCTTCGGAAAGCACGTTAAGCCGGTGGTCCCGGCTGCCATCTGGTAGTCGTTAAAGGAACCACGTCAGAGGCCGAGAGGCGGTTCCGAAGAACTCTGACACCAGGGTGTGCAAGGTCGATTGACTGTGTCACCTACACGAAATGATGATGATGACCACAGATGACGACCTAGTCACCGATACGGCACACCATTTTGTATTTGATACTTTTGAAACGTAAATACTTAAATAGAAAATTTCAACAAAGCGCCTTATCTATACATATACAGTCGAAACACAAAATCTCACAAAATTTTGTGTTTGAAGCTCTATCTGCTAGTCTCAATGTACCCTTATACATTGACACTATGGTATCGCTCTAATGTTCTAATTTAAGCCTTTTCTGATTAAAATATTGTACCAACAGTAAATTCCTACTTTGGCATTAAAGTTTCAAGTACCTGGTTTATTGAAGACGGAATTAGCTGAATGGCATACCTAGTACGATTTAGGACAAATTAAACATCTATACAGCGTGTTACTGGAAACCTTTTATGTCAGAAGAAGTATATACTGTTCATCAAAGCAAACGAAGCCACGGGTGAAAACTAATAAATAAACATATACGGACAAATCGCGCAGATTGAGCTAGCCCCAAAGTAAGTTCGCAACGATTATATATGTTATAATTCTTTTCATTCCATTTACGGCTTAGGCTCGAGGGACTCACTCAGAGAGTTGTTTAAGGACATAAATATTTTAACTGTAGCCTCACAGTATATATTTGACAATATAATGTACGCAAGAAAAAATATTTCTAAGTTTAAGAAAGTAAGTGATTTAATTGATAGACCCTTGCGTAACAATCATAGATTATTTCTTCCGCGGTTTCGGCTAAGCAGAGTTAGTGATTCGTTCATGGGGAACTGTATACGCTATTATAACAAATTGCCAAAGTCAGTCCTTGATATGCCTGATAGTAAATTCAAAAGTTATGAAATGAAATGAAATGAAATTTTACATAATTATTATTATGTAAAAAGGCATATTACAGGACTGAAGATTACCTTACTGATAGCAATATTTGGCTTGAGCTTGGCGCAGACGCCTCGTAATTCTGTATGCACAGAAATATTACGTTTGGTACGTTCGGTACATAATATTTTATAATATGACATTTTTATTTAATTTCAATAATTTGACATTTTGCTATTTAAATTTTACCTATTTAACATTTCAATGATGACATAAATTTTCCAATTCAATTTTTATCATGACATTTAATTAAAACAATGCACACTCAGTCCACATATATATAAGTAGTTTATAAGGTCTAACTAGAATTGTGAGTTGACGTCGCTTGGAGAAAATGCGCTGTGCAGTTTGTTGCCGCTTCTTCTGCACTCCGCTTTGGAAGCGGCCTAAACTTAGCCATAAGTAATTATTGACGTCAACAAAATTTTTTTGTTGTAAAAATTGTAAACACAAATATGACAATTAATAAGTGTTCAAAGAAACCTATATTAAATAAACGATTGAATCTTGAATTCAAATTAAGAATGAATTAAATAATAGATACATATATAGATAAACATCCAAGACCCAGGTCAATTTGAAAAAGATAATTTTCCATCATGACCTGACCGGGGATCGAACCCGGGACCTCCGTGTCGCAGGCAGGCGTGTTGACTGCTGCGCCACGGAGCTCGTCTTTAACGGAGCTCGTTCTTCGTTCTCGTCTAATAGTATACAGCGTGTGAATCTGCCACCTTTTCATTCTCTTGATAGCGTGACTCAGTCCGTCAAAATAAACAACTTTTGCTAACAAAAGTTTTCGACCGGCCTGGCCATTTGTATGGAAATGTCTAAGAATATTTTGAGATGCAAGCATTGGTCCCAGACTAAAAGTTAAAAATATAACCGGACTCAGTTGCCTGTTCAAGTAAATTTCGAAGAATATTTCATCATCATCATCATCATCTCAGCCGGTAGACTTCACTGGTGGACATAAGCCTCTACCCAATATAGGTTTTGACATACTCACCACACTTGGCGGCAAATAGGTTGTGGAATGTAGTGTCAAACGCAATTTAAACGTGGAATTTAAACGTGGAAATGGTAGGAGGTATAAGAAGGTAGCAAGCTCGGGAGTAGTGTGGTTCCCGACAGAGTTGAATAGGACCACTCCAAGCTTCCCGTGGATGTCGTAGAAGGCGACTTAGGGAACACAAGTTAAACAAAGCTTATAAACATCAAAGATTCCTCTCTTACTCGTCTGGCCAGTGTGGACAGTGTAGGGCGAATCCTCAAATCCTCTGGCTATTCTGACCTTATATATATGGCTCTGGTTAGTACAAAGAGGGTCTACTAAAAAGACCTGATAATAGTGATGATCATCATCATTTCAGCTGCTAGAAATCTACTTCTGGGCGTGAGCCTCAGCCTAGGATTTTGGGGGGGGTTTTACCATACATACTCACAACATTTAGCAGACTGGTTGGCTAATTTAACTTATCTGGGTTCCGACGCTGCAGCTTATCGAAACTGATTTTCAAGCGGAAGAAGGGTAGGAGTTAGTTGGACTGGGGGAACGGGATAGAGGTATTTGGGATCTACTTGCTCTGCTGGATTGGAAATGAGAAATTAGTAGCTCGAGAGGCCTGGCGCGCGATCCCGATGCCATACGTGCAACCACTAGACAGCATAACGAAAATCTACTTCAGCAAAACATCACCATCATCAGGTCTTTTTTGGTCTCCACTGCAGGAGCATAACCCTCTTTGTACTAGCAGAGCCATAGCCAGGAGTCAGAGGATTTAGCCTACACTCGCTATGCTGGCCAGACGGGTTGGACAGGTCTCTTTGATGTTTATAAGCTTCGTTTAGCTTGTGTTTCCTAAGTCGCCTTCTACGACATCCACAGGAAGACTTGGAGTGGCCCTATTCTACACACGGCGGCACAACAAAATATACTTCTGTTTTATGGTTGTCCAAAGCAGCCATTCTTATTTTATGTCTCCTACTTAGTTATTCTCCTCGCAGCCGCTGAGCTAATATTCAAAACAGAGAATTTTACGTCACTCTTTACGAGGGTGAAAACGTGACGCCCTTAACGACAGATGACCTATGGCACAAAATAGAGATGGTATAGAAACGTAGACGGTTGTAGTTTGTATCATTTGTCTCTCTCTTGTAGTGATGGTGATTGTTAAAACAAATACTGGCTGCGCCTAACTTTATTGCGAATCAGATATTAGTTGAGAGCTGCGCAGTACGCGCTCCGCCTTCCCGCGCATGCACGGCCTATCCTAATATTGTGTACTGCGCATCGACTCACGCGAAGTTCAAACTCGCAATAAAGTTTGGCGCAGCCTGTACTATCATAACATCACTATCTACAGTTTATAAAACAAAGTCACATCCCACTGTCTGTTTATCCCTATATACTTAGTTATTCTCCTCGCAGCCGCTGAGCTAATATTCAAAACAGAGAATTTTACGTCACTCTTTATGAGGGTGAAAACGTGACGCCCTTAACGACAGATGACCCATGGCACAAAATAGAGAGGGTACAGAAATGTTCTCTTTTCATGATGGTTTGGGAGAGAAGAACAAACATAGAATATACCAGCTGCTTTTCTACCCGCGCAGACTGTAAAAGCCGGTCAAGGGATTGTGCAAAACTCAGAGGAATCACATCAATAGACAATGCGGCTAGCAACCTATAACTATTTGATTCCGCTTTCCACTTTTACGCCCACTATGATACTAAATGTGGCTTTTGTATCTTATTACCTTCGGTTCTGTCTACGCCGCAAGGGATAACACGTGATATGTATGTAGAGAAATGTAGACGCTTGTAGTATGATGAATGAGATCAAAACAAGTGGCCTAAATGAAAGTTATTAAGATAATGACAATTTAAACTATAAAATTTGAAATGACGTGAAAAAATGGCCTATTTTCTAAGTAAGTAATAAGTCTTGATGAAATTAAAATACATGTGTTGGGACAAATCATACAAATTGATCTAGCTCCATAATAAGTTGTGATTTGTGAAGTTGTATCGTAGGATATTAACTCAAGGATACTATGTTTTATAATAGATACACATACAAAGGTCAGTCTGAAAAAGTTCGTTTTCCATCATGACATACCGAGAATCTAACCCGGAACGAAGTGTTGCAGGCGGGCCTGTTAACCGCTGCGCCACGGAGGTCGTCAAATTATATTGACCCATTTTATATTAATTTTGAAATTGAGCTCCCATAAAATGTAATATTTTCTATACGACAAATCCTTAATGTATTCATTATTTTAAACTTATACTATAATTTCAATTATTCAGCAGTTATACGAAGTTGTTTAACAAAACATTTACGTTAGGCCAAAATTACACATCATTGTAACCCTTCATAGAGACATGAAATAAATCATTATTCAGTTCAAATTCTACAATGTCCAAATGCTTTGACTTCTGTACTATTTGTATTTTGTGTCCAGGGTCTCAACAAAACGATGAAACATGGCGGATTTGTAATGTCACCTGTAATAATTCTTTTGTTTCATTATTTTACAACAATTCTTAGATATAACTGAAGTTTTTCTCCGTAACTGCTATTTATTAGGGCGTTTCCCGGTTGCATCCTGACCTGGGGTGTTTTAGTGTGAGCCCAGGATCCGCTTTTAGGATATATCATCATCATCAGGTTTTTTTTTAATCTCCACTGCAGGTGCACGTCCTTCTCTGTCTTTACTACCAGAGCCATATATTACCCATAGTAATCAGAGGATTTAGCCTACACTCTCCACGCTGGCCCGTCGGGTTGAAGAGGTATTTTTGATGTTTATAAGCTTTTTTTAGCTTGTGTTTCCTAAGTCGCCTTCTACGACATTTACGGGGAGACTTGAACCCAGGGTTTTCATATCATTTATACCACAATTACCCACTCAAAAGAAGGGCCTTCTTTAAAAAAAAATACGATTTGCGAGATGTTTTTGCCAACCCTAGCTCAAAATAAAGTTAGGTCGTAAAACTCAAAGATAACAATTTTACAGTCTAACTTGAAATTGCCAGGGTTGTGCCGAATCCGGAGATCTTGGAAGGCGATTGAGCTATCTGATGTGATGTGGGTTAATATTTTTAAAACAAGACTATTTTTCTGGACTAAGCAGTGACATTTCACCATGACGAGCTCCGTGGCGCAGCGGTCAACACGCCTGCCTGCGACACGGATGGTCCCTGGTTCGATCCCCGGTCAGGTCAAGCTGGTAAATGATCTTTTTTAGATTGACCCGGGTCTTGGATGTTTATCTATATAAGTATTTATTATAAAATATAGTATCGTTGAGTTAGTATCCCATAACACAAGGCTCGAACTTACTTTGAGGCTAGCTCAATCTGTGTGAGTGGTCTATGTATACAAAAAAAATGCCAGTTAATCATTTTTTAATTGAATACATTTTTGATGCGTGTCATGTTTTTGCCATATAAATATTGCTTACGTATAAAAGAAATAATTGACAGAACAATCATGTAACATAACAATATGTAAACATTCGGCGAAATCGCAATCCCGACTCGGCCAATCATAATAATTCCGGCCGAGAGGATACAATATTTAGGGTATAGAGGTAGAGCAACGGTTGGCAATAGGCGGAACACGGTCTTATTAGGGTCTAGTCTAATCATACTAGCGCAGAGTCGAAGCGAAGCAAAATAATGTTAATATAGCACACACACCTTTAACTTAACAGCGTAATGTTTACATTCCTTCTGAGATTTAAATAAATGACGCATGAATACGCAAGTTCAAGCGCGCATTTCGCGCTTCCGAATCTCAGAGGAAAATGAGCATAATCATAATCATAATCATAATCATATTTTATTTGCACTCAATGTGGACATAAGGTGGTACAATAAATACAAGAGTTTCACACATTAAGCCTTAATAGGCATGCAAAATTTATATCTTTACAATAATATTTATTTCAATTCATTAAATAAATTTAGTAAGTTAATAAAAGTCAATAATAATAATAACAATAGAAGTTCAAATAATAATGTGCGTAAAATAAAAAAATGCGAGATAAAATTTGGACAAAAATGTTGCTTAATTATGTCAAAAACGAATTATATTTAATTTTATCTAAAATTCATCATTCATATAATCCTGCAATGAATAATAACATTTATCTATAAGGAAATTTCTTAGCCTAGTCTTAAATTGCGGTAAACTTAGATTCTTTATGTCACTTGGTAATTTATTAAAGATACGAACAGCCATCGGATAGCAGCTCTGGTCGTATAAACTAGTAGATATTACAGGCAGCACCAATTTGTTGGGGAACCGACCACGATAGTCATTAATTACTTCCCGGTTTCTTTTAAATACATGTCCATACAATTTTACGAAGTGGCAGGTTTCATAAATATAAATGGCTGGCAGGGTAAGTAAGTTTAAATTTTTAAAGTACTGTTTACAACTTGTTCTTTGTGATATATTACAGATGGATCTTATGCACCTTTTTTGGGCAATAAATGCTCTTTCAGAATCTACAGAATTACCCCAGATTACAATTCCATATCGTAGAATGGAAGCTACGTACCCATGGTAAGCCATTAATGCTGTTTTTACGTCAGTTACATTAGCCAAACGCCACAAAGCATAGGAAAAGCTATTTAATTTACAACATATATTTTTCATGTGAGTTTTCCAAGTAAAGTTTTTATCTAAAGTAATTCCTAAAAACTTTATTTCATTACACTCATTTAGTACTTGCTCATCGTGTTTTATAATTATATTAGCTCTCTTATCGTTTCTTTGATTATGAAACTGTATGTACTTAGTTTTATTAATATTAATTTTTAAATTATTGTTAGTCATCCAATTTATAATGTCGTTTAAGCTTTTATTTACGTCATTGTTATATTCATTTGTTGTTTTGTCTATATTTGGAATCACTACAGAGAGGTCGTCAGCAAATAACGTACAAAAGTGTTCTGTAGCTTTTGGCAAGTCATTAATATACAGCAAAAATAGTAGCGGGCCTAAAATACTACCTTGAGGCACCCCCACATTACTAGTCATTTTTTTGGATTTGTGAGATGTCTCATTATTATGGTGATCAAGATTCATTACCTCAACATATTGTGTCCTTTTATTTAGGTACGACTTTAGCCAGTTGTGAGCGTTTCCTCTAATACCATATTGTTCACATTTATACAGCAACTTGTTATGAGATACATGATTAAATGCATTACTCATGTCAATGAATAATACCGTCACTTCGGTAGGCTTATCGACATGAATTAGAATTTGGTTGATTAGATTGAACGCTGCCAGGATTGTAGACTTACCTTTTTGGAATCCGTTTTGATTTACATCTAATATACGTTTTTTATTAATAAATTTAGTCAAACGCGCATGCATAGCCTTTTCAAAAATTTTATCTAACACCGAGAGCAAGGCAACAGGCCGAAAATTTTCAGGGCTATCAGTATTTCCAGCTTTATGAAGGGGTTTAATAGTGGACACTTTCAATTTCTCAGGAAAAATTCCCTGTGTGAATGATAAGTTTATCAAATAACTTAATACAGGTGATAGGTTATGCTTACCGGCTTTAATTATATGAGTGGATAAATCATCATAACCGACTGAATTCGTGTTTTTTAATTTTGAAATTATTTCACAAATCTCATCACTGTCTGTAGGAAAGAGAAATAAAGTATCCCCCATGCAATGAGTATTTATCTTTTTGTAGGATATATCGTTTTCGGTTTTAATATCCGTATAAAAAGTATTAAAAGCATCGGCTATGTCAGTTGGTTTTGTTAAAACTATGTCATCAAGTACAATTCGTTTAATATATTTACTTTTTATGTCACTTTTATTTGATTTTATTAGATTCCAAGACGCTCTACATATATTTGTGGAATTGCTTATATATTTTGTATTACTTAGTTTCTGAGAATATTGCATGCATTTTTTTAAAATCGTAGAATAGTTTTTGTATCTTATTTTGTTACTTAGATTTCTTTTTTTATAATATAAAAATCTAAGCATACGTTTTTTCTTGCATGCTAACCGTATGCCTTTAGTTATCCACCTCATTTTTTTGGGCTTTGTCGATAATTTGATTCTTTTAATTGGAAAACACAAGTTATAGAGCAAAGTAAGAAAGTCATGAAATTTATTAAATGCATTATTTACGTCATTTTCATTATATACTTCAGACCATGTCAGAGCCTGTAGATAATTTTTGAATTTCCTTATATTATCTGGGTGAAAGTCTCTTTTTCTAATAAAATAATATTTTTCCGCAGGTTGTTTTCTTATTACAGGAATTTCTAAAGTCTGTGCAGTCTCATGATCAGATAGCCATAATTGATGCGTTTTTCCACTAGCGTTTGGTACATTGCTAATTATTAGGTCAATACAGGAGCTTTGGCGTGTGGGTTCCGAGATATGCGAAGTGAAATTATAGTTTTGTAATAAATGCAAAAAATCGTCCCGAATCTTAATATTTTTGCTATTCTCCAATGTGTTTATATTGAAATCTCCAGTCAAAACGATTTTCTTTTTATTGTATTTTCTCCTCAATTCGTGTAAAAAGTCGTCAAAACGGTCTAGAAACACTTTAGGATTAGAGTTTTTCGAGTCCGGTATTCGATATATGCAAATAATTATACAACTATAACCCGGTATTTCTATGCCACAGCATTCGAAATACTTTTCCATGGAAAATTCTTTTAGAAAACTGAGATTCTTGAACTCTATGTTACCCCGACATAGTATGCATACTCCACCTCGTTTTTTTGTTTTCCGTGAAAAAGCATCAGCAAGGACAAAATCACGCAAATTTAAATTAGTTTCATGTCCGGATAAAAGGAAAGTTTCTGAAAGACATATTATATCAATGTCTTTGTACGTTTCTGATAGTTCTGAAAGAGTCACTGTTAAAATATCGCTTTTACTCAAAATACCTGCAATGTTTTGGTGAAATATAACTAAACTAGTCGCCTCGAAAAAACTCCGAACAAGTTTTATTGCAAGAGCTTTTCCTGTCATTTTCCGATGGCATATTCCTATCTCTAACTACAGAAAAATAATCTCGTATAGTCTTAATAGTAGCAGGTTTTTTCATAACACAATCTCTTTTTATAGGAAAGAAATAGTCAGTAATTTTTTTGTTGCAACTAGTAGATTTTACTACATGTGATTTATTACACTGCATTAAATTATCTCTATGTAATTTGACTATATTTTTAATAAACTTCTTTTCATATTCTACATAGTCGATAGCAGCGTTTATTTTCATGGAGATCAGCTGAATAACATCCTTTGAGTCCCAGTAATCAATGTTCAGAAATTTACAATTTATATAATTACTTACAATCATTTCTAGTTCATAGTTAAGTTTTTCGACATTTAAATAGTCATTATAAGGCACATTTAATAATATTATTTGATTTTTTTTTAAATTAGACAATGTATTACATAATTCAGAAAACATATTATAAGGGTTTTTGTCGCTTGTACCTACAGAGAGAACAATAATATCATTACAAGATACATAAGGTAATGTATGGCAACTATTTAAAATTTGGGATGCTGTCCCGTTGGGTTTAATAAACGATTAAGAGTCGTGTGGAAGCACATGTCTCCATACAAACGGAAAAAGGGAATTGTGGCAATATTTGATAATTTTAGGGAAAAATACAATACAATTTGTTACAATATAAAAATGGATGAGGGTGGTGTGAACTTCTTCTTCTTCTTTTCGAGTCAAAACCATTTTGTGTCGAAAGGATCAGCCGATCTGCGTTACCGATCAACTGTCCTCGCAGATCGTTGCCCAGGGTGCGCCGGACGTAAAGTGCACAATACGTCACACGGGGAGGCTCCTTTCCTGCACCTGTACTGAACTGTGAACTGTATTTCTGTACTCTCAATATTGCGCAATCATTCCGGCCCGGGGGAAATTTTTCGTGTCACTTGTTCAATTGTCGGTACTTTATCTGTATTTGACCTTTGGTGGGATAAATTGTTTTTCTACCAACTACGAAATATGAAGAGTTTTCTATTATTAGATTTTTATGATTTTCCTTTTCATGAAAACATTCTGGGAACTAGGATTGTTTTTAATTTTTCGAACAAAACACGTTTGTATTAAAATGTCGATATTATTTTTGCGTTCCCAGTATTTATCCTCTTAGAAAAGTTGTAAGTACATGCTGAGTCACCTGTTTGAGGGATGGCAACTGTCACGTTGACAATTTAGTAGGGTTGTTCCGACACAACTGTCAAATGTATGGACTTTTGAACTAATCAATATTTTTCTCCATAATCATACCAAATCTCGTGAAAAAAAACTAATAAATTGTTTATATTAGTTACTTTCCGACATATTGGCATATATATTTTATCGAAACTATAATTAAAAATATTTTTATAGGTTATGTTTGCAGAATACTTAAAAATCTTTTGATAAGGGAACAAATATGAGTTTTATACATTTTTTAACGAAAGGTCTAATGTTTTGTCACTATTCTTATGAATAAATAAATATATACGGACAAATCACACAGATTGAGCTAGCCCCAAAGTAATTTCGAAACTTGTGTTAAGGGATACTCACTCATATTACTACTGTATTACTTATATTTTATAATAGATACTTATATAGATAAACATCCAAGACCCAGGTCAATCTGAAAAGGATCATTTTCCATCTTGACCTGACCGGGGATCGAACCCGGGACCATCCGTGTCGCAGGCAGGCGAGTTGACCGCTGCGCCAAGGAGCTAAAAGGCTTAACCGATTTTGAAGTGTGACGTGTCATTAGATTCGTATTCCTTCCTGCAGGCCTATTTGCTAACTTTTGACAGCTACGGTGCACTTCATTTTCATGGTAACTTCAATATTCATTACGGCTTTGGTATGAATGACTATTTTTATTTAAGATATAAAAAACCGTAATGGTTGCTAAAGTGACAATCGAATCGTTGTACACCGAGTTAGCAAATCGGCCTGCTGGAGTGTCATAGATTATGTTAAATCAGCAATATGGCAGACGTGAACTGTTAGAAAGTAAGTCAGGTTTTTATTTGTTGAAATTGACTTGTTGTAGTACGAGATATTATTGAACGGTTATAATATAATAGTATTGAGGCGTCCACAAAATTTTCAGGTTAAATTTATATTTATTTGTGGTAGAGCCTTGCTACCGGCGAAAATCACTTTTGCTAGTAGCATGAATGGGCCGGCTCGTCCGGGGAAGTACCACACTCTCACAGAAAATCGACGTTTGAGTAGTAGCTTTACCACTACTATGCTTCGTTCGGTGAGTGAGAGAGCCGGAGGCCCATCTCCCTCTCCCCTCTGGGGAGGGAAAAATAAAAGGCCGGCAACGCTCCTGTAACACCCTTGGTGTTGCAGTTGTCCATGGGCAGCGGTGATCACTTACCATCAAGTAACAAGCTTGCTCGTTTGCCGTCCTATGACATAAAAAAATATATATCTTATAAATGAAACCGTACTATCACTCAGATTAGTCTAGTTAACTAGTAGTGAACCTACTGCCAACTATCATCATCAGGTCTTTCTAGTCTCCACTGCAGGAGCACGACCCTCTCTGTACTACCAGAGCCATTTACTAGCCTGAGTAATCAGAGGACTCGGCCTACACTCTCCACGCTGGCCAGACGGGTTGGAGGAGTCTCTTTGATGTTTATAAGCTTTGTTTAGCTTGTGTTTCCTTAGTCGCCTTTTACGACATCCACGGGATGACTTGGTCCTATTCTGCTCTGCCGGGAACCACACGGCTTTTACTAACTTAACGATACTGTTTGTTTGTTTTTCGTATGTGTAAGTGGCCAACACTGGTGTCAGAGTTTTCAAGCTGCCTTAAGGCATCTGACATAGCTTAACGACCGCCATCAACGATGACAGCCGGGACCAACAGCTTAACGTGTCTTCCGAAGCACGGAGGAGCTCAAGATATTTTTATGCCACTTGCGGTCACCCATCCAAGTAGGGACTGCACCAGGGGTTGCTTAACATATGTAAGCGCTCAAAGAGCTCACACCCACTGGACCATCGGGCTCCCTAACGTTGACTTTATAGAACTTGCCAGAGCCGTGCTTCTGATGTGACATCTATTCCTCCGAGCGCTCCGTGGCGCAGCGGTCAGCACGCTAGCCTGCGACACGGGGGTCCCGGGTTCGATCCCCGGTCAGGTCAAGATGGAAAAAGATCTTTTCATATTGACCTGGGTCTTGGATGTTTATCTATATAAGTATATATTATAAAATATAGTATCGTTGAGTTAGTATCCTGCGACACAAGTTCAAAACTTACTGTGGGGCTAGCTCAATTTGTGTGATATGTCCCTATATATTTATATGTTTATTTTATATATTTACTAGCTGACCCGGCGATTTTCGTACCGCCTAACAGTGATTAAGTATTAATTACACATATCGAGTATTCATTGTTTTTAAGATGTATTCTGCTATTCGGGACGGAGACAAATCCAACGAATCAATAACCATGAAAATTGGTTCAGCAGATCTCGAGTTATAGGTAAGTGTTGTAACAAACCGGTCTTTGTTTTATATATATATTTATATTATATATTTTCTTTGACTATATACTCTCTAGACACCGTCTTGCTCATGGAGATATATGTACTAGGTACTGTCGTGCCTTTATTTCAATGATTAAAAAACTGGCCAAATTTACGATGCTTATGTGCGTGACAGCTTTGTGTTAGCGCACTCGTCCTGTCAATTATATACGGACAAATCACACAGATTGAGCTAGCCCCAAAGTAAGTTCTTAAGTAAGACTTGTGTTATGGGATACTAACTCAACGATACTATATTTTATAAAAAATACATATACCTATAGATAAACATCCAAGATCCAGGTCAATCTGAAAAAGATCATTTTTCATCTTGACCTGACCGGGGATCGAACCCGGGACCATCCGTGTCACAGGCCGGCGTGTTGACCGCTGCGCCACGGAGCTCGTAATGCCATCAAAGTCCGTCAAATTGTTAGCTATATGTTTGCATCAGAGACTAACGGGTTAGACACAATTTTAGACTATCTAAGCCATAGAAGTATGACCCCTATCAACACGGCCCCCTGTTCTCCTTTTCACCCCCCCCCCCCCCCCCCCGGCTCGACATTCGAGGTTTTCATTCAAAAATGGCTTTATGTGACAACTATTCAGAGAGACTTTTTTTTTAAATCTATGGTCTAAGCTTTATAGGTATAATCTAAGCTATTCCTGCTAGAAGTAAACTATCTGTTGTATGTGAATCCGAATCGTGTTTGGCTTTATTTGCTCTCAGCTCAGCTCAAAATGCGATGACGGCTTCAAGTTAACATCTTAAGAGCGTATACTAGCAGTATTTTTTCAATATGGTTTCCATACAAATGTGTTTCTCTATTTTCTCGCTGAAAACTGATTCTAAAGCCACAATTCTTTTTTCATAAAATCTAGTACTAAAATAGGAATGCCTCTATTTTTTTATTTTTAAAAAAAAAAATGTTTTTGTACAATTTTTTTTCTTTTAAATAAGGTTTTTAGAAAAAAAATAAAACATAGGTACATACCTTTTTTAGTAATAGATTGTATGTAAAAAGAATTGTGCCTCTAGAAGCAGTTTTCAGCGAGAAAATAGAGAAATACATTTGTATGGAAAACGCACTGCTAGTATACCCTCTTAACCATTTAGCTCCAAATAAGTTTTGTGGGTATACTGTCGGTCGCCAGCAGGTTGAGGCAGAATATCAGGAGTGCTATTTTTGAATGCGTGACTCACTAAAACGGAAGTCATGCACGACTAGAAGTCACACTCGTCTTCCAAGTCACGCAATGCTATTTCGCCATATTTTTGAAACCATCGCTTGAACTGTAGTGCTGCCAACCTGCAACGAAAGATATTTCATTTCTTCTTATTTCACGCAGATTTTTTTTAAAATTTTTTAACGTTATTAATGAATTTTAAAATGTTTAAGAAGTGTAGCGTCAAACGGAACGAAAAATTATGACAGATGAACTTCAAATGACAGGAAGTGACTTTGACATAAAAGCGTTCGTCGCCTGCGGAAACGAGCGGTCTCAACCGCTCGTTGCAATCACTCGTCAACGCATGATTCAAAAATGCGGCCTTTTAGAAACACTCGTGTCAATCACTCGTTTAGTGAGTCACGCGTTCAAAAATAGCACTCCAGTGCTTTGCTCATGCATAGATTGTGTGTGAGGAAAGCGTCATGCTGAGCCTACAACCTTTTTGAAATGCTGCAACGCTCACAAGCTGTTATGGTTATTATTTGCTATTGTACTTTTATTGTTTGTCCTGTTTCGTTGTTCTGTAATGGTTTGTGTGTGTTTTAGTTGTTTCAAATAAACTTTTATTCTATTCTATTCTATTCTAAATAAATCTACGAGAGAAAGTAAGATCAAACCGGCCAAGTGTTAGTCGGACTTGTGTACGGAGGGTTCCAATTACATGTATACTAAAAGTTTTAGTGGGCGAATGATGGTTTTAGTCTAAAACCACATCATTCGCCCACGGCTCCGCTCGCGTTAGTGTCGATCCCTAAGGAATAGTACTTTTCCCTGGTAACCTATAAAAGGATATGTCCTTTACCATACTCCCGACAATGTGTATGCAAAATTTCATGATGATCAGTTCAGTAGTTAAGGCGTGAAAGCGCAACAAACAAACGAACTCACTTTCGCATTTACAATACTAGCTGTTACCCGCGGCTTCACCCGCGTCATTTATAGCCTATGTCCTTCTCGGTACCCTAACCTATGTGTATGCAAAATTTCATGACGATCGGTTCAGAGCGTCAACCATGAGTTTATACATTTCATTTACGAGAGTAGTATACGGTAACGTTTTTACAACCGTCATAGTTTACTATACTTTGTCCAACATGAGTACGATATACCAGAGTAGTTTTCGAATCTCATAATCGAAAACAACTCAAGGTTGAATGTAAACGAATATGATCCTGTGTTTACAGGAACATTTTCTGCGGTATCGGCACCATGAGTTAAAAAACTGACCTTGGTTTTCTATCGAGGAGACAATAGTTTACAATTACGAGCCATCGAATAGTTTAGGTACTTTAGATCGAATCGTTTACTACTCACGTAAAAATAAGGCAGCTTGAAAAATCTGACACCAGTGTTGGCCACTTACACATACGAAAAACAAACAACTACTCACGTATTATAGAATCATGGTTGACGCTCAGTAAATAAGGCGTGAAAGCGTAACAAACAAACGAACTCACTTTCGCATTCACAATATTAGTTGGGAAGTTGGGATGGGATGGGATGGGATTAGTCACCCAGAATTAAATGTTTTTCGCGCGTATTTATGTATAAATGTAATACATGTATGTATCTTGTATGTATGTCTGTTCCATAGTCGCCCCTGTAGCGTAAGTGGCTTGCCCGATTTCAAAGTGTAAGGTGTCATTGGATTAGTATTCTTCCCCGGAATATCATAGGCTATAAAACGACAGCAATAAATCAATATGGCGAACGTAAAACTGTGAAAAATGGCAGTCGAGTTTTTTTCCCTTGACTTCGTTCGAATAAATTATAGCCTATGTCATTTGCAGATAAATTAGCTTTCTGTGGGTGAAAGAATTTTGAAAATTTTCCTTTTTATAATGATAACTTGCCATTGCCCGCGGTTCCACCCGCGTGATAAAGAGCCTATATGTCCTTCGCAGTACCCTTACCTATGTGTATGCAAAATTTCATGATGGTCGGTTCAGTAGATAGAGCGTGAATGCGTAACAAACAAACAAATATACTTACTTTCGCATTTATAATATTAGTTAGGAAGTTGAGATTAGGATAGCAATTTTTACGATCTGTTGAATGCAGAAAGAAACACTTGGTAAATTCTATGATTTTCCTTCTTCTTTGTTAAAAAAAAAAAAGAAAAAATACAAAACTTCTTGAGGTACGGAACCCTAAAGGGACAGTTAAGTACGAAACTTTGATGTCTGGGATTAAAGTTAATCCGCGGAGGAACGGCAAGTGTCAAGTCGGAATGCTCCCCTCATTTTAGCCTTTTACGGTAACATTATGATTTTCTTGATCTCTTTTATTTGAGCACAGGACCTAGTGGGCGTGAGCGTTATAAGCGCTTTCGCAAGTTAAACAACCCCGGGCGCAGTCCCCACTTGGATGGGTGACCGCAAGTGGCATAAAAATATCGAGCTCCTCCGTGCTTCGGAAGGCACGTTAAGCCGTTGGTCCCGGCTGTCATCATTGATGGCAGTCGTTAGGCTATGTCACATGCCTTTAGGCAGCTTGAAAAATCTGACACCAGTGTTGGCCACTTACACACACAAAAACCAAAACAAATTGCCTTGCTTAGTCGCCCTTTCAATAATGAAGATGAATTTACATCCAGTATGATTAAGTTTTTTTAACACCTGGGCCCGTGTTGGGGTAAAAAAGCCACTTTGGGTACGTAGGCAAGTAATAGGTTTTTCCAACGAAAAAACGGAGAAGGTTCTCAGCAGTGCAATTCTCGGGAAGCACACGATTTTGACAGAAGTACGCTTGTCCCTTCGACACGTCTTCCCTTCACGCCGAGCGTGACCTTGAAATTTAAACATCAAACTAGGGACTGACAAAATATTTGGCGATTTTTATCGATTCGAATGTTTAAAATGAAAATTTAATACATTGAACAACGTTTTCTCATCCCATATTAATGTTTATAGCTTATTAGATGAATTTCAATAAAAACAAAATAACAGAGATGAATATACATCAAGGAATCTGAGACTGAATACATACGGATTCTATGCATCAACCCTTAAATGTTATAAAATCTATGGTATCGTAGTTTTGACATTTGTCAATTTTCAATCGGCATTCTCGTGCAGTGTTTCAGCGACCACTTCACCCAGGAACAAGAAATTTATCTGTCAAATGAAAAGTTACTTTTTAGCTACGGAAACTTGGATGATATCGCTGTTGTCTTTAAAACAGGGTTCGATTCCCGTAGCAAATAAAAATATAAACGATATTTTTCACGTAGCTCTGCATCTTGGACGTTTCCTATATTAAAATTAAAATTTATTTTAGATTACATCCAACGTGGTGGGAATCGATGGAAGGAAGAAAAAAGATTGATAGGTGTACCTACTTGTTTGTAATGGAAAAACTCAACAAAGTACTAAACCGATTAAATAAATTTAAATGTACTATGTTTTATATACAATGTTGGACAACTGTGTCGGAACCTTAAAGGGGTGACTCATCCCATCAATATGAACAACTTTTTCTATGGGACTGAAGCTTAAAATTAGAAAACAAAACTACTCAGCCGGCCGGGCAATATTGTATGACAATTTTGCAGGTTGTTTTTTGGTATATTTAGATTTAGTCCCATAGGAAAGTTGTTTATACTTATTGACAGGCTGAGTCGCCACTTTAAGGCTCTGACACAGCTGATGGGACATTTTATATACTAGTAAGTTTTTAGTTCTGTAGGAAGATATCTAAAGTAGTAAAAATGCGCCGACAGATGCGCATAAGTAAAAGAACTTTACCATCTCATAGAAACACATCTCGTTTCATATAGGAAACATAAATATATAGGGTCATTCTTATCAAACTTATCCTTGGGGGAGGCCTATATCCAGCAGTGGACTTCTTGTGGCCGAGATGATGATGATATCACACAATTTGATAGAAAGTTGTGAACGTTTGTTCGGTATAGGAAAGATACTGGGATTGGGCAGTTACGTGGATTTCGGACTCGGCAGATTCTATGATTCGGATTTAGGATTTATTCGGATTACCTATACGACATAAAATGAACAGTTGAGCTCAAAAAGATGTAATACCTATCTGACTAATATAAATTTGTAAGTAAAAGTTTGTGACGTGTGTTTGGATGTTTATTTCTCAATCACGCTCCAAATACTAAGAAGTCGTAGGAAACTAACTTAACGATACTATATCATCATCAATATCAATACATATAATAAAATCGTAAGTGGGTCGTGTCTGTACATGGAAGATAAATAAGAAAAACTATTTTCAGCGGACCCTAATAACGCAATAAAACCCAAATCGACCATTTTTAGAATTTTTGTCTGTTTGTCGGTTTGTCTGTTTGTCTGTTTGTCTATGAGTTTGTGCACGATTATCTAAGAAACGGTTTGACCGATTTGCATGCGGTTTTCAGGAATGTATTATACCAAACTTCATACATTCTTTTCGCTTTAATATATCTCAATCGGTTTACAAATAAAAAAGTAACATCAATTTAAAGAATTTAAAGAAGCTAATCTAAGAAACGGGTCGATCGATTTGCATGCGGTTTTCAGCAATGTGTTATGGTTAGCTTCACTAAATATGTAGACTTTATCTTATCTCAATCGGTTGATTAACTAAAAAGTAACATCAACTTTAAGAATACGTAACGTAAGTTTGTATAACGGTTAATTTGGCAAACCATCACTAGATGGCGCTGTGCTAAATTTAAAACGCGCTAACGTTGTTTTTTCGCTAGGAACACCCAACGCGTGGTTGGTGCTCAGTGTCTGCAACTTTCATAACCCTTGCTACTCCTGGGGGACCCGAAAGTATGGGACTTTATTCAGGTTTTACGAAAAAACTACGTTAAGAATGCCGTTTTTGGGTATTTTATAATGTATTGATAAATTATCTACTGTTTGAGTGACGAAAAAAAATTTTTTTAAACCTATGGTTTGAGTATAATTTAAACTCTCTCTATGAATTATTGTTATCGAGTTAAAGTTTGTCAAATCCGATTCAGACGGTAATGTCCCCTTCGCAACCATGTCAATTTTTACCAAATTTGGCACAATTTGGGGTAGTTTTGCTTTCCAGGCCCGTACCAATGAAACTAATCCTACAGGAAAGTTGAAATAAAATAAAAGAAAGAAAACTATCTATGCTTTCAAATGAGTGTTATTTTATCTCTCTAAGTTTTTAACAGTAGAAACACAGACTCTCAAAAATGGTTCTTTCGACCGAAGTATGAAAAGTAGTCAGTTTTTTATTTTGTTGTTGTAAAGAACTAATTTAAAATTGCTTTAATCCAAATGGAGACTATCCAGCCCAAATCTTACATCAAATTTTTCTCTTCGGTTGAAAAGACCCATTTTCGACAGTTTGTTTGTAGACTGTTTGGAAAATAAATAGTACAGAAAAAAGTCCACATACAATGAAATATATATTTGTAAGTCATTACAAATTCCACCAACAATTAGGTACCTACTATTTTAGTTCACAATTTTCTATTAACGAGTCCCAGTATTGACCTCTTTACTTTTGCGCTTGTTTTAATCCGCAATATTTTGTCACTTAAACAAAACAAAAAACAGACTTTCACGTCATTTCCACACCAATCTTTAGCTACGATGACCATTTTGTAGTCAATATAATTTTTGCTTAAATTATATTTAAATCTGGTAGTTTGCACACCCCCTAACACCAGCAATGAGCCCTCATTGCTTATTATTATGCGGTGATTCAGGCCTGTAACGCCAACACTCCACTATTAATGTATTTACGAACAAAATCGACTTGATTTGTGATATTCGTAGGTGATGAGCGATAATCATCAGCCAAATACAACAGCAGCATCCAGGGTGTCTTCAACAACAAAAATTATAATATGTAGCCTTATTACTATAACAATTTTGTTAATGTGTTATTATAATCATAGAAGACCTCAGAAAATGTAATAATTTAAGTTGAACACCGTTTTATAGAACTTAATTCGAACTAACAACTGAGATTAACAACGTCATATTGACAGCTTGCAATGTGACTTTTTTTATTAGCATGCAAAATTGTTCTTTCCAACTTTATTTTCAACCAAATAGTCCGGATGCAAAATTGCGGATAGTAAGAAAAATGCTATAAAATTTTGGTCAAAATAAAAGATCGACATCAGTTCAGTGTTTGTGTAATATATGAATGTTTGTCTGTTCTTTCAACTGTATCTTCTAAACTAACTAAGATGCGTGGTTATAGCACAGACAACTTTTTTTTTTCCTATAATAAAAATATATATACTAGGTACTTACTACTTACTTACTATTCTAATATTTGTGCGTAAAAGACAATGCTACATTACGCCATATTCAAAAATAAAATCTCAGATTTTTGAAATATATTTTATTTTGTATCAAATGAAAGGTATTTTTATCTAGGTTAATTACAAAATATATAATTGATATACTTAAGTCGTCAACGGGCACTAATCCAGACATAATAGATTTTTTTTTGTTAGAACGTCTAGAACGTTCTAACTAACAATAAAAATTCTGTAACGTTAGAACCGCAGGGGCTATGCGTCTACCGTCCGTCAATGCGTATCATACCACCATTCTTCAGTGAAACTTAAAAATGTAAATAGAATCCTATCCTACTAATATTATAAATGCGAAAGTTTGTATGTTTGGACATTTGCTACTCAATCACGTTGAAACTGCTGAACGGAGAAGCACGAATTTTTTTGCATAGATAGGTTATTATATTTTTTTTATTTATTTGCACATTTTTGTGTCGATATTGCCTGGCCTATCTAGTCGGCTTTTAAGTTTAAAATTTCAATTATATATTTTGTAAGCAAACCTCATTTTTATTAGAAAAAGATAAAGAAATAAAAAGTGATTCTAATGTCAATTGAACAAGTCATGAAAATTATATCAAAGATTTTATTGCATAAAATATTGTACACATTTAATTCATTGTATGTTATTATTATATATTATTCATTGTTGAATATATTAAATATTTATTAACATAATAATGGAACGGTACTACTGAATGTGTGTGTATCAATATCCAGGTTAATCCAAAGAACAACAGTACAAAACCTGTGTGTATCTGATGGTTACTGACTACAAACAAAGCATGCTTCGTTCAAGCTTTGTCGTATTTTTCCTAGGTCCATGGTTGTAGTGCAGAAGGTGCTAAAGTACATAATTAAATCTGGTGTTAATGTAGATATTTTTTGCTGTCTTTCAGATTGCTACAGAATCGTGTGGTTTAAAAATAAAATAAATGTTCTATGTGGGTGCGAACAGTATAAAATGTTAGTTGCTCTTCAGCAAATAAGGGCTGAGAACAGTGGCGGCTCGTGACTTCAAGGAGTGGTGGTTCACCTGCTTACCTAGTGTCTCTCAAAAGCAAAACGACCTATTGAAATGCCGTACGTTCGTCAATTATTTGTAGTCGACTGCCCCTATGCACCTACTTAATAATATTTGTACAGTATACATAATCAGTTACTCTAGGTACAATTCTTGTTAATATTAATGCATATTGTAAAACCATTTCTGTATAAAAAGTATCACTTACTTATGTACCTACATGCAGTGAAATATCTCATCATCTTGACTTACCATTGGTTTAGTGAGAGGAGCTGCGCGCTAATGAATATTCTAATAACTAGGTAGGTACTTAACTAATTCAGGTTGAAAAGCACGAGAAGATAGTTTCAAAAAACAGATTAGGCGGCATACCGCCTAAATAAGCCATAGCCTATTTTCTTTTTTAGTTCTTGTTCAAATAATCCCATTAACAACACACTTTGAAGCCACTTTCAACCACTACACTTTGAAGCACACACAAAGTAGAAAACCATAACTATGAATAATTATTGGGTAATTTCGCGCGCGTTATCTATCAAACCGTGTCACAGGTGCGAAATAAAACAAACAAACTGATTTGAGTCAAGGTCAAGGACACGCCGTCGCAACAAAAACCTTCAACGAGCGAGCGAGATACCCCGGCCGATGCCGCCCGAGCGAGCCCGTTCGGGAGTATTCGGGACTCGTGCGGCGATCCGATTTTTCAATTTTTCTCATACATTGAGTACGGATCATCTTCCGTTTCACCTGCCGGAGCATTTCTGTCTCATTCCATATAGTTTCTATGGAGACGCTTCGTGCGCACTTTGAAAGCGCTCGCCCAATTTTTGGTTTAGCTAAAATGAGTCTTAAATTTTAGGTAATAAAGATCAAGCTTGTTTGAAAATATTTTCTTTTTCAGTGTGTAATTAAAGTTACATACTTTTGGATAAATAATAATTGTGTCGAAAAAAAAATAGGGAAATACATAAAAATCTGGTAGTGCAGTGCACGAGTGCACTGAAGGAGCGGCCGCCACTGGCTGAGAATGGACGGTATCAATTTAGTTCATAAATTTGCGTAATTAATGATTTTTTTCAGTTTTATTTTAAACAAATTGTTCTTAAATGTAAAATAAAGATACAATATCGCTATACGATACGAACTGTTTTATTTCGCTTTTAATAAAAGCTCAAGCACAGAAATTTACTTATTAGTACAGTATGCCGACCGACAGAATCCCCTCCGAAGTGTACTAAAAAGTACATCTGGTAGAACAAGTGATACAATCCTTAAATGTAAGAGGAGAAATCATTATAGCCTTATGAATTAGAGGATGGGTTAGGCACCTATTTAAATTAATGTGAATTCATGGGAAGTAACGTACTTAAAAAACTGTACCTATTAACAGGTAGGCACAGCAAAAAGTGATAACCTATATTTAATAATTAGGTATGTAGAAATACCTACAAAGAGATACTACCATTTACCAACAGGTATTACATGATAATTAAGCAAAAAAAGTGTGATTTTATCCCATGAATACATTTTCTCTCTCTTTGAGATCTAGTTAAACTAAACCGGAAACAATCGACATTTTTTTTCCAAAACAAGCCCCATCCTTAATCCCACTTCACTTCCCCTGACCTTGAAAGTGCACCAGAATACCAAATCAACAACTGTCATTGCATGTCAAGGTCAGGGTCAACCTTGTGCGAAGTGGCGGGGAAGTGGAGTGATGAGATATTTGACAATTAATCAATTAAGCCTTAACCAAACCACAGCGGGTACGTTATAGGCGTCCAGGTAAACGCCCGATAAATAATCTCATTAATTTGTTTTACATGTTTTCATCCAAACGGTCAACTTGCATAATCCATGTTCCATTGTAACATCAGGACATGATGACACACTTGCTATCATGTAAAACAGGGTACATAATAGCCTGCTGAAGTTTTTGTTACAAAACCAATTTTTACTAAATTATCTAATAGAGAACATTATATAGATAATTGATTTTGAAAAATCCAGTTCCTAGTTTTGGCCCATCTAAAATGCTGTTCTAATGCATATGCTGAGTCATCCCTTCAAGAGAATGCCTACAGTATCATCACAAATGGTGGCACTATAAGCAACTTTGAATTGGCTGCGGATGTGATTGATCGCTTTTATGTCCTCGGTTTGCACACTTCAGTGTGGGTAGGTTTTTAATACTGTCTAAATTTCAAGGGCGTTGCCAGCTTTTGAGCAATAGGGGGGCAGAAACTCATAGATGGCCGGAGTTTAAAAGCCCAGGTGGCAGAAGCGAGATTTTTTTCCATATGTTTAAGGGTGGTTAAAATTAGTGCTACACTGAAAGGGAAAAATAGAGAATTAGAAGTAGATCAATGACTTCCTACCTAGGTGTAAAAATCGAACTTACATTTCGAGCTGAATATGTTGACATGACCAACCACACCCGTACCAATCAAAAATAATAAATTAAGTATTAATTTTTATTGTGTTTCCACGAAAGATCAATGTTGCTGACTGTTATATTATGACAGTCGGCAAGTATGCTTAGTGGAACTCAAAATCACTGAATAAAGATTTTTATACTATTTTTTTATTTTATTCTAGTACCGACCATAGAAATTAAAGTCAAATCATTATTCAAAATCATAGGTTTCTTCCTTGATTAAATTGAATAACCCAAATTTATTATAACGAGACTTTATCTGTAAAAATTACGAGTAAAGAAAGTTCTTAACTTTTTATTTAGTTTATTGTTATTAAATGCAGAACAATTTATAGCAAAAAAACAAAGTGTGTCACCCTTAAATGGAAGTCACCGATCGCCCCCTCTAGTTACGCCACTGGATTGATCTTTTGACGTTTGACAGAATTTCACGAGAATACCAAATTGAAAAATGACATAAAATCAGCGCTGATTTTATGACATTTACGCCCGAGAATTGCACCCCAGGTCGGTGGGTATATATTTTTTTACGTATGGCCACGCATAACTTTTTAGAGACTAGTCCGATTTTGATAATCTTTGTTTATTGAAAAGGGTATACCCTAAAAGAATTCCCCTAATAAATTTGGAAAATCCAACCCTAAGGCATTTGGTTTATTGAAATGTGTATAAAAATATAAAATGTGTATAGCTAAAATATTATAAACTATCGATGCTAATCATGAAAATATTAGAAATCATAATATTACTGGTTGCCTGAATATCCAGCTAAAATATGTTGGTCGGTTGGATTACGTTAGCATGTGGTGGACTCAACGCCTTAATCGTACGATTTGTTCTCACAGAGTTACATAGATGGCGCCACTCGTTGCTACACAACATTGTATCTACCGTATTATGAGAATAAAAAAGCATTATTTACTAAATATATCTTTTTAAAAATTAGAACAATATTTTAGGCTTAATGCCCCACACTAGGCACACTAGCGACGCCAATAATTTTATTCCTAATACTTTACAAATAGAAAGAAATTCAAGAATGTAAATCATATAAGCCTAAGTAAATAACCTGAAATATGTTAGGAATCATGTTTAATATTATCAGAAACAGTGCGAATTATGAGCATTAGATTACCGCCAAAAACGGCCGTTTTTGGCGGTAATCACTATTTCTCTTAATGACTGATTCTCATAATATTAAAACATGATTCCAAAAATACTTATTTACTAAGGCTTTTATGATTTACATTCTTGAATTTCTTTCTATTTTTAAACTATTAGGAATAAAATTATTGGCGTCGCTAGTGTGCCTAGTGTGGGGCCGGGGGAACACTAGGCACAGTAGCGACGCCAATCATTTTATTCCTAATACTTTACAAATAGAAAGGAATTCAAGAATATAAACAATACAAGTCTTAGTAAATAACCTGAAGTATTTTTGGAATCATGTTTTGATATTATGAGAATCAGTCATTGAGAGAAAAAGTGATAACCGCCAAAAACAGCCGTTTTTGGCGGTAATCAGATTCTCATAATTCTCACTGATTCCGATAGTAATAAACATGATTCAAAAAATACTGCAGGTTATTTACTAAGGCTTGTATTGTTTATATTCTTGAATTCCTTTCTATTTGTAAAGTATTAGGAATAAAATGATTGGCGTCGCTACTGTGCCTAGTGTTCCCCCTTAATTAATACCTACTTAAAATTACACCCTAGTTATGGTAAGTTTAGGCTAACGCAGAGTACCGCCATCAAGTATCGGGTGGAAAGCAAGCGTTGTCTTTGCCTAAGGGATTTATTTAATTTACAGTTTATGTAAGCGGTTTTTATCCTAAACTAGCGTGGAAGAGAACTAATAAGAATTAAAATGTTACCAAACAAACATAAGCTTAGCCCGAGCTGTGTAAATCATTTAAACGACTTGCGTGACTGCCGCGAGTTTTTTTAATTATACAGGTCTTATGAGGTCATGATAGTGGGCGGGGCTAGGGTTGCCTACCGAACTCCAAAATAGAGTATTGTATATACAATATATGCGCCGTGTGGTTCCCGGCAGAACGGACCACTCCAAGTCATCCCGTGGATGTCGTAAAAAGCGACTAACGAAAAACAAGCTAAACAAAGCTTAATAAACATCAAAGAGACCTCTCCAACCCGTCTGGCCAGCGTGGAGAGTGTAGGCCAAATCCTCTGACTACTCAAGCTAATATATGGCTCTGGTAGTACAGAGAGGGTCGTGCTCCTGCAGTGGAGACTAGAAAGACCTGATGATGATGATGATGATGATATACAATATATACATACTATTGTGTTTCCTGTCAGAGTAGAATTGGACCACTCCAAGTCTTTCAGTGGATGTCGTAGAAGGTGACTTAGGAAACACAAGCTAAGCAAAGCTTATGAACATCAAAGAGACCTCTCCAACCCGTCTGGCCAGCGTGGAGAGTGTAGGTTAAATCCTCTGACTGCTCTGGTAGTGCAGATAGGGTCATACTCATGCAGTGGAGTCTAATAAAGACCTGATGATGACGATAACATACTTATTATCACGTCTTTGTCCCTTGCGGGATAGACAGAATCCAAGGTCATAGAACCCAAAGGCACCATTTAGCGAGTTAGTGGGCGTTAAGGTGGAAAGCGGGATCAAATAGTGATAGGTTGCTAGCCGCATCGCCTATTGACGTAATTCCTTAGATTTTCGCCCAATGCCTTGATCGGTTTTTACGGTTTGCATGGCAAGGAAAGCAGCTGGTATATTCTTTGTTTTCCCTTTTCTCCCAAATCAGCATGGAAGAGTAGAGTATTGTAATCACAGACAAAAGTAACTCAACATAAGCAGTTATTTTCAAAGAAAACTAAAAAAGTCTATATGTTCATTGATAATGTCATTGTTTGTTATTGTTGAAATTTGCAGTGATGCATAATATTCCGTTAAAAAATATTTCTTTGATAGAGCTTTATTCAGTTGACTAATGGGTTTATATTTTTAAAACCTACTAATACTCTCAAAACCATAGATTTAAAAAAAAATTTTTTTCGTCTCTCCTCACGACATTGAACGGTAAGAAAAAAATATTTTTCCTTGAATGTTGGCATGCCATAAACCTCATAAGTAGCGGGAAAATTGCTTATCTGTATTTCTGTACTACTAAAAGGAGGATAAAATTATTTGTTGTTTGTTTGCATTAAATAAGCTCCGAAACTACTGGACAGATCTTCAAAATTCTTTCACTTATAGACAGCTAATTTATCTGCGGATGACATAGGCTACAATTTACGCGGACAAAGTCGCGGGAATATTGCTAGTCTTCCGATAAAAGGTGACAACCCTAGGCGGGGCAGCAGTGAGCAGTAACTCTTCACAATGGTTTTAGTCGAAAAATTTCGTTTTATTACTTGCCTTACTTACCTATGTTTTGGCGTGTTAAGTGTTAACTGGGTGAAACAATAATAATATTAAAACTACGCCAGATATATTCAGTATGGGAATTCGGCTTTCATCATCATCATCATCGGATCTTTGTTAATCTCCACTGCAGGAGCACGACCCTCTCTGTACTACCAGAGCCATATATTAGCCAGAGCAGTCAGAGGATTTGGCCTACACTCTCCACGCTGGCCAGCCGGGCTGGAGAGGTCTCTTTGATGTTTCTAAGCTTTGTTCAGCTTGTGTTTCCTAAGTCTCCGTCTACGACATCCACGGGGAGACTTGGAGGGTCCTATTCTACTCTGCCGGAAACCACACGGCAAATGCCACAGTAGGTGGACTTAATGCTAAGAGCTTTCTCTCCCAGTCAACCTCGAGAATAGTAAACCAATAAATAAATATCAGATAGTATATATAAGTACTTATAAGGAAGACAAATTCATTATGGGAAACCGGCTTCACTCATGTTTTATTTTGGGGCGATTGATGAGGTCAACTTTAATGGAGCGGTTCTATTCTACTCTGCCATGTGGTTCCCGACAGAGTAGAATAGGACCACTCTACGTCTCTCCGTGGATGTCGTAGAAGGCGACTCAGAGAACATAAGCTAATCAAAGCTTATAAACATAAAGAGACCTCTCCAACCCGCCTGGCGAGCGTGAACAGTGTAGGCCAATCCTCTTACTGCACTGGCTAATTTGGTAATGAAGAACTAAAAAAGACCTTATGATGATGATGACTAGATACCTGTCACTACAGAACACAGTACCTATGTCTTTCTGTGTTCTGTGCCTATCACTATTTTTGAATCATTATAAGGAAGAAATACGACATTTAATGTGTGTATGCTAAATTAAAGTTCCACTGGCCATTTTCCTCTCTCTCCTATATAAATATCTCCCCATTGACTCAATGTAGCACCCTGTTTATAGATAAGCATATATTATATGGTGCACAAGCTGTGCTTCACTAACAAACACATGCATTATGAAGCGACACGACCGCGGCCGCGATGCATACATTATGAGTAACGAGGCCTTTACACTACAGAGATGTGCCGTGTTAGTTTTCGATTACATTTCTGTCAGGTTATCGAATACTAACACAGATATTAACTATATTTCTGTGTTAGTGTTCGATTATCTGGACTAAAGATATGTAATACGCTAAATATGTCTAAGTCAAATTATAGGCCCTTCTTTACATTGTGAAATTACATGTAAACATGTTATGTAAATGAGTAAAAGTTATAAGATAGAATGCTGAGTAACCAGAATAATATTAGATATTTTATTTTGTATTGTATTGCTGAGACCACGTTGTAAAGTATCACCCAAATACAATTTTTGATTTTTTCGTTGGGTGAGAAACTTCATAGTTATTATAGCTATGTAAAATTAATGCATTGTGTACAGTACACGAAAACTTTCTGTTTGATAATTTGTTTAATATTTATTTTTTGTTAATTTTCTCTCATCTAAGTATAACTTATAAAATTGTACCCTAGGCAAATAGAGTAAATAGATAAACAATTGATTGATTCGTAAATTCAATATGTTTTGAGGGTTCAATTCTATTTTCCCACTTTTACTTAATGACTCTACTAAAAAGTGATCGAATACTAACATGGCATATCTCATTCATTTAATGTCTAGATATCAATATGCAACATATCGTTTTAATATGTATGTGATTGTTAGTTTGACTGACTGAAGCATAGTTTATGCTATTCACCCATACGTCTAACTTGCCCCAGGGGACAAAATTAATTCAGAACTGATGCTAACTGAATTCTAAGCTACCGAAGCACCTGTCACATTAGTATTAAAAAAAAATTGTTCTCTTTTGTTGATGATAGCCTATAACATTCCGGAGAAAAACAAAAATCTTATGACACCACACACTTCAAAATCGGTCAAGCCGTTTAGGATATCAGCAGCGACAATGGAACAAATATATAACATGCATACATTCATAATGTACAAACACACGAAAAACATTACCCTCTTTCTGGGTAGATCAGTCGGGTAAAAAAATTGTATAGCTTCCTACATATATTCATGAATTTTGAACTTTACTGCAAAATGAGTTAAATGAAATACCACACTTGTAATGATGGGGTAGTTATGTTATGCGATTTATGGGGGAGGCCTATGTCCAGCAGTGGACGTCACTGGCTGATAGATAGATAGATAGATAGTTATGTTAGGTGACGCAAGCTTTAATGCATATAAGAAAATTGGCATATAGTGGAGAAATTCGTTGTGTAGGATCGGGGCGCGGTAGCATAATTGGTAATTAAAGCATTGGTCGTACAAAGACCGGTAAGATACCGGTTCGAACCCTGCCTAAATACTGTATTTAATTCTTTAATTAATATGAGTAATTGATAACTGCTTCTGCGTTCTTTGCGAGACGAGAAGTCTACTTGTCTTTTCCCTTAAAACAGTATGGATGAATCACTTAAAGCTTAGGTTGCTACAGACCGCGTGGTTCCCGGCAGAGTAAAATAGAACCACTCCAAGTGTTCCCGTGGATGTCGTAGAAGGCGACTTAGGAAACAGGCAAAACAAATCTTATAAACATCAAACAGACCTCTCTAAGTCTGTCCAGCGCGGAGCGTGTGGGTCAAAGCCTTTGATTGTTCTGGCATGATATGGCCCAGATAGCACAGAGTGGGTCCTGCTCCTGCAGTAGAGACTAAAACTTTAACTGCCTCCGTGGTCCAGTGGTTAAGGCGTTTGCCTGGTTGACCCGGGGGTCGTGGTTCGATTCCCACGGGAAGCATACTTTGTTAAGTTGTTTCTAGTTTGTTTAGGACATTGCAGGCATGAATCACCTGATTGTCTGATAAGAAAGATGATTCAGTGCTTCGGAAGGCACGTTAAGCCGTTGGTCCCGGCTGCCATCTGGTAGTCGTTAAAGGAACCACGTCAGAGGCCGAGAGGCGGTTCCGAAGAACTCTGACACCAGGGTGTGCATGGTCGACTGACCGTGTCATCTACACGAAATGATGATGATGAGTGGAGACTAAAAAAGATCTGATGATGATGATTTTTTATGCATTATTTTCTATTTTGGTTGCCAATCGTACCATATAAATAGTAAAGTCTCAATCTACTAATATAATATTCACGAGGTCCTTGCAGTGCATAATTTCTTCATAAATTTACACACTTCACATTTCAACATTCTCAACTATTTGCCTAGGCAAATATAAAAGGTAAGTACCTTTTTATAAGATGTTATGTAACTTGCCCTATTTTTTTTTAATTAAATGAAATCTTGGAACTCAATTTTGAAGCACTCAACCTTTACTGATTGAGTTGAAGTTGATATCCTAATCCTAACTAATATTATAAATGCGAAAGTGAGTTTGTTTGTTACGCTTTCACGCCAAATATACTGAACCGATCATCATGAAATTTTGCATACACATGGGTGAGGGTACTGAGAAGGACATAGGCTATATTTCACGTGAGTGAAGCTGCGGGTAATAGCTAGTAAATAAATAAATGTAGGGACAAATCATACAGTTGATCTTGCACAGTAAGTTCTGTGCAAGCTGTACTCTTACTTACTAAGTTATGAACTTATGTCGTAGGATACTTACTCAACGATACTATATTTTTTAATAGATGCCAAAATTACAGCTCCTTTGTACGGATGTAAAAATCTTCACACAAAATTCCAAAATACTTTTTCCCCAACCAATCAAATTAAAGCAGAAAAACCGGCCAAGTGCGTGTCCGGCCACGCGCAGTGAAGGGTAATAGATACATATTATGTATTCATAAACAACCAAGACCCAGGCCAATCTGCAAAAGACAATTTGCCATCAGGACCTGGGTCTTAAATGTTTACCTATCTACGAGTATTATAAAATCGTCGAGTTTCGTATATAAAAGCGTCGTAGAATACTAATTCTACGACGCAAGTTCACAAATTACTGTGGGGCTAGCTCAATTTGTATTAATAGTTCTGAAATGAAAAAGTGAGAATGGTTAGGATTAGTCCTAAAATACTGCGTAAGTTACTTACTCCTTATTTGTTATTAATTAGTTTTTCTCTTACGTCTATTTCTTATTGAAGTCATTTATTTAGCATTTATTTTACAAGACGAAAAATTTTTTTTTAATCCATGGCGGTAGAGTAGAATAGGACCACTCCAAGTCATCCCGTGGATGTCGTAAAAGGCGACTAAGGAAACACAAGCTAAATAGAGCTTATTAACATCAACGAGACCTCTCCAACCCGTCTGGCCAGCGTGGAGAGTGTAGGCCAAATCCTCTGACTACTCAGGTTAGTATATGGCTCTGGTAGTACAGAGAGGGTCGTGCTCCTGCAGTGGAGACTAGAAAGACCTGATGATGATGATGATGATGATGGTGGTAGGTATGTAATTTTGTGTAGTATTTGTAGTTGTTCCACAGCTGATAAATCGTTTCTAAAGTGAAAAAGGTAAAGTAAACAGATTGCATAAAAAAACCGGTCAAGTGCGTGTCGGGCCACGCGCAGTGTAGGGTTCCGTAGTTGCGAATGACAACTTTGAGTTCACACTGTTCACACTCGCACCTCACAGTTTACCGACCAAAAACATCTAACAATGAAAATTTTATGAAATTTTACATTTTCTAGTACATTTTATAAGTTGGTTGCCTATAACTTTTTAGTTTCTACTAAGTACTCAGCTCTGATAGTTTTCCTTTCAATTTCAGTATATATACTACTGATGTAATTTTTTTCACGTATCCATATATAACCGTTTAGCAAATAAAGGGGGGACACTTACCTCTAACAAAAATTTGCACTTTAAAACCAAATATTTCGGAAACGAATCCATAAATCGAAAAATGATGTTCTCAACCTCACAATATTTTTTAAAGACCTATTTAACAATATCCAACACGATGGTTTTGTATAGAAAAAAAATATTACTCCCTCTTTACTTGTATGGGAGCTACCCTTTTTTTCAAGCTTTTATTCTACCACTTTTTTGCCATAATTAATATACATACCCATACCAAATTACAGCTTTCTAGTACTTATATTCTCTGAGTAAAACCGCGGACGGACAGACACACAGACAGACAGATATGGCGAAACTATAAGGGTTCCTAGTTTACTACGGAACCCTAAAAATCAATAAATTATTACCCCCACAAAATAAGTAGGACAATTTCAACATATGAATATTTTAGTACAAACACACATTCAATTAGTAGATTAAAAACGAAAGCTTTGTACTTGTGACATTGTCGGTACAAAAGCCAAAACTTTAGGTTTGTATAGCAAATAATGTATTAATGCTTTGTTTGGCAACTTGGTTAAGCAACCCCGGGTGTGGAACCCATTGGGATGGGTGCCCGCCCACAAGTGGTGTATTCTTTAGCTCCTCTGTACTAAGTTTTTGGTCCCGACTGTCATCGTTAAGCTATATGTACATGCATTACGACTTGCCCTTAAAGAAAAGAAAACCTTAGAATGTACTCACCAGTTGCTTCTCTTCCCGCGCAGATCGTGAAAGCCAATTGAGACTACATGCACACCCATTGACATATAACTACTAGAGAATACACCGCAAGTCCTTTCTTTGTCCCGTTCAACTGTGGGCCACAACTCACTCAGTCGGTTGTTAGCTCTTTCACTTGTGGTACTTCCCACATTTAATAAACAAAAACTTGGTAAAAATCATAAAAAATGCCTTGGTGTGCATTGAGTTATAGCATCATCATCATCATCATCATCAGGTCTTCCCAGTCTCCACTGCAGGAGCACGACCCTCTCTGTACTACCAGAGCCATAATACTAGCCTGAGTAGTCAGAGGATTTGGCCTACACTCTCCACGCTGGCCAGACGGGTTGGAGAGGTCTATTTGATGTTAATAAGCTTTGTTTAGCTTGTATTTCCTCAGTCGCCTTTTACGACATCCACGGGAAGACTTGGAGTGGTCCTATTCTACTCTGCCGGAAACCAAAAAAGAACAAATTTTTATTAGCAAGTATATTATTTTTTACAAAAAAAAATCAATATAATTACCTCCCGCCATTTTGCATTATGTTGACATGTTGTTATGGAAACGCGTAAGAGTACTTAGCAAATATAGCGCTGAGGTATTGAGTTGTGTATAATTGGACGCTACGTCATTGTCGTAGCGCTGCAGCGCTTAATTTTAAATTTTGAGGAATGGAACAATGCCAATATATAAGGTAGCTCCTCTAGTATTATATCTCAATGTGCACACCAAATTGTGTAGCGTGGCCTTTAGGTCTTATATATCTTGTCTCTGTCAACCCCGAAAGAGAAGAAGAAGTGATAGCATGTTTGTTCAAACTTAAAAATCTGACATCAATGTTGGACACTTACAACACAAAAAAACACGATAATTTGATTCATGATGCAGTGACTGATTTCGATGGTACCTGTAATATGAACGTTGCATTAATTAATACTGGAACTAAACGGAATAAAGTGGAATAAAAGCGGAATAAAATTAAAATGGAACTAATTGCACTACTGATCTGATTACGGATTTCAAAGCTTGAAAATACAGTAACGTTTTAAAAGCGTTATTAACCTTTTCTAAAATTATGTTCTCAATTCAAGCCATGTGATTTATTTTTGTACAGTTTGAGATATATTGTTTCTCCATTTGTTTTTTGACCTTGCTTGTTTTTGGTTTTGTCTCCTTTTAACTTCGGTTTTTCGGAAGAAATTGCAGTAGCAATGAGGCCGTTCATCATTTGTGAATTTCACTAATATTATTTTTACTTATAGTTTTTTTTTGGCACGCTTAATAGTTTACTACTTATCGAACTCATTTTATTTTTTTTACTATCTCCTTTTCATTTCGCTTCCATCCATCCATCCATCAGGTCTTTTTTAGTCTCCACTGCAGGAGCACGACCCTCTCTGTGCTTGCCTAGGAGAAATTGCAAACACTGTAAACCGTTGGTCTCAGCTGTCATCATATATCATCATCACAAATGGTATTATAAGATCTCAAACCATGCTTCAAAAAACACGTTAAAACGTTGGCCTGTGATCATTAGATGTCAGTCATTAAGCTATATCAGAAACAATTATACTTAAAAATGTGACAACAGTGTTGGCCACATATACACAAAAACCTTACTGGCAGGATCCACAATAATTTGATTCGTGATACAATGACTGATTCGATAGTACCGGTAATCCAAGCCGTGCAGCTTTCATTGCATTAATGAATATTGGAACAAAACGGAACAAAGTGGAACAAAAAGTGGAATAAAATTGGAGCTGAGTTAATTGCAGTATTAATCTGATTGCCGATTTAAATGTAGTGACAAGCGATTTTAACCGATATTTAGAAAAGGTGGAAAAAATATTATTAATTTGTAAGTGTACCGATATTTAAATATGGATCCGTGTGGCAGATTAGAATAGGACCACTCCAAGTCTTCCCGAGGATGTCGTAGAAGGCGACTCAACAAACACTAGCTAAACAGAGCTTATAAACATCAGCGCGTCCGCATGTTAAACAAACCTGGGCGCAATCCCCACGTGGATGGGTGACCGCAAGTGGCATAAAACTATCTCGAGCTCCTCCGTGCTTCAGAAGGCAAGTTAAGCCGTTGATTACGGCTGTCATAATTGATGGCAGTCGTTAAGCTATGTCATCTGACATAGCTTAACTGCCTTTAGGCAGCTTGAAAAATGTGACACCAGTGCTGGCCACTTACACACACGATTAGGCTAAGACCAGTCAACTGTCGGGATAAATAGATAGAATTATTGCAATAGGCGATTAAAGACTGTTAAAAATATTAAGTAAACTAGCTGTTACCCGCGACTTCGCCCGCGTAATATAAAGCCTATGTCCTTCTCGGTACCCTAACCTATGTGTATGCAAAATTTCATGATGATCGGTTCAGTAGATGCAGCGTGAAAGTGTAACAAACAAACAAACAAACAAACTCACTTTCGCATTTATAATATTAGTTGAGAAGTTAGGATGGGATTTGTTGATACATACACATAAAAAATTACAATACATAAATTCATACGACGAGCTCCGTGGCGCAGCGGTCAACACGCCTGCCTACGACACGGATGGTCCTGGGTTCGATCCCCGGTCAGGACAAGATGGAAAATGATCCTTTTCAGATTGACCTGGGTCTTGGATGTTTATCTATAAAAGATAGTATCTTTGAGTTAAAACCGTGGTGAGACCGGTTGTTTTGTATGGTTCGGAGTGTTGGGCCACCAAGGTAACGGATGTAAGACGATTGCATGCAGCGGAGATGAGAATGTTAAGGTGGATGAGTGGGGTGACTAGAAGGGATAGGATAAAGAATGAGTATGTGAGAGGTAGCACAAAAGTAGCCCCAATAATAGAAAAGCTTAAAAGTAATAGATTGGGATGGTACGGCCATGTTATGCGGAGGGAAGAGAACCATATTACTAGAAAAGTACTGAATATGAAAGTTACTGGAAACCAGAATAGAGGCAGGCCAAGAAAAGATGGATGGAGTGTGTGAAGGAGGATATGGGGAAAAAGAAGGTAACGAAGGAGATGGCTCAAGATAGAGCAAAATGGAAGAAACTTACATGCTGTCCCGACCCCACATTAAGTGAGATAAGGTGAGGAAGAAGAAGAAGTATTGTTGAGTTAGTATCCCATAACACAATTCTCGAACTTACTTTGGGGCTAGCTCAATCTGTGTGATTTGTCCGTATATATTTATTTATACTATATCTGTATTACACAACTTGTTCGGAGAGACACGAGCCGTTAAGCAAACTAATACAAAGTCTTGAGATAGTTCGATCAGTTTGTTTGTTGTCTAGTTATTGTGAACTATTCATACTTGTAGACTATTTCTAGGAAGCGGCGTTTTATTTACCGTTTCCCAACAAAATAGTCGTTTTGAATGAAAAATATAGCTGCTTTTAGATATATGACTTAGTTTGATTGGTTTTATTCGTATAAGTGGCCAACACTGGTCTCAGATTTTTCAGGCGTCTAACATAGCTTAAGAGTCGCCTGGAAGCGCATGTCTCCATACAAACGGAAAAAGGGAATTGTGGCAATATTTGATAATTTTGGAGTAAAATTAACCATTTAATCACTTAATCTCATTATAATCGACGTACGTTCCTATACAGCTTGGTTAAAATACCAATGGTTTGAGAATTACAAGCCTTTTCAAATTTTTATGGAAATCTTGAGAGGCGTATAATTCTCAAACATTTGGTAATTTAACCAAACTGTATAGGAACGTACGTAGATCATAATGAGATTAATTGATTGGATGCTTAATGTTGCCCTAAAATTATTAAATATTGCCACAATTCCCTTTTTCCGTTTGTATGGAGACATGCGTGTCTAGGCGACTCTTAACGAGTGCCATCAAAGATGACAGCTTGTACCTACGGCTCAACGTGCCTTCCGAAGCACGGAGGAACTCGAGATATTTTTATGCCACTTGTGGACACAGTGGCACAATGCAGTCGACAAGCATGGTGCCAGGCCGTTGCTTAGTTCCACTTACTGCCGCATTTGCCTCTATGGGCGGCAGCGGCGGCGCTGCAATGCAATCATCATCATCAGGTCTTTTTTAATCTCCACTGCAGGAGCACGACCCTCTCTGTACTACCATAGCCATATATTAGCCAGAGCAGCCAGAGGATTTGGCTTACACTCTCCACGCTGGCCAGACGGGTTGGAGAGGTTTCTTTGATATTTTAAAGCTTTGTTTAGCTTGTTTCACCTAAGTCGCCTTCTACGACATACACGAGAAGACTTGGAGTGGTCCTATTCTACTCTGCCGGGAACACAAGGGCGAATGCAAATTGCAATGCAATAATGACAGTCTTTTTCATCCATCACTAGGTGGCGTAGCCTAAACTTGGTTGCACTGAGAAATATTTTTAAATATAAAACGAAGAAACATAATTTTTCATAATTTAAAAATTTACACATCTAAACAAAAAATTTAGCGAGTATGCACGTAATTTTTTTATTTGCTTAGTATAATCCTTAATGGTTATTAAGTGTGTAACTGTGTTTACAGTAGAAAAATATGAAAAAACTTAAAATATCTTTATTAACAACGAAGATGTGAAACTCTAAAGTTTAAATAAGAAAGAGAAGTCCGATGTGGACTAGTGACGTCATAGTCTATGTCATGCATACATTTGCCATATAAAATAGTGTTTTCGCGAGTGAGATAGATATATTTTCGTAAAATTATTTATCTCGTTCGTTTTTCAACCAAATTTTATTCTGTTTTCACCTTCAATACTTTACTATTGAATATTTTTGGATAAACTGGTAAGATAACAGATATTTTTTAAAGCATATTCCTTATTGTATGGGAATGACAGAAATATCAAGTTCCTAACATTGGTCCCATTGGAAAAGTTGTTCAAATTGACGAGCTGAATCAACCCTTAAGAGGGCCCTGGACGCGCATATCTCCATACAAACGGAAACTTAAGATTAAGTATTCAATCAATTAATCTCATTATTATCTACGTACGTTACTCTCAACATTTCCATACTATTTTTAAAAGGTTTACAATTCTCAAACCATCGATATTTTAACAAAGCTGATTGAATGCTTAATTTTCCCCAAAATTATCAAATATTGCCACAATTCCTTATTTCCGTTTGTATGGAGACATGCGCGTCCAGGGCCCTCTTAAAGGGTCCAAATTCACCGTGTATAAAATCTTGAAAAAACGTAGAGTAACTTAAGTATATTATACATGAATATTGGAGTCACGTCTTATAAGTTCGATACGAAGTTATGTCAAGTATCATAAGATACAAGACTTGGATGCTATCGCAAAGTTAATGAAGATGAGAATTCCCCGATAACCTAGATGATAAAATCATAAAGCAAGTTCAAGAGTTACTAGTGCCATGATATACCTACAACATTCATATTATACTGAAATTTATGAATAAATAATTTAAGATATTTTTGACAAAAACAAAAACCGACTTCAACCCTATATTTTTTTTTTAATAAGCATAAAAAAATGGAAATAACTGTGATCCAAACGGCATACCAGTAAACTTTTTTTTTGATTTTGTGTATTTTTTTAAAAAGCGCTCGACACGTTTCGATAAAAATTTCATGGGACCATCTGTAAAGTATTACCTATCGAACAAAAAAAGAATTTCTTAAATCGGTCCAGGCGTCTTCGAGAAATCGGAGAACATATATAAAAAAACGACAAAGTTGTGACGCAATAAAAACATATTTTATTGCGTCACAACTTTGAATCTGCCATATTATAAAATAAGCAATATTTACGAAATATAACTTACTTAAAATTGAAACTTTATTTTTTGCATAATATTTGTAAGTTATCCTTAAGGATAATAATATAATGGACCAGCGCTTTCGCATGTTAAGCGATCCTGGGCGCGGTCCCTACTAGGATTGATCGCAAGTGGTAAAAAAATATCTCGAACCCCCCGTGCTTTGGAAAGCACGGGTAAGGAAAGGAAGAGAGATATCGGCTGTCATAATTGTTTGCAGACGATAAGCTATATCAAATTCTTTAGGCAGCTTGAAAATCTGACCCCAATACTAGTATTTACACACACAAAAAATTCATCATCAGGTTGTTAGTCTCCACTGAAGGAGCGCGACCCTCTCTGTACTACCAGACCCATATTATTACTCAGAGCAGTCAGAGGATTTGGCCTACACTCGCCAGACAGGTTAGAGAGGTCTCTTTGATGTTTATAAGCTTTGTTTAGCTTATTTCCCTAAGTCGCCATCTACGACATGCGCGTGAAAACTTGGAGTGGTCCTATTCTACTATGCCGGGAACCAAACGGCTAAAAAAAATCAAAACGGATCCCTAAATCGAAAAGTAGTGGTCTCAACCTTACAATATTTTTTAAAGACCTATTTAACGATACCCCACACGATGGGTAAATAGAGAAAACGAAACTATAAGGGTTTATAGTTTCGCCATGTCTGTCTGTCTGTCTGTGTCTGTCCGTCCGCGGTTTTACGCAGAGACTATAAGTACCTACTAGAAAGCTGTAATTTGGTATGGGTATGTGTAATTATCATGCCAAAAAAATGGTAGAAAAAAAATTTTTTTTTTTTTTTTCGGTTAACTCCTATACAAGTAAAGTGGGGGAGTATTTTTTTTTTCTCTATTTACCCATCGTGTGGGGTATCGTTAATACTAGTATTGGGGTCAGATTTTCAAGCTGCCTAAAGAATTTGATATAGCTTATCGTCTGCAAACAATTATGACAGCCGATACCTCTCTTCCTTTCCTTACCCGTGCTTTCCAAAGCACGGGGGGTTCGAGATATTTTTTTACCACTTGCGATCAATCCTAGTAGGGACCGCGCCCAGGATCGCTTAACATGCGAAAGCGCTGGTCCATTATATTATTATCCTTAAGGATAACTTACAAATATTATGCAAAAAATAAAGTTTCAATTTTAAGTAAGTTATATTTCGTAAATATTGCTTATTTTAATAATATGGCAGATTCAAAGTTGTGACGCAATAAAATATGTTTTTATTGCGTCACAACTTTGTCGTTTTTTTATATATGTTCTCCGATTTCTCGAAGACGCCTGGACCGATTTAAGAAATTCTTTTTTTGTTCGATAGGTAATACTTTACAGATGGTCCCATGAAATTTTTTATCGAAACGTGTCGAGCGCTTTTTAAAAAAATACACAAAAACAAAAAAAAAAGTTTACAGGTATGCCGTTTGGATCATATTAAAAAAAAATATAGGGTTGAAGTCGCAGACCTATTTGCTAACTTTAGACAGCTGCGGTATACGAAGTTTTGATGGTAATTCCAACATTCATTACGGCTTTCGTTATTTAAGATACGTAAGTATTTAAACTGTTCTTGTAAAAAAGTAAACCAAGGAACCCTCCTTGTTTACTACGGAACCCTAAAAAGTAGATTCATATTATCTTTTTCTCAATCCAATGCCGTAAAAGTTCTAAAAGAAATATTAAGGAGATACTTACTGTCTGTCAGTCGACTGTCTCCGAAGTTTCTAAGTTATGGACAGTGGCGTAGCTTGCTTGATGTAGCCCCTGTATCAAGATTTGCTTAGAGCCCTTCCAACTTAGTGGGACGTTTTTTCAGAAAAAATATACAAAGATGCTCAATTGTAAACAGTGGCGTAGCTTGTTTGTATACCCTTGTATCAACATTAGTTTGGAGCCCCTCCAGCCTATTGTGACTATTTTTCAGAAAAAAATATGTAAAATTCGCATTTATAAATAAAGTCCTCTAAGGAATTGTTAATACATCTATACTAATACTAATCTTATAAAACTGAACCTAGGACCTTTCACAATCAATCAAACACATCATTTATTTCCTTTTAATGTGTACATTATCAGCTTATCGAATAAGTGAGAGAAAAAATTTTTACCAACTTAGATTTAAGGAGCCCCATTGTCTCACTAACATTGATACGGATACGCCGGTAACTACACCTTTGGTTATGATCTTTGATAAGGTTACGCAACTTTCGATTTGGATTTTGGATTTATTCGCCTATCGGATGTAACAGATTAAAATTTTACCAACTTAGATTTTAGCAACCCCTATATCTCGGAGGCCCAGGAACATTGATACGGATACGCCGGTAACTACGTCCCTGGTTGTGATCTTTGACACAGTTACGCAACTTCCGATTTGGGGAGAAAAAGTCGTATTGAGAATTGACAACCTTATAATCTCTTGACTCCGATTTGGGGAGAAAAAGTCGCACTGTGAAATGACAGCTTTATAATCTTTTACACGGTAGTCGACGCAGGGGATTTTTAACATATTATTGTACTTAAGAGTCCCACGTAAAGCCGCAATCCCATACAAACGTAGTTTCGTTTTAGTTTTACAACAGTTAAGCCAATCTCAACCAAATTTCATACATACGACCGGATAAGGCATATTGATGTTTATAATCAGATTTCAATTTTAAAAACAACACCTATACAAAATTACAGCGATTTGAAGTTTCGTATCGAAAACTTGTACTCGCTGTAATTTTGTATAGGTATTGTTTTTAAAATTGAAATCTGATTATAAACATCAATATGCCTTATCCGGTCGTATGTACGAAATTTGGTTGAGATTGGCTTAACTGTTGTAAAACTAAAACGAAACTACGTTTGTATGGGATTGCGGCTTTACGTGGGACTCTTAAATTGGTTTTAAATAGAATTACAATGGTTGGTATATTATTCGAAGTCACGGTGATATTTTGGCGGGTAGTCAAAGGGTTCAATTAGGGCTTGCTTTAGAAGATTTTGAAAATTCATTTAAGTGGACTTATATAATGAAATTGTAGTTTGTTGTTATAAGTGTTCGTGCTCTTGATTAATATGTGCAATAGTAGAAGATGTTTATGGACTAGATTTTTATTAGTAGCTCATAAAAAGCACTTTGCTAATTGTTAAAACTGTATACCAAACAACACCGATATGTTTTGTCTCAAACTTAAACTGGACATCAACTTCATCAACACAGAAATTTCGGTGGAAGCAATCAAATATATAAAAATAAAATATACACGGAAAAATCACGCAGATGGAGCTAACCCCTAAGTAAGTTCGAGACTTGTGTTATGGGATACTAACTCAACGATACTACGTTAGTATTATATTGTCTTTGACGATACTATATTTTATAATAGAAACTTATATAGAATAACATCCAAGACTCAGGTCAATCTTAAAAAGATCATTTTCCATCTTGACCTGACGGGGGATCGAACCCGGGACTATCCGTGTTGCAGGCAGGCGTGTTGACCGATGCGCCACGGAGCTCGTCTAAATAAAGCAGAAGAAGAAGTAACGGTGATGTAGTGGATAAAATACTTTGGACGTAAACCTAAGGGTCGTGGTTCGAATCCTACCGGTGGCGTGTTCTTTTTCATCTCATATTTTGAATGATTGAATGAATTATTTATTTGATAACGCACAGTACAGAAGATTATAGCATTGTGCAATTAACACAATTGTTTGACACTGTGTACGTCTTCAAATAGGAAATTTCAATTATTATTTAACTAGTTTAAGGGATTTGTTACGCAGGTAATTTGAGATTTAGAAAATCCTTTTTCGCGATATATAGAAAAAAAATTGGCATCATATTTTTTAAAATAATTATAAGTGTGGCACGCTAGTTTACCAAGCCCATAACTAGATGGCGCTAAACGTAACTTAGAACGCGCTATGAAAGTTTCTTGGTCGCCACTTAAGTAGTCCGTCAAACAACGGATCATTGAGTTCTCTCCACATAGTACTAATGTACGGATTACTTCCCATAGGGTTCCTGTGGCGTATTAAACGACGTTACTATGCAGTTCGCTCTTCTTGTGATTCCTGCTGCATCTCTGCGTTATATAAGTCAATTGTAGCAAGTTTAAGCTAACGCGGATTAACGCTATCTAGTGACGAGTGGAAAAGAACTCTGCAGCTCCGTCTAACTATGATCACCTCCACCACCTGTAGCTGGCTCTAATTTAGTCCAATAATTTTGTATGATGTTAGCAGTCTCGCCAAAACCAAGGCCCTCAGTAGATGTGCACAGGATCGGGACGGATGGCGGAAACGAAGAGAGGCTCAGCAGTGGGCGAACGATGGGCTAATATGATGATGATGATGATTGGCAGTCTATACGATCCTGCTCTAAGTGTATAACTAGAGCAAGATGCCGCTTGTCTTTCGAAAAGAATGTTAAGGCACTGTTTCTTCAGTCTGTCAGATTGTTCCTAAATATTATGTAGTGTATTGTTTATTTTATTATTATGGTATACCTAGTGTTTATTTTGTTTAGTATATTTTTGTTGTGTTCTCTTCTTTCATTATGATGTTTGTGCAACCCTTCGTTTTCTCAACACCACTTGCTAGGTTGACTGGTAGAAAAAGCTTGGCTTTAAATCCGCCTTTACACGCATAATAGTGTATGAAGTTAAATAAATAAATAAATAAAAATAAATAGTCTTTGGCTGTGTACCATTACTAACACACGCACTGCGCAATAGGGTAAATAAATATATAGGGACATATCACACAAATTGAACTAGCCCCACGGTAAGTTGTGAACTTGTGTCGCAGGATACTAACTCAACGATACTATATTTTATAATATTTACTTATATAGATAAACATCCAAGACCCAGGTCAATATGAAAAAGATCTTTTTCCATAGTGACCTGACCGGGGATCGAACCCGGGACCCCCGTGTCGCAGGCTAGCGTGGTGACCGCTGCGCCACGGAGCTCGACCTAGGTAAAATACTAACATTACACTTATACATGCTAAGAACAACAACAGTCAATTTCATTACTTTTTTACAAGAACAGTTTAAATACTTACGTATCTTAAATAACGAACGCCGTAATGAATGTTGGAATTACCACCAAAACTTCGTATACCGCAGCTGTCTAAAATTAACAAATAGGTCTGCTGATCCTAGTTCGAACCACGCTGAGGGTGGCTTAACATGCGTTAACTCTAATAATACGCCTTCTAGGCCAATGAATTCTAAGAAAAGTGTCCTCTCTTCATAAGGTAAAGCTTACACACGTGGTTTTAAACATAAATTCTATTTGTCGGAGCTTACAACCCTGTGAGAGCTTTTATGTCACATTAAATTTGTAAAATACCTACTACGCGGTGCACAAATAAAAGATAGGAGTCGGCCTTCATTTTAAATCTCTGTCATTTTTGACACCACGCAAAATAAGAGCTCTTGGGTTTTTTTGGGTTTTTTTTGGTGGGAAGTCAAGGGGTTCAGTTGTCGTTTGCCTTATACAAATTGATTTAAGTGGACTTTATAATATGAAATTGGTGTAGTTTGGTGTTATAAATGCTCGTGCAAGAACAATTTGTGAAATAGTTAAATGGACACGTATAGATTTGTCGCCAAAATCTCCCACGAGGCTGCCAAAGAACATACGCCATCTTTGATGCCACATACCGTACAACACCGATACTTAGTATCTCATTATACTGGACATTGGCAGAATCACTGAAATCTCGGTGGAAGCCATAATTAAAAAGAAGAAAGAAGAGCTCTTGACAGAGGAAAAACATAAAAATTACTTAATTACATTATAAAATAAATCTTATTAAAATGTGTATAAAAATATAAAATGTGTACAGCTAAAATATTATAAACTATCGATGCTAATCATGAAAATATTAGAAATCATAATATTACTGGTTGCCTGAATATCCAGCTAAAATATGTTGGTCGGTTGGATTACGTTAGCATGTGGTGGTCTCAACGCCTTAATCGTACGATTTGTTCTCAGAGACTCGCATAGATGGCGCCACTCGAAACTACACAACATTGTATCTACCGTATTATGAGAATATAAAAACATGATTGACAAAATATATCATATTAAAAATCAAAACACTATTGTAGGCATAATATTTTAAAATGACACCGTATATTTAGTAAGTTAAAGGCTAACGCAGATTACCGCCATCTAGTATCGAGTAGCAAGCAACTCTCCTGCGTCATACATTCGCCTGCTTTTCGCAACCTTAATTTGGTCCAATATTTTTGTATGAGGTGGGCAGTCTATTACGTTAGTATTATAGTGTCTTTGGTTGGATATTTGAGATTTAATACTGACAACCCTACTGCACCGTAAGCTTTTAGCCCTAACTCAATTGGAAATATGATTATGTACCTGATATGATTATTCTACAGGTAAAATGGATTACGAGGTCGACTACCTCGAACGCTCAGTTGTACAGTGCCTTTGAACCACAGGGTTCTGGGTTCGATCAATAGCCGGTAATCGAACCCAGGACCCTGTGGTAACTACGTAGCCGGGTAGTTACAACTTAGTCCGCGTAAATTAGAGCCAATGTCACCCGTGGATTTAGCTATCTACAGGTGAAATTATTTTTTTAATAGGTCCAGTGGTTTCGGAGCCTATTCAATGCAAACAAACAAACAATCTTTTCCCTTTATAATATTAGCATAGATATAGAATAATTAACTTAAGACGCTTACATCAGCCAACTAGCGCCACCCTTGGTTTTATTTCTTTTACTACTAAATAAGAACAAAATGACAAAATCGACGTAAGTACTTCACTAGTAAATGACTTCTATTATTTTGCATTTGATAAATCAAGAGAACTACGCATTACCGCCAAAAGCGGCCACTTTTGGCGGTAATGAGTAGTTCTCTCGATCTGAAATACTGATGTCGATGAAAAGTTCTACTAAAAATACTACAAGTATTTTACTAAGGAAGTACTTACGTAGATTTTTTCAATTTGTTCTTATTTCGGAGAACAAGAATTAAATAACGGGTGTCGCTAGTTTTGGTGATGTAAGCCTCTTAAACAAAACTCGTCAAAAAATATGGCGCTAAATCACTTAACCAATTTCTTAATCTTTCAGTCGATGTGATCTCATAAGGCTACACTGTCACAGAGCAGGTAATGCCGCTCGCAGAGTAAGTGACATTGCGTGTTCTGTGGTTTCCCCCATGACGTGCGTTAATTTACCTGACTTCTGTAACATGCATGAAATACATAGGCGTAGCGAGGGGAAGGGCTTTGGGGGTTCAAATCCTTGCAGAGGAGTAAGTATAATTACAAACATTAATAATAATAAAACAAGAAGAGGTGAGAATAATAACTTATGATTATCGTGGAGTTAGTATCCCATAACACAAGTCTCGAACTTACTTTGTGGCTAGCTCAATCTGTGTGATTTGTCCCTATATATTTATTTATATTACACAATAGATCTTTTTTTTGTTTTGTTTTTCGTATGTGTAAGTGGACTACACGGGTGACAAGTAATGCCTTAAGGCATCTGACATAGCATCAATGATGACAGCCGGGACCAACGCACGTAGAAGCGCCAGATAATTTTTTGCCACTTGCGGTCACCTATCCCAGTGGGGACTGCGCCCGGTTTCTTAACATACGTGAGCGCTAATAACGCTCACAACCACTGGGCCATAGGGCTGCTTTCCATTATCCGATAGCATTCAGTCTTAACGGCTTGGTTTTCATTAATTATACAGTTATAACATGCACTTTGTTGTCATAGATTATATAAAACCTAGATAGACTCTATTAGCCTAAAAGCGTAGAAAAAACTAGTGTCCAACTCATAGCCGGTCGCGCACACACAACTACCAATTTGGTGGATTTTAGGGCATAAATTGACACGCGTGTGATAACACAAAGCTGTCACGCACACAAGCATTGAAAAATTGGCCCGTTTTTCAATTTTCCATTTTTTCATCCCAATCCCATCCCAACTAGTATTATAAATGTGAAAGTGAGTTTTTCTGATTTTATTTTATTTATTTTTATTTTATTTATTATGAAAACCAACAGCGTTACAAAAGTCTTAAACTATAGTTTATCTAAAAAGTAAGGCCAATTATAGGTTTCCCAGTTTAACAACTAATTAATAAGTGGTAGGTTGCAGAAAGTAAACAATAATCCAATTACAAGGCAAAAGTATGATAACCTAAAACAATTCTCTATTTTTACTTACACTTGTTTGTTTGTTACGCTTTTACGCCGTATTTACTGAACCAATCATCATGAAATTTTGCATACTCATAGGTTAGGGTACTTTTTCTTCTTTTCGAGTCAAAATGGCTAAAAATTAAACTAGTCTTGACCAAAATTTGGCCACCTCAATGGCACGATCGTTTGCCTCAGACAGATCCTCCACAGTACAAGAAGTGGGGCAATTAGGGCAACTCATCAGATGGGCCATAGTTTGGACAGCGCCACATCCGCACAAATTATTGTTCGAGAAACCCCACCTAACACGGCTGTCTTGGCATCTTCCAACACCAGCCCGGAGTCTATTTAAAGACTTCCAGACTGCCCAGGGAAGTAGGGGTTAGGGTACTGAGAAAGACATAGACATATATCACGCGGGCGAAGCCGCGGGTAACAGCTAGTCATTAAAATAAAGGCATGACGGTGTCTAGAGAGTATATAGTCAAAGTTTGTTGTTTTATTTTCTTAAACCCTCCCCGATATTAAAACCTAGATACGCCCGCGATGAAATGTCAGCCAATTTGTCTGCGTTTCTCGTTTTGAATGTCAAATTATCATCGCCTTGTTTTGGTAACGTCTTAATATTCTCGAAAACATATACGAGTTTGTTTTGGTAAATCAAGGGGTGCACTTGGGGTTGCCTTATATGATTTTACAAATTCATTTTAGACTTTATAATATTAAATTGGTGTAGTTTAGTTTGGTCTAATAAATGCTTGTGCTCATGAACGATTTGTGAAATAGTTAAAGTAGACTGTTATATTATATGTATTTGTTATAAAATATAGTATCGTTGAGTTAGTATCCCATAACACAAGTCTTACTTAAGAACTTACTTTGGGGCTAGCTCAATCTGTGTGTCACCTGAAGTTACCAAAAGGAAATTATTACGCCATTTTTCATTGCTACTTGATAAAACTAGACCCTACAACATCGATACTTGTATCTCATAAAACTGGACATTAGCAGAATTACTGAAGCCTCGGTGGAAGCCACAATATAAAGAAGAAGAAACATATACCGCTACCTGCAAATGACAATTGTTGTTACTGTCATTATCTTCAGGGATTTAAATGACTTCTTAGCAAGTCACAAATTTTTTAAAACCTATTTAAATTTCATTGACAGGTCTCTTTTTGGTCTCCACTGCAAGAAGCACGACCCTCTCTGTACTACCAGAGGCATATTAACCAAACACAGGATTTGGCCTACACTCTCCACGCTGGCCAGACGGGTTGGACAGATCTCTTTAATGTTTATAAGCTTTGTTTAGCTTGTGTTTCCTAAGTCGCCTTCTACGACATCCACGGGAAGACTTGGAGTGGTCCTATTCTACTCTGCTGGGAACTACACAGCATACAACAGCTTTTAAATGTATATAACGTAAGAGTAAGGGCCGGGGATACTTAGGCGTCGCGCATACCGAACTCGCCGTAAGAAGATAGACTACCTGTAAATTTTCATACAAAAAGCGATAACGCTTTCCACGCCTTAAACTTAGTCCAATTTCGGTATATTTTTTTTCACAATATTCATATGTATATTGGAGAAGTAGGGCTGTACGTTTTGATAAAGATATGTTGCTTACAACAAAAGTTATGAGCATCTAAGTAAATATCCATATTTTTTTTACACAAAAAAAATAACCCCGGGGCATTTTAATTTATTTAAATTAATCTAAACCGAATCAATAACAAAGAAAAACGGTTAGCCCTAGATTAAGGTGTGGTTAATCGAATAACACCAAAATTTCCTCATTTCCTGTAGGTTTAGGTGAAGAGTTATCGCTTATTGTTTCGGCAATCCTGACAAAGTAGCACGTGAGTGACCCGTTTTTAAACGTAATATATAGCGTAAATTAATAATATATTTTCTGTTTGTTTCAGAGCATTATCACATCTTTGTGGGCGACCTTAGTCCGGAGATCGAGACTCAGAGTCTACGGGATGCCTTCGCGCCCTTCGGAGAGATATCGTAAGTTATTTTGTTATTTATTGACATCTATATCACTTGCTGAAAAGACAGAGCACTACCGAAAATCGAGATATAGTCTATCACAGATATACCTACTCTGTAAAAAATACAAGTCCAATATTTTTCAATAATCTACCAGACGGACTAATTATTTTAATAATAATTTATTTAGAAAACAAGCCTATTCTATATTTAAATCTGACACCAGTGTTGGCCACTTACACATACGAAAAACAAACAAACAATTTAAATCCTGTAACAAAAGACAACCAAAAGCCGGCTCAGAGAAGAATAAAAATCTAATTTGGCAAAAACGTCTATAAACAAAAGATACTTGCGGAACTAAAAAGATGGCTGCCATGAACAAAATGTGGGATTTCTTGTTGGACTGTAGCCAGAAGACGCGGTCTTTCCGATAGCGGTTAGCGTAGCGGATGTTGGCGAGCTCGTAGAAGCCTCAGAATCAAAGAAATAAAAAACTTGCTTAAAACAGACTCAACATAGAAATTAAAAACAGTTTATATGTTGCATTGATAACGTCATCCATCGTAGTCAACCCATCACTATTTTGATTCCGTTCTCCACCTACAAGCCCACATGCAAAACGTGGGCTTTAGATTTTATAGACCTGGGCTGTCCACCCCGCTAGGAAAAAAGACGCGATAGTATGTATGTATGTATGTATGTAAAACTGAGAGGGAGCCTTTACCCAGCAGTAGTTACCATTGTTAACTTGATTTTTATAATTTTCTATTTACTTTTCTTTGAGCACTTCATGTTGTTAAATTGATCATGTTGTGTACACAAATTTTGGACATTTACTAGATTTTACCTTGTATACAATTTTTATATGAATGCTCTTTTGTAAACTGTCTGTATGTGTACTAAATAAAATAAAATAAAGTAGGATCTACCAGGCTCTAAATAAAAATATAATAATGATATTGCTAGTCGCAAACCCGGCTCACGCCATTACAAAAACATCGAGGGCCACTAATCTCGACAAAAATCGCTGTCACACAAGCCGCAGCTTTATAAGTTATGTGGCCACTTGAATTTAGGTCTGTCAGCCAAAAGTAGAGCTTCAGAGCTTTAGCGCGTCATTATTGAATGTTTATAGTAGCTTTTACCCGACTGCAGTAAATGTATGAGGTTATCGTCCATAATTCTAGGTATTGGCTTTGACTACCGGAAAGCGGACCCCGGGCTCTAAAGCACTCCAGCTGAGGATGCAACCGGGAAAACGCTCAGATGAGAGAGAGAGGCTTCGACTATATTATACTCTCTAGACGCCGTCATGCCTTTATTTCAATGATTAAAAATCTGGCCAATTTTTCAATGCTTTCTTTCTTTCTTTCTTTTTTAATTATGGCTTCCACCGAGATTTCAGTGATTCTGCCAATGTCCAGTATAATGAGATACTAAGTATGGGTATTGTACGGTATGTGGCGTCAAAGATGGCGTATGCTCTTTGGCAGCCTCGTGGGAGATTTTGGCGACAAATTTATACGAGTCCATTTAACAGTCAACTTTAACTATTTCACAAATTGTTCTCGAGCACGAGCATTTATAACACCAAACTACACCAATTTCATATTATAAAGTCCACTTAAATCAATTTGCAAAATTGTATAAGGCAAACGACAACTGAACCCCTTGACTACCCACCACAAACTCTTTTCAATGCTTGTGTGCGTGACAGCTTCGTCCTGTCAGTTAATGCCATCAAAATCCGTCAAAATGGTAGCTATGTGTTTGCATCATAGACTATGGGTTGAACACATGGAGATATTATGTACTATTGGCTACTTGACTAAAAAAAATTTCGTGTCGCTATGTAAAGACCTGCCAAAAATAAACACAATAGTGACCGAAATACATTTCTAAACAAAAAACTCTTTCAGATATAGACGTTTTAAAGACACATATTTTTAGACGTAAATTTTTAGACGTGAAACGCGCTGCTGAAATGCCTACATATTTGTGACGTCACAACTTTGTATTTTGTATGGGCGGCGTGAGAACTTTGTTTGGTAGCTATACGAAATATTACGGTTATGGTAATTGTTTCATAACAAAAGTTGCTACAAATTTTGCGGACTACAATACAGTATAAGTGTAATTTAAGATTTTCATACTTTTAAAAATGGTCCTATTTAAACACCCAACTTTAAAGAAGCTTTAAGAACACTTAACGAATCGATATCAAATTAAAAGTGTTTTATAGTGTTTTTAAATAGAAATGAGTATCATTAGAAACAAATTTTATATAATCTTAACATTAGGCAAATACCGAATTGAACACTATTTTTTCCATGTTTTACGCTAGTAGAGTCGATCTAGGACTTTTCTAGGATGATATAATCTAAGGGTTATAGGGTAGCAAAACTGGGCATGACTTAGTTCTGCTTTTCAGTTTATCTTGGTGGTTTTTTTTTTTGAAAAAGTAAAAACATATAAAGATATTTAAAAAGGGAGAGGTCACCACAAGTCACGCATACGGCGCATGTCATATGATGTGATCATGTAAATTATTATTTTAAAACACGACAATACGCGTGTTGGACAGAGGCGAGGTGAAACCTACATATATAGTACTGAGCGTCAATCAACCATGAGTTCATATACGTGAGATCTAAAGTAAACTATTCGATTGCTCGTCGTCAACAGGTCTTTATTAGTCTCCACTGCAGGAGCACAACCCTCTCTGTACTACCAGAGCCATATATTAGCCAGAGCAGTCAGAGGATTTGGCCTACATTCTCCACGCGGTTGGAGAAGGGTTGGAGAGGTCTCTTTGATGTTTATAGCTTTGTTTAGCTTTTCTTTCCTTTAATCGACTCCTACGACATCCACGAGGAGACTAGGAGTGGTCCTATTCTACTCTGCCGGGAACCACACGGCGATTGCTCGTAATAGTAAACTATTGTCTTACTCGATATCAAATGACGGTCAGTTTTGTAACTCAAGGTGCTGATATCGCAAAAAATGTTCCTGTAAACACAGAATCGTATTCGTTTAGGTAGTTACATTACATACAACCTTGAGTCATTTTTGATAACGAGCTTCGAAAACTACTCTAGTATTATCGTTCTCATGGTAGACAAAGTGTAGTAAACCATGACGGTTATAAAAACGTCGTAAATGAAATTCATCATCATCATTTCGTGTAGGTGACACGCTCAATCGACCATGCACACCCTGGTGTCAGAGTTGTTCGGAACCGCCTCTCGGCCTCTGACGTGGTTCCTTTAACGACTACCAGATGGCAGCCGGGACCAACGGCTTAATGTGCCTTCCGAAGCACGGAATCATCTTTCTTATCAGACAATCAGGTGATTCATGCCTGCAATGTCCTAACCAAACATGAAACAACTTAACATATGCTTTTCGTGGGAATCGAACCCACGACCCCCGGGTCAACGAGGCAAACGCCTTAACCACTAGACCACGGAGGCTGTACTATAAACTCGTGACGCTCTGTTTACAAAATTTTAGGATCCGTACATCAAAAAGTAACAATTTACATTATACAGCGTGTAAGTTGAACCTGGACACACCCTTACAGGGGTGACTCAACTCGTCAATATGAACAACTTTTCGTACGGGATTAATGCTGAGATCTCGAAAAATTTTCGAACAAAATTATTCGGCTTTGTTCCCATAGGAGAAGCTATTCATATTGGCAATCTGAGTCACTTATTTAAAGAAATGTCGAGGATACAAGTTTATTGAAACAACAAAAAATATAAAATAATAACATTAAAAATTTAGACTAACTTAAATGAACTGTCCCGTAGGTCATTGATCATCATCAACATCACCCTGCGGTAATGTGTCCAGAAGACTGGCAGCCAGAAGATTGCCACGTTGAATATCGAGGATTCACTTACATGCTGTTTAAAAACACTACTGCCTTTTTTGACAGTTTACGTCCGCCATATTGACTTTGTCCTGACACTACATAATCTATGACACTCCGGGGAAAAATACGAATCTAATTACACCTCGGAGTTTGTGGTGGGAAGTCAAGGGTTGCAGTTGGGGTCTACCTTGGACGATTTTGCAAATTGATTTTGGTGGACTTTATAATATGAAATTGGTGTAGTTTGGTGTTATAAATGCTCGTGCTCGTGAACAATTTGTGAAATAGTTAAAGTGGACTGTTATATGGACTCGTATAGACTTGTCACCATAACCTCCCGCCCACGAGGCATCAAAGAACATACGCCATCTTTGATGCTACTTGTTACAACTTTACCGTACAATACCGATACTTAGTATCTCAATTTACTGGACATTGGCAGAATCACTGAAATCTCGGTGGAAGCCATTTTATAAAACAGAAGAAGAAGAAGAATTACACCTCGCACTTTAAAATCGGTCCAGCTGTTTAAGCTTCAGGAGGCAACAATGGAACTGAAATACATAATAAAATTTTTGACTTTTCTCATTTTCTATAAAAATAAATGTTTATCTTGAGTTTGTTTCAAGCATTTTTTTTTTTTGTGGCACCTGGGTAGTAAATTACAGTATTTTTGGTATTACTTTTCAATTGGCCACTTTTGGTGATAATGAGTAGTTCTCTTAATTTACTAAAAGCAAAATAATGAACAGTCAAGTAATTTACTACTGAAGAACTCAATTAAGGTTTCGTTTCATTTCAATTCATTTTAATTCAATTCAATAAACGATTATGTATTTAATAAACAAGTAACAAAAATATTTCTATATAACTAAAACATTAAACCTATACTTTACTAAAAGGTAAGAAAATTCAGAACTAAATAATGAAGAAAAAAACCTAAAACTAACAAAATAATTAATCAAATATGCCACCCCGGATGGTGCCCGGCTCAAAGGTATCATGCTAGCAGCGTTGCCTCTTTGAATGGCAATTAACTCAATTAGATTTTTTTATGCTTAATCTTTAGAGTATAAAAAGCAAAGTAATTTTTTGAATGACAATTTGAACTCAATTAGATTTTTTTATGCTTAATCTTTAGAATATAAAAAGCTTGATCCAATTTAGAAGTAAAATAATAAAATGACGGGTAGCGCTAGATTCACTGATTAATAAAAAAAACGGCCAAGAGTGTGTTGGGCCACGCGCAGTGTAGGATTCCGTAGTTACGAATAACAACTTTGAGTTCACACTATTCACACTCGCACCTCACAGTTTAAAACGACCAAAAACATCTAACAATGAAAATTGTATAAAATTATACATTTTCCAGTGCATTCTATAAGTTGGTTGCCTATAACTTTTTAGTTTGCACTTAGTACTCAGCTCTGATAGTTTTCTTTTCAACTTCAGTATGACAACTGCTGTTATTTTTTTTCCGTATCCATATATAACCATTTAGCAGATAGAGGGGGGGGACACTTACCTCTAACAAAAATGAGCACTGTAACACAGCATAGTAACTTCACATATGTAGTTCGTCAACCTACCAATAGATGGCGCTGTGTGTATGATAGAACGCGCTATCATTATTTTTTTTGCAGTTAATGACCTCTCGGAGGAATTACGGATTGTCAAGCAACCAATGGTCCTATAGCACTTAGGATAACGTTCAGTGCCTAGAGCATCCACGTAGTGGGTCTCCCACAGGACTGAATCTAAATAACTGTTAGTTACCTAAATAATTGTTACAGCGCCTATTGAGCATCCACGTGGTGGGTCTCACACAGGACTGAAACACCTACATTGTAAATTAACATTGTTACTAAAATTCATAATAAATCATCACCCTCTTACTACGCCATCTCTGATTTGTCGCCCCGCTCATCAACCCCTTACATTCTGGCGACCAACGCGGGCAAGACTCCAGAGAATACGCAACCGAAGTACGTGACTCGGTCAGGCCGTATTACCACAACTCCTGTAAGGACACGGCGGCAGCGGCAAAGCAAGATGGCGATTTCGCAAGAGCAGTTCCTGCAACTCCTTGAGCACCAGCGGACGCAACAGCTGGAACTCCTCGCGTCGCTGCATCAGCATAAATCGATGACGTCATGCACTGCTACCTACGACGGAAAAAGGGATGCTAAAGCGGTAGACGCCTTCCTTTGTGCGTTGAAAATATTCATGCGCACCGAACGTATTTCCGAAGAGGATGTCATCAGTGGCCTTCCTTTGATCCTCACCGCGGAAGCTGGAGAATGGTGGCAAGGCGTGAAGAACCAAGTCAGCACAATTAAGAAGTTTGAGGAATTATTGCGTAAAACATTCGCACCCCAAAAGCCAGCATACGAATTGTATAATGAAATCAACACTGTGAAGCAATATTCCACACAAACAACAGAAGATTTTATTACAAAGAAACGAATGTTGTTTTCACTGTTGCCTGAACCGTATCATATTGAGTCACAACAAATCGATATGATCTTTGGTCTCCTTCGAGTGGATATAAGAGACAAAATACCTCGCAGTTCTATTAATACTTTTGATGAACTCTTAATAGTCGCCCGTGAAGTAGAAGGTGTACTTAAAGAAAAGGGCCACACATTCGGAAAATTGACCGATCGAGTAGAACAGAGGGGCGGTAAAAAACCGAGATGCTCATACTGTCGGAACATAGGGCACATAGAAGAAGAATGCAGGAAGAAGAAAAGGGCCTTAAATCCACCACAAGCCCCAATGGGACCCGCATCCGTTCAGACTCAGGCACCTTCTCCGTCGCAACCTAAATTTTCGTGTTACGGTTGTGGAGCGCCAGGAGTAGTACGTTCCAATTGCCCTCAATGTGCGAGTAAATTGGCTGTACCTGCTAAAAATGTCAAAAAAGAAGCACTCGATTTTTGCTCCCTGAACATAAGGATTGCTCCAAAGCCCAGGCCTGCAGTTTTCGTGACCATTAACGGCATCAATGGTAGCGCATACATCGACACATGTGCCAAGACAAGCGTTGCTTCATATTGGTTGTACCGGCGATTACTGGAGAAAGGGTTCCCCTTCCGACACGAGTCAGTCCAGATTACCCTCGCCGACGGAGTTCCGAAACAGCAGAACGTTCTAGTAATTGATGCAGAAGTCATATTATGTGGTCGTGTCTTTTCAACTCCATTTATCGTTCTGCCCGAAGCTAGAGACAATCGTACTTTGCTTGGAGTAGGATTTATACAGCAGGCTCAGATGATCTTGAATCTGCCTCAGTACACCTGGAACTTTTTGGACAATGGCGAAGAAATTTTCGAATTGTATACAGAGGATTTTGTAAATTTCAATGAGACGGCCGCACCTCTCGTTAAGCCTGCAAAACCCTACAAGTGCTCCAATCCCACAAATGTTGCAGTTACACCTGTCTCGATTGCATTACCTGATGCACCAGCAAATTCAGAAAACGGTGATATCCCATCAGACGTGGAAGCGGATTTTGACATACCGGAAGCAGCCAGAATGGCTACGACTGAGTCTTATCAACTGCATATAATTCAGCCAAGTACTCCGAAAAGGGTCAAGACCTTGTTTGATGGTTATTCTCCCAGACTAAATTATATGTATCGTGATGCTCAAATAAACGTTCACCGGGAGGAAGTCACATTATCACCCCACTCAATGGTCTTGTTTCCGGGAAATGAAGAAATCGATATTGATTGACTGATTAGCAGTTCTGGTCCAGGGGGAGGGTGAAGATGAACACCCTCCAACCTCAAACTTAACAAGGTCAACAACGTATTTAGAAAACCATAAACCTTGTCCAACCAAAGTCATCGAAAGATAATTAAATGTTATCTCTAAACCTAACCTTATCACCAGCTTCATCGTCGGGACGCCTTCAGAAGCTGAGGGGGAGATTGTAACACAGCATAGTAACTTCACATATGTAGTTCGTCAACCTACCAATAGATGGCGCTGTGTGTATGATAGAACGCGCTATCATTATTTTTTTTGCAGTTAATGACCTCTCGGAGGAATTACGGATTGTCAAGCAACCAATGGTCCTATAGCACTTAGGATAACGTTCAGTGCCTAGAGCATCCACGTAGTGGGTCTCCCACAGGACTGAATCTAAATAACTGTTAGTTACCTAAATAATTGTTACAGCGCCTATTGAGCATCCACGTGGTGGGTCTCACACAGGACTGAAACACCTACATTGTAAATTAACATTGTTACTAAAATTCATAATAAATCATCACCCTCTTACTACGCCATCTCTGATTTGTCGCCCCGCTCATCAACCCCTTACAGCACTTTAAAACCAAATATTTCGGAAACGGATCCCTAAATCGAAAAGTGATGTTCCCAACCTCTTAATATTTTTTAAAGACATATTTAACTATTTCCCACACGATGGGTAAGTAGAGAAAAGAAATTACTCCCCCACTTTACTCGTATGGGAGTCATCCTAAAAAAAAAATTTTTTTTCAAGATTTTTTTCTACCACTTTTTTTATGATAAAAGTACAAACCTATACCGAATTACAGCTTTCTAGTACTTATAGTCTCTGAGTAAAACCGCGGATGGACAGACAGACAGACATGGCGAAACTATAAGGGTTCCTTGTTTACTACGGAACCCTTAAAAATAAGGCACATACAGACATTTTTTTTTTGCTACAATCATTATTATTATGTACATCCGGTAAATGGATAAAAACTAACAGTATTGTAGGAGCACGACCCTCTCTATACTACTAGAGCCATAATAGTCAGAGCAGTCAAAGGATTTGGCCTGACATGCTGACCAGACGGGTTGGAGACGTATCTTTGATGTTCTTTGCCGTGTGGTTCCCGGCAGAGTAGAATAGTCCACTCCAAGTCATCCCGTGGATGTCGTAAAAGGCGACTCAGGAAACACAAGCTAAACAAAGCTTATTAACATCAACGAGACCTCTCCAACCCGTCTGGCCAGCGTGGAGAGTGTAGGCCAAATCCTCTGACTACTCAGGCTAGTATATGGCTCTGGTAGTACAGAGAGGGTCGTGCTCCTGCAGTGGAGACTAGAAAGACCTGATGATGATGATGATGATGATCTTTGATGTTCATAAGCTTTGTTTAGATTGTGATTCCTAAGTCGCCATCTACGAAATTCACTGGAAGACTTGGAGTGGTCCTTTTAGGCAAATAATTATACTTAGGTAGATATAAGTCTGTTATACAATCCCAACCCAAGTTCTGTAAACACGAGCGAGTCCCTTGACCTTTCGCTACATAGTTTATTTCATTAGAGGGGTAAAATATACCTAAAATCCCAGTGAAATATATTCAACAAACCGCTTCCAACCAGTTTCCACCAGTACGAACCGCTTCCTAATATTCGAACTTAGACAAAACGCCTTATCAGGCCCTTTCTACGCAGACCTCGTAAACTTTTACGATATCACATTAAAAAACCCCCCTTTCCCCACCCTAAGAGCGAGCGAGACGGATATACAAAGCTGTATAAGCTAGAAAGGGATAGAGATATAGATTTTCCTTCAGTTGACTTATTTTTCAAGAATTTGTTTATGCTTTTCCCTTGCTAATGATTTTGATAAAGTGCCACGGTTAGTAACGAGCAAATAATACGCGTTAAGCATCGTTCTCACGGTCTTTTGGCAGATGGGATAGTTTGCGCTTCTGCTACGTTGAATTTTTAATGATTTGTAAAGATACGTAGTTCAAAAAATGTTGAACACTTTTCGGAATTTAATAAAGACTTAATATCAGTTTCGTTGCGGATTAAAACTACCAAATGCATGTCAAGCAACCTTGAGCGCGGTTTCCATTTGGATTGGTCGCCACAAAGTTTTATGAAATTATTTTAATTTCCGCCGTGCATCGAAAGGTACGTTAAGCCGTTGATCCTGATTGTCATCATCATAATACGTAATAGGTTGTCTTACTAAGTATGTCAAATACCGTTAAGCAGCTTGAACACTCTGATAACAGTGTTGGCCACTTACACCAGGATTGGTTCTAGATGAAGCTTGGTAGGTCCATGCCCTGGACAGTAGGTCCAAGGTCATATTTTTTTTCATATCTTAAATATGTAATAACGGACCATACATTTGATTTTTTTATAATTGTTGAATTAGGCATTTGTCTCCCATCTCGCCTGATGGTAAGTGACGATGAAGACGAGGATGTTACCTGCCTATCCTAATTGAGAACCCCTTCTTTAAGTTTTATCTTATGTTAAAGTGTTTTTTCTTTTGTTCGCAGGGACTGCCGAGTGGTCAGAGACCCTCAAACACTTAAATCAAAGGGCTATGGATTTGTTTCATTTTTGAAGAAATCCGTAAGTATTATTCGTATTTTTTTTTTCTTGAGGACCTCGATGGCCTAGTGGATGTAAGCATTATTAGCGCATCGCATGCAAAGCAACCCTGGGCGCAGTCCCCACTTGGATGGGTGACCGCAAGTGACATAAAAATTTCTCGAGCTCCTCCGTACTTCGCAAGGCACGTTAAGCCGTTGGTCCCGGCTGTCATCTTTGATGGCAGTCGTTAAGCTATGTCAGATGCTTTAAGGCTGCCTTAAAAATCTGACACCAGTGTTGGCCACTTACATACACGAAAAATAAAACAAATATTTTTATTTCATAATACGGCAAACGAGCAAGGTCACCTGATGGTAAGTGATCACCGCTGCCCATGGACAACTACAACACCAGGGGCAAGATGTGACAAAAGCGTTGCCGGCCTTTTATATTTCCCTCCCAGAGGGGAGAGGAAATGAATGGGTCTCGGGCTCTCTCACTGACTGAACGAAGCATAGCAACGGGTCTGCTGGAAGAGATTTCAAATGAAATAAGCAGAACAATTGATTTAACTTTGTACGTTAAATCACTAGTTTTAAGTTTTTTTCTGTATATTTTTCCTCCGTGTACATAAACTGTTAAATTAATAAATAGCAGTGGTAAAGCTACTACTTAAACGTCGATTTTCTGTGAGAGTGTGGTACGTCCCCGGACGAGCCGGCCCATTCATGCTACTAGCGAAGGTGAATTTCACCGGTAGCGTGACTCTATCTATCTATCAGCCAGTGACGTCCACTGCTGGACATAGACCTCCCCCATAAATCGCCACAAATTGCGATCCTTATTAGCGTGGCTCTACCACACACAACTGAAAAGTATAAAACAACATTATTTGGGTTCCATAACCAAATAGTGCAAATACGATCCATATTACTGAACCTCCGCTGCCAAGTACCATTACTTCTTGTCATTTTGTTCATTTTTCCTGTGGGAAAAACGCTGGAAACTCAAAAAATATGTCAATTCCATGCAAAAAATATTCAGTTCGCCCGGTCAATTTGTATGTGAATATTATGTCAATTGTATTTTTAGTTTCTAGCATTATTGGTCCTAAAGGCAAATTTGTTGACATCGATAGGCTGAAACACCCCCTTTACCTTCAAGATTTTTAAACGATTAAACTTTCAGGCGTAGCGCAGCGGTCTACACGCCAGCCTGCGACATGAATGGTCCCGGGTTCGATCCCCGGTCAGGTCAAGATTGACCTGAGTCTAGGATGTTTGTCTATATATGACGAGCTCCATGGCGCAGCGGTTACCACGCCAGCCTGCGACACGGGGGTCCCGGATTCGATACCCGGTCAGGTCATGATGGAAAACGATCTTTTTCAGATTGACCAGGGTCTTGGATGTTTATCCATATATGTATTTACTATAAAATATAGTATCGTTGATTTAGTATCCCATAACACAAGTCTTTCTTAAGAACTTACTTTGGGGCTAGCTCAATCTGTCAAATATAACAAATGCGATAGTCAAAAATTGTCAAATAGAATAGACGTCAAAATACTGCTCTTAGTGAATATAATAAATTTATGGACAATTAGCAAGATATTAAGGAGGGAACATAGTGAATTCTAACCTTCAAAACCAACTGCAAGGTACGATCACATAATTACCACATATAAACACTGCACTTTCACGTAATTTGATAAACAAATTTGTTAAATAAGGATAACTGAAATTATTTGAAAATCTCATTATATACTATACGAAGATGATGACCAATTAGAACTTATTTACGTGATAAAATTTCATCACAACTACTACCTACCTACTAAGTTTTTGACAATTCATATTTATTGACATTGGCAAGTTGACACTGACGTATCTGACATTTTGAAGTAATTTTGACAAGTGAGCTAAGATAATATTTTATACAGCCAAGTTTTCATGACTTAAACTAACAGGTAGAAAATAAAAAGACATATTTTAGTTACTTATAGTGCTAAAAATCATGGATATTTCGAAAGATTCTAGCTCCCAGGTGAACCAAAAGAGGGAACTAGAGTGTACAAAATGTTATAGTAAAGTGAAAAATAAACAGTATTTGACTTGTTCTCTATGTAGAAACTTGTATCACCTAGACTCTTCGAGCAACACGGCCTCCGTACCGGACGGAGGGAGTGGGCAAAGCGACAATTTACTATGACAATTTTTCTGGCGTTTTTTGCGGGGGGAAATGTGCACACAAGTTTAGTTCCGCACACCTACATACAAAACTTAAACTGTCACTTGATAGTAATTATGACATTGTCACAAAAAATGACATAAAAAAGAAAAAAATAATTTGTGTACAGATGAGTCACACAACTAACACATAGACATGCATATGCCTAATTTTGGCTTGTACCTTGACAGAGGGGAATGCAGCGTATGGCTACTCCCTTCCGTGTTGCTCGAAGCCTAGACTGCACTAATGTATCATTTGGAAGGTTTCGCATTATGACAATTGAAAACAAAAAAAATTGGAAGTGTTTTGAATGTGCAGGTAGATCTAAGCAGAGCAAACCTTCATCCAAATCATCTACACCTACAACCACTACACCTATGCAAATAAAGCAGGCAATTACTCATGAAAACGTAACTGTGCGAAACAATTGCAGATTAAATTTAGAAACATCAAACTCATTTGATTCGCTCTCTGATGAAGCAGAGGAACATGAGTTGGATGGAAATACGCAAGAATTATCTGTGTTTAATAGAAGCTGCCCGGATGTCTCATCAACGGATATAAATAAATTAGATACATTAGAGAAGGAGAATAAATTGCTTAGAGAGAAACTACAAATAGCTGATAATGAAATTTGTAACCTGAATCAAGATAACGCTACACTTAAAAATTCTATAAAGGAGTATGAACTAAAAATAAAAAAACTTACACATATATGCTCTCACTCAAATAATAAAATTAATAAATCAACCACAAGGGAAAGCTTGAATCATACAAAATTGGATCAGTCACATTTGCAATCGCAATCGCAAGACATTTTTTCCCAAAGTGAGCAAATTAACGTGCGAATGGCATATAAATCGTTTCAGCAGGGTCTAACAGAAGGCACTCTTTGTGATTCCATTCCCAAGAAACAAGAAAAAAATACGACTAGACCAATTACAGCTAAACTTACAAGAGACTCAAAAAGTAGAATTATGATTTTTGGAGGAAAAAATATAAGTGGCCTAGCTGAAAAACTTATCAAGTCAAGATTAGGAAACTGGAATGATAACTACAATGCAATTGCTTTTGTCAAACCTAATGCTTCATCAATGCAAATTTTAAGTAGTTGTTATAGCTCTGATGTGAAAAGTGATGATGTATTGGTTCTGTCTATAGGTACTAATGATAAGAATCCTTACCACATTTTATCTGACTTGTGTAATTTTTTGAATAGTTTTAAGAATAATAAGATAATTTTATTGAGTGTACCATATAACAATAACCTTAACGTTGACAAATTAAACTACAAATTAGAAATGATTGTTAGTAATTATCCACATTGTAAATTCTTAAATATTGATTATAACAATACATATGACATGTTAAATTTTGTAACTAGAAAATTAAATGTTGAAATCGACTTTGAGGAGTATGACAAAAAATTTATTAAAAATGTAAAAAATATTATTCTGGAAAATAATTTAGGATATAACGACATGAAATGTAAGACTTCAAAATGTCAATCTAGGGGTGTTCGTAAAATTTATGACTACTTTCCTTTTCAAAAAACACATAACAAGGGCAAAAATGTAAAACAAGTAGTGAAACAAAAAACCATATTAGAATATTTTTGTAAAATGTCTGATAAGAGTGTGCCTTTGGGCAATATCAATACTACAAAAGTATCAATGAATGACTCGCAGTTTTTTCGAGGACAATAGTCTGGTCGTTTTTCATCAGAATATTGCAGGCATTTTGTGTAAGCTTGACTTTTTTACAGTAACTATATCTGAACTGATGGAAACCTATAGGGATTTGGACATAATCTGTCTTTCAGAGTCTTTTATACTGAAAGGGAATGAATCTAATTTAAGCTTACCTGGATTTGTATTAGCTGATTCATTTTCTAGGAAAAACAAAAAACGTGGTGGTGTTTGTATACTTTTGAGGAGACATTTAGAATTTAAAAAAATATTTTTCTTACAAGAAATATCAATTGAGAAATATTTTGAATGTTGTGGTATTGAACTAACAACACACAATTGTTTTATAATCTGTATGTATAGAATACCACATAGGTCAGAAGACAAACAGACGGATCCTCATTTATTTCTAGACAGATTGGATAAACTTTTGTTTAAATTAAGGTCGAAACAGAAGAAAAAAATAGTAATTTTAGGTGATTTTAACATTGATACTATTAAGTCTAATAATATAAGGGACGACTTTTTAAATTTGCTTTATAATTATAATTACACATCGCATGTAAAACAACCAACAAGGGGAAATGCATGCTTAGATTTAATAATTAGTAACATTGACAATGCAACTAGCAAAATTCATAAATTAGGCTTGTCAGATCATGACACTGCGCAGACTCTAGAGATTCCAGTAAGTAAAAAGGATAGAAAAATAAGACATTATTTTATCAAAAAGCGTGATTTTAGCTTGGAAAATATTGATAAGTTTAAGGAATGCTTGGAGAAGTTATCTTGGTTAGATGTGTATCGTGAATCGGATATAAATAAGGCATATGAAAGTTTTCATGATCTTGTTACACTGTTTTATAACTTATGTTTTCCGATTCAGAAAATGAAAGTGAGAAATAAGTTTAAAAGTAACCAATGGATGACTAAAGGTATACGTATAGGTTGTAGGAAAAAACGTGTGCTGAGATTTTCTTATTACAAAAAAAGGAATGCTTGTAATAAAATGGCATATAAATCATATTCATCCGTATTGAAAAAATGTATTAATATCTCTCAAAAAATTAGAAATACAAAATATATAAAAAAATCTGCTAACATCTGTAAAGCATCTTGGAACTTAATTAAAGGGAATAATGACATGAAAAATAAATTTATTAATAAAATTGTATCTAATAATGGCAAAATTATAACTAATCCACTAGACATTGTAAATGCATTTAATGACGTTTTTACCGATGTTAACAAAAATAAAAAGGGGTTAAAAAATACCGTTGATTTATGTAATCAGGTCAATGAAACGATGTTTTTGTACCCTACAGATAGTGAAGAGATCTTTGCAATAATAAAAGGTTTAAGGAATACAAAGTCAGTTGGGCATGATCAGTTATCTGTTCATATTATAAAAGCTGCTACACATGTACTGGCACCTGTCTTAAGTTTTTTGGTAAATTTATCATTTACACAGGGCAAATTTCCAGAAAAACTAAAGGTAACTGTCATAAAACCTTTTCCAAAAGAAAAAAATACAGAGAATATAGATAAATTTAGACCTCTTGCTTTGAGCTCTGTCATCGCCAAAGTTTTTGAAAGAGCGATGCACAATAGAATCACCAGATTTATAAAGAAACATAACGTTTTAGACACTAACCAGAACGGTTTTCAAAAGGGGAAGTCTACTGTATTGGCTGCATTTAACTTGATTAAAAACATCTTAGGGTATGTTGACAAGTCACTCGAAGTAACAGTTTTCTTTGTTGATATGACAAATGCGTTTAATTATGTTTCACATGAGTTATTGCTTTTAAAGTGCGAAAAGTATGGTCTGCGTGGTAACACATACTATTGGCTTAAATCATACTTGGAAAACAGGAGTCAGTATGTTGCTATAACAAATTTAGACAAAAACATGAACGAAACTTTATTTGAATCTGAGAGTAGGGTAAGTAATATTGGTGTACCTCAGGGAAGCATTTTGGGTCCATTGCTATTCTTGTTGTACATTAATGATCTCCCAAAAGCGACTAAACACTTCTGTACTTTATTTGCAGATGACCTCTCTGTTGTAATTCCAAATACAACAAATACATACAAAAATGACATTAATAATTCATTGAATGACATCACCGATTGGCTTGACAAAAATAATTTAAATATTAATACTGTAAAAACGAAATATGTACAATTCCATAATCAAAGGAATAACAAAGTAACCAATGTAACAATTATACATGATGGACAAATAATAAATGAATGTGACGAGGTAAAATTTTTAGGTATCACTTTAGATAAACATTGTTTATGGAAGTCTCACATCAAAACTATATGTATTAAATTAAATAAATATTCTTTTGTATTATGGAGGTTAGTCAACATAACGGACCTAAAAACGGCATTAATGGCGTATCACGGATATGTAGAGTCTATTCTGAGATATGGGATTGTCATTTGGGGAAACTCGGTTGACTTAGAGAGAGCATTTATTGCACAGAAAAGCTGTGTAAGGGCTTTATGTAGGATACCGCAAAGAACAAGCTGTAAACCGAGTTTCATTAAATTAAACTTGCTTACACTACCATCGTTGTACATATACGAAATATGTTGTTTCGTAAAGGTTAACTCACATCTATTTGCAAGGAACTCTGATATGATAAATCTATATCGTGGAAGATTTCCTGATAAGTTAGTATTGCCTTCTATGACTACAGCTCTTTACAATCAAAGCTGTTACCCGATGGCTATTTGTATTTATAATAAATTACAAGAAGACTTGAAGGCCTTACCGTTGTCATTATTTAAAAGAAAACTTCGTCGCTTTCTGGTAGAAAACTGTTACTACACAGTGGATGAGTTTTTGACGGCTTGAACAATTTTATTTGACATTCATTACAATAAATTATTAAATTTTACTAATACCCCATGAATAAATATTTGATTAGATATGTATTTATTTGACCTTTGATATTGTATTTTATTAAGTATTGACTGCACTTAACTGTCTTAATATTTGCATGCCTGTATTTTGGTTAAGAGTGAGGAGTTGTTTTATGTACCTACCACCTATTTGTACCACTTTTATAGCAAATAAATGAATTTGAATTTGAATTTTATTTATTTGTGTGATTTTTCCGTATATATTTATTTATTTTATTTATAGTTTTCGGAAAGGATTTGAGAGAAAAGAGTATAACTCAAACAGAGCAGCGAAAATCATAACCCACCTATTGGCTTCGCCGTGGTCGAGTAAAAATACCGACGTAGATCGTTAGGGCTGGACTTAGGGGTGGGAATTCCCAGGCTAGAGTTTATAATGATACGTATAATATGTAAGTCATAGGCAGGAATTATTTGTATCGATTAGCCCCACCTGCCCCGTCTCACGCGACTGTACTCCCGTGAACACAAATTATAGAAAATGTAGAACGAGATCTCTAACAAAAGATTTCGTTCTATATTTTACAGGTTTTATACATTCACAATGCTATTCTGATATATTTTTTTAAATTAAGAAATTCTATGCGGTCTGCGAAAAAGAAAAAAACGTAGAATTCATCAGCTGCATTTCTTCCCAAGCAGATCGTAAAAGCCGATTGAGGGAAGCGGCGAGGCCGAGGGAGGCGTTGGAGGCGTCGTTAATTAACACCCGTCCCCTCTCCTCAATTTTATTGTATGCAAATGTCAAAAAAACAATTTGAGTTTTCACAATGCAAGGAAAAATTCGATAACTACAATTCGAGGAAACATTTTTCAATTGAATATTTTATACTTATATTGATAAGAATCTAAGACCCAGGCCAATCTGAAAAAGATCATTTTCCATCTTGACCTGACCGGGGATCGAACCCGGGAACCCCGTGTCACAGGCAGGCGTGTTGACCGCTGCACCACGGAGGTCATCAAAACATTTGCACATTTATAAAGGAAATCATAAGTGGTAGGTCTTTACTCTCCTTAATTTGTATAGCATGAACTAGTGTTTAGCCGATTGCACAGCGAAAAGTGATTTTGTCATTGTTACGAGACTAGGGTAATGACCATAGACGTAAGATAGGTAATCTATATTAATAACTCGTTACAAAGACAATTTATATTCTTTGGAATTTTTCAATTGATGTCAATGACCTAACGGGAGCAATTAAGTTAATATTGGCTCTAGTAGTACAGAGAGGGTCGTGCTCCTGCAGTGGAGACTAAATAGACCTGATGATGATGATATGTAGGATATTTGTCTCGTAGTTAAAGGTCTTTTACTGAAATTTTTGTATGGGTACTTCTGATAAGTATACACTAATTTGTTCCCATACGAAAATAAACATTATATTTGTTTTGGTAAACATATAAAAGGCAAACATAAATATGAATAACTTTTCCTATGAGACCAATGCTGAAAACTCAAAAAATTACATTTCCAAACAAATTGTCATTTTTAAAAGTTTTCAGCATTTGTCCCATACGAAAAGTTATATTGACGGGCTGAAATTTTTTACCCCTTTACGGGTCCAAAATGATCATTTTGCTATTTATATACACGTAGCGGCAGAGTAGAATAGGACCACTCCAAGTCTTCCCGTGGATGTCGTAGAAGGCGACTAAGGAAACACAAGCTAAACGAAGCTTAAAAGTTAAAACATCAAAGAGACCTCTCCAACCCATCTGGCCAGCTTGGATATTGTAGGCCAAATCCTCTGACTGCTCAGGCTAATATTTAGCTCTGGTAGTACAGGGAGGGTTGTGCTCCTGCAGAGGAGACTAAAAAGGACCTGATAATGCATGTATATTATTATTTATATCATTTGTTTTGTCTCCAGGAGGCGGAGTCAGCAATCACATCGATGAACGGGCAGTGGCTCGGCTCCCGGTCTATAAGGACAAACTGGGCGACGCGGAAACCGCCAGCACCCAAAAATGAACGTAAGTCCCTCTTCAGAATTTGCACATATCATTGTTTTTTGTTGCACTATAGAAAGAGCTCTCAAATGTATTACATTATTTTTACACCATAAATGTTGTAGCGAAAGCGAGGTGGTATGCTCAACCGCCACAAATGGAAGATCTTCCCGCTGGGCAAGGTGTGCGGCCAGGGAACCGTACGGCTCCGACTGAGTTTTTTTTTTTTTTTTGAATGGACTACGTAGCTAGCTCCAAGTGAGCTTTCGCTACTTCACCGGACTTTTGAGGTGAGGGCAGAGTGCCCTCAACCTGTAAGGCAAACATCACCAAAGGGTTCCCAGGAGGGACGAACCTCGGCTTTGGGCGTTGCCTGGGTGTCCGACTGAGTTCTGTCGGAGGTGTTATTTATGCCGAATTTCGAAGAAACTTTGTTTGCGCGTTTCAGGATTGATCAGCGCCATCTTGTCAGAAGTCTTGTAGTTATTTTGCTGTCTCGCCATATTCATAGTTGGGTTTTCGTGTTAGTTCTTGTGGCGAATGTAGAGGTCGCCACAAGGTGTATAAATAATGTCATAAACGCGATGAAAACCATATTAATTTAATTTAAGTGTGTAACAATCGCGAAAACATTAGAAAATATTAAGAGCTCTCAAATAGTAAAATCAAGCCATATTAATCGAAAAGTACTGAATATGAAGTTACTGGAAACCAGAATAGAGGCAGGCCAAAGACAAGATGGATGGAGTGTGTGATGGAGGTTATGGGGAAAAAAAGGTAATGAAGGAGATGGCTCGAGATAGAGCAAAATGGAAGAAGCTGACATGCTCTCCCGACCCCACATAAAGTGGGATAAGGTGAAGAAGAAGAAGAAAAAGAAAAAAACTCTCAAAAATAGGAATAGGTATCAGAAATACCTTTCTAACCCAAAATCTCTTCAAGATATAAAGTTTACAAAGTCTCAATTTTCCCCTTTCGGCGTAAACGCCTCAGTGCTATTCACACTTGCGGAGTCGCGTCGGAGAGTATTTTACAATTTGCTAAAGAAAATTTAAACCTCCGTAAAGTAGTTAAGTGCTATTCTAACATGCAATTTACACAACTTTAAAGCCGACCGGCCGCGTTCAGAATCCGCGACCTACTCGCGTACGCGATCGGCTGCTCGACTACACGATCGGCTGCTCGCTTTACGCAGTCGGCCGCTCGGGTACGCGGTCGGCTGAACTCGGCTGCTCGGCTCGGCTACTGCCGGCGTCTGATTGGCTCCATTTGGTTGTCACATGCGCGACACGCTTTATCCAATGCAACTGCTAGTTATACCACGTCCTATTCACTGTCTGTTATACCACGTCCTATTCACTGCGTGATCCAGTCCTATTCACTCATTATATATAAGTAATTAAATTATGCAACGTCAACACGATAGCACTGAAACAGACTGACTGCGATGTGGTCTTGTCAGATTATGTCGTCGGATGCTCCCGCATGCCGGTGGAAATAGCGGCTTCGACCGGCCTCGGGTGCGTGCTCGAGCATCCGAGACGACGCGCTCCGCTGCGCTCCGACGCGACTCCGCAAGTGTGAATAGTACTTAATAGAAATCGACAAACCAGTGACGTCACTTCGTTAGCATCTTGTATGGGTGATGTGAGAAATTTGTTCGGCAGTTATGTTAAATATTGCGTTTATGGTAATGGCTTCTTAACAATAGTTGTTATATACTTATTTTAAAATAATAATAGACGGATCAAATTCATGTAGTTATTGCCTTAGGAAAATACTGTATCGCCGGAACCATCTCTGAGAATATTGTTTGTTTTTCGTGTGTGTAAGTGGCCAACACTGGTATCAGATTTTTCAAGCTGCCTACGACATAGCTAAAGGACTGCCATCAACGATGATGGCCGGGTCCAACGGCTTAATGTGCCTTCCAAAGCACGGAAGAACTCGGGATATTTTTATGCCACATGCGGTCACCCATCTAAGTGGGAATTGCGCCCAGAGTTGCTTAACGTGCGATTGCGGAAGCCCAGATGCTTACACTCACTAGGCCATCGAGTATCTGAGAATATTAAACCAATGAAATAAAATGTTTTACTCAAAATATACAAACATGAACCTAATTTTACTCGCTTTGTTTGTATCCTACTTGCTCGTAAACTGAGCAGCCAATTGTGATACCATCTGGGTGATGTCTCCAAAACTTGAATGCCATTTACACCAAAATTATGGGAGGTCCGAAGGGTCGGGCGAATTTCTGTGGGGTCAATTCATACTATAGCGCAGAGTCGAAGCGAAACGAAAAGATGTAAATCCATCTTTCAGATATTGAAAATTATGTGCCTCTCAAAATTTGTATAGAAATGTATATAGACCTTCTGATTTGGAGCGGTTTAGAGGCTTATAATTGTCAAACCATTTATATTTTAACCAAGTTTTATAGGAACGTACGTAAATTGTAATGAGATTAATTGATTGAATGCTTAATATATATATATATATACTTAAATAAGTTAACATGTGATCTCAACTATGACTTGTTTGGTGAGACAGCGGGGAACACTAACACAGGAATTTTATGCTTAAAATTGGACTCCAATCACTATCCAGAAATGTATGTTTTACAGTAATGAAATAAACAATTTTGATTTTTGATTTTGATTTGATTAATATTGCCCAAAAATTATCATATATTGCCACAATTCGCTTTTCCCGTTTTTATGGAGACATGCGCGTCCAGTGTGGTTCCCGGCAAAGTAAAATAGGACCACTCCAAGTCTTCCCGTGGATGTTGTAGTAGGCGACTAAAGAAACAAGCTAAACAAAGCTTATAAACTTAAAGAGACCTCTCCAAGCCGTTTGGCCAGCGTGGAGAGTGTAGGCTAAATCCTCTGACTGCTCTGGCTAATATATAGTTTGGGTAGTACAGAGAGGGTCGTGCTCCTGCAGTGGAGACTAAAAAGACCTGAAGATGATGAGTTTGCCATATAATATCATTCCGTCGCTTCGAGTCTGCACATGTACGAATTGTTACACCAAAATTATGGGAGGTCCGAAGGGTCGGGCAATTTCTATTTTATTGTTGGCAAAGATGGTGCCTCTGTCTTTTGTTTTTATTATAACCAACATTTTTTTGGGAAAAACATTAACAACTTGGTTACTTTATGTGCAGCAGTCTACTCATTTAACGAAGAGTTTAAATTTCAGGAAAATTCACAGATCTGCATATGGTTAATTAAATTAAAATTGCTTGCGTAATAATTAATCTCGACATAATATAAGCGTCTTCTATTTAGTACTCTAATAGAACTGTATCAGTTTTTGATAAACGATATTTACACTTATGCATCTTAAAATAGAGATTTATGACTGACCGTGAAACGCGGGACACCAACCTAAGGTATTCCACCTTAGGTTGGTGTCCCGCCTGCACAATCTTATTTCTATAGCTTTTATATTATTGCACATGTGCGAGTGGGGCTCCAACCTGTACTATTTCCGTCTCTTCCTATGCTAAAAGTTACTATACTCAGTCCTTCTACAGATCCCAACTTATATTATAGTTGCGAAAGTGAGTTCGTTTTTCTCGCCCTCTTTGACGTCCAATCTACTGAACCGATCGTCATGAAATTTTGCATACACATAGGTTAGGGTAATCAGAAGGGCATAGGCTATATATTACGCAGGCAAACCCGTGGGCAGTAGCTAATATACATATAAGGTCCTTGGTTTGAGCTTTTGCGCGACACGTTTGTATGCATTGGTATTTGCGTCACTGTCACTTAGGGGCCTGTCCTGATTATTGTAGTACAACATCACAGTTCGCTAAAAACGACTTTATTCTTTTAGCCTTATATGCCCACTGTTGGACACAGGCCTCCCCCGCGGACTTACATTGATGTGGGAGGGTAGGGAATTTATTAAGCTGGGGATAAAGATGCCACTATTATATTATTGTTCTTACATCTGCTCTGGAGGCCGGGCGCGCGATTCTGTTGCCACACCCGCAACCACCGGTCAAACGTTAAAGATTCCACCCCTGACCGTATTAATGCAATTAACATCTTCATTATCAATAATATTGCCAGTATAATGCGATCTTAATGCGATTGGCAAATTTTATTGCTTCTTTAATGCAATTGCTACCTGCTTTACCACAAGATTGCTAATATAATGCGGATATAATGCAATTAAACAACAATTATGAAACTGATCAGGTTTTCAAGACGTTTATATTGTGCCCTAATAAGCATTATAGTCGCTGTATAAACGTTTGTAATCCTAATAAAGAACTGACTTAAAATGATACAGATATTCTGTAAATCGGCCGTTATACAACTTTGATGTGTTACTTGGGCAGTGATGAAACAAAATTCTCTATAAATAAATAATAAGTACTTGACGGCGAGATCAAAGGAATATAAACATGGCGGTAATTACGAAGAAGCTTGTAGGGATTATTGTGTTATTAAATCTTACTTTATGAATTTTCCTTTCATCGAGCCGAAATGGTATTTCACCAAATAAAGATAGCATAAATAATAGTAAAGTACATACATATTATTATGTCTTTTTCCCTTGCAAAGTAAACAAAGTTTAAGAGCGTATCCTAGCAGTATTTTTTCAGTATGGTTTTAATACAAATGTATTTCTCTATTTTCTCGCTGAAAACTGATTCTAGAGGCACAATTCTTTTTTTCATAAAATCTAGTACTAAAATAGGTATGCTCCTATTTTTTATTTTTTCCAAAAAACTGTCTTTGATTTTTTTTTCTTTTAAACAGTTTTTAGCATAAAATAAAACATAGGGACATACCTATTTTAGTAATAGACTTAATGAAAAATGAATTGTGCCTCTAGAAGCAGTATTCAGCGAGAAAATAGAGAAATACATTTGTTATAATAATAGACTGCTAGGATACCCTCTTAAGGCCACGTTTGGCTTGTTGGTGGGCTTGTTTTTGTGTTATGGCTTTCACGCTTTACGTATTTAGCGAGTATCAAGTAAAAAAAATTCCGCGCTTTTTCGACTTTTCTTGTTATCAACGAAATGATGGTGTAAACTCATTTCGTTGATTCTGTGGAGCCCCTGGCGACAATCCTTCACGAACCCACTGGTTCAATCATAGCCAACGCAGCAAGGCGGACAACCACCAGCCCGCTATGTAAATCTCACTACAGCTGCACAATGACTGTTTACTTTAGTTATCCCACACATTGTTCCTTGACATGGGTTTTCATAACACCAAATTATACCGATTTCACATGACAGAGTCCACTAGAAACAATTTGCACAACTGTGTAAATATGTATTCAAACATCTCTCGCGTATCTCTCGTATTTTCATTTCATCTTCATTATGTCTAGGGAAATTGTTTTTTTTTTTAAATTATTATTATTATTATTTTTATATACGACTGAAAAAGGGTGAGTTCCCAGTTTATGTATTTGTGGAGACAGGCAAAACAGTTTGAAAAGTATCCTTAAATAACAAAGTAAAAAAATATTTTAATTTTTTTAAATCAATTCGTGAGTTCTATCTACTATAGTTATGATGCACTTTATTAGATTAATTAGGCGTCTTTGCATCAATATTAAAAACGTCCTCCTAACTAATATTATAAATGCGAAAGTGAGTTTGTTTGTTACGCTTGCACGCCCAACCTACTGAACCGATCATCATGAAATTTTGCATACACATAGGTGAGGGTACTGAAAAGGACATAAGCTATATATCATGCGGTCGAAGCCGCGGGTAACAGCTAGTAATATTATAAATTCGAAAGTGAGTTTTTTTTAGTTCTTTATATGTTTCTTACGCTTTCACGCCGTATCTACCGAACCGATCATCATGAAATTTTGCATACACATAGGTTAGGCTACTGAGAAGGACATAGGCTATATATCACGCGGGCGAGGCCGTGGGCACTTTCTTAAGTTCATTAGACGGCCTCTGCATCAATCTTACAAAAAACCCCTATATATTACTGATGTAACAACACTGACACAGCTTATAAATATATAAATAACAAGTAAGTGCTTATGGCGAAATTTAAGATGAAAGGAATATTAAGACTGTAATTACAAAGAATAAGCTTGGGAGATTATTATGTTATCAAATAATGTAATTAAGATATGTTATTAAATATTATAATGATCTTAATTTATTTAAGGAAGTATATCTTTTAATACAAATCTCATTTTCAAATTCACTTTCGCTTGGCAAAGGAATTAATTATTTACGAATTGTGTTGGTATATTTATGAAGTCTGTTTTTCTCTTTTATAAAAATAATTGTCTCAGTTTTATGCCGAAAAACTACCACCGGGAAGCGATATGCCCTGGCCAGTTTGGAGGTCTTTAAACTGACTCTCCAACCCGTCAGGCCAGCGTGGAGAGTGTAGGCTAAATCCTCTGACTGCTCTGGCTAATATATGGCTCTGGTAGTAAAGAGAGGGTCATACTCCTGCAGTGGAGACTAAAGACCTGATGATGATGATGATGAAACAGAATCCGCGCTGGTGTCAGCAGATGCCAGGAAAACCGAGTCAGGTGGGGTTTTTCTAGCAATAGCAAGTGTAAGTGTAAAAATTGCCTGGTTGATTCGCTCCTTTAAAGATAGGACAGGGTTCGATTATCATATTGTATAGATTATTCTCATTTGCTCTTCCTGGAATAAACAAATGATTAACTTAATTAAGCATTAATTATTAAAAGCTAATTAAGACATATCTCAGCGTATTTTATTTATGGTTACGACCCCGTAATTCCTGCTTCTTCATTTTCTCTCTGAATAAATATTATAAATTCTCTTTGTAATATTGAAATTAATCTATTAATTCAGGAACAAATTTAAATATTACAATGTTTGTTGTTGTTTGTTTTTCGTATGTGTAAGTGGCCTACACTGGTGTCAGATTTTTCAAGCTGCCTTAAGGCATCTGACATATAGCTTAACGACTGCCATCAACGATGACAGCCGGGACCAACGGCTTAACGTGCCTTCCGAAGCACGGAGGAGCTCGAGATATTTTTATACCACTTGTGGTCACCCATCCAAGTAGGGACTGCACCAGGGGTTGCTTACCATACGTAAGCGCTCATAGAGCTCACACCCACTGGACCATCGGGCTCCTCCATAATACAATAATAATTTAATAATAGAATTACAGACAAATGTCAGGTTGTACCTACTTATACCAAATAAAGACACTTCAAAACCGGTCAAGCCATTTCGGCTACAGGAGGCGAGAATGGAACAGACATACTTACCACAGACATATACATACATACGAGCTCCGTGGCGCAGCGGTCAATACGCCTGCCTGGCCTGCGACACGGATGGTCCCGGGTTCGATCCCCGGTCAGGTCAAGATGGAAAATGATCTTTTTCAGATTGACCTGGGTCTTGGATGTTTTTCTATATACGTATCTATTATAAAATATAGTATCGTTGAGTTAGTATGGAGAGATACTTTGGGGCTAGCTTAATCTGTGTGATTAAAAAAAAATGCTGTGTGGTTCCCGGCAGAGTAGAATAAGACCACTCCAAGTCTTCCCGTATTGTAGAAGGTGACTTAGGAAACAAGCTAAACAAAGCTTATAAACATCAAAGAGACCCATCCAACCCGGCATCTGGCCAGCGTGGAGAGTGTAGGCCAAATCCTCTGACTGCTCTGGCTAATATATGGCTCAGGTAGTACAGAGAGGGTCGTGCTCCTGCAGTGGACACTAACAAAGACCTGATGATGATGATGATGATGACATATATACTTACGTGCTTAAAACATTACCCTCATTCTGGGTGGGTTAGTCGGGTAAAAAAAGGATCAAAGAGATGAAAAAATACCCTTCCATTTATTTTTCTAATAGTAATTAGGTACTTCACTCATTTCTTTTAGGAAAAGATCCGAAGAACATATTTAAATACCAAGAAAATAATTTATTCATAGGTATTTACATACTTAATATGTATGTATGTATGAGAGAATATTTTCGGAAATTATTTAATAAATATTCAGTACGTTCTGTTTATTATTAATTTATGTATTATTCTCGGAGAAAATATTTATATAAATGTTGTATAAATATAATACGTGCCATGGTAACCGTTTTTAACCGAAGAGGGTAATGTTTTTCGCCTGTATTCATACAATCACGTCTTTTTTCCTTGCGGGGTAGACAGAGCCCAGGTTTGTAAAACCTCAAGGCCATGTTTAGCATGTTGGTGGGCTTGTACGTGAGAACGGAATCAAAATAGTGATGGGTTGCTAGCCGCATCGCCTATTGACATGATTCCTGATGCACATTCCCTCGATCGACTTTTACGATCTGTGCGGGAAAAGAAGCAGCTGGTACATTCTACGTTTTTTTTTTCTCCCAGACCTGCATGGAAGATATGTTATATTTATATGTCATAGATTCGCCTGTATATGTATTTATACATGGTGAAATTTTTATCGTTCTATACCCGCAAAGGGGTGATTCAGCCCGTCGATATGAACAACTAGTCCCATACTTATTTACTGATCATTCTACAAAATATAGTATACTAGCAGCCCTACCCGGCTGCGCCCGGGCATGTTTTATACCTTAAAACCTTCCTCGTGAATCACTCTATCTATTGGTGAAAACCGTATGAAAATCCGTGGAGTAGTTTTTGAGTTTATCGCGAACAGACAGACAGACAGACGCGGCGGAGGACTTTATTTTATAATATGTAGTGATAATTCTTTATAGTTTTCAATTTTAAACCTTATCACATTGGCTTAAGAACCGTAATAAGTAAATATATAGAGACAAATCACTACTATATATTTTGTAGTATGTATATATTTCATAATTTGGACATCTAATAAACCTGATATTTGATATATCTATGTACTTACATACTTAATAAAAACATTTGAAACAGGTTCTGTAAAAATTAAAATATATACTTACTTTATTTTAATTTTTACAGAACCTGTTATAATTAAAATAAAGTAATACATTCGAAGAACCTAACCGTCTCTTCAACAAGCGGTTAAAGAAGCAGGTTGTATATTTTGTAAAAAAAAATTTAAGGTATATACATTCGAAGAACCTTACCCTCTCTTCAACAGTCGGTTAAAAATGTAGGTTGCAGCAGCGGCCTTTGAAACCTAATTTCGTTTGTAGCAACATTTATGTATAAAAAGTGGTATTATGGCTACAAATTGAATCGCCAGGTAGCCCCTGGGGGTCGCTCTGCAAATGCTGTTTGAACATTTGCCCGAGTTGTAGTGCATGAGCGATAGCGATTTGTTAAATACTTAAATAAATATTTTTTCAAATAATTAAGAGTTGATCATTTTAACAGTACATTAGGAATTATAAATAAAAGGAAATATAAACTAACTAGCAGCCTCACCCGGTTGCGCCCGGGCATAAATTTTATCTATAATTCTTCTTCATGCATCACTATATCCATTAAGCAAATGCGTGCAGTAATTTTTGAGTTTATAGCAAAAAGACAGACAGACAAACGCGGTAGAGGTCTTTTTTTTTGACAAATCGCACAGATTGAGCTAGCCCCAAAGTAAGTTGTTAAGTAAGACTTGTGTTATGGGATACTAACTCAACGATACTATATTTTATAACAAATACATATATAGATAAACATCCAAGACCCAGGCCAATCTGAAAAAGATCATTTTTCATCTTGACCTGGCCGGGGATCGAACCCGGGACCATCCGTGCCACAGACCGGCGTGTTGACCGCTGCGCCACGGAGCTCGTCAAAAAACTTGTTTTATAATATGGAGTGATGGTGCCTGAGCAAGGATGAAAATCATCCTGGTTTCAGGCGTTACAGTTATGTTTCATATCTACTGTTTTATATATCTATTATGAGCTCATGTATCTTTTAATTATCAGGATAGGCCCGCCTGCCTAATAGTGACCCAAATACTTATATACATGCATACGTGTCGCAACACAAGCTGACGCACTCATCAATATTAGAAAGCATGCAATTTTCCCTACATTTTCTCCTGTTCGAAATTCAAGCTCTTCCAAATGTTAAATTCGTACCTATTTATGCCGCACACATAATAACAAAAGAAGTTGGCGTAACTTGTGATGTCCTCAGCACCCGCTCCTTTTTAGGGTTCCGTAGGTAGGTAGGTAGGTTTTTGTTAGAGGTAAGTCCCCCCCCCCCCTCTATCTACTAAACGGTTATATATGGATACGTGAAAAAAATTACAGCAGTAGTATATATACTGAAGTTGAAAGGAAAACTATCAGAGCTGAGTACTAAGAACAAAATAAAAAGTTATAGGCAACCAACTTATAAAATGTACTCGAAAATGTAAAATTTCATACATTTTAATTATTACATGTTTTTTGTCGTTAAACTGTAATGTGTGAACAGTGTAAACTCAAAGTAATCATTCGCAACTACGGAACCCTACACTGCGCGTGGCCCGATACGCACTTGGCCGGTTTTTATTTTTAGCTCTATTTGAAAGCTAGCCCATCACATTCACATCGTCGTAGATTGCGATTTTATATCACCCTTTTATTATTTTTCGAGGAATAAAGAAATTGAAGAATAATACCACTAACCGAAATCGACGAGCAACTATACTTACATAACTTTATATCAGTTTTCTTGCGATTTGTTCGATGACGAGACCAGAGCAGTCAGAGGATTAGCCTACACGCTGACCAGACGGGTTGGAGAGGACTCTTAGATGTTTATAAGCTGTGTTTAGCTTGTATTTCCTTAGTCGCCTTCTACGACGTCCACGGTAAGACTTGGAGAGGTCCTATTTCTATTCTGCCAGGAACCACACGGCTACCAGGAACCGTACGGTGATAAACTGTGTGATAAAACCGAATCCCACGTAGACGATGTCACGGGAAACAATTAGTATATCATATTCAGAGTAGAATAACCGGCGTTATACGGTCGACTATCTGCTTAAGACATTTTTCTGTCTCCGAAACAATTTATTCTGAAAAAACGCTTCCGCTTATACACTAAACCCACAGTTCCATCGCCGCCTTGTGCTGCAGCTAAACGTTTATCAGGTGAAATTGGAAGCAGGCTGCGAGTAACAAAATACCATTACACTACACGAAAATAAAGCAGTTATTGCTTCAGACACTATAAATAAACTAAACATCATCTTCAGATCTTCTTTTAATCTCCACTGCAGGAGCATGCATGACTGTCTCTGTACTACCAGAGCTATATTATTAGCCAGACCAGTCAGAGGATTTGGCCTGCACTCTCCACGCTGACCAGACGGGTTGGAGAGGTCTCTTTGATGTTTATAAGCTGTGTTTAGCTTGTGTTTCCTAAGGCGTATTTTACGACATCCACGGGAAGATTTAGAGTAGGTAGTCTTATTCTTCTCTGTCGGGAACCAGACGGCTAAATAATAATAATAAATATAAATTAAAGGGAAAGCTTAACAAACAAACAAAAAACAAACAAACAAACTCACTTTTGCATTTATAATATTAGTTAGGAAGTTAGGATTAGGAATTAGGATAAGGACAGATGTAAATATATAGGCACAAATTGAGCTAGCCCCACAGTCATTGGTTACTCAACGTCACTAATTATCTTCTATATAATATCTCTCCTACTTTGACTGCTTTGGCTTATGGCTCTGGAAAATATCATGTTTGATGCAGTGGAGACACCTGATGATGGAACTGTCAAAGAGACTGCTCTTCTCCTTCCTTTGAAACAAGTAGCATTAGTAGCAACAAATAATACGACTGCGTATTATTTATTATCTGAAATAATGCTACTTGTTTCAAAGGTTATTTGCAAAATATAGTTAACCTATATTTAACCTAACATACTCTAGTCTAGAAAAAACTAATATCCTTTCGAAAAACCACATCTTTTCCGTTCTACCCCACCCCTCATATAAATGCTTATTCCAATTTCCGGTGCGTCGTAATATTTCGCGCCGACACTCGCTTCCGGCGACGTGGTTGCTATTGAAAACTCGTATTTTTAGGTTGGCAGCGCGGTTTAACCGACTTACAAACATTGAGGTTATGCAACTATTATCTACGAATAAGTTATTTAGTAGCGCGAAGAACCGATGGCCGATGGGGCAGAAAGGTTCTTGAATGGCGACCACGTACCGGCGAGCGCAGAGTTGGACACCCGCCGACCAGGTGGTCGGACGACCTGATATAGGCCGCAGGAAGGCGCTGGATGCAGGCCGCTTCCAACCAGTCGTAGTGGGTCGTATTGAAGATCCTTGGGGGAGACCTATTTGTAGCAGTGGATTTCTTGTGGCTGAGATTATGATGATGATGAAGAAGTTACTTTATCACTTACGGTGTAGACAGAGCCTAAGGCCATAAGGTTTAAAGGCCACGTTTTGTGTAGTTAAATTAATGAATATATAGGGACAAATAAAAAAGGATTTGCTAGTGCCACAGTAACTTGTGAACTTTAAATTTTGTCGCAGGATACTAACTCAACGATACTATATTTTATAATAGATACTTATTGAGGTAAACATTAATGACCAGGCCAATCTGAAAAAGATCTTTTTCTATCATGACCTGGCCGGGGATCGAACCCGGGCCCCTCAAGTCGCAAGCTGGTAAGTTAACCACTACGCCACGGAGACTTAATTAAGTTGTAGGTAGAGGCCTTATTTAAAAACGGGAATCGAAAACACATACCTATGACACGCATGCCATTTAGTCCAAACGTCTAAACTGACTAGAATTATGGGCACATCGTTAGAATCTACATATCATCCCGAATGGCAGTTGTATTTTTTCTCTATCATATATCTTTCAATAATTAAAATGTTTCTCCTTTTCCAGTGAACTCCAAGCCACTGACATTCGACGAGGTCTACAACCAGAGCTCACCAACCAACTGCACCGTCTACTGCGGCGGCCTGACCACTGGTTTGACTGAAGAGCTGATGCAGAAGACCTTCCAGCCTTTCGGCACCATCCAGGAGATCAGAGTCTTCAAGGATAAGGGCTATGCCTTCATAAGGTAGGTCTAAATACACTGGCTCAAACGGCAATAAAGATATCTTCGTAGTAAAACTTCTGTGGGAGCATGACATACAAGTTGCCCGAGGAGCTGATGCAGAAGACTTTCCAGCCCTTTGGCACCATCTAGGAGATCAGAGCCTTCATGGATAAGGGATATGCTTTCATAAGGTGGGTCCAAATACACTGGTTCAACCGGCTATAAAAATTTGTATCTTCAATTTCTTTGCGAGTCTGACCACTAAGTTGCACGAGAAGTTGATGCAGAATCCGTCCAGCACTTAAGTTCCATCCAAGAGACTAGTATCTTAGCCTGATCTACTTTCACTGGTTTAAACTGACTTTTAGGATATCTCACAATAAAGCTTCTGTTGATGCACAGGATTAAGCCAGAAGACTTTTCAACTCTTAAGAGTCCCACGTAAAGCCGAAATCCCATACAAACGTAGTTTGGTTTTAGTTTTACAACAGTTAAGCCAATCTCAACCAAATTTCGTACATACGACCGGATAAGGCATATTGATGTTTATAATCAGATTTCAATTTTAAAAACAATACCTATACAAAATTACAGAAAGTAAAAGTTTTCGATACGAAACTTGTACTCGCTGTAATTTTGTATTTTGGGATTTCGGCTTTACGTGGGACTCTTAAGGGCTATTCACGAGATCAGGGTATTCAAGGAAAAGGGCTGATAAATGTATTTGTGAGGTGAACCCTACTTTATGAAGGCGTCTCCCTTCATCAAGTAGGGTTCACCTCACTCATTTTTAACCTTGGGACCGTCCCGAAGATATCAAACTCTTAGAGGCCAAGAACCAATTGCCTGACAGAGGACTTGATGCAAAGGCCTTTAAGTCAAATATACAATGACTTTTATTGACAACATTTCTATCCTGTTAGGTTGGTACCGCATATCAAAGCGGACCTTGTACAGGACACCTGTTTGCCGTCATAGAATAGAGAATATTAAATGACCGTACCTTGAACATAGCTCGACAATCGATATGTTTGTTTGTGTCTCTGAACTGAAAGCGTCGGACGCATCTAGAAATTATGCATGCCATTCGCAGGACATACTCTTTGTGTTGTGAACACTGGACAAATCGAATTTCAATGAAGGTAGTCTTACCGTGTTGTTTAACGATCGCCGTTCCATAACACTACTTTAAGAGCACAGATAAAAGTCTTAAAACATAAAAAGTGTTCAAGTACATACTGTCATCAAAGCAACCCAAGTCTCTAAAGTACCGTACCTAAGGATGCACTAGGACACAGGAGAACAATAGAATAAAGAGGAGTAACTAAATAATATTGAAGGGTTTGCTAGAAGTCGTGATAAAACAAATTGATTGTTGAATTATTTGACGTATGTTCTTTGTATCTGTTCTGTTAATGGCCTATACATTCAATGTACTGGCTCGACAATCGATATGTATGTTTGTGTCACCGAACTGAAAACGTCGGATGCATCAAGAAATTATGCAAACGTTCCGCAACGCGTACTCTTTGTGATATTGACAAATCGAATTCCACTGAACGTAGTATTACCGTGTTGTTTTTCGCTCGCTGTTTTATGTTACTTTCTAAAATTATCTTAAGAGCAACTAAAACTAGATTCAGTAAAAATTCTAGTTAGTAGAATACCTACAATTATTACTACTAAAAATCCCAGTTTAGATTTGATTTTTTTATGACGGTTAGTGATCAATACTGGTATCAGATTATTTAAGTATACAAAGTATACTAAAAAGTAACTTTTATTTAACAAGTTCAACGATTGATATGTAGCGTCACTCTGCTGAAACAAATAAATATAGAAAGTATGCATGCCTTTTGCACCGCGTACTCTTTGTGAACACTCGACAAATTGAATTTATCTCTTAGTATTACCGTGTTGTTTATCGCTCGCCGTTCTATGTCAGTACTTTAGAGCACAGATAACATTTGTCTTAAAACAAAAAAAGAATTCAAGTACATACTGTCATCATCATGGCTGATCCAGGGTTCCAAACTACCGTATTTGAGGATGCAATAGCACATAAGAACATACTTGAATAAATATTGGGACTTCAAGGTTATCAAATGAAATGAAATACATTTATTTGCAGGCAAACACGGTAGAAAATACATTTTAGGACAACGGATTTATCAAAATTCTATTGGGCAAGCGTGTTGCGCCAACAGTTGGCATGCAAATCAATTAGTTACTATTAGAAAACAAAATCTAAACTGTGCCCAACTTTACATTGAACATACTAGCTTGACAATATATATATACATGGCGAAATTTTTATCGTTTTGGACCCTTAAAGGGGTGATTCAGCCCGTCGATATGAACCATTTTTCCTATGGGACCAATGCTGGAAACTCAAATTTTATTTTGACATTTTCATACAAAAGTGTTCAGCCGCCCGGGCAATTTGTATAGGAATATCGATTTTTTTTCGAGTTTACAGCATTTGTCCCATAAGAATAGTTGTTTATATTGACAGGCTGAATCATCCCTTTAATGGTCCGGAACGACCAAAATTTCGCTATGTATATATATGTGTATATGTTTGTGTCTTTGAACTGAAAGCGTTAGATGGATCTAGAAATTATGCATGCCTTCCGCAGCACGTACTCTTTGTGGACAAATCGAATTTATCTCGTCGTAGTATTACGACATCATCATGGCTGATCCAGGGTTCCAAACTACCGTATTTGAGGATGCAATAGCACATAAGAACATACTTGAATAAATATTGGGACTTCAAGGTTATCAAATGAAATGAAATACATTTATTTGCAGGCAAACACGGTAGAAAATACATTTTAGGACAACGGATTTATCAAAATTCTATTGGGCAAGCGTGTTGCGCCAACAGTTGGCATGCAAATCAATTAGTTACTATTAGAAAACAAAATCTAAACTGTGCCCAACTTTACATTGAACATACTAGCTTGACAATATATATATACATGGCGAAATTTTTATCGTTTTGGACCCTTAAAGGGGTGATTCAGCCCGTCGATATGAACCATTTTTCCTATGGGACCAATGCTGGAAACTCAAATTTTATTTTGACATTTTCATACAAAAGTGTTCAGCCGCCCGGGCAATTTGTATAGGAATATCGATTTTTTTTCGAGTTTACAGCATTTGTCCCATAAGAATAGTTGTTTATATTGACAGGCTGAATCATCCCTTTAATGGTCCGGAACGACCAAAATTTCGCTATGTATATATATGTGTATATGTTTGTGTCTTTGAACTGAAAGCGTTAGATGGATCTAGAAATTATGCATGCCTTCCGCAGCACGTACTCTTTGTGGACAAATCGAATTTATCTCGTCGTAGTATTACCGTGTTGTTTTCCGCTCACCGATCTATGACACTATTGTAGAGGACATACTTATAAAATTTGTCTGAACATAATATTTAAGTACATACTGTCATCGTAGCTGATCTAGGGTTCTAAAGTATCTTATCTGAAGATGCGGCCAGGAACTCAAATTATTGATTAGGTAGTTACTACTAGAAGTCATTAAAAAACTAAATCTTAACTGTTGAATCATCATCATCACTACAACTGAGGATACGGATGCATTCTCAGTTTTAGTGCGTCAGAGTAAAACAATTTCAGATGAGAATCTACGAGTCGTTCGTAGAAATCACTGATAGTAATCTTAATTCGAATTTTAGGCATCTTAATAACTTGCCACTTGTTCTTTGTGGGTGTTAGTGGCCAACACAGGCGCTTTTTATCTAGTTATTTAAGGACACATTGAAAATAGCTTGACGATCGAGACTTAACTAAAAGCTTCAGGTGCATCCAGAACTTATGCATGCCTTCTATTCCGTAGCACGTACTCTTCGTGAACACCTTGACAAATCGAATTTTGCTGAACGTAGCGTGTTGTTTTCACTTGAATGAATGAATGAATGAAATGAAAAATTCTTTATTGCACCAAACAAACAATATACACATTCGGAAAACAATAACTTAAAATTGGTACAAAGGCGGACTTATCGCTAAGCGATCTCTTCCAGTCAACCTTAGGGTAGAAGGAAAAAAAACATTAAAGGCGTTGGTGCAGCAAAACAAATATTAATACACTTAAAATTCATAGAACTACCACTAAAATACATAAATATAAAAATAAATACATACCATCAAAAAAAATACATAATATATCTTAAACTAATAAATATATATACATAAACATACATATACTACAAATCGACAATAAAGGAAATTAAATATCAGGTACAAGTGGAAAGATAATGAGACTTAACGAGGCTTTTAAAATTTGATATAGTCTGAGCCTTGCGAATATCAAGAGGAAGGGCATTCCACAGTCGAACCGCCTGGACAGAAAAGGATTTACCGACGAAGTTGGTAGAATGAGTTGGCATCCGAAGCTTAAGAGAGATAGTACTACGCTGCCCTCGATCAGATACATCACTAAGAAAATTAAAACGATTTTTCAAATAAGGAGGAGAAAGAGGATTAAACAGAATTGAGAACAAAAGAGAGAGAATATGTAAATTTCTACGAAAACGAATCGGAAGCCATTTGAGCTCATTGCGAAAAGAAGAGACGTGATCAAATTTACGAAGTCCGAATATAAATCTAATAGCTAAATTTTGAAGACGTTCGAGCTTATTTAATTGGTCTACAGTTATGTCCAGAAAACAGGTATCAGCGTAGTCCAGTAGGGGAAGAAGCAGAGATTGTGCTAGCGCAATTTTGGTGTCAGTAGGTAAAAAGTTGCGGACTCTTCGAAGTGAACCTACAGCAGCGAACATTTTCCTACTGATATTATCGATTTGATGCGACCAAGATAATGTTTTATCAAAAATAACCCCAAGGTTTTTGACCGTTTCAGAAAAGGATATGCATTGATTATTAAAAATTAGGGGACGCAAAGAATCCCAATCAATACGGGATATAAAGTAAGAACTCCCAATTATTATGGCTTGAGTTTTAGCCGGGTTAACAATTAAACCAAAAGACTTACTCCATTCAGATATACGTGATAAATCATCATTCATTATATTAATAGCATTAGATAATTCAGACAAAGGAGAATGATAATAAATTTGGAGATCGTCTGCATACAGGTGATAGGAAGACTGCAGATTAAGGACGATTGAATTAATGAATAAAGCAAACAATAATGGGGAAAGAACACCGCCTTGAGGTACTCCATTAGAGATGTGACACCATGAGGATAGGGTATCCTCAATGCGCACACACTGCTGACGGTCACGAAGGTAAGAAGAGAACCAATTAATAGCCGATGGAGATATGTTTAGAGTGTGCATCAGACTTAGGAGAACGTCGTGATCGACCGAATTGAATGCATTGGTAAAATCTAATAAAGCAAGTAGAGTCAACTGAGAATTGTCCATAGCGAAACGAATATCTTCAGTTATAGTGACGAGGGCAGTAGTAGTACTGTGCCCCGCTCTAAACCCTGACTGATAAAGATTAAGGATATTGTTATTTCGAAGGAAAGAATTTAATTGGTCCTGAACTAGCCGTTCAAGGACTTTAGACAAAAAAGGAAGAATAGAAATAGGACGAAAGTCAGAAAAGGAGGCAGGATTAGGTTTTTTGGGTAGAGGAGTAATAAATGCAAGTTTCCGTACAGATGGAAAGATGCCGGAAAGTAGAGAATTGTTGAAAATTTCAGTGATTATGGGAAGGACTATGTCAAGGATAGGAAGGAGCATTTTACGGCTGATCTCATCAGCTCCAATAGCATTCGAAGTCACAGAAAGTACACACTTCTGAACATCACATACAGCCACTGGTTTAAACATAAAAGATGAGTAGTCAGGAGGCGAAAGAGAAGAGAGGTGGTTTAATATATTAGTTTTATCATTGCCACCAAAGTTGCCAGAAGTAGAGAAATGTCTATTAAGACCATTAATATCGAGATTATTAGAAACATTGTGACTGTTCTTTCCTACTCCAAGTGACTTTAGAAATCTCCAGACCTTGCCTGGATCACCGTTTTCCACGGATTTATGGATATGGCGGCGTTGAGCATCTCTACACATCCTGTTGCAGGTATTACGGGCCTTGATGTATTTATCACGATATCTTTCCGGGTTAGATTTAAACTTTGCTTTGACACTATGTTTTTTGGCAATTGCGCCCTTGACGTCATCATTTAACCAAGGAGCAGGTAAGTGTTTTAATCTTACTGGCCTAACAGGAGCGTGCTTATCGTAAAGCCCAATCAACAAAGCATTAAACCTGTTCACTTGATCATCAACTGAGGCTTCGCTAAAGATAGAAGACCAGTCCAACTCAGAAGCATCTTTACGTAAAGAGTCAGAATCAATGCCACCAAAATTGCGCTGAAGGATGATTTTGGATTTGGATTTGGGTGGACGGATTTTAAAGGAAAGGAATAAAAGGTCATGGTACGAGAACATATCAGCATTGAGCTGTCCGAATTTGGCAACATGATCTGGAGAAGAGACTAATATAAGGTCAAGAAGACTAGGGGTCCGATTGGGAAAGTGATGAGTTGCTTGAAGGGGTAAGATTGTTAAATTACAGGCGTCGACAATGGATTTAAGGGAATTACTTCTATCGATCATTCTTGAGTAAACACGTATTGAAATCACCCAAGATAATAGTATGTTTGTATGAAGGGATAAAGTCTACCAGTAGATTTTCAAAACTTGCAAAGTAGTTTAAATTTGAGGACGAGCTGTAAAAACACCAAGAAGAACATGGGTGTGAGAAAGAGTGACGTCAATAAGTAGGTACTCGGCTTCAAGAGAAGAATTTGAGATTTGAGATACACGAAGAATGTTGTAGGGAATATAGGATCTTAAGTAAATGGCAACACCACCACCGCCTTTGTCGGGACGGTCGTTGCGAATGACTTGGAAGCCAGGTAGCGAGTATGAAGTTGAGGGAAGGCAAGGCCTCAGCCAGGATTCGGAGATTAAAATAGCGTGGATATATTGGCTATCAAAGGTAGCCAGTAAATCAGGAAAGTGGGCAGGAATGCTTTGAGCATTAATGTGAACTACGTTAAAATTTTTACGCACGGCACTTGCCGTCAGTAGTAAGAGTAAAGCACATATAACTCTACAATAGTAAGAGTAGAGTATACAAAACATACAAGTTACTTCGTGATAGAGTGAGTGACTCGATTTGATTCAACGCACATTGGTCATTTTGTGAAGTAGTTATTTTGTCGAAAAAACATTTTCTTTCTTTCTTTCTTTAGTTATCAAAATGTGACAAAGGCATCTCTCTCAATCTTCTACGACATTTGCCTTAACACTCGTCTTGCAGATGGTCCGCATTTAATTTTTAAGCTTAGATGTCCACCGTAATCATCGTCATCATTTCAGCCACAAGAAGTCCACTGCTGGATATAGGCCTCCCCCAAGGATTTCCAATACGACCGGTTGGAAGCGGCCTGCATCAAGCGCCTTCCTGCAACCTTTATCAAGTCATGCGATGCGACCACCTGGTCGGTGGGTGTCCAACGTTGCGTTAACTGGCAAGTGGTCGCCATTCAAGAACCTTTCTGCCCCATTGGCCATTGATTCTTCGCGCTTTGTACCATAACAAGATACCTTAATTAAACATCCTATTACATGGGCGAATTCGCGGGAGAGACCAGTTGTACTGACAATCTATATTTATCTGAAAGCGTCAGATGCATGCGGAATTATTCATGCCACCCGTATTTCGCCCACTTTGTGTCAAATGAAATTTCACTGGACGTAGTTTTGCCGTGTTATTTTCCGCTCACCGTAAAATGTTACTTGCTAGTGTGTTTAGATGTATTTTAGCTCCAAAATGTTTTAATATTTATAACTTATTGTTTTGCAGGTTTTCGACAAAGGAGAGTGCTACCCACGCTATCGTGGCTGTCCACAACACTGATGTCAACGGTCAGCCTGTTAAGTGCTCCTGGGGGAAGGAATCTGGAGATCCTAACAACGCACAGGCACAAGGACAGGTGGGTTGCCAGGTCTAAAGACCAAAGACTACAATGCCAAAGAGATTGACGACCTCCGTGGCGCACTGGTTAACACGCCAGCCTGCGACACTAGTGGTCTCGGGTTCCCCAGGCAGGTCATGATGTTGGGTACGGAACCCTAAAAGTTAGATTCTTCGAGAAAGTCAAATACCATTTACAAGAGCCAAAGGTATTTCAGAGATATTTAAACATTAGTATTTCATGTTTTAATTGCAAATTCTTACGGACGCAAAGTAAAAGGAATTATTAATTTGTTGTACTCACAAACTCAATTATTTAACACATTTAACGTAGCTGTATCTTTTATTATTGAATTTAAATATTAATGTGTTGATTTCTTTTTTGCCTTTACAGAGATTTCTCTTTTGATGACATAAAATCGCAATCTCAACTAATATTATAAATGCGAAAGTGAGTTTGTTTGTTTGTTTATTTGTTTGTTTGTTACGCTTTCACGCCGTATCTACTGAACCGATCATCATTAAATTTTGCATACACATAGGTTAGGGTACCGAGAAGGACATAGGCTATAAATTACGCGGGCGAAGCCGCGGGTAACAGCTAGTAAAATATAAATCTTGTCTATTCAACAAACGATGTTATAGCGAAATTTGTATGAGTAATCTTTATAAGAAAAACAACCGACTTAACTGAGCTATTCAACCGATTATGATTAAATTCTGTCTGAATAACGGAAATTGGTAGAGCACTGTACGAGTATATTGTTTATCCTATATTTAAGTAATGTCAAACTATAGATGGCGAAATTTTTATCGTTAAGGACAATTTAAAGGGGTATTCAGCACGTCAATATGAACAACTTTTACTATCCTTTCCGTAGCCGGCTTCAGTCGTCGAGTCAATTTAGTAGGCAATGCGGCTAGCAAATCAAATCTATTCTTAGGGTTTCGTGCAAAAAATTAATAAACAGAAACCTTAAAAGATCAAAACACCACTAGGCGTTAGTAAATAAATTAGACATTTAACTTTGGCATTGTGTCGAACCGCTTTCTACAAGAGTTCAACTCGCACTTGGCCGATTTTTTTCCACCAATATTATCTTCTTTATGATGGCCTTTGGATCCTATGGCCTTAGACTCTACCCCTAATAAGGGATATAAAGACTTTGCGATAATACGATAAATTTATTTTATTGCAGCTAAGCGGCACAGCTTACAGCCCCTTTGGCGCAGCGTACACCGCCGGCGGGGTCGCCCCAACTTCCTACTGGTACAACACGTACCCCCAGCAGCTAGGGGGCTTCCTGCAGGGAGTCCAGGGGGTGCAGGGGTACTCCTACGCGGGCCAGTTCGCGGGATACCAGCAGCAGTACATGGGGTAAGACCATTCAAAAAAAACTTTATTATTCGAGGGTGTAATTGATCTGTGGCGACCTCTACATTCGCCACAAGAATCAAAAAAAGACCCGACTGTGAATATGGCGACACAATAAATAACTACAATACTTCTCACAAGATGGCGCTGATCAGTCCTGAAACGCGCAAACAAATTTCTTCAAATCTGGGACATAAATAACACCTCCGACAAAAATTCAGTCGGAGCCGTACGGTTCTTCTATCTTTCCCTTTCCAACTGCCTCCGTGGTCCAGTGGTTAAGGCGTTTGCCTTGTTGACCCGGGGGTCGTGGGTTCGATTCCCACGGGAAGCATACTTTGTTAAGTTGTTTCCAGTTTGGTTAGGACATTGCAGGCATGAATCACCTGATTGTCTGATAAGAAAGATGATTCCGTGCTTCGGAAGGCACGTTAAGCCGGTGGTCCCGGCTGCCATCTGGTAGTCGTTAAAGGATCCACGTCAGAGGCCGAGAGGCGGTTCCGAAGAACTCTGACACCAGGGTGTGCATGGTCGACTGACCGTGTCACCTACACGAAATGATGATGATGATGATCTTTCCCTTTGTGGCGGTTGAGCATACCACCTCGCTCCCGCTACAGATCATTTACAGTCGAGTTGAACATTCTACTTTACATCATGATTGCGAGGAAAAATAACGAATAAAACAAGAAAATGTGCGCCAAACCGTTGTTTTTATATGTCCTTACGCTCTTGATACATTTAGCTATTTGTGGTGGCCAGTGCGCTTGTTTAAAAAAACCTGATGAGTACTATAGGAGCCATAGGAGCATGCGTGGCGCGTGGCCGCCTTTGATTTTCAAGTTTACTTACCTCCCTAAGGATGTAAATCAAACTTACAACCCAGATTTTGAGTTAAATACAACCTCCTTTCAGAGCTTGAATGATGCTTAAGTACATTATTTGTTGTTTTTCGTGTGTGTAACTAGCCAACACTGGTGTCAGAATTTTTAAGCTACTTGAACATAATGTAACGTGAAACTTTATTTTCCCCAGCATGGGCGGCGTCCAGCTGCCGTGGGCGCTGGGCGGCGGTGTCGGCGGTGTCGGCTCGGTCGGCGGAGTCGCCGCCATGCCGCAGACGCCGCAAGTGCTGCACTACCCCGTACAGCACTTCCAAGTCCAGCCAGTGAGTATTTAAGCTTAGAAAGGTGGATCCAGTTTTCCCTATATTAATTTACCACACCAACAAACTATAATAACATTAATACCTATTAATTTTTTATATAATAACTATTATCTTTGCTCACCAGTTAACCCAACCAACTTACCGACCAATTGACCCCCCTAGCCCACAAATTTACCCCTCTAAAAAAGCCCACCAATTTGCCGCACCGATTTCCCCACCAGTTTGCTCTACCAATTTGACGAAAACAATCAGTTTTTGGACGTAACTTCCTCGCTGTTCATAGACACATAGTGCACTACCCCGTACAGCACTTCCAAGTCCAGCCAGTGAGTGTTTTAGCTTAGAAAACTGGATCTACACTATTTTTCTCCATTTATTTACCTCAGCAATATAGCCAACATAAGCACAGACCATAAGAGACCCACGTAAAGCCGAAATCCCATACAAACGTAGTTTGGTTTTAGTTTTACATCAGTTAAACCAATCTCAACCAAATTTCGTACATACGACCGGATAAGGCATATTGATGTTTATAATCAGATTTCAATTTTAAAACCAATACCTATACAAAATTACAGCGAGTAGAAGTTTCGTATCGAAAACTTCTACTCGCTGTAATTTTACTCACTCATAAGCCACCAATTTAACCCACTAACATAGCCCACCAAATTGCTCCACCAACATAGCTCACCAATTTGCCCCACCAACATAGCTCACCAATTTGCCCCACCAATTTGCCGTAAACAGTTTTTGGTAGAAGGTTACTTGCTTTTCTAAAATACGTAGTGTACAACCTCATACAGCACTTCCAAGTCCAGTCAGTGAGTTTTAACCTTTGAAAATTCATTATAAGGTACTGGATACAAATAAGGCCTACTTAATTTCAAACCACTTTATATCATTATTGCTTGAAAAAAGCAATATTTTGAGATCAGTTTGTAATGCTTCCTGTAAATTTAAACATGCTTATAAATAAAATTACCTATGACGCATGAGCGTCATAATTTTTACTACAAATTAAACAAAAATCACGTACAAGGTAGTCTAATAAGGCCCAGGTACTTTATTAAAGCCCTATCCATTTGCGTGTTTTCGAAAAAGTGTCAAACCGTTAGAAATTATTTACTAATTGTATTTAAACTAAAAGCTTTCATCGTTGTTTACTTAAGTTACATATTATTATTTATGTATGAACAACATTTTCAGCAAAATCGGGTTCTGTTAATGGAATAGGCTTTATTGCACGTTGTACATAGGCCTTATTAACCGCATTTTTTTTCCTTTTTCACATAAATATATATTTTTTATATATGAGTAGGTAGAGATGTGGTGTCAGCTTTTCATTATCATTTTGTATGTTCTTTTTATTAACCAAGACGTTTACACTGTTGCAAGTCCATTATTTTTCAGGCAGGCTTTATTACATTTCAGGCCTTATTTGTATCCAGTACCTTATTTATCGTGTACAATTTAAAATGAGAACGTATAACTTTTCGTAACGTTTTTTGTCATAAACAACTAATCTGTAAAAAAACAACAAAAAGGAAAACTGTAAGTCAAGCTTCACGTTCCCACTTATAATCGAAAACGGCATACCTAAGTTTCCTTCTACGATATCCACGGGAAGACATGCAGTGTTCCTATTCTACTTTGCCGGGAAAGCTGTAAAAAGTATTCACCATCGTGATGGGAAAAATTGCCGGAAAGCGCAGAGCGGGGAGGGCGCAAAATGTCATGGCTAAAAAACGCCAGTGGACTGGCATCAAAACAGTTGAACAACTGTTCAGGCTCGCCATGGAAAGGCGCGATTCAAGGAGCTGACGGCCAATCGATGATGAAGTAGCACCTAAAGAAGAAGAAAAGTATTACTGTGCAAATATGAAATTTTAATTAAAATTTGTATTTTGGACACAGATCGGTGAAAACGACGACGACCTGCTGGTGTGAGGCCAACACTCTCCACACTGGCCAGACGGGTTGGAGAGGTCTCTTTGATGTTCATAACTTGGAGTGGTCCTATTCTACTCTGCCGGGAACCACACTACCTAGATGTGAAAAGTATTACTGTGCAAATATGCAATTTTAATTGAAATTTGTATTTTGGACACAGATCGGTGAAGACGAATGGCTCGCCCCGAGTCTGCTGGTGTGAGGCCAGCGCGCCGCGCCGACCGAGCCCTGCTGCTGCCTGCACAAAGACTGGGTGTGAATGACAGTGAAAGCCTTCAGTTCATTTCGTTTTAGAATCAATTGAAAGAAGTTAATTTATTTTCAGAATATCTTAAGTTTCAATGACAGCGAAAAAAAATTTTTTTTTTCAGATTGTCTAGGAAAATGTTCATTTATTTTCAGATCATTTTGAAAAATTATAATTGTCCTTCAGATCGTCTTGAAAAAGTTCATTTATTTTCTTGGAAATGTTCATTTGTTACATCTTTATACAGTGGCAATAATTTAATTTACTATCTGATGTATTCTAAAAATTAATTTAATTTTCTAAATTTCTTAATATTTAGTTTACTTAGATTTTTTTTTTGCCTTTACAGTATACTTATTTTCAAATCAAGATTTAAATGTATATGAACATTTGCCTAGTGAAACTCGACAAATCCCGAGAAGGCACTTGAATCATTAAGGTGTCTTTTTATATTTTAACGCCAAAGAGTTATGGTTCTCTAGTCATTTTACTTAAAAAAAATATCTACTTACTTTTGATGATATGTACTGTTACATATTTGGAAAAAAAGCTAAAATTATTAGAGAACTGGTTTACATTTACTTATATTTATTTTGTAAATGTAATCATGGTATTGAACATTCGTCTTCTATATAGATATGTTCTTTGAATGTATTAAGTTTTCTTACCTTCTGATGAAAAATTTAATACCATGATTATAAAAATTATTAAATCAAAAATAATTTAATTATAGTTTGTTGTATTTACATCAAGATTTTTTTATTTTTATTTGTATGCCATTTCATCGGGCTTGTTCGAAAAGCGGCGGATTCGTGTGCGGATAGTGTTAAAATAATGATATAATGGCTAAAAGCCAAAAACATTTTAGATAAGCTACATTTACCCTTATAATACGGGTGAAATATATACTCTGAAAAGTTAAAATGTGAGTCACTCTTATCGAAAGATTTAGTTTCTATCGCTGCTTATGATTGCATGAAAATGCGTTTAAAATTAAAAATAAAAAATAATTTTAGAAAATATATTAGATATTACACTTAAGATTATATTTAAGTGGATTTAGAATTAAGTTGAGTTATATCAAATGTCACGCGGGCCAAAAAGGTTGCGAGTTTTTTGATTGTAATATGCGGGTAGATGACGGTGAGTACCAAACATCTTCGATAGCACAAGTATAGACTAAGATTAGTGGAAAAATGTAGATTTTTGGAAACATGTTTAGTAGGAAAAGTAGATGAAAAATTAGGCAAGGTTCACATCAGTGAGTGAGACATTTTTTAAGACAATTTTATATCCGCTGCGATTGCTAGGGACGTAAGGACGCGAAATAGTTTAAAATACGAATAGTCAAACGCTAAAGAGGTTTCTAGTCATTTTTAGTCATTCTTTATCCTGGATAATACAATGCCAAATTCTGATCCGAAACTATCGAAAACATGATAACTATAATAACTACTGTTATAAAAAATGGTTGTGTCTAAATGTTAATGGATACACTTAAATGACTTTGAGAAAATACCGAGACGTAGTGAAAATATTAGATTTATTTATTGAATAGTTAAATAAGTGAAAAGAAAAAATATTTATTGCATAGATTATAAGTGCATTTAACCGTTTACTGTAGTTAGATAATGAGAAAGTGTGAAATGATATTTTTCCTTGGTTTCTCTCTCAAAAGGCGTATATTTCGTAGTGGATGAAAGTTTTGGCTGTCTTATTTAAGTTTAATTATTTCAAACACTAATAAATGAATTTTAATTTACATGTTCGTGTGAATACCTCTGTCGAGGGTGACTAGTGTTCTAAAGAATATAAATGGAAAAAAATGTAGTTTTTACTACTCTTTTTTGAAACTTTTTGATGCGGCAAGCGGCATCGCTCTAATTCTATATAATATTTTGTAAATCATGTATTTTATACATTATATTGAAATATGTATTGTTTATCTGTCTGTAGATTATGTTTATTTCAATTTAGCGATATTATTTCAAGCATGTAGTGGAATATTGAGAGACATATCGTAACTTATAATAAGATATTTATATATTAAAAACTAATACATTATATAATTCATTTCTGGCAAGGAACGAATTGTCAAGTCAATTTTGTCATTCAGTCAATCGGAAAATAGTGTGCAGCGTGTTTTAAATAAATCAAATTGATTAATATAATTTCATTTTTCTTTCGCTAACGAAATATAAGTACAAGAAAGTGAGTGAAATTTTCATTCGTTTAAAAGCAGCATTTGAATTATAAATTTCATTTAATAAATGAAATTAGACGGTAATAGAAGTAAAATATACTGGTAAAGAATTATTTTAATTGAAAATATGTAATAAAAAATTACCAAATAATAGTGGAAGCAGCAATGTTTCATCTCTATATCGTGGATGCTATTCTAACTTCATTTTGGATAATCGTATAACACATTTTCAATTTTGATATTGTACCTATCACTATAATGTTATGTGAACAATTAATATGATTATTTAAAACACGTATAACTAACAAACGAGGTTGAACCTCTACGAAGTACTATATCACAAAGTATGACAAACCATTAGATAGTCAAATTTAGTTATAGTCAACATATAATGATGCTAGTTTTAGTAACGATTCATTTACGCCTATATGCTTGATGTAGTAATTATTAGTAAGCGTAACATATATATCCGAATAGATGTAAGCATAATGATAATGATAAAATATTGCCGACCACCTGACGTCTATTGGGATGCCTGTATGCCCAAAACTCCGAAACTCGGTGGATCGTTGCCTTTTTCTTGTTGCTATATACTTCCTTCAAATATACATATAGGTAAATTAATGCTACATATTTAAGGTTAGCGAAACAGCTCCGCTGTCTCCACTAAATATAAGATTAGTTAAGGTATATTACATATATTAACGATCATTAAAAAGATCTCCATTGTAAAATGGAGTATCGATATGTTAGCTAGGTGAAATTGCAAGATATATAAAAGTATATTATATATACAAGATTATTGTGCAAAATAACTTAAACATTATATCGTTTAGATAGGCTATTGAAATTTTAAGTGTTTTATTTTAATTAAGACGTATAATTTTCATTTCTTTCGTTTCATTTTTTGTTCATCCATTCCATTGAAATTAAGATATGATATATATAATTTTAAGTCCCAAATAACACCAAATATTGTATAATGCATGACATTATGTAAAACTTAGAATTGGCTATGAATGGAACAAATCCATTTAAAAAAAATTAAACTAAAAAATGCCTTATCAAAAACTGTCTTCTCTTATTTTTTTTTTAAGATTTTTGTCATAGTGTCACATGTGTGAAAATTTTCATGTTCATTAAACATGGAAAATAATGTATATTATATAATAAATAATCACAATTTTACACAAACATAATGATAACTATTTATTTTAAAATGCTCTCGATATGGAACAAAATATGACTTCACTAAACATCCATAAAAAATAAAAAGTTGACCAACTAACTTCATTTATTAATATAATCACCTTCATTTATTTCTATAATCATTGTAATAATCAACTTCATTTGAATGAACATAACAATTTTAACACATGAAGTGCCAAACATTTTTTTTTGTTTCATTTGACTAGTTTCGATGTCCGTCTTTCCTCGTAAATGAAACACCAAAGTACAGACTTATGAGAATAACCTCTAAGGACAATTCTAAATAATGCCTTGAATATGTTTTGAAAAAGAAATGACGTCTGCTGTCAAACTACGTCAAAAAAACTAAACAAGTTGAAATATCTCTGCGACATGTCATTACTAAAATATATTATAAAACTTTTATCGCCCTTCCGACCGGATAGTAACTAAATTAGAGGTAATGATAGTCGATGAGTATGAATATACAAGTTGTCATCAATATACCTACATCAATCAATGAACATTGCTTCGGAAAGCATCGGATGTCATCATTGATGGCAGTCGTTAAGCTATGTCAGATGCCTTTAGGCAACTTGAAAGATCTGAGGAGTTTGTGGTGGGAAGTCAAGGGGTGCAGTTGGGGTCTACTTTGGACGATTTTGCAAATTGATTTTGGTGGACTTTATAATATGAAATTGGTGTAGTTTGGTGTTATAAATGCTCATGCTCATGGAACAATTTGTGAAATAGTTAAAGTGGACTGTTATATGGACTCGTATCGTATAGACTTGTCACCATAACCTCCCGACCTCGAGGCATCAAAGAACATACGCCATCTTTGATGCTACTTGTTACAATTTTACCGTACAACACCGATACATAGTATCTCAATTTACTGGACATTGGCAGAATCACTGAAATTTCGGTGAAAGCCATTTTATAAAACAGAAGAAGGAGAAAGATCTGACCCCAGTGCTGGCCACTTACTCACACGAAAAACAACAAAAAAGAATAAATTAACAAAATAAATAAAACAAAAGACAAGGAATGAGAACAATTGAGGCGTGTTTCTAATAAACGAATAATTTAAAATCGAAAGTGTAAAAAATAAAATGACAACGAATACTTAATTTGAAAAAGAGAAAAAAACATATTCAAGGCAAAAATATAGTAATAACTCGTTATTAGTCTGTGTTTTTGATTTCATCTAGTAGAGTTTTCTTTTTTTAGAAAGAGCTAGATTTTCGATGTGTTGTAGTGGTGTCCCATGCTTGAAAATAATTGTTTTTGTACACAAAAAAAATATTTTTTGAAACGTGTAATGGGTGTTCCCAGCAGTTCTGCTCTTTTGTTGATCTTTTTATAAATGTATTGTAGTGTTTTGGTGTTCAACTCGTCTTGTGGAAGGTATTTGGTTTGTTAGCAATATCTTAAAATTATATCTACTTATAAAATGTTTGGGATGAAAATCGATGACACATATAACGTCTCCAGTACTTATTTTTTTACTCAAGCGATTATAATTTTTAATTTCATTATTATGCTCATTTTTGATTCCAATAAATATGACTTAATTGCAAATTAAAAATTGCATTGAATTTATTTGATTTATTAATGCCGATAAAAACTTTTTTTGAGAGTATTTCTTTATCATTGAATTTTCCAAAATGAGGATTTTACTCTTTTTGCATTTTAAACTGAGGTTTGACGGACCTATAAACAGTCATCATAAAAAATACTGAGAATATAGCAATATTTGTGCCCATCGATTTTTATCCTAAACTTATTTAAAGATAATCACAGCAATAATAATGCAATAGGTGTAGTAGATTTTTTGTTTCATGTACTGCTAGTTCATTATTAAAAAGATAAAAGATAACTTTTATCTTCCTTTCGTTTTACGTGTACTAAAAGTAAATAAAAAGATAAATTGCCGACTTAAAAAGTGAAAGTAATTTTGCACATTTTTTGTTTATTTTTTTGTTGAGATATCTCAAAATATTTCGGTGAATTCGGCCCATATTCTTTTTAATATTGTGCTCCCCCCTCTCCCCACTCCTTTTTTCTACCGTCCATTGATGTTGTCTCAAATGTAGAATTAGGTAAGACATTTTTTTTATTCGCTCAAACTTTTATTTTTAATCGACTTATCCTTCAACGCACACTTTTTATCTTTTAGTGTAAAATACCGAGCTTTTATTTCAAACAAAATCGTATGTGATTATTCGAACTTACAAAAAAATGACCACGAAATGTTAGTGATTTTACCTTCCCCATTTTGTATGTTATTAAAAAAAACTACCCTTACGCTACTTTTATATTAAATCATAGAGGTGGTGATGTGATGTATTTAAGGATTACGCTATTAACCCATCCCTAGATTGATTTACATGGTGAAAAAAAATCGATGGCTCAAAAAGGCCAAAAAAAATTTTTTTTTATTTCTTTCGTCATGTAAATCAGTTTTGTAAGTTATTTATTAGTTATTTTTATACCCCATTTACTTAAATTTTTTAATGTTTTCTTTTCGAAGCTCGTAATTAGAAGGAATAGATTTTAATGAGATAGTGATTTAAGTATACATATAATATAATAGTCTTGTTCGCTTGTCTGTTGGTTTGTTACATTTTTCACGTTTGATTATTTGTGAACAATGTTCTTTTTTGTTGATCTTTGACCGTTATTGTATCGATTTTGGGAAAAATGCGATCGTAATGTGTATGAAAAATTTTAATCTATATATTATTAAATATATTAAAAACTGGTCTGACACCTAAAAATGAATGATTGGTAAATTCGCTTTAAAACTATCAATCAGTAGTATATTTCCGTGTCGAGCCAAAAATTATGAAAAAAAAAACTCAAATGTATGAATGTATGAAACGACTAATAAAACTAAAATGAACTCAATAATATATAAAAATAAAAGGATTTAAGTTATCTACTTTGAAGTAGTCGAGTACAAAGTTGGTGATATTGATATTTTCATCAAACATTATTATATAAACATAAACATCATTATATTTTGTAGTTTTTCATAAAGCAAAGAAATAATTTTCGATTAATAATTGATAAAAATATTTTTCATTATATATAGTTTTCCATTAGCAATGGAATAATTTACGAACAGGCAATGATGGGATTGTTATATAGCAGAAGCATAATATTATTTTGATGAAGATGCAAAGACGACACGTATTATTTTTTTTCTGGGAAACTTCGTTTAAATAAACCTTCATTTAACTTTAAAACATTACTGCACAGGCCGGGAAGTTAGGGATTGTAAGGCAAATATGACAGGCTAACTTTTATATAATTGCATAGCCGAAGCTACTGTACCTAGAAATTCAAAATTTGGTACAGGGATTCTTTTCATGATGTAAGTGAGCACTAACACAGGATTTTTAAGAAATTCAACCCCTAAGGGGCAGAAATAGGTGGAAATTTTACGCGGGAAAATTGCCAGTGTAAACACGCTTTCAATACCACATATATTATCACGTCATTATCCCTTGCGGGGTAGACAGAGCCCCAGGTCAAAAAACCCAAAGGCCAGTATAGGACGTTAGTGGACGTATTAGGTGGATAGCGGAATTAAAATAGTGATGAGTTGCTATCCGCATCGCCTTTCGACGATTCTTAGATTTTCGTCCAATCCCTTGACTGGCTTTGACGCTCTACGCGGGAAGAAAAGTAACTAAATAGCTTCAATACATTACGATCGTAGATCTCCCCATCGACTGTTATTGTTTTACTTATTACAAGATGAGATATATTCGTAGGCTAACATATACTCTGTACCTACTCTAGTGTTAAATAGCATAATACACACATATGATATAGGCTAAGGATAATGATGCGAAATAAATGATTAAAATAATTGGTAGTTTTATTTTTTGTCCTGTCACCTTTCTCAGCCGCATGAAATCGACTGCTGCGTGTATCCCCGTCGGTCCCATCGCCCGTCGTCCCATTAATGGGATCAGCGGGAAATTAATAATTAAAATTTGTTCCCGTTGGTACCCCATCCGCAATTCTAGTCAATGGGGCCGACGAGAATTTAATTAAATAATTAAATTTAATTCCCGTTGGCCCCATTACGTTGAAATTTCAAACGATTGTCTTTTTAAGAAGATTTACAAAGACAAACAGCGGTATACCAATTCCGTGTAAAAAAAAATTAAGTGGGCAACAACACGTGAAATTTTAACTTACCGTTGGCAAAGACAATTGTCTTTGCCGTTGGCCCCATTGCCTATGTGAACGGAGGGTGGGGTCAACGGAAAAGGAATTTTTTAACTTACCCTTTGGTCCCATAATGGGACGAAAATCATGGGGCCAACGGGAATATACGGATTGTAACATGTATGTCCAGCAGAATATTGTATGAAAATGACAGTTGTATGAAAATCCCTTTGGAAGGCCTATGCCTTCCCCAGGGATACTCATCATATGGTGAACGGCCCGCCACGGAACTGCAGGGTTGTCTGTGTAGTGTTCGTATCTCGCACGTCTCGCACCAGGCACGAAGTGAGTGACTACCTACGTACCTACCTACCTACTTGTGAACCCTACCGGCTCAGTTACCGATGCTCGAACTCTCACGTACAGAGAGTCACCGCTGTGACCGTACAGTCCGAAGCAAACTTTATGGCAACTTTGAACAGTACTGTACAGCGGGGTGCGCGCGGGGAGGCGGGGCACGTTCTGCGCAACTCGCAGCTATGTGGGCCAATTTTTTATCATCATCATCATTTCAGCCACAGGAAGTCCACTGCTGGACATAGGCGTCCCCCAAGGATTATTTACAAGGATTCATAGGTAGGTACAGTTCGCGAGGCCTAAGCTGAGCTTTGCATTTGTGTGAGTGCACTTAGATAGTGTAGGTGTGACGTCGGCCTAAAAGGCGGGGTATCTCCGCCGCGCACCTTCCACACTTCACCCTTTTTTTTTGTACTTGTTATTAGTGAAATGGCCGCAAACAAAAGAAAACGATGAATACGAAAACCATAGACTAGCCAAGTAAAAGAAATATTATGTAATTTAAATAGTTATTTAAAAGACATGAACGATAAAGACGTGTCAAGTGTCAAATTTAATTTTAACAGTATACATGGCGAAATTTTGATCGTTCCGGACCATTAAAGGGGTGATTCAGCCTGTATATATATATAATATAGACAACTTTTCCTATGTGACAAATGCTGTAAACTCGAAAAAAAAATTCGACATTCTTATACAAATTGCCCGGGCTGCTGAACACTTTTGTATGAAAATGTCGAAATAAAGTTTGAGTTTCCAGCATTGGTCCCATAGGAAAAATGGTTCATATCGACGGGCTGAATCACCCCTTTAAGGGTCCAGAACGATCAAAATTTCGCCATGTATTGTCTGAGTACTTTTGGTAATTACTCACACAAATGCAAAGCTCAGCTGAGGCCTCGCTACTCTGTACACCAACGAAAATTCCCTAAGACAAGTGCCTATCACACATTATTAATCATAAGTTGCTTGCAATTTCCCTTCATACTTTCACGGGCTTAGGACCGTCAAAATACAGAAGCTTTTTTAAAACCTTGTCAAAAAACAGTAAAGCATTAAAAAGAAAATTCAACAATAGCAATTAATTTACAAATTTGCTAACTTCTGCATTCAGGCGTATTTAAAAATTGTAATCAACTTATGCACAAATAATTAAAATCAACATTAAAACAAATCGAACTTAATTACCGATACTTTAGTTAGGGCCGCGCTACACTAGATTGCAATGGAATGAAAAATGAAATGAAAAAGACATGAAAAATTAAATGGAAAAAAATAAATAAAAATTAAATGAAATTATTTATGTGAAACAATTGACACCACAACAACAACACAGAACAATACAGATAAAACATGTGCCCACAGTATACAAAAGGTGACGGCTCAGTCGACTACCGTACCCTAGTGCAGCACTGGTTTTCAGCCGTCACCTTACGAGGCATCACGAGCTATCCCACGACACGTACGTACACAGGTAATAAGATACAATAGTATTTTTTACTTAATTTGATAAAATAAGTAAAAAAAATACTGACTTAAAAAACAAATTAACCCCACAAACAAACACCTAATAATCTTGAACCTCACTACGTATCACCAAGGGTGAAGAGGGGCTGAAAAATGCTGAAAAACATCGTGATAAATAAACGGCGCCTTATGTATTTTTAAATTGTATTTACATGAAATCAGAAAAAAGAAAAGAAAAAAGGAAAACATTTAAAGCCCTTCAGGCAAGTAGGCGACCAAAACTGTAAAAAAGTTTCAGCGTTTTTTCTGTGCAGTGGTCGGTTCCGAAACGCTAGTAGTCTAGTTTTTGAACAATAATTAATAATACTAACATATATCCATATATCTTAGTAAATGAGAATTATTCAAATTATGCAATGACGTGAAAAAGTGCCCGAAAAGGCCTATTTTATGAATAAAATTTTTGTATTTTTGAATCATTGGCAAGGTGGCGGCCGGCCGGCTGGTGGCCGGCGGGGGGTGGGGAACGAACGCGAGAGATTGATAAATCGTTAGCCATTTATTGCGAATTTGGGAATTTTCCCCAAGGAAAAAAATGACAAGAAAAATAATTATTTTTCTTGCAACTTAGTGTTCTATTAGTTTTTATTTATTTATTAAAAGTCATTGTTTTTGGACCTTATCTCCGGGGCATAAGGTTCAATTTCTGGTGGCTATATATTTAATCACTGCCTTGAAAAGGTTAATACAAGATCAGGCATAAATAAAAAGCATGTATAAATAAAACTCTATATTAATATAATATAATAATAATAATCATTGTGTATCCGTAGTGTAAATTTCATCCTTGCACACTCCCGTTTCGGTCCCGTATCTTTCTATATCTTTGCTATCTCTTTTTATATCTTTATCTTTTGCTATCTTTTTCTATCTTTCCTTATTTTTAGGGCTGAAGTCGCTTGTAGTTCGCAAGGTGACTGTTGAGATGTTGCGCCAGTTGGTCTGCACGAGCGAACGATGCCTAGAGAAGATAAATAAAAGTTATTGTTTTTACTCTATAACTGTCGTGTAGTTCCCGGCAGAGTATAATAGGACCACTCCAAGTCTTCCCATGGATATCGTAGAAGGCGACTTGGGAAACTCCCAAGCTAAACAAAGCTTATAAACATCAAAGATACCTCTCCAAAACGTCTGGCCAACGTGGAAAGTGCAGGCCAAATCCTCTGACTTCTCTGGCTAATATATGGCTCTGGTAGTACAGAGAGGGTCATGCTCCTGCAGTGGAGACTAAAAAAGAGCTGATGATGATTGCTGTTTTATTAGTATGTTGCAAGTAGTACCATAGTGATGCTGACACGCAATAGGCCCGTCGGTCCCTTCGGAACTATACAATCATCTATACGTATAGATTTGTCGTTTGCAAAGATTAAAACTTGTCACGAAGTATTACTCCGTGGGGAAGTAAGAAACGGTAGGAAATGATAGTGTAGCTATTAAAGACAGATGTATCATGTCAGTTGTGTGTAAAGACGGTGTTATAAGTAAATGAGACCGAATGGCTCTGCTTTCGGCCTCGTCTTCAGGTAACAAGCCTTCAAGCGCAATAAAAAAAGAGGAAATACTTGATAAAAGTATTGTCTTCTTTTTTTAACATTATACTCAGCTGAGAACCACACGGCATAAAAAACAGCAATAACCGCACTGTATGGACTGTTTCAATTTCCCCGCATGCCGTTTTGCCTACGTATATTGCACACGACGCAGCGGTACACGTCACTATGGTACTACAAGCGAGACACCAATAACAGCAATAACTACCCTGTTAGGACCATTTGAATCCCCCCGCATGCCGTTTTGGCAAACATACCTTGCACACAACGCAGTAGTACACGTCACTTTGGTACTACAACCGAGACACCAATAAAACAGCAATAACCGCCCTGTTAGGACCGTATGAATTTCCGCACATGCCGTTTGGCCTACATACCTTGCACACGACGCAGCGGTACAGCTGCTTGGCGTGGTTCTGCAGGTGGCGGGAGAGTGAGTGCGCGTGTGAGAACCGCTTGCCGCACTGCGCGCAGGCGTGTGGCATCTTGCCGGCGTCAGCTGATGCGGCGTGCGCGCACAGCCGGTGTCTGCGCAGCTGCTCGTAGCGCGAGAACATCGCGCCGCACTCCGAGCACCGACCTGCAACAGTTAAAAGAATTAAATTTTTGATACTTATAACTTTTTCTTCCCAAAAAAATGTCATTGTGTGCGTTTCTTTCCTGCAATTGCAATTTATATAATTACATACGTACCAATATCAATAGTTATTATACATATTCATATGTGCAAGGGGTCACCAACCTGTAGTATTTCTACAGGTCAGTCCTTCTACTAATACATAAGTTCATTGACTCTTACCCGCTCTCTCGTCAGCCGTGTGTGAGCGATCGTGTGCTGCTAACTCCGCGTCGTCTTCGAAGCACTTGCGACACACTTCACATCGGACCGTCATCGAGCCGCGGTGTTCTTTTGCTCTGGAAAATACATATTAAATTTAGAAGATACATCTTTCAAAATGGTTGAGATTTTGGTCTAGGCTGTCAGCCTAGAAACAAGGAATGTAGGTATTTAAAGTATTTATTTTTGATTATCATCACTACACATAACTGCCTCCGTGGTCCAGTGGTTAAGGCGTTTGCCTTGTTGACCCGGGGGTCGTGGGTTCGATTCCCACGGGAAGCATACTTTGTTAAGTTGTTTCCAGTTTGGTTAGGACATTGCAGGCATGAATCACCTGATTGTCTGATAAGAAAGATGATTCCGTGCTTCGGAAGGCACGTTAAGCCGGTGGTCCCGGCTGCCATCTGGTAGTCGTTAAAGGATCCACGTCAGAGGCCGAGAGGCGGTTCCGAAGAACTCTGACACCAGGGTGTGCATGGTCGACTGACCGTGTCATCTACACGAAATGATGATGATCACTACATAATATAAAAGTCGCTTCCAGCTGGCTATCTGCCTAAATATTTAAAACTGAGCAACGAAGTTAGATACAGTTGTTTTTTAAGGGCGGCCAACCCGTCTATCTTTTCATACAAACGCTCGTACGTGATTATGGCGGTGTAACAAATCTTTCTTTGAAGCTTTTCAACTAATAGGTATCTTGTGCGCTATATCTAGGTTTCTATCAAAACAAAAAATTAAAATTTGGAGAAACAACTTCAGTATTAGCCTCCAAAAATCCGAATGTAATGGAGATTCTAGATGTACAATTTTTTTTTTTCATAAACTTGGAAGGCTTACTAATAAACACGTATTTCTTAAAACAAGTTTAAAGAATTTTCCGCACACTATTTTTCGTTCAATGTCTTCGCGTACTCACTAGCTTGGTTCCATGTGGCAGTAAGAGGTGTGCGGGAGACGAGGGCAAGGGGCTCTTTTCGCTTTGCCTCTTCATCTGACATTGCGCTGGACGGAACAAGCTTTTCGACCATGCTCGCGTTGACGATAGTCGGTCGGGGAAGGGCCCTCTTAAGCAGAGTGATTCAAGAGGAAAGTTTATAGGTATAAATACATGCCCTGGCACGTCCGAGGAGGGCTGTTAGTATTATATAAGCTATTAGCACTTAGGACCACTCCAAGTCTTCCCGTGGATGTCGGAGAAGGCGAATTAGGAAACACAAGCTACACAAAGCTAAATATCAAAGAGACTTCTCCAACCCGTCTGGGCAGCATGGAGAGTGTGCGCATGATAAACTTCATGCTGCATCTTGTTTTTCACCTCATTTCCTCATCCTGTCCACTTTTATTTCGAAACATAATTCATTTTAAATTCCAAATTCCATATTCAAATCTTCTTTGCAGTCCTTCCTCATCACTCAGTCATTCCATTCAATTCCTTTCCTAAGTTTGGTCGTGATCTCTCGACCCTTGCTTACAGGCACTCGCCTACAATATTGTTTTATTATTTGTATTCTTACCAAGTAACCGTGTTAAAATATACCTATGTGAAGCATATTAAAATATCCTAAAACTGTGTTGTGTTTGTGATCTTTCGCCTCTCTCTCCGCTAAGCATTTAATGCACAACATACCTTCCTTCATATTCATGTTGGGCCTACTCTAACTAGCTGGGTGAGTAGGACCCGACAAGTGTAGGCCAAATCTGTCTGCTCTGGCTGATATATGGCTCTGGTAGTATAGAATGGACCATGCTCCTGCAGCAGCATCTAAAAAGACCTGATGATGAAGCACCTACTTGTGGTCCCAAAAACACGCTAAGAAGTAGAGACTGAAAAAGATATGGCTCTGGTAGTACAGAGAGGGTCGTGCTCCTGCAGTGGAAACTAAAAAGACCTGATGACGATGATGATGAAGCACTTACTTGTGGTCCCAAAGACCCGCCAAATAGAAGTAGAAACTAGGAAATATATGTCTGGAAGTACAAAGAGGATCAATGATGATGATCAGCAATGATGATCTGATGATGATGATGATGATGATGATAAAGCACTTACTTGTGGTCCCAAAGCTTCTCTCGGCGGTTGAAGGTCTCGTTACAGCAATCGCACTCGTATCGATCAGATGAGCGCGCGCGCGACCTCGAGTTGCCGCTGCCACGGTTCTGGTGCACGCGTTGGTGGATTCTTTGGGGGAAAAATGTTTAAGCTTGAAATATCAAACACATACTATAAGACTTAACTCCATAAAACAATGTAGGTAAAGAGGGCCCTGAACGCACACGTCTCAATCGTAAAATGTAATTGTGGCAATATTTAATAATTTTGGTGAAAAATCCAATCAATCAATCCCATTGAAATCTACGTACGTTCCTGTACAGATAGGTAAAATTATCAATGGTTTGAGTACTATTAGCTCCTCAACATTTCCATACAAATTTTTAGAAGCTTATAATTCTTAAAGCATTAATATTTTAACTAAGCTGCATAGGAACGTACGTAGATTATAATGAGATTAATTAATTGAATGTTTAATTTTACAAAAACAAAATTGCCACAATTCCCCTTTTCAGTTTTATAGAAACATGCGTGTCCAGAGCCCTCTTGAGGTAAGGAATGGTATCGGACCATTGAGAATTTGACATGCAATTCATTTCATATGAAAATATTGATTGTTTCTACCCTTTAAGGAACGATTTAGCCCTTCGATTTGAACAACTTTTCCTATGATAATAATCATCATCATCATCAGGTCTTTCTAGTCTCCACTGCAGGAGCACGACCCTCTGTGTACTACCAGAGCCATATACTAACCTGAGTAGTCAGAGGATTTGGCCTACACTCTCCACGCTGACCAGACGGGTTGGAGAGGTTTCTTTGATGTTAATAAGCTTTGTTTAGCTTGTGTTTCCTTAGTCGCCTTTTACGACATGCACGGAATGACTTGGAGTGGTTCTACTCTGCGGGGAACCACACGTCGATTATAATAATGCTGGGAACTTTGTTTTTTTTTTTTCATTGTCACTTTTTAAAAATCTTCACTTGTGTGGGAATTTCAACATTTTTTTTTTTAGTTCCCAATATCGATCCCACAGGAAAAGTTGTTCATATTGACTTTATGAGTCACCCTTTAAGAGAATGTCGAGGGTCAATATTATATATCAGTGTAGGCCAAATCCTCTGACTACTCAGGCTAGTATATGGCTCTGGTAGTACAGAGAGGGTCGTGCTCCTGTGGAGACTAGAAAGACCTGATGATGATGATGATGATGATGATGTATCTCATTTTAGACCTCATCTATTACATTGACCTAAGAACCAACAACAACGCACCGGACTCTGCGATATTAAAGAAATAAAAATGTATGCTGTGACTAAGAAAACGAAACGCATCAAGATCTTTTATTGGGCCCTATATGATTGAAAGTGTAAGTGCTTTTCTTGACTTAAGAACTATTTTTTTTTTATATAAAAATACTCAACTCACCTAACGCAGTTTTGCACTTCCAAGTACAACTAACATTGCACAGATATGATTATGTAGTATATACCACACGATCTTCTGTAAAATAATAATCGCGACCCACCAACAACACAGCAATAAGCATACAATTTGGATCGTTTGAATTTCTGTGCATGTTTTTGTACATTAACCTCAAATGCATGAATTTTACAGGTCCAGTGTTTATGTATATCCATTTGAAAAAAAATATTTACAAGAAAACAGAGATCATTTAAAATTTTGTTCTGCGAGGTTCTACATAACCCCTTAAACTATTTAAGGCAAAATTCATGTAAAGGCCTTAAGAGCGTAGACTAGCAGTATTTTTTCAATATGGTTTCCATACAAATGTATTTCTCTATTTTCTCGCTGAAAACTGATTCCAGAGCCACAATTCTTTTTTCATAAAATATAGTACTAAAATAGGAATGCCCCTATTTTTTATTTTTTCCAAAAAAACTGTCTTTGTACAATTTTTTTTTCTTTTCAACAGGATTTAAAAAAAATAAAACATAGGGACAAATCTATTTTAGTAATAGATTGTAAGTAAAAAGAATTGTGCCTCTAGAAGCAGTTTTCAGCGAGAAAATAGAGAAATACATTTGTATGGAAAACGCACTGCTAGTATACCCTCTTAAGCGACACTTTCGAATAGTACCCATCAGTAAAACAGCATCAACCGCACCGTCAGGACAGTTTCAATTTCCTAGCATGCCGTTTGGTCAAAAAACTCACTTGAGCGTAACTTTGGTAGAGTACCACTTGCGGCACTGGCGGCATTGGAACCTCTTGTCGGGCGACTCGTTGTCGGACTCGCTGATGTCGTCTTGCGGGGGCGGTAGGTCGGACGTGCGTTCAGGATCGGAGTCACCTGAATCTGATTGGTTGCCGCTGTACGACCACGCACCGAACGATCTGAAGACAGGATGCGGAATGTAGTGTAAGCTATTGTTTTATCAACTTAAACCAAAAATTTAACATGTGTAAAGAGTTGCGCTCCTGTAACAAAGTTTTAACTTAGCACAGATCTCCAGCATTCTTTGTATGAGGTAATTTTTTTATTACAAAAAAATTGTAACATGAAACTCTTCAATGCTATTATCAGCATGTAAGTGGTATCTATGGCCAGCTTAAGTTATGCCGATAATTGCCAAAGATTTTTGTGTGCGTTACGTTACGTACCCTTTCAATGTTGAAAGGGTAAGTTACGTATATATTTAATGATATACTGTAGTTTCACAACCTGTTACGTACCTGTCGTCTTCTTGTGATGTATTGTTGACAGGCGGCGGGCTGAAAATAAAAAGAAAACATTGCTAATGTTTACTATCTATACAAATTCTCATCACAATTCGGTAGACTTCAAGGGCATGTGGCGACACCTACTTACGCCTCAAAAAATAATACAAATACTGTCAAGATTACAAATTAATTACACCAGTCGTCACGAGATGGCGCGGAGCTGCGTGCTAGTATTACCTGTTGTCCCGCGGCGTCACTTCAGTCTTCTCTCTCTCGCTGTCCGACTCTGAGTCGGAACTGTCCGACGAACTCGAACTGTCCGAACTTGACGACGAACTCGAACCCGAACTTGATGACCCTGAATCATTAAATAATTATATATAAGCATGTGGTCTTAACGCCTTAATCGTACGATTCGTTCTCAGAGACTCGCATAGATGGCGCCACTCGAAACTGCACAACATTGTATCTACCGTATTATGAGAATATAAAAACATGATTCACAAAATATCTTATTAAAAATCAAACCAATATTTTAGGCATAATATTTTAAAATGACACCGAATATTTAGTGTGTTAAAGACTAACGCAGATTACCGCCATCTTGTATCAAGTAGCAAGCAACTCTCCTGCGCCATACATTCGCCTGCTCTTCGCAACCTTAATTTGGTCCAATATTTTTGTATGAGGTGGGCAGTCTATTACGTTAGTATTATATTGTCTTTGATGTAAGTAATAAATAAGATATGGGAATAAAACGCGGAAAGTTTTGATCCAGCAGTCTTTACTTTTTGCACGAAGAACCACAAAATACTAAAAACGTCTAGTTAAGGAGATAGGCCACCACATAGCGCAAAAGACAGGGGACTCTCGCTCTGGCTCGTTCCTGGTGCAAAGGTTGGCCATAGCCATCCAGCGTGGCAATGCTGCTAGCATTTTGGGCACCTTTGCACCAGAGACGCTAAGGGGCAGTTTGTAAGATAGGGCCTTTTTTAGGGTTCCGTAGTAAACTAGGAACCCTTATAGTTTCGCCATGTCTGTCTGTCTGTCTGTCTGTCTGTCTGTCTGTCTGTCCGTCCGCGGTTTTACTCAGAGACTATAAGTACTAGAAAGCTGTAATTTTGTATGAGTATGTATATTAATCATGGCAAAAAAGTCGTAGAAAAAAATCTTGAAAAAAAATTTTTTTTTGGGTAGCTCCCATACAAGTAAAGTGGGGGAGTAATTTTTTTTTCTCTACTTACCCATCGTGTGGGGTATCGTTAAAAAGGTTTTTGAAAAATATTGTGAGGTTGACAACACCATTTTTCGATTTAGGGATCCGTTTCCGAAATATTTGGTTTTAAAGTGAAAATTTTTGTTAGAGGTACGTGTCCCCCCCCTCTATCTGCTAAACGGTTATATATGGATACGTGAAAAAAATTACAGCAGTAGTATATATACTGAAGTTGAAAGGAAAACTATCAGAGCTGGGTACTAAGTGCAAACTAAAAAGTTATAGGCAACCAACTTATAAAATGTACTGGAAAATGTAAAATTTTATACAATCTTTATTGTTAGATGTTTTTGGTCGTTAAACTGTGAGGTGCGAGTGTAACAGTGTGAACTCAAAGTTGTCATTCGCAACTACGGAACCCTATACTGCGCGTGGCCCGACACGCACTTGGCCGGTTTTTTAAATGTTTTTTTGTTTTTATTTTGACATTATTATTCTAATTTTGACTTGTGTTTTTTTATTTTGTGACTACATTTTATAAGTACCTATTTTGTAAAAAAAAATTGACAATAAAGATCAAATATTTTTTTGATTTTTAAAAACAGAATGAATAAATATTTATAGGAGGCCCCCCATACCAGTTGAGATTTTTTGGCCGTTTTTTGCTTGAGTCTAATATGGTACTGTACGCACTTGATTAATGACCGATTATTTTTAAACAAAACGTCAACCTAAGACTCATTGGATTTTAAACTGCTGTGAGAGTCTCCTATCTTGTCAACTATGTGTCTTATAGGACATCACTAAATGCAAACCTTAAAATGTCCTAGTACAGGCCGCGACAAACTTTATTGCGAGTCCGAACATCGCGCGAGTCTTAGCGCAGTACACAGTATTAAGTCTGCGCGGGGAGGCGGGGCGCGTATTGCGCAGCTCATAGCTAATATCCGACTCGCAATAAAGTTTGGCGCAACACAACAACGACATAAAAATTGATATTTTTACCAAACCCTTTCACGTTTTAAGGTTTTAAGTTGACCTAAAACTCACCGGATCCCGAACTGCTGCTATCAGAGTCTGAGTTAGAACTGTCCTCTAGCTTCTCAATCCGTGTGTCCACCTCCTTTACAGACGCATTTCCTATAACAAACATGGCAAAGATTCAAGATTCCAAATGTTAGGATTCTAGATTCAAAATGTTAAGATTTAAGATTCAAAATGTTGAGATTCAAGATTCAAAAATATAAGATTCAAGATTCAAAAATATAAGATTCAAGATTAAAAATTTTAAGATTCGGAATTCAAAATGTGAGGATACAAGTTTCAAAATGTTAGGGTTCAAGATTCAAAATAATAAGATTCAAGGTTAAAAATGTTTGTTTAATATAATAATAGGTTTCTCAGAACACTCCCTATTTCTAGTGAAGGCAATAATCGTATTGAAAACTATCGTGTTTACCTTCGGAACTCCTGATGGACAAAACTTCATCGTCCTCCCTGAACCTTTGCTGGTCTTGGGGCGGTTTCTTGAAGCTCGCCGCTAGTAGGTGTGTTTGGTACAAGTCATCCTGTGAACAAGTCATTAAATCATTGTCAGTCTCCTTATATTTAATTGGCGGGGGCTGCGCCCCTGAAACCCTCTCCTTCGATTGGGCTTTGAAACAATTCTGATATCTGTATTCTGTAATCTGCTACTTTTTTGTTTTCACACCCTTAAAAACTCGTGTGGTTCCGGCAGAGTAGAATAGGATCACTCCAAGTCTTTCCCGTGGATATCGTAGAAGGCGACTTAGGAAACACAAGCTAAACAACCCGTCAACGTGGCGAGTGTAGGCCAAATCCTCTGACTGCTCTGGCTAATAGATGGCTCTGGTAGTACATAGAGGGACTCCTGCAGTGAAGACTAAAAAGGACCTGATGATAATATTAATAAAAATATTAAGCGGCACGGCCAATTTGTATGAGAAAGTAATTTTTTTTGAGTTCCAAGCTTCGTTTCCATCTGAAAAGTTGTTCATATTGACGGGCTGACCGTTTTAAGGTTCAAAACGATCAAAATTTCAGCATGTATATTAAACTAGCTGTTACCCGCGGCTTCGCCCGCGTAATATATAGCCTATGTCCTTCTCAGTACCCTAACCTATGTGTATGCAAAATTTCATGATGATCGGTTCAGTAGATGCGGCGTGAATTAACAAATAAACAAACAAACTCACTTTCGCATTTATAATATTAGTTAGGATTAGGATTACAAAGAAAGCTGAAAAACATACGTACTTTGTCGATATTTGCGTATTTCTCGTGTATGTGTCTCAACGCACGCAAATTTTCGTCGAGACTTAGCGAGTCAGACGCCTGGCTGGGGGACCCTGGAAAAAACATCTCAGTTAAAATTGTAACATGTAATAAATAAATAAATACTCGTATATAGGGACATAAATCACTCAAATTGAGCTAGCCCCACAGTAAGTTGTGAACTTGTGTCGCAGGATACTAACTCAACGATACTATCACTACATATTATAAAACAAAGTCCTCCGCCGCGTCTGTCTGTCTGTCTGTCTGTTCGCGATAAACTCAAAAACTACTTGACAGATTTTCATACGGTTTTCACCAATAGATAGACTGATTCATGAGGAAGGTTTTAAGGTATAATACATGCGCGGGCGCAGCCGGGTAGGGTTGCTAGTATTTTATAATATATACTTATATAGATAAACATCCAAGACCCAGGCCAATCTGAAAAAGATCGTTTTCCATCTTGACCTCGCCGGGGATCGAACCCGGGACCTCCGTGTCATAATCCACCATAATAGAAAAGGTTCTTCTTTATCATTTGTCTTTTCTATATTAATTGCGTGCCTAATGGGAAGCAGCGATGAGGTCTCATCATCATCATCATCACCATCAGCCTATACTTGTCCAGTGCTGGACATAGGCCTCCCCATTTGCACGCCATCGAGATCTATCTTCGGCTGCTCGCATCCAGCTCCTGCCAGCCATCTTGCGCAAATCATCACTCCACCGTGCCTGAGGACGTCCTACACTACGTTTGCCGAGACGCGGTCTCCACTCAAGAACTCGTTGAGGTCTAGGGACACGCAACTCAATTTATAATACTTACCTATTCACTCTTGCCTTGAAAATCCCTAAATTGTTCGAGACGCGAACAGTGAAACGGGGAGGGAATTCCAATCCGTAGCGGTTGACATTGTGAAAAATGGTGGAATTTAATTATGCAATTTATAAATAAAAAAATAGGGCTAGCCCAAAAGTAAGTTCGAGACTTGTGTTATGGGATACTAACTCAATGATACTATATTTTATAACAGATACATATACATGGCGAAATTTTGGTCGTTCCGGACCATTAAAGGGGTGATTCAGCCTGTCAATATAAACAACTTTTCGTATGGAACAAATGCTGTAAACTCGAAAAAAATTTTAACATTCCTATACAAATTGCCCGGGCGGCTGAACACTTTTGTATGAAAATGTCGAAATAAAATTTGAGTTTCCAGCATTGGTCCCATAGGAAAAATGGTTCATATCGACGGGCTGAATCACCCCTTTAAGGGTCTAGAAGGATCCAAATTTCGCCATGTATAGATAAACAAAAATCACATCCAAGACCCAGGTCAATCTGAAAAAGAACCATTTTCTTTTTTACTTTTTTTTTTTACTTAATACTTTGATTATGACCTGGTGTTGTATACATAATTATTATTTTGAGGGACCTAGACGTTGTTTAAATTCAATATTATTAAAATCCAAAATATAATTAATTTTGCATGCCAGTATCTGGTAAAATGTGTGTGACATATCCGTTAAGTATTTAAGAAGATCTCCTTTTGCACCACATTTTGAGCAGAATAAAAGTATTTGTATTTTGGATTTCTATGTGACCTGAGACCACCCGTGTCGCAGTCAGGCGTGTTGACCGCTGCGCCACGGAGCTCGTCAAACTGCGCACTAATAAAGTAATAACGTGAGTCAAAGGGCCTTAAAGAGACACGGAACCCTAAAAATCTAGTGAAAAAACAGTATATTTACCGAGATCTGGCTCGTCGTCGCTGTCGACTGGAATAGGTTCCGTGTTGATGGGCATGAGGTTGCTCCTCACACGGATTTCTAAAACAATCATATTTATCTTAATAATTTCTCCGTTATTGTCGTCTGAAATAAAAAAATGCTACAGATAAAATGTTAAATGGGAGAGAAGTAAGTGTTTATGGTAGCTTTTAAAGCACTTCAAAGATTTTGAATAGGTACCAAAATATAAAAAAATCATATTTGGAAAAAAATATTCTTAAAAAAGTTAAGGGCGTATTCTAGCAGTATGTTTTCCATACAAATGTATTCCTCTATTTTCTCGCTGAAAACTGCTTCTAGAGGCACAATTCTTTTTTCATAAAATCTAGTACTAAAATAGGTAGGTATGGTCCTATTTTTTTTAACAATTTTTTATACATTTGTATGAAAAAAATACTGGTAGGATATGCCCTTAAAGTACCTATAATTTTTTAACCGTCGGATATGCAGTGGCAGCCAACGGCGTGACACATATATTTCGGTACATGATACTTTACATATAGCTGATCCCTATCGACTAATTTTAATTTTGTAATTTTTTCTATTAAGTAAAATACTATACAAGCCAATCAGTTTATGTGGATAGTGTGCTTTCTTCAATCGCTGTCCTAACCGTCAGGCTGCAAGTTACCCGAGAAAAATAAAAAAAAAAGAATATTATGCATTTATGATGTCATTGGTGCCATTACGAAGTCAATGGTTTTTTGATGAAAAAAGATTGAAACCACAGTCCCAAGGTTTAGGTAGATGTTTTGTTATACCACAAACCAAAACTAACCTTACTTGTTTGCCATAAAGTCGAATATACGCCTGCCGAGATTGGCTGAGACGCCGCATGGCGCGTACTCATCAGCCAATAACGGACGGATATTTTCGCGCCATACAAGAATTTGATTTCTGCGCAGGTACATCGGTGTAACTTATAAAAGTGGTACAGTTCGCGAGGCCTAAGCTGAGCTTTGCATTTGTGTGAGTGCACATAGATAGTGTATGTGTGACATCAGCTTATAGCGCGGCGCATCTCCGCCGCGCACCTGTCACACTTCACCCTTGTACTGATAGCAGTGTGACGTATTTAATTCTTAATATTTTGTTCTTGTGTCCGATTTATTAGTGAAATGGCTGCAAACAAAAGTAAACGAAGAATACGAAACCCTTTAAATAGCCATGTAATAGAAATATTTTGTAATTTAAATAGTTATTTTAAAAACATGAACGATAAAGACGTGTCAAGTGTCAAATTTATTTTTAAGAGTTTTTGGTCTGACTCTACTTTTGGTGATTACTCACACAAATGCAGAGCTCAGCTTACGCCTTCCAGACTGTAGTACTGTAACGGATTTTGATGCGGTTACATATATACTTTTTCAGTTCCAAAGGAAATAAATGTTTATGTTATTAATCCATATAGGCAAAAAATATTTTTTTTTTTCATATCTGTGAGTAGGAAGCTTTTTTATCGCGAATGGGCATGTTGACTAAAAATTTTTTCATGTTGCTATGTAAAGACCTGATAAAAATAAACATAATAGTGACAGAAATACATTTCTAAACAAAAAACTCTTTCAGTTATAAAAGTTTTAAAGACACATGTTTTTAGACGTGAAAACGCGCTGCTGAAATGCCTACATATTTGTGACGTCACAAGCTTGTATTTTGTATGGGTGGCGTGAGAACTTTGTTTGGTAGCTATACGAAATATTTCGTTTATGGTAATGGTTTCATAACAAAAGTTGCTATAAATACTAAAATACAGTATAATTGTAAATAAAGATTTTCATAGTTTAAAAAATGGTCCTATTCACCCAACTTTAAAGAAGCTTAAAGATCACTTAACGAATCGATATCAAATTAAAAGTGTTCTTTATAGTGTTTTTAGATAGAAATTAGTCTCATTAGAAACAAATTTTATATAATCTTAACATTAGGCAACTACCGTATTGCGTAACTTTTTTTTATGCTTTATCGAAGTTCGGAAGATAATATGGTACTTACTGGCTTGCTCAGGCTGCTTGCTGGCCATCTGATCCACCTTCCTTGGTCTGCCTCGCTTGCCTTTGACTCTCTCGGTCGACGGCGTCTGTTTAAACAACATTCAATAAATTTTTTTTTTTTTATTTAGCCTGCTTTTGTGTCCCACTGCTGGGCAAAGGCCTCCCCTTCTTTTCCCCACTGATCCCTATCCAATGCAGCTTGCTGCCAACCTCCCAAGTACCTATCGATTTCATCTCGCCATCTTGTCTTCGGTCTACCCCTACGCCTAGGTCCATCAGGAACCCACATGGTCACTTTTCGGGCCCATCTATCTGTGTGCATGCGGCAAACATGCCCAGCTCCAGTTCCATTTGAGTCTAAAATAAATATATATTGGGACAAATCACACATGACGAGCTTGTTACGGGCTCTTCATCATCATCAGGTCTTTATTAGTCTCCACTGCAGGAGCACGACCCTCTCTGTACTGCCAAGAGCAGTCAGAGGATTTGGCCTACACTCTCCACGCTGGCCAGACGGGTTGGAGAGGTCTCTTAGATGTTTATAAGCTTTGTTTAGCTTGAGTTTCCTAAGTCGCCTTTTACGACATCCACGGGAAGATTTGGAGTAGTCCTATTCTTCTCTGCCGGGAACCACACGGCATACGCTCTTAGCCCTATCCTTATACCTAAAGTTCCCACGGAACCGACGGAAATTGCGAAACCATTAAGAAGAACATATGAATCACCGTGGAAACTGCTGACACGAAGCCACCTGCATGTGAAGCCACCCTGGGAGCTTCTTCGGACAAGCAGAGCAAGTCGAGAGTCGAAACGATCACCACGCATCGCGTGACTCCTTGCTGATCAATCGCTGATCGCTAGAGTATGTCCCTGATCAATTGCTGATCACTAGTTCATAAGTTTTCTGTACTATTGGGTTTTTAAAAACCTCCGCCAACGTTCCGTTGACGTATCTAGCTAATCCCACAGTACGTTGTGAAATCGTGATACTTATATAAATAAATAAATAAATATATAGGGACATATCACACAAATTGAGCTAGCCCCACAGTAAGTTGTGAACTTGTGTCGAGGATACTAACTCAACGATACTATATTTTATAATATATACTTATATAAAAAAACATCAAAGACCCAGGTCAATATGAAAAATATCTTTTTCCATCTTGACCTGACCGGGGATCGAACCCGGGACCCCCGTGTCGCAGGCTAGCGTGTTGACCGCTGCGCCACGGAGCTCGACTTATATCTATACTTATATATCATCATAAGGTCTTTGTTAGTCTCCACTGCAAGAGCACGACCCTCTCTGTACTACCAGTGCCATATATTACCCAGAGCAGTCAGAGGGTTTGGCCTACACTCTCCAAGCTGGCTTCTTATATGTTGAATTAAATATTAAATATATACGGACGAATCACAAGATTGAGCTTGCCCCAAAGCATGTGGTCTCAACGCCTTAATCGTACGATTTGTTCTCAGAGACTCGCATAGATGGCGCCACTTGAAACTACACAACATTGTATCTATCGTATTATGAGAATATAAAACATGATTCACAAAATATATCTTATTAAAAAACAAAACAATATTTTAGGCATAATATTTTAAAATGACACCGTATATTTAGTAAGTTAAAGGCTAACGCAGATTACCGCCATCTAGTATCGACTACCAAGCAAGTCTCCTGCGCCATACAATCGCCTGCTTTTGGTAACCTTAATATTGTCCAATATTTTTGTATGAGGTGGGCAGTCTATTACGTTAGTATTATATTGTCTTTGCCCAAAGTAAGTTCAAGACTTGTGTTATGGGATACTAACTCAACGATACTATATTTTTATAATAGATACTTATATAGATAAACATCAATCTATGTAAAAGGGAAACTTTCCATACTAGTCTGGAGGAAAAAAACGAAGAAACCTCTCCACAGACCAGCGTGGAGAGTGTAAGCCAAATCCTCTGACTGCTCTGGCTAATAGATGGCACTAGTAATACAGAGAGGGTCATGATTCTGCAGTGGCGACTAAAAAACACTTGAAGATGATGATGACAGTAAAAAGAACACTTACGGAATCATTCTTCTTAGTGCTAGGGTTCCGTTTGGTGTATTTACGTTTGACGCGTGGCGTCGTGTCGCCGGCGGACGAGGAGGCCGCCGAATCTGGAAGAAGGCTTAGGATTAAGGGAGCGATAGCCTAGTAATATATCCTATACATGGTTCCTTTTGTCATTTAACAGAGCAGGATGGCCTTGTATACACGACTATTTTTGGAATAGTACAATAAATAAAATGGGGCATTGTGTACCCGTTACTGATCATATTTGCAAGCACAAAAGATTAAAAATTCAAAAATCTAAAATTTTCCCGAAAAAAGTGAGATATTTGGTTATTGCAAGATTCAAGATTCAATCGTTTATTTAATTTTATAGGTTTCTTTGAACACTTATTAATTGTCATATTTGTGTTTACAATTTTTACAACAAAAAATTTTTGTTGACGTCAATAATTACTTATGGCTAAGTTTAGGCTGCTCCCAAAGCGGAGTGCAGAAGAAGCGGCAACAAACTGCACAGCGCATTTTCTCCAAGCGACGTCAACTCACAATTCTAGTTAGACCTTATAAACTACTTATATATATGTGGACCGAGTGTGCATTGTTTTAATTATAGAAACACACATACAAGATAATAATAAATGTGTACGTCCATTCATATTCTTGTTTTACGTATTCGGCATTCATTGATAACTCGCGTCAAAGCTAAGCCAAGCTAGACCAATCAGGCGCATCGCCCACCCCCGCTCACCGACCCCGCTCCCCGCACTACCTTTTCCCATTTTTTACAAGGACAACCAGCCGGCTAGCAAAAAAAAATAGTGCAATTTTATCATTGGAAGTGCGCGCGCGTTCCTTTGATTTCCAAACGAAGTTGTGTGCTTTTAACCCGGTTTTATTCCCGGGATTAGGTATGTGTGTGCGACGTGTTTGTAAGAACATTATCAATAACCCAATGTACGGACAGGTGTTAATGTTTACCAACGGTTACTTTACAACAGTTTATTTCACGCACTGACCCGGAGCCAAGGGGTATTCACAAAACATGTACGACGATGTATTGGCGTACTTTGAGGAGGATACTCGCCGGAGAGCAAATGACGAATGAAGTTAGAATTTCAAAATTAAGTGCTATTAATCGTAAGTTTGTCTTGTTATTTTTTCCAACTTAACATTTTCCTTTGATGTTGACATCAATTATCCGATCAGCTGTAATATCCGTGCAGCGGCTGCAATGCGCGAGCGAAAGAAAACGAACGTCAGCGCGAGAGATAAGTAGGAATGAAATTTTGACATTACTGTCTGTAATGTGTCCAAAATTTTAGTAACATTTTAAGATAAAATCAAACATTAATAACAAAGTTACTAATGATTAATATTAAATTACAATTCCACCTATATAATAAAACAGCCTTCTTTAATAAGGTCTCGAAGTCTTTGTACTATTCCAAAATTAAGAGTGTATAGCTCGACCAAAAATATAAAAAAGTTTGTATGATGCAAGTATGGTAAGCTGGATGTTTTGAAGCCGAGTGGTAATAATAAACCGATGACTATAATAGTCAGCTTACTGAGTACGAGCATTATACGACATTTTTAATAAATTTACGATTACCATTTGCCTTTTGCTAATCGGACTAATGCTGAAAGCTCAAAAAAATTTACATTTCCATAAAAAAAACATTCAGCCGCTTGGCCAATTGACCCAAAATGTATTTTTTTTTAGTTTTCAGCATTGGTCCAATAAAAAAGCTATTTATATGGACTGGCTGAGGCCTCTAAGGGTCCTAAACTATAAAAAGTTCACCATATATATAGGTCTATCCTGCTCAGTTATGGCTAGATGTTATCAAGTCGAAACTAGTCGTCAGCACTCATTTGAAAAACCCGCATCCCGCATTTTTTAAGCATTTTTATTTCAAACATAACAATAAACAATCATTATATAATAGACATAAATCATTTATTTTAGGCAACATTTTTTACAAAATATGGCCCATGTAATATTTACCTTACAGACTAACATACATGTGTTGGTCTGTAAGATATAATTAGAAGCAACTAACACTACATTCATTTAAATACTACCATGCACAAATACATTCAGTATATAAATAGAAACAATGAGTCTTTAGAAATCATTACAAAACACAGAATGCCCAAAAAATACTGCCTGCCTGTAAACCCCACAGATTAGTTTGTTATTTATTAAAATATATTGGTAAAAATATTTTTGTATAATATAATTAATAATCGGGTAATAGGGCGCTTATATGCCTAAACTTCTTTCTTATATTTAAATTTAATACTAATATATAAAGAATAATGTGGTTATTTCTTCCTGAATTACTAAGTAATTCCGGATATCCGGGATTATTTAGTAATACGAGAGGGTATGTTAGCATTATTCAATGAAAATAATATATTTTGTATGCAGGTAACATTTCAAAAGCATGTCCGTATTATTCTATCGTGGGAATAAAAATGAAGTTTAGGTATATTAGCGCCCTATTATCCAATCATTAATCATAATGTATAAATTGTGATAAATCTACTGTGTAGTAACCATCGTACAGTTTATGAGATAGCACATCATTTATTATTATTACATTTGTGATATATATAACCTACGATATAACAATAAATAAATCAATATAATTCTTCCAAGCGATATAATAGCACTATAATATAAAAATTATACAAACATATTTTCAAGCCATTCACAATAACATTCAGATATAAATACAATTAATAATAAACAACTACATTTTATACTACTCCTAACCTACCTAGAACGTAGGATAGAGACAGCATACCTAAATTCATTTCATTTTATATAAAAAGCTCCATTCAGTAATATAATTCATGCTTCAAATAAAGACATCATAATAAAATTAAATAATTTGGTATAATTTATCCAAATATTAATTCATCTACATATAATTTCAAATCGTTCCTACTGACTCAGCATTCATTTACCATTCAAATAAAGAACGATGGATTTATTTACTGTCTTTATTTTATGAACCAATTCTAAATTAAATAGTTATTATTTAATTTAATTGTAAAGTAAATAATAGTTACAAAAAAATATTAAAATTAAAATATTTTTAAAATATATAGGGACATATCACACAAATTAAGCTAGCCCCACAGTAAGTTGTGAACTTGTGTCGCAGGATACTAACTCAACGATACTATATTTTATGACATATACTTATATAGATAAACATCCAAGACCCAGATCATTCTGAAAAAGATCGTTTTCCATCATGAACTGACCGGGGATCGAACCCGGGACCCCCGTGTTGCAGGCTGGCGTGTTGACTGCTGCGCCACGGAGCTCGGCCCATAAATAATCGCGGTAAATCCCATGGTAGCAATAATACCAAAAACGATTTTGTAACTTGCTTGTGAATGTTAATAAGTGTCATTATTTCACTAAGCTTTTCTGTTACACACCTTATTTTTAAGGTTTAAGTTCACACTTTATGTTATGTGCAGAAACAAATAAACACTAATCATTTTCACGATTTGTGAAAACTATTGCAATGAAACAAAATTTTCTGCTTACATTTATTTATTTATTTTCTTTCAGCTCAGACAGTAAAAAAATAGTAAATCATGATTAAATTTAAAAAAATATGTTGACTTCGGATTTTCTTTCCATCGTCCTTAAAACCATTCAACAACTAACTACAATCATGCACATCAAACATCCTTTACCTTTCCGCTTAATGAATTTCGCGTTTCTTCTTATCACAACCTTTTTATCTCCAACCTTTCTGACAGCTGTCATTTTCGGCGCCAATTTGGGCGCCATTTTTGGCGCCATTTTGGGCGCCATCTTGGGCGCCATCTTTCTAAGCTGCGTTTTGATTTTGCTGTCTATTCTCGCTCTAGTTGCATTTAGTTTTTTTATGCGCGACGACACTTTTAAGCTGGCGCTGTTGTGTGGTTTCACTATTGGGAATGGGAGTTTGTTAAGTTTGGTGTAATTGTTATATTTATGAATGTTTGGAGTATAATAAAATTATCTAAGATTAACTTCTGACAAGTATAATTCTTAATTTAATAAATGTATGTACGTTGTATATCATTCGAATTGATGTGTGATAATAAATTTGAATCGATCTATGGATTATAAATAAACTAGTATAGCGAGAACCGACAAATATGGGAAATATGCATACGCTATGTCATGGTAGCCCGCTCGATCCTTTCTCCATTACATTTTTAACTTTTCCGCGTGTAAAGTGGGAAAGTTTACTAATATGTCAAAGTACTTTTACTAAGTGTGTATGAGTAGTAAATAAATATGATCAAGTATAAAATATCGTGTGCTATGAAACGCAGCATTAGTCAGAAAAGGTACTATCAAGACGAAAGAGTTTGCAAAGGGGACATGGAAGCAAAGAAGAGTAGGTTTTTACTAAGATATAAGCATTTTCTGAGTTCCACTTCTACTTCTTCCACTTTATAGAGATTGTCTCTAAAGTAGTTCAAACAGTTCCAAAACAGAACGTCACATTCCCAAAATATAACCGCGGAAAAAATTGGTCACCTTGCCAGAATGTCATTTTGGCAAAAAGTCACTGTTGTTGTTTGTGTGTGTGAGTGGCCAACACTGGTGTCAGATTTATCAAGCTGCCTAAAGGCATCTGACATAGCTTAGCGACTGCCATCAGTGATGACAGCCGGGATCAACGGCTTAACGTGCCTTCCAAAGCACGGAGGAGCTTGAGATATTTTATTATGACACTTGCGGTCACCCATCCAAGTTGGGACTGCGCCCAAGGTTGCTTTAAATGCGTAAGCGATAATAATGCCCACAACCACTGGGCCATCGAGCTCCTCCTAAAAGTCACTTTCAGAGTGTCATTCAAATGTTTAAAATATCTCCAGCGAGAAAGTCCCTGATTTTGTCGACGTGACGAAAAATATGCGTAAAAATTTTTTTTTAAATATATCGACAAATTTCGGAAATGTCAATGCTAAATTGAAATTTTGAGAATATGACAGGAGGTTTGTGGTGGGAAGTCAAGGGGTGCAGTTGGGGTCTACCTTAGACGATTGTGCAAATTGATTTTGGTGGACTTTATAATATGAAATTGGTGTAGTTTGGTGTTATATGCTCGTGAACAATATGTGAAATAGTTAAAGTGGACTGTTATATGGACTCGTATAGACTTGTCACCGTAAGCTTCCACGAGGCATCAAAGAACATACGCCATCTTTGATGCTACTTGTTACAACTTTACCGTACAACAGCGATACTTAGTATCTCAATTTACTGGACATTGGCAGAATCACTGAAATTTCGGTGGAAGCCATATTATAATAAGAAGAAGAGAATATGACATTCTGCGAAAAGACCAATTTTCTACGCGATGACATTTTGCGAGTAAGACCATCTGCGTTTAAATTCCGCCTTTGTTGTGACAATGCCCAATTCGACGCGACTTACCCTTTCCAACTAAAATTGTAAGTATACATATTTTTTAATCAGTACATAATCTTTAAGGGGTGACTCAGCCCATCAACATGAACAACAATAAGGGACCACTGCGGGGAACTAAAAACAAAATTATACACCCATACAAAAGTGTCCAGATGATCGGACCAAATGTATGGAAAAGGTAAAAATAATATTGAATTTTCAGCATTGGTCCTATAACAAAAGTTGTTTATGTTGATGGGATGAGTCACCTCTTAAAGGTTGTGTATTGAATACAAAATAAAGGTGTATAGTGTCGATTGCTATTACATACCTACCTACAAAATTTTGTGTGACTACTTACAACAATAAATCGTGAGGTATTTGGGTTAGTACACTAAAACATGTATGTGTTATGTACAAAAGTGTTAGTCAAACATTGCTGTTTAGTTACAACAGAACGGCGCCACATTAGCAGAATATTACGACGCGTAATTTCTACGGCGTTCTCAAATTTTGTACAGAAATAGTAACGTATTTAGTTAGTCAATATATTTTTTTCCAAATTGACTAGGTTCCATTGCCATCTCGATCTGGACAATTTCAAAAAGATCTACCAATATTAATGTTATCTTGTTTCGTTCCTTAAACCCTTAAGACCCTGGTTTTTGTTTGAAATATCCTCGAGAACCAAAGTGCATCTTAAGATGCACATACGTATTAGAGGGAGAGTTAATCTGTCTTTTATACTTCTAAAAGTCTCTCACCCAGAGAAGAGAAAGAAAGAAAGGAGCGAACTATTTGAAGGAGTTATATTTCTGTAAAAACCAAATTTACGAGTAGTTTAATAGCTAGGAACGTAAAAATCGGCGAGACGTAATATTCTGCTAATGTGGCGACACACAATAGTTATTTTATTAAGTAGTAAATAAGAAAAGAAACTTACCTCCAGCACCGCGACGTTTGAACTCTCTTTTGACTTTTCTTTCGAGCGCTTCTGAAAACGATATAGTATCATCATCATCATCAAGTCTTTTTAGTCTCCACTGCAGGAGCAGGAACCTTTCTGTACTACCAGAGCCATATATTAGCTACAACTAGTGGGTAGTTGAACCCGGTGTTACGCGGACGTATTTGCGGATTGCTAAGCGAAATAAATCAATATTAAATTGCTACGGAGCGAAAAACTGATATGACGGAGACGAAGTGCAGCGGCTGCGATGCTGCAATCTACGACATTCAATTCATGGAGTGCTCTAAGGAGAAATGTATGAAATTTTACCACTTGAAGTGCTTGAATATAACACCACAGGCCTTTCAAGATTTTTCTGAAGAGTACAAGGAGCAATGGAATTGCCCGGAGTGTGTGTGCTCTAATCCGAAGAGTGGAAATACTGATACTCCAGTTCGTGGGGTTGTGATGAACAAGACCTTTACGCCGAGTAGTTACATAAACATCGAGCGCGGGAATCGATTACACGGTGATACGTCTTTACTGGACACCGACACTAGGGTATTGGAGGAAGTGCTCGATTTACGAGCAGCGATGGAAAGCCTACACGAAATGATGATGATTAGCCAGAGCAGTCAGAGGATTTGGCCTACACTCTCCACGCTGGCCAGACGGGTTGGATGACCTATCCAACCCGTCGTCTGGCCAGGCAGCGTCGGACCAAAGTGGAGGTGTCAACCTACTTTCATCATCATCATCAGGTCTTTGTAAGTCTCCACAGCAGAAGCACGACCTCTCTGTACTACCAGAGCCATATATTAGCTAGAGCAGTCAGAGGATTAGGCCTACACTCTCAACACTGGTCAGTCGGGTTGGATAGGTCTCTTCAATGTTTATAAGCTGTGTTTAGCTTGTGTTTCCTAAGTCGCCTTCTACGACATCCACAGGAAGACTTGGAGCGGTCGTATTCTAATCTGGTGTTAAAATTGTAAAAGGCGACATCTGTTCGTTTCATGTCACACTAATCACGTACATTAGGCACGCAATAAAGAGCACACTTGATAGTTTCATCAAGTATGAACAGATGACGCTTTCTCAGTACTATTTAATCTATGTGGGCTCGATCGGAGCCCCTTTTTCTCTGTAACCGACTTGAACAAATATACGCCTATCAAGAACACTGGATCTCATTCACAGCCTACCGCCCGAAATCTAGCCATCTGGTGTTACAGGAATAATTATGTAACTGATTCAATGTGTTATACTTTTAAGGTGTCCTTTATAATGGTTTTTTTGAGTCCCACCAACACGCTATATAGTCTTCTTATAACCTCCATAAGGGACATACATATTATCACGCCTATATCCCGTGTAAGGGCCAAAGACGTGATGTTTGTTTTTCGAGTGTGTAAGTGGCCAACACTTGGCAAAGACGTGATACTACGGATGTATATTTCTTCACTAGTTCTAAGTAGGTACTTGTATGTCGTAGATTGTAAGTTGACGTCATTTGGAGATAATGCGTTGTGCAGTTTGTTGCCGCTTCTTCTGCACTCCGCCTTGGAAGCGGTGTAAACTTAGCTTTAAGTAATTTATTGACGTTAACAATAACATAACATTGTAAACCAATTGTAAATGTAAAGTGACGTTCAACAAATGATATTTAAAATATCTTAAGATGAATAAAATTTTTGACTATTGACTATCACTCACCTTGCTCTCTCTGCCTCTTTCTCTCCAAGTACTCAGGGCTAGTCTTGTCTACCCGGGGTCGGCCGCGCTTGCGCTTCTCCCCACCATCACTAGTGGGCGTGCTGCGATTGTTCATCACGGCAGCTGAAAGAAGAGATATTGTGATTCGAAGAACAAACATTACAAGCATGAGCTGGTCCCACTGCAGTAAGCGAGTCCGACGGTCCGAAGTCGAGGAGCCCGATGGTCCAGTGGGTGTGAGCTCTATGAGCGCTTACGTATGTTAAGCAACCTCTGGTGCAGTCCCTACTTGGATGGGTGACCGCAAGTGGCATAAAAATATCTCGAGCTCCTCCGTGCTTCGGAAGGCACGTTAAGCCGTTGGTCCCAGCTGTCATCGTTGATGGCAGTCGTTAAGCTATGTCAGATGCCTTAAGGCAGCTTGAAAAATCTGACACCAGTGTTGGCCACTTACACATACGAAAAACAAACAAAACTGCAGTAAGCCAAATCCTCTGACTGATCTGGCTAATATATGGCAGGCCATATCATCAGGATCTTTTCAGTCTCCACTGCAGGAGCACGACTCTCTCGGTACTTCCAGATCCATATATTAGCCAGAGCAGTCAGAGAAGTTGGCCTGCACTCTCCACGCCAGCCAGACGGGTTGGAGAGATGCTTGCTTGACATACGTAGAGCTAGCTTACCCATATCCCTGGCCTGTTTCCTGGTAGCCAAGTTGGCCAAATACTCGGAGCTCGTCTTGTCGATTCTGGGTCTGCCGCGCTTTCTCTCTTTTGACCACCCATCCTAGAGTTAACTACGCCGGGGGTGCTTAACATACGTAACGATATTTTGACAAGCTCCGTGGCGCAGTGGTCAATACACCAGCCCGCGACACGGGTGGTCCCGGGTTCGATCCTGGTCAGGTCAAGATGAAAAATGATCTTTTTCAGATTGACCTGGGTCTTGGATGTTGGGATATTTACTTATTACGTATTTGTTATAAAATTATGGTATCGTTAAGTTATTATTCCATAACCTTAACTGTTTTATAAACAAAAGCCTTAAAAAAATTACATAATAAAAAAAATAACCTTAACACAAGTCTCGAACTTACTTCGGGGCTAGCTCAATCTGTGTGATTTGTCCGTATATATTTATTTATTTAGCCAACAGCTTACCCATATCCCTGGCCTGCTTTCTGGCTGCCAAGTTGGCCAAATACTCGGGGCTCGTCTTGTCGATTCTGGGTCTGCCGCGCTTTCTCTTCATCGGAGGTGGCGTATCGCTGGTTTCGGCTGGAACAAAAACAATTTTATTTTATTTTGTTTATACGTGTAGGAATCATAAACTAAACAAAGCTTATAAACTTAAGCTTATAAACATCGAAGAGACCTCTCTCCGACCCGTCTGCAGGCTGATTTGCTAACTCGGTGTACAACGATTTGATTGTCACTTTAGCATCCATTACGGTTTTCATATCCTAAATAAAAATATTCATTCATACCGAAACCGTAATGAATATTGAAGTTACCATGAAAATGATGTACACCGTAGCTGTCAAAAGTTAGCAAATAGGCTTGCTGGCCAGTGTAGGCCAAATCCTCTAACTGCTCTGGCTAATATATGGATCTGGAAGTACAGAGAGAGTCGTGCTCCTGCAGCGGAGACTGAAAAAGATCCTGATGATATGGCCTGCCATATATTAGCCGGAGCAGTCAGAGGATTTGGCTTACACTCTCCACGCTGGCCAGACGGGTAGGACAGGTCTCTTTGATGATTATAAGCTTTGTTTAGCTTGTTTTCCTAAGTTGCCTTCTACGACATCCACGGGAAGACTTAGTGGTTCTTTGCCGGGAACCACAAGGCACGGCATGGTTATTCTGTTAAATTCTTCTTCGACTCTTGGACTATAGCTAGCCAACACTGCCTGTTAAACGTAAAACTAAAGATGTTTTTTTTTTCTATTTTTTTTTCGAGGCTTCAGTACACTTGATGTGACTAGGCCAGCCTCATGGGGGACCTCTAGTATAAAATTTATCTTAGCAACATTATACACCTCCATAAGAGGTATACTGATTTTGCTGGATGTGATAATGGATTGCTCAACACTGTGTTCAGCAATCCATTCTCCATAGGTACTCCAGCTAAGAACCTGTCTCGTTGGGCAGTATACTGATCACATTCCAGCAAGACATATGTAACAAGTCTTCCTCCTTATGGCAAAAACTACATAAGTCTGATTGGGTCACACTCATCAAAAGCAAGAATTTGTTAACTGGAACGTGGCCAGACAGCACCCTAGATGCAGAGACAAGAAGTTCTCTAGAGAGACTGGCACAGTCAAACCATGGTACCAAACTAGGTGAGTTTTGGATTGTCCTGTACCAGATACCTTTTGACTCCGAGTATTTGTCAAAATACTATTTCCACTTTTCAATGCAGTATGATCGAATGGTAGGCAATTGCTCGGAGGCATATTCATATTCATATTTTTAATTCACATAAAATGAATGTTACATTAAACCTTTCGGTATTTGCGAATGATTATTAAATAGTTTTTACATTTGAACAACATAAACAAGAAATAAAATATAACAAATCAGTAATAATTTAATTTAACAAACATAAAACTTTCTGACTAAAACTTAATCTAAAAACTTATCCTCTAGAAATTCCTTCATATTATAATAGGCCCTGCTTAAAAGGAGACATTTCAAACTATTTTCAAATTTATTGCCTTGGAGGGCTTTTAATGAACTTGGCAGGTGAATGCATAAGGCGGGCACAAAACCTTCTCTCCTCCCACAACTGCCGCTCTCGCTGCGGAATCTGCCACTTCATTACCCGGAACTACTACATGGGAATAAAGATGTTTCAAGCTAAAAAAATGCTGCTCTGTGGCGCAGCGGTCAACACCCGGCCTGTGACACGGATGGTTCCGGGTTCGATCCCCGGTCAGGTCAAGATGAAAAATGATCTTTTTCAGATTGGCCTGGGTCTTGGATGTTTATCTATATATGTATTTGTAATAAAATATAGTATAGTATAGATTTGGTATCCCATAACACAAGTCTCGAACTGACCTTGGGGCTAGCTCAATCTGTGTGATTTATCCATATATATTTATTTAAACGCCACTTACACGTGCTGATGGCCTGGCTCTTTCTTGCTGCATACAGTTCCACTGCGGGGGGGACGAAGTGCGAAACGGGGGAGCGGTAGTCCACACTTAGGGGGATACCGGGAGGCACTGTGAAAGAAAAAATCATAAGTTTTTCTATTTTAAACAAACATGTTGAATAGTTTATATGGGATTTTATTTTGCATTCACAATGCTATTTATTATTTTAAGCTTATTTATTAAATAAAGAAAATAAGGAATGGTGAAAAACTTGTAAAAGTGGGGTAGTTGTGTTGGGTGACGCAAGCCTAGATGCGTGTAAGAGGAATGGGATATGGTGGAGAAATTCGGCGCCGGGGCTTGAAGCGCGGTGGCGTAATTGGCAACGCATAGATCGTACTGAGATCTAGACGCAGGTTCAAGTCCTGCCCGCGTGGTATTTTTTCACCATTCCTTATTTTCTTTATTTAATAAATAACCATGTTGAATCCTTGATTTTCAACTTTATTGTTCCACACTTGGTGGGGTCATGTTAGGTGACGCAAGCCCTAGCATATAAGAGGAAGATATTAACTTGACTCATCATAGATTTACACTGTTATTTGCAGTTTCGTGCCAGCCTCCGCCTTCTCTTTTATAGACGAGCTCCGTGGCGGAGTGTTTAACGCGGCTTCCTACGACACGACATCCTGGGTGAGATCCCCGGCCAGGTTATGATGGGAAACTAGTTTTCAGATTGGCCTGGTTGGATGTTTATCTACAGGGTGTAAAGTTTAACACCGTTATCCTTGATACCAGTTATTCAGAATCATGAGTAGAGTCCAATACTATCATAATCTAAAAGTAAGTATTTTCGAAAAAAAAGTCCTTCTTTTTCATAAACAAACTTCACCCGAATACCTTACGCTAGGTACCTACTACACACGCGCGTAGTAATCTAGGTATGTAGCATTGTCAATGAAGCCGCGCCCCGGAGCGGCGGCGGCGCCTATCAAAAGGTCGCTGACACGTGTAATGTCCATGAAATAACGCAAAATATCGGAATAACAAATCGTGGTACTTCTATAAAACGAATGGTGTATTCTTTTTAAATATTTTCTTAATAATTATATTTTAGAGTTATGTATCCATGGTTTGAAGGACAACGGTGTTAGCCTTTACACCCTGTTTTATAAAATATAGAATCGGTACTAAGTGAGGAGCTCAATCTGTGTGGTTCTTTTTTTTTTTTGACAATTCACACAGTTTGAGTAAGCCTCAAAGTAAGTTCGAGACTTGTGTTATGAGATACTAACTCAACAATACTATATTTTATAACAGATACTTATATAGATAAACATCCAAGACCCAGGTCAATCTGAAAAAGATCGTTTTTCATCTTGACCTGACCGGGGATTGAACCCGGGACCATCTGTGTCAGGCAGGCGTGTTGACCGCTGCGCCATGGAGCTCATTGAGGTTCATCCTTAGATATTTTATTTATACCTTGAATCGTTTAATTTCATTGATTTAACAGACAAATGTATTTCTGTCTCACCTTGATCGACGCCATATATGGCGCCATTTTGCTCCAGCTTGGGCTTCTTCTCTGGAGACTCAGCCTGGCTGTTTTCACTAGAAGGAGACTCTTCCCGCTTTAGTTGAGGCAGGGCAGAGTCCAGTTGACTTTCGCACAGCGCCATTTTCTTAGTTTAAGAGACTGGAAAGCCAAAAATGGTTTTGAAGTTAGTTCCAGTTATTTATTATTTGTGTACAGTCCAAATCAAACTTTATTGCGGCTCGGATATTAGCTGCGCGCTGCGCAGTACGTGTCCCGCCTCCCCACGCGCGCCCCCCTGAACCTAATATTGTGTACTGCGCATCGACTTGCGCGATGTTCCAAGTCGCCATAAATTTTGATTCGGACTATAGAATATTAATATCAGTACTGGTATTTAATTGGGAGTTAAATTTCCCTAAATTCTTTAACAGGAGGTCCACGTCAATGAGCTGGACGATGGCCTGATAACAGTTCTGGCCTGAGCTCCGTGGCGCAGCGGTCAACACGCTAGCCTGCGACACGGGGGTCCCGGGTTCAATGCCCGGTCAGGTCAAGATGGAAAAAGATCTTTTTCATATTGACCTGGGTCTTGGATGTTTATCTATGTAAGTATATGTTATAAAATATAGTATCATTGAGTTAGTATCCCATAACACAAGTCTTACTAAAGAACTTACTTTGGGGCTAGCTCAATCTGTGTAGTTTGTCCGTATATATTTATTATTATTATTATTTTATATACTTTGTTTTTCTTTCTCCCTTTTAATGGGGGTTTACCTTATTACACGGCCACAGCCAGAGCGTAAAAAGGGGCTAGACAATGGTGTTATAGGCAGAAGATACTGATGATTATTATTATTATAACAGCTTGTATCAACAAAGGTTAAAAAGGAAGACATTCTTCAATGTTCAAATGATGTAGCTCACTCGAGGATGAATGAACAATTGGTCATTGCAGATATAAAATTTGGAAGACACGTCTTCTTAAAGGTATGTAATCATCATCATCAAGTAGGTCTTTTAGTCTGCACTGCAGGAGCACGCCCCTCTCTGTACTACCAAAGCCATATATTAGACAAAGCAGTCAGAGGATTTGGCCTACACTCTACACATTAGCCAGATGAGTAAGAGGTCTCTTTGATGTTTATAAGCTTTGTTTAGCTTGTAGTGTTTCCTAAGTTGCCTTCTGTTAGAAAGAACCCAACATAGAATTTTCATAGGTATAATATTTGTCTTAAAAAAAATATTAATTTTAATTTGAAACTTTATTTCATGCTCATATTTCCCTTTCATTAGTAAACATTGACTAAGTGACGAAGACTTAACCATTGTGAACAAAGCATAGTATTATCAGTCATCATATAAATATATGAACACCTTTTTAGGGTTCCGTAGTAAACAAGGAACCCTTATAGTTTCGCCATGTCTATCTGTCTGTCTGTCTGTCCGCGGTTTTACGCAGAGACTATAAGTACTAGAAAGCTGTAATTTGGTATGGGTACATACCCATTTTTTTCAAGATTTTATTCTACCTTGAAAATCTTGAAAAAAAAATTTTTTTAGGGTAGCTCCCATACAAGTAAAGTGGGGGAGCAATTTTATTTTCTCTATTTACTTATTGTGTGGGGTATCGTTAAATAGGTCTTTAAAAAATATTGTGAGGTTGAGAACACCATTTTCGATTTAGGGATCCGTTTCCGAAATATTTGGTTTTAAAGTGCGAATTTTTGTTAGACGTAAGTGCCCCCCCCCCCCCCTCTATCTGCTAAACGGTTATATATAGATACGTGAAAAAAATTACAGCAGTAGTATATATACTGAAGTTGAAAGGAAAACTATCAGAGCTGAGTACTAAGTACAAACTAAAAAGTTATAGGCAACCAACTTATAGACTGTACAATTTCATTCTATTTTCATTGTTAGATGTTTTTGGTCGTTAAACTGTAAGGTGCGAGTGTGAATAGTATGAACTAAAAGTTGTCATTCGCAACTACGGAACCCTACACTGCGCGTGGCCCGACACGCACTAGGCCGGTTTTTTAGGATAGGATGGCAATCCAGCAAGCGCATCACCTGATGGTAGGTGATCACCGCTCCCCATGGACTAATGCAACACCAGGATTGGGACAAGAGCATTGTTGGCTTTTTATTATTTCCTCCCCAGAGGGGAAGGGACATAGACCGACTATTCCTGAATAGGATGGGATGTATAATATGGATTTTTTGCCATCACCTCTACTTGACAAACATGACAAGACCATTGTTGGCCTTTTATTATTCCCTCCCCAGAGGAGAAGGGGGATAGACAGACTCTCTTCCTGAATAGGATGGGATGTATAATATGGATTTTTTGTCATCACCTTCTCTACTTGACAAACAAGTAAACAATCCATAAATATATAGAGTTAATACCTTCACCATTCAAAAGATATTTAACTTTTTATACTTTATAATTAGTACTATGGGCATAATTGTTTTGATGACTTGATAATGATTGTTTACTAACAACATAGTAGGTATGAATGTTGGTGTCATAATTTTGTTAGTAAAAAGTATCAATTGCTACCAACATTATTAGTTGACATGCTAATCTTCTATTATCTGAGCAGCTATTGCTTAGATTTTTTGTGCAGGCAAATACCCGTACTGATATTTACAGGTATTTGACTACATGTCTGCGTAAATGTATATGCCTTTGTATCCATTTGACCTAGTATTCAAGATCGTGGAATGTGTATTTAGGTAATTCTACAAATTTGTTTCCAAATAAACAAAACAAGAAATATAGAGGTTAACTAATATTGTTTTTTTATGGACGTAATATGAAATATATCATGCACAGTGCCGTAAACGAGTTTTGCGTGTCGTAACGTCAATATGTTTCTTTTACATTTTTAAAACGAATAAAAGTGTTAGTACTGAGCAAATAACATTAGTAAGACAATGTATTCAAAGTACATAGTATTCAAAGTTAACATTTATAAGGCAAATTCTCTAGTGTATAATTAGCAAATGTTATCAAGAACAAGAAAAGCATTAAATATTACACAAATTGCAGAATGTCGTAAGTACTTACCTCAATATGATACCATTTTCTATCTTCCAACGGTTAAACGATATATTACACTTATAACGATGTAAAACTTACACAATAACAACTATTATACCACTAAAAGTTCATTTAAACTTAATATAACAACAAAATTTTGATTTTTAAACAATAAAACTACGGAAAAAATTATGCTTGGTTTCCACTCCAATCAATTTGTTGGAGTACAGAAAGGTGCTGTATAAAGACACAAAAAAATACATCAAACACACGATTTCTATTAATATTAAATGCACGCACTACATCCTTATGCTATATTATTGCTTTTAAAAGTGATTACAAAAGTTTTTGAAGCCGATTGTCGAGGATATAAACAAAATTCGCGAAGCCTAAAATATGAGTGCTGAACGTCCATTACGTTTCCATTCGGGCAATGCTACTGCCTACAGAAAGCGAAAAAAAGACGAATTCATTTTTTTTGTGGCAACTCTATGTATAATCCGACCATTTATCGGGACTAGCGTTGTCGTAGCTGTTTTGTTCCGAAATATTCTTGTGATACCATTAAATTGTAATGAATTTTATTGTTTATTTAATGATTTCACCAGTTTTTAACCATTGCATTCAAATTAATTATTTTATACGTGTAGTAAAATTATTCACAACAAACACTTTTTTTACCCTTGTAAACGATCATTATAATAATAAAGATTTGAGATAATGTACATTGACAGCTGCAATCGGAACATCTGACATACGTCACAAATTCCTAATCAACGTTTATATTTGGTTGGGTTATAAGAAAAGAAATGAAATTTGGAAAATATGCATGAATAAAATAAATAATTAGCGTAAAAAATAATACGTTTTTTGTTGTTAAATAAACTTAAATAATTTCTAATAAAGCTTTGATTTGATTTTTTTATATTTCGTCAATAACTTAGCAACACTGATTTGGGTGTGAGCAAGCAAAGGAACACAGTATGAAATGGCGCTCCGCTGGTTATAGGTAGGTCGAGCGTTGAGTTGGCATTGTATTTTGTACCTACTCGCGCGTTATCGGACCGATAACGCTTCGCATCGACTCGTACAAAATAGTCGAGGCTGTTTCTTTTGTGTTTTCACCTTGTATATTTGTTTGCATTGAATGTTCGACCCGAATTTAATTGTTTTATTCTTTTTTTACAGTTTAAAATGTTTACTTTTATTCTTTGTGGAATTCTGGCGTGGTAAAGGCATGTTCGCAATTTTATGAAATTTATTTTATTTTTATTTTATTAAAGACAGTGTCTGAAATATTTAATGTAGGTAATTGTATAAATTATATAGGTATAACTTAGGTACCTATACCTTGGTTTAAAAGTATTTTTTTAATTAATAATTATGTTTATCCCGTTCTCCAGTTTTCAACAGCCAACCTTTTCCTGAAACTTATTTATTTTTCCTGTAAAAGTTTGTTTTGTGTATTTTATTTTTTTAATACATTTTAATATTAGTCTTATCAATATTCATATTCGACTCGTAGGTAGCTTTAGTTTATAAGAAGTATAAATTAAAGGGGCACACTGGGCACAGTAGCGACGCCAATCATTTTATTGCTAATACTGTACAAATAGGTAGAAAGAAATTCAAAAATGTAAATCATATAAGCCTTAGTAAATAACATGAAGTATTTTTGGAATCACGTTTTTGAATATTATGAGAATCAGTCATTAAGAGAAATAGTAATTACCGCCAAAAACTTGTAGACGTTGCCAACAGCACCTCTAAAAAATTATTTTTATTTTATTGTGCTTCCACGGAAGACCAGTGTTGCCGACTGTTGTATGACAGTTAGCAATGTATGCTGAGTGGAACTCACTTTCAGTGGTTTAAATATAACTGTTTAATTTTTATTTTTACAAAATTGGTGAACTGAACTAACTTAATGTTAACTATTGTTATTGTACTGTACCGTTTGTAAATCACTGAATAAAGATTTTTCTATTCTATTCTATTCCAAAAGAGGCCTTAAAGCAACTTAGAGACTTACAGTACATTATTAATTGTCTGGCTACTAGTGGTATCTTGAGAACTACTGGATCAATTTTTACGCAATATTCGTAACGTGAAAGAATTTTTTCAAGTTTTATTATCTTGTAAGGCTTAGATACCTATGTGTATATTGTAAAGGGGAAATATCCTATCCTAATCCTAACTCATTTTGTTTGTTTGTTTGTTACGCTTTTACGCCGTATCTACTGAACCGATCATCATGAAATTTTGCATACAGGTTAGTGTACCGAGAAGGACATAGGCTATATATTACGCGGGCGAAGCCGCGGGTAACAGCTAGTTTGTTTATAAAGCCGGGGTGCTAGATGAAGGGTAAATAGGTACGTATTGGTTTATGCGTTTGTTTGCATTGAATACATAGGCTCCAAAGTTCAAAACTTTCACCTACCTATAGAAAGTTCATTTATCAGCGGGTGACACAGGCTATAATTTACGCGGTTGAAGTCGCGTGGTGAATAAATAAAAAGTTTCATGGTCTTTGATTCTTACCTATCCACGTACTTATACTTACCTAGGATTTCTAAATTGCTCTAATTACCTGTGTAGAAAAATTATAACTAATCCATGTACCTACTTAATAGTACTTACAAAGTTTATTTTTATTTTCATTTGAAATGTGCTTCTCTAGACATGACGCACGAATTCTTTGGAATAAATAATTAGGTAAGTACCTATGAAATTAGATAACTAGATAAAAAAAGAAAGGCCGTGTGGTTCTCGGCAGAGTAGAATAGGAACACTCCAAGTGTTCCCGTGGATATCGTAGAAGGCGACAGGAAACACAAGTTAATAAGAAACATCAAAGAGACCACTCCAACCCGTCTGGCCAGCGTGGAGAACGTAGGCTTAATGCTCTTTTTTTTTAATGGACTATGTAGCTAGCTTCCAATGTGCTTTCGCTACTTCACCGGACTTTTTGAAGTGAGAGCAGAATGCCCTCAACCTGTAAGGCACTAAAGGGTCCCCAGGAGGGACGAACCCCGGCTTTGAGCGTTGCCTGGGTGCGCAAGGCTTGGAGAGACAGCAAACTCTCATATGCCTGATGGGCTGCGATTTGCATGCACGGCCTGCCGGGTATTTACTAACTCAGATGACAGGTCGATGCCTATCAATCTAGGATTTGCTGTTACAATGCGGTTTTTGTATTCCAAATAAAAAATAACGATAAACAAAACCCGCAATGTAACAGAAAATTTAAGATTGATAGGCATCGACACCTGTCATCCGAGTTAGTAAATATGGGGGCTGAAGGGCCCCAAATGCTTTGAGTGCTCAGGCTTAAGTGGCTCTGCAGCACAGATTACTAAATAATTACTTCGTAATCTGCAGGCCTATTTGCTAACTTTTGACAGCTACGGTGTACATCATTTTCATGGTAACTTCAATATTCATTACGGCTTCGGTATGAATGACTATTTTTATTTAATGTATGAAAACCGTAATGGATGCTAAAGCGACAATCACATCGTTGTACACCGAGTTAGCAAATCGGCCTGCTGGTAGTACAGAAAGGGTCGTGCGCCTGCAGTAGAGACTAAAAAACCGGCCAAGTGCGTGTCGGGCCACGCGCAGTGTAGGGTTCCGTAGTTGCATCTGACAACTTTTAGTTCACACTGTTCACACTCGCACCTCACAGTTTAACGACCAAAAACATCTAACAATGAAAATTGTATGAAATTTTACATTTTCAAGTACATTTTATAAGTTGGTTTGTACTTAATACTCAGCTCTGATAGTTTTCCTTTCAACTTCAGTATATATACTATTGCTGTAATTTTTTTCACGTATCCATATATAACCGTTTAGCAGATAGAGGGGGAGGACCTTAGAGTATAAATAGGGGAGGACACTTACCTCTAACAAACATTTGCACTTTAAAACCAAATATTTCGAAAACGGATCCCTAAATCAAAAAATGGTGGTCTCAACCTTACAATATTTGTTAAAGACCTTTTTAACAATACCCAACACGATGGGTTTGTATATAAAAAAATATATTACTCCCTCTTAACTTGTATGGGAGCTACCCTGAAAAAAACTTTTTATCAAGATTTTATTCTACCACTTTTTTGCCATGATTAATATACATACCCATACCAAATTACAGCTTTCTAGAACTTATAGTCTCTGAGTAAAACCGCGGACGGGCAGACAGACAGACAAGACAGACATGGCCAAACTATAAGGGTTCCTAGTTTGCTACGGAACCCTAAAAAGACCTGATGATGAATCAGGACTTCATTCCTTACGGGGTAGACAGTATCACAACGATATTATAAAATGCCACATAAGTGCAATAGGGAATCAAAATAGTAAGCATTGCAAGACACGATTCCCGAGGCTTTTACGATTTGCGCAGGAAGAATAAGTAGCTATGGGCATCTACCTTCCACTGCAAAATACGTTATATTTATCTACCTTAAATATGAGTTAAATAAATACATTTTTGAACGAAGGGTCAGATGATTTATCACAATATTCTTTTGCACTTATATAATTAACTAGCTGTTACTCGCCGCTTCGCCCGCGTAATATATAGCCTATATCCTTCTCGGTACTCTAACCTATGTGTATACAAAATTTCATGTTGATCGGTTCAGTAGATTCGGCGTGAAAGTGTTACAAACAAACTCACTTTCGCATTTATAATATAGTTGGGATTGGGATAGCATAAAAGTCTAAAAATAAATGAATGAATTAATGCTGTATTTTCCATGCGTTTTATTTTCCCACCTTTTCTTCACACCAGCTTGGAAAAGCATAAACTAATATTGTGATTTAATATGCTCAGTTGCATTTTGTCAAAGACAGTATACTTAATACCAAAGACAATATAATATAATACAAACGTAATAGACTGCCCACCTCTTACAAAAATATTGGACCAAATTAAGGTTGCGAAAAGCAGGCGAATGTATGGCGCAGGAGAGTTGCTTTGCTACTCGATACTAGATGGCGGTAATCTGCATTAGCCTTTAACTTACTAAATATACGGTGTCATTTTAAAAATATTGTGCCTAAAATATTGTTTTGATTTTTAACAAGATATATTTTGTGAATTATGTTTTTATATTCTCATATTACGGTAGATACAATGTTGTGTAGTTTCAAGTGGCGCCATCTATGCGAGTCTCTGAGAACAAATTGTACGATTAAGGCGTTGAGACCAAATGATTGCGTGTTAGTGTTAGACTATACAGGGTGTAACCGAAATCGGATTCAAATGAATTCGATTCCAATACAATTTCTTCTAATACGACCGGTTGGAAGCGGCCTGCATCCATCGCGTTCCTGCGACCCTATCAGGTTGTCCAACCACCTGCCCGTATTTACTAACTCGGATGACAGGTGTCGATGCTTATCAATCTAGGATTTACAATTACAATGCGGGTTTTGCTTGCTCGAACTTTTTACTTGAAATACAAAAACCGCATTGTAACAGCAAATCTAGAGTGATAGGCATGGACACCTGTCATCCGAGTTAGTACATAGGCCGGCTGGTCGGTGGTTGCGCTTGCCGGTACGTGGTCGCCATTCAAGAACCTTTCTGCCCCATCGGCCATCGGTTCTTCGCGCTTTGCGCACTATGTGCCATCAATATGACAGACGTGGACCTAGGCTATGACCGTGTGGTTCCCGGCAGAGTAGAATCAGAACCACTCCGAGTCTTCCCGTGGATGTCGTAAAAGGCGACTTAGGAAACACAAGCTAAACAAAGCTTATAAACATCAAAGAGTCCTCTCCAACCCGTCTAGCCAGCGTGGAGAGTGTAGGCCAAATCCTCTGTCTATTCTGGCTAATATATGGCTGTGGTAGTACAGAGAGAGTCGTGCTTCTACAGTGGGAGACTAAATAGAAACCTGATGATTATGATAATGATCTGTCTATCCCGCAAAGGATAGAGAAAAGACATAGGTACATAATGGGCATGTTGACTAAATTTTTTTTCATGTTGCTATGTAAAGACCTGCCAAAAATAAACACAATAGTGACAGAAATACATTTCTAAACAAAAAAACTCTTTCAGTTATAAAAGTTTTAAAGACACATGTTTTTAGACGTGAAAACGCGCCGCTGTAATGGTTACATATTTGTGACGTCACAAGCTTGTATTTTGTATGGGTGGCGTGAGAACTTTGTTTGGTAGCTATACGAAATATTTCGTTTATGGTAATGGTTTTATAATAAAAGTTGCTATAAATTTTGCAGACCAAAATACAGTATAATAGTAATTGAAGATTTTCATAGTTTAAAAAATGGTCCTATTCACCTAACCTTAAAGAAGCTTTAAGATCACTTAACGAATCGATATCTAATTAAAAGTGTTTTTAGATAGAAATGAGTCTCATTAGAAACAAATTTTATATAATCTTAACATTAGGCAACTACCGACCGTATTATGTATGACATGCATAGGTGTTCGTATCGATCCTTCCTACTGTATGACCTATTCTAGTAAAAATCAATAGGGGAAAAGAACAGAATTATAATGTGAGGGAGAGAAAAAATTGATTGTGCATTAGCTGATTAAAATGTTCTAATCGATAAGTATGTATGTAGGTACTTTTATCTATCTAGTTTGCCGCGATAAGTACTTTTTTACCAGTTGGATTTTGGAAAAACCGGCCAGGTGCGTGTCGGGCCGACTCGGGCCACGCGCAGTGTAGGGTTCCGTAGTTGCGAATGACAACTTTGTGTTCACACTCGCACCTCTCAGTGTTTACCGACCAAAAACATGAAACAATGAAAATTGTATGAAATTTTACATTTTCAAGTTCATTTTATAAGTTGGTTGCCTATATTACGTTAGTATTATATTGTCTTTGCTATAACTTTTTAGTTTGTACTTAGTACCTACTCAGCTCTAATAGCTTTCCTTTCAACTTCAGTATATATACTACTGCTGTAATTTTTTTCACGTATTCATATGCCAGCCTATGTCCAGCAGTGGTCAAGTATAGGCTGATGATGATGATCCACATATAACCGTTTAGCAGATAGAGAGGGGGGGGGGGACATGTACCTCTAACAAAAATTAAGGGTTCCTTGTTTACTACGGAACCCTAAAAAGCGGGTGGATCCCACTATTTCCATGGAAATAGCGGGACTAACGTTTTAAAAAATTATATCTAATTATTTCTATTGCGACAAAATAACGCGCAGTTGTGTTATTTGAGAATCTGTTTCCACTATAACATTTTATTGACGGCCTGATAAAATACCGATTAATAAAATTACTAACAATAAACGGTAGTAAAACCTTATCCCCATAGATTTAAAAAAAAAAATTTCGTCTCTCTGAACACGTCGAGTGATATACCTAGCGTTTTTTTGCCGCCACCGGCGCCGCCCGCATTGGAAATAGTGGGAGTCTCGGTCACCCGAAAAAGCTGGGATGTGTTATGTGTTCCTGTGTGTTTAAAAGAGTATAAATGTCCGACGCGTTGTTAAAACAACTTTATATCAAAATAACATTTTTCCCGCGACTTCGTCCGCGTAAATTATAGCCTATGTCACCCGCTGGTAAATAACCTTTCTGTGGCTGAACTTTGAAAATCGGCCCCGTAGTTTGGAGCTTTTATACTTACCTAAAAGAGCTATTAAAAAAAAACCGGCCAAGTGCGTGTCGGGCCACGCGCAGTGTAGGGTTCCGTAGTTGCGAATGACAACTTTGAGTTCACACTGTTTACACTCACACCTCACAGTCTAACGACCAAAAACATCTAACAATGAAGATTGTATGAAATTTTACATTTTCCAGTACATTTTATAAGTTGGTTGCCTATAACTTTTTAGTTTGCACTTAGTACCCAGCTCTGATAGTTTTCCTTTCAACTTCAGTATATATACTATTGCTGTAATTTTTTTCACGTATCCATATATAACCGTTTAGCAGATAGAGGGGGGGACACGTACCTCTAACAAAATTTTGCACTTTAAAATCAAATATTTCGGAAACGGATCCCTGAATCGAAAAATGGTGTTCTTAACCTCACAATATTTTTGAAAGACCTTTTTAACGATACCCCACACGATGGGTAAATAGAGAAAAAAAAATTACTCCCCCACTTTACTTGTATGGGAGCTACCCAAAAAAAAAATTTTTTTCAACGTTTTTTTCTACGACTTTTTTGCCATGATTAATATACACACTCATACCAAATTACAGCTTTCTAGTACTTATAGTCTCTGAGTAAAACCGCGGACGGACAGACAGACAGACAGACAGACAGACAGACAGACAGACAGACAGACAGACAGACAGACAGACAGACAGACATGGCGAAACTATAAGGGTTCCTAGTTTACTACGGAACCCTAAAAAGAATGCAAATGTGATTTGAAATGCTGGTTGCTGGTTTGGGAGAAAAGAAAAAACATAGAATATACCAGCTGCTTTTCTTCCCGCGCAGACCGTAAAAGCCGGTCAAGGGATTGGGCGAAAATCTAATGAATCACATTGATGCGGCTAGCAACCCATCACTATTTTGATTCCACTTTCCATCTTACGCCCACTACGATGCTAAACGTGGCCTGTAGGTTTTATGACCTTGGGCTCTGTCTATCCCGCAAGGGATAAAGACGTGATAGTATGTATGTATGATAGTATTTGAAATGCAAAATAAGAACAAACATTCAAATCTTTCTTCTTTAAAATACCAGCTTATAAATGGTAGATAAATACATACCCTAATACTCTTATATATTTTTTTCCAATTCAATTTTTATCTTCTTCTTCTTCCTTTACCTTATCCCACTTTTTTATGTGGGGTCGGCACGCAGTACTATGGGACCAATGCTGGAAACTCAAATTTTATTTCGACATTTTCATACAAAAGTGTTCAGCCGCCCGGGCAATTTGTATAGGAATGTCGAATTTTTTTTCGAGTTTACAGCATTTGTCCCATAGGAAAAGTTGTTTATATTGACAGGCTGAATCACCCCTTTAATGGTCCGGAACGATCAAAATTTCGCCATGTATAAGTAGTTTATAAGGTCTAACTAAAATTGTGAGTTTTAGTTAGACGCTTCTTCTGCACTCCGCTTTGGAAGCGGCCTAAACTTAGCCATAAGTAATTATTGACGTCAACAAAATTTTTTTGTTGTAAAAATTGTAAACACAAAATAAGTGTTCAAAGAAACCTATCCTATCCTAACTAATATTATAAATGCGAAAGTGAGTTTGTTTATTTGTTTGTTTGTTACGCTGTATCTACTGAACCGATTGCCATGTAATTTTGCATACACATAGGTCCTTACCTATGTGTATGCAAAATTACCCTTGTACTGAGAAGGACATAGGCTATATATCATGCGGGCGAAGCCGCGGGTAACAGCTAGTATTAAATTGAATCTTGAATCTTAAGGCGCTCTTATAGTAACGCTTGCGCCACCCAGCAATTAAATTCCTTAAATCATTAATAGTATATCGAATTTTTAAAAATGTAACAAGTACAGAACTACTAAATTACTTATAGTATTTTCTGTATATTAGAAGTACTGTGCCCTATATATAGAGAAAAATCGCGCGCGTTAACCTGTTTTTCTCTCATTTTATCAAACGAATATTAGTGAAAATAAATACAAAAATACTACAAGTCATTTAGGTACTAGTTATGTACTCGTTATATTTTATTTTTATTTTAGGAATAACTATTTTGTACTTGTTAGATTTTTAAAATTCGATATAATTTAGGATGAAAAGAATTAATTGTACTTCGTAAGTAAATTACTTGTAGTATTTTGGTATAACTTCAGTGGTACCTATAACATATACACATACAGCTAGAAGTGGCTATTCAACTTTTCAACACTTTTTTTTATATATACCTATATTCCGGGTTACTCTTAATTTTTCAAATGGCAAATAATGAAAAGTAGGCTAACAGGCGACTCAGCCCGTCAATGTGAACAACTGAAAAGTTGTTCATATTGACGTACATGGTTTTAATATCATATTGTACGTAGATAGTGTCAAATGTATAGTTTCAGCTCAGCATTGACCCCTAGACTAGACGGGCAATGACCTAAGCACTAAAATATTTTTATGCGACTTCTATCTAATAAAAGAAGGAAGTAAAAGTGACTATATACCTCCTTCCCCTTATGAAGTACTCAACCATAATATATAATAAAATAGGAAGGTATGTACCCCAAATTATTATTCGAAGACCTTAATTTAATAAACAGGCGAAATATCCAGAAAAAAAAAAACATAGAAGTGGTTGATTTTGATGTTCAAAGATATTCAGGCCATTCTTTGTTTGCTGCTTAGTGCTTGCTGCCCTCGTTAAATTAAACAAGGTAGGTACTTTTTGCCCTTGTTGTCTGCTGGTCTAAGCTCCTCCTGGCTGACTTGCTATAAACTTAGTAAAATAATAAAAAAAAAAATGACGTTTGTCATTTCGTTCAAAAATAGCTACTTATAAACATGGAAAACGTAGTGAATCAAAGAAACTGATTGGTATTTAGCATATGGGCGACGGCCGTAGTGGCATCACCAGATATTAAAAGAGTAATAATTATATTGAATTGAGTCCTTTAGAAGTAAGTATGAAACAAGTTAACTTACATACTTTTAGATTATTTCATTAATTTCAAAATCTTCACATTACTTGTTATGGGGCTGTCATGTAATATGTATCAAACAAAACTATTTTGTCCTAATGTAGACAGTACTGCCCGCTCGCGAATTGACAACATGTACTTTACCGGAAGTGGTACTTTTAATATATGCAATCGAAAGTACCTTGTATGTATATATTTCCATATTTTTTATAATTTTTTTAAAATCAGTATTTATTTTTTTATGAATTTTTGAAAATAGGGCACAAACGTAGGAGTTATAACCAAAAAACAAAACAAAATTGACGAGCTCCGTGGCGCAGCGGTCAACACGCCGGTCTGTGACACGGATGGTCCCGGGCTCGATCCCGGGTCAGGTCAAGATGAAAAATTATCTTTTTAAGATTGACCTGGGTCTTGGATATTTATCTATGTATGTATTTGTTATAAAATATAGTATCGTTGAGTTAGTATCCCATAACACAAGTCTTACTTAAGAACTTACTTTGGGGCTAGCTCAATCTGTGTGATTTGTCCGTATATATATTTATATTTATTATTTATTTAAATATCTGTGCTTTATTCCCTGTCAATGTCAATCTGACGTAAAATAATGACATTGACAGGACTTTGACCGTCTGAGTTGCCAGATTTGGGAAATTTTACCCGGGAGTCTGGAAATTTTCTGAAGGCCTTTCCCAATGTGAATGAAAAAATATCGTATCCATTTACACTGTTTTTTTTTAATGTTTATGCCGGCCAGAATGTTTTCCGATGTAATAATGATTTGGTTTCGCTTATTTCTTTTACCTGTTAACTATTTTCCTAATATTTTACCTGTTTATTGAATCACTTTTCATTCACGGCTGCACGATACCATAATTGTTATCTTGGTAAAAATCAACGTCCTGCCTGTGTGAAAATACATGCCTGTCAAAAGATGAAGAACTCGGAGTCCAGTGTCTCGAGAAGCCAAGTCAGCACGCGAAGAGATATCGATGTCCAGAAGTCAAACCAATGTTATCAGGTTGCGATCAAGAACGAAAAATATCCAACGATATGTACAAACACCAAACAACAACAAACCAACGAACTTTTTTGTCATTGATTAGCATAGCAGTGTGCTGGCTGCTCATTGATTACAAAACTGATGTCATTTCCAAAAGACCCCTAAAATATTTAAAAAAACGACATTAAATAAATAAATAAATATATAGGGACATATCACACAAATTGAGCTAGCCCCACAGTAAGTTGTGAACTTGTGTCGCAGGATACTAACTCAACGATACTATATTTTATAATATATACTTATTATAGATAAACATCCAAGACCCAGGTCACTCTGAAAAAGATCGTTTTCCATCATGACCTGACCGGGGATCGAACCCGGGACCCCCGTGTCGCAGGCTGGCGTGTTGACTGCTGCGCCACGGAGCTCGACAATTCATTCATTCATCACTAATTTTAAACGAATAGCTTTGAGCGTGATTGCGAAGCTCAAAACTGATGCCAAACCATTATTTATTGCTTTGAAAATACGAGCTCAGGTTCTGTCCAGTCTGTAAAGAGAAAGAGATGTGTTTTCGACTTTCGTATTATCTGAACGTCAAAGAAACAAATAAAAATATAACTAACATAGTTGACAACCAAAAGAAATAAGCTAATCCAAACCATTATTACATCGAAAAATATACCGGCCGTCATTTACATTAAAAAAAAAACCGGCCAAGTGTGAGTCAAACTCACGCAATGAGGGTTCCGTACAATGTGCAAAAATGTTTTATTCAATTGACTAGCGCTATCTAGTGGTGTTTTAGTGAACTATTTCCCTAGGTGAACTTATTATAGTGAGTTTACCACTTTATTTTCAACTGATAGAATTCTTATTATTTTTCCTGTAATCTTCAAGCAATAAACTATATATTGTAATTTTTTGGAAATTTTAGGCCCAGTAGTTTCGGAGTTCAGGGGGGGGGGGGGAAAGGTCAAATTTTGCCTTCTTTCGTGAATAAAATCAAAAGTATTGATTTTTCCCGAGCAAAAAAAATATTTTTGAGATCCTCACAACAAGCCCTTTCATTTGATATATAACACGGTAAGGTTTGCAAAACTTTTTTTAACATTTTATATTTGGACCCCCTAAACTGACCCTTATTTAAAAAAAATATATATTTACTTTGCACATCCATGTTTGAGTCATAGGTTTACACCATCTTACCAAATTTCATTTAATTTGGTTCAGTAGATTCGGAGAAAATCGACTGTGACAGACGGATGGACGGACAGACAGACGCTCGAGTGATCCTATAAGGGTTCCGTTTTTCATTTTTTGTACGGAACCCTAAAAACAGTGAAAAGGGATAGGTACGATATTTATCATTCACATTGGGAGAGGCCTTTAGAAAATTTCCAGACTCCCGGATAAATTTCCCAAATCTGGCAACTCAGACAGTCAAAGTCCTGTCAATGTCATTATTTTACGTCAGATTGACATTGACAGGGAATAAAGCACAGATATTTTTTTGTAAGTCCTACGTTTGTGCCCTATTTTTAAAAATTCATAAAAAAAATACTGGTTTATAAAAATTATAAAAAATATGGAAATATATACATACAAGGTACTTTCGATTGCATATCTTCGAGCAACACGCCTTCCGTAAGAAGCCGTGTTGCTCGAAGTTGCATATATTAAAAGTACCACTTCCGGTAAAGTACCGCGTTTTGCGAGGTTCAGCTTTCGTTGGCCCATATTATATATTATAGTATGTTTGAAGTAGTTTTTTGTCATTCAGCTACGGATCCCTAAAAAAGAGGTTAAGGATCGGGCATGGCCTCCAGCTGTCTTTTTTCTCGCTTTGTCAGATGCCTTTAGGCAACTTGAAAAATCCAATACCTGTTGGTCCCTTCACTCATGGAGTTTCATTCATGCACTGCAAAATATGGTTTCTGAACGGAATTTAAATTTCAACCTGTCAACGTCAAAATTCTGTCATATCACGAACAAAAAAGAAAAACAATTCCCTTTTATTTTATATTATCAATAAACTTATGAAATGATAGAAATGATTGATGTTTTTTGTTGCGAAACAAAATAAACAGGACATTTTATCTATTTGTTGACGAAAACAAATACGCACTATGTTCGAGTAAATCAGTTTCCTTTGTGTTTTAAGCTTAACTTTGTTATTTTCTAACTTTAAATTATAAGAAATGAGTCGCTGTGATTTCAAAGTTGTTCTTTTGGGCAGTGAGCATGTAGGGAAGACAAGTTTAGTAATAAGATTCGTTAATTGTCATTTTAATAGCAGTTCGCCTTATCAAACTGTAAGTATTTTTAATATTATTCCATAGAGTTTGTCCAGTTGGGCTTTAAAGTTAAGGGTGTGTCAATAGGGCACTATAATAAATATTTTTAAAAGTTCCCACTGTTGGAATATGGCAAAAATAAATTATATTTCCGTTTCACTCCAACACACAAGTCCTTCTCTTTCTAACTATGCAACTCATAAATATTATATTTTATGAGGTGACAACGAGCCCGTTAGCCACTTGACAAAATCCCTGTTTTGGTTCCCATACTCACTTCTTAGATCGCCGTAGCTAAAGCACACCTTCCAATATATTTAAAAGGATTATTAAATGATACTATATTGAAATCCTGAATCTGGTGTTTTTCTAATATTCTTTATTGTTTATAATTACTCAGTGCACTTACAGTTTCCCAACATGTGCACGTGAGCCAGGTACACTAGTATCAACTAACTACTTACACAAATAAGAAATACACATTTTAACAAAAATCTTTAAATTATCATAGAAAATGTCAATTGGCATATGATCAATTAAGGCGTTGAGTAATGTAACGGCTTGGCAAGTGGGCGCGTACTTAGCGGTGTCCGAACTTACCGTGGCCGTGTCTGAACTTACGATATACCGTAACCTTCATAATCTAACACCCACTTCATCTTTTTTTCTAGTGTCCACTGCAGGAGCCAAATATTTCTTGTTGATGTTGATATCATCTAGTAGGATACCAATGAAAGAGCAACAGATATACATACATGCTCAAAATGAGTTATTTCCCTCAAAATAATCTGAGAATAATAAATAAGAAACTCAAAATAGTCAGAGACGAGCTCTGTGGCGCAGCGGTTACCACGCCAGCCTGCGACACGGGGTCCCGGGTTCGATCCCCGGTCAGGTCAAGATGGAAAACGATCTTTTTCAGATTGACCTGGGTCTTGGATGTTTATCTATATATGTATTTGTTATAAAATATAGTATCGTTGTGTTAGTATCCCATAACACAAGTTTCGAACTTACTTTGGGGCTAGCTCAATCTGTGTGATTTGTCCGTATATATTTATTTAATCTAACTTATAACGCTAAAAATATACAGGGTGTAACAAACATATGCATAATATACCAAACCACAGGCATGTGCTCCCAACCCCTTAATCGTATGATCTGTTCTCACAGACTCACATAGATGACCCTACTCGTTGCCTTCACAACATTTTATCTTCTGTATTATCCTAATCATAACTAATATTGTAAATGCGAAAGTGAGTTTGTTTGTTTGACTGATCATCATCAATTTTGCATACACATAGGTTAGGGTATTGAGAAGGACATATGCTATATATCAAGCGGGTGGAGCCGTGAGTAACAGCTAGTGAGAATATAAAAGCATTATTCACAAAATATATATTACTAAAACATCTGAACAATATTTTTGTTATTTATTTATTCATAATCATAATCATTTATTTATAATATTTTAAAATTACACCCTAGTTTAGGTAAGTTTAGGCTTACGCAGATTACCGCCATCAAGTATCGATTGGCAAGCAACTCTGCAGGGCCATACATTCGCATACTTTTCGCCACCTTAATTTGGTCCAATATATGTGTATGCCGTTGGCAGTCTATTACATTATTATTATATTGTCTTTGCCACAGGCTATACTAGGTGACTTAATAATAAAATCAAAATAAAAGTTTAGTAAATATTTTCTTTTCAAAATATTTAGTATAAATCTTCCCATAAAATGTTTAATTTTACGTAAAATATAATATTTGTGATTTCAGACAATAGGAGCAGCTTTCTGTGCGAAACGAATGCACTCAAATGGGCAGGACTTCAATGTTGGCATCTGGGATACTGCAGGCAGCGAAAGGTATACAATTGTGTTGTATTTCGTCTGTGGCCGACGACCCGTGTGGTTCCCGGCAGAGTAGAATAGGACCACTCCAAGTCTTCCCGTGGATGTTGTAGAAATCGAAACACAAGCTAAACAAAGTTTTAAACGTTAAAGATACCTCTCCAACCCGTGGCCAGGGTGGAGAGTGAAGGCCAAGTCCTCTGACTGCTCTGGCTAATATATGGCTCTGGTAGTACAGAGAGAGTCATGCTCCTGCAGTCGAGACTAAAAAAAAACCTGATGATGAAGTGGTCAACACTGGGGTCAGATTTTCAAGCTGCCTAAAGGCATCTGTCATAGCTAAACGACTGCCATAAATGATGACAGCCTAGACTAACGGCTTAACGTGCCTTCCGAAGCACGGAGGAGCTCGAGATACTTTTATGTCACTTGCGGTCACCTATCCAAGTAGGGACTGCGCCTGGAGTTGCTTAATATAGGTTATGATACATATATAAATAATCATCATCATCATCAGGTCTTTTTATTAGTCTCCACTGCAAGAGCATGACTCTCTCTGTATTACCAGAGCCAAATATTATCCAGAGCAGTCACAGGATTTCTGCCCTACAGTCTCCACGCTATATTTTCCACTGGTGTCATTTCCAAAATGACACCCATATGTAATTAAAATTGAAGAAATATTTCAGATACCTTTATAATTTAATTTTCTTTGACCTTACAGATACGAAGCCATGACGAAGACATATTACAGAGGAGCGCATGCAGCTATTATATGTTACGAACCTTCTTCCCTCGAATCTTGGGCTCGGCTGAGGCACTGGTTACAAGAGTTAAGAGTTGTTGAGGAGGTAAGTGCCGTGATGTTCCCGGCAGAGTAGAAAAATCTCTACTTTAACCTGATTTGACATAAATTTTAAACATAAATTAGGAAACACAATTAGCTTGTGTTTCCTTAGTCTTAGTCCCCAGACATACGGGCCGTGTGGTTCCCGATAGAGTAGAATAAGACCACTCCAAGTCTACCCGTGGATGTCGTAGAAGGTGACTTAGGAACTCAAGCTAAACAAATCTTATAAACGAAAAAGAGACCAGTCTGGCTAGCGTGAGGAGTGTAGGCCAAATCCTCCGACTGCTCTGGATAATATATGGCTCTGGTAGTACAGAGAGGGTCGTGCTCCTGCAGTGGAGATAAAAAGAGACCTGGAGGTGATGATAAGGAGGTAACTTTTTCAATACATCACGATCAGTTCAACTGCCTGAAGATGACCCTCTCTGTACTACTAGAAACCATACTATAAAAAAGCCAGAGCAGTCAGAGGATTTGGCCTACACTCTCCATGCAGACCATACGGGTTGGGGCCGGTAGGTCTGTTTGATGTGTATAAGCTTTATTTAGCTTGTTTCCTTAGTCGCCTTCTACGACATCCACGCGAAGACTTGGAGTGGTCCTATTCTACTCTGCCGGCAACCACACGGCGGGGCAATGGAAAAACCTGAAAAATATTGCATTACATTAAATATATTACAAAATCTTGTATTTTTATTCTGGCAGGATTGTAAAGTCTACCTCTGTGGGACCAAAAAGGATCTCCTGGACTCTGGAGCTATGTCCCGCGAAATCCCAGAGGAGATGGTAGCTACTTACTCCCAGGGGTTGAATGGGCACTTTCTGACATCGAGCAAGACTGGTGAAAATGTTGGTAAGTACTTCACGTTAGTTGCTTACAACATAGATTGCCCACTGTCCCAAGAGTCTCTTTCGGTGTTTCTTCTCTGCAGTGGTCGGTTCCGAAACGCTAGTATTGTGTAGCTTTTGAACAATTAATAAAATCATATTATGTAATGCCTGCAAAGACCCATTTTCTGAATAAACGTTTTGATTTTGAATAACAGAAGAGGGTCGTAGGGATTGTAACCTCAAAATTTGATACGTACGGTACACAAAAGAATGGTTGGTCTGAGAGAGTTAACAGAACCAAAAATTTGCTTTGAACCCCAAGTATATTTTTTGTATCCTGTAGATGTTGTGTGTTAATTTTCGTGTTTTGTCTCACTGCTGGGCAAAGGCCAGGGACAAAACACGAAAATTAAAAATAATTATGGAAAGGAAGTTTTTAAGGATCATTTAAATATTTAGTAAGCAGCGAAATGGTAGGTGGTCTTTACTTGATGAAATGGGGTTTCCGTGGACTTCAGCAAAATTTCGTGAACTAATTATATTTTTTATGTTACCTACCCGCACTCGCTTTTAAAATTGGCTCCTGACGAGCACGAAATTAGTCGTCAATCCCGGTGATATACATATTATAAAACTGAAGAGTTTGTTTGTTTGAATGCGTTAATCTAAGGAACTACTTGGCCGTTTTCAAAAAATCCTTCACCGTTGGATAGTTACGTTATCCCTGATTGCCATAGGCTAAGTTCGAGAGGCGGTTCCGAAGAACTCTGACATCAGGGTGTGCATGGTCGATTGACCGCGTCACCTACACAAACTGATGATAATAGACTAAGTATGTACAACGGGCGAAGCCGAAGCGGACTGCTAATATTGAATAAACGTTTTGAATGTTTAGTTGTAGTAGAGCCACGCTACCGGCGAAAATCACTTTAGCTGGTAGCATGAATGGGCCGGCTCGTTCGGGGAAGTACCACACTCTCACAGAAAATCGACGTTTGAGTAGTAGTTTTACAGCTTCTATGCTTCGTTCGGTGAGTGAGAGAGACGGAGGCCCATCCCCCTCCCCTCTGGGGAGGAAAAATAAAAGGTTGGCAATGCTCTGGTGTTACATTAGTCCGTGGGCAGCGGTAATCACTTACCGACAGGTGACCCGCTTACTTGTTTGCCTTCCTATGACATAAAAAAATTGATTATTTGTTTTAGAGGAACTCTTCCAAAAAATCGTTGATGACTGCGCGGCCGACCTGAAGATGATGAGGACTGTGGAGCATCATCGGGAGCAACTGCTGCAGCTTGAGAAAGGGAAGGAGAAAACATATTGTTCTTGTTGATATAGTCAAGTGGTTTGTATCGTCAAGGGTCAATTCATACTAGTGCTGAGTCGAACGTAAAGATGTTAATATGGCAAACGCTCTTTAAGGCGCTCTTATTGCAACACTAGCACCACCACGCAATTAAATACGGTATTTGCCTAATGTTAAGGTTATATAAAATTTGTTTCTAATGAGACTAATTTCTATCTAAAAACACTATAAAGAACACTTTTAATTTGATATCGATTCGTTAAGTGATCTTAAAGCTTCTTTAAAGTTGGGTGAATAGGACCATTTTTTAAAGTATGAAAATCTTTAATTACAATTATACTGTATTTTAGTCTGCAAAATTTGTAGCAACTTTTATTATGAAACCATTACCATAAACGAAATATTTCGTATAGCTACCAAACAAAGTTCTCACGCCACCCATACAAAATACAAGCTTGTGACGTCACAAATATGTAGGCATTTCAGCAGCGCGTTTTCACGTCTAAAAATTTACGTCCAAAAACATGTGTCTTTAAAACTTTTATAACTGAAATAGTTTTTTGTTTAGAAATGTACTTCTGTCACTATTGTGTTTATTTTTGGCAGGTCTTTACATAACAACATGAAAAAAATTTTAGTCAACATGCCCATTCTTTAAATCCTAAATAATATCGAATTTTAAAAATCTAACAAGTACAAATCTAGTAAATTACTTGTAAAAAAAAACATTAGGTCTTTATTAGTCCTCACTGCAGGAGCACGACCCTCTCTGTACTGCCAGAGCAGTCAGAGGATTTGGCCTACACTCTCCACGCTGGCCAGACGGGTTGGAGAGGTCTCTTTGATGTTTATAAGCTTTGTTTAGCTTGAGTTTCCTAAGTCGCCTTTTACGACATCCACGGGAAGATTTGGAGTGGTCCTATTCTTCTCTGCCGGGAACCACACGGCATTACTTGTAGTATTTTTTATTTCTTGCAAGTAATTTACTAGTGCCGTATTTAAAGAGAAATATCGGTTAACGCCAAAAGTGGCCACTTTTGGCGTTAACCTGTTTTTCTCTTTATTTGTCAAACGGATACTAGTGAAAATGAATACCAAAATACTACAAGTAAATTACTAGTTATCTACTTGTTAGAGATAGAGGAAGAGAAATATCGGTTAACGCCAAAAGTGGCCACTTTTGGCGTTAACCTGTTTTTCTCTTTATTTGTCAAACGGATACTAGTGAAAATGAATACCAAAATACTACAAGTAATTTACTAGTTATCTACTTGTTAGATTTTTAAAATTCGATGGATTAAAAGAATTTATTGCTGGGTGGCGCTAGTGTTACTATAAGAGCGGCTTAAGAGGGTTATAGTTTTATTTTTGAACTCTGTAATAAGATCAAACGTTCGGAAGCTGTCAAAATCCACCAATCATGTTGAATCATCATTTTTATGATTGACATTTTGACAGCTGCTGTCAAAAATACCTCTCGACACAGTGCCGCCATCTAGTGGAGTTCTCGATTTCGAACTAGATTTTTTCAATGTGGTTTAGTTAATTGAAAAAAATCTACTACTTTTATTTTATTTATTTATTTAACTTCATACACTGTTACACGTGTAAAGGCGGACTTAAAGCCAATGGCTTTTCTACCAGTCAACCTAGCAAGTGGTGTTGAGAAAACATACGGTAGTGCAAACACATAATAATGACAAAAGGGAACTACATATAATAAAAATATACTAAACAAAATACACCCTATAAAATTATAATAAAATAAACAATACATATACTACATATATATACTATGCCATCGCGGACTTTTCTGTAGACCTAAATAAGATACACAATTCCACCATACATTGTTTTGTTATATCTCAAAGGGTTTAGACAGCATTTTCGTTGAAAGCTCCCAAACGGCTCATTTTTTTACGACACCTGCAACAAATATCGTTGGTATATACAAAAATTTATACAAAATCTTAACAAACTATATACTAAAACCTTCCTCGAGAACCACGCTATCCATTGGAGAAAACCGCATGAAAATCGGTTCGGTAGTTTTGGAGTTTATCGCGAACAAATAGACAGACAGACAGACGCGGCGGGGGACTTCGTTTTATAATATGTAGTGATAAGGTGCTAGATACATAGTATATTAAAAAAATGTTTGAGTAGGATTTTTTTTTGTGTTCTCGCATTGCGCTGCGTTGCTGGTGCGTAGTCGCTATTCTAGAACCTTTCTGCCCAAATGGCCAAGCCCTAAGGCCAAGCCCCATAGTATGGGACCACGTTTCGGACCCGTAAGTCATCAATGGTAACATACATTGATTACGTAGACAGAAATTTTACTCTTTTGTCGTTGAAATACTAAATAGTCGTACTAAACGCTTCGACAGTTCCTTTTTGGTTCGAGTAGCTAAGGTGTGGAATGAACTGCCTGCGTCTATATTCCCAGACAAGTACAGTCCCGGGACATTCAAAGTACCTAGATTAAATGGATATCTCTTTGATAGGCATGTAACATCCTCGTCTTCATCGTCACTTACCATCAGCTGACATGGGAGACAAATGCGTAATTCAATAATTTTTTTTGCTAGCCATATTTATCCCACTTCTGGGCCTCCCCTCCTTCTCTCCACTCATCTCTGTCGTTGGTCCCTTTCATCCAAAACTTGTCGAATGCCCGCAGGTCATCCGACCACCTCGTCTTAGGTCTTCCTCTCTTCCTATGTCCGTCCGTTGGAACCCAGATTGTTGAGATGTGAGCCCATCTTTCAGAGTGCATACGGCAAACATGACCCGCCCAATTCCATTTTAATTTCGCCGCCTTCATTCCAACGTCCGTGATTTTTGTGATTACGCGCAGTGTAGTGTTTCTAACCCTATCGGTCAGTTTAACACCCACGATACTGCGCTCCATAGCTCTTTGGAAAACCCTCAATTTGGACCTTTGCTCTTTAATTGACCAAGTTTGGGCACCGTAGGTTAGAACGGGCAATTCAATAATTAATAATAATAAAATATAGAGTTGTTATTCACCACCAATGATAAATACCAAAATGACTCCCATGTAAAGACTTTCCAAAAGACTTAAGTTTTAAGATTTTAAACAGCTATTTTCTAAAGTGTTTTCGTAGAAGCTACTACAAAAACACTTTAGAAAATAGCTGTTTAATTGTTGTTAACTTATAGCTGTATATTAGTGTATAGCCTTGTTCGCACGCAGCTAGTATTTCAGTCGAGTAGCGAGTAATAATATTAAAAATTCATCATCATCGTCATCAGTTCTTATTTAGTTTCCACTGCAGCCCCCGTAGCATGGCTCCCGCGACGCCGTTTATATCGCACGATAAACTATCTACTTCTCGCTTTTCAGTATTGCAAAAAACAAGATGGCGATAGTCGATAAACGTTGTCGCGCGTGCCATGCTACGGGGGCGGAGCACGACCCTCTCTGTACTACCAGAGCCATATATTAGCCAGAGCAGTCAAAGAATTTGGCCTCACTCTTCACATTTTATTTTTATTTTAAGTAGCTGCTTTTCTTCCCGCGCAGACCGTAAAAGCCGGTCAAGGGATTGGACGAAAATCTAAGGAGTTATATAAATAGGCGATGCGGCTAGCAACCCATCACTATTTTGATTTCGCTTTCCACCTTTACGCCCACTACAATGCTAAATGAGGCCTTTGGGTCTTATGACCTTGGGCTCTGTCTATCCCGCAAGGGATACAGACGTTATAGAATGCATGCAAATAATAAAAATAATATGAAACGTTTCCTTACCATCATCATACTATCTTACTAATCGATAGAGGTGTTACTGATATATCAGAACCGATACCGCGAACATAATATGAACGCTGCAGAACATAATACAAATATATTAGGTTATGTGATATCCGAAGAACGCGTTCCCGAAGAATCGTCAAGAACAGGTTAATATCCAAAGTATCGTATCGGAGAACCGGCTGCGTTACTGTGTTCCGCGCCCGTTCGCGTTCCGCATCCGTTCGCGTCCGAACTACGACGATACGAAACGTTATATATTGAAAGGTAGATGTAAAATGCCTCAAAAAATAATATTGCCTGCCAAATCCCAGCCTGTTCTTCACCGTTCTTGGAGAACGTTTAACGGAACATAATATCGGTAAACTAATATATTCGATAACATGGTTCTTGATATCTGACCCTAATATAACACCTCTACTAATCGAGGCTCTGTCAATCCCGTAACAGACAAAGTACATTCAGAATGATCGAGACTATTCTCGGAAATTGACCGTCCGCGAAAATAAAGGTTAAGGCACGCTATAAAGGATGCAAAACCGGGCGACCTCTGCGACTAAAGGTGAGCATATATTAGTGGCGTAGTAATAAATATTAAAGGAATTTGTATCATCATTATTAGTTTGAATTATCGTAACTAACGTCATTTTGTTTTCGTGCCATACATACATACAAACTATCACGTCTTACTCCCTTGCGGGGTACACAGAGCCCAGGTCTGTAAAACCTCAAGGCCATGTTTAGCATGTTAGTGGGCTTGTAGGTGAGAACGGAATCAAAATAGTGATGGATTGCTAGCCGTATCGCCGATTGACATGATTCCTCACGCCCATTCCCTCGATCGGCTTTTACGAACTGCGCGGGAAGAGAAGCAGCTGGTACATTGTACGTTTTTTCTTTACTCCCAGCGTGGAGGAAGGAAGGAAGAAAATTTCGTGGCGTTTTAAGTTTTACCCGACTAAACCATCCAAAAAGAGAGTAATGTATTTCGCGCGTAACTGTATTAATCGAAAATGTTTATAGTTAGTTTCATGGGGGCTCCATTACAAAAACACTTTTGACGTAATTAAGCCCCCATAAATATTTTATTCTGACCCCGAATTGGTCGGAAAATAATAACCGGAGAAATAGTTTAAAACTTAAAACATTTTTGGTCCAATATGCATAAGCCCTTACCTCCTCAATTAGCCTATCTTTAAGAAGTTGTGAAAACGGATGGTGCTGTGATGAAATAAAAGGAATTTTATTGTGACACTTATTAGCGCTTACGCATGTTAAGCAACCCCGGGCGCAGTCCCCACTTGGATGGGTGACCACAAGTGGCTTAAAAATATCTCAAGATCCTCCGTGCTTGGGAAGGCACGACAAGTCGTTGGCCCCGTCCGGCTGTCGTTCAGCTATGTCAGATGCCATAAGGCAGCTTGAAAAATCTGATACCAGTTTTGGCCACTTACTAGGTGTAAGTGGCTGTTACCAGATTAATAGAATAGGAGATATTACTGCAATGTTCTCCCGCCAGAGGGCAGCATAAGCAGAGACAGTAAACAAATGTTTGACATTGACAAGTCTGTCAAAGTCGCAATAAATTGCCTTTTCTCAAACATGCTCGGAAATGTAGGCATTACTGTAGTAAAAAGAAGACCGGAAGTTTGTAATTCTTGGCTCATTCATCGCATTGCCGGCCTAGGCCAGGAAATAAGTATGAAAATTACTTCCCGGCCGCTGCTCAAAACTTTTTAATTAATCTATGTAACGTAAATTATGTCACTTGTCATACAGCCAGTTTACTACCACTGCATTTTTAAAAAATGCATATAATACATGAATATAACTACAATTTCATTAAAATATCGATATGTGATCATACGAAAATATGCTTAATTTTCGTTGCGAGAGAAGAAAACAATAATCTATGATCTATTAAATTTTTTGTGAAAAATATGACTGGGCTCTATGGGCATTGTTTCCTTTGCTGGAATTGATAACTGAAAATAAAAAAATTAAAAACTCGGGAGATCTGTTATTTTCACTATACCCGTAGTGATTAACGCCACTGCCGAAAAACTGCCTTTACGGATTTTAGGGCATAGAACACACGTCAATTGACTTTGAATTTATGGCCCCCCATAGAAACTCAAAAGGAATTGTATGGCATTTTTTTCATTTTCACCCTCACTCTATTATTTGTCTATGATCCTTATTGCCTAGAGAAAACATATGGCAGTCGGTCGTCTGATACTAGTAATAGTATCTTCTTCGTAGTTTGTGATTAACGCTTTGCAGTAATTGATTGACATTGATTGTTTTCGGTAAATATGTGCAAAGTTGGTTATTTATTCGAAATGAAACGGTTCAAAATGAGTTTTAGTGATGAAAGCAACACTGCAATGGATTTTAAGTACCTACTTCGCCTAATTTGAAACTTGAAAGTGGAAAAATTACTACCGGCAAATACCTAGTAAGGGGAAATATTTAAGGCATGTAAGTTTATGTGTAACTTTAAGTTAAATTTCCTCACATTTATTGAGAAAATCTCTATACTTTCCTCGGCGGGAAAGGGATTGCCGGACTCGTAACTATTGTCAAGGCCTCGCTGACGCTCGGCCTTGAAAACTATACTCGTCCGGCAATCCCTTACTTCCCGGCCTCTGCAGTAATGTACTATTATTTTACAGACAATTACGCAGCACAAATACATTCTTATATTAAAATACTCATAGGAGTATTTCAAAATCAAATTAATAAAGGAATAATGTATTATGATTTTTTTTTTAAATCTATGTGTATAATTTTACAAATAAATTGCGACTATGACATTTTCAAGTACATACTTTTCAGTGTCAAACCTCTTTTACTGTATGTGCTAGTGGTGCACTCTGGCGGCACAGCTTTCAGTAGTTTATAAAAACACCCTTATCCTACAAACGATTAAACTAGCCAATCAAATTAACAACTTTTCCTATGGGACCTACGAGTACCTATAATGAAATCGCAAAAAAAGTTGCATTTTCATACAAATGTGTTTGATCCCGGTAATTTGTATAAAAATGACGAAAAAGTAGCTATGTTCGATCTTAAAACTATTTTGATAATTTTAACTTGGTAATTCGTTTAGTTAATTTAAATTCCTTGTCTTCAAAATTCCCAGTATTAATTTATTAAGTCACTTTTAAATCGAGCCCATTGAACAATTATTTAATTAGGTTAATGCTATTATTAGTCTGTGATGGCATAAGTATAATTTTCAATACATTTGCTGTTAATTACGGTTTTTATGACATCGAAACTTAGATCGTTATGTTGTATTAACAGACTCAGACATTTTTATTACATTTACATCAATCACAATTGTTTAATTTATTTTATTGATATCACAAATGTATTGAGAAACATCGTATGATGCTCGTACTTAGTAAGCTGGCTCTTATAAGCACTCGGCTTCGCCTCGTTCCTATGAACACCTCGATTATACTATCCAGCTTACCGTGTTTGCTTCATAATGTACTATTATATTGACTGCGTTTATTTGAATCGGATATACGATACAACAAATTAATGTAAAGGAAATTGGACCTTATAAACATAGCAAAACATTTCATATTTGAATAACGTGGCGGGAGTAGCCGACAGCCTTCTTTGTATCGTTTATTTCATGAAAATATAAGTGCTGTAAATAAGGACCAATTTCTTTTTTGTATTGTAAATGTGTGCCGACATGGCCCGCTCAATGTATTTGGTCCATTATTGTTTATTTTAGGACAATGTATGTTATGTATGTGTATACGTTTTATAATACATAAAGAAAATATTTTTTAATATTCATCCCTTATTTCAAGTAAAAATAAAAGCTTTAAAAAATTTGTAGGATTAGCCGTTTCTGTTAAAATAGCTATTTCAGGCAAAAAAGCTATAAAATAGACTGGTAAAAATGACAGTTTTCGTTAAAAAAGCTTATTAAAGCTTCACGACCTCAAACAGTAAACAGTACATAATTCATAAAAAGAAATTAAAGGGTTATCTAAAGCTTCACAAAGCAAAAACGTATATTTTTCCAAATTGTGATTTCTAAATTAGTAGTTCCTTTATTACCAATGTATTAAAAACGTATTAAAATGTAATAAAAAGATAATTCACGTAGGTATTTATAAAACACATATTTATAAAAAGATAAGATAATATAGAGATACTCATTTTAATTAAAAAAAAAATATGATTTTTTAACGCTTAAGAGGCTTACATCAGTGAAACCAGCGCCACTCTTCATTTTTGTACTCTTACGTTTTGAACTTCTCGTAACCGCCAAAACTGGCCACTTTTGGGGTTTTGAGTAGACTCTAGAGAGTAACTCTTGCGATGTTATTGATGAAAAGCTAAACAAAAAATACTACAAGTAATTTACTACCTGAAGTATTGATTTTTTTTAATTTGATCTGATTAAGTTGTAAAAGAAATAAAACGAGGGATGACGCTTATTGACTGATCTAACCCCCTTAAGTACGCAGTCTGTAGACCCGCCGCTAGCCGTTAGTGCGCCCGTGGGCATCACTGTTTATGCCGCCCCTAAGTAGCGTAGTGTTACTTTTTACTGCCCGGGGCGGTGATAGGTTTTTGCCGCCCTTGAGACAAATAGCGCACCATCCAGCCTAATGCACTGGCACCTGCCGTCTCATAGGCGGTGCTTTGAAAAAGCTGACACAGTGCTGGCGTAGCCAGGTTTTAATATGGGGGATTTGCGTGTCGTTTTATTCTCTTGAACCCAAAAGAATATAATTCCAATTACGACTGTAATATTCATGAGAGCCGTTCAGGCTGTATGAATGCGATCGGATTATCGATGGTGGCGATGGGTAATAAGAGGGCGAATCCAGAAGACATAATAGTGTAATAATCCTAATCCTATCCTAATCCTAACTATCCTAACTAATATTATAAATGCGAAAGTGAGTTTGTTTGTATGTTTATTTATTTGTTTGTTTGTTACGCTTTCACGCCCTATCTACTGAAAAGACCATCATGAAATTTTGCATACACATAGGTTAGGGTACTGAGAAGGACATAGGCTATATATCACGCGGGCAAAACCGCGGGTAACAGATAGTCAATAATAAGTTATGGTGCCTCTTATTATTATATTATTATTAAAATGCTAATTTGTCATATTGCCATCGCCCATCCTATATAGTCTTCGCCTCGTATGTCTAAAAACTATATTTTATATATTGTATTAAAATATTATTATTGTCGTTGTTAATAAAAGCTTTTTGTTGCCTTACTAGAGTTAGAACATGCTGTAGTTGTAAGATGTAACACCATGTATAAATGTATAAAAGTCACAATCTAATTTTGTATGACGAATAAACGCTTATATTTTATAAAGTGTTTTATTTAACTAATAGATTACAGTCCGAATCAAACTTTAAAGCGGTTGGGAACATCGCGCGAGTCGATGCGCAGTACACAATATTAGGTTTGCGCAGGGAGGCGGAGAGCGTACTGCGCAGTGAGCAGCTATATCCGAGCCGCCATAACATAAAGTTTGATTGGGACTGTACTTACGTTCAAGTTTTACACGACTACGCTGAAAACGAGTGTAATGGTTTCAGTTATTGGTTCATGTGGATGTATGTTACATACATACATTAGTTGTTTTGTTTTTCGTATGTGTAAGTGGCCAACACTGGTGTCAGATTTTTCAAGCTGCCTTAAGGCATCTGACATAGCTTAACGACTGCCATTAACGATGACAGCCGGGACCAACGGCTTAACGTGCCTTCCGAAGCACGGAGGAGCTCGAGATATTTTTATGCCACTTGCGGTCACCCATCCAAGTAGGGACTGCACCAGGGGTTGCTTAACATATTTAAGCGCTCTTAGAGCTCACACCCACTGGACCATCGGGCTCCTCAAACATTAGTGTATGACATGCATTTAAAAGGTATCACTCAGCCCGTCTATACACCCATATTTTTATTCAATACACAAATTTAGAGGTGACTCGGTCATCAAAATGAACAACTTTTGTTAAGGGATATGATAATTTATATACCTTTTCCATACATTAGGTCTGATCAGATGGACATTTTGTATAGGTATGTAAATTTTTTTTGAGCTCCCAGCATTGGTCCCACATCAAGATAAAAAATAGGGGTGTTTAAACAACTACATATTATGCAGTTCGTCCACCAGGATCCCCCAGGGGATCCCCATGAACTTATCAGTTCACCAGGATCCTCTATTCAAAAGAATATGTATAATTAATTTAAAATAGTTGCCAGTGCAAACAAATGCCATATTCTTGTTTATCAAAATGACTAATGTCAATCAATGACATGCATTTCCTTTTAAGTTGATTATAAATTTATTTCTCATTACAATATGAATGGGCTAGGAACACAAAAAATCTTGATATTCTTAAATAAATATAGTCTGATTCCATTCTCAACTACAAGCCCACGAACATGCTAAAGGTTTTACAGACCTGCAGGCCGATTTGCTAACTTGGTGTACAACAATTTGATTGTCACTTTAGCATCCATTACGGTTTTCATACCTTAAATAAAAATAGTCAATCATATCGAAGCCGTAATGAATGTCGCCCCTTTTTGTTATAGGGTTCAATTCCAATAATGATTAAGGCTCATAAGTGGGTGTGATTACCATGCGATAAGGGCAACAAAATTGTCCACGATACTAATGGGGTGGAAAGATGAGTCAACTGCATTACTATCCTATGCTAGTTGTAGGATTTGATAAATAGACAGTATTAGATTTACGTCCAAGGGCCATCGGTAAGGCCGGCTAACACAGTCGACTCGCTCCGGTCTAAGCGTAACTAATCGCCCGGGTACGTTCCCGCTCAGGTCTCCGCTCTTCTAGGTGGCCCTTCGCCTTCCTAGTGTGCTTGCTGATCGTAGGTGCCTGGTCTCATCAGTTTACCTAGATCTTTACCTGGCCAGTACCCGCCGGACGTGAAAGCCGTGCTTCCACGAGAGCCTCCACCATCCCCTTATAGCTCTGCCTCGGTTTCTCCAACTAAGAGTCGACTGTCGCGGTGGGCGAGGGTTACTCGCTCCAGTCCAATTTATACGCACCATGTCTAAGACACTACTTCAGAGTACATTGTACTAGCGTTTATTGGACTCTATTATGGAAGCTACTATATGATTATTATACATACAGACTCGTCATCTTTCCACGCCATTAAAAGACAGTCAAAATTAGTGCATAAACACTTACCAGGGTCAGCTTTGAGCTCCACGTGGACACGTTTACTTTCTTACCACGGTCAACGTACCTTCCTGCCTTACTGCACATTTCATAATGGCGCCGTTTTCTGTGTCAGTGTGCCAACATACAAAAAACGTTAAAGCAAAAAACAAAATGAATCAGTGTTGTCACAACACAATAATAGATCTGCCATAAATGGTTTGACATTGACACTTACCGATTGTTTTACGACGACTCGCGTATGAAATGCGCGACACTCCCAACAGCGAAGAAGGTTAGCGCAGCAGGACGTGCAAGTGACGCGTCCATTCCAACATCTTTTGCCTTGCGCGAATGGCTGCGGCTCGCTCACTCCTCGTGCCTCGCCCGTCTCCTTGCTGCTCATTTGTTGGTAAGGCTTCCGTCTGACCAGACGGAGTATCTTCATCGACATCTTCTGGGGTATAAGGTGTCGAAGGTTCAACGCTAATAGGGTTGTCTGTTAGATCAGGCACGACCTCTAGGTGAGCCTCTACTTGTGGAGTATCTTGATCACCAACCTCTGGTGCAGCATCTGCTGGTGGCTGCTCATTATTATCAACCGTTAGTGCAGCATCTGCTTGTGGCGGTGCTTCATCATCAACCTCTAAGGGGTAAAGGTGACCGATAGAGCGTATCAGTGTAGAATCGTTTACTTTAACTCGCGCAACTCTAATCTGACCATCACATCCCTCAATCAGTGTGTCGATCTTGCCTACTTTCCATTGATCTCTGTTCTTATGATCAGATTTGATCTGCACGAGGTCGCCAACTCGTGGTGCTCGATGGGACTTGACTCTGGGCTGGTTAGGCACATGGTTGTACCTTTCCCTGAGACTTGCCAGATATTGACTTATAAACATCCTTTTGAACTCTTCTAATACCTTTTGACCTCTTTTCCAGCCTGCAATTAAGTCAGCCTTGGTTGCCGTAATGTCTGCTGGAGCCTCAACTACAGTTGGTTCCATGGTTAGGCATTTGCCCAGACTTAAAAAATCGGAAGGTCGTAGGGTATGTTCCACTTCAGTACCGACTCTTGTCAGTGGCCTTGTGTTGAGTACTGACTCCACTTCCTTCACCACTGTCGACAGCCTGCTATCATTGAGAAGGTGTTTCTCTAAGGTTCGCTTAAGGCAGTGCTTTACTAAAGCCACAAGCCGCTCATAAAACCCTCCACGCCAGGGGGCTAGTTGTGGTATGAATTTCCATTGAATATTGTTCTGTATGCAGTATGGCTTCTGTACCACCTCAGATACCAACTTGAAGCATGTTGCATTATCTGAATATATTTTCTTTGGTTTGTACCTCGTTGCTGCAAATCGACGTAATGCGAGCAGGCATTCGTCAGCAGATAAGTCTTTCACGACTTCCAAATGTATCGCTCGAACTGTTAAACATGTGAACAGAGCTATCCACCTCTTCTCTTTGCCACTTGGGGTACTGACAAACACAGGGCCCATATAATCGATTCCTGTATATGTATATGGCTCATTGTAGTTCACTCTTTCCGGTGGTAATGCTGGTGTAGCTGGTAGGCAGTATGGGCCACCTCCATGCTTAATACATTGCGGGCACTTCCGAATGATCTTTGTTACTTGAGGCTTACCTTGAGGTATCCAGTATCGTTCTCTGATTATGTTCAGAGTATGTGAAGCCCCAACATGATAATTGCTCTCATGTGTATTCTTTATAATCTTATTAGTGAACTCACTATTCTTCGGCAGTAATATTGGATACTTCCTATCGTAACTCCAATCTGTATTTGACATACGTCCTCGGCACCTTAGGAGACCATCCGTATCCACAAACAGGTCTAAATTCCTTGCCAGATGCGTGATTTTACCACTTAGTTCTTCTTTGAAGTGCTCACTCTGAACTTTTTTTATTTCAAGCAGCATATGACCTATAATGTCTCGCTGTTCTTCAGCCTCTGCTGGTATAGTCTGTGAACCGTCAAGTTCCATGGGTATATCAGTAGGATATTCACTATACTCCATGTCCTCGCTAACTCCTTGAGGTCCTCCATCAGAAAGTCCATCTTCAGGATGGCTCGGGCTGCCACTTATCTCTAGGGATTCTAACTGACATTCCTCATTAGATGTGGCCTGTGTCAACTTACCTAGGCTCTTGCCTAGGACCTCCCCAGAAGAAAAAAGGGTCTGATGTGTTTCATAATGTCGATTCTCAGGCCAGTGGGATTCATCCAGAAGTAGAAAATCAGGTCCATTATACCAAAGGTCCTTCTTCTCTGTGAATAACTCTGGACGGGTAGCAATGTCAGCAGGGTTAGATTTGGTGTTGATGTAACACATCTCAGTGTTTGGATGATTTTGCTTAATTTCTCTGACTCTGTTAGCAACAAAGGGTGGGAGTAGCTTGCTTGACCTCATCCAGCTAAGTACCACAAGACTATCTGACCATATGTATTCTTTTTGTATCTCAAGTTCTAGACTATTTCGTACATATTTTAGAAGTCTGCTTCCTATTAGAAATCCTAGTAGTTCTAGTCTTGGTATCTTCAGCTCATCTTTATCCTTGGCTTGAGATACATGCGATTTCGCAATGAGGAAGGAGACAGAACTGTGGTTCTCATCAAACACTTTAAGATATATAACAGCAGCATAGGCATCCCTTGATGCATCTGTGAAGCAATGTAGCTGGTACTTAAGAGCAGTCTTAGATGTGTCTGATCCTATGTATCTAGGTATATCAATGTTCAATATTGATTTCAGATTTTCCATTGCTTCTTTTACTGACAAAGTCAGCTCAGTTGGTAGTTCACTATCCCACTTAATTTTCTTCTCGCATATCTGTTGGAAAATTATTTTCATTGATAAGACGAGTGGGCAGAAAAATCCACATGGGTCATATATGCGTGCCAAAGCTCGAAGTACTTTCCTCTTGGTATTTGTTGGAGGTACCGTTTTGAAGTGATCCTCTGACAAATTCAATGATAGTTTGTCCTCAGGTACATTCCAGTTCAGGCCAAGTACTTTGATATTATCACTGGATGATGACCGATGTTCTTGTGGTATAGTTTCTACAAATGTTTGATTATTTGAAACCCAGTCTCTGATGTTCATTGATAATTGGTCAAAGGCAGTTCTTGTCTGGGCATAAAGCTCTTTTGCCTCCTGCAGGGTGACTGCTCCCGTGACCAGATTGTCGACATAACATTTGTCTGCTACTGCTTTTAGCAAAGACTCATTTGACTGGCCCATATGGTGTCGTATTGTTGCAGTAAGCAGGAAGGGACTTGATATTACTCCGAATGGGACTCGACAGAATCTTAGGTATAGTAGGTTTCCATCCGTTGCCTCATTCTTTATGTCTTTCAGCCACAAGAACCTGGTGACGTCGCGATCTTCTTCTTGAAGGGCTACTTGTAGAAAGGCCTTTTCCACATCAGCTAGAATGCCAAACCTTTTGGTACGGAACTTCAGAAGTAAAGCTGTCAGATCTTCAAGCATGGATGGGCCACTGTATAGACACTCGTTCAGACTCTTCTGTCCAGTTGTCTTAGCAGAGGCATCGTACACAATCCTGCCAGATTTCCCCTTTTGCTTGACCATGTGATGGGCTAAATAATGAATTGGGTGGTCATTGTCTTTCACTTGCTCTTGGGTAACGATCTCTATGATGCCAAGTTCCAGCTGTTCTTTTAATATACGATCGTATTCATGTAGAGAGCTCGAGTCAAGCCTTTTAAGGACACTTCTCAACCGACCCAATGCCATGCCGAAATTTGAAGGTAGGTCCGGAGGGAACTCAATCCATGGCCATTTTACTTCATATCGACCATTATGATACTGTACTGTCTCATTGAAGTGGCGAACTGCTTCTTCCTGTCTTGTAGCTTTAGGCGAGTCAGTGATCCCTATGCTTTCTAATGACCATAAGAACTTTATGTCTATGGTCTTCAAGGGCAGATCTGGTTCTGAGAAATATGGGCAGTTTGGTGTATGACATTTACAGTAGGTTGTCACTGACAAAATCTCATTATCATCACTTAAGTGGGCATTACCCGAGAAAATATATCCAAAATCAGTGTCAATAAGATATGAATTGTCATCAACTTGTATCCTTTTCTCCCGTATGAAAGTCCAATAGAAATCATTGCCAATAAGTAGGTCAATGTTCTCATTATCTGTGCCATCATCAGCATATAGGTCAACATTACTGTTATTTAATTTTGGTACAGGAACCCGTTCTGTTATGTGCGGTACGACATTAACATTCACATTGCGGCTAACACCCCTTTTGGTTTGAATTGTAATCTCAACATGTGGGCTTGAGGTTTCATGCGGGGTCGAAGATCCAAATGTGTAGATCAATAGAAAATCCATCTTTGTTATCCGTAACTTAAGAGTGTTGGCTAGCCGTTGTGTAATATAGCTCCGCTGGCTACCGCAATCTAAAATAATCCTGCAGATGCTACTTATTCCTTCCTGAGGATTCTGAGCCCTTGCCACTGCCGTCTGCAAGAAAGTATAACTGTTAGATATGTTACAGACAGTTTCAGAATTTAGAGATTTTGTTTGTCCTATTATACCTTTGGGGTCTGGGCATAACAATAGGTAGTGTGGACCATTACACCGGTAACAAGCCACTTTACGCCGGCATTCATCAGTCCTATGGTTCTTAAGCAGGCACTTCAAACACCGTCCAATCAGCTTCTGTTTTCGAGCTTCAATGTTGGTGACTTCTCTACAATTCTCACTCGTGTGGTTTGTCCTTTTACAGAAAAGACATGGACGTCTTGGTCTTTTCGGGTTCGAGTTGTTCGTAACCGACTCTTCTTTCCTCTTGCGATGGAAAGGTCTCAAAGGCTCGACTCTTGATTGAAGGGCCTCGGTAGTGGCTCCAGGTGAAGGCCCTGCACCCAATGGCATTGCCCCTTGAGGCAGTACCGCAGCTGACTTTTCCTTTGCAGTGATAATTTTGTCGAGGTTCTGCCTAATTGACGACATAGTATTCTCTGTGTCAATTAGGTGGAGTTCATGAACAACCTGTGCTGGGAATTTACGGAGAACCATTGCTCGCAGATGATTGCCGTTTGCTGGTTCACCTAGTTTCTCCAGAACTCTCAGATGTCTCTCAATTTCGTTGAGAGTTGACCTGCAGCTCTTGCTATCATCTGTAGCGAATTTAAGGTTGCACAATTCCATGTAGTGAGCGTCCACAATTGTGTCTTTAGATCCAAACCTACACTGTAGGGCATCAACTGCAACCTCATAATTTTCATTAGTGGTACTCAAGCCTGAAACCGCTTCTAAAGCTTCACCTGTCAAGCACCCAAGAAGATACGAAAACTTGTCTGCCCCAGCAATATCTTTTATATGTATGTTCGCCTGGAACCGGTCCCAAAATTCCATCCATTTCAACCTATCGCCAGAGAATTTCGGTAGTTCCAATTTTGGTAGTTTCGTAGAACTGTAAGAAGTAGATGCTCGAGGTGGCGGTGTCGTCGGGTACTGTAAGTCGTCCTTCTGGAGGGTCACTATGAGATCTTCTGCCCTACACTGCTGATTCATGCAGTCACTTAGTGTCTCTTGATCCGGATTGGACACATTCCTGATATACAATGTTGTTTCACTCTCAAGCTTTTCCACCAAGACTTTCAATTCGAGTATGTGGCCGGCGATTGCACTGACCTCGACACCCGTAGCACAGACTCCTTCTACTGTGTCTACAACTGCAACCAATCTGTCGCGGCGCAGCCTTAGACGATGAACCAGAGCCTGTTCCATCTCAGAGACACACCGTTTCGTATTTGTGATTTAGACTAGAAAGATTAACGAATATTCGTGTTAATTTCAAGAAGCATTCAACAAAAAATATGTAGGTACTTTTCATGTTACTCACCGAAGTGTTTCACCGTAGGCTTTTCTACAATTATTACGTGTCCTCAACCCGAAATATGCAGTATAGGTACGTTTTGTACTACTTGTCTTGGCTGAAACGAATACAAGGACACCACGATAAGTTTAATCGTGAATGTGTATTGAAATAACACTCTAAGGCGTCCATGAGGTTTAATTCAACTCACCTGTATACGAACCGCAACTTTCCTTATTAACGATTCCCGACAGCTACACGACCGAATATTATTGATTTCAATACACAAACATCACTTTTCAGACGATTCCACAAGTAATTCACTGAATAAATCTTTCGCAGCGCAGAACACAAACTTTCTTTCCAACAAGATTTGACTCGGAGAAAAGAAAACGCGGTTGTGAAAAAAATGTTGCCATTTCTATCTTACGTAAAAACCAATTTTGCGTTCCGATACACATCAATGTAATGAAAAGGAAAATAAACATTTAGTTTTTATTTCTTATTTCTATTCTTACAAATGTAACTTATTTCTAATTCCCATAGACCATTTTCCTTTTCTAGACCTTTTATAATTCTAAAACCACTAAATCTAACATTATTTCACAATAAACTTAGGTTACATTCAAGGGTACTATTTTCAAACGTGTGACCATTCGTCCTCGAACGATTTTTTGTATGGAAAAATCACTCGTTTGTACCCGCGATCAAAAAAAAAAAAACGTGATGTACCGATTTGAACGTCTCCGGTCCACACGGGACCGGAAGTTGTGTCTGCTTGCATGTTGACCAACATGAATTTAACGCATAAGTAGCTGAAGTGAACATTTGGCACCACATAGTTACATATATTGAAGGTTAAAAAAAAAACCACTGAAATTAGAGTATAATCATTTCTTCGTACTTACGTTACTTCTTTAGGGTGCAACCTTTGTATACCATAAACACAATTATATGAAATGCAATAAAACAACTAAGGGTATAATAATTTTTTTTAATTTTTATTTTTAATAACACATTATAAGCAGAACAAGTAAAAAATCAATGTTATAAATTATTCTTGATATCTAGGATAAATAAGATATATTCTCGAAAGTCCAAATTATCTGCACAACGAGAAATCGGAATTCAGAGTAGCCAGAGTTAATCTGGCTTCCGAACTCTCGATCCCCGGCATCTCCACCATTTTGTCGCCCCTTTTTGTTATAGGGTTCAATTCCAATAATGATTAAGGCTCATAAGTGGGTGTGATTACCATGCGATAAGGGCAACAAAATTGTCCACGATACTAATGGGGTGGAAAGATGAGTCAACTGCATTACTATCCTATGCTAGTTGTAGGATTTGATAAATAGACAGTATTAGATTTACGTCCAAGGGCCATCGGTAAGGCCGGCTAACACAGTCGACTCGCTCCGGTCTAAGCGTAACTAATCGCCCGGGTACGTTCCCGCTCAGGTCTCCGCTCTTCTAGGTGGCCCTTCGCCTTCCTAGTGTGCTTGCTGATCGTAGGTGCCTGGTCTCATCAGTTTACCTAGATCTTTACCTGGCCAGTACCCGCCGGACGTGAAAGCCGTGCTTCCACGAGAGCCTCCACCATCCCCTTATAGCTCTGCCTCGGTTTCTCCAACTAAGAGTCGACTGTCGCGGTGGGCGAGGGTTACTCGCTCCAGTCCAATTTATACGCACCATGTCTAAGACACTACTTCAGAGTACATTGTACTAGCGTTTATTGGACTCTATTATGGAAGCTACTATATGATTATTATACATACAGACTCGTCATCTTTCCACGCCATTAAAAGACAGTCAAAATTAGTGCATAAACACTTACCAGGGTCAGCTTTGAGCTCCACGTGGACACGTTTACTTTCTTACCACGGTCAACGTACCTTCCTGCCTTACTGCACATTTCATAATGGCGCCGTTTTCTGTGTCAGTGTGCCAACATACAAAAAACGTTAAAGCAAAAAACAAAATGAATCAGTGTTGTCACAACACAATAATAGATCTGCCATAAATGGTTTGACATTGACACTTACCGATTGTTTTACGACGACTCGCGTATGAAATGCGCGACAATGAATATTGAAGTTACCATGAAAATGATGTACACCGTAGCTGTCAAGGTAGCAAAAAGGCCTGCTGGGCACCGTCTACCCCGTAAGGGAAAAGACGTGGTAAAATGTATGTATGTATGTTTCGGAGTTCCTGGCATCGGTGCCCTTGGGCTGAGTCACCACTTTCACGAAATGTCGACGGCAAATTTACACGCTGCAATATTAACTACTGGCTATGTTCCCGTGACTCCCTCCGCGTAAATTATAACCTATGTCACTTACAGATAAATTAGCTTTCTACAAGTGAAAGTATTTTTAAAATTGGTCCAGTAGTTTCGGAGCTTATATAACGCAAACAATCAAATCTTGCATATTTTTTTTTGTTTTTGTTTATTGCATAATCCACAGCCCTTAAAGAGTCGCCTGGACGCGCATGTCTCCACACAAACGGAAAAAGGGAATTGTGGCAATATTTGATAGTTTTGGAGTAAAATTAAGCATTTAATCAATTAATCTCATTATAATCTACGTACCTACGTTCCTATACAGCTTGGTTAAAATACCAATGGTTTGGGAATTACAAGCCTTTTTAAATTTGTATGGAAATCTTGAGAGGCGTTTAATTGTCAAATTATTGATAATTTAACCAAACTGTGTAGGAACGTACGTAGATTATAATGAGATTAATTGATTGGATGCTTAATATTGCCACAATTCCCAAACTTTTTCCGTTTGTATGAAGACATGCGCGTCCAGGAACATAACTTAAGGCGAGTTGAGTTCGCACCCTAGTGCCACCCAGCAATTAATTATATAAGTCCTAAATCATATCAAATTTAAAAAATCTAATAGCTGAATGCCCTACTAAATTACTTGTAGTGTTATTGGTACAAGTTTTCACTATTTTTAATTTGATGAATTAAGAGAACGAATTTTTACTTACTGCCAAAAGTGGCCACTTTTGGCGGTAAAAATTCGTTCTCTTCAACTTAGATTGTACTTAATATCTTTGAAAAGCAACAAAAATAATACTACAACGGTAAAAATTCGTTCTCTTCAACTTAGATTGTAATATCTATGAAAAGCAACAAAAATAATACTACAAGTAATTTACTAGGGCAGCTATTAGATTTTTTTAAATTTGATTTGATTTAGGAGTAAATGAATTAATTGCTGGGTGGCGCTAGTGTGTGAACTCACCTCGCCTTAAATCTAGTTCATAAAGCCAATATTGGGTTAACTTTATACAAATTTATCATTTAAGACTGCCAAACATAATATAAGCATATAGTCCTGGGTTAGAAGTTATATTAAAATCACAGCAAGGTGGTACGACGAAGATTTTTGTTCCGGATATAAATTGTTAATGATGGTAAAAAAACCGGCCAAGTGCGTGTCGGGCCACGCGCAGTATAGGGTTCCGTAGTTGCGAATGACAACTTTGAGTACACACTGTTTACACTCGCACCTCACAGTTTAACGACCAAAAACATCTAACAATAAAGATTGTATGAAATTTTACATTTTCCAGTACATTTTATAAGTTGGTTGCCTATAACTTTTTAGTTTGTACTTAGTACTTAGCTCTGATAGTTTTCCTTTCAACTTCAGTATATATACTACTGCTGTAATTTTTTTCACGTATCTATATATAACCGTTTAGGAGATAGAGGGGGGAGACACGTACCTCTAACAAAAATTTGCACTTTAAAACCAAATATTTCGGAAACGGATCCCTAAATCGAAAAATAGTGTTCTCAACCTCACAATATTTTTCAAAGACCTTTTTAACGATACCCCACAAGATGGGTAAGTAGAGAAAAAAAAATGACGCCCCCACTTTACTTGTATGGGAGCTACCCAAAAAAAAATTTTTTTTTCAAGATTTTTTTCTACGACTTTTTTGCCATGATTAATATACATACTCATACCAAATTACAGCTTTCTAGTACTTATGGTCTCTGAGTAAAACCGCGGACGGACAGACAGACAGACAGACAGACATGGCGAAACTATAAGGGTTCCTAGTTTACTACGGAACCCTAAAAACCTCATAAACGTCTTTGGCGTAGAATATGATTTAACATACTCGTTAAATAGGTTTCCCACGAGCGTTATGTCACCATTATCTTAATATTATCAATACGAAAGCGAGTTTGTATACCTGGTGTTAATTTATCTTTTACGTCCTCTTGAAGGGGCAACTCAGCCTATCAATAATATTTCCTTTTTTTCGTATTTATAATATTACTATCCATACTAATATTATAAATGCGAAAGTAACAGCGGTCAACACGCCTGCCTGCGACACGGAGGTCCCGGGTTCGATCCCCGGTCAGGTCAAGATGGAAAATGATCTTTTTCAGATTGACCTGGGTCTTGGATGTTTATCTATATATGTATTTGTTATAAAATATAGTATCGTTGAGTTAGTATCCCATAATACAAGTCTTACTAAGAACTTACTTTGGGGCTAGCTCAATCTGTGTGATTTGTCCGTATATATTTATTTATTTATTTAACTAAAATTTGGTATGCAGAAAGTCTGGAGACTGAGAAAGGACATTAGCTACTTTATTTCCACGTAGATGAAGTCGTGGGCACAGCTAGTATACAATATGTTAATAAAACCCTCACTGATCCTATAGGAGTCTTTCTTTGATATTCCCATACAAAAGTGTATTTCCATACGAAACTTGTAGGCCGCTCCTTGTAGGACATTGCCTTAAATGGGGCAACTCAGCCCTTCAAAATGAACAACTTTTTCTATGGGATCAAAGCTGGGAACTCAGCTTTTTCATACCTACAAATTGCCGGCCGGACACTTAAGTTTAAAAAGTTTAAAATTAATCAGTCTTACTCATTATCTTCATCAAGTCTTTGTTAGTCTCCAGTGCAGAAGCACGACCCTCTGTACTACCAGAGCCAAATATTAGCCAGCAGAACAGTCAGAGGATTTGGCCTACATTCCACGCTGGCCAGACAGGTTGGAGAGGTCTCCTCAATGTTATTAAGCTTTGTTTAGCTTGTATTTCCTAAGTCGCCTTCTACAACATCCACGGGAAGACTTGGAGTGGTCCTATTCTACTCTGCCGGGAACCACACGGCGTCATTCTTAATACTTATTATCTTTTGCTCTTGTGGCCGTGGTCAACACTTAGAATTTTCAAGCTGCCTAAAGGCATCCGACTTTACTTGACCAGGATATGAAATACGAAAGGCCAATTATGTTCCGTAGAAATCTTAAGTCTCTGTTATAAACGGACAAACAATACGGAATCACTCTCGTCTTATGTTGATCATTTTGGGTCGCGGTACAAGTGAAAAGCTTATACAGCCCAATCACAGAACTATATCAAGATAGAAGGAAGAAGTGTATGTACCTCGCGTGGAAAAATTAAGCCTCAATGGCTCAAATGTTCGGCGCGAAGCTCAGTCGGCGAGCGACCGCAGTCCGCGTGCGACGTCAAGTTCTTAAAACAAAATGACTCGTAGTTCGGTAACTAACTGTGCAAACAACACCAATAAAGGTGGAGCTGGAGATCAAGGTATTTCCTTTCATTGGTTAGTATTATTTGTTCTAAAATATCCGTAATTATTTAAAAAACGTTTATTTTGTTGCTCCGTATTACTTTTACCACAATAATAATAGAGCAATTATGTATCAAATGCTAGTTTTCCATTGCGTGTTTAATTTTACGAGCCAGACTTGAGATCGATTCAAAACCAGCAATGTAAAAGTAAGCTATTCAAATTGTTGAGGAGCGTCCATGGTCAATTTATCAGTTTGTCTGTCAAAAATAAGAATAGTGATGTGCACTGCAATTTTCTTACTCGATTATATATATCGATTTTGAAAGCAGATTAACTGATAATTTGAATGATTTCTTTTTTATTTATTTAGCTTTCCGTAGTAAAAAGCAAATATTACTAAACGCTGATTTTATAGGTTATATAATTTAACTTTTTTCAGTTTTCCTCATAATAAGTGGATTGAAGCAACAGGTCGTAAAAAATGGTTTCCTACAAAAAACAGCCGGATTTGTTCTAAACATTTCCACGAAGACGCTTATACTGCCCCATCAAAGAAACGACGAATAATTAGCACAGCATATCCGACTATTGATGTAGTGATAATGTCAAATGATGAAAAGGTACAAATACAAAAATCTAGGTCAATATTTTTCTATTTATGGTCTTCTAATAAAAGCTTGTTTTTAAAAATGGTTTTAATTTATTCTTATTATTTATTTTGTTTCTTAATTGTCGCACACTCCACTCCCTTTCCCTCTTTAATTAACTATGCAAAGTCTCGAACTCTGCTTTACCCCATTCCACTCCACTCCTTTACCTAAATAACCTAGTTCCCTCATAAGATGATACTCCTGGCATTAGGTGATCGGAATTTCAGCTGAATTAGTTTAAGATATCTGCCCTAAGCTAATCTGATAATTAGTTTAGGTAATTATCAGTTAGTCTGCCGACAGATAAACAGATGTTTCGATGGTGACCTATCATAAACAAAAATAGGTTATGTACGAATTTTAAAACACCGAAAACGTTTCGTAATTTTTTCGTTTCGAAAATTAAATGGTTTGATTTCCGGTCGACAGTTTTTCTAAAAGATCATCATCATTCCGTGTGGGTGACACGGTCAGTCGACCATGCACATCCTGGTGTCAGAGTTCTTCGAAACCACCTCTCGGCCTCTGACATGGTTCCTTTAACGACTACCAGATGGCAGCCGGGACCAACGGCTTAACGTGCCTTCCGAAGAACCGGAATCATCTCTTATCAGACAATCAGGTGATTCATGCCTGCAATGTCCTAACCAAACTGGAAACAACTTAACAAAGTATGCTTCCCGTGGGAATCGAACCCACGACCCCTGGGTCAACAAGGCAAACACCTTAACCACTGGACCACGGAGGCTGTTGAAAAAGATTGTTCTAAAAGATGAAAAATATGTTTATTAAGTTTATAGAAGTAGAAAATATGGTAAAGAAGCCATTTGGAATTTAAAACTTCGTCGTACCGTTTTCGGCCATCTAAAATTCGAAGAGAAAAAAATCTTGTTTGTGATAGGTTACCGATTAGATTAAGTAATTATCAGTTTGTCTGTCGGTCAAATAAAGTATGCTTATCGATATTTTGAATCGATTAATATTAACCTGGAATAATTTGCGTAAATAATTGAGTGACAATTAGGTAAAAATAAATAGGTATAAAGGAGAAAATCTACTACCACTACATAAACTGTTAGAAATAGATATGTACTATATATGTAGTACTAAAGAAACAGAAGTTATTGATAGGTGATTTCAAACTTACTTATATAGATTAACATCAATTCAATGTTTACAGAATTGTATGTTTTCCTTATTCTTTGACGGGGGATCGAACCCGGGCGGGGCGGTTCCACTGCGCCACGGAGGTCGTCGATATCGTAATTAGATAGGTAGAAATTGTTTGGGTAACACGAATAAAGTAAAGTGTACTTAATTCTTTTCACTACAAATATGTAGATCGATATTTTAGACTTCGCTGCGCAGCGCGTACACAACCTCCCGCTTCCAGATTTTCTAAAAGCGGCGGGGTGGGACGAGGGCGATATTCTAAGGTATTGTCGGTATTTCGTTTTTTAATCGATGGCTTGAAATCGTTTTCGCGCGGCTTATATTTCCCATCACTAAATTATACTCGTGACGTCAAAATACCTACGCAAAATGTTACACGCTCGGTGTCGATACAAATCGACGAGCATTTTTCTTCTATCTTGATATAGTTCTGTGAGCCCAATGCAAACTTAAAGGCTCGGAACATCTCGCGAGTCGTTGCACAGTACACAATATAAACACACAGACATTCAATACAACCCCTTTGTATTGAATGTCTGTGTATAAACATTATATTGTCTTTGACAATATTGACTTGCTGACGACTCGGACACACTGTCTGAATGTCTGAATTGACACTTTTTAGGTCAGCGGGGCGCGCGCGGGGAGGCGGGGCGCGTACCAGCTTGCCCAGCTTGCAGCTAACATCCGAGCCGCTATAAAGTTTGATGCGGACTTTACTTACCTACCTGCTTATTATTTTTTCCTAATAGAGCTTGTTCTTCATTCATTAAGTTCTGTTTATATTAAGGCGAAGTCAGTTCACACACTAGCGCCACCCAGCAATTAATTCATTTACTCCTAAATCAAATCAAATTTAAAAAATCTAATAGCTGATTGCCCTAGTAAATTACTTGTAAGTAGTATTTTTTTTTGTTACTTTTACCGCCAATAGTGGCCACTTTTGGCGGTAATAATTCGTTCTCTAAATTTATCAAATTAAAAATAGGGAAAACTTGTACCAATAATACTACAAGTAATTTACTAGGGCATTCAGCTATTAGATTTTTTAAATTTGATATGATTTAGGACTTGTAGAATTAATTGCCGGGTGGCGCTAGTGTGTGAACTCACTGCACCTTAACCAGTGACTAGTAGAAAGCCACTGCGGAGCTCGATAGCTCAGTGGTCATCAGCAATATTTGTACTTACACATGTTAAGCATGGTGGCTCCTACATCAGATCATTTTCATTTCAAGCCATTAACTGTCCCATTGCTGGGCAAAAGCCTCCCTCCATTTTTTCCATTCGGTCCGATCTAGGGATCATCTATCACCTACATCAGATCAAATTGAAATAATCTACTTCAGTAATTTGGTAGTAAATTATTAATAGTATTTTTGAAAGGTATTCAGTTAGTACCTACTTTTATTATTTTGCAATTGCTTAGTTAGGAGAACTACTTATTACCGCCAAAAGTGGCCACTTAAGGCGGTAATGAGTCAACATAATCGACAGCCTTCTGTATCCCACTGCTGGGTAAAGGCCTCTCTCAATGCATGCCATCCATTTCGGTCTTGTGCCTTACGAAACCAGTTTCGTGGAGGTAATGAGTATTTCTATCAATTTTAAGTGGTAATATTGATGTCGCAGTCATCTGGTTAAATCTGCTATTTGATTGAATGACTAGCGCGTTCATTGAATGACCACGTTTACTTGAATGACTAGGCCGAACGTTGAACAAATAAGCGTCGCTCAACGTCCAACTAGTTAGCGGATTGTAACATAGCCCTTTGAAAAGAGCGGATATAGAATCAGTCAGGTGATTCAAATTTAGTTCATTTTTTTTCCACTGCGGCGCTAGTAGTCACCAAAACAAATATGGCGTCAAACAGCTCGAACAGATGGCACGATGTTGATATTTTTTTCGATTAAATTTACTTAAAAGTGCGTTATTTGCAATAAAATAGTATGACATTATGGATTTACCTATTATAACGCCGCCGCCGGCTACTTTAAAAACTAAGAAAAATGAAATCATGCTACCACCAAATATTACAAAGTCGGCTAAGATTCAACGATTTCGCTAAATGACATTCATTCAGTCAACACGTTGAACGTTACATTCAACGACTTGACGAGCTGTCCTTCAGTCATTCAATTGAACGTCGCCATTCAATGAACGCGCTAGTCATTCAATCAAATAGCAAATTCAACCAGATGACTGCGACATTAATACAACTTATACAAAAAATACTAATAGTAATTTGCTATCTTAGTACCTTTGTTAGTACTGAATTGGATTTTCCAAATTAATCAGATTTTTTTAGTTAAAAAATTAGGGGTTGGCGCTAGTTGGCTGATCTAAGCTCCTTACTCATTTTTTGGCACTGATGTAGTGCCAAAAAACCGGCCAAGTGCGTGTCGGGCCACGCGCAGTGTAGGGTTCCGTAGTTGCGAATGACAACTTCGAGTTCACACTATTCACACTCGCACCTTACAGTTTAACGACCTTAAAGATCTAACAATGACAATAGTATGAAATTTTACGCTTTATAAGTTGGTTTCCTATAACTTTTTAGTTTGTACTTAGTACTCCGCTCTGATAGTTTTCCTTTCAACTTCAGTATATATACTACTGCTGTAATTTTTTTCACGTATCTATATAATTATAACCGTTTAGCAGATAGAGGGGGGGGGGGGGGGGGGGGGGGGGACACTTACCTCTAACAAAAATTCGCACTTTAAAACCAAATATTTCGGAAACGGATCCCTAAATCGAAAAATGGTGTAGTCAACCTCACAATATTTTTGGAAGACCTATTAAACGATACCCCACACGATGGGTAAATAGAGAAAAAAAAATTACTCCCCCACTTGTATGGGAGCTACCCTAAAAAAATTTTTTTCAAAGTTTTTGTTCTACCACTTTTTTGCCATGATTAATATACATACCCATACTACATTACAATTTTCTCGTACTTATAGTCTCTGCGTAAAACCGCGGACGGACAGACAGACAGACAGACATGGCGAAACTATAAGGGTTCCTTGTTTACTACGGAACCCTAAAAATGAGTAAGAAGCTTATATTTTATATATATTACTAACGTTTTCAACTTAATTCGTCATCATTAGGTCTTTGTTAGTCTCCACTGTAGGAGCACGACCCTCTCTGTACTACCAGAGCCATATTTTTGCCAGAGTAGTCAGAGGGTTTGGCCTACACTCCCCACGCTGGTGATTACGTGCCTTTGATGTTTATAAGCTTGGTTTAGCTTGTGTTTCCTAAGTCGCCTTCTGCGACATCCAAGGGAAGACTTTGAGCGGTCCTATTCTACTCTGCCGTAATCATTTAGGGTTATCGCCACGACGAGTAGATCATCATCATTTCGTGTAGGTGACACGGTCAGTCGAACATGCACACCCTGGTGTCAGAGTTCTGCGGAACCGCCTCTCGGCCTCTGACGTGGTTCCTTTAACGACTACCAGATGGCAGCCGGGACCACCGGCTTAACGTGCCTTCCGAAGCACGGAATCATCTTTCTTATAAGACATCAGGTGATTCATGCCTGCAATGTCCTAACCAAACTGGAAACAACTTAATAAAGTATGTTTCGCGTGGGAATCGAACCCACGACCCCCGGGTCAACAAGGCGGAGGCACGAGTAGATTGACGAGGTAAACCCGCCACCCCGCTTCCGCCTCTGATTCACGTCACACCGGACCGCGGTCGCATACCACAAGTGGTCATTAATGACGGGTCATCAGGGCTGTCAATTTAAAGAATATTCATTGTTGGTGTTGGTGGACAAATAGTGGATAATGGAAGCAAAAGAAATTCGTGGCATTTCAATGTAAGGTTTGTTTGTAACAATGTAAATATAGGACAATCACTCAAATCGAGTTAGCCCCACAGTCAGTTGTGAATTTGTGGCCTAAATACTAACTGAACGATACTATATTTTATAATAAGTAGATACATACTTATAATAGACGATTCTTTTAATCTATGCTTATAATAGACAATCATGCACGACTCAGTTCAATCTGAAAAAAATAATTTTTCATCATGACCTGACGGGGGATCGAACCCGTCGTGTATTGGGTGTGTTAACCACTGCACCAGGTAGGTACTCGTCAAGTAAGCTCGTTATAAATGACGTAATTTGGAGAAAATATGTTTGTTACGGCACAAGCTTAGCTTCTTGTTTTCGAGTCGTTATGGTTTTATTTTATGGTTTTAAGGTTTAAGTTAATTATTTAATTCTTATTGATTTAATTTAACCAATAGGTGGCTACGGTGATACTTTTGTTGTTTGCTTTATTTAGGTCTTAAATACTGCAGTAGGAAGGACAATTAGCTTAGCTGTGAGAATTATTGACGTCAAAAATCATTCAGAATTTTCAACGTCAACAATAGTTATACATGGCGAAATTTTGATCGTTCTGGCTGGACCCTTAAAGGGGTGATTTAGCCCGTCGATATGAACCATTTTTCCTATGGGACCAATGCTGGAAACTCAAATTTTATTTCGACATTTTCTTACAAAAGTGTTCAGCCGCCCGGGCAATTTGTATAGGAATGTCGAAATTTTTTTCTAGTTTACAGCATTTGTCCCATAGGAAAAGTTGTTTATATTGACAGGCTGAATCACCCCTTTAATGGTCCGAAACGATCAAAATTTCGCAATGTATTATAAATTAAATCTTCAATTTATGCAAATGTTGTATATCGGAAGTTATAAAGTGTGTGATAATGTTTTCCGTATTAATAACTTGAAGTAGACAGCCCTACTTAAGGCCTTATTCCCCCACTCTTGCCCGTATTATAGTATCAGTGCGACCTAAACTACGGGAAGTCGCGTCGCATCTTGCACAATAAAAATAATAAAAAAACCGGTTCTTAAAAAAATATTTTAAAAGACTCTGATAACATTCTGATCGTAATTAGCATTTTATTTCAATTCAAAGTTTTTTAATTACATTTTTATACGTATAATTTATTCAATGCGCGTTTGTGTTTATGCGAAAGACTGTGACATTTGATAAAAAAATAAAGTGTTATTTTTAATTCAAATAAAAAAAAAGGGTAGGAGTGAATTTTGAATATCGAACTGAATCAAAAAGTGAACAATATTTCCAATAAAAGTGGATTTTGAACTTCGAATTATATTTGTTTCTTTACGACCAGTCTTTTTAGACAACAAAAAAGTTTTCATTTCATATGCTGTAAAAGTCTTATTTTAAAAACATTTATCGAAAGACGAGGCTAGTGTTGTGCCATTACTAACTTTTGAAGAGGTGTCTTGTGATTGTGTTGTGTACGTAATTGCATTTTTTCTGTGACGTCTGAACAATGGGATAATTGTCACATAATTGACTGTCATCGACTTTTTGTGCTGCGAGGTGGGTAATTGAGACATGTTATGTTTATCTTTTAAAACGTATTTTGACATTTATTTGTTTGTCTATTACCCGACTGGGCCAGCCAGAAGGAGGGTAATGTTTTTCACTCTATAGCCTCTGTGGTCCGTTGGTTAACGCGTTTGCCGGGGGTCGTGGTTCGATTCCCACGGGAAGCATACTTTGTAAAGTTGTTTCCAGTTTGGTTAGGACATTGCAGGCACGAAGCACGGAGGAAATCGAGCTATTTTTATGCCAATTGCGGTCACCCATCCGAGTGGGGACTACCTACGCCTGGGGTTGCTTAACATGTAGAAGCGCCAATAATACTCACGACCAGTAGGCCATCGGGCTTCTTTAATACTAGAAGTCCGTCCCGTCTTCGCCCGTGGTACAAACCTAGCCTATAGATAACGTACCTATCAAACGTGAAAGAATTTTTTAACGCGATCCAGTTGTTCCTGAAATTAGCGCGTTCAGCCAAACAGACAATCTCTTCAGCTTTATAATATTAGTAAAGAAGTGAAGATTTGTCTATCTATTTGTGCAAAGTCAAGGCGAATCATAGTTCATTAGAACTTACAAGTAAATAAATATATACGGACAAATCACACAGATTAAGTTGCCCCAAAGTAAGTTCTTAAATAAGACTTGTGTTATGGGATACTAACTCAACGATACTTTATTTTATAACAAATACATATATAGATAAACATCCAAGACATTTTTCATCTTGACCTGACCGGGGATCGAACCCGGGACCATCCGTGTCACAGGCCGGCGTGTTGACCGCTGCGCCACGGAGCTCGTCAAAGTGACCGCTGGCAACAGTTAGTGATAAGATTTTATTTATATTAACATTTTATATTTTAATTGAATTCATTTCAACTAAGCGCATAAATGATAATGTTGAGATTTGCATATTTATAAAAGAACCAGTTTTGAGCAAAATAATATGCAAAATTAAACTTGTTTTGACGACACTACCTAAATCATTTAGGTATATAATTATTTATCAAGTCTCTTCCATTTTGGTTCGGGAGAAAAGAAAGACAAAGATTAAGCCTACACTCTCCACCCTGGCTAAATGGGTTGTCTCCCCTCCAAGTCGTCTAGCCAGCACTGGTCAGATAGCTTGGAGAGGTCTCTTTGATGTTTACAAGCTTTGTTTAGCTTGTGTTTTCTAAGTCGCCTTCTACGACATCCACGGGGAGACTTGGAGTGGTCATTTTCTACTCTGCCGGGAACCATACGGCCCGTATGTCTGGGGACTGAGACTTAGGAAACACAAGCTACTTAATTGTGTTTCCTAAATCCCATTTTACTCTGCCTTTCCTAATTCGCCGTCTACGACATCCACGGGAAGACTTGGAGTGGTCCTATTCTACTCTGCCGGGGACCACACGGCAAAACTAACTTATACTGTAGATTTTAGTGATTTATACATGATTGTGACAGCATTGGGCCCGCATAGCATATCATTGTTAACAATATCTTGACTTCTTACACGTGTCAGTGATTTGCATTTGTGTCAAATCAGGTTATTTAAGTGTTGATTTGAATTAAATCAGTGACGTATGATGCTGTGTGGTGCGCAACCTTAATTTGGTCCATTATTTTTGTATGAGGTGGGCAGTCTATTACGTTAATATTGTCTTTGGCCATATCCTCTGACTGCCCTGGCTAATTAAGGCTCTGGTAGTTCAGTAAGGGTCATGCTCCTGCAGGGGAGACTAAAAAGGGCCTGCTGATGATGATGATGACGTATAAAACTGATGGCAAATTAGAGGCTCTTTTAAGAAAAGAAAGCCTGTATCAGGAAACTCTGCTCCTACGATACCATTAAATTTTACATTAACTAAATTACGAATCTATAATGTTTCTGTTTTAAGCTATTCAGCTACGGAACCCTAAAAATGTCATGCTATTACGGAACCCTACACTGCGCGTGGCCCGACACGCCGTCGTTTTTAAGAGCCCCACGTAAAGCCGAAATCCCATACAAACGTAGTTTGGTTTTAGTTTTACAACAGTTAAGCCGATCTCAACCAAATTTCGTACATACGACCGGATAAGGCATATTGATGTTTATAATCAGATTTCAATTTTAAAAACAATACCTATACAAAATTACAGTGAGTAGAAGTTTTCGGACGAAACTTCTACTCGCTGTAATTTTGTTGTAAAACTAATACCAAACTACGTTTGTATGGGATTTCGGCTTTACGTGGGACCTTTAAGTCGTTTAGAAATTACTTATTGCTTTATTATTAATTCCTCTAATTGGCCTTTATGTCCAATATCACGTATACTTAGTAACAATGTAATACGCTATTTCTCATAAAAAATACAAAAGGGGTTTCTAGTAAGTGTGAATCATTAGTAAATGTATCCAATTAAGTTTAAAATGTAACTTGAGTCATTTAAATTTATAAGAAATTGTTTGGGTTTTTGGGACGCCCTTTGTACATGCATAAATATTATAACTGCCTCCGTGGTTTGCCTTGTTGACCCGGGGGTCGTGGGTTCGATTCCCGCGGGAAGCATACTTTGTTAAGTTGTTTCCAGTTTGGTTAGGACATTGCAGGTATGAATCACCTGATTGTCTAATAAGAAAGATGATTCCGTGCTTCGAAAGGCACGTAAAGCCGGTGGTCCCGGCTGCCATCTGGTAGTCGTTAAAGGAGGCCGAGAGGCGGTTCCGAAGAGCTCTGACACCAGGGTGTGCATGGTCGGCTGACCGTGTCACCTACACGAAATGATGATGATGATGAATATTATAATTCTACAGGATTAGGATGTCTCATCTGCAGGCATGCGCTCCGGGGTACTATTTTTGAACGAGTGACACTCGTCTACGAACGATTTTTGTATGGAATAATTTAAGATATTTTTAACAATAAAACAAAAACCGACTTCACCCCTATAATTTTTTTTAATAAGCATAAGAAAAAAAATGGAATTAAGTGTAATCCAAACGGCATACTTACCTGTATTTTTTTTGTTTTTGTGTATTTTTTCAAAAAGCGCTCCGCACATTTCGATAAATAGTTAACGAGACTATCTGTAAAGTATTACCTATCTAACAAAAAAAGAATTTCTTAAATCGGTTCGAGCGTCTTCGAGAAATCGGGGAACAAACATAAAAAAAAACATTAAGACGAATTTTTTTTTGAATTGAATTGACAACCTCCTCCTTTTTTTGGAGTCGGTTAAAAACCACTTGTTTGCGAACGGCGAAATTTCAGGAATCGTCCCCGTGGCAAACGCTCTGGCAACCGTTAGATGACAGTAGGACCTCTACTAGTCAACTAGACTAATTAATTAGGTTAATTTAATGTAAAAAGTATAGTATGCGTTTATTTGGAAGATAAAAAATAATTTTAATTTAATGCATTAATCCAAAATACTTTTTTTTTAGTTAATTGTAATAATTTTATTTTTTCTTTTTTCTTTATTGAGTAACAACAAACAGTTACATAATATATCTAAATTATCCTACAATGTAGGATATAACTAAGTATAAAATAAATATGACTTAATAATTGGCTACTTGACTAAAAAAAATTTCGTGTCGCTATGTAAAGACCTGTCAAAAATAAACACAATAGTGGCCGAAATACATAGACTAATACATAGGTATAGAAGTTTTAAAGACACATATTTTTAGACGTTAATTTTTAGACGTGAAAATGCACTGCTGAAATGCCTACATATTTGTGACGTCACAACTTTGTATTTTGTATGGGCGGCGTGAGAACTTTGTTTGGTAGCTATACGAAATATTACGTTTGTGGTAATGGTTTCACAATAAAAGTTGCTATAAATTGAGCGGACTACAATACAGTATAATTGTAATTTAGGATTTTCATACTTATAAAAATGGTCATATTCACCCAACTTTAAAGAAGCTTTAAGAACACTTAACGAATCGATATCAAATTAAAAGTGTTTTTTATAGTGTTTTAAGATGAAAGTTAGTACCATTGTAAACAAATTTTATATAATCTTAACATTAGGCAAATACCGAATTATGTAACCCACTGCGTTATTCACGGATTAATTTAATTCTTATTAATTAGAATATTGCCACTAGGAACTATGTACCTAGCTACCTACCTACCTAATATTAAGGAAAATTTAATTAATTATTCTTATATAAAGTAATAAATCAAAGAGAAAGAATAAATTAAGTAATGATTACCTATCTATTAAATATAGCACGTAGTACCATTTATGAACAACTAGCTGTTACCCGCGGCTTCACCCGCGTGATATACATGGCGAAATTTTGATCGTTCTGGACCCTTGAAGGGGTGATTCAGCCCGTCGATATGAACCATTTTTCCTATGGGACCAATGCTGGAAACTCAAATTTTATTTCGACATTTTCATACAAAAGTGTTCAGCCGCCCGGGCAATTTGTACCTATAGGAATGTCGAATTTTTTTTCGAGTTTACAGCATTTGTCCCATAGGAAAAGTTGTTTATATTGACAGGCTGAATCACCCCTTTAATGGTCCGGAACGCCATGTATATCTCAGTACCCTAACCTATGTGTATGCCAAATTTCATGATGATCGGTTCAGTAGATACGGCGCGAAAGCGTAACAAACAAACAAACAAATATACAAACAAACTCACTTTCGCATTTATAATATTAGTAAGGACTAGAGTACAACTCTCCTTTGTATATTCGTGGACACATAAAAGATGACACCACCATGGTACAGGAAAAGACAATCATCATCATCATCATCAGGTCTTTTTAGTCTCCACTGCAGGAGCTTGACCCTCTCTGCACTACCAGAGCAGTCAGAGGATTTGGCCTACACTCTCCACGCTGGCCAGACGGGTTGGAGAGGTTTCCTTAGTCGCCTTGTACGACATCCACGGGAAGACTTGGAGTGGTCCTATTCTACTCTGCCGGGAACCACACGGCAAAAGACAATACACCGTGTAAATTACGGGGCTTGATTGTTTATATCATTCGCGTTGGTTTCCAGTTTTATCACACGGGTTTATTTCATCAAGTTTTACTTGAATTTTATAGTATCCGGTATTTTTTAGTTTCTACTGCAGGAGCACGACCCTCTCTGAACTACCAGAGCCATGTTATATTAGCCGGAGCAGTCAGAGGATTTGGTCTACACTCTCCACGCTGGCTCTCCAACCCGTCTGGTTGGAGAGGTCTCTTTGATTGTTTGTTTTTCGTGTGTGTAAGTGGCCAACACTGGTGTCAGATTTTTCAAGCAGCCTAAAGGCATCTGACATAGCTTAGCGACTGCCATCAATGATGACAGCTGGGACCAACGGCCTTAAGTGCCTTCCGAAGCACGGAATCTCTTTGATGATTATACGCTTTGTTTAGCTTGTGTTTCCTTAGTCGCCTTTAACAATATCCACGGGAAGACTTGTAGAGCTCCTATTCTTCTCCTTTATAATAAACTCCACCGTAAGCTCAACATCTTTCCTCTTCACAAATATTCCTGTAAATTAACTGTCTCGAGATACCTGCAAACCCTAAATTACAATGATACAGAAAACCTACTCCTTCCACTCAGATAAAAGTTAGCCTAAGTTAGTTTAAATTTCTGTTCTGTTGTGACAAAACTCCTTACCTACTTACATTCATTTTTATTCATTCCATACTCACACATCATTTTTTATATAGGTATTATAAGCTATTAACAAATTAAAAAACTGTAAAATAAAATTGAGCTATGCTATTTAGATATATAAAAGGTATTAACTACTAATACTTTTACTTATTCAATTTGTATTGTATACTTTATATTGTATAATTATGTAAGCTGCATTATTTTGTAAGTTGAGCTTGTATCCAGAAGTGAAAGCACTGGAGATCTGTGCCACAGGCCTAGCCTTTTACAGGCTCCAGTCTCTATTAATCTGAGACAACATCTTAACATAAAAAAAAAATTGTTTTTCCACTTTTTAACTTAGATTGATAGAGAAAATAAATATATTTTTATCTTTTTATCTTATCTTTTATCTTTTCTCTGCCGGGTACCACACGGCAGTGTCCGGTATATGACAGAGATATTTCCACATTGATAGGCGATGCGGCTAGCAACCCATCACAATTTTGATTCCGCTTTCCACCTGCCCACTACGATGTTAAATGTGGCCTGTAGATTTATGACCTTGGGCTCTGTCTACCCCGCAAGGGATAAAGACGTGATAGTATGTATGTATGTATGTACGTGTATTTCCAACCAAAGAACAAAATAACACACAATAACCGTACTATGCCGTAAGCCGTGTGGTTCCCGGCAGAGTAGAATAGGACCACTCCAAATCTTCCCGTGGATGTCGTAGAAGGCGACTTAGGAAACACAAGCTAGACGAAGCTTATAAACATCTAAAAGACCTCCCCAACCCGTCTGGCCAGCGTGGAGAGTGTAGGCCAAATCCTCTGACTGCTTTGGCTAATATATGGCTCTGGTAGTGCAGAGAGGGTTGTGCTCCTGCAGTGGAGACTACAAAAAGACCTGATGATGATGATGATGAACCGTACTATAACTTGAACTTGCACTTTTTACTTATTTTTCTTAATCAGCAAAGTGACATTCTTTTCTTTCGGATATATTTTTGGAACTGGACTGTTGTTGTGGTTAAAATTTTTCCTCATTTCGAAAGTGTCGCTGTTTTTGTAAGCATTTCAAGATTTTTAATGGTATTTTCGTACGGATATGGTAATGTTATGGTAAATGAGTAAACTCGTTTGAAAGAGAGGGAAAGAAATACTTACAGCTTTTCCCGCGGCTTCGTTTGCGTGGGCACGTTTGAACAATTACGAGTGTATTTTGAATCGTCAGTAAATATTATATTGTGCAGGATATCCTTAATAATCTTATTTTTTTAGATTGCTTTTCTGTCCCACTGCTGGGCAAAGGCCTCCTCTTCTTTTCCCAACTGATTCCTATCCAATGCAGCTTGCTGCCAACCTCCCAAGAACCTATCGATTATAAATTACTAATATAGGTATAACTATAAATTAGAAGTACTAATATTATAAATGCTAAACTAACTATGTCCACCAGTCTATCTTGCTTTTGCGCCAAAAGTACTGAACCGATTTAAATGAAATTTGGTACACATATAGTCTAGAGCCTGAGAAAGGACGTCGGACGACCTAACCAAGGTCGCCAAAAGACGCTGGATGCGGTCCACTTCCAACAGGTCGCATTGGAAATCTTAAAGGGAGGCCTATGTCAAAGACAATATTAACGTAATAGACTGCCCACCTCATAAAAAAATATTGGACCAAATTAAGGTTGCGAAAAGCAGGCGAATGTATGGCGCAGGAGAGTTGCTTGCTACTCGATACTAGATGGCGGTAATCTGCGTTAGCCTTTAACTTACTAAATATACAGTGTCATTTTAGAATATTATGCCTAAAATATTGTTTTGATTTTTAATAAGATATATTTTGTGAATCATGTTTTTATATTCTCATAATACGGTAGATACAATGTTGCGTAGTTTCGAGTGGCGCCATCTATGCGAGTCTCTGAGAACAAATCGTACGATTAAGGCGTTGAGACGACATGCCTTTGTCCAGCAGTGGACTTCTTGTGGCTGAGATGATGACATCATCATATACTCTTAGAAATAACTTGTCTACAAGTAAATAAGTTTTTGAGTGTATAGAAAAGAAATACGTGGTAAGGCGATTAAATCGCCGCGCTTATGGATAGGGTTGCCAGGCTTCCGGATAAAGCCGGGCACAGGCTTTTTGGTTGCATGTCCGGCCGAATCAATCGGGGTCCGGTTTGTCCGACTTTGGTTAGGCTTTTTAAATTTGACCATTTTTATGAAGCTAAACGAAACGCTAATGATATATTAATAAATACATATTATCTAATAAGATAATTTTAAATATGATATGTAGTGAAAAAGTGTCTGCAAAGGCCTATTTTCAGAATAAACGTTTTGATTTTTTGAAGATTGATAGAAATTAAGAAGATTTTAAAATCTTCTTAATTTATATCAAAAATATTGTGTTATAAATAAACTACGACTAAAATATTAAGGGATTCCGGCTTTTTAACCCAAATCCGGCTTAATTGGCAGCTCTGTCCGGCTTTTCTTTTAAAGACCTGGTAACCCTACTCATGGAGATTGCCCTTTATAGTTTTTTTATAACTAGTTATCATTTGAAAACTAGTTTGGAAGCATGTTATTAGGTTTATGACCTTACAAAATGATACCAACATTTTTGTCAAATCATTTAATCGCGTGTATTACATGTAACTACAATATGTTTCTAAGCCCTGCCTGATCCTTACAGGGGCGACTCACCCCGTCAATATGAACAACTTTTCCTATGGGACCAATACTAGAAAAAAATAATATCCCATACAAGTTGACCAGATGGCTAAATATATTTTTATAGAGAAATGTCGGTTTTTTTTCGAGCTATCAACATTGGTTCCATATGAAAAGTTGTTCATATTGACGGGCTTAATCACCCCTTTAAGGCCCCACACTAGGCACACTAGCGACGCTAATAATTTTATTCCTAATACTTTACAAATAGAAAGATATTCAAGAATTTAAATCATATAAGCCTTAGTAAATAACCTGAAGTATTTTTGGAATCATTTTTTAGTATCAGAATCAGTCATTAAGAGAATTATTGATTACCGTTTAAAACGGCCGTTTTTGGCGGTAATCAATAAGTCTCAAAATCTCTAAAATTATTGGCGTCGCTAAAGTGCCTAGTGTGGGCCCTTAAGAGCGTATACTAGCAGTATTTTTTTAAAAATGGTTTCCATACAAACTAGAGCCACAATTCTTTTTTCATAAAATCTAGTACTAAAATAGGAATGCCCCTATTTTTATTTTTCCAAAAAAACTGTTTTGTACATTTTTTTTCTTTTGAACAGGTTTTTAGAAAAAAAATAAAACATAGGGACATACCTATTTTAGTAATAGATTGTATGTAAAATGAATTGTGCGTCTAGAAGCAGTTTTCAGCGAGAAAATAGAGAAATACATTTGTATGGAAAACGCACTGCTAGTATACCCTCCATGTAGAAATACAAAGCAAGGCTATATTGTCTTTGGCAAGGCTATGAAATCGCAGCGATGCTCTCGCGCATGGAGATTGCTCCTTATATTTTTTTTTTTATAACTAGTTGTCATTTGAAAACACATTTGGGGACACGTTATTAGGTTTATGACCTTACGAATTGATACCAACAATTTCAAATCATTTACATACAATGTTTATAAACCCAGCAAGGTTTTATTACAACTGGAGTTTCTGCAGCTTTATAGCTAGATATATGGCACTACGTGCTACATTTAAGGGGATACATGAGTCCAGTGTTTGTTTTTCGTATTTGTAAGTAGCCAACACTGGTGTCAGATTTTTCAAGCTGCCTTAAGGCATCTGACATAGCTTAACGACTGCCATAAACGACGACAGCCGGGACCAACGGCTTAACGTGCCTTCCGAAGCACGGAGGAGCTCGAGATATTTTTATGCCACTTGCGGTCACCCATTCAAGTAGGGACTGCACCAGGGGTTGCTTAACATACGTAAGCGCTCACAGAGCTCACACCCACTGGACCACCGGCCTCCTCTCTTGAGTCCAGTGCTTCCCCCATTTGAAATAAATCATTCGATTTTTTTTTCAACGAGGCCCCTAGATATCACTTCAAACTATACTTTACGAACTATTGAATAGAATAGAATAGAAAAATCTTTATTCAGTGATTTACAAACGGTACAGTACAATAACAATAGTTAACATTAAGTTAGTTCAGTTCACCAATTTTGTAAAAATAAAAAAAATAAAAAAATATTGTTGACAATTAAAAGTAAGACTTCAATTCACTTTCAATTGTAAACAGTAGTTCAAATAATTTAAGATATTTTTAACGAAAATCAAAAACCGACTTCAACCCTATCAATTTATTTAAACAAGCGTAAGAATAAAATTTAACAAGGTGTAAACCGAACGGCATTCTGGTAAAAAATTTTTTGGTTTTTGTATAATTTTTCAAAAAGCGCTCGTCATTAAAACGGCTCCGCTCGTCGGTAAAAATTTAATGGGACCATCTGTAAAGTATTACCTATCGAACAAAAAAAGAATTTCTTAAATCGGTCCAGGCGTCTTCGAGAAATCGGGGAACATACATAAAAAAAAATAAAGATTATGACGAATTGAGAAACTCCTTTTTGAAGTCCATTAAAAATAGTTTGAAGGGTTATCCAGGGCTTCGCAGAATGAAAATTACAAATGGTGTGTTTGTTTAATTTCAAATGATTTCTTTCAAATAGACTGGAAACACTGGACCCCGAAAATTCATGTTTCCCCTAACTTTTGAACAGAAAATAGCACAAGCGCCTTATAGCCCGGCTATAGCAATAGTTATTACTATAGTGCAAAATAAATAATACTATCAGTAGGTATTGAATTATCATTTATACGTGGGCGATGTCCGCATTTTTTATCAACATAGCTTCATTGTTAATCAACAGAGCTCACTTTAGCGTACAGTACTACCACTTTAATAAGTTACATCGGCATTGTTCGATGGCGCAGAATAGCGCAAGCTACCGCCGACTCAAGCCGAATGAAAACATCAATCAAATAACGAATCTATTGCTACAAAATAAGATTTGAAATCCAAAAACAACAGGACTCGTGCTATCTCGCTCGCAATACTCGTACGACTGCCGTGAGTGGTCGAGACGCCGAATGGCGCGTACACATCAGCCAATAGCGGACGGGTATTTTTGCGCCATGCAAAATTTTACTTCTGCCAAAGACAATATAATACTAACGTAATAGACTGCCCACCTCATACAAAAATATTGGACCAAATTAAGGTTGCGAAAAGCAGGCGAATGTATGGCGCAGGAGAGTTGCTTGCTACTCGATACTAGATGGCGGTAATCTGCGTTAGCCTTTAACTTACTAAATATACGGTGTCATTTAAAAATAAAATGCCTAAAATATTGTTTTGATTTTTAATAAGATACATTTTGTGAATCATGTTTTTATTTTCTCATAATACGGTAGATACAATGTTGTGTAGTTTCGAGTGGCGCCATCTATGCGAGTCTCTGAGAACAAATCGTACGATTAAGGCGTTGAGACCACATGCTTCTGCGCAGGTACATCGGTGTAACTTATAAAAGTGGTACTGTACCTACTAACATGCAAAACAGTAGCATTATTCCATTTTTGACAATTTATATAATCCATATGACATAAAGCTATGAAAATAAATTAAGTATCATCATCATCATCATCATCATCATCAGGTCCTTATTAGTCTCCACTGCAGGAGCACGACCCTCTCTGTACTGCCAGAGCAGTAAGAGGATTTGGCCTACACTCTCCACGCTGGCCAGACGGGTTGGAGAGGTCTCTTTGATGTTTATAAGCTTTGTTTAGCTGTAGTTTCCTAAATCGCCTTTTACGACATCCACGGGAAGACTTGGAGTGGTCCTATTCTTCTCTGCCGGGAACCACACGGCATATCATCATCATCAGGCCCCTTTTTAGTCTCCATTGTAGGAGCACGACCCTATTCGTAAGTACTACTAGAGTACCTATGATAGATAGTCTCCACACAATCTCTTATTCTAGCCGTGTGGTTCCCGACAGAATATAATAGGACTCCTCTTTGACGAGCTCCGTGGCGCAGCGGTCAACACGCCGGCCTGCGACACGGATGGTCCCGGATTCGATCCCCGGTCAGGCCAAGATGGAAAATGATCTTTTTCAGATTGGCCTGGGTCTTGGATGTTTATCTATATATGTATCTATTATAAAATATAGTATCGTTGACTTAGTATCCCATAACACAAGTTTCGAACTTACTTTGGGGCTAGCTCAATCTGTGTGATTTGTCCGTATATATTTATTTATTTATTTAAGTCTTCCCGTGGTTGTCGTAGAAGGAAACTTAGGAAATACATACTAAACAAAGCTTATAAACATCAAAGAGATCTTACCAACCCGTCTGGCCAGCGTAAAGAGTGTAGGCCAAGTCCTCTGACTACTCTGGCTAATATATGGCTCTGGTAGTACAGAGAGGGTCTTGCTCCTGCAGCGGAGATTACAAAAGACCTCATGATGATGACAATGTAGTACCTCAGAAAATCTCGTTAGGTCTATAAAACCCAGGAGGACGCAACCAAGACCACGCTTATAATAGATTTCCCAGTATTATAACTTTTATTTGGGTTTTGTAATGATTCATAACGGTATTTCTAATAGATGTTTTAATCTATGCGTAGTATTACGTAACTGATTGATATAGAATATCAATTACATTGAAGTCAGTAGTAAGTGTCTTATTCTACGTATTATTATCTAGTTAATCACATATTTATATATGTTTCTGTTTAGTGACGCACTTGGGTTAGATATATAACCTCGGAGTATATATTATCAGACATGATCTATACTTTATTTACTATTTTAATCGTCAGTATTTAATTACAATATGTTAAAACCTTTTTACACAGAAAATTAAAATTATATCCCACTCCTTAACGTAATAATATAATACTGATCTATACTAATATTATAATAATAACAAATCGGCCAAGTGCGAGTCGGACTCGCGCATAAAGGATTCCGAACCATAGACTCGTCCAAAAACGGCAAAACATCATGTTGTATGTATGGGATATTTATATAAATTTTTATTTTATTCTGATTTTAGTATTTGTTGTTATAGCGGCAAAAGATATGATATGTGAACTGTTTAGCTATCACGCTTTATGAGATACAGCCTGGTGACAGACAGAAAGACGGACATTGAAGTCTCGTGAATAGGGTCCCGTTTTTACCCTTTTTTAGGGTTCCGTACAAGAAATGAAAAACGGAACCCTTATAGGATCACTCGAGCGTCTGTCTGTCCGTCCGTCCGTCTGTCACAGTCGATTTTCTCCGAATCTACTGAACCAAATTTAATGAAATTTGGTAAGATGGTGTAAACCTATGACCCAAACACGGATATGCAAATTAAATATAATTTTTTTTAAATAAGGGTCAGTTTAGGGCGTCCAAATATAAAATGTTAAAAAAAAGTTTTGCAAACCTTACCGTGTTATATATCAAATGAAAGGGCTTGTTATGAGGATCTCAAAAATATTTTTTTTTTGTTCGGGCAAAATCAATTCTTTTGATTTTATTCACAAAAGAAGGCAAAAATTGACCATTCCCCCCCTGATCTCCGAAACTACTGGGCCTAAAATTTCCAAAAAATTACGATATATAGTTTATTGCTTGAAAATTACAGGAAAAATAGTAAGAATTCTATCACTTGAAAATAAAGTGGTAAACTCACTATAATAAGTTCACCTAGGGAAATAGTTCACTAAAACACAACTAGATACTTAGCGCTAGTCAATTGAATAAAACATTTTTGCACATTGTGTGTGTGTTCACGAAGCATCGGAACCCTCATTGCGTGAGTTTGACTCACACTTGGCCGGTTTTTTTCTTTGAATAGGCTCCAAAACTACTTGACCGATCTTCAAAATTTACCTATAGAAACTTAATTTATCCGTGGGGCCTCTCGGTCTCGGCGCATAAACTTTTTAAGGTTTTGAGTCAAAAGCTGGTTGAGGTGACGGGTAACCAGAGGGCTGGTAATTTTCTAGGACAGTGGATAAGCATTGCCATTCAACGTGGCAATGCTGCCAGCATTCTGGGTACCCTTCGTGTGACAACGACATGCGGGACATTTTTTATTTATAGCTCTGTTTTATATGTATCTAGTTAGGTTTTTATTTCATAGTTTTAATTTTTGTTTTTTAGTTAAGTTTTAGTTTTTAATTAGTTTTAGGAAAATGTATTAGTCCATAAAGATTAAAATTCTAAATAAATGAATTCCTATTTATTTATCTTGGGGTGACATAGGTTATAATTTTCGCGGACGAAGGCGCGGGGAAAATTGTTAGGATATAACTTCCAAGTTGATCTGGGAGAAAAGAAAGCGTAGAATGTAAAAGCTGAACTGACCGTAGAAGCCGGCCGAGGGAATGGCAAATCTAAGGATGATGACAATAGGCGAACTGGCTAGCAATCCATTACTATTTTAATTCCGCTTTTTTGTAAGTTAAGCAACTTGTTCAAAATCTATTCATCGTGAAGTCCTTCGCTTTTATATTATTACGATTTAAGAACATAAACATACCTGCATGTGCCCTTATATTATATAAAGCTTAGATAGATACTATTAGCCTAAAAGCGTAGAAAAAATTGTGTCCAACGCCATGTGGTCTCAGCGCCTTAATCGTACGATTTGTTCTCAGAGACTCGCATAGATGGCACCACTCGAAACTACACAACATTGTATCTACCGTATTATGAGAATATAAAAACATGATTCACAAAATATATCTTATTAAAAATCAAAACAATATTTTAGGCATAATATTTTAAAATGACAACGTATATTTAGTAAGTTAAAGGGTAATGCAGATTACCGCCATCTAGTATCGAGTAGCAAGAAACTCTCCTGTGCCATATATTATTTGGTCCAATATTTTTGTATGAGGTGAGCAGTCTATACGTTAGTATTATATTGTCTTTGCCAACGCAAAGTCAGTCGCGCACACACACAGCTACCAATTTGATGGATTTTGAGGGCATACATTGACAGGTCGCCTGTGATAACACAAAGCTGTCACGCACACAAGCATTGAAAAATTGGCCAGTTTTTTAATCATTGAAATAAAGGCATGACGGTGTCTAGAGAGTATACTTAATAATAGTCAAAGCATATGCCTACCTATACGGGACTTCCTCGTTCAATATACTTAACTAAGTATAGTTTAATGTGTTGACTCATCCAACACTGATAAATTGTGGTTTTGAGTAACGTTATACCTATTATTACCGCATGTAAATTAAGCCTTGGCATAGCCTTGAACATTGCCGTGTGGTTCCCGGCAGAGTAGAATGGGACCACTCCAAGTCTTCCCGTGGAAGTCGTAGAAGGCGATTTAGGAAATATACATACATATAATCACGTCTTTATCCCTTGCGGAGTAGACAGAGCCCAAAGTCATAAAACTCAAAGGCCACGTTTAGCGTGTTAGTGGGCGTGAAGGTGGAAAGCGGAATCAAAATAGTGATGGGTTGCTAGCCGCATCGCCTATTACGTGATTCCTTAGATGTTCGCCCTGTCCCTTGACCGGCTTTTACGGTCTGCGCGGGAAGAAAAGCAGCTGGTATATTCTATGTTTTTTCTTTTTTCCCAAACCAGCATGGAAACAAGTTAAACAAAGCTAATAAAAATTAAAGAGACCTCTCCAACCCGTCTGGCCAGCGTGGAGAGTGTAGGCCAAATCCTTTTGACTGCCGTCAGGGAATTATGGCTGTGGTAATACAGAAAGGGTCATGCTCCTGCAGTGGAGACTAAAAAAGACTTAATGATGATGATAGCCTTGAAAGGATGGCTCAACGCATCAATAAAATTATGTTAACAAAACACTGTCCGATACTTAAATGGGCGACTCAGCCCGACAATATGAACAACTTTTCTAGTGGGACTTATGTTGTAAATTTCAATAATAATTGACATTCCTACACAAAATTGTTCAACCGGCTGGGCAATTTTTAGTAAATTTACAAATAAGTACGGCCCTTGGTACCAAAAAAGTGCAAAAAAGGTTGACTTTAAAACGCAACTCCTCTTAAACTACTCGTTCAAAAAATTTAAAAAAAATATATATTTTGTATCCACTCACTTACAATATTTTCAACATATATCTTTTCTATACGTGTTATACTTTTGTTATAAACAAATAAAGAAAACATTATGTTTTTCAGCTATCAATGCTATCTCCTGCTAAACTGCCGAGAGGTTTTAAAATATTTTTACACCTAAAACATTGTCTTAAAATGTACTATAATACCAACATAGCTTATGTATATCAAGCAAGATTTAATATATAAAAATAATTTTTTCGGGATTCCTCGCATAAGAGGTTCGGAGGGTGTCTGCGCGGGTCATATGCGCAAGGTCATCGGCGACCCCAAGCCCCTTAAGGAAGGATTCAGGCCGATTGAACCTATGAGCTATATTAAAATCTCAGAATCAGAATCCCTATTGGAATACAGAATTGCAAGAAAAAACAGATATAAGTAACACGAAAAAAAAATCTGCTCATACTTACAAAGTCACTGATCAGCTGGGCGAATTTCTATCATCATCATCATCATCAGGTCTTTTTTAGTCTCCACTGCAGGAGCACGACCCTCTCTGTGCTACTAGAACCATATATCCTATCCTAACTATCCTAATCCTAACTAATATTATAAATGCGAAAGTGAGTTTGTTTATTGTTTGTTACGCTTTCACGCCCTATCTACTGAACCGATCATCATGAAATTTTGCATACACATAGGTTAGGGTACCGAAAAGGACATAGGCTATATATATATTACGCGGGCGGGTAACAGCTAGTTTATTATAATAATTTATTATAAATATATATATATATATATATATATATATATATATATTAACCAGAGCAGTCAGAGGATTTCTCTGGAAAGTAAAAATGTATTTTTAAGTTTTCACCTTTTTTCTTACCTTTCTGTATTCCATTAAGGATTTCAATTCTGAGATTTTAACATAGCTCATAGGTTTAAAACTAGCCTTATGATAGTATTGTATCGCCTTTGATATGAAAAATTACGTCAAATATAATTATGTAACATCACCGTAAAACATATATTATTAAATGTTTCAAGTATATATCCAACAACCGGTTATACCAGGTGTGTTGATACGTCATTTAGTAGCTTAATTTATTCTAACAACATATAACATAAACTAGCAGGAAAAAAATAATAATTTATGTATGTGTCGAAAAAGATTGTTTATCTTGAAAAGACTTATGAGTGAATGGGACCCGGGGCTACGAAGCACTCTGGCTAAGAAAGCAAATATTTAATTATAAGTATTATAACAGGAAAAAAGGTAATCTCTACTCTATCCATCCATCCATCAGGTCCATATATTAGCCAGAGTATTCAGAGGATTTGGCCTACACTCTCTACGCTGGCCAGACGGGTTGGAGAGGTCTTTTTGATGTTTGTTAGCTTGTGTTTCCTAAGTCGCCTTCTACGACATCCTCGGGAAGACTTGCAGTGGTCCTATTCTACTCTGCCGGGAACCACACGGCGAACACACCACTCTACTCTATATTATTATATTATAAAGAGTTTGTTTGTTTGGTTAAGAGGGTATACTAGCAGTGCGTTTTCCATACAAATGTATTTCTCTATTTTCTTGCTGAAAACTGCTTCTAGAGGCACAATTCTTTTTACATAAAATCTAATACTAAAATAGGTATGTCCCTATGTTTTATTTTTTCTAAAAACCTGTTTAAAAGAAAAAAAATTGTACAAAAACAGTTTTTTTGGAAAAAAAATATTGGGGCATTCATATTTTAGTACTAGATTTTATGAAAAAAGAATTGTGGGTCTAGAATCAGTTTTCAGCGAGAAAATAGAGAAATACATTTGTATGGAAACCATATTGAAAAAATACTGCTAGTATACGCTCTTAAACTAACTGGACCGATTTTGAAAATTTCTTAACCGTTGGGTAGGTCGTTATCATTGAGTGCTATAGGTCAGGTATGTAAGAACCACGGGCAAAGAATATATATGTCGCAGTCATCTGGTTGAATCTGCTATTTGATTGAATGACTAGAGCGTTCACTGAATGGCGACATTTAATTGAATGACTAGGCCGAACGTTGATTGAACAAGTTTCACTCAACGTTCAATTAGTTAGCGGATTGTAACATAGCCCTGTCGGGTCCTACTCACCCAGCTAGTTAGAGTAGGCCCAACATGAATATGAAGGAAGGTATTAAATGCTCAGCGGAGAAAGAGAGAGAGAGTTCAAGAACACAACACAACACAGATAACAGATTTTAATAAGTTTCACACATGCGTTACACAGTTAGTAGTAGTGAAGACAATTAGTAAAATAATATTGTAGGCGAGTGCCTGTAAGCTAGGGTCGAGAGATCACGACCAAACTTAGGAAAGGAATTGAATGGAATGATTGAGTGATAAGGAAGGACTGCGAGGAAGATTCGAAAATGGAATTTAATTTGGAATTTAAAATGAATTTCGAAATAAAAGTGGACAGGATGATGATGATTGGAAAATGAGGTGAAAAGCAAGATGCAGCATGAAGGTTATCCATGCGCATCGTTACAGCCCTTTGATCCTGAGCGGACATAAATCAGTCAGGTGATTCAAATTTAGTTAATTTTTTTACCACTGCGGCGCTAGAAGTCACCAAAACAAACATGGCTTCTAACAGCTGGCACAGTGTTGATATTTTTTTTTTATTAAATTGACTATAAAATGCGTTATTTGAAATTTAATAGTATGACAGCATTCACGCAATTACGCATCCGCCGGCTACTTTTAAACTAAGAAAAGTTTGTTAAAATATGAGACAGTAAAACTAGGTACTCATGCTACCACCAAACATTACAAAGTCGGCTATATCCCATTCAACGACTTCGCTAAATGACGTTCAGTCAAGATGTTGAACGTTACATTCAACGACTTGACGAGTTGTCCTTTAGTTATTCAATTAAATGGAGTCATTCAATGAACGCGCTAGTCATTCAATCAAATAACAGATTCAACCAGATGACTGCGCTGCGACATACACTTACACTGCCACGGGCGAAGCCGGGGCGGTGTGCTAGTGACATTCAGTGTTGCCATATATACGGATTTGTCCGTATCTATACGGAATTTTGATGATCAAATCGGACTGTGAAAGAATACGGATACGGACAGTAATTTTTTTTATATTTCAAAGAAAAATACCTATTTGAAATAACACGGTTGTTTGCATATTTTAATCATTTATTTATTCCAGTGCTGCATTTGATGGGTTTTCTTATCTGTTATTTTTTTTAAAATGAAGTTAAAAACTTAGTTAACCACGCAGACTATCAATGGCTATTAATGTATCAAGGTGTTATTAGCTGGAAAGTAGTGTTACAAGCTAGAAATTGATTCATAAATGATTGCAAAAATTACTATAGTACATTATGATACGTACGTACGTACGTAGATTATAATAAGATTAATTGGTTGGATGCTTATTTTTATTCCAAAATATTAAATATTGCCACAATTACCTTTTTCCGTTTGTATGGAGACTTGCGCGTTCAGGCGACTCTTAACTGTTTTTTTTTTATTTTTTTCAGACCAAATATGAAGCGAAGATGGCTAAAAGAGGAATTATTTCGTCCTTATTTATTTTAGTAGTGGCCGCGCAAGTCGACGCGCAATTTTTTGGTAAGATTTTTTAAATTGTTATATTATTTAATGTTTTGGTATATTTTTTTTGTTTAATTAACTTGTATTATATAATTGCCTCCGTGGTCCAGTGGTTAAGGCGTTCGCCTTATTGACCCGGGGGTCGTGGGTTCGATTCCCACGGGAAGCATACTTTGTTAAGTGGTTTCCAGTTTGGTAAGGACATTGCAGGCATGAATCACCCGATTGTCTGATAAGAAAGATGATTCCGTGCTTCGGAAGGCACGTTAAGCCGGTGGTCCCAGCTGCCATCTGGTAGTTGTTAAAGGAACCACGTCAGAGGCCGAGAGGCGGTTCCGAAGAATTCTGACACCAGGGTGTGCATGGTCGACTGACCGTGTCACCTACACGAAATGATGATGATATTTTCTATATACTTCATTACAATTTCAAAAATTAATTTGAGCAAGAACTCGACTGCTATACCTTATCAACATCATCAGATCTTTGTTAGTCTCCACCACTGCAGGAGCACAATCCTCTCTGCACTACCAGAGCCATATATTAGCCAGAGTAGTCAGAGGATTTGGCCTACACTCTCCACGCTGCCCAGACGGGTTGGAGAAGTCTCTTCGATGTTTATAAGCTTTGTTTAGCTTGTTCCCTAAGTCGCCGTCTACGACATCCACGGGAAGACTTGAAATGGTACTATTCTACTCTGCCGGGAACCACACAAAAACACATACATACCTACATAATGTTTTTTCGCACAACTTGAAGTCCTTGCTCGCCTTGCACGTCCGGTAATCACTTGTAAACATTGGTTGAACGTCGTAATAACCTTTTACTGATGAAAGTTCAGCATTCATACAAAAAAAGTATAATCATGAGTCCGAATAAGTTTTATGGCGGCTTGGAACATCGCGCGAGTCGATGCGCAGTACACAATATTCGGTTCAGCGGGGCGCGTACAAGCAGTGAGCATTCCGAATAGAACTAAGGCGCTCCTATAGTAACACTAGCGCCACCCAGCAATTAATTCTTTTATTCCTAAACTAGCAGCCCTACCCGGCTGCGCCCGGGCATGTATTATACCTTAAAACCTTCCTCGTGAATCACTCTATCTATTGGTGAAAACCGTATGAAAATCCGTGGAGTAGTTTTTGAGTTTATCGCGAACAGACAGACAGACGCGGCGGAGGACTTTGTTTTATAATATGTAGTGATTATACCGAATTTTAAAAATCTAACAAGTACTTAACTAGTAAATTACTTGTAGTATTTTTGTATTCATTTTCAGTGATATTCGTTTGATAAACTAAGAGAAAAACTGGTTGACCAAAAGTGGCCACTTTTGGCGTTAACCGATTTTTCTCTTTAAATATGGCACTAGTAAATTACTTGTAATATACAAAAAATTCTATAAGTAATTTAGTAGTTTTGTACTTGTTAGATTTTTAAAATTCGATGCAATTAATGATTTAAGGAATTTAATTGCTGGGTGGCGCTAGTGTTACTATAAGAGCGGCGGCTTGGAACATCGCGCGAGTCGATGCGCAGTACACAATATTAGGTTCAGCGGGGCGCGTACAAGCAGTGAGCAGCTAATAATCAGAGCCGCCATTAAGGGGGAACACTAGGCACAGTAGCGACGCCAATCATTTTATTCCTAATACTTTACAAATAGAAAGGAATTCAAGAATATAAACAATACAAGCCTTAGTAAATAACCTGAAGTATTTTTTGAATCATGACAATCAAGACATCACAATCATTAACAACAAACAAACAAACTCACTTTCGCATTTTAGTTATAGTTAGGATTAGGATTCTTTTCTAATTAATGCGCTTACACCAGCCAACTAGCGCTGCCCTTGGTTTTATTTCTTTTACTACTAAATAAGATCAAATTGACAAAATCGATGTAGGTACTTCACTAGTAAATGTCTTGTAGTATTTTTTGTATTGCTTTTCATTATTTTGCATTTGGTAATCCAAGAGAACTACGCATTACCGCCAAAAGCGGCCACTTTTGGCGGTAATGAATAGTTCTCTTAATCTGAAATGCTGATGTCGATGAAAAGTTCTACTAAAATACTACAAGTAATTTACTAAGGAAGTACTTACATCGATTTTGTCAATTTGTTCTTATTTCGGAGAACAAGAATTAAATAACGGGTGTCGCTAGTTTCGGTGGTGTAAGCCTCTATTTATTCTATGCATACACACATTCTGATTATTCAAGTTAACTAGCAGTGGACATACTGTCATCTAACGGTGACTTTTATAAAGCAGTATGGGAAAGCCAAATTTTTTCTCGATTTCCCAGCATTGGTCCCATAGGAAAAGTTGTTCATATTGACAGGCTGAGTCGCCCCTTTACGGCGAAGTGAGTTCACACATTAGCGCCACCCAGCAATTAATTCATTTACTCCTAAATCAATCCTCTCCTAAACAATTTTAAAAAATCTAATAGCTGATTGCCCTAGTAAATTATTACTTATAGTATTCTTTTTGTTACTTTTTATAGATATTACAATCTAAGTTGACAATTAAGTTCTCTTAATTCATCAAATTTAAAATAGTGAAAACTTGTACCAATATACAACAAGTGATTTACTAGGGCATTCAGCTATTAGATTTTTAAATTTGATGTGATTTATGACTTATAGAATTAATTGCTGGTTGGCGCTAGTGTGTGAACTCACCTTGCCTTAAGGGAATGTCGAGGGTCAATTTACACACTGTATTAACATATCCACGCTTTAAATTGAAAGCAGTCCTTTCACTTTGAAGCTTACTCTTTTTTAGGGTTCCGTACCCAAAGGGTAAAAACGGAATTCACGGGACTTCGAAGTCCATCGGTAGCTCGGCAGTTGAATTTTTTACAGATGATGTATTTTTGTTGCCGCTATAACAGCAAATAATTGAACAGAATCATTCATATCATATTTAAGGGGCGGCCTTAGGCCTTACTAGGCACACTAGCAACGCCAATAAATTTATTCCTAATACTTTACAAATAGAAACAAATTCAAAAATGTAAATCATATAAGCCTTAGTAAATAACCTGAGTATTTTTGGAATCATGTTTAATATTATCAGAATCATGAGTATCAGATTACCGCCAAAAACGGCCGTTTTTGGCGGCTCTTAATTCATCAAATTAAAAATAGTGAAAACTTGTACCAATAATACTACAAATCCTAATCCTAACTAATATTTTAAATGCGAAAGTGAGTTTGTTTGTTACGCTTTCACGCCCGACCTACTGAACCGATCGTCATGAAAATTTGCATACACATAGGTTAGGGTACTGAGAAGGACAATGGCTATACATCACGCGGGCGAAGCCGCGGGTATCAGCTAGTAATTAAATAATTTACTAGGGCATTCAGCTATTAGATTTTTAAATTTGATATGACTTAGGACTTATAGAATTAATTGCTGGATGGCGCTAGTATGTGAACTCACTTCGCCTTAAGGGGGGCTACCATACATTAAACGTGATATTTTCGGCGGATTTTTTGCTCGATATTAATAACGACAGAAGTAGACTCTTGGAATTTTCACAGAACATTTAGTTGTATATTGACTTAAAAAAATAAATAATTAAATCAAAATAAAATAAATATTAAAGGAAGCTCCCATACAACAACAATGAATTTTATGCCTTTTTTGCTCGATAATGGTACGGAACCCTCAGTCGCGAGTCCGACTTGCATTGACCGTTTTTATACTTCTTTACCGTTCGAAATATTAAAGGCTTGTTCAGTTCACTTCCAATCAAAACATAAGTATAAATTATATGTCATTGACACCACAGTCTGTGGAATTTGCCGCGGCCTTTGCGGTTTTTTGTTTTGCAGTTTGAGCTCTGACACACTAGGCACAGTAGCGACGCCAATAATTTTATTACTAATACTTTACAAATAGAAAGAAATTCAATAATGAAAATTATATAAGCACTAGTAAATAACCTGAAGTATTTTTGGAATCATGTTTAATATTATCAGAATCAGTGAGAATTATGAGAATCAGATTACCGCCATAAACGGCCGTTTTTGGCGATAATCACGTTTTCTCTTAATGACTGATTGTCAACATGTTTAGAGTCTACAATTCTTAAACTATTGATTATTTTAGCAAGCAGTATAGGAACGTACGTAGATTATAATGGGATTAATTGATTGAATGCTTAATTCTTTACTAAAATTATTAACTATTGCCACAATTCCCTTTTTCCGTGAGATATGCAGCCGTGTGATTCCCGGCAGAGTAGAATAGGACCACTCCAAGTCTTCTCGTGGATGTTGTAGAAGGCGAGGGAAAACAAGCTTAACAAAGGTTATAAACATCAAAGAGACCTCTCCAACTCGTCTGGCCAGCGTGGATTATGTAAGCCTCATCTTCTTACTGCTCTGGCTAATAAGTATATGGCTCTGGTAGTACAGAGAGGGTCGTGCTCCTGCAGTGAAGATTAAAAAAACACCTGATGATGATGATGTAGATATGCGCGTCCAGTTCCTTCTTAAGAGCCGATGTGTTTGCATAGTATCTATGTTCGTGACCAGTCGTGACCGCACGTTATTTTGTAGGTATGTCTGCTACTTTCTGACTTTGAACTTGAGTAACCTACCTATCATATATAAATAATTTCTGGCCTTGATCTGTCATCAACTCATCGTTTGTTTGTTTTGTTTGTTTTTCGTGTGTGTAAGTGGCCAACACTGGTATCAGAATTTTCAAGCTGCCTTAAGGCATCTGACATAGCTTAACGACTGCCATCAACGATGACAGCCGGGACCAACGGCTTAACGTGCCTTTCGAAGCACGGAGGAGCTCGAGATATTTTTATGCCACTTGCGGTCACCCATCCAAGTAGGGACTGCACCACGGGTTGCTTAACATACGTAAGCGCTCATAGAGCTCACACCCTAGTAGCATTTATTGTTGGCATTTGCTTGGGCCACATACCTCTGGTTAGTTGGCAAATTCATACAATTGGCGCGCAGTTTTCGGGTTGGGCCCAAAACTAATGGCCTACGTTGATTTGAATACGATGGCCCAACTTGTAATAGGGCCAACGTACCTACGATCGTTGGCATTTCGTCGGGCCAGTTACAATAAGTTGGTTGGACACTGAAGGGCCATTGGGTGCTGAAAAAATATGGGGCCTCCTTCTCGATCCAACCACCTCCAGGATGTAACTGGTGTACCTCAAGTTCCAATCACCCTGTGAAGTGCAGTGCACCCCCGACTAACGTATTACCACGCCGGCTCAGTGCACGCTGTCACTTGTATTAAATTTCCGGCTTGAAGTATATAGCCAAAAGTAAAAAAATGATAATAGCGCGTTCTAACATACACCTTACGCCATCTATTGACTAAATAAATAATTATATATTATAAATAAAAAAAGCTCCTTTTAAACCAGCTTTGCCGGGTAGTTCCTGGCAAAGAAGAGTAGGACCACTACAAGTTTTTCCGTGGATATAGTAGAAGGCAACTTAGGAAACACAAGCTAAAAAAAGCTTATAAATATACATATCAAAGAAACCTCTCCAACCCGTCTGGCCAGCGTGGAGAGTAAAGGCCAAATCCTCTGACTGCTCTGGCTAAAATGGTAGTACAAAGAGGGTTGTGCTCCAGCAGTGGAGATTATAAAAGACCTGATGATGATGATGATGATGATGAAACCAGCTTTCGTTGGACAGACTCGAGATGATATCTAATGTAGGTAGGCAAAAGGTAATACAACTTTGTATTACCTTTTGCCTACCTACTACTATTTTTTGAGTAATGTACTTACATTACTCACTCGCAGTTTTTTTTATTCAGTGTACTATACAAACCTTTGCAACATTACGTTAGTCTTTATTAATAGTCTTTCGAAGGTCTTTCCCTACAAAAATCACCCAACGGTAGGAATAGCACTAACAGGCCCGGTGAAGGATTTTATTAGTTGGCCCGATGTTATAAGCATAACTTAAATCCCTACAAAAATAACCCAACGGTAGGAGTAGCACTAACAGGCCCAATGAAAGATTTTATTAGTTGGCCCGATGTTGTTAAATAACTTAAATCCCTACAAAAATCACCCAACAGTAGCAATAGTAGTAGTAGGCCCGTTGTTGGCTACCCGTCGGGTAAGTAGTGCATGTTTATGACAGTGGGCCTATTTTAAGTGGAGGTTGGCGGAGTAACTAACCATCTGCCAATAAGTTCCCAATTGTTGGCATATGGAAGCCAACGGAAAATGCTACTAGGGCACCCACTAGACCATCGGGCTCCTCAATCATCGTGCAATATACAAAAATAACCTAACCTCAATTAACATTTTGTTTTAATTGCCTTTATATTTATAAATAATCTCAAAATGCTATAAAATTATACTTAATAACCGCAAAGTTGAAAATATTCCATGTTACGTAGTTTGGGAGAAAAAACTGAGACGTCACGTCAGTGTGTTAGATTAGACAACGTTTAATTATATACCTACGGACAATATATACCTACTACGGACAAATCACACAGATTGAGCTAGCTCCAAAGTAAGTTCGAGACTTGTGTTGTGGGATACTAACTCAACGATACTATATTTTATAATAGATTATATAAACATCCAAGACCCAGGTCAATCTGAAAAAGATCATTTTCCATGCTCCGGCTGTCATCTTTGATGTCAGTTGTTAAGCCATGTCAGATGCCTTTAGGCCGCTTGAGAAATCTGACACCAGTGTTGGCCACTTACACACACGAAAAACAAACAACTCTGTCTATTGGTGATAACCGTATGAAAATCTGTGCAGTTGGTTTTGAGTCTATCGCGAACAGACAGACGCGGCCAAAAACTTTGTTTAATAAATGTAGTGATATTGATAATTTTACAGGAATAGGTGTATCACCCAGTGGCTCTGGCAGTGACTCTGGCAAGATAAGTTTAAAATAGTCACCGTTAGATGGCAGTAGGTCCACTGTTAGTCAACTATACTAATTCTAATGTGTTTAAGCTCAAAAAGAGATAGTATACTATTAATGCGTGCTATTAAGAGTCGCCTGGAAGCGCATGTCTCCATACAAACGGATAAAGGGAATTGTGGCAATATTTGATAATTTAGGAGTAAAATTAGGCATTTAATCCATTAATCTCATTATAATCTACGTACGTTCCTATACAGCTTGGTTAAAATTACAATGGTTTGAGTATTACAAGCCTTTTCAAATTTTTTGATTAAAACTAACGTGAGATGTTAACATTATTAATATGTAAAATACGGGTCACTCACGTATGAAGTCAGCTACAGGCCGACATGTTTCAACCTCATCGAACGAAGTCGTCCCAGTCCGCACTGCGTCAGTGCGGACTGGGACGACTTCGTGCGCGCGTCTCGGTTCACATTCGCCCTGAGGAAGACCTCCGGATGAGGTTGAAACATGTCGGCCTGTAGCTTTTCAAATTTGTATGGAAATCTTGAGAGGCGTATAATTCTCAAACATTTGATAATTTAACCAAACTGTATAGGAACGTACGTAGATTATAATGAGATTAATTGATTGGATGCTTAATTTTGTCCTAAAATTATCATATGTTGTCACAATTCCCTTTTCCTCCAGGCGACTCTTAAGGTATAGTTATAGCATTTGTAAAGAAAAGCATTTTTGTCTTTTAAATACTATACGCATATATTTAAAATGCTATTTTTTTATATTACTTGCTTTTTTGAGTTACTTTGTCTTAATTATATTATGTGAGTGTGAGTTATTTTTTTTAAATATTTTTTATATATTTAAACACAATACAAATAATACATTACAGGATTGTTGCTATTTACGATGCCATCATAATTTCTTTCGAGATTTATCTTCTGCACTCCGCTTTGGAAGCGGCCTAAACTTAGTCATAAGTAATTATAGACGTCAACAAAATTTTTTTGTTGTAAAAATTGTAAACACAAATATGACAATAATTAAGTGTTCAAAGAAACCTATATTAAATAAACGATTGAATCTTGGATCTTGAACCGTGCATTTCAAATTGCCATCTTAATTTGTCATCATAAAAACTAAGTTGTTATTTTAAACAAAAACAAATACTTACCTATTATAAGTGGAATCAAATTAATAACATAACATAAAGGAAAAACTAAGTAACTATTATTGTTATTAATTTCGTCTATTTTATTTCCAGATTTCTTCTCAGACCTCCGACCATTTACCTACCAGACTATCAGACCGATTCTACCATTCCAAGATAGCACCACAAAAAAGCCTAAAGTTACAAACCAAAGGAACGATGGAGAATACACAAGAGCGCCTGCGTTCAACAGAGATGACAATATACAAAACACTCGTGAGAAAGCGAGACAGAAAACTTCTACAACTACTCAAGTATACGACGTACAATTCCTAACCACTCCTAAAAATAGGAGAAAGAATGTGACGAAGAACGAATATAATAATGATAATTATGACAACAATAATAGGAATTTTGGTAATAATAATAATTATGATTATAATAGAAGACCGTGGCAAGACGCTAATGTTATAGATTATACAACTAGGCGCTATGAAACGACGAGGAATTATAAATATACGACGTATAATCCTTTGTATAATAGACCTGGAGTGAGGCCAGCTGTGGTGGATATCAACCGACCTCCTATTACTAATAGGCCAGCCACACAAAGGTAAATTTTAGTACCTTATATTATGTCTTTAAATTTTACAGGGTGGACAGATCTATTGGTTACCTCTTCCCTACCTTCCTTCTCATCACAGCGATTTTTCTGGTTGCATTCTTAGTTGGAAGCGTCATAGAGTCCCTTATTATGATTAATAAGAGCGTATACTAGCAGTATTTTTTCAATATGGTTTCCATACAAATGTATTTCTCTATTTTCTCGCTGAAAACTGATTCTAGAGCCACAATTCTTTTTTCATAAAATCTAGTACTAAAATAGGAATGCCTCTATTTTTTATTTTTTCCGAAAAAACTGTTTTTGTACATTTTTTTTCTTTTAAACTGGTTTTTAGAAAAAAATAAAGCATAGGGACATACCTATTTTAGTAATAGATTGTATGTAAAAAGAATTGTGCCTCTAGAAGCAGTTTTCAGCGAGAAAATAGAGAAATACATTTGTATGGAAAACGCACTGCTAGTATACCCTCATAAGAGGCTAACATCTGCGAAGTGCCACCATTGAGATTTCAGCGCGCCTCCGCGAAGTCACTGGGGACCCAAAGGCTGGTAGTTACTTTGCACAGCGAATTGCCATCGCTGTGCAGAGGGGTTATGTCGCCAGCCTACTGGGCACCCTTCCTCGCGGCGACGGGCTGGAATCTCTTTTTTATTTATAACTAGCTGACCCGGCGAACTTCGTACCGCCTAACAGTCAATGATTAAGTATTAATTACACATATCGAGTTTTTATTGTTTTTAAGATGTATTCTGCTATTCGGGACGGAGACAAATCCAACGAATCAATAACCATGAAAATTGGTTCAGCAGATCTCGAGTTATAAGTGTTGTAACAAACCCGTCTTTGTTTTATATATATACTAGCTGACCCGGCGAACTTCGTACCGCCTAACAGTCAATGATTAAGTATTCATTACACATATCGAGTTTTCATTGTTTTTAAGGTACCTATTCTGCTATTCGGGGCGGAGACAAATCCAACGAATCAATAACCATGAAAATCGGTTTAGCAGATCTCGAGTTATAAGTGTTGTAACAAACCCGTCTTTGTTTTATATATATAATAATATAAGATAAGATAAGATAAGATAAGATTAGGCTAGTTCAGTCTTCTGTAAATATATTATAAAAGATGTGTATATAAATAAAAAAATAGTGCCACCCGTCCTTTTATTCTTTACTCCTATATCAGATCAAATAGTTAAAATCTTTTGTCATAAAATAGTCACTTGACTTTGGCAATTTGCGCTGCAAGTGCTGGTGTGTGAGCGCTTTTGCTATAAAAAAATATAAATCGAAGTTTCTTATTTTACGAAACAAATTTCGTGATCATCATCAGGTCCTTGTAAGTCTCCACTGCAGGAGCACAACCCTCTCTGTACTACCAGAGCCATATATTAGCCACAGCAGTCAGAGGATTTGGCCTACACTCTCCACGCTGGCCAGACGGGTTGGAGAGGTCTCTTTGATGTTTATAAGCTTTGTTTAGCTGGTGTTTCCTAAGTCGCCTTCTACGACGTCCAGGGGAAGATTTGGAGTGGTCCTATTCTACTCTGCCGGGAACCATACGGATGTTCGACGAACCATTTCGTGATGTTGGTACCTATTTCTTTAGGGTAGAAATTTAAAATTGTTAGGAAAAATTTTTTTTGTTGTTGTTTATGTATGTCTACTTCGTGTTGCTCGAAGACTTAGGCATACGGCTAATCTGATGGAAAGCAGTTTGGTACCTACTATATTTATAGCCTATGAACGCCCCTGCAACTCCAGGGGTGCCATGTACCTTTTCTGTTATTATTTTCAAAATAGACTGAAATAAATCTCTTATATTACTTACAAGCTCCGTGGCGCAGCGGTCAACACGCTGGCCTGTGACACAGATGGTCCCGGGTTCGATCCCCGGTTAGGTCAAGATAAAAAGAATCTTTTTCTGATTGACCTGGGTCTTGGATGTTTATCTATATATGTATTATAAAAATAGTATCGTTGAGTTAGTATCCCATAACATAAGTCTCGATCTTACTTTGGGGCTAGCTCAATCTGTGTGATTTGTCCGTATTTATTTATTTATTTATAATTATGATATTTCAATTTTTATTTTTACAACAATTATTGACAACAGAAAATCCAAACGCAACTATTAAAATGCAAATACTTTTAACCAACTTCCAGGCCTCTAGCGGTATACCCACGGCCCACAGACGGCAGCGTCATCAGGTTCCCTGAGGGGGCCGACACCAGTCCTCCGGTGCTGACAGGGCCTGACGAGGACAACATGACCCCCGCTGAGAAGAGGAGGTATATCCAGGTTGCTGAAAAAAGTAAGTATTGATTATTACTTACTACATAATCGATACTTTTACACAGCACCGTATGTCGCTCGCGTCCTGCTCTACTAGCGAGGAAACTTTGCGTTGAATGATTGAAAAAGAAATTGTCCCTCGACTAGGTATATTAATAATTAATAATAATAATGATGGCTGTGTGGTTCCCGGCAGAGTAGAATAGGAACACTCTTCCAAGTCTTACCGTGGATGTCGTAGAAGGCGAATTAGGGAACACAAGCTCATATAAATCAAAGAAACCCGTCAGGTCAGCGTGGAGAGTGTAGGTTAATCCTCTGACTTTCTGGCTAATATATGGCCCTAGTAGCACAGAGGGTCGTGCTCCTGCAGTGGAGATTAACAAAGACCTGATGAATATGATGATAATATTAATTTATTCAATACTTAGGTACTACAACCATCTTAATTAAAATAAGAATTGTAAACAATAACAATTTACGGAAATAAATAAATACAATAAACTTGTTTTTTTACTGTTTTAGTGTGCGACAAGTACAAATCTCTCAGTGTGAAGAAAGTTGAGGCGATTCCTCTGCTACCCTCACCGGACTCAATCCAGACCAGCTATTCGGAGTGTGAGGTGTCGTCCGTGCCTCTAGTGGTGGGAGGGAACGTCAGCAGCATTAGGGAGTTCCCTCATATGGCGCTCCTAGGATGGACCAAGCTTAAGGTAATATAACTCACTCTTTGACTCCGAAAGCTGAAGAATTTTAAATTTGACGTATAGGATTCTTGCCGTAGGTAACCTGCCATACGAAATGATAAAGAAGGTAATATAATGAGTAATGACTGAAGAAGCCTGCAGCCCAGTTGTGACTCTCCCTGTGCGTGAAAGTTCAGGCACCGATGACCTTGAGCAGGGGCGTGTAAGCGCTAGGGTTGACAACGCGTAGGTAGTCACTCACTGCCCACTTCATGCCTGCGGTGCGAGTCGTGCGAGGTACGCAAACACAACATATTTATATAATAAAATTAACAAATTATTAAATATTTATCCAACAACTAAATACAAATGTAAAACTAAACTAGTAAATTGGCTTAAGACACTAAACTATGCAGAAACTGAATCTCTCTTACCCTAAAACTTCACTCCTACAGCTTCCAGTTCCCAGTATTAACTATTATTCTTTCATTGTACAACAGTAATTATAGTAGTCGTAATTACAGACACCCTAATTGTTCATATTAATCACTTACACTCCTTACAAAATAAAATGCATAATATGCAGAATTATGGGCACCGAATTTTTAGTATATACTTTGTTTTATGTATATTATATGTTCCTTAGTCATATGTCTCTACTATAACTTTGACCCGAAAACAGAATTTTCTAGCTGGGTCAAAGTACACCAATGTTAACTAGATATTAAGTAGCCACTGTAAGGACTTATAGCTGCCTTATGGTAACTGTATGGCCGTATGTGGGGTGCTTTTCCCACTCTCCTGACGGTCGTCTGTCATCCAAAATACAGGCGTGAGCCTAGTTTGGAGGCAAACTTCTAGATGGTGGTGGGCTGTGCGTCCCCATGCATTTGCCCCTATAAGTATATAAGTACTAATGTGTTTAAGACTCATTTATCTGCAGCTGTAATTTTCCTTGTATTTTGTGGCAAATAAAGAAGATTTATTATTATTATAACATACACAGCCCTCGAGAGCGGCAGCAGGCGACGGCCCGTTTCACGCCCCGCGCGCCTCTCACTGCCCCAAAACACATCCATACTCATACACATATAGCCGCGAGCGATTTATCTTCAAAGGAGGCCTCTACCAACCTCTACTCACATAAAAAAAACGTCAAAAGTAGTCTAGACGCGTTTTATTTGAATTCCTGTACCTTTTGGTCACAAAATCTCTTCGATCAATTAAATGAATGTTATACGATCTCAACAATTTTGTTTTCATCCGATCTTTACTGCAAAAAGATTTTCCTTTACTTCCATCTTCACCTAAATTAACTCCCTTTATCTATTTTGTTTTCTGTACTTCCAGGAAGGCGGATACTCTTGGAAGTGTGGAGGGTCCTTGGTCAGCGACAGATACGTGCTGACTGCTGCCCACTGCTCATACCAGAATAGGGACAATGAAGTCGTCAGGTAAGATAAATAAATACACTATAGTCAGTAAGATAGTTGTCAGCCGTGTGGTCCCCAGCAGAGTAGAATAGGACCACTCCAAGTCTTCCCGTGGATGTCGTAGAAGGTGACTTAGAAAACACAAGCTAAACAAAGCTAAACAATGAAATGTCTGGCCAGCGTGGAGAGTGTAGGCCAAATCTTCCGACTGCTCTGGCTATATATGTTGCTTTGGTAGTACAGAGAGGATCGTGCTCCTGCAATGGAGACTATAAAGACCTGATGATGATGATGCTGGTGGGTGACGAGTAAACCAGTGCTCCAGAGGCCGTCGTATAATTTGTATTGACTTGAAAAATTTGAATTTTCAGTTTGACCCGAATTATTTGATTTTTATGTATGTTTGTCCGCAATAATCTCGCGTTTGGCTGAACCGATTTCGATGCAAATTCCAGAGAAGTATTTGTTATATTCTGGAGAAGGTTTTGGTTATAACAAAGGTATGAAAAAGGCGGTTCCTTTAAAAAAAAAGAGATTATTAATTTCCACTTAAATACTGTATATCTAATTCGACTGCATGTTTTATAAATACACATCTCTTGCGGGGTAGACAAAGCCCAAGGTTGTAAAACCCAAAGGGTATATTTAGCGTGTTAGGGTGGGAGGCGGAATCAAAATAGTGATGGGTTGCTAGCCGCACCGCCTGTTAACGTGATTCCATAGATTTTGGGTCATTCAAATATTACTTAAGCAGTGAAAGGGGGAGGGGGGAAGAACTTTTCTTACTTTTGCTGACAAGAGGAGGGGAGGGGGTTAAAAATAGCTACTTTTCTGCTTACGTAATACTTGAATGGCTCCTATTGCATCCAATTCCTTTATTAATCGTTTTCTATATTTACAGCGGGGCCCCAAGAGTGGTCCAGTTGGGTTCCACATACCTGGACGACACAGGGGCTCTCGTCATCAAGGTGGCGTCAGTCATCCGTCATCCGAAGTACACCCAGAGCCGCTCTTACTACGATATCGCTCTGGTTAAACTTGTCAAGCCTGTCTCGTAAGTATTATAAATTTATTTTGCTTTATCGCTTTAGGAGTAGACATAGCCAAAGACTACGTACTTTCTTCATGTGATCCCATAAAGAAGGGAACGTGACTGTCAGTCAGGCGCAACTGGAGATGCCTATCCACATTTCATCCGAAACAAGCGAGTCAGGGGGTTTGGGTATCCAGGTTCATGTAGAAATGCTAATTGAGGTAGAGCCACGCTACTGGTGAAAATCACTTTGCTAGTAGCATGAATGGACCGGCTCGTTTGGGGAAGTATGACACTCTTACAGAAAATCAACGTTTGAGTAGTAGCTTTACCGCTTCTATGCTTCGTTCAGTGAGTGAGAGAGCCGGAGACCCATCTCTTGCCTCCGGGGAGCATTAGTCCACGGGCAGCGGTGATCACTTACCAAAATAAGGAACTCCGCAGGCCGCGACGGCCACTTTAACGAGCTGCCCATAGTCATGGGGAGCGATGAAATCGAAAAAATATCAGAGGGCACAGTCCTGACCAGTTACCTCGCTACCCCAACAGGAGGCAAAGAAGATCCAGCGAACCGATCACTTACCATCAGGTGCTCCGTTATACCCACTTGCCGTCCTATCAATCTATGTCATACGTATGTCATAAAAAAGGAAAATATATTTATATTTCAGGTTCTCATCAGTTGTGAAGCCAGCTTGTCTAGGCGTGCCGCCGGCGGTCGGGGAGAAGGTGGTAGCTACTGGCTGGGGAAGAACCGAGTTTGGTGAGTAAAACCATGTTTGTAACATCTTTGACATGTCCATAAAAATAGGGTCAAGTCCAGAGTAAGTTGTGACCTTGTGTCGTAGAATACTAACTCAAAGATACTATATTTTATGATAGATACTTATATACTTAGATTATATAAAGATATAGATAAACATCCAAGGACCTGGCCAATCTGACAAGGATCATTTTCCATTAAGACCTGACCGGGGATCGGTCAGACAGAGACGGAAATATTCAAGGTTGATGTCCCGCTCACACATATGCAATTGTATAAAAATTGCATATGTGTGAGCGGGACAACAACCTATAGTGTTTCCGTCTCTTTATATGCCAAAAATCCCTGCACAGAATTATGCTCCCTATTACAAGAACAATAAGGTCAAATATCTTATATCAAAAATTGAATTTTGACACTTCTATCACTTCAGGGGTACTAAGGAGAAGTTTCTTAATATGTTCGACAGGTGGAGACCAATCTTTGGAGCTTCGCAGCGTTTCTGTCCCCATCTGGGACATGCAAGACTGCCGCCGCATCCTAGGCATCACCAGAAAGCTGCCACAGGGACCGTCTCCTGATAGTCAGGTAAATACAAGACCTTTGAAATCATCATCATCAGGTCTTTTATAGTCTGCAGTGCAGGAGCACGACCCTCTCTGTATTACCAGAGCCATATTTTAGTCATTGGATTTGGCCTATACACTTCACGCTGGCCAGGTGGATTGAAGATGTCTTTTTGATGTTTATAAGCTTTGTATAGCTTATGTGTGTTTCCTAAGTCGCCTTCTACGTTATTCAGGGGAAGAGTTCTATTCTACTCTGTATGGAACTACACAGCACCTTTGCAATTGTGGCGACTTCTACACTCGCCACAAGAACTAACTCAACTGTGAATATGGAGACATAACAAATAACTACAAGATTTCTCACAAGATGGCGCTGATCAATCCTGAAACGCGCAAACAAAGTTTCTTTGAATTTTGGCATAAATAAGACCTCCGACAGAACTCAGTCGGAGCCGTACGGTTCCCTGGGCGCACACCTTGTCCAGCAGTAAGATCTTCCCTTTGTAGCGGTCGTGCATACCACCTCGCTCCCGCTACAAAATAAACAGTACTTTATGTAACCGGTAATAAGGGTCCTTAAAATATGAATGAGGGGTTTATGAAACGAGCCACAGACGAGCAAACAGATTTTAGATAATCTGTGGATGACCACAAGTACAAAAAAGAGGTAACCTCACAAGATAGGTCGCATGGAAGAGGTTTCATTGTGTACCCTATATTTTTATTCATGCATATTTTTTTATCATACCATAGCAAGAAATGTGATAATTATAGTTTATTTATTAATTTTTTATTAAGGTTTTTTATTAATTAATACACAACAGATCACAATCACAACATGGTATAAATGACAATAAATTAGCACAGTAAACTAGACTGTGACCCAAAAACGTGCACATACAGCATGACAACTATTGTAAACACAGTTTTACACAAGATTATTAATGTTAAGGCAATAAGAATAAAAAAAGAAATACTAAACTTTTAATTACTACTTTAAATAATACTTTTTTTATTTTTATTAAATAAATAAATATATAGGGACATATCACACAAATAGAGCTAGCCCCACTGTAAGTTGTGAACTTGTATCGCAGGATACTAACTCAACGATACTATATTTTATAATATATACTTATATAGATAAACATCCAAGACCCAGGTCAATATGAAAAAGATCTTTTTCCATCTTGACCTGACCGGGGATCGAACCCGGGACCCCCGTGTCGCAGGCTAGCGTGTTGACCGCTGCGCCACGGAGCTCGACAAAGTACAGTTAGATAGATACAGTTACAAATGAGACTACATAAGCAGATAACAGACATAAAAACAGTATTTTTATGGCAACTAGCATAGATATATAGACACATATTATGTAAATCATCTGAAAGGTCAGTCAGGTCAGTGATGGAGGATACCTACGCTTAACTTGATTTTTAAAAGAGTTAGTGCTGGCAACCGCAAAAATGTCTATTGCTTCATTGACCAAATAAAGCTCATTGCAAACAGTTGCTTGTTGCGTGGAAGTATGGCACCTTGGGAATAAAGTAGGTATTTTAATTTATAAGCTGTTACCCGCGGCTTTGCCCGCGTTATATATAGCCTATGTCTTTCTCAGTTCCCTAACCAATGTGTATGCATTTCATGATTGATTAGGAAGTTAGGATAATACACATACATACCTACTTACAAATATATTACAGCGAATTACTCATGCGTTATTTAGGTGAATACTACTATAGGTGACAGCTCAGTGTTACGCTGGATACAAAAGTGACTAGCACTGATTTTAAGCTACCTCTTTTTGCGGCTTCACACCACAGCCACTCCCTAAGTGTGTGACTGTCAGTCCGACTCATTTGGCTAGTTTTGTTACGGTCTGCATGTTTTTTTGTTTATTTCTTGTTTGTAGAAATTTTGTATTATTATTTTCAGATTTGCGCTGGGGATCCCAACGGGGGAAGAGACACCTGTCAGGTAAGAGTAAGACCGAAGCAATAATTCGTAAGGGCATAGGATAGCTAGACAGCGCGGTGGTACATGACTATGGTTCAATTCATGTCCGTTTGGTATTTTTTCCTATCTCTAATTTCATAAATTAGAGAGTTTTACAAGTAATTTTTTCTTGGTTTCAGGGTGACTCAGGCGGGCCAGCTCAAATTCAAGATGGCTGTCTCTGGCGTATAGTGGCTGTCACTTCAGTTGGCCGCTCCTGTGGGGCGCCCAACACTCCAGCACTTTACGCCACAGTCCATCCAGCATTCATAGCAGCCCAGATCTTCGCCGATCAAGTCAAAAAAGACAATAATAATCAAGATTATGGTTCTAATAATCAGAATTCTAGAAATAATAATGATAGGAATTCCGGTTCCGACTTTGGAAGTGGCAGACAGAATTATGATAGCAATAATGGCCAGAGTTTTGGTTCTAATTATGATAATAATAGGCGTAATGACGGTCAATATTATGATAATAATAGGCAGACTAATAATTATGACCGTCAACAGAGTAATCTTAATAATGCTAGTAATAGACAAACTGGTAGCAATTCTGATAGTAATAATCGAAACCAAAATGGTTATTACACTCAAGACGCAAGTGACAGAAATAATTATAATAATCAGAATATAAATAGGCCGAGCACTACTGCTAAGTATTATGTAAATAATGACAGACAGAATAATAATTATGACAGTCATAATAACGGTATGATAAATTTTGATCGGTACAATTATAATACAAATAAGCCGAGTACTACTAGTTATTTTGCTGATAATAGGCAGGATTATAATAGAAATAATAATTATGGACAAAGAGAAGATTATAGAGCTGTAGACAATAGTGAAGATGTCATTTATTGGCCTGAAAACAAATGAAATTGTTCTACTTTTATATTTAATACATATAGTAAGTGTAAAGTGTTTATTTTTCATACAACTAAAAAGGCGAACAGACATATAGACTCCGAAACTACTGAATCGATTTTCAAAATTCTTTCACCTATCTACGGCTACTTTATCTGCGGGTGACATAGGCTATAATTTACGCGAACAAAGTCGCGGGAAAATTGCTAGTATTTAATAAGATTAGTATCATGGATGAAAAAATTCGCAGAACCTACTACGGGTAAAAAATGGATGAAAATCTCATCTTTTATTTTACAACTTTTTCTTTATTTCTTTTTCGGTTTTCTAATATAAATTTTTAATAAAGGGTATAATTTTTTTTTAAATTTCTTTTTGGTTTTTTAAATGTTACCTTGAGAACCTCTCATTCAGTCAAATTTAAGGTTAATGGGCTATTTTCCTAAAAAAATATAATTAGTCCGTTAGTTATATTATCAAAAAACATTTGATACGTGTTTTTTCTTTTGTCAATCAAACAAAAAATGACAAAGATATAGCCCGTTAAAATTGTGTGTGACGTCACTAGCCAGTACACTTTTTTGTGGCCTGTGATGTCACAAGCCCCCACTCATGAACTGCCACGTTATTTTTGGCATTAATTAACGAAAGAAAAAATTCGTGTCCAATATTTTTTGATTGTCTAACTGACGGTCTAATTTTATTATTAATATTTTGACCCAGGAAAATAGCCAATTGAAGTTGATCACCATATTTCAACATTGTTTACGAAATCTTAAGGGGGCACACTAGGCACAGTAGCGACGCCAATCATTTTATTCCTAATACTTTACAAATAGAAAGAAATTCAAGAATGTAAATCATATAAACCACTAGTAAATAACTTGAAGTATTTTTGGAATCTTGTTTAATATTATCAGAATCGGTGAGAATTATGAGAATCAGATTACCACCAAAAACGGCCGTTTTTGGCGGTAATCACGTTTACATGATTCCAAAAATACTTTAAGTTATTTACTAGTGCTTATGTTATTGAATATATAGCTTTTCTATTTGTAAAGTATTAGGAATAAAATGATTGGCGTCGCTACTGTGCCTAGTGTGCCGCCTTAAGGGAGTATGCAAGTCCTAAGTCCACTTTTATATCTTTTTGTAAATATAGATAGTAAATAATCATTGTAATCAATAAATTGGATAATTTATATATTCTAGGTATGCATAATATGTTGACGTATGCTTCACATTGTACTTAAATATACAGATAATTAAATTTTATATTATTGAAATAAATTTCTAAATTAAGGATTTGAGTTTTTAATTGAAAGTTTTAATTATTAAATAAATACAAAATTACAAGCTGCCTGAACACTGAAATAACTAATGTACTTATGTAACTGTTAAGTAATAAAACGTGTTTTTTATAAAACGAGCCGAGGTGAGAATATTAAAAGAATAAGATCACATATTTTGAGGCGCTCTTGTAGTAACACAAGCGCCCAATCCCTTGACCGGCTTTTACGGTCTGTGCGGAAAGAAAAACAGCAGGTGTATTCTGTTTTTTTCTTTTCTTCCAACCAGCATGGAAGACCGCATATTCTCTCTGATATGAGCTAAACTTTCCAGAGGTCTACACAATAACTATTTCTGGACAGTTCATCATCATCATCAGGTCTTTGTTAGTCTCCACTGCAGGAGCACGACCCTCTCTGTACTACCAGAGCCATATATTAGCCAGAGCAGGTGGATTTCACCTAAATTCTCCACGCTGGCCAGACGGGTTGGAGAAGTCACTATGATGTTAATACCTAAGCTTTGTTTAGCTTGTGTTTCCTAAGTCGCCTTCTACGACATCCACGGGAAGACTTGGAGTGGGCCTACTCTACTCTGCCTGAAACCTCACGGCATGGTCTGGACTGTTATCTTTCATGCTGTAAAATAGTTAGCTAAATGACGCTAACTGTTTTAAGAGTATGCTTGTACCCGAGACATTGTATTTGTCCAATCATCATGTAACTTCATAAGACGTGAAAGAAAAGTTTGTTTTTTAATGATAAAGGACGGCAAACGAGTAAGCGTGTCACCTGATGGTAAGTGATCACCGCTGCCCATGGACAACTGCAACACAAGGGGTGTGACAAGTGCGTTGCCGGCCTTTTAAGAATACATGGTTTTATGCTAGCCTATGGCTATGGCAGACCCATTATCATCATCAAAGCGTTTTCCCGATTGCATCCACAGCTGTGACGGGTGAGCTCGGGGTTCGCTAATATGACAGCATTTATGATGTAATATGATTTAGCCAAGTTTTTACAGCCACCTGACTGACACCGACCTTAATTGAGTAGCTCCAAAACCGCAAAAAATACCTATGAAATTCCCAACTACCTACTTCACTACATATACCTATTATAAAAGTTCTCTGCTGTGTCTGTTTGTGCGCGATAAACTCAAAAAATACCGTACGGATTTTCATATGGTTTTTAGATAGAGTGAGAATTCATCCCCCTCTCTCCCCTTCACGGGTGCAGCTGGAGAGGGCTGCTACTTATCTATATAATCCTAACTAATATTATAAATGCGAAAGTGAGTTTGTTGGTTTGTTTGTTACGCTTTCACGCCCTACCTACTGAACCGATCATAATGAAATTTTGCATACACATAGATTAGGGTACTGAGAAGCACATAGGCTATATATCACGCGGGCAAAGCCGCGGGCAACAGCTAGTAATATTATAAATGCGAAAGTGAGTTTGTATATTTGTTTGTTTGTTACCTCTTCACGCTTTATCTACTGAACCAATCTTCTTGAAATTTGTACACATAGTTTAAGGTAACGAGAAGGACATAGGTAGGTACTTTTCATCCCGGGAAAAAGTATTGTTCCCGTGGTATTTGCGACAAACGACGAACTTATCAGTGGGTAAAATCTAGCAAACTATAATTTGCCCGCGCTGGGAATCAAATACAGGATAGGCTAGCCTGTTAACAACTGCGCCACGGAGCCGACTAACATCTGATTGGCGTCTTTTTGTACAAAATAAAAATAAAAAAAAAAACATTTATTGCTATACTTTAGATATACAACAACATTAATTTAGGTACATTTCCATTATGTATAATACTCGTATTAGTACATAAATATGTTTCCAAATGTTTTAAACTAGCCATATTATATTCCATGAATAAACATCACGTACTTATACACACATTATGATAAACGAAGGAATTTTCCATTACATATTTTCATGGATAAAGATTCACAAATATTATTACTAATTTATTTGTAAAAACACCTTACCACCTGTGCAATTAAAATAATTCATTAGATATTTTCGAAGACATAAGTATCAAAAATATTATTACGAATTCATTTTTGGACACATTTTAACACCTGTTTAATTAAAATCATCAACTACGGGCTTATGAATACTACTTATTTTCATTCAACACATGAGTCTATTAATAAGCTTAATAAGCAAGACTCTTTAGGGTGTGTTTCCACCGTATAGCATGTTGATGGGCTTAAAGATGGCATACAGAATCAAAATAGTGATGGGTTGCTAGCCGCACCGCCTATTTACATGATTTCTTAGATTGAGCCCATTCCCCCGGCCGGTCGTATAGCATGTTGATAGGCTTAAAGATGGCATACAGAATCAAAATAGTGATGGGAGACCACATGCCTGGGTGCACACCTTGCCCAGCGGGAAGATCATCCCTTTGTGGTGGTCGAGCATACCACCTGGCTCCCGCTACAATTCCATACAAAAATGCTTAGTCGCTCGGTCAATTTGTATCAATATTTCTCCGGGTGTAAAAAGCAGCCAACACCGTCTGTTTCCCGGCAGAGTAGAATAGGATCACTCTACGTCTACGACATGGATGTCGTAGAAGCCGACTCAAGAAAAGCAAGCTATTTAAACAAAGCTTATAAACATCAAGAGACCTCTCCAACTGGCCAGCGTGGAGAGTGTAGGCCAAATTCTCTGACTGCTCTGGCTACTATATGGCTCTCGTAGTACAGAGAGGGTCGTGCTCCTGCAGTGGAGACTAGAAAAGACCTGATGATGATGATGATGATAATATACCTGCCGTGTGGTTCCAGGCAGAGTAGAAAAAGACTACTTCAAGTCTTCCCGTGGATGTCGTTAAAGGCGACTTAGGAAACACAAGCTAAACAAAGCTTATATACACCAAAGGGAAATCTCCGACCCGTCTGGCCAGCGTGGAGAGTGTAGGCCAAATCCTCTCATTGATCTGGCTAATATATGGTATGGTAATGGCTCTGGTAGTACAGAGAGGGTCGTGCTCCTGCAGTGGAGACTAAAAAAGACCTGATGTTGATAGTTATTATGACGTAGGCATTCGCTAAAAAATCCAGGTGAAATGGGGGTCCAAAGTTAGTATTTAACGCGGGCGAAGCCGCTGGCAAAAACTAGTTTTAAAAATAAACTTGTGGTCATACTCATTGACGTTATTAATATACTTATAGATAACACTTGTACAAACTGAAACATGCGTGTTAAAATAGCCTTAACTTATAATTATTATTTATTTCGGTAATGCAAGCTTATATCCCGGTTTCGCTTTTATTATTGTGATACTAAAACATAACATATCAAATTAATGTTTATCGGACAAATCACACAAATTGAGCTAGCCCCCACGCAGTATAAGTTGTGAACTTGTAGGATACTAACTAACTCAACAATACTATATTTTATAATAAGTAGACAATTATATAGAAAAACATCCAAGATCCAGGTCAGTCTGAAAAGGATCGATCGATCTAGACCTGGCTGGGATCGAACCTGGGTCCACCGTCTCTCTGCTAAACGGTTAAATTGGATACTTGGAATAAATTACAGCAGGTAGTATACATGTATAACGAAGTTGAAAGGAAAACTATCAGCGCTGAGTACTATAGGCAACCAGTTGGTTGCCTATAGTACTCAGCGCTGATAGTTTTAGCTGCTATATTTTTCATTAAGTTTAATGAAAAATATAGCACTTTTTCATAAACCGCAAACATAACTTTGTCATTCATACAAAAACTATGAAAAAAAAAATTTGGCTAATCCAAGCTTGATTTTTTGCTGACGTTACATGTTATTAATCTGAGCGTTACATAGACTATGACATTCTGGGGAAAATAAACTTATTTTACAGGTAGGTTTCATTATTAGTTTTAGTTTATTTAACTTAGTTTTAATCTGTTTAGCAGGATAGAATCACCAAAAAAAAATATGGTTAAATCGGTAGGCGGTATGACGTCATACCTTTATATTTCGGTACCTTAGAATAATGGTACCTTCAAATTACTATACCTTAAAGAAACGGTACCTGTACGATTGTAATATTGCGGTATCGTTATTTTTTTAGATATTGGAATTATGAAATAAAGGTTTTCATTGAATTTTACCGCCGAGGATTCGCCTCAATGTTCTTCGTCGCCTAATTTTTTCGGTACTGAAAATATTTCAGTTAGAGTACCAGTAATTATAAAGGTATCCAAGAGTACCAGTAATTATGTATCGCATAACGATATCGTAAATGTATAAATACCATTATTTATATTTAGCTGTATCACAACCGTAATTGTCAACCGATTTGGTTCTACCTTTAAATCTTAGGTGTATCGTAATTTTATACCGGTACCATACCCTTATACCTTTACCGTTTTCAAACTCTGGTTTAGATTTTATTAATTGTAATAAATTGATCACTAACATATTATAAAAAAGTCCTCCGTCGCGTCTGTCTGTCTGTTCGCGATAAACTCCGAAACACGGATTTTCATGGGGTTTTCACCAATAGATAGAACGATTCATGAGAAAGGTTTATAGGTATAATACATGCCCGGGCGCAGCCGGGGAGGGCTGCTAGGAATATAAAACTTATTTAGCTTTACCTATTTCTTTCCTTCTATGTCAAGGCCCCACATCAGTGTACATACAGACATACCATATTTTAATTAATCATATATGTCCAGATGGTAACCATTACTATTTACCATAACTAATATTGTTTGGTTTAACATTTTGGATGAGTATAAAACGAAGGTTGATTAGCCGAAATGTCAGTTGAAGTTACTTTTCCGCTAAAACGAATTCCCACCAAAATGAGGTCAGCCATCTTGGTTTTGTGTTTGGTAAGTTTTCGATTTAAGGTTATTTGAGTTTTTGGTGGGATTAAGTCAAGTTTATATTTTGCCTTAGATATTTTGCAAATTGATTTTAGTTGATTAACATACATACAGGGCAGGGCAGTGGCAGGGCTGGCAAAATGCCACGGGCCCCCAGCCCAAGAGGGCCCCGGCCCAAGAGGCCGCGAGTTCAAAAATATTTTAGAAGAAATAAAAAAAATATTACGTTCTATGGATGAATGTGAAGTCTCCAATACGCATTGGGCTAGCGTGAGGACTACAGACTATTCCCTCTCGCCTAAGAGAGGAGGCCTATGGCCATTAGTGGGACAAATACAATGTGTAATTGAGTACACTGAAAATCTCGAAGTTTATTAAAATTAAACTGAGTACAATGTGACGATTTGTACTGATAGGGCCCCATCAAAAGAATTTGACATGGGCCCGATATGGTATAGTTACGCCACTGGACTTTATAATACAAAATTGGTGTAGGTAGATTGTTGTTATTTAAAATGCTTATGCTCGTGAACAATATGTGAAATAGTTAAGAGTCCCACGTAAAGCCGAAATCCCATACAAACGTAGTTTGGTTTTATTTTTACAACAGTTAAGCCAATCTCAACCAAATTTCGTACATACGACCGGATAAGGCATTTTATTCCTAATTCTTTACAAATAGAAAGAAATTCAAGAATGTAAATCATACAAGCACTAGTAAATAACTTAAAGTATTTTTGGAATGATGTAAACGTGATTACCGCCAAAATCGGCCGTTTTTGGCGGTAATCTGTTTTCATAATAATTATAATTCTCACTGATTCTGATAATATTATACATGATTCCAAAAATATTTCAGGTTATTTACTACTGCTTATAAATATGATTTAGGCAAAGACAATATATTTAGGTTCTTGAATTTCTTTCTATTTGTAAAGTATAAGGAATAAAATGATTGGCGTCGCTACTGTGCCTAGTGTGCGGCCTTAAGGCGCTCTTATAGTAACACTAGCGCCACCCAGCAATTAAATTCCTTAAATCATAAATGGTATCGAATTTTAAAAATCTAACAAGTACAAATCTACTAAATTACGTAAAGTATTTTTTGTTTATTGCAAGTAATTTACTAGTGTCATATTTAAAGAGAAAAATCGATTAACGCCAAAAGTGGCCACTTTTGGCGTTAACCTGTTTTTCTTTTATTTTATCAAACCAATATTAGTGAAAATGAAAAAAAAAATACTACAAGTGATTTACTAGTTTTGTACATGTTAGATTTTTAAAATTCGGTATAATTTAAGATTAAAGGAATTAATTGCTGGGTGGCGCTAGTGTTACTATAAGAGCGCCTTAATAAAAAGAAAATAATAGAAGTTTTCTAACCAGGTTTAAAGATGGAAGTTCTTGATTGGAAGCTATTATTTAATTTGTGATACATGTACTTTCTTTACAGATCGGCTCAGCTGTGTGCTACCCAACGCTGGGAAAGATTGCAAGTGAGTATGACTTATTACTATATACTTATCCTTTGAATAAAAATTTAGATATATTTTACTAAGAACAGGTCCACATACGTTATTTTTTTATTTATACAGACTGAATATAAACTGAAAAAAGTCTATACGTAACATTGAAAACGTCATTATTATGTTATTGTTACACATAGGAGGTGATTTAAAAAAAAAAAACTATGTTGTTACATTTTGCAGTGAAGTAAATTCCGTAAAGATTAATATATTAAAAATTAAAATAAAAATTAATATAATGAGCTCAACCTTGAACTGTAGTAAAAATGTGTTTTTCTTTTATATTACTAACTGAATCTGGTTATTTCATATTATTTAAAATTTTAACATTAAATACACTGGAGATTTAAGCATGTCATAAACATCTTAGGTATGTTTTATCTGCTAACATATCATATATTTGTGGGTATAATAAATAAATAACAATATATAAATATATACGGACAAATCACTCAGATTGAGCTACCCCCAAAGTAAGTTCTTATGAAAGACTTGTGTTATGGGATACTGACTCAACGATTCTATATTTTACAACAAATACATATATAGATAAACATCCAAGACCCCGGTCAATCTGAAAAAGATCGTTTTCCATCTTGACCTGACCGGGGATCGAACCCGGGACCATCCGTGTCGCAGGCAGGCGTGATGACCACTGCGCCACGAAGCTCGTCACGGGTATATAGTAAAAGGTCTGTGGGTCAGTCGTGTTTTTATTTTGTAAAACTTTTCAATAATATATTTTTCTTTTTTTAGAATTGGCAAATGTTGGGATTCACGCAGCTGCAGGTGGAGCTGCCGCCGGCGGTTTAGGAGGTAAGCCAGTAATAAAGTGCATACATACTTACATATTTTTCCTTGCAGGGTAGACAGAGCCCAGGTCTAAAAGACCTAAAGGCTAAGTTAAGAGGGTATACTAGCAGTGCGTTTTCCATACAAATGTATTTCTCTATTTTCTAGCTGAATACTGCTTCAAGGGGCACAATTCTTTTTACATACATTCTATTACTAAAATAGATATGTACCTATGTTTTATTTTTTTCTAAAAACCTGGTTAAAAGGAAAAAAAAAATTACAAAAACAGTTTTTTTGGAAAAAGTAAAAAATAGGGGCATCCTATTTTACTACTAGATTTTATGAAAAAAGAATTGTGACTCTAGAATCAGTTTTCAGCGAGAAAATAGAGAAATACATTTGCATGGAAACCATATTGAAAAAATACTGCTAGTATACGCTCTTATGCATGTTGGTGGGCGTGTAGTTGAAAAACGCTGGTACATCCTACGTTTTTTCTTTTTTCATGGTATCATTGTTAAGTGATAACACAACAAGACATGATAAAGTAGGCCTTCCAATGTTATTTCACTCTCTATGAACATCGCAAGAGCCCGATCAATGCGGGTCGTCTATGGTGTGCTTAAGAAATGTAAGCTTACCTCTTTAAATAATCGTGTCATCAGTAAATGTAAACACGTTGTATAATGAAGATAATCATCAGGTCTTTTTTAGCCTCCACTGCAGGAGCACGACCCTCTCTGTGCTACCAGAGCCATATATTAGCCAGAGCAGTCAGAGGATTTGGCCTACACTCTTCACGCTGGCCAGACGGGTTGGAGAGGTCTCTGTGACGCTTATAAGCTTTTTCAAGCTTGTGTCCCTTAAGTTGCCTTCTACGATATCCACGGGAAGATAGAGAGTGGAATACCTACGATAATGAAGATACAACGTGTTAATAAGAAAGAATTCAATCTGAAATCATATATAATTTTATTTATTTAAAAGCCATACATTCACTTATTTAATAATACAGGTCGTCAATTATTATATAATAACATAATAGATTTAAAACCCGCCCTGTAACGTTTCTGGCGCAAAGCTGCCTAAAACGCTGGCTGCATTACCGCGCTGAATGGCTATTGCCATTCTTTGCACCAAAAACGTGCCAGAGCGGGAGTCACCATTGTTTTCAGCCATTCTATGCCCTAATTCATTAACAAGACGCTTAGCGTCCGTGCCCCAACATCCCATGGTCTCCACAGCTATGGGAATGAAATTGTAGTGAGGCTCCATAGCTGCGTATTTCAGCCGCTTCCTATCTGCTGCATCTTCAGCAGCTGATCTGAAATTAATTTGATTAGAATCGAGAGTGGAACGATTACAAAAAAATGAGAGTCAAAATTTTCTCAAAAACTTTACTTTCCTTTCTCCGTGTATGCGGCGGCAACGTCACCCCAGATCGCACGTAATTACCACAAAGTTCTTAATTGGCAAGAAACACAAGGAAACAAATAAAAAAGCTAAAATCTTAGAAAATAATCCGCGGAAATTGAATTCAATAATTTAATTTTTTAATAATAAGAATAAGTTGAGGTGTATTGTATTTAGATATTATAAGTTGATCGCTGCGTGGTACGCACCCGACCTCCCCGCGCCTACCTAATATTGTGTACTGCGCATCGACTCGCGCGATGTTCTGACGCAATAAAGTTTTGCGCGAGTTGTACAAAATACTAAACTTTTCCCCCAACCATATATTTATATTTTGTATATTTCCATAAATATTGCTGACGTCACCATCAAAATATTTTTTTTTTTTTTTTTCCAGGTCATGGAATCGGAAGCGACTGCAATGATGGCAGTAAGTATTATATAATCATCATCATCATCATCAGGCCTATCTAGTCTCCACTGCAGGAGCACGACCCTCTCTGTACTACCAGAGCCATATACTAGCCTGAGTAGTCAGAGGATTTGGCCTACACTCTCCACGCTGGCCAGACGGGTTGAAGAGGTCTCTTTGATGTTAACAAAGACAATATAATACTAACGTAATAGACTGCCCACCTCATACAAAAATATTGGACCAAGAGCAGGCGAATGTAGGTATGGCGCAGGAGAGTTGCTTGCTACTCGATACTAGATGGTGGTAATCTGCATTAGCCTAAACTTACTAAATATTATGCCTAAAATATTGTTTTGATTTTTAATAAGATAAATTTTGTGAATCATGTGTTTATATTCTCATAATACGGTAGATACAATATTGTGTAGTTTCGAGTGGCGCCATTTATGCGAGTCTCTGAGAACAAATCGATTAAGGCGTTGAGACCACATTAAGCTTTGTTTAGCTCGTGTTTCCTTAGTCGTCTTTTACGACATCCACGGGATGACTTGGAGTGGTCCTATTCTACTCTGCCGGGAACCACACGGCATTATATAATATAAACATATAAGTATTATATTCTTTTAGCGAAAAAAATATGGGTATTTCTTTGGCAGCGTAGATAACCAGTGAGCTGATTTGGATGCGGTGTTTTTTATTTGAAATCACGTTTTCTAGTAATGGTCTTAGACTAAGAATGGTTCTGTATACTTTTTAAAACTAGATCCCAACTCCCTTTCCGCTGAAGACGAGAGGCATTTTTATGGAATGTAACATAGCTCTCACTACACCGCCATCTAACTTCGATCCAGTGATCCTATCATTTGATCGGGCTGTCATTTCATTAAGAAAGAAAGAAAGAAAGAAAAAAGAAAAAAAGAACGAAAGAAAAAAGAAAGAAAGAAAAAATAAAGAAAGAAAAAAAAAGAAAGAAAAAAGAAAAAAGAAAGAAAGAAAAACTTTATTCGACAAAATACATAACAACAAATGAAACGTATATTAAATTTAAGAAACATTTAAGGCCCACACTAGGCACACTAGCGACGCCAATAATTTTGTTCCTAATACTTTACAAAAAGAAAGAAATTCAAGAATGTAAATCATATGAGCCTTAAGACCTTAGTAAATAACCTGAAGTATTTTCGGAATCACGTTGAGAATTATGAGAATCAAATTATCGCCAAAAACGGCCGTTTTTGGCGGTAATCAATTCTCATAATATTAAATCATGATTCCAAAAATACTTCAGGTTATTTTACTAAGGCTTATATGATTTACATTTTTGAATTCCTTTCTATTTGTAAAGTGTTATGAATAAAATGATTGGCATCGCTAGTGTGCCTAGGATGGGCCCTTAATAAATAGCAATACCTAGCAAACTAAAAATTAAATGCGGGAGACATCCTGCTCTCTTCATCATCATTTAATTAAAGAGCTGGGCTCTTGTTGGTAGAGCATTATCCTATCCTCTTTCTTTTAGCCAGATTGTTCACTTCGTTATAAGTAAGAAAGAAAGAAAGAAAAATCGTTTATTTGGCATCAAAACACAAGAATAATACATAATTAGAAAATATGAACACAATTATAGAGACATAAAACTCTTATGCTAATACCAAAAAGGTCTCCGCTCAGCTTAATGTTGCGGTATGAACCTCAACGCTGGTCTTCCGCGGACGCCATAAAAAATATTTAAAACTAATTAGTATATAAGATAAGTACTATAAGTAGTAACTTTATTATTTTCTTTTATTTGTTTCATAAAAGTGTCTCAGCCATCTTTTCCTTCTGTTTTTCTTCTATGATGTTCTTGTCCAAGACATCGACTCGTAACAGTTATCCTACCATCTTTTCTCCACTATTTTCAATGATTATTAAAATTTATATTTTTTTCTCTAACACTTTAGTACCTAACCCTGCTGGAGGAGTAGGCATCGCTGCTAAAGGGGGTATCGAAGCCAGCATCAACGCTGGTGTAGGCGCTGGAGAAGCAGCATCAGACGGCATAAACGCCGTCAAGGATGGAGCTGGAACTGCAATCGGTTCAGTCGTGGGTGCTGCTGGGCAACTCGCTTCAGGTAAGTACGATTCATACGAGAACTTAAATGAGAAATAGATTTTTAGTAATTTAAGATATTTTTAACAAAAAACAAAAACCGTCTTCAACCCTATCAATTTTTTTTTAATAAGCCTAAGATAAAACCGGCCAAGTGTGAGTCAACCTCGCGCAATGAGGGTTCCGTACAATATGCTTCGTGAACACACACACAATGTGCAAAAATGTTTTATTCAATTGACTAGCGCTATCTAGTGGTGTTTTAGTGTACTATTTCCCTAGATGAACTTATTATTGTGAGTTTACCACTTTATTTTCAAGTGATAAAATTCTTATTATTTTTCCTGTAATCTTCAAGGAATGAACTATATTGCGTAATTTTATCAAAATTTTCGGCCCAGTAGTTTCGGAGATCAGGGGAGGGGGGAATGGTCGATTTTTGCCTTGAAAAATATTTTTGAGATCCTCATAATGAGCTCTTTCATTTGATATATAACACAGTAAGGTTTGTAAAACTTTCTTTAAAAAAATTTTAATTGGGCCCCTGAAAATGAACCTTATTTCAAAAAAATCTTTATTTACTTTGCACATCCGTGTTTGGGTCATAGGATTACACCATCTTACCAAATTTCACCTAATTTGGTTCAGTAGATTCGGAGAAAATCGGCTGTGACAGACGGACGGACAGAAAGACAGACGCACGAGTGATCCTATAAGGGTTCCGTTTTTCAATTTTTGTACGGAACCCCAAAAAATGGAAATAAGTGTAATCTGAACGGCATACCTGTAAACATTTTTTTGGTTTCTGTGTATTTTTATTTTATGAAAATTTAATGGGACCATTTGTAAAGTATTACCTATCGAACAAAAAAAGAATTTCTTAAATCGGTCCAGGCGCCTTCGAGAAATCGGGGAACATACATAAAAAAAACATTACGACGAATTGAGAACCTCCTCCTTTTTTGAAGTCGGTTAAAAATAGGCCTCTAACTGTAAAATATTGTTTTATTAATACGTTTTAGTCTGATATCGATACATTACAACGTAGAGTTGTTTTTCACTCATCACTAGATAGCGTTAATCCACGTTAGCCTAAAATTACTAAAACTAAAATCATCTCATCATCTTCAGGTCTTTTTAGTCTCCACTGCACGCACGACCCTCTCTGTACTGCCAAAGCCATGTATTGGCCAGAGCAGTTCTATGTTTTGGCCTTTTGGGTGACTTATCATAACCACTTTTCATATGGGTTAAAAACTTTTTTTTTTTTACATTTTCATTCAACAGCCCTGCGATTAGTATGGGCAAAGACAATATAATACTAACGTAACAGACTGCCCACCTCATACAAAAATATTGGACCAAATTAAGGTTGCGAAAATCAGGCGAATGTATGGCGCAGAAGAGTTGCTTGCTACTCGATACTAGATGGCGGTAATCTGCGTTAGCCTTTAACTTACTAAATATACAGTGTCGTTTTAAAATATAATGCCTAAAATATTGTTCTGATTTTTAATAAATTATATATTGTGTAGTTTCGAGTGGCGCCATCTATGCGAGTCTCTGAGAACAAATCGTACGATTAAGGCGTTGAGACCACATGGTATGGGAAAGTCGAACATTTTCAACAAACCGCAGACCGTTAATATGAAAAGTTTTTCATATTGATGGCGTAATCCCTTTAAGGAAAAGTCGAGAGTCAATTCACACGGTGTAAATTTCTTTTTTCATGTCAGGAAACCCTGCTGGAGCCGTCGGCACAATCGCAAACGGGGGAGCACATACGACTGCTATCGTCGCTAATGGTGGAAGGGCTGCGGTCAACGACGGTGCTAACGGTGCTGCTAAAGCTGTGGGCTCTGCTGCCGATGGTGCTGCTAATGGAGCCTCAGATGTCGTTGGTGAGTCTCATCATCAGGTCTTTTTAGTCTTCACTACAGAAGCACGACTGTCTCCGTACTACCAGAACCATATATTAGCCAGAGCAGTCAGAGGGTTTGGCATACATGCTGGCCAAGAGCCAAGGTCTGTTTGATGTTTGTAAGCTTTGTTTAGTTTTTGTGTTTCCTGAGTCGCCCTCTACGACGTTCACGGCAAGAACTGGAGCGATCTTATTATACTCTGATACACACACGGCATAAATTATAGTTAGGTGTCGGTTAGGAGTATAAATAATGAAAACGCGATAAGACCGTATTAAAAGTTATTTTTCAATAACTTTTTCTAGGTGGCAACGGAACTCCTATTGGTGCTGGTCTTCAAGCAGCCGATGGTGTGACAAAAGGCGTAGCCAACACTGGAGCAGGCATGACTGGCAAAACTGCTGACGTCGGTGACGGCATGGTTAATGGAGTCACTGGAGGCGTAAACGGTGAGTCATCATCATCTTTGAGAGAGCCAGGAAATGATGGAACGTACTTACGTACGTACAAAATATAGTTCGTTGCTTAAAGATTTCAGGGAAACCTATAACAATTATGTAAATTGAGAATCAAATTACGCACAAAAATCAATCAAAATTGTTTTGTTTTTGAATAATTTGTTTTTTTTTTTTTTACTTTATCTTGCCTGATGGGGAGAAACTAGACTTTAAAAGCAATACACTACTTTTTTGGATTGTTGTGTAAAACTTACTCTTTTTACAGCGGCTGGATCTAGCATTGGAGGTGCTAATATCGGTGGCTCTAGTGGTGGTAGCAGCCTTGGAGGCAGCGGTGGAAGCGGTAGCAACCTTGGAGGCAGCGGTGGAAGCGGTAGCAACCTTGGAGGTAGTGGCGGAAGCGGTAGCAGCCTTGGAGGTAGCGGTGGAAGCCAATCTGGAGATTTTGATTGCGACGATTCTAATGACGGAAACGGTAGCAGTGGAAACCAGAACAGAAAAGGAAATAAAGGAACCGATAGTACTGGTAATAGTGGTTTTGATGGCGATGACTGCGACGACAGCAGCAACAATGGCAGCAGTGGTAGCGGAAAAGGCAAAGGCAACGGAAAGGGAAAAGAAACCGGCAGCAGTGGCAACGAAAATAATGGAAAAGACACCAATGGAAATAATGGTTCTGTAGATGATGACAGCAACAAAGGCAACAACAATGGCAATGGAAACGGAAACGGAAATGTAAATAATGGAAATGGCAGCAGTGGAAACGGGAAGGGAAAAGATAACGGCAACAGCGGAAACGGCAATAAAGGAAAAGGCACCAGCGGAAATAATGGTACTGTAGGTGATGACTGCGATGATGACAGCAACAAAGGCAACGGAAAAGGCAATGGAAACGAAAACAAACACGGAGACGGAAACAACGGAAACGGTAATAATGGAAATGGCAGTGAAGATAAAGGAAAGGGAAAAGGGAAAGAAACCGGCAGCAGCGGAAACGGTAAAACAGGAAAAGACACCAGCGGAAACAATGGTACTGTAGGTGATGATTGCGATGATGATAACAACAAAGGCAATGGCAATGGCAATGGCAATGGTAAAGGCAACGGAAACGAAAATGGTAGTAGCGGAAACGGAAAAGGCAAAAATGATGGAAACGGAAAGAAAGGTAATGGAAACAACGGAAACAACAGCAGTGGAAATGGTGGTGATGATTGCGATGATGACAGCGGCAATAAAAATGGAAAAGGCCAAGGCAATGACAACCGCAGTAACATTAAAAAAGCCGGTGAGTTTGCTTGAGAATAATAATAATTAAAAAATATATACGGACAAATCACACAGATTGAGCTAGCCCCAAAGTAAGATCGAGACTTGTGTTATAGGATACTAACTCAACGATACTATTTTCATAATAGAGACATATACGAGTATAGATAAACATCCAAAACCCAGGTCAATCTGAAAAAGTTAATTTTTAACTTGTCCTGACCGAGGATCGAACCCGGGACCATCCGTGTCGCAGGCAGGCGTGTTGACCGCTGCGCCACAGAGCTTCTTAGTCTTCTTAGCGATTCGATGGCAAAAAAAAATTACGTGGCCCATGAATTAGCCTAAGTCAGATTGGCCTAGGTCTTGAATTTTTATTTATATAAGAATACTAGCTGTTACCCGCGGCTTCGCTAGCGTGAAATATAGCCTATGTCCTTCTCAGTACCCTCACCTATGTGTACGCAAAATTTCATGACGATTGGTTCAGTAGATTCGGCGTGAAAGCGTAACAAACAAACAAACAAACTCACTTTCGCATTTATAATATTAGTAAGGATTAGGTTCCTAATGGATTAGGAAGTTAGGATTAGGAAGTTAGGATTAGGATTAGAATTTTATAATATTTAATATATTTGAGTGAGTACTCTACGATACAAGTTCACAACTTACCGTTACCTTTTTTTATTAATTTATTTTGCTTTTTATTTATTAAAAAAAAATAACAATATTTAGCTAAATCTGTTTGATGAATCCAGTTTGGTTAGGACATTGCAGGCATGAATCACCTGATTGTCTGATAAGAAAGATGATTCCGTGCTTCGGAAGGCACGTTAAACCGTTGGTCCCGGCTGCCATCTGGTAGTCGTTAAAGGAACCACGTCAGGGGCCGAGAGGCGGTTCCGAAGAACTCTGACACCAGGGTGTGCATGGTCGACTGACCGTGTCACCTACACGAAATGATGATGATGAACATGTAAGATTGTTACAAAAATATATTTTTTATTGCAGGTGGTAGCATCGAAGCTAGTCTTAGCGCCAAGCTAAAAGCTAGTGGTAACTTCGAAAAGCAGTCTGGAGGCGGAAGCAGCGGCAAAGATGACGGCAACAAAGACGATTGCTAAAACGGTACAATATCCATAAAACGTGGTCATTCAATGAACGCGCTAGTCTTTCAATCAAATAGCAAATTTAACCAGATGACTGCGACATATATAAATAATAAATAAATATATACGGACAAATCACACAGATTGAGCTAGCCCCAAAGTAAGTTCTTAAGTAAGACTTGTGTTATGGGATACTAACTCAACGATACTATATTTTATAACAAATACATATATAGATAAACATCCAAAACCCAGGTCAATCTGAAAAAGATCATTTTTCATCTTGACCTGACCGGGGATCGAACCCGGGACCATCCGTGTCACAGGCCGGCGTGTTGACCGCTGCGTCAAAATATATAAACTTAAAAATGTTTGTATTAGCTTGTTTCCGTTTTAAATTAACAGATTTTTTTATAAAATAAAACAAAAAGTATTTTTATAAATTATGGTGTCAAAATTTAAATCTTTTGTTAAGGATACAAAATATGAGGTTAATACATTTTTCAATGATAAGTTCAAATAAATTATCACTATTCTTATACACTGATCTATACTAATATTATAAAGCAAGAGTTTGTTTGGCTGAACGTGCTAAACTCAGGTACTGCTGGACCGATTTCAAAATTCTTTCACCTTTGGATAGGTACGTTATCCCTGAGTGCTAAAGGCTAGGTATGTATAACGGGCAAAGCCGAGGTACAGTTCTACCACTTTTATAAGTTACACCGATTTACCTGCGCAGAAGTCAAATTTTTGCATGGCGCGAAAATACCCGTCCGCTATTGGCTGATGTGTACGCGCCATGCGGCGTCTCGACCACTCACGGCAGTCGTACGGTACGAGTATTGCGAGCGAGATAGCACGAGTCCTGTTGTTTTTGGATTTCAAATCTTATTTTGTAGCAATAAGTTCGTTATTTGATTGATGTTTTCATTCAGCTTGAGTCGGCGGTAGGTTGCGCTATTCTGCGCCATCGAACAATGCCGATGTAACTTATTAAAGTGGTCTGTAGACTGCTAGTTATAAATCAAGATCCAAAACAATTAATATTACGCCATGTTCACATTATGCCTGAAATAAATTTCGACATTTTAATATGGTTTTAATAAATATAGAAAATATTTGTTGCATTTGTTCCATATGAGAAGTTGTTCATATTGCGGGCTGACTGGCCCCTTCAAAGGCTGGACTGGTTTTCCTAAAATAATTATTAACGCTTTTTCGTTTGTTCACAGGTAGAAATCATCGCTACCACAAGATTAATATCCCTTGCTCAAAGAAATAAATTAATCAAATTTTGTTAATAATATAAGCAAATAATTTAAATAAAATTCATTCATATTGAAAAGTGTTTTTTTTTTTTTATTTAATATCCTAAGGCAAAAACGCAACAAAGCAAGTTTTTAATTTTCTGTATGGGGCTACTCAGTAAAGCTTCTCGTACGAACGTAGAGTATAAACGGTAGAGTAGACGGTAGAGTACTAGTATGCTACTTTAATACCTATATAAAGAACATCGGTAGATATAGTATCACGTCTTTATCCCTTACGGGGTAGACAGAGCCTAAGATTATGTCCAAAAGACCTCGTTTAGCAAATTTGAAGGGCGTATAGGTGGAAAACGAAATCAAAATACTGATGGGTTGCTAGCCGCTATTGATATGATTTCTTAGATTTCGGCCCATTCCCTCGATCGGCGTTTACGGTCTGCGTAGGAGGACAAGAAGCTGGCTCATTCTATGTGTTTTCTTTTCTTCCAGTCATCAGGTGGATGAGCCACTTTACCACTAGCCTTCCCCCACTAACTGTCTCCATGGTCATGGTGTGTTCCCAACCCCTTAATCGTACGATTTGTTCTCACAGACTCACATAGATGGCGCTACTCGTTGCTATACAACATTGAATCTTCCGTATTATGAGAATGAAAAAGTATTATTCACAAAATATGTGTTATTAATAATTAGAACAATATTTTTGGCATAATATTTTAATATTACACACTAGTTTTAGTACATTTAGGCTAACGCAGATTACCGCCATCTAGTATCGATTGGTAAGCAACTCTGCAGCGCCATACATTCGCCTACATTTCGCCACCTTAATTTTTATGCAATATTTTTGTATATGAGGTTGGCAGTCTATTCGCCATTTGCCAATCGCCATTTATAACACGTGTCAGCTGTGCGAATTATCAAATGTGCTTTTCCAAGAACTCGTGCCCACAACATGTAGAGACTACAGATGTGGCGCTTTGTAGTATATAATATTATTATATACTTTTGTAATTTATATATACACCCTTATTTTTAAATCAGTACACAAATTTTAAGGGGTGACCCAGCCTATCAATATGAACAACTTTTGATATGGGACAAAAGTTGGGAAATAAAAAAAAATTGACATTCTCATACAAAAGTGTCCAGCTCATCGGACCAAATGTATGGAAAAGGTAAAAATAATATTGAATTTTCTACATTGGTCCCATAACAAAAGTTGTTCATGTCGATGGGCTGAGTCACCTTTTAAAGTTTGTGTATTGAATTAAAAATAAGGGTTACATAATATTTTTTTTCGTTGCAAACAATAGCCCACCTGACTTCCTGCTCAGCGAGCCCAAACTACACGCAAAAGGACCTAAATGGACCACCGACAACGAGATTTGGGTAGCTAATTTTTGGGCCGCGACAATTTAATAGATTTGCCATCGAAACGTTAATAAGAAGAAGAAAATAATAATAACGTATAGACTGCCTATGAGTATTTATACAAGAATATTGGACCAAATTATGGTAGGCAAATGTATGGCGCTGCAGAGTTGTTTCCCACTTGATACTAGATGGCGGTAATCTGCGTTAGCCTAAACTTACTAAAACATGGATGTAATCTATACATATTATAAAACAGTAATAATATTTTGGGAACACCTGATGCAGCACCATAATGGTCCAGCTGAACTATTAGAAATATAAAAGTGGAGCCTAAGCAAAAGTTGTTAAACTTGATGAGCATTTTCGTTAAGGTATAAAAAAAATCTAAGATTTGGAACACCTCATGTAGAACCAAAATGGTCCTGGCACACTATAAGAAATATAAAAATGACGCCATAACAAAAGTTATTCGACCTGATGAGCATTTTTTGTTTAGGTATTTAAATTGAAGATTCAGCACGCCTGACGCAGAACCATGTCACGGTGTGAACCGGTGGTCCAGGTAAACTATAGGAAATATAAAATTGACGCTGAAGCAAGTCAGGCATATGAGTTTGCTGTCTCTCCAAGCCTTGCGCACCCAGGCAACGCCCAAAGCCGAGGTTTGACCCTCCTGGGAACCCCTTGGTGAAGATTGCCTTACAGGTTGAGGGCACTCTGCGCTCACCTCAAAAAGTCCGGTGAAGTAGCGAAAGTTCATTTGGAGATAGCAACGTCGTCCATTAAAAAAAAAGTGTTTCAGCTGTTTAGTATTTTTTGTTGAGGTATAAAAATCGAAGATCAGAATCGAAGAAGAACATCTGATCTTCCAGTTATAAGTCGGTTTACAAGGGCAGACGAGATTAACTCCTTATTAAATCCGTGTTGTCAGTAGCCTAATATAAAAGTTCAGATTGACAATTAATATGAGACCCCAGGTTGGCGGTAGTTCACATGCACTAGAGTTTAGAATATTATTAAAAATTGGGGAAGGTCTTCTTCATGACATCGCGTTCTGCGCAGCTCGCAGCTAAAATTTGATTCGGACTGTATGCCCGTTTCACTTCTGTACTTTTTATATATCATTTACATTGATTAATTAAATATCTATAGTTCATTATCAAATCTAAGAATTTTATGCGGCACATGTCACATTACGTCACTAATATTGTATTTGACAAACACAATTAATGTTTTAGAGTTTTGATAGCTATTTTTGATGGATGGAGTGTCTTAGATACGTGAATAGGAATTTGCAATTTGAAAGATAACACGCAAACGTAAACAACAAGTACGTAATAATTATAGATTAGCTAGTATATTAATAAATATAGTTAGATAGTATTTCGCCGTGTGGTTCCCGGCAGAATAGAATAGGAACACTCCAAGTCATCCCGTGGATGTCGTAAAAGGCGACTAAGGAAACACAAGCTCAACAAAGCTTATAAACATCAAAGAGACCTCTCCAACCCGACTGGCCAGCGTGGAGAGTGTAGGCCAAATCCTCTGACTACTCTAGCTAATATATGGCTCTGGTAGTACAGAGAGGGTCGTGCTCCTGCCGTAAACACTAGAAAGACTTGTTGATGATGATGATGAGTATTTGAAATATGTTCTAAATTGCCTTCAACTTCATCATCATCATTAAGTCTTTTAAGACTCCACTGCAGGAGCACGACCCTCTCTGTACTACTCGAGCCATATATTAGCCAGAGCAGTCAAAGGATTTGGCGTACACTCTCCACGCTGGCCAGACGGGTTGGATAGGTCTATTTGATGTTATTAAGATTTATTTAGCTTGTACTTCCTAAGTCGCCTTCGACGACATCCACGGGAAGACTTGGAGTGGTCCTATTCTACTCTGCCGAGAACCACACGGCGTTCAACTTATTGAACTTAAAATAAGTATGTGAAGTAATAAAACCCAGTTAAATCCTTAAAGGGGCGACTCAGCCCATCAATATGACCCTCTCTTCCAGTTGGAATAATGCTGGACACCGTTTTTGTTTTTATATCACTGAAATAATAAACTTACCTTTTGTACACTGTACAAGTACACTGAATCTGAATGAAGTAGACGAGCTCCGTTGCGAAGCGGTCAACACGCCCGCCTGCGACACGGATGGTCCCGGGTTCGATCCCCGGTCAGGTCTAGATGGGAAATGATCTTTTTCAGATTGACCTGGGTCTTGGATGTTTATCTATATAAGTATCTATTATAAAATGGTTTTTATTGGTTATCGTTGAGTTTGTATCCCATAACACAAGTCTCGAACTTACTTTGGGGCTAGCTCAATCTGTGTGATTTGTCCGTCTATATTTTTAGGGTTCCGTAGTAAACAAGGAACCCTTATAGTTTCGCCATGTCTGTCTGTCTGTCTGTCTGTCCGTCCGCGGTTTTACGCAGAGACTATATGTACTTGAAAGCTGTAATTTGGTATGGGTATGTATATTAATCATGGCAAAAAAGTGGTAGAATAAAAACTTGAAAAAAATTTTTTTTAGGGTAGCTCCCATACAAGTATAGTGGGGGAGTAATTGTTTTTTCTCTATTTACCCATCGTGTGGGGTATTGTTAAATAGGTCTTTCAAAAATATTGTGAGGTTGAGAACAATATTTTTCGATTTAGGGATCCGTTTCCGAAACATTTGGTCTTAAAGTGCGAATTTTTGTTAGAGGTAAGTGTCCCCCCCCTCTATCTGCTAAACGGTTATATATAGATATGTGAAAAAATTACAACAGTAGTATATATACTGAAGTTGAAAGGAAAACTATCAGAGCTGAGTACTAAGTGCAAACTAAAAAGTTATAAGCAACCAACTTATAAACTGTAAAATTTCATACTATTTTCATTGTTAGATGTTTTTGGTCGTTAAACTGTAAGTGCGAGTGTAAATAGTGTGAACTCAAAGTTGTCAATCGCAACTACGGAACCCTACACTGCGCGTGGCCCGACACGCACTTGGCCGGTTTTTGTTTATTATTTAATCTATTAACTCTTAAATCTATCTTCTCCTTCCTCACCTTATCCCACATTATGTGGGGTTGGTACAGCATGTAAGTTTCTTCCATTTTGCTCTATCTCGAGCCATCTCCTTCGTTACCTTCTTTTTCCCCATATCCTCCTTCACACACTCCATCCATCTTTTCTTGGCCTGCCTCTATTTTGGTTTCCAGTAACTTTCATATTCAATACTTTACTAGTAATATGGTTCTCTTCTAACACTTAAAACATTCGTAGTTTAAAACTATACAACGTGTAAATAAATACTCAACATTCCCTAATAGGGGTGACTCAGTCCGTCAATATAAACAATTTTTTTTATCCGACATTTCCATAATCATTCAATACTTTTGGACAGAATGTATAAAAATTGATTTAGAGTTCGTTTAACTATAGGTATAATAAAGTATGATAATCAATTATGATTCATGCCAATATAATTATTATTAACGTACCTTTAAGTGATTAGGATTCTCTAGGAAAATTTCTTTAAGTCCATTCATGAAGGTTTTTTGTTGACAAGGAGAATGATCAGCCAAGTGTGAGTCGTACTCGCGCACGACACGTTCCGTACCATTATCTATACTCAATTTGATCTGTCAAGCAAAATCTTGTAAGAAATCCGACTTTTGTATGAGAGCCCCCTTTAAATTATTGAGGTTTTACACGAGAAATTATTATTATTACTTAAAACAAAATAAAGATAAACGGTTTTTAGTTTCAGAAGGAATTCTTATTTATTGTCCCAAACCGAATATCAATTTTATTTTGATTTAATTATTTATTTTTGACGTGAATATTAAATACTCGTAAAACTAAATATTCTGCGAATATTTCAAGCGTCTACTTGTTGCCATTATTAATATCGAGCAAAAGACGGCAATTAAACACTTTTGTTGTATGAGAGCCCCCTTTCAATATTTATTTTAATTCTGTTTCTAGTATTTTTTATGGCGGGAATAGAATACATCAGGGTCCAGTGTTGCCACCATTTGAAATAAACTACTTATACTTTAAATTTTGTTCTCATTATACACAACGTGTTATTGAATAAGCGCAAAACCTCTTAGGTGGTGATTGTGCTTATGAATATGAACAATTTTTACTATAGGGCCGATTCTGCAACTAAACCTATACCTACTCGACCGGAATACAATATGGAAGAGCTGTTTTTTTTGTCGAGCTGCAGAGTCGGCCCCATAGTAAAAATTGTTCATATTCATAAGCACCATCACCACCTAAGAGGTTTTGCGTTTATTCATTAACACGTTGTATATAAATATGTTAAAATAATTATAGCCCTAATCATGTGGTCTCAACGCCTTAATCGTACGATTTGTTCTCAGAGACTCGCATAGATGGCGCGACTCAAAACTACACAACATTGTATCTACCTTATTATGAGAATATAAAAACATGATTCACAAAATATATCTTATTAAAAATCAAAACAATATTTTAGGCATAATATTTCAAAATGACACCGTATATTTAGTAAGGGTAATGCAGGCACCGTATATTTAGTAAGGCTAATAAGGCTAATGCAGATTACCGCCATCTAGTATCGAGTAGCAAGCAACTCTCCTGTGCCTTTTCGCAACCTTAGTTTGGTTCAATATTTTTGTATGAGGTGGGCAGTCTATTACGTTAGTATTATATTGTCTTTGCCCTAATTAAGTATTTTAACATATTTCATGCAAAAAAAACTAAGTATAATTGAGAACCACCACCTTTTCTTAATCAAAAATGATACAAAAATGCTGATATCAAGATAAACATTATTAATTATTATGAATATGATAAGTGTAAGATAATAATTATGTGTAACTATTTACGTTATCAAACTCGTCGGTATAAAAAGAAAATCAGCATTTTTTTATCACAAAAAAGTGAACATGAAGGTCCTCAGCGTACTCTTTGCGGTAATAGCTGCCGTTGCAGGTACGTGTATAAAAAAAAAAAAACCATAAGAATTCATAAATCAGCTGGTCCTATGGAAGAGAATTTTTTTTTTCTTTTTTGCGTACGTTCACTATACAGTGAGTAACAAAATGGCAAAATAATATACAAGGGTCATATCTGTCATGATATAAAACTACTATCCTCACGGGATTTGAGTTGCCTAAGTGGTCGTTTTTGATACATACATTTTCGGGTAGTTCAGTGCTGCCACCATTTGTACTAAATCGTTAGACAGAAAACGGAGTTAACATTTTAAATTTTGTTCGACGAGGCCTTATAATATAAACCTTCAAACTATTTTATGAACTACTGTTTACAGCAGTTTAAAACGAGAACGTGTGAACGAAACAAAGCGAGTCCGACACGGACTCGCTTTGTTTCGTTCACAGTTGTACGTCACAGTTTGTAGTCGAGCTCCGTGGCGCAGTGGTCAACACGCCAGCCTGCGACACGGAGGTCCCGGGTTCAATCCTCGGCCAGGTCAAGATGGAAAACGATCTTTTTCAGATTGGCCTGGGTCTTGGATGTTTATCTATATAAATATACATTATAAAATATAGTATCGTTGAGTTAGCATCCCACGACACAAGTTCACAACTTACTGTGGGGCTAGCTCAATTTGTGTGATTTGTCCCTATTTATTTATTTAATGAACCCCTAAGTTATCAGCCAAGCAATCGGCCAAGTGTGAGTCGAACTCACGCTCTAAAGGTTTTGTACCAAAGCTTTGCTTGGCTTTTTCGCTAAAAGTGGCCGTTTTTGAGAGAAAATCGTCACGTTCTCACTTTAATTGTTAACAGTGCCTGGGTCATAAAATAGTTTTAAGCTATCTTGTCGAAGCAATGAGTGTCGAACTATTGTTTTTCTCATCTATTCATTGACTCATCTATTCATTGACTCATCCATGTTTTCCTCAGACTCAGTATTTGCTCTTTGCGTGTATTACTCATATATTTATTCTTTACCGAATTAATTTTTCATTTAGTTACATTCCATACTTCCAGATTTTTTTTCATTAAAATCTGTATCCTGACTTATTAAATAAATATATACGGACAAATCACACAGATTGATCTAGCCCCAAAGTAAGTTCGAGACTTGTGTTATGGGATACTAACTCAACGATACTATATTTTATAACAGATACATATATAGTTTCATTTCTTCTACTTTATATAGTCACATTCATCACTGAATTTGTTAATTTTTCATCACACAGTAAGTTTAACTGTTAAGAAGTAATGTCACCTTCTTAGTACCTATCTTCACATCACAACGGTTGCTAAGATACTTTGTTTATTCGTTTTCTGTCATTGTTATAATTTCCTATTTTTGCTAACATCTCTCTTGTAATAAATATATTTAAATGCCTCTCAATAACTGAATATCATTTTAAAAATAATAAACAGTTTCTTTAAAACTGAACATGGTAGCAGAGACGTAAGTACCTCAATGTTATAACGATGTCTGTTCGAATTGAACCTCTCACTAGAGAAAATTATGACACATGGGTTATTCAAGCGGAGGCACTACTCATTCGCCAAAAACTATGGCAATATATTGAGTCTGATGATATTCAGAATAGTGGAGATATTTCACAAGAGGGAGATAGACAAGCAAAGTCAGAGCTGATTCTCACCATTGCTCCATCCGAGCTTAAACAAATAAAGAATTGTAAGACAGCGAAAGATTTGTGGAATAAACTTAAAGAAACCTACGCAAGCAAGGGACCTGCGCGTAAGGCATCTCTTTTGAAGCAACTTGTGCTAACAAAACTCGACAGCAATGATGTTCGCTCACACCTTGACAAATTCATGGATGTAGTTGACAAGTTAGCTGATATGGGCGTAGACATAAATGAAGATTTGTTAACAATTATGATGTTATTCAGTCTATCACCAGAATATGATAACTTCAGAGTTGCAATAGAGTCACGCGACAATCTTCCAAAGCCTCATGAGCTTCAAATTAAAATTATTGAAGAATGTGAAGCACGACACAGTCAAAGCAACGAACCTGAACCATCATCTTCCAATGAAGAAGCTTTCTACATGTCCTGCTGAAAAACAATTGGCAGACATGATGACGAAGGCACTGTTTGGCCCAAAGATAAGACATATCAGCAACTCCATTGGACTTAAGAATTTATTATAAAATTCTTAAAAATTAAGGAGGGTGTTAAGAAGTAATGTCACCTTCTTAGTACCTATCTTCACATCACAACGGTTGCTAAGATACTTTGTTTATTCGTTTTGTGTCATTGTTATAATTTCCTATTTTTGCTAACATCTCTCTTGTAATAAATATATTTAAATGCCTCTCAATAACTGAATATCATTTTAAAAATAATAAACAGTTTCTTTAAAACTGAACATTAACTCCCCCAAATCCTGAATCCCTTCCGTTTTCTGAGATCAAATGTTTTATCAAAATAAAAAATAAAAATCAAAAATCGTTTATTTTTTCTCCACAAACAAGTATACAGAATTTTGTACAAAAATGCTCTTCGAAGTATATAATATATCAAGTGTACTGTGTAAATAAAATTAAACCTAAATAAACAAAAGCGAGTTGGAGAAGGAACGTGGTGCCTATGCTAGGTTTTCCTGTATTCTATGACCCTTCATTAGCTTAGTTTATGTTTTGAAATAAATCAAGCTGTTTTTGTTAATCACTTCGGGTCAAATTTAATGGCGATGCATATTCGACTTGTGGCGTAGCGTAACTATTTGCATTAGTATCTGCAGCCACACCTACAGCCTTCGTAGTCCAGTGGTTAAAGCGTTTGCTTTGTTGAGCCGGGGGTCGTGGGTTCGATTTTTTTAAGTTGTTTCCAGTTTGGTTAGGACATTGCAGGCATGAATCACCTAATTGTCTGATAAAAAAGATGATTCCGTGCTTCGGAAGGCACGTTAAGCCGTTGGTCCCGGCTGCCATCTGGTATTCGTTAAAGGAACCACGTCTGAGGCCAAATGGCGATTCCGAAAAACTCTGATACCAGAGTGTGCATGGTCGACTGACCGTGTCACCTACACGAAATGATGATGATGAGTATCTGAATAGCGTTTGGCTTTAGTTGGTATTCCTAGCGAGAACTTAATTGCTAAGTGAATCTGCAGTAAACGAAGCAAATACTGCACGCCCTTTTAGCACATTCTGAATGCTGCAGATCTTGTTAACATACGAAATATTTTTGGCAAGTATTGCGTTTTGTGTTGATTAAAAATCAGTTCTAATTTTAAAAATCACGTAATTTTAGGGCCCAGACTAGGCACACTAGCGACGCCAATAATTTTATTCCTAATACTTTACAAATAGAAAGAAATTCAAGAATTTAAATCATATAAGCCTAAGTAAATAACCTGAAGTATTTTTGGAATCATGTTTTAATAATATGAGAATCAGTTAATAAAACTTGAGATTACCGCCAAAGCAGCAGTTTTGGCGGTAATCTGATTCTCATAATACTCACTGTTTCTGATAATATTAAAACATGATTCCAAAAATACTTTAGGTTATTTACTAAGGCTTACATGATTTACATTCTTGAATTTCTTTCTATTTGTAAAGTATTAGGAATAACATTTTTGGCGTCGCTAGTGTGCCTAGTGTGGAGACTTAAGCCCTGTTACCTATGTCATTTTGTAAAAAAAAAGTGAATATCTCAAAAAAGACGATTACAGCAAGTGCAATAAGCAAGGCAGAGCTATGTTTATCAGCTGGTAACATAGGCTGAATTGGTCGGAAAACTGCTAGTATTAAATCCATCTAACCGATGCAATCATTCAATGATAAAATTCAATGTTTTGATGATAACACCCATTAATCATCTGTATGTTCCCATGTCATATTATAGATATTGTAAGTAATGTGATAAACATTATTTTTACGAAGCCCTGACGTATAATTAAAACGATAACGATAAGTAAGCATTATATAGATATCAGAATTATATACGTGGTCATCATCATCATCATTTCGTGTAGATGACACGGTCAGTCGACCATGCCCACCCTGGTGTCAACCGCCTCTCGGCCTCTGTGATGGTTCCTTTAACGACTACCAGATGTCAGCCGGGACCACCGGCTTAACATGCCTTCCGAAGCACGGAATCATCTTTCTTATCAGACAATCAGGTGATTCATGCCTGCAATGTCCTAACCAAACTGGAAACAACTTAACAAAGTATGCTTCCCGTTGGAATCGAACCCACGACCCCCGGGTCAACAAGGCAAACGCCTTAACCACTGGACCACGGAGGCAGTTATACGTGGTAAGCATGATACATTTCATTCAGATAGGAAAATCATACAATATATTTGTTAAATAGCTACTTCATGTTATTTTGTGAAAGGCCAAGGGTAAGACCTAACCTTTTGTAGAGGATAATTTTATTTTTCATTGCCATCAGTAGATGATACAGAAGTAACATTTCAATGGCGCGTGGTTCCCGTCAGTGTAGAATAGGACTACCCTAAGTCTTCCCGTGGATGTTGTAGAAGGCGACTTAGGAAACCCAAGCTGAACAAAGCTTATAAGACATCAAAGAGACCTCTACAAGCTGTCGGGCCAGTGTGGAGCATGTAGGCCAAAACCTCTGACTGCTCTAACTTAAAGAGGAGCCCGATGGTCCAGTGGGTGTGAGCTCTATGAGCGCTTACGTATGTTAAGCAACCCCTGGTGCAGTCCCTACTTGGATGGGTGACCGCAAGTGGCATAAAAATATCTCGCGCTCCTCCGTGCTTCGGAAGGCACGTTAAGCCGTTGGTCTCGGCTGTCATCGTTGATGGCAGTCGTTAAGCTATGTCAGATGTCTTAAGGCAGCTTGAAAAATCTGACACCAGTGTTGGCCACTTACAAATACGAAAAACAAACAAACAAACTTAAAGCTCTGGTAGTACAGACAGACAGTCGTGCTCCTGAAGTGGAGACTATAAAGACATCACCTGATGATGATGATGATCAAAGAGACCACTCCCACCCGTCTGGCCAGCGTGGAGAAGTCCAAATCCACTGACTGCTCTGGCTAATATCTCTGGTAATACAGAGATGGTAGTGCTCCTGCAGAGGAGACTAACAAATACCCGATGATGATGATAATCATGATGACTGTCCGTGTGATCTGTGATGAGTTTTCTACTCTCTCTCCAACGGACACCGTCATCCGTGAGTTGACTCCGGAAGGTCCTCGCTATGGTAGTACAGAGAGGGTCGTGCTCTGCAGTGGAGGCTAGCAAAGACCTGATGATGATGATGATTATGATGGTGCTGGTGATGAGGATGATGATGATGACGACGAAGGTGCTGATAATAATGATGATGATGATAATAATAATGATTTTAATTTCCTCTACAGCTCTACCAACGGATACCGTCATCCGTAAGTTGAACCCGGACGGTCCTCGCTATGAGTACGTGAGAGACGAGGATGGAAGACCCCACCTGGAGGACACGTGGGTCAAGCTGAGCGACCTTGAGAAGATGGCCAGATACAACCCTGATACGCAAAACGAATACCATCTTTTCACCAGGTATTTTACTACTTTCTATGTCTTAGAGTCGCCTGGGCGCGCATGTCTCCATACAAACGGAAAAAGGGAATTGTGGCAATATTTGATAATTTTGGAGTAAAATTAAGCACCCAATCAATTAATCTTATTATAATCTACGTACGTTCGTATTACAGTTTGGTTAAATTATCAATAGTTTGAGAATTATACGCCTCTCAAGATTTCCATACAAAGTTGAAAAGGCTTGTAATTCTCAAATCATTGGTATTTTAACCAAGCTGTATAGGAGCGTACGTAGATTATAATGAGATTAATAGATTAAAGGCTTAATTTTACTCCAAAATTATCAAATATTGCCACAATTCCCTTTTTCCGTTTGTATGGAGACATGCGCGTCCAGGTGACTCTTAACTAATATTTTATAGAGGAGTTATATTTATCGATATTATACCTTTTAAGGCCTATGTCCAACAGAGGACTTCTTGCTGCTGAAATGATGACGATGATGTTACCTTTTAACCTTCCCCATGAATCATTTGAGGACTCCGATGGCCTAGTAGGCGTGAGCATCATTAGCGCTTTCGCATGTTAGGCAACCCTGGTCGCACTCCCCATTTGGATGGGTGACCGCAAGTGGCATAAAAATATGTCGAGCTCGTCCGTGCTTCGGAAGGCACGTTAAGCCGTTGGTCCCGGCTTTCATCATTGATGGCAGTCGTTAAGATGCCTTTAGGAAAAAAATCTGACACCAGTGTTGGCCACTTACACACACGAAAAACAAACGAACGATCTATTGGTAAAAACCATATCAAAATCCATGTAGTAGTTCTTGATTTTATCGCAAACAAACAGACAGACAGAGGGACGAGGCAGAGGACTTTGTGTTTTATAATAGGTATGTAGTAATAGTGATATAATTTAAGATATGTTTAACAAAAAACAAAAACCGACTTCAAACCTATCAATAGTCGAGCTCCGTGGCGCAGCGGTCAACACGCCTGCCTGCGACACGGAGGTCCCGGGTTCGATCCCCGGACAGGTCAAGATGGAAAATAATCTTTTTCAGATTGACCTGGGTCTTGGATGTTTATCTATATAAGTACTTAATCTATTATAAAATATAGTATCGTTGAATTAGTATCCCATAACACAAGTCTCGAACTTACTTTGGGGCTAGCTCAATCTGTGTGATTTGTCCGTATATATTTATTTATTTTTAATTTATTTAAATAAGCGTAAAAATAAAATAAAAAAAATGTAAACCGAACGGCATACTTGTAAATTTTTTTTGGTTTTTGTGTATTTTTTAAAAAAGCACTCCTCATATTTCGGTAAGAAATAAATGGGACCATTTGTAAAGTATTACCTATCGAACAAAAAAAGAATTTCTTAAATCGGTCCGGGCGTCTTCGAGAAATCGGGGAACATACATAAAAAAATAAAGATTATGACGAATTGAGAACCTCCTCTTTTTTTTAGTCGGTTAAAAATAAAGTATGGTTGAGTTAGTATCCTACGACACAAGTTCACAACTTACTGTAAGGGCTAGCTCAATTTGTGTGATATGACCCTATATAAATAAATAACAAATACTTAAATAAATATATACTGTCAAATCATACAGATTGCGCTAGCCCCGAAGTAACTTGACTTGTGATATGGGATACTTACTCAACGATACTGTATTTTATTATAAATACATAAATAGCTAATATGCAAGACACAGGTCAATCTGAAAAGATCATTTTTCATCTTGACCTCACCCGGATCGAACCCGGGACCATCCGTGTCGCATGCCGGCGTGTTGACCGCTGCGTCAAGGAGCTCGATAAGCTAACTAATTGCAGCGTAGAATTATCTGTTGTACAAATAAGTGTGACTATTCATTTATTCATTAAATATTTATAATTAATAATGTTTTAATATTAATAATAATATTCAATTTATTTTATATCATTTAATGTATTGAATCTCAATGGTCATGTCATTTATCAATTTGTTATTTATTCTATTCTATTATTTTTATTTAATTAAGAAATTTAATCGGCACCCGCGGAAGACCAGCGTCGTGGCTCATACCATGGTCCACGACACATGCTGAGCGAAGGTGAAGGCTGAATTTGGTGCATGCTTGTGTGAATTGTGTTATTTTTAATTAACATTATTAAAATACGTAACACGGGTTACTCACGTAAATAGTCAGCTACTGGCCGACATGTGTCAACCTCATCCGGAGGTCTTCCTCAGGGCGAATGTGAATTGAGACCCGCGCACGGTGTCGTCCCAATCCGCACCAGTGCGGCCAGTAGCTGACTATTTACGTGAGTATCCCGTTGTTACGTATTTTAATAATAAACAATTTTTCTTTCTTTCTTTCTTCTTTTTTATTATTTGATGTAAACAAACAAACCCTTAAATCTTTCCTTATAATAATAGTAGTACTCTTCAGAGGATGTGGCCTCTGAACTCCTCTGACTAATATAGACTCAACTTAAATAAGTGATTTTAAATAGGTATGTCGTAGATTGTAAGTTGACGTCATTTGGAGAAAATGCGCTGTGCAGTTTGTTGCCGCTTCTTCTGCACTCCGCCTTGGAAGCGGTTTAAACTTAGCCGTAAGTAAATTATTGACGTCAACAATAATATATTTTTGTAAACTAATTGTAATTATGAAAGAAAAATGACGTTCACTAAATGATATTGAAATATCTTATGATGAATAAAATGATTGACTTTGACTTTGACTCTGGTCGTACAGAGAAGGTGTAACTTATGAAAAAAAGAGTTTATGTTTTAGTTTGATTTAAGTTTTAAAGTGGTGGAGGGGTAAACTCCTAAGTAGGGAAAAGTCAAGAAAAATAGGTTTAAATGACAAGAGGTTTTATTTATTGTCGTACAATAACATCTTAGGTACTCATCGTGAAGAGATATAACCGTAATCTTAAAGTTAAGATAACAACAATGAGAAAATAAAGAAATAAAGGGGAGGGTTGTTGGCTAGTTTGGCTGGTCCCTTGAGAACGCGTTTATATTAAGGTAAAGTAGCATACTATTTAAAGTAGAAGTTATAAGTAGTATACTTATTTATGTAGTACTTAAAGATAAGTAGAATAGTGGTATTGAAAGTAGTATTTATGTAAGGGTAAAACTTTCAACCAAGAAATTTAATCCCGTGATAAAAGAAAAGAATCCTCAAGTCAACCGACGAAGGATTCGACTTGCCAGCCGATGAACCCACTCCTCGGACCGACACCAGCCAGACAGCACTTTAGCCAAACACTTCGGCCAAACACTCCAGCCGAACACCTCAGCCAAACACTCCAGACGAACACCTCAGCCAAACACCTCCTGTAGTAGTACACAATAATGCATTACAACTAGGTACAGCTAATTACAGACAAAAGATAAGGGGAAGTTACAGACTTTTACATAAACGGTGACGTCGCACCCAGAACAGCATTTAACAGAATAACTACACTTATTTTAAGAATAATTAATAGATATAGCTATTACAATGAAAAGATCGTTTCAGATTATCATAATAAGAAATACAACGCACCAGAGGCATGATACCATTGATGGTGGACGCTTGTGGCGCTGGAGGCACCGAGCGTCTCCATCGTAAAACAATCTCAGGCCATGCATCATGGTCCCTATTTGACAAAACTAATATTGTAAACAGTGACTAAAAGAGATCGCTCTAGTAGCACAAGATATTAGTGAGTAACAAACAATAAAACTATATTTAGGATAGCTTTTACACAGAATTTAGTTCTAACAGAAAGATTACATAATTCCTACTTATTTAAAAGCGTGGGGGAGAGTGTTTCTGAAGATAGAAATGTAGAAGAGGTTATCGCATACCTGTAACGGAGGCAGAAAAACGCTTCTGGACTACGGCAACCGTTGAAACCAACAACAGCAAGGCGATCACGCCGACACCGAAGAGTACCAGAAACTGTAAGAGAATGAAAACGATTATACACGAATCACTACCAAAACGCACGCATGGGTGTGCTCTCACACGTGTTCAACTCACCGGTTTTATCTCAGAACAACAGGAACCACGAATAACGCTCGCAGCAACGCCGCCTTAGGATTCTTCCTCAAATCCCAGAATCAGCAGCTTACAGAACAGAACAACAGACAGCCCACAGCACAGAACTTCTCAGGGACCTGCACGCCAGCACGCGCAGCCCGAAAAAGACACTTCCTCCTACCACTGACTTCCGACGACGCGAAGCACGTTCGAATCATATGCTCAAAACTATGAACCACAACACAACCACTTAACACATTTTAAATAAATTAAGTAAGCTAGCGAACTTGACTTAAACAATTAATGGGTAGCCTATTAATTGCTATTTTATATAAAGAAAGGCTAAATATAAAACAATTACTTAATTATAAGTAAAAATTCAATACGTCAAAACAATGTAAAGCAACACTTCCGAACGCACCATTTCTGCGTTTCGTTATACACACAGCAGCAAACCGTTCATGACAAATCCGACGTAACATTTTTACTAATATCTAGAACGTATAGTCGTAGAATAAAAGAAAGTCCATTTACTATCTTCTATTATGATTTTAGAACTCAAAACACAAAACAGCTAAAATCCCAAATAATTACAAAGAAATATCGCCACAGACAACAAACTTACCAGAAACTAAACGTCAACCTGTCACTTCTGTCAGATGTCAAACACAGCAAAACAAGACTATGTTTACCTTTTCCTTACAGACCAAAACATTCAATATTTCTAGATTCAAAGTGAAACTATTAGAAAACCGGGAATAGAAGGATTCGTGAAAATACGAAAAGTGGAATGAGATATAGTTCAGTGAACGTATACGGTCAAGGCAGCTTGAAATAATGTAATTTTATAGGCTATCTCATGGTAAGCAACACTTGCATAAAATTAGGTGTTACAGTACCCCCTCACCCGCCAGAATTTTGCGAGGTAACGAGAAAAATTCACGCTGGCCCCCAGCATCACGATCCAACTAAAATTCAACCTAAACCTTTAATGTCTTTTACATGACACTCACTCCTCCTGCCATTCTCGTCTTCCACCAAATACACTAATTTAGATAGCTTCTTCACTACACGACATTTTTCAAAACGTGGAGCTAATTTATAAGAAAAATGTTTCGCAGCATCACTACGCACATGCGTCCGGCGCCAAATGATATCATCCTCTACAAACTCAACATCCCTTCTACGCCTATTGTAATACTTAGCGTTCCTCCAGTGCGATTTTTTCAGTTCTTTATCCACTTTCAGAAATATTTCCTTCAACACGCCTATCTTATCGAGGTAGTCAGCACGACAACTAACAAGAATATCATCTATATCCTCACTATCTCCGTAGATAGAACCATCAACAACAGCTTCACGTCCATGAACAAGCAGAAAAGGGGTAAAAGTAGTAGTGTCATTCACAGCAGTGTTAATAGCAAATTGAATTTCACAAAGATGTGAATCCCAACTTCGTTGATCAGTACCAACAAGTGCAGCTATTGCCGTGACAATAGTACGATTATACCGTTCTACAGTATTTACTTGAGGACAATAAGTAGGAGTGAAATGAATTTGTGGTATTCTATACTTTTCAAACAACGCTCTCACATCGCGTCCTATAAATTGCGGTCCATTATCGACGATAACGGTTTGCGGAACCCCATGAACTAAGAAAACATGGTCTTCCAAGCGTTGAGCCACTACTTTACCAGTCGCACGTCTAAGAGGAAACATTAACACATATTTTGAAAAACAACAAACCACTACAAGCAGATATTCATTCTGTTGCCGAGACCTGGGCAGTGGGCCAACTAAATCAACGCTGATACACTGGAATGGTCTACGACACACCTTAGGATTTCCAAACAAACCAGGAGTAGTTTGATTAGGATGTTTATATGCTTTACATGTCTGACATTTCGACACGTACTCTTCAACATCCTTATACATATCAGGCCAATAAAAGCGAAGACGCAAACGTTTATACGTCTTTTCAGTCCCTAAATGAGCACCTAAAGGAGAATCGTGATTCTCAGTAATGAGACGTAGTCTTTCATTCGAAGGTACGACTTCCTTCCAATCAAAATCTCCAGTTAGCGAAGACTTACTCTTAGTATAACGATAAAGTATACCATCGATTATTTGGTAGTTAGGACAGGTTTGGGGCCTGTTCTGACAACGAGAATACAGATTATGAAACCAAGGATCGGTTCCAGCAGCATTTATAACAGAAACCGGTACAGAACGGGATAAAGAATCAGGAACAAGGTGATCTTTACCGCGCCGATGCTCAATAATAAAATTGTAGGGAGAAAGTCTGCAACCCCAGCGTTCCAAACGCCCGGTCGGATTACGAAGGTTAAGGAACCACTTTAAACTAGCGTGATCCGTAATAATCTTGAAAGCTTTAGGACCTTCCAGGTAGGGCCTAAAATGTTCTACCACTTGTACCACAGCCAACGCCTCTCTTTCAGTAGCAGAATAGTTACGCTCTGCATGATTCAACGAACGACTATAATAAGCAATTGGATGTTCTTCACCGTCAAAAGACTGAGTCAGCATGCCTCCAATACCAACATCGGATGCATCAGCGTGCACAATAAAAGGAAGAGAAAAATCAGGACATGCCAAGACAGGAGCAGACGTCAAAGCACTTTTCAGCTGCAGAAACGCGTGTTCAGCTTCAGGAGACCAAACAAAAGGTGGCCGGTTTTTCCGAGTAGAAGTTAGAGTATTTAAAGGTGCAGCAATGGTACTAAACCCTCTAATAAATCTTCTATAGTATGAAGCTGTCCCTAAAAATCGTTTAACATCTTTGGGGCAAGTAGGTATGGGAAAATCCGTAATGGCTTTCACCTTCTCCGGGTCAGTTCTCAATCCTAAATCATCCACAACATACCCAAGGTATTTCAACTGCTTCCGAAACAGACAACACTTCGACAAACTAACAGTCAGATTAGCAGAACGCAAACGCTCCAGCACCCTCTTTAGGAGATCAATATGCTCCTCGAAAGTTTTAGTAGCCACGACAATGTCATCCAAATAAATAAATACACGCCCTCCAAATTCAGGTCCAAACAGTTTATCCATCAGTCGTTGCTGCGTAGCTGGCGCAGAGGTCAGACCATAACACATAACTTTAAATTGGAAAAGTCCCCGCGACGGAATAGTAAACGAGGTCTTCTCTTTAGAAGAAGGAGTAAGAGGGATCTGCCAAAACGCAGATTTTAAATCAATAGAAGAAAGGAAACATGAGTCTCGAAGTTGATCTAAGATGTTAGAGATATAGGGAAGAGGATAGGCATCGTGTTTCGAAACCTCATTAAGTTTCCTGCTATCTAAGCAAAAACGCATCTCACCATTAGCTTTAGGAACCATGGTAATAGGGTTGTTCCAGGGACTACAGCTCGGCTCAACTACATCCTGTTCAATCATTTCGTCTAGTTGACGATTTAACTCACGAAGTTTATCAGGGGACATCACATAATAACGCTGTTTGATAGGAGTCGCGTCTCCCGTATCAATGTGATGAGATATCAGATGAGTTCTACCTAAACCCTTCTTTTCAGCTGAGATATCTTCAAACATTTTACAAACATCACCCGCCAATTTCTTCTGCTCTTCCGTTAAAGCATCGAAAGGGTGTATACGATTAATTTGCGACACAGCCGCTTCAGCAGGTTCTTGAAAAACTATTAGATCTTTCCGATCCATCAGGCTCAAGACATCAGGCGCAACCTGAAAAGCCTTCCAAAAGTTGATACCAAATAATAAAGACGAGGATACGCCTGGTATCACAAAAAACTTAATCACACGCAACACATCATTTACCACAACAGGCAAAAACATATATCCAGCGACTGGAGAGGTAGATCCATTCGCAGTCACAACAGAATCTATAGAATCATGCTGATGTAAGTCAGCCAGGTTAGTAAAATACTCCACAGCAGAACCACCAATAATAGAAATCTCAGATCCGGAATCTAACAACCCGGAAAAAGGAACACCACCAATTTCTACATTTAAATAAGGACGAGCGTCCCGACAATCATTTGAGCGGACCGTCGCTACGTTACGTTTATTATTTTGAAAAAACACACGCACATAATCACACCATTCACGCCACTCCGCAGGCGTAGTTAAACGACGGCCCTTCTTTACGCGTTTTTTGTATCCGGCGCAGATTTACTTTTAGGCGCACACTTCAGACAGTTAGCAGCAGTTACACCTTTCTCACCACAACGGAAACAAATAATAGTACGAGGCTCCGTACATTCGAGCAACGTATGATCACGAACACGACAGCGTACGCAAAACTTATCACTAGGTTTAGAAACAACATCACATCGGGAACGATTCGACTTCCACTTATACGCAAGGTCAGGAGCAACAGCATTCTGAATATTTTTTGGAGGCTCAGTGAACAATTCAGCCCTCTGTTTAGCTGCTTCCAGCTGCCTACAATATTTTTTAAGTTCAGCCCACGACTGAATATTAACGTTCGCTAACGGGATGGAATATGAAGGTCTTATATTAAACTTCACTATACTCAACTTCTCTTCATCTCCAATAGGCATCCGCAAACGAGAGAAATAATTAAACATAATATTCATATAACACGAAATAGACTCATCAGGACCCTGACTCCTAGATCTAATTTCTTGCAGCAGGCGATGATCGTAATCATAAGGCAGAAATTCTTCCAATAATAAGTTTTTTAAAGACTCCCAGTCCCTCACATCACTGCTTACACTACGATACCACGAAAGAGCCTCATCAGAAAACAATTCAGCTGCAGAATTAAACAACTTCTCTTTAGAAATATTCCTAGATAAACACAACTCCTCTATCCTTTGAAGAAAAGCTTGTACACTGTCCTTCCCATTAAATTTAAGATTAAGAGAGTGAACGAAAGAGTAACGATCACAAGTTACCACAGGCTTCACACCAACAGACTCAGCTTCAGCCACACCAGACTCCCCAGGAACTACATCTACAGCCGGCTTAAAATCAAAATTACTACTAAAAGAATGATACAGCTGATCAATTCGTTTCAACAACAGGACGAGACGATCATCTAATTGCTCCTTCAACGTTACATGCACTTCCTCAACAGGCTCAACACGACTCAACCTATGAAAGATATGGTTACCCAAAGCCTGGATGCGATATAACCTTTTTAATAAAAGAGTTTTCTGATTCAGGATCGCCTCTAATTCAGAAATTTTAGAAGTAATAGTTTTTAATTCCGCTTCTACATCACCTTCAAACACACTCACCTCATCGCTAGGTATCTCTTTAGCCAAGCGTCTAATTTGAATACGTAATAAATCAACAGATTTCTCTGGTACAGCATCACGTATAGCCACTTCGTAAAGGAGCTCATCTTTATTCAAAACGTTAAAACGAATAGGGCGTTCTTCCGTCATGTTGAGATACAAACTTAAATTATAACAGATAAGTTACCGCAATTAATTTATAATTGTAAGATAAATTACAATATTCGTATAGAAACAGTGTACACAGTAACCTCACACAATATTACTAAACCGTAACAGAAGTTCAATTTAATTATTCAGACTTATCAGCAAAATAAGTATAAAGGACCAGCCAATCCGTCATTGAGCGAAAGACCAGTGACAGAGAGAAAGCACACTAGACCAACAAAGTCCCTGTTCGGGCGCCATGTAACTTATGAAAAAAAGAGTTTATGTTTTAGTTTGATTTAAGTTTTAAAGTGGTGGAGGGGTAAACTCCTAAGTAGGGAAAAGTCAAGAAAAATAGGTTTAAATGACAAGAGGTTTTATTTATTGTCGTACAATAACATCTTAGGTACTCATCGTGAAGAGATATAACCGTAATCTTAAAGTTAAGATAACAACAATGAGAAAATAAAGAAATAAAGGGGAGGGTTGTTGGCTAGTTTGGCTGGTCCCTTGAGAACGCGTTTATATTAAGGTAAAGTAGCATACTATTTAAAGTAGAAGTTATAAGTAGTATACTTATTTATGTAGTACTTAAAGATAAGTAGAATAGTGGTATTGAAAGTAGTATTTATGTAAGGGTAAAACTTTCAACCAAGAAATTTAATCCCGTGATAAAAGAAAAGAATCCTCAAGTCAACCGACGAAGGATTCGACTTGCCAGCCGATGAACCCACTCCTCGGACCGACACCAGCCAGACAGCACTTTAGCCAAACACTTCGGCCAAACACTCCAGCCGAACACCTCAGCCAAACACTCCAGACGAACACCTCAGCCAAACACCTCCTGTAGTAGTACACAATAATGCATTACAACTAGGTACAGCTAATTACAGACAAAAGATAAGGGGAAGTTACAGACTTTTACATAAACGGTGACGTCGCACCCAGAACAGCATTTAACAGAATAACTACACTTATTTTAAGAATAATTAATAGATATAGCTATTACAAGGAAAAGATCGTTTCAGATTATCATAATAAGAAATACAACGCACCAGAGGCATGATACCATTGATGGTGGACGCTTGTGGCGCTGGAGGCACCGAGCGTCTCCATCGTAAAACAATCTCAGGCCATGCATCATGGTCCCTATTTGACAAAACTAATATTGTAAACAGTGACTAAAAGAGATCGCTCTAGTAGCACAAGATATTAGTGAGTAACAAACAATAAAACTATATTTAGGATAGCTTTTACACAGAATTTAGTTCTAACAGAAAGATTACATAATTCCTACTTATTTAAAAGCGTGGGGGAGAGTGTTTCTGAAGATAGAAATGTAGAAGAGGTTATCGCATACCTGTAACGGAGGCAGAAAAACGCTTCTGGACTACGGCAACCGTTGAAACCAACAACAGCAAGGCGATCACGCCGACACCGAAGAGTACCAGAAACTGTAAGAGAATGAAAACGATTATACACGAATCACTACCAAAACGCACGCATGGGTGTGCTCTCACACGTGTTCAACTCACCGGTTTTATCTCAGAACAACAGGAACCACGAATAACGCTCGCAGCAACGCCGCCTTAGGATTCTTCCTCAAATCCCAGAATCAGCAGCTTACAGAACAGAACAACAGACAGCCCACAGCACAGAACTTCTCAGGGACCTGCACGCCAGCACGCGCAGCCCGAAAAAGACACTTCCTCCTACCACTGACTTCCGACGACGCGAAGCACGTTCGAATCATATGCTCAAAACTATGAACCACAACACAACCACTTAACACATTTTAAATAAATTAAGTAAGCTAGCGAACTTGACTTAAACAATTAATGGGTAGCCTATTAATTGCTATTTTATATAAAGAAAGGCTAAATATAAAACAATTACTTAATTATAAGTAAAAATTCAATACGTCAAAACAATGTAAAGCAACACTTCCGAACGCACCATTTCTGCGTTTCGTTATACACACAGCAGCAAACCGTTCATGACAAATCCGACGTAACATTTTTACTAATATCTAGAACGTATAGTCGTAGAATAAAAGAAAGTCCATTTACTATCTTCTATTATGATTTTAGAACTCAAAACACAAAACAGCTAAAATCCCAAATAATTACAAAGAAATATCGCCACAGACAACAAACTTACCAGAAACTAAACGTCAACCTGTCACTTCTGTCAGATGTCAAACACAGCAAAACAAGACTATGTTTACCTTTTCCTTACAGACCAAAACATTCAATATTTCTAGATTCAAAGTGAAACTATTAGAAAACCGGGAATAGAAGGATTCGTGAAAATACGAAAAGTGGAATGAGATATAGTTCAGTGAACGTATACGGTCAAGGCAGCTTGAAATAATGTAATTTTATAGGCTATCTCATGGTAAGCAACACTTGCATAAAATTAGGTGTTACAAAGGTCATACTCCTGCAGTGGAGAAAAGACCTGATTATGATGATGAACTGACTTCAAGATTGTCATCATTCATCATCAGGAAATTTTCTTCTCCACTGTAGGAGCACGACCCTCTCTGTACTACCACATATTAGCCAGAGCAGTCAGAGGATTTGGCCTACACTCTCTACGCTGGCCAGACTGGTTTGAGATTCACGTACCCTGTTTGAATTATTTTTCAGGGCCAACCCCACCCTGAGCCAGCCGATCGTCATCAACAACGCACAGCTGCTCGCCTCCACCAACTTCGACCCTAGCAAGAAGACCGTCATCACCATCCACGGCTTCTTGGGCTCAGCCACTGCTGCTTCCAACCAGGCTCTCGTTCCAGGTCAGGCTTACATTTCATCATCAGCCTATACTCGTCCACTGCTGGACATAGGCCTCCCAGTACTCCTAGTAGTTTTCGGTTTTGCAAAAAAAAAAGATAACAAGAAAGATAAATGATGTTCAAAAAGCGATACATGAGATCCAAAATTTGAATAAAAACTAAGTATTCATTTCATTTCCAATGACACGCCATCGAGATCTATCTTCGGCTGCTCGCATCCAGCTTCTGCCAGAGGCATACATGCATAAAATTTCTTACGAGAAGCTTACATTATTACTCTTAAATCCTGGACTGGCCCTTGTAGTGTACGTACAACGTACATCTACGTAGTATGTCGAGTGATGACGACACATGACGATACTCGACCTCGATAAATAAAGAACACTATTTTATTATCTTATATCTCTACGCACATCTACTAGTGTAACGTCACACGACCTCGTTAAATAAAGAATTGTTTTAATTATTATCTTATAAGCTCAATGTCATGTGACGAAAGTCTACGCAGTGAAAAGCCTGTATATAAACTGTGGAAAAACCTACAATAAAGGAGTTCAGTTCAGAGTACGGTTGGGAAACCAGCACACACCAAATAGTGTTTTACTATATAACCACCCCGCGTCCCGCGTTTTTTCACCACACCCTGGACACGAAAACGTTGGCGGGCGTCGGGCGTCGGGCGTGGGAGCGGCGCGTTGCGTAGATTTAAGAGTCCCACGTAAAGCCGCAATCCCATACAAACGTAGTTTCGTTTTAGTTTTACAACAGTTATAAGCCAATCTCAACCAAATTTCGTACATACGACCGGATAAGGCATATTGATGTTTATAATCAGATTTCAATTTTATAAACAATACCTATACAAAATTACAGCGAGTACAAGTTTTCGATACGAAACTTCAACTCGCTGTGCTGCTGTGGAACAAGCTGTGGGACTCTTAAATGGAGTCATTTGCTGTTATTACCTTTTTCAAATACCTACCTACAGGCTTGTTCTACCCCTTGACTATTATTTAAGTCTCGGAATCAGAATCCGAAATGGAATACAGAATTTCAATAGAAAGTGGTACAAAATATTTAAAAAATTAGAATTAAAATTCGCCCAGCTGATCGGTGAATTCGTATGCGAGATCTAATTTTATTCTGTGTTTCACTTGGGATTCTAATTCCAAAACTAAAATATAGTCAGGGGTTAAAAATTAGTCTGAACATAAGATTTTGATGAAACTCATCTTAGAAACATCGCCAAGAAACCTGCTTTTAAATAAAAAAAAATGCATACAAAATTCATTCACCCGTTTTAGAATAAAGCACAACGAAGAGCTGTCAAACTGATAATACCCCTCTTACTGCATCGGGGCTTGAAACCCTCATTTTTAGGGTTCCGTAGTAAACAAGGAACCCTTATAGTTTCGCCATGTCTGTCTGTATGTCTGTCTGTCCGTCCGCGGTTTTACTCAGAGACTATAAGTACTAGAAAGCTGTAATTTGGTACGGGTATGTATATTAATCATGGCAAAAAAGTGGTAGAAAAAAATATTTAAAAAAAAATTTTTTTAGGGTAGCTCCCATACAAGTAAAGTGGGAGAGTATTTTTTTTTTCTCTACTGACCCATCATGTGGGGTATTGTTAAATAGGTCTTTAAAAAATATTGTGAGGTTGAGAACATCATTTTTCGATTTAGGGATCCGTTTCCGAAATATTTGGTTTTAAAGTGCAAATTTTTGTTAGAGGTAAGTGTCCCCCCCCCTCTATCTGCTAAACGGTTATATATGGATACGTGAAAAAAATTACAGCAGTGATATATATACTGAAGTTGAAAGGAAAACTATCAGAGTTGAGTACTAAGTGCAAACTAAAAAGTTAGAGGCAACCAACTTATAAAATATACTGGAAAATGTAAATTTTCATTGTTAAATGTTTTTGGTCGTTAAACTGTGGTGCGAGTGTGTGAACCAGTGTGAACAATGTGAAGTCAAAGTTGTCATTCGTAACTACGGAACCCTACACTGCGCGTGGCCCGACACGCACTTAGCCGGTTTTTTTTCTTTTATTTCATGACATAGGATGGCAAACGAGCAAGCGGTTCACGTGATGGTAAGTGATCACCGCTGCCCATGGACTAATGCAACACCAGGTGTGTCATGTGCGTTGCTGGCCCTATTTTTTCCTCCCCAGAATAGCATGGTTGATGATATACCAACTTATATTGTTTGTTACAGCATACCTCACTGGAGAAGACGTGAACGTGATCGTCGTAGACTGGAGTGCTGGATCCTACTGGGGACTTAACGGAATTCAATCTGGTAAGGCCATTTATCTATATTTTTGGAAGTATTTGAATTTCCTCGTATTTGATTCAATCTCGCGGAAAAACACCGAGCTTAGCCCTCTCCATAGCTCTGCGACCTTGACCGCAAAACAAATTTAGATACAAATAAATAATTCTATCCTTTTTCAGGCCGTGCCATCGCTCGCTTCATCAACTGGCTGAACTCCGTCTCCGGAGCCAAGCCCGAACAGTACCACATTATGGGCTTCAGTGTTGGTGGCCACTCCGCCGGAGTCACCGCCAGGAATGTTGATGGCGATGTCGCTTACGTCACTGGTAAGGAAGAACTACATACATACCCATCATAATCAGGTCTTTTTTAGTTTCCGCTGCACGACCGTCTCTCTACTACTAGAGCCATATATTAGCCAGAGCAGTCAGAAGATTTGGCTTACACTCTCAACGCTGGACAGACGGGTTGGAGAAGGTCTCTTTGGTGTTTATAAGCTTTTTTTAGCTTGAGTTACCTAAGTCACCTTCTACGACATATTAGTTGGGATGGAACATAGCTGGAATTCTTTCTTTATTTCAATCAAGCATTCCTCCCAACAATTGCAAAATTCCATATCTTCTTCAGGTCTCGACCCCGCCTCCAGATGGGACGAAGCCGAGCTCCTTAGCACCATAGACGCCACCTACGTGGAAGTCATCCACACGAGCGCTGGGGTCAACGGCTGGGGCCAACCTTTGGGCCACGTGGACTTCTACCCCAACGGTGGTAGCACCATGCCTGGATGCTTGCTCAACATCATTTGCGACCACAACAGGTAGGCTTTCAACCATTTTCTAGTCACTCCCCTATTTCACCACCTTAGAGGATGAATTTTAAAAGTTAATTTTTAGTGCTCACTAACGTATTTCACCCCCTCCCCCCTTTTTACCTAGCTTGTCGACGTCACTGCTGGGCAAAGGCCTCCTTCTTATTTTTCCATTCATTCTGTCTATTGCAATTGCTGCTCAAACATGCAAAAACTTGTCGAGATCATTTCTCCACCTCCTTCTTGGTCTACACCTACCTCGACGGCCCTCAGGTACCCAAAAGGTAGCCAACTATATCCCCTTAGGGAATGAATTTTTAAGAATTCCTCCATAGTGTTTGCTTCCATCACTTCCAAGTTGGGACAGTAGTTTCAGCTGTGCGTTGATATATATGTCAGTGAGTTATTGTGAAACGCTTGTTAATCTTGAATCTTCTTGTTCCAGGTCTTACGAGTACATGGCCGAATCAGTAGCCACTGGTGGCTTCACTGCCTCTCGCTGCCCGACATATTTTGACGCTCTTCTGGGAGACTGCAGGCTCACTGACCGTCTACAGATGGGAGGCAGAACTCCTAAGACTGGGTAAGTATAAATAAATAATTCATCATCATTTCGTGTAGGTGACACGGTCAGTCGACCATGCACATCCTAGTGTCAGAGTTCTTCGGAACCGCCTCTCGGCCTCTGACGTGGTTCCTTTAACGACTACCGGATGGCAGCCGGGACCAACGGCTTATCGTGCCTTCCGACGCACGGAATCATCTTTCCTATCAGACAATCAGGTGATTCATGCCTGCAATAAATAAATATATAGGGACATATCACACAAATTGAGATATCCACAGTAAGTTGTGAACTTGTGTCGCAGGATACTAACTCAACGATACTATATTTTATAGTACATGCTTATATAGATAAACGTCCAAGACCCAGGTCAATCTGAAAAAGATCGTTTTCCATCATGACCAGACCGAGAATCGAACCCGGGACCCCCGTGCTGGCGCAGGCTGGCGTGGTAACCACTACGCCACGGAGCTCGTCAAACGTCATTCGTATGAACAATTTGACAGACTCTATTAGCCTAAAAGAGTAGAAAAACTAGTATCCAACCAGTAGTCGGTCGTGCACACACACAGCTACCAATTTGGCAGATTTTGAGGGCATACATTGACAGGACGCGTGTGATAACACAAAGCTGTCACGCACACAAGCATTGGAAATTTGGCCTGTTTTTGAATCATTGAAATAAAGGCGTGACGTTGTCTAGAGAGTTTATCTTCATCAGGTTGTTTTTAAGTAAAGAGTATATAGTCAAAGACAAAAGCTTAGATATTATAATTCTACGAATATATAGAAATATGTATGTGTGGTTCCGGCAGAGTAGAATGAAACCACTCCAAGTCTTCCCGTGGATATCGTAGAAGGCGACTTAGGAAACACAAGCTAAGCAAAGCTTATAAACATGAAGGACCTCTCCAACCCTTCTGGCCCGCGTCGCGAATGTCGGCCAAATCCTCTGACTGCTCTGGCTGATATATGGCTCTGGTAGTACAGAGAGGGTTGTGCTCCTGCAGTGGAGACTAACAAAGACCTGTTGATGATGATGATGATGATGACAACCTTTTACAAAATATTGGACCTAGTTAAAGCCTGCTACAAGGTAGTCCGCTTAGTAAGAGGACTATAGAGTTTTTTTTTTTTTTTTTTATTAATTATAGAATTAGGCATTTGTCTCCCATCTCACCTGAGTTGTTTTCCACTCGTCACTAGATGTCGTTAATCCGCGTTAGCCTTTCCTAAAATCTCGTTTTTCAAAAAAAATACTCTGACAAAATGATATATCACTCCTTTTTTTGAAGTCGAAAAGTATATAATTATTTTATTAAAAGCAAAAAATTTTAATCCATAATTATTTTTGCTTACAGATCCACTGGCATCTTCGGCTTGAGGACCAACCGTGGTTCACCTTACTCCCAAGGCTAACAAACCCTGAAAACGGGACTTAGCACGAACCTTATTCGATCTAGTTTCTACCGTCTTTTACCTGGATGATGAGAAAATACTGAAAATATGCGAGGTTCATTTAGAATTTACTATATTTTAATGTAAAATAAATTAATTTTGTTCATACTTTGTTTTTTACTTCCTTATTATACCTATAGATAGGTGTCACCACCCCTAACACTCTGATAATGGTCTTCGTAACAGACCGAACTAATAGAAGAATCCGACGAAATAATGAAATTTTAATTTTTTAAAAGAATAATCTAGGATCATGGCGTTGTGATGTCAATCCAGCTGTGGTAGAGACACGCTACCGGCGAAATACAATTTTGCTGGTAGCATGAAGGCAGCTCGTTCGGCAAAATACCAAGTCTTCTTTGTCGTTTCGCTCTTGACAGAGCGCTCGTGGTCGCATTGAGGCGTCCACGTCGGAGGTAGAGTCGGACACAGCTATCCACACTATTTCCCGCCACCTCTCCCTATTACCAGACTGTCTGGCGCAAAACGGAAACAAAATTTCCTACTGCAGATTTCACTTGGTCAGTCCAGCGCATAGGTGATCTACCGCCCAGTCTGGTTCCCTCTCTTTTCCCTGTACGACCAGTCACTCTATGGAGTCGTTACCCCGCCTAGAGACGTGTCCGAAGTACTGTTAAATACGTGACTGTACTACCAAGTGGTCTCAACGCCTTAATCGTACGATATGTTCTCAGAGACTCGCATAGATAGCGCCACTCGAAACTACACAACATTGTATCTACCGTATTATGAGAATATAAAAACATGATTCACAAAATATATCTTATTAAAAATCAAAACAATGTTTTAGGCATAATATTTTAAAATGACACCGTATATTTAGTAAGTTATAAAGGCTAACGCAGGTTACCGCCATCTAGTATCGAGAAGCAAGCAACTCTCCTGCGCCATACATTCGATGGCGCTAGGATGGAAACTAAAAAGTTGAATTCACGTAAGAAAAAATAAACGGTTATTGCCACTAGTGCTACTAAGAAAATTTTTTGTCTTGCGATAATTATCGCGCTCCATACATTGGTATCGCAAACTATGGTCACTTGTGAAACCTTGGTACCGGTAATTGATTAACAGAGGGTAACTCAAAAAATAAATAAATCAAGTCCCAACTTCCCGTATCATAACTATAGAAAACTCAGAAATTAATGATATTTAGTATGTTTTCTAAGTTTGTTAGAACATAAAATGCCATCTTCTATGTAATTCTATCAGTAAACACAGTAATATTATGTTTAAAGCAGAATAAAAAAAGTTAACATCAAAGCAGTAAAAAATCGAGTTGCTCCACTTTGTGACAATGTTTCCTGTGACGTCAAGGTTGCTCCGTCTGGACAGAAGTTCGCCACTTTGGTATAGTATTTTTTGTCGGACGCAGAGTGAAGCAGAGCGCATCGCACGAACATCATTCTGTTGTGAATGTGGTGCAACGCTTGCGTACTTCTGTTTCTGTTGGTAATGTTTTCGTGATTATTTGTTATAGTTGAATTTTTTTTTATTATCTAATAGTTGACTTTTCATTGTGATATTTTGTTGTGGTTGTTATTGCCTAGTGGATACTTGTGAACAAAATGGATTCAGTGGCCATCAGGCTTGGGCTCACGTATACAACGCCGCCGGAGGAGCTTGATTGAACCTGGTGAAAATATTTTAGATTCACCTTGTACGAAATGTAAAGGAGGTATTATGTCCGTACGAGAAAAGAATATCTTGATAAATGTATTCAAATATGTTAAGAGGGTATACTAGCAGTGCGTTTTCCATACAAATGTATTTCTCTATTTTCTCGCTGAAAACTGCTTCTAGAGGCACAATTCTTTTTACATACAATCTAATACTAAAATAGGTATGTCCCTATGTTTTATTTTTTTCTAAAAATCTGTTTAAAAGAAAAAAAAATTGTACAAAAACCGTTTTTTTGGAAAAAATAAAAAATAGGGGCATTCTTATTTTAGTACTAGATTTTATGGAAAAAGAATTGTGGCTCTAGAATCAGTTTTCAGCGAGAAAATGGAGAAATACATTTGTATGAAAACCATATTGAAAAAATACTGCTAGTATACGCTCTTAAGGAATCGTGGCAATCAGACGCGTTTCGGTCAAACACAAACCTATTACTAGGAATACAAAAGGAATAGGTATGAAGTAGGTAATTACTTTTCTATTTCGCTAGGCAATGAGAAGAAGCTTTTATCTTTATTCTGATTTTGATTATTTCCACAGCCATAAACACAACAATAAGTTTCACCTCGTGACATGATTATTGTTTAAAAACGAGTAAGTAATCACTCGCTACCTACTTATAAAGTAACTCCGTGCGAAGACGCAACATGGACAGCCCTGGGATATGTCAGTGCCGTGGCGGACTGTTCACACCCCGCGCGCCTCTCGCTGCCCCCGCACACGTCCAGACACCCACAGATAGCCGCAAGCGGTTTTACGTGCATACATGCTTAAGTGTCGTTTCTTTTCGCGTAGTGTATATATTATTTTTGCTTGAGCGGAACAAGTATCAGCGGGTACCTATATATATATATATATTGTTAATTATTACTTTACGTTAATCTTCATGATAAAACATGGATGCTTACTCATGGTTAACTCTGTACTTATGGTACCCATTTAATTAATTTGTAAGGGTTAATAAAAAAAAAATATTCTTACCAAAGGTTGACAACCAAGATAAACATTACCGTCTATGACCTTCCCTGTACCAAATTTCACATGCGACATTGCTTTTGCGACAGAAAGTACGTAGTTTACGACTATCGTTATCGCCAATTTAGGAATAGTACGGGGTCAAGTTAATGCCCGATTATTTTTTCTTACGTGAACAGGACTTTTATCTAAGAGGAGGTCATCAGTCCGCACTGAAGCTGTTCCCTCTGCGTAGTTCTTTTCAGTCGCTCATATATGATATGTTGTGTAGTCGAAACATACAAGTATAGTTGTAGGCATCCGAACAGACTTAAATTGTTACCAATGACTACAGTAGTAAACAGCAATAATAGTTATCAAATGGCCATCAGGATCTTTAATAGACTCGGCGAAGATATAAAATCATTGCCTTTGAACGCACTCAAAAGGAAATTAAAATGCTGGCTTATTATTTGCTGTTTTTACTCTGTTGGCGAATATTTAAATTTTTTTTTAACCAATTGTAATCAGAAATATAGAAGTGTGTTTGTAATGGTTTTAAACAAATATGACGAGTTTTTTTTAAAATGTATTATTGACATATAAAATCTTTATTAAATTACATTAGTTATTTATTAAAAACAATATGTAATATAATAATAAAAACAATTTATATATTTTTGCCTGCCAGTGTCTGGTTAAATGTGAGAAACCAACTTTTTCAGTAACATGTATGTATGTGTACCACATTTAATGCACACTAAAAGAATTTGAATTTTAAAGTTGCTACACTTCTTCGCGGAACCCTTTTTATGAAGAGGAGTGAAAACATCGTGAGCCCACTCAGAGGGCCATTTGCCTGTGAGCCATATCTTGTTCCAGATGGTGTGAAATATATGAACACCGAAGTACCACACTCTCACAGAAAATCGATGTTTGAGTACTAGCTTTCCGCTTCTATGCTTCGTTTGGTGAGTGAGAGAGCCACAGGCCCATCCTACGCTCGCTCTTGTCACACCCCAGGTGTTGCAGTTGTTCATGGGCGGCCGTAATCACTTACCATCAGGTGACACGCTTGGTCGTTTGCTGTCGTATCACATAAAATACTGTCACGAGAGTGGGTTGGGGATAGGAATGAAAAGGCCGATCTTATGAAAATGCCTTTATTTAAGTGCCAAACGTGTACACACAGCACTCACTCACACGCGGAACTGACGTGGCACTGTACACTCGCACGGAACTGTCACTTGCGCGGAACTGTCACTTGCGCGGAACTGTCACTTGCGCGGAACTGTCACTTGCGCAGAACTGTCACTCGCGTGGAACTGTCGCTCACGCGGAACTGTCACTTGCACGGAACTGTCACTCGCGCAGAACTGTCACTTGCGCGGTACTATCACTGCACTGTTCACTTCACTTTTCACTTCACTTACTACTCACTGTTTTTCCTTTTTTTTCTCTTCCCTCTTTCTTCTTCGGATTTCACTTTTCAACTAACTGACTCACGCCGCGCCTAGTACTGCTTATATACCCCCGAATTCGAACAAAATCGCATCATAGATGTTCCAAATTCAAACCATAAATTTTCTATTGCCTTCTCTTTCTTTCCCTTCCATTTGGTCTGTAACAATCCAGAAATTTCTTTAAGTATCCCCTTCTCTCTCACACATCTTCTGTCCTGTATTTTCACAGACTAGAAAATTCTTTTAAACTTACATAACAAAGTAACGTGGGCTGTGATTCGAACCGGGGTCTTCCGGTTCTTAGCCCAACGCCTAGACCGTTAGGCCAGAGATGTTCTGACGTCAATGTTGAAATTTCCTTTTAGATGAATTCTTTTTCATTCGAATTCATGACGTTGACATTGTCATTCAGCCTGCTACGCGACCATTCCAGTGGGGACCACATTTGGGGTTGTTTTACATGCGTAAGAGCTATCTCCAACTGGGCTATCGACCTTCTTACACCAACAAATGACCTCCCAATGGCTCACATCATAAGGTTACGAGATACGACCTTAAACAAACAAACATACAAATAAACTATTGACAATAAGCTAATAACAATGAAGGCATGTGAAAGTGCCCGTTACTTAATAAAGGTTCTATCAACATGAACTAATGACTTTTAGGGATCCTTATATTGTGTTCGTACAACACGCGGCGTATAAGTTGAACTAAGTGTGAGCGAGACACACCTATATTAATCAGTAGCAATGTATTGCGGTGTCCTACTCACACTTAGTTCAACTTATTTGCCGGGCATTGTACCTTATATTGTAACATGTAATGTTAGCGAGCGAGCAACAAGTGTAGACCATAACTTAATATTTTGTTTGACAATGTCTTAAGAGTTAGAGTTAGTCATGCTCACTAAAAATGTTCAACCTGGTGGCGGCGTTGTGTGTCGGGTCGTTGAGTTCCCTCTAATATGGTTGACCTCAGCGATGGCTGATCCACACGTCAACTCGTGAACGGGTGCTGTCAGGGGGGACTGGTCTGCTCGGCCTCTTTGAGACTACTATCATATGTCGTTTATTATTTTTGCACACTCGATCGTTAACATAAACATGTTCCAAAAATAATAAATCTATGTATATTGAAATTGTAACATGAAAACAGAAAAAAGAAAGAAAAAGAAAAGAAAGAAAAAGACAATAAGGAATAAATATTCGTAATCATATAAAGCCCTTCAGGCGAGTAGGCGACCAAAACTGTTGATAAGAGTTTCTTTCGGCGTTTCTTCTCTGCAGTGGTCGGTTCCGAAATAGTCTGTAGCTTTTGAACAATTAATAAATACATATTATCTAATAAGATAATTTTAAATATGATGTGACGTGAAAAAGTGCCTGGAAAATGCCTATTTTCTGAATAAACGTTTTGATTTTGATTGATTTGATTTTGTTCTGCGCATCGCCTCGCGGATTTCCGAGTTACCATAAAGTTTGATTCAGACTGTACATTCTACGTTTTTTTATTTCATCCAGACCAGCGTGGTTAAATTAAAATAAAATTTCCCAAAATACAGCAAAAGCTAGTTTGGGAATCAGCGTGTTCATAAGCATAAGTTACTTTTAGGTTTCTTACTATCGCTGTATCGGACTCACCCTTGAATCCTTTATGACGCTCCCCACCACTCGAGATACAGGTTTATTCCTAGTTCGATGGTGGGCAGCTAATTATGGATGAACTTTGGTTTGTTCAAAACTAAATGGTAGTACGTATTAGTAAGCTAGTCTTAGGTACTATTACTGTAAACGTAATGTAGAAACCGACAATAAACGTTTTTTTTTTTATTGCCTATAATATATTATACAGAACCTCGATACGCAAATCCATCTCTCACTTGACATATATTACTTGACCTTATTAGTGAACATAAAATTGACCCCACATCTGTTTTTTATAATTATAATATTAATAAGCAATGATGTAATTATCTATGATGCAAATTATGTAAAACCACTTGTGCAAATAAAAAGTTCAGTATAAATAAAGCGATATTTCTCAAAATAATCATACGTTTTCAATCATCCCATCTCACAACCATGATTAGCTTCAAGATATTTGTTTTCACAACTGTGGTAAGTTATTTTATTATAATATAAAAATAACGAATAATATTTTATTATACATCATCATCATCATCAGGTCTTTCTGAGCTTCCACTGCAGGAGCACGACCCTCTCTGTACTACCAGAGCTTTATATTAGCCAGAGCAGTCAGAGGATTTGGCCTACACTCTCCACGCTGGCCAGACGGGTTGGAGAGGTCTCTTAGATGTTTATAGCTTTGTGTAGCTTGTCTTTCCTAAGTCGACTTCTACGACATCCACGGGGAGACTTGGAGTGGTCCTATTCTACTCTGCCGGGAACCACACGGCAAATTCAGATTTTTTTATTATAATATAAAAATAACGAAAAATATTTTATTATTACATCATCTTCATCAGGGAGTCTCCACTGCAGGAGCATGACCCGCTCTGTACTCCAGAGTCATATATTATTAGTCAGAGTAGTCCGAGGATTTGGCCTACACTCTTCACGCTAGCCAGACAGGTTGGAGAGGTCTCTTTCATGTTTGTAAGCTTTGTTTAGCTTGTGTTTCCTAACTCGCCTTCAACGACATCCACGGGAAGACTTGGAGTGGTCCTACTCTACTCTGCCTGGAACCACACGGCGATTTATCTAGACACGCGGCAGCGTGTCAAGCCAAAGTTCAAGCAAAGGAACTGGCTAGCCAGCGTCGAGTGTAATATTACACGAACCACTTGGTGCCACTTTTGACCCTTCTATAACTCAAAACCTCTATAACGTAAACACATCAAACTACGTGTGTTTAATTATGTCTATGAGGACATCTAGAAGCCCAAATTTCATGAAGCAAGCTCAAACGGTTATAAAGATAATATGACTGACATAATATAGTACCTAAACCTAACCTACTTCCAGATGACCTAGAAGGATGAAATTTGGAATCCAGCTTGTGTGTGTGTAGCCAGTAATTGTGTGTGAACCGGCCAACGGTGTGTCGTCGGCTGCGCGCGGCACTTATACACAAAACAGAATCAATGGTACATATCTTTACAAAAAGTAATGATATGCCATCAAAAACATAAATGTAAAAAAGGAGAGCCAAGTTCAATACAAAAATTATGCTTGGTTGTGGGCTTCGCCGCAAAAATAATTGAGATCTAAATGAGTGCCAAGTTCTGTGGTAGGTAGTAAGTTAGATTTGACTTGGCCAGTTTTTATCAGAATTATAAATTATATTGTTGAATAACTTTATAAAATGGTTGATGTATCGAATCTCATCCCATCTATCTGCTAAACGGTTATATATGGCTACGTGAAAAAAATTACAGCAGTAGTATATATATATACTGAAGTTAAAAGGAAAACTATCAGAGCTGAGTACTAAGTACAAACTAAAAAGTTATAGGCAATCAACTTATAAAATGTACTCGAAAATGTAAAATTTCATACAATTTTCATTGTTAGGTGTTTTTGGTCGTTAAACTGTGAGGTGCGAGTGTGAACTCAAAGTTGCCATTCGCAACTACGGAACCCTACACTGCGCGTGGCCCGACACGCACTTGGCCGGTTTTATTATATAATGATTTATATTTACAGATGGCTGCAGCTGTGGCGGTACCAACACAAGGAAACTTTAAAGTTTTGAAAGAAGTCAAGAAAGGTGAGAAATCATTGGGACTTCTTGGTACGTACCTTCATCTGGATGATTTTGGTTGGTAGAGCCTAATGAGTGTGAGCATTATGAGCGCTTTCAAATGTTAAGCAACCCCAGGCGCAGTCCCCAATTGGTCCCGGCTGTCATCGTTGATGGCAGTCGTTAAGTTATGTCAGATGCCTTAAGGCAGCTTAAAAATCTGATACCAGTATTGGCTACTTACACTTACGAAAAACAAACAATCAAACAGTACCCTAACCTGTGTGTATGCAAAAATTCATGATGATAGGTTCAGTAGATACCGCGTGAAAGTGTAACAAACAAATATACTTTCGCATTTATAACATAAGTTAGGTTTAGGATTAGGATAGCAATTTTCAAACAGAGCGTCAACCATGAGTTTATACATTTCGTTTACGAGAGTAGTATACGGTAACGTCTTTATAACCGTCATAGTTTACTATACTTTGTCCACCATGAGTACGATATAACAGAGTCGTTTTCGAATCTCGTAATCGAAAACGACTCAAGGTTGAATGTAAACGAATACGATCCTGTGTTTACAGGAACATTTTCTGCGGTATCGGCACCATGAGTTACAAAACAGACCTTCGTTTTCTATCGAGTAGACAATAGTTTACTATTACGAGCCATCGAATCGTTTACTATTCACGTATTTATAAACACACTAGCTTTTACCCGCGGCTCCGTCCGCGTGGTATATAGCCTATGTCCTTCTCAGTCCCCTTATCTATGTATATGCAAAATTTCAGGATGATCGGTTCAGTAGATACGGCATGAAAGCGTAACAAACAAACAAATAAACAAAAAAACAAACAAACTCACTTTCGCATTTATAATATTAGTTGGGATTGGGATGGTTGACGCTCAGTTCGAATTTTTCAACCACACCCCATTCCCCTATCTAGAGCAGTCAGAGATTTGACCTATACTGTCCACGCTGGCCAGACAGGTTGGACAGATTCTTTGATGTTTATAAGCTTTGTTTAGAAGACTTGGAGGGGTCCTATTCTACTCTGCCGGAAACCACATGGCATTATTTTGACAGTTGTATAAAAAATTATCTGTTATAGGGATTACATCTATCCTTGGAGGTGCCAGCAAGGGTGGCGGTGGAGGCGGTAGCATCCTCGGAGGTAGCGGCGGAAGCGGAAGCGGTCTTTTAGGCAACGGTGGCATCCTTGGAATACTTGGAGGTGGCGGTGGAAGCGGAAGCGGTGGAAGCGGTGGAAGCGGTGGAAGCGGTGGAAGCGGAAGCGGTGGAAGCGGTGGAAGCGGCGGAAGCGGAAGCGGTGGAAGTGGTGGCATCTTTGGAATACTTGGAGGTGGCGGCGGAAGCGGAAGTGGAAGCGGTGGAAGCGGAAGCGGTAGCAGTGGAAGCGGAGGTGGTGGAAGCGGTGGCAGCGGTGGAAGTGGAAGCGGTGGAAGCGGTGGCAGCGGTGGAAGCGGAAGCGGTGGAAGCGGAAGCGGTGGAAGTGGTGGCCTCTTTGGAATACTTGGAGGTGGCGGCGGAAGCGGAAGTGGAAGCGGTGGAAGCGGAAGCGGTAGCAGTGGAAGCGGAGGTGGTGGAAGCGGTGGCAGCGGTGGAAGTGGAAACGGTGGAAGCGGTGGCAGCGGTGGAAGCGGAAGCGGTGGAAGTGGTGGCATCTTTGGAATACTTGGAGGTGGCGGCGGAAGCGGAAGTGGAAGCGGTGGAAGCGGAAGTAGTGGAAGCAGTGGCAGCGGTGGAAGCGAAAGCGGTGGAAGCGGAGGTGGTGGAAGCAGTGGCAGCGGTGGAAGTGGAAGCGGTGGAAGTGGTGGCATCTTTGGAATACTTGGAGGTGGCGGTGGAAGCGGAAGTGGAAGCGGAAGCAGTGGAAGCGGAGGTGGTGGAAGCGGTGGCAGCGGTGGAAGCGGTGGAAGCGGAAGTGGAAGCAGTGGAAGCGGAAGCGGAGGCGGTGGAAGTGGTGGAAGCGAAAGCGGAAGCGGTGGAAGCGGAAGCGGTGGAAACGGAGGTGGTGGAAGCGGTGGAAGCGGTGGAAGCGGCGGAAGCGAAAGCGGTGGAAGTGGTGGCATCTTTGGAATACTTGGAGGTAGCGGTGGAAGCGGAAGCGAAAGCGGTGGAAATAAAGGTAACGTACTTACAAACATACTCATCACATATTAATTCCGATAGACCCTGAAACCGAATTGATTCTCAGCCTCAGACCTCCGTGACGCAGCGGTTAGCACGCCAGCCTGCGACACGTTTGTTCCCGGGTTCGGGTATAAAGACCTGATGATGATTCCCTTAAGGGCTGATTCACACCGTCAATATGAACAACTTATTCAATGGGACAAAGGATCTCGAAAACTTTTTTGAATTTTCCTATACCTGCTAATAATTATACATGGCGAAATTTTTATCGTTCCGGACTATTAAAGGGGTGATTCAGCCTGTCAATATAAACAACTTTTCCAATGGGACAAATGCTGAAAACTCGAAAAAAATTTCGACATTCCTATACAAATTGCCCGGGCGGCTGAACACTTTTGTATGAAAATGTCGAAATAAAATTTGAGTTTCCAGCATTGGTCCCATAGGAAAAATGGTTCATATTGACGGGCTGAATCATCCCATTAAGGGTCCAGAACGATCAAAATTTCGCCATGTATGCTATGATAATCGGGAAAGGGTCATGCTTCTGTGAAAAAAAGTGAAAACTATAAAGACCTGATGATTAATTGAGCTAAGTTGATCATTACAATAAGTTGTTTTGAGCACCGAGCGAGCGAAGCGAGTAAGGTGAATAATCTAAAAAACATCGTTATTTAAACATACATCAAAGTACCGAACCAATTTTGATACCCGACGAACTTGAACATACACATTATCACAGACTTCGCGCTGGTGTCGACAGATGCCAGGAAAACCGAGTCAGGTGGGGTTTTTCCAGCAATAGCAATTGCAACTGTGGCGCTGCCCAGTCAATGGACCACCTTTTGGTGTGCCCTGAATGTCCAGCTTCCTGCACTCAAATAGACCTTAATGACGCAAATGACCGGGCAGTCGCGGTTGCAAGTTACTGGTCAAGGCAAATATAAAACTAGCCATCTACGACTCGAAAGAAGAAGAAGATCACGTCTTTGTCCCTAATGGGGTAGACAGAGCCGAATGTCATAATCATAACATCATAGTCGGCGTAAAGGTGAAAACTAATCTAAATAGTGCTAGCCGCACCGCCTATTTACATGATTCCTTAAGAATTGCGCCCATTTCTTCGGCCGGTTTCTACGACCTGCGCGGGAAGAAAAGCATTTGGTACATCCTAAAGTTTTTCTTATCTCCCAGTCCAAAATACATATTCTATTTATCCTGAGAATTATCGTAGAACTTACATAGGTACGTGAAAAACTCGATTTAAAGACTTTGTCCGCTTTGCTTTATGTTATAATATTTTTTTCTAATTCCTTTTCAAGGTTCCCAATCTGGTCATTCTGATTGCGACGATTCTGATAATGGAAACGGTGGCAGAAGACACCACCACACAAAAGGAAAGGTCAGCAGTGGAAAAAGCAAAAATGGAAAAGGCAGTAGTGGAAATGAGGGTTCTGATAGTGCTGATTGCGATGACAATAGCCACAATGGCCACAAAAAGGAAAAAGAAAATAATGGAAAAGACAATAGCTCTGCAGATGATGATTGCGATGACAAGAGCAACAACGGCAAAGGCAGTGGAAACGGTAGCAGTAAGAAAGGAAACAATGGAAAAGGCAATAGTGGAAATGGGGGTTCTGATGGTGATAATTGCGATGACAAAAGCAACAACGGCAAAGACAGTGGAAACGGAAAAGGAAATGGTCATAACGGAAACGGTAGCAGTAAGGATGGAAACAATGGAAAAGGCAGCAGTGGAAATAGCAAAACTGGAAAAGGCAGTAGTGGAAATGAGGGTTCTGATAGTGCCGATTGCGATGACAATAGCCACAATGGCCACAAAAAGGGAAAAGGAAATGATGGAAAAGGCAGTAGCTCTGCAGATGATGATTGCGAGGACAAGAGCAACAACGGCAAAGACAGTGGAAACGGTAGCAGTAAGAAAGGAAACAATGGAAAAGGCAATAGAGGAAATGGGGGTTCTGATGGTGATAATTGCGATGACAAAAGCAACAACGGCAAAGACAGTGGAAACGGAAAAGGAAATGGTCATAACGGAAACGGTAGCAGTAAGGATGGAAACAATGGAAAAGGCAGCAGTGGAAATAGCAAAACTGGAAAAGGCAGTAGTGGAAATGAGGGTTCTGATAGTGCCGATTGCGATGACAATAGCCACAATGGCCACAAAAAGGGAAAAGGAAATGATGGAAAAGGCAGTAGCTCTGCAGATGATGATTGCGAGGACAAGAGCAACAACGGCAAAGGCAGTGGAAACGGTAGCAGTAAGAAAGGAAACAATGGAAAAGGCAATAGTGGAAATGGGGGTTGTGCAGGTGATGATTGCAACGATAATAGTGACAAAGGCAAAGACAACGCTAAAGGCAGCGGCAACGGAAACAGACACAAACACCGCCACGGAAAAGGAAATGAAAATAACGGAACCGGTAGTAATGAAAACGGCAGCAGTGGAAATAATAGTGATGATTGTAATGACAGCGATGATGGCAACGGCACTGGCGGCAACGGCACTGGTGGCAACGGCACTGGTGGTAATGGCAGCAGCGGTAACAGCAAAGAAGATTGCTAAAAAGGTACTGTTAGAAACAGTTTTCCACCGAGCTCAAGAAGTAGATTCTCAATTTGACGGAATTACTTTTTTATGTGTGTGCGACTATTTAAGGATGCCTTCAGCAATTTTTGCAATTCTTTTTATTTGAAAAGGTGTATTCCCAATTAGTCCTATTTAAATTTGGTTAGCATTTTAACGGGTGAATGTAAATTTAAAATGTAAGTGTCAAAACTGTTAGCCCTGTGTCTTATTCGCCTACAAGTACTACGACATCCACGGGAAGACCTGAGGTGGTCCTATTCTTCTCTGCCTGGAACCACACGGCAGCTGATGTAATAACGAATGTGTTTATCTCACGTTAGTTTCAATGATATCGTATAACCCTATTTTATTTTGTTGATGTAATGAAATTAATCAAATATTGTGGTATAAATATAAGCAAATAATTTAAATAAACTATATTAATACAGAAAAAATATTTTTTATTTTTATATTGCGTCAAGTTCTTAAAAAACACTAGATAAAAAGCATCAAAGAATGCTTATTAACATTAAAGAGACATCTCCAACTCGTCTGACTAGCGTTGAGAGTCAAGGCCAAATCTTCCGACTGCTCTGGTAGAACAGAGTTGGACTCCACTGTAGGAGCATGACTCTCATGCTCCTACAGTGGGGACTTAAAAAGACCTGATGATGATGATACAACACCAAGTGGTGCCAACATTAAAATCGTACGATTGTTTCTGACAGTTACACATAGATAGCACTATGGCGACCTCTACATTCGCCACAAGACTAACACAAAGACTCAACTGCGAAAGTGGCGACACAACAAATAACTATAAGACTTCTCACAAGATGGCGCTGATCAATCCTGAAACGCGCAAACAAAGTTTCTTCAAATCTCGACATAAATAAGACCTCCAACAGAACACAGTCGGCGCCCATACGGCAAAACATGAGAGTTGCTGCTCTCTAAAGGCTTTGCCATTGTTTCTCAGTTCGGCCCTTCAGGCCATGTATGCAAATCGCGGCCCATCAGGCATATGAGAGTTTGCTGTCTCTCCAAGCCTTGCGCACCCAGGCAACGCCCAAAGCCGAGGTTCGTTCCTACAGGGAACCCTTTAGTGAAGATTGCCTTACAGGTTGAGGGCACTCTGCCCTCGCCTCAACAAGTCCGGTGAAGTAGCGAAAACTCATTTGGAGCTAGCTACGTAGTCCATTCAAAAAAAAACACAGTTGGTTCCCTGGGTGCACACCGGCCCAGCGGTATGATCTTCCTTTGTGGCTGTCGAGCATATCACTTCGCTCCCGCTACAGCACTAATGGGAGGGTCACAACTTTGTTGTACATGTTAGGCTTTAATTATTAGGTCTAATTTTTAAAGGAGATTAGTAGTCTTTCAAGACTTCATTCTACCTTTATTTTAATGAGTAGCAGTCCACCCCAGCTTTGCCCGTGGTACATACATAGTCTTTGGTACTCAGTGATAACATAACTATTCAACGGTGAAAGAATTTTCGAAATCGGTCCTGTAGTTCTTGAGATTAGCACGTTCAACCCAAACAAACAAACTCTTCATACATACATACATACATACTATCGCGTCTTTATCCCTTACGGGGTAGACAGAGCCCAAGATCATAACACCTACAGGCCACGTTTAGCATCGTAGTGGGCGTAAAGGTGCAGCACAGCACATATCAAAAACTGAAACAGTTCTATCAGGGCTCTAAAACGCGTAGATACTAATAATTATTTGACAGGAATAACATAAACAAAACAAAAATTGATACACATGTTTATTTCATTTAAATACTTAACATTGAAAGTTGTGGTATAACAAATATATTATGTAACGATTAACATTTGTATTCAATTAAATCAAATTACTGAAAATAGATCTAATCAGTTTGTAGGCGCAAAATTTCTGTACTGGCTTCTATTCCTATAGCGGACTTCGCAGGCATCCGTCAAGCATCATTTAACACTTGGATAACATTGAAATGGGGGCGCTGTGTGTAATTACGAGTGTAATTAGGACTACCAGATAACAAAATATTCTTAGTATTAGAAATAGAATCAAAGGCACGAAATATCCACAACAAACTCGAGCTATCTTCCAAAAGTGACGCTTTACAACATGACGGCAATGAAACCGCTTAGTTCCGATTATGGCCATGTGACAAAAGATCCGTGTAGCACTGTGACTTGTCAAATTATATAATAGCTGTCATAATGGCGGTAGAGGTGTTATATTAGGGTCAGATATCAAGAACCATGTTATCGAATATATTAGTTTACCGATATTATGTTCCGTTAAACGTTCTCCAAGAACGGTGAAGAACAGGCTGGGATTTTGCAGGTAATATTATTTTTTGAGGCATTTTACATCTACCTATCAATTTAAAACGTTTCGTATCGGAACGCAGTAACGCAGTCGGTTCACCGATACGATACTTTGGATATTAACCTGTTCTTGACGGTTCTTCGGGAACGCGTTCTTCGGATATCACATAACCTAATATATTTATATTACTTATGTTCTGCAGCGTTCATATTATGTTCGCGGTATCGGTTCTGATATATCAGCAACACCTCTAAATAGCGGACACTACAGCGGAAGATGTAACTAGCAGAACGTTTAGATGTCGAGAAAGATTGTCTTCAGAAACATTATTAATACAGACGTTATCAGAAGGGTAATGGTTATGGCAGGGTTGTGTCATTGTAGGAAAATCGGTAATTCGAATATTTCTAACAATCATCATTAGACCCGTTACTGTCTGAGGATTCAGAGCTTTGCTGACTTGAGCTGCTGCTTTCATCAGCGCTGCCGCTTGAACTAGAATCTTGTGAAGACGAGGAACTGTCGTACGATCCAGAACCGTCGGTGTATGATTCTGATGTGTTAGAACTGTTACTTGCTGAATTGGCCGAGTTGTTCTTTGATGAGTTGCTTTCAGAGCTGCTCTGGGAAGATTTTGATCCGTTTTTGGATGAAGAAGAGCTGTTCTGGGATGATTTAGAGCTATTGCTTGATGAGTTCTTGGAACTGTTGTTTGATGAGCTCTTTGATGATTTTGATGAGTAGGAGCTGTTTGAGTCTCCGGAGTTGTTATCATCACAATCTCCGTTGGAATTGTCATTATTGTCACCGTTGTTGCTGCTGTTGTTAGAGTTGTTACTAGAGTTGCTGTTGTTGCTAGAGTTGCTGTTGTTGCTAGTATTGCTGTTGTTAGAGTTGTTACTAGAGTTGCTGTTGTTGCTAGAGTTGCTGTTGTTGCTACTATTGCTGTTGTTGCTAGTATTGCTGTTATTGCTAGAATTGCTGTTGTTAGAGTTGTTGCTGTTAGAGTTGCTGTTGCTATTAGCATTGCTGTTGCTCTGAGAGTTGCCATTGTTGCTACTAGCATTGCTGTTGGTATTAGAATTGCTGTTGCTCTGAGAGCTGCCGTTGTTGCTGCTAGCGTTGCTATTGGAATTGCTGTTGCTCTTTGAGCTGCCGTTGTTGCTGCTAGCATTGCTGTTGGTATTAGAATTGCTGTTGCTATTATATTTGCCATTGTTGCTGCTAGCATTGCTGTTGCTATTAGATTTGCCATTGTTGCTGCTAGCGTTGCTATTGCTATTAGAATTGCTGGTACTCTTAGAGCTGCCGTTGTTGCTGCTAGCGTTGCTATTGGAATTGCTGTTGCTCTTGGAGCTGCCATTGTTGCTGCTAGCGTTGCTGTTGCTCTTAGAATTGCTGTTGCTATTGGATTTGCCATTGTTGCTGCTAGCGTTGCTGTTGCTCTTAGAATTGCTGTTGCTATTGGATTTGCCATTGTTGCTGCTAGCGTTGCTATTGCTATTAGAATTGCTGGTGCTCTGAGAGTTGCCATTGCTGCTGCTAGCGTTGCTATTGCTATTAGAATTGCTGGTGCTCTGAGAGTTGCCGTTGTTGCTGCTAGCGTTGCTATTGCTATTAGAATTGCTGTTGCTTTGAGAGTTGCCGTTGTTGCTGCTAGCGTTGCCATTACTATTAGAATTGCTGTTGCTAGAGTTGCTGGAGTTGCTGTTTTGGCTGCTAGAGTTGCTGTTTTGGCTGCCAGAGCTGCTGTTTTGGCTGCTAGAGCTGCTGTTTTGGCTGCCAGAGCTGCTGTTTTGGCTGCTAGAGTTGCTGTCATAGCTAGAATTGTCATTGTTATCGTCGTTGTAGCTGGAATTGCTGTTGTTGTTATTGCTTGAATCGACGTTAGAACTACTGTTGTCACTTGAGTTACTGTTGCTGTTATCGGAGGAACTGCTGCTGTTGTCAGAGCTACTTTCGCTGTTGTTAGACTCACTATTGTTACTGGACTCGTCATTGCTGCTGCTATTAGAGCTGTTGTCACTGCTGTTAGAGCTGTAGTCACTGCTGTTAGAGCTGGTGTCACTGCTATCAGAACTGTTGTCGCTGCTGTTACTGTTACTTTCGTTATTTTCATCGCAATCTCTAAGAGCACCTCCGAAGTTGTACCTTCCGCACTTTTCAATCTTCTTCTTGATTTCATTTTCGTGGCAACTTAGATCTGAAGAAATAAAGAAATATGGTTATTTAATAATCTATACTGAATATCTATACGTATTTTTCACTATCACTATACAGGCTGATTTTGTACCTATGAACTATATTAAAATCTCGGAATCAGAATCTCTAATGGAATACAGAATCAAAAGAAAAAAAGATGAAAATCGGAAAATAAAATGAGTCTTCCCATATAAATTCGCCCAGCTGATCGGCGCCTTGTATGGTATTTGTATGGAATGTCTAAAACATTTTACTTTTTTTTCATAATTTTTCTTACAATTCTGTATTCTATGAAGGATTCTGATCCCGAGATTACAAGTAAATAGGTTCAAATCAACCTGTATATGTTATGAATTATAAAATAGTCTTCCACCGCGTCTGTCTGTCTGTCTGTCACTCAGTTCGCGATAAACACAAAAGCTTCTGCTTCTGCATCAGGTGTTCTAAATTATCGATTTTTACATCTCTCAACAAAAAATGCTCATCAGGTTGAAGAATTTTCGCTAAGGCGTCATTTTTATGTTTCTTATAGTATAAGTCTATTATGGTTCTGCATCAGATGTTCCATTTTCCAAAATTGATTATACTCTTTATTGCCCAGGCTTAGCAGCTATATAAAACAAAAACAAAAAAGGTTCATTAAAAACCGTGCAGTATTTCCGAAGATAAGAGGTACAAACAGACAGACAGACCATCAACAGGTCTTTGTTAGTCTCCACTGCAGGAGCACGACCCTATCTGTACTACCAGAGCTATATATTAGCCAGGGCTGTCAGAGGATTTGGCCTACACTCTCCACCCTGGCCAGACGGGTTGGAGAGGTCTCTGATGTTTTTAGCTTTGTTTAGCTTGTGTTTTCTTAGTCGACTTCTACGACATCCACAGGGAGACTCGGAGTGGTCCTATTCTACTCTGCCGGGAACCACACGGCGTACAGACAGACAGACCATTTCTTTTTAATTTACACTCTGTAAGGGTCAATTCATACTAGCGCAGAGTCGAAGCGAAGCGAAACGATGTTAATATGGCAAAAGCACCTTTAATTCAAGATCTTAATGCTCATTTTCCTCTAAGATTCCTAAGATTCAGAAGCGCGAAATTCGCGCGCAGTCTTGCGTATTCTCGCGTCAATTATATCGATTTCAAAAGGACTATGAGCATTACGCTGTTAAGTTAAAGGTGAGTTTGCCATATTAACATCGTTTCGCTTCGCTTCGACTCTGCGCTAGTATGAATTGACCCTAACTATGTCTCCATCGCCCCAAGTTTGTTTTTTTTTTTGGAAATATATAAAATTACAGACACATATTTGTTTAATTATATGTATAATTATACTGAAAATCAATTCTTTGTGGAGGCAAAACGTATTTAAATTAAGTATGACTGGAGGGTTGTTCAGTTTAATATAAGACAATCACTACCAACTTCTTTACGAAAGAAAAGCAATGCAGGGATCCCAATAATAGATATCAGTACAAAAAATAATGATTTTATATTCTTACCAAGTCCCTTTGATTTGAAGGCAGGTCCAACGTAGTCAATGATGCCTGAGAAAAAAGGATAATCATCAAAAAACTTTATCTATAAAAACAGGGTGGATACGACATAACTAAAATCAAAATTTCATACAAAATAAATTACCAATTTTCTGTAAACTATTGCATATATTTTACAATAAGAATGATTTTGATTTTTTTTTTAAGTAAGTAGACATTTTATTTACGGTAAAAAAAAATTTTGATTATATTAATATATTTTCGGAACTGTCTTTAGATCGAGAAAAGTGGAATTTAATGGGAAAGACCTTGGTCCAGTAGTGGGACATTACAAGATAATTTGAAAATTTGAAAATGCGTTAAATAAAATAAAATAATAATGTTTCGAAAATTAAAACGGTGCGTGATAGTACTTACCCTCAATAATGTCAGGTCCATCTGTAAAATGAAAAAGAAAGTATTATATGAAAGAAAGTTAGTATAAAAGTCGAAATATTTTTACATGACAAGTCAAATAAGAAGTGTAACGATTTGGGAGTTCATATGTGTGTATGTAAGTTTTTTATTTAAACAAAAAACTTGTAAATGCCTTTTAGATTTAAATGTGCAAGGTATCATTTGAATCCTTGCTTTAACCCGAGTTATAGGGTATATTTTTTTGGAAGGGTATTATTTTAGTGCAACCAAAAAAAACAAAAATATTTATAATTTTACTAAGCTAGCTTTTATTTTTTATTGTTGATTTTGTAATCAACACACTTACCTAGATTTTTTGATTAAAGCTAACGTGTTTTTTTTGTTTTTCGTATGTGTAAGTGGCCAACACTGGTGTCAGATTTTTCAAGCTACCTCAAGGCATCTGACATAGCTTAACGACTGCCATCAACGATGACAGCCGGGACCAACGGCTTAACGTGCCTTCCGAAGCACGGAGAAGCTCGAGATATTTTTATGCCCCTTGCGGTCACCCATCCGTAGGGACTGCACCAGGGGTTGCTTAACATACGTAAGCGCTCATAGAGCTCACACCGACTGGTCCATCGGGCTCCTCAAAAACTAACGTAAGGTTTAGACATTATTAAAATGCGTGTGTACCTAACAAGGGATTAAAAAGTATGTGCCAGTGTGAATGGGAAATATAATTTGAAGAAGTCCTCCGGATAAGGTCGAAACATGTCGGCCACTAACTGACTTTTTACACGTAACCCATTGTTACAATATCACGTCTTTATCCCTAGTGGGGTAGACAGAGCCGAAAGTCATAAGACTTGGCCACTTTAGCACCATAGTGGGCTGGGCGTAAAGATGGAAAGCGGAATCAAAATAGTGATGGGTTGCTAGCCGCATCGCCTATTGATGTGATTCCTTAGATTTTTGCCCAATCCCTTGACCGGCTTTTACGGTCTGCGCGGGAAGAAAGCAGCTGGTATATTCTATGTTTTTTTCCTTTTTCCCAAACCAGCATGGTAGGAAAGTGGAAAAAAAAATAAAGAAAGTATATATTTATCTTGATACGTAAAAAGCCAGAACAAAAATAACAAATAAACTAATGTTATTTGAACATTATGAAAAATTCGAATATAGGAAAATGTGAAAAAAAATTGAAAATATAAAAAAAAAGTTTAAATACTCACAGCCATTGCTGTATCCGTTACCAATGACACCGAGCATGATAGTCACTGTAAATAAAAATACATATTAATCACATCTTTAGTCCTTACGACGTAGACAGAGCCTAAGGTTCATTAATCTTCATCTTCATCTCTCTAAGGTTCATAAATTCTTCTTAATCACCAGGTCTTTTTTTTTGCAGGAGCGTGACTCTCTCCGTAAGAGCCATATTTTAGCCAGAGCATTTCGCCTATACTCTCCACGCTGGCAAGACGGGTTGGAGATCTCTCTTTGATGTTTTTAAGCTTTGATTAGCTTGTGTATCCTAAGTCGCCTTCTACTAAGACTTGGAGTGGACCTATTCTACTCTGCCGGGGACTACACGGCACCAAAGACAATAATATACTAACGTAATAGATGCCCACCTCATACAAAAATATTGGACCAAATTAAGGTTGCGAAAAGCAGGCGAATGTATGGCGCAGGAGAGTTGCTTGCTACTCGATACTAGATGGCGGTAATCTGCGTTAGCCTAAACTTACTAAATATAGGGTGTCATTTTAAATTATTATCACTAAAATATTGTTTTGATTTTTAATAAGATATATTTTGTAAATCATTTTTTTATATTCTCATAATACGGTAGATACAATGTTGTGTAGTTTCGAGTGGCGCCATCTATGCGAGTCTCTGAGAACAAATCGTACGATTAAGGCGTTGAGACCACATGACGGCACTCACGGTTTGAAAATATTAAATTAGAGGATGTAATACTTACCATCAACACTAATGCTTTCAATGTCCTTCTGAGAATAATCGCTGTTGCTCTTACCTGCGAAATATTCAAAAATATATTTAAATATAAATAAATATATACGTAAAAATCACACAGATTGAGCTAGCCCCAAAGTAAGTTCGAGACTTGAGTTATGGAATACTAACTCGACGATACTATATTTTATAATAAATACTTATATAGATAAACATCCAAGACCCAGGTCAATATGAAAAAGAACATTTTCCATTTTGACCTGACCAGGGATCGAACCCGGGGCCATCCGTGTCGCAGGCAGGCGTGTTGACCGCTGCGCCACGAAGCTCGTCATATATATTCATTTATATTTCATGTTTTTAACTACTCTTACTAAGTGTCTTAAAATTCGTAATTTTACATCATAAGGTCTTTAACTCTTACACCTACCTATAGGCCCGAGGCCCAACCTACCCCAGGTTGGGCCTGGGGCCTATAGACCCAAAGGTCACGTTTAGTGCTTATAAGTGACAAGCATTTTATCCGCAACTTCGTCCGCATAAACTTCAACTCCCTATTTCACCCCTTTAGGGGTTGAATTTCTACATATTCTTTCTTAATGCTTACTTTCATAACGAAAGAAACTCCTGTACCAAACTTCAAGTTTCTAAGTATATAAGTAAGGAGTCAGTTTTGCCTTTTATATCAAAATCAAAACGTTTATTCAGAAAATAGGCATTTGCAGGCACTTTTTCACGTCATATCATATTTAAAATTATCTTATTAGATAATATGTATTTATTAATTGTTCAAAAGTTACAGACTACTAGCGTTTCGGAACCGACCACTGCAGAGAAGAAACGCCGAAAGAAACTCTTATCAACAGTTTTGGTCGCCTACTCTATACTATGCATAGAATATATAATATATATAAAAACATACTTACGTGACAACATGGCGCTTATTTTCAGTATCAATTCCACAATGATTCTATCCGAGCCTGTGAATTGAGAAAAAAAATTAAGTTAATTACAAGAACGGTCAGCGGTTCCGTCTATCTACACAACATAAGACTGTCGAGAAAAAACGGCAAAAAATTGCCTTATTTATGTTTAACTAGCTGACCCGGCGAACTTCGTACCGCATAACAGTCAATGATTAAGTATTCATTACACATATCGAGTTTTCATTGCTTTTAAGATGTATTCTGCTATTCGGGGCGGAGAAAAATCCAACGAATCAATAACCATGAAAATTGGTTCAGCAGATCTCGAGTTATAAGTGTTGTAAGTAACAAACCCGTCTTTGTTTTATACATATAGATCTAATAGATAGATTATTTATTTTTAATAGACAACTAAATTTTCTGTGAATGTTTCAAGCGTCTATACCTGTTGCCTTTATTCATATCGAGGAAAAAATCCAGCTTGTTGTATGGGAGCCTCTATTTTATTCTGTTTTTTATATTTTTGGGCGCTTAGACCAGCCAACTAGCGCTATCCCGGTTTTTATTTCGTTTACTACTAAATAAGATCAAATTGAAAAAATCGAATCACTAGTAAATAACTTGTTGTATTTATTATATTGCTTTTAATTATTTTGCATTCGGTAAATCAAGAGAACTACTCATTACCGCCAAAAGTGGCCGCTTTTGGCGGTAATGAGTAGACCTCATAATCTGAAATGATGAAATTGATCAAAACTTATACTAAAATACTACAAGTAATTTACTAAGGAAGTACATACGTAGATTTTTTCCATTTGTTCTTATTTCGGAGTACAAGAATTAAATAACTACGGGTGCCGCTAGTCTCGCTAATGTAAGCCTCTTAAGGGACCACACTAGGCACACTAGCGACGCCAATAATTTTATTCCTAATACTTTACAAATAGAAAGAAATTCAAGAATGTAAATCAAATAAGCCTTAGTAAATTACCTAAAGTATTTTTGGAAACACGTTTTAATATTATTGATTAAAGTCATTAAGAGAACTACTGATTACCGCCAAAAAACGGCCATTTTTGGTGGTAATCAGATTCTCTTATTATTTAAACGTGTTTCCAAAAATACTTCAGGTTATTTACTAAGGCTTATATGATTTACATTCTCGAATTTCTTTCTATTTGTAATGTTTTAGGAATAAAATTATTGGCGTTGCTAGTGAGCCTAGTGGCTCCTTAAGGCAGAAACAGAAATAAACCATCTCTGAACATTTCAAGTGTCTAGCTGTCACGATTCATGAGCTACAGCCTGGTGAAAGACGGACAGTCGAACAAATGGCAAACTCCCGTTTTTATAATTTTTACTCATGAATAGGGTCCCGTTTTTGTTCTTTGGGTACGGAACCCTGAAAAAGACATACCTGACAAGCCACTGATACCCTTTCCGTTGGTAGCCTTGTTGACCAGTTCGTTGACCTTAGACTTGCAGTTTCCAAGTTCGTAGAAGTTGATGACGTCACTTGGTGATCTGAAAATTTGGTTATTTTAGACTACCAATTGAAATATCACAACATATATCCTAACTTCCTAACTAATATTATAAATGCGAAAGTGAGTTTGTTTGTTTGTTACGCTTTCACGCCGTATCTACTGAACCGATCATCATGAAATTTTGCATACACATAGGTTAGGGTACCGAGAAGGACATAGGCTATATATTACGCGGGCGAAGCCGAAATAAAACAAAGTCCTTCGCCGCGTCTATCTGTCTATCTGTCTGTCTGTCAGCTATAAACTCAAAAATACGGCACAGATTTTCATGCGGTTTGCACCAATAGATAGGGTTATTCTTGGGGAAGGTTTTAAGGTATAATACATGCCCGGGCGCAGCCGGGGAGAGCTGCTAGTCTGGTCTATAAACTTAAGACGCTTCCATGCTGGTTTGGTAGAAAAGGAATAACATAGAATATACCACCTGTTTTTCTCCCCGCGCAGACCGTAATAGCTGATCGAGGGATTGGGTGAAAATCTAAGGAATCACGTTATAGGCGATGCAGCTAGCAACCCGTTACTATTTTGATTCCGCTTTTACACGGTATCGACCACTTACACGCTAAACGTTATTTAAACTGAGGAGCCCGATGGTCCAGTGGGTGTGAGCTCTATGAGCGCTTACGTATGTTAAGCAACCCCTGGTGCAGTCCCTACTTGGATGGGTGACCGCAAGTGGCATAAAAATATCTCGAGCTCCTCCGTGCTTCGGAAGGCACGTTAAGCCGTTGGTCCCGGCTGTTATCGTTGATGGCAGTCGTTAAGCTATGTCAGATGCCTTAAGGCAGCTTGAAAAATCTGACACCAGTGTTAGCCACTTACACATACGAAAAACAAACAAACGCTAAACGTGGCTTTGGGCTCTGTCTACTCCGTAAGGGAAAAAGACGTGATATAATGTATGTATAAACATTAGAACCCAACTCAATCATATTTTAGTCCTGATTTTTCTCAAGTGGAGAAGCTTTAGCTAGAGCTATCAGATGATTTAGCCTACACTCTCCACGCTGGCCAGACGGGTTGGAGAGGTATCTTTATACTGACAAATCACACAGATTGAGCTAGCCCCAAAGTAAGTTCGAGACTTGTGCTATGGGATACTATATTTTACTATATTTTTTATTGATACTTTTTTATAGTCAACGATGCTATATTTTATAATTGATACTTATATAGATAATAATCCAAGACCCAGGTCAATCTGAAAAAGATCATTTTCCATCTTGACCTGACCGGGATCTTGATCTTTGATGTTTATAAGCTTGTGTTTCCAAAGTCACCTTCTACGATATCCATGGGAAGACTTGGAGTGGTCCTATTCAACTCCACGCGTTCTATTTCGGTGGTGATTGCGACATGGTGGCATTCTTCTGACTATTTGGAGCTGGAGAGGGATGACTGTATAAGTATCCTCTCTCTCTCGTCTGAGCGTTATCCTGTTTGCTTTATTAGCTGGAGTACTTCGGAGCCCGGGGTCCGCTTTCCAGCTTTTTCTTCTCCACTTCGCACGGTCTTTAGCATCCTTGCTTGTGAGACAATTGGCTCGCATATCATCCTAAACGACATCAAGCCAGCACTTCTTGGGTTTCCCCCTTCTGCCGGGGCCCGGATGAGACATTTGTTCCCTAAGTAATTTTCCCGTTTTCGCAAAACATGATCGTTCCAGGGTAGATGGCTGTCCTGGGGTACTATTTTTGAACGTCTTCGAACGATTTTTGTATGAAAAAACCGCTCGATTGCGAACGGCGAAATTTCAAAAATCATACCCCTATAACTTGACTGCCTCCGTGGTCCAGTGGTTAAGGCGTTCGCCTTAATGACTCGGGACTCGTGGGTTCGATTCCCACGGGAAGCATACTTTGTTAAGTTTTTTCCAGTTTGGTTAGGACATTGCAGGCATGAACCACCTGATTGTCTGATAAGAAAGATGATTCCGTGCTTCGGAAGGCACGTTAAGCTGGCGGTCCCCGCTGCCGTCTGGTAGTCGTTAAAGGAACTACGTCAGAGGCCGAGAGGCGGTTCCGCAGAACTCTGACACCAGGATGTGCATGGTCGACTGACCGTGTCACCTACACGAAATGATGATGGTGATGACCCCTATGTCACAGGCATGAAGATAGCTGTATACCCTCAACTTACTTGTATCCACCAGTGTATGCCTTGCAGCCGTATTTCTTGCCATAATCCTTTTGGCAGATGGCGGGGATGTCATGAGAGTTACCGTATCCTGCAAGTAAAAAATAAACTTAATGTAATTATAGGTATTTTCGAATCGAACATCAATAATAGCAGTGATATGTAGTTCCTAGACACGTAGTGATTATATGCTCTTTGGTTCCCAGTTTTGATCCCTCAGGAGAAGTTGTTCATATTGATGGGCTGAATCATCTTCTTCTTCTTCATCAGGTCTTTTTTAGTCTCCATTGCAGGACCAAGACCCTCTCTGACCACCAGAGCCATATATTAGCCAGAGCAGTCAGAGGACTTGGCCTACACTCTCCACGCGTGGCTAAATCATACAAGTCCAAAAATTACCATTAGGTAATTAGTTTTTAACAACTCTTGCTATTTATTACTCAAAGTTTTGGTAATTATGCGCTACGCGTTCTGATGATTAATCATCATCATCATTTCGTGTCAGAGTTCTTCGAAACCGCCTGTCGGCCTCTGACGTGGTTGCTTTAACGACTACCAGATAGCAGCCGGGACCAACGGCTTAACATAATTGATTAATAATAGTTATCAAAAAGACGTACCTCCACGACGATCTCTGAGCACTGATCCGGTGAGGCCGGGGGATCCCAACACACAGATGAGAATCCTGGCGACGGCGATGACGACTGAAAAGCAAGAAATATATCATATACCACATCCAAATATCTTGCGTATTTTTAACGAACGATGAGTTTAAATATAGTCATAGCAAAATTTTTAAATGAATTTTTTTTTAAACCGTTTTATAAATATGTTTTATGCCTATATGACCTTACGACAAATATAAAAATACTTACTTCTTCCGATGAGTGATCCAACTGGAAAAAGAAAATATACAATATTATACATCAACGGAAATAAGTTATACCTAAAGATAATTATGTCATTAAAATGTGTGAACTTCATTTACTGTGCTTAAAAATTTGCGATTGGTTACGGCTGGTACATGAGACGTTGCCTGTGTGCGCAAGGCTTGGAGAGACAGCAAACTCTCATTTGCCTGATGGGTCGCGTTTTGCATGCATAGCCTGAAGGGCTGAACTGAGAAACAATGGCAAAGCCTTTGGAGAGAAACTCTTATATTCTGCCTTAAGGTGGCCCTTCCCTGACCGACTATCGTCAATGCGAGCATGGTCGAAAAGCTTGTTCCGTACAGCGCAATGTCAGATAAAGAGGCAAAGCGAAAAGAGCCCCATGCCCTCGTCTCCCGCACACCTCTTACTGCCACATGGAAACAAGCTAGTGAGTACGCGAAGACATTGAACGAAAAATAGTGTGCGGAAATTTCATTAAACTTGTTTCAAGAAATACGTGTTTATTGGTAAGCCTTACACGTTTATGAAAAAAACCTTGTACATCTAGAATCTCTATTACATTTGCAAGGTTTCTAAATAAATATTTTCTTTACTGTTACAATTGATGAGTACATTATAAACGCCCAAAGTTCACATAAAATTTGTGCAAAAAAGCGGATTTTTGAAGGCTAATACTAAAGTTGTTTCTCCAAATTTTGATTTTTCGTTTTGATAGAAACCTCGATATAGAGCACAAAATACCTATTAGTGGAAAATCTTTAAAGAAAGATTTGTAACACCGCCATAATCACGTACGAGCGTTTGTATGAAAAGATAGACGGGTTGGCCGCCCTTAAGTGCTAAGTTGTGTGGCGTTACACCATTCTGAATTTGTACTCAGACCAGAGAGACGCCGCAGTACAATTAATAGGAAAGTACATATCTCCGTGTGTGTTTAGCCTACTGGTGGTAGTCTCGACAGAGTATAAATTCAGACTGTGTGAGGCCAGCTTTTCATTAGTAGTAATTCAAAAATTAAGTTAAAGATATATTAGGTGAGGAGAAAGTAATTTAGTATTTTTATGTGTAAAGTTGTAATCAAATATCTTTTGTAATGTTGTATGTATCTGGCTGAATTAGATGCCATCTGAAATGTACAATTTTCAAGAATTAAGTATATAGAAATGTACAAAATATTTTCCCTTATTTTTTTAACCGTTTCTTTGTTTACTCGAAATGTATCAAATAGACGAAAAAAAAATAACATTTTAAAAAGTTAATTAAAAAATAAAAAAAATATGCAAAATACGCAGAAAGTGAATTTTGGTATTTATGAACATACCGCAGTCCCAGTAAGAATAGCACAAAGTTGGTTTAAGCGTTTTGTGTCTGAGAATTTTGATGTCAAAGTTACACCTCTTCTGTATGGACAGATAAAATCTTTATACAAAATACGAAATTACTTTCTCCCCGACCTAATATTTTACAAATTATCAAAGCGTCAGCACTTATACGACGTCCTTTCTTAATAATAATCATCATCATCATCATCATCATCATCATCATCATCATCATCATCATCAGTATTAATTCACCTGGGTCAGCTGTGCGGATGGCGGCTGGACAAAAATTCACTAAAATATTCTCTTTTGACATAACTATATGAATTTATTCAAGTCGCCGTTGAGACGGCTGGCCCATGGAACCCTGAGGCAAAGAGCTCATTAGTAAGTCTTCACTTGTCGAGCTCCGTGGCGCAGCGGTCAACACGCCTGCCTGCGACACGGAGGTCCCGGGTTCTATCCACGGTCAGGTCAAGATGGAAAATGATCTTTTTCAGATTGACCTGGGTCTTGGATGTTTATCTATATATGTATCTATTATAAAATATAGTATCATTGAGTTAGTATCCCATAACACAAGTCTCGAACTTACTTTGGGGCTAGCTCAATCTGTGTAAGTTGTCCGTATATATTTATATATTACTAGCTGACCCGGCGAACTTCGTACCGCCTAACAGTCAATGATTAAGTATTCATTACACATATCGAGTTTTCATTGTTTTTAAGATGTATTCTGCTATTCGGGGCGGAGACAAATCCAACGAATCAATAACCATGAAAATTGGTTCAGCAGATCTCGAGTTATAAGTGTTGTAACAAACCCGTCTTTGTTTTATATATATAAAGAAGATTTATAGGACGCCGTGTAAGGGACCGTGGTAATGACCACTGCTCAAATACGAATTGGATGGTACCAGACTCATCATCATCGTCATCAACAGGTCTTTGTTAGTCTCCACTGCAGGAACACGACCCTCTCTGTACTACCAGAGCCATATAATTAGCCAGAGCAGTCAGGTACCTGACTCAAAGGATATCTATTGCCATTCAGCGAAGCAACGCAGCCAGTGTAATGGGTACCTTTGAGACGGGTACTATTCAGTGTGGTATTTTTTATAAGAAATTTAATTTTTATATCATCATCATCATCATCAGGTCCTTCCAGTCTCCACTGCAGGAGCACGACCCTCTCTGTACTGCCAGAGCCATATACTGGCCTGAGTAGTCAGAGGATTTGGCCTACACTCTCCACGCTGGCCAGACGGGTTGGAGAGGTCTCTTTGATGTTAATAAGCTTTGTTTAGCTTGTGTTTCCTTAGTCGCCTTTTACGACATCCACGGGATGACTTGGAGTAGTCCTATTCTACTCTGCCGGGAACCACACGGCGCACCATTTTATAACTAGTTATGAAATATGCAGGCCGCTTCCAACTGGTCGTATTGGAAATCCTTTGGGGAGGCCTATGTCCAGCAGTGGACTTCTTGTGGCCGAGATGATGTTGATGTATGATTTTACAAATAACTTTCGACTTTATTAACTCACGTCCAGGGATGACGGCGTTGACAATACCAGCTCCAGCTCGGCCCACTGAAATAAGGAAAATTATACATTATTTATAGGCATTTTTGACAATGCTATACTAATATACTTACTCTTATTAAATGAAAAGACGGGTAAGATACTTATGGAAAAAAAATTCCACGTTTTCACCATTCCCAGGATTTGAACCAGTACTCCTATTATGACAAAGAGTAAAGACTGTAAATTCATCCATGCTGGTCTGGGAGAAATGAAAAAAAACGTAGAATGTACCAGCTGCTTCTCTTCCCGCGCAGATCGTAACAGCCGATCGAGGGAATGGGCGTTAAAACATGCGGCTAGCAACCCATCACTATTTTGATTCCGTTCTCACCTACAAGCCCACCAACGTGCTAAACGTGGTCTTGGGGTTTTACAGACCTGGGCTCTGTCTACCCCGCAAGGGAAGAAGACGTGATAGTATGTATGTATGTATGTAAAGACTAGCTGGTTTAAATCCTCCCGGCGTGGTTTATTTCTTCCATATCTTATTTCTTAATTTAATAAATATAAAATAATATTTACATTATTATTTAAGATTTATAGTTAAACAAAGAATATAAAATTATTCTTATAAAGCGTCCGTATGGTATATAATTTAAATGTCAGCATATTTTTTTTTAATTAACTTGTATTGTCTTACTGCTGGGCAAAGATGACTTAATAAAAATATTAAACAGAGACTTAGGTAAGTAATGCATTATTAATTCTTTTTGCCGAAATCCATGATTGAATTCATGATAGAATAAAGGCTATTTTTGTTTTTTTTTCTTTAATTATTAATATTAATGTAAACATGAAAGACACATAGTGAATCAAGTCAACCTGAAAATAATAATATCGATTTTGACCCGGCCGGGGATAACACCCGAAAAAATATAAATAAATCATAACTTACCGCTGATAACTGCGTTCATAGCATCATCGAACGTAGCGGGGAAACCTGAGAAGAAGAAAAAATAACATGAGAATTAAAAATTCGTTAATATATTTACTAATTTTTTTTTTATAATTGATATTTTCATTATACTTAACACAATTGAGTATTTTTAGATTTTGCATGATATTGATTCTATAATGATATAAATGTAATTACTAACACACCTGCTTGATAAATTTTGTATGCCTTATGGCGGAACATAGAGAAACCCGCTTTTGTATACCATCCATCTGTACTGTACTACCTATGTTCACGAAATAAATAAATAAATAAATAAATAAATAAATATATACGGACAAATCACACAGATTGAGCTAGCCCCAAAGTAAGTTCTTAGTAAGACTTGTGTTATGGAATACTAACTCAACGATACTATATTTTATAACAAATACATATATAGATAAACATCCAAGACCCAGGTCAATCTGAAAAAGATCATTTTTCATCTTGACCTGACCGGGGATCGAACCCGGGACCATCCGTGTCACAGGCCGGCGTGTTGACCGCTGCGCCACGGAGCTCGAAATGAATTTGATGGCCGCTAATATACAAAATTAAAAAAAAATCGGTGTAAATCGGTTATTGTTAAAGTTATTCTACTTTAACCAAAAGCACATAACGGGCAATGTCCAAACTTCGCAATTATTAATTAAAATTATTATTATCTTTCAAATTTCGAGTCTTATAAGAACTTACTTTGGGGCTAGCTCAATCTGTGTGATTTGTCCGTATTGTAATTATTTATTTGTTGAAACTAAAATGAGTCTGATATTATTCTATTATCCTCTATAGTAACTGACAACTCACAAAATTGCGGACTCTTGGGTCAAACGGGAGTTTTTTATGAAACCCAATAATGCGTAAAATGCAAGAAAAGAATTCAAAGACGACTTTGAATGGACTATGTAGCTAGCTCCAAGTGAGTTTTTGCTACTTCACCGGACTTTTGAGGTGAGGGCAGAGTGCCCTCAACCTGTAAGGCGAACGTCACCATAGGAGGGACGGACCTCGGGTTTGGGCGTTGCCTGTGTGCGCAAAGCTTGGAGAGACAGCAAACTGAACTTCACCATTTTTGCTACTTCACCGGACTTTTGAGGTGAGGCCAGAGTGCCCTCAACCTGTAAAGCGAACGTCACCCCAGGAGGGACGGACCTCGGGTTTTGGGCGTTGCCTGTGTGCGCAAAGCTTGGAGAGACACCAAACTGAACTTCACCATTTTTGCTACTTCACCGGACTTTTGAAGTGAGGGCAGAGTGCCCTCAACCTGTAAAGCGAACGTCACCCCAGGAGGGACGGACCTCGGGTTTTGGGCGTTGCCTGTGTGCGCAAAGCTTGGAGAGACACCAAACTCTCATTTCCTGATTCCATGCAAAACGCGGTCGCGTTTTACATAGCCTGAAGGGCCGATCTCGAAGGCTGTCCTATATTTTTATTTGGCATATGTATTTTTATTTAAAATGGCGAAAAAATCTTCACTTACGGAGTTGAGCTACGTCTTTCAGGATATCACCAGCGTTGCCTGCCAAATCTGTAAAGGTAGAATGTTTTTTAAACGTATGTTTTAATTACTTACTTAGTACTTGAGGCTAACTTATTATATTAAGTATAATAGGCATGGTACATTATAAAATACTAAGTTCGTCTAATAGATTATCGAAAAACATAAGAACCTTTATTTTTTAATTAAATTGAGAATTCGACGCGGTGTTTCGAAGTCACGGTGGTGTGATTGTTAGCAAATTCTACCCGTGGCATATTTTTTCTTTTTTCAATCAAACAAAAGATCATAAAGATAACGCGCATCAAAGTGCAGAAGTGGGGGCTCATGCATGACACAACAGGCCGGTAAAAAGTGTCATCATCATTTCGTGTAGGTGACACGGTCAGTCGACCATGCACACCCTGGTGTCAGAGTTCTGCGGAACCGCCTCTCGGCCTCTGACGTGGTTCCTTTAAAGACTGCCAGATGGCAGCCGGGACCACCGGCTTAACGTGCCTTCCGAAGCACGGAGTCATCTTTCTTATCAGACAATCAGGTGATTTATGTCTGCAATGTCCTAACCAAACTGGAAACAACTTAACAAAGTATGCTTCCCGTGGGAATCGAACCCACGACCCCCGGGTCAACAAGGCGTACGTCTGAACCACGGAGGCAGTAAAAAGTGTATCGGCCAGTGACGTCACGCGGAACTTTCACGGGCTACCTATTATATATCTATATTAATTTTTGTTTGCCTATCAAAAGAAAAAATACTATAAATATAGTGACTAGCACAACATGTGACCCGAAAATGCCGCTAAAACTGAAAGGCAAAATCTATAAATCGGTGATAAGACCTGTGATGCTGTACGGCTCGGAGTGTTGGCCAACGAAAGTGCAGGATGAGAAGAGACTTCACTCTGCCGAAATACGAATGCTACGTTGGATGTGTGGTGTGACACGAAGGGACAAAGTACGAAATGTGTATATCAGAGGGAGTACTAAAGTCGCACCGGTAACGGATAAAGTTAAAAGCAACCGATTGGCTTGGTTTGGTCACGTGATGAGGAGAGAGGAGCAACATCTAACTAAAAAAGCGCTAAATATGAAGATTGATGGGTATACAGGAAGAGGCAGGCCCAAACAAAGATGGATGAATTGCGTAAACAAAGATATGAAGGGGGTAGGAGTAAATGCTGAAATGACGCAGAATAGGAATTTATGGAGGGAAAAGACATATTGCGCCGACCCCAGATAATGGGATAAGGTAAGGCAGATGATGATATCAAAAGAAAAAATACGTGTCCAATATTTTTCAATAACCTGCCAGACGGACTCATTATTTTAAAAATAAATATTATTGCATAATTCCATTTATTTAAAACAATTACAATTCAATAGAATTGCTAAAACATAGGGGAAATTAATTATATTTTGAAATATGAAAATACTAAAATAGCTGTTGAAATATTCCAAATAAGTAATTTCATGTTTAAATAGGTAGATAAATAATTTGAAAATTAACTTACCAGTCACACCCCTTGCGAGGTATCCTGCAAAAACAAATAGATTATTAAATACAATTTTTGTCTTTGATATGCTCATGCATTTATTTTTAATTTGGAGCAAGTAATTTATTTATGAATTAATAAAAAAAATAGCAAAAAATACAAACCTAATGGCTCCAAAGGTCTTTCTCCCTGTAACAAATGATAAAATTTCATTTAATTTAGTTTTTAAATGAATAAATAAAATAAAATTCATTTATTTCAGGTTACATAAGACCCATAGCACACATTAAATTAACCATTAAATTACAGAATATGAGATTACAATTATTATATTAGATTACATTACATTATTACTAAATAAGATTACATTATATTATTATCATATTATATTACATTACATGTCATGTCAATTCTTATAAATATATAGTTTAAAATTGCCGCTCCACTTTAGAACTCGGGACATGCCGCTGACAGCAATGTCCAATGTAGGGACAATCTAACCAATTGGCAATCATCATCAGCCCCCTTATTTACTACCTCGGATGACAGGTGTCGATGCCTATCAATCTAGGATTTGCTGTTACAATGCGGTTTTTGTATTCCAAATAAAAATTTCGAGCAAGCAAAACCCGCATTGTAACTGTAAATTCTAGATTGATAGGCATCGGCACCTGTCATCCGAGTTAGTAAATAAGGGGGCAGGACGGTGTTGGTGCTGGCCCGCACTCTGCGCACCAGGGACGCATGCAATGCAAATAAAACCAGCCCTCTTTGAATTTCTTCTTCTTAATATTATGGCTTCCACCGAGTTTTCAGTGATTGCCAAATGTCCAGTATATTGAGATACTAAGTATCGGTGTTGTACGGTAAAGTTTTACCAAGTAGCATCAAAGATGGCGTATGTCCTTTGATGCCTCGTGGGAGCTTCTGTTGACAAATCTATACGAGTCCATATAACAGTCTACTATCTATTTTACAATTTGTTCATGAGCACGAGCTTTTATAACACCAAACTACACCAATTTCATATTATAAAGTCCATTAAAATCAATTTGCAAAATAGTCTAAGGCTCGTCTGCTCATTTGCCATCAAACATACATAAAAATAACTTTCAGCCCGCAGTCTATTTAAAGACTTCCAGACTCTCCAGGGCAAGCTACCATGGTGGTAATTTCTGAGCAGACGGTAGCTGGTTTGGTAATGGCTGGTATTTAGCCATTGTGCCATGTGGTTCCCGGCAGAGTACAATAGGATCACTCCAAGTCTTCCCGTGGATGTAGTAAAAAGCGACCTAGGAAACACAAGCTAAGCAAAGCTTTTAAACATCAAAGGGATCTCTCCAACCCGTCTGGCCAGCGTGGACAGTGTACGCCAAATCCTCTGACTGCTCTGGCTAATATATGGCTCCGGTAGCACAGAGAAGGTCGTGCAGTGGAAACTAACAAAGACCTGATGATGATTGTTCCGCTCTAGCTTCTTACCTGTGAGTAGCAGTGTCTTTCACCAGCCTTGGCCTTGTGTTTCCACGCAGGCCACCATGGTCTCGCCAGGGATTTGAAGACGTGTCCAAAATCATGTACATTTTTCTTTTTATGATGATGGGGAGTAGGGCTGGATGCAACCACGGCCACCTGAAAGGACATAGAACACAGATATTACTTAGTTGGTTTCCTTAACTGGAAGAAATGGAAAAACATGAAAAAAATATATTAATTAATTGGTACCTATGTAGTTTTAAAATATGGTAAGCAAAAATAAAACAGCCTATAAATCATTTGGCCAGCCTACAAATATTTTGATAGCAATACTTAATAAAAATGAAGCTGCAATTCTTGACCAGCAAACAATCATGATAATGGTCAGCAATTCAGGCATTACAGGCAGCTTCTATTACAATGTGCCTGCAAAATAAACAGTCACGCCGCAAAATAATAAGTCGGGCCGTAAAATAATTATTTGGGCAGCAAGATTATACAATTGGGCAGCAGAGAAAATATTTTTTATGCAGTTTATTTGATTGGTGTGCTTATTAAAATTTTGGTTGGCAATATTTGAGTAAGTGCCCTGTCTTACTGCTAATTAAAAACGATGAATGGAGAGAGGGGAAATGTGACTGCCCACCTTTTTTAATTTTTTTTATGTAATCATATGATTACATAATTAAAAATGGAACATAATAGAAGGAAAAATAGAAGGTAAAAGGGGACCGGGAAGGCCGAGACACACCTTCATGAAACAAATAAAAGAAAAAGTTAATTTTGCTACTGACAGAGAAGTGAAACAACTGGCGGAAGAAAGAGAGGAATGGAGGAAGCTCCACCGACAAGAGCCCAGCTCTTAAATTTGATGACGATGATGAATCATATGATTGGTTTAGCGATCCGCTTAAAATAAGCGGTGCCTATAGACATAGGGCAAAAAAAAATGTGGTCGGCCCTCAAAAGCAAAACGAGCAATAATAATACAAACGTAAGTTAAAACTATTGATTATGAAGGTAACTACTATGATTTTTACTATTTGTAAATTTTTTCTTCTTTTACCTACTTTTGATGTCGATTATAATTACAAAAATAATTATTGTGATGGCAGTATATAAATATTACTAAATATACCCAGTAAGAGCGAAAATAATACCTACTTCAATCAATAATTAATTTATCTTTGCAAGGGATGCGCCCATTTTGTGCATAGTAAGTATAATATTCTTCTTTAAGCGGCAAAACATTGAATATTTAGCTTACTCTCTAGTAAGCTAAATATTAGCTCACTAGAGAGTCAGCTAAATATTCAATGTTTTGCCGCTTACTGTGGGCACAAAATGGGCGCACGCATCCCTTGCAAAGATAAATGCTTACCAAAATTTGATTGAATATTGGTCACTCATTGCACCTTTTAAATATATTCGACTGTACAATAAAATTTACTGCAGTTCAAAATGATTTAAATTACCGACTGAATTACAATAGAATCGAATTATAAACAATATACCGCCGTGTGGTTACCGGCAGAGAAGAATATACTCCACTCCAAGTCTTCCCATGGATGTCGTAGAAGGCGACTTACGAAACATAAGCTAAACAAATCTTATAAACATCAAAGAGACCTCTTCAACCCGTCTGGCCAGCGTGGAGAGTGTGGGCTAAATCCTCTGACTGCTCTGGCTAGTACATGGATCGGGTAGTACAGAGAGGGTCCTGCAGTAAAGACTAAAAAGACCTGATGATGATGATGATATTGGAGGAAAAAATTTGAATATATTTTTTAGAAGATGAATAAATAGGTCTCTAAATAAAAGCTTGTAAAGTCAACTCACCACAGCGACGAACACCAAGACCTTTAGGCTAACCATTATGAAACTTCGAAGAGTGTAACTTTTCATCGAATTTTCGGATATTTATACCAAAATTAAAGTTATTTGCTCAATGTTCTGTTGGCACAGTTGCTACTTAATTATTTAACGTAATTTATAGTTTTTGCGTTGATAATCTTTTAATTGTTGATACATGTGGTGGTTATATGTTTTAGGCATTACTCAAGCGAGGCGTTTAGGGTCCCTCAACATATTTTTAACGAAAGCTTTTTTTCTAGACTGTTGATATTGTGTCCCACAGCTGGGTAAAAAGCCTTCCTCTGAATGCTCCAATCATTTCTGTCCTCCACTATATCTGGTCATCCACGAGCAAATGTACCCCTTCTAGCCATATGTTTCTTGGTCACTTACTTTGCATATCCTTTGACAATATACCTAGACACCGTCATGCCTTTATTTTAATGTTTAAAAAATTGGCCAAAATTTTTCAATGCTTGTGTGCGTGACAGCTTTGTGTCATCACATGCGTCCTAAAATTGATAGCTATTTATTTATTTATTCATTCATTTCTTACACTATCATGTTGAGCTGTGTGTGTGCGCGACCGACTATCTGTTGGACACTAGTTTTTTCTACGCTTTAGGCAAATAGAGTCTATTTAGGATTTATATGATCTAAGTGCACATCTATAGTACCAGTACACCATCCTATCAAATTACACCTTTTTTGGTTTAAGAGATTCGGAGCTACTTACTCTTTCGTGTCTAATGGACAGATAGACAGGTATGAATGATAAGGGTTCCGTTCTTTAATTTTTTGTTCGGGGCCCTAAAATGTACACACGATATCTCTATTTAGCCAGTTATTTGTTTTGTTTCTTTTTCTGTCACTATACTTTTACATCTTCTCATATACATGCTTAAGGGCCCACACTAGGCACACTAGCGACGCCAATTGTTTTATTCCGAATACTTTACAAATAGAAAGAAATTCAAGAATGTAAATCATATACGCCTTAGTAAATAACCTGAAGTATTTTTGGAATCATGTTTAATATTATCAGAGCCAGTGAGAATTATGAGAATCAGATTACCGCCAAAAACGGCTATTTCTCTTAATGACTGATTCTCTTAATATTAAAACATGATTCCAAAAATACTTCAGGTTATTTACTAAGGCTTATATGATTTACATTCTTGAATTTCTTTCTATTGGTAAAGTATTCGGAATTAAAACAATAGGCGTCGCTAGTGTCCCTAGTGTGTGGCCTTAAATGTAGTTAGGTACCATTTTTTCGGGTCCAGCCAGCGCTATACTTGAAATACTTAAATCATTTTAAATATTGTTCTTCGAGACCGGTGGTCTTCAACCTATTTTATAGAAATACAATTTATAGTGTAAAATTAAATTAAACTAGCCATCTACGACTCGAAAGAAGAAGAAGTGTAAAATTTAGTGTGGACCTCAAGTTTTACTTAGGGTGTTTGACAGTTGACCTTTTTGAAAAAAACGCTAAGAAATGGGGGCCACTGGTCCCCTAAAAATTGAAGCTTAACGCTTGAATTTTTATAAATTGCTAGCTCACTTCGACTCTTCTAACTGTACATGCATGTAAATCACGGCCCACAGGCATATGAGAGTTTGCCGTCTCTCGAAGCCTTACGCATACAGGTAATGCCCAAAAGCGAAATCCGTCCCTCCTAGGGACTTTGGTGATGTTCGCCTTACAGGTTGAGTGAGGGCATTCTACCCTCACCTCAAAGTTAGTTGAAAGGAGGAAAAGCTCTCTTGCTCGTAGCTACACAGTCCTTTCATCATCATCATCAGGTCTTTGTTAGTCTCCACTGCAGGAGCACGACCCTCTCTGCACTGCCAGAGCCATATATCACCCAGAGCAGTCAGAAGATTTGGATTACACTCTCCACGCTGGCCAGACGGGTAAGTATCTTCGATGTGTTGTCGAGCTCCGTGGCGCAGCGGTCAACACGCTAGCCTGCGACACGGGGGTCCCGGGTTCAATCCCCGGTCAGGTCAAGATGGAAAAAGATCTTTTTCATATTGACCTGGGTCTTGGATATTTATCTCTATAAGTATATATTATAAAATATAGTACCGTTGAGTTAGTATCCTGCGACACAAGTTCACAACTTACTGTGGGGCTGGCTCAATTTGTGTGATATGTCCCTATATATTTATTTATTTATTTATGTTTAAAAGCTTTGTTTAGCTTGTGTTTCCTAAGTCGCCTTTTACGACATCAATAGTCAATAGTCAAAAAATTTATTCAGCTTAAGATATTTTCAATATCATTTGGTGAACGTCAATTTACATTTACAATTGGTTTACAATGTAATGTTTAATTATGCGGCAACAAACTGCACAGCGCATTTTCTCCAAATGATGTCAACTTACAATCTACGACATACGAGTACCACTTGAAGATATGGAGTGGTCCTATTCTACTTTGCCGGGAACCATACAGCGAAGTATATAATGAAGAGAGGCTCTAGAGGACTCGTATATCCAAGCCATAGACCTTAACTAAAAAAAGCCGGCCAAGTGCGTGTCGGGCCACGCGCAGTGTAGGGTTCCATAGTTGCGAATGACAACTTTGAGTTCACACTGTTCACACTCGCACCTCACAGTTAAAAACGACCAAAATCATCTAACAATGAAAATTTTATGAAATTTTACATTTTCCTGTACATTTTATAAGTAGGTTGCTTCGAGCAACACGGCCTCCGTAGCTCGAAGGTAGGTTGCCTATAACTTTTTAGTTTGCACTTAGTACTCAGCTCTAATAGTTTTCCTTTCAACTTCAGTATATATACTACTGCTGTATTTTTTTTCACGTATCCATAGATAGTAGATAGAGGGGGAGGGGGGACACTTACCTCTAACAAAAATTCGGAAACGGATCCCTAAATCGGAAAGTGGTGTTCCCAACCTCACAATATTTTTTAAAGACTTATTTAACGATACCCCACACGATGGGTAAGTAGAAAAAAAAATTACTCCCCCACTTTACTTGTATGGGAGCTATGCTAAAAAAAATTTTTTTAAGATTTTTTTCTGCCACTTTTTTGCCATGATAAAAATACATACCTATACCAAATTACAGCTTTCTAGTACTTATAGTCTCTAAGTAAAACCGCGGACGAACAGACAGACAGACAGACATGGCGAAACTATAAGGGTTCCTTGTTTACTACGGAACCCTAAAAATCACATTTTGCGTTACTTCTCAGTAGCGTAAGATATAATGCATAAAAAAATTACCCTTCTACTGGGTGGGTTTAATAGAACTCCTGAATTTTTGGAACCCGATTCGCACTTAACCAATTTATTAATATTGAAAACAGCAAGATTTCGCCAAAATTTTCCAATATTAGTAAGAATAATTCAATATTATTTAAGTATTCATTATTCATATAAAGGCTAATACACTGTTACCCGATTGCCCAAAAAGGAATGTAATGCTTTCAGGGTTCAGGTTTCTGTTTCCTAAGTTTTTAAAGTTTCTGTACAGACGTTTTCGTTTTCGTTTTGGAGAGGTTTAATAAGCTTTGTTTAGCTTGTGTTTCCTAAGTCGCCTTCTACGACAACCAGGGGTACACTTTCCTTATGTGAAGATTAGGTATATCAGAGTAAGTACCTAAATTATTGAACTTGGTCAATAGCATGTGGTCTCAACGCCATAATCGTACGATTTGTTCTCCGAGACTCGCATAGATGGCGCCACTCGAAACTGCACAACATTGTATCTACCGTAATGAGAATACAAAAACATGATTCACAAAATATATCTTCTATCTAAAAATCAAAACAATATTTTAAGCATAATATTTTAAAATGACACCGTTTATATTTTAGTAAGTTAAAAGCTAACGCAGATTACCGCCATCTAGTATCGAGTAGCAAGCAACTCTTCTGCGCCATACATTCGCCTGCTTTTCGCAACCTTAATTTGGTCCAATATTTTTGTATGAGGTGGGCAGTCTGTTACGTTAGTATTATATTTTCTTTGTCAATAGGTAGATCTAACGTTTCGAGCACTTTATAGTGTACGAAATTCAACCCAACTTCCCAAGTTTCCCAACTAATATTATAAATGCGAAAGTGAGTTTGTATATTTTATGTCAAATCTTCTTGAATTTTGGCATAAGTACAAGTTGACAATGGTACGGAGAAGGACATAGGCTACAATCACGCGAGTGAAGCGGCGGGTAGTACCGTAATAAAATAAACCCAAAACTATATTAAATTTAATCTTATTTATATGTGTAACAATCGCAAAAATATAAATAGTTATCATTAAAGGACGAGCTCCGTGGCGCAGCGGTCAACACGCCGGCCTGTGACACGGATGGTAGGGTGTCCCGAAAAAAATATTTTTTTGTTTTTCGCTACTCAAGACCATTAAAAAGTTGCGTTATTTGTTGTAGATTACCGTAAAAATAATAAAAAAAATATAAAAATATATCTTGAGGGCTCTACCAGCAATTTTATTTAAAAAAAAATCACTTACGTGGCCTTCCAGTTCATATCGTCTTGTCTAATTTATTTACATTTTTCCCACTATATTTCTTTATTTTATTTATAGCAACACCCTAAGTTATCATTTGCAGGCAACAATAGAATGTTTTTAGTCAGTAATTGGATTTGATCGCACTTGCAAAATTCATGTTTTGACATAATTTTGTTACATTTTCTACTTCTACGGTGAGGCAGTTCGTCTCAATTCTATAAAGGTTTTTTTTTATTTTTTTTTATTTATTTCTGATCAATGTAATGTCCTTCGAGCAAATTAAACTTTAGTGCTGTAAATACACTGCGAGAGTTGCTCTTTTCTGTTTCTCTGGCCTTTAATATTTTGCGAAATGCAAGTTGTCGTACATGGTCGCTATTGTTAAATTATATTTAACTGATATATTATTTTTGTACAGTTGCATCAATACATCTGCTGGTCTGTTTTTTATTTATTTTTTCTTGTCAGTAACAAGACAATAATCTTTGAAAGAGACCAATTCTACGTCAGCAAAGACCGCCAATAAGCGACCGCTGCCGCAGATCGCGTTGATCACAGCGTTGGAAGATCATATCGATCACATTACACACATTAGCTACTATTGGCTGCGCTGAAGTGTAGCAATTCAATGAAATAGCTATGAAAATCATTTATAAGCTTGCTTGTCACTATTCGAAGAAAGCTTTGCTGTAGGCGACTGCGGTCGAGGCAGCAACTCACGCACTGGTCCAAGATTGGTTTCTTTGATAACATGTGAGCTCTATCCACGAATGTTTTTTGGCTTTGATCTGTCTTTGAAATTCTTGTCATTTTTTATATCTATATCACTTATTGCCAATGTCCTATCACTTTCTTTGTTTAGTAAAACGACTGTTTCAGAATAGGAATTTCTTAGGTTTTATGCAGGCACAAATATAAAATGAAGTGCACTTACAAGTAGCAATATTGAAAAGCTTGTTTGTTTGAGGATTCCAAAAAGCACTTTGCTTTCGTAGTCGTAATTTTTTTTTATTTCGTATCAATTATAATATATAAACAGGTATGTCGAAATAATATGATTTCAGCAACTGGGTAACTTGTAGATAAACAATGGAAATCGAAGCTTTGGGCCAAATCGTGTCAAGTTATCTAAAAATGGTAGAAAAAAACATCTGTGTTGGAAGGAAATTTGCCATTCTTCTGTAGTTTTAATTTATTTTCATTAAAATGATTTTGATAAAGTCTCTTAAATCTGGTAAATAGCGATCGCCAAATTTTTAACACGATCCCAGCACAAGTAACTCCTTTTTTCTTGAATCCATTATTGTATGTTGCCTACTTAGTTGTATAAAAATTAAAAATGTAACAATCACTTATTTTATTACAAGGAAGTGTATAGTGACATCATATAGCAAATAAAACCATAATAGAAGTGAGACAAACTGCCTTACCGTAGAAGTAGAAAATGTAACAAAAATATGACGAAATATGAATTTTGCAAGTTCGATCAAATCCAATTACTGACTGAAAACATTCTATTATTGCCTGCAAATGATAGCTTAGGGTGCTGCTATCAATAAAATAAAGAAATAAAGTGGGAATAATGTAAAAAAAATTAGACAAGACAACATAAAGTGGAAGGCCACTTAAGTGATTTTTTAAAAATAAAATTGCTGGTAGAGCCCTCAAAATATATTTTTATATTTTTTTTATTATTTTTACGGTAATCTACAACAAATAACGCAACTTTTGAATGGTCTTGAGTAGTGAAAATCAAAAAAATATTTTTTTCGGGACACCCTAACGGATGGTCCCGGGTTCGATCCCCGGTCAGGTCAAGACGAAAAATGATCTTTTTCAGATTGACCTGGGTCTTTGATGTTTATCTATATATGTATTTGTTATAAAATATAGTATCGTTGAGTTAGTATCCCATAACACAAGTCTTACTTAAGAACTTACTTTGGGGCTAGCTCAATCTGTGTGATTTGTCCGTATATATTTATTTATTTATTTATTTATTAAAGGTGGACGCGGACAAACACACATACTTACATCAAAGACAATTAACTAGTTCATACTAAACATAGAAGTATTTTTTTTTAGTCTATGATACTAAAGTAAGTTACACTTCGGAAACTTGACACATATATTCAAAAGGTGTTACAGATACATATATAAAAACTATAAAAGCAATTAAGAACACAGAAAGACAGTTCTGTCATGTGGTCTCAACGCCTTAATCGTACGATTTGTTCTCAGAGACTTGCATAGATGGCGCCACTCGAAACATTGTATCTACCGTATTATGAGAATATAAAAACATGATTCACAAAATATATCTTATTAAAAATCAAAACAATATTTTAGTCATAATATTTTCAAATGACACTGTATATTTAGTAAGTTAATGGCTAACGCAGATTACCGCCATCTAGTATCGAGTAGCAAGCAACTCTCCGGCACCATACATTCGCCTGCTTTTCGCAACCTTAATTTGATCCAATATTTTTGTATGAGGTGGGCAGTCCATACGAATTTTTTTTTAATAAATAATAAATATATAAATAAATAAATAAATATATACGGTACAAATCACACAGATTGAGCTAGCCCCAAAGTAAGTTCTTATGAAAGACTTGTGTTATGGGATACTAACTCAACGATACTATATTTTATAACAAATACATATATAGATAAACATCCAAGACCCAGGTCAATCTGAAAAAGATCGTTTTCCATCTTGACCTGACCGGGGATCGAACCCGGGACCATCCGTGTCGCAGGCAGGCGTGATGACCGCTGCGCCACGGAGCTCGTCTTCTCTATACGTTAGTATTATATTGTCTTTGGTTCTGTGTTCTGTGATAATGGCTATACTAACTTTTGCCTGCGGTTCCGCTCGCGTTTATGTCGTTCCCTCTCGAACAGTGCTTTTCTCTGAGATGAAATGTAGCCTATGTTCTTCTCCGTACTCCAGACAACGTGTATGCAAAATTTTATGATGATTGGTTTAGTAGATAGGGCTTGATAGCGTATCAAACAAACAAACTCACTTTCGCATTTATATTATTAGTTGGGATGGCATACGTAGTCAATTTTATGAAGTCGGTTTAAAATAATAATTGTTTAAAAACTAAATAACACGCTTTTCATGTATTGTCATTAAAAATCATAGCGTGTGCAAAATTTCATCCTAATCGAAGACCGGGAAGTGGGTCAAATTAAGATTCCAAGATTTTCTTACATACAAGTAAAGCTAATAAAAGCGTGTTAAAAAGCAGTCTTCAGTCTGAATTCAAATATAAAATTCTCAAAATAATAAATAATGTTGCTACGCAGAAGTTTGCACTCAATTTGCACAATTTGCACTTTAAATTATTCATGTCGTGCTGTCTGTATAAATATTTTATATTTAATTTTGGCGATACTGTAATTATTAATACCTACATCATTATCATCATCAGGTCTTTTTTTAGGCTCTACTGCAGGAGCACGACTTAATAGTCGTGCTCCTGCCTTTTGTTAACTGTCAAACCTTGAACCACCCTTGAACCCTGTGCTTGAACCTTTTGTAAACTGTCAAAAAAGGCAGTATTTTTTTTAAAGTAATGCTTGCTTAGTTTAGTTAAGGTTGGTTTGCATAAACTGTCTAACTACAAGTTTATAAATTCGTTAGGCATGCCTGCCTCTTTATCATGGTCATTAACTCTTGTGCGTCATTGTGTCATCTGTACAAATAGTTTTATTCAATTAAGTATAGAATTTTATTTTTCAGGTATGTCATCATGCTCGAATATGGCGTTTGTTTAATTTTGGTTGATTTGCATAATTGAACAACTTTTACAATGGTACCAAAGCTGGGAACTCGAAAAAAACTTTTTCATACAAATTCAAAAGCTTTTTTTAGTTCTCAGCATTGGTTCCAGGGTAAAGTTGTTCATTTTGACGGACTGAGTCACCCCTAGAAGGGATGTGAAACGAGCGAGCGGGTCACCTGATGGTAAGTGATCACCGCTGTCCATGGACAAATGCAACACCAGGGGTGTGACAAGAACGTTAAGGTCATGTGGTCCCAACCCCGAGTATGAGAATGAGAATATAAAATCATTATTTATATGCGGGCATCAGCTAGTATTTTACTAGCTGATGCCCGCGGATTCGTTCGCATGGACTTTAAGACTCCAGCGTATTTCATCATCATCAACAGCCTTCTGTATAGGCCTCTCTCAATGCATGCCATCCATTTCGGTCTTTTGCCTTTTAAAACTTTATAATAAGAAAATACTTGTAGCAGTGAAAATTGTATGGCATTGCATTGGCTGCTGCTTAATACTGGAGGGATAAAATATAGGATTCTATTAGACTTTTTGAGCCACCGACACAATAAGAAGAAGACTATATAGCTAGCTCCAAGTGAGCTTGCGCTACTTCGCCAAACTTTGAGGTATGGGCAGAGCGCCTTCAGCCTATCGCACATCTCCAAAGGGCCTTCGGGAGGGAGGGACGGACCTCGGCTTTAGGTGTTGCCTGTGTATTCAAAGCTTGGAGAGACAGCAAACTCTCATGTTTTGCCGTATGGACTGAAAACTACAAATTTTCTCGGACTGTCTATAGATAATAACTTAAAGTGGAAATCACAATCGGAAAAAATATGTAATAAGCTATGTAGGGCAGCTTATGCTCTATATCAACTGTCTAAAAAAGTTAATATAGAAACTGTTTTAGTCGCTTATCATGGTCTCGTGACGCCCACTTTACGATATGGTGTAATTTTTTGGGGAAACGCTAGTGAAAAAGAGAGAATTTTTAAATCCCAAAAACGATGTTTGAGGTCAATGTGTGGGCTTAGAACTACTGACAGTTGCGTGCCAGTTTTCAAGTCCCTTAAGCTGTTAACTTTACCATGCATCTACATATTTGAGGTATGCATTTTTGTAAAATCAAACCCCCATCTATTTCTAAAATTGTCTGATACAAGAAAGAAGGTAGATCGAATAAGATCTCAATATAAAATGAAGCTAGCCATCGGTTTTGCCAATACTGCTCTCATGACCAAAAGTTTGATGGGTATGGCACCAATTATTTTTAACAAGCTGCCAGATCGTTTAAAGGAACTGGGACTACTTGCACTCAAAAATGAACTGAAATTGTTATTGATTAAGAAATGTTATTATAATATAGACGATTATTTAAATGATAAATTTTGACTAATGGTAATATATTTTTCAATTTAATATTAATTCCAATAAATTTTAATAATGTGCATGCATGTAAGTAAAAGTTGCAAGATTCTGTAAATTATAAATAACCTATTATTAAATAACTATTGTACGTCCACATGGGCAGGGCACAGTGACACTATTTGATGTATTATGTTAACCTTTTACCTGTGTTACACAATAAAGAAGATTTGAGTTTGAGTTTGAGTTTGAGTTTGCTAAAAGGGGGACCGCTGGGCGGTCACCAGTAATATGAGCTAATCGTACTCTACGCACTCTATCCCAGAGGAGAGTGTGACTCTGTAAAATTGTCGATACAAAATGTAACATGGTAGTGTATCAGATGTTCTAAATCTTCGATTTTTTTACCTCAATACAAAATACTAATCAGACTGAACAACTTTTGCTACAGCGTCAGTTTTATATTTCCTATAGTTTACCTGGACCATTATGGTTCTGCGTCAAGTGTTCCAAATCTTCAAATTAAATACCTTAACAAAAAAAGCTCATCAGGTTGAATAAGTTTTGCTAAGGAGTCATTTATATATTTCTTATAGTTTGCCTGGACCATTATGGGTCTGCATGAGGTGTTCCAAATCTCAGATTTTTTATACCTCAACAAAAATGCTCATCTTTTGTATTTCTTATAGTTCAGATGGACCATTACGATGCTGCATCAGGTGTTCCATTTTTCAAAATCATTTCTACCTTATATGTTGCCCCGGCTTAATAGCTATATAGCAAAAAAAAGTTTCATTCGATTTTGTCCAATATTTGCGGAGATGAACGTGATCATATATACAGATAGACAGACAGACAGACAGACCGACAGAAAGACAGACAAGAAATACAAAAAAAAATTTTTTGCTTTCTATTATTCTTTTTAAGTGTCCCTCTACCCATTTCAGTCAAAAAAATAATTTTACTGTTTTATTATGTGTATAGATAGATATCTTATTAATAATTAGAACAATATATTAGGTTTATTATTAAAAAATTACGCCTCAGTTTTAGTTAGACCACCGCCAGTATCAAGTGGCTGCTTGCCACTCGATACTAGATGGCGGTAGTCTGCAGCGCCATATATTCGCCTCCTTTTTAGGGTTCCGTACAAAAGTTGAATAACGGAACCCTTATAGGATCACTCGAGCGTCTGTCTGTCCGTCCGTCCGTCTGTCACAGCCGATTTTCTCCGAATCTACTGAACCAAATTAGGTGAAATTTGGTAAGATAGTGTAATCCTATGACCCAAACACGGATGTGCAAAGTAAATAAAGATTTTTTTGAAATAAGGGTCATTTTGAGGGGCCCAATTACAAAATTAAAAAAAAAAGTTTTGCAAACCTTACTGTGTCATATATCAAATGAAAGGGCTCATTATGAGGATCTCAAAAATATTTTTTTTTGTTCGGGTAAAATCAATACTTTTGATTTTATTCACGAAAGAAGGCAAAAATTGACCATTCCCCCCCCCCCTGATCTCCGAAACTACTGAGCCGAAAATTTTGAAAAAATTACAAAATATAGTTCATTCCTTGAAGATTACAGGAAAAATAATAAGAATTCTATCACTTGAAAATAAAGTGGTAAACTCACAATAATAAGTTCATCTAGGGAAATAGTTCACTAAAACACCACTAGATGGCGCTAGTCAATTGAATAAAACATTTTTTGCACATTGTGTGTGTGTTCACGAAGCATATTGTACGGAACCCTCATTGCGCGAGTTTGACTCACACTTGGCCGGTTTTTGCCACCTTAGTTTGGTTCATGTGGTCCCAACGCCTTAATCGTACGACTTGTTCTCAGAGACTCACAGATGGCGCCACTCGTAGCTGCTAGCTAGTAACATTGTATCTCCCGTATTATGAGAATATAAAAACATTATTCACAAAATATATCTCATTAAAAATCAGAACAATATTTTAGGCATAATATTTTAAAATAACACCCCAGTAGTCGATTCAAGTAGCAAGCAACTCTCCTGCGCCATACATTCGCCTACTTTTCGCCACCTTAATTTGGTCCAATATTTTTGTATTAGGTGGGCAGTCTATTACGTTAGTATTATATTGTCTTTGGTCTTTGTAAGTTTAGACTAACGCAGACTACCGCCGTCTAGTATCGAGTGGCTGCTTGCCACTCGATACTAGATGGCGGTAGTATGCAGCGCCATTTATTCGCCTACTCTTCGCCACCTTAGTTTGGTTCAATATTTTTTATGAGGTGGGCCGTTATACGTTATTATTATATTGTCTTTATTAAGGTAGATGAATATTGTTGGCAATGGTGACGATGGCGGTGTGGTAGTGGTGATGATCTGTGGTGATGATTGATGATGTTAACATCATTGAAGATATTAACATCTCAAGTCTCACTTAAGAACTTACTATATATTATACTTACTTACATATTTATTATATTTATATTAACATACATAAATACATCCACGTCTTTTTCCCTTGCGGGGTAGACCGAGCCCAAGTCTATAAAACCTAAGCTGACACATTCAATGTTTTTTCTTTTATCCCATACCAGCGTAGAAGATATTCTTCATCTGGTCTTTGTTAGTCTCCACTGCAGGAGCACGACCCTCTCTGTACTACCAGAGCCATATATTAGCCAGAGCAGTCAGAGGATTTGGCCTACACTCTGCACGCTGGCCAGACGGGTTGGAGAGGTCTCTTTGCTGTTTATAACCTTTGTTTAGCTTGTTTTCCCAAGTCACCTTCTACGACATCCACGGGAAGACTTGGAGTGGTCCTATTCTACTTTGCCGGGAACCACACAGCTAAGTGGAATAATAGTGGAAGATAATAACATGAAAAAAAAACAGATAATGATATGTATTTATTAATTTATTGATCGCTCTGGGAAGTGCGCGCGCGATACAACGCCACGTCGTCGTCTGGCTCAGGGATATCTGGCTTCACAGTGCTGATGAACGTACCTTCGTTGGTCACCTGGAAACAAATAAAATATGTTACAGATGGGATAAGCAAGGCTGATGATTAGGCTTTTGAAATTAAACACAGAACTGGTACGTAACAACGCGAATTTTAATCCACTGGGACAGTATCAACACACAACATTACAGTATAGTGGCTAAACTTATGTTGTTCGGTCGGCTGCTCGGCAAAAAGTGACACGTTCGCTCGGCGGAGCGCGCAGCGGTGAATACAACGGCGATTGGCGGGCAGTGGGGCGGGCTTGGGCTACGACTGACTGCTCTGGTTAATATATGGCTCTGGTAGTACAGAGAGGGTCGTGCTGCTGCAGGGGAGACTATAGTCCAGTCAAATAAGTCAGTAAAAAAAAGCGTTAGAGAGGTCTCTTTGAGCTTTGTTTAGCTTGTGTTTCCAAGTCGCCTTCTACGACATCCACGGGAACACTTGGAGTGGCCCTATTCTGCTCTGCCAGGAACCACACGGCGGGTAAGTTATTCATCATCATCATCAGGTCTTTGTCTAGTACCCCAGTCAAAATAGACCAATTTCTGACCAAACCCGGACATTTAAAAATACTAAACGGGTCCTTTTACAATATGTTCGGACTTGCCGTGTGGTTCCCGGCAGAGTAGAATAGGACCTCTCCAAGTCATCCCCTGGATGTCGTAAAAGGCGACTAAGGAAACACAAGCTAAACAAAGCTTATTAACATCAAAGAGACCTCTCCAACACGTCTAGTCAGCGTGAAGAGTGTAGGCCAAATCCTCTGACTACTCAGGCTAGTATATGGCTCTGGTAGTACAGAGAGGGTCGTGGTCCTGCTGTGGAAACTAGAAAGACCTGATGATGATGATGTTCGGACACCTTCCGGAATGACGCTCAAAAAAGTCCCGAGACCTCCTTAGTGGGATAGCCGTGAAAATCTGGAAAACCTGGATTTTCAAGGAAATTCCTGGACTGCCTAAAATCGTTATAAATGATGCATTTTTTTCTTTCTATCACAGTTCTAGGGTTCCGTGAGTATCCAAAAGGTAAAAATGGGACCCTATTAATAAGACTTCTATGTCCGTCTGTCGGTCTGTCTGTCTATGACCAGGTTGTATCACATAAACCGTGATAGCTAGACAGTTGAAATTCACAGATTGTGTATTTCTATTGCCACTATAACAACAAATACTAAAAACAAAATAATAATAATTAAGGCTAAAATATTAGTATATATATTAATATTTTAGGCCTTTTTCATGGCTACCACTCACCGAGCTAGATCTCAAGAGCTAGCTAGCAATTTAAATTTGCACAAATTATATATTTTTATTGTGGCTACAACAACAAATACTAAAATAAAAATAATAATTAAGGGGGGCTCCCATACAACAGAGTAGTTGTTGGCATTTTTTGGCGGTATCTCATGAACCGTAATAGCAAGGAGGTTAAAATTTTCACAGATGTTATATTTTTATTGCCACAATAATAACAAGTACTAAAAATTAAATAAAAATAATATTACTTACTTAAATAAAATTAATAATATTAAATTACTATTTTTTTCTCCGTTTTTTGCTCGATATTAATAATGAATACAAGTAGACGCTAGAAATAATTACAAATTTTGAAGGTTATATATTTACTTTACAAATGAATAGTTAAAATACAATAAAATCAGTATTTAGGAGGGGCTCCCATGCAACATGTGTTTGACACCAGCTTTTAGCCTTTTTAGGGTTCCGTAGTAAACTAGGAACCCTTATAGTTTCGCCATGTCTGTCTGTCTGTCTGTCTGTCCGTCCGCGGTTTTACTCAGAGACCATAAGTACTAGAAAGCTGTAATTTGGTATGAGTATGTATATTAATCATGGCAAAAAAGTCGTAGAAAAAAATCTTGAAAAAAAATTTTTTTTGGGTAGCTCCCATACAAGTAAAGTGGGGGAGTCATTTTTTTTTCTCTACTTACCCATCTTGTGGGGTATGGTTAAAAAGGTCTTTGAAAAATATTGTGAGGTTGAGAACACCATTTTTCGATTTAGGGATCCGTTTCCGAAATATTTGGTTTTAAAGTGCAAATTTTTGTTAGAGGTACGTGTCCCCCCCTCTATCTCCTAAACGGTTATATATAGATACGTGAAAAAAATTACAGCAGTAGTATATACACTGAAGTTGAAAGGAAAACTATCAGAGCTAAGTACTAAGTACAAACTAAAAAGTTATAGGCAACCAACTTATAAAATGTACTGGAAAATGTAAAATTTCATACAATCTTTATTGTTTGATGTTTTTGGTCGTTAAACTGTGAGGTGCGAGTGTAAACAGTGTGTACTCAAAGTTGTTATTCGCAACTACGGAACCCTATACTGCGCGTGGCCCGACACGCACTTGGCCGGTTTTTTTTCTGGTACGGAATCGTTCGTGCGCGAGTCCAACTCGCACTTTACCGGTTTTTTAAATATTATATTTTAGTTTTAGTTTTGACTGCTCTGCCTAATATATGGCTCTGGTAGTACAGAGAGGGTCGTACTCCTGCAGTGGAGACTTTAAAAAAAAACCTGATAATTAATGAATACTTTATTTAATTTTCTACATAGGTAAATGATTGTTTTTTGTACAATTGCAGAAAGTAACTAGTCATCAACCACGGACTTTAATTTAAAGCTCCATTGCTTTCTTCTTTAAAATTATGGCTTCCACCGAGATTTCAGTGATTGTCTAGTATAATAAGATAATAAGTATCGGTGTTGTACGGTATGTGGCATCAAAAATGGCGTAAGTTCTTTGGTAGCCTCGTGGGAGCTTCTGATGGCAAATCTATACGAGTCCATTTAACAGTCGACTTTAACTATTTCACAAATTGTTCTCGAGCACGAGCATTTATAACACCAAACTACACCAATTTCATATTTAAAGTCCACTTAAATCAATTTTCAAAATCGTATAAGGCAAACGACAACTGTACCCCTTGACTTCCCACTAAAAACTCCTCCATTGCTTGTTTTGCGATCAATTTGTGGATGTTCAACCCTCACGTCACTTCAAAGTTAAGCTGCATTTCAGACTGAGTGGCAGTGGCAGCTGAGGGTAATTATCATAGGGTAGTTTATTATTTCTAGCGTGTTGGATCTTACCTCCTTAGAAATTAAGTGAATTTACAGTACTACCACTTTTATATCATATTTTTGCATGGCACTAAAATATCCGTTTGCTATTGGCTGATGCGTACGCGCCATGCGGCGTCTCGGCTACTCTCGGCAGGCGTACAAGTATTGTGAGCGAGATAGCAATAGTCCTTCTGCTTTTGGATTTAAAATCTTATGTTGTAGCAATAAGTTCGTTATTTCACTGATGTTTTCATTCGGCCCGAGTCGGCGGTCGGTTGCGCTACTCTGCGCCATCGAACAATACCGAGGTACTAACTTATAAACGTGGTACAACTGTGCTTGCTTGCAATAAAATAGTAATATCAGTGCATTCCTCATTCATAACGAATAATAAGTATCCTGTAATATGAAAGTTAATGATCATGACTAACAAGAATTAACAGTAATCCAGTAATGAAAACGCATGGGCTTAAATCTTGAGTGGTATAGAGGAAAAGGTGTAAAAAAATACAAGAATGTAAAATAAATAATCAAAATAGCTTATCTTTTACTATTTGAATATCGTTCCAAGATTAACTCTGCTTGCTTTGGAAGCCCGGAACTGAAAATATTTAATGTCAACATTATTAAGAAAAACAGAAGGTCGTTTAATAAACGAGCTCCGTGGCGCAGCGATCAACACGCCGGTCTGCGACACGGATGGTCCCGAGTTCGATCTCCGGTCAGGTCAAGATGAAAAATGATCTTTTTCAGATTGACCTGGGTCTTGGATGTTTATCTAGTATAAGTATCTATTATAAAATATAGTATCGTTGAGTATACACAAGTCTCGAACTTACTTTGGTGAATTGTACAAAAAAAAAACTAATCCTAGCTATGATATATGACCGCCGCTCCGGGTGGTACCTGGTTCAGAGGCTGTCCATAGCAATTCAAAGAGGAAACGCAGCAAGCATAATGGGGACCTTTGAACCGGGTACAATTCGGGGTGGTATTTTTGACTAATTTTATTTTACCATTTTGACGAAGCTGTTGTGAATATTGTATTATTATGTGAATAAATATATTTTTTTATGTCATAGGACGGCAAACGAGCAAGCGGGTCACCTCATGGGAAGTGATCACCGCTGCCCATGGACAACTGCAACACCAGGGGTGTCACAGGAGCGTTGCCGGCCTTTTATTTTTCCCTCCACAGAGGGGAGAGGGAGATGGACCTCCGGCTCTCTCAGTCACCGAACGAAGAATAGCAGCGGTAAAGCTACTACTCAAACGTCGATTTTCTATGAGAGTGTGGTACTTCCCCGGACGAGCCGGCCCATTCATGCTGCTAGCAAAAGTGATTTTCGCCGATAGCGAGGCTCTACCACAACAAATAATCATTCTAGCTTTTTTTTTTCTATCAGTTTCAAGAAAATAATAAGGTATTTTGACGCTGGAATGTACTGGATAATAAATTTGAAGTCTGAGATGGCTTTTATGTAAAATAATATGCCAGTGCGAGTCGAACTCGCGCACGATGGGTTCCATACCATTATCTATGCAACATAACACTATCGAGCGAAAACAGAAAAGTTTGTTATATGGCCCTAAAATAATTTATTTTGTTTGTTTTTTTTTTGTTTTTTTTTTTTAAGAGAATATAGAACTTAATATTCTGTGAATATTTCAAGAGCCTACCTGTTGCCGTTATTATAATCAAGCAAAAATCGACAACAATAATCAATTTGCTGTATGGGATTGCCCTTCAATATTTATTGAACTCTGTTTTTAGTATTTTGTTGTTATAGTGGCAGCAGAAATACATCATCTGTGAAAATTTCAACTGTCGAGCTAATACTGTTTGTGAGATACAGCCTGGTAACAGACAGACCGACAGACAAACATCAAAGTCTTAGTAATAGGATCCCGTTTTTACCGTTTGGGTACTTACGGAACCCAAGAACTGTGACAAAATTAAAAAAAAACGCTTAATTAATAACGAGTTTAGGCACTTCTGGGATTTCTTGAAAATCCAGGTTTTTTCAGAATTTCCCGGCTATCCCACTAAGGAGGTCTCGCGACTTTTTTGAGTGTCATCCCACACTCAAAAAAGTCGCGAGACCTCTTTAGTGGGATAGCCGGGAAATTCTGAAAAAACCTGGATTTTCAAGAAATCCCAGAAGTGCCTAAACTCGTTATTAATTAAGCATTTTTTTTTTCATTCTGTCCCGGAATCATCCCGGAAGGTGTCCGAAGTTCCGAACATATTGCAAAAGGTCCCGTTTAGTAATTTTAAATGTCCGGATTTGGTCAAAAATTGGTTTAATTTAACTGGGGTACTAAACAAAGACCCGCAGGCCTATTTACTAAATTTTGACAGCTAAGTACGGTGTACATCATTTTCATGGTAACTTCAATATTCATTACGGCCTCGGTATGAATGACTATTTTTATTTAAGATATAAAAACCGTAATGGATGCTAAAGTGACAATCAAATCGTTGTACACCGAGTTAGCAATTCGGCCTGCTGATCATGATGATGAATAAATATACCCGCCATGTGGTTCCTGGCAGAACAGAGTAAGGCCATTCCAAGTGTTCCCGTGGATGTCGTAAAAGGCAACTTAGAAACACAAGCCAAAGCTTATAAACATCAAAGAGACCTCTCCAATGCTTCTGCCTGCCTATTTACTAACTCAGATGACAGGTGTCGATGCCTATCGATCTAGAATATACTGTTACAATGCGGTTTTTGTATTTCAAATAAAAAGTTCCAGCAAGCAAACCCGCATTGTAACAGCAAATCCAAGATTTATAGGCATCGTCACCTGTCATCCGAGTTAGAATAGGCAGGCTGGCCAGCTCGGAAATGGAAGGTTAAATCCTCTGAGCTTTGTGAGTATGGCCTATCATTTTATATGCGGTTTTCTCTAATGGATAGAATGATTCCTGAGGAAGGTTTATAAATATAAAATATACCCGGACGCAGCCAGGTATTAAATACATATGATCACGTCTTTATCCCTTGCGGGGTAGACAGAGGCTAAGGTCATAAAACCCAAAGGACATGTTTAGCATGGTAGTCCGCGTAAAAGTCGAAAGCGGAATCACAATAGTGATGGATTGCAAGCCGCATCACTTATAACATGATTCCTTATATTTTCGCCCTGTCCCTTGACCGGCTTTTACGGTCTGCGCGGGAAGAAAAGCAGGTTTTCCTTTTCTCTCAAACAATCATGGATGAAATGCTGTTTTTATTAACACGCTTTTATTAGCTTAACTTGTATGTAAGAAAATCTTGGAATCTTAATTTGACCCACTTCCCGGTCTTCGATTAGGATGAAATTTTGCACACGCTCTGAGTTCTGATGACAATACATGACTAGCGTGCTGAAAGCGTGTTTTTTATTTTATTTTTTAACTATTTATAAATTACTAGCTGTTACCCGCGGCTTCGCCCGCGTAATTTATAGTCTTTGTCCTTCTCGGTACCCTAACCTATGTGTATGCAAAATTTCATGATGATCGGCTCAGTAGATACGGCGTGAAAGCGTAACAAACAAACTCACTTTCGCATTTATAATATTAGTTGGGAAGTTGGGATTATTTAACACGCTTTTATTAGCTTCACTTGTATGTAAGAAAATCTTGGAATCTTAATTTGACCCACTTCCCGGTCTTCGATTAGGATGAAATTTTGCACACGCTCTGAGTTCTGACGCAATACATGACTAGCGTGCTAAAAGCGTGTTTTTTAGTTTTTTAAACTAATTATAAATTATTTATTGTCATAGGACGGCAAACGAGCAAGCGTGTCACTTTAATCACCGGTGCCCATGGACAACTGCAACACCAGGGGTGTTACAAGAGCGGTGTCGCTCTTTTATTTTTCCCTCCCAGAGAGGAAAGGGGATGGGCCTCCGGCTCTCTCACTCACCGAACGTAGCATTTCGTTATTTTTACACTGTTATTAATTCAATTTTTATACATTATTTAATACAATATGGTAGACGAGTGTCTATGATCAAGGGTCGTGTGATCACGACCAAAAGTAGGAATGCTGCCGAAAAACTGCCTTTACGGATTTTAGGGCATAGAACACATGTCAATTGACTTTGAATTTGTGGCCCCCGATAGAAACTCAAACGTAATTGTATAGCATTTTTTTCATTTTCACCCTGACTCCCTTATTTGTCTATGATCTTTATTACCTAGAGAAAACATAAGGCAGTGGGTCGTCTGATACTAGTAATCGTATCTTCTTCGTAGTTTGTGGGAATGACTGACTGCTGAGGAAGGACTGTGACATAAATTTGAAAATGGAAATAGGAATTCAAATTAATTATGTTTCGAAATAAAACGGGAACAGGTTGATAGCGATTGAGAAATGAGGCGAAATGCAAGATTCAGCATGAAGTTATCATGCGGCACCGTTACAAAATGATTAAATAAACAAATAAAAACAACATACAGAGTGGTCGTGCACAGTTCTAACAGTTTCATCCTTATCGTCGTCGGCGTAGGGTAGCTTCGTGGATCTTGATTCTCCATTTCCTTCGGAGCCCATGTTGGCCAATATGCCATGGATTATTTTCCTGAAACAAATAACAAATCAAAAACTTAAAAAACTCGACCGCCTTTTCGACAGTGTACTTCCATCATCATCAGGTCTTTTTTAGTCTCCACTGCAGGAGTACGACCCTCTCTGTACTACTAGAGCAGTCAGAGGATTTGGCCTACACTCTCCGCGCTGGCCGGACGGGTTGGAGAGGTCTCTTTGATGTTCATAAGCTTTGTTTAGCTTGTGTTTTCTAAATCTCTTCTACGACATCCATGGGAAGTCTTAGAGTAGTCCTATTCTACTAAGCCGGGAACTACACGGCTGATACATATATTACATCCATCATCCACCCTTATTTTTAAATCAGTACACAAACTTTAAGAGGTTATACTAGCAGTGCGTTTTCCATACAAATGTATTTCTCTATTTTCTCGCTGAAAACTGCTTCTAGAGGCACAATTCTTTTTACATACAATCTATTACAAAAATAGGTATGTCCCTAATTTTATTTTTTTCTAAAAACCTGTTGAAAACAAAAAAAATTGTACAAAAACAGTTTTTTTGGAAAAAATAAAAAATAGGGGCATTCCTATTTTAGTACTATATTTTATGAAAAAAGAATTGTGGCTCTAGAATCAGTTTTCAGCGAGAAAATAGAGAAATACATTTGTTTGTAAACCATATTGAAAAAATACTGCTAGTATAGGCTCTTAACGGCTCAGCCCATCAATATGAACAACTTTTGATATGGGACCAATGCTGGGAACTCAAAAACAAAATCACATACCCATATAGAAGTGTCCAGCTGATCGGACCAAATGTATGGAAAATGTACAAATAATTATTGAATTTTCAGCATTGGTCCATATTATTCTTCGAGCAACACGGAAGGGAGTAGCCATACGCTGCATTCCCCTCTGTCAAGGTACAAGCCAAAATTAGGCATATGCATGTCTATGTGTTAGTTGTGTGTGACTCATCCGTACACAAATTATTTTTTCTTTTTTATGTCATTTTTTGTGACAATGTCATAATTACTATCAAGTGACAGTTTAAGTTTTGTATGTAGGTGTGCGGAACTAAACTTGTGTGCACATTTCCCCCCGCAAAAAACGCCAGAAAAATTGTCATAGTAAATTGTCGCTTTGCCCACTCCCTCCGTCCGGTACGGAGGCCGTGTTGCTCGAAGATATTATTCATTCATTCAGTTTCGACTATATACTCTGTAGACACCGTCATGCCTTTATTCTAATGATCAAAAAACTGGCCAATTTTTGAATGCTTGTGTGCGTGACAGCTTTGTGTCAATTAATGCCATCAAAATCCGTCGAATTGGTAGCTATGTGTTTGCATGATAGATTATGGACTGGACACAATTTTTTTCTACGCTTTTAAGAGGGTATACTAGCAGTGCGTTTTCCATACAAATGTATTTCTCTATTTTCTCGCTGAAAACTGCTTCTAGAGGCACAATTCTTTTTACATACAATCTATTACTAAAATAGGTATGACCCTATGTTTTATTTTTTTCTAAAAAACAGTTTTTTGGAAAAAATAAAAAATAGGGGCATTCCTATTTTAGTAATAGATTTTATGAAAAAAGAATTGTGGCTCTAGAATCAGTTTTCAGCGAGAAAATAGAGAAATACATTTGTATGGAAACCATATTGAAAAAATACTGCTAGTATACGCTCTTAAGATACGCGCACATTATGCCGAGCCTCATCGCAAAAATCCATGCGCTTTAATACGCTGAAGCGCTCGTGTCTATTTTCATACAAAATAACACAAGCGCTTCAGCGGGTTGAAGCGCATGCGGATTTTTGCGATGTGGCCCGACATAATGTTAATACGTTTTGGAGTAATAAAGTCTATCTCAACTTTATATAAAGCTGAGATAAACTTTATTATATATCGGAACAGCTGTTCAGCAGCCAAGAACAGAGAGAACTTTACCAAGCTGTTTGCTGACCTTCACTAGTTGGAGAGGCACCTTAAGAAGAAGAAGAAGGCTTTATACATTCTAAGTCACTCAGTGAACAACTTACCCAGCAAATTCAAACCCTACGTTGGCGAAAGAGTTAATCTCAGGTACAGTTAACACTCTTTTCTTGGCGATATAACCGTCCAGCAACTGCACATCACTGATTGTTGAGTGCCCTTCTTTATCCTCTTCATTTTGGCGGAGATGCCTGAACAAACATCATCAATTATCATTATCAGTCGTCTGGAGCACAACGGGACCAAATGGAACCCATGGAACCCAATGATGAACCTCAATAAACTGTTATGTTGGAGTCCAGGGTCCGCTATTAATAAAGCATTCATGGTATGACGTGGCAAGCATTGTTTATTATCATCATCATCAGGTCCTTGTTACTCTCCACTGCAGGAGCACGACCCTCTCGGTACTACCAGAGCCTTATATTAGCCAGAGCAGTCAGAGGACTTGGCCTTCACACTCCACGCTGGCCAGACGAGCTGAAGAGGTCTCTTTGATGTTTATAAATTATGTTTAGCTTGAGTTTCATAAGCCGCCTTCTACGACATCCACGGCAAAGACAATATAATACTAACGAACGTAATAGACTGCCCACCTCATACAAAAATATTGGACCAAATTAAGGTTGCGAAAAGCAGGCGAATGTATGGCGCAGGAGAGTTGCTTGCTACTCTATATTAGATGGCGATAATCTGCGTTAGCTTTTAACTTATTAAATATACGGTGTCATTATAAAATATTATGCCTAAAATATTGTTTTGATTTTTGATAAGATATATTTTGTGAATCATGTTTTTATATTCTCATATTACGGTAGATACAACGTTGTGTAGTTTCGAGTGGCGCCATCTATGCGAGTGTCTGAGAATAAATCTTACGATTAAGGCGTTGAGGCCACATGGCCTTAGCCAGAGCAGTCAGAGGATTTGGCCTTCACTCTTCACGCTCTTTGATGTTTATAAATTACTAGCTGTTAACCGCGGCTTCGCTAGCGTAATATATAGCCTATGTCCTTTTCGGTACCCTAACCTATGTGTATGCAAAATTTCATGATGATCGGTTCAGTAGATACGGCGTGAAAGTGTTACAAACAAACAAACAAATAAACAAACAAACGCATAATACGCATAACGCTTTCATAAGCCGCCTTCAACGACATCCACGGGAAGACTTGGAGTGGTCCTATTCTAATCTGCCGGGAACCACACGGCTGACACCGGACAGGCATTTAAATAAAATTATTTTAATACGGTTTTTATCGCGTTAAATACATTATTTATACACCTAACGTTTCGAGCACTTTACAGTGTTCGTGGTCGCAGGTAGACTAAGTTGACATTTGTCTAGTATTTTATAAGAACTGCAAAATCTACCGCCTAAAATATTTATTGATAACATTCCGACGCAGTTGAGAATGACAGCCTTGACCTGTGTTCTGTGACCTTGACCATGTAGGTATATATTCACAGTGATATAAGAACCCGTGTATAAGAACCTTAATAACTTACTTCTTTAATGCTTCTTTTCTCGTACCATCCTCTTTTAAACCAAGGAGCTCCGAAATTTTTTTCTCTATCCGTGGAGCGTAGTAATCTTCCAGATAGCTGTACGAGTCCAATAAATCACTTCCTATGTTTTCCGACTGAAAATAACACACTTAACTCGTGTAGCACACAGCCGTGAATGCGGAACGGAAGCGTTCCAGAACGGAACATTGGCTGTTGTGTGATTCCGTTTCGGTTTCGTTCCGCTTGCGGTGTGAGACGCGCCAATCAAAATCATACTAGACAGCGTTTCGCGGTTCCGCCATTGTTTCGTTCCGGAACGCTTCCGTTCCGTATTCGCGGCTGTGAGCTACACCCGTCAAAGTTAAAAAATCGTCGGGTCACGCACCGTGTAAAGTTCCATAGTTCATTATCAGGTTTTGTTAGTCTCCACTGAACGAGCACGACTCTCTCTGTACTACCAGAGCCATTTATTAGCGAGAGCAGTCAGAGGATTTGGGTCACACTCTCCACGCTGGCCAGACGGGATGGAGGATCTCTGATGTTAATAAACTTTGTTTAGCTTATGTTTCCTAAGTCGTCTTCCACGATATCCACGGGAGACTTGGAGTGGTCCTATTCTATTCTGCCGGGAACCAGACGGCATTCCATAGTTGCACGTCATTTTATTAATTGGTCGACTGAACACTTTGACTTGTAAACCCTACTTAGCTGTAATAGTTCATCTTGTAATTTGATCATAATACGAGTATATGCCATTGCCCTGACTTTTTTTCGAATCTGTAAACAATGTGGGCTCTTGACTTGCTTTTATTTGGGGCTTATTATTTCTAAAATTGATTCCCAAATCCAAAAATACGTTATAGCGTGTCCTTTAGGTCCTTAGGCCCTAGGCTGTTGCAAGGAAAAAAGGCATGATAGTGTGTCTATGGTCAGGGATGTCATCCTCAACCAACTGCCTGTCCGGTGGTTGCATGCAGACACCGTTATGCCTTTATTTCAATGATTTAAACCGGCCAAGTGCGTGTCGGGCCAGGCGCAGTTTAGGGTTCCGTAGTTGCAAATGACAACTTTGAGTTCACAAATTTTTACACTCGCACCTTACAGTTTAACGACCAAAAACATCTTACAATGAAAATTGTATAAAATTTTACATTTTCGAGTACATTTTATAAGTCGATTGCCTATAACTTTTTAGTTTGTACTTAGTTCTCAGCTCTGATAGTTTTTCTTTCAACTTCAGTATATATACTACTGCTGTAATTTTTTTCACGTAGCTATATATAACCTTTTAGCAGATAGAGGGCAGGACACTTACCTCTAACAAAAATTCGCACTTTAAAACTAAATAATTCGGAAACGGATCCCTAAATCGAAAAATGGTGTCCTCAACCTCACAATATTTTTTAAAGACCTATTTAACGATAACCCACGCGATGGGTAAATAGAGAAAAAAAAATTACTCCCCCACTTTACTTGTATGGGAGCTACCCTAAAAAAAATTTTTTTCAAGATTTTTTTCTACCACTTTTTTGGCAATTGATATACATTTGATTAATATACATACCCATACCAAATTACAGCTTTCTAATCCTTATAGTCTCTGCGTAAAACCGCGGACGGACAGACAGACAGACATGGCGAAACTATAAGGGTTCCTAGTTTACTACGGAACCCTAAGAAACAGGCAAATTTTTCAAAGCTTGTGCGCGTAACAGCTTTGTGTTATCACACGCGTCCTGTCAATTTATGGCGTCCTGTCAATTTATGCCCTCAAAATCCGTCAAATTGGTAGCTGTGTGTGTGCGCGACCGACTATGAGTTGGACTTTAGTTTTTTCTAGGCTTTTAGGCTAAATAGAGTCTATCTAGGGCATTGGGTACGTGCGCCGGCCGAGCTGCTACTATCTCATCCCCATCCTCCATCGCCATTAGTCGAGGAGCCCGATGGTCCAGTGGGTGTGAGCTCTGTGAGCGCTTACGTATGTTAAGCAACCCCTGGTGCAGTCCCTACTTGGATGGGTGACCGCAAGTGGCATAAAAATATCTCGAGCTCCTCCGTGCTTCGGAAGGCACGTTAAGCCGTTGGTCCCGGCTGTCGTCGTTGATGGCAGTCGTTAAGCTATGTCAGATGCCTTAAGGCAGCTTGAAAAATCTGACACCAGTGTTGGCCACTTACACATACGAAAAACAAAAAACAATCGCCATTAGTTGCCAAAAAAATTACGAAAATTACATTTTCACAACTGTTTGCGAAACTGAGTTGCCATGGCGGCCGAAAGGCATCTGTGAAAGTAGCATTCCAATAGCAATTCCAGTAGCAACCTTTAACTTGTTTCTCCAGTTCAACAAACTCCTAACCCTTCCCTTGCTTTTAACTTTCGTTGGGCTGCAGCGTTGGAACCGAGACAAGCCAAGCAGACTGCACTCACCAACCCCTCTGCCAAGCGTAGTGAGTATGGCAAAACATACATACATATATACTATCACGTCTTTTTCCCTTGCGGGGTAGGCAGAGCCTAGGTTTGTAAAACCTATATCATGTTGGTGGGCTTGTAGGTCAGAACAGAATTTAAGTAGTGATGGGTTGCTATCCGCATCGCCTATTGACATGATTCCTCGCCTATTCCCCCGATCGGCTTTTACGATCTGCGCGGGAAGAGAAGCAGAAGGTACATTCTTCGTTTTTTCTTTTCTCCCAGTCCAGCATGGAATTTAGAGCATTAAGAGTCGCCTGGACGCGCATGTCTCCATACAAACGGAAAAAGGGAATTGTGGCAATATTTGATAATTTTGGAGTAAAATTAAGCATCCAATCATTTAATCTTCTTATAATCTACGTACGTTCCTATACAGTTTGGTTAAATTATCAATAGTTTGAGAATTATACGCCTCTCAAGATTTCCATACAAATTTAAAAAGGCTTGTAATTCTCAAACCATTGGTATTTTAACCAAGCTGTATAGGAACGTACGTAGATTATAATGAGATTAATTGATTAAATGATTAATTTTACTCCAAAATTATCAAATATTTTCACAATTCCCTTTTTCCGTTTGTATGGAGACATGCGCTTCCAGGCGACTCTTAAACCAATTGGTTTAATGCTCTAAGGCATGGAAGCATATGGCAAAACGGTGGGGAAAATCCTAGGAGGAGGTCTGTGTCCAGCAGTGAACATGTCTTGATGATGATGATGATGATACGTTACCCTGTCTGTCAAAATCTGTGCGTAATCATAAGTTTTCCTAAACTTTTTCAAAGCTCCCTTCAAATCTTCTCCATACAGCTTTTGAGATTCAGCTTCTATGTCATATTTCCTGCATTCTATAATACTTAGTGATACTGAAACATTATAAAAAGCAATATAATGTAAATAATTTTTAAACTGTACATCAAACAATTCCAATCCCAACTATCCTAACTAATCCTAATCCTATCCTAACTTCCTAACTATCCTATCCTAACTAATATTATAAATGCGAAAGTGAGTTCGTTAGTTTGTTTGTTTATTTGTTGGTTTGTTACGCTTTCACGCCGTATCTACTGAACCGATCATCATGAAATTTTGCATACACATAGGTTAGGGTACCGAGAAGGACATAGGCTATATGTTACGCGGGCGTAGCCGCGGGTAATAGCTAGTATTATTATAAATGCGAAAGTGAGTTTGTTTGTTTGTTTGTTACGCTTTCACGTCGAATCTACTGAACCGATTGTCATGAAATTTTGCATACACGTAGGTGAGGGTACTGAAAAGCACATAGGCTATATTTCACGCGGGCGAAGCCGTGGGTAACCGCTTATATTATAAATGTGTAAGTGAGTTTGTTTGTTTTGTTACCCCTTCGTCGAATCCGACTCGGCTGGGCAGCGTTCGGGAAGCTCCGCAGTGTCTTCTCGTCCAAAATACCTCAGTGCCTTAAGTCGAAAGTCTTCGACCAATGTGTGTTACCAGTGATGACTTACGGGTCCGAAACGTGGTCCCTTACTATGGGCCTCATAAGAAAGCTCAAGGTCGCTCAGAGAGGGCTATGCTCGTGTATCTCTGCGATATCGAATCAGAAACGAGGAGATCCGTAGAAGAACGAAGGTCACCGACATAGCTCAGCGGAGTAGCTCTTTGAAGTGGCAGTGGGCGGGGCACATAGCGCGAAGAACCGATGGCCGATGGGGCAGAAGGGTTCTCGAATGGTGACCACGTACCGGCAAGCGCAGCGTTGGACACCCACCGACCAGGTGGTCGGACGACCTGATAAAGGTCGCAGGAAGGCGCTGGATGCAGGCCGCTTCTAACCGGTCATATTGGAAATCCTTAGGGGAGGCCTATGTCCAGCAGTGGACTTCTTGTGGCTGAGATGATGATGATGATGATGTTACCCCTTCATGCTTTATCGAACCAATCTTCTTGAAATTTTGCATACACATAGGTTAGGGTATTGAAAAGGACATAGGGTGCCAGGCGTGGTGTCTATGGCCATGTGGTCCCAACCCCTTAATCGTACGATTTGTTCTCAGAGACTCGCATAGATGGCGTCACTCGTAACAACACAACATTGTATCTAACGTAATATGAGAATATAAAAAGATTATTCACAAAATATATCTTACTAGCTGTACCCGCGGCTCCCCCCACGTGCCTAGCCTATGTCCTTCATGATGATCATAAAAAACAAACAAACAAACTCACTTTCGCATTTATAATATTAGTTAGGATTAGGATTAAAAATTAGAACAATATTTTAGGCATAATTTTTAATATGACACCTTAGTTTCAGTTAGTTTTAGGCTAACGCAGATTACCGCCATCTATTACCGATTAGCAAGCAACTCTGCAGCGCCATACATTCTCCTACTTTTCGCCACTTTAATTCGGTCCAATATTTTTGTATGAGGTGGGCAGTCTATACGTTAGTATTATTTTGTCTTTGGTATGGCAAATCCTTCCTATGATGGAATTCTTGAGGGATGCCAATATCCAGCCGTGGACTTTTTGCGGCTGAGACGGCAATGACGAAGTAATTTGTATATAAAAAAAAAGATCTGCACTATATGTACATAGACATATTGTCGAGCTCCGTGGCGCAGCGGTCAACACGCTAGCCTGCGACACGGGGGTCCGGGTTCGATCCCCGGTCAGGTCAAGATGGAAAAAGATCTTTTCATATTGACCTGGGTCTTGGATGTTTATCTATATGAGTATATTTTATAAAATATAGTATCGTTGAGTAAGTATCCTGCGACACAAGTTCACAACTTACTGTGGGGCTGGCTCAATTTGTGTGATATGTCCATATATATTTATATTTAACTTATTGTATTATAAATGCTTTGATGTAACTGTGTATTCTATTTTGCCGTTAATAAAAATATTTTTCATTTTTATTTTCATTCCCAAAAAGCAAAACGGATTGAGACCTAAACTGTGTCTATCCCGTAAGGGGTGAAGACGTATATGTACTTACCAATACTAAAATACGCAATTGGACGCAATATACCACACATTTTCAATAACATTGATTTAATCTTGATTTTATACCTTTGAACATTTTTATTGTAGTTTGATAAAAAACATTGTTAAAATTTTTATGGAGCACATAATTTTGTTTTTTCTATGAAAAATATGGAAACTATTCTCTTGACTGATGTTAATCCAGTCATGATTATTATATTTGAAATGATTTAGTTGTGGTAGACCCTCGCTACCGGCGAAAATCACTTTTGCTAGTAGCATGAATGGGCCGGCTAGTCCGGGGAAGTACCACACTCTCACAGAAAATCAACGTTTGAGTAGTAGCTTTACCACTGCTTTACCGCTGGCATGAATCACCTGATTGTCTGGTAAGAAAGATGATTCCGTGCTTCGGAAGGCACGTTAAGCCGGTGGTCCCGGCTGCCATCTGGTAGTCGTTAAAGGATCCACGTCAGAGGCCGAGAGGCGGTTCAGAAGAACTCTGACACCAGGGTGTGCATGGTCGACTGACCGTGTCACCTACTCGAAATGATGATGACCGCTGCTATGCTTCGTTCGGTGAGTGAGAGAGACGGAGGCCCACCTCCCACTCTCCTCTGGTAAGGGAAAAATAAAAGGCCGGCGATGCTCCTGTTATGGTGTGCGGCGCGCTATAAGGAAGTCTCCTAGCGGTTTATCCTGGCAGGGTCGCCATATGGTGTGCGGCGCGGCGGGGGGTGTCGTAATTGAAACACTATTATTTGTTGGAGTACTGGCCTCCCAAATGAACTGATTTATTGTGGATTTTACAGATGCTTTATGTGTTTACGTAAATAGATACGTCACATGACCTTTACTTAATCTAGTACATATTTTAGAAGACTACATTGAACAAAGGGTTTATTGGGGTCATCTTGACGAGCCAGTGACGCGTGACGTCACATGCTACGTCATGCACATGCATGTAGGAGGATCGAAGTGATGGCAGCTGTGATAGTTGCGTGTCGTCATACACTACACTGTAACACTCCTGGTGTTGCAGTTGTCCATGGGCAGCGGTGGTCACTTACCATCAGGTGAACCGCTTGCTCGTTTGCCGTCCTATGACATTAAAAAAAGAACTCAATGGAAAATGTTTCAAAATATAATGAACAAAAAACCCTCTCCGGTCCTAGGTGTCCGTTGCCCTCTAATGAACAACTTTTCCGATGGAATTAGGGCTGGAAATGCGAATTAAAAAAATTATACGAATTGCCCCGCCGCCTAAAAAAATTAGTTTGTGAATGTCATTATTGTTTCTTGCTCTTCCACGCTAGACTGGGAGAAAAAAACATAGAATGTACCAGTTGCTTATCTTTCCGTGCAGATCGTATAAGTCGATCGAGGGAATGGGCGTCAGGAATCGTGTCAATAGGCGATGCGGCTAGCAACTCATCACTCTTCTCTAATTAGATCCTAAGCATTGCTTTTAATGTTATGAACATTGTATAAGATGAAATAAAATGAATTTATAATATTATTTTAATTATTTTACACGCTTTTTAGGGTTCCGTACTAAACTAGGAATCCTTAGGAATAGTTTCGCCATGTCTGTCTGTCCGTCCGCGGTTTTACTCATTTACTCAGAGACTATAAGTACTAGAAAGCTGTAATTTGGTATGAGTATGTATATTAATCATGGCAAAAAAGTCGTAGAAAAAAATCTTGAAAAAAATTTTTTTTTGGTAGCTCCCATACACGTAAAGTGGGGGAGTAATTTTTTTTTCTTTTCGTTAAAAAGGTCTTTGAAAAACATTGTGAGGTTCAGACCACCATTTTTCGATTTAGGGATTCGTTTCCGAAATATTTGGTTTTTTTGGCAAACTTTTGTCAGAGGTAGTTTTCGGGGGGGGGGGGGGGGGGGGGTGTAATCACTATTTCTCTTAATGACTGATTCTCATAATATTAATACATGATTCCAAAATACTTCCGCCTTCTTACTAAGGCTTATTTGGTTTAGGAACAAAATTATTGGCGTCGCTACTGTGCCTAGTGTGCCCCCTTAATCGAAGACGGGAACTGGGTCAAATTAAGATTCCAAGATTTTCTTACATACAAGTGAAGCTAATAAAAGCGTGTTAAATAATAATTTATTATTAGTTAAAAAACTAAAAAACATGCTTTTAGCACGTTAGTCATGTATTGTCATCAGAACTCAGAGCGTGCGCAAAATTTCATCCTAATCGAAGACCGGGAAGTGGGTCAAATTAAGATTCCAAAATTTTTCTTACATACAAGTGAAACTAATAAAAGCGTGTTAAAAAGCTTTTACTAATTAAAATAATAATTAAAAAAAAACAACAGCTTGCACTCCGGGAATGCCAGCATTTTTCGTGATGTGGAAAAAATGTTAAACTCGCGACAGGTCACGTGACCTCGTGACCGACAGATCCGTCAGATTGAAAATTCGTAAGACGGTCACGTGACCAGATCGAAAAACAACTTTATTATTCAAGTTTTCACTTCTGCCAGCACTCCCGGAGTGCAATCTGTGGTTTTTTTTTCTTCAGAGCGTTCTTCCGGTTGCATCATCATCATCATCATCAGGTCTTTTTAGTCTTCACTGCAGGAGCTCGACCCTCTCTGTACTACCGGAGCCATTTACTAGCCTGAGTAGTCAGAGGATTTGGCCTACACTCTCCACGCTGGCCAGACGGGTTGGAGAGGTCTCTTTGATGTTAATAAGCTTTGTTTAACTTGTGTTTCCTTAGTCGCCTTTTACGACATCCACGGGATGACTTGGAGTGGTCCTATTCTACTCTGCCGGGAACCACACGGCCGGTTGCATCCGCGGCTGTAATATCGGAGCCTGGGCTGCGCTGATATCTCTTCCCGAGCAGATCGTAAAAGCCAATCGAGGGAATGGGCATCAGGAACCCTGTCAATAGGCGATGCGGCTAGCAACCCATTACTATTTTGAATCCACCTTAACGCCCCCTAATATACTAAACGTGGCCTTTGGGTCATATTACCTTGGGCTCTGTCTGCCCCGCAAGGTATAAAGGCGTGATAATATGTATGTATTAACAAAACAAAAATTTCTTCGCAATTGGCATGTTGACTAAAATTTTTTTCATGTTGCTATATAAAGACCTGCCAAAAATAAACACAATAGAGAAAGAAATACATTTCTAAACAAAAAACTCTTTCAGCTATAAAAGTTTTAAAGACACATGTTTTTAGACGTAAATTTTTAGACGTGAAAACGCGCCGCTGAAATGCCTTCATATTTGTGACGTCACAAGCTTGTATTTTGTATGGGTGGCGTGAGAACTTTGTTTGGTAACTATACGAAATATTTCGTTTATGGTAATAGTTTCATAATAAAAGTTGCTATAAATTTAGCAGACTAAAATCTAAATATATAAAACTCAAAGGTGACTGACTGACTGACATAGTGATCTATCAACGCACAGCCCAAACCACTGGACGGATCGGGCTGAAATTTGGCATGCAGGTAGATGTTATGACGTAGGCATCCGCTAAGAATGGATTTTGATCAATTCTACCCCCGAGGGGATAAAATAGGGGATGAAATTTTGTATGAAACTGCGTAATTTTTAAAGTGAGACACATAAAATTTTAGATTTTCTTTGTTGTTAAATAGTTTATAAAAATGCCATTGTTGGATATTAAAAAAATCACCCCTAACAGGGTAAACAGGGGGTAGAAAGTTTGTATGAAACTTCGTCATTTTAGAAGTAAGACTCATAAAATTTTAGATTTTCTTTGTTGTTTAATAATAAAGAATAATGTTAGTATTGAATTTAAAAAAATGCACCCCTAAAGGGTAAAAAAGGTGTTGAAAGTTGGTATGAAACGTCGTAATTTTTAAAGTGAGACATGAAATTTTATATTTTTTAGCCCTTGGAATATAAAAGTTTTACGTCTAAGGGCGAAAAGAAGGGGGTGAAAGTTTATACGAAACTTCGTGGGTTTGGAAGTGAGCGACATGAAATTTTACATTAACGCCCTGGGTTAGTAAAAAAAAACTAATGCATTCATTGGATTTTGAAAAATCTTGATTTTTTAGGGTTCCGTAGCCCGTCTCGCACTTAGCCATTTTTTTTTAAATTGCATATCAACAAGGACGTAAAATGGCCGTGGCTCCACACTCTGGCAGTGGGCGAGGCACATATAGCGCGTAGAACCGATGGCCGATGGGGCAGAAAATCAGTAGGTCAGCGCAACGACGGAAGTCCTCCGACCAGGTGGTCGGACGACCTGGACAAGGTCGCAGGGAAACGCTGAATGCGGTCAACCGGTCATTTTGGAAACCCATAGGAGACGATTATGATGATGATGATGATGAAGGGCGTTAAAGAAGGGTGGGAGTTTATATGAAATTAGAACGTACGCGTATTTTGAAGTGTATCTGAAAGTAAATTCGGTGTTTTTTGTTTTACAGTCGAAACTATTAGGTCGATACATAGATGCTTTAAATTTAGGACGGTAGTTTCTTTGAAAAATAAAAAAATCATAGCACGACTTACGACTGTTAATCAGTAATTCATTCAACTACTTATATGATAATAAAAATCGGTGAATTGCGAATCGTATTCGCGCATCAAGGATTCCGTACTGTTAATCAGTAATTCATGAAATCTATACAACATTAAACTCTCCAGCAAATACGGGAAACAATCACGTTTGTTGTATGGACCCCGTAAAATATTGATTAAATTCTGTTTTTAGTATTTGCTGTACAGCGTTGTATTGTTGTATAGCGGCAACAAAAATACGAGCCGCGACCCGTTCACCCACCAGCTTCACCCACCAGTGGGTCCACGGGGAATTTACATCTGTAAAAACTTCAATTGTCTAGCTATCACGGTTTATGAGATACAGCCTGGTGACAGACAGACGGACTGATAAAATACGCCCAGAAATATTAGTAGTCGGGTTTTAGTTTTAGGGTTTCGTACCTAAAGAATAAAAACGGGAACCTATTCACGGGACTTCACTGTTAGTATTTTAGGTATTTTAGTAAAATTAACAAAAAAGTACCATTCATTTGAGTTGAGACGAAACACAATATGTTTCAAAAGTACCTATATTAAAGTAAATTTTTCGTGGACGAAGTCGCGGGCAAAAGCTAGATCTATACAACATTAGAATATCAAGCAAATACGGTAAAATCACGTTTGTTGTATGGAAACCCCTTAAGAATAAATAATCCCAGAAATATTAGTAGTCGAGTTTTAGTTTACCAAAAGATAAAAACGGGACCCTATTGTCGGGACTTCACTGGACTGTTAGTATATCCTAACTAATATTATAAATGCGAAAGTGAGTTTGTTTGTTACGCTTTCACGCCGTATCTAAGTTCTGTACCGATCATCCTGAAATTTTGCATACACATAGGTAAGGGTACTGAAAAGGACCAAAGCTATATATCACGCGGGCGAAGCCGCGGGTAACAGCTAGTACAGTATAATAATTGTAATTAAAGATTTTCATATTTTAAAAAATGGTCCTATTCACCCAACTTTAAAGAAGCTTTAACATCATTTAACAAATCGATATCAAATTAAAAGTGTTCTTTATAGTGTTTTTAGATAGAAATAAGTCTCATTAGAAACAAATTTTATATAATCTAAACATTAGGCAACTACCGTATTACTTTATTTATCAGCATAAACAACTCTCTTGCCGACAAACGGGATAGGTGTTCTACCAAACGGGTGGTACGCAAAGCCACTCCTAACATCTGAGTTTGGCCTTTTTGGTCCGTTCGTATACAATTTGTCCATCCGCTCCTTATATTTATTTCCATAATGCTTCATCGGCTGGTCCCAGTCATCCCTTGTGGGCATTGTAAAATCATCCTTCCTCTTTTCTGTAAACGCTGGAGCAAATTGAGTAGTGACATCATCAAATTCTTCCTTCAAAGTAAAGTCTTCATCATTGTAATATCTTTTCATTGATTTTTTATGGCCTACACCTACTTCAGCCCAGTCTTTCGAAGGATCTATAGCAACATTACTCCATTCTTTCTTTTGTGACGTACTTTTGTCAATTCCCACTTGGCTCCAGTCGTTATAATTCCTTTCTTTCTTCTTTTCGATACCAATCTCGCTCCAGCCCATCGGTTTATTATGCAATTTTTTTGCAGGTTTGCCCCAGTCATTATCAACGGTTTCAACTTTTTTCCTACGTTCAAAAGAGGCTGACCAATCTTTAGTTCCTTTTGCAAAGAAATTATCACCTACAAGATCGTCGTTTCTTTTCTTGTTTGCATTATTATTTTCGCTAGACATCCCCAAATTCAAGGTTATGATTGATGGTTTCTTGAAATGATTTTCGGGTATATCCAAACCTTTTTCTTCTTCATCTCTGCTTCTGATCCTTGATCCAGGTATTTTGTTTGGTCGGAACGTAGTTTTGTCCCTTTCATGACGATTAAACCAGTTCCTAGTTTCATATTTATTTCTGGTATCATGTTTCGTATTAATGGCAACATAATCTTGATTTCTATTGTAATTGTTTTCTTTATTCCTGTTATAACCACTATCTTTATTTTGGTTGTATTTGTTTTTATTATTATATTTTTCTCTGGAGTCAAAACGATATCTATTTTCATATTTGTCTCTCTCACTATATTTCTCTTTGGATCTGTACTTCTGTCTGTTATAGTTTTTTTCTGCGCTACTATAGTAGGGTTTTTTGTTATAATTAATTCGTTTATCAATTTTTTCTCTGCTGCTGAATCTACTATTCCTTTTTTTGTTATCATACATGCTTTGGTAGGAATATTTATTTCTTCCATCTTTATTCCGCTTACCATAGTTTTCCGCTGATATTTCTGAAACAAAAGTTTATTTGTTTGTACATTAAAATCCAAAAGGAATAAAGGGACGGAAGAGTTAATTTAAAATGGCGGACTTATCCCAAGATGGGATCTCTTGCAATCAACCAGCGAATACTTGAGAGTTCTAACCAATTAAGGGGTAGAAGTGTGTACTATCTTTAAACTTAAAAGTTTTTACCATATCAAGTTTTAGCCCTTTCAAGTATCTTATGTGAAGTTAGCGATCACCACCAAGGAGGATTGGCGACAGGTAGACAGGCGGCTGTAAATGCTTTAGCCAAATAATATCCCATTTGCCATCCTCACCACACTTGGCAGACGGGTAAATGAGCGCAGTTTGTTTGGCTTATCTGGATCCGACGCTGTTGCCAACTGCTTAACTGCCTCCGTGGTCCAGTGGTTAAGGCGTTTGCCTTGTTGACCCGGGGGTCGTGGGTTCGATTCCCACGGGAAGCATACTTTGTTAAGTTGTTTCCAGTTTGGTTAGGACATTGCACGCATGAATCGCCTGATTGTCTGATAAGAAAGACTGGCACCAGGGTGTGCATGGTCGACTGACTGTGTCACCTACACGAAATGATGATGATGCCAATCGAATACGATTTTTAAGCAAGGGAACATTGGGAAGGGAACAGTTGACTGGAGGAACGGGATGAATGTGTTTGGGATGCTACTTGCTCGGATGGATTGGGGAGAACACGCATAACCACTACCATAGTTCAACTACCGGACAAGAAGTTAAAAAATTACATCCACATAGGACTCATATGGAAATATGTTTTAATTTGTATGAATACGACATTTTACGCATTTCACGCAGCTGATCCAGGTTTTCATCAACCGCTGCCTGTGGCAAATACTTGGCATTTTCTGGCCAGAGAAGATCTCCAACGAACGCCTGTGGGATGCGTGCCAGGAAATGCCAATAGACAAGCAAGATTATGCGCAGCAAATGGACATGGATAGGCCATACACTCAGGAGAGAGCCCACACACATCCCGAGGCAAGCCCTAGAGTGGACCCGTCAGGGCAAGCGAAAGTTTGGCCGTTCCAAGCAAACCTGGCGGCGCACAGTTACGGCGGAGATGAAGACAATCGGGCTAACCTGGCCCGAAGTAACGCGCGTTGCCAAAGACCGTTCGCGATGGAGAAAGACTGTTGAAGCCCTTTGCCCCACTTAGGGGCCTTAGGATCTTAAGTTACGACATTTTAACAGAGCTTACCTCGGTCAAAGCCAACACCGCCATATCTTCTTACAGTACTCTTCAGGACATCAGGGGTGATGGTGTAAATTGATCTGCGGAACAAGACACGGTTCTTAAATTATCATCATCAGCCGGCCTATTTACTTACTCGGATGACAGGTGTCGATGCCTATCAATCAAGAATTTACTGTTACAATGCGGTTTTTGTATTTCAAATAAAAAGTTCGAGCAAGCAAAACCCGCATTGTAATAGTAAATTCTAGATTGATAGGCATCGACACCTGTCATCCGAGTTAGTAAATAGGGGGACAGGTCTTTTTTAGTCTCCACTGCAGGAGCACGACCCTCTCTGTACTACCAGAGCTGTATATTATCCAGAGCAGTCAGAAAATTTCGCCTACACTCTCCATTCGGGCCAGACGGGTTGGATCTGTCTCTTTGATGTTTGTAGGCTTTGTTTGTTTAGCTTGTTTCCTAATTCGCCTTCTACGACATCTACGGAAAGACTTGGAGTGGTCCTACTCTACTCTGCCGGGAATTACACGGCCGAATAGACATACATACATTTTAACACGTCTTCGTCCGATACAGGCTGATTTTGAACGTATGAGCTTAAGTATAATAAAATCTTGAAATTAGAATCCGTGGTGGAATACAGAATTGTACGGAACCCTTCGTGCGATACCGACTCGCCTTGGCCGATAATTATTTAACTATTTTCTGAGCTCAGCTAATATATCAAGAGACCTCAAGTAGGTAATAACCCCGTATTTTTCTCCACATATTTAAACAGATGTTTCTAATACAAAAGACTGAAGTATCTATTGACTTTTCAACATAAAATAACATGCTTGTAATTTTAGTAAAAAAACAACATTGCAAAACAAATTTGGTACTTAGAAGTAATGATGTAATTGTTTGTATTAAACCAAGAAGAATTATTTAAAAAATCGGCCAAGTGCGAGTCGGACAAGCGCAATAAGGCTTCCGTAACATTATCTACATAATAACATTAGACAATAGAGGTGTTACTGATATATCAGAACCGATACCGCGAACATAATATGAACGCTGCAAAACATAATACAAATATATTAGGTTATGTGATATCCGAAGAACGCGTTCCCGAAGAACCGTCAAGAACAGGTTAATATCCAAAGTATCGTATCGGTGAAACGGCTGCGTTACTGCGTTCCGCGCCCGTTCGCGTTCCGCATCCATTCGCGTCCTAACTACGACGATACGAAACGTTATATATTGATAGATAGATGTAAAATGCCTCAAAAAATAATATTGCCTGCAAAATCCCAGCTTGTTCTTCACCGTTCTTGGAGAACGTTTAACGGAACATAATATCAGTAAACTAATATATTCGATAACATGGTTCTTGATAACTGACCCTAATATAACACCTCTATTAGACAATCGTCCTCAAACGGCAAAAAATCATGTTTGTTGTTTAAGAGCCCTTCAATATTTATTTTATTCTGTTTTTAGTATTTGTTGTGATAGCAGCGACAGAAATACATCATCTGTAAAAATTTCAACTGTCTAGCTATCACGGTTTAAGATATACAGCCTGGTGACAGATAGACAGACAGAGATCGAAGTCTCGTCAATAAGATCCCTAAACAACTAAAAACCCTAACCTAAGACGGCATGTGGTCTACGATTTGTTCCCAGAGACTCGCATAGATGGCGCCACTCAAAACTACACAAAGACATCGAAGTCTCGTCAATAAGATCCCTAAACAACTAAAAACCCTAACCTAAGACGGCATGTGGTCTACGATTTGTTCCCAGAGACTCGCATAGATGGCGCCACTCAAAATTACACAACATTGTATCTACCGTATTATGAGAATATAAAAACATGATTCACGAAATATATCTTATTAAAAATCAAAACAATATTTTAGGCATAATATTTTAAAATGAAACCCCACATTTAGCAAGTTTAGGCTAACGCAGATTACCGCCATCTAGTATCGAGTAGCAAGCAACTCTCCTGCGCCATACATTCGCCTGCTTTTCGCAACCTTAATTTGGTCCAATATTTTTGTATGAGGTGGGCAGTCTATTACGTTAGTATTATATTGTCTTTGTCTAGGGCTAAGACTGCTTCGAAAAAACTGAGCATCTTCTCCAAGGTCCAATGGTATTTTAATCCAGGTCAGCTTTTAAGCCTTTACACAGCCCAAGACTCTCCTATATGGAGTACTAGCTGTAACCCGCGGCTTCGCCCGCGTAATATATAGCCTATGTCCTTCTCAGTACCCTACCCTATGTGTATGCAAATTTTCATGATGATCGGTTCCGTAGATGGGGTGTGAAAGCGTAACAAACAAACTCACTTTCGCATTTATAATATTAGTTAGGAAGTTAGGATTGTACCCTATGGGTTGGATCCGCTATCAGCCCGAATCCCTGGAAGCTATCTGCAGACGTGCCACAAGACTCGTTGATGATGAGTTGCTTGCAGATCGGCTTCAGAGCCTCGATCACCGCCGATTACTAGTTTGTCTATGTCACAGAGGCGACACTCCCTGTACGTGAGAGTTTGGGCACTGGTGACCTTGAGCCCGGCCGTGTTAGCGCTAGGGTTGACAATGCGTAGGTAGTCACTCACTACTCACTTCGTGCTTGCGGTGCGAGCCGTGCAAGAGTAAATAAATAAATAAATATATACGGACAAACCACACAAATTGAGCTAGCCCCAAAGTAAGTTCTTAAGTAAGACTTGTGTTATGGGATACTATCTCAACGATACTATATTTTATAACAAATACGTATATAGATAAACATCCAAGACCCAGGTCAATCTGAAAAATATCGTTTTTCATCTTGACCTGACCGGGGATCGAACCCGGGACCATCCGTGTCACAGGCCGGCGTGTTGACCGCTGCGCCACAGAGCTCGTCAAAGACGACGACAAGAGACGCAAACACAACACAGACAGCCCTCGTCCAAGCCAGTTCCGTGGCCGGTCATTCCCGCCCCGCGCGTCTCGCTGCCCCCGCACACGTCCAGACACCCACACAGCCGCAAGCGGTTTTACGTGCACACTTGCTTAAGTGTCGTTTCTTTTCGCGCAGTAAATAGTGTTTTTTTCTGTGTGCCTAACAGGCTTGGTAAAGAGTAAAAAATGCCATAGGTACCTACTCTTCCTTCCGCAGTGTGTCGACGAAATCGTCCAATACGTCCGGGTTCCGTATGACGTGTACTCTGGGCTTGTTGTGGGTCCACTCAGCCATCACCTCGTAGTCATAGTTCTTTTGGAGATGCTTCATCACTGTCTTCATCTCGTTTGAGTCCTGGATGTCGATGTCATCAATCACGCTTATCACTGAAATTTAGACAATATAATTCAAATATATGTAGATTTTTTTTACATAGATTGGCTAGCACCAAAGTAAATAAATAATAAATAAATAAATATATACGGACAAATCACACAGATTGAGCTAGCCCCAAAGTAAGTTCTTAAATAAGACTTGTGTTATGGGATACTAACTCAACGATAGAATAGAATAGAATAGAATAGAATAAAAGTTTATTTGAAACAACTAAAACACACACAAACCATTACAGAACAACGAAACAGGACAAACAATAAAAGTACAGTAGCAAATAATAACCATAACAGCTTGTGAGCGTTGCAGCATTTCAAAAAGGTTGTAGGCTCAGCATGACGCTTTCCTCACACACAATCTATGCATGAGCAAAGCACTGATATTCTGCCTCAACCTGCTGGCGACCGACAGTATACCCACAAAACTTGAAAAAATAAAAGGCACAGCACAGTACAGTGTATTATTATAAAAAGATAAATAAAATTAATACAATGTATACTAAAATTAATATTATAAATAAAATTAATATAATGAATACATTTATTATAAGAAAGAAATGATCATTCCTAAAGATAAATAGATAAATAAATAAAAATGCTAAATTAATAATTGTATACTGGTGGTAAAATAGTAGTTGAGGTTTTTGAAGTTTTACCTTTCTTTACATCCACGCATCTCAGACGGCAAAGTCCGCTACCGACCAACCATGTGGTATACCTATCTTTTGTTTTTCCAGAAGATATACTTTGAATTGTTTTTTAAAATTAAATTTTGATAACGTCTGCCTAATGGGTGGAGGGATATTGTTCCAGCATTTGGTTGATAGGTAGCGAAAACTGCCCGCAAATGCTGCTGTTCTGTGAGAGTAACCCGATAAAATGTTGCGTGTTGCTCTCGTTCCATACCTTTGGTGAAATGGAGATATTCTTAATTTATAAAAGAGATATAAAGGCTTTTTTAGGTTGATTACATCAAACAACAGCGACGCTAGGTGTAAATGTCTACGGGAAGTCATGTTTAGGTTAGATGCTGCGTTTAAGTAAGGAGTGATTCGACTTCTAGGAGGTATAGTGTAGCAAAAACGACAACACGAATTTTGAACCCTCTGCACGAGGCGACGAGTCTTACCTAACATTCTAGGACCATAAATTAGGTCTCCGTAATTCAATAGTGAAAGAACTAAAGATTCACACAACATGATACGCACTTTTTCATTCAAGAGGTGCCGAATCCGATACAACATTTTGAGACGGTAGAAACACGATCTAACAAGATTTCCCACATGTTTTTCGAAGCGTAATTGGCTGTCGAAAAGTATGCCAAGATTTTTGGCCTCATTAACCCGTTCAATATATTCATTACCAATTTGAATTAATGGATTTGTACTCAAGATATTTGAAATTTGACGTTTCGACCCCAGGATAAAATATTTAGATTTATTAGGATTAAGTACCAGTCCATTTCTATCAGCCCATTGAGCAACACCATCTAAATCGTTATTGATTTTTGAAATTGCAACATCAAACTCTCGAGGATTTGCTGAGATGTATAGTTGCACGTCGTCCGCATAAAGGTGGTATTTACAGAAACAAATTGATTTAACGAGATCTGCGCTATAAATTATGAATAATAAGGGGCCAAGAATAGAACCTTGGGGAACGCCGCGGTTGATTGAATTGACCTCTGACATTATAGTAGTACCATCCTCTTTTTCGACTTTAACACATTGAGAGCGGTCTTCGAAGTAACTCTTAAACCATTCCATAGCATCATAATCTGCACCATAGTAAGATAGTTTGGAAAGTAGTAGATTTACTAAAATACAATCGAAAGCGCGGGAAAAGTCTAATAATACTAAACAAGTACCATTACCAGAGTCCTGTTCGGATAGAATGTTATCAACGACATCCATCAAAGCGGTAACAGTACCCATGCCTTTGCGGAAACCGGATTGGTAAGGCGGTAATATGTTGTTGGCTTCAACAAATTCGCAAAGTTGCAAATATACCACCTTTTCTAAAACCTTCGACAAATAGGGCAATATACTAACTGGACGCAGGTCTTTGGCTTCAGTGGGATTATCTACTTTTGCAAGAGGTGTGACTATTGCTGATTTCCATACTTTTGGTACCTCTCCGGTGACGATAGATCTATTTATGATATGTGAAATTATTGGTAGTGTGTATGGTAAGGTTAGAATAATCATATCTCTGCTAATACCATCAGCGCCAATAGCATTAGTAGTGATAGATAGAATTATTTGAGCAATAACGTCCTCGCTTACTGATTTTAACGAGAATGAAGAATCACAAAACTTTCGCGAGTTGAAAAAATCCATTTCAGACGAAGGAACGGTGGTACGTCCTGGTACATCAAGGAAAAAATTATTAATCACGTTAGGGTCAAGCAAATTTTCAGGGAGATAATCACGTTTATCAGAGTTCTTAGTTGGAATCGTTTTCTTTAGATTTTTCCAGAGTGTTTTTGAGTCTCTTGAAACTGAATTTACGTGATAATTATAGTAAGCTTGTTGTTCACTAAGAATGCCTTTACATACTAAATTTTTAAGTTCTAAGTAATATTTTTTTGAACTATCAGTCTTCTCCTTACGATATCTGTCATGTGCTTCATCCCGCTCAGCCATCATTAGTTTAATAGTGTCAGTAATCCACGGATATGAATTTTTGTCCTTAATAGTCAGTGTCTTGAAAGGCGCGTGCCGATCAAAGAGCGATATTATGAGACGATTAAAAGTATCCACCATGTCATTTACTGACTCCAAACACAAGACAGATTTCCAGTCTAAAGCAGCTAAATCGATATTAAAAGTACTCATATTTATATTTTTTAAAGGGCGGAAAGAAACCTTTTTCGATGGGGTTTTAGTTCTTTTTATCGCGAAAGTGACATTTATCATGGCATGTCCTAGGGAACCCGTAATATTTGTTACAGTTACCGTACGAACGGCAGCGTTAGTGCAAACCACATCAATTAGTGACTCCTTCGGAAGGTTATTCTTGATATAAAAGTGAGTGGGCTCGGTTACTACTTGATTTAGTTCCATATAGTTAAAGAAATCTTTTAATTTCGCCGATTTGTCGTTCGACTTCAAAAGATTGATATTAAAATCACCTAGTAGAATTATATTATCATGATTGGAAAACTGGGTAAGTGATTCTGTAAGTGCATCTAAAAATACGTCTACATTTATCCATTTCGGACGATACGCCGTACCAATTATAAAACTGCGACCATTTACATTGAGCGACAACCACATTTGTTCAATATTAGCAGCTGGGTGAGTCATAAAGCGCACTCGGATATTTTTTTTGACGTAAAACGAGATCCCTCCTCCGCGTCCATTTCGCATTCGCATCGGCCGAGGCGTATTCCTCAGTCGGTAGCCAGGCACTACGGGGGCGCGCCACTCTTGACCTTCACGCAGCCATGACTCGTTAATTGCAACGATATCGGCATTAAAACGATTCATGGCTACGATGAAATCCTCGTGGCCCGTTCCTAGGGATCCCGGATTATATAGACCTAACTTCAGGAAAGCTGTTTTATGAGTACCGGAGAATGATTATGTAATATGTTGAGATCCATGGTTGTTTGTAGATACGGCGTTCGGTGAAATTAAGCAAGTTAAATATGTGAAATAAGGTTATGTGTTTACGTGTGAAAATAAGTATGTGATTAGATATAAGTGTTAGTAAGTATAGACTGAGTAAGTACTGTACGGTGCTATGGATGTATACATATGTAGGAAACACTGCAATGCATAGCTGATTAATGATAACATGCAAAATAAATGGCAGTAGGCAAAATGCAGTTTTGTTACGAACTAATACAGAAAAGCAGTATGAATGACAGCAGAATGAATACAATTTGTTTGGCTTAGATAAAGTTAAGTAATCAATATGCTTTAATGAAAGTATCTTGTTTATATGCTCTGCTTGTATAGCTCGCACCTTTTTATAATTAGACAGTAGCACTGATACTGTTTGAGTGATAATTATTAAGTATAAATATTGATTTGAATCTATATCAAACGATAGACGAGCAGGCAAATAGATACGGTAACAAACTAGGTTTTTAATTAAAATGATATCGTCACTTGTCTGTAATAATACAATATGATACAGATAATTACGTAATATTACAAACATTTGGTATATTAAGCAGGTATGCGTAGAGGTTAGGAGAAAGTAGGAATAGATTTTTTTGAAAAAAATATCAACACGAATATGAAGTACGGTGTGATAAGTAAGATTAACTATTTTTTGGATTACTATGTATAGATATAAGCGGGTAGATAATATTAAAAGGTTAAAAACTAAATTTATATTTAAATTAAGACAACGAACGTATATTTCAATTAAAAACACGAGTAAGATCTGCCTCTGTGCGTATGCGGTGGCGAGGTGCCTCCGGTCCTGGCTGCTGCCTCGCGAAGATCTTGCCATCGCGAGTCCATACAAAGCGCCAGTGGTGACGCTCCTTAAGCTCCCGCGCCTTCTGGAATAGCACACGGTTGGTGCGTGTCAGCCGCTCATTGACATAGAAGCGGCGGGCGGGCCCCGGGACACCAGCACCCTCCGTAGTCGCCCCACGACGTACCCGCGCTGCCTGCAGCAGCTGGTCTCGAACGATGCGCCGCGCCAGCCGTACCACGATGAGTCGTGGACGGGCTGCCCCAGCCGGGGGTTCTGCGGAACCTGGTGCACGTCCCACTCGTACCGCACTAACTACGTCCTGCTCACTGATTGGCATGCCTAGCTTTTGACTCAAAGTGGAGACTATATGGACAACATTTTCTCCTTTTTGTTCAGCTACACCAGAGATTTCTAAATCATTGAGCAAGCTATCTTGGTCCCTGTCGTTGATTTCCGCTTTGAGCTGGGATATTGTTTCCATAAGGGATGCCTCAGCCGGTTGGCCAAGACCGGATTCAATCCTGCGCTCCACGACATCCATTCGTTCGCTTATGCTGTTTATTTGACTGTCACAAGTATCAACTCTAGAGACAAGGGTTGAAACACTAGTAGATATTAAGTGTATTTCATGTCGCATGGCTTGAAGTTCCTCCCGTAGATCTTCCCTAAAACGTCGCAGCTCAGCAATGAACATTTGCGCAGTTGACATCTCCATGGTATCGTCCAGTGCCGTATTATTGAGGAGCTGATTGTCACCGCAAGACATATCCATATCTACTGCAGCTCTTGTGGGACCGCGATGCGTTGTAATATTTTCATGGCCACCGCGGACCGGTGTATTTGTATTATCGAGCTTGGGTTGGCTACTAATACATTCGATACATTTCCAAGCAGTTTTATGGTCAGGTGTCATCGTATTATAAAATCTACTTTCTGACACACCAGAACATAGCAAATCATAAGATTGTTTACATGATGAACAAATTAAAAACCTGCGGTCGCTAATTGCATTCCGGCAGCCAGCGCATGTCATTGCCACTGAAGTTGACATTGCGATTTAAGCACTAACAGGAGCCAATAAGGTGCAGGGTTGAATAGCCCGCGGATGCGTAGGCACAGATACGTCGCGTCAGCTGATTGGTTTGTCAAAAGTGCACTGACCCGCAATGTATAATTTGTAAGGCGAATTAGGCGATTGATTTATCCTCAAATAATATTCACCACGATTGATATTTCACTTAACTTATTACACAGTTGGATAGTCACTGTTACAGGCTTTAAACTGATATACTATTTACAAATAATGAGTAGTGATTTACACCGTACTGATTATATTTGTCACGAGTGAAAATAAGACGTCTTTTTGTAAGAATACCGACGATCGACCCTATAGGTACTATATTTACGATATAGGTACGATACCGATAGGTACTATATTTTATGACAAATACGTATATAGATAAACATTCCCAGATCAATCTGAAACAGATCATTTTTCATCTTGACCTGACTGGGGATCGAACCCGGGACCATCCGTATCACAGGCGCAGGCGTGTTGACCGCTGCGCCACGCGGAGCTCGTCAAGTAGATTGCCAAACTCGTACGAAAATATTGGACCAAATTAAAGCCTGCTGCTGTACGGTAGGCGGCATATTAGTTAGTTAGGCGACGGCGCTGTAGAGTTTGTTTTCCACTCGTCAGTAGATGGCGTTAAGCCACGACAGCCTAATTTTTTTTTAAATTGAGGGATATATTAATTTATGACTATTATAAAATATTGTCATCACGCCTGCCTGCGGTACGAGAGGTCCCAGGTTCGATCCCCGGTCAGGTCAAGATTGAAAACGATATTTTTCAGATTGACCTGGGTCTTGGATGTTTATCTATATATTTATTTGTTATAAAATATAGTATCGTTGAGTTAGTATCCCATAACACAAGTCTTTCATAAGAACTTACTTTGGGGCTAGCTCAATCTGTGTGATTTGTCCGTATATATTTATTTATAATTGTACGAATTAAGGTCGTGTTGGGACCACATGCCCATAGTAGTACCACGCACAGGGTACATTATAGTACCACGTTTCGGACCCGTTATTCTTCACTGGTAACAAACATTGATTATAGACTTGTGTGCCGCAGAATAGAATAAAACCACTCCAAATCTTCTCATCATCATCATTTCATGTAGGTGACACGGTCGTCGACCATGCACACCCTGGTGTCAGAGTTCTTCGGAACCGCCTCTCGGCCTCTGACGTGGTTCCTTTTACGACTACCAGATGGCAGCAGGGACCAACGGCTTAACGTGCCTTCCGAAGCACGGAATCATCTTTCTTATCAGACAATCAGGTGAATAATGCCTGCAATGTCCTAACCAAACTGGAAACAACTTAACAATCTTAATAAAACAAAACAAAACAACAACTTAATAATCAACTTAATCTTCTCATGGATATCGTTTATGGCGACTCAAGGAACACAAACTAAACAAAGCCTTTAAATATCAAAGAGATCTTTCCAACCCGTCTGGCCAGCGTGGAGAGTGTAGGCCAAATCCTCTGACTGCTCTGGCTAATGGCTCTGGTAGTACAGAGAGGGTCGTGCCGCTGCAGTGGAGACTAAAAAAGACCTTATGATGATGATGGTGATGTTCATATCGTAAATCGGCTGTAGTAACTACTTACGTGTCGGCTCATCATTTGTTTTTGTTCTTTCACTATCATTTAGGAAGTCTACTAATTTCTTCAATATCTCTTTGTTTTCTTTCGTGTTGGGTTTATTTCTTCTGGTTCTTGAAGTACCCGCTGCATTTTCATTTATTTGTGTCAGGACAACTAAAAATAATTATTGAATTGATTCAGGTGTTACTTTGCGGAAGTCAAAGTTATTACTTTGACGACGAATGTCATTCGTTGCTTGTCATTCGAACGATCAACATCTTAGGTTCATTGCCTGAAGATGCCTCGTGTAGAGGCGAAACTCGTGTCGCGAGCACGAAGGCCGAAGCTTCTGCAGCCTCAACGGATGCAGCAACATCGGAAGGTTCACATGCATCAACTATTGGTGGCGGGCATGACGGGACTAACAGTAGTGGGTGGGCGCTAGCCAGCAATAGTTTGCAGAACTAAATGGTGGCGGAAGCACACAAAATAATTTAACTCAAAGTGCTTTAAAGTAGAGCCAGGCTACCGGCGAAAATCACTTTCGCTGGTAGCATGAATGGGCCGGCTCGTCCGGGGAAGTACCACACTCTCACAGAAAATCGACGTTTGAGTAGTAGCTTTACAGCTTCTATGCTTCGTTCGGTGAGTGAGAGCGCCGGAGGCCTATCTCCCCAGAGGGGAGGGAGGCCCCCCCTCCCCTCTGGGGAGGGAAAATAAAAGGCCGGCAACGCTTTTGTCATACCCCTGGTGTTCCATTAGTCCATGGGCAGCGGTGATCACTTACCATCAGGTGACCCGCTTGCTCGTTTGCCGTCCTATGACATAAAAAAAAAGTGCAAAAAAATAATTAAATTTGAGTAATGTTTTTAAGCCGAGTGGTTCCCTGCAGCATTGGACAACTGCAAGTCTTCCCGTGGATGTCGTAGCAGGTGACTGAGGAAACACAAGCTAAACAAAGCTGACAAACGTCAAAGAGACCTGTCCAACCCATGTGTATAGCGTGGAAAGTGTAGGCCAAATCATCTGACTGCTCTGGCTAAATATGCCGCTGGTAGTACAGAGAGGGTCATACTCCTGCAATGGAGACTATAAAAGACCTGATGATGATGATGAAATTTCATAGCGGACAGCACAAATTTGGAGCTTCATACACGTGATATTTATGCCTTAACATCTATGTGCAAATGCCGAAGAAAATCACTACATATTATAAAACAAAGTTCTCCGCCGCGTCTGTCTGTCTGTCTGTTCGCGATAAACTCAAAAACTACTCCACGGATTTTCATACGGTTTTCACCAATAGATAGAGTGATTCACGACGAAGGTTTTAAGGTATAATACATGCCCGGGCGCAGCCGGGTAGGGCTGCTAGTCGTATATAAATTAGAGGTTGGAATGGCTCGGGCATAAATTTAAAAATAAATTATTTTGTATTTTCTCATATATAGATATAAATAGGTTGGCTTTGTGGTCCAGACAGACAGAGTTAAGAGGACCACTCCAAGTCTTCCCGTGCATGTCCTAGAAGGTGACTTGGGAAACACAAGCTATTACAAAGCTCATAAACATCAAAGAGACCTCTCTGGAGAGTTTAGGCCAAATTCTCTGTCTGCTCTGGCTAATATATGGCTCTGGTAGTACAGTGAGGGTCATACTCCTGAAGTGGAGACAAAAAAAAGACCTGATGATGATGATGATTTCGGACAATCAACAAAAATAAAAAGTACGTAAATAATTGTCCAAAATATACTCACTCAGACAAACCAAGCCAACATTTGGTACCAATAACATTTTTCAACACTATATTTAATGGTCGTATAAAAGTCGGTTATCAAGTAAAGAAAATTAAATTTAAAACCGTTTCAAAACACATTTTTTATGTTTATTTCACACGTCTGGTTCAGCATAGGTTTGGATTTGTTTCTGAAAATATGAAATTTTATTGCAGTATAACTATTTATGTATGTGGAACCTTTGAACTGTCTGGCCAGCGTGGAGAGTATAGGCCAAATCCTCTGACTGCTCTGGCTAATATATGGCTCTGGTAGTCAAAAGAGGGTCGTGCTTCTGCAGAGGAGATTAATACAGACCTGTTGATGATGATGATGTTAAGGAATAAGACAAGCCACAGAAACCCACACTTATTTTAAGGTCATGCAAGCCACTGGAATTACGCAAGGGTTCTAATAACCTAATTTACCTTTTTTATTCGCTTCAACGCAAAATTATCCTTTTCGCATAATGTCCCCTAGTCGCAAAATGTCCCTTTCGCAAAATGTCTCTTTCGCAAAGTAGGTACTCAGTTCACATATCTACGAGTAATTTTTTTGTTATAATTTTGTTCACTCATTTCACTCTATAGCAGCAACTTATGTATTTAATAAACCGTGAATAGCGTGGTAGGTTACAAAATTATGTAGTCTTATAGATAAACTTTTATTACTTATGATTCATTTTGTAACTGTTTGTTATTCCGTAATAAAAATAAAATAAAGTACTTTCTAAAATTGTGAGTTGACGTGCGTCGCTTGGAGAAAATGCGCTGTGCAGTTTATTGCCGCTTCTTCTGCACTCCACTTTGGAAGCGGCCTCAACTTATCCATTAGTAAATTAATGACGTCAATATTTTTTTTAAGTTATGTACCTACTCTACTAAAATAAGATAAAAGAACGTTTATTTAATAGCGCGTATTAAATAAACGTTTGAAATCTTAAAATTGATCTCAAGATCTTAGTCGGTGAGGGTCAAATGTGGCAACTCAATGTTATGATCATCATTCAAGAACCATCATCATCATAAGGTCTTTGTTGGTCTCCATTACAGGAGCACGACTCTCTCGGTACTACCAGAGCCATATATTAGCCAGCGTAATCAGAGGAGTTGACCTACACTCTCCACGCTGGCCAGACGGTTTGCAGAGGTCTCTTAGATGTTTAAAAGCTTTCTTTAGCTTGTGTTCCCTACGTCGTCTTTTACGACATCCACGGGAAGACTTGGAGTGGTCCTATTCTACTCTGTCGGGAACCATACGGCTTATTGGTAGTTTTTGTTTGTTTTTCGTGTAAGTGGCCAACACTTGTGTCAGATTTTTCAAGCTGCCTAAAGGCATCTGACATAGCTTTACGACTGCCATCAATGATGACAGCCGGGACCAACGGCTTAACGTGCCTTCCGAAGCATGGAGGCGCTCGAGATATTTTTATGCCACTTGCGGCTACCCATCCAGGTGAGGACTGCACCCGGGCTTGCTTGACATGCGTAAGCGCTAATTATGCATTCGCCCAATGGGCCATCGGGTTCCTTATTATTTTTTTCATTGCAACCCTATTGGTAGTCATCATCATATCGTGTAGATGACACGGTCAGTCGACCATGCACACCCTGGTGTCATAGTTCTTTGGTAGTAAAAGACCATATACTTATTGCAATATCGATTTATTTTTATACACTCAGTCGCTCATAATAAATTCTATTTATCCTCTGGAGAAAGGTGGGAAAGCATTGGTCACCAGGTAGTAGACGCCCACAGATCTGAAAGCGAGATAAAAAATATAACAATGAATGAATAAATATATTTAAAAAAAATATATTTTAATAGGTACATTTAATATTTTTCATTATTATTATTCTTCTTAGCGTTTCGACTCGGGCAATGTTCCGTGGGCAAAATATATTTCAGTAGACCAAAACTCTGCTACAGACAGAGCGTTGTATAAGTATTTAAAAAATAAATAGTCAAGATTGCGTATGTTGTAATTATTTTTTAATTTTATTTATCTAAGTGATGTTGCAACAAAGTACCTAACTAAAATTTTATTCGTTAAAATGTCATTGTTTTTCAGTCAGTATACTTCCTGGTCTTAAATTCTTAGCCTGATGATGATGAAATTGATAAATATGAGGACAGTCGTTATGCTGGTGATGATGACTTTGAATTTGATGAGCATGATGATGATTGTGATAATTATGATAATGATGATGATAATGACTCACCCAGTCTTAGGCGCTATTCCGCCCATGTTGAGGGTCCCCCACAGGTAACAGCTGCCTGCCATAGCGGTGATGAAAGTGGCACAGCGGCGTCCAGTGAAACCGCCACGTGTCAGGGACTCGCCGAAATAGTGGAAGGATCTGAAATTATAATAATTCTAGTTATATCTCGCGAAAGGTGATAAAAAAAATATTGTCAAAGGTACGATCACAACGAAAGATAACACGGCATCAGCAGCGGGGCAGAGCAGAACCAAGCGAGTCAACAGCGCCAGAACTAAACTAGGTCGAGCCTGTATTTTCGAAGGCTGCCGCCCACCAGACCCGCTCCACTTCCTAGCCGTCACAAATTTATACCTTAAATCTAGTGTATTCAAACAAGTAACGCTTAGTTCCCAAATAGTAAAACTGTTTTTTTGGGTCTAAGCCACATTTAGCATAATAATTCTAAGATGGTACACAAACAATGGTAACGTGATCGCGAACAAATTGGTCACTACTCAGCCTCATTGGTCCAGTGGATATGGCGTTTGCTTGTTGACCCAGGGGTCGTGGGTTCGATTCCCACGGGAAGCATTCTTTGTTAAGTTGTTTCCAGTTTGGTTAGGTCATTTCAGGCATGACATGAATCACCTGATTGTCTGATAACAAAGATGAATCCGTGCTTCGAAAGGCACGGTAAGCCGTTGTTCCTGGCTGCCATCTGGTAGTCATTAAAGGAACCACGTCAGAGGCCGAGAGGCGGTTCCGAAGAACTCTGACACCAGGATATGCAAGGTCGACTGACCGTGTCACCTACACGAAAAGATGATGATGATGAATTGGTCACTATCTCACCACATGGCAGGGAATGTGACTGTCGCTTGCGCGCTGCTAGAGACGCCTTTCCAACACTTTATATGAAACCGTGTGGTTCCCGGCAGAGTAGAATAGGACCACTCCAAGTCTTCCCGTGGATGTCATAGAAGACGACTCAGGAAACACAAGTTAAACAAAGCTCAAAGTGACCTCTCCCGTCTGGCCAGCGTGGCCCGTCTCTCATCATCATCATCAGGTCTTTTTTATTCTCCACTGCAGGAGCTCGACCCTCTTTGTACTACCAGAGCCATATATTAACCAGTAAGGTCAGAGGATTTGGCCTACACTCTCCACGCTGGCCAGACGGGTTAGAGAGGTCTCTTTGATTTTTATAAGCTTTGCTTAGCTTGTGTTTCCTAAGTCGTTCCACAACCTCTACGGGAAGCTTTGGAGTGGTCCTTTTCTACTCTGCCGGGAACCACACGGGAAATCTCTAAACTACTCTACCTGTTATGATCACACTCCTGGGAAATGCATCCTGGCATGTCGATGCCACCATTGGGGTAGAAGTCCACGTCACCCAGGGTTGCAATGTACCCCAGAAGACCAGCATTGGTGTGGATTATCTCTGTGTAGACGCCGTCGCTCGGCCTAAACTTGTCGTCGTTGGTGACCCATCCGGGGAAGGCGGGGTCAAGACCTGGAAACAGAATCATCATTATAATTAGGTCAGTGATCATCATTATAAGACGTGGGTTCGAACCCCTCGGCGACACTCATTGCCATCTGGGCTGTAGTGTACGTACATCTACGTGATCTACGTAGTGTGACGACACATGACGATACTCAACCTTGATAAATAAAGAACATTATTTTATTATCTTATATCTCTACGTGCATCTACTAGTGTAACGTCACACGACCTCGTTAAATAAAGAATTGTTTTAATTATTATCTTATAAGCTCAATGTCAGGTGATGAAAGTCTACGCAGTGAAAAGCCTGTATATAAACTGTGGAAAAACCTACAATAAAGGAGTCCAGTTCAGAGTACTGTTGGGAAACCAGCACTCACCAAATAGTGTTTTACTATATAACAACCCCCACGTCCCGTCGTTTTCACCATAGGGCTGCTAGGATCTCTCTACGACTCACCGTGAATCATCCATAGGTCCATGGTATCATCATCATCATCATTATCTTTTCTAGTCTCCACTGTAGGAGCACGACCCTCGCTGCACTACCAGAGCCATATATTAGCCAGAGCAGTCAGAGGATTTAGCCTACACTCTTTGCGTTGGCCAGACGGGTTGGGGAGGTCTCTAGTCACAAGCTAAACTGTGTTTATTATTATTATACAATTTGTAAATCACTGATAAAGATTTTTCTATTCTATAAGCTTGTTTAGCTAGTATTTCCTAAGTTACCTTCTACGACCTCCTCGGGAAGACTTGGAGTGGTCTATTCTACTTTGCCGGAAACTTCACGGCGAAGGTTTTTCTGTATATAATTCATATTTCAGATCCTTCCACTATTTTGGGAAGTCCCTCCGATCTTTTGGAGAGCTAAGTCTATGAATTCTTACGGCTAAGATGATGATGACTTACCAGTGATGTAGCTGATAGCTCCGTCCATATTTCTACCGATAATGCCTGCCTGGTGAGCCCCCAAACTGTGCCCAACGATGTGGTACTGCGCGGGAGTAGCACCGGTAGCACCATTCAACCAGGTAAGGAAACGAGCTACACTTTCACCTGCAATTTAAGAAGATATAGCCTTAGAAGACGCTTACTATATAGATGGTTAGAGGTAGAGGTATAATTTAGTAGAAGGAATGATTACCCATACTTTAACTTTTAGCAAAGACAGAGACGGAAATACTACGGGTTAGTATCCCGCTCGCACCTATGCAACTGTAATAAAACCATAGATATAGGTACAAGTAAATTACAGCGAGACACCAACTTGTAGTATTTATGTCTCACGGTCAACCATAAATCTTTGCACAGAATTATGCTCTCTATTACAAGAATAATTAGGGTAAATATTCCATATCAAAAATTGAAACAGTTTTATCAGGGTATTAAGGACGCTTATAGATGGTAAGAGCTGCATCTGACAGCACAGGTTCGCTCGAAACCGTCGATTTTTCGTTTGCGTTTAGTTTCTCTTTCTCACTTCAGTAAATGAAGGTTTGAGTGAAAGAGAAGAATAGCAGCACAGGAAAGTGCGATTCAATGCTGCCAGATATAGCTCAATCTTTATATAGCGAGCTTTATCACCGACATTTTATACAAATATCTGCAGGCCTATTTGCTAACTTTTGACAACTACGGTGTACATCATTTTCATGGTAACTTCAATATTCATTACTGCTTCGGTATGAATGACTATTTTTATTTAAGATATGAAAACCGTAATGGATGCTAAAGTGACAAGCAAATCGTTGTACATCGAGTTAACAAATTGGCCTGCTGGGCTGGCCAAGGGCGGATCCAGGGGGTCATGGATCCTCCGCCCCTGAGGCGGGCCGAACACTGTTGTATGTCGTTTTTAAATCCCTGCATTGGTCTTATACATTTCTGTTTTATTTCAAGAATTAACTTCCACAGAATGCAAGAAAGTGAATTGCAAAAAAACAACGTAAGTATATTTTACAGAGCTGGAAATGTCGTCACATCCCAGCCCTGTGATCTCAAAAATGGTTTCTTACCGGATGTGACGGTGTTCGCGACAGCAGCAACGTAGTTGGCAGTACCTCCTCCGGCGCTCCAGTCCACCACAATCACATTCACGTCTTCAGCGGTCAGGAAAGCTGGAAAAAAAATTAGATCAATAGGCTAGTTTTTGCCGTGTTGTTCCTGGTAGAGTATAATAGGACCACACCAAGTCTTCCCATGGATGTCGCAAAAGGCGACTTAAGAAAGAAATGCCAAAAACCTGAGAGACCTCTGACCAGCAGTAGTCTTTTCGTGGCTCAAACGATGATGTAGTGGATAATTATACAAGTTTTCATACTGCTTAAAGATTCTACACAAGTTTTGTATTAGCTCTCCAGTTATTATATTTATCTCTAAAATATTTACCATGTGGTTTCCGGCAGAGTAGAATAGGACCACTCCAAATCTTCCCGTGGAGGTCGTAGAAGGTAACTTAGGAAATACTAGCTAAACAAGCTTATAAACACAAGACGACTTGATAAACACAAGTTAAACAAAGCTCAAAGTGACCTCGTAGTGGATGTCGTAGAAGGCGACTAAGTACTTAAACACTAGCTTAACAAAGCTCTACAACTCGTCTGGCCAGCGTGGCGAGTGTGAGCCAAATCCTCTGACTGACATCTCTGCCTAATATATGGCTCTGGTAGTACAGAGAAAGTCGTGCTCCTGCTGTGGAGAATAAAAAAGACCAGATGATCTCTAAACGGTATACCTGGCACCAGCACAGTATTGACGTCGGCAGTCACGGTGTCCAACCAGCCATGGAGGATCACGATAGTCCTCTTAGCAGCATCGTAGTTCGTAGCACCAAGCAGACCAGCCTGGTTAAGAAGAATGGGCTGGCTTACAGAGGGATTCTCTCTGAAAGAACCATAAATAAATGTTTAGCATATACACAGTGAGTCAAAGGTGGTAGAACTCAGAAGACCAGGTTGACAGAGGCGTATAAGGCTGGCTTACTGAGGGCTGCGGCTCTGGAAGAACCAGAGTGGCCAGCATATACACTGCCGTGTAGTTCCCGCTATAGTAGAATAGGACCACTCCAAGTCTTTCAGTGAATGTTCAAACATCAAAGAACTTCTCCGACCCATCTAGCCAGGGTAGAGGGTGTAGGCCAAATCCTGCCAGATCCTCTGACTACTCTAGCTAAGATATGGCTCTGGTAGTACAGAAAGGGGCATGCTCCTGCAGTAGAGACTACAAAAGACCTGATAATGATGATGATACACGGTGAGTCGTAAAGAGATCCTAGCAGCCCAGTTTGCAACATGTCCCGGCGAGTGGGGTTCGAACCACGTCTCGCAGACTATAATTAACTTTTAATCTCAATGCGTAGACCACTCGGCCACCGCCTTGTACCTAGAGAAAATCCTTGGGAGAGGCCTTTGACAAGCAGTGGACTTCTCATGGCTGAAGTGATGATTATGTGATGGACATAGGGTAAGGTATAACATACTCGTATATAAGGCTCTTAAAATTTGATCTTTTAGCGTCCAAACTTTTAGATATAGGTGGAATATAATGAGAGTCTTCGGAAATCCACGTGGCGACACTGTGTCGAGCTTCGAGCAACACGGGAGGGGGTAGCCATACGCTGCATTCCCCTCTGTCAAGGTACAAGCAAAATTAGGCATATGCATGTCTATGTGTTAGTTGTGTGTGACTCATCTGTACACAAATTATTTTTTCTTTTTTATGTCATTTTTTGTGACAATGTCATAATTACTATCAAGTGACAGTTTAAGTTTTGTATGTAGGTGTGCGGAACTAAACTTGTGTGCACATTTCCCCCCGCAAAAAACGCCAGAAAAATTGTCATAGTAAATTGTCGCTTTGCCCACTCCCTCCGTCCGATACGGAGGTCGTGTTGCTCGAAGGTGTCGAGAGTCGAGAGGTATCTGAGAGAGGTATTTTTGACGGCTGCTGTCAAAATCCACAAATCATGTTTAATCATCAATTTTCTGGGTTTGTGGTGGGAAGTCAAGGGGTACAGTTGAAGTTTGCCTTAGACAATTTTGCAAATTGATTTTAGTGGACTTTATAATATGAAATTGGTGTAGTTTGGTGTTATAAATGCTCGTGCTCATGAACAATTTGTGAAATAGTTAAAGTGAACTGATAAATGGACTCGTATAGATTTGCCGCCCCAAGCTGCCACGAGGCATCAAAGAACATACGCCATCTTTGATGCTACTTGGAAAAACTTTACCGTACAACACCGATACTTAGTATCTCATTATACTGAACATTGGCAGAATCACTGAAATTTCGGTGGAAGCCATAATATAAAACAGAAGAAGAAGAAGAATCATCAATTTTATGATTGGTGGATTTTGACAGCTCGACCTCTCGACACAGTGCCGCCACCTGGGGGAAAAATCATTACACAAGTTTTCATACTGCCTAACCCGTTTAATGGCGCCGCCATTTTGTTTCTAATAGAACCAAGTCAGTCCTACTCTACCTTGTAAAAAGATGGTAATGGTTCTGCGTGTCAGGCTGGTATCTCGCTGTTTCGGCTGCGTCGCTGACTTTGAACCACAAGTCCACGAGGTGGGGGGTGCCATCGGGGGCCCTCACATACTGGTAACGTAAATCATCATACTTGCGAAGAACTTGGTCTGCTGGCAGAGCTGTTAAGATCAACACAATTCTTTAAATAAAATTTATTTTAATAATACATTAAATATACAATACCATCACGTCTTCCTCCCTTGCGGGGTAGACAAAGCTCAGTCCCCCTGTTTATTAACTAGATCGAGAGAGATTGATAGGCAGGTCTGTAAAAACTAAAAGCCAGGTTTAGCATGTTGGTGGCCTTAAGTGAGAACGGAATCAAAATAATGATGGGTTGCTAGCCGCATCGCCTATTGACATGATTCTTGATGCCCTTTATCGGCTTTTACGATCTGCGCGAGAAGAGAAGCAGCTGGTCTTCTACGTTTTTTTTTTCTCCCAGACCAGCGTGGAAGATTTAATATACAACAAAAATATAATCGAACTATTTTTTTGAGCTCAATAAGTAGTTCTTATTAAACAAGTTCAATAATTAAGCCATTCAGGGTAGAACAGTTCTCCATTGTTATTATAATATAATGACAGAGGGTATCACCGTAACCATAATACGGTAGACGACTAATGTTAAGATTATATAAAATTTGGTTCAAATGTTGTATAATTCTATCTAAAAATACTGTTAAGGACACTTTTAATTCCTTCGTCACGTTGAGTAATCCTAAAGCTTCTTTAACGGTCTTTTTAGAAGTATGCAAATCTTTAAATACAATATGGTAGTTGCCTATGTTAAGATTATATAAAATTTGTTTCTTAAGATACTAATTTCTATCTAAAAACACTATAAAGAACACTTTAAATTTTATATCGATTCGTTAAGTGATCCTAAAGCTTCTTTAAAGTTAAGTGAATAGGACCATTTTTAGGGTGGGTTCCGTAGTAAACTAGGAACCCTTATAGTTTCGCCATGTCTGTCTGTCTGTCTGTCTGTCTGTCTGTCTGTCCGTCCGCGGTTTTACTCAGAGACTATAAGTACTAGAAAGCTGTAATTTGGTATGAGTATGTATATTAATCATAGCAAAAAAGTCGTAGAAAAAAACCTTGAAAAAAATTTTTTTTTTGGGTAGCTCTCATACAAGTAAAGTGGGGGAGTAATTTATTTTTCTCTATTTACCCATCGTGTGGGGTATCGTTAAAAAGGTATTTAAAAAATATTGTAATGTTCAGAACACCATTTTTCGATTTAGGGATCCGTTTCCGAAATATTTGGTTTTAAAGTGCAAATTTTTGTTAGAGGTACGTGTCCCCCCCCCCTCTATCTGCTAAACGGTTATATATGGATACGTGAAAAAAATTACAGCAGTAGTATATATACTGAAGTTGAAAGGAAAACTATCAGAGCTGGGTACTAAGTGCAAACTAAAAAGTTATAGGCAACCAACTTATAAAATGTACTGGAAAATGTAAAATTTCATACTATCTTTATTGTTAGATGTTTTTGGTAGGTAAACTGTGAGGTGCGAGTGTGAACAGTGTGAACTCAAAGTTATTATTCGCAACTACGGAACCCTACACTGCGCGTGGCCCGACACGCACTTGGCCGGTTTTTTTTGTTTAGAAATGTATTTCTGACACTATTGTGTTTATTTTTGGCAGGTCATTACATAGCAACACGAAAAAATTTTTAGTCAACATGCCCATTATACAGTAATTATAGTCCATTAAATTTAACTACCGAACAAAGTTATCACGTCACTCGTATAAAATACCTAGTTGTGAGTTGTGACGTCACGATTATGTAAAGTCTTTGACTATGTACTCTCTAGACACCGTCATGCCTTAATTTCAATGTTTAAAAACTGACAAATTTTTCAAGGCTTGAGTGACAGCTTTGTGTTATCACACGCGTCCTGTCAATTTATGCTATCAAAATCCGTCAAATTGGTAGCTGGTTGTGTGCGCGACGATTATGAGTCGGTCGCTAGTTTTTTCTACGCTTTTAGGCCAAAAGAGTCTATCTAAGTTTTATATAATCTACTAGCTATTACCCGCTGCTTCGCTCGCGTTTATTTAGGCTTAACTGAATCCTATTTTCAATAACCAAGCAAAATGAAACCGATAACTTTCCTCTATTTACAGTTTTTTAATTCTCTCAATCCAACTGGTAACTTTAATGTAAAGGTTATTGTGTAAAGAAAAGATACATTTCATGTCTACTAATACTTCTTACAAAGAATCTTTTTATAAACCACATTCACGGTAGTAGCATTAGGAGAAAGGATTATAAGACTAATAACAGAACTCACTCTGGAACATGCCACCACAGATTAAAAAAAAAAAATTTTTCGTCACTCTGCATGCCACATACAATTGTCAAAGAAAGTGTGTGAGAAACATAGCGACTGTCAATGACTGCCCTAGGGGTTTTATCTATGGTCATTCCATGTTTTTTTTTTTAATTAAGCTCAACGTCTTGTCCTGAATGGACTCACTGATTTTTATTTGTTAAAGTCTTGTTCCACTTGACTTGCTATACTTTCATCAGCTCTTGTACCCCTTGGTATTGCCGGTAATGTCTTTTGGAAGTCTCCTGCTAAAAGTAATGTCCATTTTATTTCGAAACATGCAACCAATTTACTTTATTAGAAATCACGATAACGCGAATTCGAAATCACAAAAAAATCAAAGCGCAATCTATTGGAACTCTTAAGAAAAGTTAATCACATAGGAACAACGTCCAAATTTATAACCTTTTTTTCCATTTACCCCTACAGAGGTAAAATTTATGACAATTTATACGAAATTACATACAAATATGTCGAAGGAAAAAAAATATATAAAATTCAATGCCCGCTATTTCGCCCTCTTGAGGAATGAATTTTGAAAAATCATTTTGAGAAATCTTTCTTTATTGGATGCCTATGTCATAAGAGGAATACGTGGGCAAAATTTTGAAATTTCTAGCCCTAAAGGCCTGTGCGATTATTTAAAACTTTCATCCCCTATTTTACTCCTTAGGGATTGAATTTTGGAAAACGATGATATACATAATTCATTAATTTTGCCCTACTTAATTCATACGGAATTACATACAAATATGTTCAAGGAATAAAAAGTTTCATACAAACTTTAATCCCATATTTCAGACCTTTGGGGGTTTGAATATTGAAAAATCCTTCCTTAGTAGATGGCTACGTCACAAGAGGAATACGTGTACGAAATTTCAAGTTTCTGGCCTTAAGGGTTTGGCCTGTGCGATCTATCAGTCAATTACTTTTGCCTTTTATATTTTAAAAACTCATTTATAGAAGATAGATATAGATACACAATTCTACCATAAATTGATATACTACATACACTTTCGGACCCCCAGAGCAGATGTTTAAGCCAACTAACCTATTTAAAATGATAAAGATTAATACCGTATTTAGCTTTCCAATTACCGCTTTATAATTGCCCATTTTTAAATTATTAAAATGGATATAGTATGTTATTCTTAAGATATAGACATATGCCATCGCGGACTTTTTTGTAGACCTATATAAGATACACAATTCCACCATACATTATTTTGTTATATCTCAAAGGGTTTAGACAGCGTATTCGTTGAAAGCTCAAAAACGGCTTATTTTTTACGACATCTCCTACAAAAATCATTGATATATACAAAATTATATACAAAACCTAAACAAACTATATACTAAAACCTTCCTCGAGAACCACTCTATCGATTAGAGAAAACCGCATGAAAATCGGTTCAGTAGTTTTTGAGTTTATCGCGAACAGACAGACAGACAGGCAGACAGACAGACAGACAGACGCGGCGGGGGACTTTGTTTTATAATATGTAGTGATAACAGAACTCACTCTGGAATATGCCACATAAAATTGTCCGTGTGAGAAACATTCAGATCTTAAATCTATCCCAGCGACTATCAATGGCTGCCCTATGGCTTTATCTATGGTCATGGTCATTGCGAGAGTTCAAATGGATAGCTACTTTGAGGGTATCAATGGTATGCGAGGAATGGAAACTGTTTCGATCGAACCCTTTTACTTTTCACGATAACGCGAAGAAGAAATCACTAAAAATCAAAGCGCAATCTATTGAAACTCTTAAAAAAAGTTAATCACACAGGAACAACATCCAAATTTATAACCTTTTCTGCCGTTTACCACTACAGAGGTAACATTTTAAAAATGCTGAAACACGTGGTTAATTTTTTTTTGTTAAGATTCATTTATGGCAATTCAAACGACATTACAATCATCATCATTTCGTGTAGGTGACACGGTCAATCGACCTTGCACACCCTGGTGTCAGAGTTCTTCGGAACCGCCTCTCGGCCTCTGACGTGGTTCCTTTAACGACTACCAGATGGCAGCCGGGACCACCGGCTTATCGTGCCTTCCGAAGCACGGAATCATCTTTCTTATCAGACAATCAGGTGATTCATGCCTGCAATGTCCTAACAAAACCGGAAACAACTTAACAAAGTATGCTTCCCGTGGAAATCGAACCCACGACCCCCGGGTCATCAAAGCAAACGCCTTAACCACTGGACCACTGAGACATTACAATACAAATATATCAAAGGAATAAAAAATATACAAACTTTAAACCCCTAATTTACCCTCTTGAGTGATGAAATTTGAAAAATCCTTCTTTATTGAATGCCTACGTCATACGTGTGCGAAATTTCAAGTTTCTAGCCTTAAGGCTAAGGGCCTGTGCGTTTATTTAATTTTTTTTCCTCTTTTTTACTCCCTTAAGGGTTGAATTTCGGAAAACTATGAAATATATAACTCATTATTCTTGCTGTGCTCAATTTATACGGAATTTGATACAAATAAGTCCAAGGAATAAAAAAACTCATAAAACCTTTAATCCCAAATTTCACCCCCTTGGGGGATGAATACTGAAAAATCCTTCCTCAGTAGATGCCTTTGTAATAACAGGAATATGTGTGCGAAATTTCAAATTTCTGGCCTTATAGGTTTGGCCTGTGCGTTGATCTATCAGTCGATCACTTTTATAAAGATATAGAAGAAAGATAGATATAGGTACACAATTCTACCAAACACAGATATATATATAAACATTCGGACTCCCAGAGTAGATCTTTAAGCCAAACTAACCTATTAATAAGGATTAATACCGTAATTAGCTTTCCAATTATCGCTTTATAACTGCCCATTTTTTAAAGTATTAAAATGGATATAGTATGTTATTCTTAAGATATAGACATATGCCATCGCGGACTTTTCTGTAGACCTATATAAGATACACATTTCCACCATACATTATTTTGATATATCTCAAAGGGTTTAGACAGCGTATTCGTTGAAAGCTCCAAAACGGCTTATTTTTTACGACACCTCCAACAAAAAACATTTATATATACAAAACTGTAAACAAAAACATAACAAACTATATACTAAAACCTTCCTCGAGAATCACTCTATCTATTGGAGAAAACCCCATGAAAATCGGTTCAGTAGTTTTTTAGTTTATCGCGAACAGACAGACAGACAGACAGACAGACAGACGCGGCGGGGGACTTTGTTTTATAATATGTAGTGAAGTGTAAACTTTAAAACTTTTATATCTGAAAGAGTTCTTTGTTTAGAAATAGGAAATTACTTAATTATTTACGAGGAAATGCCGCCAGCCTTTTGGGCACCCTGCCCGCTGACTGCAGCGATTTGGCTTTTATTTTTTATTTAACTTAATGTTTATTTATTTATTTTTCTTTTTTGGTAGGTTAATTTTCTTTTTTAAGACTTAGTTATAGTTTATAATCTTAGTTTAGTTCTTTGTTTTTAGTTTATTTAAATAAATGTTATTTAATGTGTTACTAAGTTTGACAAGAACAATAAATACATAACGTTTAGAAATGTATTTTTTCACTATTGTGTTTAATTTTGGGAGGTCTACATAGCAACAAGAATTTTTTTGTAGTAAAAACTTCTTTTGCTGCGCTGTGCACTTTTTGTGATGGGGAAAAATGTTAAACTCGCAACAGGTCACGTGACCGACTGATTCATGCGATTGAAAATTCGTAAGACGGCGCAGGGCGCTTGCGCGAATGTGCGTGTGTGTTAGTGTTACAGCGTGCTACGCACATCCATGGATAGTGGCTGCTGTTAGGAAACGTATTAAATTTCGTATATTATTAACGTATGGAAGTTTTCACTTCTGCCAGCACTCCCGGAGTGCAACCCACTGTTTTTTGGGGTTCCGTAGTAAACAAGGAACCCTTATAGTTTCGCCATGTCTGTCTGTCCGTCCGCGGTTTTACGCAGAGACTATAAGTACTGGAAAGCTGTTATTTGGTATGGGTATGTATATTAATCATGCCAAAAAAGTGGTAGAATAAAATATTGAAAAAAAATTTTTTTTAGGGTAGCTCCCGTACAAGTAAAGAAGGGGAGTAATTTTTTTTCACTATTTACCTATCGTGTGGGGTTTCGTTAAATAGGTCTTTAAATTGTGACATATTGTGAGGTTGAGACCACCACTTTTCGATTTAGGGATCCGTTTCCGAAAGATTTGGTTTTAAAGTGCGAATTTTTTTTAGAGGTAAGTGTCCCCCCCCCCCCTCTATCTGCTAAACGGTTACATATAGATACGTGAAAAAAATTACAGCAGTAGTATAAATACTGAAGTTTAAAGGAAAACTATCAGAGCTGAGTTCTAAGTACAAACTCAAAAGTTGTAGGCAACCAACTTATAAAATGTACTCGAAAATGTAAAATTTCATAAAATTTTCATTGCATCTAACAATGAAAATTTTAAACTGTGAGGTGCGAGTGTGAACTCAAAGTTGTCATTCGCAACTACGGAACTCTACACTGCGCGTGACCCGACACGCACTAGGCCGGTTTTTTTTTTCATCATTACAATTATGAGTGCTCCAAAGATTTGATCCTTACAGACTTATAGCGCAACAATGGGATAATAATAAAAATAATAATACCTGAAACAGCCGCTATGCCCAAAAACAAAAGACATGCGATCGGAACCATGTTGACCGCAATCAATCAATAATTAATAAAAATGCAAGCCAATCATCAGTCAATTATCAGCTAATATCTTAAAGATTTATGGAACATGATAAAATGATAGAATTAAGATAACGTTAGGGTTGTCATAACACTTTTTTATGTAATACTAGCTTTTACCCGCGGCTTCGCTCGCGTATTAAGAGCGTGTACTAGCAGTATTTTTTCAATATGGTTTCCATACAAATGTATTTCTCTATTGTCTTGCTGAAAACTGATTCTAGAGCCACAATTCTTTTTTCATAAAATCTAGTACTAAAATAGGAATGCCCCTATATTTTATTTTTTCCAAAAAAAACTGTTGTTGTACAATTTTTTTTTTCTTTTGAACAGGTTTTTAGAAAAAAATAAAACATAGGGACATACCTATTATAGTAATAGATTTTATGTAAAAAGAATTGTGCCTCTAGAAGCAGTTTTTAGCGAGAAAATAGAGAAATACATTTGTATCAAAAACGCACTGCTAGTATAATACCCTCTTAATATTGTTGAGTCATTTGACGAGCGCTGTGGCGCAGCGTTCAACACGCCTGCCTGCGGCACGGATGGTTCCCGGGTTCGATCCCCGGTCAGGTCAAGATGAAAAACGATCTTTTTCAGATTGACCTGGATCTTGGATGTTTATCTATATGTGTATTTGTTATAAAATTTAAATCGTCGAGTTAGTATCCCATAACGGCCATAACAAAAGTCTTACTTACTTTGGGGCTAGCTCAATCTGTGTGATTTGTCCGTATATATTTATTTATTATTATTATTATTTGTATCTCCTTTTGGGTCACGGGTGTTACCCCGGTCCTTTGAGAGGCTTGCGTGGGGATACAGATCCAACACGTAGAGGCCCTTTGGAGAAGTTGATGTAGTGTAGTATAATACCCTCTTAATATTGTTGAGTCATTTGACGAGCGCTGTGGCGCAGCGTTCAACACGCCTGCCTGCGGCACGGATGGTTCCCGGGTTCGATCCCCGGTCAGGTCAAGATGAAAAACGATCTTTTTCAGATTGACCTGGATCTTGGATGTTTATCTATATGTGTATTTGTTATAAAATTTAAATCGTCGAGTTAGTATCCCATAACGGCCATAACAAAAGTCTTACTTACTTTGGGGCTAGCTCAATCTGTGTGATTTGTCCGTATATATTTATTTATTATTATTATTATTTGTATCTCCTTTTGGGTCACGGGTGTTACCCCGGTCCTTTGAGAGGCTTGCGTGGGGATATAGATCCAACACGTAGAGGCCCTTTGGAGAAGTTGATGTAGTGTAGGTCTTGGCCGGAGGTGGAGCTATTGTATTTTAATGGAGAAAAATAATGGGTTATGGGGTGAAATTTGGGTGGTCTTGTACTGGGTTATTATATAGGCTCGGACACCTGCCATAATCATGATAACTGACTATTTATAAGCAGGTGGTGGCTTGCCGCCCACTAGATGGGCCCCTCAAAAAAGCAGACGATTATTGCCGGCAAAAGGGGCAACACCGGTGCGGGCGACTCAGGGGTGTCGAGAGGTGTGCTGCGCTTTCTCCGAAGTTACTCGCGTCGTCAGGCCTTTAACACTTCCACCCCTGGAGCAACAGCTCTTACGACTCCTCTCTGGACAGCCAACTAAGGCAAGCCAGAGCTGAGAGTCCTGCGAGCCCTCTTGGGTTTCCACCCCGACCGATGAAGACACGTCGGGGGCGAGGGCTCTGACCGACTCTCTGAAGCACTCGGGTCCGTGGTGTCGTTACTCACCAACAGCTCGCCACAAGCTGCCCTGTGGGTTTAATTTATTATTATTATTTGTATCTCTCTGAGACTCACGGGTGTTACCCCGGTCCTTTGGAAGGCTTGCGTGGGGATATAGATCCAAAACCTAGAGGCCCTTTGGAGAAGTTGATGTAATGTAGGTCTCCAGCCAGAACCCATTCCTGGAAATACCAATGAATGATATGTCCTCGAACAGGTTTTGGCCAGAGGTGGGACTATTGTATTAGAAAAAGGGAAAGTAATGGGCTATGGGGCTGAAATATGGGTGGACTTAATGCTGGGTTATTGCAAACGGTCGCACACCTGCCATAATCATGATAACTGACTACAATTGGCAGGTGGTGGCTTGCCGCCCACTAGATGGGCCCCTCAAAATAGCCGACGATTACTGCCAGCAAAAGGGGCAACACCGGTGCGGGCGACTCAGGGGTGTCGAGAGGTGTGCTGCGCTTTCTCCGAAGTTACTCGCGTCGTCAGGCCTTTAACACTTCCACCCCTGGAGCAACAGCTCTTACGACTCCTCTCTGGACGGCTAACTAAGGCAAGCCAGAGCTGAGAATCCTGCGAGCCCTCTTGGGTTTCCACCCCGACCGATGAAGACACGTCGGGGGCGAGGGCTCTGACCGACTCTCTGGAGCACTCGGGTCCGTGGTGTCGTTACTCACCAACAGCTCGCCACAAGCTGCCCTGCGGGCTTATTATTATTATTATTATTTATCGCGAATATCACGGGAAACAATAAACAGTTTTTTCAAGATGAAAGGTATTACTCCTTTCTCTTCACGTGACCATAACAACCTAATCTATATCTATTCATTAATATATTTATATTGATATGTAGCCGCGTGGTTCCCGGCAGAGTAGAATAGGACCACTCCAAGTCGTCTCGTGGATGTCGTAAAAAGCGACTTAGGAAACACAAGCTAAACAAAGCTTAGAAAGATCGAGGAGACCACTCCAACCCGTCTGGCCAGCGTGGAGAGTGTAGGCCAAATCCTCTGACTGCTCTGGCTCAATATGTGATGCTGGTAGTACTAAGAGGCTTGTGCTCCTGCAGTGGAGAATGAAAAGTGAAAAGACCTGATGATGATGATTATAATGAATGATTATTAAGCTTCTTAATGATAGAAATAGAAGAAGAGGAAGAAAAAAGAGAAGATGGGAAGATGAGATAAAGAAGGTATCTGGTGTGTTGAGGAGAAGAAAGGCAAGAAACAGACAACTATGGGGACATCTTGGGCAAGCAGCATAACAAAAAATAATTTAAAAAAAATAAGGGCGACCGCCCCTAATTTTTTTAATTATTTTTTGTTTAATGTACTATCTTATTATACTTATACTGGCTGATACTCGCGGCTTCGCTGATATACATGGCGAAATTTTGATCGTTCCGGACCATTAAAGGGGTGATTCAGCCTGTCAATATAAACAACTTTTCATAAGGGACAAACGCTGTAAACTCGAAAAAAAATTCGACATTCCTATACAAATTGCCCGGGCGGCTGAACACTTTAGTATGAAAATGGCGAAATAAAATTTGAGTTTCCAGCATTGGTCCCATAGGAAAAATGGTTCATATCGACGGGCTGAATCACCCCTTTAAGGGTCCAGAACGATCAAAATTTCACCATGTATAGCCTATGTCCTTCTCAGTACCCTAACCTATGTGTATTCAAAATTTCATGATGATCGGTTCAGTAGATACGTCGTGAAAGCGTAACAAACAAACAAATAAACTCACTTTCGCATTTATAATATTAGTTGCAAAGTTGGATTAGTTGAGAAAAATTGTAACATCATCATCATCATCATGTTGTATTGTAATGTAAATAAATACATTTTACAAGTAACATTGTTTGAAATTAAATGAAATGAAATGAAATTATATTTGCGTTAAATGTAGTCATAAAAGGTGGTGTTAGGTATATAAAATGTCACATACATTTAGCCAATAGTGGCATGCAAATTAAAAGTTAAATTAAATTAAGGAAATTTTAAACATGCGTAAATTAAATTAATTGGTCAATGTTAACAAAGGAGCATGTCATATAAAGTAATAAGCAAAATCAGATAATGTCGATTTTACAATTTAAATATTCTTGAATTGAATAAAAACACTTTTCGACTAGCCACTTCAGCAATCTTATTTCAAATTGTTTGATATTCAGTGCTATGAACGAGGTAGGTAGCTTATTATAAATTGTTATAGTCATTGAGTAGCAATTTCTGCTGTATAGATGAGTCCTTTGTACAGGCAATACTAATTTTCCTGCGTGTCTTGCGTTTCATATCCTTAGTTTGGTTACCCTACTATTATCATTATCACATTATCCTTTTTACAATCCACTTAATTTCCATGAATCTACAGTCACTAAGAGGCGTAAATTATCTGATTCCTAATCAATATTTTAATCATGTTTCTGTCTTTTGTTTCTTAAAAGATTAATTTAACTACCTTACACCAGCCAACTAGCGCTACCCTTGGTTTTATTTCTTTTATTACTAAATAAGATCAAATTGACAAAATCGACGTATTAAGTACTTCACTAGTAAATGACTTGTAGTATTTTTTGTATTGCTTTTCATTATTTTGCATTTGGTAATTCAAAAGAACTACGCATTACCGCCAAAAGCGGCTACTTTTGGCGGTAATGAATAGTTCTCTTAATCTGAAATGCTGATGTCAATGAAAAGTTCTACTAAAAATACTACAAGTAATTTACTAAGGAAGTACTTACGTAGATTTTTTCTATTTGTTCTTATTTTGGAGAACAAGAATTAAATAACGGTTGTCGCTAGTTTCGGTGGTGTAAGCCTCTTAAGGGGGAACAGTAGGCACAGTAGCGACGCCAATCATTTTATTCCTAATACTTTGCAAATAGAAAGAAATTCAAGAATATAAACAATACAAGCCTTAGTAAATAACCTGAAGTATTTTTGGAATCATGTTTTGATATTATGAGAATCAGTCATTGAGAGAAAAAGTGATAACCGCCAAAAACGGCCGTTTTTGGCGTTAATCAGATTCTCATAATTCTCACTGATTCCGATAGTAATAAACATGATTAAAAAAATACTTCAGGTTATTTACTAAGGCTTGTATTGTTTATATTCTTGAATTCCTTTCTATTTGTAAAGTATTAGGACTAAAATGATTGGCGTCGCTACTGTGCCTAGTGTTCCCCCTTAAAAGTACGATTTAAACTTTATGGCGGTTCGGATATTAGCTACGACCTGCGCAGTACGCGCCCCGCCTCCCCGCGCGCGCCCCGCTGAACCTAATATTGTGTACTGCGCATCGACTTGCACGATGTTCCGAGCCGCCTAATAGTTGGATTCGGACTGTATACATTTATTAAAGGTGTGCAGATACACCCGTATGTACGTATGTTACTCTCGTCTATATCTTGTTTGGCTAAACCAAAGACAATATCATCATCATCATTTCGTGTAGGTGACACGGTCAGTAGACCATGCACACCCTGGTGTCAGAGTTCTTCGGAACCGCCTCTCGGCCTCTGGCGTGGATCCTTTAACGCCTACCAGATGGCAGCCGGGACCAACGGCTTAACGTGCCTTCCGAAGCACGGAATCATCTTTCTTATCAGACAATCAGGTGATTCATGCCTGCAATGTCCTAGCCAAACTGGAAGTAACTGATCAAAGTATGCTTCCCGTGGGAATCGAACCCACAACCCCCGGGTCGACAAAGCAAACGCCTTAACCACTGGACCACGGAGGCAGTTGTACTATCGTATAGACTGGCAGCCTCATCCAAAAATATAAGACCAAAATAAAGCCTGCTATACGGTGAGGCATAGCTGGACGACGGTGCTGCGGAGTTGTTTTCCACTCATCACTAGATGGCGTTAAGGGGGAACAGTAGGCACAGTAGCGACGCCAATCATATATCAGTCATTGAGAGAAAAAGTGATAACCGCCAAAAACGGCCGTTTTTGGCGGTAATCCACAGCGGTAATCAGATTCTCATAATTCTCACTGATTCCGATAGTAATAAACATGATTCAAAAATACTTCAGGTTATTTACTAAGGCTTGTATTGTTTATATTCTTGAATTCCTTTCTATTTGTAAAGTATTAGGAATAAAATGATTGGCGTCGCTACTGTGCCTAGTGTTCCCCCTTAATCCGCGTTTGACTAAAGTTGATAATACTGAGATATGACTTATAATTTTTTTTTAATTTCAATTTCAAGTTCGTTTATTCTCTCATGGTTGACATCTCCAACCCGTCTGGCAAGCGTGGAGAATGTAAGGTAAGTGACCCAAATAAGGCCTACCTTAAATTTATCTACACGTAATTAGTAGGTTTTTAAGGAAAAAGCACTCGTCTTTCGCAATATTATCCTTTATTTATTGAACTTTAAAATTAATGCAGTTGAAATGATAAAAACAAGAAAGACGTATTTCTGTAAATCAAAATATAAAAAACAGTCCTTTAGGCTTTATTGAGAAACTATGCCACAATAAGGCCATACGTACTAATAGAAACAAAAACAATCATTAAACTTCTGTTTTTAATATTAAAAACTTTACATTGGTTATTATATTTTTGTGAGATCCTATCGTTATTATATTTGGCTGTTATAATCAGTCTTAATAATCATCTTGAAATATAATCAGATCCTTCTTAATCCTTCCTTTTTATCATTGACTTCAAGCAATCTCCGGAACCGTAGAAGTCTTCTTTATCACTAGGGCTCAGGCCAACACACAGCTCATGATACCCGAGTAGTATCAATATATTATACTCTAAGATGATACCAGACACAACAAGCATGGCATTGCTCTGTAAAAGGTTTCTTATGGTTCTTGGGGGTATATTGTATCTATTTGCAGCAGTGTATGTGCTTAATATGCCTCTTCGGACCATGTTCACAGCACTTTCCATCTGTTGTGATGTCCATAAACCTCTTTTCTTTTTTGTATTTGGCGCAGATGTTCCTTCTTCCATGATGTATGTGGCTAAAACAAAGATTTCATGCCTTGATAATGATTTTAAAATCAACCCAGTAGTACACCCTAATAAGGCCTATCAATTATTTTAATAGGCCTTATTGGGATCTATAGTGTGTGCAAGAAAAAAAAATATTACACAAAATACATCGAAAATAATGCGTATGAACGCTTTTGTAAGGGTTAATAAACGTCTAAACTAAACAACAAATAAAAAACATCAGGCCATATCGCAAAAAATATCAAAATACTTACATTATAACCCGTAAAATTTTTATAAAACAAGCGTGCACTCCGCCTCCGAACTGTTTTCGATTGCACATTACGACACGCTCGCGGTCTTCGGCGCGTGCGGTACTTGTGTGCGTTAGATACATCCTTACGCACACTACCTACAAACTTTCGAGGTAATAGTAATTGTTAAAGCGGGAAATTTGAAACGTAGGCCTTATTGGGGTATAGGCTTTATTTGGGTCTCTTACCTTAGGTCAAATCCTCAGACTGCCTTGGCTCTGGTAGTACAGAGAGGATCGTGCTCCTGCAGTGGAGACAAAAAATAAATGTATGGTAGATACTTTTTTTATTAGTAATTTGAGTGCGTTTGACGTCTATGTTGCCTAATGGGAAGCGATGATGATCTAGGGACACGCTAACACAAAATTTGTGTAATTAATAACACTTCATACAACGTTGTAACGTAAAGAGCTTTAACTAATACACTCTAGACACCGTCATGCCTTTATTTCAATGATTAAAAAAACAGGCCAATTTTTCAATGCCTGTGCGCGTAACAGCTTTGTGTTATCACACGCGTCCTGAAAATTTGTGTCCTCAAAATCCGTGTCCTCAAAAGCTGTGTGTGTGCGCGACTGATAGTTCTTTCTACACTTTTAGGCTTAAAGAGTCTATCTAGGCTTTATATACTTATACTATTGTACAATAACCTCTTATTAGAGGTTGAGACTTTTTTATTTTTACCGCCATGTGGTTCCCGGCAGAGTAGAATAGGACCACTCCAAGTCTTCCCGTGGATGTCGTAGAAGGCGACTTACGAAACACAAGCTAAACAAAGCTTAGAAACATCAAATAGATTTCTCCAACCCGTCTGGCCAGCGTGGAGAGTATGGGCTATATCCTCTAACTGCTCAGGCTAATATTTGACTCTGGTAGTACAGAGAGAGTCTTGCTCCTGCAGTGGAGACTAAGAAAGACCTGATGATGATGACTTTTTTATTAGTAATTTGAGTACGTTTGACCTTTATGTTGCCTGATGGGAAGTGATGATGATCCAGGGTGGTATTTTGACTATATACTCTGTAGACACCGTCATTTTTAGGGTTCCGTACAAAAAATGAAAAACGGAACCCTTATAGGATCACTCGAGCGTCTGTCTGTCCGTCCGTCCGTCTGTCACAGTCGATTTTCTCCAAATCTACTGAACCAAATTAAATGAAATTTGGTAAGATGGTGTAAACCTATGACCCAAACACGGATGTGCAGAGTAAATACATATTTTTTTAAATAAGGGTCAGTTTAGGGGGTCCAAATAGAAAATGTTAAAAAAAAGTTTTGCAAACCTTACCGTGTTATATATCAAATGAAAGGGCTTGTTATGAGGATCTCAAAAATATTTTTTTTTGTTCGGGAAAAATCAATACTTTTGATTTTATTCACGAAAGAAGGCAAAATTTGACCATTCCCCCCCCCTGATCTCCGAAACTACTGGGCCTAAAATTTTGAAAAAATTACAATATGTTTGTATTGCTTGAAGATTACAGGAAAAATAATAAGAATTCTATCAGTTGAAAATAAAGTGGTAAACTCACTATAATAAGTTCACCTAGGGAAATAGTTCACTAAAACACCACTAGATAGCGCTAGTCAATTGAATAAAACATTTTTGCACATTGTGTGTGTGTTCACGAAGCATATTGTACGGAACCCTCATTGCGCGAGTTTGACTCACACTTGGCCGGTTTTTTATTTCAATGATTAAGAAACAGACCAATTTTTCAATGCTTGTGTGCGTGACAGCTTTGTGTTATCACACGATATATTTGTCGAGCTCCGTGGCGCAGCGGTCAACACGCCTGCCTGCGACACGGAGGTCCCGGGTTCGATCCCCGGTCAGGTCAAGATGGAAAATGATCTTTTTCAGATTGACCTGGGTCTTGGATGTTTATCTATATAATAAGTATCTATTATAAAATATAATATCGTTGAGGTAGTATCCCATAACACAAGTCTTCTCAATCTGTGTGATTTGTCCGTATATATATATATTTACACGCGTCCTGTCAATTTATGCCCTCAAAATCCATTAAATTGGTAGCTGTGTGTGTGTGTGTGTGCGCTACCGACTATATGGGTTGGACACTAGCTTATTCTACACTTTTAGGCTTAAAGAGTCTATCTAGGCTTTATATACTTATACATATTGTACGATACCCCTAATTAGAGGTTGAGACCACATGGACATGGAGTTAAGTGATAAAGAAAGATATAAGTACTTATCTTAATCACTTATTATCACCACAGGTGTTCGCTTGGTTGCGTTTCGTGATTGTATCGAATTAAAACAAATATGCCGTATGGTTCCCAGCAGAGTAGTATAGGACCACTCCAAGTCTTCCCGTGGATGTCGTAGAAGGCGAGCTTCGTGGCGCAGCGGTCAACACGCCGGCCTGTGACACGGATGGTCCCGGGTTCGATCCCCGGTCAGGTTCCTATCCTGATCCTACGGCTCAAGTTCACATAATGACTTTAGTACAATTAGTTGTGTGTGGTAGAGCCACGCTACCGGCGAAAATCACTTTTGCTGGTAACATCAGCCGGCTCGTCCGGGGAAGTACCACACTCTCACAGAAAATCGACGTGAGTTGTAGCTTTACTGCTTCTATGCTTCGTTCGGTGAGTGAGAGCGCTGTAGACCCATCCCCCCCTTCCCTCTGGCACTGTAACTACTGATCAATTGTCAAAATCATTTCACCTAAAAAAAAGCTAAGTTTTCTGCGGGTGACGTAGGCTATAATTTATCATCCTTCTGAACCCTATTGCATCAAGCACGACTGTTGCAATATACATAGACATAAAATAATCATAAAGCTAGATAAACAATTAATAATACGTCATTAGAAAACAAGATGGCCGATTAGATTTCCACAATCAAAGTGCTTCGATAAAAAAACAATAAAACTGATAAAACTAAAGCTATTGTTGTCTTTTGTCGATTTCCAACGTAACCATGAAGATGCTTGTCTTGTTGTTCCTGGGAGCTATAGCTGTTTCAGGTATGTTCATCATCATCTTCAGGTCTTTTTTAGTCTCCACTGCAGGAGCACGACCGTCTCTGTACTACCAGAGCCATATATTAGCCAGAGCACTCAGAGAATTTGGCCTATACTCTCCACACTGGCCAGACGGGTTGGAGATTTCCCTTTGGTGTAGGTATATAAGCTTTGTTTAGCTTGTGTTTCCTAAGTCGCCTTTAACGACATCCACGGGAAGACTAGAAGTATTCCTTTTCTACTCTGCCTGGAACCCACGGCAGGTATGTTATCATCATCATCATCATTAGGTCTTTTTAGTCTCCACTGCAGGAGCACGACCCTCTCTGTACTACCAGAGCCATATATTAGCCAGAGCAATCAGAGGATTTGGCCTACACTCTCCACTCTGGCCAGACGGAAGAGGTCTCTTTGATGTTTATAAGCTTTGTTTAGCTTGTGTTTTTTTAAGTCGCCTTCTACGAAATCCACGAAAAGACTTGGAGTGGTCCTATTCTGCTGTGCGGGGTACCACACGGCTGGTATGTTATACAGTTGTTTTACTTTACTGATGCTACAGTGGAGACATTCCCTGTATGTGAGAGTTCGGGCACCGCCGGTGCCGCACCGGTGATCTTGAGTCGGGGCGTGTAAGCGTTAGGGTTGACAACGCGTAGGTAGTCACTACTCACTTCGTGCCTGCGGTGCGAGACGTGCGAGCGAGAGACGCATACACAACATAGACAGCCCTCGACAAAGAGAGTCGGCGACAGTAGTTCCATGCCCCGCGCGCTTCTCGATGCCCCCGCGCACATCCAGTCACCCACACATAGCTGCACTGCAAGAGATTTTATGTGCACATTTCTTTTGGGTAGTTAGACTTACTCTCTAGACCCCGTCATGCCTTTTATTTCAGTGATTGAAAAACTGGCCATTTTTTTAATGTACGTGACAGCTTTGTGTACAATACACGCGTCCTGTCAATCAATGCCCTCAAAATCCGTCAAATTGGAGGCTGCGTGTGTGGAGGGATGTACTGACGGGGGTGTACTAATGAAACACGGTCGATGAGGTTCGTAAACTGAATGCATCTTTATTGTTGAGAAGATGGGTTTATATACAGTACAAGTAATAGGGCATAGGTAAATTGATATGTTGTTGTCATGGCTATCTAGATCGAGGTAAGTAATTCTAGTCGTTCTAAATAGAAAAGGATAGAAAAGGTTACAAGGTTTAAGTAGAACAATAATGAGGGCGTGCGTCATACATCACATGTGTGTGCGCGATAGACTATGGGTTGGCCTAATCTTAGCCATAAGTAATTATTGACGTCAAAAAAATTTTTTGTTGGAAATATTGACACACAAATATGACAATTAATAAGTGTTCAAAGAAACCTATATTAAATAAACGATTGAAACTTGAATCACTACTTCTTTCTACGCTTTTAGGTTAATAGAGTCTATCTAGGCTTCATCATCATCATCATCATCAGCCTATTGCAGTCCACTGCTGGACATAAGCCTCCCCAAGGCTCCTCTCCTATCTAGGCTTTATATAATCTAATATATATTCTTTGCTATTTTATTATACAGGATGTAACATGACCCTCGACAAATCCTTAAAGGGGTGAGTGACACCGTCAATATGAACAACTTTTGCTATGTGATCAATGCTGGGAATTAAAAAAAAAAGTCGTCAATTTCATACAAAAAAAAATTTGCCGCCCGGATGAAATGTATGGGAAAGCAAAAATTTTTTTAGAATTCCCAGCATTGACCCCATAAGAAAAGTTGTTCATATTGACGGTGTTGCTCACCCCTTTAAGGATATGTCGAGGGTCATGTTACTAAACAGGTAGTTCATATATGAACACATCAACTCTAGACAATAAGTACATACTTTTTTGGTGGCTGTGTAAAATCGTACCTAAATCTATTACAGCTCTCCCTACCGACCAGCAAAATGAGCACATCATCAGGAAACTGGATGATGACAGCTTCCAACGAGTAGTTGATGGTGAAGGAGTTTCCCATGTAGTGGACCTCTGGGTGAAGCAGAGTGACGATGATGAGAGCTCGAGATACGACCCTGACAGGCAGAATGTGTATCATCTGTTCACCAGGTATACTTCATCATCATCATCAGGGCTTTTTTAGTCTTCACTGTAGGAGCAAGACCCTCTTTGTACTACCAGAGCTATATACAAAGTGGAAGAGACATACCACAGGCTATACTAGATCTCTTTAGTATAACGAAATTAAAATACCAGTCAAAGAACCTAAAAAAATCATCGTTCTCATACAAATCGCTCGGGCGGGGCAGCCTTTTGTATGGAAATGCCGTTTTTTTATTTATTTGGATGTTATTTTAATTTCATTATACTATATTGATCTAGTATAGATCGTGGGTCTATTCATTACGGGTATGTCCTTTCCACGTTGTATTAGCCAGATCAGTCAGAGGATTCGGCCTACACTCTACGCTGGCCAGACGGGTTGGAGTGGTCTCAATGATGTTTCTAAATTGCCTTCTAAGATATCCCCGGGAAGACTTGGAGTGGCCCTATTCTACTGAACCGGGAACCACACGTCAAGGTACTTCATATATTTTATTATTCGATGCACTTTGAGTTAATTTGTGTGCTTCCGCCACCAGTTAGTTCATGCAAACTATTGCTGGCCAGCGCCCGCCCACCCACTACTGTCAGTCCCTTTATATCATATATAGTTAATGCATGCGACCTTTGCCAATATAGCTGCATCCGGTGAGGTTGCAGTAGTTGGGTGATGGGTTTGTTTGCATTGAATAAGCTCCGAAACTACTGTATTATACACACATACAAACCTGTGACCCGTTTGCTCGTTTGCCGTCTTATGATATAAAAAAGCAAGTCTACAGTCACTAGGAATGGTTAAATGTGTATATTAGATATAATTAAGATTTTTATAAAACCCAATTTCAGAGAGAACCCCACCGTGAGTCAACCAATGTTGGTTGGGAACACTGGACTGCTAGGCCTAACCAACTACGACCCTCAGAGGCGTACCATCATCATCATCCACGGCTGGAGAAGCACTGCTACCTCGGACATCAACACTGTTCTAGTACCAGGTACATTTTCGTGAAGATAGCTGGTGGTAGCCAAGCGATCAACGCTTAAATTTTACTTTAAGTAGATGTTCAAGAATCGAATTGAAAAAAAAGTTGCATTTTTCCGTCTCGACCCAAAAATAAGAACGATTCAAGTCTTATACATCACTACCTTGAAGTTCGATGACAATAGAAAGCCTCGCGCATATTAACTACTTATATAGGCTGATTTAGAACTTATGAACTATATTGTAATCTCGGAATCAGGATCCTTAATAGAATACAGAATTGTAAGAAAAATAAAGAATATAACGTACATATTTTTAGACCGCCCACACAAAGTCGCCGAGCAGCTGTGCCAATTTCTATGGGAAGTCTGATTTTATTTTTCGATTTTCACCTTTTCTTCTTTCGATTCTGTATTCCATTAAGGATTCTGTTTCTGAGATTTATATATAGCTATATAGGTTCATAATCAGCCGGTATGAAATGTCGATGTCGCAGTGATCTATGCTATTTTTATAAAAAGGAAACATGTGATTGTTTATTTGTTTGCATTGAAAAGGCTTCGAAACTACTGGACAGATTTTCGAAATTCTTTCACTTCTTCTTCTTCTTCTTCTGTTTTATAAAATGGCTTCCACCGAAATTTCAGTGATTCTGCCAATGTCCAGTAAATTGAGATACTAAGAATCGGTGTTGTACGGTAAAGTTGTAACAAGTAGCATCAAAGATGACGTATGTTTTTTATGTCTCGCGGTCAGGAGCTTATGGTGACAAGTCTATACGAGTCCATATAACACTCCACTTTAACTATTTCACAAATTGTTCCATGAGCACGAGCATTTATAACACCAAACTACACCAATTTCATATTATGAAGTCCACCAAAATCAATTTGCAAAATCGTTCAAGGTAGACCCCAACTGCACCCCTTGACTTCCCACTACAAACTCATTCTTTCACTTAAAGAAAGCCAATGTATCTGCAGATGACATAGGCTACAATTTGCGCTGTCAAAGTTGCGAGAAAATTTCAAGCATAAAATAAAATGCGCAACTTCATTTAAGTAATTCATTATCAGTATATCTAGAAAATGTATTCTACGTAAATGTAAGATTTTAAAATTCATTTCATTCGAGCTCCGTGGCGCAGCGGTCAACACCTTTGACCGGATGGTCCCGGGTTCGATCCCCGGTCAGTTCAAGATAAAAAACGATCTTTTTAGATAGACCTGGGTCTAAAATGTTTAACTATATATGTATTTGTTATATAATATAGTATCGTTGAGTTAGTATCCCATAACACTTACTTAAGAACTTACTTTGGGACTAGCTCAATCTGTGTGATTTGTCTGTATATATTTATTTATTGTTTTATTTATTTATTTTTTGTAAATTTTAGTAAAAGCCTTTTATTCTTTCGTTTAGCATACCTTTCTGCTGAGAACCTGAACGTCATCGTGCTTGACTGGAGTGCTGGTGGAGGGACCATCAACTATGCTGCAGCGGTCACCAACACCGTCACTTGTGGTGAGTGCTGTGTCATCATTATCAGGTCTTTGTTAGTCTCCACTGCAGGAGCACGACCCTCTCTGTATTACCAGAGCCTTATATTAGCCAGAACAGTCAGAGGATTTTGCCTACATCAATGGCCAGTCGGGTTGGAGAGGTATCTTTGGTGTTTATAAGCTTTGTTTAGCTTGTGTTTCCTAAGTCGCCTTCTACGACATCCACGGAAAGACTTGGAATAGTCATATTCTACTCTGCCGGAAACCACACGGCAAGTGCACTGGGAGTGCTGTGTGTTTGTTTGTTTAACTTTTTTGAAGTTCTCCAAAATGGTTGTGGATTTACCAATACCATAGATATTGTTCTACAGGAATAGATGCCTCCTCCGAAGGCACGCGCTCTGGCAAGCTAAGTTACAAAAAGTTCAAAAAGTATCGATGAATTAATATCCCATTACACAAGACTCGAACTTACTTCGGGGCTAGCTGAATCTGTGTGATTTGTCCATATAATTCTGAAACTATTGTTGTAATTTGAAAGTATGTACCAGTACATTGAATCTACTTTATTTCTCTTTCACTAACCTTTGGTGACGAATTTACTATAAAAAAATATTGAGTTACGAATTTACTTTAACCCGGTTAAGTATCCCACACATAACACAAGTCTCCAACTCACTTTGGGGCTAGCTCAATCTGTGTAATTTTTCCGTATATATTTTATATATAATTATCTGGTGGTAAGCATTTCTGAAAATACAAAATTGTCAAGTTTTCATTATCATTTTTTTTTTCAGGTGAGAGCGTGGCTCGCTTCATCAACTGGCTGAACGAAGTCACTGGCGCGTCTCCCATGCACTACCACATCGTGGGACACAGCTTGGGAGCCCATATGGCTGGTATCATCGGCAGAAATGTCGATGGGGACATCGCGTACATTACTGGTAAGCATTTGAAACTCGTTCATCCCATTACCATCATCATCATCAGGTCTTTGTTAGTCTCCACTGCAGGAGCTCTCTCTTTGTACTACCAGAGCCATATATTAGCAAACGCAGTAGAGGATTTGGCCTACACTCTCCACGCTAGCCAGACGGGTCGAAAATGTCTCGTTGATGTTTTTAGGATTTTTAATGTTAATGTAATATGTTATAATATATATTTATAATATATAAATATATACGGACAAATCACACAGACTGACCTAGCCCCAAAGTAAGTTCTTGTGTAAGACTTGTGTTATGGGATACTAACTCAACGATACTATATTTTATAACAAATACATACATAGATAAACATCCAAGACCCAGGTCAATCTGAAAAATATATTTTTCATCTTGACCTGACCGGGGATCGAACCCGGGACCATCCGTGTCACAGACCGGCGTCTTCAATCTTCCCGTGGATGTCGTAGATAGCGATTTAGGAAACAAAAGCTGACGAGCTCCGTAGCGCAGCGGTCAACACGCCTGCCTGCGACACGGATGGTCCCAGGTTCGATCCCCGGTCAGGTCAAGATGGAAAATGATCTTTTTCAGATTGATCTGGGTCTTGGATGTTTATCAAAACTTTACCAATATCGCTGCTATTAAAATGCTTTACAATGCTTTGGTCAGGAGCCAGCTTGAAAGTAGTGCAGCTATATGGGACCCACACGAAAAAAAGTATAGCTTAATGTTAGAACGTGTACAGAATAAGTTTTTGAGGTATTTATACATGCGGATGTACAAGGTTTACCCATATTACCCACTTATGTACCCCACCTTGTTTATCCTCGGCATGGTGGGTTACAACGAACTCAGATTAAGGAGAGAGGTGACATTGGTGACTTACTTATTTAAGATTTTGAGAGGAAAAGTATATAACTCGGACATACTAAAAATTGTGGGATTAGCCGTCCCTGATAGGTATGTGTGGCGACGACGACTGCCGCCATTATTGGCCGTGCCGCGCGGGCGCACCAACCTGCTAGACCAGGCGCCACTGACGCGTGCACTTCGCACTATTAATCTTATTGCTAAGGAACTAGATCTATTTTGTTGTTCTCTGAACGAATTCACAAGGGTAGCATATTTAATTGCACAAAATATGTAAATAGTCTTCTCTATCGCATTAGGATTTATCCTGTAATGATAGATATAAGTGGATAATAAATAAATAAAAAAAATAAAAAAATCTATATATGTATTTGTTATAGTATCGTTGAGCTAGTATCCCATAACACAAGTCTTGCTTAAGAACTTACTTTGGGGCTAGCTCAATCTGTGTGATTTGTCCGTATATATTTATATTTATTTGATTGTTTTTCGTATGTGTAACTGGCAATCACTGGTGTCAGATTTTCAAGCTGCCCCAAGGGATCTGGTATAGCTTAACGACAGCAGTCAATGATGGGATGATAATAATTAATGATGAGACCAGCGGCATAAAGTTTCTTGCAAAGCATGGAGGAGCTCGGGGTATTTTGTATTGTAACACAGTTATGTGCTATAAATATTTTGAGTTTGAGTTTGAAATTTGTAGGCCATTTACGGTCACCCATCCAAGTGGGGATTGCACATATGACATACTATACTATCTATCTTAAGGGCGAAACGAACCTGGTGACCTGTAATACAGGTGGGACTAACCTACCTATCTCAGGCACCAGTTCTCTCCACTTATTTTATGAAATATGCTGCCATGCAAACCTTGTGTAACCTTGTGAATATTTGGAGAGAAAAATAAACGATATATTTATTATTATTTATTACAGGGTTGCTTAAGTGCGTTGGTGCTTATAATGCTCACGTCTACTGGGCTATCGGGCTCATCAACGCAAATAATAGTACATTATGATACAAGTACGGTAAGCTGGATATTATAGTCGAGGTGTTTATAGACACGAGGCTAAGCCGAGTGCTTATAATAAACCGACGACTATAATAGACAGCTTGCCGTACGAGTATCATACGACGTTTTTCAATACATTTGCGATTACCATAAACTAAAACAAGATTGCAATTTAAAAAAAAGGAATTTATAAAAGTTAGGAACTAAAGCAGTTTGTAAAAATACATTTTTAATAATCAGGTACATTTACTCAGGTTTATTTTCTCCAAAAAAGTACATTCTTACATCGTACAACGTACATCTTCTCCTTTTCGAAGTCGGTTAAAAAATCACATCGCACGAATCAGAAAAAAGTTTGCTTTTGCATCTGTGGCAGTGGGCTATTGAGCGGTTGAGATTGGTGTAAAGTATAAAGCACTAGTGGCGTAAATTCATCATTACGATACAGATTTCGATGTCATAAGAACCGTATTATTAGCAAATGTATTGAAAAGAATATTGATTGATTGATTAATCGATTGATCTCTCTTTCAGCTCTCGAAGCCGCCCTGCCCGGCTGGATCACCAACGACGACAAGCTTAGAGCAAGCGACTCCTCGTACACAGAGGTCATCCACACGAACGCTGGAGTCCTTGGCTATTTGTCTACGTTGGGCCACGCAGACTTCTACCCCAACGGTGGGATTAACATGCCTGGATGCGACTCTCAAGCTTGCGACCACTCTAGGTACTATCTCCTTTTAAAGTCTTAGCGGGAATGTCTCTCGTTTCTCATCTTGTAGACATATCTCTATCCTAATGGTGGAATTAATATACCTCATCATCATCATTTCGTGTAGGTGACACGGTCAGTCAACCATGCACACCTGGTGTCAGAGTTCTTCGAAACCGCCTCTCGGCCTCTGACGTGGTTCCTTTAACGACTACTAGATGGCAGCCTGGACCAACAGCTTAACGTGCCTTCCGAAGCACGGAATCATCTTTGTTATCAGACAACAGGTGATTCATGCCTGCAATGTCTTAACCAAACTGGAAACAACTAAACAAAGTATGCTGTTTTATTACAGATCCTACTTCTACCTAGCCGAGTCACTTCTGACTGGAGGCTTCACGGGCCGCCGCTGTGCTAGCTACGTCACCGCTATGACCGGGAACTGCTTCTTGTGGGGAAGCCTGCACATGGGCGGTCTAGTGCCTAAGACTGGGTGAGTCATAATCATGTCCACCTCAAGAAATTCACCGCCTTATCATCATCATCATCATCATCATCAGGTCTTACTTAGTCTCCACTGCAGGAGCACGACCCTCTCTGTGCTACCAGCGCTACATATTAGCCTGATCAGTCAGAGGATTTGGCCTACACTCTCCACTCTGGCCAGACGGGTTGGAGAGGTTTCTTTGTTGTTTAGAAGCTTTGTTTAGCTTGTGTTTCCTAAGTCGCCTTTTACGACATCCACGGGAAGACTTGGAGTGGTCCTATTCTACTCTGCCGGGAACCACACGGCAAGAAAATTCACCGCCTAACATTTTTTTTTGTTTTTGTAAGTGGCCAACACTGGTGTCAGATTTTTCAAGCTGCCTAAAGGCATGTGAAATAGCTTAACGACTGCCATCAATAATGACATCAATATTTTGTAGTGTGAGAGACTGGTTGTAAGCGTCTTATAACCAGGGACTTGGTCAAGGTCATAAGACTCTTAAAACCCAGCTGTAATTATCCTTTCCATAGTTTTTTTAAACGACCTTGAGTTATCTTCTACCTTGCCATCTCTCTATCTACCATACTTATAGCAAAGACAATATAATACTAACGTAATAGACTGCCAACCTCATACAAAAATATTGAACCAAATTAAGGTTGCGAAAAGCAGGCGAATGTATGGAGCAGGAGAGTTGCTTGCTACTCGATACTAGATGGCGGTAATCTGCGTCAGCCTTTTACTTACTAAATATACGGTGTCATTTTAAAATATTATGCCTAAAATATTGTTTTGATTTTTTATAAGATATATTTTGTGAATCATGTTTTTATATTCTCATAATACGGTAGATACAATGTTGTGTAGTTTCGAGCTGCGCCATCTATGCGAGTCTCTGAGAACAAATCGTACGATTAAGGCGTTGAGACCACATGCTTATAGTAAGGAGCCAAAAGCAGCATAAAGGGAGAGAACTCTGTTGTTGATTTAAAGCATTGCAAATGGTACAGATTTGTAAGTACCCTGCAGTCCCTGGTGCAGTCACCAGCTATATCACTGCTATATGGGGAACCCTACGTATGGGAAGTCTTGTGGCTAAAAATGATTTAGTCATCATCATCATCTCAGCCTCAAAAATGCACTGCTGGTTAAAGCTTCCAAGGATTTTCAATTAAACTGGTTGGAATCGGCATGCAAATAGAGCCTTCTTACGACTTGGTCAGGTCGTAAAACCAAACCCCCCAAAAAAACTCGATTGTCAAGCTCCAGCATGACATCTCCACAGTTCTTTGAGCGACCAACTTTCAATGTTGAACCAGCCTAAATTGCTTAATGAAGAAGAACTTGCTGGTGATGTAAAGCATGATCAGCTCCGTGGCGCAGCGGTCAACACGTCTGCCTGCGACCTGGTCAAGTCAAGATGGAAAACGATATTTTTCAGATTGACCTGCATCTTGGATGTTTATCTATACTCGTCTTTGTAATAAAATATAGTATCATTGAGTTAGTATCTGGAGAAAATCCAGAACAAATTTGTTAGGTTCCTTTACCTAAGACTGTACGGCGTGTGCCCACAGTACCCACTTATGTACCCAACTTTGTTTGTTCTCGGCATGGTAGGTTATACCGAACTAAGGGTCAGGACTTACACTTTGTTCGAATGTATTTAAAGTTTTTAGAGGAAAAGTTGAAAATCCTACCTTGCTAGAAGGGATATGTTTATGTGTACGAAATGGATACGTGTCCAGGCGTCGCCGGCCGCAACTGTTTGTAGTGCCGCGAGCGCGTAAGTTCGAAAATAATTAAATAAATAATACAAGTCTCGAACTTACTTTGGTGCTAGTTCAATCTGTATGTTTGGTCGTATATTTTAATTATTTCTTTTTCAGGTCCTCCGGAATCTATTACTTGGAGACAAATGCCTCCCCTCCGTTTTCGAGGGGTTAAGGAAGCTCAAAATAAAATACAACCTGAAATTAAAAAGTTCCTGTATATATATATATCATTATTAATAAATCACAAACAAGAAAACATACCAATATTTTCTAAGTATATCTATATAATAATATAATAATAATAATTATAATAATTAGTTTATTTTCAGATATCAAAGATCCATAATAATGAAAAACATAAGAATAAAATTAAAATAAATTGAGCTCAAAATAAAATCACAAAATCAGAATTAAAATCATAAAAATAAAATAGAAATAATCAAACAATAGTCAAATAAATCTGAATTAAAATCATTAAAAATCAGACAATAATTGAAAATAAGTCATAAATAAATAAAATTAAAATCAAATAAATCAAAATCAAACAAAAAATAAATATGTCAAAAATAAAATAAAAACAGTCCGAACTTAAATTACTACATTTTAGAGTGGGTTTCTAAAATCACCCTTCTAACAAAATAAATCCAAAGCGGAGACGTATACCTATCAGCCAGTGTCTGCAGAATACTGTTAGAACTACCTCGCATTCTAAATATCAGTGATGTAGTTTTTTTGCGAATAACGGCTGCAAAGCCATCAACTTGATATTCAGCGAACATCGTCGATGCACTACAGAAACGAGGCAGTCCCAACAACATCCTGAACACGTTATTATATTGGACTCGTAGGGTGTCAAGCGACTTCTTGGTGTAGCTGACCCACAGATTTCCCGTGTACATATTTTGGCAATAAGCTTTAAAAAGGGTCACCTTGACCTCCTCGCTACAGCGAGAGAATCTGCGAGCCAACATGTTACCTCGAATCGCAAGAGCCCTACGTTCCCTTTCTATGTCAGCATCGTCTTTAAGGTCATCAGTAATTATATGTCCCAGATATTTAAATTTTGATACACATTGAATGTTTACTCCGTTTAGGGAAATGTTATTAAGGTTGTCGGGACATTTACCAGCGGCCTTAAATACGATATATTCCGACTTCTTTACATTATAGAAGAGCCCGTGCTTAGCACTATAGGTTTCACAAACCTTTAGCATCTCATTCAGACCCCCCACAGTCGGACAGAGCAGTACCATATCATCAGCGTAATTTATATTATTGGTGCTTATTCCATCAATCCGACATCCGACACGCATACTGCTCAGTTGGACTATGAGGTCATTTATATATATGTTGAAGAGTGTGGGGGACGTTAAGCCTCCCTGTCTTACTCCACTCTCCAACACATATCCTTCCGAAAGAGAGTCAGCCCATTTCACAAAATTTGTCTGGTTAGCGTACCAAAACTTAAATATGTTAAGCACTTCGGCCGGTAACCCTTTGTCCTCTAACTTTTTCCACAGTATTTTATAAGACACTAAGTCAAACGCCGTGGACAAGTCCAAGAAACAGCCATACACCGGTGTCCCACGCTTTGTGTAATATTGAACAGTGTGCTTTAGACTTACGATTGCACTTTCAGTGGATAGTCCAGACCGAAAACCGAACTGTGCATCATGTAAATTAGCTATTTTTTCCAGATAGGAATTAAGCACACCGTCCAACACCTTAGCAATCGTCGTGGCCAATGAGATAGGACGATAGTTTTTGCTGTCCGAAACGTCACCGGTTCTGTTCTTCACAATGGGTACCACAATGGTTTTTAACATTTCTGGTGGTAAATAAGAGTGACTGATACACATTGTGAAGAACAAAGCCAGAACCCTTGGGAGGTGAACACCCGCATGCCTAAGATGCTCAACGCTTATGTCATCATGTCCAGGAGACTTGCCGCCAGTCATATTTTTTAGGACATTTCGTACCTGTTCCGCTGTAACACGCACTAGCTTCCCATTTCCCTGACATAAAGGTTTGTTAAAAGTAGGAACCGAGGGACCCAATGGAGAGCTAACTTTAAAATGATCCCTAAACATATCAGCAATTTGAGCCGGCTCATTATTCCCTCCTACACTTGATGGCAAACCAGACCTAACATCCAACTTTCTTGTTGCCTTCCAAAATTGTTTAAAGTTTTTAGCAGATCTATGTTTGGTCAAAACGTCCATTTTAAGTTGGTCTTGATTTTTTTGACACCACTTAAGTCGACTCTTGAATATTTTACGCGATTCATACATCCGCTCATAAACTCTACCCGACCTAGGGCGATTATATAGTAACCACATTTGGTAGTCAATCCTGGCCTGCTTATGAGCATCATAAACATGCTCGTTCCACCCACATATATGCCTGTTGTTGCTTCCCCTCTTTCCCTCACGTATCTGACTAGATTTAGTAGCCGCGTCGCTTAGGGCATGTACAATATTATAATACAAGCGGTCTAATACCTTTTTATGCTCACTCAAGTTACACACTCCGTGGCTACACTCCGTGAACTCAGGAGGGAAATCAACATCACGCATACTACGACTGCATAGATCGTGGTACTTAACTATCTGCGCCTCGTCTCGCTCACCCCATAGCACCGTACTTCGTTTTAGGCTAGGTGACGCTAACTTGGGTCTAATGACGTTTAAGTCGCATTTAACAACTAAAGGCAAATGATCAGAAACAAAAACTTCCTCTAATACCTCCACTTCCACTACAGTCTGCCACGCCAGGCCAGTTACACAGCAGTGGTCTAACCATCTACGACAGCCATGCGCAGCACTAACGTAGGTATAAGTGTCACTCTGTTCGCCTAGTTTTTCTACATCGGCGCAGACCCAGCTCTGCTCTAAGCAGAAGCTTTTGAGTTCCTTATAGAACAGTTCATGGGGATGCGCATTAAAGTCCCCGAGTATAAATACACTCTCAACATTTTCATTTTCTATGATAGCGTTTATTTCTCCCAAGACATCGGTAAATATAGGCAGGTTGGCCTGCGAATCATTTGGCATGTATACAGAAAAGACCAGAATCGCTCGCCCCCCAATATTGACTCTTAAAGCTATTATGCGATCACTTGTGCAATTTATTATAGTTACGCTCTCGAAAATGCCTCTTCTCCAGAGTATCGCCACCCCCCCATACGCTCTCCCTAAAAGAGGGCCAGTAGATGTGTCCACCGCCGACTTCCCTGTATAGTCAAAATCATTCGAAATAGTCCCCAGTACCGGTATTTCATGGGGAAGCAAGCAAGTCTCCTGAAGCGCAATAACGTCTGATCTTTTACTTAAACTACGCAGGTCATTAAAGGATCTAGAAACAAATAAACAATTAAAACTTACAAAATTCAAAGTTTGATTATGCATTGAATCCATAAATATCACACAATTTTAACTTTAACTATTTGCATTATTCACTTTTGCTTTATACATATAATCATATATATCTAACGGACTTATTAATGTTATTATTTTGGCCTAGGAATCAGCAGGAATTATGTGCAGTCGAGGGCAGATAAACTTGACCCCCTTCAAAATAATATCTGTATGCAGGGGGTTTTTCTGCCCCCGACTGTACATGTGTTTATTATTTGTACAGAATATACAAGCAGCAAAATAAATTACTTTAAATGAAACTGTGTGTATTGTTTTATTTTCGTTCCACTTCACAACCTATGTGCTCATCGTAATTTTTAAAACATCATAACCTCTTCATATCGCTATCGGATCGACCGGAAACTGGACCTCCATACAAATTCACCGATCAGCTGGTCGAGTTTCTATCATCATCAGGTCCTTTTTTAGTCTCCACTGCAGGAGTACGACCCTCTCTGCACCGCCAGAGCCACATATAAGCCAGAGCAGTCAAGAGGATTCAGCCCACACTCTCCACGCTGGCCAGACGGGTTGGAGAGGTGTCCTCAATGTTCATAAGCTTTGTTTAGCTTGTGTTTCCTAAGTCGCCTTATACGACATCCACGGGAAGTCTTGGAGTGGTCCTATTCCACTCTGCCGGGAACCACACGGAGTTTCTATGGGAAGTCTAAATATATTTATCCGATTTTCACCTTTTTAGGGTTCCGTAGTAAACTAGGAACCCTTATAGTTTCGCCATGTCTGTCTGTCTGTCCGTCTGTCTGTCTATCCGTCCGCGGTTTTACTCAGAGACTATAAGTACTAGAAAGCTGTAATTTGGTATGGGTATGTATAATCATGCCAAAAAAGTTGTAGAAAAAATCTTTTTTTTAGGGTAGCTCTCTACAAGTAAAGAGGGAGTAATATTTTTTTTCTATACAAACCCATCGTGTTGGTTATTGTTAAATAGGTCTTCAAAAAATATTGTGAGGTTGACGGCACATGGTTGCGTACAGTCCGTTTTGAAAGTAACTTTATTCCACGTATGAACGTGGAATGAACTCTCTGCTTGCCTGCTTCTGTCATGGTTTTCCCGAGAGACTACAACATGGGGTTCAATAATTTAAGATAATTTTAACCAAAAAAACAAAAACCGACTTCAACCCTATCAATTTTTTTTAATAAGCATAAGAAAAAATGGAAATAAGTGTGATCCAAATGGCATACCTGTAAACATTTTTTGGTTTTTGTGTATTTTTTCAAAAAGCGCCCGACACATTTCGATAAAAATTTAATAGAACCATCTGTAAAGTATTACCTATCGAACACAAAAAGAATTTCTTAATTCGGTCCAGGCGTCTTCGAGAAATCGGGGAACATACATAAAAAAAAATAAAGATTACGACGAATTGTAAACCTCCTCCTTTTTTTGAAGTCGGTTAAAAAGGACGTAAAAGATTTCTTTAGGATCAGAAACGACATATCGATTGTATTATTTCCTTATATCTTATTTCTTATTTTATAAGTAGAATGGTGATCTGGTAGGCGATGCGGCTAGCAACTCATCACTATTTTGATTCCGTTCTCACCAACAAGCCCACCACCATGCTACACGTAGCCTTAAGGTTTTACAGATCTGGTCTCTGTCTACCACGCAAGAGAAAAGACTGATAGTATGTATGTATGTACAAGAAAGAAGCCGTGTGGTTCTCGGCAGAGTAGAATAGGACCACTCCAAGTCTTCCCGTGGATGTCGTAAAAGGCGACTTAGGAAACACAAGCTAAACAAAGCTTACAAACATCAAAAAGTCCTCTCCTCTCCCGTCTGGCCAGCGTGGAGAGTGTAGGCCGGTCATTCTCGCGGCAAGGTGTTCTTCATATAATTTTCGTCACGATTTTTGTCTTTCACCAAATTGTATATTTAAGCAAAAAATCTTGAAAATCACGTTAAATCACACAATTTTATTTATTTGGCCCTAAAATTGATTTATAAGTTTCGGAATTATTGAGGCATATATTTTTGGGCGTGACGGAAATTATTTTCAAGGTGACGGAAATTAGAAAAAAATACTCATAAAGTTAAAAAATACTTTTATTTTCCAATAAAAACGTTAAAATCAGTCACATTATTGGTTAATAATACTGACTGTAACTATCACAATAAATAACCAAAAAAGTACCAACAAACATAACGGCGATTAAGCAAACACTTAACTCAGTGATAATTTAGGAACATTTGTTTAATGAATCAGATAATGTTACTTACGAAATAATAAATAATATTATTCGAAACATCCTCGTTACAATAATAATACCAGTAATAATCAAAGACTAGTTTTATACATATAAAAAAAACAATATAAATCTTCTACAAAAATTAACAATCAAATGGTAATTTAACAATTAAATAAGCGCCATGACATATTTAATTAAGGGCCCACACTAGGCACACTAGCAACGCCAATAATTTTATTCCTAATACTTTACAAATAGAATGAAATTCAAGAATGTAAGAAATATAAGCATTAGTAAATAACCTGAAGTATTTTTGGAATCATGTTTTAATCGGGTAAGTGTGTATGTGTGCCTAGTGTCATCAATCATGTTTTAAAATCATTAATAAAAGTCATTAAGAGAACTACTAATCACCGCCTAAAACGGCCGTTTTTGGCGGTAATCAGTAATTCTCATAATGACTGATTCTCATAATATTAAAACATGATTCATTATTTTCACTAAAAAAATTGTTCCTATTAATTAGTAAAATATGTTTAGTACTTGAAAATAAAATAAAATAAAATGCAAGGGACTTTTAAGTATCCTTAAAAGCTTCTAAAGATCTTCAAAAGTAAAAATATCCTGTAAAATGGTTTCTTAATATGGTTTATTTAGTGTAATTAGACTTGAAAGCAATAATTGGTTGACTTTAAACAATAGAAAAGCTTTTTGGCAAACAAAAACACAACTTTTTTATGAAGATGCTAATTATGCGTTTTTGTGCATTTTGAAAACCTTTTATAGTGCTTTCAATAAAATCTATTTTAATTTATCGTATCCTTTACAAAGATCGACCAAAAATGAAATACCTTTATTTCCTTTAAGTCTAATTACACTAAATAAACCCCCATTAAGTAACAATTTTTTTAAAGTTTTAAAGCATACCTTTAAAACCCTGGCACCTGTTTTTTATTTTATTTTCAAGTATTAAACATTTTCTACAAATTCGTTACAACAGTAATTTTTAACTTTAGATTAAAATATGGGAAACTTTCACGATACTTAGGCATACTTATTTAAAAGGCAATAAAAAAATACAGAAACATAAAAACAAAAAATTAAAACCAACTTTAGTTAAAAAATTTCAATAAAAAAACTAAATAATTTTAGCTCCTAAGCTACTCTATTATATTTATATATGTAGTATATGTACAGTATGTATATATATAGTATATTTATATATCCAATCCAATCCATCCAAACTAATATTATAAATGCGAAAGTGCGTTTGTTTGTTTGTTTGTTACGCTTTCACGTTCTATCTACTGAACTAGGTACTGAATAGGTAAGGGTACTGAGAAGGACATAGGCTATATATCATGCAGGCGAAGCCGCGGGTAACAGCTAGTATCTATCTATATGCAGTTGATAAGCTATGCCAGATGCCAAAAGGCAGCTTGAAAAATCTGGTACCTGTGTTGGCCACTTACACACACGAAAAACAACCAAAAACAGTTATATATCAACGCAAAGGTATGTATGTACGTATGTATAATGTAGTATGATAATAATTATAATTGTTATTTCAAATAATCAATTATTCGCTAACTTTAAAATTTCCGTCACGGGATTGCGTGACGGAGTTGGGTGATGGAAATTAGGGCCAAAACGGTAAAAATATTTTTTTTTAATAAATGGTTATTAATACTGGAAAATGAGTAAACAAAAAGACGTCAATAATATAATCCTTCAATAAAAAATTAGATCGAAAAGAATATTAGACCTAAACTGATACAATTAAGTGTGTGAACGGAAATTAGGAAAACTACGGTCCAAGCGAACGGAGATTAGGTGCTTACGTAATTAAACTCGTCAGCAGAACACACAAACCGTTCTGCCCACGTCGACTGCCGCGGTACAACTCTCGTGAGCCGTCAGTGCGATAGGGATGGGTAGAACATGCTTAGCTAGTGATGTACTCACGACGTTATAACCGGTGATGGAGATTTGGTAAGTTGAATGGACACTCCTATTTTTTGTTAGAACTTTATTATTACACTTCTGAGAGTGATAATATTTTTTATATTATAAGACCAATAAATATAATATCAAAACACAAAGTCAAAAATTTTGTAATCATTACTTGTTTTCAAATTATATCACATAGAATGTTCGATTTTGGGTGCCGGACACCGAACGGAGCTTAGGAGAATGACTTTCAAAAAAACACTATTGATGATTGATAAGAAAAAATAATGTAATATAACCTGTAACTATAAGGCGAATAATAAATCTTATCCCAAAAAAAATATTAACCCTGAAATATATCAAACTAACCAGATATTTGAAAGGACGCACAAAAATCAGGTTCAGTGAGAATAACCGAGGCCAAATCCTCTCACTACTCTGGCTAATATATTGCTGTGGTAGTACAGAGAGGGTCGTGCTCCTGCAGTGGAGACTAAAAAAGACCTGATGGATGGATGGATAGATGTACAAGAAAGACTTTGCAAATGCATGAAAATATATTTAAAAATATTGTTAAAGTAATTAGTTGCCTTGCCGTGTGGTTCCCGGCAGGTAAGAATCATAAAGCGGTTCAAAGAATAATAATAATATAATATATAGGGACATATCACACAAATTGAGCTAGCCCCACAGTAAGTTGTGAACTTGTGTCGTGGGATACTAACTCAACGATACTATATTTTATGACATATACTTATATAGATAAACATCCAAGACCCAGGTCATTCTGAAAAAGATCGTTTTCCATCATGACCTGACCGGGGATCGAACCCGGGACCCCCGTGTCGCAGGCTGGCGTGTTGACCGCTGCGCCACGGAGCTCGTCTACATAGAATACATCAACCAAGCAAGCTTCAACAGTGTTGTCTTAATAGTTTCGGAATAAAGTGGTTATGGCGTGATATAACTCTTCCATACTGGTTTGGGAGAAAAGAAAAAAACATAGAATATATCAGTTGCTTTTCTTCCCGCGCAGACCGTAAAAGCCGGTCAAGGGGCGAAAATCGATGAAATCACATTGATAGGCGATGCGGCTAGCAACCCATTACTATTTTCATTCCGTTCTCCACCATTACGCCCACTGCGATGCTAAACGTGGCCTGTACGTTCTATGACCTTGGGCTCTGTCTACCCCGCAAGGGATAATGACGTGATAGTCTAGTAGTAATAGTAGATCGACGAGCTCCGTGGCGCAGCGGTCAACACGCCAGGCTGCGACACGGATGGTCCCGGGTTCGATCCCCAGTCAGGTCAAAATGAAAAAAGATCTTTTTCAGATTGACCTGGGTCTTGGATGTTTAAATATTTGTATATGTATTTGTTATAAAATATTCTATCGTTGAGTTAGTATCCCATAACACAAGTCTCGAACTTACTTTGGGGCTAGCTCAATCTGTGTGATTTGTCCGTATTAAAAAAAAAATAAAAAAAATAGTATGTATGTATGTATAAGTGACATACGGACATTGAATCTATTAGGGTTCCGTTTATACCATTCGGCTACCCTTAAAAACCGGGTCACTCACGTGCTATTATGTCGGTAATGCCGACTACAGTTTCAGACCCAGGAGAAGAGAGAGACCATTTTGAAGAAGAGTACGAGACACGCGACGGATCTTTTCCAACTATTTTGGGACCTATTTTAGTCCGCGGCGGGCAAAAAAGTCGCATCATCAGGTCTTTGTTAGTCTCCACTGCAGGAGCACGACCCTCTCTGCACTACCAGAGCTATAAATTAGACAGAATAATCAGAGGATTTGGCCTTCACTCTCCACGCTGGCCAGACGGGTTGGAGAGGTCTCTTTGATGTTTATAAGCTTTTGTTAACTTGTGTTTTCTAAGTTGCCTTCTACGACATCCACAGGATGACTTGGAGAGGACCTACTCTTCTCTGCCGGGAACCACACGGCATAGAATATAATATTTCATCATCATCAGGTCTTTCTAGTCTCCACTGCAGGAGCACGACCCTCTCTGTACTACCAGAGCCATATACTAGCCTGAGTAGTCAGAGGATTTGGCCTACACTCTCCACGCTGGCCAGACGGGTTGATATAATATTTAATTTTTATATTTATTGATATTTTTTGTGGTATTGATATTAATACATTTCCTGGCCTCCGGTGTAAGTAAAAACAATCAGAACGTCACCAGAATAAGCCGATAATCTTTATCAATGATAATGACAAATGTTATATATATTGATGACTTCTTAAAATGACTATCAGTGATTCATAAAATGGCGCTGTTCGTGGTTTTGGCTGCTCTGTGCTTTGCTGCTGTTGCAGGTACCTATATTTTTAATTAACAGCCCTCCCCGGCTGCGCCCTCATTATCATCATCATCAGGTCTTTTTAGTCTCCACTGCAGAAGCACGACCCTCTCTGACTATTACTGACGATAAATAATTTATGTTGCACCAATGCAATTTCTGTGGCATAGCAATTTTGGAGACCAATATAACTCACCATATAATATAGTTATATAATCTGTCACAAAATGTACATAAAATGAAATGTGAATCTTTTGCTTGTAATATAAAAAAACCAGTCGAAAACCTGAAAAAAAAAATCACATCTAAAATAGACTCTTTTATATGACCTTGCTCCATGGCAAATTTCATGATGGTGGGTCAACGGCAAGTACCCTATATAGCTTTTGATTCCCTTGCGAATGTGCAACAACATTCAAAATATGCGACATTAACAGCTATATCTCTTGACTGCATTGACTTAAAAGTATAATTTTTGCACACCTTCAAGGAAGCGCAGATTTCAATATGTGATGTAAATTTCAGTTTGATAAGTTCACGCGTTTCCGAGAAATAGGCTCTTGACAGACAGACGAACAACGAAGTGTAGCATCACTTCGTCGTCCGTAAGGATTCCTTTTTACTTTTTAAAGTACGGACCCCTAAAAAGGAAAATTATATAATTATCCATTATACATATCCAAAAGATATATTGAAAAAACCGGCCAAGTGCGTGTCGGGCCACGCGCAGTGTAGGGTTCCGTAGTTGCGAATGACAACTTTGAGTTCACACTATTCACACTCGCACCTTACAGTTTAACGACCAAAAACATCTAACAATGAAAATAGTATGAAATTTTACAGTTTATCAGTTGAATGCCTATAACTTTTTAGTTTCTACTTAGTACTCAGCTCTGATAGTTTTCCTTTAAACTTCAGTATATATACTACTGCTGTATTTTTTTTCACGTATCTATATATAACCGTTTAGCAGATAGAGGGGGGGGACACTTACGTCTAACAAAAATTCGCACTTTAAAACCAAATATTTCGGAAACGGATCCCTAAATCGAAAAATGGTGTTCTCAACCTCACAATATTTTTGAAAGACCTATTTAACGATACCCCACACGATGGGTAAATAGAGAAAAAAAAATACTCCCCCACTTTACATGTACGGAAGCTACGCTAAAAAAAATTTTTTTTCAAGTTTTTATTCTACCACTTTTTTGCCATGATTAATATACATACCCATACCAAATTACAGCTTTCTAGTACGTATAGTCTCTGCGTAAAACCGCGGACGGACAGACAGACAGACAGACAGACAGACAGACAGACAGACAGACATGGCGAAACTATAAGGGTTCCTTGTTTACTACGGAACCCTAAAAAGGGAAAAATATAAGTAGGAAAAGTTTATGGGAAAATTTAGAATTGTAAGTAATGATAAAATAAATATATACAGACATATCACCTATAATTATTCTGATATCTATGGACATATCACACAAATTGAGCTAGCCCCACAGTAAGTTGTGAACTTGTGTTATGGGATATTATAACTCAACGATACTATATTTTATAATATATACTTATATAGATAAACATCCAAGACCCAGGTCAATCTGAAAAAGATCGTTTTTCATCATGAACTAACCGGGGATCGAACCCGGGACCCCCGTGTCGCAGGCTGGCGTGGTTACCACTGCGCCACGGAGCTCGTATTCGAGTGTGGGGTATAATACTTATCAGCCAATCTGAATACTCTTTTTGATAACGTAATAAAAATATGAATTTACCTAATAACTGAGGTTAAGCCTACCTACGACCTTCCTAAAAAATAAATAAAAAAATAAAAAAATCATTTATTTTAAAAATGCCACAATTATTAAAAAAGAATATACATTATGGCAAAGGAATGCCTCAGCTTGTGTTAGCTCGGAGCAAGGTCCGAGCATAACGCTGTTTTTCAGGCAGGCCTTCCTATTCATTTATTACAAGTTAATATGTTTTCCTTTCTGTTGTATATTTGTATTTTTCAAAATAGTCTTCCTATAAACGTATGGTTGGTTTGTCGAGCTCCGTGGGGCCGCGTTCAACACGCCAGCCTGCAACACGGATGGTCCCGGATTCGATACCCGGTCAGGTCAAAATGGGCAATGAACATTTTCTGATTGACCTGGGTCTTGGATGTTTATCTATGTACGTATCTTTTATAAAATAAAGTATCGTTATCAAGCCCATAACACAAGTCTCGAACTTACATTGCGGCTAGCTCAATCTGTGTGATTTGTCCATATACATTTATATATTATATAATGGTCTCGGATTCAAGGCTATGGTTGATGACAGATCAAGGTGGAAACAACAGACATACTGTGCTAACCCCACATAAAAAAGTGGGATAAGGTAAAGTAAGAAGAAGAAGAAGAAGAAGAAGAATGGTCTCGGATTCACATTTCACCAGTCCCGACTCGTAACTATAACAACTACTAGACAAATAAAATTCTGAATTGGAGTCTTGCAGGGTTTCGTGTTAGGTCCATCTGTAACCATCATTACCGCTCTTCTTCGTTTTGTGTGGCCTTTCGGTCCTACAGGCTCTGTCTACCCCGTAAGGGATAAAGACGTGATTCTATGTTTGTATATTTGTGATTTACTCAAGTTTTTAAAGATATCGCTGTAAAAATTATGTTTTTAAAACATACTTATGGATTATACCAGATTATTACAATGATTATTGATAAATCAGTTGAGTGTAGTAAAACTATGATGTAACGTGTTTCGACTGTAATCTGAAGATAAGGAATTATGAATTGCTTTTGGGAATGTTTTGGAAAAAATAAAAATAGGCCAAATCCTCTGACTGCTCTGGCTAATATATGGCTCTGGTAGTACAGAGAGGGACGTGCTCCTGCAGTAAAGACTAAAAAGATCTAATGATGATGATGACAGGCGAATTCTTCGTTTTTCCATTACAAAAGGACGTGATTTATTTTAACTTTTTAAACTTTCACGGTTATCAACATTAGAATTAAACATTTCGGGATATTTACCGTGATTATTGTGGTTTCTTTGAGTTTTCGATATTTCGGTCCAGTAACATGGACCATGATCACGAAGGAACTGAAGAATTTGCGGGTGGGAGCAGGCAGTGTCAAGGGCAGACATATCTGTCTACCCTCTTTCTCGTTCGTTTCGTGCTTGTCTCTGGGATATTACTACGCACTTCACTCTCACTATGAACTCGATCACGACACACGACACTCACAGAATCAGTTAGGGTGTTAGGCACATTTTGTTTTTGATGTTTTTTGCACAAACCAAGGACTGGATTCACAGCAAGACGAGATTCACCTATGAAATGGAGGAAAACAGGAGCATTTCATTTTTGGACGTGCGGGTAAAAGTTCACGCAGACTTGGCCACTCAGTATACAGAAAACCCACCCACACTGATAGGTATCTCCACGCAAGCTCTCATCACCATCCTAGGCACCTAAATTCAGTAGTGACATCTCTTACAAACCGAGCATATGATTTATGTGATAATAACCATCTAAATGAAGAACTTTGCCATGTTATGGATGTCCTAAAGAAAAATGGTTATAAAATTAAGGCCTTACCATCTAGACACACCAAGAGTCCAAAAACATCACAAAAAGTGGATAGACAACCGGCGTTTTTACCTTATATGAAAGGAGTGACAGATAAGATCGGAAAACTACTAAACAAATATTCAATACCTACTATTTTTACTCCTTACAAGAAAATAAGCCAGTATCTAAGATCACCTAAAGATTGTTTTCCTTTAGAAAAACCGGGTGTCTACAAAGTAAACTGCAGTTGTGGCAGTTCATATATAGGACAAACAAAGCGGACAGTTGCGTGTCGTATAAAGGAGCATATAAGAGCAGTCAAAAACAATGACAGTGAAAAATCTGCCATAGCAAAACATCTGCTACAATCGGACACAAACCATTGGTTGGAACTGCATGACCCGAAAGTGATTTCAACGGAGCGTCATTACATTCCCAGGATTGTGAGGGAGGCGATTGAAATTACTAAATATGACAATTTCAATCGTGAAGACGGCTTTAAATTGTCAAGCACTTGGAATCCAGTCCTTGGTTTGTGCAAAAAACATCAAAAACAAAATGTGCCTAACACCCTAACTGATTCTGTGAGTGTCGTGTGTCGTGATCGAGTTCATAGTGAGAGTGAAGTGCGTAGTAATATCCCAGAGACAAGCACGAAATGAACGAGAAAGAGGGTAGACAGATATGTCTGCCCTTGACAGCTGCCTGCTCCCACCCGCAAATTCTTCAGTTCCTTCGTGATCATGGTCCATGTAACTGGACCGAAATATCGAAAACTCAAAGAAACCACAATAATCACGGTAAATATCCCGAAATGTTTAATTCTAAAGTGATTTATTTTTATGAGATCTGCAGCTAGGCGGACAAATACGGACAAATTACACAGATTGAGCTAGCCCCAAAGTAAGTTCTTATGAAAGACTTGTGTTATGGGATACTAACTCAACGATAGAATATTTTATAACAAATACACATATAGATAAACATCCAAGACCCAGGTCAATCTGAAAAAGATCGTTTTCCATCTTGACCTGACCGGGAATCGAACCCGGGACCATCCGTGTCGCAGGCAGGCGTGATGACCGCTGCGCCACGGAGCTCGACATTTGGGGGACACGCAAATTATGGGAAGTATAATTAATTCCATTTTTTATTACTAGCTTCTTGCAACGTATGTAGTTTGTCCGGATGGAATCTTGCTACCCAATTTTGTAGCATTTATCCTTAACCGATTGAGTTTAAATATTGTGTACTTATAATATTGTGTATACAAAATATCATGATGATCGGTTCAGTAGATAAGGCGTGAAAGCGTAACAAACGAACAAACTCACTTTCACATTTATAATATTAGTAAGGATCAGGATAGGATTAGGATGTCCTTCTCAGTACTACAAGACTGTACTCTGTACTACCAGAGCCATGTATTAGCCAGAGCAGTCAGAGGATTTGGCCTACACTCTCCACGCTGGCCAGGCTTTGATGTTTATAAGCTTTGTTTAGTTAGTGTTTCCTTAGTCGCCAGTCGCCTTCAACGTCAACCACGGGAAGACTTGGAGTAGTCCTATTCTACTCTGCCGGGAACCATACGGCAGATTTTGACTGTAACATGTACAATTTTTTTCCAGCTAGCCCTGAAAATGTGATCCTCAGTAAGATGCTCGCCAACATCCGCTACGAGGATGTGAGGACTTACACCAGTGGCCTGAAGTCAGAATCCTGGCTGCCTAAGATTACTGTGGAAGACCTTCCCATCTATGTGCCAAGCAGAGACAACGAATTCCACTTATTCACCAGGTAGGTTTCTCTGCGAGAATACGAAACGAGGAGATCTGTAGAAGAACAAAGGTCACTGATATACAGGGGTTGAAAACGGTAAAGGTATAAGGGTATATGGTACCGGTATAAAATTACGATACACCTTAGATTTAAAGGTAGAACCAAATCGGTTGACAATTACGGTTGTGATACAGCTAAATATAAATAATGGTATTTATACATTTACGATATCGTTATGTATCGATACCTTTATAATTACTGTTACCTTAACTGAAATATTTTCAGTACCGAAAAAATGATGCGTCGAAAAACATTGAAGCGAATCCTCGGCGGTAAAATTCAATGAAAACCTTTATTTCATAATTCCAATATCGAAAAAATAACGATACTGCAATATTACAATACCAAAATCGTACAGGTACCGTTTCTTTATGGTATGGTAATTTGAAGGTACCATTATTCTAAGGTATCGAAATATGACGTCATACCGCTTACCGATTTAACCGTATTTTTTTCGGTTATTCAATCCCTGCTGATATAGCCCAGCGGACTAGCTCTCTGACTCTGTGGCAATGGGCGGGGCACATAGCGTGAAGAACCGATGGGGCACAAAGGTTCTTGAATGGTGACCATGTATCGGCAAGCGCAGCGTTCCAGCCGTGGTGGGTGTCCACTGACCATGCATGTCATAGAAGGCGGCTTAGGAAACAAGCTAAACAAAGCTTAAAAACATCAAAGAGTCCTCGCCTGTCCGACGTGGACAATTTTTGGTTGTTTTGGTACATCTAAGTCCTTATTATTTACCATTACAGAGACAACCCTACCGTGAGCCAGCCATTGCTCCTGGATAACGAGAACCTGTTCCAGGCCTCCAATTACAACCCTGCCAGGCGGACGGTCGTCCTGATCCATGGGTACGAGGGATCGGCTTACTCTAACTCCAACCTTGTGTTGATTCCTGGTGAGTCGTTTGCACGGCAAGTTCAGCATAATGTCCTCTCGCAAATTTACACTTCAACATAAAAACAGTTTCAAGCTTAGAGTATAAATATTAACTATAGAGCGCGCGTCTACGAGTATGAACCGTAAGCACGGGTATGAACAGCTTCAAAACAGTGCGAACGTCGCGATTAGTCACCCGAGGTCACGCGCACGGATTGTTTCTCCCGCCATTATTATACGTTTTTTCAATAATTATGGTGAAATGTGCAGTGCCGGGTTGTAAACATGATTCCCGGAAGCAAAATAAAAAGAAGAATGATTTGTGTGATATGTCCCTCTATATTTATTTATTTATTTATTTTAAATTAAAAAAAATTAAATTAAATTAAATTAAATTTATTTTCATCGGTGAGTAATATTTTGCCTCTAAAACACTGATTTTATTGTAATTGACTAGGGGGTTAGAGGGTGTTGCGGGAAGCGCGCGGGCGGGTAAACACAGCACATGGTTCCACGTCCCCCGCCTTACTTCTTCCCGCATTAAATTTAGTGTTGTACCACATCGGATCCGAATATTTGTAGTTTTACTCGTATATGTATTACAATTATTATGATAAATATTGATTAATTTTCTATATGCATTTTATTATTTAATTCCTTAATGTTAAACAGACTTTGGATGCTTTTTAGGGTTCTGTAGCCGAATGGCAAAAATCAGAAGAAACCTTCGGCTCTTTCACGATATTTATTTTATAATGTAATTGAAATTTGATTTTTTGATACATTTTATATTCTTGTTATTTTGTAACCGACATTAAAAAGAAAGAGGTTTTGTATTCGACTGTATGTTTGTTACCATTTGTTTGGTTTACCTACTACTTTTGTTCAGATGTTAGGAATATTTTTTTGTAGTAGAAACATGGAAGTGGTAGCTCAATGGAATTCAATGGGAACTGATGTCACACGATTGTAGTCGATGGTAGCCGATTGTAGGTACCCGATGGTATCCGATCATGCCTATTGGTACCTAGTGGTGCCTGGCCGTACCCGGTTGGAAACACCCGGGTACACTCCCAGTCAGTGGTAATAATAATGATAGCGATGAGGTTGACGATGACGATGACGGTGACATGGATGATGACGATGACGATGACATGGATGATGACGAGGACGACGATGATGACATAGATGATGACGATGACGATGATGATGACGATGACGGTGACGATAACGAGACGTTGACAATGACGAGAACGATGACGATGACATGGATGATGACGATGACGATGATGACGAGGACGATGATTAATTTCATATCTAGAAACTAACTACAGATTCAAAGATCCAAAATGTATTAAAAGTGATTTACATCCAAAGACGCCCTTGGATGTAACTCATTTGCGACGTTTCGCACGACGCGATGCACATCACTACCGACCGCGCTACATCTATAGATACAATCTATAGAACATCTGCTTACGCTCTGCACAACGACGAAAAACATTAGGAGCGCTCTATAGTTATATTGATACTCTAAGGTTTCAAGTTTGCGGTGGAAAGTCAAGGGGTGAAGTAGGGGTTTGTCTAAGACGATTTTGCAAATTGATTATAGTGGTCTTTATAATATGAAATTGGCGTAGTTTGGTTGGCTCTGGAAATACAGAGAGGGTCATGCTCCTGCAGTGGAGACTTTTAAAAAAAAACCTGATGATGATGATGATTGTGTCTGCAATTCCAAAAGCTAAAGGATAAGGGGTTTTTAAAATCTTTTTTATGTTTTCCAGCATACCTGGCGGCTGATGACGTGAACGTGGTGGTTGTGGACTGGAGTCGCGGCGCTAACTCTCGTCCCATCATCAGCGCTTTATATGCTGCTATGTCAAGTGAGTATTCTATGCTGGTTTGGGGGAAAAGGAAAAACATAGAATATACCAGCTGCTTCTCTTCCCGCGCAGACTGTAAAAGCCTGTTAAGGGATTGGGCGAAAATTTAAGAAATCACGTCAACAGGTGAGGCGGCTAGCAACCCATCACAATCAAAGCCCATCACTCATTTTGATTCCGCTTTCCCCCTTTACGCACTAACAAGCTAAACGTGGCCTTTGGGTTTTTTACCCTTAGACTCTGTTTACCCCGCAAGGAATATAGACGTGATGATATGAAGTATAAAAGAAAAAGTTAATGTTGCTACTTACAGAGAAGTGAAACAACTGGCGGAAGAAAGAGAAGAATGGAAGAAGCTCCACCGACAAGAGCCCAGCTCTTAAATTTAATGAATGAATGATATGAAGTATGTATGCCTAGTGAGTATTCTTTATTTTATACTACTGAGTAGGCAAACCGGCATACGGCGCACCTGATGGAAAGCAGTTACCGCGTAGCCTGTGGACGTCTGCAACACCAGGCACGCAATTCGCGCATTGCCTCCCTGAGGAAATCTTATTACCACCTTTGTAAAGGACCCCATGTTCTAGTGAATGACATGACAATGTAAGCTCTAGTCCACTTAAGTGATTTTAAAGGTATGTCGTAGATTGTAAGTTGACGTCATTTGGAGAAAATGCGCTGTGCAGTTTGTTGCCGCTTCTTCTGCACTCCGCCTTGGAAGCGGTGTAAACTTAGCCGTAAGTAAATTATTGACGTCAACAATAATATGTTTTTGTAAACTAATTGTAATTATGAAAAAAAATTACGTTCACTAAATGATATTGATACCGTGTGGTTCCCGGCAGAGTAGAATAGGACCACTCCAAGTCATCTCGTGGATGTCGTAAAAGGCGACTAAGGAAACACAAACTAAACAAAGCTTATAAACATCAAAGAGACCTCTCCAATCCGTCTGGCCAGCGTGGAGAGTGTAGGCCAAGTCCTCTGACTACTCAAGCTAATAAATGGCACTGTTAGTACAGAGAGGGTCGTGCTCCTGCAGTGGAGACTGGAAAGACCTGATTATGATAAAGATGAAATGATATTGAAATATCTTACGATGAATAAAATGATTGACTTTGACTTTAGTCTCTCGAGAAAACCATGGCTCAAGATTCAATTCGTTATTTATTATTGTTGTTCTGTCCAGGTGTGAATATCGGCAGATTCGTCAACTGGTTGAGCAGGGTCTCGGGCCAGTCTTTGAGCGACTTCACGCTGGTCGGCGTCGGGCTGTCTGGTTTGAAGGTTGGCATCATTGGACGCCTGATGAAGAACGATGTTGGTACAATTGGGCATATCGTGGGTAAGTACTGTACACTTTCACTCATCATTTCGTGTAGGTGACACGGTCAGTCGACCATGCACACCCTGGTGTCAGAGTTCTTCGGAACCGCCTCTCGGCCTCTGACGTAGTTCCTTTATTGACTACCAGATGGCAGTTGGGACCAACGGCTTAACGTGCCTTTCGAAGCACGGAATCATCTTTCTTATCAGACAATCAGGTGATTCATGCCTGCAATGTCCTAACCAAACTGGAAACAACAAAGTATGCTTCCCGTGGGAATCGAACCCACGACCCCCGGGTCAACAAGGCAAACGCCTTAACCAGGACCACGGAGGCCGGCTTTCACTTTAAAGTACGCGCACATTATGTGAGGCCGCGGCGCTAAAATTCACTTACACCGCTCGTGTGTATTTTGTATGAAAATACACACGAGCGATGTACGCTGGTAAAGAAAGAAAGAAAGAAAGAAAGAAAGAAAGAAAGAAAGAAAGAAAGAAAATCTTTATTCGACAAAATACACAACAACCAATGAATGGTAGCCGTCGGATTGTCTGGTTTGAAGGTCGGCATCATCAGTCGCCTGCTGAAGAACGATATTGGTGCAGTTGGGCAAATCGTGAATAAGTTTTTTATTTTTTTTTTATATCATAGGACGGCAAACGAGCAAGTGGGTCACCTAATATATATATAAATAATAAATAAATATATACGGACAGATCACACATTTTATCTACCGTATTATGAGAATATAAAAACATGATTCACAAAATATATCTTATTAAAAATCAAAACAATATTTTAGGCATTATATTTTAAAATGACCCTGTATATTTAGTAAGTTAAAGGCTAACGCAGATTACCGCCATCTAGTATCGAGTAGCAATCAACTCTCCTGCGCCATACATTCCGGCTTTTTATTATTCCCTCCCAAAGTTGAGAGGGGATGGGCCTTCGGCTCTCTCACTCACCGAACGAAGCATAGCAGCGGTAAGGCTACTACTCAAACGTAGGTTTTTTTATATTTTATACTTCCACTAAAAACTCTCCCAAAATGCGCCTGCATATATTGTATCTAAAAATCAAATCAAAAATTCAAAATCAAAACGTTTATTCAGAAAATAGTTCCTAAAATATATAACCTATAAACCTTCCTCATGAAACGCTTTATCTGTTGATGAAAACCGCATACAAACCCGTGCAGTAGTTTTCATTTGGGGGAGAACCTTATTACTGAACATCTAGACTTCCACAGAAATGTTCTGTGTTCTGTGGAGACTTCAATGTGCCTTTGTCTGTCTGTCCGTCTGTGTGGTCTGTCACCAGGCTGTTTCTCATAACATAAACTAAAAACAGAATAATATGAATATTTAAAGGGGGCATAATTTTTTTGTTGTATGGGCACAAAATAATCCTACTATATGAATAATGGTTGCCATTATTCATATACAACAAAAATATAGACAATTTCACAAAGTATTTACTTGTACCTATATTCACTTCAAAAATAAATAATTAAATCAAAATAAAATAAACATTTAATTTGGCTTTTATACTCAGGCTTTTATAGTCAGACATTAGGCTTTTATAGTCAATGACTGTGTATAAAATCCAAATTTTTCATAACAAAACGAAAAAAAAAATTTTTTTTTTTAATACAGATGAATATTCTCTGACTGCTCTGGCTAATACATGGCTCTGGTAGTACAGAGAGGGTCGAGCTCCTGCAGTGGCGACTAAAAAAAAACTGATGACGATGAATAAAAATGAAACTTGTGTTTCAGCTCTGGACCCTACCTTCGGGCCTCGCATCCACGAGCTCTTGCCAATGCTAAGGCCCGATGATGCAGAGTACACCGAGGTAGTCCATACCAACGTGGGGAACTTAGGCTTTATCAAGCCTATGGGACAGGTTGACTTCTATCCCAACGGTGGCCTGAACATGCCTGGATGTGGAAGGAGTGATGAATGCGATAGGAACAGGTTCGTATGGACATAGATATTCATCATCATCATTTCGAGTAGGTGACACGGTCAGTCGACCATGCACACCACACCCTGGTGTCAGAGTTCTTCGGAACCGTCTTTCGGCCTGTGACGTTCCTATAACGACTACGTTACCAGATGGCAGCTGGGACCACCAGCTTAACGTAGGTACCTTCCGAAGCACGGAATCATCTTTCTTATCAGACAACCAGGTGATTCATGCCTGCAATATCCTAACCAAACTGAAAACAACTTAACAAAGAATGCTTCCCGTGGGAATCGAACCACGACCCCCGGGTCAACAAGGCAAACGCTTTAACCACTGGACCACGGAGGCATAGACATAGATATTATAATTCAACAGGAACAGATGTCTCATCTTAATCGTACGATTTGTTCTCAGAGACTCGCATAGATGGCGCCACTCGAAACTACACAACATTGTATCTACCGTATTAAGGGAATATAAAAACATGATTCACAAAATATGTCTTATTAAAAATCAAAACAATATTTTAGGCATAATATTTTTAAATGACACCGTATATTTAGTAAGTTAAAGGCTAACGCAGATTACCGCCATCTAGTATCGAGTAGCAAGCAACTCTCCTGCGCCATACATTCGCCTGCTTTTCGCAACCTTAATTTGGTCCAATATTTTTGTAAGAGGTGGGCAGTCTATTACGTTAGTATTATATTGTCTTTGACTCGACTAATGAGAATGTTTTTAAGCGTAAAAAGGATAGTACTTACGCAATTATTTGGAAGATGCGTTTTCTGGTTAGTAAGTATACCACTTAGCGCCATCTATGTATAGTTAGAGTACAACTCCCGTTTCTATGGAAAATCGTGGACACGTCAAAGGTGATACCACCATGATATGGACATGCATTATTAAATTAATGTGTGTGCTTCCACCACCAATTAACTAAACTACTACTGGCCAGGTAGGTACTAAACTATTGCTGGCCAGTGCCCACCCACTACTGTTAGTCCCACAGAGCCACTGTGGCAACACTCCCTGTACGTGAGAGTTCGGGCACCGGTGACCTTGAGCCGGGGCGTGTAAGCGCTAGGGTTGGCAACGCGTAGGTAGTCACTCATTACTCACTTCGTGTCTGCGGTGCGAGACGTGCGGTGCGAGAGACGCAAACAGACAGCCCTCAAGCAAGCAAGTTCTATGGCGGGCCGTCCACGCCCCGCTCGCCTCTCGCTGCCCCCGCACACGTCGTCATCAGCTCTTTTTTATTCAAATTTGGATTCACCCAGAAGTAGAATAATGTTTCTTTGCGCGAATGTATGTAAATATCTATAAATAAATAAATAAATCTAAGTATGTGTGGCGGTAGTTTTGCATAGTTCTTATAAAATACTAGACAAATGTCAATTTAGTCTATCTGCGACCACGTTAGGTGTACATGTATAACATACATACTATCACGTCTTTTTCCCTTGCGGGGTAGACAGAGCTCAGGTCTATAAACCTTGAGGTCATGTTTAGCATGTTGGTGGGCTTGTAGGTGGAGAACAGAATCAAAATAGTGATGGGTTGCTAGCCGCATCGCCTATTACCATGATTCCTTAGATTTTCGCCCATTCCCTCGATCGGCTTTTACGACCTGCACGAGAAGAGAAGCAGCTGGTACATTCTAATTTTTTTTTTCATTACTCTCAGAATAGCGTGGAAGTAGGTGTATAAATCTAAATATATATAACTCAAAGGTGACTGACTGACTGACATAGTGATCTATCAACGCACAGCCCAAACCACTGGACGGATCGGGCTGAAATTTGGCATGCAGGTAGATGTTATGATGTAGGCATCCGCTAAGAAATGATTTTGATCAATTCTACTTCTTAACGCGAGCGAAGCCGCGGGCATGTGGTCTCAACGCCTTAATCGTACGATTTGTTCTCAGAGAGTCGCATAGATGGCGCCACTCGAAACTACACAACATTTTATCTACTGTATTATGAGAATATAAAAACATGATTCACAAAATATATCTTATTAAAAATCAAAACAATATTTTAGGCATTATATTTTGAAAATGACACTGTATATTTAGTAAGTTAAAGGCTAACGCAGATTACCGCCATCTAGTATCGAGTAGCAATCAACTCTCCTGCGCCATACATTCGCCTGCTTTTCGCAACCTTAATTTGGTCCATTATTTTTGTATGAGGTGGGCAGTCTGTTACGTTAGTATTATATTGTCTTTGCCGCGGGCTAAAGCTAGTAATGGAATAAAGTTTTTTTTTTATGACATAGGACGGCAAACGAGGTAGCGGATCATCTGATAGGCATGATTCCACAGTTCGGTCGTACGTGGCAGAAAGTTTCTTCTAAAATTGGTGAACTGTACTAACTTTATGTTAACTATTGTTATTGTGCCAAATGCCGTAAGGTTCCCGGCAGAGTAGAATAGGACCACTCCAAGTCATCCCGTGGATGTCGTAAAAGGCGACTAAGGAAACACAAGCTAAACAAAGCTTATTAACATCAAAGAGACCTCTTCAACCCGTCTGGCCAGCGTGGAGAGTGTAGGCCAAATCCTCTGACTACTCAGGCTAGTATATGGCTCTGGTAGTACAGAGAGGGTCGTGCTCCTGCAGTGGAGACTAGAAAGACCTGATGATGATGATTGTTATTGTACTGTCCCATTTGTAAATCACTGAATAAAGATTTTTCTATTCTATTCTAAAACGTACAGTGGTTGACTGCCAGTTATCCAGGTGGTCGGGATGAAACTTTCTTTCGGGTAGTACGGTGTTGAAATTATATTTACTAACTCGACTTTTTCCAGGGCTTTCTTCTTCTGGGCGGAATCTCTGACCAGCGGCGGCTTCACAGGAGTCCAATGCTTGGACTACGAGGAGGCTCTTAACCAGGAGTGCCAGGGACCAGCTACCCTACAGATGGGCGGAGTTGCCCCCAAACCAGGGTAAAACCTCTCTTTCTAAATCTTCTGTCAACATAGTACCGGCCATACTTACAACTTTAAATAAATTATTTTATAAGATTAGCAGTTGTGTTTTAACTATTTTTAAATTATGTAGGTAATTTAAATTTTTTATTGTTGTTTGTTTGTCGTGTGTGTAAGTGGCCAACACAGCTTAGCGGCTGCCAGCAAGGATGACAGCCGGGAACTAAGGCTTAACGTGCCTTCCGAAGCTCGAGATACTTTTATGCCACTTGCGATTACCCATCCAAGTGGGGACTGCGCCCAGGGTTGCTTTACATGCGGAAGTGCTTATAGTGCTTACATCCAATAGGCCATCGGGCCTATTTGTTTATTTTTATAACACTAGATCTGAGCAATGTATTTTTTTTACAGAGCTTCGGGCGTGTACAGTGTACGTACTAACGCCGCACCTCCCTTCTCACTCGATTGAAGAATTTAAACCTTATTTTATGAAATAAAAGTTTGATGAGTACTTCTGTCGTATAATTATTAGACCTGAAGTGCCATTTTTGAACGCGTGCCACTCGTCTTCGAACGATTTTTGTATGGAAAATCGTGTGCAATGGCACGCGTTCAAAAATAGTGCCCCCGTTCGGATTAAACACTCGCCTTTCTGAAATATTAAATAATAATATAGGGCCGGGTGTTTCCCGGCAGAGTAGAATAGGACCACTCCAAGACTTCCCGTGGATGTCGTAGAAGGCGACTTAGGAAACACAAGCTTTGTTTGTTTTTCGTATGTGTAAGTGGCCAACACTGGTGTCAGATTTTTCAAGCTGCCTTAAGGCATCTGACATAGCTTAACGACTGCCATTAACGATGACAGCCGGGACCAACGGCTTAACGTGCCTTCCGAAGCACGGAGGAGCTCGAGATATTTTTATGCCACTTGCGGTCACCCATCCAAGTAGGGATTGCACCAGGGGTTGCTTAACATATGTAAGCGCTCTTAGAGCTCACACCCACTGGACCATCGGGCTCCTCCACACAAGGTAAACAAAGCTTATACACATTAAAGAGACTACCCATCTGGTCAGCATGAAGAGTGAAGGACAAAATCCTCTGACTGCTCTGGCTAATGTATGGCTCTGGCAGAACAGAGAGGGCCATGCTCCTGAAGTGGAGGCTAAAAAAGACCTGATGATGATGCCACAATCAGCTATTTGGATCCACTAAAGCCATAGAAATAGGACTTTTTTATCTACCTATTTCTAAGCCTCTTAATATGCTACTTGAAAATACGTGCGCGACTCAATTTAAAATGTAAAGTAATCCTGATGAAATCTGAATTCGGAATAGATCTCTTTCAACTGGACACTGGCGGAATCACCATAACAGGTATATAATTTAAGATATTTTTATCAAAAAACAAAAACCGTCTTCAACCCTATCAATTTTTTTTTAATAAGCATAAGAAAAAAATGGAAATAAGTGTAATCCGAACGGCATTTTTTTTAATAAGCATAAGAAAAAAATGGAAATATGTGTAATCCGAACGGCATACCTGTAAACATTTTTGTTTTTGTGTATTTTTTCAAAAAGCGGTCGACACATTACGATAAAAATTTCTGTCGAATCGAACAAAAAAAGAATTTCTTAAATCGGTCCAGGCGTCTTCGAGAAATCGGGGAACATACATAAAAAAAAACAACAAAAGAAACATTGCGACGAATTGTAAACCTCCTCCTTTTTTTGAAGTCGGTTAAAAAGAAGAAAGAAAGAATAGATACTGTAATCATCCTTCCTATAAGAGACACCACGGCCTTATGCATGACGGCCTAAGGAGAAGACGCTAACTATATAGATTCTAGCAGCCCTCCCCGACTGCGCCCGGGCCAGTCTTATACTTATAAACCTTCCTCATGAATCACTCTATCTATTGGTAAAAACCACATGGAAATCCGTGCAGTAGTTTTTGAGTTTATCGCGAACAGACAGACAGACGCGGCAGAGTATTTTGTTTTGTAATATGTAGTAGAGTGATAGTAATGAGACATCCCTCTAGTTTAAGAACGTGCGTCTATCTATACTTATTATACGAAAAGGACAACATACTTTATGGCTGTTCTGTTCCCCTCGTAGAGGTCGGTCGAATCGGTTAAAATCGAAGTTTGAACGACATTAAAGCACAATATACCTACTCTATGAAAAAAAACCGGCCAAGTGCGTGTCGGGCCACGCGCAGTGGTTCCGTAGTTGCGAATGACAACTTTGAGTTCACACTGTTCACACTCGCACCTCACAGTTTAATGACCAAAAACATCTAACAATGAAAATTGTATGAAATTTTACATTTTCGAGTACATTTTATAAGTTGGTTGCCTATAACTTTTTAGTTTGTACTTAGTACTCAGTACTCAGCTCTGATAGTTTTCCTTTTAACTTCAGTATCTTTACTACAGCTGTAATTTTTTTCACGTATCCATATGTAACTGTTTAGCAGATAGAGGGGGCTTACCTCTAAGAAAAATTCGCACTTTAAAACCAAATATCTCGGAAACGGATCCTTAAATCGAAAAATGGTGTTCTCAACCTTACAATATTTTTAAAGGCCTATTCAACAATACCCAACACGATGGGTTTGTAAGGAAAAAAAATATTACTACCTCTTTACTTGTATGGGAGCAACTTAAGAAAAAAAAAAAATTTTATGATTTTTTTTCTACTAATTTTTTGGCATGATTAATATACGTACCCACCCATACCAAATTACAGCTTTCTAGTACTTATAGTCTCTGAGTAAAACCGCGGACGGACAGACAGACAGACATGGCGAAACTAAAAGGGTTCCTTGTTTACTACAGTTAGCATCTGTTATGCCTTGGGTTTTTGGAGGTTGGGAATCTCCTTTGATCAATCAATGGTCCAGCCGCTGTTAATGGGGGTCCAAACTGGTATGGGAGTCCGGAAACGTAAATGAAACTGAATGTTATTTCGGACAAACGTGATATATTTGTAAACCCTAATACACGGTTCAACTCACAAAAAGCGACGGACACAACATCATAGTACTTAGCAAAAGTTAACACAAAAATATGTAGAAAAAAGAATAACCGTCAGAATTTGTCGGATCTGTGTGAACCTGTGAACCCCATTTTCTGTAAACTTTTCAGGAAATCCGGTCACAATGACAGCCACCAAGTGTTGCCAGTGCGACCGAATTAAGTCAACGAAATAGGTGGCGTTAGTAACGCGTGATGGCGCTAGTGCCATAGCGCCACAGGCTCCTACGTTTTGCGGTGCAGCACCGACCGCACTTGACGTCCGTCCGTCCAGTTATGACAGAGCCAGAGCTCTGTAAACGGGAACGATGACAGGGTTTCTCGTATATATAGGTCTGTCCTACTTAGACGCGTCAAGTGCGGCACCGCAAAGTAGGGTAGGAACTCAAGGCATTAGCGTGGGTCGGGGTAAAATTCTAACTATGGCAACACCAGAAAGACCACCTCTATGGTAGGTACATAACATTCTTGACTTGAAGAAGAAACTTGACGCTAGTTCTCTGTTAAATTTGATTAGCATTTACTTATTTCAACTTTTCAGTCTTGCAATCTTGCAGAAAGTTTACTTTACTTCCGTGATCAACTTGAAAAATGAAAGTTTTCGGTCTTGATGTCGAAATGGTGGAAGTGGAGCCACGAAATAGAAAAAGTGCCGCCCGTGTTTCTATTGTCGCTAATAATTTAAAATGTGTGTACGACAAATATGTACGTCAGGAGGCTAGAGTTTTATGTTACAACACGAACATCAGCGGGATTACAAAAGAGATGCTTTGGGACGGAAAACTGCTGAAAAATGTACGAGCAGACGTTTTAAACATTTTGCGAAATTCGATCGTTGTTGGACACTCCATTCATTACGATTTGGACGTATTGCACATTAGTGATAATGATTTAAACAGAATAAATTGTATAGTACGTGATACTACAACGTACAGCTTATTTCAAAGGGTAAGTATGGGGTATTAGGGCTGCAGTTGTCTTTGGGGACGCTCGCCCAAACTTTCATTTCTCTCGCCCCACCATGTTATACCTAAAATAGCTGGGCACGATTCTTTATTGCTTCTGCGGATTGTACCTAAAAGAATTGTCCTTACACATTTATTAATATATGTATATTTTTAAAATGTGGTGCAGCAATTTAATTTTTTGAAATTTAATGGTAGAATGCATTACTGATATAGAATAGAAGAATAGAATAGAATAATCTTTATTCAGTGATTTACAAACGGTACAGTACAATAACAATAGTTAATTAACATTAAGTTAGTTCAGTTCACCAATTGGGGGTTTGGGTAATTTTGTATGAGCCTTGGCATGATTTTTTTTTTCAGCGACCACTAATATAACTAGTATTTTTAATTAGCCTTATAGTTGAGAATAACAATATACAAAACATTATTGATGTAAACTATATCGGAGCCGAAATATCAAATATCAAAATAAGACAAATAATAAGTAAGTCGTCTATATAGATGTAATATTTTTTAACAAAAATGATTTGATTAAAGCGTATAGTATGTCGTTATGGATAGGAATCTAGACTAATATTATAAAGAGGAAAGATTTGTTTGTTTGTTTGTAATGGGTAATCTCAGAAACGACTGAACTGATTTAAAAAATTCTTTCACCATTCGAAAGCTACATTATCCCGGAGTGAAATAGGCTATGTAGGTACCACGAGCGAAGCCGGGGCGGACTGCTAGTGATAAATAAAATGCAACAGATACACACAAACAAATCATTTATTATAGGCACATACAATATCAATATGAATATATTACATTATTATTAGTTTACAAGATTAGTTATTTTCCGATTTATACAATTTAGTTATTTTCCGGTTCATCGTAAACTTCATTTTCTTGATCATGTCGTATTATTGTGTCTAAAAACTGAGCTGGGGGAGATAGATTATCTTGGTATCTACCCCATCCCAAATACCATATAATGGACATTACATGCGAGCAACAGCCTAGAGTCCGTTTTCCGACAACACATGAGCAATAATGGCCCAATATTGCGCTGCTTCCTTCTAGTTCCCTTTCTAATAAAATATAAACATAATAAATTCTGCTTGTCACGTGTCTTGATTGAATTTTTCCTCTAAGTAGCCATGGATTCCGACAATCCAAATTCTGCTCTCTAAAATCTTCTATGTGGGGCTCCTTATATATTTCAATTATATACGAACCATTTTTTACATGCTCCCCGTAATAACTGCGGGCTTGGAGAATTTGATACGTTCCCAACGCATATATAATAAGCTCGTCCATACTTAATATTGGGAAATCATTAAAATCTAATAAAGCCGCATCAATAGACTGAAAACGAGCCCATCTACGATTGAGATTATTTTCTATAACATATTCACTTAACCTGTTTCTGTCACCATCACATTGAATTATTTTGTTTACGATTTCGTTCACCAAGCGGTGGTCGGTTAGGGGTTTGCCAAAAGCATTTAATAATGCCGCAGCAATTTTTATCCGGTCGAAAAGATGCCTTGCAGCTACATTAAAGTATTGGTGACGTAATTGGCGAAACTGATTTTTTAATCTGCCATTTACTGTTTCTACAACCCAACGGCAAATAGTAACTTTCCTAGAATCATTTGCTTGTCGCACACTTAACTGACTTACATTTACGTCTTTGGAGGCTGGCATGTACGTTTTGTATCCATATGACTCCACTTCATCAATGCAATCTCTGAAGCCTCTATCTAAAATGAGTACATCATTTTCACGAAAATACCAATGAAATGTATCAGTTTCACTACTCATAATCTCAGACAAAATACGAGCATCTGAAGTAGTAGCTTCATATAAACCATAAATATCAACTATATGACCATCAGGGCATACTACTAAAAAGGGTTTTAGTAAATGACGAAACTTGTGCAGACTATAGGATTTTCTTTGAAAGTAATAGTTGCTGCTTTTTTGTAAATATATATAAGTCCCGTCTAATATAATTATGGCTCTACGTTCACTCAGAGGAGCATTTGGATTTCCAAATAATACATTTGGGATAGTCAGACAACGTGATATGACTTCTTCTCTTGTAATATGATCATAGCCTAAATTCTGTGGCACAAACTCTGTCATTAATTCTTGTCTCACTTCTCGCATTATTTTTTCAAAAGTTTTTCTTGTCATTTTGAATACGCTAGAAAGTCGTTGATTTGATTCACCGGTGTGAAGTTTTGCAAGAACTGTTGCAAGGGCTGTTTTAGCCTTTTTGTGATGTTGTGTGATACTTGGGGTTGCTTCAAGAATTCGCATAAAGTTTTCCTTAGAGAAACCAATGTAATAATGAAAGACTCCATTATTAATGGAAGAAAGTCTCTCAAAATCTAAAAAATTACTACGATTTCTTAAAATATCCATCATGTCTTTCACTTGCTTCGACGAGAAACTTGCAATTACACGACGTGTTCTTGTTTCAATATCTTGAAACCCTGAATCTGAATGCTCTCTACATACACGTGTACCCCGTGGAAGGTAAAATCCTTTATTTTGAAGAATTGTGGTTCTTATGTCAACATGAATTCGTTGAAGATTGGTGTTGGTGCAATCAGCAAAAATACATAACTGTGTATTAAGTGGTGCTCTGGAATATCCAGGAACTTCAATCTTTTGCGGTCTACTAACTTGCACTTGTTGGTCTCGCATATTTTCATTAATAATAAGATCTGATTCAGATTCCTCTGTATTGCCTCCTTGCGATGAATCATGCTCTAATACTTGATCATCTGCATGTTGTTCAAGTAGGTCTGGTGCAACTTCTGCTTGTTGATCTCTTGAGACATAGCGCTGAGCTCGAAAAAAGCATGGTCGACATATCCGTTCATCGCCACCAAACTGTAAAATACAAAATATAGGCTTAATCAATATATTTGTATACGTATTAGCTCCATATATAGGTAAAAAATAATTAAAACACATCGTAGTACCTAGATAAATCTAACTGGGTAAATTGATTTAATTATTTATTTTTTAGTAAATATGAAATCATTTCCTCTTTTACTTGACTTACGAACATATAGCAAGTCTCAAACATATAGTAATCACTAAAAAAAGTGGCACGTACTGCATCTTATTGCATTTATGCCAGTTTGGGAGCAAGCGGAAGAAACACAAGTACTAATCTTCTTTGACACTCAAAAGATAATCAAGGTAAAGGGGAAAATATAACCAGTGGCCAGTTTTCAATAAGTTAGGAATGGCTTTGTGACGAGTGAGATCGCTTTAAGATATGTACTTCAAACAAAATATAATTGACACTGGGATATTGTACCTACATGAAATAATGTTTGACACAACAGTCCCTGAGTTTATCACGTTTTAACAAACCAACTGTTTTTTAATATTAGTGTAAATAAGAAAGTTAAACAATTAATAATTATATAAGAAATGTCATCACTTACCTCAAGAATGTTAATAACTTCAATGCAGTATGCCATTAAACATGGGTTTTGCTCCATCAGTTGAGCCGTTAACACCATAGATCTCCTGCGAGTGCCGCCAATGCGGTTCAAACTTCGATGGCAGCCAACACACGATGCTCTATCTGCATCCATATTGTTTTAAAGTCCAAATCACTACAGCAAACTCTTAGTCCAGTTAGTAATGCCAGGTCACAAAATAAGATAATAAAGAGAGAGTCCAAAAACAAAGCAAAGGTCGTGGTAATCAAAAGTATATAACGCACTTGCACACACTCAACACAAAGGTTAAACGGGAAGTGAATCCTGCCTGCGCCTGCACCTCTTTCCTTCACCCCTCCACTCCACCCTGCTCGATTTTCAAAGCCTAACCGAGTCAGGTAAATGAACCCTGCGCTGTGATTGGATGAACGCGACCGGTAGCGGGCCTTTCAACTTTCTAGGAACTTCCCATTGTTTGTTTACTTAACGCACTAAAAGTTATGAATCACATTCACCCTCGGTCTTTTGTTATAGAAAATTCTCTAATCCACATCTGACATATCAGTTACCTTCGAATGGCTTAAAAAATCTGTGTGTGAGACTTATCATGTCTTCCGTGTCATTTTATGCCATATGAAACAATTTTTTCGTAAAAATATATAAGTACACATGCATGAGTGCCTGAAGTAGGATATCATCAAATTCTGCGTAATAAAAATAATATATTAATGTTTGTTGTATTAATTATGAATGTCGCATACCCCACTGTAACTGTTTTTATTTTATATATAAATAATATAAATCATAGAATCAAGTAATATTTACACGAAAAAATAATAAAATAAAGATCCTGTTTTGTCTATCTAGACGACATTATTGTAATTTATTTTTTAATTATGAATGCCGATATCTCGGCTCCGATACACTGTAGACAGAAACGGCCATAGATGAAAATAAACATCTTAATATGATCTTTCGAATGAGTAAACTTTGAACGGTGGTCGCAAATTTTGAAAATCAGGCCACTTTTACCCAATGCCCTTTGTAAAAATAAAAATTAAACAGTTATATTTAAACCACTGAAAGTGAGTTCCACTCAGCATAAAGGTGTACTCTTAGGTACAAAGTACAAAAAAGAAACATGGCGGCTATTGTTGACTTGCAAAGTTCTAGAACCCACCTCATCGTCATCATCATCAGGTCTTTTTTAGTCTCCACTGCAGGAGCATGACCCTCTCTGTACTACCAGAGCCATAATTAGCCAGATGATCTAACTATAAGATATCTATAATTATCATAAAATATTAGATACATATTTTTTCTTTTTTCAATCAAACAGAAGATCATAATGATAGTATGAGTAGGGCTTATGACTTATTTATGACACAACAGGCCTAATCTACCAGACACACAAATTATTTAAAAAATAATACAATACTACGTAGCAATGCTGCCAGCCTTCTGAGCACCCTACCACGGGGCAACGATTTACCCGGCCTTTTTTATTTGTATATATATAGTTTAAATTTTTATTTAATTTGTTAATTTATTTAGTCTATTTTAAATTACCTACTTTATACCTAAAAAATTATTAATATAAAAAATTAAAAGGGAACTTGCATGAAGAGTACATTTTGAAAACTATTTCTGCTAATATAAGCAACAAGCTGGAAAAATCTGTTAAGGACACTTTCAGTCCGATATCAATACATTAACTTTGATTAAGATTGGTTAGAAAAGTCCATTTCAAAAATATGAAAATGAAAAAATGAAATAGCTCTTTAAATTTATAGCAATTTTTGTTATGAAGCCTTATCATAGCTGACAAACAAAGTCCTTACAACACGCATACAAATTGCTAAAAGAGTGACGTCACTAGTCAGTTGTTTTTTCTTAGGGACGTTTAGGTCGAGACGAAAAATTGGAATTTTCAAACCCTTATATCTCAAAGAGTTTTTGGGTTATCAAGATGATTTTTTCACTGTTATTTCTATTTTTAAAAGCTCTTTTCATAGAACAATGAAAAACATAGTGTGCAAGTTCCGCATTTAGATATTCTACTGATTGGAATCAATAGAACTCACATTCTTTAAAAAGACACCACTTTTGAAGCACGGAGTCGGGTCATTTTCAAAATATAAGCTCATTAACTTTTGTATCATCATACATACAAAATGTCAAAAAATAACAATTTGGTCACAGAAGGTAGGTTACGTTTGTTAGGTTTCCTTGTGTTCGAATCGAGTCGAGTGAGCATCCTCAACTAATCCCAACTTTTTTGTTACTTGTAAAAATTAAAGTGCTATTTTGTATGAAAATTTTAATAATATCTCAGTGCTTTAAAAATCAGTACTCAGAAATAACAAACTGATGCTAAGCTAATCTAAAGCTCACCCTTGTAACTTAACATTCAAATTATTGAGTATTTTAGTAACTGAATTTTTGATGTGATGCAATGCTTTCATATTATTATTGTTCTTTTATCTTTTTTTTTTTGCATTTCAGGTTCGTCGTAATGGGTCAACGCCATCTTTGAGGGAGTTGGCAAAAATATTTCTGCACCGAGACATACAAAAAGGACCCCACAGCTCGGTGGTCGATGCTAGAGCTGCCTTGGAACTTTATAAAAGGTACGCCGTGTGTACCTGCCTCTGTGGTCCAGTGGTTGCTTGCCTCTGTGGTCCAGTGGTTAAGGCGTTTACTTTACTGACCCGGGGGTCGTGGGTTCAATTCCCACAGGAAGCATACTTTGTTAAGTTGTTTCCAGTTTGGTTAGGACAATGCAGGCTTGAATCACTGGATTGTCTGATAAGAAAGATGATTCCGCGCTTCGGAAGGCACGTTAAGCCGTTGGTCCCGGCTGCCATTTGGTAGTCGTTAAAGGAACCACGTCAGAGGCCGAGAGGCGGTTCCGAAGAACTCTGACACCAGGGTGTGCAAGGTCGACTGACCGTGTCACCTACTCGAAATGATGATGATGATGATGCCGTGTGGTTCCCGGCAAAGTAGATTAGGACCACTCCAAGTCTGCATGTGGATGTTGTAGAAGCTAACTTAGGAAACACAAGCTTAACAAAGCTTATATGTATACATCAAAGAGACCTCTCCTACCTGTCTGATCAGCGTGGAGAGTGTAGGCTAAAGCCTTTGACTGCACTGGCTAATATATGGGTCTGGTAGTCCAGAGAGGTTCATGCTCCTGCAGTGGAGACTAAAAAAGACCTGATGACGATAAAAAGTACAGATACTCATCCTCCTGAGGGAGAGTATCTATGACCCCTAGGTCATTCAAATATTACATAAGCAGTAAAAGGGTATGGGGGTCGAGGTTTGGCTTATTTTTGATTACAGGGGGGACGCGGGGGTTCACATTTCGCAAAAAAATATTAACATTTTGTGAAAATTATACCTATGTTTACGTAAGCTTAGGGGAAGGGGTTTACGTAAGCTTAGGGGAGTGGGCTAAAGAACTTTTCTTACTTTTGCCATGTAGTCTCAGAGCCTTAATCGAACGATTTTTTTCTCAGAGACTCGCATAGATGGCGCCACTCGAAACTACACAACATTGTATCTACCGTATTATGAGAATACAAAAACATGATTCACAAAATATATCTTATTAAAAATCTATACAATATTTTAGGCATAATATTTTAAAATGACACCGTATATTTAGTAAGTTAAAGGCTAACGCAGATTACCGCCATCTAGTATCGAGTAGCAAGCAACTCTCCTGCGCCATACATTCGCCTGCTTTTCGCAACCTTAATTTGGTCCAATCTTAGAGTATCTATATACTCTAAGGGTCCAATATTTTTGTATGAGGTGTCTCAGTCTATTACGTTAGTATTATATTGTCTTTGCTTTTGCTGACAAGAGGAGGGAGGGGGTTAAAAATAGCTATTTTTCTGCTTATGTAATACTTGAATGGCCCTTCATCTTTTAATAGCCTACCTGGAGTAGTGGTGAACTGCAGTCTGTGACAAGGAGCACTAGGTTTAAGGATCTCATATACTTGTACTGTACATTATTTCTAAAGGTATTTGTCTACAGTTATGGAAATAGCTAAATAGAGTTAGCGATGGGCCAGGTTAAATAAAACTTTCGTCAAATCGTATGCGCCAAATATTAGGGGGGGACACTTACCTGTAACAAAAATTTGCACTTTAAAACCAAATATTTCAGAAACGGATCCCTAAATCGAAAAATGATGTTCCCAACCTCACAAAAATTTTTTAAAGACCCAACACGATGTGTTTGTATAGAAAAAAAATTACTCCCTCTTTACTTGTATGGCAGCTACAGCTTTTTTTGGTATGATTAAAATACATACCCATACCAAATTACAGCTTTCTAGTACTTATAGTCTCTGAGTAAAACCGCAGACACACGGACAGACAGACAGACAGACAGACATGGCGAAACTATAAGGGTTCCTAGTTTACTACGGAACCCTAAAAATGAAAATAAAATAAAGATGTGGGAAAAAGTTCCATACGGGCAGAATTTAAATTGGCAGTCTTTACTCTTTGTAAAAGTATCGCCTCACCAACTAGGCCACCACGCTTCATATTCTTCACATAAAGACTTCCAGTTCAAATACGGCCCACGTGGATTTTTTCTCTATATCCTATTTCTTTATTTAAATAAGAGTAGCACAGTCAATGTTCGGGAACGTTCTAGATCATTCCACCCTGGGAGCTTTGCGACAATAATGGTTATTTAAATTACAGGCACAGAATCGATTGGGAAAAATCGATGAAGAAGAATCAGAGAGTGATGAATATGACGACAATGCGTATTACAGCAGCAGCTCTGATGATTAATGGTAGAGCAGATTTCTATAATAAAGTATGCTTGTGAGTCACTTGGTAACTTTAAGGCTTAAATCATATACGGAGATGGAGGGAAGGGAATATCCAGATCCTATAAAGACTTTAGGGATAAATTAAAAGTGATGTATTTCGAAATTTTTGTACTAAAAGGTATTAAAAGAAAAAACACGTCCTTTATTATTTTCGATAAGAAATATAATACGTTAATTTGTAGTATTCTTTTTGTTATCCTTTCAAAGATATTACAATCTAAGTTTAAGACAACGAATTTCGTTCATCAACTGAATTCATCAAATTAAAAATAGTGAAAACTTGTACCAATAATAGGTACTACAAGTAATTTTCGAGGGCATTTAGCTATTAGATTTTTTAAATTTGATTTGATTTAGGACTTATAGAATTAAGTGGCGCTAGTGTGTGAACTCACTACGCGTTAACAAGTCCACAAGAAACAATTCGCACAACAACCCAAAACAAACATCGTAGTCCGCAAAAATTCCCGCCAAGAACTCCTAAATTTAAATTATCGCTGGTTTTTTTTTTTTTTTAAGGGACTAATGGATGAAACCATACTACGCTGAGACACGAGCGACCACACAGAGCAGCCGGGAGACACGACATCTGTGTAGTGTGGCATCCTGTCTCAGTAACATGCAAGTGCCCTTTTTTTATACCAAGCTACAAGAACGCTAATCATCAGTCTACCTTTACAGCCAACCACTCGGCGTTATTATACAACGTGAATCAATATAAGTACTTGATTCAAATCATTATTCAGCCAAAGCAAGCTAGCGACATTTGAGAAAACGTCAAAGTTTGATTTTGCTCTTATCATATACCTAATGGTTTAAACCAGGTATAAATTTGAAAGGACTTTGTTTTTTTTTATTAAGCGAACGGCTATTTAACCCTGTCGCTATCGTCTTTATCTTTTTTTTTTTTTTTTTGCTCCTGAGCAGAGTCGTCTTAACACACTGGGTCACACCGCCAGAGAGCGAGCGAAGCGGCCAAAGATATCTGAAAGACTTCGCTCGCCTCGCTAGCTAGCTTCTCACGGTGTAAACCACATCGCTTAGCTCATATCGATGTGAACCTCTCTAAGGATACAAAACGGACTAACCGAGCATTTACACAAAGGAAAGTAGTCTTTCTGTTCAGCATTTAAATTCCATATTTGAATAGAATAAACAAAACAGAGTCGGCTGCTGCCGGCCGTCGATAGCTGGCTTCAAGCAACACGGCCCCCGTACCGGACGAAGGCCGTATTGCTCGAAGATAGCTGGAGGCGCTACGCTTTTCAAATATGACATAGGTATTACTTACGTCTGTAGCACACAGCCGCGAATACGGAACGGAAGCGTTCCGGAACGGAACATTGGCGAAACCGCGAAACGCTGTCTAGTATGTTTTTTTTGATGCGTCTCGCACCGCAAGCGGAACGAAGCCGAAACGGAACTATACAACAGCGTTTCGCAGTTCTGCCAGCCAGTGTTTCGTTCCGTATAATCCCTCGGAGTAAAATGACATTTGGAGTGACTGTGTTGCCTGTTTCTACATTTGCAAAATAGGGATGGGCCGCGACCGGTCGTTACTGAAAGATTTATCGCATTTTTTTTTTTGTTCCATGGAAAAAGTGTTACCTATAAATATAATATTTGACTTTTACGAATTTCGATAACTTAAATTTGAATAATTAGCTCTTGGTCTGCCGTCTTTTAAAATCATGTTACATCCACAAATTAGATTATTTTCATGTCATGCAGTGATACAACACACTCAGATATTCTGGTTTTATTTATCACACTAAAAAAATATACACTCCTTTAAATATATAACTGATCACATGAATGAAAATAAAAATGTTTCTACTCGTGGAAAACATTAACCTCTTTCTGTAGTCGGATAGTAAATCTTTTCGATTCCGCACATCGCAATCGTACCATACTAAAACTTTTGACATGGTAACATTCATCACATGCGAAATGTAAAACTACTCCGTGGGATTTGAAAACGAACTTTAGTATTCATTTGTTTGGTACGTCTCACACCACAAGCGAAACGAAATACCAAATTCATACTAGACAGCGTTTCGCGGTTTCGCTTATGTTTCGTTCCGGAACGCTTCCGTTTCGCATTCGCGGCTGTGTGCTACAGGCGTTATCTATAAAGTACAATTATCTTTGTTACATTGCAAATTCGTTCTGGCCCGATTTGTCGCGATGGTCGAAAATTTACTTCCTCTCATCACCATCGTACCAAGTACATGAAGGGGGATGGGGTTCCCTGTCCCCCCTCCCATTGAAAGGAGTTTTATCTTTTCACCACCTGAACGCTTAACTTGGTTAAGGGGCTTAGATCAGCCAACCAGCGCCACGCTTTTGCCTCGTAAAAGAAATTAAATTAAATTGAAAAAATCTACGTCAGTGCTTCGGTAGTAAAAGATTTGTAGTATTTTTCATTATTTTGCATTGCATTTGGAAAATTAAGTAAGAGAACTACTCATTACCGCCAAAAACGGCACCTTTAGACGGTAATGAGTTGTTCTCTTAATTTGACATGATGATTATACGAGTATTGATGTAAATTTAAACTAAAAGTAAGTAGGTACCTACTACAAGTAATTTACTACCGAAGTACCAAGGAAGATTTTTTTTTTAAATTCTTGCTTAGGATCGGTAAGACGGCTCTGCAAAGTTAGATTAAGTTAGGAAAGTAAGATTTTATTTCATTGTTATTATCGAATCTCTTAGTATTTTTTTTATTATTTGTAATTACTTAAACAAATGGTTCGACTAGCTTCAACCTATTTGGGTCAGCGAAAACCGAGAACAGAGCGGCGGAGAGCATATTTTTAAGACACTTTAAAATAAACTTTCAGATGGGCCTGTATTGGTTCCCCTAATTTTTAACATTCCTAATTTTTTTTTTTTTTTTTTTATGTCAGAGGACGGCAAACGAGCAAGCGGGTCACCTGATGGTAAGTGATCACCGCTGCCCATGGACTAATGTAACACCAGGGGTATGACAAGAGCGTTGCCGGCCTTTTGTTTTCCCTCCCCAGAGGGGAGGGGGGATGGGCCTCCGGCTCTCTCACTCACCGAACGAAGCATAGAAGCTGTAAAACTACTACTCAAACGTCGATTTTCTGTGAGAGTGTGGTACTTCCCCGGACGAGCCGGCCCATTCATGCTACCAGCTGAAGTGATTTTTGCCGGTAGCGTGGCTCTACCACAATCATTCCTAATATAGATAAGCTTTTTGTGATTTTAAAACTGTTATACCTATCTAAAAGAGTTTTTAGCTCAGCGCGGCATTGTTTTTGCCAATGTGTCGTTCTTGAGAGGACCTTCCAGGGAATAACGAAAATTAAAAAATCATCTACCGTACTGGTGATGAATAGTAATGTCCAGAAGCTCAATTTTTGGAACTGGTAGAATCATTTCATCCCCCATTCACCCCCTAGTGGCTGTAAATGGGGCAAAATATTGTTTACTTGATTGCTTCCACTTGTGAATGATGTCCCTTTATTCCCTTTTTTTGGGATTAATTGTTCAGGATTCGTGTACTGATAATGAACAGGTTATTAATGTTTTAGAAGGAACGATGTAGTTGAGACCATTTATTTCAGTAAACAATTATTTTTTCACACAAATGTTATGTGAAATGGGTTAGTTAGGTATGTTAATTATTCATAACATATGCATCGATATTGCAGTGCCTTAAGATTAAGCTTTATGTGAAATGTATCACATATTTTGTAATATTATTTTTACTTATTATTCTTAACATCGTATATCGAAACTGCAGTGCCTAAGATTAAAAAAACATTTATGTGAAACGTTTCATATATTTTGTAATGAAGATTGGTTATTAAAATTCATTACAATTACTTAAAATAATAATCAAAACATCGTGTATGGAAATCGCAGTGCGCAAATGTTTCATTATATTTTGTAATTAAGATTGATTTTACTTAAAAATCGAAATTGCAGTGCCTTAAAATTAAGATTTAGGTATAACATTTATGTTAAATATTTCATATATTTTGTAATAAAGAATTATTATCGAAATGTTAGTTTTACTTACCTCTGTTCGTAGCGTTTTTCCGGTTGTCTTCAGATGTTGCTTCGGAGCCCGGGGTCTGTTTTTATGACAGCACTAGCGGTCCGCCCCGGCTTCGCCCGTGTTACAAACCTAGCCTATGGCAGTCAGGGATAACGTACCTATACATCGGTGAAAGAATTAACAATTTTTGAACTAGTAGAATCGATCCGCCACTCATTGTGACGTCAGCACTCGGTTCGTATTCACATATGAATAAAATCAACGAGAGGTCCTGTTTACGTATACGTTTGGTAGTTCTTGGTGTTCTTGGCTTGGTGGATGGTACTACCAATGTGGCCCAATGGTACCTGTGGGACCCATTGGATCCATGGGACCATTGGGACCCATTGGATCCTTAATATCCTTGGGACCCAATGAGACCCATGGGACCCTTTAGGTACCCTTGGGACCTAACGGGACCCTTTGAGACACTTGGGACCCATTGGGCCCTTATGATACTTATGGATTGGGATCATAAGGAGTCAAGCCAAATTTCATATTTTATTGTACACGTCTTTGAATTCGAGTGCTCTCGTGCGACCATTCGGAAAAACCATTCGAATAAAGTTTCAGAAATAGAGCCAATTAAGATTCACCATGCGAAAGCTTAACAACGAGTGGTGGATCGACTCTACTGGTTCAAAAATTGAGCCCCAGGGGCTCAATTTTTCAGGGGCACGAGAGCACTCGGATTCGAAGACGTGTGCAATATAATATGAAATTTGACTTGACTCCTTATGATCCCAATGGACATCATAAGGTCCTATCGGTCCCATTAGGTCCCAAGGGTGTCATTGGGTCCCATGGGTTCCCAGGGTCCCATGGATCCAATGGGTACCATTGGGCCACATTGGGTACCATTGGTAGTACCATCCACCAAGCCAAGAACTGCCAAAGGTACTACTTAGAAAAAATATATTCACACGGTTCAAAAATACGTAAAAACAGGACCACTAGTCGATTTTATTCATATGTGAATACGAACCGAGTGCTGAGGTCACAACGAGTGGCGGATCCATTCTACTAGTTCAAAAATTGAGCTCCAGTAGTTCCTGCATTTATCGCGTTCAAACAAACAAACTGTTAGGTTGAATAATATTAGTATTTCCTGGATATGCCTGCGCGGATTTTTTAATTATTACCAGACTGACCCACCAAGAAGGAAGATTGTTTTTCGCGCGTACTTAAGTATGTCTTTTCCATTGTCTCTTCCTATAGCCTAGGTAAGTCTGTTCCATTGTCACTTCCTATAGGTCCGGTCGATGACGCCACAAGCTGCTCGGAAGGCCTCCTTGGTTCGGTGCTTGTTGAGTATCATCGCATTTCCACTGCCCGAGGAACTCGCTGTCTGAGGAGAATTGGGTCTATTCGATTCTGGGCTATAGATTTCGTAGATTTGACGAATCAGAACTAAAAATAGGCTTGACGAATCGAAACTTGTTAACGGTTGACCAATCGAAACTACCAATAGACTTGACAAATTAAAACTTTTCGTAGACATGACCAATCAGAACCTTAACATGGTTTGGCGAAACGAAACCTTTTGAACATTTGACGAACTTGTACTATAATGGGTGATAAAAAATCGATTGACGCCTCCTCTTGAATCGAAACAATTTTCAGGCTTGACCAATCATACCCTAAATAAAACCTACTGTCACCTGCACCTATTATCACCCAGACCTATTGTCACCCAGACCTGTTGTCACCTACTCCTACTGTCACCAGAGACCTCTTTCACCCAGACCAAGGGACGGAAACTGAATAAAACACGATGCAAATAGACGGAAAAATCTAATTCATCGGCTGAAAGACTTGTACGGCACGCCGATGACGTACTCGTAGGTCCGGTTGATGACGTCACAAGCTGCACGGTAGGCCTCCTTGGTCCGATGTTTATCTATTTAAGTATCTATTATAATAATTATAATAAATATTGTAATCGAAGCCCTTCAGGCACGTAGGGACCAAGTCTGGATTGAGTTTCTTTCGGCGTATTCTTCTCACCAGTGGTCATTACGAAACGCTAGTAGTTTTTCGATTTTGCATATTAAAAATTAAAAATAATAAAGTAAAAAATATGACGTTCAAAAAGAGATACAATTATCCAATTTTGAATAAAAATCTTTGACTTTGACTTTGATAAAATATAGTATCGTTGAGTTAGTATCCCACAAGTCTCGAACTTACTTTGGGGCTAGCTCAATCTGTGTGACTGTCCGTATCTATTTATTATTATTGTCATCCAGTTATTGTTACCCAAACTTACTGTCACCCACACCTATTATCACCCAGACCTGTTGTCACCCAGACTTATTGTCACCCACACCAATTGTCACCCACACCAATTGTCACCCACACCTACTGTTTCCCACACCAACTGTCACCCAGACTTCGGGACGAAAACTAATTAAAACACGATATAAATAGACGAAAAATCTAATTTAGCGGCTAAAAGACTTATACGGTACGCCGATGACGTAGGTGCGGTCGATGACGTCACAAGCTGCGCGGAAGGCCTCCTTGGTTCGGTGCTTGTTGAGGGTGTCTTCGCATTTCCACTGCTTCAGGAACTCGCTGTCAGAGAAGAAGGGCTCTGGTGTTTGGATGTCCAGGGGCTCCGTGGCTAGGGGTAGCACCAGTCTGTGGAAAAAATCGTCATCATCATGTCTTTTTAGTGGCCACTGCAGGAGCACGACCCTCTCTGTACTACCTGAGATATACATTAGCTGAGCAGTCAGAGGATTTGGCCTACACTCCACGCTGACTAGCCGGGTTGGAGACGTCTCTTTTGTTTGTAAGCTTTGTTTAGCATAGTTTCTTAAGTCGCCTTCTACGACATCCACGGGAAGACTTGGAGTTGTCCTATTCTCCTCTGCCGGGAACCACACGGGTACTACCACAGAGCCATGCCATGCTGGCTCCTCAAAAAAAAACAGAGGGCTCCATATAAATGTACGATATTTACCTGGCAGCATGCAGGAACATTCTATGTGGCGCACTATCCATGGTGTGGCTGTAGGTGTAATCGCCAAGAATGGTGTGGCCGATCGCTTGGCAATGTACCCGAAGTTGGTGGCGTCGACCTATAACATGATCATCATTAGGTCTTTGTGTCAGTCCGACAAACTCCTACCCTTCCTTCGTTACAATAACGGTTTGGGCACCAACCATGGGATAACCCTCCCAGTGATGGAAATTCTTTATAGAGGCCTTTGTCCATCAGTAGATGTGCACTCATTTTATCCCCTTTTCAGCTGTGTGTAGTATTTTATATGAATGATCTTTTTGATAATGTGTGATTGTGTTCCAAAAGATGTTTTCAAAATAACGTACCACCCCCTCCCTCGATAGTAGATATGTCGCAGTCAGCTGGTTGAATTTGCTATTTGATTGAATGACTAGCGCGTTCATTGAATGGCGACGTTCAATTGAATGACTGAAGGACAGCTCGTCAAGTCGTTGAATGTAACGTTCAACGTCTTGACTGAATGAATGTCATTTAGCGAAGTCGTTGAATCTTAGCCGACTTTGTAATATTTGGCGGTAGCATGATTTCATTTTTCTTAGTTTTTAAAGTAGCCGGCGGCGGCGTTATAATAGGTAAATCCATAATGTCACACGCAATAACGCACTTTTAAGTAAATTTAATCAAAAAAATAAAAACATCGTACCATCTGTTCGAGCTGTTTGACGCCATCCATATTTGTTTTGGTGACTACTAGCGCCGCAGTGGGAAAAAATTAACTAAATTTGAATCACCTGACTGATTCTATGTCCGCTCTTTTCAAAGGGCTATGTTACAATCCGCTAACTAGTTGGACGTTGAGCAACGCTTATTTGTTCAACGTTCGGCCTAGTCATTCAATTAAACGTGGTCATTCAATAAACGCGCTAGTCATTCAATCAAATAGCAGATTTAACCAGATGACTGCGACAGATATACAACGCGGTGATACGATGTAATTTATGCCTTCGGCCCATACAGCAAAACATGAGTTTTGCCGTATGGGCCGAAGACCTGTTGCTGCTCTCTAAAGGCTTTGCCATTGTTTCTCAGTTCGGCCCTTCAGGTCATGCATGCAATTCGCGGACTATCAGGCATATGAAGGTTTGCTGTCTCTCCAAGCCTTGCGCACCCAGGCAACGCCCTAAGCCGAGGTTCGTCCCTCCCGGGACCCTTTGGTGATGTTTGCCTTACAGGTTGAGGGCACTCTGCTCTCACCTCAAAACTTCCGGTGAAGTAGCGAAAGCTCATTTGGAGCTAGCTACGAAGTCCTTTCAAAAAAAAATAAAAGTAATTTGTGTCATTCGTTGCTTGTTATTCGAACGAACTTAGGTTCATTGCATGAAGATGCCTCTTGTAGAGGCGAAACACGTGTCGCGAGCACGACGGCCGATGCTGCTGAAGCCTCAACAGATGCAGCAACATCGGGAGTAACTCCCATCCGGCCCGGTGAGCCTGCCCCGGTGACGGGACGGTTCGACCCCGGTAAGATCGGCCCCGTCAACCAACGGGGTAGATGGCACAGATTATGGAGTAACTCCCATCCGTCCCGGTGAATTGATGTAAGGAGACAATGTGAGTAAATGTTCTAGCTGTGAGCGTTGTGGCGAGATAACTTTTTGTAAACTTAGATAATAAAACTCAATTTTTCCGCTATTCTATCACACTACCGGGCCGTATGCTACTCACCCTGTGCTATCCGCTTCGTTCAAAACACTCACTAGGATAGTTGATACTTAATCTGTGCTAGATATGTTTTAGCAAACGACGTTTAATCATATTGTCTTCTTACATCGACTCACATCTACCCCGTTGGTCGACGGGGCCGATCTACCGGGGTCGATGAATAAATTTTTCCCAACAGTCCCGTCACCGGGGCAGGCTCACCGGGCCGGATGGGAGTTACTCCATAATCTGTGCCATCTACCCCGTTGGTCAACGGGGCTGATCTACCGGGGTCGATGAATCAATTTTTCCCAACCGTCCCGTCACCGGGGCAGGCTCACCGGGCCGGATGGGAGTTAGTTAACATCGGCAAGGTTCGCATGCATTAACTATTGGTGGCGGGCATGACAGGAACGGGACTAACAGTAGTGGGTAGGCGCTGGCCAGCAATAGTGCGGAAGCACACAAAATAATTTAACTTAAAGGGCATGTAAATTTGACTTCCGCAAAGTAACGCCTGAATCAATTCAATATACTAAAATACATTCTGATTAGTTTATTTATTAATCAGTGTACCTACTGCCATCTAACGGCGGTGTACTTTGCCAGAGCAAGTGCCTCCGGGTGACTCCTGTAGAATTATTATATCTATGCCCATACTATAGCGAATGATATAGGCTGTGCATGATGGTTGAAAAGACTTATCTCACCTGTGATAGGCTTCAACAAGACTAGCGTCGCGGGGTCTCTGCCGTAGTGCCCTGTCTCCAGAACCAGGACCCTCGTCTGCGCATCTCTTGCTTGTTCGGCAGGCATTTCGCCAGTAACTGCCAGCATGCGATGGCTTGACTGGGCAGTCAGTGGGTCTATGGCTGGCGAGTAAAACGTGGTTATGTAATGCTGAATATAAAGCAAGAGTTAAATTAATGGAGATTTTGGCACAACCCGTATTGGCGACCCCCGCATCTCGCCACATATTAAAATTATCTCGTAATTTATTTTAATTACGAGATTACGAGATTCGAAAACTACTCTGGTATATCGTACTCGTGGTAGACAAAGTATAGTAAACTATGACGGTTATAAAGACGTTACCGTATACTACTCTCGTAAATGAAATGAATAAACTCATGGTTGATGCTCTGTTTGTAACTCACCGACATCGTAATTAATGTCCCCTAACTCAAAGTCTAGGCGACCCCTAACGACAGCCAGGTAATATTTCTTCGTCTGCCTGCCCTCAAACAGCTTCCCGGCACGGCTTGCAGCGCTTTTGTTCTTGGCTATGCAGAGGACACCGCTGGTCGCGTAGTCCAGCCGCTGCACGAAGTGGACGGGATGGGAGGAAGTCGAAAGGTGAGAGTCGTGTTTTGCTATATGGTACGTCACTGTGTTCTATAAGAGAAAAAGAGAAACCTTGTTTAGCGGGCTTTTGGCTTACATCAATTCACATCACACTCAATAAAATTTCATTTCAGAGCGTCAACCATGAGTTTATACATTTCATTCACGAGAATAGTATACGGTAACGTTTTTATAACCGTCATAGTTTACTATACTTTGTACACCATGAGTACGATATACCAGAGTAGTTTTCGAATCTTGTAATCGAAAACGACTCAATGTTGAATGTAAACGAATACGATCCTGTGTTTAAAGGAATATTTTCTGCGGTATTAGCACCATGAGTTAAAAAACTGACCTTCGTTTTCTATCGAGTAATAAATAATAAATATATACAGACAAATCACACAGATTGAGCTAGCCCCAAAGTAAGTTCTTTAGAAATACTTGTGTTATGGGATACTAACTCAACGATACTATATTTTATAACAAATACATATATATAGATAAACATCCAAGACCTAGGTCAATCTGAAAAAGATCGTTTTCCATCATGACCTGACCGGAGATCGAACCCGGGACCCCAGTGTCGCAGGCAGGCGTGGTAACCGCTGCGCCACGGAGCTCGTCAAAGACAATAGTTTACTTATACGAGCCATCGAATAGTTTACTTTAGATCGAATCGTTTACTACTGACGTATTATAAACTTATGGTTGACGCTCTGTGACATGATTTTGTACACTAATATTAACAGTCCGCCCCGGTGTGGTCCCAAAGCCTTAATCATACGATTTGTTCTCACAGATTCACATAGATGGCGCTACTAGTCGCTACACAACATTGTATTTTCCGTATTATGAGAATCATCATCATCATCATCAGGTCCTTGCAAGTCTCCACTGCAGGAGCACGACCCTCTCTGCACTTCCCAAGCCATATATATTATATATCATATATATAGCCAGAGCTGTCAAAGGATTTGGCCTACACTCCCCACGCTGGCAAGACGGTTTGGAGAGGTCTCTTTGATGTTGATGTTATGATTATGAGAATATAATAACATTATTCACAAAATATCTCTTATTAAAAATCAGAACAATATTCAAGGCATAATATTTTAAAATGACACCCTATATTTAGTAAGTTTAGGCTAACGCAGATTACCGCCATCTAGTATCGAGTAGCAAGCAACTCTCCTGCGCCATACATTTGCCTACTTTTCGCCACCTTAATTTGGTCCGATATTTTTGTATGAGGTGGGCAGTCTATTACGTTAGTATTATATTGTCTTTGGCCCCGGCTTCGCCCGTGGTCCATACCTATTCTATTCACTCAGGGATAACGACTTTGTAGTACCGGTCCAACTGTAAAAGAATTTTTGGAATCGGTCCTGTTCCTGAGATTAACGCGTTCAACCAAACAGACAAAGAAACTCTTCAGCTTTATAATATTACTAGCTATTACCCGCGGCTCCGCTCGCGTGATATATAGCCTATGTCCTTCTCAGTACCCTAACCTATGTGTATGCAAAATTTCATGATGATCGGTTCAGTAGATAGGGCGTGAAAGTGTAAAAAATAAACAAACTCCCTTTCGCATTCATACTTAATATTAGTTAGGATTAGGATAGTAGAACAAAAAGAGGAAAAATTGGATTGTTTGTTTGCATCAATAGACTCCGAAACTACAACTGATTTTCCAAATTCTTTCACCTAATGAACGCATTGGTTTCCCCATACAAACTTTCAAGCCCTTTTTCACCCCCAACCCAACCCATACGTGTCCTAGGGTTTTCAAAAAACCTAGGGCATGTTATTGTTTATTACTTACCTAAAAACAAAGTTTCAGGCTTCTAGCTCTAAAAATGACGGACTTTGATACAAAATTTCAACCCCTTTTTCACCCGCTTAGGGAACGAATTTTCAAAAATCCTTCATAGTGGATGGCTACGTCATTACAACTATCTGACTGGCACACCTGACTGACTAATCACTGAAATTTGACTTTTTAAGCACAATACGCGACGATTCACTGTACATTGGCTGTTCAACTACGAAAATATCTTTAGTTTTCTATTCAACTCGGCAATATACACTGAATCTAAACTGTATAAACTAGTCTGTGTTGCTTGCCGCCTGCTGGAACTGCGGGCGGACGGCTCTAGGAAACCAAGGCATAAGTACTACATTTACCCGATTGATTCGATTGGTAGATCGAGTTGATGAATCGACTAAATTACTTATGCTGTACATAGAACATCACTAATAATGTTTGTTTACATAAATAAATAACCTAACCTATCACATAAAAGTTATCAAAATACAAAACCAATACTTATGACTAATGGGCTTACCTTTTCATTTTCATCATCAGAATTTATGTACATGTCATATGGCTTATTAACTATGATATAATTTTCACTTTCGTAAAGCTTTTCCACGGTCATTTTCCAAAACACTTTTGATAACAGATGCGTTCACAAATTTACTTATTCAATCAACTATTAGAAATACTCAAGACTGACTACCTACCAAAGAAATGACCTTTTCAAATGAACAGTGTAAGCGGGTATTATTTTGTATTGTACCATTACACTCGATACCCGGGGACAAATATGCAAGAAAAGAGATTCCAACGCAGTTTGAAGGGCTTTTTCCATACAAACGCCGAGTATCTCTTCTAGTGGCATTTTGTCTGGTGGATATCGCTTTATAGTGAAATTTTACATAAACATAGTACTCTTTTTATCGAAGAAATAAAACTAAATTTTTGACCAAAAGAAAACTGACAAATTTAATATTTGGTTGAAAACAAAAAACTGTCAACCTCACTGTATTTTTTTTTTATTATTTGAACGCACCTCTATCCTTTTTGAAGATTCAGTCTGTCAAAAATCAGGTCAAAAATATAATTTGAAGTTTAAAATAATTCGACTAAAATAAAGAGACAAGTTTCTGTTTTCAAAGACCTTAAACTTTGCATCTTTTTAAATTCATCGTTTTATCCCTCTGTCAATTCAATTTGATTTGCCGAAATTGCCGACTTTGTTTTCCACATCGCCGTGACTTCGCCACTATTTTGTCCATTTTGCATTAAAACACGAAGATGAGGAGGCATAAAATAAAGCGTGAGAAATCCGAGCCCTCAGCCTCTTACTCGCGGGACCAAGAAGAACATGATTTAGCATACTATATCCACGATAGGGTGGAACTCATTCAACAAGTGTTTTCGGCCTTAAAACCCAAAGATCTGAGAGCTATGACTCCGTCCTGCATTCGGCATCTCTCTGTGGATAATATTAAGGAACTCTGCACTGAAGAGGTAAAAATATTTGATAATTTCATCAAGATTTTTAATTATAATATGTTTACATAGGTTATCGCCTGGTCTATATTAAAGTCTCTCAAATAAAATATAGAAAGCCCTTAACTAGCGCACCGTTAGGGCACTATGACCATTATTATATATGATTTGATAATTTTTGAAACACTGGAGAAACTATAGTATCTTACAGTGGCCTTTAGGTTTTGTAGACCTGGGCTCTGTCTACCCTACAAGGGAAAAAGACGTGATTGGAATGAGGTCCTATGACTCCTCACTCCTAACTTTGAATCACAGATATATCGTAAGCAAGCCGGTTCAACTTATGACATTTACAGTGTATCATAATCTCAGAACTGCATTTTAGCTCACTGTAGTAAAATTATAGGAACACTCGAGAAACTAAAATCATCAGATCTCTTTTTAGTCTCCTCTGCAGGAGCACGACTCTGTACAACCAGATTAGCCATATCTTAGCCAGAGCAGTCAGAGGATTTGGCCTACACTCTCCACGCTGGCCATCTGGCCAGCCTAGGTCGGAGTTAAAGCTTTGTTTAGCTTGTGTTTCCTAAGTCACCTTCTACAACATCCATGGGAAGACTTGGAGTGGTCCTATTCTACTCTGCCGGGAACCATACCGCTGAATAAATAATGTAAAACCGTGTTGTGTAAAAAAATTAAAGTAGTAGTGTAGTGTAAAAATACAAAAGCTTATTGAAATCTTTATATCAACCCAGCTCCTCGGCATCAGTTCAAAGCGCCTCTGTGCCATTCTCGATGGAGCTGACCCTCCCACAGACACTGAATCGAGCCTGTCTGCTTCTCCAGAGAGGATGGAGACCATATCACTGGATAGCATCTCTTCGGATGAGGAGATTCTGAGCCAGGCTAGCAAGAAGGCTAAAAAGGTACGTATTTTAGATTCCTCCTTCTCTTTTGAAGTACCTATTATCATCAGCATTTTTGATGTAATAAGGTCATAGCCCACTTACATGACTCTGCTCCAACACGGCTCTAAACTAATACGGTTGCTCGCGTTCCACGCACCGACAGCTAGCAGGCACCCAGTTGCTTGGTAGATAATTCATGAATGGCCCTACCCCGGAGTTCCACGGCGACTGCTAGCAGTCAGCGTGTGGACACCGCGCAATGGTACCCAGCGCGTGGCGCGTGGTCTGATAGCGGTAAGCTCCCTGACAGCGAGCTGTCTACTAATTTATGTTACCACTATAAAATATATCTAACGGCCACGACCTAAAGCTCATATTTGAATAATATTAATTTTTGGGGCTTTTGATCTTATGCTACTAGGCTGTCTACCCCAGAAGGGTATACGATGTGATAATAAGTATAGACTTTGACGATTTCCATGGAGCAGTGGTTAACACGCCAGCCTGCGACACAGGGGGTCCTGGGTTCGATCCCAGGTCATGATGTGTTTCATATAGTATCCTACGACGCGAGTTCACAACACTGTGGGCTAGCTGTTTATATGTACATTTAAAGATTAAGTGATTTACTTTACTGCCGGCTATCTACAAGGGCTAGGAATAGACAAAAACATTGGGGTTGTGCAGGCAACACCCCTGGCAGAAATATCTTCCCTTTCTGGTGGGTAAACATGCCACCCTGCTCCCCTACTCATATGAATGTTCATTAGGTGCACTTCAAAACGGTTTTTTTTTTTTAATTAATTATGCTTTGGCTTTGGTTTCATATTCATATTTTTTATTCACATAAAAATGTTCATTTTCTATTACATTTACCTTTCGGTATATTTGCGAATATTTATTAAAATTCGACACATCCAAGTTAACAACATAATAAGCTTTTTATCAAATTTTTTTTTATTCTCAACAGAAGCACCGCCATCGCCGTAAAAGCGACAGAAGCGAGAAGAGCGACAAGAGCAAGAAGAGGAAAAAATCCAAACAGACCGAGGAGGACTCCGGGGACAAGTCCAAAGCCTCCAGAGCTGGCCTCACTGTGCTGGAGTTACTTGAACTCCAGGCGAGGGCCAGAGCTATCAGGGCGCAGCTGCAGCAAGAACAGGCTGCCAGTAAGTCACAGATATCTCCTCTTCAACCCGTCTGGCGAGTGTGGAAATTGTAGGCCAACCAAAGCCTCCAGAGCTAGCCTTATGGTGCTGGAGTTGTTGAAACTACAAGCGAGGGCCAGAGCTATCAGGGCTCAGCTGCCGCAAGAACAGGCTGCTAGTAAGTTACCTTCATCATCATCATCAGATCTATTTTTAGTCTCCACTCATCGTCATTTCGTGAAAGTGACACAATAAGTCGACAATGCACACCCTGGTGTCAGAGTTCTTCGGAACCGCCTCTCGGCCTCTGACGTGGTTCATTTAATGACTAACCAGATGGCAGCCAGGACCAACGGCTTAACTTGCTTTCCGAAGCACAGAATCGTCTTTCTTATCAGACAATCCGGTGTTTAATGCCTGCAATATTCTAACTGTCTAGAAACAACTTAACAAAGTATGCTTCCCGTGGGAATCGAACCCACGACCCCCGGGTCAACAAGGCTAACGCCTTAACCACTGGACCATGGATGCTCCACTGCAGGAGCACAACTCGATCTGTCTACTGTACTACCAGAGCCATATAGATTTGCCACAGCAGTCAGAGGATTTGGCCTACAGTATCCTCAGACTGTACTTACTGTGTTACTTCTTTTAGCGACCAGTACTGACTCAGTACTGGTCGCTAAAAGAAGTAATGAAATCAAAAGAACTGAGCACACATATAAAAAGTAAAGTTTTTAATACATGCGTACTCCCTGTCATCACCTATGGTTGCGAAACTTGGTCACTCACTAAACACCACAGAGACAAATTGGTACGCTGCCAGAGGGCCATGGAGAGAAGTATGATGGGAATAAAGAAACAAGACAGAATAAGAAGTGATACGATAAGGGAAAAGACTAAAGTGTCTGACATAATCATCCGAATTGATCAGCAGAAATGGAGATGGGCAGGCCACATGATACGGGACCCACAAGATAAATGGAGTAAAAGAGTCACGGAATGGTACCCCAGAGAAGGAAAACGCAGTAGAGGTCGCCAACAAACCAGGTGGGAAGACGACCTAAATCTCACGGCAGGACATCTCTGGAGAAGAGTCGCACAGGTCAGAACGCAGTGGAAGAGTTTAGAGGAGGCCTATGCCACAAGGCACTCTGAATTAAGAGACATATTATAATAACTTCCAACCAAGATGTAACTTAAGTTAAAAATTCAGATAAAATGGCTTATAAATAAATAAATAAATAAAAATCCTCAGACTACTATGGCTAATTTATGAAATGAAATGAAATGAACTTTATTGCGTTAAATGTGGTCATCGCCTGTATGATTTTTTTTTTCAATCTATTTTTTTCGAGGCTTCAGTACACTTGATGTGACTATGCCAGCCTCATGGGGGACCTCTAGTATAAAATTTATCTTATCAACGTTATACACCTCCATAAGAGGTATGATGAAATAGATAAGATACAAAGTCTCACACATTAGTCATCTCTGACATGCAACAAAGCATATAAATGTCAATGAAATATAATGAATTATGCCTCTACTAGTACCGAGAGAGTGCTGCTCCTGCAGTGAGACCGAAAAAGACCTGTTGATGATGATGATCCACACTGGCCAGACGGGTTGGAGAGGTCTCTTTGATGTTTTAAGCTATGTTTAGCGACGGGACGACTTGTAGTGGTCCTATTCTACTCTGCCATACGGCGTGACAGACATACTCAAATAAATATATACGGACAAATCACACAGATTGAGCTAGCCCCAAAGGTAATTCGAGACTTGTGTTATGAGACACTACTTAACGCTACTATATATTATAATAGATACACATACTCGTATAGATAAACATCCAAGACCCAGGTCAATCTGAAAAAGATCATTTTTCATCTTGACCTGACCGGGGATCGAGCCCGGGACAATCCGTGTCGTAGGCAGGCGTTGCGCCACGGAGCTCGTCAAAGGCTTACATACAACTTAATACATATAATTATTAATATTAACAGGACTTAGCACGAACCTTTTATGTAAACCTTACCTTTACTGAAACGTCAGCGAAAATAAATAAGTAAAAAATTCGTGCTAAGTCCTGTTAATATTAATAATTGAAGCGCGAAAGTTTAAAAAAGAAAACTTAATACATATTTACATACATACCTGCAAGGAATAAACACTACCCTTCTTCTCGGTGGGTCAGTCGGGTACAGTTAATTTTATACAACTTTCTTTCAGAAAAATTAACAGAAGCCGCCGCTGAATCAAGTCAGGATACGTCTTCCGATGACGAGGTACTTGTGAAGGAAGAACCGCCCGAAGTGGTGGAGATCAGCAGCAGTGATGACGAGAAACCTTCCATCATTGAGCTAGAGAAAGGTAGTGGCCATTGTAATTTATTTCAGTGCTCAATTTTTTTTTTTAATAAGCCGCAACGCTCTATTCTAATAAGAAATAGAATTTAGTAAAGTCACCTGTATATTTTTGTTCCAGATAAACAAAACACATCGACAGAGACGACAAAGACTGACGGTTCACAAAACAAAGTAACGAAGAGGATAAATAACTTGGTTATCACGGTGCCTCAATCGAATACGACCAGAAAAATCAAACTGAACCGCTCTAAATCCAATCCCACTCAGAACGCTGAGAAGGCGACGACCAGTGCCCCCAGTACTGAAACTAATAGAACTGTAGTTGCTCAAGATAAAGATGTCGAAAAAGATAAGAATAAAGATAAAACTGTTGAAAAATCGAATAACATCCCAACAGCTGCTAGTAAAGCCGCACTAAAAGACGCCAAAATGAAGGAGAAATTAAAAAAGAAACAGAAAAAACAAAAGGCAAAGAAAAAGGCTGTAGACCATGGTAGCGATCATGACGAAATAATGTTGCAATTGTCTGACAGTGAGAAGTTAGATTTGCTAGAGGACTTGGACCGTAAGAACTTTGATAATGTCTCTAGTCAAAGCTCGGTGGATTCTGAAAGTAGTAGTAGCAGCAGTGATGATGATAGTAATAGTAAAAAGAGTAATAGTGAAGAGATTAAAGAAGAAAGTGTAAATGAAGAAGATAACGAAATTTCCGACTTAAAAACAACTAGTAAGGAAATAAATGACAAGGAATCTAGTGATATAAATATGGAAATTATTGCAGAAATTTTAGAGACTGTTGTCGACTCCGAAGAAAATGCTAGTGAAGATGTTTTAGCTCAGAAAGAAGTTGTTATTGAAGACAATGTTAGGAAAGATCTTGAAGAACAGACTGCTAAAGTAGCCGAACAAGCAAGTGATCAGACTAAATCTGATAATGCAGAAGCAACTAGTGAAGTTACTGAAGTGTTGGAAATTTACAATGTTAAATCAACGAAATGTGATGATCACAGTTTGGAATATAAATCTCAAGAAGTTGATAAAAGTGACTCTATTCCAGAAATATCTAAAGATAATAGTGATACGGCTCCTCAAAGCACTGACTGCGAAGTTATTGAACAAGAGGTTTCAAATGTCGAAAATATCAAAAATGTTCAAAAAGATGATCTAGCCCCGGATACAAGCAAAGGAAGTCCCGAAGAAACTAATGTACATGACAAAAATGATAGAGAAAAACAACTGTCTGAAGGAGAAGTGTCAGACCATGATAGTTCTGAAGTAGAAGCGACAGAATTACAGCCTGAAGTTGTCTGCATTTCAGACGAAGAAGGAAAAAGTAAAAAGAGTAAGAAAAAGCACAAAAAGAAAGATAAAAAGCACAAAAAGGCGAAGAAATCAAGTAAAAATAAGTCGGATTTTCGTAGTGGCTCGGACCAAAACTTTTACAAGGACGTTAATCAAGCCGGAAGTTCTACATCTGTTGACGATAAATCCGAGCCTATTGTTATCGATGAAGATGATATTTACGAAATTCTAGAACTTTCGGATGACTCTTCTTGCTATGAAGTTGAAGGAACAGTGTTGTCCAAAGAGCCTACTGCTGAAGAAATAGAAGCTCTCTCAGCGAAAATAGATGAGATTGAAAGAGTTGAGGTTGTTACGGAAGAAGAAATAAGAGAACATGAACGGACTACAGCTGAAAAGATGATGGAAGAAGTGGAAGATAATCTGGAGCAAATATCTTGGAAAGACAGATATTTAGGCAGTACCAAAGTGAAAAAGGTGCTGACTACATCAAATATATTAAATGCATTGCGAAAGAAAAACAAAGAATTGAAAAAGAAGTTAGAAGAATCTAAAAGTAAAGAAGCTGAAGAAGAAAAAGCAATTGAAAATGTTGAAACTCCTGAAAAAACTATTGAAACTAATTTAGAAGAAGGTACTATAGAACAATACAATACTTTGCAGGGTTCTACCAAATATGTAGACCCTGTCAAAGAAACCGAAGTCAATACGGAAAATAATCAAAAGGAAATGGAAGCAGAGAAAGAAAAAGAAGGAGTTGTGACTAAAGAAATGAAGAAAGACGCGAAACAGCTGCTCAAAATGTACAAGAAATTATTAAAATATAATGATATGAATAAAAAAACAGATCCGAATAAAAAAAAGAAAAAGAAACAAAAGAAGAAGAGCAAAGACAACGAGAGTGTTGCCAGTGCAGTGAACAGTGACGTGTAGTTATTTAGACGTATATATTATTATATAAGATATATAAAATCAATTTTGAATACTGAAACCTATGACCAAGTTTAAAAAACTTGAATTACTAAATGAAGTAAATATCCACTTGGAAGTATAGTATCGCTTTCATTATTTCGTACACCTAACACCTAATAATAATAGTACATACTGGTAATCGCGCGATAATAGTACGTACTGTGAATGAAATAAGGTTGAAAGTGGCGATACCGGTAGGCGATCTCAGTTCAAACCCGTATCTGTCATTTCGATCGCTTTTTTCGGTTTTAATTTAATAATTCCTTAATTATAATCAAACTAGCCGTTACCCGCGGCTTCGCCCGCGTGATTTATAGTCTATGTCCTTCTCAGTTCCCTAACCTATGTGTATGCAAAGTTTCATGATGATCGGTTCAGAAGATAGGGCGAATAAACAAACAAACACACTTTCGCATTTATAATATTATTTAAATTTAAATTAAATATTTTAATACGGTTTTTATAGCGTTTATTACATTATTTAACTGCATTAAAATTATTTTATTTAAATGTGTAACAATCGCAAAAACATAAGAATACATTTTATAATATTAGTTAGGATATTGTAATATTTTTAATTATCCATTTTGCTCATTATGTTTTACTTTTTATAGATGTAAACAAATTGGTAGTTATCACTGAAAATATCAAGTCATTCGCGACGAAACCTTTTCTGGAAATAGCTTTATGCTATTTTATTTTCCTAGGTTTTAAATATTTTTCTGAAAATATTTTGATCTTTGAAATGTACTTCATATTTTTTCATGCTAATATTCCATGAAAAATAAGGCTAACTGCGCGAGGAAAAAATAGACGTTTTACGGCAGCGCGTAAATTACAGTGAAGAGTTTGTTTGTTTGGTTGAACGCGGTCATGTGGTCCCATCGCCTTAATCGTACGATTTGTTCTCAGAGACTCGCATAGAGGGCGCTACTAATTGCTACACAACATTGTAACTTCTGTTTTAAAAAACATTATTCACAAAATATATCTTATTGATAATTAGAACAATATTTTTGGCTTTTTATTTTAAAATTGTACCTCAGTTCTAGTAAGTTTTAGGCTAACGAGGATTAAATCAGCCACTCAATACTAGATGGCGGTAGTCTGCACCGCCATACTTGGCCACACATACGACTCCTTTTCGCCACCTTAATTTGGTCCAATATTTTTGTATGAGGTGGGCAGTCTATACGTTAGTATTATATTGTCTTCGATAGAACCGAAAGAAAAAAAGGTGAAAATCGAAAAATAAAATCAGACTTCCCATAGAAATTCGCCCAGCTAATCAGCAATATTGTATGGGAGGTCTAAATTTTTTTACGTTTCATTCCCGAATTTTCTTACAATTCTGTATTCTAGATCCCGAGATTACTATATAGTTCATAGGTTCAAAATCAACCTGTTTGAATGACATGGGAGGAAAAGTTCCCGCTTCCCCGCATTGCGGAGACATGTTGCCGTGAGCCGAATGGAAACTCTATAGCTACTCCGAAGAATAACTCTCAATATAACGCATGTAATGTAATCATACATTTATGTAGTTCGAGTGACGAGGAAGGTGAAGGTAGGTGAGGGCTTGAACCTTGGTGTGTCCGGAAAAAAATCCGGCCCGGCCCGGATTCTTGGTAATCATACTCTATGCGCTGTGGTCTGTATAGTCCTAGTCTGTCTGACAGCTTTTTTCTTTTTTTGATTTGACTGACCTGACAGTGACAGTTCAAGTTTTAGAAAATCCATCGAAAATCGCACTTACTTTAGTTTGTTTTCTTTTTCTTTTTTGTTTTAGTGTTTAATTTCTCTTTTAATTTTACTACAAAATGACGAAAGAATCAGAGAAACGCGTGTGTAAATATTGCGATAAGATAATTTCAGGGAATATAAACAGTTTTAACGCACATTTGTTTACACACAACGCTATAGAACCCAGATTTACGTGCAATATATGCCTAAGGCCTTACTTTAGGAGGGACACATACCTTCGGCATATGAACCATCACTTTGAAAATGGTAAGGAACCTAATAATGGTTGGGTTCGCTTTAGAATATCTTAGCAAGAATTTAGATATTCTGTGGATTGGAATCGACAGAACTTACTTTCTTCTTCATAAAGACATCATTTTTAAAGCGAGTCGGGCCGTTTTCATATTTAATGCTCATTAATTTTCATACGTTATAAACTAAATGATCAAAAAAAATAAGTTGGTCAAGGAAAGCTGGTTAGGTTTTCTTAAAAAAAACATAGTGAGCGAGCATCCTCAACTTATAGCGAAATCCCAACTTTTCAGGTAGGTACTTGTAAAAAATTTGAGTGCTATGTTTAATTATATCTCTGCGCTTTAAAAATCATTTTGTTGAGAAGAGCAAGGCAAGTTTTATTAGATCCTATCCTCAGAAATAACAAATTCATGCTAAGGTCTTCTAACGCTCACCCAAATTTTCTTTTACTATGTGGGATTGAATAACTAGTGAGAGTTTTAATTTTTGTATTTCCTTCATCATTCACTCAAGACATTGTAGACACAATAGTTGTTATGTGGACTAAGAGCACTTATAGGCAAGAAGACCGGGTTCAAAACCTGTCAGGTCCAACTTATGCACTTTTGACTTAGTACCCCTATCTGCTCTGACTCCAGTACCGTCATTTTCATTAATCAACCCACCAGATAGTGTTTCTTGTGGGTCGAAACCAGACTTGTGCAGTAGGGCTCTCATTTTTTAGGGTTCCGTAGTAAACAAGGAACCCTTATACTTTTGTCATTTCTGTCTGTCTGTCTGTCTGACCGTCCGCGGTTTTACTCAGAGACTATAAGTACTAGAAAGCTGTAATTGGTATGGGTATGTATATTAATCATGCCAAAAAAGTGGTAGAGAAAAATCTTGAAAAAAAATTTGTGTAAGTGGGAACATGTAAAGAGGGAGTGATATTTTTTTTTTTGCAAACCCATCATGTTGGGTATTGTTAAATAGGTCTTTAAAAAATATTGTGAGGTTGAGAACACCATTTTTCGATTTAGGAATCCGTTTCCGAAATATTTGATTTTAAAGTGCAAATTTTTGTTAGAGGTAGGTGTCGTCCCCCCCCTCTATCTGCTAAACGGTTTTATATGGATATGTGAAAAAAATTACAGCAGTAGTATATATACTGTAATTGAAAGGAAAACTATCAGAGCTAAGTACTAAGTACAAACTAAAAAGTAATAGGCAACCAACTTATAAAATGTACTCGAAAATGTAAAATTTCATACAATTTTCATTGTTAGATGTTTTTGGTCGATAAACTGTGAGGTGCGAGTGTGAACTCAAAGTTGTCATCACGCACTTGGCCAGTTTTTTTTCAGCATGGAAAAGTTTTTTGTGTCAAAGAGGTCATTCAATTACTACCCTACCCTACTTACATGAGAAGCATGATGCATGCATGCATGTTGATGGTCTTCTAAATTTGTCTTATTTTTTATGACTTGGGGGATAGAAGACTCATGGTGTACTTTATTAAGAGTTATTTGTGTATTTGTGTTAAAAAAAGCAACCCTTTTATGTTTTGTTATAACACTATTTGTACCGGCACAAACAAATATTTATTGTGTGACGTTGATTATTATTTTGTTAACGAGTATTATAGTATATTTCCTTCGGCCACCTCTTCATCCACACACATTTCTGTCGTATCCTTAACTGTGATGCATTGGACCACTGAGTCTACTACTATTTCCTGAAGAATTCTAGTAGTTAACTATCTATGATAGACATTTTGTTAGTAATAAATAATAAAAAAGAGTAATAAATGTTGACATATGATGTGGCAAGGTTTTTATAACCACAAAGACTGAGTTTTAACTTTAAGGAAGTATTTATTAATTACTTTAGACTGATGACGGGAAGGTCCTCAATCCTGAAGATCTGTTTTTTAGGGTTCCATGGTAAAATACAGAACCCTTATAGATTTATCATGTCCGTCTATGTCCGTCTGTGTTTACTTATCTTATTGGTATTCATATTACAGGTGAAACCACAGAACTGCAATACAAAATGAACTTGAAAAAGGTGTTCGTATGTGACTTCTGCGATCGTGGTTTTATTGACAAGAGGAACCTTATAAACCACTTAAAAATACATGACGATGGGTTCTACAGCAACAGTAGAAAATACAAGTGCCAGGCCTGCTTTATAACCTACTGCGAAGAGAGGTTGCTTAAAAAGCATATCCGAAAAGTACACTTCAACTTGATACGCACAGAAACTTCCTACGAACAGAAAAAAGTAAATGAGACTTGGGTTGAACCGATATATGATTCCAAAAGCTGCGTTGAAATGACCAAAGTAAAAGACAATGTTATACGAATCAAGAGATGTAACGTCAAAAGTGAAGTTACTGATAGTTTAAAGAAGTATTTAATAGATTTCAAAGATATAACGCAATATTCAAAAGTGATATGCGATTATTGTAATAAGGAGATGCTGAAAAAAAGTCTGATTACGCATATAAAGGAACGGCATTTGAAGATTAGGAAGTTTTCTTGTGAGGATTGTAAGAGGACGTTCATGAGGCATTATCAACTAGTGGATCATGAGTGCGGTAAGGTAAGGAGGCGGAGAAGTAAACAGGAACTCTGAACCTCTCCTCACCCAGTGGTGTAACTACAGGACGGCAGAGCAGGCCCCTACCACGACCGGGGCAAAGAATATATACACTCCGCGAAAAGAAACGTCACTTAAGCATGTGTGCTCGTAAAATCGCTTGCAGCTGTGTGGGTGTCTGGATGTGCGCGGGGGCAGCGAAGCGCGCAGGGCGTGGAACGGGCCGTCGCCGACTGCCGCGCTCGAGGGCTGTGTGTGTTGTTTGCGTCTCTCCCACAGCTCTCATTACACGCGCAACTCCGCGCAAGTGACTAGCGCGGTTGTGCCGTTATGAGGGTTTTCTGAAATGGTCACCACTAGATGGCAGCACTTAGGCGTTGACCTTGATAAGCACTGTCATTGGATACTATTTAACAAGAAAATTTTTGGAAGGAAGTCAAGGGGTACAGTTGGGGTTTGCTTTAGACGATTTCGCAAATTGATTTCAGTGGACTTTATGATACGAAATGACATGAGCACGAGCATTTATAACACCAAACTACGCCAAGTTTGGTGTTATAAATGCTCGTGCTCATGAACAATTTGTGAAATAGTTAAAGTAGACTGTTATTTATGGACTTGTATAGACTTGTCACCGAAGCTCCCACGAGGCTATCAAAAAACTTACGCCATCTTTGATGCTACTTTTTAAAAAGTATACAGTACAACACTGATACTTAGTATCTCATTAAACTGGACATTGGCAGAATCACTGGAATCTCAGTGGAAGCCTTAAAATATAAGAAAGAAATATTTGACAAGCTGCTAAATTTCACATACTGCGGCCCAATCACACACAGCTTACCAGACCTGACGCCTGAGTGCTGCCACCGCTTACTACAGATCACACTCATTGATTAATCTTGTGCCTTATCTTCTTTAGTATGACTTTTTGTGTTTTAAAATTGTTAATTATATTTGACTTGTTTATATAATTATGTTAAAAGATGGGAAAAGTAATGGTAAAGTTTCATAACTAGTAAAATTTACATAGCTTGGTTTCTTTGATTAGTTTTATATCAGTACGGGCCCTTCTGGGTGAGTCACCCACATATACACATGTATACATATGTATATGTATCGTACTACTAGAATGGTGGAATTTACTGTGCAAATCATAATGCTTCCTTCTATTCTAGACAAATATATGTACATAATTATATGTTATAAAACTATTTTGTCATAAAAGTGTCCTTGTTATAGATTTAAATTATGTTAACATAGTATATAAAATTGCAAGCATGCACAGACTGATTTAAACCCTAGATTATTTTAACAGTACTTTTATCTGACTAGTATATATAATATAATTTAACAATATATATATATATAATATATTGTATCTATATACACTACGCGATAAGAAACAAAACGATACTTGAGCATGTGTGCACGTAAAACCGCTAGCGGCTATGTGTGGGTGTCAGGACGTATGCGGGGGCAGTGAGAGGCGCGCGGGGCGTGCACGGTCCGCCACGGAACTGAAGGGCTGTCTGTGTTGTGTTCGTATCTCGCATTAAGTGAAGTGAGTGACTGCCTACGCGTTGTCAACCATGCCGGCTCAAGGTCACCGGTGCTCGAACTCTCACGTACAGGGAGTGTCACCGCTGTGCTAGCGTTACAGAGTGTTTTGTAGGTGTTGTCACGATGCTATTATAGACAGATGCTGGTTCGCTCTTCCTTGTCAGATAAAAATGCTGTTTTTTAATGTCAATATTGACAATCCAATAGAGAGGACTGTTGAATGAATTAGTAATGTTACAAGTCTTCCATAGAATAAACTTAAAATATACAAATTTGCATGTTATACTTACTTATAAATGTCAAACAATTGTGTTTGTAAATAATGTTTAGTAAAGACTATTTTATACACAAAATGATGCGGCCATTCTCGGCTGTGCCTGGACTGCCCGGGTATATCTTATTTATATAATTGCCTTCCCAGAAAAATGCTCTACATGTTTGTGAAAATAACATCACAATCGCTACAGTAGTTTCAGAATTATACTGATAAAATATCGGGATTCTATTTTCAAATCCCATAAAATAATGTGCTGAAAGCCGTTTTGCACATTTACAGTGCAACAAAGTCTCGTCCCGGCTATGTAAATGTTCATAGAGCATAAAAAATATTCTTTTTTTTTTCTTTAAGATAATAAACGATTTTTGTATAAAAGAAATAAATAAGTTGTTGACTATTTCGTGTTTTATTATAAACTCTTACGCAGTCCGAATCAAACTTTGTCTTTGGCGGCTCCAACCGAATTTTTAAGTTTGTAGCCTTACAGCGTGTTATTTTCTATTAGGTACTTGCACTAGGCCAACTAGCGACACCAATAAGTTTATTCCTAATACTTTCCAAATAAAATCAAATTCAAGAATCTAAGTAATATATATAACCCTTGGTAAATAAACTGAAGTACCTATTTTTGGAATCATGTTTTAATATTATGTGAACAGTCATTAAGAGCACTGATTAACGGCTAAAACGGCGGTTTTGGCGGTAATCAGTAGTACTGTTATTGTATATGGCATTGTACATTCCGCATCATGAAAATATAAAAGCATTATTCACAAAATATATCTTATTAAAAACACTAGAATAATATTTTTGGCATATTAAAATTAAACTCTGGTCAAAGACAATATAATACTAACGTAATAGACTGCCCACCTCATACAAAAATATTGGACCAAATTAAGGTTACGAAAAGCAGGCGAATGTATGGCGCAGGAGAGTTGCTTGCTACTCGATACTAGATGGAGGTAATCTGCGTTAGCCTTTAACTTACTAAATATACGGTGTCATTTTAAAATATTATGCCTAAATATTGTTTTGAATTTTAATAAGATATATTTTGTGAATCATGCTTTTATATTCTCATAATACGTTAGATACAATGTTGTGTAGTTTCGAGTGGTGCCATCTATGCGAGTCTCTAAGAACAAATCGTACGATTAAGGCGTTGAGACCACATGCCTTGGTTTTAGTAAGTTTAGGCTAACATAGGTTACCGCCATCTAGAATCGAGTGGCAAGAAACTCTGCAGCGCCATACATTCGCCTAATTTCCCCACCTTAATTTGGTCCAATATTTTTGTATGAGGTTGGCAGTCTGTTACGTTAGTATTTTAATGTCTTTGATCATGTGGTCTCAACGCCTTAATCGTACGATTTGTTCTCAGAGACTCGCATAGATGGCGCCACTCGAAACTACACAACATTGTATCTACCGTATTATGAGAATATAAAAACATGATTCACAAAATATACCTATCTTATTACAAATCAAAATAATATTTTAGGCATAATATTTTTAAATGACACCGTATATTTAGTAAGTTATAGGCTAACGCCGATTACCGCCATCTAGTATCGAGTAGCAAGCAACCTTAATTTGGTCCAATATTTTTGTAAGAGGTGGGCAGTCTATTACGTTAGTATTATATTGTCTTTGCTTTGATGTTTAGGCTTCGAGCAACACGGCTCCGGTGTAGGTAATGTCGCTCGCATAGCGCACGAAATTCAATTCCCTGATCTGTGTGTAACACCTAGTATTATATTGTCTTTGGCAACACGCTAAGGTTCGCTTCCACGAGCGAGTGAATCGCGACGAATCGACGCTCCTAGATATATATATTATATGAACACACACACACAGTGCGACAACGATTATTTGGCTTGGCACTTGGATGACAGTGAAACGGAGGTGCTGCGTGCAGTTTATGAGTATGATTAGAGCTATGGTAACAAAATCTTAAGTTTTATACATAAAATTAAAAGCACGAAATATCCGCAAGAAACATCAATTCCAAGTGACGATTTACGAGACTGCATTGTGAGCATTTAGTCCGATTATGGCCACGTGCCTAATAAAATGTTTAAATAAAATTAGGTATTTTAATACGGTTTTTACCGTATTAAAATAATTTTATTTAAATGTGTAACAATCGCGAAAACATAAGAAAACATCTTGTAGCACTGTATTGCTTCCAATTGCTTTGAGGTTGCTTAGAGACTGAAGAAACAGCTAGGCATCTACTACTAGAATGCCCTAGTGTGACAACTACAAGAGAAGAGTTCCTGGAAAAACCAGAAACCATGAGCGAGGCCTGCAGCACACCCTCTGCGGTTCTACGCTTTCTCGACGAGCTGGGTTGGCTCGTGTAAAACAACCGTAGCAACCCACCAAAGAAGGAGATCTGGGATCTCCTATCAACAGAAGACCGAAGAATGGACATCTTCTGTTCACACACAATGGGCCCGAATAGGCGGCCTAAGTGTGGAAAATAGCCCACGGTAGCAGTAAGCAGTCACTCGTCGCATCGCGGCGATAATATCGCCGTGTGTAGACACATGCAAAGGGAATGTATGGTAGCTGGCTCGACGATAAAATCATCGCGATTCTCTTGCTCGTGGAGTCGACGCCTAAGATGGGGACAAAATTTACTGTGTCAGTAAAATGCATTGCTTCCATGCTGGTCTGGGAGTAAAGAAGAAAAATGTACCAGCTGCATTTCTTGCCGCGCAGGTCGTTAAAGCCGATCGAGGGAATGGGCGTCAAGAATCATGTCATTAGGCGATGCGGCTACCCATCACTCTTTAAATTCCGGTCTCACCTACAAATCCACGAACATGCCCGGACTCTGTCTACCCCGCAAAGGAGAAAGACGTGATAGTATGTGTGTTATGTCTCTAAAATAAAAAGCAAAATATTTAAAAAATATTTATTTATAAAATATAAACAAAACATGCTTGCTAGCTAATGTACATTTTTAGAACACAATTTAAGGTTCACTTGAAGTTTGAAGGCAGTGGAGCGTCGAACATTTATACTATAACAGTCTGCCCTGGGTTCGACCGTGGTACAGTACTACCACTTTAATAAGTTACATCGGCATTGTTCGATGGCGCAGAATAGCGCAACCTACCGCCGACTCAATCCGAATGAAAACATCAATCAAAGAACGAACTTATTGCTACAAAATAAGATTTGAAATCCAAAAACAACAGGACTCGTGCTATCTCGCTCGCAATACTCGTACGACTGCCGTGAGTGGTCGAGACGCCGCATGGCGCGTACACATCAGCCAATAGCGGACGGGTATTTTCGCGCCATGCAAAAATTTGACTTCTGCGCAGATACATCGGTGTAACTTATAAAAGTGTGGTAATACTTGTACAAGAATTAAATAACGGGTGTCGCTAGTTTCGCTGATGTAAGCCTCTTATAGTAACTCTAGCGCTACCCTTTATTTTTAATCCCAAATTAGACCAAATTTTAAAAAATCTAACTTTTCGATAACTAGTAAATTGCTTGTGGCATTTTGGTATTCATTTTCACTACATAATATTCGTTAGATTTTCTTGATTTTCCTATTTAAATAAAGCACTAGTAAATAACTTGTAGTAATACCAAATAGCCGTGTGGTTCCAGGCAGAGTAGAATAGTACCACTTCAAGTCTTCCCGTGGATGTCGTAGAAGGCGACTTAGGCAACAAAAGCTAAACAAAGCTTATAAACATCAAATAGACCTCTCCAACCCGTCTGGCCAGCGTAGAGAGTGTAGGCCAAATCCTCTGACTGCTCAGGCTAATACGGCTCTGGTAGTACAGAGGGTCGTGCTCCTGCAGTGGAGACTAAAAAGACCTGATGAAGAAGTAATACCAAAATACTACAAGTAAACGCAAGAAAACGCAAGCCTAGATGCTTGTAAGAGGAATGGGATATGGTGGAGAAATTCGGCGCCGAGGCTTGAAGCGCGGTGGCGAAATTGGCAACGCATAGATCGTACTGGGATCTAGATGCAGGTTCAAGTCCTGCCCGCGTGGAATTTTTTCACCATTTCTTATTTTCTTTATGTATTAATCAAATAAATGCTTTTAATTGCTGTTTGGAAAACAATTATCTGATTCTCTCTTTGAGAGGATAAATTATAGCGGCAATGTATGAAAGACAGAGATAGGCTAGTTAGGTGCCTAAAAAATTGAATTAGTTGCATCGGTTAGATAACCACACATCATTTTTTTTTGCAGAAATGATCTTTTTCATAATTATTTAATTAACAGAAGAAAAAAATATGTCCAATATTTTTTGACTATCCCACAGACAGATTAATTTTATTATTATTATTTTGACCCCAGACGATCGATTATACGAGATTGATTTTTCCATCCAGAGTGCAATGTCATTGGTGTCTAACGATTATTCCCTACGCTTCATCTAGCAGTCTTCTGTTGTACCCTCTCTTTTCACTCATCATCGCTTCCCATTTCTTGGCGACCGTGTTGTACAGTTGCATCGCGGCACGGGCGTCCTCTACCGAGCTGTGTTCACCATGTTGGATTTCTATCCCCAGGATCTCTTTGGCCAGCCTCTTCAGTGAAGGTGTACTGCCTTTGGTGACCTTGAATTGAGCAGATAGCATGATTAAAAATTAACACTTTATTAACAACAATCAACTTTTTCTGAAGATAATGATGATGACATGTTATTAGGAACATTATTATAAGACAAAATTTTAATATAATAAATTTTTATAAAAGTTAATCACCAATAAGAAACAAGTCTTGCCAGAGTGGTTTCATACAGCTATAAAAAACAAAGCTATCTCATACATACACAACATAACCCAAACACATACAAAATAACCCAAAGGTTAGACGTGCTTCCGATTTATAATCGGCCCCAATGAAGATAAGATATACATACATACAATCACGTCTTTATTCCTTGCGGGTAGACAGACCCGAAGGTCATAAAACCAAAGCCAAAGCTACCTTATAAATAGTACCATATCGTACCTTTCTAAATGGTTTGTATCTTGATGTATCTCGAACATTCCTCTTGGGATGCGACAAAAACAATACACTAAGATCATTCTTTAACGAATGTCCAACTAATATCCGCCCCCTAATAAGTTCTGCCACTTCTTTCTGGACCACGGTGAAGTCCTCTCCATTAAGAATATCCTCTTTACGGATACCACTAACTTCTGTACGGTAATCTATTACTTCTTCTCTTGCTTTCACAAATTTATCATAGACACAGTCTCCAAACTTATTCACTATAGATACTCTAGCTAACATATGATCGTTTCCTTCATAACCTACTCCTACCATCTCACAATCTATGGCCAAAAATTTTGTAAGGTTATTTTTTTTATTTTTCGGTTTAACTTCACTTTCCTGGTTTTTTACTAATTCTTTATCTATATTTGTGTTTTCAACTACTGAATTTGTTGTACCGTTGAGTTTATTTGACTTTTTATCAAGGTTTAAACTTTTTAGGTTATGTTCGACGTTGTTGTCTTCTACTAATGACTTCGACTTTTTCTTTCTGGCTCTCCTGAAAGTGCCAGTGAACGTTTCTTTGCCTTCCGAAACAGGTTTTTCATTCTTTTTGTCCATTAATAAGTTGCTTGAAAGAAATTTCTGCCAGTTTGCATTGATAATACCCCGAGCAGCTACAGTCTGCGACGTCTCAGAGTTATTTCGCTTCCTTTTCTTCGAAGATTCTGTCATGTTTACATCAAAAATGTATTTTATCACTATCCCAACAGTGAATAAAACTACGTGACTGCAACTATAAACAATATTTAACAAAAATTCGACACAAATTAGTAGGAAATAACATGCGTCGCCTATGACACCATTTGACATTTTACACAGAAGACAAACAAATATAGACAATCGCGCGTTATTTTTAAAATACTGGCTGCAGTCGACAAATCGATTTGCTACGGGCGGGCTCTGACAATGGTTACCACAAGCGAGACAGGCAGTACAGCCAGTACAGTGTGATTTGTAGTGGCCACAAGTCTAAGCCACAAGTCCATACCACGCCACGCCACTCGAGAGAGCACTTTCACGTAAGGTTCCATAGCTGTTACGATTTTACGACCACGGTAGATTTTTTAAACGAGAAAAATTTCTTACTACACAAGGCAAGCGGTTTTTAGGGTTCCGTATTCGAATGGCAAAAAACGGAACCCACATTCGTCACGCCTGTCTGTCCTGTCTATCTTTCTGTCTGTTGATGTCACAACCACCATTCCGATAATACCGAAAAATTATATTGTTTATGTGAAGTAAAGAGAATGAAGGTAATTGGTAGGTACCTTAACCCTTTCCTAACTGAAGGTACTAATTTGTACCACCTACTTTCCCGCCAAATATATTTTATACGATAATCGCAATGCGCCCGTGCTCCCTGTAGATCCTTTTACGTACCGTTTAGCTAGCCAATCACAGCGCTTTATTCAAAGTTTGACCATAAAGGACCTTATTAATTTGAATTACGAGTCACAACGTGTCGAAGTATTAGCAAGTGAATCAATTGCGATTTTTGAAAACATGAAAAAAATATTCTTACTATGGTAAGTGATGTTATTTGTTATTATATCGATTATTTATTTCATTATTTATTATTTTTTAGTAAATTTTATTTGTTTAATAGTATGCATATACAATAAAATTTATAAAAATCGAGTAGGACTAAAAAGTACCGTCAGGAACTTTAGGTAGTATAATGAAAGAAATTTTGAAAACATGCTGGTTTACTTTTTATTTCATTTTATATTTTTGGTTGATAATCTAATGGGTCCTTTTGTATTTATTTTAGTACCTGAAGATGCATATAACAAGAAACTATGCTTTTATTGAATCCCTGTTGATGGAAGATCTCCCAGACTGCGACGAAACTTTTGATGTGGCTCTTTCTGACGAAGAAATTTTAGACAATGTGCAACTACCCACAACAAGAGGTTTTAACGACATATTTGAAGAGGCTCTTGATAGGATCCAAGATGACATCGAACTTTCTTCTAAGGATGGGATTGCAAACATCCTTAGAAGAAAGTTCGATGTCATCTTTTTCTTCGAGGAAATAATTACTATCAGAATCTTCTGTTGACCAGGTAACTTCTAAGTCTCCAGTTCCAAGCCCTGAACCTGATCTTGACTTGTCTTCAACAAGGGCTTCAAGGGCTGTCAGTAATTAACCACCTGAAGCAACCCGTAAATGGAAAAAACGTAATTTAGAGACCAATTTACCACAATATTCTGCTAATACAGAGGCAGTATAAAATTATTTTGCTCATTGCACTACACCCACCGATATTTTTGTAGTTTTTATTGATTCCATATTAGATAATATAGCATATCAAAGTAACCTCTACGCTACACAGAATAATAAAGTTCTAAACCTGAAAAAAGAAGAACTGATAGTTTTTATAGGTATGAATTTTTATATGGAATACAATACGACCAGCTTGGACTGATCATTATTCTTCGGCACCTGACCTAAACAATCCAATTATATTCAAAGCTATGCCTAGAGACAGGTTTTGCCATTATTTTGACATATTTACATTGTAACGACATTGCAAAAATGCCTGCACAATGTAAAGATAAATTATACAAAATAAGGCCAATTGTGGATGAGTCTTATACTTGAAAAAACTACTGTCAAAGATTTTCGTCGCTCAATTGCCCAACAAAACCTTGAAAGCCCTGGTCCATCCAAGACACGTAAAGCAAACTTCCCTACCATCAAAGATGTTTGACTAGGTAAATAGAGGAATACATTGGCCAGTTTTTGTGGAAAATAGGGGAAGGCGTGAATTGTGTAGTAAGAAGAAGATTCCAGAAGTCGAAACCTCACAGCAAATGTAGTACTGTAACGTCTTTTTATGTCTCAATGAGAAAAAGAACTGTTTTGTGCATTATCATGAAGCTACCGCCTAAATGTTACATTTATTTTATTTTGTATTTCATTTTATTTGTAGTTACTTTATTTTCCAAGTTCCTATATAGTTGTGATACACAAAGTTCCTGTTGGTACTTATAAGTCTAGGTACTAGAAAAAGTACTTCTAGATATAATAAAAATCTGAAAAAATTCTGACTTTTTCATTTCAACCCCTGAAGTATATTATTGAACTTTATTTTATAGGATTCATAAAATATAAATAGTCCGGCAGGAAAGGGTTAAGTGGCATCATACCTACCCTACCTAGCTATGCTTGCCACTACGGAACCCTAAATGTGTGAGTCGGACTCGCACTAGGCTACTTTTTTCATACAAATATCATTCATTCGTTTTGTATTCGTATCCAGTGCGTGCGTGCCCTGCATGGGATAGTAAAGTATAGTCACAAACTATATAGAGATACTAGTATACCTAGGTAAAACAAGGATTACTACCACTATTCATGTAAATCATTAAAATGTGTAACTACACTACAAATCGATTCTTCTGAAATCGATTTTTGTATACATCCCTACCGGAAACAAAAATGACATCTGACTGACTGACGTCTGCACTGCACTGGCTGTCATATCCGCACAACACGAAAATGTAAATAAATAAAATAAAATTCTGTGAAATGTCAGCGAGCGGCGGCTCGGTCGGCTACGTGTAGAATTTGTTATTTAGTGGTGGGAGAACAGTGAAACCTTCGCGCGCGAACCGAAACATGAATCAGTATACACTTTCTAATCGGCGCGATTGGACATAAGTTTGATTAAAAATGTCTTACGATTACGATACTTTGTATAGGCGGTTAGCCGCTCACGGTCAAGAGCAGCTTATCAAGTTCTGGCCCGACTTATCGGAAAAGGAACGGGAACAGTTAGCCCGCGAAATTAACGCGCTCGACTTCGCAGAAGTTAACGAAGTATTTCGTCGCGCCGTGGACGCTTCAAAAGTTATACAAGAGAAGTTAGATCACGATTTAAAGCCCATCCCGGACACCCACTACGAGTCAGTGAACAATTTGAGCAATGAAAAGTATCAGGAGTACGAAAACATCGGCTTCAAAGAAATATGTGAAGGTAGGGTCGGTGTGTTGTTGTTATCTGGTGGGCAAGCAACTAGACTTGGCTTCGGGCACCCAAAAGGCATGTACAATGTCGGTTTGCCATCCAAGAAGACATTATTTCAAATTCAAGCTGAAAGAATCGTGAAAATCCAGCAGATGGCTGCTGAAAAATTTGGAAAGGAAGGTAAAATTACCTGGTACATTATGACTTCTGAACATACTATGGGACCTACTGCAGACTACTTCAGAGCACATTCGTACTTTGGTCTGAACGAAGATGATGTATTATTCTTCAATCAAGGTACACTTCCATGCTATGATTTTGATGGCAAAGTGTTTTTGGATGAAAAACATCACATAGCATCAGCTCCTGATGGTAACGGAGGGCTGTACAAAGCTTTAAAAACTGAAGGAATACTTGATGATATTGCAAGAAGGGGAGTCAAACATTTGCACGCACATTCCGTAGATAATATTTTAATAAAAGTTGCTGATCCAGTGTTCATTGGTTATTGTACGAAGAAGAATGCAGATTGCGCTGCGAAAGTGGTCCAAAAGTCATGCCCGAGTGAAGCAGTTGGCGTTGTGTGCCGTGTCAACGGACATTACAAAGTTGTGGAGTACTCAGAATTAACTGATGCTGCTGCAGAACGAAGAAACCCTGACGGGAGGTTAACGTTTTCAGCTGGAAATATCTGCAACCACTATTTCTCTGCTGAATTTCTGTCTAAAATCTGCAATTTTGAGTCAAAACTGAAACTGCATTTAGCGAAAAAAAAGATTCCCTATGTAGACAGCAATGGTGTTCGTCAAAAGCCCACAGATCCTAACGGTATCAAAATTGAGAAGTTCATTTTTGACGTATTTGAATTTGCTGAGAATTTCATTTGTCTAGAAGTCACAAGAGATGTTGAGTTCTCTCCGTTGAAGAATTCTGATGCTGCAAAGAAAGATTGTCCCACGACTGCTCGTGAAGATTTGCTTAATTTACACCGTAAATACATCAGACAAGCAGGTGGTATCATTGGAGATAACATAGATGTTGAGATATCTCCGTTGCTGTCTTATGGCGGAGAGAATCTGGAAGATTTGGTGAAAGACGAAGTGTTTGTTGTCAGTCCATTCCATTTGAAGAGTATGGGGGAATCGGAGACCAACGGAGTCAACGGTAACCACTGACTGATTTCCAAACTGTAAAATTGGTATGTGTTACTTATTTACGTGTTTACACACATACATGCCAATACAATAATATTAAAGCTAACACGTGTGTACCTTAAGGGACTGAAAAGCAATTTTAGACTATATACATATTTTGATAAATTATTTTATTATGCAAAAATATTGGGGTTTTTCATTATATCATTTGATTTTTTTGGCCTTTAGTTACTTCAAATATCAATTTATTTTATGATTTTTCACTATTTGAGTTCGAAATTGTAGAAAGTATTCAGTATTAATGAAAATTTACATTAAATTCTAAATTAGTTTGGATTCTTTGAAAGACTTGTTGTCAGATTATGTGGAAACAGAAGTTGAAAAAGATTGTAACATATAATGTACATAAATAGTAATGGTCAATTCATGCCAGTGCAGAGTAGACACGCTAAAAGTTAATTCATATATAGCAACATCTCCCCTTTTTTTTTTTATAACGCGAAGAATCCCTTCGGATACCGCACGGGCTACGGGAAGCCACGCGCGGTTATGTGGTGTGGCCACTAGACTCCACGGTGTCAACTCTCGTCCGCATTTTGCCGGGTCATGAGCAACTTCTCCCCTAGCCCAACAATATAATGAAAACATATTTTTTCTAAGTTTCAGAAGTGTGAAATTCGCGCGCACTCGCGTGTATTTCGTAGAAAATGCACTTAATTTTCAATAACAAAATATTGCATTGTGTTGTTGAGTAAAGGTTGAATTACCTGTATTAACTTTATCATTATTGTTTCTATGTGTTTCAATGCTACGCTAGTATGAATTGACCCTTAACTTAGTAAAATACGAAATATATAATTCATCGCTTTTACGTATCAATTAAGCGTGTGAAACTGCCTTATGTAAATATTATTAATATAATAATCTTTATTTCTTTATGATTATGTTCTACAATAAAATTGTTGTTTTTAATGTTGAAATATGAATTCAATTCAAATATTTTTCTTTTTGAATGTTAGTGTACATACAATATGCTTCTATTGGGCAATAACATTTTGAACAAAGGGCTATACAATTGTTTGGCATCACTTTTTTATAAAAGTTTATATATTATTATTATTATTAAAAACGGTTGCACTCACGTTATATTTAGTCGGTATTGCCGACCGGGTTTATATAATTTGTTGTGTAGGTACTATAGAGAATGTATGTTTGTGTGGGAAGGGGTGTAAGGAACAAAATTAGGAAGGTTCAAACAACACCTATTAGCTTATTTATTGTTTTTTTTTTACTCTTAATTTTTATATCTTTTAATTCATTAATGGTGTTGCTATAAACTTTATCAAGTTCCTTATAATTATTTACACAATACATTTAACTAAAACTTATTGTTATTTATTGTTGAATTTCTTAATGTCGAAGATATTCTATTCTGCCACACATGTCTAATTCTGTTCAGGTTCTGAAGTTATGGTGAGCAAACTAACTCACATAAACATACATCAACTCTGGTACCATAACTCTCCTGTTTTGGGTAGTGGTTAAAAATGTGACGCCAAAAATGAAACTTGCAAAGCCCTTTTTCAATAATTATTAATAATGATTGTGTGATCATTAAATTCTAGTTCATTAATGTAATTTTAATTAAGTGCCTAGTAATTATATTTAATTACCATCATTTCATCATCACATTACAGTAGATCTAGTTCCATAATTGCAGAATAACTAGGTATCTAGTTTTTACGTCAAACAAAAAATACACATTATTCTTTGGACTTGTTTTTAGGTTTTTATGATTATTTGAAACAATGTCACTCACTACCACTGAAAACATATTATTTGAAGGACCAACGTTTTTTTGTCTATTTTGGCATCAAACCTTTAACGACTACCAGATGGCAGCCGGGACCAACGGCTTAACGTGCCTTCCGACACTGACAATCGAGTAAAGGTTTTCGCACTGTCTATAGGTATCAAAGAGAGTTGAGTAAAGGTTTTCGAGCAACTCATTTTTTATCAAACGGCATATAGATTTCAAATAGGGGAAGCAGACTCTATAATGCTATAGCTAGATTAAATTTTACATTTATCATTTAATAAGAATGCATAAGGTTTGATAGTTCATTAAGATGCAAGTACGATAAGCTGGATATTATAGTCGAGAAGTTTATATGCACGTGGCGAAACCGAGTGCTATTTATAAACTGATGACTATAATAACCAGCTTACTGAGTACGGGTATCATACTATGATTGATTTAAAGAAAATCGCCTAGTCCGTTAAATACAACAATACGATTCAAGGTTCGATGTCAGAAAGACCGTATTAAAATATACTAAATGTATTGAAAAAATTTTTTCATGATTTCAGTTGTTTTCATTGTAAAATTCGTTCTTATCAATATTATGTATATGCATATCTAATGCATATTCATAGACTCCATCTTTTGTACATGCCATTTTTTTCCTTTCAGTAATATTATGTGCAATAATTTTATTTGTGGTAGTCATAAAAAATAGGAGAAAAGAGCAGGCAAATTTATAATTCAAAATAATGTATTTCTGGATATCACTGATTTGAAAAATTCCGTTTTTTTTTTCAATTTATGTATACATATTCCCTTTTAGGATAATGTCAAATAAAATATAATAATATGTACTTAATAGTCATAGTTCCATGAGATTTTATACTAAGTACGTTCCTTACAATAAATAAAAGACTTTTTACAAACTCTTTACCTTTTATTGATGCTTTATAAATCAATGTCGCTTCCCGTCGTCTCTGTTCCTATCTATGTTTAGATCTTTAAAACCACGCAACAGATTTTTATGTGGTTTTTTTAAATAGATAGAATGATTCAAGAGGAAGGTTTGTATGTATAATACATGCCCGGGCGCGGCCGGGGAGGGCTGTGAAGGCCCCACTCTAGGCACACTAGCGACGCTAATAATTTTATTCCTAATACTTTTGAAATAGAAAGAATGTAAATCAAATAAGCCTTAGTAGATAACCTGCAGTATTTTTGGAATCATGTTTTAATATTATTATCAGAATCAGTGAGAATTATGAAAATCAGATTACCGCCAAAAACGGCCGTTTTTCACTAGTTCTCTTGATGACTGATTCTCATAATATTAAAACATGATTCCAAAAATACTTCAGGTTATTTACTAAGGCCTATATGATTTACATTCTAGAATTTCTTTCTATTTGTAAAGTATTAGCAAAGACAATATTATATTGTCTTTGGTATTAGGAATAAAATTATTGGCGTCGCTAGTGTGCCTAGTGTGGGCCCGTAATAGTTAATATAGCTATCGACCGCTAATTTTTGTGAAACGCGCTCATTTTTAGAACGCCAAATGGATTTTATGTAAAATGTTTTTTGAGGGATTCAATATTTGAGATACAAAATATTTCAGATTCAGATATCTAAAATACTAATAAAAATTTGCTTTTTCATTCAGATCTTTTTCAGTCTCCACTGCAGAAGCACGACCCTCTCTGAGCCATATATCAACCAGAGCAGTCAGAGGATTTGGCCTACACTCTCCACGCTGGCCAGACGGGTTGAAGAGGTCTCTTTGATGTTTATATTGTTACGTTAGTATTATATTGTCTTTGATATTGTTAAGCTTGTGTTTCGTACGACATCCACGGAAAGACTTGGAATGGTCCTATTCTACTCTGCCGGGAACCACATGCAATTCGTCTAATACTCATATCGCGGTTTAAAGTAATATTTCGGAGGTCAGTCGCACGGTTATTACAAAAGTGACCGGTTCTGGTGACCACATTGCCGCCGTTACAAAATGTGTTACGCCACTCACTTCAGTCTGCTTATACCACAGAACAACAAACACATGCTTATACTATTCATATACATAGCTACTTGTGATTTGTTTAATTAGACCTAAAGAACCTACTTACTAAGAGATTCACAAAAATCATCATCATCATCAGGTCTTTTGTCTCCACTGCAGGAGCACGACCCTTTCTGTACTGTCTGAGCCAGAGCAGTCAGAGGATTTGGCCTACACTTTCCCCGCTGGCCAGACGGGTTGGCGAGGTCTCTTTTGGTGTTTATAAGCGTTGTTTAGCTTGTGTTTCCTAAGTCGCCTTCTACGACATCCACGGGACGACTTGGAGTGATCCTATTCTAGTCTGCCGGGAACCACACGGCCGTCACAAAAATTTTAGGCACCTATCAACCGCTAAAGTCTGCTGGACCTACGAATAAGTGCTGGACCAATTTAATTGTTTACTAGCAATTTTCCCGCGATTTCATCCGCGTAAATTATAGCCTATGTCACCAGCAGAAAAATTAGCTTTCTATAGCTAAAAGAATTTGGAAAATCGGTCCAGTAGTTTCGGGGCCTATTGAATACAAACTAACAAACAAATTTTTTTATCATATAATATTCGCATAGATAAAGGCAAGATCCGTGGCGTAGCGGTTAACACGCCAGCTTGCAACGGGGGTCCAGGGTTCGATCCCCGGTCAGGTCATGATGGAAAAACGAATCTTTTTCAGATTGACCGCTGGGTCTTGGATGTTTATCTAATATATATAAGTATATATTATAAAATATAGTGTCATTGAGATAGTATCCTGCGACACAAGTTAACAACTTACTGTGGGGCTAGTTCAATTTGTGTGATACGTCCCTATATAAATAAATAAATATATATTTATTAAAGGGACGATGGAAACCATTATTTTGGTTATAGGTATTACACATTAAAGTTACCTAACAATAGTAACAAAACAACAGTCTAAAACATTTAAAATTATCGATTACACAATAGAGTACTATAAAATCAAATGGCACTTTGAACTTTAATTCCTACGTCATGTCAATAAAGAACATAAAAGATTCACTTTCGCGCTTTTTTAAATGTCACATCGTCTGCCGGCGAAATGCCAAGGTCGCCGCGCAATCACAACATATCTTCGCAAAGCAAATTGAGTTGATTCGCGATAATAATGAAATGCATTTGATGTAGAATCTACTTATATTATGTACATTGTAGAGTCTACATGCATTGTATTTGTTCGTTCTTAGGGTCCGTAGTAAAAAGATAAATACGGTTTTAATACTAAGGCTCCACTTTCGTCCGTCCGTTTGTAATTTTTTTCTTAGATCCATGGTAAAAATTAAACCGTAGGAGGTAGAGAGACCTAATTTTTTTTAAACATTAATCAGGTAGGTACCTATTTATTAACAAGGCAGAAAGCAAAAGGGTATTAGTCAAAAATGTCTCAAAATACTTAGCTTTTATAGATTTAAAACTTATTTAAATTGCCTTTGAGTATTCTGGCGTAAGGAAACACAAGCTAAACAAAGCTTATTAACATCAAAGAGACCTCTCTAACCCGTCTGGCCAGCGTGGAGAGTGTAGGCCAAATCCTCTGACTACTCAGGCTAGTATATGGCTTTGGTAGTACAGAGAGGGTCGTGCTCCTGCAGTGGAGACTAGAAAGACCTGATGATGATGATGATGATGATGATGATGATTCTGGCGTATCTTTACCTTTACTTTTTGGCGCTGTTATTTATTTATGAGTTTCCGTCTTGTCGTTTCAGAATTTCTTTGATTTATTATAATCAAAAAGATTAAAAATATTTTGGAACTTCAGGTATTTACTCTTGGGTAAGTAGCAGTAGCAGGTAACTACTTTACTTACTTAACTTTTATTTTCTCGTCCGACCTCCATTATTTTTCGTGTCTGTATCTATTTATATAAAGTAAACCTCCATGTTTATTTTATTATTATTATTTTTTTTTATTTTATTTATTTAAGAAGACCAACAGCTTTTTATTACAAAAATAGGTAATAATCTTATAAACCAAGAAGCCAATTACAGGTCCTCACATATAGAAACTGAGTAAGTTAACAATAAGGTTGAACATAAAATACGTACACGCTACTTTTAGATTAAATAGAATTTTAACTGAAGACAATATTGGGAAAATCAGTAGTTGCTAACATCTACTAATGTATTAAGAGTAAATCTTTTTCAATGTATTATTATATAAGCCTAAGTAAGATGTCAAAAAAAAAAAAAAAGTGTAATGACAAATATAGGAATTATAAACATACCAAAAAGTCACTTCCTTTATAATTATAGAAAAACAAAAAAGAAATCTATGGTACTACACTACTATACTGGAGCAAATATTCATACAGTAAACGCTTAGCGGCCGCTTAACTCTGTCTCTCCGTGGACTAGCCTTATAGCCCCCGATACACGAATAAAGCAAACGGTAAAGTACTTACTTTGCGAGTTACTGTACTGGTGTAAACAGCATCGGTAGAGTATTAGAAATTGGTAGAGTGGAGGGACTAGCAACTTGGGCAAGCTCTATACCACTTGCCTTCCCCCACCACTTCTTTCATTCTACTCTACCGCATGATAGAGTATCTCCCATGTAGTCGTTTAGTAAAGATCAAGGAGGTACTAGCAACAGCCGCGGCGTTCTAACTTTAAATAAATTTAAACGACTTAAATTTTTCCTAGTGACAATAAACTACTTAACCGACTTTGATAAAATTTTCCCTGATTTGGAAAATCAGGGAACAGTGCAAGTTTTATCATGCCTAGTCCAACAAAAAAAACAATTTTAACAATCCGACTTATAGTTTCTGACATATGCGCGGACAAACATACATTCTTACACTTATGAAATCTGGTACACTTGTTTATAGAACCTGGTATAGACTAACATATACAAAAACTGTTTAATTCTGACAATATTACATACAAAGGTACGGGTTGAATTAATGACCTCCTTTTTTTGAAGTCGTTCAAAAAACTTTACCTGTAGACATCTCTACCAAAACTTGTAGCGTTCCAGATTGGTAGAGTAGCAGGCCTAGTGTACTCTACCACTTACTCTACGCGTGTAGTGTACCTGAGTGAGTGTATGCTTCATGCATTAGGTACCTACTTCATACCATACGAAGGTGGGGTTCATCGACCGCCGTTGAATCTGGATTCACCTCATGCACCGAGCTAAGAGGACCTATAGGAATTTAAATGAGTCACAACCAAGTCTGTTGAAGAATATAGTTTTAAGCATTTTGTTGTATTGTGATCTATTCTATACCTTCTATATAATCAGCATTTTCCCGGGTGCATCCTTAGCGTCGAAGCCTGGGTCCTCTATAATTATTATTTTATGACATACGACGGCGAACGAGCAAGCAGGTCGCCTGATGGTAAGTGACTGCTGCCTATGGACAAAGACAATATAATACTAACGTAATAGACTGCCAACTTCATACACAAATATTGGACCAAACTAAGGTGGCGAAAAGTAGGCGAATATATGGCGCATGAGAGTTGCTTTACTCGATACTAGAGGGCGGTAATCTGCGTTAGTCTAAACTTACTTAAACTAGGATTCAATTTTAAATATTATGCCAAAATACTCATAATACGGTACATACAATGTTGTGTAGGTAAGGTAGCGCCATCTATGCGAGTCTCTGAGAACAAATCGTACGACTAAGGGGTTGGGAGTTGGGACCACATGTCAAAGATGATACTACCATGCTATACTTTATTAACCTAAGTAGTTTGGATAAGATGACACGACACGACGTATGGTAAGTACATCTGTCGCAGTAAACAAGACAAGAGGTGAAAGTCTGTGTGAATAGTTGTTTACTTACCAACCACAATAGGTACTCTCGTAGTATATACACTAGAGTATGTTATAATATAACGCTACTTGCTTTGACTATAATTCTCTCTAGACACTGTCATGTCTTTATTTCAATGATTAAAAAACCGGGTAATTTTCCAATGCATGTGTGCGTGACAGCTTTGTGTTAGTGCACGCGTCCAACCAATCAAATCCGTCTAATTGGTAGCTATGTGATGTGTGTGTCTGTGTTGAGATTTTTTTTTAAATCTATGTATGTGCATGATAGACTATTTATATGGGTTGAACACTTTTTGTTTCGACGCCTTTGGGCTAATACAGTTATCTATAGGCTTTATATAATCTAAGCCTACCTGTTTGCGAATGAGATCAATTCTAGCAGTTTCCCTGCGATTTCGAGGGTTTTCAGTCGATGCGTATATAATCATCATCTAGCCAGAGCAGTCAAAGGAATTGGCCTACACTCTCCGCGCTGGCTAGACGGGTTGGAGAGGTCTCTTTGATTTTTATGAGCTTTGTTTAGCTAGTGTTTCCTAAGTCGCCTTCTACGACATCCGCGGGAAGACTTGGAGTGGTCCTATTCTACTCTGCCGGGAACCACACAGCAATGATTAAAATACAAATACGAATTTTGTATTTATATTTCAATTACATCGTAAAAATGCATTTTGAGTAATCATTTCAAATACCGGAACAACTTGGTGTACAAAAAAATTGGCCAACCGGATAAAAATACAACTTTTAAAAATGATAATGAATGCGGTAACTTTGCGAATCCACAGTGACTTTTAATGACCTTGACTAATAATACTAGCTGATAACCGGCCCAAAATCAAAGCCAACGATCTCAATTATATCACGCTAATGATAAAATCAAAATGGCGTTTTAAAAACAAGTATAACAATTAAATTGATAGGTAAGTACCTTTATTGATACTCTAAGGTAGGTATACTTACGTATATTTTGTTTGGAGATTTTTTGATTTAAAACTGCAACCTATCTAATAAATGCACTGCAATTAAAAAAAAAATGTACTTAGTCAAGTACTTTGAATATATACTCCACAGATATACTTTCTAGACACCGTCATGCCTTTATTTCAATGTTTAAAAAACAGGCCTGCTTTTCAATTATGCGTGAGGGGTGTTTGGTGGGAAGTCAAAGGGTTCAGTTTTTGTCGTTTGCCTTATATGTACAATTTTGCAAATTGATTGAAGTGGATTTTATAATATGAAATTGGTTTAGATTGGTGTTATAAATGCTCCTGCTCGAGAACAATTTGTGAAATAGTTAAAGTAGACTGTTAAATGGACTCGTATAGATTTGTCGCCAAAATCTCCCACGAGGCTACCAAAGAACATACGCCATCTTTGATGCCACATACAGTACAACACCGATACTTAGTATCTCATTTAAACTGGACATTGGCAAAATCACTGAAATCTCGGTGGAAGTCATAATTAAAAAGAAGAAAAAGAATTATGCATCAGGAATTACGTCAATAGGCGATGCGGCTAGAAACCCATCACTATGAATCCGATCGCAGTTGACCGATTCATGAAAGGTTAAATTATAACTAAAACTAAATTGCATTGTTCATTCTCTGTAACATTTCACAACTGCATGCCAGTCTCGACTCGACCTTAGTCCTTTCACTTCACGCCTTCCTGCCTAAGCCAGATATTGTGAACAAAGAAAATCGTGATATTATTTACGTAATAATAATTTTCGCAGGGTAATGATGATAATGACCTGCGGGACATTTTTTATTTATAGCTAGGTTTTATTTATAAGTCATTTTATTTCGGTAGGTTTAATTGTTAGTTTCTAGTTCTTATAAGTTAGTTTTATTGTTTAATGTAAAATTTTGTACTATGTCGACTAAATAAATTTAAAAAGTTTACGTAATTTTTTTTTTAATTTACGTAATAAAATAACTACATACCTAGTTAGCATTAGCACGTATACAAATATATTTTTTTTGGGGACCAATGCTGCTCGTCTATCTTAATCCTAACTAATATTATAAATGCGAAAGTGAGTTTGTTTGTTTGTTTGTTTGTAATTGTAACGCTTTTACGCCGTATATTCTACTGAACCGATCATCATGGAATTTTGCATACACATAGGTTATAGGGTATTTAGAAGGACATAGGCTATATATCACGCGGGCGGAGCCGCGGGTTACAGCTAGTACTAATATAAAGCTGACGTGTTTGTTTGGTTGGTTGGTTGAACGCGCTAATCTCAAAAACTACTGAACCGGTTTCAAAAATTCTTTCACCGTCTAAAAGTCTATATTGTATTTATGCTTTTTTTTTCCTTTCTTTTTAACGGTTTATAATTAGGTCTTAAAAGGTGAGTGGCGCGGGTAGCGATATGAGCGAGCGAAGCGAGCGAATATCGCTAATAGAGACGCCACGAGCCCTATTATAAAACGCGCAACGCACGCAACCCCTATTATAAAACCGTTGCATAAAATACTATTATTAACACCTTAAATAATCAAACTATGTATGTGTCGCAGTCATCTGGTTGAATCTGCTATTTGATTAAATGACTAGCGCGTTTATTGAATGACCACGTTTAATTGAATGAATAAAGGACAACTCGTCAAGTCGTTAAATGTAACGTCTGAATTAACGTCATTTAGCCAAGTCGTTGAATCTTAGCCGACTTTGTTATATTTGGTGGTAGCATGATTTCCAAAGGTTAATTTATTTAATCTCATAGTTTTGCAAATTTTTCTTAGTTTTTAAAGTAGCCGTTGGCGGCGTAATAATAGGTAAATCCATAATGTCATACTATTTTATTACAAATAAAGCACTTTTATGTAAATTTATTCGAAAAGTATATCAACACTGTGCCATCTGTGCGTTTGTTTTGGTGACTACTAGCGCCGCATTGGTAAAATAATGAACTAAATTTGAATCACCTGACTGATTTAATGTCCGCTCTGTTCAAAGGGCTATGTTACAACCCGCTAACTAGTTGGACGTTGAGCGACGCTTGTTCAATCAACGTTCGGCCTAGTCATTCAATTAAACGTGGTCATTCAATGAACGCGCTAGTCATTCAATCAAATAGCAGATTCAACCAGATGACTGCGACATATGTATGTACGTACTCGTAGCTCGATAGAAAACGAAGATATCATTTAAAATTTTGTTCTGCGAAGCCATAAATAACACTTCTAACTATTTTATGAACTACAAGCTGTGCCCGCGACTTCGTACACGTGGTAAAAGTAGCCTATGTCCTTTTTCAGGCTCCAGACTATCTGTGTACCAAATTTCATTTAGGTAAATCGCTTCAGTAGCTTTGACACAAACAAATGACGTCCAATGACCAGAGGGCTGGCGATTTCTTTTTGCCATACAACGTGGCAATGCTGCCAGCCTTCTGGGCACACTCCTGCAGGGCAGTGATATGCGGGACATTTTTTATTTACATGTTTTTTGTTTATATAGATTGTTGTTATTTTTCACTTTAATTATTATTTTAATTTTAGTTAGTTTTACTTATTTAAATTATTATTACAATGCATTTCAGTCAAACAAACAAACTCACATTCGTATTTATAATATTAGTGGGGATGGGATTTTGGAAAATATTGCCGTCGTCATATCTAACTATGTAAATCCCACCGTCCCCCATGTCATCAAAAATAATCCTAACCAACACAAACTATGACGAAGATAGGTACCTACTATTACTAAAATCCTATTATCAGAAGACCGACTCCTTTATGTTTTCTGTAGGCAATAGAGACCATAGGTAGCCCTTCAGGCATGTAGGGACCAAAACTGGACTGAGTTTCTTTCGGCGTATTCTTCTCAGCAGGGTCTTTCCGAAACTCTAGTAGTTTTTTTTTTTTTTTTTTTTTTTTTTTTATGTCAGAGGACGGCAAACGAGCAAGCGGGTCACCTGATGGTAAGTGATCACCGCTGCCCATGGACTAATGTAACACCAGGGGTATGACAAGAGCGTTGCCGGCCTTTTGTTTTCCCTCCCCAGAGGGGAGGGGGGATGGGCCTCCGGCTCTCTCACTCACCGAACGAAGCATAGAAGCTGTAAAACTACTACTCAAACGTCGATTTTCTGTGAGAGTGTGGTACTTCCCCGGACGAGCCGGCCCATTCATGCTACCAGCTGAAGTGATTTTTGCCGGTAGCGTGGCTCTACCACAACTGATTTTCGATCTTGCAAATTTTAAAAAAATATGGCGTTCAAAAGGCGATAATTTGAATAAAATTTGATTTGATTTGATTTCATTTCATTTCATAGACAAATATTAGAGTAAGGCTAAAGATAATTAAAATTAATACAATTGAGTTAGAATTTGTATTCGAGTTTGGGGATACAAATTTTAACTCAATTGACTCGTGTTCTATGCTCTAATAGGTACTTAAGTTAGTATTATATTGTCTTTGGCTCTAATAACTAAGTATAATGGCAGTTTTTCGGCAGTAACCAATTTGCTTACCTAATATTTGAAAGACATCTAAAGCTTATCTCTAGTATTTGATAAATCAAAGGAAATAATAAACTCATCAAGCAGGCTTAAAAGTATAATTATACGTACTTATATCAAAAAAATCAATGTTTTCATGTATGTACTGCGTAATTAGATTTCTCCGAATTAATGATATGCATCAGTCTGATAGGCACCCGTGGTGCAGTGGGCAATTCTGCTACAAACCAGCAGAGCTATTTTTGAAATGGCGCCTCACCAAAACGTAAGTCATTAATCGTAATTTTGCCATATTTTTATCTTCCATGCTGGTGCTCCGTGGCGCAGCGGTCAACGCGCCGGCCTGTGACACGGATAGTCCCGGGTTCGATCCCCGGTCAGGTCAAGATGAAAAATGATCTTTTTCAGATTGACCTGGGTCTTGGATGTTTATCTATATATGTATTTGTTATAAAATATAGTATCGTTGAGTTAGTATCCCATAACACAAGTCTTATTTAAAAACTTACTTTGGGAGAAAAGTAAAAACATATAATATACCAGCTGCTTTTCTTCCCGCGCAGTCCGTAAAAGCCGGTCATGGGATTGGGCGAAAATCTACGGAACCACGTTATAGTCGATGCGGCTAGCAACCAATCACTAGTTTGATTCCGCATTCCACCTTAACGCCCACAAACACGCTAATACTGCTAAGTGGCCTTTGGGTTTTACGACCTTGGGCTCTGTCTACCCGCAAGGGATAAAGACGTGATAGTATGTATGAATGTATGTATGTTTGAAACCATCTCGCTTGAACTGTAGTGCTACCAATCGTCAGCGAAAATTATTCAATTTCTCTTATTTCACGCAGAATTGTTTAAATACGAGTATATTTAAAGTTATTCAGGATTTTTTAAATGCGACACTCATCTTCGAACGATTTTTGTATGGAAGAACCGCTCGTTTTCGAAGGCGTAATTTCAAAAATAATTATTCCTCGTGGCTGTGGCGTAGCTAGCACGGGTGTCACCCGGGCCGGTCGGCAGGGTGTCACCCCAGTGTGACAAACGCCCTGCTTAGTTTCCTGGGTCAAAATGATTTTGTTAATAATTGGCCGTCAGTTAGATTATCAGAAAATATTGGATACGTACTGACAAAAGAAGTCAGTTACACAGTACATTATAAAGATGAAGCATCAAAGACATCACAGTTTGCTTAAAAAAGATAGCAAACTGTGATGTCACAAGGAGTTTTAACGGGCTATATCTTTGCCACTAGTTGTGGGCATTTAAAAAAAATCTCTCACAGGGATACGCTCGGAGAAGAAAAAGAAGGAGTACCTATTAGGTAAATGTATGTCACTGATATTTCATTTGTCGCATCGTTAGCTTATAATGAAGTGAAGATCATTAAACACTTGTTAAACACTTATAGAAAACAATACCCACTCGTATATTAAGGTATGTTGTTTTCATATATCAGCTTGTGAGTTCAGCACTAAAGCCTCGTTCGCATATGGCTAATAAATTAGTCGAGTAGTAAGGTTTTTAACCGACTTCAAAAAAGGAATAGATTCTCAATTCGTCGGAATCTTTTTTTTATGTCGGTAGGTATGTTCCCAATTTCTCGAAGACGCCTGGACCGATTTAAGAAATTCTTTTTATGTCTAAAAGGTTGCACCCTAAGGTTGTCCCATGGTCACCAAGTCAGATTCTTATAAAGGGATACTCGAAAAAAACCGGCCAAGTGTGAGTCAAACTCGCGCAATGAGGGTTCCGTACAATATGCTTCGTGAACACACACACACAATGTGCAAAAAATGTTTTATTCAATTGACTAGCACCATCTAGTGGTGTTTTAGTGAACTATTTCCCTAGATGAACTTATTATTGTGAGTTTACCACTTAATTTTCAAGTGATAGAATTCTTATTATTTTTCCTGTAATCTTCAGGGAATGAACTATATTTTGTAATTTTTTCAAAATTTTCGGCCCAGTAGTTTCGGAGATCAGGGGGGGGGGGGGGGAATGGTCAATTTTTGCCTTCTTTCGTGAATAAAATCAAAAGTATTGATTTTACCCGAACAAAAAAAAATATTTTTGAGATCCTCATAATGAGCTCTTTCATTTGATATATGACACAGTAAGGTTTGCACAACTTTTTTTTTAAATTTTTATATTGGGCCCCCCAAAATTACCCTTATTTCAAAAAAATCTTTATTTACTTTTCACATCCGTGTTTGGGTCATAGAATTACACTATCTTACCAAATTTCATCTTATTTGGTTCAGTAGATTTGGAGAAAATCGGCTGTGACAGACGGACGGACGGACAGACAGACGCTCGAGTGATCCTATAAGGGTTCCGTTTTTCAACTTTTGTACGGAACCCTAAAAATTGAGGGAAACCAAAAAAATGTGTACACAGATGCCGTTCGGTTAAAACTTATTTCTATTTTATTCTTATGCGAGTTGAAGTCGGTTACATTATTACAGTTTCAGGAACACACACAGGCTGTATCTGTTGTATTGTAACAAATTGAAAATTTCACTGTAGGTTACATAATTATATTATTGCGCCGCAAATAATCTTCACATCATCGTAGCCTCAAGAATTCCTGATCCAAGCTGAACAAAGTCCTCTCTTAAAGATTTCTTTGGAGTTTGTGGTGGGAAGTCAAGGGGTACAGTTGAAGTTTGCCTTAGACATTTTTGCTAATTGATTTTAGTGGACTTTATAATATGAAATTGGTGTAGTTTGGTGTTATAAATGCTCATGCTCATGAACAATTTGTGAAATAGTTAAAGTGGACTGATAAATGGACTCGTATAGATTTGCCGCCAGAAGCTCCCACGAGGCATCAAAGAACATACGCCATCTTTGATGCTACTTGGAAAAACTTTACCGTACAACACCGATACTTAGTATCTCATTATATCTACTGGACATTGGCAGAATCACTGAAATTTCGGTGGAAGCCATAATATAAAACAGAAGAAGAAGAAGAAAGATTTATTTCATTATTGTAAGCGCAGTTGGTTTGGCTTATATCAGTTCCGCTGCTGCTCATTGAAACCGAAGGGTAGGAGTTTGTTTGACTGGGAGACCAGGATAACGGTATTTGGGATGCTCCTTGCTCGGATGGATTGGGGATGAGAAAATAGAAGCTCGGGAGGGCGGGCGTATGTTCCCGATACCACACTTGCAACTAGCGGACAGGCAGTTGAGGAAGAGTACCTACATTATGATGCCAGCATGGTAAACTGGATATAATTATCATAAACTAACATAAGTCTAAAATAGCCAGCTTATTGTGTACGAGCATCATACGACGACACACATAAAATAAAACAAGTAATGGAGGAACCTCTTTTTTATACCCTTTATACAGATTGAATGTGCTTTTGTTAAAAAAAATAATTATAGGTGATTATAGGTTTAACCATGGTTTAACACACAGAACAACAAAGTTTAACACGTTATAAACAATATCGAAGTTCAAAGGAGTCTCGCAACGAAAACACTTGAACTTATCTGTTTAATCTGGAGATTAAAACACTTCGATATGTGGGTTAACATCGAGATAAGGTGTAATGGCGTCCTAATTGATATGGTGTATATTTATGGCAAATAACAAGAGTTATAAAAATATAGGTAACTTATCTTAAAGTGTGTAAATAAATCAACGATCATCCCTTAATTAAAAGAATAGAAAGAAAAGGCGATTATAAAAGTTAAATATTTTTTATAAAAAATATTCAGAACAACAGAAATGAGGATTCAGATCTTAAAGTGGCAGTGGGCGGGAAACATAGCGCCTAGAACCGAGGGGAGAAAGGTTCTTAAATGGCGACTACGTACCGACTAGCGCAGCGTCGGACACCCACCGACCAGGTGGTCGGACGACCTGACTAAGGTCGCAGGGGAACGCTGGATGCAGGCCGCTTCCAATTCCAATTGGAAATTTTTAGGAGAGGCCTAGTCCAGCAGTGGACTTCCTGCGGCTGAAATGATGATGATGATAATAAAAATATTATGAAGTAAGGAAGACCATATAATTAATCACTACGTTTTAGAAGTAAGGTACCTACTTATATCTATAGTCTCTTTTTTTTTCGCAAATTCGAAATTGCTAATTTCCGTATCTATTTTCATTATTTCCGTGGTCTATGGGCAGCGGTATAGAAGTAGAAACACCGAACTAGAAAGTCGGAATATCTCATTTTTTAGGGTTCCGTAGTAAACTAGGAACCCTTATAGTTTCGCCATGTCTGTCTGTCGGTCTGTCCGACCGAACTTTACTCAGACACTATAAGTACGAGAAAGCTGTAATTTGGTATGGGTATGTATGTTAATTATGGCAAAAAAGTGGTAGACAAAAATTTTGCGTAGCTCCCATACAACTAAAGAGGGAGTAATTTTTTTTTTCTATACAAACCCATTGTGTTGGGTATCGTTAAATAGGTCTTTGAAAAATATTGTGAGGTTGAGATCACTATTTTTCGATTTAATGATCCGTTTCTGAAATATTTGGTTTTAAAGTGCAAATTTTGGTTAGAGGTAAGTGTCCCCCCCTCTATCTGCTAAACGGTTATATATGGATACGTGAGAAAAATTACTGAAGTTAAAAGGAAAACTATCTGAGCTGAGTACTAAGTAGGTACAAACTAAAAAGTTATAGGCAACCAACTTATAAAATGTACTCGAAAATGTAAAATTTCATACAATTTTCATTGTTTGATGATTTTGGTCGTTATACTGTGAGGTGCGAGTGTAAACAGTGTGAATTCAAAGTTGTAATTCACAACTACGGAACCCTACACTGCGCGTGGCCCGACACGCACTTGGCCGGTTTTTAAATCTATGGGCAACGGTGATCCCTTACCATCAGGTGACCTACTTGCTGGTTTTAAAATATTAAAAAAAAAATACTTATCGAGTACAGGAGTTGATAAGAATTTTTATGCAATAATATAATGATAAGCTACTATGTATGTACATAAACTTATTTTGCGCTGCGATAAGGATAGGTGGGGTATTGTACCTACTTGTTATTACTCATATCCGCTATAATACTATTTTTTTTTGGTTATATTATAAATGGCTGATACAAATGTTGGAGCAATATTGTTGCCTCCTGGGGCGCAGTCGCAGACACCTGCATATAGGGACACCGAATCAGAGATTGTCACAAGAAAGAAAGTAATACCGAAAAAATACTACAAGTACCTTTACTAGTTAGGTACATGATAGGATATTTAAAATCGATATGATTTACGATTAAAAAAAAATATTTCGTGGCGCCAATGTTGCCAAGTAAGAAACCCATGTAACATCTCACATATTGCATCAGGGGACAAAACCACTATCCCCTAGGTGAGTTCCTGGTGGCTGCATCGAAGTTATGCCAATGCCAGAAAAAGGACTGTGACCTCGACAATCGAAAGTGAACGACCTTGCTCGAGCGTACAATATAGAAGGTGCGGAACCGTCCCAGTCTAAATAACGAAATTATATTTTTAGGGTTCCGTACAAAAGTTGAAAAACGGAACCCTTATAGGATCACTCGAGCGTCTGTCTGTCCGTCCGTCCGTCTGTCACAGCCGATTTTCTCCGAATCTACTGAACCAAATTAGATGAAATTTGGTAAGATAGTGTAATCCTATGACCCAAACACGGATGTGCAAAGTAAATAAAGATTTTTTTGAAATAAGGGTCATTTTGAGGGGCCCAATTACAAAATTTTAAAAGAAAGTTTTGCAAACCTTTCTGTGTCATATATCAAATGAAAGGGCTCATTATGAGAATCTCAAAAATATTTTTTTTTGTTCGGGTAAAATCAATACTTTTGATTTTATTCACGAAAGAAGGCAAAAATTGACCATTCCCCCCCCCCTGATCTCCGAAACTACTGTGCCGAAAATTTTGAAAAAATTACAAAATATAGTTCATTCCTTGAAGATTACAGGAAAAATAATAAGAATTCTATCACTTGAAAATTAAGTGGTAATCTCACAAAAATAAGTTCATCTAAGGAAATAGTTCACTAAAACACCACTAGATGGCGCTAGTCAATTGAATAAAACATTTTTTGCACATTGTGTGTGTGTTCACGAAGCATATTGTACGGAACCCTCATTGCGCGAGTTTGACTCACACTTGGCCGGTTTTTTATTATTAATACAGGCAATTAAAATGATTACACTATTTAACTATTTACATATTTACATAAAAAAGGAGCCGAAAACAAAACAAATTTAGAATAATTCCTGGCCGTTTGGCATGGTGGCAAGAACGCTGGCTGCGTTCCCCTGTTGGATAGCTATGCTAATCCTTTGGGCGAAAAAGCAGCCAGCCCTCTTATCACCGGAAGCTGATATAAGCCGTGGAGTAATCTCTTTAAAAAAGCCCCTCGCGCTAGGGCCCCAGTCTAAATAGTTCTAAGACGTATTGAGTTTGTAAGTAGGTAGATAATGTCATCATCATCATTATCTATTAGTCTCCACTGTAGGAGCACGACCTTTTCTGTACTGCCAGAACCATATAATAGCCAGAGCAAACCTCTGTTTGGCCAGCGTGGAGAGTGTAGGCCAAATCCTCTGATTTGGCCTACACTCTCCACGCTGGCCAAACGTGTTGCAGAGGTCTCTATAAACTTTGTTTAATACCAAAAAAAACTACTACAACATTCTACGACACGGGAAGACTTGGAGTGGTCCTATTCTACTCTGCCGGGAACCACACCGAGTTACATAATATATTTTATTCCAATTCTTCCCCGCTGGTCTGCTGATTGTAAAAGTCAGTTCAAAGAATTGGCGAAAATCTGAGAAATAATGCAAGAGGCACAGCGCCTTTTAACTAACAATAACACAATCCACCATTATTTTTTATTCCATTACCCACAATTTAATTCCAACAACACTTTTAGATGGAAGTAATTCCAGGGAATGGGCGAAAATATAAGCAATCATGTTAATAGGCGATGCAGCTAGCAACCTAATTTTGATTCCGGTTTCCACCTGCACTAACTAGCACGCCAAACGTGGCTTTGGATCTGATGGCCCTAATGTATGATTCATTAATCGAGTGAGGGCGAAGCGACACGTCGCTCGCGCTTTGCACTCCCTCGGCCTCCTCCTTTCAGGTTGAGCAAATTGTATGAGGTACGGCTGGTTCTCCTCCACAGGTCGCATTCTCGTGTTTTGTTTGCAGGTTTGAAAATTACATATAATTTTTTTTTAAGCGCCGCTGAGGTTATCAAATACAGATTTGCGAGATCTACAGCTCGCAGAGTCACTATATGTAGATACCTACGACAAAAAAAAAATACTATCGGAGTATGAGTGATAAATTACAGGCACGTTTACTTATTTTTCGCAAGTGAATGACAATAAGCACTTTGTGCAAAGTAGTTAAAGTTAAAGTAGTAGTGCAGTTCTGTGTTCTCCATATTTTTTGTTATCATTTTAACACTAAATTAAAATTTCAAATTAATATTCTAACAGGTTCCGCGCACTACCTAAACATATTAAAATAAAATAAAATAGACTAAAAGACTTTTAGAACTTTGATATGCTTAGATACTAAATGATTTTTGTCATCCATACAGTTTTTTGCCGTGTGGTTCCCAGCAGAGAAGAATAGGACAACTCCAAGTCTTCCCGTGGATGTCGTAGAAGGCGACTTAGCGAATTTAAGCTAAACACCTCTCTAACCTGTCTGGCCAGCGTGGAGAGTGTTGGCCAAATCCTTTGAATGCTCTGGTAGTACAGAGAGGGTCATGCTCCTGCAGTGGAGACTAAAAGACCTGTCGATGACTTAAAGTTTCCTCCAGCCATTCTCAGACTTATGCGGCGTCCGAGAAGCAAGCAAAAGGTAAATTCTTTAATATCCCAATCCCAACTAATCCCAATCCCAACTAATATTATAAATGCGAAAGTGAGTTTGTTTATTTGTTTGTTTGTTACGCTTTCACGCCGTATCTACTGAACCGATCATCATGAAATTTTGCATACACATAGGTTAGGGTATTGAGAAGGACATAGACTATAAATCACGCGTGTGACGCCGCGGGTAACAGCTAGTATCTTATATTTTCTTTTAAGGGTTTCGTACCTAAATGGTAAAATCGGGACCCTATTCACGAGACTTGACTATCTGTCTGTCACAGGCTGTATAGGTATCTCATGAACCGTGATAGCTAGACAGTTAAAATTTTCACAGATGGATGATATATTTCTGTTGCCGCTATTACAAATGAGGCTCCCCCCATACAACAGTCGTGATTTTTTTGCCGCTTTTTGCTCGATAGTTAAATCATTAAACTAGATAATGATACGGAACCTATTGCGCGAGTCCGGCTCGCACTTGGCCAATTATTTAATTTACTATGCAAACTCCGACTGAGCTTTTGCTACTTCACCCAGGGGGCCCTCACCTGTATAGTATAGGTAGGCAATATCACCAAAGAAATATAATACTATACTAACGTAATAGACTGCCCACCTCTTACAAAAATATTGGACCAAATTAAGGTTGCGAAAACCAGGCGAATGTATGGCGCAGGAGAGTTGCTTGCTACTCGATACTAGATGGCGGTAATCTGCGTTAGCCTTTAACTTAATAAATACCTATACGGTGTCATTTAAAAATATTATGCCTAAAATATTATTTTGATTTTTAATAAGATATATTTTGTGAATCATGTTTTTATATTCCCATAATACGGTAGATACAATGTTGTGTAGTTGCGAGTGGCGCCATCTATGCGAGTCTTTTTGAGGTGATAGCAGAGTGCCTTCAACCTGTAAGGCAAACATCACCAAAGGGTCCCCGAGAGGGACGAACCTCGGCTTTGGGCGTTGCCTGGGTGCGCAAGGCTTGGAGGGACAGCAAACTCTCATATGTCTGATGGGCCGTGATTTGCATACATGACCTGAAGGGCCGAACTGAAAAACAATGGCAAAGCCTTTGGAGAGAGCAGCAACTCCCATGTTTTGCCGTATGGGCCGAAAGCTACGGTGTCCGAAGGACTTATCCTGGGTGCAAGTCACCCGGGAACGCCGGGGATAGGTACTAGATTTTTTTTTCTTTTTTTTAATATATTAGGTTCAGGGGGCGCGCGCGGGGAGGTGGTGCGCGTTCTGCCCCCCTATTTACTAACTCGGATGACAGGTGTCGATGCTTATCAATCTACAATTTACTATTACAATGCGGGTTTTGCTTGCTCGAACTTTTTATTTGAAATACAAAAACCGCATTGTAACACTAAATTCTTGATTGATAGGCATCGACACCTGTCATCCGAGTTAGTAAATAGGCCGGCTGGGCAGCGCGCAGCTAACATCCGAGCCGCCATAAAGTATGAATTAGACTATATTATACGCATGGTAAAGTCCGATTATAATAATAAAAAACCGGCCAAGTGTGAGTCAAACTCGCGCAATGAGGGTTCCGTACAATATGCTTCGTGAAAACACACACACAATGTGCAAAAAATGTTTTATTCAATTGACTAGCGCCATCTAGTGGTGTTTTAGTGAACTATTTACCTAGATGAACTTATTATTGTGAGTTTACCACTTAATTTTCAAGTGATAGAATTCTTATCATTTTTCCTGTAATCTTCAAGGAATGGACTATATTTTGTAATTTTTTCAAAATTTTTGACCCAGTAGGTTCGGAGATCAGGGGGGGGAATGGTAAATTTTTGCCTTCTTTCGTGAATAAAATCAAAAGTATTGATTTTACCCGAACAAAAAAAAATATTTTTGAGATCCTCATAAGGAGCCCTTTCATTTGATATATGACACAGTAAGGTTCGCAAAACTTTTTTTTTAAATTTTGTAATTCGGCCCCTCAAAATGACCCATATTTCAAAAAAATCTTTATTTACTTTGCACATCCGTGTTTGGGTCATAGGATTACACTATCTTACCAAATTTCATCTAATTTGGTTCAGTAGATTCGGAGAAAATCGGCTGTGACAGACGGACGGACGGACAGACAGACGCTCGAGTGATCCTATAAGGGTTCCGTTTTTCAACTTTTGTACGGAACCCTAAAAGGAGCCCGATGGTCCAGTGGGTGTGAGCTCTATGAGCACTTACGTATGTTAAGCAACCCCTGTTGCAGTCCCTACTTGGATGGGTGACCGCAAGTGGCATAAAAATATCTCGAGCTCCTCCGTGCTTCGGAAGGCACGTAAAACCGTTGGTCCCGGCTGTCATCGATGATGGCTGTCGTTAAGCTATGTCAGATGCCTTAAGGCAGCTTGATAAATCTGACACCAGTGTTGGCCACTTACACATACGAATAACAACAACAACAAAATGGTAAAGTTCGAGTGCTAGTGACAGCTGTGCGCATTCTCTACTAGCAAAATTTAAATTTAACTGTTATATCAACTTTACCCAAACTGGTAAAGTAGGTACCTAAATTGGTAGAGGAGTAGGTAAGTGTATCTACCACTTACCCTATGCTGTGTAGGTACCGGACGCTATAAAGGATACATATATACGCAAACAAACTTTCACGTCTTTATCCCTTGTGGGGTAGACAGAGTCCAAGGTCAGAAGACCCAAAGGCCGCACTTAGCAATGTAGTGGGCGTAAAGGTGAAAGCGGAATCAAAATAGTGATGGGTTGCTAGCCGGACCGCCTATTCATGTGATTTCTTAGATTTTCGCCTAATCCCTTGACCGACTTTTACGGTCTGCGCGGGAAGAAAAGCAGCTGGTATATTCTATGTGTTTATTTTCTTCCAAACCAGCAAGGAAGGAAACCGTATACCTAGCATGTTTTGATGAGGTTTCCAGCTAATAAGACTACTCCATCTCTTCCTAGGTGTCATACAAGACAAAAGCACTTACTTCGTACACTCAAGGGTTGGTATCAGGTGGAGTAAGTACTAACCTAGGTAGTAAAAAGTAATGACATGCAATAACATTAAATTCTTTAAAAAATATTTTTAGATTCTCCATAGAAATCGTTCGTATGATAGGCATAGGATAGGCATAGAAAATTTTTAAACGAGGCATTAGAGGTGTTACTAATATATCAGAACCGATACCGCGAACATAATATGAGCGCTGCAGAACATAATACAAATATATTAGGTTATGTGATATCCGAAGAACGCGTTCCCGAAGAACCGTCAAGATCGGTTAATATCCAAAGTATCGTATTGGTGAACCGGCTGCGTTACTGCGTTCCACGTCCGTTCGCGTTCCACATCCGTTCGCGTCCTAACTACGACGATACGAAACGAAATTAACTAAACGTTGATGTAAAATGCCTCAAAAAATAATATCGCCTGCAAAATCCCAGCCTGTTCTTCACCGTTCATGGAGAACGTTTAACGGAACATAATATCGTTAAACTAATATATTCGATAACATGGTTCTTGATATTTGACCCTAATATAACACCTCTACGAGGCATGCTAGATGCTTTTCTTTCACTCGTATTTTTCATAGTCTACTAGTGACATCTCTTGTAATTTGCAAAAACTATTACATACGCATTGTGTTCCTTTTTAGTACAATTTAATATCTTCTTATAATATTTTGGCAATTAAATGAAAAAATAAGAAAAATATTACATAAGTTATCTACATTTATATGACTATTGAGGTGTTTATTGGTTTAACTGCTCGAAAGCCTTCAAAATTTGTTTCCTTGATATATAAATAGCTCAAAACAAGGCGTTCAATAAACTCCAAAACACATGCGCCATCTCCAAAGTTATTCTATTGACAAAATGTAAAAGCCCCATTCATTCATACATCTATATTTATTCATGCCACTTTTGATTTTAGTCGCATTATAGTATCGGAGATTCGTGCTCTCTTTCTATCTTGAAAATGATTTGTAATTGCATCTCTGTCTCAGACGATCTGTCAAAAAAATTTAATGGCTACTAACACAAATTTGACGTTTCGCGTTTCGCTCTTGATACCAAAATGCTAAAATTAAAGTTATTGATGTTTTTATTCAATTTTATGAATAAAAAATGATGGAAATTGCAAAAGACTTTAAATGGGAAGCTCGCGGTGGCTGGTGCGACTCTAAGTTCCGTGAAAAACTGTAAAAAAGTACACTAGTTGAGTGCTTAGAAGATTGTATAGTAAATGTTAACTTTTTGTGTGCAAAAATGTGTTAGTGGGGCTGAAAATTATTTGGGATTGTAAAAAGAAATATCCTTTCTAATATTTGAAGTTAAAATGTGTGATTTACAGTCGAACTTGTGTTATTTTTCATTAATAACTCTCACAGGTAGAATTGACATTTTAGACCTCCCAAATCGGGGAGAGAATTGTTTTGTGTGAGAAATAAGTTATGATTTAGCTATACAGACAGTTTGAATACTCCAATAAATAGTGTGTGCAATCATGTGTTAGAAATTAAAAAGTTGTTATGTATTATTGGCGCGAATATTTTGTGTGCTTTTCGGAGTGCTCATAGTAAAAACATAAAATGGTTACGATGAATTCATCGGAGAAGGCGGCACAGAAGGCCTGTCAGCAGGGCCCATCGAGGTAATTATTTTTTTCAATAAAAAAACTGTTTTCTCCGCTTTTGCTTATAGTCAGTGGTCAGAAAATAAAGCAGTAATCTTACGAATCTATACCAATACTAATATATAAAACTGAAGAGATTGTTTGCTTGTTAAGTTGACCATGCTAAAGCAACTACTGTACAGATTTAACAAATTCTTAGTCTATTGGGTAGGTACATACGCCCGCCCGCCGTGTGGTTCCCGGCAGAGTAGAATAGGACCACTCCAAGTCCTTCCGTGGATGTCGTAAAAGGCGACTTAGGAAACACAAGCTAAACAAAGCTTACAAACATCAAAAATACCTCTCCAACCCGTCTGGCCAGCGTGGAGAGTGTAGGCCAAATCCTCTGAATACTATGGCTAATATATTGCTGTGGTAGTCTAGAGAGGGTCGTGCTCCTGCAGTGGAGACTAAAAAAGACCTGATGGATGGATGGATAGTTATTCCCGAGTGCCATAGGCAGTGTGTCCCACGCCCGAAGCCGGGGCAGACTGCTAGTAAGTAATAATGATAAATCGCAGGAATGAATAATACCACTGTTGAAAAGCTTGATCTGTTGTGTTGGTATCATCTGCACTGTTATTATGTGTTCCTTGTGGCTAAATATGTAAAAGTGCTTCAAGCATTATAACCACTACTTTTTACTTAAGGCCCCACACTAGGCACACTAGCGATGCCAATAATTTTATTCCTAATACTTTACAAATAGAAAGAATTTGGAGAGGGTAAATAATATAAGCCTTACAAATAACTTGAAGTATTTTTGAAATCATATTATAATATTTTGAGAATTAGTCATTAAGAGAAATAATGATTACCGTCATAAACGGCCGTTGGTTATCTAATTTTCGTAATTCTCACTGATTCTGATAATATTAAACATGATTCCAAAAATACTTCAGGTTATTTACTAAGGCCTATATGACTTACATTCTTGAATTTCTTTCTATTTGTAAAGTATTAGGAATAAAATTATTGGCGTCGCTAGTGTGCCTAATGTGGGGCCTTAAGCAAGAAACTTTGATTTCGCTTAACTGGATAATGGAGCCTAAAAACTACTCAGTGAGATGTTATGTCCATTGGTCTGTTTATAATAATTAACAGTTTATGAGCATTACAATGTGCTACATAGAATAGACCTAAGGTGGCTGGTTCAAACCCTGCCTGTGAAGAAACTTTTCACCATATGTGTATTAATTTACCAGCTGTTACCCGCGGCTTCGCCCTCATGATATATAGCCTTTGTCCTTCACAGAACCATAACATATGTATGCAAAATTTCATTATGATTGGTTCAATAGATAGGGCAAATCTAAGTGAAAGAAAACTAAAGTAGAATGAGTAAAGATAGGTGAAAGCATAACAAGCGAACAAAAATACAAACTCACTTTCGCATTTATAATTTTAGCTAGGATAAGGATTTCATAAGACTATTTATCTGTTTTGTTTATTTATGTATCAATCAAGCAATTTATTTGATTAAAATAACTTTCATAAAAAAATATGCTTCCCGGTGGGATTTGAACCCACAACCCCCAGATCAATAGGCAAACGCCTTATTCCCTGGACTGTAGTCCAGGCAGATAATTAAAACTATAATACTATGCTAAAAACGTAAATAACTAATGTAATTATACAGACAGGAAAACAATATTACCTACTGCAAAACTTGATTAAAGTAGGCATTCATTTATTTTTAATTATTAAAAGAAACTCAGTCCTGTGCGTTTCCTTTTTGCGGTTACACATGATTGTTGTTGCATACAAAACTAAAACATGTAATTTTTCTCATTAAAACTATTTTTATAAAAGTTTTTCTGTAAAATTTAGTGAAATCAGTCAAATAACATGTTATTTACATGTTTGTTTTGTTTGTTATTCATGTGTGTAAGTGGCCAACACTGGTGTCAGATTTATCAAGCTGCCTAAAGGCGTCTGACATATATATATTACATGTTTATCTGATCAAAGTAAGGATTGTGTAATTGTAGAGTTGAGTATTTTTGTAAAATCAGATTTGAGAAATTTGGATTTTGATTTTCTTTTGATGGAACAAAAAGTTCATGGGGCAGATCTTGTAAAATAGAGGTTACAAGTGAATAGTATGAATAACTAAAGATGATTTGCTCGTGTGGTTTTCTCTGCTCCAGAAAGTCTCCTGTGGATCTTGATCTTATTATTTTGGAACCAACATCAAGGTATTATTTAACTATTCAAAGTATCAAGGTGTTATGCCTATTGCGCCAACGCTAGCCTACGACACGAGTGGTCCTGGGTTCGATCCCCAGTCAGGTCATGATAGAAAATGGTCTTTTTCAGATTGGCTGTGGATGTTTATCTATTATAAAATATAATATCGTTGAGTTAGGATCCTAAGACAGACTTCTAGACTTCACAAATTACCGTGGGGCTAGCTCAGTTTCTGCGATTTCCTATATTTTTATTTATGTATACTTTCTTTCTTACTTTGTTGAAACATAAAGTTGAGTTTAGTGACCAGTGAAGGTAGTTTAAATTATAATGGACAATCTGGATTTCGTCACCACACGACAGTCAATACCAAGCGTGTTTAATTTACCAAAATAATACATTATTATTATATACATATCGGCATGTAATCATGTTTTAATCATAACAAAAATCAGTATTTTTTTACTTTCACCATAGACACAGTGGTGATACTCCCTGTACGTGGGAGTTCGGATATCGGTGACCTTGAGCCGGGCGTGTTAGCGCTAGGGTTGACAACGCGTAGGTAGTCACTCACTCACTACTCACTTCGTGCCTGCGGTGCGGGCCGTGCGAGAGACGAAAACACAACACACACAGCCCTCGCTAAGGCAGTCGCCGACGGCCCGTTTCACGCCCCGCGCGTTTCTCGATGTCCCTGCACACGTTCTGGCACCCACACAGAGCCACAAGCGATTTTACGTGCACACATGCTCAAGTGTCATTTATTTACGTATAGTACATATTCGTTGTCAAAGATGATACCACCTTGCTTTGATATTGTTTCAGGGACAACTCCAAATATGTCAAAGAAGAGAAAGAGAAAGAAAAGGACGGTGACAAAAAGGACGCCGCGAATCTGCCGAAGGGAGTGCAGGCGCTGATGTCCACCATCCCGTCGCCCGAGGAGTCCCCCAACTACCTCGTCTATAAGAAGGTAATTTCAGCTATATTACCACATTATAAAGGTTAAATTTGCATAATAGGTGAAGTCTCTTAAGTTCTTTCTATCTTCCCACCAGAACCTGGATTATAACAAGGTAATTTGAGCTTTATAATCAGATTGTTAGGGACAAATTTGTTATTTGTTATGTGGTTTATGTGGTTAATCTTTTTGGAAATGGGAGAGATAAAATAAGAAGTTCTTTTTTCTTTTCTGAGTTAATGCCTTTCCCTTTTAATATAGTTGGTTTGATACACCTGGTTCAGTGTTGAAGAGGCTGGTAATCTGTCATACAGATTTTCCTAGTACAGATACCAGTCACTCACATAGATTGATCTTTACTTTACAATGCATGATACTTTTATTATTTATAAGATTAATTGCTATGTATACGTGTAAAGTATACACATGGTCCAGTACAGGCTTTCCTAGTACGGATACCAGTCTCTCACAAGGATCTAATTCTATTACTGTATGTTACATCTTACTTGTTGTGTAAATCTATTTAATGTCTATGTGAGAGAAGAAATAATAGTAGATTGTTGCACTGAGCAGAAAGTAAGTTATTGCTGCACGAGTGTTTATTATTTATCTATTAAAAAGAACGAGTGCGATATAACTTACTTAATGCGAGGTGCAAAATCTGCTTTTCTTTCAACTACTGCAATAAAAGTAGGAGGAACCTTTTTTTCTTTATGGCCAGTATTTTTTGTTTAGGCAAGGCAATACACACGTCCCTTTATAAACTCCATTCGGCCGTTAGGTTGGCCAACCTTCTTTATGACATGTGACAACTATTATCCCGCGATTTAAAAAAACCAAACAGTGCAGTAAATGATTTCCATACATTTTTGCTGCACTAGAGCAGCAAAAATGTATGGAAATCATTTACTGCACTGTTTTGTTTTTTTTTTACTTCTAGTGCAGCAAAGTTCCGCTATGTGCTGGATATGTAGTGCAGTTATGATAGAATTTCAGCGTAGTTGGAAGAAAAATATATTATTAGTATAGTTTTATTCAATTTTGCAGATGGAAGCGATTATTGAGAAGATGCAAGATGAGAACACTGGCGTGCCAGTCCGGACCGTGAAGAGTTTCATGTCCAAGATACCTTCCGTAAGCTTTGTTTTTTTATTTATGTGGTATTTTAGTATTTCTTAGTATTTATTGGTCAGAGGTATCATCCTCAACTACCTGTGGGTGATACACGTCATACACGCAAATTTAAATAATGCCTATTCATTCACCCTTGCCTTGAAATCCCTAAATAGTACCTGTAGTAAATGTAAGAATCCTAAAAACAACTTACGAGCTCCGTGGCGCAGCGGTCAACACGTCAGCCTGCGACACGGATGGTCCCGGGTTCGATTCCCGGTCAGGTCAAGATGGAAAATGATCTTTTTCAGATGGACCTGGGTCTTGGATGTTTATCTATTTAAGTGTCTATTATAAAATATAGTATCGTTGAGTTAGTATCCCTTAACACAAGTCTCGAACTTACTTTGGGGCTAGCTCAATCTGTGTGATTTGTCCGTATATATTTATTTATTTATAAAAATAATTAGCCCGTATGGTCGATTATTAAAAAAAAATTGGATACGTATTTTTCTTTTGTCAATCAAACAAAAATTTATAAGGATATATAGTATTATATAGCCCGTTAAAGTACCGCGTGACGTCACTGGCCGATACACATTTTACAAGCCTGTTGTGTCATGCATGAACTCCTGCACTTTGATGCGCTTTATCTTTATGATCTTTTGTTTGATTATAAAAAAGAAAAAATACATACCTAATGTTTTCGATCCTAACTAATATTATAAATGCGAAAGTGAGTTAGTTTGTTTATTTGTTTGTTACGCTTTCACGCCGTATCTACTGAACCGATCATGAAATTTTGCATACACATAAGTTAGGGTATCGAGAAAGACATAGGCTATATATTACGCGGGCGAAGCCGCGGGTAACAGCTAGTAATCTATTAAACGGACTAATTATCTTTAAAACATTTTTTTTAGGAATCATGCCAGTTTTACAAGTCTGAAAACAGTGACGGTAGGGAATTCCATTCCTAAGCGGTCCGCTATTGTCGCCCCCTTTTCACGCTACGGTAACAATTAGAAACTTCTTTACAGGTATTCACAGGAACGGACCTCGTCGCCTGGTTAGCGCGTCACCTCAATCTGGAAGAGCAGTGGGAAGCGCAGCATCTAGCGCATTTGCTGGCAGCGCACGGCTATCTGTTCCCCATTGACGACCACTGCCTCACCGTCAACAATGATAACACTCACTACAGGTAACATCATCATCAGGTCGAAACTCAAATAATGCCTTTTCACTCTTGCCTTGCCTGCCTCCTGCCTCCGTGGTCCAGTGGTTAAGGCGTTTGCCTTGTTCACCCGGGGGTCGTGGGTTCGATTCCCACGGGAAGCATACTTTGTTAAATTGTTTCCAGTTTGGCTAAGACATTGCAGGCATGAATCACCTGATTGTCTGATAAGAAAGATGATTCCGTGCTTCGGAAGGCACGTTAAGCCGGTGGTCCCGGCTGCCATCTGGTAGTCGTTAAAGGAACCACGTCAGAGGCCGAGAGGCGGTTCCGAAGAACTCTGACACCAGGGTGTGCATGGTCGACTGACCGTGTCACCTACACGAAATGATGATGATGACTCTTGCCTTTAAATTCCCTAAATTGTACAAGTTGGGACACAGTGACGCGGGTAGGGAATTGCATTCCTTAGCAGGTCACATAATGAAGGAAGAGGTGCGCTGAGCAGGAATATCAACAACATAATATTGATGGAATCATCATCAGGTCTTTTTTTTAGTCTCCACTGCAGGAGCACGACCCTCTCTGTACTGACCTACTTGACTTATGATCCTAAGGCCCCTAGGTGGGGCAGAGGGCTTCAACAGTCTTTCTCCATCGCGAACCGTCTTTGGCAACGCGCTTTACTTCGGGCCAGGATAGCCCGATTGTCTTCATCTCCGCCGCAACTGTGCGCCGCCAGGTGTGCTTGGGACGGCCAACCCTTCGCTTGCCCTGAGGGGTCCACTCCAGGGCTTGCCTCGGGATGTGTGTGGGCTCTCTCCTGAGTGTATGGCCTATCCATGTCCATTTGCGGCGCACAATCTGTTTGTCTATTGGCATTTCCTGGCACGCCTCCCACAGGCGTTCGTTGGAGATCTCAGTCCAGAAAATGCCAAGTATTTGCCGCAGGCAGCGGTTGATGAAAACCTGGATCGGCTGCGTGATCTCTTTGCTAACCTTCCACGTTTCGCACCCATATAGCAAGACAGACTTGACATTTGATTTGAAGATCTTCAGTTTTACTCTGCGGGTCAATTTTTTGGATCGCCATATGGGTTGAAGTTGTGCGAAGGTTGCCCGCGCCTTGGCTATTCTAGAAGTCGTGTCCTCTTCCGCTCCTCCAGTTTGCGAGACGATGCTACCAAGGTAAGCGAACTGTTGCACTCGCTGTATCGGCTCTGTACCCAGCATTAGTGGTCGTGAGTTCTTTCCGGTGCGCATCTCCTGGGTCTTTCTCGAGTTGATCTTAAAACCAACAACCCTCTCTGTACTACCAGAGCCGTATATTAGCTAGAGCAGTCAAAGGATTTTGGTTGCGAGGTCTCTTCGATGTATAAGCTTTGATTAGCTTGTGTTTTCTTAGCATCTTATACGATTTTTTTTTGATTAAAACTAACGTGAGATGTTAACATTATTAGTATCAACCGAGACGCGCGCACGGGTGCGGACTAGGACGACTTCGTGCGCGCGTCTCGGTTCACATTCGCCCTGAGGAAGACCTCCGGATGAGGTTGAAACATGTCGGTCTGTAGCTGACTTCATACGTGAGTGACCCGTATTTTACATATTAATAATCTTCTACGATATCCATGGGAAGACTTAATTGTACTACTCTGCTGAGAACCACACCGACAAGACAACACTCATTCTTAGTTTGGTACAAGGTAATAAGGAAAATACGATCTGTCTTATTATAAAACAAGGACTAACTTTAATACCAGCCCCCGTAGCATGGCAGGCGCGACAACGTTTATTCGACTATCGCCATCTTGTTTTTCGCAATACTGAAGAGCGAGAAGGAGATAGTTTATCGCGCGATATAAACGGCGTCGCGGATGCCATGCTACGGGGGCTGGTTTAAACCATTATCCGACCAAAATAAGTCAACACTTATCACTTTGACGTTTCCACAGGTGTCATTGCCAATTCGTTTTGGGTGGATATCGGTTTAAACCAGGTACTAGTTAGTCCTCGTTTTTTACCGACTTCAAAAAAGGAGGGGGTTCTAAATTCGTCGGAATCTTTTTTTTTTATGTATGTTCCCCGATTTATCGAAGACGCCTGGAGCGATTTAAGAAATTTTTTTTTGATCCATAGGTAATTGTAATACCTTACAGATGGTCCCATTAAATTTTTATCGTTATGTGTTGAGCGCATTTTGAAAAAATACACAAAAACCAAAATAAAAAAAATACTCGAATGCCGTTCGTATTACACTTATTTTTATTTTATTCTTATGCTTATTAAAACAAATTGATAGGGTTAAAGTCGGTTTTTGATTTTGTTAAAAATATGTTTAATTCCTATTCGTCGCCGGATAGTGCCTGTCTTTATCACTAATTCACCTAGACCGTCACTTGTCATCATGAACAGAAAAACAAAAACCGGCCAAGTGCGTGTCGGGCCACGCGCAGTGTAGGGTTCCGTAGTAGCGAATGACAACTTTGAGTTCACACTATTTACACTCGCACCTTACAGTTTAACGACCAAAAACATCTAACAATGAAAATAGTATGAAATTTTACAGTTTATAAGTTGGTTGCCTATAACTTTTAAGTTTGTACTTAGTACTCAGCTCTGATAGTTTTCCTTTCAACTTCAGTATATATACTACTGCTGTAATTTTTTTCACGTGTCTATATATAACCGTTTAGCAGATAGAGGGGGGGGACACGTACGTCTAACAAAAATTTTCACTTTAAAACCAAATATTTCGGAAACGGATCCCTAAATCGAAAAGTGGTGTTCTCAACCTCACAATATTTTTTAAAGACCTATTTAACGATACCCCACACGATGGGTAAATAGGGAAAAAAAAATTACTCCCCCACTTCACTTGTATGGGAGCTACCCTAAAAAAAATTTTTTTTCTAGATTTTATTCTACCACTTTTTTGCCAGGATTAATATACATACCCATACCAAATTACAGCTTTCTAGTACTTATAGTCTCTGCGTAAAACCGCGGACGGACAGACAGACAGACAGACAGACAGACAGACAGACAGACATGGCGAAACTATAAGGGTTCCTTGTTTACTACGGAACCCTAAAAATGAGCTAGAAGTATACTATAGTAATATTTTGATAATGCTTGTTTTGTTTTTCTAGATTCCAGACACCGTATTTCTGGCCGTCGAACCAGTGGGAACCGGAGAACACTGATTATGGTAAGTATCCTTATCCTAACTTCCTAATCCCAATCCTATACCAACTAATATTATAAATGCGAAACTGAGTTTGTTTGTTTGTTTGTTTATTTGTTACGCTTTTACGCCCTATCTACTGAACCGATCATCATGAAATTTTGCATACACATAGGTTAGGGTACTGAGAAGGACATAGGCTATATATCACGCGGGCGAAGCCGGGGGTAACAGTTAGTAGGTACATAAGGCACAGTTACTTCAAAGAAATAAAGGAAAAAGTGGGAAGTTACACCAGGGAGTTAAAGAGATTGATAGAGAATAAAGGCAGATGAAGGGAGCTCCACCGACGAGAGCTTTGCTCTTAAATTTGATGATGATGAGCTACATAAGATGACCATTGCCCAAGGAGGGTTAGCGATAAAGCGTAAAGCTTTCGTCAAATCTAACTACAGTATACATAGATGCTGTCATACATAACGGACCCCGGGTTTCGACGCATCACAGCTGCGGATGCAACTGGGAAGATTGCTCGGATGATGATGATGACATCATCAGCATCATCAGGTCTTTTTTAGTCTCCACTGTAGGAGCACGACCCTCTGTGTACTACCAGAGCCATATATTAGCCAGAGCAGTTAGAGTAGTTGGCCTACACTCTTCACGCTGGGTTGGGGAGGTCTCTTTGATGTTTTTAACCTTTGTTTAGCTTGTGTTTCCTAAGTCGCCTTCTACGACATCCACGGGAACCAGCAGTATAACAAACATTATTATTTCTTCCAGCTGTATACCTCTGCAAACGCACAATGCAGAACAAGGCGCGTCTGGAGTTAGCCGATTACGAAGCGGAGTCGCTGGCGCGCTTGCAGAAGATGTTCAGTAGGAAATGGGAGTTCATATTTATGCAGGCCGAAGCGCAGAGCAAGGTACGTAGACTTCTGTGTTAGTTTTCGATCACTATCGTTCTTAATCACTACCGCATTATCAATAGTGTGAGGTATGTATCGTGTCAGTGTTCGATCACCGTAATTTCTATAACCACTTTTTGTAATATGAAATCACTCAATAAGGAGCAAATGACCAAGCCGCGTTATTGGGTCGGACGCAAAAGATATTCATATTTATACAAGCTCGGAGCAAGTCCGATTTAAGGCCGATCCGCACACAACAGTGCCGGCACAGTGCCGACAGTACCGTACCGTACAGTGCCGTGACGTGCTATTCATACATGTCAGTACCGTATTCGATGTCTGCAGTGATTTTTAGTACTTTGCAGCTTCACGTGCTTGTAACATGCCTCGATATTCAAGATCACAGTTAGCAGCGATTGCCTTATTATTAGATGAAGACGAAGAAATTTATGAGAGAAGAAGGCAATGGGTTCATAACGCGTGGAGGAAAAGAGAAGAAGAGGGAGAGTTCGCTACCCTATATAAACATCTGATAGATGATGAATCAAAATTTTTTGAGTACTTCAGGATGTCAAAACATTGTTTCGACATACTTTTATCTAAACTTACTGAAAAGTTAAGAAAACAAGATACTCATTGGAGAAAAGCTATACCACCAAGGGAACGTCTGGCAGTCTGTTTGAGGTATGTGTCAATTAAACAACAAATTATAATCAAATTTTTTTATATTAACTTAGATAGGTTAATTATTGTTTGAAGGAATTGTAGTACTCCTGAATCCCCTGAACTGTGTATTTGTTATCGGCATCTTTGACGAGTATAATGTTATCTACATTATTGCCCACCACAACAGTGTCATAGTTCGCGTTAGACCCGTCTTGGCTCGTAATGACTCTTCCATAATCTTCCGCCACAACAGTTTCCAAGTTAGTCACATTAGATCCGCCTTGGCTCGTATTGGCGCTTCCACGATCTTGCACCACAACAGTTTCTATGTTAGTCACATTAGACCCGCCTTGGCCCGTAATGGCGCTTCCAAAATCTTCCACCACAACAGTTTCCAAAGACCTATTTTGTCTTGTAATGGTGCTTGATTCACACATAAGCCTTGGAAATTTGTTTCTCAATAGTTTTGATTCATATTTTTGTACAATCGCAAAAATTTCTGATTTAGCATCAAATAAATCACAAGGATGCAGTTCTTTTAATGTTGGAGCAAGAGAGGCCAAAAACATGTCAACCGGATGCTCATTTTGGCGAATCAAATAATCCATAACTACTGATGAAGCTGTTGGTGCAGAATCTTTATTCTCCTTGCGTCCTTTATATCCACTACGACTTCTTGCTGAAGCTTGAGAATGTTGAGAAGCTGGTGATGGAGTCGGCGAATATGTTAGCGAATGGGATTCAGAAGCGGGGGACGTGACTTGAGTCGGCAGTGGAGGTTCCGGAGTATTAGATTCATCATTTTGTGTTCTATCATCATCATCATTGACATTTTCAATGTTACTTCTGTCCTCAAAAAATTTTAGCAAAAAATTTAGTTGCTCATGGTATTTATATGGCTTTATTGACTTGCGACCTTGACCACTTTTAGTAACATTCTTTTGAAGACTCTTTCTAAAGTTGTCCCTTATATTCGACCATCTTGCTTTACATATTTGACCTGAAACAAAAATACCCGTTTCATTCATACTAAAATATCACAATAATCTATATAACATAATGTATTAAATTAAAATACTAATGTATTCTTATAAAAATTATCCTGTAAATTATAATTTTATATTAACCCTGATATATATATTTATTCTATTTCAGATTTTTGGCAACAGGGGACACATTTAAAACAATATCATTCAGTTTCCGTTTAGGACACACCACAGTACATGAAATTGTTAATGAAACCTGCAAAATAATAGTGGAGACTTTGATGGAAGAAATGTTACCAAGACCAACAACAGAAATGTGGCTATCCATTGCTAATAACTTTTGTACTAACTGGAATTTTCCTAATTGTTTGGGAGCAATAGATAGAAATCACGTTACTATACAGGCCCCTGCCAATAGCGGCTCCATGTACTTTAACTACAAGAAAACCTATTCAATCGTCTTGTTAGCACTTGTAGACGCTAATTACAATTTGATTGCTGTCAGTGTGGGTTCATATGGTAAGAACAGTGATGGTGGCATATTTGCCAATAGCAATTTATTCAAGGCATTGGAACGAGGTACTTTATCTGTACCAACAGCTGCACCATTACCAGGCACAGATACACCAACTAACTATGTAATTGTCGCAGATGAGGCATTCCCATTAAAACCCTATATGATGCGACCTTATCCAGGACGAAATTTAGATGTGTCTAAAAGGATATTTAATTATCGATTATCGCGAGCCAGAAGAATCGTAGAAAATGCCTTTGGATTACTTGCTCAAAAATTTCGGATATATTTTAGAACAATTCAAGCTAAGCCAGAAAATGTAGACCATATGATTCTTTCAACATTAATCCTACATAATTTTATAAAGAAACATGACAATGATACATATTTACATGAAATCAGAATTAAAGAAGTGGCAAATGAAAGTGGAGATATACTTCGCCATCTTCCTTTACAGGGTGGAAATGCCACGAATGAAGCTTTCATGACCAGAGAATTATTTAAAAACTACTTCAACTCCGAAGCAGGATGGCTAGATGGTCAAGAGACGAGAATATAAATAAATTAATACTTAAGCTGTTTATTTGATTATAATTTAATTTTTTGTACAGAGATAGACAGACAGAAAGAATATTCCGAAAGAAAGACAGAACTTTTGCATTTATAAATATTAGTATGGATAAATAAATAACGCAGACAATACTTACATATTTTGCTTTTATTTTTCAGTCCTATTTTTACAAAATTACTTCCTAAACTATATTCAAGAACAAAACCATTACCTACCTAGCAACGTAAATATAATAGACTAGCTGTGCCCGCGACTTCGTTCGCGTAGATTACCGTATACTTTACATAGTTCAATAGCACTTCCATACAAACCCCGTCCATCCGACCATGGAAATAATTCGTACTTAGAAAACATTAATTAATAACCTATCCGTAGAATTTCAAAGTGGTAGATCAAGCAGTTTACAGTTTATTACAAGTATAGATATATAGAAAGGTAGGTACATACCGCTAACGTCCAATTCTCGCCCAATATTATTCCATATGTTTGCTTTGAAATTATTGTCCATGTATTTTCTATGTGAAAGATCATAAAGTACAGGATGTTCACGGACCAATTCAATCAACTTTTCGTCGTCCATCTTGAAATACGGCGACCGTGTCAGGCAAAATATTGTTCGCAAGAAATTCACGTCGGATCACGCCGGGCGTCGGAGCAGCACTGACATCACTGAACGGCACTGTCACTGACGAGTAGGGATAGCGTCGTACAAAATGTATACAAGAATATCATTTATCACTTTAAGGCCGATCCGCACACAACAGTGCCGGCACAGTGCCGACACGTGACGTATCCTTCCGTATCAGTGATAAATGATATTCTTGTATACATTTTGTACGACGCTATCCCTACTCGTCAGTGACAGTGCCGTTCAGTGATGTCAGTGCTGCTCCGACGCCCGGCGTGATCCGACGTGAATTTCTCGCGAACAATATTTTGCCTGACACGGTCGCCGTATTTCAAGATGGACGACGAAAAGTTGATTGAATTGGTCCGTGAACATCCTGTACTTTATGATCTTTCACATAGAAAATACATGGACAATAATTTCAAAGCAAACATATGGAATAATATTGGGCGAGAATTGGACGTTAGCGGTATGTGCCTACCTTTCTATATATCTATACTTGTAATAAACTGTAAACTGCTTGATCTACCACTTTGAAATTCTACGGATAGGTTATTAATTAATGTTTTCTAAGTACGAATTATTTCCATAGTCGGATGGACGGGGTTTGTATGGAAGTGCTATTGAACTATGTAAAGTATACGGTAATCTACGCGAACGAAGTCGCGGGCACAGCTAGTCTATTATATTTACGTTGCTAGGTAGGTAATGGTTTTGTTCTTGAATATAGTTTAGGAAGTAATTTTGTAAAAATAGGACTGAAAAATAAAAGCAAAATATGTAAGTATTGTCTGCGTTATTTATTTATCCATACTAATATTTATAAATGCAAAAGTTCTGTCTTTCTTTCGGAATATTCTTTCTGTCTGTCTATCTCTGTACAAAAAATTAAATTATAATCAAATAAACAGCTTAAGTATTAATTTATTTATATTCTCGTCTCTTGACCATCTAGCCATCCTGCTTCAGAGTTGAAGTAGTTTTTAAATAATTCTCTGGTCATGAAAGCTTCGTTCGTGGCATTTCCACCCTGTAAAGGAAGATGGCGAAGTATATCTCCACTTTCATTTGCCACTTCTTTAATTCTGATTTCATGTAAATATGTATCATTGTCATGTTTCTTTATAAAATTATGTAGGATTAATTTTGAAAGAATCATATGGTCTACATTTTCTGGCTTAGCTTGAATTGTTCTAAAATATATCCGAAATTTTTGAGCAAGTAATCCAAAGGCATTTTCTACGATTCTTCTGGCTCGCGATAATCGATAATTAAATATCCTTTTAGACACATCTAAATTTCGTCCTGGATAAGGTCGCATCATATAGGGTTTTAATGGGAATGCCTCATCTGCGACAATTACATAGTTAGTTGGTGTATCTGTGCCTGGTAATGGTGCAGCTGTTGGTACAGATAAAGTACCTCGTTCCAATGCCTTGAATAAATTGCTATTGGCAAATATGCCACCATCACTGTTCTTACCATATGAACCCACACTGACAGCAATAAAATTGTAATTAGCGTCTACAAGTGCTAACAAGACGACTGAATAGGTTTTCTTGTAGTTAAAGTACATGGAGCCGCTATTGGCAGGGGCCTGTATAGTAACGTGTTTTCCATCTATTGCTCCCAAACAATTAGGAAAATTCCAGTTAGTACAAAAGTTATTAGCAATGGATAGCCACATTTCTGTTGTTGGTCTTGGTAACATTTCTTCCATCAAAGTCTCCACTATTATTTTGCAGGTTTCATTAACAATTTCATGTACTGTGGTGTGTCCTAAACGGAAACTGAATGATATTGTTTTAAATGTGTCCCCTGTTGCCAAAAATCTGAAATATAATAAATATATATATCAGGGTTAATATAAAATTATAATTTACAGGATAATTTTTATAAGAATACATTAGTATTTTAATTTAATACATTATGTTATATAGATTATTGTGATATTTTAGTATGAATGAAACGGGTATTTTTGTTTCAGGTCAAATATGTAAAGCAAGATGGTCGAATATAAAGGACAACTTTAGAAAGAGTCTTCAAAAGAATGTTACTAAAAGTGGTCAAGGTCGCAAGTCAATAAAGCCATATAAATACCATGAGCAACTAAATTTTTTGCTAAATTTTTTTGAGGACAGAAGTAACATTGAAAATGTCAATGATGATGATGATAGAACACAAAATGATGAATCTAATACTCCGGAACCTCCACTGCCGACTCAAGTCACGTCCCCCGCTTCTGAATCCCATTCGCTAACATATTCGCCGACTCCATCACCAGCTTCTCAACATTCTCAAGCTTCAGCAAGAAGTCGTAGTGGATATAAAGGACGCAAGGAGAATAAAGATTCTGCACCAACAGCTTCATCAGTAGTTATGGATTATTTGATTCGCCAAAATGAGCATCCGGTTGACATGTTTTTGGCCTCTCTTGCTCCAACATTAAAAGAACTGCATCCTTGTGATTTATTTGATGCTAAATCAGAAATTTTTGCGATTGTACAAAAATATGAATCAAAACTATTGAGAAACAAATTTCCAAGGCTTATGTGTGAATCAAGCACCATTACAAGACAAAATAGGTCTTTGGAAACTGTTGTGGTGGAAGATTTTGGAAGCGCCATTACGGGCCAAGGCGGGTCTAATGTGACTAACATAGAAACTGTTGTGGTGCAAGATCGTGGAAGCGCCAATACGAGCCAAGGCGGATCTAATGTGACTAACTTGGAAACTGTTGTGGCGGAAGATTATGGAAGAGTCATTACGAGCCAAGACGGGTCTAACGCGAACTATGACACTGTTGTGGTGGGCAATAATGTAGATAACATTATACTCGTCAAAGATGCCGATAACAAATACACAGTTCAGGGGATTCAGGAGTACTACAATTCCTTCAAACAATAATTAACCTATCTAAGTTAATATAAAAAAAATTGATTATAATTTGTTGTTTAATTGACACATACCTCAAACAGACTGCCAGACGTTCCCTTGGTGGTATAGCTTTTCTCCAATGAGTATCTTGTTTTCTTAACTTTTCAGTAAGTTTAGATAAAAGTATGTCGAAACAATGTTTTGACATCCTGAAGTACTCAAAAAATTTTGATTCATCATTTATCAGATGTTTATATAGGGTAGCGAACTCTCCCTCTTCTTCTCTTTTCCTCCACGCGTTATGAACCCATTGCCTTCTTCTCTCATAAATTTCTTCGTCTTCATCTAATAATAAGGCAATCGCTGCTAACTGTGATCTTGAATATCGAGGCATGTTACAAGCACGTGAAGCTGCAAAGTACTAAAAATCACTGCAGACATCGAATACGGTACTGACATGTATGAATAGCACGTCACGGCACTGTACGGTACGGTACTGTCGGCACTGTGCCGGCACTGTTGTGTGCGGATTGTACTTTAAACTTTATGGTGGCTCGGAAAATGTTCCGAGCCGTGCAAAGGCACAGTACACAATATTAGGTTATACGCTGCTCGCAGCTAAAATCCGAGCCGCGATAAAGTTTGATTCGGACTGTATGTCAATACCCAGGTCATTGTTCGATAACTTCAATTTTAATGTACCAATTTATGTAGAATTGTATTACTACAATCCATTATAAACCTGTGCTTATTGCCTGCCAGTATTTGCCTAGAGCAGTGGCTGGCAATACCCATGGCCAAATAGTGGCGTTTATCATTTTCTCTCGACAAAATTGGTTATGCCGAATAAAAATTAAATCGTGGTATGTAAAGTGCGTCAGTGTTCGATTACTTCATATACACAATCGGTAATCGAAAAATGACACTTGTAATCTTAAATACTTATTTCTCACTACATAATTTTAAAAGGGAAAGTTTTTCAGTGTCGTTAGTAATCACTACAAATCTGTATATTTGCGAGTAGATCCCTCGTACGTATTACGAGTAACATAACATGTTGCATAGTATCTCGAATAAAATATTTATTTTTTTGTTTGAAGGTGGACAAGAAGCGCGATAAACTGGAACGCAAGGTGCTGGACAGTCAAGAGCGAGCGTTTTGGGATGTTCACCGACCAATGGTATGTTTTGATTAATTTCTTATTAAGAATCTTCATCGTCAGGTCCTTTTTGTCTCCACCGCAGGAGCTCGACCCTCTGCACTACCACGCCATATAGTGGCCAGAGCAGTCAGAGGATTTGGCTTACACTCTCCAAGCTGGCCAGATGAGTTGAGAGAGTCGTATTAAGAATATCGCCCTTAAATTTTAATATTCAACTACGTAGAAGTAGGCTATCGTTTCAGAGGATTATGCAAATATCACTCACTCACAAAATTACATGCCCATACAAAAGTGTCAAGCTGATCGGACCAAATGTATGGAAAAGGGAAAAATAATATTGAATTTTCAGCATTGGTCCAATAACAAGAGTTGTTTATGTTGATGGGCTGAGTCACTCCATAAAGTTTGTGTACTGACTAAAAAATAAGGGTGTATTTATGTAATGTAGACTGCATTCATCAGAAATTTTTAATTAAATTCGATTTCGAACAAAAATTTCAGGTTGTGCTCTTTTTCATTAGCACGTTGATTTTCTTTGTTTTCTTAGCCTGGCTGCGTGAACACAACTGAATTGGACCCCCGAAAGCTGTCCCGCATCAACGCTATAAAAGAGAAACGTATGCGCCAAGCACAGGAACTCATCCTACAGCACAACTTGAAGGTATTCATCTCTTTTTTTTTTTCAAACAGAGTTCCTTGAGGCTTGAGAGTGGTTTCATCAAGACAACATCAGATCTTTTTTATTCTCCACTGCAGGAGCATGCTTCTGCAGTCTGGTAGAACAAAGAGGGTTATTGCCCTCTCTGTTCTACCAGAGCCATATATAAGCAGGAGAAGTCAGAGGATTTGGCCTACTGGTTGGATAGGTCTCTTTGATGTTTATGAGCTTTGTTTATCTTGTGGTCCCTAAGTTGCCTTCTAAGACATCCACGGGAAGACTTGGAGTGGTCCTATTCTACTCTGCCGGGAACCACACGCCGTGTGAATTAATACAAACAATTAACTGGCGACATAAGAAATAGCTACAAGACTTCTCACAAGGTGGCGCTGAACGATTCTGAAACGCGCAAGTAGAATTTCTTTGATTCCGACACATAAATAGAACTCAGTCGTAGCCGTATAGAGGTCCGGCGCACAGCGTGGCCAGCGGGATATCTTTGCCATAGTGGTGATACTCCGTGTACGTAAGAGTTCGGGACCGGTGTCCTTGAGCCGGGGCGTGTAAGCGCTAGGGTTGATACCTCGGAAGTAGAGACGGTGCAAGTACCTATAAAAACCTTGTCAATTATATCCACCGTACCATATTTGCATCATAAACATGATGAACTATTAATACGGTAGTTGCCTAATGTTAAGATTATATAAAATTTTTGTTTCTAATGAGACTAATTTCTATATAAAAACACTATAAAGAACACTTTTAATTTGATATTGATTCGTTAAGTGATCTTAAAGCTTCTTTAAAGTTGGGTGAATAGGACCATTTTTTAAAGTATGAAAATTTTAATTTCAATTATACTGTATTTTAGTCTGCAAAATTTATAGGAACTTTTATTATGAAACCATTACCATAAACGAAATATTTCGTATAGCTACCAAACAAAGTTCTCACGCCACCCATACAAAATACAAGCTTGTGACGTCACAAATATGTAGGCATTTCAGCGGCGAGTTTTAACGTCTAAAAATTTACGTCTAAAAACATGTGTCTTTAAAACTTTTATAACTGAAAGATTTTTTTGTTTAGAAATGTATTTCTGTCACTATTGTGTTTATTTTTGGCAGGTCTTTACATAGCAACATGAAAAAAAAATTTGTCAACATGCCCATTGCACTAATAGAGGATAAATATCACAGGCATATGAAACTGTTCCCTTCTTAACTTTAATCCTATCGTGATTTGTAAATAGAAAGTAATATGACATTGCATTTTTTGTAATTTTCTTTTATTTTTATAGAACAATCCAATAGTGACCATAACCAACCCGCAAGAGAGCGAAGAGGAGATACAAAAGAAGAACACAGATGTTGTTGTCAAAGAAAACGGTAAGCGAAAACCGACATGATCGATCTAGGTAAAAAATACAATATTTTTTTATTCGAAATAGTAAAAACAATAGCACTTGAAAATGTTAACGAATTCAAATTGCAATTTTTTCAGACATTTATTTTTATTTTATTTTGTTTGATATATCGTAAAAACTTGGCGTTTCAGACGACTATTGCTGTGAAGAATTCTGCGAAATAAAATTAGCTCAGTCTATATTAAATATAGTAATTATTGGTTTTTCTTTAAAAAAGGTTAATTAACATCAACAGACAAATATAATATAGTAAAAGTTTGTTTAACACTCTTTATTCGTACTTAATCAGAATTATTTTTCGATTCGATGAATTTTCCCACAGGCGAGTGCTCTCAACCAGAGATAACCGTCTCCTCCAAACCGGAGCCCAACCAGCTGACCATAGAGCAGCAAATAGAGGCTGCCAAACGTCAGTTGTCTATGCTCCGCGCTAGGATCGAACGACGGAACGTTCGAGTCAGCAAAGTTGCTGAGATGTGAGTACCATCTATACAGTAAGCGTTTTCTTCTTAGAATCCTGATATAAGAGTTTCAATTTTCGATATACGATAGTTACCCTTCATCTTCATCATGTCTTGGTCAGTCTCCATTGCAGGAGCAAGACCCTCTCTGTACTACCAGAGCCATGTATTAGCCAGGGCAGTCAGAGGATTTGGCCTACACTCTCCACGCTGGCCAGACGGGTTGGAGAGGTCTCTCTGATGTTTATGACATCCACGGGAAGACTTGGAGTTGTCCTATTCTACTCTGCCGGGAACAATACGGCAAGTAGTTACCCTTGTTTGTTTGTTTGTTTGTAATATCTTTATTGTACGAAAAGAAAACACAGAACAAATTACATAGTATAAACGTAAAAGGAAACATACAATGGCGGACTTATCCCATAAAGGGATCTCTTCCAGTCATCATCATCATCAGTTCGTGTAGGTGACACGGTCAGTCGACCATGCATACCCTGGTGTCAGAGTTCTTCCGAACCGCCTCTCGGCCTCTGACGTGGTTCCTTTAACGACTACGAGATGGCAGCCGGGACCAACGGCTTAACGTGCCTTCCGAAGCACGGAATCATCTTTTTTAGCAGACAATCAGGTGATACATGCCTGAAATGTCCTAACCAAACTGGAAACAACTTAACAAAGTATGCTTCTCGCGGGAATCGAACCCACGACCCCCGGGTCAACAAGGCGAAAGCCTTAACCACTGGACCACGGAGGCAGTTCCAGTCAACCGGCCAAATGATTGACTTGTCAACTAATTGAAGGGTAGAAGTGCGTACAATATTACAAAGAAAATATATAATAATTAAAATAAATACATTAAAAACATAAAATATATCTACATATACTATTAAATAGGTAATAAATACTTGCATATTATATTAATACATACATAATATAAATATATACATACTTAAATAGCTTAAAAATAACTCAGAGCTCATAAATTAGAAGAAACCACGAAAGTTGGTTGCCTATAACTTTTTAGTTTGTACATAGTACTCAGCTCTGATAGTTTTCCTTTCAACTTCAGTATATATACTACTGTTGTAATTTTTTTCACGTTTCTATATATAACCGTTTAGCAGATAGAGGGGGGGGGGGGGACACTTACCACTAACAAAAATTCACACTTTAAAACCAAATATTTCAGAAATGGATCCCTAAATCAAAAAATTGTGTTTTATACCTCACTTATTTAATGATACCCCACACGATGGGTAAATAGAGAAAAAAAATTACTCCCCCACTTTACTTGTATGGGAGCTACCCAAAAAAAAATTTTTTTTCAAGATTTTATTCTACCACTTTTTTGCCATGATTAATATACATACCCTTACCAAATTACAGCTTTCTAGTACTTATAGTCTCTGCGTAAAACCGCGGACGGACAGACAGACAGACAGACATGGCGAAACTATAAGGGTTCCTTGTTTACTACGGAACCTTAAAAAGGACATTAAAAGTAGAGTTAGTATGTGGACGTGACGACGAGTTCTAACCCTTATTCCTCTTTTAATAAAGATTTTATTCTGTGCAAAGATTTATGGTTGACCGTGAAATTGTAAAATGAGTTGAATTAAATATGACGCATGTAAAGGTGGGGTAGTTATTTTAGGGGACGCAAGCCTTATCGAAAATGTATTTTTTTGTAGGTTCATTGCGTATTGCGAGCAGTACGCGGAGTACGACGCGTTCCTGACCCCACCAGAGTGGCCCAACCCGTGGATCAGCGACACCACTGAACTCTGGGAACAAGAGAAGCAAAGGTGAGCAAATAGGAGGTAACTAACACAAAAAAACTTGAGAGGTGTCAAGGGACACCTGACAATATAATACTAACGTAATAGACTGCCCACCTCATACAAAAATATTGGACCAAATTAAGGTTGCGAAAAGCAGGCGAATGTATGGCGCAGGAGAGTTGCTTGCTACTCGATACTAGATGGCGGTAATCTGCGTTAGCTTTTAACTTACTAAATAAACGGTGTCATTTTGAAATGTTATGCCTAAAATATTGTTTTGATTTTTAATAAGATATATTTTGTGAATCATGTTTTTATATTCTCATAATGATATTTAAAACACAGTAGATATTTAAAAAAATATTGTTTTATATTTTAGAGGTGGTATTGTGGTGGCCTCTCTTTGTTATGTACTTCCTCGAAGTATAGGTAAATATGCACTAGAATATCTTTGCTCATAAGTGTTCTATTTTTTTTTTACAGCAAAGAACCACTGCCTCTCCGTCGCGTCCGTCGCTGGTCGTTCGGCCTTCGAGAGTTGCTGCAGGATCCCGCGGGGAGGGAACACTTCGCTAAGTTCCTGTCTAAGGAATTCAGTGGGGAGAATCTCAAGTAAGTGATCGGAGAATGACACGGTCCGTCTCTTAGTAAACAAAACCTCTATAGTTTTAAGCTGAGTCGTTGATTAACTGGTTTACACACCCACTGCTATGTTTTCTTGAGAATTGCTGCAGGATCTCGTGGGAAGGGTGCACTTCGCCAAATTCCTGTCTAAAGAATTCAGTGGGTAGAATCTCAAGTAAGTGATCGGAGAATGACACGGTCCGACTTAAAGTTAGTAAAACCACCATAGTTTTAAGCTCAGTCGTTGCCATTCTACTCTTAAATATCCACTGCTACTTTTTCTCGAAACCTCGCTCGCTTCGCTCGCTCATATCGCTACTCGCGCCATTCGCCTTTAAAGACCCCTATTATAAAACCGTTGCATAAAATACTATTATACACCTAACGTTTCGAACACTGATATTAAACGCGATAAAAACCGTATTTAAATAATTTTATTTAAATGTGTAACAGTCGCGAAAGCATAAGAAAACATTAAATAATGTACATGTTTTGTGTTGCAGGTTCTGGCTGGCTGTGCAGGAGTTGAAGGCACTACCCATCCGGCGCGTGTCAGCGCGAGCCAAGGAGATCTGGAAGGAGTTCCTAGCCTCCGATGCTCCTTCGCCCGTCAACATCGACGCGGCCAGCCGGTAACATATCATCATCATCAGGTCTTTTTAGTCTCCACTGCAGGGATTGAAGGAGTTTCTAGCCTTCGATGCGCCCTCGCCCGTCAATATCGACGCGGCCAGCCGGTAACTAATCATCATCATCATCATCATCAGGTCTTTTTAGTCTCCACTGCAGGGATTGAAGGAGTTTCTAGCCTCCGATGCGCCCTCGCCCGTCAACATCGACGCGGCCAGCCGGTAACTAATCATCATCATCATCAGGTCCTTTTAGTCTCCACTACAGGAGTTGAAGGAGTTTCTAGCCTCGGATACGCCTTCGCCCGTCAACATCGACGCGGCCAGCCGGTAACTAAGCATCATCATCATCATCATCATCATCAGGTCTTTCTAGTATCCACTACGGGAGATGAAGGAGTTTCTAGCCTCGGATGCGCCTTCGCCCGTCAACATCGACGCGGCCAGCCGGTAACTAATCATCATCATCATCATCAGGTCTTTTTAGTCTCCACTATAGGAGTTGAAGGAGTTCCTAGCCTCGGATGCGCCTTCGCCCGTCAATATCGACGCGGCCAGCCAGTAACTTATCATCATCATCAGGTCTTTCTAGTCTCCACTGTAGGAGCACGACCCTCTCTGTACTATCAGAGATATATAATAGCCAGAGCAGTCGTAGGACCTGCCTGGCCTACACTCTCCCCGCTGGCCAGACGGATTAAGGCGCTGTAATTCACGCACTGCCGTTAAACGTCTATTTTTTCGTCGCGCAGTTAGCCTTATTTTTCATGGAATACTAGCATGAAAAAAATATGAAGTACAGTTCAAAGATCAAAATAAATGATTACATCAAAATATTTTCAAAAAAATATTTTTAACCTACGAAAATAAAATAGCATAAAGCTATATCCAGAAAAGGTTTCGTCGCGAATTACTTGATATTTTCAGCGATAACTACCATTTTTTTTACGTCTATAAAAAGTAACACTTACTGAGCAAAGTAGATACCTAAAAATATTACAATATTTGGTTGTAATTACGGAATTACTAAATTAAAACCGACAAAAAGCGGCCGAAATGACAGATACGGGTTCGAACTGAGACCGCCTACTGGCATCACCACTTTTAACCGTATTTCATTACCAGTACGTACTATTATCGCGCGATTACCATTACGTACTATTATTATTAGGCGTTACAGCGCCTTAAAAAGGTCTATTCAATGTTTTAAGCTTTGTTTACCTTGTGTTTCCTAAGTCGCCTTGTACGACATCCACGGGAAGACTTGGAGTGGTCATATTCTACTCTGCTGAGAACCACACGGCTAAAATTATCCTACTCATTACTAAACTAAATTAAGCCGTGTAGCTCCCGGCAGAGTAGAATAGGACCACTCCAAGTCATCCCGTGGATGTCGTAAAAGGCGACTACAGAAACACAAGCTAAGCAAAGCTTATTAACATCAAAGATACCTCTCCAACCCGTCTGGCCAGCGTGGAGAGTGTAGGCCAAATCCTCTGACTACTCAGGCTATTATATGGCTCTGGTAGTACAGAGAGGGTCGTTCACCTGCAGTGGTGACTAGAAAGACCTGATGATGATGATGATGATTACTAAATTAATTGATTTGTTTGTTTTCAGGGAATTGACAAGAACCAAAGTGGAGTCGGGAGCCGCAGATAGATACTGCTTTGATCAAGCGCAGGTAAAAAAATATTTTTTAATTGATTTTGCTAATATCCTTATGATATCCAAACTTGTCCTTTTCATCACAATTACTCAATTTATTTTAGTTGCAAATGTATTAAAAACGTCGTATGATGCTCGTACTCAGTAAGCTGGCTGTTTTAATCATCGGTTTAATAATCTCGATAAACACCTCGACTAAAATATCCAGCTTACCGTAGATACTTGTATCCTGATTAAAATATATATTCCGAAAATAGACCTTTATTTGGCACTTTTCCGCGTCATTTCATCGTCATCCTAATCCTAACTATCCTAATCCTAACTATCCTAATCCTAACAATCCTAATCCTAACTAATATTATAAATGCGAAAGTGAGTTTGTTTGTTTGTTTGTTACGCTTTCACGCCGTATCTACTGAACCGATTATCATGAAATTTTGCATACACATAGGTTAGAGTACTGAGAGGGACATAGGCCACATATCATGCGGGCGAAGCCGCGGGTTACGGCTAGTTATGAATAATTTTAATTTTCTTACGTTGTTTATATTATTAATTAGTGTTTAAAAGCTAGAGTAGCTTTTCAAAACCCACCATTGCAGAGAAGAAACGCCGAAAAAAACTCTTTTGGCAACAATACTATATTTGCGACTAATATAGCTCATTATACCTGGTATTATGGTATTAGGTAGAATTATTAGGTTATGTTTTATTATTTTACTAGCTTTTACCCGCGGCTCCGCCCGCGTGATATATAGCCTATGTCCTTCTCAGTACCTTAACCTATGTGTATATAAAATTTCTTGGTGATCGGTTCAGTAGATACGGCGTGAAAGCGTAACAAACAAACTCACTTTCGCATTTATAATATTAGTTGGGATTGGGATTATTTGTATCTCCTTTTGGGTCACGGGTGCTACGGGTCCTTTGAGAGGCTTGCGTGGGGATACAGATCCAACACGTAGAGGCCCTTTGGAGAAGTTGATGTAGTGTAGGTCTCCAGCCAGGACCCGGTCCTGGGAATACCAATGTATTATTATTCTTTTTATTTGCTTAAATTCTTAGGATAGGAATTATAAAAACTATATAAAAAGTAAAATATAACAAAATATCGTACAAAATTAAATACAATTTTTATAAAAACCTATCCTAGTGAGCCACCAGCAGCGGAGTAAGACTCAAGCTACCGGCGGTTAAGGCTGCAGGGAGAGGAACCTCCTGACTATGCGTGCCATGTCTAGAAGTACCGCCTTTTGTATCTGGCCCTTGATCCAGCCATCCAGCGAGAGTCTCTTGAGATGTATTATTATTAGGTTAAAATACCTAATAATAGGTCTAATCGAAATTTCCATACAAATTTCTCGGGTGGCTTACATGTACCAGCTTCCCTTCCAGCGCTGGCCGTAGAAACTGGCCAAGGGAATGGGCGCAAATGTAAGAAATCATGTATATAGGTGGTGCGGCTAGTGACCCATCACTGTTTTGATTCCGTATTTAAGAGTCCCATGTAAAGCCGCAATCCCATACAAACGTAGTTTCGTTTTAGTTTTACAACAGTTAAGCCAAACCAAATTTCGTACATACGACCGGATAAGGCATATTGATGTTTATAATCAGATTTCAATTTTAAAAACAATACCTATACAAAATTACAGCGAGTACAAGTTTTCGATACGAAACTTCAACTCGCTGTAATTTTGTATGTCTCTTACGAGGATCGACTACCTGTAATTTTCATTGGTCGAGCTCCGTAGCGCAGTGGTTACCACGCCAGCCTGCGACACGGGGGTCCCGGGTTCGATCCTCGGTCAGGTCATGATGGAAAACGATCTTTTTCAGATTGACCTGGGTCTTGGATGTTTATCTATATAAGTATATATTATAAAATAGTGTATCGTTGAGTTAGTAACCTGCGACACAAGTTCACAACTTACTGTGGGGCTAGCTCAATTTGTGTGATATGTCCGTATATATTTATTTATTCATAAGCGATAACTCTTCCACCTCCCTAAACCTTTACGAAATGAGGAAATTTTGGTGTCGTTCGATTTAACACACCTTAATCTAGGGCTAACCGTTCTTTTTTATTGATTCGCTTTAGATTAATTTAATAATTTATTTAAATTAATCTAAATAATATGGATATTTACTTAGATGCTCATAACTTTTGTTGTAAGCAATATATCTTAAATATCAAAACGTACAGCCCTACTTCTCCAATGGAGGAACCCGATGGTCCAGTGGATGTGAGCTCAATGAGCGCTTACGTATGTTAAGCAACCCCTGGTGCAGTCCCTACTTGGATGGGTGACCGCAAGTGGTATAAAAATATCTCGAGCTCCTCCGTGCTTCGGAAGGCGCGTTAAGCCGTTGGTCCCGGCTGGTATCGTTGATGGCAGTCGTTAAGCTATGTCAGATGCCTTAAGGCAGCTTGAAAAATCTGATACCAGTGTTGGCCACTTACACATACGAAAAACAAAAAAAAAATAACCTCCAATTTATCAATAAAATGTAAAAAAAAAATATTGAAATTGGACTATGTTTAAGGGGTGGGAAGCGTTATCGCTGTTTGTATGAAAATTTACAGGTAGTCTATCTTCTTAAGGTTTAAGCCCATCAATATGCTAAAACTTGCCTTTCGGTCTACCGTCCTTAGGCTCTGTCTACCCCGTAAGGGATAAAGACGTGTCACTTTGTATATTATAGTTATATTTTGTTTTGACAGGCGCACGTGTACCACCTGATGAAATCTGACAGCTATTCGCGCTACCTCCGGTCGGAGATGTACAAGGATTACCTCAACGGCTCCAAGAAAAAGGTATATTGTTGTATATATGTATATATACGAGCTCCGTGGCGCAGCGGCCAACACGCCAGCCTGCGACACGGGGGTCCCAGGTTCGATCCCCGGTCAGGTCATGATGGAAAACGATCTTTTTCAGAATGACCTGGGTCTTGGATGTTTATCTATATAAGTATATGTCATAAAATATAGTATCGTTGAGTTAGTATCCTGCGACACAAGTTCACAACTTACTGTGGGTACTTAGCTCAATTTGTGTGATATGTCCCTATATATTTTTTTTTTTTTTATAAAATATAGTATCGTTGAGTTATTATCCCATAACACAAGTCTTACTTAAGAACTTACTTTGGGGCTAGCTCAATCTGTGTGATTTGTCCGTATATATTTATTTAGGATGATGTTTTACAAAACAGCAGGCATCTCTTATGTACATACATGCTAGTGAAAGAATTTTAGTTTTTTCGAATAATGGTTTGCAACTGTCTACCTATATACTTATGCTATGTATACATGGCGAAATTTTGAAAGTTCTGGACCCTTAAAGGGGTGATTCAGCCCGTCGATATGAACCATTTTTCCTATGGGACCAATGCTGGAAACTCAAATTTTATTTCGACATATTCATACAAAAGTGTTCAGCCGCCCGGGCAATTTGTATAGGAATGTCGAATTTTTTTTCGAGTTTACAGCATTTGTCCCATAGGAAAAGTTGTTTATATTGACAGGCTGAATCACCCCTTTAATGGTCCGGAACGATCAAAATTTCGCCATGTATATGCATACGTAAAGTATATATCGGTATATATACATATAGTAAGGTAATATAAACCCGTATTACAAAAGGGGGACAAAACCCCCCCTTTGGAAATCCTTGGGGGAGACTAATGTCCAGCAGTGGACTCTTTGCGGCTGGAATGATGATGATGATAATGATCACAATTTGCATTTTGTTTCAGACATCAGTGAAGGGCATCCGCTCCATTGTTTCCTTCACCGGAAGAAAAGAGGCCTCGGCGAATTAAGATTATAACAGCACCCTTCTTCTGTAGCTGTGGGTAAAGTAGGTTGTGTTATTTGAAAGCAGTGTTTGACAGGAATTGACTCCTTGGTTATATTTTTTGGTTTTTTTTTTTTAATTTGGTACGAAAGGGTATATTAAGTCGAAGGTATAAAAGAAAGGACAACAGTCAATGAAAATTAATTTACTCTGGTAGTTCGTCGTAAACTTATACCTCGCGAATATTTGTTGAAATATCTAGTTATAGACAGTTCAGAAAAAAAATTGGTCCTGCTACTGTTTTTTTCTTGACAATGTTCCGACTAGTCGGTAAATGCGACTATCCGGCCACTTTCGTAGTTGGCGAATATTCGACGAAGAGCACCGACTATCCGGCTTCTTATTTTGTGTAATTGATAATAAAATATACGTTAGGGCATTAGATAAAGCTCTTGATTATAATCTTATTTAAAATCAGTCTTTTTATACACTTTCATTACACATATTGAAATGTAAAGCATCTTTGATTATTAGTTTCCAACATTATTTACGGAATTTGATATGTTTATTCTCACTTGTAGTACTTGCTGTTTTTTTCTGCCCACCACGAGATATTATTATTTGGCATTGGTAACACTTGACCTTGATGTCACTGCACTGTCTTTTTAAAACTGAGCTCTTTTATTTTAATGAACAATGGATTCATTTTTGGAAGCCATTTTTGGAAATTGATTTTACTAGAATATGAAATTGGTGTAGTTTGGTGTTATAATTGCTCGTGCTCATGAACCTTCAAAACCGTGATCGGCGTGGCCGAATAGCCGGACGAATAATCGGCCGAATATTCTTTCTATCTTTGTCGACTTTATATGCCATTTCTCAGTAAGTATTTGTTTCTATCAAATTGATTAAACTATTGGTGGGACAAAATTTTTAGAAGATTTCGTCTACTTATTAATAGTTTTGGTAATTTTGTTCCTCATTTATTTTTCTTGAATGTATTTTCCGCCTACTATAAAAAGCACTTTAGACATAAACAATATTACTTTTATAGCAATAATGGTAAAAATATCAAAAAAATATTGTATTTCGATATGATTTTAAATGGTATATGGTGTAAAAAATCCTTTCACACAGGCCTTTTCACACATACGCTTGAGGCGACACCATATATGTGCTCTGGGATACAGTGTTATATCTGTATATGTGCTCTGGGATACAGTGTTATATCTATGCTCTTATTAAAATAACGACTCCTGCCCGTGTGGTTATTTTCCATATTTTATTTCTTTATTTTAATAAGAGTATAATCAAAATTGCATGCAAAAAATATAAAGTATCTGTACAGTTGTTTTTACAAGCATCCATATTAATTTTAATGAAAATAACTTACGTATTTAACGCCAACCAGAATTAACTCAAAAGCAACGCCTTTAGCTTCCCAAAATCGGTGACTATTTGTCGAAGGAACCATGACACCGATAATAGATCTCAATAAAAAAAAATGGTGACCAATCACGATGACTCGATTCTAATGAAGGTTTTCAGAATCGATTTTTCCCCCCAGGTGGCGGCACTGTGTCGAGAGGTCGAGCTGTCAAAATCCACCAATCATAAAATTGATGATTAAACATGATTGGGAGTTTGTGGTGGGAAGTCAAGGGGCGCAGTTGGGGTCTACCTTGGACGATTTTGCAAATTGATTTTGGTGGACTTTATAATATGAAATTGGTGTAGTTTGGTGTTATAAATGCTCGTACTCATGGAACAATTTGTGAAATAGTTAAAGTGGACTGTTATATGGACTCGTATAGACTTGTCACCATAACCTCCCGACCACGAGGCATCAAAGAACATACGCCATCTTTGATGCTACTTGTTACAACTTTACCGTACAACACCGATACTTAGTATCTCAATTTACTGGACATTGGCAGAATCACTGAAATATCGGTGGAAGCCATTTTATAAAACAGAAGAAGAAGAAGAAACCCGGTTGGTGGATTTTGACAGCAGCTGTCAAAAATACCTCTCGACACAGTGTCGCCACCTGGAGGAGAAATCGATTTTGAAATTCCTCATTATGGCTAGATGTTATACAGGATGTCTGTTCTTCTACAACGCTGATGTCATTGACCGCAGGGTAAGGCTTGATTTAGTGCATGACGCTTACTATAAGCGATAATTATATTCATTAAAACTGACAAAAGCTACACGTGGGTTTCTTTTTAGCAAAAATATTCCCACGCTTGTCTGGGAAAAAAAGAAAAAACGTAGAATGTACCAGATGCACTTCCCGCGCAGATCGTAAAAGCCTATCGAGAGAAGGGCATCAGGAATCATGTCTATAGGCGATGCGGCTAGCAACCCATCACTATTTTTATTCCGTTCTCACCTACAAGCCCACCAACATGCTAAACGTGGCCTCAAGGTTTTACAGACCTGAGCTCTGTCTACCCCGCAAGGGAAAAAGACGTGATAATATGTATGTATGTATAAATAATAATAATAGTTAAAAAACTAAAAAACATGTATTGTCATCAGAACTCAGAGCGTGTGCAAAATTTCATCGTAATCGAAGACCGGGAAGTGGGTCAAATTAAGATTCCAAGATTTTCTTACATACAATACAAGTGAAGTTAATAAAAGCATGTTAAAATTCCATTCATGTCCAGTGGGGACAACGCTGGTGGTGACTTGTGGGACTAATTGGGACTAACCCTACTTACAGACTGTTGGTCATGCAGTAAATCTAGCCGTAACTGTGTTTACGTGACTGGGTTGTTCACCTGTAAAATAATTAGTCGTATAACAAGCATAGTTGTTCATAGCCAAGTAACAACCAAAGTTATGTAGAAGACTGTTCCAAAATTACTGCCTGAGAAAGAATTGTGTTTATTCGATTCAAATTCAATTCAATTCGAAAGAAGAAAAATCTCATTTTCTAATAGAAGTTGTAAATAATAATTGTTTCTAGATAATAGACAATACATTAAAGTGTATAATAATTTGTAGGTATTATATTATGTGTACAGGGTGTAAAACATAATGTAATTTTTTTTTGTCGCATTTCATTTTAACGAATTATTTTGATTGAAAATTTAAATGGTATTTTTTCTGATATATATTTTACACCCTGTATATGAAATTTCCAAATGATATTACATTAAATGTAAAAACTTAATATTTATATCTTTATCTAAATATATATTGTATCCTAAATAAACATATATATTAACGTGGTCTTATCACTATTTTAAGGGTATGTTCAGTCCTTGATACTGAATAAATTGGTCGTATTGTTTGTTTTGTTGCTCGTGTGTGTAAGTGGCCAACACTAGTGTCAGATTTTTCAAGCTGCCTAAAGGCATCTGACATAACGATTGCCATCAGCGATGACAGCCGGGACCAACGGCTTCATGTGCCTTCCGAAGCACGGAGCATTGAGATATTTTGTTATGCCACTTGCGTCACCCATCCAAGTGGGGATTGCGCCCGGGGTTGTATTACATGCGTAAGCGCTAATAATGCTCACAACCACTGGGCCATCGGGCTCCTTAAGCGCCATGTATGAGAAGCATTCATTTTCAAAATGTATGTTAGATTTTGAAATTTTTTTATCACATTATTAAAGACTGAAACTACCCTTACAAATGTTTCACTTAAGTATGTTAGACCTTATATTTATAATAATTAAAGTCACTTGAGCTCTCGACGCGTAATTTGTAAGTTTAAGTGTATCTCTCGTAAACAATTATTTATTATTTCCATTTTAAAAATAACGTATGAAAATCGATGCAGTTTTGCTTTGATAAATATAAAAAATATATATATAAGGTAAATAATACAGTTAATCTTTGCCCAGAAGGCTAGCAGTATTGTCACCTTCAATAAATAAATATATACGGACAAATCACACAGGCTGAGTTAGCTCCAAAGTAAGTTCGAGACTTGTGTTATGGGATACTTATTCAACGATACTATATTTTATGAAAAATACATATATAGATAAACATCCAAGACCCAAGTCAATTTTGAAAATATAATTTTTCATCTGGACCTGACCGGGGATCGAACCCGGGACCATCCGTGTCGCAGGCCGGCGTGTTGCCCGCTGCGCCACGGAGCCACATTGAACGACAATAGTATTTTGCGGTAAAATTAAAAATGAATTGCTAACTATAATTTAAAACGAAACCGTACCGATTTTTTAGATGTTATAATAAAAAAAATATAAATGAGTTAGATATGAGTCTCCTAATTTCAGTTGATCCGAAAACAAAAACTCAGATATCTTAATTTAAAAGCTATGACTTAATGGTTTCATAAAAAATATTACATCTTTATGAAAAAAAAATATTTATGCCTATTTTCCTGGGCCAAAATATTAATTATAAAATTAGACCGTCATGTCTAACTGACGGTTCAAAAATCAAATAATATTGGACACGTATTTTTTCTTTCGTTAATTAAACAATAAATGTCACAGATAAAGCGTGGCAAAGTTCATGAGTGGGGGCTTGTGACATCACAGGCCACTAAAAAGTGTACTGGATAGTGACGTCACACACAATTTTAACGGGCTATATCTTTGTCAGTTTTTGTTTGATTGACAAAAGAAAAAACACGTGTCAAATGTTTTTTGATAATCTAACTAACGGACTAATGACGAGCTCCGTGGCGCAGCGGTCAACACGCCTGCCTGCGACACGGAGGTCCCGGGTTCGAACCCCGGTCAGGTCAAGATGGAAAATGATCATTTTCAGATTGTCCTGGGTCTTGGATGTTTATCTATATATGTATCTATTATAAAATATAGTATCGTTGAGTTAGTATCCCATAACACAAGTCTCGAACTTACTTTGGGGCTAGCTCAATCTGTGTGATTTGTCCGTATATATTTATTATTTAATTATATTTTTTTTAGGAAAATAGCCCATTGTATTGAAATATTTCTTAGCTCTCTTTAGTATCTACAAATGCCAAATCTTTAGAGACTGTACTTTATTAGGTTCTTTATTATGTGGAAAACTTTTTCGAATACTTTTTTAAGTATTTAATATCGATAACTCTTTTTCATCATCATCATCATCATCATCTCAGCCACAGGAAGTCCACTGCTGGACATAGGCCTCCCCCAAGGATTTCCAATACGACCGGTTAGAAGCGGCCTGCATCCAGCGCCTTCCTGCGACCCTTATCAGGTCGTCCGACCACCTGGTCGGTGGATATCCAACGCTGCGCTTGCCGGTACGTGGTCGCCATTCGAGAACCTTTCTGCCCCATCGGCCATCGGTTCGTCGCGCTATGTGCCCCGCCCACTGCCACTTCAAAGAGCTAATCCGCTGGGCTATGTCGGTGACCTTCGTTCTTCTACGGATCTCCTCGTTTCTGATTCGGTCTCGCAGAGAAACACCGAGCATAGCCCTCTCCATAGCTCTTTGAGCGACCCTGAGCTTTCTTATGAGGCCCATAGTAAGGGACCACGTTTCGGACCCGTAAGTCATCACTGGTAACACACATTGGTCAAAGACTTTCGACTTTAGGCACTGAGGTATTTTGGACGAGAAGACGCTGCGGAGCTTCCCGAACGCTGCCCAGCCGAGTCGGATTCGACGAAAGACCTCATCCTTGAAACTGGAGCTTCCGACCTGGATCAATTGACCCAAGTAGATATACTGCTCTACAGATTCAATGGTGAAGTTTCCAACAATAACTGGTGAAGGCGCAACATGGACATTCGACATAATTTTCGTCTTGTCCATGTTCATTTTAAGGCCTACTTGTTGAGAAACTTCATTGAGGTCATTGAGCATGGTACTTAGATCCTCCAGCGACTCTGCCATGACGACAATGTCATCAGCAAATCGAAGGTGAGTGATGTACTCACCGTTGATGTTGATGCCAAGTCCATCCCATTCCAGGAGCTTGAAGGCGTCCTCCATTGCAGCGGTGAACAGTTTCGGAGATATGACGTCTCCCTGTCTCACACCTCTCTGCAATGGAATAGCCCTCGTACTCTGCTCCTGTACTCGGACTGACATTGTGGCGTTGCTGTATAAGCACCTCAACACTTCGATATACCGATGGTCGACACGGCATCGCCGGAGAGACCCAAGCACAGCCCATGTTTCGATCGAATCGAAGGCTTTCTCATAGTCCACAAACGCTAAGCATAGTGGCTGGTTATACTCTTTGGTCTTCTGTATAACCTGCCGCAGCGTATGGATGTGGTCTATGGTACTGTAGCCTTTTCGGAAACCGGCTTGTTCGGGAGGCTGGAAGACATCGAGCCTGTTTGTGAGACGATTCGTGATTACCCTCGAAAACAGCTTGTAGATGTGGCTCAGGAGCGTGATGGGTCTATAGTTCTTTAGAAGGGTGTTATCACCCTTCTTGAAGAATAGCACCACCACGCCTCTATGCCACGCTTCTGGCGTCACGCCCTCGAGCAGAACGGAATTAAAGAGCCTCTGAAGGACTTTCAGTACCGGCGTTCCGCCCGCTTTCAGAAGCTCTGCTGTGATTCCGTCCTCGCCCGGCGCCTTGCTGTTTTTGAGCTGTTTGAGGGCAATCCTAATCTCGTACAGGCTGATGTCCGGGATGTCTTCGGTATAGTGTCGGGTTAGTTTGGCCCTAGGATCTTTGGCCAAACTTACACTGGGTTTGGCTACTGAGGTATACAGCTGTCCATAAAACCTCTCGATCTCTCCCAACACCTCGGCCTTCGTCGAAACCACGTCGCCGTCCTCCTTCTTCAGCTTAGTCAATCGGCTCTGCCCAATAGACTCCATCCTTGCGAACACTTTGGAGCCCTTGTTTTGCTCTATCGTCTCCTTAATACGCTCGGTATTGAAGGAGCGAATATCGTGTCGCAAGGATTTCTGGATTCGTCTATTGAGCTGCCGATGGACGTCCGCATCTTCGGAGGTCTGCAGCGGCATAGATCGTCGCGTGGCCATCAAATTCAGGGTCTGGGGAGAGATTTTTTGAGGTTTGTGTTTGGGGCGGGACCTAAAAAACTTTGACCCCACCGCCTGGACAGTGTCTACAAACTCGTCGTTTAACTCGTCCACTGTAACACAATCCTTCAGGCAATCGAAGCGATTTGAGAGTTCCAGTTGGAAACTTTCGACATTTTGGATATGGGCCGGTGATGGTCAGAGAGTAGACTTCATCAAGCGAGTCCTCTCTCGTCTGAGATTGATATTCACGATGCCTCTTACGATTCGGTGATCACTACCGATTTTAATCTTATTGATCACAGAGACATCGTTGAATATTTCTCTCCTCGTCGACATGATGAAGTCTATCTCGTTCTTGACAGGAGGTTGGCCCCTTCTGCTGGGGCGCATCCAGGTCCATTTCCTATGAGGCGGCTTCTTGAAGAAAGAGTTCATCGCAAAGAGTCCCTCTTCCTCCAGAAAATCAGCCAGCCTATGACCCCTGTCATTCCGGACTCCATATCCAAATTGTCCCACTCTGGACTCTCCATCGCTCCGCTTGCCAAGTATTGCGTTGAAGTTCCCCTATAACAACCGTAAAATAGGTTTCGGAAGTGTGTATGGCCCTACTAATGTCCTCATACACCACTTCCACCTCTTCATCTGAGTGTTCCCCGGTCGGCATATATACCTGAATTACCTTCAGCGAGTATCTTTTAGATACTCTGAGTATCAGGTATATTACCCTGCTGGAAACACTTTCGATGGTTATGACGTTGTTGATGAGGGACCTGTGGACGAGAAACCCGACACCATGCTGTGACTTTTTAAAGTCACCCTCCCGGTGATAGAGTAGGTTACCTGACTTGAGGGTTGTCGTGCCCTCTCCCTCTCTTCGGACTTCAGACAACCCCACTATGTCCCACCGTAACCTACTCATTTCCTCTTCCACTTCCTCGACCTTCTCGTCAAGCCTCATTGTGCGGATATTGTGTGTTACCAGGGCCAGTCTTCGTTGGGGGTGGTAGCCGGATCTCTGCCGGAGATTTTTCGCACCCCCTGCCCCGCCGTTACCGTGACCGCTACCGGAGCCAGGAATAGCGGGGCCGCCGGGGACTGGGGGCCTTGGTATATTGTCTATCATGAGGGGATTTTTGCCATACTCACCACGCTTGGCAGACGGGTTGGTGAGCGCAGTTTGTTTGGCTTATCTCGGTTCCGATGCTGCTGCCCATTGAAACCATTTTAAGCGGGGAAAGGGTAGGAGTTTTTTGGACTGGGGGAGCGGGATGGGGTATATGGGATGCTACTTGCTCGGAAGGATTGGGATAAGAAAGTAGCAGCTCGGGGAGGCCGGGTGCGCGTACCCGATGCCATGCGTGCAACCACCGGACAGGCAGTTGAGTATGACACCCCTGACCTTACCTCTTTTTATTTTTAAGTATTTTTTTTATACTTGTGCAACGGTGACTAGATCTTGGATTTTTATAAGAAAAAATCATTATTTCAAAATAGATTTGACAATACCTCTTACATAAATTAAAATCAATGATATTTCACTACCAAAAGACATGAAAACAGGAGGGGCATTTTTGAATACGTATCGGTCGAATAGTGATTTTTTTTATGAAAAAGTCACTCGGCTTGTGAAGTCACTATTTTCAAAAATACTACCCCTGCCCCCTCAAAAACGTTTTCTTCACTTTGTTGTATGTAGGTGAGATTTCTTTATATAGAGAATTGCCTAAGGGGAAATCTAGCTATGAAATCATTGAATGATAAAATATTTCTTGATTTTCACGGTGTATGTGCCATTTCGTCTAGTCGCCACAGTGCAGCCATCTTAGTTCGGGGCCACAAATTATTTTCAACATTATTTAATTTCTTATATTTAATTTAATGAACTCATACACAATCAGTTTTTACACATAATGACATAAATAAATAAATATGTAGTGACAAATTACACAGACTGAGCACGATATTAATTCATTGATACTATACTCGATAAACATCAAGGCCAATCTGAAAAAGATCGTTTTTCGTCATGATCGCCAGGGATCGAACTAAGGAACCCCGTGTCGCGCAGTGGCTATCACGCTGCTCCCCTAACCAAGTGACTGTAGGTTTGATATCCCGAAATTGTTTCTAAAACCAATTGTTTTACATCGCAGTGCTTAAGCTTAACAAGACGTTTTAAATTCTACCACCTTGTTATCCAACAGCAGTTATGTACGAAAACTATTGTCACTTGTACTATTAAAGAGTTCAATGACTCCGTTACTGTAAGGTGTATAGGCGGCACGAAATTCGTCAAGTTTGCAAAATTTGCGCATATTAAATTCAACACGAAAAAAAATATTTTTTTCATGACTATTCTCAAATTTCATTAAATATTTTACTGAAATTTTCGAAAATTGAATGTTTTAAAAACCACTACAAAGCTATTTTTTTACGTAAGGTTAAACGTTAAGGCGTATTTTATTTACTCGCATTTTATTGTTTTTTATTTTATTACCCATAAACTTCCATGTAACCAATTCAGTATTTTTTTTGTTGCACCCTAATGTAGGTGTTTCGGCTGATTGTGTATGTAGTAAGCATATTAATCTAAGTTAAACTCTCTTTATATGTAATAGGCAATAGTCACAATTAATCTAAGTAGCGATTATTTAATACTATTACAATTCACACAACATGCATATATTATGGTATAAGTTTATTTGCTTTTTAGTCGGCCAATCCGACCAAATAAACTAAATTCTATCTCTTTACGTACGATTATTTGTTGCGTAACTATAGCATAAACAGTAATTATGTTTTAGAGTAAGGTTTTAGTTGAAATTAGAATTTTGTCTGTAAGTAATTGTAATTTTAGAAAATATTTTTTTAGTGTCAGTTTTGATAATTTTCAAAATTATGTCCCGTCGTCGATGTGTCCAAAGTTTTATGAAGTCTAATTTGATTGTTTATGATATATCAGTGCACACAGTAAAAATAAATGTAACTAGCTCTTACAATTAAATAGATAGAATTATATTGTTTTGAGAAATTTTATTTGTTGGTAGATACCGGTGTTAATATAAAAAAATAAATGTATTTAAAATATTAAAACTTACGCGACATAAATTCATTTTGGAATCACGGGTTTCATTCACGTTTATTCAGTCGGGTGATGGTCTTCGTAACTCATTTATTTAGTCGGAAATTCCGACTAAATAAAAAGAAGTAAAATCGTGATTCCATAATAAATAATCGTAGCTTGTACACTAGTTTTAGCACTGTATGTTACAATAAAATGCTCGGTATGTACATCTTTTTTTTTAAATGATGAGGAAGTAATTTTAACAGTAGTGTTAAATTGGCGTGGGGATACAATTTTGAAAATCTGTTGGGCGAATTGGATGTGAAATTTTGCAAGTATGATTATATGTATGGATTATTCGAACCAAAGCTCTCTTAAAATTAAATTAATTATGTATTTTATTATGTTGAAGAATAAGATTCTGTATGCAAACCATAAGGCAACACTTCAAATGAAGTGAAAATTTCAAACAAATAGTATTTCTTATAGGGATTCAACTGTCTTGGCCGATTAATGAATTGATTTTAATGATTAAAATCAGTGTAAAAATGAGGTGTAACCATAATTAACTTTAAATGGTTTTTAATGTTGGTAGCACACTTAGGTCGCAGACTTAAGAGCTGTGGGTTCGAATCTGTGGCGAATTCTTTTTCATCACATATTTTCAATTTTAATCACTAACATTTTTCAGTTAATTCAGTTTAAATTGGACTTATTATAAAACAAGGGATTATTTTGTACCTGGTTTATTATCCGACAAAATCAAATTGACAATGACAGGTGACCGAACGTCAAAGTAAAAAATGGTGACTTATTTCACTTGGTCGGGTAATGATTTGATAATAAGATGTTATGGGGACGTTTAGATAAGCACTCAATATGTGTGTAAAAAAGAATTAATATTGGTTTTCTTGTCCGGTACGAATATGTGAAAATATGTATTTAATTCTTCAATATAATAAGTTAATTATTGAAGGCACAAATAGATTTATGTTTAGCAATGTCACACTGTGAATATTTGTGTACGATTGGTACAAAAGACACGATTTTGAGTTTCTAGTCTCGATTCAACATTTTCATGTTTTAAGCTTTCGCGGCTTTGAAATTTTGCTTTTTTTCCTTTCTGTAATTTTTTTGTATCTTTCAGCGGCAATTTTTCGCGCTTTTTGTATGAAATGACAGCAACAACTGTCACGTCGCGAACTGTCATTTCATACAAAACGCAAGCTTCAAAGTTAACCTTTACGCCAAAAATACTTTTTGTCTCGATCTTACACAAATATGCAATTTTATATTAATTTACGAGTAGTTAAACAATGTTTGTTTTATATATCTCATTAGTAATTGTATAGACTCAAACTCAGTGCATTTATTAGAAAACTGTATGTACTTGAATGAGGGTTTCATGAAATGCTACTAGATGGCGGCACTGAACTGTGGGGATCGGATGAGCTAGTTTCATTGAATGACGAGGATTAAGGACGTCTAGTCCAGTAAGCTGTGATTGGGCCACAATGTGTCAATTGTTGCTGCTTGTCAAATATTATCCAATAAATAATAATAATAAATAAATAAATATATATGGACATACACACAAATTGAGCTAGCCCCACAGTAAGTTGTGAACTTGTGTCGCAGGATACTAACTCAACGATACTATATTTTTATAATATATACTTATATAGATAAACATCCAAGACCCAGGTCAATATGAAAAAGATCGTTTTCCATCTTGACCTGACCGGAGATCGATCCCGGGACCCCCGTGTCGCAAGCTAACGTGTTGACCGCTGCGCCACGGAGCTCGACCAATGACAGCGGCTTATCGAGATCAACGCCTTAGTGCTGCTATCTGTTGGTAAGCATTTCAGAAAACCTACATTTTTTTTTGACAATAGCAAACCTACATCAAAACGACTTCAAAAATCAGAATCTATTCGAAGTAAGAAGTAAGTAATTACTCTTAATAACGAATATTTTTTATACATAGCGAAATTTTGATCGCTTTGGACAGGGGTAGTTCGGCCCGTCGACATGAATAACTTTTCCTATTGGGAAAAATGCTGTATACTCAAAAAAATTTAAATAATCCAAAAAATATACTTAAAGATATATACTTTTTTCCAGCATTGATTCTAAAGGTAAAGTTGTTCATATTGACACGGGCTAAATCTCCCTTTTAAGGATTCAAAGCGGTCAAAATTTTCCATGTATTGTTTGATATACTAGTTGCCATTAATAAGGTGAATAACGGATACTGACCCCATATATGGCGGACTAATATTCACACTTAAAATGGCAACTAGTATACATAGAAGATGGCTGATTTTTTTGTCACTGGCGTGATTGCTATAACGCAAGTCGTTAATTTTTTTGATTGAAGTATTTTTTAATCATAGATATAGCTTTAGTATGTGTTAATGTTAATATTGAATCATATCTCTCATTCCGTGGGATAAATGTTTTAAAATCTTATTGCTTAAACACGGTGTCAGTTTCAAAGAGAAAATTTACAAATAAAATATTAAGGGGCTCTCCAATACAACAATCATTTTTTTGCCAGTTTTGCTAGATAGTCATGTTGTATAGATAAAGGTATGGAAACCTTTGAGCGCGAATCTGTTTCGTACTTGGCCGATTTTTTCGATCTCAGAAAGAATATGACCATTAAATCGTTAAGCTAAAGTAAAACATCGTTTCGCTTCGCTTCGATTCTGCAGTAGTATAGATCCTTTGTGCCAATATTGTCACAGTTAAATGGTATTAGATTTTAAAGTGTATGTCCCGCGGGTATCTTTAGATTCCTGTATGTATAGGCATTATTGTGTACCAAAGCATATAAAATGGCAAAATTAAATTATTTTAAAGTTTACATCGTGTTTGATTTAAATTTTTCGTGCGTTTTTACGTAGATCCCGCGAGAATTACATCATAGATTTAATTTTTATCTCTCAAATAAACGCGTACTGTCTTTAAAATAGGAGTGGCAGCGCAAAGCTAATTTTAGATGTCGCAGCATACGTTCTTTTCAGACAAAAATATAAAATTTTTTGCTTTTTATGCATAGAAGTATGAATATTTTTTAAATCTATGTTTTTATGCAAGTCGTTGCCAATATATACTTTACCGGAAGTGGTAATTTTTATATATGCAGTCGAGAGTACCTTATATACGTCCAAATTTTTATAATTTTTTTTGAACCAGTATTTATTGTTTATGAATTTTTGAAAAAAGATTCAAACTTAGGATTTATAAACAAATATTTGTGCCTTATCACCTGTCATTGTCAATCTGACGTCAAATAATGACATTGACAGTCAGAGTTGCCAGACTTGGGCAATTTTACTCCGGCGTCGGGAAATTGAATGATATCGTATCCGTTTTCCCTTTTTTTCGTTGTAAGTGCCGGCCAGACCTTTTTCGATGTAATAATGATTTGGTTTTGCTTATTTCTTTTACCTGTAAACAAAATATATTCGTTATATTTTTCCCTGTTACTTTGATTTTCAGAAAATACGACACTACGTCTTTTATTCTGTACAGACTAGACAGAACCTTAAGTCGTATGATAAAAGCAATAAAAAATGGTGTGCCCATAACATTAAATGTAAAATGATTGATGACTCTATTTCGACAGTTCGGCATGAAACAATATGCAATAGTGGGACCAAGTCTGTTTTCAAGGCTGCGCGATTTGTCGGAAACTAGCTAAAATAAACATTATAATAGTTTATTATATGATATTTGGTCTGATTAGGAAGAAAAATATTTATTAGTTCAAACGTCCATACATTTGACAGTTTGTTTCGGAACAACTGTACAAACTTACTACCCCTTGATTGCTTAAACACTGATCAGTGCTCTATGAAATCGCCTTATTACCAGACGCACGAATTTCAAAAGTTAACTATAAAAATGTTATGAAATAAGAAATAAAATTGCAGATATTTAATTTTCAGAAATTTTCAAATTTTCGCCGCTTTTATGCAAGTCAAAATTTTATTAGCCTACGGCCATCTAACGATGACTTTTTGAACTAACCTTGCCTCCAGATGAGACATCTACTCCTGTAGAATTATAATATCTATATGCTTGAAACAGACGCCTCGGCTCGCACTTTTTTATGTCATAGGACGGCAAACGAGCAAGCGGGTCACCTGATGGTAAGTGATCAACGCTGCCCATAGACAACTGCAACACCAAGGCTGTGACAAGAGCGTTGCCGGCCTTTTATTTCCCTGCAGAGGAGAGGCTCTTTCACTCGCCGATCGATCGAAGCATAGCAGCGGTAGGTACTACTCAAACGTCGCTTTTTTGTGAAGGTGTCGTACTTCCTCGGACAAGCCGGCCTATTTATCCTACAAGCAAAAGTCAATTTCGCCGGTAGCGAGGCTCTACCACATAAGCGCTTACTCGGTTAAAAACAACATACCTACCTGCGTATATTGTAAACTTTCCAGAAGTATATTAAATTCTTATTTACGCTATTATAATTTATTCAGTAAGCAAACAGCTGGCTGAACCTGAACACTATTTGCTTTAGCATAGTTGAATCATTCTTTAGAACTAATGTCGAGGGTTTGAAGTCAAAGATTCTTCAAACTAATTTCGTACTTATGAAGATAGTTTTCGTGGTGCGTTTTCGTTTATTATATTTTTTCCAAATACAGCGTGTAACATAAGTTTTATATGTGTAATATCAAACCACTGCCTATACTAGATCACTGTAGCAAAGACCATATAAAAATAAACTGCCAAACTCATATACAAATATATTGGACCAAATCAAGACCTGCCACAAGGTATAGGAAGGCGTAAGGCGTTAGCCTAAACTTGCTTAAACTAAATATTTTTTTTTAAATATTGTGGCAAAAAATATTCTTTGATTTTATATAAGACTGCATGATTTTTTAAACAGTATCCACATTTTTACAGCAAGTTCAGTAAATATCTGATTCTGAATGTACCTGTTTCGTGAAATAAATTCGCTTTTCCATATTAAGTCCGATCAGCAGTTCGAACAACTTGTTTGGGAATATCCGAAGGATTTTTTTTTATAAATACATATTATCACATCTTTCTCCCTTGCGAGGCAGACAGAGCCCAAGGTGATGATAAAAATCAAAGTCCACGATTAGCGTGTTGGGGAGTCCCCACACTTATCATTTTTTTTTCGCCTACAAAAAAACGTAGAGGGTATGGTGTGTACTTTGATAGAATACTTAGAAAAATATGATAAAATAACTGTTAGTTACCCGACTCCGCCTAAAGGTGAATACTTACCCCTAAAAAGCTTATGCTGAAATCTAATTTCTTTATACACAACTCAATCACAGGGTTCCACGCGCGCATCAGTGAACAATTCCCGAATGGACACCGTCAGTCTTGTGTGTAAAAACCTGTGTAATAAAAGGCAAAGAAAGAGGGTAGACCGATACGGTTTCCCTTGACAGCTCAACATACACCACCGCAGTCTCTTCAGTTAGTCTGTGAAAATGGCAGCTGCAATGTTGTCGAAATATCAGACAGAACTCAAAAATAATCGCGGTAAGTCCCGTAGTGAAGATAATAGTAATCTAATTTCTTCCTCTGTGCTCAAACTAACCCTGACCCGTCTCAGCAGAACAACTTAGGCCCCATTTTAATCGTACCAGCTGAGTTTACAATATATTATATGTATGATACGCACTTATATCAATCAATTTGTTTCGGTCACGCGTATAAGCAACAACGTTCGGAAAAAACGTGATGAAAAATATTTTTCGGCAAATGAACTTTGGAGAAAACAAGTCACAAATGAATGACATCTAATTGATATTTTATATTGGACGCGCCGGGCGTCGCCGGATCGGCGCGCATGTAGAATGAATTGGGTATTTTTTTACTTACTATCACGTCTTTTTCCCTTGCGGGGTAGACAGAGCCCAGGTCTATAAAACCTAAAGGCCATATCCGCACGAGAGAGGAATCAAAATAGTGAAGGATTGCTAGCCGCATCGCCCATTGACATGATTCCTCATGCCCGTTCCCTCGATCGGCTTTTACGATATGCGCAGGAAGAGAAGCAACTGGTTTATTCTAAGTTTTTTCTTTTCTCCTAGACCAGCGTGAAAGTAAATTTTTATATACTTAGAAGTTAAATTTCATATTTTAATGAAATGAAGTAAGTTCGGCGCTACGCGGTTCCGAAGAACTCTGACAACAGGGTGTGCATGGTTGACTGACCGTGTCACTTACTCGAATTGATGATGATGGCGCTACCGCCATTTTTAAATGGCGTAGTATGAATTTCGCACTTTCCAGCGGTTTGGTTTATGAAAATCCCGCGAGACCCTATTTTCTAGAATAAATGTACTTTATGTTCTTCTCATATCCTTGACTACGTACTCATTTGTTGTAGTTGTGGCAGAACCACGCTACCGGCAAAATTCTAGTAGCTTGAATTTTGCTAGTAGCATGAATGGGCCGGCTCGTCCGGGGAAATACCACACTCTCACAGAAAATCGTCGTAGTAGCTTTACCGCTCTTATGCTTCGTTCGGTGAGTGAGAGAGCCGGAGGTCCATCTTACCTTCACCTCTCGGGAGGGAAAAATAAAGGCCGGCAACCCTCTGGTAACACCCCTGGTCCACGGGTCCGTGGCGCAGCGGTCAACACGCCTGCCTGCGACACGGATGGTCCCGGGTTCGATCCCCGGTCAGGTCAAGATGGAAAATGATCTTTTTCAGATTGACCTGGGTCTTGGATGTTTATCTATATATGTATTTGTTATAAAATATAGTATCGTTGAGTTAGTATCCCATAACACAAGTCTTGCTTAAGAACTTACTTTGGGGCTAGCTCAATCTGTGTGACTTGTCCGTATATATTTATTTATTTATTTACGGGTAGCGGTGTTCACTTACCATCAGGTGACCAGCTTGCTCGTTTGTCATCCTATGTCATAAAAAAGGTAAATAGATATAAGGTATATATCTACACGGTTCACATTCGCCCTGAGGAAGACCTCCGGATGAGGTCGAAACATGTCGGCCAGTAGCTGACGTCATACGTGAGTGACCCGTATTTTACATATTAATAAAATTATATCCATACCTGCGAATACAGAATTTCCTCATTTCAAGTCTGCTTATATGACCTATATATGTATATTTTTTTACCAAAATTTGCTTTTCCGCCAGCCGCTGACGTCAGCCCAGACAGTGTTTAACTTGATAATTGTTTAATTTAATTTATTGTTTGTGCAACCATTGTGCGCAACTGCGCGTCGTAATTCTTTGTTCGAGGTAGATACAATAATACGCTCTAAGCTGCAGTCGGTTAAGTAAACTAGGAAAACGACACTATTTCTAAACAGATTTTTACCCGACTGAACCACCCAGAACGAGGGTTATGATTGTTGGGTATCCTTGGGTCTTCAGAATGAAAGATGTGGCGAAATAAATTTATATCGGCTTTCTTCACGTTTACACTATTCATAAGCGTATTACGTGTTTTAGAATCTTGAGCAACTCGATAAGATGGTGATAGTGAAGTAGGAAACTAATACAATCATAGACAACCGCGGTGTTGCCATTGCATAAATTATGTTTATGGATCGAGTAAACGAAAAATTGACGAGCTCCGTGGCGCAGCGGTCAACACGCCTGCATGCGACACGGATGGTCCGGGTTCGATCCCCGGTCAGGTCAAGATGGAAACTGATCTTTTTCAGATTGACCTGGGTCTTGGATGTTTATCTATATAAGTAAATTATAAAATATAGTATCGTTGAGTTAGTATCCCATAACAAAAGTTTCGAACTTACTTTGGGGCTAGCTCAATCAGTGTGATTTGTCCTTAGAGTATCAATATAGTTAATATTTATACTCTAAGGATTTGTCCGAAAAAAAAAAATTAAAGCGCGGATGCCTTACATGTGCGGTGCAGGCTCCAACATGATATAATACCTAAATATTTAGGGAAAATCACACGAATTGAGCTAGCCCTCAGTAGGTACCTACTTGTGAACTTATGTCGTAGATTACTAAAACCGTTTTATTAGGGTTCTTTATCCAAAGGATAAAACCGGGACCAGAACCTATTCACGAGACTTCGATGTCTGTCTGTTAGCAGGCTGTATCTCATAAACCGTGATAGCTAGACAGTTGCAATTTTCTGATTTGATGTATTTCTGTTGTCTGTTTATTACAAGAAATATTGAAAATAGAATAAAATAAATATTTCAGGGGGGCTCCCATACAACTAACGTGTTTTTTTGCCGTTTTTGCTGGACAGTCCTATGTTGTATAGATAATGGTACGGAACCCTATGTGCACGAGTCCGACTTGGCCGATATATTTTTTAGAACCCTCCCTCATACTAAACCCTGGCTCCGCAAGTGCGCCCTTTGCATATTCTATGAACACTGATACATCACTTTAATGGCAGTTGCGTAAAACTACTTAATAAAACAACTGAGAACTTTGCCTGAGAATGTCTGAAATTTACAAGTTACAGCCACGTGTGCGTGGCCAACACGTCACGATGACGTCAATATTACCACCTAATTGTGCAATCACAAACTAATTATATTATCAATATTAAGGCTTGTACAGGCGCTAATGACCTTCAGGATATGGGCCGAGTTTTGAACCTTAGTTCCCCGTCAGAAAGTCAGCGGTCGACTGCCGCCCGTCGCCCGCGCGCATTCAAAATATTAAATAACATAAATTTAATATTAAAAAGAAGAATAATCTGTCAAATCAAAATTCCTCGGGAGCGTTTGAAGGTTGATTGGTATTGTATTGAACATAAAAATAGCGTGACTCTAAGACAAAGAGTTACGTAGTTAATGAATATTTACAATAAAAATCGATGTACGCGGTATACTTTTTTAAAAAACTATGAACTTTAGAAAAAAGTCCTCCTCAGCAAGTAAAGATGAAACTATTCTACAATATATGTTTTTTTTTTGTATTGTGCTTTATGTTTGACCATTTTAATAGAGGTTAAACATAGTCGAAATGCCAAGGAGCACCCTTAATATATAACGAGAAAGGATTTAAAAAATAAAAAATATATACGGACAAATCACACAGATTGAGTTAGCCCCAAAGTAAGTTCTTAGTAAGACTTGTGTTATGGGATGCTAGCTCAACGATACTATATTTTATATTAAATACATATATAGATAAATATTCAAGACCCAGGTCAATCTGAAAAAGATCATTTTTCATCTTGTCCTGACCGGGGATCGAACCCGGGACCATCCGTGTCACAGGCCGGCGTGTTGACCGCTGCGCCACGGAGCTCGTCTTTGACTGTTTGTTTATTTGCATTGAATAGGCTCAGAAAGTACTGGACCAATTTTCAACTTTCTTTCATCTAGAGAGAAAACGAATGTGTCTGCGGGTGACATCCCAAATCCCAATCCCAACTTCCCAACTAATATTATAAATGCGAAAGTGAGTTTGTTTGTTTGTTTGTTTGTTACGCTTTCACGCCGTATCTACTGAACCGATCATCATGAAATTTTGCATACAAGTAGGTTAGGGTACCGAGAAAGACATAGGCTATATATTACGCGGGCTAAGCCGCGGGTAACAGCTAGTAATATTATAAATGCGAAAGTGAGTTTGTTTGTTAGTTTATTACGCTTTCACGCCCTATCTACTGAATCGATCATCATGAAATTTTGGATATACATAGGTTAGGGTACTGAGGAGGACATAGGCTATATAAAACGCGGGTGAAGCCGCGCGGGCAACAGCTAGTAGGCTCTAATTCATCACTGCCTGACAAGGACACATCAGCTAAAAGCTGCTCGTCTATAATCAAATAAATAAATAAATAATTTACGCGGTCGAAGTCGCGGTAAAATTGCTAGTAGGTAATTGATAAATTATAGCAATCGCGAACTAATATTAGCTAGACGTGTATCGTATTGGTAATTTCTTATTCCATGCTGGTCTGGGAGGGAAGGAAAAACGTAGAATATACCAGTTGATTCTCTCTCTCCCGCGTAGATCATGAGCTGCGTAGACCGTGAGCAGGTTAAGCTGATGGGCGGAAATCTAAGGAAATATCAATATAATATCAACAATCAAGTCGAGCTCCGTGGCGCAGAAGCTACACAAAGCTATAAACATCTAAGAGACCTCTCCAACCCGTCTGGCCAGCGTGGAGAGTGTAGGCCAAATCCTCTGACTGCCCTGCCTAATACTGGCTCTGGTAGTACAGAGAGGGTCGTGCTCCTGCAGTGGAGACTAACAAAGACCTGACCTGAAACAATTTCAACTTAGCTGAACACCGGAATGTTAGAAACGTTAACTTGTACTTGTAATCATCATCATCATCATCATCATCAGGTCTTTCTAGTCTCCACTGCAGGAGCACGACCCTCTCTGTACTACCAGAGCCATATACTAGCCTGAGTAGTCGTCAGAGGATTTGGCCTACACTCTCCACTTGTAATAATAGGTAACAATAAAATTAATGCTTCTAGTAATAAAAACCGTAAAGTATTATCTTTTTTCAAAGGGACAAATCACAATGATTGAGCCACGGTAACTTGTGCGGTGGGATTCTAAATTTTTTAACATTTATAGACGATACATTATAAATATATAAACAGCCAAGACCCAGGGCAATTTCAAAAAACATAGGTATTCTTTATAAATACATTTTACGTTTAAATCTGTAAATAATTGTTGTGATTGGTGAATAATACTAGTAACTATAAATCTCTCATAACCCCCGTCCCCCGCCCCCACCCCGCAGCCAATCCTCACTGGCCAATTATATACTCACAAGCCAATAAAGCACACACAGTACCATTTGTACAGCTGGTATTTGTTTGCGGTATATAAGTGATAAAAGGGGGTTTAAAACGAATTCGTTCAGTGGATAGCAGATATTAATCTGGCCACTACAGGCGACATGAAACTATTTGTGCTTAAGATACTGCTACTGGGCCTGCTATACGTAAGTACCCTGTTTTATCCCTTTTTACTACCCCTTTCCAACCCGATTGGCCAACGTGAAGAGTGAAGGCCAAATCCTCTGACTGCTCTGGCTAATATATGGCTCTGGAAGTACAGAGAGGCTCATGCTCCTGCAGTGGAGACTATATAAGATGATGATGATGACTACCCCTTAGGACGCTTTTGTACCCCTAATCTAACCCCTCTCAACCCTTAAGAACGCGTTTCAACTCATTAAGACACATTTACACCTTAGGGGCGCGTTTCTACTCCTTAAGCATCGCCTGCACGAGCGAGAGAATCGCGGCGATTTTATCGTCGCGCCACCTTTTTTTATACATTCCCTTAGCATATGTGTCTGCACACGGCGATGTTATCGCCGCGATGGGAGTGGCAGAGTGCGAGCGAAAGTCAATCGTATTCCTTTAGAATGGGATAGGTATATTATAATAGTATAAGATAGAAGCGCGAACTCGTCACGATTCTCTCGCTCGTGGAGGTGATCCCTTAGTCTACATTTCTTCCGAATTGAACGCTTCCCTACAATCAGATAATATTCTATCCTATACATTGCACCATGTCTACTAAAATGTTTCTACCATATGGTGTGCATATCTTCCCTTAAAGACCCTTCTATATTACCCCGTAAGAAAATGTAAAGTTACCCCATAAGGTAAGTTTGCATATTCATGCCATTAGGACCCTGTGTTTCATTATATTATGGTTATGTTGACCCAGGGATCGTGATTCGATTCCCTAGGGAAGCATACTTTGTTAAGTTGTTTCTAGTTTGGTTAGGACATTGCAGGCATGAATCACCTGATTGCCTGATAAGAAATATAATTCCGTGCTTCGGAAGGCACGTTAAGCCGTTGGTCCCGGCTGCCATCTGGTAGTCGTTAAAGGAACCACGTCAGAGGCCGAGAGGCGGTTCCGAAGAACTCTGACACCAGGGTGTGCATGGTCGACTGACCGTGTCACCTACACGAAATGATGATGATGACTATATTATGGTGTTGTCATCCAAGGGAGATGTGATATATATTTTATATGTTTGCACAAAACTATGCATATGTAAAGCCAATGCGCAGTTCTGCGCAAAAATACATTGTTTAACTATTGTGTGTCGTGTCCTGCATAACAAGAGATTAAGGGGTTGTACAGGCCGTGCCAACCTTTATTGCGGCTCCGAAAATCGCGCGAGTCGATGCGCAGTACACAATATAAGGTTGAGCAGGACGTGCGCGGGGAGGCGGGGCGCGTACTGCGCAGCTAATATCCGATTCGCAACAAAGTTTGGCGCAACCCGCAAGACTGAAAAGGGTCGAGCAGAGACCTTCATTTAGCAATGGTTATTGCATGGGGGGTGGGGTAGTGTTGGTGGTCTGTTATGATTTATACCCGTCCCTCTTCAAGTCGCGCGTTGGCAAAAAGGCCCCCCTTTTTGCCAACCTACCTAGGTACCTAATTGCCCCCAATTAGGTACCTAGGTAGGTAAATTTTCATACGCGAGCGCCCAATTGTTTGGTCGACTTCCTGGTATTCAATGAAGGAGAAATTTTTACATAATTAACTCAAATGACAGTGCAACAAAATGTCAATGCTGGCGTGATGATGGGGAACTCTCTTAAGTATTAACTAGGAGTTTGTGGTGGGAAGTCAAGGGTACAGTTGAAGTTTGCCTTAGACAATTTTGCAAATTGATTTTAGTGGACTTTATAATATGAAATTGGTGTAGTTTGGTGTTATAAATGCTCGTGCTCATGAACAATAGGGGTGGCAGCGCAAAGCTAATTGTAGATGTCGCTGCGTACGTTCATCCTTAACAAAAAAATAAATATCTTTATTTTTAGATTTTGATGCAATTAATTAGTGCATAAGAATAGTGACAAAACATTAAACCTTTCGTAAAAAAATGTATAAAACGCATACATGTTCCCTTATCAAAAGATTTTTAAGTATTTTGCAAACATAACCTACAATAATATTCTTTTTTATAGTAACAATAAAATATATATGCCAAATTGTGGGAAACTAGCTAGTATAAACAATTTAATAGTTTATTTCATGAGATTTGGTCTGATTATGAAGAAAAATATTGATTAGTGTAAAAGTCTATACATTTGACAGTTGTATCGGAACAACCCATGTGAAATAGTTAAAGTGGACTGATAAATGGATTCGTATAGATTTGCCGCCAGAAGCTCCCACGAGGCATCAAAGAACATACGCCATTTTCAATGCTACTTGGAAAAACTTTACCGTACAACACCGATGCTTAGTATCTCATTATACTGGACATTGGCAGAATCACTGAAATTTCGGTGGAAGCCATAATATGAAACAGAAGAAGAAGTATTGCAAACTTAAGTCTTGGCTATTAGAGCATGTATTTTATGACCTTAATGAATACTTTCGTTTTAAAACATGTAGAGCAAGAAATTAGTGAATTTTGTACACTTAGCATTGCATGCCTGAAAGGGCAAACTGTTCATACTTTACATATTGTACCATCTATATAATATAATAATAATAAAAGTTTTTATTCAGACTCTCCTCCATTTTTGTTAGTACTACATTGAGCTTAACCTAATGTTAGTAACAATAATAAATATATATATTATTGTTACTAACATTATCCTATATAATCTATAATTTACACAGTTATGTATAAAGAATTTTGAGTTTTGACTTTGAGTTGAGCTATAAAGTAGGTATACCAACAACCTGAGATCATGATTGCTGGCCTGGCAGAAAAGAAAAGAGTGGAAAGTGCAAGTCGGACTCGCCCATGAATGGTTCCGTAGTACCAAGCATTAGTCAAATACCACTATAATTTTTCCCAGCATAAATTATTTTGTTTTTTTTTTTATAGTGTGACAAAGTGGTATCTGCGGTGTTTAACCTAACACTCAGTATTTTTTAACACGCTTTTATTAGCTTCACTTGTAACTATGTATGTAAGAAAATCTTGGAATGTTAATTTGACCCACTTCCCGGTCTTCGATAAGAATGAAGTTTTGCACACGCTCTGAGTTCAGATGACAATACATGAAAAGCGTGGTTTTTTAGTTTTTAAAAAATAATAAAAAATAAAAATAATATCTAGGGACATATCACACAAATTGAGCTAGCCCAACAGTAAGTTGTGAACTTGTGTCGCAGGATACTAACTCAACGATACTATATTTTATAACATATACTTATATAGATAAACATCCAAGACCCAGGTCATTATGAAAAAGATAGTTTTCCATCATGACCTGACCGGGGATCGAACGCGGGACCCCCGTGTCGTAGGCTGGCGTGTTGACCACTGTGCCACGGAGCTATTATATTTATTATTTTCTTCGAGTTCCCGGCGTTGATTCCTTGTTCAAAACATTTTGACGGGTAATTTGATGGTTTGAGGGACAAAGGTGTTAAGTCTAACAACCAGTATTTTTATTCAAGATCTGTTTATTCAACAGGTCTACACGGCGAATGCAGAGCCCGACCCCGAACCGAGTAAGTATATTGTATTACATTATTGTTAAATTTTAACACTCGGGAAATCCCCCAAATTTTCTAACTTATGTCAGGGTAGTCTTAACCAAAGGGGGCAAGAGTTAAGCTTCCCACTAAAATACCCCACCCCCGCTCTACATGTCGCATGTCTCTGCGCATGTCTCCATACAAACGGAAAAAGGGAATTGTGGCAATATTTCATAATTTTAGGGCAAAATTAAGCATCTGATCAATTAATCTTATTATAATCTACGTACGTTCCTATACAGTTTGGTTGAATTATCAAATGTTTGAGAATTATACGCCTCTCAAGATTTCCATACAAATTTGAAAAGGCTTGTAATTCTCAAACCATTGGTATTTAAACAAGTTGTATAGGAACGTACGTAGATTATAATGAGATTAATTGATTAAATGCTTAATTTCCATCCCAATCCCAACTAATATTATAAATGCGAAAGTGAGTTTGTTTGTTTGTTTGATTATTTGTTTGTTTGTTACGCTTTCCGGCCGTTTCTACTGAACCGATCATCATGAAATTTTGCATACACATAGGTTAGGGTACCGAGAAGGACAAAGGCTATATATTACGCGGGCGAAGCCGCGGGTAACAGCTAGTGGTAATATAAAGATGAGGATTTATTAGTTGACGTAATAAATAATAGCAGTTTACTTACGTCAATTTATAATATGTTTTTGCATTATACGTCATCAAGAATAGGTAGTATTTTCTTGAATCGATGAAAATAGATTGCTTCGGAATAACTTCATTGTATATATATAAATAAATAAAGGTCACACAATGATACAGATTGGAATAATAATTAGCATAACTATTATTAATAATCATATTATTTATTGAATTTAAAATAGAAATGACCTTTATAGAAATAAAACTATTTTAAAAGTTATTAGGTTACTTCTAATATAAATATTAGAAATTTAACAGGCATGTATAATTTCTAAGTTGAAAGTTAAATGAATGTAAATATAGAAATAAAATTAAAGTTTACTTACCATAAATTACTGTCTTTTATTAAACTTGGCTAACTATAATCTATATTTTTTTGTTTATTAGATTAAAAAATCGTATTTGTTTAATTAAAAATACTTTCTTTAAAAAAATACAAGTTAACTTAGAAATAACGAACTTTTAATCGTATATTTTCTTTCTTATGTACTAAGAAAGTTTTCTTTAATTTATCTATACTTGATAAAATTATTAAAATAAAATAAAAAAGTACTAACATAAGATTATTTTTGTAACTTTTTGTAATAATTATTATTTTATAATAATTGAGTGTCTCCCCAGGTTAGGCAAAGGCTTTTTTTCATTTCAAATATGATTTTTTATAGTAATTTATGGTAAGAACAATGTATGATATATTAGGCTTTAAAAAGCGTGACGACTTTCTTGAAAAAATTAAACAATCGACACAAAACGAAAAAAAAAGAAATTATAATTTTTTTGTGCAGAGTTATTTTTTTCTAATCTAATAAATACGTAGTTTTTAAAGCTATTTAGGGTAAAATATCTAAAAAGCCTTTGCCCAGCAGTGGGATTTGGCTATATCTGATTTTAATATTTTTAGGAACGCCTCACAAGGTGAAAGTCGTCCGCGAATTTAAAAGTCAACAAAATAAAAAAGGTATTAAAATAAGGAGTTCCAATTTTAAAATATTTGTTTCCAAATCCATGTAAGTAGTACAATTATAAGATTTTTTTGGTACGATGAACTGTCAGGTAGGAAATAACTTTGTATTGTTTAAAAAATCTGCAAATTGCAAATTCTAGATAATTTTCGGCTTTACCTCCTCCAGATAACTTATACTTACTAACAGATTTAAAGTTAATTTAATTTAATGTCGTAATTAGTATCGAAGTAGGTATTCTTTATTTATAATAGATACATAAACAGAGTAGGTACAATTAGTGTAAGTACGATAAACTACTAAACATAATTAACGTTAATAGGTGTAATATGTACTCGGTTTTGTTAAAAATAATTAAGTTTTAGTAATAAAAATGGCTTTAACTACTAAACACTTAATTACAGCACTTAGTTAATACCATTTGTGAAAAAAAAAGTAAGGGTATGAATTAAAAGCGGAAGTATTACATCGTTTATCCTTCTTGATTTAATTTGCTTAATCCACAAAAGAGATCCACATCATTCTCCTTCAGACAGACCTCGATAAAAGATCTGCACTTTTTGGTTATTGGATTATATTATATACATATTCTGTTGTACATATTTTCTCTACTTTTACACATGTTAGCAATAATTTTTAGGTACCAAGTCCTAGTATTAATTAGGCTGGGGAAACAGTTTCGTATTTTGATGTCTGAAGTTTTAACGAGTTTTATGCAATTTTAAACAGGAAATGATACAAAATACTGCAATTCCAGTAAAAATAGCACAAAGATGGTTCAAGCGTTTGCTGTCTGAAAATTTTGATGTCAAATCTGTCGGACGAATAAAATCTTCAAACAAAATACGAAAAGACTTTTTTCCGAGACCTAATATTTTCACATTTTTACGCTATCAAAAAGTATAGTTTCTTATTGAATTTAGATGTCTATAGTAACGTAGGTAGGTAGTCCATACGTTAGCATTTAACTATCCTTGACCAAATCTTGATAAAATATTTCTTCCTCCAGCCCGTCACCATGAGGAGCGGCGGGACGAAGAGGGACGGCACCATGTCAAAATACCCCACGGCAATTCTGGAGGAATAGGCGAACCACCTAAAAATTTTGGCTTCGGTCTGCCTCCTAAGGGGCCTGGAGGCCATCCGCCTCCACCTGCACCAGGGTTAAGCCTGCCTCCTGGTGCTGGTTTTGGCAAAGTTCCTGGTCCACCGGGCTTTGGAACACCACAACCTGGCCCACCAGCTTTTGGACTCCCAACTCCTGGCCCACCAGGGTTTGGACTCCTACCTCCTGGCCCTCCAGGCTTGGGACCCCATCCAGCCGGCCCACCAGGTTTTGGAAAACTACCTAAAAGTCCAATTTCAGTCAAAGTCGGATTAGGAGCCCCTCCCCCAGGAGGAATTTTACCATCATTAGACGTTGACGTTTCTGTCACTAAAGAGTCATCTAGCTCCAAATCATCCAGCTCCCGATCCGAATCGGAATCCAGTTCAAAATCCGAATCCGATTCTGAAAATTCCAGTTCACAAGATGAGGTTGAATTTAAAAGTTCGCTCTCTCAAAAAGGTTTGTCATTAGAAAGTATAAAATCAAAGAGCAAATCCGAATCCAAATCTCATTCTGAACGTGAATCAGAATCAAGTAATACATCACAATCGGAAAGCGAATCAGAATCAAGCAGTTCCCAATCTGAATCAGACGTTGATGCAAAGACCACATCATTTTCATTCGATACCTTCAAATTACAATCTTCCGAAGCAGAGACTAAAACTTCAAAGAATGAAACGAGCGAATCCAGTTCTTCGTCACGAATTACAAAGGATGGTTCAAACTCTAGTTCTTCACAATCATTGGAGAGCAAAAAAAGTTCCAGCTCATCACAGTCGTCAGAGAGTAAAACGAGCTCTAAGTCATTGCAATCTTCAGAAAGCGAATCTTCAAGATCATCTTCTGAATCTGAATCTAGTCAGTCTAGTTCATCGACTTCAGAGACTGAGTCAAGTCAATCGAGCTCATCAACCTCAGAGAATGAATCAAGTTCATCAACCTCAGAGAGTGAATCAAGTTCATCAACTTCTGAAAGTGAATCACGCTCATCAACATCTGAAAGTGAAAAGTCAGAGAGCGAAAGACATCAATCTAGCTCTTCAAAATCCGAAAGGGAATCAAGTCAATCTAGATCCTCAACTTCCCATGCTGAATCCAGACAGAACTCTAAATCCGAATCTTTAAGGAAGTCACAAAAGAAGTCTAAATCTGAATCAAGACAGAGCTCTACCTCTGAATCAGAATCTGAAAGTGAATCACGCTCATCAACGTCTGAAAGTGAAAAGTCAGAGAGCGAAAGACGTCAATCTAGCTCTTCAAAATCCGAAAGGGAATCAAGTCAATCTAGATCCTCAACTTCCCATGCCGAATCCAGACAGAACTCTAAATCCGAATCTGAAAGGAAGTCACAAAAGGAGTCTAAATCTGAATCAAGACAGAGCTCTACCTCTGAATCAGAATCTGAAAGTGAATCACGCTCATCAACGTCTGAAAGTGAAAAGTCAGAGAGCGAAAGACGTCAATCTAGCTCTTCAAAATCCGAAAGGGAATCAAGTCAATCTAGATCCTCAACTTCCCATGCCGAATCCAGACAGAACTCTAAATCCGAATCTGAAAGGAAGTCACAAAAGGAGTCTGAATCTGAATCAAGACAGAGCTCTACCTCTGAATCAGAATCTGAAAGTGAATCCAGTCAGACATCAGAATCTGACTCGCGTCAATCCAGCAGGTCAGAGGAGGACAGCGAATCTGAAAGCTCCAGTACCAGTGAGACTGATCACTCTGTTCGTGAGTAAAAACTTTATGTTTCTCATTTTCATTATCTTTCTTTTTTAAGCAGCAGGTCTTTTTGCTATTTTTTTCTGCTCTATATGTCTATGCTTTGACTACTACAGTCACAAAACTATAACAGCAAAACTACAGTGTACAACGGTTTGATGGTCATGGTCACTTCACGTATTGTAGTGATTATATCCTCTTCGGTAACTTCAACATCTGTTACGCCTTTCGTAATTTAACTTTTTTTATTAAAGATTACAGACTGTAATAAATGTTGAAGTCTAACAACATTGTACACAAGTTACTAAAAGTTTTATGAAAATGTTACAATTTTTATAAAACGGTTTGGCCGACACGGCTATTTTATTAAAAAAATAACTTATTATGTCCCACTTCTAGGCAAAAGCCTCCCCTCTATTTCTCCAAGTGTCTCAAAGACCCAGAACAAGATGGTGGGATGAATAACCTATACCATTATGAGAGTGACTGGAAAGAAAAGGCTACGGACAGAGACACTTGGCAATTTTTACTGTACACAAATGTCGAACAATTGTTTTTGAATTCTTACATTGTTCCCATGAGAGAAGTTGTTCATTTTGATGTTCTCACTTGCCCCTTCAAAATATATCGTTGGTAAATTTTCGTATATAGTATAAAATGTTATCCCACTTTTTCAGAGAACGGCGTCAAAGTTGTGTCTGATGTCATCAAAAACCTCTTCGGATTCAAAGGTATAGTTATAAAAACTATATTAAAGACAATAATACACAATGCGAAAAGGCGGGCTACCGCCCGCCGGAATGTTATCACTACAGTCTCACTATAATAGTTCATTTATACCTATAAAAAGCTGGTAAATTTATGTTGCCTGTTTTGACAGTAATTTTAATGTGTCTGGCTTTATCAAATTCGTGTAAAATAGACTGTTTTATTTCAAAAAGAAACAATTATTTTTTAATTTTTCAGGACAAAGAGGCCATAAGGAGAGCTCTGATCTTCTATACAAGCTCACTGGAGTGCGTGGTAAGTAAATTCTTTTTATTGAACTAAATAAAGAAACTTGAAAATTTGACATTTCTAATGCTTGTTAATGATTTACTTACGAATGAATAAAAAAAATACCAAATTTAATATTTATTATTATATATTTTTTTTCTTTTTTGTTATCTACAAATTTTTTACAAAATAAAAAAAAAACTTCCGGTTATTTGGCTACTTTTACTTTATTTATTTTCTTATATTATTAGTATCTAGCTATTCCTTTGTAAGTTGAATGAACTAATTACAAATAAATAAAACATACGACAGTCCAAATTAATTTTGTATTGATATTTCATTGACGCGCTATGTACTCTTCACTTGACATTGTATAGAATAACACCTATCACTCAATGAATTAAAATTTATGTTAAGCTCCCTAATATTCAAATAATAATTATAACTTATTTTAAAAATTTCGGTAAACATTTTCCAAAATTTCCCCGGTTACTACATTTTATTCCCAAATTAAGAATGTTGCGTTTTTTAAGTATTTTTTTAACTTATCGAGTGCTTGCAATTTGTACCTAACTAGCGTAAACATAACTTTAAAATTTGGTTTGTATTGTATGCTGATTTAATTGTAACCAAATTACGTTTCTAAATTAATCTACTGAACCGCTTTTGATAAAATTTCAATGGGTATAATTGGGAAGTTAATCTTTCCAAATCGTAAAAAAATCAAAACGGTGAATAACTGACAAATTATGTGGACTGGACACACATTAATAATAAAATGCCGACGAAATTGAATACTTCCTCCTTTTTGAAGTCTGTCTGTATAATCAATACGACAGACGAACATTTTCGTTATTTGAGGTATATTTCTTAACCAACCATTTTCAATACCTACCTACTGTTCTCAAACGAAATTTGCTACATATTAATGTAGATGTAACCGACAACATAAGTACTTAATTAAAATCTAAATAACAAGGTAAATTGAAAACGCCACTGACGCTGTTAAAGACAAACATATTATTCAAATTTCTCGTATATCATCGGCCAACAATAAAAATTGTTTAAACACTTGCCGCGTAGATCGACCTTGTTAACAATTGAATAAATAAATTAACGAATTAATATTAAAAACGTAATATATCAACTTCTAACATGTTTGCGCTTTAATGAAGTAATTTATGTATTTGCTAGGCGGGAAACAAAGCGTAGTGAGCAACACTTGGATAATTAAACGTAGGTTGGCGCGCTTTTTCTTCACAATGAGGTAAATAGGTGTTATTCCGCGAAATAGCTATTTATGTGCGCAATTCTATTTCGAAAACAACCTAGGTGTTTATCAAGCTACATAAGCTGAAAATGTGTGCAGTGGGCGTGACTATGCCCAGCGCTTTCGTATGTTAAGCAACCCTAGGCACAGTCCCTACTTGCATGGGTGACCACAAGAGCTCCTCTGTGCTTTGCAAGGTGGTCCCAGTTGTCATGATTGATTGCAGTCGTCAAGCGATGTCAGATGCCTTTAGGCAGCTTGAAAAAATTGACACTAGTGTTGGCCATTTTCGCATACAAAAACATGCTTTGTATTAAAGCAAGTTAGGATGTTTATTCAAAAAACACCTGATGATGATGTAGTCAGAACACAAACTTAATTTCCTTATTGCCTTGGTTAACGAAAAATCTACTGTTTTTCAGAGGAACATGCGGCTATGCAATACATCGAGACGGCTACTGGTCTTCGAAGTTAGTATTCTAATATCATATCTATTGGTTATTACGCCAATATATATTTTACAATGGAAAAGTGATAAACCCTCAGCATATTTTACTTATAGAACAAACACGAGATCAAAACGTGTAAAAAAAAACAACTATTTTGAGGAAAAAATTATTTATAATTGTTGAGAACTATTATGACGTAGTAATTTTATTTTGTTTTAATTTATTCTGTAAACAAATATAAAAAGCCTTCATCTATTTGTCAATGAAAATTGTAGAAATTCAAAAATTGTTATCTAAGTATCTATTTTTAATGCACCGTACCTAATAATATTCTCTCTCATTTTTCAAGTACCCAAAGGTAGCCTGGAAAAGATTGCTGTGCGAGAACACCGCCTTTTGTAATTTTTTCTTTCTATACCTACATTTTTTCTTTTGTAATCTGTTTTAAATGTGCAATAAAATGTAATAAGTAAATTAATAAAAATAGAGACAAGATCGACTTTATCATAGCATTTTTTGGCATATTATATTTTGTGGTTGACATTTATTATATTTAGTGGGATATTTGTGATTAATTTTACTAACTTTTCTCCGACAGATCGCAAGGAAGTCCACGAGTTTATCCGAAGGATCCGTGGCTCCAGAGACTGGAAATTCGTCACTCAATTTCTCATCCAGCTGGAGGGCACCTCCAGTAAGTGCCTGTTGCAACTGGCTTCAATTTAGCGTTTCTTAAAACCTAAGATAATTATAAAATAAATACAGATTTGATGACTATAGGTTAATTCCTTTGGCTTCTTATTACTTTGCATTATATGTAAACATTAAATTAGTTACATCTTTAAATCAATACAGGAGTATAAATTGGAGTATAAATAGGAATAGTTATTATTTTTTCAGGTTGATTTAGTTTTAATTAATTATATTTATTGTTAATGTTTAAATGTATGTAATACCAATACTTAATTTTAAAATACAATTGCTGTATTTAAAACTTTCATGACCGTTATTTTATAAGATCACACTTTTATTCTAGTGGTATTCGTTTATTTCAATTAAAAAAGGATCAAAAATCAGAGCACTTTATGAACTTATAGATGTTTTTAAAACTACAAGTCACATTTATGTAAATTTTATTATTTTCCTTTTCCAGATATACGCGTTATCGTCGAATTGCTGAGAGAATTGACGAATGAATTTAGTAAGTATTTTAATGTTGTAAATACCTGTTTTTAATGTTGTAATTATACCTGTTTTTGATGTTGGTATATGGGAAAAAAATTACATTAAATTTGTCCAATTTCATATTGCTTAGCATAAGCAAAAACGATTTTTATTAACTTTAGGACTGATTTTTTTTCAGATGTGTTCAAGGCATACGATGTCCTGAGACGGCTGACTGGACACGCCGACTTTGATGCAATCTACGAGATATTGCAAAAAATTTCTGGGGAAAAGAGTATGAGATTTAAACAACTTTTTTTATTTTTATATTTTATAGTTATAATATATATATTTATATTACTATTTTCCATTAATTATAGCGAGGAGTAAATAAAATTAACGACTCCGTGGAATGCTTATGTACAATGTTTTTTATTATTTACTTTGTAAGTGTTAATAAAATGTTGCATTGCTCAATATTATTAGAAAATAATATTGAGTATATTGATAGGATGTGTTGTCAGTCACAACACATCCTATTATATGAGCCGTAACACTATCCATTACATATTTTTTTTTAATTAATAATTAATATCAGTTAACGTTTTATTTAATAACAGTTTAATCCATTTTTTATATTAATTTTTATTAATGGACTTTTCAGATGCCCATGAATTGGCTGACTTCTTCAGACACGCTGCGCATACCAATGGTAAGCAACAAATATATAACAACCTTTTTTTATTTTTATTAAGGACCTTAATTTGACACATAAATTCATCAAAATATCAAATATTACAGGCGCTCCAGGTGAGTAGTGATAATATCTTAATAGATTCCTATTAAAATTATTTTCTCTTTTCTAAGTCTTGAGTTTTTACTTATTTTTTAATACATATTAAATATTATTTCAATTTGATGGGTACACATAGATGTTATTAATTTTGATGAATTATATATTCAAATGAAGTGTCCTTACTAAAACTGTTCTTTTTTTCTTCCATAGGTTTAGTTCGAAAAGGTACAAAATAATAAAAACGAACTTTGAACCAAAGTTGTGCTAGAAATAGACAGAGAATTTTTTTTTATAACGTATTATATCTAAACTATTTTCTCACATTTCTTTTACCGTATCTTTCTGGCACAACTTTGATGAAATCTTTATTTATATATGTCATAGAAATTTCTAAACTTATTATAAAATTATTTTTCATACAATAAGTACACCTAAATTTGTAAGATTATATCTTTGCAAGAAGCAAACTAAATATAATTTATTTTTTTATTTAACAGTAATTTACTGTTAAATAAAAAGCATAAACATAACTGTTCTGCATATATATTTTATAAAACTTCAGCACAGCATTTTCTTTTTCACCTAACTTTTCTGTTTTGTCATCCAGGAAAAATAATTATTTTCTGAAATACTATAAATAAACTATTACGTCATACAGTATTGTGATTCATGACATTTCTTTTTTCAGGACTGGAAGGCATCAGGCTCCAGATCATGAAGCTGACTGGCGGAGTCGGTCCAGCTGAGTTCGCGAAGGTCTTCGAAAACCTGATACATGAAGTTGGTTAGTACTATATCCCACTAAATATAAATTCCCATGTAATTTTGACCTTTTTACACTTAAACTATTAAAACAATTGTGATGAAATTTTGCATTCACCTTATATGGGTAAAAGGTACTGTTTCTAGAATCTATTTTGGACCAAATGCGTAATTTGGTTACAGGTTGTATAATAGAAAGAAAGAAAGAAATATATTTATTTGGTGCATAAAGTCAACAAACATATACTTAATTATATGAACACAAACAAACACAAATTATGTACTTGGCTTAATTTTAAATAAAGATTTCGCTATTCACTAAGATGACGCAAGGAAGTCGTCTAAAGCAGAACTTTTTAAACTGGTCTAATTATATACGTAGGTCCCGTCGTTAAGGCTTCCGAGAGCTTTAGCCAGGCTGCGAAAAATAAATATGAGATGCGATCGGAAGTCTACTTACTCGTATATTAAAAACAGGGGTTTATGGAGGAAAATCCACAATGTATTACGATAAAACTTGCCATGCATCTACACTCTGTAGGTTATATCTTTTTTAATAATATAAGATCAAACGAACTTACCAAGTGAAGTTCGATCGATATTATATGAGTACGCTTCATTCGAAGATATAATATACACATGTAGTCCTTTTTACCTACTGGCAACACTTCGCACGTTTAGATTAAAAAATAAAGTAAATCAATTGATCCCCACTCCCTCCACTTAGGGGCAGACGTCGCTGCGACTCGTCATTCTTTAGAGAAGAGAAACAAAATTTTGCTAAGGGTTTAGGGCGGGTAGGGTGATTATATCTTCGAATGAAGCGTACTCATATAATATCGATCGAACTTCACTTGGTAAGTTCGTTTGATCTTATATTATATATCGTCGCTTCATTCTTCAGATATAATATACACATGTAGATGTTTAGAGAAAACAGCAAAATTTGTGAAATTAGTTTAATATATAATATAGTAAATAAATTTTAATATTTAACACTGATCACATAGGTACATCAATAACTGTTAAACATTATGTTAAGCAAAATAAGGCTCATTAACAAAAGAAAATTAATCAGTATTTACTCCTACAATCAAACTATTTAGGCATTAAGACAGATCTACCAAAATCTTCACCGTCCAAAATTTGGCGATTATAATATTTGGCGAAGGACTGCGACTTGCTAGTCCAACCTGCCGTCTTTCGAATTGTATCCAAGGAAATACCGGAGACATGTGCCGTGGAAGTGGCAGCATGTCGTGTACTGTGTGCGCTAAAAGTGGACACATCAATGCCACTTTCCCCTAGCACCTGCTTAATCCATCTGCTAATGGATTGAGCAGTAGCTGGCTTATGTGGCGCCCTAAATGTTAAAATCAAATTATTTGTCACTGCAGATCTAATACTTTGAGTAACATATAAATAGTCTTCTATAATCGTAGCTGGGCAGATTGCTTTATTTTCATTAAAATAATTTAAGCATAAAACTGGTTGATCGCGACCGTTAGCCGAGGTTTTAATGATGTCAGTAATACCTATCACTACTCCTGAAGGGCGGATACGAATGTTCTCTATTTTTATTAAGGAAAACGTTTGCACTCGATGCGCTGTACACAGAGCTAACAAGATGACTAACTTTTTCGTTATTTTTTCTAAAGGTAACTGTCTATTAGGAGTCCACTTTTCAATTAAATTTAAAACAACTTGTGGATCCCACGTAAAAGAATATTTAGGTAAAGCGGGTCTTAATTTATAGGCTCCCTTAAGCAGCCGCTTTATAAGGTCATCATTCGTTAAATCACTTCCTATCAGTAAAGATAGGGCTGAGCGATGACTATTTAAGGTGCCGTAAGCAGCACCTTTGTTAAATTGTTCTGTGAGAAATGTCATTATGGATGAGATCTTACAACGGTAGGGATTTATATGGTTAGAAAGGCAGAAATGCCACCATAATTTAAACGTTCCGTTATATTGAAGTAGGGTGTTCTTGGAAAGGGACGCGAGCACTAAATCTAGCGTATGTATTGGAGCTCCCCTTGTCACAAACGCCGTCCTGAGAGCACTGCCGCACCCAGGGTAACCATTGGCTGAGAGGTCCTGGAAGAAGACGAGGCCATTTTGACATTAGGCATATAAAGAATATCAGTAACGAGAAGGCTTTTTAGCAGTGGGAACCAGGGCTGTGACGGCCAATTAGGAAAAATTAAAATTCCTTCTGCTTTGTCACTTATTATTTTTTGCAAACATTTTAGAATCATTGTAAAAGGAGGAAATGCGTAAAAAAACATTGAACGCCAATTTAGAGTAAACGCGTCTACTGCCCAAGCATCTGGATCGGGTTTCCAAGAAACGTATGTTTTACATTTGGTATTAGTGCGGGAAGCGAAAAGGTCAATAATTGGGTCTCCAAAGGTTTTGGTCACTTTTCTGTATTCTAAATCAGACAATTGTAAGTCGATATCTGGATTATTTCTCCGCGATTCCTGGTCAGCTTCGATATTATCTTTGGTATTAATACAAGGCGACTTGTAAAAGCTATATAAAGCCGTGACAAGGCCATACCCCGAGGGTTATGAAAATCATATGGCGGTGAAAAGAAACGAAAATCTTGTTAAGATATTTTCCATACAAAAGTAGAAAAACATATTTTTTTTGTTTTGGTCACACCCCTAATTATGCATAATATTAGAAAGAAAAGAAAGACTCATTGATAAATTTCGTTACTTGCGGCAAAGCCCTTGTATGTCATATGTTCCTAGTACTTTTGTAGACACATCCTAATAATAGCAATTTATTTCTAAACACAAACACAGCTGAGATCATTTCGAACTCTTGCTATGTTCTGCCAGCCTAGTACAATTCAGACACCTACCTCTTTGTTGACACCGCGCCGGCCGCCGCGCCGCTCTTTCAAAGAAGCCGCCTTTCCTTTGCGGCATACGCTTTGCGGAACTTAGCAACAACATTGTTTCACAAATTTGACACTTATGTACTTCTATCGAAGGTTGTAAATCTGTTGCGTTCAAAAAAAAACACTGAACTCGAGTTTTAAACTGGATTAAATGAAAATTTAAGAATCATACACGAGCACGACATGTATCACCACTTAGATTTAGGTACACAATTCAGGTAATTTCCGGCTCAAAGTGTCCTCCACCACGATCTCTGCACAATTGCGCCCTCTTTTGGATTGAGCTTACGACGTTCAAAAGCATATCCGCCGGGACAGATTGAAACGCCGCAAGTATCAGCCCACGCATTTCTTCCGGGCTCTCACATTCCACGGCATACACTTTTGTTTTTATGTAACCCCACAAGAAGAAATCGAGTGGGGTTAAATCAGGTGATCGTGGCGGCCACGCCACGGGACCGCTCCGACCTATCCACACGTCGAACCGCCGGTCCAGGTACGCTCGGCACTCGCGGGCGAAGTGAGCGGGAGCGCCGTCATGTTGGAAAATCATTCTCCTGTAGGCTGCTACTGGAAGATCTTCCAACATCTCTTCCAGCTCAGTTCTTAAAAATAATAAATAATTTTCGGCATTAAGGGATTCCGGCAAAAAAATTGGACCAATGAGCCTGTCTCCAATAATGCCTGCCCACACATTAATCCGCCACCTATGCTGGAAACTTGCCACGCGGGAAGCCTTCGGGTTCTCGTGCGCCCAGACGTGCTCGTTGTGGCAGTTAAAGAGGCCCCTTCTTGTGAAAGACGCCTCGTCTGTCCACAGAATGTTCATGGCCACCGTCGGGTCCCTCGTGACTTCGTGATCGTACCACGTGCAGAACTGAACACGCGAGGCAAAATCCCGAGTCAGGAGCTCCTGGGTCTTCCGGTAGTGGTAAGGGTGTTGCCCATCAGTGTTCAGTGTCTTCCACACTTTCCACTGTGACACTCCTAATACTGCTCCACAGCGACGTGTGCTGGTCGTGGGGTCCGCCGAAAAATGGTCCAGGATCTGGTCTTCCAAGTCACTTCGCCCGCGCGGTGGGCCCTCGCCAGGGCTCGGTTGTAGCCTGCCGGTGGTGTGCAGCCGGTTCACGAGGTTCCTGAAGCACGCGTAGGAAGGAAGCTGACGGGCGTCGGGCCTACCCAACACGTAGCGATCCTCATACAAACGACGAGCAGCCGCCAGGTTGCCGTCGCATGACCCCACACACATAACCATATCATAATACTCCGAATTTGAGTAGTTCATGTTCGAAAAAGTCGATAGTAATGATGACACGAACGCGTGAGATAATCACTCTTTTCGCTAAGAATGTTACCGATCGACTGACTTCCTTCCGAGTTCCGATACAAGCGCAAGCGGCGACATCAAAGTGACCTCTTTCATCTATCCTGTATGCCTAGTACCTACTTAATTATGGTTCCGCAATGCAATAAGGAAAAACCTTTTTTAAAGTATTTTTTCTTCATTTCGTGTAGGTAAGTTAGGTAAGGTCTTACGACCCCACATACCCTGGTGTCAGAGTTTCTAAACCGCCACAAGTGCGTTTGACGTGGATAAAGTAATTTATTTAATTAGACAAAAGACTTCCAGTCTAACTGACCGTCGTGTTTAACGAAGTTTTTGGACAGCAGCTGCGATATCAAAAATCTTTTGAAGATGTGAAAAATCTTACAACTTCTTTACGCATTTTTTTGTATCTGAGGTATCTGTTGTTATTTATGAATCGGTATTCTCTTTAGTGCAAAACAAATCCTATTAAAAAAAATGTTTTTATGTGAAGAGCGAAAAACTAAAAATAATAATTCGTGATAACTGCTTTTTCTGGTCAGTGGGATTCCAACATTGCGCTTGGCGGTACGTGGTCGTTATGAGAGAACTTTATTACCCCAATGGCTGTCAGTCTTGCGCGTTAGTGCCTCGCCCACTGCCACTTCAAGGATTTTAATTAATTCAATTCATGTACGAATAATGTTTTACAAAGCTAAGTTAACATTTAGTTCATCGTTCCAGTAACAGTTAAAGAAAACTTATTTATCTGATAGCAAAAAACGGTATTTAAAAAATTTTATACGGAACCAAGCCTAAAATATCATAAAATAAAGCGAATAATGAGAGAGCGAGACAGAAAATTACGTGCATGAAGATGAATAATATTCGCAGAAGAGATAATGCATTGCATCTCGGTAAATTGTTTCTACTTTCGAAATTACATGAATGTTTTTTTGTCTTTTGAAATTTAATTTTAAGTCGATAGAATTTAATTGTTTATTGTTAATTCAAGCATTAATTTATGTCAAGAGTTTACATACCTACGATTTGATATCAGCTGTTTTTACTTTTAATGATGGGCTTCTACTCTGTAAGAAGATTTAACTTTACCCGTAATACCAGTGACATTATGAGGATTTTTTTATTATTATTGTTATTGATATGTAATAAAAATCAAAACCAACTAGCAAGTTTGTCAGAAATCCACGCATAATTAAATCCATTTGTTTGATTCGCCGTTAAATTATTTTTAAAAATTACGATGCTGTTTGCTGATTATGGTTTACGTAAGTAAATTATTTCATTTAGTGATAATCACTAATTGACAGATTTTAAATTTTAGTGATTGAACTACCACTTAAATTAAAAATCTATCTCTCAGAGACACAAGGATCTTAGGCAATGATTATTCGTTATGGTCGTTGTTTAGTCTTTGTAATTGTAATTTCTTAGCCCCTGGTATTCTAGGTCATTGGTCAAATGATAGTAAAAATTGTAGATTTTCGTAATGATGAATGACAACAGCTGATGTAGGGTTGGTACCTTAAGATTTTTGTCTAATTATGAAATGTTAATTAACTCGGTATTGTGACGCTTTTTTTACAAGATGTTATTTTATCTAGCATGTCCATATGATACCTTACATACCACTTTTCGCTATATATAGCTCTTACCAGTCACCTTGTATATGACGCATATATCCAAATATTTCGCTCCTCGCACCACTGCCATATGTTTCTTGTTAGATTATTTAAATGAGGAAACTGGATCCCTCCTCCACGGTTGACATAACTAATAGCTGTTGTGTTGTCGACCCTAAGTAATATATTGCAATGGGACAAATCACGAGCAAAATACTTTAATCCAAGGAAAACAGCAAGTAACTCTAAGTAATTTATGTGGAAATTGCGTTCGTCATCCTTCCAACCTCCACTAGCGCGGTTTTGATTGCAATATGCACCCCAGCCAGATTTTGAGGCATCTGTGAAAATTTCTATTGAATAATTTGGAGCTTCAAAAGAATTTGATACTGTAAGAATAGTATTTTTCCACCATTTTAGGTCTGGTAAAATATCTTTTCCAGGCTTGAATTTAGACTCATATCTTTGATCTACCTTGAGCGCAAGAAATTTTTGTCTCTCAATCTTTTTAGTGTGCACCCAACCGTATTTAACAGCTGGACATGCAGATGTTAAAACCCCAATTAAATGTGCAAACTGTCTAATAGAACATGAAGGTAGATAAGAAAATTTTTCGACTAATTTTAATATATTATTTCGCTTTTCGGGAGGTAACGATATTGTCATATCCGTAGAATTATACATAAAGCCCAAATATTTACAACATTGCTTTGGTGTAAGGCGGCTTTTCTCAAAATTAACGACAAAGCCTAAACATTCCAGTAAACGAAGAGTTTCGTTGACATTTTCTAAGCATTCTTCAAAATTATTACCAATGCACAAAATATCATCTAAATAAATTACAGACTGGAAACCACGAGATCTTAAATAGCCTATAACTACCTTCATTATTTTTGTAAAAGTTCGAGGGGCCGAGGACAAGCCATATGGCATGGCTCTAAATTGGTACGTTAATGTGTGACCATTTTCGTTTTCAAACTGAAATCTCAAGAATTTTCTATGAGAGACCGCCACTGGAACTAGTAAATAAGACTCTTTAAGATCAATGGTTGCCATAAAGCTATTTTTTGGTATTAATTTTGATGCCGTTCTATAATCTTCCATCTTGAAATGTGAATTGCAAATAAATTTATTTAACCGTTTTAAGTTAAGAATAAATCTGAAAGAGCCATCTGATTTTGGTGCCAAAAAAATATTTGATATAAACTGATTCCTGTGAGGTTTACATATATTTACAGCTCCTAATTCTAATAGTCTAGAAATAGCTAATGAGACTTGACTTTTTTTCACTGGCTGAAAAATTATTTGGAGGTATATTAATTTGCATTACTTTTTGATTAAAAGGTATGCGGTAACCATTACGAATCCAATCTAAAATAACTGGATTTTTGGTAATAGATAACCAACAAGTATAAAAATGTTGCAATCTACCGGCATGTACCTCAGCTATTTCCGGGACGATGTTCGGGCACGCTTGGTGCTGGCAGTCGACGTCGAACTCGCTGTGCGCGTGCTCCGAGGCGGCGATGCTGGACGGGCACGGCGATAATGACCTCTGTAGGCAGTTGTGCGCCCCCCCCTGTTCGACTGCTGGGACCGGGGAGGGCCGGACCAGTTTCCCTGAAAGCGGGAAGTAGCGGACGTCGCTGAAGCATTTGAAGTGGACGGCTTCGGATTGGTAGGCTTTTTGATCTGAAGGCCGTGTCTCTCTATAGTCTTGGAAGCTTTGATCTTATCTGATAAAGCATTACCAAAAAGGCTTTCGTCCCGTTCTTGATCTTGGATCACCGTAAGAAAAGCCTTGTCCAGTCCAGGAGTGATAAGTTTCTTTCGCAATTGCGTTTCAGTATGGTGAAGGTCAGTAAGAATACGGCAGCCATTTGACAGAATTTTCATGGCTTGCACTCTATCATCACCGGTCAGCAATATCGACATGGCCCTGTTAATGGCAGTTATGCCAAGGCCAAGCTGGTCTTGCTTTGTTTGCAGCTTTTTGTCACGGCCCCTGACTATTTCAGTTACAGCAGCTGATATTTCCGGGTTTAAGACGGGTGCTCTCAATAGCCGGCAATTATCGGGAAAAGAGTGCTCTTTTAAAAGCTTTTCTTTAGCTTCCGTTTGTAAGCCTTTCTTCAAGATAGGAAGCCAGCGTTGAGCCAAGTTCTTATTTATATCTGGGCCGTAAACTGGTGCTTCTTCGGCTGCATCACCTAAGGCTTGCAGTAACTCGGGGTCGACTTGAAGCTCATTGATCTCGTTTTCGTCTTGCAACGGGGGTAAACTTTCGCTGGCTGGCACGTGAGAAGGAGACGGCGGTTGCGCAGACGGTGCTGTCGGTGGTGGTAGCGGGAAAACCGGAGACAGTGATACTTGCGATGGTGCATCGTTTTCTACTTCCCGTTGTGGCTCGTGATCTGACCAAGAAAAATAGCATATTAGTGCTCAAGAAGCGTTAATATGTTAAGTACCCTCGTGTTGACCCGCAGTCAACCTCCAGGTTATTTGATGTCATGCTAAACCTTCGTGACAACCCGCAGTTGACCTCCAGGATAGCTTAAAGACATTTATTGTTCGAGAGATGACGAACGAGTATTCACTTACATAATCATATAGTTTTTTCCACTTACCGGAATCTTCTTCCGAATCAGAAGAATAAATAATCACACGCCGCTTTTTATCACTTTTACGTTTCAACTTTTTAATTTTTTCACTGTAATATTCTATTTTTTCAGCAGCACTTCGTTTAGGCATTTTATTCTTCTTATTTTAAAATTAATTAAACAAAATTATTGAAAAACGTTCGTAGGAAAGGTGTGCTTGTTGCCACGCACGCAAAAAGAATGACGAGTCGCAGCGACGTCTGCCCCTAAGTGGAGGGAGTGGGGATCAATTGATTTACTTTATTTTTTAATCTAAACGTGCGAAGTGTTGCCAGTAGGTAAAAAGGACTACATGTGTATATTATATCTGAAGAATGAAGCGACGATATATAATTATAAGTATTATACTTATTCTAATAAATATTATTGTACGTTTTCAGATATGAAGGGAGCGTGTGATCTTCTTATGTCCGTCACCAGAACTGGAGGTATATTGTAAAAAATAAGTAAGTACACAATTATATTACACACTAACATTTATGTTACAAACTACTTAAATATTTCAGATATTGGTGAGGCTATCATCGCCTTCAACCAGATTCTGAAGACGAAGAGCTTCTCCAAGAGCATCATCGTCATCAAGAAGGTCACTGGACAAAACCGTAAGATTTTTAAGATTTTGTATGGAAGCCCAACTAGATTTCACCTAAATTTTTTGCAAATTTTTTGGATTCACAATAGTTTTCGATAAACACCTCTTAATAAAATTAAACTTTAGTACAATCCTAAAAATATAATAAAAGAAAATAGGAATCAGAAAAATTAACACTAATTTTCATTGAAATTCGATGTGCTCCGTGGCGCAGCGGTCAACACGCTTCCTGCGAAACGGATGGTCCCGGGATCGATCCCCGGTCAGGTCAAGATGAAAAATGATTATTATGTTCACTACGGGACTTACCGCGATTATTTTTGAGTTCTGTCTGATATTTCGACAACATTGAGTCTCTTCAGTTACTCTGTAAAAATGGCAGCTGCAATTTTGTCGAAATATCAGACATGCAGCTGCCATTTTCACAGAGTAACTGAAGAGTCTCTTCAGTTACTCTGTGAAAATGGCAGCTGCAATGTTGTCGAAATATCAGACAGAACTCAAAAATAATCGCGGTAAGTACCGTAGTGAACATAATAGTGATTGTGACCGCGAAAGCTTAAAATCATATATGAAAAATGATCTTTTTCAGATTGACCTGGGTCTTGGATGTTTATCTATCTGTGTATCTATTATAAGATATAGTATCGTTGAGTTAGAAGGATCCCATAACACAAGTCTTGAACTTACTTTGGAGCTAGCTCAATCTGTGTGATGTGTCCGTATATATTTATATATTTATTTCAATTATTCAAAATTTTTCTAAAAATAAAACGTAGCTCACTTTTATAAAAATTAATACTTTTCTTTTTCAGAACTTAAATATGCTTTGGAGGAATTAACACAAGAAATCAACAGAACGAGTAAGTCAAATACATACATAATAGGATTTTAACACGAATGCGTTTATACTTTTTATCACTTCAATAGCTTTTTTCTATTTGCAATATAGGATTTATTTTTAAAGACGTATACTGAAGGAAAAGGTAAGTAATCCACATTAAAATTTTCCCTCTTTTGAACTTACAACATTGCAAAAATAATGAAAATCCGACGCTTTTTTTGAAAACTATCTTTATCTTCTACTTTTTTTTATTCTAGTGTAATATAATACCTAAGAAAAAAATATACGTATTCTTATCATAATTAAGTATACCATGAATTTATATTTCTAATAAATCTTGCCAAAGTTCGTGATCCAAACCTTTAATTAGATATCATTTGTTTGTTAATTAGATATTATTTTAACAAAAAATACATATTTTCTTTCTTCAATTTCTATGAAAAAATGTGAGCAAAAAAATGTTTTTTTCATTAATGTGATTTTAAAACAATTCCAGGTCTGCGAGTGATCGTGCAGAATCTGTACCGCATCACGGGCCGCGTCAACTTGGAGCAAGTTCAGGAGGTCTTCTTTAAGGTCTTCAAAAAGGATAGTAAGTGACGGATTTCGTATTTTAAGTTATGAAAACAAAAATGTTGTTAGCGTAGTTCAGTATCCAAAGTTCAATGATTGTACTTAACTTCGAGAATCGCAAAGATTTTATGACTTTTAAACATTTAATTCTAAACATAATATAAATTAAATTTCACAAGTAATCCCTATGAAAGTTGCTATCAATGTTCAAATTTGCTTAAATGGTTTTCCTTCGATTTCACCTATAATCCAACGATACCCGTATCGTTGATATACCTGAAATCGAAGTGTGATTGAAAAGAAAAAAGAACTATTTACTACCACCTTACAGACAGAAAGACAAACGGATAGACCAACGTGACGATACTCTAAGTGTTCCTTATTTACTATGGCCACCTTAAAATAAATAATTTTGATTGAATAAATGTAACTTTTTTCAGACATTGTTTCCGCGATTACAACTATCAACAAGGTGTCAAAACGCCGCGACGCTATCTACTTCCTGAACTCGCTGCTCGACATCACGCAGACCAGAGTCATTCAGGACGCCAGCACCGTAATCATGGCGCTCACCACCTCTAAGAAACGTAAGTTTAGCAGTCAAGCATCATGACATTCAAAAGAAATATGAGAAACAACTAAAAGTGCATGAAATAACTGTTGAGAGGCAAGCCGTTCAGTCTGAATGCGACCGGATAATTGATGGGCGCGGTGGATAATAGAAAGTACGAATCCAAAAGTCATACATATTAGTGACATAATCAGAAATCAGTTCTGGCACTGGCTTCTCTTGTTATCAATGAATACTTTTCGGGAGGGGTTTGAAATAGTTGACGATAAATAGTAATTTATCTGAAATTAAATGAAATGAAATTTATTTGACCATAAAGTTTACACACTAGTTTACACGGTTGGCCCCACTCTAGGCAACATGCCTGTCCTGTGGTAACCTATTTACGATTCCAAAACAACGTTAATGTGGTGCCGACAAAAGATTTACTAAATAGATAAAAAACATATATATAGAGAAAAGAAACAAATTAAGTGTTTTTTTTACAAGAAAAAAAAGATTAAATACCTATATTTAAAGTGCTTATATCTAGATCTCAGTATCGGTTTACTTCAAGTTCTAGCGGCAAATAAAATTTTTATACATTGCGAGTTTTACGTTAGATATCAAGTTATTTTATGTAGGTATTTTTCTTTGATTTGGATTTCATAATTTAAAGAATTGTTTTGAAAAAAAAAATAGTTTAGGAAAAAAAATATCTCCCCATACCTTTATGTATATGGATGACTTTATCGTAGTATCATTGTGCTGGACAGGAGCTAATTGTTCGTTATGTATTAAAGATTTCCTATACCTATTCCAGAATCTACAATGCTGGACGTCTTGGATCAAATCCGAATTAAGTCTGGCCACGAGGATATCATCGACTTCTTCAAGAAGCTGTGTTCGCACACTGGCACTAAATGTAAGTAACCATGTTACACAGAAGAAAAATACAAGTACTGAAAAACCCACAGCTTTTAACCTTCTAATAAATTTATTTTTTCCATTGACGTCAATTTTCAAAATTTCGCAGTACACTCTGCATCTACCTTTTATGCTTCAGTCTAGTGCTTTAGAATTAATCCTTACTAAGTTGTAAGAAAACTACTGGCATTTTGTAGAATGAAAAATAATATCATTCGTTAGATGATAGAAAATATCTAAGGAGGAGTCATAAAGTATTTTGAATATCACCGAAATTGAAAATCTAATCGCTAAATTAAATACTTTTTTTTTCAGCAATCCAAAGGGCATGGGAAGTTATCATCACGGTCACAAGAATTACAGGTAAGTAATTTTTTAACTCTTGTATAAAAAATATTTCTTCTTTAGCATTAGTCTATAGGTATACCTTAATACAAAATGTTTTGAGATGCTGCAGTTTAAAGAATCATAAATAAATAAAAAATGTAAGCTTTGAGATAATAGAGACTTAAGACTTAGCTATATGAGTATTTTACTCATTTTCTGACTTGATATTTAACAATACGATATGCTTCCAGCACATTAAATACATCTGGGCAACGTTTCCAATATGCTGAAAGCATATGAATTATATAATGTAATGAGATTCTTACCAAATCGTCTTTTTCATCTTAGCGGTTACATCTTTTGCTGTGGTACGTCAGAGTATCTACGATTATAACAGCATGTGATCCTCAGCTTAATATTAAATCTTTATTCTTACTTCAGACATCTTCATCTTCTTTGAGACCATCTACAAGTACACCAAGGTGGAGATCATAATCTTCATCGAGACCATCCTGCGCATCACTAACTCTACCAACTTTAGTGCCGCTGCCACGAAGTTCAAGGAGATTGCGCACTGCTCCTGTAAGTTTTACTTTACTTACTCTATAGATTTAAAAACCATTTTGATATCAACCTCAAAATTAATACCGCCAAAAAAAACAGATAATCTTAAAAACGAAAATTTCGTAATTTATAATTAAAGGGTTAATTAAGTAAGCTTCGAACATCAAATTTATCATATAACAGGTTTTCAATTTTAAATATTATTAGACAATGACAATGGCTCCCTTTGCTACGAGAATCGCTTCAGTCAAGAAGCAAATTAATAATAAATGATCCTAGTTTGTTTCGTTTCCTTCTCGTCCAACGCTACAATTTAAATACTTTTATTATCTTTTTTCTAATACTTTTTAAGAAAATGCGACTTATACTTCCTTTTGTTTTCAGCTTTCTTCGAAGCTATTGAGGTCATCTACAAAATCGTTAGAATGGGTATGTGTCAACTGAGTATCACAAGAATATCTTTATTTGGCTTGACTCTACAATGATTCGTTGCTAAAACTTATCTTTTCATTTCAGATATTGTGAAATTCTTCGAGAGTTTCATTACTATTAGTAAACGTTTCTGTAAGTACCTCGTTTTAGAATTATTGTTGGGGTTTTTTTACAAGACTTACGTTTGAGAGACTCTCCCGGCGTCTATCTACTTTTTGTAATCAAATCTTCCAAAATTTTACCAACTTTATAAGGTTACATTGGGTTGGAAGATGGATTACCCATGTAAATCGAATGACAATACAATAACTGATAACAATTGGTCTCATTTTTCGTCTGATTAGCTCAGTCACCAAATTTTACTGCAAAATTTGGTAAAGAACAGAAAAAAAATACAAAAACAGTTTTTTTTAAATATCCCGTTCTGGTTTTCAGTTTAGCCCTAAACTGAAAACCAGAACGTTTCATTTTTATTCCGGTGCCCACCGGAATAAAAATGAAACGTTGTGATTGTCGCACTTTTTAATTTAGTAAATTACGAAAAAAATTACGATTGATAAATAATTGTTGTTATTCTTTTAGATTTCGAAGAAGTCATCACCATTGTGGAGGAGTTCACAGTTACAACTGGTAAGAAAGCCTTTTTAAACTTTTTGAGAGTAAAATCAGGACATACTACGAACCTCTTATATATTTATTTCCGTAGTCTCGTTTCCACTACAATTAATGTACCTATCACTACCAAAACGTCAACAGACACAATTATATAAAATGTTTGTGCTAAGACCCGTTTTTCTAAATAAATAAAAAATGGTATGCTGTTATGTAACAATTTGTTGGATACGATTCTTAAATTCTAGGACATAATAAAATAAACTAAAATATCTTCCTGTTTTTAGACTTCGTCGACGCTTTGTCTAAGATGAGAGAGGCCACTGGTGAAGATGGTAAGTAAACTATTGATTGTAATCCTTTCTTTTAATCTCTCTCGAAATGTTTTTAGGAGAAAAAAAGGATCTAGTGCTAGGATATAGTTAAATTGATATATTGTTATGTACAATCATTCAGTCAACTAAATGCTTTTAAAATTATTAACAGACATCCAGAAGGCTATCGAATACATCAAGCAGAAGAAGCCAAGCAAGCTCACAACAACAACAACAACGACTACAACGACCACGACACCTGCTCCGACAACTACAACGACCACTACGACTACTCCTGCTCCTACGACTACTACTACAACGGAAGTTCCTACAACAACAACTCAAGCTGCAACTACTGAAAGCTCAGCAAAATCTGAATCTAGTTCCAAATCTGAATCTGAAAGTGAACAATCTAGTTCACAGTCAGAATCCAAATCAGAAAGTGAATCAGAAACACAGAAATCTGAAGAACAAAGTTCTCAGACGGAATCTCAATCGCAATCTAAATCAGAATCTGAACAATCTACCTCAGAGACATCTGAATCAGAATCAAGTAGTTCTCAATCTGAAAGTGAGTCTGCATCTAGTAGTTCACAAACGGAGACTGAAGAATCTTCTCAAACGGAAGTCAAGGAGGTTGAAAAAGTTAAAGAGGTAACTATTTTTTATTCCAATACTGATACTAGTCATCATCATCATCAGGTCTGTACTACTAGAGCCATATATAAGCCAGAGCAGTCAGAGGATTTGGTCTACACTCTCCACGCTGGCCAGACTGGTTGTTTTGATGTTTTTAAGCTTTGTTTAGCTTGTGTTTCCTAAGTCGCCTTCTACGTCATCCACAGGAAGACTTGGAATGATCCTATTCTACTCTGCCGGGAACCACACGGCACTGATACTAGTATTTTACCGCAAACTTAGATACCGAAAATATCTATTTGAACAACATGTGAGGTTTATGGCATGCTAAAATCTCCAGGCCCCAAAAGTCAAACTTGTAAACATGAAATGTCAAATCACGATTCACTTAATACAAATCAAAGAAACACGCAGTTTTGCAAGTTGAGTTGAGATGATGATACAATCCTTCGATGTATATCTATTATAAAATATAGTATCGTTGAGTCAGTATCCTACGACACAAGTTCACGACTGTAAGATTAGCTCTGTTTGTGTGATTTATCCCTTTTTATTTATTTTATACTAGCTTTTACCCGCTGTTTCGCACGCGTGATTTATAGCCTATGGCCTTCTCAGTACCCTAACCTATGTGTATGCAAAATTTCATGATGATCGGTTCAGTAGATACGGCGTGAAAGCGTAACAAACAAACAAACTCACTTTCACATTTATAATATTATAGTTAGGATTAGGATTTTGATTTGAATCTGTATCCTTAGAATATGTATGTTGTATGGTTTAGAACGTATAGAGGCCTCATTATAAAAAAACCTGTTTTCTTCCTACAGGTAGAACAAGTCCAACACGAACAAGAAGAGTCTTCTCAAGCTGAGAGTAGTTCACAAAGCGTAAGTCAAACTAAGAGTGAATCGGAACAATCTGAACAGAGCTCCGAAAGCCAATCTAGTTCCTCTCAGAGCGCTTCGACTAGCCAAACTAGCGAACAAGAAGAAAAGGAAACAGAAAAAAGGGAGAAGGAACAAAAGAAACGAGAAGAACACAAGAAACAAAAAGAGGAACAAAAGAGACAAGAGGAACTTAAAAAACAAGAAGAAGAACGAAGGAAGCAGGAAGAACAAAAGAAACAAGAGGAACTCAGGAAACAACAAGAGGAGCAAAAGAGACAAGAAGAACTGAGAAAGCAACAGGAAGAACAAAAAAGACAAGAGGAGATCAGGAAACAAAAAGAGGAACAAAAGAGACAAGAAGAACTGAGAAAGCAACAGGAAGAACAAAAAAGACAAGAGGAGATCAGGAAACAAAAAGAGGAACAAAAGAGACAAGAAGAAATAAGAAAACAACAGGAAGAACAAAAGAGACAAGAAGAAATAAGAAAACAACAGGAAGAACAAAAGAGACAAGAAGAAATAAGAAAACAACAAGAAGAACAAAAGAGACAAGAAGAAATAAGAAAACAACAAGAAGAACAAAAGAGACAAGAAGAAATAAGAAAACAACAGGAAGAACAAAAGAGACAAGAAGAAATAAGAAAACAACAAGAAGAACAAAAGAGACAAGAAGAAATAAGAAAACAACAGGAAGAACAAAAGAGACAAGAAGAACTGAGAAAGCAAAAAGAGGAACAAAAGCGACAAGAAGAACTGAAAAAGCAACAGGAGGAGAAAGAGAGACAAGAGAAAATCAGGAAACAACAGGAGGAACAAAAGAGACAAGAGGAAATAAGAAAACAAAAAGAGGAGCAAAAGAGACAAGAAGAACTGAGAAAGCAACAAGAGGAGCAAAAGAGACAAGAAGAACTCAGAAAGCAACAGGAGGAGCAAAAAAGACAAGAAGAACTGAGAAAGCAACAGGAGGAGCAAAAGAGACAAGAAGAAGAACGAAGGAAGCAGGAAGAACAAAAGAAACAAGAGGAAATCAGGAGACAACAGGAGGAACAAAAGAGGCAAGAAAAAATCAGGAAACAAAAAGAGGAACAAAAGAGACAAGAGGAAATAAGAAAACAACAGGAGGAACAAAAGAGACAAGAAGAGCTGAGAAAGCAACAGGAGGAGAAAAAGAGACAAGAAGAACTGAGAAAGAAACAGGAGGAACAAAAAAGACAAGAAGAGCTAAGAAAGCAACAGGAGGAGCAAAAGAGGCAAGAAGAAATAAGAAAACAACAGGAGGAACAAAAAAGACAAGAGGAAATCAGGAAACAACAAGAGGAGCAAAAGAGGCAAGAAGAAATAAGAAAACAACAGGAGGAACAAAAAAGACAAGAGGAAATCAGGAAACAACAAGAGGAGCAAAAGAGACAAGAAGAGCTGCGAAAGAAACAGGAGGAACAAAAGAGACAAGAAGAAATTAGGAAACAACAAGAGGAACAAAAACGACAAGAGGAACTGAGAAAGCAACAAAAGGAACAAAAGAGACAAGAGGAACTGAGAAAGCAACAAGAGGAACAAAAGAGACAAGAGGAGATCAGAAAACAAAAAGAGGAACAAAAGAGACAAGAAGAACTGAGGAAGCGACAAGAGGAACAAAAGAGACAAGAGGAGATCAGAAAACAAAAAGAGGAACAAAAGAGACAAGAGGAAATTAGGAAACAACAAGAGGAACAAAAGAGACAAGAAGAACTGAGGAAGCGACAAGAGGAACAAAAGAGACAAGAAGAACTGAGAAAGAAACAGGAGGAACAAAAAAGACAAGAAGAGCTGAGAAAGCAACAGGAGGAGCAAAAGAGGCAAGAAGAAATAAGAAAACAACAGGAGGAACAAAAAAGACAAGAGGAAATCAGGAAACAACAAGAGGAGCAAAAGAGACAAGAGGAAATAAGAAAACAACAGGGGGAACAAAAGAGACAAGAGGAAATCAGGAAACAACAAGAGGAACAAAAGAGACAAGAGGAAATAAGAAAACAAAAAGAGGAGCAAAAGAGACAAGAAGAACTGAGAAAGCAACAAGAGGAGCAGAAGAGACAAGAGGAAATAAGAAAACAAAAAGAGGAGCAAAAGAGACAAGAAGAACTGAGAAAGCAACAAGATGAGCAGAAGAGACAAGAGGAAATAAGAAAACAAAAAGAGGAGCAAAAGAGACAAGAGGAAATAAGAAAACAACAGGAGGAACAAAAGAGACAAGATGAAATCAGGAAACAACAAGAGGAGCAAAAGAGACAAGAAGAAATAAGAAAGCAACAGGAGGAACAAAAGAGACAAGAGGAAATCAGGAAACAACAAGAGGAGCAAAAGAGACAAGAACAAATAATAAAACAACAGGAGGAAGAAAAGAGACAAGAAGAAATAAGAAAGCAACAAGAGGAACAAAAGAGACAGGAGCAACAAAAGGTTGAGAAAGAACAATCATCAAGCAGTTCCGAGTCCAGTTCTGAATCTAAATCAGAAAGTGCCGCAAACTCTAAGACTTCCGCACAATCATCTTCAGAAACTGCCAGTGAGTCAGAATCAGCCAAATCAGAGAGCCAGTCACAATCTGAAACCCAGTCCCAATCTGAAAGCAAATCTAAGAGCGAATCAGAATCTACCAAAGCTCAGTCAAAATCGGCAAGTGAATCTGAGAGCCAATCAGAGTCTTCCAAATCCGAGAGCCAGTCCCAGTCTTCAAGCATATCTGAGGCCCAATCAGCATCAGCTAGTGAGTCTGAAAGCCAATCACAATCGGCCAGCGAGTCTCAGATCAAATCAGAGTCTGCCAATTCTAAAACGCAGTCCCAAACTGCAAGCAAATCTAATAGCGAATCAGAATCTGCCAGCGAAACTGAGAGCCAGTCAGCTTCTGCAAAATCTACGACCCAATCACAATCTGCCAGTGAAACTGAGAGCCAGTCAGCTTCTGCAAAATCGGAGACCCAATCACAATCTGCCAGTGAAACTGAGAGCCAGTCAGCTTCTGCAAAATCGGAGACCCAATCACAATCTGCCAGTGAAACTGAGAGCCAGTCAGCTTCTGCAAAATCGGAGACCCAATCACAATCTGCCAGTGAAACTGAGAGCCAGTCAGCGTCTGCAAAATCTGAGACCCAATCACAATCTGCCAGCGAAAGTGAGACCCACTCACAATCTGCAAAATCTGAGACCCAATCAGAATCTGCCAGCGAAAGTGAGACCCACTCACAATCTGCAAAATCTGAGACCCAATCAGAATCTGCCAGCGAAAGTGAGACCCACTCACAATCTGCAAAATCTGAGACCCAATCAGAATCTGCCAGCGAAAGTGAGACCCACTCACAATCTGCAAAATCTGAGACCCAATCAGAATCTGCCAGCGAAACTGAGAGCCAGTCAGCTTCTGCAAAATCTGAGACCCAATCACAATCTGCTAGCGAAAGTGAGACCCACTCAGAATCTGCAAAATCTGAGACCCAATCAAAATCTGCCAGCGAAACCGAAAGCCAGTCAGCTTCTGCATCTGAGACCCAATCAGAATCTGCCAGCGAAACTAAGAGCCAGTCAGCTTCTGCAAAATCTGAGTCTCAATCACAATCTGCCAGCGAAAGTGAGACACACGCAGAATCTGCAGAATCTGAGTCCCGATCTGAATCTGCCAGCGAAAGCGAGACCCACTCAGAATCTGCAAAATCTGAGACCCAATCAAAATCTGCCAGTGAAACTGAGAGCCAGTCAGTATCTGCAAAATCTGAGACCCAATCAGAATCTGCCAGTGAAAGTGAGACCCACTCAGAATCTGCAAAATCTGCGTCCCAATCAGAATCTGCCAGCGAAACTGAGAGGCAATCAGAATCTGCCAGCGAAAGTGAGACCCACTCAGAATATGCAAAATCTGAGACCCAATCACAATCTGCCAGCGAAACTGAGAGCCAGTCAGAATCTGCTAGATCTGAAACACAATCAGAAGCTTCCAGTAACTCTAAGAGCCAAGAATCTGAGACTTCTGAAAAATCAGAAAGCGCTTCCGCATCGGACACTGAGAAACGCGAAGAAAAAATTGTTGTTCAAAAACAAGAGGTAAGGCAAAGAAAATTTTAGAACCATTTTATAATACTAAAAAGAAACCTAGAACTTTCAACCTAGATTTTCAAAATATAAAATTTTACCTATCATTTGAACAAAAGGGTTGCCAACATTTTTTTGTCTGAATATAGATTTTTTTAAAACTTTAATTAAATAGTACCCTTCAAAATATAAACTATTTCAGTAGGAAATTAAAAAAATAGAATAAATTATATTTTTACTCATTTATTTTCGGTTAGACGCACAGGCACATAACGTCTGTCGAACGAAAGGCGCGTTCAAAATTTCATTAGTTTTAGTGTTGCAAAATATAAACAAACATTGATCTACTGAAATATAGTATTTTCGCGTATTATTTCTTCAACAATTAAGGAGACCTGAAATATAACTAGAACAATACGAGTACTATATATATATTATAGTACGGTTGGCAACCCTATTTATCAATGTTCTAGCAATAAATGATACATTATACAGTTGTTTCTAGAACATAGCATAAATTGTTGCTGCGTGTCAAATATTATCCGACTCTTTCGGCGGCGGCTCCGCTCGCGTTAGTGTCAATCCCTCGGGAACAAATTTCTACTGGACGAGGTAGCTAATGTTCTCCGTACTCTAGACAACGTGTATGCAAAATTTCACGATGATCGGTTCAGTGGATAGACAACAAACTCACTTTCACATTTATGATATTACTAGCTACCCGCGGCTCCACCCGCGTGTTATATAGCCTATGTCCTTCTCAGTACCCTAACTTATGTGTATGCCAAATTTCATGATGATCGGTTCAGTAGATAGGGCGTGAAAGCGTAACACACAAACTCACTTTCACATTTATGATATTACTAGCTGTTGCCCGCGGCTCCGCCCGCGTGTAATATAGCCTATGTCCTTCTCAGTACCCTAACTTATGTGTATGCCAAATTTCATGATGATCGGTTCAGTAGATAGGGCGTAAAAGCGTAACAAACAAACAAAGTCACTTTCGCATTTATGATATTAGTTAGGATAGTTAGGATTAGTTAAAATAGTTGGGATGACAGCGGCTCATCAAACCTTGCGAATCAGAACTGCCACCTGCCCCCCTATTTTTGTTTTGTTGTTTTTCGTATGTGTAAGTGGCCAACACTGGTGTCAGATTTTTCAAGCTGCCTTAAGGCATCTGACATAGCTTAACGACACAGGTTTAGGAGGAACTTTTTATTTGAAATACAAAAACCGCATTGTAACAGCAAATCCTAGATTGATAGGCATCGACACCTGTCATCCGAGTTAGTAAATAAGCCACCTGGTGATAAGCATTTCCGATAACCCACGCAATAAGGTGATAGGTATTATTATCTCAATAGCAAATGTCCTGTTACTTCGTCCGCGTAAATTATAGCCAATGTCACATCTAGATAAGTTACTTTTCTATAGGTGATTCGGTCCAGTAATTTCGGAGCCTATTCATTGCAAATAATAAAGATATAGATTGGATGTCAAACTCTGATGAGTATTTAATGAGATAGATATTTAAATAAATGTTTAAGAGGACCAAGTAGTACATGGACTTGGACATGCATGGCGACATTAATTTCATAGCTCTTTTTAATAATTTCAGTCCAGTCAAGAGAGTGAAGTAAAGAAGGAAGAGTCATCAAGACAGGAACAAGAACAACAAGCTCAACAGCAGCAGCAACAACAACAGGCTACGCAACAACAGCAGCAGCAACAACAACAGGCTTCGCAACAACAGCAGCAGCAACAACAGGCTACACAACAAGCTTCTCAACAGCAACAACAACAACAGCAGCAGCAGCAACAGGCTTCTCAACAACAGCAGCAGCAACAACAACAGCAGCAGCAACAACAACAGGCGTCACAACAAGCTTCTAAACAACAACAACAGCAGCAACAACAACAGGCTTCACAACAAGCTTCTCAACAACAGCAGCAGCAGCAAGAACAGTCTTCACAGCAAGCTTCCCAACAACAACAGCAGCAACAACAACAGGCTTCACAACAAGCTTCTCAACAACAGCAGCAGCAGCAAGAACAGTCTTCGCAGCAAGCTTCGCAACAACAGCAGCAGCAACAACAACGACAGGCTTCACAACAAGCTTCTCAACAACAACAGCAGCAGCAACAACAACAACAGTCTTCACAGCAAGCTTCTCAACAACAACAGCAGCAGCAACAACAAAAGTCTTCACAGCAAACTTCTCAACAACAGCAGCAGCAACAACAACAACAGCAGCAGCAACAACAACAACAGTCTTCACAGCAAGCTTCTCAACAACAACAGCAGCAACAACAACAACAGGCTTCACAGCAAGCTTCTCAACAACAACAGCAGCAGCAACAACAACAGGCTTCACAACAAGCTTCTAAACAGCAACAACAACAGCAGCAACAACAACAGTCTTCACAGCAATCTTCTCATCAACAGCAGCAGCAACAACAACAGACTTCACAACAAGCTTCTAAACAGCAGCAACAACAGCAGCAGCAACAACAATCTTCACAACAAGCTTCTAAACAACAACAACAGCAGCAGCAACAACAACAACAGTCTTCACAGCAAGCTTCTCAACAACAACAGCAGCAACAACAACAACAACAACAGTCTTCACAGCAAGCTTCTCAACAACAACAGCAGCAGCAACAACAACAACAGCAGCAACAACAACAACAGTCTTCACAGCAAGCTTCTAATCAACAACAACAGCAGCAACAACAGTCTTCGCAGCAAGCTTCCCAACAACAACAACAGCAGCAGCAGCAACAACAACAGTCTTCACAGCAAGCTTCTCAACAGCAACAACAACAACAGCAGCAGCAGCAACAGGCTTCTCAACAACAGCAGCAGCAACAACAACAGCAGCAGCAACAACAACAGGCGTCACAACAACAACAGGCGTCACAACAAGCTTCTAAACAACAACAGCAGCAGCAACAACAACAACAGTCTTCACAGCAAGCTTCTCAACAACAACAGCAGCAGCAACAACAACAACAGTCTTCACAGCAAGCTTCCCAACAGCAACAACAGCAGCAGCAACAACAACAGTCTTCACAGCAAACTTCGCAACAACAGCAGCAACAACAACAACAGGCTTCACAGCAAGCTTCTCAACAACAACAGCAGCAGCAGCAACAACAACAGTCTTCACAGCAAACTTCTAAACAACAACAGCAGCAGCAACAACAACAACAGGCTTCACAGCAAGCTTCTAAACAACAACAGCAGCAGCAACAACAACAACAGCAGCAACAACAGTCTTCGCAGCAAGCTTCCCAACAACAACAACAGCAGCAGCAGCAACAACAACAGTCTTCACAGCAAGCTTCTCAACAGCAACAACAACAACAGCAGCAGCAGCAACAGGCTTCTCAACAACAGCAGCAGCAACAACAACAGCAGCAGCAACAACAACAGGCGTCACAACAAGCTTCTAAACAACAACAGCAGCAGCAACAACAACAACAGTCTTCACAGCAAGCTTCTCAACAACAACAGCAGCAGCAACAACAACAGCAGCAGCAACAACAACAGCAGCAGCAACAACAACAACAGTCTTCACAGCAAGCTTCCCAACAGCAACAACAGCAGCAGCAACAACAACAGTCTTCACAGCAAACTTCGCAACAACAGCAGCAACAACAACAACAGGCTTCACAGCAAGCTTCTAAACAACAACAGCAGCAGCAACAACAACAACAGTCTTCACAGCAAGCTTCTCAACAACAACAGCAGCAGCAACAACAACAACAGTCTTCACAGCAAGCTTCTCAACAACAACAGCAGCAGCAACAACAACAGTCTTCACAGCAATCTTCGCAACAACAGCAGCAGCAACAACAACAACAGTCTTCACAGCAAGCTTCTCAACAACAGCAGCAACAACAACAACAGGCTTCACAGCAAGCTTCTCAACAACAACAGCAGCAGCAACAACAACAGGCTTCACAACAAGCTTCTAAACAGCAACAACAACAGCAGCAACAACAACAACAACAGTCTTCACAGCAATCTTCTCATCAACAGCAGCAGCAACAACAACAGTCTTCACAGCAAGCTTCTAAACAACAACAGCAGCAGCAACAACAACAACAGTCTTCACAGCAAGCTTCTCAACAACAACAGCAGCAGCAACAACAGTCTTCGCAGCAAGCTTCCCAACAACAACAACAGCAGCAGCAACAACAACAGCAGCAGCAACAACAACAACAGCAGCAGCAACAACAACAGTCTTCACAGCAAACTTCTAAACAACAACAGCAGCAGCAACAACAACAACAGTCTTCACAGCAAGCTTCTCAACAACAACAGCAGCAGCAACAACAACAACAGCAGACTCAACAAGAACAAAAAGCTAAGGAATATGAAGAAAAGAGCGAATCCAAATCTGAAAATAGAGAATCTCAAAGTTCCGAATCTCAAACGAAGGAGTCTTCTCAGAGTGAAGAAAGTTCTCAGACTGAAGAAAAACAAGCTAGAGAGGAAAATGTAAGTTTATCTCTTTCTCTTATTTGACTATGTTTCCAGTTGTATCCTCAGCTAAGATGCTTCAGAGCCCAGGGGGAGAAGGGGGGAGGGGAACCTGTGTTAAGTATTACGATAGCATGTCTCTAATTTATGCTGTAACATATTACAAACCATAGTTTGGCATGGTTTCCTCGCCGTGTGGCTTCCGGCAAAGTAGAATAGAACTACTCCAAGTCTTCCCGTGGATGTTGTAGAAGGTGACTGGAAACACAAGCTAAACAAATCTTATAAACATCGAAGAAACCTCTTCAACCCGTCTGGCCAGCGTGGAGACTAGGTCAAATCCTGTGACTGCTCCGGCTAATATAATTGCTACAGAGAGGGTCGTGCTCCTGCAATGGAGACTAAAAAAGCCGTGATGATGATGGTTTGGCAAAGTTTAAATGTCCAAGATACTACTCGCAAAAGCCTTTCCCTAATAAACTCTAAATCAAATTATTTCTAGCTGTGTCCAGCGATTGTCTATCCGGGCCCCAGGTCGACCCCTGGACCCCGGGTTCCGGGAGTATGTAATTGGAAACATGCGTAGATAACAGACACATGAAACACATCAATAGTTTTTGCATCGCTCTACCTATTTTTAATGTAGATTATGGACTCCTTTTTTGACGTTCGAGTTATATTTATAATAATTAATTTTTAATCAAAATTTATGTCATAGGTCGAGGAACAAGTAAAGAAGGAAGAATCGCAAAAGGTTGAACAGGAAGAGGAAGAACATCGTGAAGAAGAAAGTCGTAAGGAAGAATCTGAAAGAAAAGAAGAAGAACAGTCCTCATCTAGAAGCGAATCCAGTTCACAAACGAAGGTTGAACAAAATAAACAGGTTGAACAACCCAAGCCTGTTCAACCCGTGCCTAAAGAAACACAGACAAGTGAATCAAAGAAAGAATCACAGAAAGAATCCGAAAGCCGAAGCCAATCTGAATCCCAAAGTAAATCAGAAGCACGAGAAACTGAATCTAAGAGCAAATCAGAAGCAAAGAGTGAGTCAGAATCTCGCAGTGAAGCCGAGACGAAGAGCAAATCAGAATCAGAAAGCCAATCTGAAACAGAATCTAGCCAATCTAAAGCTAAATCAGAATCAAAAAGCCAAACTGCGACAGAATCTAAGAGTGAGTCAGAATCTCGCAGTGAAGCCGAATCTAAGAGTAAATCAGAATCAGATAGCCAATCTGAAACAGAATCTAGCCAATCTAAAGCTGAATCAGAATCAAAAAGCCAATCTGCGACAGAATCTAAGAGTGAGTCAGAATCTCGCAGTGAAGCCGAATCTAAGAGTAAATCAGAATCAGAAAGCCAATCTGAAACAGAATCTAGCCAATCTAAAGCTGAATCAGAATCAAAAAGCCAATCTGCGACAGAATCTAAGAGTGAGTCAGAGTCTCGCAGTGAAGCCGAGTCGAAGAGCAAATCAGAATCAGAAAGCAAATCTGAAACAGAATCTAAGAGCCAATCTGAAGCTGAATCAGAAAGTAAGAGTGAATCAGAATCGCGCAGTGAGTCAGAATCAAAGAGCCAGTCTGAATCTGAATCAAGCAGCCAATCTGAATCAGAATCGAACAGCCAATCTGAATCTAGCAGTGAACAGAAGCAAACTCAATGTGTCCCCGCCCCAGTGGCGCCACCTACCAAGCCTGGTGTTGGAGGAAAACTTGCTGTGCAGCAAGGAAAACGTGGTAAGTCCACCTTCTTCATTATATTCATCATCAGGTCTTTTTTAGTCTCCACCTGCAGGAGCAAACCTTCTCTGTACTGGGTAAGAGAGTGGAAAGGAGGAAACCCACACAAAACAAGGCTTACAATTATCAAAGAGGTCTCTTCAACCTGTCAAGCCAGCGTGGAGAGTAAAGGTCAAATCCTCTGACTGCTTTGGCTAGTACCTATATGGTTCTGGTAGTACAGAGAGGGTCGAGCTCCTGCAGTGGAGACTAAAAAAGACCTGATGATGATGATCATAATAGTGGACCCTGGACTCCGACGCCCAAATGAGGATGCAAACAGGAAAACGCTTAGATGAAAACACCTATTTGAGAGCTAGGCTCTTGCAAAGACTTCTACATAAACTGAGGAAGATGAGCTGTACGTACCAAATTCTGAAGCGCACAAAGGGAGCTAATTAACACTGTTGCGCTTAGCTCACACCTAAACTCTGTCGTGAAGACGCCGTCCACGTCACGTGACACGATTGCTTTTGAATGTCTGTTTCTTGGAGTAGGGCACGTCTACCACAGTTTATATAGAAGTCAATGGACTCTTGTCGTAAACAAATTGCTAATGTACTCCACATAAGCGGGAAGAGGAATTCACATGCACTCCAACTGAGAATACAACGTACTCTTATTATAGAAATAAAATATGGGAAAAATGCGCGCATAAATTCGAAACAACGATCTAATATTTAGTTCGAATTCTTTAGTCTTGAGTGGCCTTTAGTTCGAATTCTGTCTGCAAAAAAGTGTGGCGTAATCATTTCGTAGGTAGGTACTAAATCTTAAATGCGTTTTCTCAAACATGCTCGGAAATGTAGGCATTACTGTAGTAAAAAGAAGACCGGAAGTTTGTAATTCTTGGCTCATTCATCGCATTGCCGGCCTAGGCCAGGAAATAAGTATGAAAATTACTTCCCGGCCGCTGCTCAAAACTTTTTAATTAATCTATGTAACGTAAATTATGTCACTTGTCATACAGCCAGTTTACTACCACTGCATTTTTAAAAAATGCATATAATACGTGAATATAACTACAATTTCATTAAAATATCGATATGTGATCATACGAAAATATGCTTAATTTTCGTTGCGAGAGAAGAAAACAATAATCTATGATCTATTAAATTTTTTGTGAAAAATATGACTGGGCTCTATGGGCATTGATTCCTTTGCTGGAATTGACAACTGAAAATAAAAAAATTAAAAACTCGGGAGATCTGTTATTTTCACTATACCCGTAGTGATTAACGCCACTGCCGAAAAACTGCCTTTACGGATTTTAGGGCATAGAACACACGTCAATTGACTTTGAATTTATGGCCCCCCATAGAAACTCAAAAGGAATTGTATGGCATTTTTTTCATTTTCACCCTCACTCCATTATTTGTCTATGATCCTTATTGCCTAGAGAAAACATATGGCAGTCGGTCGTCTGATACTAGTAATAGTATCTTCTTCGTAGTTTGTGATTAACGCTTTGCAGTAATTGATTGACATTGATTGTTTTCGGTAAATATGTGCAAAGTTGGTTATTTATTCGAAATGAAACGGTTCAAAATGAGTTTTAGTGATGAAAGCAACACTGCAATGGATTTTAAGTACCTACTTCGCCTAATTTGAAACTTGAAAGTGGAAAAATTACTACCGGCAAATACCTAGTAAGGGGAAATATTTAAGGCATGTAAGTTTATGTGTAACTTTAAGTTAAATTTCCTCACATTTATTGAGAAAATCTCTATACTTTCCTCGGCGGGAAAGGGATTGCCGGACTCGTAACTATTGTCAAGGCCTCGCTGACGCTCGGCCTTGAAAACTATACTCGTCCGGCAATCCCTTACTTCCCGGCCTCTGCAGTAATGTACTATTACTTGCCAAGTCTACAAACAATAAATTTGAAATGTTTGTTTTTAAAAACATAAGATTTAAAAAAAATGTTAGTACTTACAGGCACTGAAGAATTCGAATAAATAAAATCGTTTGCAGTGCAGGATATTTATCTTCGTTATGTACCTACCTACGGTCTTTTGTCGGGGTTTGGCGCCAAAATTTTTTCTTTTCTTTCCTACTGTTGACACAGAGAATTATCCATATACGGCCAAGTATTTTTTGTCACAAACGTGCAGTTTTTTACCCGACTGACCAACCTAAAAGGAAGGTAATGTTTTTCGCGCATTTGTATGCATGTATTATCTATATATGTTTGAAAATATATCTGTTTTATTGCAACGGCTTGACCGATTTGAAAGTGTGAGGTGTCATTAGATTTGTATTATTTATTCCCCAGAATAAGTAAAAAAAAATAGCTGACGTGAACTTTCAGAAAGGGCATTCGGATATTTTTGAATGAATCCACTTATTAAATCTCTGTTGGATTGTTAATAATATCTTGTTCCTTCCAGAAATCATGCACGCTTTAGAGACGAGTATGAACTTGAAGATCCTGATCCTCCCCAACGGGCCGAAGCAGAAGAACTGCTTCTGTACGTGCCAGAGCGACAGCCCGCCAAAACTCGTGCCCATCAAGGATTTGCCAGCAGAAATCACTGCCATCGAGGAGTCTGACAAACCATGAGAAAAATAAGTAGTACCTAGTACATTTCTTGACACTTGAACTATTATCAAAACCGTTTATTTATTTGGAATACGTCGTATTACGAATAAAGGAGCGCCAGAAGTTCAGTTGCACCGGAATTTAAAGTACCCACTTATATTGTTTAATTAAAGGGAAACAATAACAAATAGTATTTTTTCGAGTCTCGTAAAGTTAAATATATATAAGTACCTATATTATATTATTTTATAAAAAAAAACTAGCGGCTAACCTTGGATCTTCCAGGAAAAATGCTATAAAAGTTAACGAAAATGCACCAGCAGTTATCAAACATACTATACAGACAGAAACGTAATTGTTTTCTACTAAGTTTTGTTCGAATTTATACATTTATATCACGTCTTTATTCCGACGGGGTAGACATAGTCAAAACTGACCTTTTTTAAGCAAGTCAGTTTTTTTACGTTTCACAATCACAATTTAAATAGTATACTATTTAAATTGTGATTGTGAAACTTACAACAACAAAAGGTCTTAAGCCTATATTTTTAATCACCATTTCCCTATCAATATATATTTAACTTTAATTTGCGGCGCTGGACTTTAAATAGCGGCTTAAATTGTTTTGTTAACCTGTATTTTGTGACTATAACTAACTTAATGTTGTAAAAATCTATAAAAAAAAGTGTCAGTAATTTACTTTTTTTAGGTACTCTATAAAACCTTATACCTACTCGAATGTAGTTATTTTAGAATATTTGTATTAATTTGTATTTATGAGTTAAGTGTAATTAAATATTTTTAATTAATAGGAATAAATATTTATAAGTGAATAATTATTTTGTTTTCATTTATCTTATATAATAATATATACGTGTGCATATTAGTATGGCGGGTAGACTTATTGTTAAAGTATCAAGTTATTTTTTATATATTGTTGATACTTTTTATATGTAAAATTTTGTAATAAAGATTTTCATAATATATCCGAAATTACATTTTTTAATCGATCCTCCGTTCAAATAGTACAAACGAAAAGGACAACTTAGGTAAGAACTTTGACGAATAGAGTTTTTATTTTTTTATGGCTTTCACGCCTACGAATAAGAATATCGTATATTCGATATCGATATTCTTATTCGTAGTTTCACGCATTATGGCGGGTATACACTTTAATTAGTGCAATGGTTATACATTTCCTACTAAACGTTTAGTAACAAATGTATGAACTACGGACCCAGTGCAAGTGGCACTCGAGTTTTCTAGTTTATCAACGAAATTATGGTGTAAATGAGGGTGTCCAGAATTGATTTTCCCCTAGGTGGCAGCACTGTGTCGAGAGGTCAAAAATACCTCTCGACACAGTGCCGCCACCTGGATTTTTGAAAACCCTTATTAGTCGATGGAGCCTGTGGCGACAATCCATCACGAAGCGGAGTCCACTGGTTCAATCATAGCCAACGCTGTAAGGCGGACAACCACCAGCCCGCTATGTAAATCCCACTACACCTGCACACCATGACAGTTTATTTTAGATGTCGAGCTCCGTAGCGCAGTAGTTAACACGCCAGCCTGCGACACGGAGGTCCCGGGTTCGACCCCCGGCCAGGTCAAGATGGAAAACGATCTTTTTCAGATTGACCTGGGTCTTGGGTGTTTATCTATATAAGTATATGTTATAAAATATAGTATCGTTGAGTTAGTATCCTGCGACACAAGTTCACAACTTACTGTGGGGCTAGCTAAATTTGTGTGACACTCGTATGTCCCTATATATTTATTTATTTATATATCAAATTACTACAAAACATTTATAATAACAGTACTGCTTCAATAAAATTGCAAAAACCCGGACCTGCTTTTAACGTAGAGCGAGGAGTCAAACAGGGCGACCCACTATCACCTCAACTGTTCACGAGCTGTCTTGAGGAGATCTTCCGAAAGCTGGCTGTCTCATGGGAGACGGTGGGCATTAACATTGGCGGCACCCGGTAAACGAATCTTCGCTATGCCGATGATATTGTCCTCTTCTCCCAATCAGCGGCCGAACTACAGAGTATGCTGCAAGACTTGAGCTCGGCGAGCCTTGAGTTTGGACTTGAGATGAACCAGTCAAAGACCAAACTAATTACCAACAGCACAAAACACAAGATCGAGGTCGATGGGCAGGCATTACAGTATGTCGAGGAATACATCTACTTGGGCCAGATAGCATCCTTCGGCAACAGACAAGATAAGGAAATCGATCGCCGCATTGAAAATGCCTGGAGGAGCTTCTGGTCCATGAAGGCGCTAATGAAGGGCGAATTGCCATTGTGTCTAAAGCGCAAACTCCTCGACATGTGTATCCTGCCCATTCTCACCTATGGTGCACAGACGTGGTCTTTGACTGAGGGCCAAAAGTCCAAACTCAAGGTCCGCCAGCGGGCGATGGAACGCAGTATACTTGGCGTTCGTAGAATAGACAGGGCTAGGAATACCGAAATACGCTCCAAAACTGGGGTTGTCGATATAGGCGTCAAGTCGGCCAGACTCAAGTGGAACTGGGCTGGGCATGTTTGCCGCATGCACACAGATAGATGGGCCCGAAAAGTGACCATGTGGGTTCCTGATGGACCTAGGCGTAGGGGTAGACCGAAGACAAGATGGCGAGATGAAATCAATAGGTACTTGGGAGGTTGGCAGCAAGCTGCATTGGATAGGGATCAGTGGGGAATAGAAGGGAAGGCCTTTGCCCAGCAGTGGGACACAAAAGCAGGCTAAATAAAAAAAAAATATCCCACATTGTTCTTGGACACGAGCATTACTAACACCAAATTACACCGATTTCACATTATAAAGTTCACTAGAAACAATTTACACAACAATCCTCAAACACCGTGTAGGCCGCTAAAATTCCCGCCAAGAACTCCGAATGAACTTTTAAAAAGTGTTAATAGTTCAGGAAACAGACCCTCTAATCATACTTTAAACATAATTTAAAAATGAAACACTGACATAAAATAAAAAATTATTTCATTTATTAAAATTTAAAAAACGATTCACTTTAATATTATTTCATTGTTCAACGACAAAACGTAACCTGTAGACGTAGCAAACTGTAAAAGAGTAAAGAATACACTAGAAATTAAACTATAATAATTGTTTGTTCCACTCGATCGCACCTTAAATAGTTATAATTATGGCCTGGGCACTTATGGTTAGCCCGCACTCACCAGCACTGCAGCGACGCTTAGGGGACGTTTCCACGAGTGAGAGAATCGCGGCGATTTTATTGCCGTGAAACGATTTCTATGCACTCTTTTGGAACGTGGAACACACAGCGATGTTATCGTGTAGCGCCGAAGGATGGCTGAGTGCGAACGAATGTCAATCGTATCGCCTATAGAATAGAAGATAGATATAATAATATAAGTTATAAACGAACGCGTCGCGATTCTCTAGCTCGTGGAGACTGCCCTTAGCAGCTCGTAGCAACGCGTATACAACAAATAGCAAAGATATACATAATTTTCATTTATTTATCTTTTCAAACAATATTTTACAGAGATCATATTATGTAGAATTAACTTTTGAAAAAAAAAAACATAATTAGCTAGCTACAATATAGACATTTTTTGGTCGATGAATATAGGTTTACTACTGACACATGGTCAAAAAAACCTGACAAGTGCGAGTCAGACTCGCGCACCGATGGTTCTGTAGATTTTTATTTTGCAGCTATAAATTCACAAGCGGTATACTAAATGAACTTATAATGTTTTAAGGATTTATTTTAACATTTTGAGGTGCACAATCATGGAATTCAATTTAAGCTTCATAGTAAAAACTATCTACGAAAGACATATTTTTGGCAGAATTCAGGTCATATTCGCTATGTCCTAACTAGTACATGCTATACTTTGAATTCAAGCTGACCCTGGGCTCAACCCGGGATGCTACCGGGAACACGCTTAAGAAAAAGTAGTTTAAAAAACTAAACTAAAACTTTAAAAAATCTATTTTACATGAGTCAAAAACTTTAAAACATCACATCATGATTATTTTATATACCATTTTAAAATGTAATAACACTTAGGAAAAAAATATCTATGGTTTAAAAATGGAAGGTAATGTTTTCGTTGTAACTAGAACCAAGGAGATTATAACCCTATGGAGAAGTCTCCTTCATACAACAAAGTGATGATAAAGTTCAAGGACCTTATATTGTTAGGAGTAGTTACTTTTGTCATGAAAGAGACGGAAATAGTACGTTGGTGTCTCGCTCGCACATATGTAATTGTATATAAACTATAGTTTTTTTTCAATGGACTACGTAGCTAGCTCCAAATGAGCTTTCGCTACTTCACCGGACTTTTGAGGTGAGAGCAGAGTGCCCTCAACCTGAAGACTATAGTTATAGCAAAGACAAGGTTATAGCTACGAGTATTTATATACAAGTGCATATGTGCGAGCGGGACACCAACGTGTAGTATTTCCGTTTCACGATCAACCATAAATCTTTGCACAGAATTATGCCCTCTATTTTAAAACACTAAAGGGTAAATATCGTATATCAAAAATTGAAACAGTTCAAACAGGGTACTAAGGAGAAGATGCTTACTATGTAGATGATAAAATTTTAACCTTGCAGACGTCACGTATATCCTCTGTCTCTTTCCGTACTGTGCATGTGATAGAGACAGCAACATTTTCCACTATCTTTCTCTTTCTTACAAATATAACTAAGAGACAGAGAACATACAGTTGTCTTCAAGGTCAGAAACTTTGTGATCACTTTGTTTTATTGCGAGATCTCCATTGGATATAATCTTCTTGACCTAGAACCTTAACTAACAATATACTCATATATACAAATTAAAAACTTTCGTCTCTCACAGAGTAAATTACAATATAAACTTACACAATACTTTTTAAAAATAATTTTGCCTACTAATTCATGATTGGCAGTGACCGAAACAGAAAATCTAACCAAACTTCTTGATCACATATCACCAGTGGTCGCAACCGCACCATCACCAGCCCTATTTACTAACTCGGATGACAGGTGTCGATGCCTATCAATCTAGAATTTACAGTTACAATGCGGGTTTGCTTGCTCGAAATTTTTATTTGGAATACAAAAACCGCATTGTAACAGTAAATCCTAGATTGATAGGTATCGACACCTGTCATCCGAGTTAGTAAATAGGGGGGCAGGTCTTTTCTAGTCTCCACTGCAGCAGCACGAACCTCTCTGTACTACCAAAGTCTTATATTAGCCAGAGTAGTCAGAGGAATCACATACGGAACATTGTTGCCTACTAGCAGCCCTCCCTGACTGCACCCGAGCATGTATTATACATATAAACCTTCCTCTTGAATCACTCTATCTATTATAATACTTTAAAAAAACTAAAAAACACGCTTTTCATGTATTGTCATCAGAACTCAGAGCGTGTGCAAAATTTGGGATTTTTGCAGACCGGGAAGTGGGTCAAATTAAGATTCCAAGATTTTCTTACATACATAGTTACGTTACAAGTGAAGCTAATAAAAACGTGTTATAATATAAACGATCCGCATTTTAATCCGTTGTGTAGTTTTAAAGATTTAAGCATACATAGACAGACAGACATCGGGAAGTAACTTTGTTTTATACTATGTAGTGAAGCTTATAAAGTAAGTGGTTATATCTACCCCAGTCGTACGAACGCGCGTTTTGCAAAGATAGCGTTCACTATTTTGTTTTCAGCCAGAGTCGGTACATCATTACTGTTGCAAACTCTTTAGTTTTTATATGTAAATACTTTTTTATAGATTTTGTACATATTTTTAAATTTTGATTAAGTAAATAAAAAATGTCTGAGAGAAAGCCCATTATTAACAACAATTACATATTATCACTATCACTACATATTATAAAACAAAGTCCTCCGCCGCGTCTGTCTGTCTGTTCGCGATAAACTCAAAAACTACTTTCGTGTGGTTTTCACCAATAGATAGAATGGTTGGTTGGTTTTCGTATGTGTAAGTGGCCAACACTGGTGTCAGATTTTTCAAGCTGCCTTAAGGCATCTGACATAGCTTAATGACTGCCATCAACGATGACACCCGGGACCAACGGCTTAACGTGCCTTCCGAAGCACGGAGGAGCTCGAGATATTTTTATGCCACTTGCGGTCACCCATCCAAGTAGGGACTGCACCAGGGGTTGCTTAACATACGTAAGCGCTCATAGAGCTCACACCCACTGGACCATCGGGCTCCTCATAGATAGAATGAATCATGAGGAAGGTTTATAGGTATAATACATAACCAGGCTTGTTATTTATTTATTATTATTTAACAAACTTTCAATCCAATATAAGTTTTGTGGCCAATACCCGTACAAGCAAGTAAGTACTTATGATTGTGAATGTGTAAAATAAAAAAAAAATGTAATACTCCGTAGTTCCGATCACTAGTAAGGCGCGACCGACATTCCGTGCTCAGTGCTCTGATCAATTCCGATCACTGATTTGTGTGTAAGCCAAATAACTATGTATTTAGGATCACATTGTCGGTCAAACACGAGCTAAGCACCCCAGCAGAAGTCGGCATGATCGAGTGGAACGCAACCCTAGTGTCTGATGCACCTCTCCTCGTCAGCTGTGTGCAGACATCAACTGGAACAGAAAAAAAAACTGGTCTAAACCAAGGACCTTATACAGGGTGTAAAGGCTAACACCGTTGTCCTTCAAACCATGGATACGTAACTCTAAAATATAATTATTAGGAAAATATTCAAAAAGAATACACCATTCGTTTTATAGAAGTACCACGATTTGTTATTCCGATATTTTGCTATATTTCATGGACATTACACGTGTCAGCGACCTTTTGATAGGCGCCGCCGCCGCTTCGGGGCGCGGCTTCATTGACAATGCTACATACCTAGATTACTACGCGCGTGTGTAGTAGGTACCTAGCGTAAGGTATTCGGGTGAAGTTTGTTTATGAAAAAGAAGGACTTTTTTTTCGATTATACTTTCTTTTAGATTAAGATAGTATTGGACTTTACTCATGATTCTGAATAACTGGTATCAAGGATAACGGTGTTAAACTTTACACCCTGTATATTTTATGACATAGGACGGCAAACGAGCAAGCAGGTCATTTGATGGTAAGTGATCACCGCTGCCCATTGACTGGAGCAACACCAGGGTTGTGACAAGAGCGTTGCCGGCCTTTATTTCTCCTTTCCCAGAAGGGTGGAGAGGATGGGCCTCCGGCTCTCTCAATCACCAAACGAAACATAGAAGCGGTAAAGCTACTACTCATACGTCGAATTTCTGTGAGTGTGGTACTTCCCCAAACGAGCCGGTCCCTTCATGCTACAATCAAAAGTGATTTCACTGGTAGCATGGCTCTACCACAACGAAAAAATGTTATATATATATATGTATACCCATAGTAATTTTAGGTATACTTATGCATACAAAGTGTCGAGACACAAGTTCAAGCCTATTCTAGCACACATCGCCATTAACTTTGTATGAATTTTAAATTTTCCCCCGTTCGAAACTTGTAGTTGTAGTTCACTGCTGGACATAGGCCTCCCCACGGGCACGCCAAAGTGTGCGATCTTACGCTTTCCTCATCCACCCACTACCAGTTCGAAATTCAAACTCTTTGAAATGAATATTTATTTGCTTATATATATATTTATTTATTTTATTTATCCATACTTCCATACTCCATACTAATATTATAAATGCGAAAGTAACTCTGTCTGTCTGTCTGTCTGTCTGTCTGTCTCGCTTTCACGCCAAAACGGCTGAACCGATTAAAACGAAATTTGGCACACAGATAGGCTATAGCCCGAGAAAGGACATAGGCTACTTTTGATTTCGATAACGTAGGTTAAGCAACTCTAACCATGGTTCTAATTAGGATAGGTGGCCAAAACTAAAACGGCTGAACAGATAAAAACGAAATTTGGCACACAGATAGGCTGTAGCCTAAGAAAGGACGTGGGCTACTTTTAATAACGATAACGCAGGTTAAGCAACTCTAACCATGGTTCTAATTAGGATGGGTGGCCAAAACTAAAACGGCTGAACCGATTAAAACGAAATTTGGCACACAGATAGGCTATAGCCCGAGAAAGGACATAGGCTACTTTTGATTTCGATAACGTAGGTTAAGCAACTCTAACCATGGTTCTAATTAGGATAGGTGGCCAAAACTAAAACGGCTGAACAGATAAAAACGAAATTTGGCACACAGATAGGCTGTAGCCTAAGAAAGGACGTGGGCTACTTTTAATAACGATAACGCAGGTTAAGCAACTCTAACCATGGTTCTAATTAGGATGGGTGGCCAAAACTAAAACGGCTGAACAGATTATAACGAAATTTGGCACACAGATAGGCTATAGCCCGAGAAAGGGCATTGGCTACTTTTGATTTCGATAACGTAGGTTAAGCAACTCTAACCATGGTTCTAATTAGGATAGGTGGCCAAAACTAAAACGGCTGAACAGATAAAAACGAAATTTGGCACACAGATAGGCTATAGCCTAAGAAAGGAGGTGAGCTACTTTTAATTACGATAACGCAGGTTAAGCAACTCTAACCATGGTTCTAATTAGGATGGGTGGCCAAAACTAAAACGGCTGAACAGATAAAAACGAAATTTGGCACACAGATAGGCTATAGCCTAAGAAAGGACGTGGGCTACTTTTAATTACGATAACGCAGGTTAAGCAACTCTAAGCATGGTTCTAATTAGGATGGGTGGCCAAAACTAAAACGGCTGAACAGATAAAAACGAAATTTGGCACACAGATAGGCTATAGTCTAAGAAAGGACGTGGGCTACTTTTAATTACAATAACGCAGGTTAAGCAACTCTAACCATGGTTCTTATTAGGATGGGTGGCCAAAACTAAAACGGCTGAACAGATTAAAACGAAATTTGCCACACAGAGAGGCTATAGCCTAAGAAAGGACGTGGGCTACTTTTAATTACGATAACGCAAGTTAAGCAACTCTAACCATGGTTCTAATTAGGATGGATGGCCAAAACTAAAACGGCTGAACCGATTAAAACGAAATTTGGCACACAGATAGGCTATAGCCTAAGAAAGGACGTGGGCTACTTTTAATTACGATAACGCAGGTTAAGCAACTCTAACCATGGTTCTAATTAGGATGGGTGGCCAAAACTAAAACGGCTGAACAGATTAAAACGAAATTTGCCACACAGAGAGGCTATAGCCTAAGAAAGGACGTGGGCTACTTTTAATTACGATAACGCAAGTTAAGCAACTCTAACCATGGTTCTAATTAGGATGGATGGCCAAAACTAAAACGGCTGAACTGATTAAAACGAAATTTGGCACACAGATAGGCTATAGCCTAAGAAAGGACGAGGGCTACTTTTAATTACGATAACGCAGGTTAAGCAACTCTAACCATGGTTCTAATAAGGATGGGTGGCCAAAACTAAAACGGCTGAACCGATTAAAATGAAATTTGGCACACAGAGAGGCTATAGCCTAAGAAAGGACGTAGGCTACTTTTAGTTACGATAATGCAGGTTAAGCAACTCTAACCATGGTTCTAATTAGGATGGGTGGCCAAAACTAAAACGGCTGAACAGATTAAAACGAAATTTGGCACACAGATAGGCTATAGCCTAAGAAAGGACGTGGGCTACTTTTAATTACAATAACGCAGGTAAAGCAACTCTAACCATGGTTCTAATTAGGATGGGTGGCCAAAACTAAAACGGCTGAACAGATTAAAACGAAATTTGCCACACAGAGAGGCCATAGCCTAAGAAAGGAAGTAAGCTACTTTTAGTTACAATAATGCAGGTTAAGCAACTCTTACCATGGTTCTAATTAGGATGGGTGGCCAAAACTAAAATGGCTGAACAGATTAAAACGAAATTTGCCACACAGAGAGGCTATAGCCCGAGAAAGGACATAGGCTACTTTTGATTTCGATAACGTAGGTTAAGCAACTCTAACCATGGTTCTAATTAGGATAGGTGGCCAAAACTAAAACGGCTGAACAGATTAAAACGAAATTGGGCACACAGATAGGCTATAGCCTAAGAAAGGAGGTGAGCTACTTTTAATTACGATAACGCAGGTTAAGCAACTCTAACCATGGTTCTAATTAGGATGGGTGGCCAAAACTAAAACGGCTGAACAGATTAAAACGAAATTTGGCACACAGAGAGGCTATAGCCTGAGGAAGGACATAGGCTACTTTTGATTTCAATAGCGCAGGTAAGGAGCGGCCGCATATTATCAGAAATTTCTGTTAGAAAAATTCTGACGCTCGCCGGAAGGCACTCCGTGATACATTTTGTATTAGCTCCCGCACACTGTTAGAAAAATTCTAACGGGTCGTCCGTTTCTGATGCCCGCCAGATGGCACTTCAGCCGGACGTAAGAATTTTTTCTGATAGAAATTGCGGAAGGCGTGTTTTCCATACATTTTGTACTAGGCCCCCCCGCACACTATCAGAAATTCGCGTCAGTTTACCGTCCGCCGCCGTACGCTTCACACGTGTTTGTTGTATTTTAGGAACCTACGTTCTTGACGAAAATGAGTTAAATCAAGATTTAAGTGCCGATGTGGAAAAATATCTATGTTTGTGGAACGCGATGTTGAAAATGACCAGAATAAAATACACAGAGACTTAGCTAGGAAGCGAATATGCCAAATATTAATTGAGAATTGAAATCCATATTTCAATATCAAGGTTTTTAGGGTTCCATGTCCAAAGCGTAAAAACGGGATCCTATTTACGAGATTTCAATGTCCGTGTGTCACCATCATACATAAACCGTTGTTTGTTTGGTTATTCGTATGTGTAAGTAGCCAACACTGGTGTCAGCGATATTTCAAGCTGCCTTAAGGCATCTGACATAGCTAAACGACTGACATCAATGATGACAGCCGCTACCAACGGCTTAACGTGCCTTCCGAAGCACGGAGAAGCTCGAGATATTTTTATGCCACTTGCGGTCACCCATCCAAGTAGGGACTGCACCAGGGGTTGCTTAACATACGTAAGCGCTCATAGAGCTCACACCCACTGGACCATCGGGCTCCTCAAATACCTCTCCTCATAAACCGTGATTACTATACAGTTAAAATTTTCATAGATGATGAACTTATTTGCTTTTGCCGTAAACACTAGAATCAGAATAAAATCCTAATACAATATTATACGAGTAAATGCGAAAGTGAGTTTGTTTGTTTGTTCCTTTGTTACGCTTTCACGCCCTACGAGTATCTACTTAACCGATCATCATGAAATTTTGCATACACATAGGTTAGAGTACTGAGAAGGACATAGGCTATAATTCACGCGGGCGAAGCCGCGGGTAACAGCTAGTTATACATATAAGTTGAATGCAGTATTATTTTATGTATTGTAGTATAGTATTATTTTTATATATTTTATTATTTTATTATATGTACGCGTATTTTATGTAAATTTAAAGTATATATTTAAAGATTTTTACATTACCCTATATTTACTTACATTGTTTAAATTTCAAAGAATATGTTAAATATCACCTCATGCATGATACCCATTGTTATTTTCTGTTTAGAATTCTTTCACTTATTTGGTTGACTGGAAGAAATCCCTTTAGGGATAAGTCCGCCACTGTACATGTACTTCCTTAAAACTGTATCTTACTTTTTGTTAATTTGTATTTTTTGTGTCGTGTGCAATAAAGAGTATACAAACAAACAAACAATACTTTTGCCACACACAAGTAAAAAGTAGACAATTATAACTTCCCCACGCCCGGATTATCGTTACTAGGTTCAAGATCTTAACCTAATACAAAACAAAATGTAACCCACCTCACTCCATCGGCGCACCGTCGCCCACGACATAGGTGGTGCCCATGTTCTCCCGATGCCTCGGAGACACCACGTGCCGCTTGGCGTTCTCCCCTTCGGCCACGTCAGCCTCGCACACACCGCAGCGGAGCCGCCCGAAGTCGTAATACGCGTACTTGTTACGACCCAACATAATTATGTTATGCTTCAGCTCTAAATAGAATCTGAACAAGTTCTCTGAGTTGGGTTTAACAGTGAAGTGATCAGCGTAGACTAAATGCGCGAGTAACGAACGAATCGAATTGAAAACGCCATCGCACGGCTTGCAGCTAAACGTCGCGCCGTCAGTATGCAATATGTAGTGACCACGCATGTATACGCTGATGATATCGCCGCGATTCGCACGAATTTTTACGTCGACGACGCTGTTCTGGTGCTCCACACTGTACAGGACGTGGCTGATCGCTTCGGAGATGTTACTGAAGGTGCCGTCGCAGAGTTCGCATTTAGTTCCATCGTCGGTGATGTTGTGAACAGCTAGCAGTTCTTTGTCGACGTTATCGGGGTATAACGCGGAGCGGATCAGTTTAGAAACTGTTTCTATGTGCATCGGACTATCGAAATGCTCGACGATGGCAGCGAAAGACGGCACGGCGACGTAATCGGGGCAGATTGCGCACACGTAGTAGTTGCCGAAGCTAGCGAAGTACTCCGAAGGCCGGCAGTGGTTCTTGTACAGCATGGCCAGTTTGTGCGGCGCGGCGTTGCGCAGATGCTTCTTCTGGCGGATATGATTGAACAAGACTTGCCGCGGACCTTTCAAAGTCATGTCACAGCACGTGCAATAGTTCGCGATCTTTCCAGAAGGCTTGATGAAGTTCTCTATGATGACGTGGTCTCGGTTGTTCTGCGGCTTCCCGACGCTAGCTAGGAACTTCGTCCAATCAAGATCTTTCGGTCCCCACTCATCGGGAACTGAGCCATCGGGGTTATTCGCTCTCATGCGACGGTACAGCTTATCCGACAGCTTGGCGAGGTGATTCTCATCGAGGATGTGGATAGTGGAAGCTTCTAATGACTCAATTGACGTCTTGCAAAGGCCACATCTCAGTCCATTCGCGTCCTCTGTGATGTCGTGTCCGTAGAGGAACTTACGATTCATTTCTTTAATTTTCTCCATGGAGGCTTCTTCCATGGTGAAGGGAATGTGTTTATCGGCTTGCAAGATACAGGAAAGGTTATTAATATGCGATTCGCTGAAGACGTGGTTTAGGACGCTGTCGTAACGGAATCTCAAAGTATAGTACTCGCAAGCCATGCAGAAGAAGGCAAGTTTACCAGTGCGGTCGTCTACTAAAGATAGCAACTTATGGTTGGCTAGCAATTTCAAAATGAAATTTTCGATAGGACCGTAGTAACGGTACTTTTTAACTTGGGATTTGATTGGTTTCTCTGGAGCCTGTTCATTTTCATCGTTCTCTATATTCTTATTGGAATCCGCTGAGAAATTCTGATAGACGTTGTCTTTAATACTCATGATGATGGGTGCCACGGAACTGGTTTGCGTGGAAAAATCGATGCCGACAACCTCTCGACACAGCTTATCATAAGCTGATTGGTAGAATTTGACCGCTGCGTCGATGCTGGCTTCAGAATTGTCAGGAAGAAGTCTAATCAAAGACGCCTCTAGTTTTGCCGCGAACGTTCTGTCCAGTTTCTCCATAGGCTTAACCATCTGCATGATCTGCTCAATATTCTGCGCTGGAGTCTCCCCGCATTCCATCTGCGAGAGCCTCCTGGACATATTCGGCAGGATCACGGGTTCGGCGACGTCTATGCTCTCTCGTTTCAACTTGGGCAAGTGTACGTCCAAATTGAAATGTTTCTGCAGCGATTCCATCAAGGGCTCCTCGTCATTCAGCTCAATCTCAACCTTGCAGTCCGTGCAAATATGCACTTGTTTCGCATTCTCCGCGGTCAACAGCTCCGCCTTCAACAACTCAGGTACTTCGCTCACTGGGAGACTGTTAAAGCGTTGTCTTTGCAGACTACTTTTCTTCTCCGTACCGAAAATATACTCCACTTCGACGCCTTCGCGTTTCTGAAGGAATACTTTCTTGTGCGTCTCATTAAGATTACTTAAATACTTATGAACAACCGCATTCTGTTGGGTGATAGGGTTGTTCAATATCTTTTGGAAATGTTTAGCTAGGCGCTTTACATCGTCGACCTTCCTGAACGGAAGGACGTTCAGTTCAGACATTTTGTCGGCGAGTTCGCTGACTTCGCCCATTGTCAAAAGAGTGTAAAAAACAAAAGCTGTACAATGATTTAGACCTGTCTTGGCTCAGCGCCAAGATTTGAAGTCTTCGCCCTGTAGGGCTTATGGAAATGTTTAATTTGGAGCCCGTACGACGCCGAAATGATGATGTGCAGAATTTCAATTCCAAAAAGGAGTTTTGACGATTTTTTATTAAAACAAAACTGGTACTGATGTTGGGAGAATATCACCGCATATCAAGATCTGGAAAGAGAAAAAAAAGTATATCATTACTTTCATTATGTACCTACAGACAAAGGGTGAATTCAATTTTCCGGTCTAGAGCCACTCCCTGGTGTGGTTTACATGGTCGATCAATGCGGGATTTCTGAATTGATTACCACCTCCACCTAATGGCAGCACTAAGGCGGCGACTTGGTCGACCTTGATAAACCGCTATCATTGAAAACTATTTGACAAGCAGTAAAAATTGACAGAGAGGTGCAGCCACAGTTTTATTTTAGAACATTTTAACAGTCGGAAATTTATGTACTCCTTTGATTCTCAATAATTCAATGAGACAGATGATATTCCTGACGAGTTGTAATGACGCCCGACGCTTTACTCGCGTTTAACACGCGAGGCATGTTTTCAGCAGTGAATGTGTTAATACAAAGTTAAGAACCCCGAATGGGCATGTTGGCTAAAATTTTTTTCATGTTGCTATGTAAAGTCCTGCCAAAAATAAACACAATAGTGCCAGAAATACATTTCTAAACAAAAAACTCTTTCAGTTATAAAAGTTTTAAAGACACATGTTTTTAGACGTAAATTTTTAGACGTGAAAACGCGCTGCTGTAATGCCTATATATTTGTGACGTCACAAGCTTGTATTTTGTATGGGTGGCGTGAGAACTTTGTTTGGTAGCTATACGAAATATTTCGTTTATGGTAATGGTTTCATAATAAAAGTTGCTATAAATTTAGCAGACTAAAATACAGTATAATTGTAATTAAAGATTTTCATACTTTAAAAAATGGTCCTATTCACCCAACTTTAAAAAAGCTTTAAGATCACTTAACGAATCGATATCAAATTAAAAGTGTTCTTTATAGTGTTTTTAGATAGAAATTAGTCTCATTAGAAACAAATTTTATATAATCTTAACATTAGGCAAGTACCGAATTTTGGAGAATCTTTTCTCAGCAAATGCCTACCTGACTATATAACTATCTGTATGCCAACATTCAGCTTATAGAACTGCTAAATCGCTTACAATCATTATAGTTGAGTATTTGATATAATTATATTATATATACTACTTATTCATGCATATTGTGTCTTATTCATGTTATATAAACTTTTTAATGTAGATATTCTATATATGATTTTAAGCTTTCGCGGTCACAATCACTATTCGAGCTCCGTGGCGCAGCGGTCAACACGCTAGCTTGCGACACGGGGGTCCCGGGTTCGATCCCCGGTCAGGTCAAGATGGAAAATGATCTTTTTCATATTGACCTGGGTCTTGGATGTTTTTCTATATAAGTATATATTATAAAATATAGTATCGTTGAGTTAGTATCTCGCGACACATGTTCACAACTTACTGTGGGGCTAGCTCAATTTGTGTGATATGTCCATATATATTTATTTATTTATATTATGTTCACTTTGTTCGCGGTAAGTCCCGTAGTGAACATAATAGTAGATATTCTATATTTTAACATTTTTTTTTAATAACTACTGTGCCTTTCCTCAACTATTTTATTATTTACCCAACAATTATTTTTATATGAATAGGCATATGTTACTATCATATGCTGTCTTTACTAGCATACAGTTCGTCACGTCACAAGTACGATTTATATAACATAAGTGTAGCCATTTCCTGTCAGTATGATAATATTTTCCCTGTACTATTGTTTTAATACATTTGAAAATATCTCTTAGAGCAAGCATACAGGGAACAGTTTTCATACGAAGTCTTGTTTCTAGATCTTGGAAGTTTCATCATCTTCATCATCAGGTCTATTATAGTCTCCACTGCAGGAGCACGACCCTCTACTAACAGAACCATATATTAGCCAGAGCAGTCATTGGATTTGGCCTACACTCTCCACGCTGGCCAGATGGCTTGGAAGTTCAAATAGTGCTTAAAAAGTGTTTTAAAAAAATTGTCTCGTCTTTTTGTTAAAAGATATTTGTTAATGATACCCTCATTCATTAAAGAATAAATAAGGACATATCACACAAATTGAGCTACCCCCACAGTAAGTTGTGAACGTAATACTATATTTTATAAAAGATACTTATATATAGGTAAATAAACACGCAAGACCTAGGCCAATCTGAAAAAGATCATTTTCCATTAGGACCTCACCGAGTGTGAAACCTGCAACTACTTGTGACACAGACTACATGTTAACCACAGCCCCATGGAGTTTACGAAGGTCTTATGAAAAAAAAATACAGAAAAAGAATCTATTTATTAATCCTGAGAACCTTTCCATGATGTGCAAGAGGTCATACCCTACACATTGCCTCAATCCCTATTAAATTCAATATCTCACAAGGCTTCTACATGTTGGGCCTGTGTCCCCATGCAAGCATCCTTGCTTTGGCCTGAGATACAACTGTATAATAGCAACGGAATAATAAATTGTTTGTACGCCGTGTAGCTCCCGGCAGAGTAGAATAGGACCACTCCAAGTCATCCCGTGGATGTCGTAAAAGGCGACTAAGGAAACACAAGCTAAACAAAGCTTATTAACATCAAAGATACCTCTCCAACCCGTCTGGCCAGCGTGGAGAGTGTAGGCCAAATCCTCTGACTACTCAGGCTAATATATGGCTCTGGTAGTACAGAGAGGGTCGTGCTCCTGCAGTGGAGACTAGAAAGACCTGATGATGATGATGATGATGATGATGAATAAATTGTTTATTACAGACTTTACATATCAATATTCTCTTAATAACAATTATTATCATACTCAAGCGAAATCCCATCCCAACTAATATTAAAAGTCCGAAAATGGGTGTTTGGTTGTTTGATATGCCTTCACACTCTATCTACTGAACCGATCATCATGAAATTTTGCATACACACTGTCTGGAGTACGGTAAATGACATAGACTACCTTTCATCCCAGAGCCACTACACTAACCCAAGCAGAGTCACAAGCAAAAGCTAGTAATGAATTAAATTAATACATATCTACAAAGGTGAGGATCCCAGGAGAACTGGCAGCATTGCTGTGTTGGATGGTAATGTTGATCTTATGTCCAGGGTTTAGACCAGCCCTCTGGTAACTAATGGGCAATGGGTCGAACTATGGGCCACAATCCCAAACGGCTCAAATCCTAACTAATATTATAAATGCGAAAGTGAGTTTGTTTGTTTGTAACGCTTTCATGCCCTATGTACTGAACCAATCATCATGAAATTTGCATACACATAGGTTAGGGTACTGAGTACATAGGCTATAAATCACGCAGTCGAAGCCGCGGGTAACAGCTAGTTATATTAAACTTCAAACAAGTTAGGTAGTCTAACTAGTCTGTGTATTTAACAAAGAGTTTCCACTGATAAAGAGTGCCGTGTGGTTCCTGGCAGAGTTGAATAGGAGCAATCCAAGTCTTCGCGTGGCTGTTGTAGAAGGTAACTTAGAAAGCACGAACTAAACAAAGCTTATAAACATGAATGTCTGGCCAGCATGAAGATTGTTGGCCAAATCCTCTGACTGCTCTGGCTCATATATGGCTCTGGTAGTACAGAGAGGGTCGTACTCCTGCAGTGGAGTACTAAAAAAGACCCAATGATGAAGATGATGAAAAGTATGTTTTGAAGAAGGTTCACATGTAAGAACTGTTGAGAGGATCTTGTAGCCGTGGCTACAAGATAGTGACACAAACACAAAACTAAAATAACCTGAATAAGGAAAATCTTTTGTTAATAATAAATTAATAATACCTACTGATAAATAGCACACAACCAATAAAACGCAAACTTAAGATATTACTACCACTATCAAACAAAACGCAGACAGCACTTTAAAACTATAAAAATGTTTTTACCATGAGAAAGTTAAGGAATTCTCTAGTCCACTTATAAAGGCAAAGTAAAGCATTATATTATGCATTACACTTCAAGAACACGACTACATTACGAATGTAGATGCCGGCACTCAGTCACATTACAATTTCATATTATCCTACATTTATTTATGAAATTTTTCAACTCCGAGAAGTTAGGTTAGAATGATAATGCAATGTTCCAAAGTATATTTCTGATACACTAAAACATGTTTATAATTTCGTTTGTTGATTTATATGATGGAAGTTACCTGTAAATCTTGATTTTGTGCATGGCAGAAAGTCCGCCGCGGTTTTAGAATCGTACGGGCATCGGGTGGCAGGACAGCGGTGACATGTTAGTAGTTGAAGTTTGACAGCTAGCAACGTGACGCTGGGTGCATGGCTAGGTAAGTTTTCCCTAAAATCCGGGAAATTAATTTTTCTTATCGTATCGTATTAAAATTTATAGATTATGTATGAAACACATTATTCGCCCAAATAAACAGTAAAATTGGCTTTAATGGTCAAATCATTAACTCATTTACAGACCTGAAATATGAGTTGAATTCGTAGGATGCTATTTTTTAGTAGATGACTTCACATCACAAAAGCTGCTCATTATCTATTCCAATAATCGTCAGAGATAATAGTTTTATAAAAATTTACTTAACTACAAATTGTTGTCACCAAGTGTTGCTAGTAAGGTTGCATAACTACGTAATTTTACCGAAAACTCTGGTAAAATACGAATATTTCACGGTCATATAAATACTGTAAAGTTATCGGTGATTTTGTACCTCTACAACATATTATTAAAAATCTGGTAAGATTTTAATCCTATAAGTGTACTTAACCATGTTATGAGGCATAAAACGCACTGTTGCCTCCATATCAATTTAATTATTTGATCTGAGAACTGATAATACTAAATAAAAAATAAAAAAACAAATAAAAGACAAGATTTTTACCAATTAGGTACATGCCTACTAAATTTTACATAATATATCATATTCCTGCCAAGTACAGGCCGCGCCAAATTTTATTGCGGCTCCGAATATCGTGCGAGTCGATGCGCAGTACACAATATTAGAACGGGAAAGAGGGGCGCGTACGGCGCAGCTCGCTACTAATATCTGACTCGCATAAAGTTTGGTGCAACCAGTAAATGAAAATAAAGTGGGGTTAAGTGTATGATATAAGAGGCAACTCATTATTGTGTTGCCATGGCAATTATCTAATTTCCCAAAGCAAACGTTTCTGACAGCTCTATTTATTCCGCGTCACACATATGTACGTGTTACAATTATTTACGAGAAAACCGTGAAATTGACTGAAAAACGGAACGGTGACCTTGTACTTGTACTCTTTATAAACTCAAATTAAAGAGACAGCAGAATCACAATTCAATACCTACCTAGTGCATTACCTATATTTGAACACAGTGTAAATTTACTCTCGACATAACATAAAAGGGGCGACTCAGCCCGTCAAATCATCACTATCATTAACTTTTCTTATGGTTAAATACAATGGGGTGCTTTATCAAGGCGAATTTCTTTTGCTAATATCGATTAACGACAGATGGAGTGGTGTTTACTCACTCCGTATTTTTTTAAGATATACAAAATAATATTTTTACCTGACTGGCCCTCTTAGAAGGAGAGTAATATTTATCTATTGTGGCATGTGGCATCCCTCGGAGCGTGTGCTCCGTGTGGCATCCTGTCGCCTAAATGGCGGGGTAAAACCCTCGGATGAGAAAGGGTAACATTCTACTACTTAAGCTACGGACTCTTAAGTTGTTTCCAGTTTGGTTAGGACATATTGCAGGCATGAATCACCTGATTGTCGGATAAGAAAATTATTCCGTGCTTCGGAAGGCACGTTAAGCCGGTGGTACCGGCTGCCACCAGGTAGTTGTTAAAGGAACCACGTCAGAGGCCGAGAGGCGGTTCCGAAGAACTCTGACACCAGGGTGTACATGGTCGACTGACCGTGTCACCTACACGAAACGAAATGATGATGATGATGAGGGTACTGACAAGTACAAAGGCTATATATAACGCGGGCGGAGCCGCGGGTAACAGCTACCTAGTTCTTTATAAGAACGATTGGCAGTATCTACTACCGCATCGCGTGTATAAGCTGATAAGCTCCGTTAGAAATAAGCCTCCTCATAAGTGTCGTAGTTGATTAGTTAAGAAACAAGCCGCTATTATGACGTCAGGGGGGCGGCTCACGTACGGAGACGAAAAATTTTTTTTTTAATCTCAGCACGTACCTTTTACTATATCAGACCTTGTATAACATTCAAGAAGTTTTTAAAGAGCGGCCGCATATTATCAGAAATTTCTGTTAGAAAAATTCTGACGCTCGCCGGAAGGCACTCGCTGCATACATTTTGTATTAGCTCCCGCACACTGTTAGAAAAATTCTAACGGGTCGTCCGTTTCTGATGCCCGCCGGATGGCACCTCAGCCGGACGTCAGAATTTTTTCTGTTAGAAATGGCGGAAGGCGTGTTTTCCATACATTTTGTACTAGGCCCCGCACACTATCAGAAATTCGCGTCAGTTTACCGTCCGCCGCCGTACGCTCCACACGTGTTTGGTTGTATTTTAGGAACCTACGTTTTTGACGAAAATGAGCTTAATTCAAGATTTAATTGCCGATGTGTAAAAATATCCATGTTTGTGGAACGCGATGATGAAAATTACCAGAATAAAATACACAGACTTATTGATTGATTGATTATGATATGGAGCGAATATGCCAAATATTAATTAAGTATTGAAATCCATATTTCAATATCAAGGTTTTTAGGGTTCCAAAGCGTAAAACGGGACCCTAATTACGAGATTTCGATGTCCGTGTGTCACCAGGATGTATCTCATAAACCGTGATTACTATACAGTTAAAATTTTCATAGATGATGTAGGTACTTATTTGCTTTTGCCACTATAACAATAAACACTAGAATCAAAATAAAATAGGTAATAATTAAGGGGTGATCCCATAAAACAAACGTGATTTTTTCGCCATCTTTTGCTCGTTATTTATAACGGCAACAGGTAGACGCTTCTGATATTCACAAAATATTTATTTGTTTATTCATCGCTTTAAAAATAAATAATTAAATCAAAATTAAATAAATATTAATGGCGGTCGTACTAAGAACATGTTTTTCGTTGCAGTTTTTGCCCGATAGTCTAATGTTGTATAGATAATGGTACGGGACCCTTCATGTGCGAGTCTGACTAGCACTTGGCCGATTTGTTTTATTTAAATAAAAAAAGCGCTAAGAGCTATAACATACGTATCTTCATTCATATAGGTAGATGTGCGTAAGCATACAGATGAAACACGACTGGGCTCAAAAGCTGCCGGATCAAAATTTCTGATAGTATGCGGGGTGCTTCCGGCAAGCTTCCGGCGAGCGTCAGAATTTTTCTAACAGGGATTTCTGATAATATGCGGCCGCTCAAACAGTGTTCCTATGTATGCGTCATGTACATTTTATGACTGAAAACCATAGACGAAAAAATTTAAAACTGATTTCATAGGATTAGAAATCACCCGCCAACCTGACAACAGGACGGGCGGCTCACTATGAAATAATGATTACTACGCATCCAAAAACGTATATATTCCGTATATTTGATTAAGTTATTATTTATGATTTATTTGGAAGTCATATACGCCATTCTGACGTATACCATGCTCCGTGTCTTATCGGATATTTCTTAATTGATTCCAGCGTACCTTCTGTACTTTCCATATTTCCTGATAAAGATGTTTGTTGTCGTGTCGACTTGTCGATGAGTAATGCCGCACCTCAATTTCTATTATCCTTCGTTGCTATTTGCCGACTTTGATAAAAATATACCACCTACGAAGTATGGTTTAATTAAGTAGAGAATACTAACTGCTACCCGCGGCTTCACTCGTGTACGGTTTTGCCGTATAAAGCCGAGTTGTTTATCACAAATTCTACGGGAACAGTACTCTTTCAGGGATAAAAGGTATTATGTCCTTTTCGGTACCCTAATCTTTGTTTAAAGAAGATTGGATAAGTAGATATAGCGTGAAGAGGTAAAAAACCAACAAACAAATAGACAAACTCAATTTCGCATTTTTAATTCTAGTTTTCGTCCGCGGATCTGCTCGCGTTAGTGTCGATCCGTCGGGAACAGTTCTTTTCTCCGGGATGAAATGTAGTGTGGGTATGCACAATGATAAAAATTACTTATGGCACTTATTTATTGTAAATAAATACAGTAAATTGGTGTATGTTCCTAATGGCGGCAAGTCGAACCCGAGCACACCATAGTGTACTACCAAATCCGGTAGGGGCGCTGGCAGTACTGCTGCGTTCAAGAATCATTATGTCTCACATTTAGATATAACGTGAAGAGGTAACAAACAAATATACAAACTCACTTTTGCATTTATAATATTAGTTGGCGGCGAGCATGCATGAAAAGAGTTATGTGGATGAAGCGAAAGAGGTTTGTAAGGATCGTAGCAAGTGGAGATCCATAGTCTCTGCCTGCCTACCCCTATGGGAAAGAGGCGTGATAATATGTATGTATGTATGTAATATTCTTCGAGCAACACGGCCTCCGTACCGGACGGAGAGTAATATTAGTTGTTATTGGGACTAGCAATTATCCCGCGATTTTCGTTCGCGTAAAACTTAAGTAATATTATTTCACCCCCTTAGGGGTGGAATTTCTAAAAATCCTTAAGAACAGAAGTTTCGGCTGTGCATTCAGTTAGGTTTGCATTTTATTTTTATTTTTTTGTCATTGGACAGCAAAGGAGCAAGCGGGTCACCTGATGGTAAGTGATCACCGCTGCCCATGGACAACTGCAACAACAGGGGTGTCACAGGAGCGTTGCCGGCCTTTTATTTTTCCTTTCCCAGGGGAAGGGAGAGGGACATGGGCCTCAGCTCACTCACCGAACGAAGCATAGCAGCGGTAAAGCTACTACTCAAACGTCGATTTTCTGTGAGAGTGTGGTACTTCCCCGGATGAGCCGGCTCATTCATGCTACTGCAAAATTGATTTGCCGGTAGCGAGGCTCTACCACAACGAAAATTATACAAAGAAGAAGATACCCGAACAGAGTACGAACGAATGTCAATCGTATCACCACTGAATAGAATCCACCCCAACTAATAAATAATATGATAGTGAGTTTGTTTATTTATTTTGTTTGTTACGCTTTTACACAAAGGATCTTTACTAACGCGAGTGGAGCCGCAGACGAAGCTAGTCCTAATTAATATTATAAATGCGAAAGTGAGTTTGTTTGTTTGTTTATTTGTTTGTTTGTTTGTTACGGTTTCACGCCGTATTTACTGAACCGATCATCATGAAATTTTGCATACACATAGGTTAGGGTACTGAGAAGGACATAGGCTATAAATCACGCGGGCGGAGCCGCGGGTAACAGCTAGTATATAATAATACTAACTTTTACCGCCTGCTTTACACGCGTGATATGAAGCCTATGTCCTTCTCAGTACCCTAACCTATGTGTATGCAAAATTTGATAATCGGTTCAGTATATGGGGCGTAAAAGCGTAACGAACAAACTCACTTTCGCATTTATAATATAATTAGGAGCATAAGATAGAAGCGCGGCCTCGTCGCGATTCTCTCGCTCGTCATCATCATCATTTCGTGTAGGTGACACGGTCTGCCGACCATGCACACCCTGGTGTCAGAGTTCTTCGGAACCGCCTCTCGGCCTCTGACGTGGTTCCTTTAACGGCTACCGGATGGCAGCCGGGACCACCGGCTTAACGTGCCTTCCGAAGCACGCAATGTCCTAACCAAACTGAAAACAACTTAATAAAATATGCTTTTCGTGGAAATCGAACCCACGACCCCCGGGTCAACAAAGCAAACGCCTTAACCACTGGACTACGGAGCACTCTCGCTCGTGCAGGGGTATTATTTTTGAACGCGGGACACTCGCTTCGAACGATTTTCCCATTCAAAAATCGTTCGAAGACGAGTGTCACGCGTTCAAAAATAGTACCCCAGGATCCCGATGCGACGAGGTGCGAGTCACTTAACTTCCGGCGTCGCAGCAATTACGACTAATACCACTGCGCTTCAGCTGATTGAAGTGCATGCGGATTTTTCCGATGCACCCCGGGATAATGGGCGCGTGCGCGTACCATAACAAGTAGTCGTAATCGCTGCGACTCGAAGTCTCGCCCCAATATTACACTACGATCTGCGTTGCTTCAAAGACTTATAAACTGTGGTAGCCGTGCCCTACTCCAAAACAGACATTGTTCGTGTCATGTGACGTGCGTGGACGACGTCTTCAAGGTACAGAGTGTAGGTGTCTACGAGCAAGGAAATCTATGGAGAAGCCCTTGTCAACATATACAATTTTTTACTTATACAAATATCAGGCAGTTATGATTCAGAGCGTCAAACATAACTTTGTCTCTTTCTTTCTACAGTACAATTGCATTTGACGAAAGAGACAAACATATTTAAGTACATGCTATTTTATGACAAAACAATGTCAAAAGTTTAAGTACGTGCCAGAATCCGCCATCTTCTGTAACGAGTTTCGTGGTAGTTGTGCTGTCAACAGTTTGTTTATGTTTTGGAAAAATTGAGATTTACGAATTATTACGCAAAAACCAGTAAAAAAAAGAAGTGATAGTGTGAAAAAAAGGTTTATAAAAATGACCAAATGTTGTATTGTGACGTGTGGTGCAAGAAAAAACAAAAATCAACCCCAACTGACGCCTAATAGGTTAGTAACTCGTTTTTTAACAATAGAGCTTTAAAATCAGTCTGTTAAACAAGAAAAATAAAAGAAAAACTTGAATTTGTGTTTATGTTGTTGAATTGAGGTCATATTTTTGTGATACAGATAGTTTTTCATTTATTTTTTCGTCATTTGTTTACATATTTCAATAGGGTTGTGCTTTTGATAAATGAGAAAATAAATTTTATTTATATATTTCCGAAGGATGAAGCTTTGAGGACATCAGAAAATCAGTTGGACAGAACGAAAAAGTAATGAAGAGGTGCTAGAAATTGTAGGAGAGAAAAGAAGACTGATAAACGAAATAGAGAATAGGAGGGGTAGGATGATTGGTCACTTGATACGACATGATGCCTTCTTTAAAAACATACTGGAGGGTAAGGTTAAAGGAAAGAAAGGTCCAGGGAGACCAAGGAAAAGTTTTGTTGACCAACTAAAGAAGAAGGCTGGTGTCATGTCGTATCAAGAACTAAAGTCTAAAGCGGAAGATAGAGAAGTTTGGCGCATACTCCATCGACAAGAGCTATAAAGCTCTTAAATAAGAAGAAGAAGCTTTGAGGAAGAAATGGTTAGAAGCTGTCGGCTCAGAAAATATGATCATTGCAGAAACCATAAGTTAGTTTAGTTTTTCTTGATATAAGATTTAAATATTACGGGAAAATTAAATGTGAAAATCTGTCACATAGACAGTTCTTAAAAAAATTAATCCTTTTCAGAAATGAATAAAAGATTCAAATTATAAAACAACTTGTCATTTTATTTTTATCCTATCCCTCTTCTAACATAAGGTGCCATCTCTTTCTACTTCGGCGCTATTAAAAATACGTAAAAATACTTCAGGTTATTTACTAAGGCTTATATGATTGACATTCTTGAATTTCTTTCTATTTGTAAAGTATTAGAAATAAAATGATTGGCGTCGCTAATGTGCCTAGTGTGGTGTGGGCCCTTTTTTTATTTTGTGGAAGAATGTTCGTAAAATGTAAGCTGGAAAACGCAATAAAAAAGTTCAATTTGTCAATGTCAGTCAATCTATAATATACTCTATGCTTGCTGTCATCAAAGAGCATATAATCACTACGTTTTAAGAGACGGGACTTTCATACTAGCCAATGAATCATCTAGATTTTGGTCAATTTACAAAGTGGACTAATACAAACTTTCACAACACTAATGTCACAAGCAAGTCTGGCAACCGAACAGTCTAACCAATTTTAGAGCTTGCCTACTACGTTAGTTTATCGATATCGATACAATGTGGTAGGTGGCGCATGGTTGCCCTTCAGATTCTTTGATGTACTAAACTTCTATAAAATAAACGAGTCCTCATTGTCAATACAAATCATTTATTTTGGACACAATCTACCATTGTTATGGTGCTACCACACACAATAACATTCTTGATAATGTATGGTGTTATAGAATGTTATCGTTGTTACAAATTGTTTTATGACGTTATATAACTGCTGTGTGGGAGCACCATTACAAAACACCGTTTAGAAAAATAAGTCTATTTGGATAATATATAGATTTTCGAATCATTGAATTCAATAAAATAGGATTGATAGTGTGGGAAATATCAACCCTCCAAATAGAAAAAGATTTTTGAAGTCGATGTTTTTCTCATTGTTCCCCATCACCAATGCCTGTTGTTGGCTCACAAAGTCTGCAAAAAATATAAATAAAAGTTTGATTCATTATTTCAATACTCACACATTCAGGTAATATTATGTCTTACACAGAAATAGCAGCTGTTTTAACCTAAAAAGTTGACATAACTGAAGGAAATCAAGAGAAATGACGGATTTAAAAATTTGATTATAACTTCATAAAAATATACTTTTAACGAGATTAAAAGTGACATATGTATGATACAAAGAACTAAGGGAGAAAAAGAGAAAGGACCTACGTGGTAGGCCGCCTAAATATATTTTTATATTTTATGGTTGAACTAGCTGTTGCCCGCGGCTTTGCCCGCGTGAAATATAGCGTATGTCCTTCTCAGTACCCTTACCTATGTGTATGCAAAATTTCATGATGATCGGTTCAGTAGATGGGGCGTGAAAGCGTAACAAACAAACAAACAAACAAATAAACAAACAAACAAACTCACTTTCGCATTATAACACACTAACACACACATATGTACCTAACATATATGTTAAGTATGTGAATCATGAAAACATCCATCATCATTTTTTGGTATCTCATTGATAGTTATTTTGCACATAAGTACATAATATTATGTTTATCAGACGTAACTAGTTACTTGGTCTAGCGACTACTTCTACTTGTAGGTTAGAATGATTACTTGCATGTAAGTGATAAGGAAAGAGCAACATTTCATCAGGGAGAAGAAAAGCTTTTGAATGTTTCGAGTGGACAGCATAGGGCTTGAGGTGACCTATATCCGTAAGTGCTCTCCGGAATGTATATAGTTTCTCTATTGGAACATATATCAAATTTCCTTTGCCCACAAACATCACCCACTGGCCTACACCTGAAAATTATTTACATGTTTTAACTTTAATAACAAAACCTAAAACAGCAATAAATGAAATAAATTCAGCAACTAGATTTTTGTATTGATTGTTAGTTACGTATCGATAAGGTATCGAATATCGAAGTGCACATCACTAGTTGAACAAATGTAAAATTAAAATATTTATCGAAATCTTTATTTTCACTATGTTATTGTAATAATGGCATGGTGTAAAATATGTAAAAAGATAATATTAATGCTTACCGTGCCTCATATAATGGAAATTTTGCTATAAACATCTTCTCTACAGCCTCTTATTGTTAGTCACTCCACTGGTACGAATACCACATATTTAACAAGTAATACAAGATACTTGAGGCGGAATTTTCATAAAACTAATAAGTTTACCAAAAACACAGTGTAATTGTTGTACTTTTCACTAATATTCATAATTAAACTAGTAAAAATAAAATTTGCAAAGTTAACTTCAAGAACTTCAAAATGGCGGGAGTTTTTACAGCAGTGACAGAACAACTGGGGTCCTATTTTTGAACGCATGACACTCGTCTTCGAATGATTTCTCAGTGAAATACGAGTGTCACACGTTCAAAAATAGTACCCCTGACTGAATGAAAGAAAGAGAAATGTCGTGAAAGACAGAGATAGCAATATGGCTGCCATCGTTGCTACAGCAAACGCCATACATTTTTTGGTTCCTTTGAGCTGCGTGGGCCTGGCTGTCATTCATTCATTTGTCAACGAATTGTTTGATACGCGAATATCGGTGATTATTAATTTTATTTTTGTGTTTTCTTCATGTTTTATGAGCAAATACCAAAAAACGGCATTCCTAAATGATAGCCAATTGAACCTCCGTAACATAAACTAAAACAATTAAAATGGACGAGACAGAAGTTGAGATAGACTACGTCGGAATGGAGCCCGACACCATTTGCAATATTTGTTATGCTGAATTCCTGGATTTAGAGGATCTACAAATCCACCAGCGGCAAATGCACCCTACCGGAATTATCCTCTGCCAATTCTGTACGCAAATACAGGCAAGCACTGAAGACTATGCCATACATATTAGAGACAAACATTTGATTGATTTACGAATATGTCAGTTTTGTACAAGAGTTTTTAGTGACGAATTCTACTGTAAAAAGCATCAAAGAAAGCATTTAATCTGTTCAGAAAATGCTACCTACTCCTGTTCGCAATGCGAACTAAAATTCACCAATGTTGCCGAGTTAGAAACACACGAATTCAGTACTCACAAAAATGGTGACGTTTCTGAAGGACTGTGGCTTCAAGAGCACTTGCCACTCTTGTCTTCTGTATTCAACATGAATTTCATGTCTCTACTTCTTCTTATCAACACTGGGAACAAATTTATTTGTGCCAAATGCGGCACCTCCGCACGGTCTATAGAAGGCTATGCAGAACATTTAAAAGCTGGTGACTGCCGCTCTCTAGCTTGTAATACATGCTGTAATGTTTACAAAACTAAGAAAGGATTGATCAAACATTTAAGTGGACCACAGGGATGCAACTTTTCTACGAATAAGAACACTATGAGAACATGTAAAGAGTGTTTCAAAGATGTTGGTGTCCATCTTTGGAAATATCACAAACGAAAGTGTAGACCATTCAAATGCCATAAATGTCAGATTGTATTTGAAACAATGGAGGCTTTGTCGAAACATCAGACTGCAGAACATCCATTGGTCATCTCATTAGAGCATTGCAAGTATTGCAAGAAAGAATTTGTCGGCACTGTTGCTGTTGAAAAGCATATAGAGAGAACACATAAAGTTGAGCTCTATAAATATCCATGTGTGTACTGCGAGATGGTTTATAAGCATCCGCAAAAGTTATTCGGACACTTTTACTCGAAACACAAGGATATTGAGCCGTACTGGTGCCAGATTTGTGACAAAAAGTTTAGAATACGAAAGAACTTCACTATACATATCAAATTGGAGCACAAGAGTGTCGGGTTTGTTGAATTTAATGAGAAATTTCACGTTTATTTTACTGACAAAAAATCTGAAAAGGCAACGATAGAGAAAAGCAGTCCTAAAAGCACCAAACCCAAAAATAAAATAAGTACTGAAGCACATTTAAAAAAAATTGATGTGACAGATGAATCTGATACAAATGCAGAATCTGAGCAGCAGGATAAACCTGGTACTATAGAATCTTTAGACACTTCAATAAAAACAGATACTGACGTGGAATCTAAACCAGATAAAGCCACCAACCTGCTTATAGAAATTGAAATCGATAAAAATCCTATTAAAACAGACATACAAACAGAGACAGATGCACAGACTGATGCGCCAACTGACATTGAAACAAAAAGAAATGCCCGTTCAAAACGGATTACAAGAGCACTAAAGGTTAAACTTGAAAAACAGGCAGAAGTAGAGGATATTGGATCAGATACATCAGACGATGAACCTCTATTGACTCTCAAAAATAAAACTAAGAGAAAAAGAGGTAAACCAAGGACCCAACGAGTTTGGAAGTCCTTGAAAGACAACCGAAAAAGGTTCACATGTCAATTTTGTAACACATACTGCTATACTTATCAAAATTATCACCATCATATGAATACTGTGCATGAAAATGAAAAGGTTAAATGCGTAAAATGTCTAAGAATGTTCAGTTCCAAGGCAAAACTTTCCGACCATATCAAAAAAGAACATTCATCATCAAAATTGACAGAGACTCTTAAAAATATTTTAGCAAGACGCAGTAATGTAACAAACAATAGTTCTTCAAAGTCCAATGCCATTAATGATTCTTTGACTAATACAGAAAAGTTTCTAAAGACTATCAAAAAAGTTGATTTTGATATCTGTAAAGAGCAAGCTACTGTCGCTCCGCTCTCCAAAGGGATATCTGTACAGAAGTTTATCGAAAGCTTCATGCCTGAACCCACTGAACCTAAAAAAGAAATTGTGGTTGAGAGCCACATCACTATTAAAAACGTGAACTGCCCTCCGAAAGAGCCTGTAATAAAAATGACCAAATTTCAGAATAGAACACCTGTCAGCAACACTTCAAGGACAAAACTAGCGATGCCTAAGAAGTTCACAGGAGATTCAGAACAGCACAAAGTCACTGTTAAAGTTGTACAGACTGAAGAACGGCCGTTGTTCACTGACCAATATCAAACGGAAACATATTACGATAACCATGACTTTGACCATTACGAAGAGATGGTCACAGAAGAGAAGTCAGACCACATACCAGAAGTAGCACAAGAAGTCATGTTGGAGGTGTCAGAAGAAACACCAAAAGCTCCGGTTCACAAAGTTGTTATTCCAAAGTTACCGGACGAGATAGGTCAGATACGGATAGCGACACTTCTACCGGAAGCTCCTTATTATAAAATACTCAAAATCAATGATGTATTGAAGAACTCTACTCAACAATCTCCTCAAGTAAAGAAAGAAAAAGATGTGGTATTGCCGAATGGCACAAAATTAGTGAATGTAAACCCACTGGCACATTTACTAGGCGATACTCCTGTCGAGAAGGTATTCCAGAATATGCCTAATCATAAGTACTACCAGCCGAAACAGGTGAATTTCGAAAAGGCGGTGGCAAAGGCTCTCATGAATGAGAAACCGCCTAAGAAGAAGAGGAAGACGAAAGTGGAGCCCTAGCATATAGTCTTTTGCTAATGAGGGTTTTTTGAAATGCTTACCGCTAGATGGCAGCACTATTAAGCCGCTGTCATTGGATAATATTTGACAAGCAGCGACAGCTGACACATTGTTGCCCAAAAACAGCTCACCGGACCTGACTGCTGCCGCTTATTTCAGGAAACCGTCATTCAGAATTCAGACGCCAAAGAGAAGGCAACAAAATCTATTATAATACTTATGGACTCTTGCACATTTACATACATTTTGTGTGATACATACTTATAATACAATGCTTCTTTATGTAGCACCATGTGGCCTCAACGCCTTAATCGTACGATTTGTTCTCAGAGACTAGCATAGATGGCGCCACTGGAAACTACACAACATTGTATCTACCGTATTATGAGATTAAAAAACATTATTCAGAAAATATACCTTTTTAAAAATCAAAACAATATTTTAGGTGTAATATTTTAAAATGACACCGTATATTTAGTATGTTAAACGCTAACGCAGATTACCGCCATCTAGTATAGAGTAGCAAGCAACTCTCCTGCGCCATACATTCGCCTGCTTTTCGCAACCTTAATTTGGTCCAATATAGCACTTAGACACCTTCGAGCAACACGGCCTTCCGTACCGGAAGGGAGTAGCCATACGCTGCGTTCCCCTCTGTCAAGGTACAAGCCAAATTTGGCATATGCATGTCTATGTTAGTTGTGTGTGACTCATTTGTACACAAATTATTGTTCAAGATTCAATCGTTTATTTAATATAGGTTTCTTTGAACACTTATTAATTGTCATATTTGTGTTTACAATTTTTACAACAAAAATTTTGTTGTTTGTTTCTTTTTATGTCATTTTTTGTGACAATGTCATAATTACTATCAAGTGACAGTTTAAGTTTGGTATGTAGGTGTGCGGAACTAAACTTGTGTGCACATTTCCCCCCGCAAAAAACGCCAGAATAATTGTAATATTAAATTGTCGCTTTGCCCACTCCCTCCGTCCGGTACGGAGGCAAAATATTCGTAAATAGAGTAATAATGTTGCTCTAAGCTAGACACTGACATCGGGTTGATTGAATATGTACTTATATGATTTCATGTTGAATCTCTTGAAGTGTCTTAATAATTCCTTTTTATTTGTATTTTTCGAAGATTAAAAACATTATGCAATCGGACTCCCACTTTCGTACTGCTCACGCCAGAACTTTATAGCGGCTCAGAACATGTTGCGATTGTTAGCGCAACACAACATCAGAACGGCACGGGGCGCGCGGGGAGGCGGGGGCGGACAAGCAGCGAACAGCTAATCCGAGGCACTGACATCCTCCTTTGATGATGTTCGCGTACGCCTTACAGGTCGAGAGCACTGCCCTCACCTCAAAAGTGCGGTGAAGTAGCGGAAGCTTACTTGGAGTCCAAAACCTTTTATTTCATGTCTATGATCATTTTCCCCTTAGCCATATTGTCTTTGCCTCAAATATTGTGCTCTTACTTCATTGCACTATAGATCTATTTTAGATTGTACAATCGATAATTGTCAGAGTAATATGAACCTAAAAGAAGGTTGTTAAGTTCCGTTTGACTTAAATGTAAAATATTCGCAAATAGAGAAATAAGTATTTTATTTTAGTTCTACATGCACATACTTTATGTAACTTTATCGTAGATATATAAATGTGACTGTAAGAGATCGCACATGACCCCACTACCTCTACAAATTATTATAGCGGGTCTGTTGCTTTGGTATATCGCATTTCTAAGGTCAGCCTTAGGAAGGAAGGCCGACGTACCGAAGGGTCAAGGCTGACCGACAAGAATTGTTGCGCTGTCTCGGGCATTTCTTTTAACCTTTTCGAGGCAGTGATAAATATATAGCCACCAAAAATTGAACCTTATGCACCGGAGATAAGGTCCAAAAACAATGACTTTAGAATATACCCACAACCTTTAAAAAGGTTAAACCAAAGGCGAATAAAAAAATTAAATTAATTATAAAGTGGGCAAAGTTACATTGTACAGTGGGGCCCATGTGAGTTTGCGTGATCACCCAGCACTGTTCCCGCACCACCCTTTAGTTACATCACTTTTGACGCGGCACCTTCAATTACCTTGCAAGTTTGATTTTGGCAATCCCGGGCCCCTACGCACTACCTACTGTCCTTAAACTCGCCTCTGCTGCACACTTATACAATTTCTACTAAAGCGGAGTAGATTTGTGTATTTTGAGCAAAGTAATTGGTAATATTCTTCAAGTCTCAGCGCTGCTCAGCACAGCCCCCTTCAATGGGAATGCACCGTCAGCCTCTAAAACAATGATTTACAGCCCGCTGTACAAAGTAATATAAATAATCTAAGATATTACATACAACCATGTATTTGTAATTTCGATGTTAAGTAACTTATCGTGGTTCAATATTATGTTGAAAGTATACTTTTATTTTTAGTTTATACAAATTGTGGACTGTCATATGTATATTTAAATAAAATATTTCAATGTAAATGGAGTATTTATTCATTTTATCAAAATCGTACACACACACTCGTCCACATTACCGCGGGGCAATGACCTGCGGGACATTTTTTATTTATATTTAGGTTTTTGTTTATAGGTAAGATTTGTTTTAGTTTGGAATAATAATTTTCTTTTCATCTCACCTACCCTTAATCAGTGTCATTAAATGCAAGCAAAGTGGGCTGGATGGTCGCTATTACGACCGCGGGCTATAAGATTTCATACAAATTCCATAAAGCCCGAGAGCGCATAAAGTATTTTTTTAAATTTAATAGGGCACTATGCCATGCACAAGCGTCAAATCTTCTACACCCAAAAAGTTTTCTAGTCGAATATTCAAATTTGGAATTGCCAGTGAACCCGATGAAAAAAACATTTGAACTATTCTGCGAGATTTTTGTCCTTAATTCAAATTTGGAATTGTTAATGGCCGTGCGTGGCTGGCTGTTTGTATTCATCGATCTTTGACTTCCACTTTTTGGATAAAACATTTTCGTTATCTGTGTAATCCTCCCTCGGATGCATTTTCTGTTCACTGTTTGCCGCTATTTATTTTTAGGCATAGTATTTATAAGTAATCGTAATTTTCATTAATTTGCATGAAATACATTCCCTATGATAAATGAATACATGGTCAATAATGTTGATATAGATAATATAATCAGCCAGCTTGCAGACGCATAAATATTAATTTTCAAGGTAAACTATATAGAATATTCATACTATACAATTTCAACCAATATAATATGAAAAATATTTTTTTTTACTCTACTATTTACTCGGTGAGATGAAAACATTGTGTGTATCTCGGCCGGTATTAGACATTACAAACTCGGACTACTAAAAGCACTCGGCTTCGCCTCGTGCTTGTTAGTAGTCGCTCGTTTGACGTAATGTCTTCTATCCCGCCCTTGCTACACAATGTACTATTTTTTAGGTTAATTTAGTTTTTATTAATTATATTTAACTTAAGTTGTTAATATTTTTGTTGTAATTAATAAACATGTATTTAAAGTATGTATCTCATTCGTATTACGAGTTATTTTCTTAAATTCACGTTGAACATTTTCATGTCAACTGTTGACGCAACACGTTTGTCCAATAGAATTTTGACAAACCCAAACAAGTATTTCATTGTAAATATTCTGATATCTATGATTTCATTTCATTTACTATAAAAAAAGTATTTTCGATTTATTTAACTATTCATATTGAATGTGATTTTGTTTAATGAATGTGAAAAATCTATTTTTACGGTTTTTTTTACTAGCTATTTAGGTCCCACTGCTGGGCAAAAGCCTCCCCTTCTGTTCTCCACCTAGTACCTAGTCCTAGCCAGTCTTACAATATTCTAAATTGTACTTGCACGTAACTGGTTCTATACAAAGGATCTCTCAGTTTTCATATAAAAAGCGTGAATGATTGTTTGTTTTTCGTATGTGTAAGTGGCCAACACTGGTGTCAGATTTTTCAAGCTGCCTTAAGGCATCTGACATAGCTTAACGACTGCCATCAACGATGATAGCCGGGACCAACGGCTTAACGTGCCTTCCGAAGCACGGAGGAGCTCGAAATATTTTTATGCCACTTGCGGTCACCCATCCAAGTAGGGACTGCACCAGGGGTTGCTTAACATACGTAAGTGCTCATAGAACTCACACCCACTGGACCATCGGGCTCCTCATTGCTCAGCGTTGATGATGAATGGCTTGCATTACGACTGCCATAATGAAAAAGAATTAAACAACAAAATATTCAAAATATCATTTATTACAATTCAAACATATCCTTACATCAATGCGTAACTTAACAACAAAATTATCAAAGTACCTAAAACAGACTTGCCTCTGTTGCTCGTAGAGAAATAATGACTAAAATATACTCAATTATTTAACATTTGACTGACCAAAACGGAAACATAATTAACATCGATTGCTGTACGAGGAACCAAGACAAGTTCTTAAAAGGATTCAAAGTTCGACTACCATGCTTCTATATGATTTTAAGCTTTCGCGGTCACAATCACTATTATGTTCACTACGGGACTTACCGCGACTATTTTCCCGTAGTAAACATAATACCATGCTTCTATTGAAAATATTTATAGAGGTTTTACAATTTTCAAGTAATGTCAAATAATTATGTCTATAACGGGTCACTCACATGTTATTTTGTCGGGATTGCTAACTAAATGGGCTCCTAGCCGAAACTAGTCGGCAATCCCGACAAAATAGACTGGGAGTGACCCGTTCTTATGCGTAATGTGAAACAATAGTCGGCAAAACCAACATAACAGCACGTGAGTGAACCGTTGTTATACATAATGTCTTTATCTCACGTTAATTTCAAAGATATACCTATGTGTTGTTTACAATCTTCAAGTACTGTAACATAATTATGTAATTAAAAAGTCTACTCTAACTCATCTTCAACTGTGTCAACTAAGAGATTGCTTAGTCTTAATATGATCGCCCCCTCCACCTGTTAATATTATTTCATCAATGTACATGCTGGTCAGTACCGAAAGTTCGTAATTTTCAAAACCAAATTCATTTATTTATTAGATAATTTAAATTCAATTTGTTAGTAATACAGTTACTTAAAAATCACAAGCGTTTTAAAAAGAGAAGACCTATTCTATGTATATTACATTACTATTAAGTATGTTAGCGTAAATGGCAATGTTATTGATGGAGGGGTATTCAGTTTTAAATTGGACTATCTTCACTTTCGAGTTCTCGCCTTCTTACTAGGCGAGCGCGGGTCGCGGGTTGCGGGGACGAGAGGGGTGTCACAGGCAAAGTTGCCGCTTAAGAGTGCTTACAGCAACGTGATAAAGAATAATAACAAATGTCAAAATGTGTTTACAGACATAATTTCACAATTTATTAAGTTTAAAATTTTCATCAATTAACAATACCTATACAAAATTACAGCGAGTTGAATGTACTCGCTGTAATTTTGTATAGGTATTGTTTTGAAAATTGAAATCTGATTATAAACATCAATATGCCTTATCCGGTCGTATGTACGAAATTTGGTTGAGATTGGCTTAACTGTTGTAAAACTAAAACGAAACTACGTTTGTATGGGATTGCGCCTTTACGTGGGACTCTTAAGATATGACAATAAATGTATTTATTGAAAACATCAAAAAATTGTTTATTGGTTATAAGAACATTTACTTTTGGATGAATGTTACTGAGTAATTGCTTAATTTAGATTTATAAAAACAATGTAACTTATTATTTACAATTAAAAAGTATAATTATTTAGCATAATTTCACCATTATGCATTACAAAGTTAAATATGATGAGAAAAAACGAAAACAATGTATTAAAGATTACCAAGAAAGAATACTATACAAAATTTACAGTTACATCATTATTTGCCTATTTTAATAAAAATGTCAAATTCAGAGAACATTGTTTACGTTTTTTCATACATACATCAAAACGGGAAAATGTAAAAAGTGTATTTGTAACAATTTATTTGTTTGGCCTAGTGGACGTAAGCATTATAAGCGCTTCCGCATGTAAAGCAACCCTGGGCGCAGTCCCCACTTGGATGGGTGACCACATGTGGTATTAAAATAACTCGAGCTTCTCCGTGCTTCGAAAGGCACGTCAAGACATTGGTCCCGGCTGTCATCGCTGATGGCAGTCGTTAAGCTATGTCAGATGCCTTTAGGCAGCTTGAAAAATCTGACACCAGTGCTGGTCACTTACACACACGAAAAACAAACAAACATTTGTTTTACAAAGATTCCAAGTGAAACAAGTACGTAAAATTACCTTAAATTAATTTATTTACATTTTGCTACTATGAGCTTGTTACATTTTCAAAGACAATATAATACTAACGTACAGTAGTACCACGTTAATAAGTTACAACGGTATTGTTCGATGGCGCAGAATAGCGCAACCGACCGCCGACTCGGCCCGAACGAGAACATCAGTGAAATAACGAACTTATTGCTACAACATAAGATTTTAAATCCAAAAGCAGTAGGACTATTGCTATCTCGCTCACAATACTTGTACGCCTGCCGAGAGTGGCCGAGACGCCGCATGGCGCGTACGCATCAACCAATAGCGGACGAATAGTTTCGCGCCATGCAAAAATTTAATTTCTGCGCAGGTACATCGGTGTAACTTATAAAAGTGGTAGTATTGTATGGACTGCCAACGTCATATAAAAATATTGGACCAAATTATGGCCTGCTACAAGGTAGGTAGTCATAGTTAGACGATGGCGCTGCAGAGTTGTTTTCCACTCGTCACTAGATGGCGTTAACTGCGTTAGCCTAAACATGTTCAAATTTGATAAATTTCGTGACTAATGCTTTTATTTTCTCATAATATGGTATCTACAGTCCTAATCTTACTTAATGGCGGCTTGGAACATCGCGCGAGTCTTAGCGCAGTACACAATATTAGGTCTGCGCGGGGCGCGCGCGGGGAGGCGGGGCGCGTACAAGCAGCGAGCAGCTAATATCCGAGCCGCCATACAGTTTGATTCGGACTGTAAATACAAAGACATCTACGTGCAACTGCTAGAAAAAAATGATACGAATTAGAGGTTGGGGATCGCATGGGTTTGGCCCTTCGAGACTCAAATACTAACTTAAAAACAAGAAAATGGTCTTAAGGCGCTCTTATAGTAACACTAGCGCCACCCAGCAATTAAATTCTTTAAATCCTAAATAAAATCGAATTTTAAAAATCTAACAAGCACAAAACTAGTAAATTACATGTTGTATTTTTTATTTATTACAAGTAATTTACTAGTGTCATATTTAAAGAGAAAAATCGATTGTTGAAAGTGGCCACTATTGGCGTTAACCTGTTTTTATTTAAGTTTATCAAACGAATATTAGTGAAAATTAATACTACAAGTAATTTATTTGTTATCTACTTGTTAAATTTTTAAAATTCAATGTAATTTAGGATAAAAAGAATTAATTGTTGGGTGGCGCCAGTGTTACTATAAGAGCGCCTTAAGAGTTCCCTTTTATCCCCCAACAGCCACCCAGACGGTGTCCTACCTAACTACATTACTGACTTAATGAACTTTAAAGTAACTCATAAAATTAATGACTTATACAGCATTTCAATTTAACAACACACATTGACTTATCAACAGTTAAAAACAAATGGAGAATTATATCATAAACTTGAGGATATTTGTAGATCCTTATGTGAATTAGATTGGCGCCCTTTAATTTTAATAAAAATAGTTTATAAAACTAAAAAACACGCTTTTCATGTATTGTCATCAGAACTCAGAGCGTGTGCAAAATTAGGATGGGTCAAATTAAGATTCCAAGATTTTCTTACATACATAGTTACAAGTGAAGTTCATAAAAGCGTGTTTAAAAATAAATTATGTTAATTTTAATGCCAAATACGTAGGCGCAAATAAAGTCTAAAACATCTTGATATACCCGGTAATGTCACTGCTTTTTTTACATAAAATCTACATACAATTAGTTTTAAAGATCTAAGCATACATAGGGACACAGACATCGGGAAGCGACATTGTTTTATACTCTGTAGTGATAGTGATACGTTAGCGCAAACGATCTCTCAAAATATTTAGATACACCACTACGTTTTTACAAAAAATCTTCATATCATTAACAGTTTTCCATCTCACTCTAACATTATCACCTGTCTTAACAAACGTACGTCTGTCTCTCTCTAACTGATGACGCTAAGCTCGATGGTGGGAGAAGAATCTCGCACTTGATACAGACTCTATTCAAAGTCCTATTGTAAAACTCTGAAACCCGGTGATTTCACTGTTTCTTACATGAAATCTACATACAATTATCAATTTTCTACTATCACCTCTCTTAAGAAACGTTAGTCTGTCTCTCTCTTACTAACGGCGTGATGGTGCGAGGGTAATGTCTCACTTGATACAGACACTATTCAAGTTCCTATGGTAAAACTCTTCAAGTTCGTATGGTAGTTAATAATGCCTAATAAGTAAGCGCAAACCATCCCTAAAAAAGACCCGGCAATTTTACTGTTTCTTACATAAAATCTACATACAATTATCAATTTTCTACTATCACCTCTCTTAAGAAACGTATGTCTTTCTCTCTCTAACTGATGGCAGCAGCTCGATGGTGGGAGGAGATTGGAGAGCTGGATACAGAGTCGATGCAGAGCTCCGACGCTTGTTCTGCGAGTTCGTTGGTGATCTGCAACAAAGCAACGGTATAAATACAAACTACGAAGAATATAATATTACTAGTATCAGACGACCGACTGCCATATGTTTTCTCTAGGCAATAGAGACCATAGACAAAATATTGGAGTGAGTGCACTGCAGGAGCACAACCCTCTCTGTACCACCAGACTCATATATTAGCCAGAGCAGTCAGAGGATTTGGCCTATACTCGCCACGCTGGCCAGACGGGTTGGAGAGGTTCTCTTCGGTCTTTATCATCATTATCATCAGGTCCTTGTTAGTCTCCACTGCAGGAGAACGACCCTCTCTGAACTGCCAGAGCATTACTATATGTTAGCTAGAGCTGCTAGAGGATTTGGCCTACACTCTCCACGCTGGCCAGATGGGTTGGAGAGTTTCCCTTACGTCTTTTAATTGCTTTTACCTGCTTGCTGGCGTGCTGCGTGCAGTCGGGCGGCAGTTTCAGTGCGCGCAGTAGGGCTGCGAGGCGGGGTGCCCGCTCTCCAGCTGCTAGGGCTAGCTGGAGAAGACGCGCGCCCATTTCCGTGCGTGCAGCTGCGTGACGAGGGGTCCTAGGAAACCAATAATGTTACTAATAAAACAACTTTTGATATGGGACCAATGCTGGGAATTCAAAAAAACGAGTGACATACCCATACAAGTGTCCAGCTGATCGGACCAAATGTATGGGAAATAGAAAATCTAACATGTGCACTATAAATAACTGTTGATTATGTTTTTTATGACCGACGACCTTAAATAATAAATAAATATATACGGACAAATCACACAGATTGAGCTAGCCCCAAAGTAAGTTCGAGACTTGTGTTATGGGATACTAACTCAACGATTCTTTATTTTATAATAGATACTTATATAAATAAACATCCAAGACCCAGGTCAATCTGAAAAAGATAATTTTCCTTCTTGACCTGACCGGGGATCGAACCCGGGACCATCCGTGTCACAGGCAGGCGTGTTGACCGCTGATACCGACAACATAATCAATTTTTTTTCAGACCAAGGGTGCTTTTCCACCAGAGATGTGCAATGCTACGACGCTATGGATGCGTTTGATATCGACCAATCATATTCATTGGTGCACATAGCTTAGCACTGGTGGAAACGGATTCAACTAACATATGTTTTTATATGGGAAGATGCGTGCTATAGATGTGTGTTATGGATGCCTACTATGGGCCATCGCGAGTGGTGTAGCTATGTGCAGAGCAGAGTTGTACAGTATGCCCGCGTTTGTCGCTGAAAGTAGACATGCCATCTTCGTAGGGCATCTTCCTCGCACAGCTACATAGCTTTGTATTGGTGGAAACTGGAAACGGTCACATATTTTCGTAGCGAAGAGTTCACATCTTTGCAGCACAGCTGCATATTTTTGGTGGAAAAGCACCCTAAAATTCGTTACAGTTTGTGAGAAAATAGTACATTATGATACAAGTACGGTTAGCTGGATATCTTAGTGTGTTTATAGGCACGAGGCGAAGCCGAGTGCTTGTAATAAACCGACGACCATAATAGACAGCTTACGTACGAGTATCATACGACGTTTTTCAATGCATTTGCGATTACCATAAACTAAAACAAGATCGCAGTTCAGCAAATAAGGAATTTATAAAAGTTAGGAACTAAAGCCGTTTGTAAAAATACATTTATAATAATCAGGTACATTTACTCAGGTTTATTTTATTCAAAAAAGTACATGGACAACCTTCTACTCTTCGAAGTCAGTTAAAAAATCTCATCACACGAATCAGAAAAAGTTTTCATGCTGAACTTGAAACTCTTTACTGGGATTCTATGAAAAAGTTTAAATTTTGCATCTGTGGCATTGGGTTATTGAGCGGTTGTGATTGGTGTAAAGTAAAAAACACTTGTGCCGATTACGAGACTACGATACAGATTTCGATGTCATAAGAACCGTATTATTAGCAAATGTATTGAAAATGTATTTGCAAAACGAATTTTAGGAGAAGAGCGTCGTAACGGCGAAGTTACCTATATAGTTATAAGTAAATACCTGTGCTGTAAGTGCTGCAGCGCCCGGCAGGCCGCCGACACGAGCGGGCGCAGCGCCTCGAGCCGCGCCGACACCGCCCCGCGCTCCGCGCCCGGCCCCGACACCGACACCAGCCCGAGGATCTACCAACACATTCTATTATCGTACAAGCCCTTCATTCGACAATTATGTTTCCGTTAAACTTGAACAAATCGCATAAAATGAGAGTTTTCAGAATTGATTTTTTCCCCCAGGTGGCGGCACTGTGTCGAGAGGTCGAGCTGTCAAATTCCACCAACCATAAAATTGATAATTAAACATGATTGCTGGATTTTAACAGCAGCTGTCAAAAATACCTCTCGACACAGTGTCGCCACCTGGGCGAAAAATCAATTCTGAAAACCTTCATTGTAATAGATTTTAAAAAATCACAGTAAGTTACATTGCTACCGATATAAAAACAAATAATCTTCTCATCATCATCATTCATCATCAGTCAAAAGTTAATTATCAACTTTAGGCTTGCTCGAAAGACTCTAAGACGATCCCTTAGTCAATAATTCTCTTAGTTGTTACATACCTCATCACAGACATGCATGTAATGGTAGAAAGCCAGCCCCCCGCTCTCCCAGCCTGCTACTTCATGGCTCTGCGCTGCTTCGTTTAGCTTCTCCAGGAGAGGAGCTATACTCTTCAGGTTAACTGTCATCGTCATCATCATCAGTATCGTTACATACCTCGTCACAGACGTGCTTGTAGTGGTATAGAGCCAGCCCCCCGCCCTCCCAGCCTGCTACTTCATGGCTCTGCGCTGCTTCGTTCAGCTTCTCCAGGCGAAGAGCTATACTCTTTAGGTTAACTGACATCTTCATCATTATCTTTACATACCTCGTCACAGACGTGCTTGTAGTGGTATAGAGCCAGCCCCCCGCTCTCCCAGCCTGCTACTTCATGGCTGCTTCGTTCAGCTTCTCCAGGCGAAGACTCTTCAGGTTAACTGTCATCATCATCATTATTATCGTTACCTACCTCGTCACAGACGTGCTTGTAGTGGTAGAGCGCCAGCCCCCCGCTCTCCCAATCTGCTACTTCATGCCTGGTCGCCGCCTCGTTCAGCTTCCCTAGTAGGGGAGCTACACTCTTCAGGTTATCTGTCATCATCATCATTATTATCGTTACCTACCTCATCACAAACGTGCTTGTAGTGGTAGAGAGCCAGCCCCCCGTTCTCCCAACTTGCTACTTCATGCCTGCTCGCGGCTTCGTTTAGCTTCTCCAGGTGAAGAGCTATACTCTTCAGGTTATCTGGCAACATCATCATCATTACATACCTCGTCACAGACGTGCTTGTAGTGGTATAGAGCCAGCCCCCCGCTCTCCCAGCCTGCTACTGCATGGCTCTGCGCTGCTTCGTTTAGCTTCCCCAGTAGGGGAGCTACACTCTTTAGGTTATCTGTCATCATCATCATCATTATTATCGTTACCTACCTCATCACAAACGTGCTTGTAGTGGTAAAGAGCCAGCCCCCCGCTCTCCCAATCTGCTACTTCATGCCTGGTCGCCGCCTCGTTCAGCTTCCCCAGTAGGGGAGCTACACTCTTTAGGTTATCTGTCATCATCATCATCATTATCGTTACATACCTCGTCACAGACGTGCTTGTAGTGGTAGAGAGCCAGCCCACCGCTCTCCCAGCCTGCTACTTCATGCCTGCTCGCGGCCTCGTTCAGCTTCTCCAGGAGAGGCGCCACACTCTTCAGGTTATCTGGCAACATCATAATCACATCTATGTCAGATTCCAAGCGTAGATAGAACCTCAAATCGATATTTCATTATATCACTATAAAACTAAATTCTGTAGTATGTAAATCTGCATTATGTTTTGAGTTTATTATAATATGTATTTTTTTAAAAGCATTTCTTATTATTATTTTAAGTTATTATCCACTAAAAGCGTAGTGAGTTCACACACTAGCGCCACCCAGCAATTAATTCATTTACTCCTAAATCAAATCAAATTTAAAAAATCGAATAGCTGATTGCCCTAGTAAATTACTTGTAGTATTATTTTTGTAACTTTTCATAGATATTACAATCTAAGTTTGAGAGAACGGATTATTACCGCCAAAAGTGGCCACTTGCTCCGTGGCGCAGCGGTCAACACGCCTGCCTGCGACACGGATGGTCCCGGGTTCGATCCCCGGTCAGGTCAAGAAGGAAAATGATCTTTTTCAGATTGACCTGGGTCTTGGATGTTTATCTATATATGTATTTGTTATAAAATATAGTATCGTTGAGTTAGTATCCCATAACACAAGTCTTGCTTAAGAACTTACTTTGGGGCTAGCTCAATCTGTGTGATTTGTCCGTATATATTTATTATTATTTTATTTATTCACTTATGGCGGTAAAAATTCGTTCTCTTAATTCATCAAATTAAAAATAGTGAAAACTTGTACCAATATTACTACACGTAATTTAATAGGGCATTCAACTATTAGATTTTTTAAATTTGATTTGATTTAGGACTTATAGAATTAATTGCTGGGTGGCGCTAGTGTGTGAACTCACTACGCCTTAACCGCCATAAGTGGCCACTTTTGGTGACGGGTTGTAGGTAATAATGTATTCTTCTAGCTACTCTATTACAATAGGTTGGCCTGTAATGATAGATGTAAGGTGAAAATAAATAAATATTTTCTTTCTTCCTATTTATATTTATACATACCTCCAAGCACAGCGTCAGGCAGTAATTTGTCTAACAACACTTCGTGCGCCGCGTTCCACTCCTCCGCCGCTGCTAAGTGCTGAGCTTGGATCAAGGAGTCGTGCTGTGGAGAAAACAATTTTAAGGATGCGCTAGTCCGGAACTCGAACTCGTCGGCGCACGTGGCTAATTTGCGTGCTATTTCGCTGAGAAAGGGTTAGACTCGGTTATGAACAGTGCGGAACTATTTACACCGATTTATAAGCACATCGGAACTACAGTCTAGTGTGTGCAAACACAAATATTGTTGAAAATCTAAATCTTCGTCGTCTAAAAATTCGCGAGTATGCGTTTGGGAGAAGTGTTTTTGTGATGAAACAGCTGAATATTTTAATTAAAAGTAAAGTTGTTTAAATTTTCTAATAACCAAACTATGCTTGTATGAATTTTGTTTAAGAGATTTTATACTCCTTCCGGTATTTAATTGTACCCAAAGTTGCGTTAAAATTACGTGTTGAAACGGAATGTTTTGAGACTCATAACTTTTAAGGTACTTATAATTTTACAAATATGATTCTATACAAGCATAGATAACGACAAGACAAATCGATAGAATTAAAAACTTTAAACAGACGATATCGAACAACGGAGTCATCACCCTACAGAATTTGTATGGCGAAACACCTGACTAGGGCACCCTTAAGAGGCTTACACCACCAAAACTAGCGACACTCGTTATTTAATTCTTGTTCTCCGAAATAAGAACAAATTGAAAAAATCTACGTAAGTACTTCCTTATTAAATTACTTGTAGTATTTTTAGTAGAACTTTTCATCGACATCAGCATTTCAGATTAATAGAACTATTCATTACCGCCAAAAGTGGCCGCTTTTGGCGGTAATGCGTATTTCTCTTGAATAACCAAATGGAAAACAATGAAAAGCAATACAAAAAATACTACAAGTCATTTACTAGTGAAGTACTTACGTCGATTTTGTCAATTTGATCTTATTTAGTAATAAAAGAAATAAAACCAAGGGTGGCGCTAGTTGGCTGGTGTGCTTAACTGCTGGTTCAAGTCCTGCCCGCGTTGGTTTTTTAAACCATATCTTATTTATTAATCATCATCAAAACTTAAGAGTAACGCTCTTGTTGGTGGAGCTCTCTCCATCTTTCTCTATCCTCCGCCAGCCTTTTGACACCTTGGTACACCACCATTCTTACTTTTTGATTTAGAGGAGCCCGATGGTCTAGTGGGTGTGAGCTCTATGAGCGCTTACGTATGTTAAGCAACCCCTGGTGCAGTCCCTACTTGGATGGGTGACCGCAAGTGGCATAAAAATATCTCGAGCTCCTTCGTGCTTCGGAAGGCACGTTAAGCCGTTGGTTCCGGTTGTCATCGTTGATGGCAGTCGTTAAGCTATGTCAGATGCCTTAAGGCAGCTCGAAAAATCTGACACCAGTGTTGGCCACTTACACATATGAAAAACAAAACAAAACAAACTTTTTGACCACGCTGGTCTGGGAGTAAAGCAAATACTTTGAATGTACCAGCTGCTTTTCTTCCCGCGCAGATCGTAAAAACTAAAGAATCATGGCAATAGGCGAAGCGGCTAGCAACCCATCACTATTTTGATTCAGTTACCATATCCACGCCCACCACCATGCTAAACGTGGCCTTACATCTTATAGACCTGGGCTCTGTCTACCCCGCAAGTAATATATATATAATAATAATAATATATCTTGTTTCTTATCTGCATCAAAATTTAAGAGCAACGCTCCTGTCAGTGGAGCTCTCTCCATCTTTCTCTATCCTCCACCATCCTTTTCACACCTTGGCACGACACCATTTTCACTTTTTCTTTTATTTGTTTAATTTAAGGCGCTCCTATAGTAACACTAGCGCCACCCAGCAATTAATTCTTTTAATCCTAAATTGTATCGAATTTTAAAAATCAAACAAATACATAACTAGTATATTACTTGTAGTATTTTTGTATTAATTTTCACTAATATTCATTTGATAAAATAAGAGAAAAACAGGTTAACGCCAAAAGTGGCCACTTTTGGCGTTAACCGATTTTTCTCTTTATATATGGCACTAGTAAATTACTTGTAATAAACAAAAAATATTATAAGTAACTAGCTATTACCCGCGGCTTCGCCCACGTGATTTATAGCCTATGTCCTTCTTAGTACCCTAACCTACGTGTATGCAAAATTTCATGATGATCGGTGCAGTAGATACGGCGTGAAAGCGTAACAAACAAACAAAGTCATTTTCGCATTTATAATATTAGTTGGGATTTAGTAGTTTTGTAATTTAGTTGTTTTAAAATTCGATACAATTTATGATTTAAGTAACTTAATTGCTGGGTGGCGCTAGTGTTACTATAAGAGCGCCTTAATAAGAGAATATCAACGTGGGTGTCTACGAAAGGGTTAAACTCACCATATAGCCCGCTCTGTGCGCCTGGGCCAATAGCAACCACTTCTCGGGTATCTGCAGCCTTCGTACCAACTGAAAACAAAAAAAAAAGTCATGACTTGGCATAAAGATATCACATAGTTTATCATATCACATTAAGTCCCTTTCATAAGAAGCTATAAATAATGTAAACAAATTTTCAGGGGTTCGCAACATTTGGATGAAATCACTATCTCTACATATTATAAAACAAAGTCCTCTGCCGCGTCTGTCTGTCTGTCTGTTCGCGATAAACTCAAAAACTACTGCACGGATTTTTATACGGTTTTCACCAATAGATAGAGTGATTCACGAGGAAGGTTTTAAGGTATAATACATGCCCGGGCGCAGCCGGGTAGGGCTGCTAGTAAAAAATAATATTGTTGATTTTTGTGTAAAAAAATAAACCAAAGAAGAGATGGTTAGAAATATTTTTTCATAAAGAATGGAAGGAGTTTGCAGGTGAAGTGATTATTTGGCAACGTAAAAAATCTTTTGCCCTGCATTGAGACTCAATAGCTAATAAAAAAGCAATTTATAGCAAAAACTGTTACAGAAACTTTATTATAAATCAGAAATGCGCCAAATGTTTACATTCACGGAGTCGGACTCGTTCCTGTACCAAAAAACATTGAGCGACAGCGTTTTGTATCGTTAAAATATAACCCGACTAATTAGAATTGGTCTTTAGTTTCGTATTACCTGTATAGTAATTTAAGTCAATGTTATTTGGTTAACTCATAATATTGTCGCTAGTTAACTCCAACTCAGTAGAAGTTTATTAATGTACTTAATCTTCTCGCTGGCCGGAGTTTAGTGCCTCGTACAAAATTTAATTTTGAAAATGTAGATCTCGAAATCGAATATTTCCTCTTTAATATATTAGTATACGTAAAGTTTCTTTAAGAGTCGCCTGGACGCGCACGTCTCCATACAAACGGAAAAAGGGAATTGTGGCAATATTTGATAATTTTGGAGTAAAATTAAGCATCCAATCAATTAATCTTCTTATAATCTACGTACGTTACGACGAGAGCATAGAAAAAATAAAAATAAAAATTTTGGTTAGTCTATGGCACGCTGGATCGTGTAGAGGTTTAATGGTTTTATGTTATTCTTAATCGTTTTTGTTTTTGTGTCGTTTTGTATAATATTGTGTTATGTATTCTTAGATCCATGGTTATGTATGTGTTATTGTGTTAGGCGCTACTGGCATTGGTGCGTCGTAGATGTCACTATAGGTGACGGCTGAAAATCAGTGCTGGCCATCTTTTTGTTCAGCGTAACACTGAGCCGCCACCTTTTGTAGTGCACAATGCTCATTTTTGTACTGTTTTTTGTTTTTTTGTTTTTCTCTTTTAGTTTTTGTGTTCTACAATAAATAATATTTCATTTCATTAAGTTCCAATACAGTTTGGTTAAATTATCAATAGTTTGAGAATTATACGCCTCTCAAGATTTCCATACAAATTTAAAAAGGCTTGCAATTCTCAAACCATTGGTATTTTAACCAAGCTGTATAGGAACGTACGTAGATTATAATGAGATTAATTGATTAAATGCTTAATTTTACTCCAAAATTATCAAATATTGTCACAATTCCCTTTTTCCGTTTGTTTGGAGACATGCGCTTCCAGGCGACTCTTAAACCAAATAACTGGTGGAGGACCCTTAGATAATACACTAACCAAATAATTTTCTTCAAAGAACCTTACCTGTAACCTCTTCTCCAATTCTTCACTGTCAGCTCGCGCGGGCGCGTGGCGGGAGAGTACGTCGCGGATGAGATGCCCCCGACTGCAACAACATTATATATTACTTCACTAGTAAATGACTTCTAGTATTTTTTGTATTGCTTTTTATTATTTTGCATTTGTTAAATCAAGAGAACTAGGCATTACCGCCAAAAGCGGCCACTTTTAGCGGTAATGAGTAGTTCTCGGTGCCGTGTGGTTCCCGGCAGAGTAGAATAGGACCACTCCAAGTCCTCCCGTGGATGTCGTAAAAGGCGACTAAGGGAACACAAGCTAAACAAAGCTTTAAAACATCAAAGAAACCTCTCCAACCCGTCTGGCCAGCGTGGAGAGTGTAGGCCAAATCCTCTGACTGCTCTGGCTAATATATATGGCTCGGATGTTCAGAGAGGGTCGTGCTCCTGCAGTGGAGACTAAACAAGACCTGTTGACGAGTAGTTCTCTCGATCTTAAATACGGATGTATGCTTCGCCCGCGTGATCCTATGTATATGTCCTTCTTAGTACCCTAACCTGCAACACTGTGTATGCGAAATTTCATGATGATCAGATCATGTAGGTAGAATGTGAAAGCGTAACAAACAAACAAATAAATAAACAAACTCAGCTAAAGAAGTTTGGATAGTTGAGGTGTTTATAGGCACGAGGCGATCCGAGTGCTTATAATAAACTCATCATCAACATTTCGAGTAGGTGACACGGTCAGTTGACCATGCACACCCTGGTGTCAGAGTTCTTCGGAACCGCCTCTCGGCCTCTAACGTGGTTCCTTTAACGACTACCAAATGGCAGCCGGGACCAACGGCTTAACGTGCCTTCCGCAGCACGGAATAATCTTTCTTATCAGACAATCAGGTGATTCAAGCCTGCATTGTCCTAACCAAACTGGAAACAACTTAACAAAGTATGCTTCCCGTGGGAATCGAACCCACGACCCCCGGGTCAGTAAAGCAAATGCCTTAACCACTGGACCACAGAGATCACTGATGACTATTATAATCAGGTTACTGAATACGAGTATCATACGACGTTTTTCAATACATTGGCGATTACCATAAACTAAAACAAGATTGCAGTTTAGTAGATAAAGAATTTATTACAGTTAAGAATCAAAGCAGTTTTTAAGAGTATATTAATAATAATCAGGTACCTTTATTCATGTTTATTTTTTACAAAAACGTACATACATCCGAATTGATAACCTTCTTTTCGAAGTCGGTTAAAAATCACATCTCACGTATCAGAAAAAAGTTTTCATGGTGAAAACAAAATGCAATTTCAAGCAAAACACTTACGCAGTGTCGTCTGGATGATAGGCCAAGGCCTGCACAGCCAAGTGCCACGCGCCGCAGGACTCCAACTGGCCCGCGATGCCGACTATGCTCTCTATCGTCGGGTTGCCGAACCAAGTGCCGAGCAGGAAACTAGGAATAAAGAGATACATATATATATATATATATATTTTTTATATATACGAACAAATCACACAGATTGAGCTAGCAACCTATCACTATTTTGATTCCGTTCTCCACCTACTACATGTTAAACGTAGGTTTAATAGACCTGAGCCCTGTCTACCCCGCAAGGGAAAAAGACGTGATAGTATGTATGTATTGACCTAGCCCCCTAGTAAGTTATTGTGCATAATTTGGGGTAAGCAACTGTGTTATCAGTATCAAGTAGTATGTTGGCTTTAGTACGTTCAGGCAGTTCTCTCTGTTTCTAGTAATTTAAAATTGCAAACTCGAATTGACCATGAAACGAAGTGCCCAAAATGCGTGTTGTCGATTCTGCTTTATGATCAAACATTTATATACAGCTGCTACAAAATATAAGTAATACATAATTGTACATCATAACTCAAAAGTTTACAATATCATAATTAAACTAAGTTGTACAATCTTCTTGAGGTGTTATTGCTTAAAGCAATTTCAAACAACGGATGCAAAATGCATGCTTTCGATTCTGCTTTTTATTCCACACCCTCTCTTAATGTTACAACGAAGCATTTTTAGCGGGCCGTCGAGATACTATACCGATAATAACTCACCATAAACTATAGTCGAGTGGATTTGGTGTGTAGGAGGCAGGTTTGAGTGTAGGCCTGGCGTTCCTGGATCGTGCCTTGATCAGTTCGTAGCGCAGGTCCAAGATTCGACGCTGACGCCCGTTCTGCAATAAAGATAAAATTGTTAGAAACTGTAAGGAGAAAGGCAGCTATGGAAGTGTCAAACATCTCTGTTACTTTACAATAGAAAAAGTTAAGATGTGGATAACAAATTTTAAATTTATGAGATCTGTTTTTGCTCTCAGAAGAGGAAATATACAATATATACAATAAATAAAAATACGTGTTGAAAAGGAGTTACCCGCAGTTAGAATTCAAATTCCCCCTCACGTTAACGCCATAACTATACTTCCATTGTGTGGATCCCTACAGAGTAGAATAGGACCACTCCAAGTCTTCCCGTGGATGTCGTAGAAGGCGACTTAGGGAATACAAGCTAAACGAAGCTTATAAACATCAAAGAGACCTGTCCATCCCGTCTGGCCAGCGTGGAGAGTGTAGGCCAAATCCTCAAGACTGCTTTGGCTAATATATCGCTCTGGTAGTACAGAGAGGGTCGTGCTTCTGCAATGGAGACTAAAAAAGACCTGATGATGATGAGGAATTAATAAATACTTACAGTGGAATTAAGGTCATATTCCTCGCAGTATGGCGGCACGGGGTACTTCATGCCCATCTCATCGTCCTCCACAGTGGTCAGGTCGGCGTCTTCATCACCGGTGAAGAACGCTTCGTACGTCCTGACAACTTGTTCCAGCGTCGGCACTTGTGCGCAAATGTATCTGAAAGAAAGATTTTAGTTAACACGGCTTGTCATAATTTAAGTCCTTTCGGAGCTTAAGGGTACGCTTCACGCACACTACGGTGTTTCACCATACACATTCTGTAGGGTGATGACTCCGTTGTTCGATATCGTCTGTTTAAAGTTTTTAATTTTATCGATTTGTTTTGTCGTTATCTATGCTTGTATGGAATCATAATTGTAAAATTATAAGTACTTACTTTAAAAGTTATGAGTCTCAAAACATTCCGTTTCAACACGTAATTTTAACGCAACTTTGGGTACAATTAAATACCGGAAGGAGTATAAAAACTCTAAAACAAAATTCATACAAGCATAGTTTGGTTATTGAAAAATTTAAATAACTTTATTTTTAATTAAAAAATTCAGCTGTTTTATCACAAGAACACTTCTCCCAAACGCGAATTTTTAGACGACGAAGATTTAGATTTTCAACAATATTTGTGTTTGCACACACTAGACTGTTGTTCCGATGTGCTTATACATCGGTGTAAATAGTTCCGCACTGTTCATAACCGAGTCTAACCCTTTCTCAGCGAAAAAGCACGCAAATTAGCCACGTGCGCCGACCAGTTCGATTTCCGGACTAGCGCAACCTTAAGGACTATGGTGCTAAAATGACAATTATAGTGCCACAATGACCATAAAATGACAATATTGTTAAAATGACCATAGTGCCAACATGAACATAGTGCTAAAATGATAAAATTATTTTTATATTACATTATTGACGAGCTCCGTGGCGCAGTGGTCAACACGCCAGCCTGCGGCATGGAGGTCCAGGGTTCGATCCTCGGCCAGGTCAAGATGGAAAACGATCTTTTTCAGATTGGCCTGGGTCTTGGATGTTATCTATATAAGTATATGTTATAAAATATAGTATCGTTATCGTTATCGTATCCCACGACACAAGGTTCACAACTTACTGTGGGGCAGCTAGGGACATATCACACAAATTGAGCTAGCTCAATTTGTGTGATATGTCCCTATATATTTATTTATTTATTTATATTTATTATATTTTTATTTATTATATTTTATTTATTTATTTTTATTTATTATATTTTATTTATTATATTTATTTATTTATTTTTATTTATTATATTTTATTTATTTATTTAATATGGTTTTTTATGACGTGTGGTTCCTGGCAGAGTAGAATAGGACCACTACAAGTCTTCCTGTGGATTTTGTAGAAGACGACTTGCTAAACACAAGCTAAATATAAACATCAAAGAGACCTCTCCAACCCGTCTGGCCAGCCTGGAAACTGCAGGGTAAATCCTCTGACTGCTCTGGCTAATATATGGCTCTGGCAGTACAGAGAGGGTCGTGCTCCTGCAGTGCAGACTAAAAAAGACCTGATGATGATGATGTATGTATGATGAACTCACCTAGCAGTGGCATGTAACGCTCTCATCCAGTCCAGCTCGCTGAGTTTGTCGCGCGGCGTGCTCAGTCCTGCGATTAGTCGCAGCGATAGTCGCATCACCGACAAATATTTATGTATGTTAAACTCACCTAGCAGTGGCATGTAACGCTCTCATCCAGTCCAGCTCGCTGAGTTTGTCGCGCGGCGTGCTCAGTCCTGCGATTAGTCGCAGCGTCGCCAGTCGCGTCGCCGACAACAATGGATAATGTTAAACTCACCTAGCAGTTGCATGTAATGCTCTCATCCAGTCCAGCTCGCTGAGTTTGTCGCGCGGCGTGCTCAGTCCTGCGATTAGTCGCAGAGTCGCGAGACGCATCACCGACAAATATTTATGTATGTTAAACTCACCTAGCAGTGGCATGTAACGCTCTCATCCAGTCCAGCTCGCTGAGTTTGTCGCGCGGCGTGCTCAGTCCTGCGATTAGTCGCAGCGTCGCCAGTCGCGTCGCCGACAACAATGGCTCCGCGCCACACTCCCGCCAGAGCGTCAGTTGGCGCGATACGAGCGAGCGGAATAAGGGATTACCTGTTGGAACGTAAGAATATTTTTAAACAAAAAAAATACAACAAGCCGTATTTGTATTATTTAAAACATTGACTTCACCCGGGTTCAATACGTTACTCGAACAAATGTATGAAATTTTCGTGTTTCGACTACATGGAAATTATGTACTTCTGTTCCGGATCTCCGTTTTTTCCGTTCCGGACCGGATCCCCGGATTTTTTCCGTATGGAATTTTCATGTAGTGGACACACGAAAATTCCATACATTTGTTCGAGTGACGGATTGAACCTGGGTGGGTCAGGATATTTTTCCGCCCGGCCCGGCTCGACCCGGTGTAATGTAGTCCAGGCCTAAATAGGTTTTTTTACTACTTGAAGTAACACAGTCATCTGAAGTTCTTAAATACATCACTTGCCGCTTAATACGACAAAAACATGTGCTCTTTTACATAGTATTTAACATCTTCATGTACCGTGTTTTATGCGAATAAAATATGATTATAATGAGGGTTCTCAGAATTGATTTTTAGGGTTCCGTACAAAAAATGAAAAACGGAACCCTTATAGGATCACTCGAGCGTCTGTCTGTCCGTCCGTCCGTCTGTCACAGTCAATTTTCTCCGAATCTACTGAACCAAATTAAATGAAATTTGGTAAGATGGTGTAAACCTATGACCCAAACACGGATGTGCAAAGTAAATATATATTTTTTTTAAATAAGGGTCAGTTTAGGGGGTCCAAATAGAAAATGTTAAAAAAAAAGTTTTGCAAACCTTACCGTGTTATAATATCAAATGAAAGGGCTTGTTATGAGGATCTCAAAAATATTTTTTTTTTGATCGGGAAAAATCAATACTTTTGATTTTATTCACGAAAGAAGCCAAAATTTTTTGACCAAAATTTGACCATTCCCCCCCCCCCCCCCCCCCCCCAGATCTCCGAAACTACTGGGCCTAAAATTTCGAAAATTACAATATATAGTTTATTGCTTGAAGATTACAGGAAAAATAATAAGAATTCTATCAGTTAAAAATAAAGTGGTAAACTCACTATAATAAGTTCACCTAGGGAAATAGTTCACTAAAACACCACTAGATAGCGCTAGTCAATTGAATAAAACATTTTTGCACATTGTGTGTGTGTTCACGAAGCATATTGTACGGAACCCTCATTGCGTGAGTTTGACTCACACTTGGCCGGTTTTTTATTCCCCCAGGTGGCGGCACTGCGTCGAGAGATCGAGCTGTCAAAATCCACCAATCATAAAATTAATGATTAAACTTTATTGATGGATTTTGACAGCAGCTGTCAAAAATACCTCGCGACACAGTTTCGCCACCTGGATTTTTGAAAACCCTCATTATTATTAAAACTAACGTGAGATAATAACATTATTAATATGCAAAACACGGGTCACTCACGTATGAAGACAGCTACAGGCCGACATGTTTCAACCTCATCCGGAGGTCTTCCTCAGGGCGAATGTGAACCGAGACGCGCGCACGAAGTCGTCCCAGTCCGCACTATGAGGTTGAAACATGTCGGCCTGTAGCTGACTTCATCCGTGAGTGACGTGTATTATATATGTTAATAACCCTCATTATGATTACGTACCAGCAGCTTGGGCGATAAGGGTGGCCATATTCAAATCGCCATGTTCTTTCGCCAATTTGCAAGCTTCAAGCACTCGGCCGCCGAGCAGCAGCGTCCAGACGCGGCTGCTGTGGCAGTCAGACTCTGTTAAACAAAAAAGATATTTTCAATTCATTTCCTATTTATACGATTCTCATGACATCGAAATTTGACGAACCTTTTTAGGTTATTTTACTGGGTCAAAATATTAATAATAAAATTAGACCGTCAGTTAGACAATCAAAAAATATTGGACACGTATTTTTTCTTTCGTCAATTAAACAACAAATGCTTGTGACATCACAGGCCACTAAAAAGTGTACTGGCTAGTGACGTCACACACAATTTTAACGGGCTATATCTTTGTCAGTTTTTGTTCTATTGACGAAAGAAAAAACACGTGTCAAATGTTTTTTGATAATCTTACTAACGGACATATTATATTTTTTAAAGAAAGTAGCCCATTGCTTAAGTTAATCATCATCATTTAAAAAGTAAAAGGGAGAGAAATAAAGGGAGGGAGGGAGAGAGGCTCCATCACATACCATCTTCAGGCTCCGATTGGCTCGGCCTCGCCAGTTCTTCGTCGGTGATGGCTTTGACAGCGTCGGCCAACCACGCTATGAGTTTCTTGTGCTGGCTGACCCTCGACTGGACATCCAGCGCTGCCACACCTAGAAACCAACGAGATATAAATCAGATAGACGCGCCCTTAGACTATACATGGCGAAATTTTGATCGTTCTGGACCCTTAAAGGGGTGATTCAGCCCGTCGATATAAACCATTCTTCCTATGGGACCAATGCTGGAAACTCAAATTTTAATTTAACAGTTTCATACAAAAGTGTTCAGCCGCCCGGGCAATTTGTATAGGAATGTCGAAATTATTTTCGTGTTTACAGCATTTGTCGCATAGGAAAAGTTGTTTATATTGACCGGCTGAATCACCCCTTTAATGGTCCGGAACGATCAAAATTTCGCCATGTATACTGTCTAAACTTCCCGCCAAAAGAAGCTATAAATTAAGTACATCCATAAACTTCTACTGAGTTGGAGTTACCTAGCGACAATATTATGAGTTAACCAAATACAATTGACTTAAATTACTATACGGGTAATACGAAACTAAAGACCAATTATAATTAGTCGGGTTATATTTTGACGATACAAAACGCTGTCGCTCAATGTTTTTTGGTACAGGAACGAGTCCGACTCCGTGTATGTAAACATTTGGCGCATTTCTGAGATATAATAAAGTTTCTGTAGCAGTTTTTGCTATAAATTGTTTTTTTTTATTAGCTATTGAGTCTCAATGCAGGGCAAAAGATTTTTCTGTTGATGTATTCTGAAGTATTTTCTGTTGATGTATTCTCATAATATTAAAACATGATTCCAAAAATACTTCAAGTTATTTACTAGTGCTTATATGATTTACGTTCTTGAATTTCTTTCTATTTGTAAAGTATTAGGAATAAAATGATTGGCGTCGCTACTGTGCCTAGTGTGCGGCCTTAACCTTGTAGATTACCAAACAATGGATTACACTGAGCTTATGACCTTTTTGGATGGCTGCAGCGCACATAGGCTGTTACTATTTTTGCTGTATTATATAAATAAAAAATATTGTTTAAGTTGTTGTCTGTATAATATTGTTTTTTTTTTTGCCCAGCAGTGGGACAATATAGGTTAAAATAAAAAAAAATAAAAAAAGTTGTCTGGAATAGTATGTGTGTGTTAAAGTTATCTAAATAAAGCTTTATTCTATTCTATTCTATTCAATGGGTAGTGAAAAAAACAACTTACCATCATTCTCGAGGTCCGCCCCCCATAACGCATCACACAGCTTCCAAACTTCATAGCAGTATTCCCCAGAAACACCGAACTGAAAAACAAACAGGCGTTAGATCCTTAACGTTAATTTGTCGAACATACATACATACTTTAAATACAATGCATGCAAGATTCCATCATACGACGAAGAGGGGCTCTCAGTCCGCTGTTCGTGCGACATGTACTAGTTGCAAACAGGAGACGAGAATGAATCTCTCTCATGACAGCATTCCTGGGTACAGTGTAGCATATAATATTAATCATAAACATCTTTATTTCTTCTCTCACACAGAAAAAAATACATAGATATGTACAATGGAGTGTAGGTACAATAGCAATTGATACATCTATGTGAGAGACTGGCGTCCGTACTAGGAAAACCTGTATGACAGATTGCCATACTATCACGCCTTTTTCCCTTGCGGGGTAGACAGAGCCCAGCAGGCCGATTTGCTAACTCGGTGTACAACGATTTGACTGTCACTTTAGCATCCATTACGGTTTTCATATCTTAAATAAAAATAGTCATTCATACCGAAGCCGTAATGAATATTGAAGTTACCATGAAAACGATGTACACCGTAGCTGTCAAAAGTTAGCAAATAGGCCTGCTGGTCTATGAAACCTACAGGCCACTTTTAGCATGTTGGTGTGCTTGTAGGTGGAGAACAGAATCAGAATAGTGATGGGTTGCTAGCCAGATGGCAGCCGGGACCAACGGCTTAACGTGCCTTCAGAAGCACGGAATCATCTTTATTATCAGACAGTCAGGCGATTCATGTCTGCAATGTCCTAACCAAACTGGAAACAACTTAACAAAGTAGGCTTCCCGTGGGAATCGAACCCACGACCCCCGGACCACGGAGGCTGATAACCCCTGAGTTATGTCGGTGACCTTTGTTCTTCTATGGATCTCGTTATCGATTCGATCTTGCAGAGAAACACCGCAGTCTCACCTGTACAGTCTTGGCCCTCAGCGCGGCGGCGTGATGTAGTTGTTTCAACAGCAGCTGCCTGCGAGCTCGAGGGTCGGGCTTCACGGCCAGCCTCGGGCACGTCGAAGAGGGGGCCAAGTCTGACCACTCCAGCAGGGTCTCCATGTGGCGCGTCAGGGCTTCCTAGATGGCAAAAGAATAAAGGAAATTAAATGGTTTTGATATAGCCTTACAATTCTCGGTATATGCGATGAAAAGAATTCGCCACTGGTAGGATTCGAACCCACGATTCTTAAGTCTGCGCCCTAAGTGTACTACCAACAACATAACCGTGGCTTCAAATCACCGCGTCGAATTCTCTCATGAATTCCGATGAATCCCCTTGGCCGATAGCCATTAAACAGAGAGAATTCGAATACCTTCATGAATCCCCTTGGCCGATAGCCATTAAACAATTAGAGAGAATTTGAATACCTTCATGAATCCCGATGAATCCCCTTGGCCGTAACCATTAAAAAAATTGAGAGAATTTGAATACCTTCATGAATCCCGATGAATCCCCTTGGCCGTAACCATTAAACAATTAGAGAGAATTTGAATACCTTCATGAATCTCGATGAATCCCCTTGGCCGATAACCATTCAAAAATTTGAGAGAATTTGAATACCTTCATGAATCCCGATAAATCCCCTTGGCCGATAGCCATTCTGGCTACCACCGGCTCGCTCCAGTCGTCTTCCTGGCGACCACCCAGGTATCTACCGAGGTCGCAGAGTTCAGCGGCTAAAAGTATAAGAAATAAATCAATGAACAGATGAATGCATACATTTTTTCGCTCGTGCTCTGGCAAGCTAAGTTTCACAAAGTCGCCGTTAGATGGCAGTAAGTCCACCACTAGTTAACAAAACTTATCTATTCATGTATTTAAGCGTAAAAAGGATACTACATTTATTTAAAAATGTAAACTGCACAAATACAATAATCAAATAAATAAATAAAATAAATAAATATATAGGGACATATCACACAAATTGAGCTAGCCCCACAGTAAGTTGTGAACTTGTGTCGTGGGATACTAACTCAACGATACTATATTAATAACATATACTTATATAGATAAACATCCAAGACCCAGGTCAATATGAAAAAGATCTTTTTCCATCTTGACCTGACCGGGGATCGAACCCGGGACCCCCATGTCGCAGGCTAGCGTGTTGACCGCTGCGCTACGGAGCTCGACTCGAATATGCATTTTATGGTTATTTTTAATATAAATATCTATTAAATTTAGTTCGTAGCGTCATCTGTGTATAGTTTAAGTGTAACTCTAGTTTGTATGAAACTTTGTTGACACGTCAAAGATGACCACAATGGTTGAGCTATGAAAAGACATAGAAATATTCAGTGAAAAAATTACTTTGCTAACCCAAAAACTGTTCATCATCAGCCTATTGCAGTCCACTGCTGGACATAAGCCTCCCCCCAAAAATTCTTCAAGATTTTATATTGAAGAGTTTTTGGGCTGGCAAAGTAATTTTTCACAAAGGCTACAAAGTCACAACTTTTCCTCACGTCGTAAACGCCGCTAACAAAAATCAACAAACAAGTGAAGTGACGTCACTTCATTAGCATTTCGTATGGGTCATGTGAGAACTTTTTTCGGCAGCTACTTAATACTTTATTGCTCCTTAAATAACATGCAGACTATTATACAATATAGTATGATTCCACACAGGCAGCTATGCCAAATATTGCGTTTATAGAAATGGCTTCACTTGGAAATGGGTTGATGTTTATTTAAAATAAAAATAAAATAAATATATACGGACAAATCACACAGATTAAGCTAGCCCCAAAGTAAGTTCGAGACTTGTGTTATGGGATACTAACTCAACGATACTATATTTTATAATAGATACTTATATAGATAAACATCCAAGACCCAGGTCAATCTGAAAAAGATCATTTTCCATCTTGACCTGACCGGGGATCGAACCCGGGACCATCCGTGTCGCAGGCAGGCGTGTTGACCTCTGCGCCACGGAGCTCGTCAAAAAGAAAGAGGTACTTACATTTAGGCAAATCAGATATAGAATCGAGACTCGCTGAAAACACGAAGTGCCCGGCTGGACCGAAACCGATGCGGCTGTGGCGCGCGCGACATATCGCCATGTCGGCTATGAACGCTGCGTCAAGGCGACCTATTAATTAAATAAATTTAATGAAGATTTCTGAAATTCAGCTCTATAGCCTAATAGGCGTACGCATTGTTAGCGCTTACGTAAGTTAAGTAACTCAGGGCGTCATTAGGATGGGTGACCAAAGTGTCATAATTCCATTTTAGTCACCTATCCCAACGCAAAAAAAGAGACGGAAATACTCCAGGTTGGCGTCCCACCAACCTGTAGCATTTCAGTCTCTTTCTTTTCCAAAAGTTATTACGGGTACTTAGCCCTTCTACTTATTGATTTATTTTTAATTATTTATACACTTTATTGCACATTTACAATAGATTACAATACTTTATATGGGATTTTATTTTGCATCCACAATGCTATTTTACCTTATTTATTAAATAAAGAAAATAAGAAATGGAGAAAAAATTCCACGCGGGCAGGACTTGAACTGCGTCTAGATCTCAGTACGATCTATGCGTTGCCAATAACGCCACCGCGCTTCAAGCCCCGGCGCCGAATTTCTCCACCATATCCCATTGCTCTTACACGCATCTAGGCTTGCGTCACCCAGGTAAGATGCGTGTAAGAGGAATGGGATATGGTGGAGAAATTCGGCGCCGGGGCTTGAAGCGCGGTGGCGTTATTGGCAACGCATAGATCGTACTGAGATCTAGACGCAGTTCAAGTCCTGCCCGCGTGGAATTTTTTCTCCATTTCTTATTTTCTTTATTTAACAAATAAAACAGATTACAAGAAAAAAAAACAATATGTACAAAAAGAAAAATGTACAAAAGGAGGCTACCTTTTGTACATTTTTCTTTTCGCACAATTGAAAACAAAAAAACCGGCCAAGTGTGAGTCAAACTCGCGCAATGCTGGTTCCGTACAATATGCTTCGTGAACACACACACAATGTGCAAAAAATGTTTTATTCAATTGACTAGCGCCATCTAGTGGTGTTTTAGTGAACTATTTCCCTAGATGAACTTATTATTGTGAGTTTACCACTTAATTTTCAAGTGATAGAATTCTTATTATTTTTCCTGTAATCTTCAGGAAATGAACTATATTTTGTAATTTTTTCAAAATTTTCGGCCCAGTAGTTTCGGAGATCAGGGGGGGGGGAATGGTCAATTTTTGCCTTTTTTCGTGAATAAAATCAAAAGTATTGATTTTACCCGAACAAAAAAAATATTTTTGAGATCCTCATAATGAGCCCTTTCATTTGATATATGAAACAGTAAGGTTTGCAAAACTTTCTTTTAAAATTTTGTAGTTGGGCCCCCCAAAATGACCCTTATTTCAAAAAAATCTTTATTTACTTTGCACATCCGTGTTTGGGTCATAGGATTACAATATCTTACCAAATTTCATCTAATTTGGTTCAGTAGATTCGGAGAAAATCGGCTGTGACAGACGGACGGACGGACAGACAGACGCTCAAGTGATCCTATAAGGGTTCCGTTTTTCAACTTTTGTACGGAACCCTAAAAATGAAAGAAAATATACTTTGTACGGTGCAATAAATAATAATAATAAATAAATATATACGGACATATCACGAGCTAGCCCCACAGTAAGTTGTGAACTTGTGTCGCAGGATACTAACTCAACGATACTATATTTTATAATATATACTTATATAGATAAACATCCAAGACATAGGTCATTCTGGAAAAGATCGTTTTCCATCATGACCTGACCGGGGATCGAATCCGGGACCCCCGTGTCGCAGGCTGGCGTGTTGACCGCTGCGCCACGGAGCTCGTCAATAAGAAAGAGAAACAAGATAGCATGAACATAAATATTTCACTTATTATGTATACATAAATGCAAGAAATATATTTCTTATTCTGTATTATTTATATATATTCTATATTATAAGTATATGTATAAATTTGATTTGCATTTATGTATACATAATAAGTGAAATATTTATGTTCATGCTATCTTGTTTCTCTTTCTTATTGACGAGCTCCGTGGCGCAGCGGTCAACATATATATATATATATTTATTTCGTATTCTGTATTATTTATATATATAATACAGAATATAAATGTGCGAACAACAAGATGAGAAAGGAAAAAGAGAAAATTTGAAATAACAAAGAAGAAAGGAAATGTGATTTAACTTGCGATTTAAAATTGGCTAGCGTTTGAGCACATCGGATATGCAGCGGTACTAATATATAAGATACCTTGATACCACCATGTCCACACATATAACAGTAGCAAAACAATATCAAAATAACCAACCTGCAATGGTTTGCTTGAACGGCGGCACCTTCCTGTGGTACTTGAGCACGATGGTGTGCGGCTGCACGACCAGCGGCCTCATGGGTTGCTCTGAAACAAACAACTTGTTATACCTTCTCTGCCATCATCATCAGGTCTTTGTTAGTCTCCACTGCAGGAGCACGACCCCCTCTTGTTTTACCAGTCGCCTTCTACGTTCTGTGTACATACATACATGGTGAAATTTTTGATCGTTCTGGACCCTTAAAGGGGTGATTCAGCCCGTCGATATGAACCATTTTTCCTATGGGACCTATGCTGGAAACTCAAATTTTATTTCGACATTTTCATACAAAAGTGTTCAGTCGCCCGGGCAATTTGTATAGGAATGTCGAATTTTTTTTCGAGTTTACAGCATTTGTCCTATAGGAAAAGTTGTTTATATTGACAGGCTGAATCACCCTTTTAATGGTCCGGAACGATCAAAATTTCGCCATGTATAAATAACAAGTTCCGTCAATATCATCATCAACAGGTCTTTTGTCTCCACTTCCTCACCCACGCCACGACCCTCTCTATACTACCAGAGCCATATATTAGCCGTAGCTGTCAGAGGTTTTGGACTACACTCTCCACGCTGGCCAGACGGGTTGTAGAGGTCTCTTTGATGTTTCTAAGCTTTGTTTAGCTTTTGTTTCCTATGTTGCTTTTTACGACATCTACGGAAAGACTTGGAGTGGTCCTATTCTACTCTGCCGGGGACCACACGGCACTCAAATCTTGGAGAAAAACGTCAAATAGTCCAATGACACAAACCCTTGGGGTGGCCTATGTATTACTAGCTGTTACCCGTGGCTTCGCCCGCGTAATATATAGCCTATGTCCTTCTCAGTACCCTAATCTATGGATATGCAAAATTTCATGATGATCGGTTCAGTAGATACGGCGTGAAAGCGTAACAAACAAACAAATAAACAAACAAACTCACTTTCGCATTTATAATATTAGTTAGGATTAGGATAGTGGATTTTTACGGATTTAATGATAAATAAAAAAATAAATAAATATATAGGGACATATCACACAAATTGAGCTAGCCCCACAGTATGTTGTGAACTTGTGTCGTAGGATACTAACTCAACGATACTATATTTTATAATATATACTTATATGGATAAACATCCAAGACCCAGGTCAATATGAAAAAGATCTTTTTCCATAGTGACCTGACCGGGGATCGAACCCGGGACCCCCGTGTCGCAGGCTAGCGTGTTGACCGCTGCGCCACGTACCCGGCAGAGAAGAACAGGACCACTCCAAGGGCGTGAAAGCGTAACAAACAAACAAACTCACTTTCGCATTTATAATTTTAGCTAGTAAGCCAGTACTAGTATAGTTCTAGTACTGGTACTAGTATTAGCTAGGATTTTAGGTAATGCTGACTTCATCCCCATACAAACCCGATGACTTACCATCCGTTATCGCTGGGTAGCTAGCCGGCGTGATGTCGCACACAGTCATGTCTACGGTAGATGCCGGACGATGTGTCACTTTGGGTGGCGACTGGGACCACGGTACAAGCTGGTCTCCCGTCGATACTGACACGTTATCTTCCATTTCTGAGAAAACATCAAGCAAATAATATATATATAATTTCATACATATAATAAGACAGTTAATATTGTATTTCCTATAAGACAATTGATAGAATATCAATTGGCTACTTGACTAAAATTTTTTTCTTGTCGCTATGTAAAGACCTGCCAAAACTAAACACAATAGTGACCGAAATACATTTCTAAACAAAAAACTCTTTCAGATATAGAAGTTTTAAAGACACATGTTTTTAGACGTTAATTTTTAGACGTCAAAACGCACTGCTGAAATGCCTACATATTTGTGACGTCACAACTTTGTATTTTGTATGGGCGGCGTTCTTACTTTGTTCGGCAGCAATACGAAATATTACGTTTGTGGTAATGGTTTGATAATAAAAGTTGCTATAAATTTAGCGGACTACGATACAGTATAATTGTAATTTAAGATTTTCATACTTTTAAAACCGGCCAAGTGCGTGTCGGACCACGCGCAGCGTAGGGTTCCGTAGTTGCGAATGACAACTTTGAGTTCACACTATTCACACTCGCACCTTACAGTTTAGCGACCAAAAACATCTAACAATGAAAATAGTATGAAATTTTACAGTTTATAAGATGGTTGCCTATAACTTTTTAGTTTGTACTTGGTACTCAGCTCTGATAGTTTTCCTTTAAACTTTAAAACCAAATATTTCGGAAACGGATCCCTAAATCGGAAAATGGTGGTCTCAACCTCACAATATTTTTGAAAGACCTATTTAACGATACCCCACACGATGGGTAAATAGAGAAAAAAAAATTACTCCCTTACTTTACTTGTATGGGAGCTACCCTAAAAAAAAATTTTTTTTCAAGTTTTTATTCTACCACTTTTTTGCCATGATTAATATACATACCTATACCAAATTACAGCTTTCTAGTACTTATAGTCTCTGCGTAAAACCGCGGACGGACAGACAGACAGACAGACAGACATGGCGAAACTATAAGGGTTCCTTGTTTACTACGGAACCCTAAAAATGGTCCTATTCACCCAACTTTAAAGAAGCTTTAAGAACACTTAACGAATCGACATCAAATTAAAAGTGTTCTTTATAGTGTTTTTAGATAGAAATGAATATCATTGGAAACAAATTTTATATAATCTTAACATTAAGCAAGTACCGAATTGAAAATAAAGTGTTAAACTCAGTTCTGGAAGCGCAACCACAATCAAACAAATAGACAACACGATATTTTTGAAAAGCACATGTCGTATTCAAAGGTCCGAAAAGGAAATTACACACGAAGGAGGAAGTTTATAAAATATTTTGTACAGAACCCTCATTGCGCGAATTTGACTCACACTGGGCCGGTTTTTAATTACAGGCTAATCTCCGGAAAAAGGTACTGCAGGCCTATTTGCTAACTTTTGACAGCTACGGTGTACATCATTTTCATGGTAACTTCAATATTCATTACGGCTTCGGTGTGAATGACTATTTTTATTTAAGATATGAAAACCGTAATGGATGCTAAAGTGACAATCAAATCGTTGTACACCGAGTTAGTAAATCGGCCTGCTGGACGGGTACAACTTGGTATATTTGATTTTGGAAAATGGAAAACCTGATGCAGAACCTTAATGGTCCTGATGAACTATGAGAAATATAAAAATGACGCCTTAGCAAAAGTTGTTCATGCTGAGAAAAGGAAAAACATAGGATATACCAGCTGCTTCTCTTCCCGCGCAGACCGTAAAAGCCGGTCAAAGGATTGGGGAAATATCTAAGGATCCAGGCTGATAGGCGATGCGGCTAGCAATCCATCGCTGTTTTGATCTCGCTTTACACCTGATACCCACTAACACGCTAAACGTGGTCTTTGGGTTTTATGACCTTGGGTTCTGTCTGCCCCGCAAGGTATAAAAACGGGATAATATGTTTGTGTAATAGGACCCCTCCAAATCTTCCCGTGGATGTCGTAAAAAGCGACTTACGAAACTCAAGCTAAACAAGGCTTATAAACATCAAAGAGACCTCTCCAACCCGTCCGGCCAGCGTGGAGAGTGTAGGCCAAATCCTCTGACTGCTCTGGCAGTACAGAGAGGGTCGTGCTCCTGCAGTGGAAACTAATAAAGACCTGATGATGATGATGATGATGAATATGTTTGTATTTCTTAATTTAATAAGAAGATATAGCTCACCAGCGTCAGCGTATAAGGAAGCCTTCATAAGTTGGACATTGTGGCTCTGTCTGTGTTCCAGCCGGGCCAATTCACTCGTCGGACTCTTCACGCCCAGAGCTGAAAAAAGCTGTGTATTATTTTGCGACCTTTTTACTCGAAAAAAGAAATAAGAATAAAATTTAAAAAAAAAATGACCTGGCAATAAAAATTAATATCGCTCGAGGTGCTATGCTATTTCCTCCAAAAACATAAAAACCTAACCACATAATGATTTATACATTTTTGTTTTGTTACTTGTATAACACTAGTAATCTCGCAGTAATAGATAGCTACAGTATTATTCCTTTAATAAGTTACATCGGCATTGTTCGATCGCGCAGAATAGCACAACTTAACGCCGAAAAAAACCAAGAAGTTGAAGACCTAGTGTCTGAACCAAACATTATTGGTGAAATAAAATCATCCCGTCTTCGGTGGTTCGGACACGTGGAGAGAATGGGAGAGGATCGAGCTGTAAAGAGAGCTTACTCGGGTAGACCGAATGGCCGTCGACCGGTCGGCCGTCCTAGGTACCGCTGGTGTGACGAGATCATGAAGGACCTACAGAGCCTCGGAGTATGCGACTGGCAAAGGCTGGCACATGACCGCAAGATATGGCGCCTTCTAGTGTCGGAGGCCGAGACCCACTTTGGGTCGCTGCGCCATTGCAGTAAGTAAGTAAGTAAGTAACGCCGACTCAAGCCGAATGAAAACATCAATCAAATAACGAACTTATTGCTACATAATAAGATTTGAAATCCAAAAACAACAGGACTCGTGCTATCTCGCTCGCAATACTCGTACGACTGCCGTGAGTGGTCGAGACGCCGCATGGCGCGTACATATCAGCCAATAGCGGACGGGTATTTTCGCGCCATGCAAAAATTTGACTTCTGCGCAGGTACATCGGTGTAACTTATAAAAGTGGTAGTACTGTAACATCATAAACAACAAGTCCTTAGAGGTTACTATACAAGTCCTTAACATATTACACTAGTAGCTGTACCCGCGTCCGCCTGGAAAAAAGTACCCTATGACCATTCTCAGGCGACAGGCAGACAATTTTATGAAAATAGGTTCAGTAGTTTTGTGTGAAAGGGAGACAGACAAAGTCAGCTTCACATTTATAATATTAGTATGGATTTTTTTACCTCGACTATCCGCGTAAAGGCTCTGCGATTCCGCATTATCTTCTGTCGTGTCCATTTCGAAAGCTGAAACCAAACGCCATTGTAAGTAATATCAAATACCACCAAATAATAATTAGTAATTGCTGGATTAAAGGACAGATACAAAAGGCAGTACTCCTGGATGGAGGCTAGCGACGAGGCACGGCACTGGCAGGGTCGCCATATAAGGGCGTACCATATATACCACTTTGTTCGGGTTCCACAAATAATACATGATTATATTGGTGAGAGGCAAGTGAGGCGCGCTACACACTATATGACACTTTTTTTTGTATCGCGGATTGTGCGTTGAGTTTTTAAACTTGATCGAAGTACAGTCCGATGTAAATTTTATGGCGACTCGGAACATTGCGCGAGTTTTAGCGCTGTACACAATATTAGGACAACGCGGGGGGCGCGGTGAGGTGAGGCGCATAGAAACAATGAGCAGCTAATATCAAAGACGCCATAAGTTTGAATTGATCTGTACTCAATTAAATAATAGGTAAATTTACCTTTGCCAGATCCATTGAGCAATCCCAGCGAGCTTTGCATAGCGAACATGTGTTCTGGTAGCAGAGAAGTGGATAGCGGCATGGAACTGATACTCTGTAGGCTTCCTAGAGGGAGACCGCTTTGTAGACCAGACTGGAGGGCGGGTTGGATCCCCAGTTGGGGGCTGGCTTAGAGGCTAGCGACGAGGCACGGCACTGGCAGGGTCGCCATGAAGGGCTTGGTACGCCCTTCACGGCGACCCTGCCAGAGACCCAGACACTTTTTTTATCACAATTTGTGTGTTGAATTTTTCAAACTTGATCGGTGTGCTAAATTAAAACTAGGCAATTTTACCTTTGCCAGATCCATTTAGCAATCCCAGTGAGCTTTGCATAGCGAACATGTGTTCTGGTAGCAGAGACGTTGATAACGGCATAGAACTGATACTCTGCAGGCCTCCTAGGGGTAGACCGCTTTGTACACCAGACTGGAGGGCGGGTTGGAGCCCCATTTGGGGGCTAGCTTGGAGGCTGGGTTGGAGACCAAGAGGCAAGGCGCCTAGGCCTCCGAGACCGCCGAGCCCTGCCGGAGGTTGTGGTTTTGATGGAGCTGCAAAAAAAAAACAAAGATCAAAGATTGGATTGGTCTGGGAGAAAAGCAAAAACGTAGAATGAACTAGTAGTTACAAATTAGCAAAATGTAGAATGAGTTAGCATGATGCTTCTCTTCCCGCGTAGACTGTAGAAACCGGTCGAGGGGATGGGCGAAAATTTAAGAAATCATGGCAATAGCCATGCGGCTAGCAACCCATCAATATTTGGATTCCGTTTCTAAATTATACGCCCAACAACACGCTAAATGTGGCCTTTGGTCTCATGCTATCAGGCTCTGTCTACCCCGTTAGGGAGAAAGACTTGATAACATTGACAGACCATCTCCTCTAATAGAGACTTTTGGAAATATTTACTATAAATATCATCATCAGGTCTTTGTTAGTCTCCACTGCAGGAGCACGACCCTCTCTTTACTACCAGAGCGATATATTAGCCAGAGCAGTCAGAGGATTTGGCCTACACTCTCCACGCTGGCCAGACGAGTTGGACAGGTTTCTTTGATGTTTATAAGCTTTGTTTAGATTGTGCCTAAGTCGCCTTATACGACATCCACGGGAAGACTTGGAGTGGTCCTATTCTACTCTGCTGGGAACCGTTACGAAAGGCACGTTAAGCCGTTGGTCCCGGCTGCCATCTGGTAGTCGTTAAAGGAACCGCGTCAGAGGCCGAGAGGCGGTTCCAAAGAACTCTGACATCAGGGTGTGCATGGTCGACTGACCGTGACACCTACTCGAAATGATGATAAAAGTGGTACTGAATCAAACTTTATGGCGTTTTGGATATTAGCTGCTCACTGCTTGTACGCGCCCCGCCTCCCCGCGCGCCCCGCGCAGACCTAATATTGTGTACTGCGCTAAGACTCGCGCGATGTTCCGAGCCGCCATTAAGTTTGATTCAGACTGTATGTATGTAAATAATCTATGTTTCAGAATATTCCTTTCTAGCATTTACGTATAAACTCACCTGCAGCCTTCTGCAACTGTTCCTGTTGCACCAGCTGTCGTTTCAACACGTCTGGTGTAATGTCGTCCTCTTCATCGGAGTCTGTTAAGCCATATTTGCTGAAGTGTTCCACCTGAATACACAATTACGGGGAATTCATCATCATCTTCTTCTTCCTTTACCTTATCCCACTTTTTTATGTGGGGTCGGCACAGTATGTCAGCTCTCTCCACCTTGATCTATCATCTACCATAGCCTTCATCTATCATAGCCAATTAGGAATTCATCATCATCATCAGGTCTTTATTAGTCTCCACTGCAGGAGCACGACCCTCTCTGTACTGCCAGAGCAGTAAGAGGATTTGGCCTACACTCTTCCACGCTGGCCAGACGGGTTGGAGAGGTCTCTTTGATGTTAATAAGCTTTGTTTAAATTTAGTTTCCTAAGTCGCCTTTTACGACATCCACGGGAAGATTTGGAGTGGTCCTATTCTTCTCTGCCGGGAACCACGCGGCATATAGGGAATTATTGATATGTAAAGTACTGATTTCTTAACTACAACATAATATGTCAATTACAGACCGTCAAGTTTTGTATGGTCACCTGCTCAGATGTTTGAGAAGCCCGATAGTGGACGTGAGCATTATTTGCGCTTACACGCCCCGGCTCAAGTTCAGCCCGTATTTACTAACTCGGATGATAGGTGTCAGTGCCTATCAATCTAAAATTTACTGTTACAATGCGGGTTTTGTTTGCTCGAACTTTTTATTTGGAATACAAAAACCGCAATGTAACAGCAAATCCTAGATTGATAGGCATCGACACCTGTCATCCGAGTTAGCAAATAGGGGGGCAGGTCGGTGCCCGAACTCTCACGTACAGGGAGCATCACCACTGTGACACTACTCCAGTATTATGTCCCAGCTGACCAATTAGCATTCGGGTGATGGACGTGCGTAGCGGTCGGAGCAAAGCCTGTTGTTATGGGGAGCCCGATGTCCTAGCGGGCGTAAGCATTTTTAGCGCTTCCGCATGTTAAGCAGCCCCGGGCGCAGTCTCCACTTGGATGGGTGACCGCAAGTGGCATAAAGATATCTCGAGCTTCTCCGTGCTTCGGAAGGCACGTTAAGCTGTTGGTCCCGGCTGCTATCATGAATAGCAGTCGTTAAGCTATGTCAGCTGCCTTAAGGCAGCTTGAGAAACCTGAAACCAGTGCTGGCCACACTTACACACACGATAAACATACAAAGCTTTTACCGACCAGCAGGCCGATTTGCTAACTCGGTGTACAACGATTTGATTGTCACTTTAGCATCCATTACGGGTTTCACATCTTAAGAAGCCGGCGACCAATGAATTTTCCATACAAACTTAATACCAAAATAATTTTTAGTTCGAGCATATTTCAAAGCAAATATGCTATTATTTGTATTAAGACAGTATTTATCTATGTTCCTGTTAAACTTTTTTTTTTCAAAATATTAACGTACTTACATATATTTGCGTTTTAATTTCGTTCATTTTTACGACATTTTCGACATATTTTCCGCCTATTTGTTTTGTATTAAAAACTAAACCAATCATTATGTAATTATAATAGAAACACACTTTATATTGTCTAGTTACGCAATGTCTGAAAGAAAATGAAAATATTATCAATTTTCATTCATCATTTTTGGTATTCACAAATACGCTCAAATTAGTGAGAAATTTTGAACAGCCATCTAGCTGTTTCCTCTCGCACGGGGCGGACGCGGCGGCTGTGCGGGGCAGGAGGGGGTACGATACGCATGCGTAGACACAGTTCGAATGTGTGTGTGCGTTGGTGCCATCGTTGTTCTTTTGATTATTGGAATCCACGATGGCGGACCCGATTTGTCAAATAAAATCGACATGGGTGTCGTTGTATAGGTTTTTCGGGATGTAAATTTCGAAAATGACGTCCGTTTTGGAATCCAAGATGGCGGACCCGATTTGTCAAATAAAATCGACATGGGTGTCGTTGTATAGGTTTTTCGGGATGTAAATTTCGAAAATGACATCAGTTTCGGAATCCAAGATGGCGGACTATTTACACCCCGAAAAACCTATACAACGATACCCATGTCGATTTTGCATTAAAAGTCGCAACCGCCATCTTGGATTCCAAAACTGACGTCATTTTCGAAATTTACATCCCGAAAAACCTATACAACGACACCCATGTCGATTTTATTTGACAAATCGGGTCCGCCATCTTGGATTCCAAAACTGACGTCATTTTCGAAATCCACACCCCGAAAAACCTATAGAACGACACCCATGTCGATTTTATTTGACAAATCGGGTCCACCATCTTGGATTCCAAAACAGACGTCATTTTCGAAATCTACACCCCAAAAAACCTATACAGCGATACCCATGTCGATTTTGCATTAAAAGTCGCAGCCGCCATCTTGGATTCCAAAACTGACGTCATTTTCGAAATTTACATCCCGAAAAACCTATACAACGACACCCATGTCGATTTTATTTGACAAATCGGGTCCGCCATCTTGGATTCCAAAACTGACGTCATTTTCGAAATCTACACCCCGAAAAACCTATAGAACGACACCCATGTCGATTTTATTTGACAAATCGGGTCCACCATCTTGGATTCCAAAACTGACGTCATTTTCGAAATCTACACCCCAAAAAACCTATACAACGATACCCATGTCGATTTTGCATTAAAAGTCGCAACCGCCATCTTGGATTCCAAAACTGACGTCATTTTCGAAATTTACATCCCGAAAAACCTATACAACAACACCCATGTCGATTTTATTTGACAAATCGGGTCCGCCATCTTGGATTCCAACACTGACGTCATTTTCGAAATCTACACCCCGAAAAACCTATAGAACGACACCCATGTCGATTTTATTTGACAAATCGGGTTCACCATCTTGGATTCCAAAACCGACGTCATTTTCGAAATCTACACCCCAAAAAACCTATACAGCGATACCCATGTCGATTTTGCATTAAAAGTCGCAGCCGCCATCTTGGATTCCAAAACTGACGTCATTTTCGAAATTTACATCCCGAAAAACCTATACAACGACACCCATGTCGATTTTATTTGACAAATCGGGTCCGCCATCTTGGATTCCAAAACTGACGTCATTTTCGAAATCTACACCCCGAAAAAACCTATACACCGACACCCATGTCGATTTTATTTGACAAATCGGGTCCGCCATCTTGGATTCCAAAACAGACGTCATTTTCGAAATCTACAGCCCAAAAAACTATGTCGATTTTGCACGTCTTCGATGAAGGAACGCACGCACACATTCTCACTATCGCGCGGAGAGTGCGGGGCGCGGCGCATGGTTAGCCGTCGGCCCGCTCGCGACGAATGAGATAGCGATATGTCCAACAAACTTAGGCGCTCGCCTCAAATTCGATTTGAGCGGGCGGTCCGCCGGCTTCTTAAATAAAAATAGTCATTCATATCGAAGCCGTAATGAATATTGAAGTTACCATGAAAATGATGTACACCGTAGCTGTCAAAAGTTAGCAAATAGGCCTGCTGGCCTTTGTCTACCCCGCTAGGGAAGAAGACGTGATAGTATGTATGTATGTCAATAAACTTTGAAAAGAACTCACCCTGAACACCCAGCTGCCTGTTTGTGGTCTGTACTCTATGAATTTGGTGTCGTGCTTGTCGCAGACGCGACGTAGTTTCCCTTCGTAGTCCATCTTCAACAGCCTGAAACAAAAACCCTCATAAGAACCTTGTTGATGATTAACAGAAAAAGTTCTTAATGATAAATAGAAACGCGTTATGGGGAATTTGACTGTTAACGGAACTTGTATTATGATATACTAAATTCTATATTAAACCTACCATATACCACATAGCCGTGTGGTTCCCGGCAGAGTAGGATAGGACCACTCCAAGTCTTCATGTGGATGTCGTAGAAGGCGACTTAGGAAAGACAAACTAAAACAAAGCTTATAAACATCAAAGAGACCTCTCCAACACGTCTAGATAGCGTGGAGACTAGAGAGTGTAGGCCTCTGACTGTTCTGGCTAATATATGGCTGTGGTAGTACAGGGAGGGCCGTGCTCCTGCAGTGGAGACTAGAAAGACCTGATGGTGATAATGTGATACTGCAATTATCCTCTCTGGTTCAGTAATAGGTCTCTTCTAAGTCTTGTCTCTAGGCCGCACGCGGTCTAGAGTCACAATCGCTCGTCTGCTCAGACCTTCGTCAATGAACGCTTCGTCTGCATGCTCTGAGCACACTATCACTCATGTAAATGTCATCATCATCATGATCATCAGGTCTATTTTACTCTCCACTGCAGGAGCATTGACCCTCTCTGTACTACCAGAGCCATATATTAGCCAGAGCAGTAGCCTACACTCTCCACGCTGGCTACGTGTTGTAGAGGTATCTTTGATGTTTAGCTTTGTTTAGCTTGTGTTTCCTAAGTCGACTACTACGATATCCACGGGAAGACTTGGAGTGGTCCTATAATGTAAATGTACTCATGCAAATACACGTAAGGATAATATTTACCTCTCTGGTTCAGTAATAGGTCTCTTCTCAGTCTTGTCTCTGGGCCACACGCGGTCTAGCGTCACGATCGCTCGTCTGTTCAGTCCTTCGCCGACGGGCGGCTTGTCTGCGTCCTCCGGGTACACTATCACTTCTTTGTTCAGGAAATGCACTGTGGATGAAAAAAAAAAAGGTTAGGATAGCGGACTACTTGGTCTTCTTCTTCTTCTTCTTCTTCTTAGCGTGTCGACTCGGGCGAATTATATTTGTGTTGACCAGAACTTTGCCACTGACACAGCGTTATCAGTAGCATTGTAAAGGTCCTTGCGTGTGCAGGTGGTAGGACACGCAGGGCAAGACAGAAGGTGTGCCATGGTCTGAGGAGTAGCACCACATGGACAGGAGATTTCCGAGCTGTAGCCCCACCTGTTCATATTCTCCTTACTTCGGCCGACTTGGGTCCGGAGTCTGTTTAAGGACTTCCATGTCAGCCAAGGTAAATCATGGCCAGGAGGGAGATGCTCTGATAGCAGGATGATGGACGCTGTTAAATATCTCTCCTTCCATACTTGGTATGGATAAATATAGTTATACGAGTAGGCAACCAATACTGTTGAAAAGAGTTTCTTTCGGCGTTTCTTCTTTGCAGTGGTCAATTCCATAACAATTTATATACATTGAGAATATATACATAGAGGATTGATACAATAAAATACATTGAGGTTTTGGTGGGAAGTCAAGTTGTTACAGTAGTGGTTTGCCATAGATAATTTTGCAAATTGATATGAGTCGACTAATAATATGAAATTGGTGTAGGTTGGTATTTCAAATGATGGTGCTCATCCTGGAAATATAAGTACTACGTAATACTATCGTGGTGCTCATAAACAATGTGAGAAATAGTTTAAGTAGATTGTCATGGATTCGTAAAAATTTGTAACCAGAAACACTATTAGAGGAATCAAGGGACTAACACTCTCTGATTAGATGTTGCCGTAGTTCAAACAGACTGTGAAGTTTGGCACCACGCAGCTGTGCACTACTGTGCGTGTCTGTGCACTACTGTATGTGCTCTGTGCACTACTGTGTGTGCTCTGTGCACTACTGTGTGTGCTCTGTGCACGACTGTGTGTGCTCTGTGCACTACTGTGTGTGCTCTGTGCACTATTGTGTGTGCTCTGTGCACTACTATGCGTGTCTGTGCACTTACCCAGTGCGTCCAAGTCCAGCCCGGCGACGTCCAGCTCACAGTCGTAGTACACGTTGCCGTAGTTCTTGCGGCCCACTGTGAAGTTTGGCACAATGCACTTGCCGTCCGGTCGGAGGAAATCTGTTGATGAGAGGAAGGATTTATTATCAGACTAAAAACTCAAACTCAATGGTCTAAGTGCGACCTAAAAGCGTAATAAAAAATATAAATACGCACAAAATTAATTATTTTTAACAACTGTAATTTTTTAATCCTCGTCATACCGCACTACTTTCAAAAAAATATGGTATTGAGAAGACAATTGTAAACAGGGACAACGCACATGTGCATCTTCAAAGTGAACATCCGCCAACTGATCACAGCGCCCCTAGCGTTGAGGAGCTGGAACTAATATTGTGACGTCACTAGCCTTCATTTTGGTCGCAGTTAAGATAAGATATGATAAAAATTCTTTATTGCACCATCAATTAAGGAAAAAAAAACCGGCCAAGTGCGTGTCGGGCCACGCGCAGTGTAGGGTTCCGTAGTTGCGAATGACAACTTTAAGTTCACACTGTTCACACTCGCACATCACAATTTAACGACCAAAAACATGTAACAATCAAAATGTATGAAATTTTACATTTTCGAGTACATTTTATAAGTTGGTCGACTATAACTTTTTAATTTGTACATAGTACTCTGCTCTGATAGTTTTCCTTTCAACTTCAGTATATATACTACTGCTGTAATTTTTTTTACGTATCCATATATAACCGTTTAGTAGATAGAGGACACTTACCTCAAACAAAAATTTGCATATTTCGGAAACGGATCCCTAAATCAAAAATGGTGTTCTCAACCTCACAATAAATACCTATCTAACAATACCCAACACGATGGGTTTGTATATAAAAAAAAAAATTCTCCCTCTTTTCTTGTATAGAAGCTACCCTACAATTTTTTTTTTCAATATTTTCTTCTACCTCTTTTTTGACATGATTAATATAAATACCCATTCCAAATTTCAGCTTTCTAGTACTTATAGTCTCTGAGTAAATCCGTGGAAGGACAGACAGACAGACATGGCGAAACTATAAGGGTTCCTAGTTTACTACGGAACCCTAAAAAATCAGTAACACTTAGTTCTACATCACTCAGGGCTTTACTGGCTAACTCCTCGATACTACGTGATGATACTACTATGGCCGAACTGCGTCTGAAATACCTCTACTAATCATCATTATAACACCTACATAGTGCGAGCTGGTAGGAAAGTGAGGCGCTAAACCTACATAGCGTCGGTTTTGGTTACGTCAGCAAGGGTGATGCAAAGCCATAGACTTTTTCTAACTTAAACTATAGATAAGCCAGAAGATATCAGGCGTTTGAGCCGTAACATCTTTCAGATTCGCATTATTTCGAACTTGTAAATTTAATTGTTTATTAAATTTATTTTTAATGCAGTCAATGAATTTCTCCGTAGCGCAGTGGTCAACACGCCAGCCTGCGACACGGAGGTCCCGGGTTCGATCGCCGGCCAGGTCAAGATGGAAAACGATCTTTTTCAGATTGGCCTGGGTCTTGGATGTTTATCTATATAAGTATATGTTATAAAATATAGTATCGTTGAGTTAGTATCCCACGACACAAGTTCACAACTTACTGTGGGGCTAGCTCAATTTGTGTGACATGCCCTATATATTTATTTTTGTATATGGACATAAAAAAATAATAAGAAAGAAAAATATAACGTTCAAAAAGAGATACATGTGTCCAACTTTGAATAAAAAATCTTTGACATTGAATTTTTTGCTTTGTCTTTCCTCCTACTAGCAATTAAGGACCTCTTATTGGGAACCTATTATTTATGTTCATGTTTATATTAATCAATCAATCAATCAATTTCTTTATTTTTCTCCACGATAAAAATAAAAAACAATAGCCTTGGCTGTACAGAATTAGTACTACTGTATAGTACTAGTTTTTGCAAAATGAGAATTGTGGAGAACTGGTGCCCATGCTAGGCTCCGAAGATCCTGTGATTGATATTTTAGTCATCCTTTGAAAATAAACAAAATAAAATAAACGGAGATGTACTTACTGGTGAGCTCGTCCAGCGATGGTATGGTGTAGTACCCAGGCCTGGTCAGCTTGATGCCGGTCGGATGCGGCGGCATGGCGATCGTTGGCACGTGTTCTTCTTCAGACACTACAAACATAATATTTAATTATTTATATGTAAAATACGATCCATTCACGTATGAAGTCAGCTACAGGCCGACTAGTTTCGACCTTATTCGGAGGTCTTCCTCAGAGCGAATGTGAATCGCGACGCGCGCACAAAGTCGGCCGTGCTAACGCGTAATATTTAGGTAATTTATCATTTTAATTTTGAAATCAAGGCTTTGATTATGAATACCCGGCTTAACTCACGTTTTGCGGGAACCAATACTTTGAGGGAAGCGTAAACGTCGTGTCGCTAGCATTAAGACTCGCCCTAATGATGGTCTTCCCAACAGACCGAAACTTGTCGGCAAATTCGCCGAAATAAAACGTGAGTAAAGCTGGGCTTACATAATGAACTTATCTCGCAAAAGATTTTTCATATTATTATCAAGGCTTTTCATTTGTAATTTTTATAAGGGTAAGTTATAAATCCGAATTAAAATATTAAGCTTACACCAGCCAACTAGCACCACCCTTGGTTTTATTTCTTTTAGTACTAAATAAGATCAAAATGACAAAATCGACGTAAGTACTTCACTAGTAAATGACTTGTAGTTTTTTTTGTATTGCTTTTCATTATTTTGCATTTGATAAATCAAGAGCACTACGCATTACCGCCAAAAGCGGCCACTTTTGGCGGTAATGAGTAGTTCTCTCGATCTGAATTACTGATGTCGATGAAAAGGTTTACTAAAATATACATATAATATATAATAATACTACAAGTATTTTACTTAGGAAGTACGTACGTAGATTTTTTCAATTTGTTCTTATTTCGGAGAACAAGAATTAAATAACGGAATTAAATAGCTAGTTTCGGTGAAGTAAGCCTCTTAAAGTACATTCGGGACAGATAAATCTGACCTTCAATAATCTGTGCGAAGTGGGTTCAGGTTTATCTGCTCCCGACTGTACATCCCGATATTAAAAGTACTGAGGAATTATTAATATGTAAAACACGGGTCACTCACGTATGAAGTCAGCTACAGGCCGACATGTTTCAACCTCATCCGGAGGTCGCCCGTCGGTCGAGGCGAATATGAACCGAGACGCGCGCCCTGAGGAAGACCTCCGGATGAGGTTGAAACATGTCGGCCTGTAGCTGACTTCATACGTGAGTGACCCGTGTTTTACATATTAATAATGTCAATATCTCACGTTAGTTTTAATCAAAAAAAGTACTGAGGATTCCCGCTGTTATTCAAATAATCATCATCATCATTTCGTGTAGGTGACACGGTCAGTCGACCATGCACACCCTGGTGTCAGAGTTCTTCGGAACCGCCTCTCGGCCTCTGACGTGGCTCCTTTAACGACTACCAGATGGCAGCCTGGACCAACGGTTTAACGTGCCTTCCGAAGCACGGAATCATCTTTCTTATGAGACAATCTGGTGATTCATGCCTGCAATGTCCTAACCAAACTGGAAACAACTTAACAAAGTATGCTTCCCGTGGGAATCGAACCCACGACCCCCGGGTCAACAAGTCAAACGCCTTAACCACTGGACCACGTGATATAGACAATGTGAATTCGCGTTCACGTCAATGTACATTTTAATAAACTATAAACGTCGTTGTATATGATGTCTATCTACTCCTGCGAGGTAACAGGTTTTTTCACAAGTAACCCTGTATAACAAAGTAACAAAAGGATAGGAAGTAGTAGAATAGGAACAAAACAGGATAGCAACCGTATACTCCAGCTATCTGGTGCGCTATCTTCTCGCAGCTGCACGCGAATTGCGAGCCGCCGCGATGCAGGCAGAAGTGGAGCGAGCAGTCTAGGGATAGGAAAGGAATAGGATAGGATAATGTTTTCGCGATTTTTACACATTTAAATAAAATAAATTTAATACGGTTTACTGTTCGAAATGTTAGGTGTATAAATCCTATCCTAATCCTAACTTTCTAACTAATATCATAAATGCGAAAGTGAGTTTGTTTGTTTGTTACGCTTTCGCGCCGAATCTACTCTATCTACTGAACCGATCATCATGAAATTTGGCATACATATAGGTGAGGGTACCGAGAAGGGCATAGGCTATAGATTACGCGGGCAAAGCCGCGGGTAACAGCTAGATAAGATAAGATAAGACATTTATTTGCGAAACATGTTGCAGTTTAGATGCATATAAGTAGGCTTACATACATGTATTGTAGATGTTATATACATAGTCGAAAATGAACATGTTCGGCCACTTGGCATACAAATATTATGTTAAACATTGTTACAAGTTACAAGATATGCGTATTATAGAATTATAGCAGCCGTCAATAAGCGAAAATATAAATATATTTTTCATTGATGCTAAAATAGTAGTCACAAAGTCACAAATTTGATGGTCATAATATTAGGTCGGGGAGAAAGTAATTTCGTATTTTGTATGAAGATTTTATCCGTCCATACAAAAGAGGTGTAACTTTGACATCAAAATTCTCAGACAGAAAACGCTTAAACCAACTTAAACCAAATTCTTACTGGGACTGCGGTACGTTCATAAATACCAAAATTCACTTTCTGCGTATTTTGCATAATTTCCTTATTTTTAATTAACTTTTTCAAATGTATTTTTTTTTTCGTTTGTCTGATATATTTTGAATAAACAAAGAAACGGTTAAAAAATTTAGAGAAAATATTTTGTACATTTCTAAATAATTCTTGAAAATTTTACCTTTCAGATGGTATCTAATTCAGCCAGATACATACACTATTCCCAAAGATATTTGATTACAACTTTATACATAAAAATACGAAATTACTTTTTCCCCGACCTAATATTTATTTAGCATGTCAAGTTATTAGTAGCTAGTAATGTAATAAACGAATAATAGTATTAGTAGCTAGTAATGTAATAAACGAATAAAAACGTATTAAATTAATTTTATTTAAATAGGATAGGATAGATTAGGTTACGGTTAGGGAACGTGCCAACGTGACCTGTTTCGGCGAGAAAGGGACATGCGATCCTAGCGCCACCCAGCAATTAATTCTTTTAATCCTAAATATCGAATTTAAAAATATTTTTGTACAGTGGGGAACAGGTGACCTGACCCCCAACAATTTAAAATCTGTTTTGGTCAGGTTCATCTGTCTGTTCGTAGTCAACTTACGAGAGAGAGTATCAATGTTCTCATTGTCGTGTGACCGGTCGCGGACGCCGAGCTCCCTAACGGAGTTCTCCATAGTCTCTGGATTCGAAGTCAGTGGTTCCCGTAGAGGTTTGGTTGTTAGCCACTGACTTCCAAGCCAGTTTGTTTGTTTTTCGTGTGTGTAAGTGGCCAACACTGGTATTTTACTACAGATATTTCAATCCTTAAGAGTCCCACGTAAAGCCGCAATCCCATACAAACGTAGTTTCGTTTTAGTTTTACAACAGTTAAGCCAATCTCAACCAAATTTCGTACATACGACCGGATAAGGCATAGTGATGTTTATAATCAGATTTCAATTTTAAAAACAATACCTATACAAAATTATGGCGATTTGAAGTTTCGTATCGAAAACTTGTATGGGATTGCGGCTTTACGTGGGACTCTAAAGGCAGGTGACATAGCTTAACGACTACCATCAATGTTGACGGGATTAACGGCTTAGCGTCCCTTCAACGGCTTAACGAGCTCGAGATATTTATATGCCACTTGCGGTCACCCTTCCAAGTGGGGACTGCGCCCGGGATTGCTTTACTTGCGGAAGCGCTTATAATGTTTACACTCACTAGGCCATCGGGCTCCTCACTTCCAACCCGGTTGGGATGTATGTCTGTTCGTGGTCGACTTACCAAGTCAATACGCGATGTGGCTAGCTACCCATTACTACTTTGATTCCGTTCTCACTTGCAAGCCCACCAACCTGCTAAACGTGGCCTTAAAGTTTTACAGACCTGGGCTCAGTATACCAAGCAAGGGCAAAGACCTAATAGTATGTATGTATGTAAACAAATATAAAAACTCACGCATTTATCATATTAGTTAGGAAATTGGGATTAGGGTGGGATGTACGACTGTTGGTAATCGACTTACCAGAGAGAGTATCAATGTTCTCCTTGTCGTGTGACCGGTCGCGGACGCCGAGCTCCCTAACGGAGTTCTCCGTGGTCTCCGGGTTGGAAGTCAGCGGTTTCCGAAGTGGTTTCGTTGTCAACCAACTGGCGCGTCTCTCTGACAGCTGCGCGGGAAGCTCTTTATCTGTGGGAGAGATGACAAGATTAGAAAAAGAAAAAAAAAACCTGTAAAATAGGAGTAGTAGGAGTAGTGTAGTAGGAGTCTAAATTTTTTTTAAATAAAAACACCCCAGCTGATATAGACTTCCACCTAACCTAAAATATTTCATACTAGATTTTTTTCAAGACATTTGTTGTTGCATATTTAGGTTCACGGGCTATGCCTTTTTCTTTACACCAAAAAAAACCGGCCAAGTGCGTGTCGGGCCACGCGCAGTGTAGGGTTCCGTAGTTGCGAATGACAACTTTGAGTTCACACTGTTCACACTCGCACATCACAGTTAAACTACCAAAAACATGTAACAATGAAAATGTATGAAATTTTACATTTTCGAGAACATTTATAAGTTGGTTGCCTATAACTTTTTAGTTTGTACTTAGTACTCAGCTCTGATAGTTTTCCTTTCAACTTCAGTATATATACTACTGCTGTAATTTTTTTCACGTATCCATTTATAACCGTTTAGTAGATAGAGGGGGGGACACTTACCTCTACCAAAATTTGCACTTTAATGCCAAATATTTCGGAAACGGATCCCTAAATCGAAAAGTGGTGTTCTCAACTTCACAATATTTTTTTAAAGACCTATCTAACAATACCCAACACGATGGGTTTGTATAGAAATAAAATATTACTCCCTCTTTACTTGTACGGGAGCTACCCTAAAAAAAAAAATATTTTCAAGTTTTTCTTCTACCACTTTTTTGACATGATTAATATACATACCCATACCAAATTTCAGCTTTCTAGTACCTATAGCCTCTGAGTAAAACCGCGGACGGACAGACAGACAGACAGACATGGCGAAACTATAAGGGTTCCTAGTTTACTACGGAACCCTAATAAAAATGCTCAATTAATTTTATTGTGATCGTTAATTTATTAAAAAAGACGTCATATGACGCTCGTACTCAGTAAGCTGGCTATTATAGTCATCGGTAAATTATAAGCTCTCGGCGAACCTCGCCTGTAATACCCAGCTTACCGTAATTTACTATTAAAACGCAGGTTTTCTATTGAAATACCGAGCCAAGAGAGCAATGATATATTGTCGATATGAAGTGATAAGTAAGATTATACACTATGTTTCCATCATTTTTATAAGTGTGCATGTATATTACCATTACCACCAATGTAAACATACTCTAATGACTTGTGTGCACGCTCATTATCCTGACGCGCGACTTATGTTGAGTTGGGTGTGGCCTTTAACGAAACAACTTTAGTACGAAAGAAATAATATATTGGAATAATCCTAATACATGAACGATCGAGCTTAAAGTTAAAACGAGAGTGAGAGTCCGGTGTGATAGAGCTTGCGCCCCCGCGTTGATTACGTCACTACGCACTGCACTATACACAACACTATAACACGCGTATGTGCATGTCAAAAGTTTTCTTTTTATGTGAGTAATTTTATTGCCTACACATACCCATCTTTTGTTATTTAAGAGCGACTCATTCTAACACAGGTTTATATAATTTAAAAAAAGCCCAACCTATGTCCCATAAATGTAATTCTTATGACAAACAACTTTATTTTATTATTATACTGTCGATATGAGGTAGACAATACTTACCTAAGTTAGGGTACAACCGCGGTGTTTCTTCAACATCGGCCGGCTTCTCATTGTCCGTCCACGAGTTACTGTGTACTTTGGGTGACGTCAACCTAAAAATGTAAAATCATCCAAAATGTATGATTATATATGTAATATCTCAATGAAACCACTAATTAATTAATAATGTGGAATTTATTGCGAGACACGTACGACGCCATTACAGAGCACACAGAGAGAGAGAGGGCAGGATCGAGTACGAGGGAGATGACACTAAGCATAGTGATGTAACCGCTCTCACAATATATTTGTTAATAAGAAAAGGCGCTCCTAGGGATCGGCTCTTCGAGCGGAAGAATAGTGACCGATGCTATTATACACCCTTAATTTTGGAATGGTACAAAGACTTCGTGACATTATTAAAGAAGACAGTTTTATTATATAGGTGGAATCGTAATTTAACATTACTCATTAATTACTAGCAGCGTTTTACCTACCAATAAAACGCTTATTAAGCGATAACCTTATTTGAAACCTAATTAAACAACAATTGAGAGTAGCGAGCTTGACTTCCGGTAGCAGGTCGGCTATTTTACCGATTTTCCCTTACGACGTCGGCTAACTTCCGGTGGCCAGTAGGGGGGCACGTGGCGCCGCGCCACTGCTCTGAGCCTCATTGGATCTCGAAATTGATTCGCATAAGAAACACCTGGCAGTGATTGTGTATTAGGTTTCAAATAAGGTTATCGCTTAATAAGCGTTTTATTGGTAGGTAAAACGCTGCTATTAAGCTTATGAACCGTTATTTGAAACCTAATTAAACAACAATTGAGAGATTGTCTGTTATCGCCTGGTGTACCGGTTTTAGCCAATAACATGATGGATATGATATCATGTGAAACTGAATAGTTAAATAAATCAGACGTGAAAATAAAATGCATGACAAGACTGAGTTACAAGAAAGAATAATAAAAAAACGTTATTTTACCAAAGGTTAGATCGGACTTTATAAACAAAAAAAAAATTATCATATAAAAAATAAAAAGTATTTGAATGATAATAAAGTAAACAAAGACTGAATTAATAAACACTTGTTTAAGTGTCAAATTCATTAACAAAACAGATGGTATAGGTAAAGCTTAAATATCAAATTTACAATAATATAAATGGTAATGAGTACAAATAACTCGTACTATACCTGGCCAAAAATAAATGACGAAATTGAATATAAATTACATTCAGAACCATTATTATTTTTATAATAAAAATATTGTAAAACAGGATTTGCATCAGAACATCAAATAACCATCATATGACGTAGGTACTTTTCCTTATTTCATCGAAGATCAATAATAACCGGACTACTTTCAATAGTAAAAAAAAACAAAAGAAATCACCTGGAGGAAAGAACTTCAAAACTCACTTAACAAATTGCAAGGTTTACCTTGCGAAAAATATTTATTTTTCTATAACCTTTTTATCATACAGTCTTGTTGTCACGTGCAATAAGTATTTATTCAGTATCCATGGTATAAAACCATTTGAATTGCATGTTCAAGTCCTATTACGTAGATATGGAAACAAATAGAATAATTTGTTAAAATTAGCCATGAGTAATTCTGTTCCATTTTCAAAATATATGACATATATGTACATTGGTTCGAATAAAGCCAAAAAGGTAATTTTAAAGTAAGGAAAATTGAGATGAACTTTGACCGTTTTAATCTTTATAAAGTAAAATATGCTTGTGCACCGCACTTAGCAAGATGATAGCCGTAATTAGGACAAAACAACTTCTTTCTGGCTAAAATATACCCAGAAGATTTGTAATACAAAGGCTATATGGTAGATACAAACAGCTCTCGCAACTGTATTGTCTTTGAGATGATAAAATGCAGAGGAATGACAAACATTTTATTTTAACACAAGACAAAGTAAAACTAAACCTCAAGTAGTAAGTAAACTAAGAAAGTAATACATTGAATTTTGACTACAAATATCTTGCTTTTCTGTTGCTAGGCTGGAATAGTACTAGTCAACTTTACAGAGGCACAAACGGGAGACCGTTCATTAGTAAGATGAATAAATAGTCTTATCATTATTGATATTAAAAAAACCGGCCAAGTGCGTGTCGGGCCACGCGCAGTATAGGGTTCCGTAGTTGGGAATGACAACTTTGAGTTCACACTGTTTACACTCGCACCTCATAGTTTAACGACCAAAAACATCTAACAATAAAGATTGTATAAAATTTTACATTTTCCAGTACATTTTATAAGTTGGTTGCCTATAACTTTTTAGTTTGCACTTAGTACCCAGCTCTGATAGTTTTCCTTTCAACTTCAGTATATATACTACTGCTGTAATTTTTTTCACGTACCCATATATAACCGTTTAGCAGATAGAGGGGGGGGACACGTACCTCTAACAAAAATTTTCACTTTAAAACCAAATATTTCGGAAACGGATCCCTAAATCGAAAAATGGTGTTCTCAACCTCACAATATTTTTCAAAAACCTTTTTAACGATACCCCACACGATGGGTAAGTAGAGAAAAAAAAAATACTCCCCCACTTTACTTGTATGGGAGCTACCCAAAAAAAAATTTTTTTTCAAGATTTTTTTCTACGACTTTTTTGCCATCATTAATATACATACTCATACAAAATTACAGCTTTCTAGTACTTATAGTCTCTGAGTAAAACCGCGGACGGACAGACAGACAGACAGACAGACAGACAGACAGACAGACAGACAGACATGGCGAAACTATAAGGGTTCCTAGTTTACTACGGAACCCTAAAAACAATCACACCTGGTATTTCAAATACTTCGAATTTTGAAACAGGCAAAAAATATCACAAACAATATACCTTGTTAAAGCAATATGATCTGGATTTCCATCCTAGTATAGGATTAAAGTTCGGATTTGAAAATCTAATTCGGATTGTTCCTATATTTAAACAAACATAAAAGTTAGTGCGATATTATCATTTTAAGTGATAAATAGTGTCAAACACACCTTTTAATACCATTTTTGGTAAGACTAGGGCCAGCTAAGAGTTCCTTTATAAATTATTCAGTGAAGATTAGTAGAACCGTTTCAATAAAAGAAGCAGAAGAAAGCAAGTTTAATAAGATTGTTATACGAACTTTTTTATTTATTGTAGTTTCTTTACGTACATTAAATAATTCAATAAACTCCAAATACTGAGATTGCAATCAGATTTGCATTCACTGCTCAAATATATGTGGTCCAATAAAATATTTTATGTTGTCCAATAAATAAACTAATTAAAAAAAAAATTAATAAATTACAAAATGTCAAATGCTGTTGTAAGCCTTAAACCGTGATAAAGCCTCAAAACTGAAACAGATTTAGACTGAAAGAAAATCGAAGATATGTATGTCTGCAGGCCCCGAGCCATGGGTGTCCAAAGCACTCCCGCTGAGAATGCAACCGGAAAAACGCTCAGATGAGAGAGGAGTCGGGCAAACGATACAGGACAAACCAATCATCCATCACTCAGCGAAGGGCCTGGATGAGATGTTAAGAAGCTAGTAGCTAAAGAAAACACCGAGAATTATTGCTTAACATGCATGTCTTTTAAATTTTATTCAACTTTTAAAAGTATGGTAAACTGAAATAATCATAAAAATGTCTATGATTTTTTTTTTTTTAAGTATATTATTCAATATACCGATACCAAACATTTTTGTAAGAAATATTACAACATAAAACCGACTTTGCCTTGTGAAATTAGAGCGCATCTTTAACCTGCCAAGCCCAAAAATAGCCTCTTGATATGACGAGGAGGCTAATCTACGAAGAAAAGCTGCTAAAGTTTTCTTTAAAATATTAAAAATAATTTGACGAACCGTTAAAATCACCGCCTGAGGTCGGTAAATAAAATAAGCAAGGTCAAAAGACGAACTCTCTTTGTCGACTTGAAGTATATTCTAATCTTTTTACTATTGTTGCACATTATGACATTAGGCAAAATGCTAGGAAATGCTAGATTCTAAAGATAGAAAGGAGGCTTATAGTATGCAGTGGTCGTAGAAAGCTGATGATGATTATGTGTTATACGTTTGCATTAAATACTAGCGTAGCACATACCGTGCATTCCACTTATTCATACATTACGGTAAAGTGACCATAAAAAAAAATCGATAGTCAATTTTCATAGCTAGTGTCATAGTTTGAACATGAAAAATATCTGCGACATTACATTATAGTGTAATCAGAAAAACTCGCCTGGCCGGTTCGACTTTGTAATGAAAGTTGGTAAAAGTCTTTCTTAGATCAAGACAATTATTTTTATACGATATTAATATAAAAATATTTCATTATCAATGAGATGGTGAAGGATAACTAAAAACAAGTTCGGTGCAAACTACGAGTACTTTCGTAGAACACTTTATTGTGAAACTCCGGCAGTGAATGTGTTAACCAGAGACTGCGCCTCTTCGGCAAAGCTTGCGATGTAGCTTTTATTTAAGTTCGTAACTGATTCAAGTGGCTAACTTAAACATTAATTTTATAATTTCTTGGGATACAGTTCAATTTACTGTGAAAGTTAATAACTAGCTAATACCGCAACAGGTCTGATCTGAGCCAGTGTGTTCAATTTAACGTTAGCATTATTCATAAGGAGCCAAATCTAGATCATACACATTTGGCTTCAAGTATAGCCCAAACGACTCTAAAATTCATAATTGACAATATTTTCAGCATTGGAAATACTGCTTGACCCGAGCCCATGAATTAAACTGAGCTTTCACATTAGTTTTATGATAAAAAAGCCCAAGTAAATAAACATGAAAAATGTAGTTACTTTAATAACTTCATGAATATATTTAAAGAGATCATTATTCGCGACGCAAAATGTCGCTCCACATATTATAAAAAAAATAATAATGATAATGTTATGGCATGACTTGGCTTGCCCTGAGCCTGCGCATTAAGCTGAGCATACGCAACAGCTAATCAATTGCACTTAAATAAAATTGTTATACAACAAGAATGTAACTCCTCTTGATTCATCGCGATTGGCGAGTTTATTTGAGCTTTTGCTGCAGTTTTACTCATCATGAAATAGTTCTATTTACGTCATTCATAAAATAATCCGAAATTGCGACATGGCTTGGCTTGGCCTGAGCTCAAGCGTTCAGGTGTGCTTACGTAGCAGCTTTGTTTCAGCAAAATAAAAGTTAATATTAAGAACCAAAATGTATTTTATTTTACTTCATGTATTGCATGTCTATAATTAAAATAGACGCAATAGGCAGCATGACTAGGCTTGAGCCTGAGCCTGCACGTTCAGCTGAGCTTGTGCAGCAGCTTTATTTATTCGCACTATGAATAATAAAATGTTTTAGCATGACTGGGCATGACCCGAGCCTGCACGCTCAGCTGAGCTTGCACAGCAGCTTTATTTATTTGCACTATCAACAATACGATGTTCTGGCATGACTGGGCTTGACCCGAGCCTGCACGTTCAGCTGAGCTTGCGCAGCAGCTTTATAAATAATCCAATGTTCCAGCATGACTGGGCTTGACCCGAGTCTGCACGTTAAGCATAGCTAAGCTAACAGCATTATTTCGATAAGGTGGTCAAGGTATCACCCTATTATATAAAATTCACTTCTCTATTCCATACAAAGATTTTGTTCATACAAAGAAATTAGTAAAAAGAAATAAACAAAATTGTCCACCGTAATCGACAATTGAATAAACTAGCAATTCAATGATAAGTTCACACTTCAACTTTTTAATGAATACTATCTTTTAATATACTTAATGAAATGTTTAGTTACCTCTAGAAACAAAATTAATATACGGAATTGACCTCCATATCCTCATCTCCTTGAGGGTAGGTGATATGAAAACAAAACAAAAAATCTTCGCAATCGAAAAGGATTTTCCGTTAATTTAAATGTTTTATTGACTAGCTCAATAGCTAGTTATATTATTCATTATGCAGCAAAGAACCAGTTTCATGAAGTGATATAAATGAAAATCATTCATATCTATATTAAGTTTTATTGTTAATCTTGTCAATCGCTTATTAACGTAAAATATTACGCAGTCTATGGCTGCACATTTTCTTGACATATAGTTAATCTTTATAAAGGCAACGGCCTTAACTTCAAAAAGGCTTAATAAGCAACGCCAACGTGTTAATATAATCTTGAATAGCACTTACATGCTCCGCATAGTAACACTACATTCCTTGGTCTGGATAGTTTCTCAATTTATTCACTGACACAGTCACTTTAAATTATATAGGAATATAACAACTTAAGAATTAAACATTTAAATAGTACTGTTTGTTAATCAGATGGACTGTTAAATAACCAATATATAAGTAACGAACGATTTGCATCGTTAAAATCCTTTAAAAACTCCGTTATTATATTGAATTTTTGAATTCAAATAATAACATGTTTCAGGGAAAATCAGTAATCTGAAAAATAAAAAGCTGAAAAGCGAAAATTTAAGTAATAAAAATGTAAGTACGTGCACTTACCAATACAACCGACTGCTACGATAGTCAAGACGCCAATGAGGCTCAGAGCAGTGGCGCGGCGCCACGTGCCCCCCTACTGGCCACCGGAAGTTAGCCGACGTCGTAAGGGAAAATCGGTAAAATAGCCGACCTGCTACCGGAAGTCAAGCTCGCTACTCTCAATTGTTGTTTAATTAGGTTTCAAATAACGGTTCATAAGCTTAATTTGTTATTAATGTTTTCTTATGTTTTCGCGATTGTTACACATTTAAATAAAATTATTTTAATACGGTTTTTATCACGTTTATTACATTATTTATACACCTAACGTTTCGAGCACTTTACAGTGTTCGTGGTCGCAGGTAGACTAAGTTGACATTTGTCTAGTATTTTATAAGAACTGCAAAATCTACCGCCTAAAATATTTATTGATAACGTTCCGGATGTACGCAGTATTGGCTTACGGTGTCTGAAGGTCTTGCAGTCTTCTGCTTAGCTTGAGATTTGATTAAATTGATGACTGGATCCCAAGCTGGTGGTAACTGCCAACCATTCTCTCTATTGAAATTAGGATGTTTTTTGGGATGTTTTTTGAATTAGGATGGAAAATGTTAAGTTGGAAAAAATAACACAAACTTACGATCAATAGCACTTAAGGGCCCACACTAGGCACACTAGCGACGCCAATAGTTTTGTTCCTAATACTTTACAAATAGAATTAAATTTAAGAATGTATCCGTGCACCGGCAAACTCTATGCCATCATGCATTATTTTTAACACTTAGTTAAGAGTCGCCTGAAGCGCATGTCTCCATACAAACGGAAAAAGGGAATTGTGGCAATATTTGATAATTTTGGAGTAAAATTAAGCATCCAATAAATTAATCTCATTATAATATACGTACGTTCCTATACAGTTTGGTTAAATTATTAATAGTTTGAGAATAATACTCCTCTCAAAATTTCCATACAAATTTGAAAAGACTTGTACATAATTCTCAAACCATTGGTATTTTTACCAAGCTGTATAGGAACGTACGTAGATTATAATGAGATTAATTTATTGGATGCTTAATTTTACTCCAAAATTATCAAATATTGCCACAATTACCTTTTTCCGTTTGTATGGAGACATGCGCGTCCAGGCGACTCTTAAACATTGCATTTATGAATAACAATGGAGGTGGCAACTGTCAAGAATGGCATTGTTTACAATATTTCCGAAATAAACAGTCAAATGCCTTCAAAACGTGTCCAACACTTGACTTAAAAATATATTTCTCCACAAAATGACCAAATCGCGCGTAAAACTGTTGGAATATTTATATTAATCGGATTTTGACATATTTATTGTGTATAAAAATTAAATAAAAATCTTATAGGTTTTTAAAAAATACCTATATATAAATGCCACCCATATTGGTTTTACACCATTAGAATAGAGAGACACGTAAAAAGAAATATAATTTTTCAACACTTACCAACTGCCATGTCTGTCTGAGCTAGCTTCCAAATCTGAGAATAAAAAAAAATCATTAATAACTATTACATTAATAAGTATAAAAAACCGACTTTTCTGAGATATGCGCAGACAAACATACAAGTATACATATCAAAAGTTGTTCATGTTGATGGGGGGTCGGTAGGGAAACGAATGAAACGCAAAACGTCCGCTCATGATAAACGACGACATCGCATAATGTACACAGTTCGATTTGTAGAATGCCGAGGTCGTTATAAGCCCTGCAGGCCGATTTGCTAACTCGGTGTATAACGATTTGATTGTCACTTTAGCATCCATTACGCTTTTCATATCTTAAATAAAAATAGTTATTCATACCGAAGCCGTAATAAATATTGAAGTTACCATGAAAATTATGTACACCGTAGCTGTCAAAAGTTAGCAAATAGGCCTGCTGGTCGCATAATGACTACATCGCGAAAGTACTATTTTACTTACAGGTCGTCAAAAGCCTTGGTCACATATACATCCTCGTCCATGATCGGGTTAGCCCCAAAGTACATTCGAAACTTGTGTCACAATACATAATAGATAAACATCTAACACCCAGGTCAATCTGAAAAAGATCATTTTTCAGATTGACCTGACCGGGGATAGAACCCGGGTCCGCCGTATCGCAGGCTAGCATGTTGACCGCTACGCCACGTAGATCATCAAGAAAGTTTGTTTGTTACGCTTTCACGCCCTTTCTACTGGAGTGATCATCGTGAAATGTTGAATACACGTTGTCTGCAGTTGTACAGATTATATACGAGTATACTGCAACAAGACTGGCCACTAATAAATAGCAAAAAGAATAGATGAAAAATGTAATTCTGCGCATGAATATTTTTTCTGTCAATGCGATATATTTTCCCGCTTCTTCTTCTATCGAGTCGTAGAATGGCAATATTTGTACATATTAAATATATTTTGACCAGCGCTTTGCAACTATGATTGCCCGTTCGTTTGCCTCATTGAGATCCTGCATAGTGCAAGAAGTTTGGTTTTCTGGGCACACCAAAAGGTGATCCATAGACTGGACAGCACCGCAGTCGCATTCAGTATTGCTGGAGAAACCCCATTTTCCCGCTAAATTGCGTGTTCTTTTGTATCGCTTTTGTAATAATAATTTTTATACAGTTTTGCCACTACGCTAAGTTTTATTTAATTCTGACTAAAAAAAACTTATACAGCGGTACAGAGAAGCACATAGGCTACTTTTCATCCCGGAGAAAAGTATTGTCCCTGAAGGATCGACACTAATTCGAGCGGAGCCGAGGTCGAAATAAGTCGATTCATTCAAAACCTTCTTCTTCTTCTTCTGTTTTATATTATGGCTTCCACCGAGATTTCAGTGATTCTGCCAATGTCCAGTAAATTGAGATACTAAGTATCGGTGTTGTACGGTAAAGTTTTAACAAGTAGCATCAAAGATGGCGTATGTTCTTTGATGCCTCGTGGGAGCTTCTGGCGGCAAGTTTAGAGTCCATTTATCAGTCCACTTTAACTATTTCACAAATTGTTCATGAGCACGAGCATTTATAACACCAAACTACACCAATTTCATATTATAAAGTCCACTAAAATCAATTTGCAAAATTGTCTAAGGCAAACTTCAACTGTACCCCTTGACTTCCCACCACAAACTCCATTCAAAACCTTGATGCGCGCAAAATTAGGTGACTTACTGTTGTTGTCGTTAAAGTTGACTTGTCTCCTGACTCTTTCCAGCTCTTCCCGACTGGGGTCTGAAGATTTAGGAGGTTCAGTCTGAGGCGGCTGCTCTTCAGTTGTTGATCTATCAAATTAAATCAAAGGTAAGTACAAGTTACAAATTTAAATTTTTTTTTTCTTTTCTTGTAATACTATATTAATTTTTTTTTTCAGGGATTCTAATACCTAGAATTTCTGTGTAGCTCAAGAGTTCAAAGTTACGCTGTATATTAATCTGGTCTTCAGCGCTTACTAAAGGCCACGATTACCGTCATCATCATCATCATTTCGTGTAGGTGACACGGTCAATCGACCTTGCACACCCTGGTGTCAGAGTTCTTCGGAACCGCCTCTCGGCCTCTGACGTGGTTCCTTTAACGACTACCAGATGGCAGCCGGGACCACCGGCTTAACGTGCCTTCCGAAGCACGGAACGATTACCGTGTTAATGGAAAACGGAATCAAAATAGTGATAATGTCTAAATGATTGTACATTTCTTAGATTTTCGCCCAATCCCTTGACCGACTTTTACAGCCTACGTACCAAGTACATCCTACGATTTTCCTCCAGACCCATCAAAGATTATATAGCTAATACCTTTCTGCGATCAAAGGCGATATTCGAACCGATCAGTCGACTTTCAATCTTATATCATGAACATAAGACACTATTTCATTTCTATCTTCGATCTATATTCGAGAACATTTAGTAGAAATAATACAAACAAATCTGAATTTAATACTGAACACTGAGTCTGTCTTCCAAACTCTATCTTAATGCCATAGACATAAAGTTAACTTTTGTTTCTCACCTGTTATTGTTAAGCTAACTGTAGTCGACAGAGTCGTGGTGGTCTTCATTCGTGTGGTTCTATCGCAGCACTAGTCGTTTGCGACTCGGCTTCAGTAACTTTGTCTTCTAAACTTTGCCTTAATACCATAGACATAAAGTTAACTTTTGTTTCTCACCTGTTATGTCAGGTTGTACTTTAAACTCTGTCTTAATATCACAGACATAAAGTCTACTTTTGTTTCTCACCTGTTCCGACTCTGCTTCAGACTGAGTTTGTCTTGCAAACTTTGTACTTTATAACATATACATAAAGTCTACTGTTGTTTCTCACCTGTTAATGTTAGGTTGTTGGCTGCCGTGTGGTTCCCGGCAGAGTAGAATAGGACCATTCCAAGTCTTTCCGTGGATGTCGTAGAAGGCGACTTAGGAAACACACGCTAAAAAAAGTAATTAACATCAAGGAGACCTCTCCAACCCGTCTGGCCAGCATGGAGAGTGTAGGCCAAATTTCTGACTGCTTTGGCTAATACATTATGGCTCTGGTAGTTTAGAGCGGGTCGTGATCTGCAGTGGAGACTAAAAGGACCTGATGATGATGATGTTTCTCACCTGTTATTGTTAAGCTGGCTGTTGTCGACAGAGTCGTGGTGGTCTTCATTCGTGTGGTTCTGTCGCAGCACCAACCGCTTGCGACTCGGCTTCAGACTGAGTTTGTCTTCTAAACTCGCGTCCGCTTCTTCTAGACCGTCGAAGAGGGATTTCTGAAACAAAAAAAAATATTTTACTTTGATATTGAAACAGTAGCGCAGAATTTATATTAGACCGTCGTACTAACGCGATTTGCTGATATAAATGATATATATGATATAAAAAATAACGTGTCTTCATCAGCAAGCAAAATTATGCAATTTCTTAAATAGGTACTGATAGGACTTGTATAGAAGATAAAGCTTTTTGAAAAGTACAAAAAACTAAGAAAATATATTACCCGACTCTGACAGCCTATATTGGTGCTCAATTTGATAGTATGATGAATTGATGACGTTTTCTACTTTTCGTTGCCCTAATGAGATATGCATTCCTAGTGATTTTGCTCGAAGATTTCCATCTATTTATTTGAGATAAGGATAAACCATCTTGCATAACATACCTCTGCCCCACTTAACCCAACTGATGTCTTCTGTCAGATGCCTGGTTGACTAGAAGAGATCCCCTCCAGGGATAAGTCCGCCAATGTGCACATTTTCTTTTAGTTTTAAGTTCTCTTTTTATTGTATGTTGATTTTATGTGTATGTGCAATAAAGTATTTACAAACAAACAAACTTGCTGCTAGTTTATGGTGGTCTAGTACAGCTACTACGTAGCCCCTAGGTTTGTCGATTCTAGGACGTTTACGATTCTAGGACGACGATTCTAGGAGTTAGTTGCCGCTTCTTCTGCACTCCGCTTTGGAAGCGGCCTAAACTTAGCCATAAGTAAATATTGACGTCAACAAAATTTTTTTGTTGTAAAAATTGTAAACACAAATATGACAATTAATAAGTGTTCAAAGAAACCTATATTAAATAAACGATTGAATCTTGACGTCTTGTGAAATCCATCTCCTAGTGACTTATGCATTCCTGGTACTTTTGATTGAATTCAAAATCAAAACGTTTATTCAGAAAATAGGCCTTTGCAGGCACTTTTTCACGTCATATCATATTTAAAATTATCTCATTAGATATATGTATTTATTAATTGTTCAAAAGCTACACACTACTAGCGTTTCGGAACCGACCACTGCAGAGAAGAAACGCCGAAAGAAACTCTTATCAACAGTTTTGGTCGCCTACTCGCCTGAATTACTTCTATGATGCAACTTATTGGAGATACAAAAGGACTACTACTCGCTCCTTGTTCATAGTGTTCTTAGTAACGCTTCCCGTTATGGTCACCCATCTGAGTTGCTTACCAAGCGATATCTCACACTATGGTGATTGACGGGCAGATTAATTTTGACCAAAGAGGCCACGATCTCTAAGGTTCGTTAGTCTATATAACGCCTCGTTCATTATATTGCCTAGTCATCATCATTTCACGGTCAGTCGACCATGCACACCCTGGTGTCAGAGTTCTTCGGAACCGCCTCTCGGCCTCTGACGTGGTTCCTTTAACGACTACCAGATGGCAGCCGGGACCAACGGCTTAACGTGCCTTCCGAAGCACGGAATCATCTTTCTTATCAGACAATCAGGTGATTCATGCCTGCAATGTCCTAACCAAACTGGAAACAACTTTACAAAGTATCCTTCCCGTGGGAATCGAACCCACGACCCCCGGGTCAACAAGGCAGACGCCTTATCCACTGGACCACAGAGGCTGTACTTTTGCTTAAATCACTCAGTACGTACTTGAAGCTGTTTAAAGATGATTTAGATGTACTAACCAACTTTCTCCTAGTTAATAGAGTACTGATATAATAACTACGCCGTGTGGTTCCCAGCAGAGTAGAATAGGACCACTCCAAGTCATCTCGTGGATGTCGTAAAAGGCGACTAAGGAAACACAAGCTAAACAAAGCTTATAAACATCAAAGAGACCTCTCCAACCCGTCTGGCCAGCGTGGAGAGTGTAGGCCAAATCCTCTGACTACTCAAGCTAATAAATGGCTCTGGTAGTACAGAGAGGGTCGTGCTCCTGCAGTGGAGACTGGAAAGACCTGATGATGATATAATAACTGTGATGGTCACCCATCACAGTTGCTTACCATGAGTTATATCAAACAAGTCTCACCTTGTCATGGTGGTTGGCGGGCCGTACGCTGAGTTTGATGGGGGCGTTGGGCGACCCGACTCTATATTTGCTACTTATTTGAGATACAGAAGGACTACTTGCTCCTTGTTTATAGAGTTCTTAGCAACGCTTCCCGTAAGGGTCACCCATCTGAGTTGCTTAACAAGTGACATCTCACACTATTGGTGGTTGACGGGCAGACTAATTCTGACCAAAGCGGCCACGACCTCCGCTGGGTTCTTGGTTTTATTACGCCTCGTATATTACATTGCCTAGCGTCTTATAAATTCCTAGTACTTTTGCTTGAATCACTCATATTTACTTGGAAACATTTGGAGTTACTAACAGACTTTCTCCTAGTTAATGAGTACTGACACAGCTACCACAGATAGAGTCACTCATCAAAGTTGCTTACCATCAGTAATATCTAACAAGTCTCACCTTGTCATGGTGGTTGGCGGGCCGTACGCTGAGTTTGATGGTGGCGTTGGGCGACCCGACTCTGTACCCGCCGCTGTTCTCCAATGCTGCCTTCATAGCCGCTGGGTTCGTCGGTTTCATGACGTCTTCTGCTGTTGTAGCTGCAAATAAATACAAAAAAATGTGAAATCAACATACAGTAGTACCACTTTTATAAGTTACCCCGGCGTTGTTCGATGGCGCAGAATAGCACAACCGACCGCCGACTCGGGCCGAATGAAAACATCAGTGAAATAACGAACTTATTGCTACAACATAAGATTTGAAATCCAAAAGCAGTAAGTACGTGCTATCTCGCTCGCAATACTCGTATGACTGCCGTGAGTGGTCGAGACGCCGCATGGCGCGTACGTATCAGCCAATAGCGGACGGATAATTTCGCGCCATCAAAAATTTGATTTCTGCGCAGGTATATCGGTGTAACTTATAAAAGTGGTAGTACTGTACTTCTTTTATAATATCATTATGCGAAAAGTATATCGCAAGACACAGAGGAATATTGAGTAAAGTCATCCAAAACGACTAATATAGTTAGAAAAATTTGACGTCTCTACTGCCCGCTTGTGGTATCTTGCTGTAGAGTTTTTCTTTTTATATGGAACCAGCTGTTAACCGCGGCTTCGCCCGCGTGATATATAGCTTATGTCCTTCTCCTTTCCACAGTTTTGTTATCACACGGTCCTGTCAATGAATGCCCTCAAAATCCGTAAAATTGGTAGCTGTATGTGTGAGCGTGTGGTTCCCGGCAGAGTAGAATAGGACCACTCCAAGTCATCCCGTGGATGTCGTAAAAGGCGACTAAGGAAACACAAGCTAAACAAAGCTTATTAACATCAAAGAGACCTCTCCAACCCGTCTGGCCAGCGTGGAGAGTATAGGCCAAATCCTCTGACTACTCAGGCACGATTTGAAAATGTGGTTCGAATTCTCAGAGAAGAAGGTACGCGATTTTGTAACATGCAGCGTAAGGGTAGGAAGTCTAAGCTCTCGGATAGGACTTTAGGGCTGATGAAGGAACGACGTGAAAACCCACCCGTCACTTTGTCAGGAAAACGGACTCTAAACCAAGAGATCGGCAAGCACGTACGACACGACCTCCGCTGCTCCAATACTCTCGCTATTGAAAAAGCGATCGAGCAAAACCGGGGGTCAAAAGTGTTCGTAAAATCTCTTGGAAGAAGCCACTTGACAAAGTTGACCACAGCAAGTGGAGAAGTCGTTGCTTCGAAGCCGGCAGTCCTTTCGGAGGTGGAAAACTTCTATAGCCGGTTATACGCTTCGCATGTACCTCGACCTGATCCCGAAAATGAAGATTCTAGAGCCACATTAATACGCCATTACACTGAAGACCTGCCAGAAATCAGCATTGGCGAAATCGAGATTGCTCTTAGACAGCTTAAAAATGGAAAAGCACCTGGAGAGGATGGCGTTACAACAGAATTATTAAAGGCAGGAGGTAAACCCGTACTGAGAGAGCTCCAAAAACTTTTCAATGCTGTCCTCTTCGAAGGGAGAACTCCGCAGGCGTGGAGTAGAAGTGTAGTCGTCCTGTTCTTCAAAAAGGGAGACAAAACCCTGCTGAAGAACTATCGACCCATTTCCCTTCTAAGCCACGTCTATAAGCTGTTTTCAAGAGTGATCACGAACCGTCTTGCGCGAAGACTTGACGAATTCCAACCACCGGAGCAGGCTGGGTTTCGGAGCGGATACGGCACCATAGACCACATCCACACAGTGCGGCAGATTATACAGAAGACCGAAGAGTATAATCAGCCCCTGTGTCTAGCATTTGTGGACTATGAGAAGGCCTTTGACTCGATTGAAATCTGGTCCGTTCTGGAGTCCCTGCAGCGATGCCAAGTAGATTGGCGATACATTCAAGTGATGAGATGTATGTACGAGGCCGCCACCATGTCTGTCCAAGTACAGAATCAGCAGACTAGTCCCATACCGTTGCATCGAGGAGTGAGACAAGGAGACGTTATATCTCCCAAATTGTTCACAAATGCAATGGAGGATATGTTTAAGACGCTGAAATGGAAAGGACGTGGCATCAACATAAATGGCGAGTACATCTCTCACTTGCGATTTGCTGACGACATCGTCATCGTGGCAGAAACGCTGCAGGACCTACAACAGATGCTGAATGACCTGGCTGACTCTTCTATACGCATCGGCCTACGGATGAACTTGGATAAAACCAAGGTCATGTTCAACGAACATGTACTACCGGAACCGATAGCAGTACACGGTGCCATTCTCGAAGTTGTTCAAAAATATGTATACCTCGGGCAAACATTGCAGTTAGGTAGAAACAACTTCGAGAGCGAGGTAAATAGAAGAATTCAGCTAGGTTGGGCTGCGTTTGGAAAACTACGTCAGGTCTTCAGATCGTCGATCCCACAGTGCCTAAAGACGAAAGTCTTCAATCAGTGCGTCCTACCCATCATGACATACAGAGCCGAAACGTGGACACTAACGGTACGACTGGTCCACCAGTTGAAGGTCGCTCAGCGGGCTATGGAAAGGGCTATGCTCGGCGTTTCTCTGCGGGATCAAATCAGAAATGAGGTGATCCGGCAGAGAACCAAGGTCATCGACATAGCCCACCGGATTAGCAAGCTGAAGTGGCAGTGGGCTGGCCATATTAGCCGCAGAACCGATAACCGTTGGGGCAAACGAGTTCTTGAGTGGAGACCGCGTCTCGGCAAACGTAGTGTAGGACGTCCTCAGGCACGGTGGAGTGACGATTTGCGCAAGATGGCTGGCAGAAGCTGGATGCGAGCAGCCGAAGATAGATCTCGATGGCGTGCAATTGGGGAGGCCTATGTCCAGCAGTGGACGATTATGGGCTGATGATGATGATGATGATGATGATGACTCAGGCTCATATGGCTCTGGTAGTACAGAGAGGGTCGTGCTCCTGCAGTGGAGACTAGAAAGACCTGATGATGATGATGATGATGATGTGTGAGCGACCGACTATGGGTTGGACACTAGTTTTTTTTTTTCGCTTTTAGGCTAATAGAGTCGATCTAGGCCTTATGTAATCTAAGACAAGAGTATAGATCGAGTACTTACTCCGGTCTGGTAGTAGATTCTTGAACAGCGGCGAGTCTCCATACGGCCGCGCTGCCAAGGTTAGTATTTGTTCGTGGACATTGCCCGCCGCGCTGGTAAACAAACAGACATTCAATAAGCAAACACAAGATTTTTAACAAATGGGGGGAACTTGCATGAAGAGTACATTTTGAAAACTATTTCTGATTATATAAGCATCTAGCTGGAAAAATCTGTTAAGGACACTTTCAGTCCGATATCGATACATTAACTTCGGTTAAGATTGGTTAGAAAAGTCCGTTTCAAAAATATGAAAATTTCAAAAATCTTATATTACTATGAAATAGCTCTTTAAATTTATTGCAATTTTTGTTATGAAGCCATTTCCCTAAACGCAATATTTAACATAGCTGACAAACAAAGTCCTCACAACACGCATACAAATTGCTAAAGGAGTGACGTCACTAGTCAGTTGTTTTTTCTTAGGGACGTTTAGGCCGAGACAAAATATTTGAATTTTCAAACCCTTATATCTCAAAGAGTTTTCGGGTTATCAAGATGATTTTTTCACTGTTATTTCTATTTTTGAGAGCTCTATTCATAGGACAATAAAAAAATTGTGTGCAAGTTCCGCATTATTCGAAGCACCTCAAGGACAAATAGGATCGTTGCATGTTTAAAAAAATATGCAAAGGTTACTTGAAACTTGGAGATATTTTCACTTATACTTTGATGAAATTTGCAAATATTGCATTAATTTTTTTTAAGTTATAAGTATATATTATCCCGGCAGAGTAGAATAGGACCACTCCAAGTCTTCCCGTGGATGTCGTAGAAGGCGATTTAGGAAACACAAGCTAAACAAAGCTTCTAAACATCAAAGAAACCTCTTCAACCCGTCTGGCTACCGTGGAGAGTGTAGGCCAAATCCTCTGAATGCTCTGACCAATATAATGGCTTTGGCAGTACAGAGAGGGTCGTGCTCCTGCTGTGGAGACTAACAAAGACCTGATGATGATAATATATAAGGTAAACTTGGAATGTCTCATTGGTGAAAACTGTAAAGACTATGTTAGGATTGCACTACGGGTTCTGTACAATACACGGTGAAATACTGATCGTTTTGGGTATTCAGGGGTAACTCGAACCGTCAATTTGTACTCCTTTTTTTCTGACCAATGCTGGCAACTTATTTTTTTTTTTACTTTCCCTTACAAATTGACAGGGACACTGAATATTAATGTATGGAAAAGTAAAAGAAAATGAGTTCCCACCATTGGTCCCATATAAAAAGTTGTTCAAATCGACGGGCTCTTTATCTTCATGAGCTTTCGTTTGATTGAAAAAAGAAAAAAATACGTATCTAATATTTTTCGATAACCTTAAGACGGACTAATTATTTAAGAAGTTTTTTTAAGATACTGCCTCACGCCTGTAGCACACAGCCGTGAATGCGGAACGGGAGCGTTCCGGATCGAAACACTGGCGGAACCGCGACACGCTGTTGTATGATTCCGTTTCGGTTTCGTTCCGCTTGCGGTGTGAGACGCACCAAACAAAATCATACTAGACAACGTTTCGTGGTTTCGCCAATGTTCCATTCCGGAACGCTTCCGTTCCGCATTCGCGACTGTGTGCTATAGGCGCAAAGCTTGTACTTACTACATAAAACTAGTGAAAAAAAAACTTAATTTTCAAATTATACTCACTTGCCGATACCAACGTTGCTGTTGTTAGAATTGAGCCCCATCCCCATCGCGTTGCCGTCTAATCCCGAGTTGTTGAACATACCTACGCCGAGGTTCACACCTGTTGGAAAAACGGTCAAGTGTGAGTCGGAATCGCACACGAAGGGTTCCGTACCATTATCAATACAACATTAGACTTGTTTTGTTTTTCGTTTGTGTAAGTGGCCAACACTGGTGTCAGATTTTTCAAGCTGCCTAAAGGCATCTGACATAGCTTAACGACTGCCATCAGTGATGACAGCCGGGACCAACGGCTTTACGTGCCTTCCGAAGCACGGAGGAGCTCGAGATATTTTTATGGCACTTGCGGTCACCCATCCAAGTAGGGACTGCACCAGGGGTTGCTTAACATACGTAAGCGCTTATTATTCTAACGCCCACTAGGCCATCGGGCTCCTCTAACATTAGACTATCAAGCAAAAAGGCAAGAAAAAAATTATGTTTGTTGTATGGGATTTTATTTTGTTTTTTTTTTATTAGCCTCTAAGTGTACTGTCCCACTGCTGGGCAAAGGCCTCCCCCCTATTTTGCCACTAGTCCCTGTCTGCTGCGATATTTGGCCAGTCTATTAAAAATTTGTTCGGGTCGTCCCGCCATCTCAACCTCTACTGCGACGACCATCCGGCATCCAAAATGTAGCCAATTTTGCCCATCTTTCAGGTGGCATTCGACAGACATGTCCGGCCCAATTCCACTTCAGTCTGGCAGTTTTAGTCTCTATGAATATATTCTCTGTGAATATTTGAAGCGTCTACCTGTTACCGTAATATTATCACGTTTGTCGTATGGAAGCTAAATATTTATTTTTTGTTTTTGATTCAATGTAATGTTGTTTGTAAATAAAATGAATTGAATTAAATATTATAAACATCAAAGAAACCTCTCCAACATGATACCAGGATAGTGTAGGCCAAATCCTCCGACAGCTCTGGCTAATATATGGCTATGGTAGTACAGAGAGGGTCGTGCTCCTTCAGTAGAGACTACAAAAGACCTAATGATGAAGCGTGGCTCTACACCAACTAAAACTCGTTTATTATGATTACTTTCGTCTCTAGTAGCGCGCGAGCGACATTCCTTGGCGTGTACTCTAACTGTGGTTACACGACATACATACATACATACATATTATCACGCCTTTTTCCCATAGGGGTAGGCAGAGACTATGGATCTCCACTTGCTACGATCCTGACAAATCCCTCTAGCTTCATCTACACTCATCACTCTCCCCATGCATGCTCTTCGGTTTCGGGTACTTCTTACATCTCCTTTCTTAAGAACGTCAGCAATCTGATCGCAGTACGTTCGACGAGGTCGACCCTGGCCAACTATCCCATTCACACTGGCTTTATAAATATTCTTTGTTGATCTTCTTTCATCCATCCTTTCAATGTGGCCAAACCACCTCAACATTCCTTTCTCAATCTTAGTTACTACATCATCTTTCACTCCACATCGCTCCCGCACTACGTCATTCCTTACCCGATCTCTCAAAGTTATACCACACATACTTCTTAGCGATCTCATTTCAACTGCATTTATTCTACTTTCGTGCCTTTTCTGCCATACCCTACTTTCACTGCCATACATAAGAGTTGGTACTAACACCCCTTCATGAACAGCAAGTCGGGCATTGTAGGATATCTTCCTACTGTTCATAAAAGAATGCAACGCCCCATTTACCCGATTACCAGCAGCCAGTCTTCTTTCAATATCACGTTCATGCTTTCCATCCCTTGTTATACGACAGAGGCATTTAACCCTTTACAAGGCAGTAGGTATCTTCCTTCTTCCTCAGGTCTTTTTAGTCTCCACTGTAGGAGCACGACCCTCTCTGACCACCAAAGCCATATATTAGCCAGAGCAGTCAGAGGATTTGGCCTACACTCTCCACGCTGGCCAGACGGGTTGGAGAGGTATATTCAAAAGTAATTGTTTTTGGACTTTATCTCCGGGGCATAAGGTTCAATTTTTGGTGGGTATATATTGGCCACTGCCTTGAAAAGGTTAAAGTGTTGTTTCCGTCTTACCGGCTCTGAACGGCAGGCTTGTGTTCGGCTGCTGAAACATGGACCCGCCGAGGTTGCCGAAGCCCGGAGTGGTGGTTGGTTTCTGACCGAACGCTCCTCCTAGCCCGGTCCCGAGGCCTGTACCTGTAAACATTAATTAATAAATAGATATAAGTAAAAGTAAAGTAAAAATTTGTTTATTTTCTCCAACACAAATACCAACAAGATATACTATTGTATACTTAAAAGTAGAAATGTACAATTATATAATTATGTTGGAGGCTGGTGCCTGTTTGAAGCAGGGCCTGTATTACAGTGCACCAGGGCTCTCTCCACTGAAAGATATATAGACAAATCACACAGATTGACTAGTCGTACTTACTCAACGATACTATTTTTATAACATACAAGCTGTTAACCGCGGCTTCGCCCGTGTAATATATAGCCTATGTCCTTCTCGGTACCCCAACCTATGTGTATGCAAAATTTCATGATGATCGGTTCAGTAGGCACGGCGTGAAAGCGTAACAAACAAACAAACTCACTTTCGCATTTATAATATTAGTTAGGATTAGGATAGTTAGGATTAGGATTAGGATCCAGGCCAATCGGAATAAGGTCATTTTCCATCGTGTCGCAGGCTGGCGTGTTAACCACTGTAGTATTGGTAGGCTGCAAAGTCTACCAAAAGGTTGCCACTGTCTAAGCCAAAACTTATATTTTATTTTATTACCATAAATTTTTTCTGCGACTTCATCTGCGTAATACTTCACTCCCCTATTTCCCCCATTAGGGGTTTAATTTCTAAAAATCCTTTCATAGTGTGTTCGCTTTCTCCCTCCTCGACATCCATCAATCAACGCCTCGCCTAAAAGGGCCCATCAGTTTTAAACGGAACGGGAATGTCGAAGAAGGGTTCAGCCGAACTGGAGGCGATGCACCTCGACATATCACTAATTAACACCATGAAAGGAACTCATGTACTAAATTTCAAGTTTCTAGGTACAATCGTTTCGGTTGTGCGTTAATACATTCAATTGCAAGTCAGTGAGACTGGTTTGTCTTTTGAGTGTTGAGCAATGTTTTTAACTCATTCTTCTTTTCGAGTCGATATGGTTATATTTGTTTAAAAATCATATTGATTTTAACCAGTAGGTGGCCACGGCAATACCTTTGTCCTTTGCTTCATTTAGGTCATTAATACTGCATGTGGAGGGACCATTAGGACACGTCGTAAGGTGAGCCATAGTCTGGATGGCACCACAGTCACAGAGGTCATTATTGGAGAAACCCCACCTTACTCGGTTTTCTTGGCATCTTTCTTATTGTTCATATTATAGAAATAATTAAGTATCTATGTAAGTACTTTTAAGTTTACTGGTTAGTGAGGTGATGTGTAATTTTAGGCTAAGTTTAGAAAAAATAAAGATTATATTATATTATTATTATCTCCCTACACCAGCTCGGAGTCTGTTGAGGGACTTCCAAACTGCCCTGGGGAGATCGCTTCCTGGTGGGAGTTTCTCTGCAGGAGGAAGTTCGGAAGAGGTAGACGGGTATTTATTTTTTATTTTTTAACTCATTACTGGACAGTGAAACGCTATAGCATTTAAAACAATAAAACTTCTATTATGACGGACGTGAAAGATGGTATTTAACTTACATGATTGGATCACCGATCCAGCAGCGGCAGCAAGCGGGACAGATAAAATAAAATTACAGATAGTATAAACTTTAAATTGTTTTGAGTATGATATTGATAATATAATGGCCTAAACTTAGCCATAAGTAATTATTGACGTCAACAAAATTTTTTTGTTGTAAAAATTGTAAACACAAATGTGACAATTAATAAGTGTTCAAAGAAACCTATATTAAATAAACGATTGAATCTTGAATCTTGAATACATAATATTATAATTCTACAGGAATAGAGGTCTTTTCCGGAGGCACTCGTTCTGGCAAGTTTAGTTCCTAAAAGTCACCGTCAGATGGCAGTAGGTCCACGGCTAGATATCAAGACTAATTAAGAGTAAAGAGGATAGTAGGCATTTATTTGAAAGATAAAAATGTAATCTGTATGTTGTATGGTTCCCGGGTTCCGTGTGGTTCCCGGCAGAGTAGAACAGGACCACTCCAAGTCTTCTCGCGGATGTCAGAAGGCAACTTAGAAAACATAAGCTAAACAAAGCTTATAAACATCAAAGAGACCTCTTCAACCCGTCTTGTCAACGTGGAGGGTGTAGGCCCAATCCTCTGGCTAATATATGGCTCTGGTAGTACAGAGAGGGTCGTGCTCCTGCAGTGGAGACTAAAAAAGACCTGATGATGATGACTCACCCAAAGTAGGCTGCTGCGTGTTCCCGAAGCCAAAAGTGGGGGCCTGCGTGGCCGGCTTGCCGAACGAGCTGTTAGGGCCGAAGAGCCCGCCCGAAGTGGACGTCGTCGTGCCGAAGCCGCCCGAGCCGAGTGCGCCGAAAGCTGGGGATCAAGTTCAATACATTACTCACAAGTAGTACCTAATATAAAAAATTAAATAAACAGACTTAATTTTTTTCCTAAAGACTACAACATACTAACTATCTCCATAACTATTTCAAAATTGTTTTGTGAAATACGTGTACAAACACACAAATATACATACACTTATGAATTTTGACACACATCATTAGAACCTGGTATAGGTATGTACAAAAACTGTGTAATCCTGACATTTTAACTACCACTAACTTAAGGGTCAAATTGATAAACTCCTTTTTTAAGTTAGTTGAAAAGAAATGGCCAACGCTCTTAAGTCGTAGTAGGCAGCTCAGATTAGCCAAAATATCTATCATTTATCGCCAGCAAAAATTAACTTGTTTTCCATACATAGTGTTTTGTATAAAAATGTTATATTAACGGCTTATGAAAATATGCTATATCTCAAAAATTGCTGACTATATCTCCTTGAAACCAGTTTTCGTTAAGAGTCGCCTGGACGCGCATGTCTCCATACAAACGGAAAAAGGGAATTGTGGCAAAATTTGATAACTTTGGAGTAAAATTAAGCATTTAATCAATTTATCTCATTATAATCTACGTACGTTTCTATACAGCTTGGTTAAAATACCAATGGTTTGAGAATTACAAGCCTTTTCAAATTTGTATGGAAATCTTGAGAGGCGTATAATTCTCAAACAACTAATAATTTAACCAAGCTGTATAGGAACGTACGTAGATTATAATGAGATTAATTGATTGGATGCTTAATTTTGCCCTAAAATTACCAAATATTGCCACAATTCGTTTTTTCCGTTTGTATGGAGACATGCACTTCCAGGCGACTCTTAAAAGATTTCAGTGAGATCTACGGCATTTACATTTTTCACTTTGTTATGTTAGACAGGCGGGAACACTCTTAACCACTTTGGAACTGCTAAAAATCAAGGTCATTCCATATAAATCCATAGTATCTAGTAGTGCTCAGTTATGGCAGAGCTACACTAACGGCGAAATTCAATTTGCTAGAAGCATGAATGGGGCGGTTCGTCCGGGTAAGTACCACATTCTCACAGAAAATCGACGAGAGCTTAACCACTGCTATGGTTGGTTCGGTAAATGTGAGAGAGCCGGAGGTCCATTCCCTCTCCTCTCTGGAAGGGAAAAATAACAGGCTGGCAACGCTCTTGTCACGCCCCTGGGGTTGCATTAGTCTATGGGCGGTAGTGATCACTTACCATCAGGTGACACACTGGCTAGTTTACCGTCCTATGCAAAAAAAAAGAAAAAAGTGTCGCCCACCACCATGATAGGTGTCGCAGTACCCTTGCCGCTGCCGCCGGTCGCTGCCACCCAATTTCAATGTTAAGGGTACCTTTAGGTGGTAGAAACCTTACAAAGCATCTAAGGCGTAAAGCTAACAGATGTGGCGTACGTGGGACACTATGAGTGGGACACTTTAAGCCTCATTATCATACTTAAAACGACGAATATTGCGAGAAAATACTTCGTCGCTAGCTACCGCAAGATACCACGAACGGCTAGAAAAAGCGGCAGAGTTTTTAAGCGATACTAGTCGTTTTGAGTGTGCAGATAAGCCTTAAGGCGCTGTGGTATCAGACGATACGAGACTATAGCGCCACCCAGCAATTAATTCTATAAGTCCTAAATCATATCAAATTTAAAAACATCTAATAGCTGAATGCCCTTGAAAATTACTTGTAGTATTTTTTGTATAAGTTTTCACTATTTATAATTTGATGAATTAAGAGAACTGCTTATTACCAAAAGTGGCCACTTTAGGCGGTAATAAGGAATTCTTTTAAACTTAAGGAATGTTGAGATGGTTTGGACATGTAGAGAGGACGGATGAAAGGAGACTTACGAAAGGTATATATACAGCAGATGTGGTTGGGACAGTTGGTCAGGGCCGGCCTCGACGAACGTATCGTGACCAAATTACGAACGTTCTTGCAAAAGGAGAAGTAAGGAGTACCCGAAACCGGCGAGCATGCATGAAAAGAGTAATGAATGTAGATGAAGCGAAAGAGGTTTGTAAGGATCGTAGCAAGTGGAGATCCATAGTCTCTGCCTACCCCTATGGGAGAGAGGCGTGATGATATGTATGTATGTATGTTTTAAGCTTAAATTATACTATATATGAAAAGTAATATTAACAATATTACAAGTAATCTACTAGGGCATTCAGCTATTAGATTTTTTAAATTTGATATGATTAAGGACTTATAGAATTAATTGCTGGGTGGCGCTAGTGTCTCGTATCGTCTGATACCACAGCGCTTTAAAATCCTATCACAGTGTAGTACTCGCCGCATCGCCGCCATTTTTGTATAATTTACATCTCAACCTTGCGGAAGTGTGTACTTCTTCTTTCTCAGCCCGTATTCACCTATTGTTGGGTATCGTATAGGCATCATCAAGTGTGTACAGTACGGCGTATATCTGAACGTAGTCACCTCGGTGATTGGAAACTACGGCAGCTAATTGGTTGAATGCATCCGGGTCCAATGTTTTGTAGGTTCAAATAATATCTATCTACGAGCTATAGCGAAATTTTTTTATCACTTTTACCATTTTGAGTTGTTCATTATCCAGATGCTTGTAGTGTGACGACACACGACCTCATTAGCATTCCACATATAAGATAACTATCTAAGAATTTACCCTTGAACCTTGTTAAATAGAATTATTAGAAACAATTATTTAGCACAAGTATTCAGCACATGTGTACACGTGTAACCTCGATAGACAAGATAATGACGAATTATGCCCTACTTAAGATCTGTATAAAAAGCTATGTTAATTCAATAATAAAGGAGCAGTCAATTGTTTATCTTCGAACCTGTAACTAGTGAGTTTCACTTATAACAACCCCGCGTCCGTCAACCCTCCATATGGCGACCCTAGCCAGTGCCGTGCCTCGTCGGTACTGGGGCACGGATGTCAGTTCGCGTTTACCGCACAAATTGAATAATAAGTGCTTCCCTACAAGAAGAAAAGAAATTCGGCACACATTAAAGAAAAATTAAAAACAAGAACAGACTTTGCGTTTAAGAAACGAATTACGAAGAAACGCACGGAAATAAGAAGATTCAAGATAAATAAATATGAAAATATTAAATGTTTACGAAAATATTAATTGTGAAGAAAGAAAATGAGGAAAGAAGAAAATATGATAAAATGGCGTATTGACTATGAAGAGTACATGAAGAAATAATATATTTTATGAAGATTTATTCTGAGGTTTTAAAGAAAGAAGAGAGAAGTTTCAGTTTTTTGGAGCGGTGTCCAGGGTTATCCCGGCCCATGGAGTCCAGGGTATAGCCCGGCCCACCCAGCGTATCTAGCGGCTTTCAGCAGCAGAGCGCAGCAGCAGCCAGCAGCACATCGCAGCGGCAGCCAGCAGCGGCAGCCAGCAACGGCAACCAGCAACGGTACCAGTATTTCACCCCGGACAATACAAGGAAACATATCCTTTTACAAGTATTTGTTACCTTTTATTAGTTTTTTGATTACTATGGTCTACTATAGTCATAATTATGGAGAATTTCGAATTAAAAACGGCTATTGCCTTATTACCTATTATGAATGATGACGTAAACGTAACAAAATCATTAATTGATAGTATTGATTTTTACAGTAGTCTTTTAAACAGTAAATCTCAGTTACGGTTAATTAACTTTATTTTAAAAACTAGATTATCGAGAAAAGCTAAATTTATTTTAAATGGAAATTATTCTAACATTAATATTTTATTAGAAGATATGAAGCGTTTATTATTACCTAAAAAAGTGCCCAGTATTTTTACAACGCAAATTATTTAACTGTAAAAAAGGTTTCCGATCGATAAAAGATTTTGGAACTGAAATAGAAAATATTTTCGTAGAATTGACGTTAGCCCAATCGGATGGTGATAGGTTCAAAATTGAGGTCTTACGTCCTATTAACGAAAGGGCAGCTATCAATTGTTTTCTAAGAGGTCTTAATAATTTTAAGTTATATGTTATAATGTCGGCACGAAACTTTCAGTCGTTGTCACAGACTATTCAAGCTACGATTGATGAAGATACTATAATGACGTTCAATAGGAATAGAAACATTGATTTTCGAACATGTAATTATGCTCGTAATTATGACACTAAATATGTAAACAAATATTGTAATTGTGCACAACGTAATTGTTACTCGAAAATTTCTAAAAATAACTTATGCATATCGAACAGTTCGCGAATCATGGAGACATCTATGCAACCTATCTCGTCTTACACGAGTGACGGCTACGTTCCACGACGTCAGCAAGCGCAGCGACGTAAGGAATCGAAGTGCAATGATGATTGCAATAGTGTGGATGATTTCAGTTTAGAATTAATAAATTCATTTAATACTGATACATTTGATAGAAATTCGCAACCAATCCAATTACAAAATAAAATAAATGACAAAGCAAAACTAAGTAAAACTAAATATAAACGAACAAAAATAAACAAAAAGAATAAAAACTTTATAACCTCGGATATGACGAAAAATAAATGTAAACTTATTTATACTAAGAAACAAGTACGTCATAAAAATGATCAAGTGAAAAATAAAATTAAAATAATGACAAATGTACGAAGAAGTAAAACAAATAATATACGTACTCTTATGTCAAGGAAGCGTACTCTAAATATTAAAAGAAAAACGAGAAAAATTAAGAGTAGAGAAAATAAATATAATTTAAAATACATAAAGGACTCAAAATGTAAAAATACAACGGATAATGTGAGTTATAAGTATAACCATAGATTAGACATGTATGACGTATGTTTTATTATTACATAAACTTTACGATAAACAATCAGTAGGAGTAACTTAGTTTGTTTAAAAAACTATATTACGCAAAAAAAAAAGAAACAACGCGAAACCTATAAAAGATGCCTATACTTTTTCTTTATTTTAAAAAGATTGTTTTCATTCGATTTAGAAGATTTGCAAGTCACAAAGAGACTTACATTTTACACTTCCTTGTATTAAAAGCATTATAATCATGTATCACACATACATAGATGGTGAAATTGATCAAGACATTCTAATAAAATCAAAGGTCTTTTAAAATCAAATCTGAGAACGAAACATCGACCTTAACCTCGAATAGGAATCATGTGCAGTACTTATCGGTCGTTAATAAATAAGAACAGTCAGCACATATCAAATTACCAGCGAGATGTGAATCATTTTAGGGCTGTCAACTAATATGACTGTATAGTGTATATTGTGTAAATTATACAAATGCTATTTATAAGAGAATGTGTGTAAAAAAAAAACGATATCTAAAAGTCTAAAAAAAAATAAGTAAAACTAATGTAAAAATATGAAATACGCAAAAATAAAAAATAACAAATTAAAATGTTTAAAACCAGATAAAAAAACATCAAACGGAACTTGATTACCACGCTTAGAACATAACTTCATTTTAAGTTACTTAAAGAAAGAGATAATGAAGTTTAAATTACGGATGAATATAAAAAAAAAAACAACAAATAAACATGCTATGTTGCTAATAACAAGAGCTTAAAAATATAAAACGCAATGAAAACTCGGGAATTATAAAAAAAAGGAAAAATAAAGTATTCACTTAAGTGTCTAAACTCTTACAATATGTGTCAACCCTAATTTACAACCACGCAGTGCAGCATTCTTCGAAAGTGGTAAGCACAACACTATGTATAAAAGATTTGTGCATAAATATTATGAAATGTATTTGTGAATACTATGAACATTGATTACGTTATATAAATGCAAAACTAAAAGAAACAAGAAGTTCCAATGTTATAAATAAATTCATACTCGGACTAGACTTTAAAAAAGGAAAAGTTGTTTTGTTATTTGAGTTTGGGACATCTGAAGCAAATATTTTATTTCAATCAATAATTAGACTGGCCACCTAACTGTTGTTGACCTAATTTTGATGCTAAAGTTTTCAATATGGTTTGAATAATGGTTATGGAATCCCAAAATGTACAAATAGACTAGCAGAAGCTATCAGTAGTTTGCACGAGCTGCACTATTGAGCTTGTTGTTATGTTATATCAAGATACACCAAGATACAAGAGCAGGCACAAAATCCTTGTTTTCTGATCATGACTCGGTCGAGCACCATTCGTGAAGACACTTGGACACAAGGGATTATTATTAAAATTCTTCCCTTCAATTATTAAAATATTGGTGTTAAATGAACTGCCTGTTGTTTTTATTATGACACAAATAAATGTGGTAAAAGACGTGGGGCCCACACGCAAATGCATTCATGTAAATGCATATCTTGTATCTTGCAAAAGTGTAGTTAAAAAAAAAACACATAGAATATAAATATTTGTGTATCTTGAATTAGAAGTTGGTAAAATACTTCATAAATTGATATAAAAAGAGACATGTCATGTCAGTAAATAAAGTAAGAGTACTCAGAGGTAAAAAAGTGTAAATCGATCCGGACGATAAGTAAATGGATGCGTAAACAAGACGCATCATCAAATGTGACATTTGAAGTAAATCAATAATGACGACAGACAATAATTTCTATATTAAGTCCACTTGTGGCCATGCAGGCATATGTGAAATGACGAATAGAATAAGACGTTACTATTAATTAGCCTGACATGAATAATGACAAGCTAGCGACGACTTGTGATAAGTGCGAAGAACAGAAATATGCGAAAATATGTGTATCACAAGTACGGCCACTACAACTCTTAATAAGTCTTTTTAGACTTACTAGGCCTTAACCTAATAATCGATAAAAATGTAAACTGCTATTAAATTTCCTCTTCTAATAATATGATGAAATATGTCGACGCATATCTACTATTACATAAAGAAACTGAAGAAAAGTAGTACCATTCAATGTAAGTTGAAAGAAAGCTGTAGGTGTAATGAAAAAGAAACACGATAATTAATAAGATGTATCATTAAAAAAAAAAAGAAGCGGATCTTCATATTACTAAGATCAAGGTTGACATACATAAGAAAGTAATGTATCAGCTTAATTAAGGTCAAGATATTGTGACTATAGAAATAGGATATTGCTTGCAATGTTAAATATTATAACACTAATAGTTTAAGACAAAATGTAATCCACTTTACTATAAGTAGTAACGAGCATAACTAGATTATTAGATTTGCAATTTTTTTTTAGATTGAATATGTTACAAGTACTTTCGATGTTTAAAAAAAATGAAATAAAAAGAAAAGTAACAAGATTGTAATCATAGTTATAAGAACATATAACCACTTTACCAATTATATTAGGCACTGTAAAAAAAAAAGAGGTCTAGAAGATAACGTAACTCCTCAATACATTTCGAAAATAACAAAGCACTTACACATGTTATGTATAATTATGTAATTTTTTGTTTGTTTAACTGTACTGTTGTAAATTCATTGTATACATATTATTAGCCAAAAATTATTGTTAATTTTTGTCTCAAAAAAAGGGAAGGAGGTGTAGTGTGACGACACACGACCTCATTAGCATTCCACATATAAGATAACTATCTAAGAATTTACCCTTGAACCTTGTTAAATAGAATTATTAGAAACAATTATTTAGCACAAGTATTCAGCACATGTGTACACGTGTAACCTCGATAGACAAGATAATGACGAATTATGCCCTACTTAAGATCTGTATAAAAAGCTATGTTAATTCAATAATAAAGGAGCAGTCAATTGTTTATCTTCGAACCTGTAACTAGTGAGTTTCACTTATAACAACCCCGCGTCCGTCAACCCTCCATATGCTGATGCACGTTCTTCTTTAGATTTCCATTTGCTTTTTCTTCTTCTTTGCGTGACACCTTAAATTTTAGCGCTCCAATAACGGGCCTCTTTGATAGCTCTATCATTGGTCGCGATTAACCCTTTACAAGGCAATAGGTATATTCAAAGTCTTTGTTTTTGGACCTTATCTCCGGAGCAAAAGGTTCAATTTTGGTGGATATATTTGCCACTGTCTTGAAAAGGTTTAACTCGTCCTGATTGCAGGTGTTTAGGGACTCGGTCAAATGAATAAATGCGCCATGATGTTGTTTAGCCTGTGGAGAGGAACTCGAGGAAATTTGCTTTGTCGACTTACCTAGATATTTTATTTCTGCTCTAATTCCCATTTTACTCAGCGATGGTCCGAGAGGAGGGTCGTGGTATTCACCAAATTGTACACAATTACAACTTGGTACGCCACGTGGTTCCCAACAGAGTAGAATAGCATAATCAAGTCTTCTCGTGGATGTCGTAGAAGGCGACTTAGGAAACATAAGTTTTACGAAGCTTAACACAATGAGACCTCTCCGTCTGGCCAGCGTGGAGAGTGTATGCCAAATCCTCTGACAGCTCTGGCTAATGTATGGCTCTGTTAGTACACAGAGGGTCGTGCTCCTGCAGTGCGGACTAACAAATACCTGACGATGATGACATCAGCATAAATAAATTTTCCAACCGAAAGGCATGGCCTAGCCTCCTTCAAACTAGTGTTACTATTTGATTATGGTCAGATTAATTAATTATATAAATAAAAAAAAACACTAATTGGAGTATACGATCATATATTTTGGAAAGAAATAACAAGCAAATAAAAGCATATATCTATAAATATCTCAAACAATTATAAAATTTAACTCTTGGTTCGAACGACACTTTTCAAAAATGCATGTATGACCTTAATAAACCCTAATTGATAAAACTCTGTTTGGAATGCAAATACAGTAAATTAGGTATTAAAGTCCAGGTATTTAAAGGCACGACTTATTAGTTAAAGAGCTTTTTAGTATAAAATTGTCTTCCTACCATTCAATAAAAATAAAACAAGTTACATAAACAACATTTAACATCTAAAGCCACCCCCCGACACGAAAGTCCCTCCATCATGTTAACGGTTGAACCGATTTTTATAAAACTCGTCTAAGAACGATCGCTAAGAAATCTGATTTGAATCCTTAAGGCGCTCTTATAGTAACACTAGCGCCATCCAGCAATTAATTCTTATAATCCTAAATGATATCGAATTTTAAAAATCTAACAAGTAAATTACTTGTAGTATTTTTGTATTAATTTTCTTTAATATTCGAACAGGTTAACGGCAAATTTACTAGTTTTGTACTTGTTAGATTTTTAAACTCGATATAATTTAGGATTTAAAGAATTTAATTGCTGGGTGGCGGTAGTGTTACTATAAGAGCGCCTTAATATGTAAAATACGGGTCACTCACGCATGAAGTCAGCTACAGGCTACAGTGCGGACTGGGGAGACTTCGTGCGCGCGTCTCGGTTCACATTTGCCATGAGGAAGGCCTCCGGATGAGGTTGAAACATGTCGGCCTGTAGCTGACTTCATACGTGAGTGACCCGTGTTTTACATATTAATAATGTTAATATCTCACGTTAGTTTTATTCGGCTTTAAATAATTCGAAAGGTGTTTTAATGCATTTACCATGCTATTCTGATACATTCTTATTTAATTATTAAGAATATTAACTACTTTCACATAAAAAAACCGCTTCCAAATCGGTTCACCCGTTTTAGAGCTAAAGTGACACAGATGCACAAACACAGAGCGGTAAATATCCCTCTTTTTGCGTCGGGGGTTGATAAAAATACATATGTTTCAACTTAACCTAATTACTAAAGCATTAATTCAAGCATTGATTATTTGCCCTTCTAAAATCACTTTTTGGTAACTTTTTGATTCGGAAAGTCACTATCGTCACCTCTAGTAAGACACCACACACTATTAGTGACACTGAATATCTTTACCGACCATGGACTGTGAACCCACCACGGTTTTTTTTTATCAACACTTCTTACTTCGATTTCAACCCCACCTTGGCTTTTTGTTCAGTTAAGCCTGCCATTTTCTTGTTCTTTGGGTATTTCAAATACATGAAACTACTTCTTATTTTGTCGTTTTAACTCGACCTAGTGGTGACTGTGAATCCCACCACGGTTTTTTAGGATCAACACTCCTTACTGTTTCGGGTTCAACCTTTGCTGGGCTATTTAAGCCTGCCATTTTCATGTTCTTTGGGTATTTCAAATATATGTACTTCTTGTTTTGTAGTTTTAACTTCACCTAGTAGTGGAAAGCCTAGGCCTTGTTTGGTTTTCCTCCGAGTGTCATGTCCATGGCTTGTTGCTACTTCTGTGTGTGATGGCTCTTTGGTTATATCTTATCTGGAAATGTGAACGGCTGCCAGAGTTTGTACTTATTGGAATATCATCTCCTTGGTAGACGTTGACTGGTTTTCTTGAAGTGTGAGTGAAAATTCATTCTTGTGGCCTTCTGGAACATCTGTCAGTACCGGATTCTCAGTTTTGGGGCCTAAAGCGACATCTGACTTCGTCGGAGTATCGCCTCCTTTGTTTGCAGCTAGAACCGATTGTCCCGGACTCTCATTTCTGTGGTTTTCGGTCATGGTTAACTGTCCCGGAATATCACTTTCTTGACCTTCGTTCTTAACTGCTTTTGGCGTGGCCCCTTTTTGGCCTTCAGTCCCATCTGACGGATTCAAAATGTCACCTTTAACTTCTGATGTTCTAGCACTGCCATATGTATGGCTTCCGTTATCAACTGATCTTCTGGCTTCATTTCCTTGTCTTTCGGTCACGGCTAGCGACTCAGCATTGCTGGTGTCCTGCTCATCATGATTTTGATCATTTAACGTTAGATTCTGAGCAACTCTCTGTTCTAACTCAGAAACTTGGCTCGTATCAGTTTGGCTTTCAGCATCAACTGCTTCTCTATCATTTCCATGCGTTTGGGCCAGAGCTGACGGTCCCATAGAATCATCATTTCTCGTGCTTGGATCAATGTGATTCTGATTCAAGGCTACTTTCTGAGTTTCTCTCTGTTCTAACTCAGAAAATTGACTTAAAGCTAGCTCGTCTATAGTTACTACATTTGATGGTCTCAGACTATCAGTCTGGCTTTCAGCATCAACTGCTTCTCTAGCATTGCCATGCGTTTGGGCCAGAACGGACGGTCTCATAAAAAAATAATTTCTCGTGCCTGGATCATTGTGATTCCGATTCAACGTTACATTCTTTGCTACTCCCTGTTCTAACTCAGAAACTTGGTTCGTACCCAGCTTGTCTTTGATTGTTATTACTTCTGATGGTCTCGTACTGTCCGTTTGGGTTTCAACATCAACTGTTTTTCTAGTATTTCCAAACGTTGGGGCAAAAACTGGCAGTCTCATAGAATCAAAATTACTCGTGCCTGGCGCATTGTGATTTCGATCATTTGACTGAGCCATCCCGAAAAGTTGGCATTTACCCGACTGTCTGCTTTCTATAGCATCCATGCGATGGCAGATATGGTTCAGTGAGTTTTTAATATCTGTGAGGGTATTGCGCAAGTCGTGCACTTCAGTCATATTTCTCCTTAGCAGGCGGACCTCCAGCGTGTAGGCGGAGAGCTCTTGGCGTATCAGCTCGGCCATGTCATACCCTGAGGGGACAGAGGTTGGTATTACACTGTGCTCTTCACTATATCACTATCACTAGATATTAGATAGAGGAGCCCGATGGTCCAGTGGGTGTGACCTCTATGAGCGCTTACGTATGTTAAGCAACCTCTGGTGCAGTCCCTACTTGGATGGGTGACCGCAAGTGGCATAAAAATATCTCGAGCTCCTCCGTGCTTCGGAAGGCACGTTAAGCCGTTGGTCCCGGCTGTCATCGTTGATGGCAGTCGTTAAGCTATGTCAGATGCCTTAAGGCAGCTTGAAAAATCTGACACCAGTGTTGGCCACTTACACATACGAAAAACAAAACAACTAGATATTATAAAACTAAGTGCTCCGCCGCGTCTGTCTGTCTCACACTCAAACTCAAAAACTACTGTGCGGATTTTTATGTGGTTTTCACCAATAGACAAAGTGATTCATGAGGAAGGCTTATATCATAGTCCTTCTACACGAGTAGTCTGTAGGCGAAATATACCCAGAAACAGTACAGCGCCTTGCGCGTCCAGTACAATAATGCCTTTAGAATGATGATGGGGCTGCCTCGATTCTGCAGCGCGTCGGGGATGTTTGCAGAGTTTCGTGTGGACTGTTTTTATGCCACCATGCGCAAGCGGTGTACATCCCTGGTGCGCAGGGTTCGAGCTAGTTCCAGCGCCGTTCTAAGGGTATTTGCCAATAGATTTGACTGTCTGTACATGAATCATGCTGCAATGATTCATGTACAGACTGTAAATACTTAATTTATTTTTGTAACTATAATTGATTGATTTAATGTAATTTATAATATTTTATTACTATCAATTAACTATTTTATTGTATAATTGTAAATTATGATCTCAGTGGTCGAAATAAATGATTATTTAATTTAATTTAATTTAATAGACACAGCATATTATAAAAGAAAGTCCTCCGCCGCGTCTATCTGTCAGTTCTCGATACTGAAAAACTACTATGCAGATTTTTATGTGGTTATCACCAGTAAATACAGTGATTTATGAGGAAAGTAGGTATAATACGTGCCCGGGCGCAGCCGGGGAGGGCTGCTAGTTACATTATAAAAATAATACTTCTCTTTTGTCGGAACTTTTGACCATTACTTCGGAAACACTGGTTGAAATGGTTGTAAGATGAGAATGTGATCTTTTAAACTGGCGAGCTCCGTGGCGCAGCGGTCAACACGCCGGCCTGTGACACGGATGGTCCCGGGTTCGATCCCCGGTCAGGTCAAGATGAAAAATGATTTTTTTCAGATTGACCTGGGTCTTGGATGTTTATCTATATATGTATTTGTTATAAAATATAGTATCGTTGAGTTAGTATCCCACAACACAAGTCTTAATTAAGAACTTACTTTGGGGCTAGCTCAATCTGTGTGATATGTCCGTATATATTTATTTATTATTATTTATTTATTTATTAAACACTGACTTCCAAAATTCACTAAGCGTTTTCTTTTCGACACGAACACACTAGTGTCACTTTTGTGTTTACACATTTATTTTTATCTTATTTTGTATTCCACTGCTGGGCTAAGGCTTACCCTCTCTTCTTTCTGCCAGCCACTCAAAAAGCTGACACGGTGTTCCCGCTATTATCCTCAATTATGAATAGATGTTCTTTAGGAAAGATCATAAGAAAGCTCAAGGTCGCTCAAAGAGCTATGGAGAGGGCTATGCTCGGTGTTTCTCTGCGAGATCGAATCAGAAACGAGGAGATCCGTAGAAGAACTAAGGTCACCGATATAGCCCAGCGGATTAGCTCTTTGAAGTGGCAGTGGGCGGGGCACATAGCGCGTAGAACCGATGGCCGATGGGGCAGAAAGGTTCTTGAATGGCGACCACGTACCGGCAAGCGCAGCGTTGGACACCCACCGACCAGGTGGTCGGGCGACCTGATAAAGGTCGCTGGAAGGCGCTGGATGCAGGCCGCTTCCAACCGGTCATATTGGAAATCCTTAGGGGAGGCCTATGTCCAGCAGTGGACTTCTTGCGGCTGAGATGATGATGATGATGATGAAAGAAGTATGAATGTAGGTACAGGAGAGTGGGTAGATTCCAAACGTGAAATCCGTTGTGTACCAAGCATCTATATAATAAGCGTTTTCTCCTTAGAACCCTGATAAAACTTTTCCGTTTTTGGTATAGGACAATAGCTCGTATTGAGCTTATAATAGAGCAAGTAATTCTGTGCACTGAGTCATGAGAAGCTGAATAAAGTTATGTCTTTGCACCTGGGCAAACAATTTAATAGTAACGTAGGTACTGCCAAAATAAAAATAAGAATTGAACCAAATATAAGCACGAACAAGTTAGGCGGCAAAGGAAAGGTACTGCAAAGCTCTTTTCCACTTATCACATTTTTCCGGTAACTCACCGGAAAAATGTGATAAGTGGCGGTGGCGGCTCCCCCTTAAGTGCACTCGTGCGGCGCACTACCAGTTCAAGCTTAAATATATACTAAAAAATAACATTGATATAAAAAAATTAGCAATTTTACGTAAAAATATATTAATGTTGTGTCAAATGATAATCAGTCATGTACTTAACAAGATACGTATTATTTTCGCTTGACAAAATAATTTGCCGTGCGCCCGCTCCCAGTGCACGCCACGCGCCCGTACAGCCACTATGGAAAAGGCGACGAAACGCCTGGCGCGTGAGACAGAAGATTAGTATGGAAGTTTAGCGAAATCTCGTGCGCCGCACGGGGCCCGACTCGGGACGAACGCTGGGGTTCGGAAATGATCAGATTAGGTAGTTTTCGAGTAAATTGTCTTACGTTTGTAGGTACCAATTTGTTCGTGTTTTGCTTTCGCTGTTTTAATATTTTGGTTTACTTATTAATCTTATTATCATGCATTATGTATATGTAAATTAAAAAGGCCTATCTAAATAAGAGGTTTATTTCTGCACTTAGGAATTATCTATATTGTTTATGATGTGCACCACCAGGTATTTGAGTCACGAGCCGCCACTGCCGGTAAGGTTGAAGGTTTAATAGGTAGTATAAAAATGCACGGGCGCAACCGAGGTGGGCTGCTGGTATGTTGTATAATGAAAACAAGATCTATTTGTATAGTTTTTTTTACGGCAAGTTAATGGTCGCCCAGGCACAGTGGTTAAAACGTCAGTTTGCATCACCAGAAGCTCAGAGTTCGATTCCCCACGTGGTAAAAACTTATATTACATTTTCTTTCACAGGTAGCCGGTTGTAAAATATTTCGGTATCATCATCAGGTCTTTGTTAGTCTCCACTGCAGGAGCACGACCCTCTCTGTACTAGGGTACCAGAGCCTTATATTAGCCAGAGCAGTCAGAGGATTTGGTCTACACTCTCCACGCTGGCCAGATGGGTTAGAGAGGTTTATGCTTTGTTTAGCTTGTGTTTCCTAAGTCGCCTTGTACGAAATTCATGGGAAGACTTGGAGTGCTCCTATTCTACTCTGCCGGGAACCACAAGTCGAGTTACAAATACGATGTCTTAATAGCGGACCCCGGACTTCCAAACCACAACCGAGGATGCAACGGCCATAACGCTTGGATGAGAAGGTGGTTTCACAAAACAACCATCATCATAACCTTACCTGGTCCCAGAGTATTGACCCAGAAGTCGCTCACTCTCCCGCTGAGCCATATCCAACGTAATTAAAGGCAACAAAACTGTCACATGGTAAATAATACTACTTTCTTGGTGTGGCAGTACCGAAGGCCGGGGTGCTGGTTAGTTGGGGCTTGGACCCGAACATTGGGGGCGCAGTCCTAGAATACTTATTAGCGAAATGTATGAATAATGAGTTTTATATAAACTAAGGTAGACGAGTCGTACGTAGCAAATTCTGAAGCGTTCAAAGGGAGCTAATTAACACCGTTGCGCTTAGCTCATACCGTGAAGACGCCGCCGTCCACGTCACGTCAGTTTATATAGTCTTTGGCTATGTTACCGAAAACACATGTATTATTTGGTAGATACTTTAACTTTGATCAATTTGGCGGTTCGGAAGAACTCTGACACCAGGGTGTGCATGGTCGACTGACCGTGTCACCTAAACGAAAGAATGAGAATGAAGAGATTGATTTTGCTCTACCTGAAAAAAAATAGTCTCATGGTATTACTTACATGGTGTGGCAGTACCGAAGGCCGGGGCGGTGGTTTGTTGGGGCTTGGACCCGAACATTGGGGGCGCTGTGACGGTGGGCCCGAACCCCACGAAGCCAGAAGTGGGGGGCTGGCCGAACACGCTAGTAGATAGCTTCGAAGCGAACCCTGTGTTCTACGAATGGAGAGAAACATTAAGTAAAATAAATAGGTTCAAAATCAACCTATATAGAAACATGTCACAAAAATTGACCTAGCCCCACAGTAAGTAAATAATTAAAATAAATAAATATATACGGACAAATCACACAGATTGAGCTAGCCCCAAAGTAAGTTCGAGACTTGTGTTATGGGATACTAACTCAACGATACTATATTTTATTACAAATACATATAATAAAGATAAACATCCAAGGCCCAGGTCAATCTGAAAAAGATCATTTTCCATCTTGACCTGCCGGGGATCGAACCCGAGACCATCCATGTCACAGGTGTAGACCGCTGCGCCACGGAGCTCATCAAAGCTCGTGAAAGTAAGTTGTGAACTCGTGTCTTAGAATACTAACTGAACGATACTATATTTTATACAGATTCAAGACTCAGTCCGATTTGGAAAATATCGTTTTCGATAATGACCTGACCGGGGATCAAAACCGACAATAATCGTGTCGCAGGCTGGCGTGATGACGTGACGAAAAAATTTTTTGGCCTTATGCATTTTGCCAATATGATATTAGGAAAATCGCAGGTCGAAACTGGTTTCAAAAGGCAAAAGACCGAAATGGATGGCATGCATTGAGAGAGGCCTATACCCAGCAGTGGGATACAGAAGGCTGTTGATGATGATGATGATGCATTTTGCCGTGAAACCAGCTTTTGCAGCTCTGCTCACGTTAATGTCGTTTTCTAGGTAGTAACTTTTTCCGGAGCTCCGATTTCCGTATAATATAATAAGAACATTATAGAAGGAAATAAATACCTGATTTTGGTTGTTAGCACCGAACCCAAAAGTGGATGTGTTGGTGCCAAAAGTGGACGTTTGTGTCGATGGAGCGCCGAACAGACTGGTACCTGGACGAGAATAAAAATAACAAGAATAATAATAACGAGAATATTAAAAAATTAATAACCAGATTTAAGACTATCTCAAAAATAACACAACCGATTTAGTAAAAAAACCGGCCAAGTGCGTGTCGGGCCACGCGCAGTGTAGGGTTCCGTAGTTGCGAATGACAACTTTGAGTTCACACTATTCACACTCGCACCTTACAGTTTAACGACCAAAAACATCTAACAATGAAAATAGTATGAAATTTTACAGTTTATAAGTTGGTTGCCTATAACTTTTTAGTTTGTACTTAGTATTCAGCTCTGATAGTTTTCCTTTCAACTTCAGTATATATACTACTGCTGTAATTTTTTTCACGTGTCTATATATAACCGTTTAGCAGATAGAGGGGGGGGGACACTTACCTCTAACAAAAATTCGCACTTTAAAACCAAATATTTCGGAAACGGATCCCTAAATCGAAAACTGGTGTTCCCAACCTCACAATATTTTTGAAAGACCTATTTAACGATACCCCACATGATGGGTAAATAGAGAGAAAAAAATTACTCCACCATTTTACTTGTATGGTAGATACCCTAAAAAAAATTTTTTTTCAAGATTTTATTTTACCACTTTTTTGCCATGATTAATATACATACCCATACCAAATTACAGCTTTCTAGTTCATATGGTCTCTGCGTAAAACCGCGGACGGACAGACAGACAGACAGACATGGCGAAACTATAAGGGTTCCTTGTTTACTACGGAACCCTAAAAATGCACTGTTTGCTGATTTCCGTAAGACTTTTTTAGTTAAGTTAGTTTAAAGTTAGTTTAAATTATTTTAAAGTTGGACTAGCCAACTTTAAAATAATTTTGCTAATCAGACTTTTAATTTTTTAAACATGTGCGCCGTGTGGTTCACGGCAAAGTACAATAGGAAGTAGAAGGCGACTAAGGAAACACAAGCTAAACAAAGCTTAAAAACATCAAAGAGACCTCTCCAACCTTTCTGGTCAGCGCGGAGAGTGTAGGACAAATCCTCTGACTGCTCTACTAACAGAGCAGTGAGGGGATTTGGCCTACACTCAAAGACACAGAGAGGGTCGTGCTCCTGCAGTGGAGGCTAACAAGGACCTGATGATGATGTTATTCTATTTCAGTCTTCGAGCAACACGGCCTTCCGTACCGGAAGGGAGTAGCCAAACGCTGCGTTCCCCTCAGTCAAGGTACAAGCCAAATTTGGCATATGCATGTCTATGTGTTAGTTGTGTGTGACTCATCTGTACACAAATTATTGTTTCTTTTTTATGTCATTTTTTGTGACAATGTCATAATTACTATCAAGCGACAGTTTAAGTTTTGTATGTAGGTGTGCGGAACTAAACTTGTGTGCACATTTCCCCCCGCAATAAACGCCAGAAAAATTGTAATAGTAAATTGTCGCTTTGCCCACTCCCTCCGTATGGAATTGATGTTTTGTACACATTTTTTAAATTGTGCAAAAAATTCCACCTTTTGTACACATTTTTTTAAATTGTGCAATAAAGTTGAAATAAATAAATAAAATAAATATTTGTAACGTTTTATTTAATGTTATTGCTGCGACTACGACTTTTAAAGACAGATAACAGTGCCATTCTACAATAACATCTTTTATAACCTGTATTCCGCAATAAAGACATTTTATAAAAGCATAGAAACATCAAAGAGACCTGACTGACTGCTTTGGCGAATATATGGCTGCAGTGTAGACTAACAAAGACCTGATGATGATGATGATGATGAACTCACCACTAGTAGCCGGCGCTCCAAAGCCCGTTTTGGGAGCCCCAAACAGTCCGCCGGTAGTGTTTGTTGTGTTCTGTGGGTTGTTGCCGAAAGAGAATGTGTCTGCAACAAGAGAGACCACGTGTGTTATCTATTTTTACATATGGTACATCTTCCCGGGAGTTTGAACTCCTCTCCTCACCCATGCCTCCACCAACCTTGCGGTTATATGAGGCTAAACTTTGGGAGGGGTCTGCGCTCTACCTGCTCTTGGCTATCTAGAGCGCACCCTTCTTGAGCTCACTACAAAATCTCAAGATGTCTTTTCTTCACTATCTATAAATAAATAAATATATACGGACAAATCACACAGATTGAGCTAGCCCCAAAGCAAGTTCTTATGAAAGACTTGTGTTATGGGATATTAACTCAACGATACTATAATTTCAAACAAATACATATATAGATAAACATCCAAGACCCAGGTCAATCTGTCTCACCCCCAATTGGAGGGGGGGGGGGAGTTGCTAACGACACAGACAAACAGACTTGCTTGAACGCTGTTGCTTCTCCCTTGCGTCCTCCTTCTTCCGACTTTATTGGTACAATCGGAGTTTACATATGGTACAGTCGGAATAACTTTAAGGTACCTCGGAACATCGCGCGAGTCTTAGCGCATTACACAATATTAGGTAAACCCGGGGCGCGTGCGGGGAGGCGGGGCGCGTACAAGCAGCGAGCAACTAATATCCGAGCCGCCATACAGTTTGATTCGGACTGTAATACAAAAATCGGCAAAGCGCGAGTCGGACTCGCGCGGGAAGGTCCAGTAATTTTTTTTTTATAGATATACATTAGACTATCAAGCGAAAACGGCAAAAAATCATGTTTTTTTATATGGGAGCCCCCTTAAATATGATTTTATAAGCATGCCGTATACAGGGTAATATAGTAGTAGTATTGTAGTTACACTTTTATCCTTCAAATCATCAAACTAGTTCATCAAAAAGCACATCTTTTCCTATGAGACCGACCCTGGAAAGAAATCGATATTTTCTTCCAAAAGTGTTCGGCCGGCCCTTCATTTTGTATGAAAATGTCGATATTTTTTATTTCCCATCATTTGTCATATAGGAAAAGTTGTTCATTTTGACGGGCTGGTTTGATCATTCGAAGGCTAAAAGCGTTCTCACTTACACCCATTATTGACTAATGAAACTGTGCCATAAACAGAATACTAACTATTAGCCGTTTCCGGCAGAGTAGAATAGGTCCACTCCAAGTCTTCCCTGGGAAGTCGTAGAAGGCGACATAGGAAACACAAGCAAAACAAAGCTTTTAAACATCAAAGAGACTTCTCCAACCTATCTGGCCAGCGTGGAGAGTGTAGGCCACTTTCTCTGACTGATCTCGTAGAAGGCGACTTAGGAAACACAGGCTAAACAAAGCTTTTAAACATCAAAGAGACCTCTCCAACCCGTCTGGCCATGAGACTGTAGGCCAAATCCTCTGACTGCTGCGGCTAATACATGACTAGTAGTACAGAGAGTGTCGTGCTCCTGCAGTGCAGACTAAAAAAGACCTGATGAAGAAGATGAAAAAGAAGAAGAATACTAACTAGTTTGTCCAAATCCAGTGGAGGTGTTGAGACCGCCGCCACCGAACACGCTGGGCGCGCTGGTAGTAGCCGGTTGGCCGAAAGCTGCAACAAAAGTTATCATTAGGCTAGTGTTTAAACTAGGCACATTAGTAATAATAGCTCATAATACCTTTTTTTATGCATATATATGGACAAATCACACAGATTAAGATAGCCCATAATTAAGTTCGAGACTTGTGTTATGGGATACCAACTCTACGATACTATATTTTATTACAAATACCTACTTATATAGATAAACATCCAAGACCCAGGTCAATATGAAAAAGATCGTTTTCCATGGTGACCTGACCGGGGATCGAACCCGGGACCCTCGTGTCGCAGGCTAGCGTTTTGACCGCTGCGCCACAGAGCTCATTCAATCATCTTCAGAGTAACGGGGCACTTTCGTTTCTGGCGCTTCGGCGGCCGCTGCCGAGAGAGAGGAAGAAAGAGGAGATACTCACTTGCTGCCTTTGTACATTTTAACATTATCTCCTTTAACGTCCAGATACCAGACTCCCAAAGCCACAACCCAGGTTACAGCACTTAACAATAAGAGAAAGAGACAGAAAGAGGGAGAGAGAGAAAAAGAGAAAGAGGAGATACTCACTGCTGCCTCCAAAGAGTGGCTTGTTCTCTGTAGTAGCTTGGAATCCGCCGAACACGCCGCCGCCTTGCGTGCCTTTACGACCCGCGGTGTAGTCCTCCAACCGCAGTTCTTCTGACACGTTCTTATTAGGTCTTTTTCTACCTCTTACGGGGTAGACAGAGCCTAGTCTTAAAAGTTAAAGGTCACTTTCTGCCTTTAGGCATTTTTACACTCCTTTCTAACGTCCGGACGGAGTCCCAGAGCCACAACCCAGGTTACAGCACATACCAATAAGAGACAGAGACAGACAGAGAGAGAGAGAGACAGAAAGGGAAGATACTCACTGCTGCCTTCTGCAGAGCTGCAGAGGGATGCTTGTTCTCGGTAGTATAGTAAGATACACAGTGAGGAAGAGAAGATACTTGCTGATACCAATAAGAGACAGAGAGACGGGGAGAGAGACATGGAAGGAGAAGACACTTACTGCTGCCCCTCGGTCAGACTCCAGAGCTACAATCGAGGTTACAGCATATATCAATAAGATACAGAAAGTGATAGTAAGAGAAGATACTCACTGCTGCCTCCAAAGAGTGGCTTGTTCTCCGTAGTAGCTTGGAATCCGCCGAACACTCCACGACCTTGCGTACATTTCCGACCCGCGGTGTAGTCCTCCAACCACATATTTTCCGGTACTTCTTATGAGGTCTATTTTTATCCTCTGTGGGGTGGACAGAGCCTTGAGCCATTAGACTTAAGCGCACTTTCAACTTTTGTATATTTTTACACTATAGAGAGACAAAAAGAGGAGATACTCACTGCTGCCACCAAAGAGAGGCTTGTTCTCCGTAGTAGCTTGGAATCCGCCGAACACGCCGCCGCCTTGCGTGCCTTTACGACCCGCGGTGTAGTCCTCCAACCGCAGTTCTTCTGACACGTTCTTATTAGGTCTTTTTCTACCTCTTACGGGGTAGACAGAGCCTAGTCTTAAAACTTAAAGCGCACTTTCAACCTTTGCATATTTTAAATCTTTCCTATCCGGACTTTGAAATCCCAGAGCCACAAACCAGGTTACAGCACTTAACAATAAGAGCTAGAGAGAGAGAAAGAAAAGATTCTCACAGCTGCCTCCGAAAAGTCTGACCCCACGAGCCGCAATCGTCGTAATAGTACATACCAAAAAGAGACAGACAAAAAGAGAGAGAGAATAAGAAACAAAAGAGAAGATACTGCTGCCTCTCAGTCAGACTCCAGAGCTACAATCGAGGTTGCACCATATATTAATAAGAGAGAGAAAGAGGAGATACTCACTGCTGCCTCCAAAGAGAGGCTTGTTCTCCGTAGTAGCTTGGAACCCGCCGAACACGCCACCGCCTTGCGTGCCTTTGCGACCCGCGGTGTAGTCCTCCAACCGCAGTTCTTCGAGCGATTTGTTTTCATATTCCTGAGAAAAAACAATAAGTTTAGTCTCTTATTAAATATTGAATTGATTCAGGCGGTACTTTGCGGAAGTCAAAGTTACATGCACTTTGAATTAAATTATTTTGCGTGCTTCCGCCACCAGTTAGTTCATGCAAACTATTGCTGGCCAGCGCCCACCCACTACTGTTAGTCCCGTCATGCTCGCCACCAATACGGTAGTTGCCTAATGTTAAGATTATATAAAATTTGTTTCTAATGAGACTAATTTCTATCTAAAAACACCATAAAGAACACTTTTAATTTGATATCGATTCGTTAAGTGATCTTAAAGCTTCTTTAAAGTTGGGTGAATAGGACCATTTTTTAAAGTATGAAAATCTTTAATTACAATTATACTGTATTTTAGTCTGCAATATTTATAGCAACTTTTATTATGAAACCATTACCATAAACGCAATATTTCGTATAGCTACCAAACAAAGTTCTCACGCCACCCAAACAAATTACAAGCTTGTGACGTCACAAATATGTAGGCATTTCAGAGGCGCGTTTTCACGTCTAAAAATTTACGTCTAAAAACATGTGTCTTTAAAACTTTTATAACTGAAAGAGTTTTTTGTTTAAAAATGTATTTCTGTCACTATTGTGTTTATTTTTGGCAGGTCTTTACATAGCAACATGAAAAAATTTTTAGTCAACATGCCCATTGATGCATGCGAACCTTGCCGATGTTGCTGCATCCGTTGAGGCTGCAGCAGCATCGGCCGTCGTGCGCGCGACTCGGGAGCATCAAAATTCACTAATGACTCACCTTCATGCAGGTAATGCAGTGGTGTTTAATGATAACATTCTGGGAGGTGCCGCCTTTGACCACCACGTCCGTGCCCACTGCTGGGTTGTACTTGACGTGCGCTGTGCCCGTAGCGGCTTGCTGTCCGAAAGTATCTGTGAACAAGTATCAAAAACAGTATTTTATTTAGTTGGATACAGTTCGCGAGACCTAAGCTGAGCTTTGCATTTGTGTGAGTGCACATAGATAGTGTAGGTGTGACAGCGCATCTCCGCCGCGCACCTGTCACACTTCAACCCTTGTACTGGTAGCAGTGTGACGTATTTAATTCTTAATATTTTGTTCTTGTGTCCGATTTATTAGTGAAATGGCTGCAAATAAAAGTAAACGAAGAATACAAAACCCTTTAAATAGCCATGTAATAGAAATATTTTGTAATTTAAACAGTTATTTTAAAAACATGAACGATAAAGACGTGTCAAGTGTCAAATTTATTTTTAAGAGTTTTTGGTCTGACTCTACTTTTGGTGATTACTCACACAAATGCAGAGCTCAGCTTACGCCTTCCGGACTGTGACCAATCTTTCATGCTGGTTTTGGAGAAAAGGAAAAACATAGAATATACCAGCTGCTTTTCTTCCCGCGCAGACCGTAAAAGCCGGTCATGGGATTGGGCGAAAATCAACGGAACCACGTTTTAGTCGATGCGTCTAGCAACCCATCACTATTTTGATTCCGCTTTCCACCTTAACGCCCACACATATGCTAAACGTGGCCTTTGGGTTTTACGACCTTGGGCTCTGTCTACCCCGCAAGGTATAAAGACGTGATAATATACGGATAATTTAAGATATTTGTCGGTGTTGGAAAAGAGTCCCCCGCCAAGGCTGGAGTTCTGCTGGCCGAACAGCAGGCCTATTTGCTAACTTTTGACAGCTACGGTGTACATCATTTTCATGGTAACTTCAATATTCATTACGGCTTCGGTATGAATTACTATTTTTATTTAAGATATGGAAACCGTAATGGATGGATGCTAAAGTGACAATCAAATCGTTGTACACCGAGTTAGCAAATCGGCCTGCTGAGAGGTGCCGGTGCTCTGGCCGGGGCTTACGTGGCAGTATTTATATGTGAATGTGACGTAAGGAACTCACTGTTGGTGTTGGAGAAGAGTCCCCCGCCAAGGCTGGAGTTCTGCTGGCCGAACAAAGAGGTGCCCGTGCTCTGGCCGGCACCGAACAAGCCGCCGGTGGCCGGGGCTGACGTGGCAGTATTCCCAAAGCCGAAACCTGAGGGACAAGCGATATATTAAACGAGGTTTTCAAAGTGTCAGTTAAGAAAAACTACATAACTATTTTTCTAACTAGATGGGGCTGATGTAAGTGTTAAATTATCATTATTTAAACAGTTTCTTATCTAGTGTTCTTAAATTCAACAGCATCTTAATAAAATCATTGAGTAAGTACACATATAGAAAATATATTTTAGTAAATATATGGCAACGAAGCTGATTTAATTTACGCAATCGATTGTGTCTCAATCTTCTAGCTGAAACTTCTGAAAAATTTGTCAAGAATTATGGATGTTTGTGGTTCCCGGCAGAGTAGAATAGGACCACTCTAAATCATCCCGTGGATGTCGTAAAAGGCGACTAAGGGTCAGTTCACACCGAAACGCGACGCGACGCGCACTTTTTACACTGTGATAGGATTTTAACTCTTATTTGCACACTTATAAGACTAAAATTGCTAGAAAAACTTGATAGACAGTGGCCGCAAGATACCAGAGGAGGAGGCGAATGTTTGATGCGAAATTGGTCGTTTTGATTATGCGTATAAGGGTTAAAATCTTATCACAGTGTAAAAAGTGCGCGTCGCGTCGCGTTTCGGTGTGAACTGACCCTAAGGAAACACAAGCTAAACGAAGCTTATTAGCGTCAGAGAGACCTGTCCAACCCGTCTGGCCAGCGTGGAGAGTGTAGGCCAAATCCTTTGACTACTCAGGCTAGTACATGGCTCTGGTAGTACAGAGAGGGTCGTGCTCCTGCAGTGGAGACTAGAAAGACCTGATGATGATGATGATGAATTTATAAAGCAATGCGCTATTTTTATGTACAAGTTCGAAAGAAGTGTACGTAATTATTATAAGCGCCTGCAAGTATCTTTGCAACACATAGGTGCCAAAGACTTCTGTATGAACTTGGGTAGACGAGCCGTACGTACCAAATTCTGAAGCGTCACAGGGAGCTAATTAACACGTTGCGTTTAGCTCACATCTACACTCTGTACCGTCAAAGAATATAATAGTAACGTAATAGACTGCCCACCTCATACAAAAATATTGGACCAAATTAAGGTTGCGAAAAGCAGGCGAATGTATGGCGCAGGAGAGTTGCTTGGTAGTCGTTACTAGATGGAGGTAGGTAATCTGCGTTAGCCTTTAACTCACTAAATATACGGTGTCATTTTAAAATATTATGCCTAAAATATTGTTTAGATTTTTAATAAGATATATTTTGTGAATCATGTTTTTATATTCTCATAATACGGTAGATGCAATGTTGTGTAGTTTCGAGTGGCGCCATCTATGCGAGTCTCTGAGAACAAATCGTACGATTAAGGCGTTGAGACCACATGGTACCGTGAACACGCCGTCCACGTCACATGACACGATTGCTTTTAAATGTCTGTCTTGGAGTAGGGCACATCTACCGTTTATATACAAGTCTTTGAAAGGCACTGTGTACAAATAGGTGCGTGATGTTTACAAACCTGAAGATTTGGCCCTAAACGCCGGAGTATTCTGGGTATTACAGAACAGCCCCCCACTAGTGTTGGGCTGGGCGAAGAGCCCCGTGCTAATATGGATGTTTGTTTGAAATAAATGATTCGTATACTCTTTTTTATTGAACAAACCTGAAGGTTTAGCTCCAAAAGCGGGAGTGTTCTGGGTGTTGGAGAACAGCCCCCCACTAGTGTTGGGTTGGGCGAAGAGCCCCGTGCTCGTGCTGGCCCCGCCCCCAAACCCGAAGCCGGAGGTCGAGGCGCCGAAGGGGGGGGCTGAGGTGGAGGCAGAGGTGTTGCCGAAGAGGCTCGTCGAGGGCTGAGCGGCGCCGAATAGACCTATAGGAATTTGAAAAATAATCATGGTTAATTTTGTACATTGTCATACATAATATATCAAGTTGATAAGGATTTTAGGTGGGCCAGTGCTGCCACCATTTCAAATAAAACATTAGACAAAAAACGAAAATATCATTTAAAGTTTGGTTCTGCGAAACCTTAGCCCTTCAATCTATTTTATGAACATTTTCGCCAAAAGTGTTCGTCTGAACTATAAAACAGTAGTTCATAAAATAGTCAAAACGTTTATCTAGGACATTGCAAAAAAAAAAAATATTGTAACTCAATTTTTTTTCAAAATGAAGACGGCACCTGACCCGGAACATCCATCTGTTCACTCTGTACTACCAGAGCCATATATTAGTCATGGCAGTCAGAGGATATGGGCTACACTCTCCTCGCTGGCCAGACGGGTTGGAGAATTCTCTCTGATGTTTTCTAAGTTGCCTTCTACGATATTTACGGGAAGATCTAAAGTGGTCCTACAGTGGAGACTGACAAAGACCTGATGATAATGAACTTACCGCCCCCAGTAGTGGGCTGCGCCGAGGTGCTAGCACCAAAACCCGAAGGCGCTGGTCCCCGTGTTGGTTTTGGGGCCGCCGAAGGCATACACGGCTTATAAACATTAAAGATACCTCTCCAACCCCTCTAGCCAGCGTCGAGTGTGTAGGACAAATACTCTGACTGCTCTGGTAGTACAGAGAGGGTCGTGCTCCTGCAGTGGAGACTGACAAAAACCTGATGACGATGATAATACTTACCGCCCCCAGTGGTGGGTTGCGCCGAGGTGCTGGCACCAAAAGCGGGCGGAGCCCCGAAGGCGCTAGTCCCCGTGTTGGTCTTGAAGCCGCCGAACGGAGTGGTCGAGCTGGTACCAGCGTTAAACGACCCTGTTAACAATATAAAAGGCAAATAGTCAAAGATTTTTTATACAATTTGCATTCATGATGTATCTCTCTTTGTGACACTGCAATATTCCCAAGTTGGACTATACCTTATAAGTAAAAAAATAATAAATAAAAAAAACGTTTATTTTCTCTTCACAATGTAGTTACACCATAGATTATATACTAGTCAGAGTAGGGTAATCAGTTGGACTAGATGTAGTCCAACTGAATCATATTATAAATTCTACCTTTACAGGTTTTGCTGACGTGACAGACAGGCACTCCAGGGATGAATACGAATCTAATGATCTCTCACACTTTAAAATCCAGCCATCAATAGCTCCACTGCAGGAGCACGACCCTCTCTGTACCACCAGAGCCATATGGCTCTGCGTGGAGAGTGTAGGCCAAATCCTCTGACGGCTCAGGCTAATATATATTAGTCAGTGGATTTGGCCTACACCCTACACGCTGTCCAGACGGGTTGCAGAGATCTCTTTGATGTTGATAAGCTTTGTTTAGCTTGTGTTCCCTAAGTCACCTTCTACGACATCCACGGGAAGACTTGGAGTGGTCCTACTCAGCCGGGAACAACACGGCATGTACGTGCGTAATAAACTTACCAAACCCGGAGGTGTTGCTACCGAAAGCCGGTTTTTGAAACATCCTGAAGTCTTCCCGAAGCCTGGTGCTGCTGTACAAAGTGTGACGTCACAGGAACGGAGAATCAGTGGGACCGCATCATCTTCTGTTGACAATAAAACAATAGGCATGTAGAATAAAAAAAATCGTGTTGCTAAGGAAACCTCCCATAATAAAAACAATAATTTAAAAAATACATTTCTAAACAAAAAACTCTTTTCAGATATAAAAGTAATAAAGTCACATATTTCAAGACGTTATGAAAACGCAGTGTCAAAACTATGTACTTTGTACAGGTAGCGTGAGAATTTTCTATGGTAGTAGTATATTAAATTTAACTATTTTAGATAGAATTATTAACAGATGGTACAAATTTTATATCGTCTTCAGCGACTAACTGAGAGTGACGGGATTAAACCTAGCCTATCTGAGGCCAAGTCGTGTTATATTGGGGTTTTGCCCTAAGTTGGGGCGAGTGTCCCCAACTTAAACGTAACGATCCTAACCTACACTCTGTGGCTAAATTATTTTGTTATACTGGAGGTTTTGCCCAAAGACGCCCCTCTGCATTTCTAAGTCTCTAACAAGGAGAGATATCCAACAGCGTCCATCATCCTGCTATCAGAGCATCTCCCTCCTGGCCATGATTTACGTTGGCCTACATGGAAGTCCTTAAACAGACTCCGGACCCAACTCGGCCGAAGTAAGGAGAATATGAGCGATATAATTACGAGCGCCGTGGCGCGGCGGTCAACACGCCTGCCTGCGACACGGATGATCCCGGGTTCGATCGCCGGTCAGGTCAAGATGGAAAATGATCTTTTTCAGATTGACCTGGGTCTTGGATGTTTATCTATATATGTATTTGTTATAAAGTATAGTATCGTTGAGTTAGTATCCCATAACACAAGTCTTACTTAAGAACTTACTTTGGGGCTAGCTCAATGTGTGTGATTTGTCCTTATATATTTATTTATTTAAAAAAAAAATAGCGGATGGGGTTACAGCTCGGAATTCTCCTGTTTGAATTTTAGTCAAAGCGGTAATGATCTAAGACCACAATTTGTACCAAAAGGTCTTGGGTTCGAATCCCAGCCACCGCTACCTCATAAATAAGGCTACATACAAAGGGCTGTTTTTGGATTCCGCACCGAAAAGGTAAAAACGGGACTCTATTATTAGGCCCCCGAAGTCCGTCTGTCACAGAGTTGTATCTACTGAACAGCAATAGGTTGAGACTTCAAATTATAATTTTTAAATAAATAAATATATACGGACAAATCACACACATTGAGCTAGCCCCAAAGTAAGTTCTTAAGTAAGACTTGTGTTATGGGATACTAACTCAACGATACTATACTTTATAACAAATACATATATAGAATAAACATCCAAGGCCCAGGTCAATCTGAAAAAGATCATTTTCCATCTTGACCTGACCGGGGATCGAACCCGGGACCTCCGTGTCGCAGGCTGGCGTGTCGACCACTGCGCCACGGAGCTCGACCTAATGATGTACCTAATTAATTATTTAATTATTCACAAAATACGGGAATCGGTTGAGAAATACCAAACGTGTGTGAAAATTACCAAAAAAGAAACTAAACCAAAATGAATATTTTCAAAATTGCATTCTTGGAGTTTGATGAGGTGGAGAAGGATGAACGATAAAGTATAAAAGAAGTAATGAACATTATTTTTATTTGAGCGTGAAAGAAGTGCTAATTGATTGGATATATTTTTACATACTTTATCTTATCGGCACATGCAGCTCATTTCATTTGTGGGTGTGAGCTCTGTGAGCGCTTACGTATGTTAAGCAACCCCTGGTGCAGTTCCTACTTGGATGGGTGACCGCAAGTAGCATAAAAATATCTCGAGCTCCTCCGTGCTTCGGAAGGCACGTTAAGCCGTTGGTCCCGGCTGTCATCGTTGATGGCAGTCGTAAAGCTATGTCAGATGCCTTAAGGCAGCTTGAAAAATTTGACACCAGTGTTGGCCACTTACACATACGAAAAACAAACAAACAAAGCTCATTTGATAATGATAACACACATGATAGTTTTCACAACAACAAAAAAAATATATACAAAATGACAAATGACGTCATTAATCCTCTTTTGTCGCACTTCAGATCAAAATGATTCAATGAGTATGTAATTTGAAGATTTGGAACACCTGACGCAGAACTATAATGGTATTCAATTAGTATAATTATAAATTATAATTCAATCGTTCAGATTTTCAAGCTTTTATTTTGATTATAGGGATTTACGAGCTCCGTGGCGCAGCGGTCAACACGCCCCGGCCTGTGACACGGATGGTCCCAGGTTCGATCCCCGGTCAGATCGAGATGGAAAATGATCTTTTTCAGATTGACCTGGGTCTTGGATGTTTATTTGTTATAAAATACAGTATCGTTGAGTAAGTATCCCATAACACAAGTTCACAACTTACTGTGGGGCTAGCTTAATTTGTGTGGTATGTCCCTATATATTTATTTATATTTATTATTTATTTATTATTAGGGATAGGGATGATAGGGACCAAGTCTGGATTGAGTTTCTTTCGGCGTATTCTTCTCACCAGTGGTCATTAGGAAACGCTAGTAGTTTTTCGATTTTGCATATTAAAAATTAAAAATAATAAGAAAGTAAAAAAAATATGACGTTCAAAAGAGATACAATTATCCAATTTTTAATAAAAATCTTTGACTTTGACTTATTTTCGGATTTCAGAATGTACCGCCAGCACTAACAAGGGTTCCGGTTTTGTCACTCGGTTAACGGAACCATCATCATTTCAGCCGAAAGCAGTCCACTGCTGGACATGGCGGCTTCTAGTGATTTCAAAAATGACCGGTTGGAAGCTACCTGAATCCAGCGTTTCCCTGCGACCTTTGTCAGGTCGTCCGACCGACTGGTCGGTGGGTGTCCGACGCTGCGCTTGCCAGTACGTGGTCGCCATTCGAGAACAGTTCTGCCCTATCGACTATCGGTTCTGTGCGCTATGTGCCCCGCCCACTGCCACTTTAAGAAGCTAATCCTTTGAGCTATGTCGGTGGCTTTTGTTTTCCCACGGATCTACTATTTCTGATTCGGTCTCATAGAAAAACATCGAGCATAGCCCTTTGAGCGATCTTCAGCTTTCTTATGACGGCCATAGTACTATGAGTTTATTAATGTCACCTACGGGGACGACATTCCTTGCATAATGGTCACCATTTGTGCAACAAACCGTTACTCGATCATGGATCTAAGAATAATCAGGATATGCCCTTGGAAAATGTAACAGTGACGCACATAAAAATCCCTACACTCGTGTCGCGACACTAGCGCACGCACACATCGGCACAAAAATCCCTACACTTTTCCCCGGTCGAACGAAATGTCAAATTTCCCAAATGTCAAATACATGCTGCACACATGTGACTTGATGTGACGTAAGTTATGCTTCACTTTTGATGTGTCTAATGCCGGGTCCATATTATTCCTAGGTCCATGTACTCGATAGACCTATGACCGACATTACAATTGCCCGACAAATTTTGACCAAAACTGCACAGATACCGATTTCCCTGATATATGTGAACAAATATTCCGGACGGACCGGCCCTAAAGAAAAAACAGACAAGGACAACCCGGATTACGAGTAGCCGTGACCCGAAAATGAGTGAAGTACTCAAGGGCCGGATTTAACTTTTATTTTAAAACCGACTAAGTGCGAGTCACAATCGCCCGCCTGGTCAATCGAATGTTAAACCACGGGTTACCAGCCATTTAACAACATATAATATAAGGCTCAAAACAAATTAATTTTTATTTTATATTGTTTTGACAATAGGTATTACATACTGGAAAATTTAAAGTCTCAACCTATTGCTGTTCAGTAGATACAACTCTGTGACAGACGGACAGCGGGGGCCTAATAATAGAGTCCCGTTTGTACCTTTTCGGTGCGGAATCCAAAAACAGCCCTTGTATGTAGCCTTATTTATGAGGTAGCGGTGGCCGGGATTCGAACCCAAGACCTTTTGGTACAAATTGTGGTCTTAGATCACTACCGCTTTGACTAAAATGGGGTCAACTACCATTACGAGATATGTACTTTCTCCATCATATTGCAAACGGACGAGCTCCGTGGCGCAGCGGTCAACACGCCTGCCCGCGACACGGAAGGTCCCGGGTTCGATCCCCGGTCAGGTCAAGATGGAAAATGATCTTTTTCAGATTGACCTGGGTCTTGGATGTTTATCTATATAAGTATCTATTATAATATATAGTATCGTTGAGTTGGTATCCCATAACACAAGTCTCGAACTTACTTTGGGGCTAGCTCAATCTGTGTGATTTGTCCGTATATATTTATTTATTTATATTTATTTATTTATTTATCATACATTTTCCTCCTAGATGTAGTTGTTGCTGAGCTAGCCATTCGCCATTCCGAAGGTCGTGCATTCGATTATTGGAGCATATTAGTTCGACTCCACATTGTGTTGTATGTGTGTCTATTAGAGGGACATTGATAAGTCAAATCGATGAGAAAAATGTTACTGCTACTTCTGCAATGCGCTTTGGAAGCGGCATTAATAAACTAAGCTAATAATATATGTAAATAATAATAATGAAAGTTTACGTTCACCAATGGATATTTTAAAATATGATGAATAAAATTTATAAGACCGCAAGCTGAGGCGATATATGGAGGAGGCCTATGTCCAGCAGTGGACGTCCTTGGCTGGCAGATAGAATAAAATATCTGACTTTGACTTTGTTTTTGCAATATGCTGCCTTCTCTTGTTTTATCAAGAGAGAGGCATTTCATATTGATAATATAAAATACTAAAGTTAATTAATGTATATGTAATATACATTAGTATATTACTAAGATTACCAATAAACATAATAAATAGAAGATTAAACAAATACTACCTGATAATATTAAAATATATATAGAAATATATAAAACTTTCAATTACTCAATAGGTATTAATATTTTTTCTTGAAATTTCTTGATATAACAAACTTGAAACACAAAACTTTAAACTACTGTTTTTGACTGAATTAAGCAAGTAATTAAAATGCTATGTAAAACTTGAACCACAAAACTGTAAACTATTTTTTTACTGAATAAGTAATTATATATTTTTTTAGGGAACTATGTATGTTTCTTTGTATGTTTTTTTGCAGCGCTTGGGCAGCGTGAAGTACAACACGAAGCTTTGGAGAATGATTAGAAAGTGCGCGTCGAAGTATTTATATACGAATGAGCTGACTCACTGAATAACGATTTTTATCGTGTGCCACAGTGTAGACATATTGGTACGTTCCGTTGATTTTTTTCTTTCATCATCATCAGGTCTTTCTAGTCTCCACTGCAGGAGCACGAGCATTTTTTCTTTTCTAGTATGTTAATAATGCTTTTTTAGCATTAATTTGGAAAGTAGATTTGTTTTTCTTTTTATTGCGCGCTTCTTGATTGTTTAAGCACTGAGATATTTTTTCTTTTTATTGCGCGCTTCTTGATTGCTTAAGCACTGAGATTTTTTTTCTTTTTATTGCGCGCTTCTTGATTGCTTAAGCACTGATCAGTGCTCTATGAAATAACCTAATTGTCAGGCGGACGAATTATATTTACCTACTATAAAATACTTTGATATTGTTAAGTGCGTGCGTGTTATTGTTAACCTTGACATTGGAAAAAACCCTAGAGCCCTAAACCTAAAGAGAGAAAGAAAGAATATGAGGTTTATAACTTCAATTTTCGTATTTTTCGCAAATTCGAAATTTTCAAATTTCCGTCGCTTTTCCGCAACAAAAGAGTCTATCGTAAAAATAGATTTGACCAACCAATTTTAAAGGTTGTACCGTAGTAAATAAATGTATATATCAAATGAAAATATTTATAAATAATTGAGATATTTCAAAATCTGAACAACCTTCTCAAGTAGCCTTACAAACGTTACTCCCCAGTTGACTGGAAGGGACAAGAGAGTTCATAGGCTAAGTCTGACGTTGTATTTTTTTTCTGTTTTGTATCCGTTTCTTTTTGCTTTATTGTGGTTTCACCACAATAAAGCTCTACAAACAAACATTAAATGTGAACACTGATTTTCCTACACTGTGTCATTGCGCCATATTTTCGAAGATTGCGAGCTGTGACGTCATCGCTACGTAGAACTGCGCATGAGGAAAAAGATAAATAAACGATACCCAATGTTGTGACATTAGCGCTTTGTTTGTAAACATTGCCGAAATCTGTTTTTTTTTGTTCCGTGCAGATCATCAGAGCCGATCGAGGGAATGGGCGAGAATCTGAGGTTTCGGGTCAATAGGCGATGCGGCTAGCAAGTCGTCACCATTTTGATTCCGTTCCACATACACGCCCACGAACAAGCTAAACGTGGCCTTTAGGTCTTCTTGGGCTCTGTCTACCTCGCTAGCGAGAAAGACGTGACATTATGAATGTATGTTTTTCGATGTTTAACTGCCCTGTTTACGAGTCATCATCATCATCATCAACACGTCTTTGTAGTCTCCACTGCAGGAGCACGACCCTCTCTATACTAGCCTGAGTAGTCAGAGGATTTGGCCTACACTCTCCACGCTGGCCAGATGGGTTGGAGAGGTCTCTTTGATGTAAATAAGCTTTGGTTAGCTTGTGTTTCCTTAGTCACCTTTTACGACATCCACGGGATGACTTGGAGTGGTCCTATTCTACTCTGCCGGGAACCACACGGCGGTATGTATACGAGTAATTTAGAGTTTTTCTTCATTATTTCGCCAGTTGGCGAGTTTTTCTAGTTTATCAACGTAACGATGGTGCAATTCATTTCGTTGGTTTGACGGAGACCCTGGCGACAATTCTTCGAAAACTGGTTTCATCATAGACGACGCAGCAAGGCGGACTAGCACCAGCACGCTAAGTAAATCTCTTCAAAGTCAAAGATTTTTATTCAAAATTGGATAATTGTATCTCTTTTTGAACGTCATATTTTTTTAATTTGCAAAATCGAAAAACTACTAGCGTTTCGTAATGACCACTGGTGAGAAGAATACGCCGAAAGAAACTCAATACAGACTTGGTCCTTACGTGCCTGAAGCTTAAGCAAAACAAATAACTCTGAAATAAAGGAATTTTATTTTATAAAATTTTTATTATTTTATTTATAAGAAGCTTCTTTACAGCCGCACCATGACAGTCTATTTAGTTATGAGGGCACAGAGCGTAGATAGCACTTCGAATCGTCTTTTATTATGTTACACAACAATAAGACTAAATTTCAAAAAATCCCGACTGACAATCTTTAGTATGTTTTTGGTTTATTATAGTATGTATTTTTTAAAGTATCAATTATAAAACGCCTAAAACGGCCGTTTTTGGCGGTAATCAGTAGTTCTATTAATGGCTTTAAGGGCGGCCAACCCGTCTTTCTTTTCATACAAACGCTCGTACGTGATTATGGCGGTGTAACAAATCTTTCTTTGAAGTTTTTCAACTAATAGGTATCTTCTGCACTATATCTAGGTTTCTACCGAAACGAGAAATCAAAATTTGGAGAAACAACTTCAGTATTGGCCTCCAATAATCAGCTTCTTTGCACTAATTTTATGTGATCTTTGGGCGTTTATAATGTACTCATTAATTGTAACAGTAAAGAAAATATTTCTTTAGAAACCTTGCAAATGTAATGGAGATTCTAGATTTACAATGTTTTCTTCATAAACTTGTAAGGCTTACTAATAAACACGTATTTCTTAAAACAAGTTTAATGAAATTTCCGCACACTATTTTTCGTTCAATGTCTTCGCGTACTTACTAGCTTGTTACCATGTGGCAGTAAGAGGTGTGCGGGATACGAGGGCAAGGGGCTCTTTTCGCTTTGCCTCTTTATCTGACATTACGCTGGACGGAACAAGCTTTTCGACCTTGCTCGCGTTGACGATAGTCGATCGGGGAAGGGTCCTCTTAATTATCATATTAAAACATGATTCCAAAAATACTTCAGGTTATTTACTAAGGCTTATGTTAATTAGATTGAAGAATTTGATTTTATTTAAAAAGTATTAAGAATAAAATTATTGGCGTCGCTAATGTGCCTAGTGTGGGCCCTAAAATTACCGGTGGAAACCAGAATCAAAATAGTAATAGGTTGCTAGCAGCATTTTTTTCGCCCGATCCCTTGACCGGTTTTTCCGGTCTGCGCGGGAAGAAAAGCAGATGGTGTATTCTGTTTTTCCTTTTCTGCCAGCAGCATGGAAAAGTAAAATTATACAGATTACACATTATAAAATCCAAATCCAATATCTCGACCAGGGATTGAATAACCGAAAAAAATACGGTTAAATCTGTAAGCGGTATGACGTCATACCTTTATATTTCGATACCTTAGAATAATGGTACCTTCAAATTACCATACCATAAAGAAACGGTACCAATACGATTATGGTATTGTAATATTACGGTATCGTTATTTTTTTCGATATTGGAATTATGAAATAAAGGTTTTCATTGAATTTTACCGCCGAGGATTCGCCTCAATGTTCTTTCGTCGTATAATTTTTCGGTGCTGAAAATATTTCAGTTAAGGTATCGATCGATACATAACGATATCGTAAATGTATCAATACCATTATTTTTATTTAGCTGTATCACAACCGTAACTGTCAACCGATTTGGTTCTACCATTAAATCTAAGGTGTATCGTAATTTTATACCGGTAGCATACCCTTATACCTTTACCGTTTTCAACCCCTGACTCGACTCTCTACTCAACTTGCAAAACAATCTCAATAAACACTATTTGTAACTGTTTTAACCGACTTCAAAAAAAGGAGGATAAGATAAGATTTATTTGCATTCTAGAGGAGGTTCTCAATTCGTCGTAATGTTCTTTTTTTTATGTATGTTCCCCGATTTCTCGAAGACGCCTGGACCGATTTAGGAAATTCTTTTTTTGTTCGATAGGTAATACTTTACAGATGGTCCCAATAAATTTTCATCGAAATTTGTGAAGCGCTTTTTGCAAAATTACACAAAAACCAAAACATTTTTTACTGTTATGCCGTTCGGACATACTTATTTCCATTTTTAGGGTTCTGTAGTAAACTAGAAATCTTTATAGTTTCGCCGTGTCTGTATGTCTGTCCCTCCGTGGTTTAACTCAGAGACTATAAGTACTAGAAAGCTGTAATTTGGTATGGGTATTGTTTTTAAAATTGAAATCTGATTATAAACATCAATATGCCTTATCCGGTCGTATGTACGAAATTTGGTTGAGATTGGCTTAACTGTTGTAAAACTAAAACGAAACTACGTTTGTATGGGATTGCGCCTTTACGTGAGACTCTTAACGCCCACTAACATGCTAAATTGACTTTGGGTTTTATGACCTTGGGCCCTGTCTACTTCATAAGAGATAAAGATGTGATAAATATATGTATGTAACTATAAAAATACAATCAAATACGGTAGGAATTGCTTTGTAAAGCGGGCTCTTCACTCGCGCCGCGAACACCCGCGAACGCCGCGAACCGTGAATGTGGATGGCTTTCGCGGCCGTTCGCGGGCTTCGCGCTTGTTCGCGCCGTGTTCCCCGATCGGTGTCGGTATTTGCGCCCGCGACAAAGGGATTTCGCGGCGTGAAACTCCCGTGAATACGAACGTATCTACATTCGCGCGTGAAAACAGAATCGCGCGAGACTCGGTGCCGTGAGGTTGTATTTTGCAAGTATTTTACTGTCAAATGGACGGTGCGTAAAATGAGTATTATTTGGACAAATGAGCAGGAACTAATTTTAATTGAATCATGCCGAACCCAATGGGATGCAAGACACAAAGAGGATAAAAATAAAATGAAAATACATGACGCTTGGATGCGAATAAAAGATCTTTTTTTTTAAACTCAGTGTTCTTCAATGTTCATTATACATTGAAGTGACGGAATTAAAAAAAGAAGGACAATCTATAGGTTAAAGGATTTAAAAAAAAAGGTTAAAAAGGGTTTTATCTTTATATACACGTTATAGTGAGCCAAAGCACAGAGCGTCACGGCCATAGCAGTGTATGTTTCGGCGTCCATCCTAGATGACTGCGCGAACTAGACTGTGAACGATCGTGAATGTGGAGAGACACGTTTTTGGCGCCGAGTTCGCGGCAAAATCACGCCGCGAATTCACGCGGTGAATCACGCATGAGTGTGGAGCTCGCTGATATTTTTCCACAAAATTGAGAATTATGAATTTCTACCATTGGGTCTAGATTCAAACCTTTATTCAATACTAGCTGTTACCTGCGGCTTCACCCGCGTGATATATAGCCTATGTCCTTCTCAGTACCCTAACCTATGTTTATGCTAAATTTCATGATGATCGGTTCAGTAGGTTTGGCGTGAAAGCGTAACAAACAAACTCTCTTTCGCATTTATAATATTAGTTAGGATTAGGATAGTAAGTTTCTTTGAATACTTATTAATTGTCATAATTGCATTAACATTTTTCACCATAAAAGAATTTACTTATACAGCTAAGTTTAGGCCGCTTCCAAAGCAGAGTGCAGAAGAAACGGCATCAAACTGCACAGCACATTTTCTCCAAGCGATGTCAACTTACAATTTAGTTAACCAAAACTACCTAAAATGTGGACTGAGTATGCATTGTTCTAATTATTGTCGCAATCAAGAGTTTAATATTCATAGTTCTAGTAGTACATTGGTAACATTTTATCTACTCCTCTGGAGGTTATTTCCTTATGGGATATTCCCATGAGTATTCATCTGAGAATGAGCGGCAGCAAACTTGATACTTGTGTATGTTTATTTTGCTCTTTTAACCAAGTACAACATTTCAATCCCAATCCCATCCTAACTATCCAAAATAATATTATAAATGTGAAAGTGAGTTTATATACGAGCTTCGTGCGCAGCGGTCAACATGCCTGCCTATGACACAGATGCTCCCGGGTTCGATCCCCGGTCAGGTCAAGATGAAAAACGATCTTTTTGATTGACCTGGGTCTTGGATGTTTATCTATATACGTATCTATTATAAAATATAGTATAATTGAGTTAGTATCCCAATAACACAAGTCTCGAACTTACTTTGGGGCTAGCTCAATCTGTGTGATTTGTCTGTATATATTTATTTTATTTATTATAAATGTGAAAGTGAGTTTATATATTTGTTTATTTATTACCTCTTCATGCTTTATCTACTTAAACAATCAGGTTAGGATATTGAAAAAGACACAGGTTACCTTTCAGCCCAAAAAAAATACTGTTACTGTGGGATTTTTGATAAGCGATGTGGAAAATTTATAAGGAAAAATTATACACAAGTGAAACTGCAGGTAAACGCTAGTCATGCTATAATTTTATAATTAGATCATTGATTGTTATCCACAATAAAATATTTCACTTTGTCTACCCCGAAACGGAAAAAAAAGATAGATTTTTATGTTTGTCATGTTATATGTTTCATAATTTTATGCACAAAATAAATATATTTATTTCTTTTCTTTATTCAAAAATATGGGTGGGCTTTATAATAGCTTAGCACAAACTTAGATATTTTGCAGATTGGAATTGGTGGAACTCACTTTCCTCCTTAATAAGACACCATTTTAATAGTCGCACTGTTTTTAAACTATAAGCTTTTAATGAAAGTAAACTATACTTAGGTATAACTAAAAATAAAAACTTTTAATTATTTCTGGCCATACAAAATGACCTTAACATAAACAAATTGGTCAGAGAGGATAAATTAGATTTGTTAGGTTTCATTGAGACCAATACAGAGCGAGCGTCTCCAACTAAGGGCAAAACCCCAACTTTTTATCTTTGTAAAAATTTAAGTGCCATTAGTGGGCATGGCTGCAGCCAATGCAGAGTCCCTCAAACGGTGTAAATATGCTTGTATCGGCAATGGTTTCATATTTGAGCCGTTTGGGGTGGAGACTCTGGGTCCGTGGGGCCCCTCGGCGCATAAACTTTTTAAGGTTTTGAGTCAAAAGCTGGTTGAGGTGACGGGTAACCAGAGGGCTGGTAATTTTCTAGGACAGAGGATAAGCATTGCCATTCAACGTGGCAATGCTGCCAGCATTCTGGGTACCCTTTCGTGTGACAACGACATGCGGGACATTTTTTCTTTATAGCTTTGTTTTATATGTATCTAGTTAGGTTTTTATTTAATAGTTTTAATTTTTGTTTTTTAGTTAAGTTTTAGTTTTTAATTAGTTTTAGGAAAATGTATTAGTAATAGATTGTATGTAAATTGAAAAATCTCAGATTATAAACAAATAATAAACGATTGATTCGTAGTTAACATTAAAGTGCCATTTGGTATGAACATTTTAATTTAACATTTCCGTGCTTTAAAAATCATATCACTAAGATGAACAAAACAGGTTCTAATGTAATAGAACCCGTTTTGTTTCATCCAATCCTCAGAAATTACAAATTTGTGTTAAGCTTTTCTATAGCTCACCCAAAAATATTACCCCCCACAAACAAACAAATATACATACATATTAGAAACAAACATACCTATGATATATACTACATATCTCATTCTTTTCGCATAAGTTACAAAAACAGTTTAGAAATTTGCATAAATTCATCATCATGACAGCAACAGAAAGCAAGTAAAAAATCATATTACCTTCACAACACAAAAAATTGAGTTAACCTCAAAAACAGGACTTGTTAACTTGCAGTTAACTGGCCACGTGCGATTAAAGTATATAAGCACTAGAAATTTTTGTTATAAAAACAAAAAGATAAGTTACTCTAAAAACTGCGAATTTTCCAAAAAATTATGTTCAAACATGAATGACGTGTAACGCGGCCAAATTAAATAGCAGTCGCTGTTCTCAGTCGATAACCTCGGTAAATTTAAAGAGAAAATTATAAATAATTGGACTTAACAATAGCCACCGCAACTTTATGAAACCTTAGCAAAAAACTGGAAAATGTAATTTATTCTGATAAAGTTCCTGTAAAGAAATTGAAGGTTATAAACGAGAAGACTACCTAATTATTTCGGTTAATACAAACAGCGACACCAAACCAAAGCGTAATCTAAACTTTTAGAGTAGCTATGTAACTTACATGAAACAACGGATCAAAATTAGGTCACACAGGGGACACTGATGTTACTTGTAATAAAACAATCACTACCACAGAAGTTTATACGGTTTTACACTTATATATTTCAAGAAAACATTCAACATGCACCGACAACGATAAAATCACTTTGACAGCTTGAACCAGTGTTGCCTCAATCTATAAAAAAAACTTAACATTTTGGAAAGAACATGCTTTGGTGTCGTGCTTGCTACTAGTACCTATATTAGTAGAATAGTATCGATCATAATGGTCAAAAAATTAGTAATTGACAACATATACTGGAAGTGGTACTTTTTATATATGCAATCGAAACTTCCTTGTATGTATAAACATCCATATTTTTTGTAATTTTTTTAAATCAGTATTTATTTTTTTATGAATTTTTGAAAAAAAGGTTGCAAACGTAGGATTTTTAAACAAATATCTGTGCCTTATTCTCTGTCATTGTCAATCTGACGTTAAATAATGACATTGACAGGACTTTGACTGTCTGAGTTGCCAGATTTGGGAAATTTTACCTGGGAGTCTGGAAATTTTATAAAGGCCTTGTGCCTCTCTCAATGTGAATGATAAATATTGTATCCGTTTACACTGTTTTTTTTTAATTTAAGTGTTGCCGGCCAGTATATTTTTCGATGATATAATTATTTGGATTTGCTTATTTATTTTAGCTGTCAACTATGTTCCTGATTGTTTACTTGTTTCTTTGACGTTCGGAAAATACGAAAGTCGAAAACACATCTCTTATTCTTTACAGACTGGACAGAACCTGAGGTCGTATGTTCAAAGCAACAAATAATGGCATCAGTTTTGGGCTTCGTCATGGCAATTATTTTAGGGATCTTTTGGGAATGACATCAGTTTTGTAATCATTGAGCAGCCAACACACCCGAAAACGTCCCTTGCCTTATGTACATTATAATTTGATGGTATACATGGATGGACTGACTTTGCCTTACATACAAGGCAAGGAAAAAGGCTGCTATGCTAATCAATGTCAAAAAAGTTTCTTTCTTTCTTTTCTTAGATTATGGCTCCATCGTTTAGCCCAACGATGATTTTGCCAATGTCAAGGTTGATGATGACACTAAAAACTTTTACAGGCAATTGATCGGTAACAGTGCTAGGTGTAACCTAAAACAAACACAAAACAAATAAGTTAGTAGTTAGTGTTAGTAGTCTATTTATCTACAAAATATGTGCAATTGATCAGTAAGAGGAGGTGAGACCAAACAAGAAGGAATAAGGAAACAGATAATACAGGAAAAAAAGGGAATTGGCCGGTACAAATATATACCTATATGGTAACATATAATTATAAATAAATATTGTTATTTTTAATAAATTTTGCCAAGATGTTAACAAACGAAGAGAAGACTAAAGTTAATAGAAAGGAAATATTAACTGGTCGTGGAACATTACGAGGAAGTGAGTCGTACAGAGACACGGACAACTTGGGGCATTCGAAAAAAATGTGTTCCAAGGTACCCTCGTCCAAGCCACACTCGCACAGTGAGCTATCTCTTATCCTGATCTTTGCTAAGAATACCGGAGAGCATACATGTCCTAAACGTAGCCTAGTAATTACTGACGTAGGATGTTTGTGTAGATTCCGATATTTATAGAACCAGGGTTTTGGAGGAATATCTGGTTGGATTTTTGAGTAATATTTTGCTGCGCGCATACCATTCAATACCCAGAGTGAATTCCACTCTTTTGCTAAACGTCTGGGGGCTGTTAATTTGAGATCTCGTGGGAGGCAAAAGAAATATTTTTCTGAGCCTTGATGTATAGCGTCTTTAGCAAATGCGTCTGCAGTTTCGTTACCACATATACCAGCATGACCGGGAATCCATGCCAAAGCCACCTCAATCCCAGCCATATGACATTTATACAACGTGTCCCGAGTACACAAGGTTATGGAAAAGTTATCTTTTGCATGGAGTGGGAGTTTAACTAGGTCTTGGAGGCTACTCTTCGAATCCGAAAGAATAAGGGTTTTGTTTAATTGGTGAGATTCTACATATTTTGCTGCTTCCAGTAAGGATATAGCTTCTCCAGAGAAGACGGAGCAATATGGGGGGCATTTGAAGCTTAACAATACATTGTATTTGGGGATCCACACCGCTATGCCAACATTACTATCCTCTGATAATTTGGATGCATCTGTGAAAATAAGAAGCCATTCGTTCCACTCTTCGTCAAAAAAGTTCGTTGGTTTGTTGTTGTTTGGTGTTTGTACATATCGTTGGATATTTTTCGTTCTCGATCGCAACCTGATAACATTGGCTTGACTTCTGGACACCGACATCTAACCAGGAACTAGTCCACATTAAATCCACCCCTATTGATTCGGCAAAATTCATAAATAACTATTTTTCTGGTGTGGGACAGCGACCTGCTAAAGATATACAAAATAACATAGACAAAAAAGATCTTGATCATTACATAAACGGTTTACCTTCCCAGCACCAATCCTTTGTTTTGTTAGACACTGATCATGAGGAGATTAACAACATAATCATGAGTCTCAAGTCGGACAGTGCTCCCGGATGGGACGACATATCCACAAAATATTTGAAATATATAAAAAATAAGATAATTCCTGTAATAACGCACTTAGCAAATCGTTGCTTTAGTACTGGTATCTTTCCCGATCTTTTAAAAAAATCAATCGTTACACCTGTATAAGTCGTGCTGTGTTTATTAGTTATTGTCAGTTGGCTTGCATGGTTTTTGTAGTTGTTAATCTTTACTTTCGTCCCGTGTCCCGGTGTCAGTAGTAGCAAGTTGTTTACGGGTACAAGCATTGTGATTAGTAGCATCAAAGTAGCATGCTCTAAACTACTCTTTTATGATAAAATCAGAGATCAGAGCTGAGTCATCATCATCATCAGGTCTTTCTAGTCTCCACTGCAGGAGCACGACCCTCTCTGTACTACCGGAGCCATTTAATAGCCTGAGTAGTCAGAGGATTTGGCCTACACTCTCCACGCTGGCCAGACGGGTTGGAGAGGTCTCTTTGATGTTAATGAGCTTTGTTTAGCTTGTGTTTCCTTAGTCGCCTTTTACGACATCCATGGGATGACTTGGAGTGGTCCTATTCTACTCTGCCGGGAACCACACACACCACACTTATAACACTTTTTCATAAACTGCGTAAACAACTTTGTCACTAATACAAACACTATGAAAAACAAAGTTATCTTTGCTGGCGAAAAATTATGGAGGTTTTTGGCTAATCTAAGCTTGCTTCTACGAAACCCTTCATTGGCGAGCCCGACTCACACTTGGCCAATGTTTTCTTCCATGGCTGATCACACATAATATGCTGCTATTAAGTAGCACGTGCTCAAAACTAGCACGGAAGCATGCTAGTGTAGCATAATGTATCGTACGTGTACCGCTTACACATAAGTAAAAAAAAAGTTTTTTTTGTTTATGGCTGGCTCAGTGTCCCCACCTTAGGGTATTTTACCCTAAATTTAGGGCATTTTTACTCGTTTAGGGTATTTTATAGGTTAGAAAAATATTTAGGGTATTTTTCAGGGTAAAAAATAGTTTTGTTTTATTAAATTTTTAAACGAGCAAGCGAGTCACCCTGTTTCCGGATGTACGTACATAACTTGTTGAAGTCGATGTACCGTTTGATTCCGCTAGCAATAGACAAGATGTATTCTTCTCTTTCACACTTGAAGGTTTGTGTACGCGAGAGAGAGAAAGTATTATCCTGTGCGGAGAAAACCGGTTTATGCATGCATGCCACGGAGGCATTACCACCATCTTTGCATCGCGCGTGGTCTTGTTGTGTTAATAACGTCTATATAAAAAAAAATTAAACGAAAATTGAATTGTTTTTATTTCAAAATAAAATTTAGGGTAAAAAAAATGTGTCTAATTTAGGGTAATTTTGCCGAGCGTTAAGGTAAAATGAAAAATTTGAGGTGGCAACACTGGGCTAGCTGGACATGGACATTATTATTAATGGTGGCCGAACGCGGCAAGCTAGCGGCAAGTTGTCGTCGTCATTGTATATCTTTTTATTTTGCGCTTGAATTATGAAAATTTTGTGAAAATGGATCGAATCATCAACACAAAGACAATTTACGAGATATATCGAGCATGTCGGCTTTGTGGTGGTGGTGCGGGCTACAAAATGCCAATCGTTCAGACTGTTATTGACTTGGACAATAACGGAGTGGAATTAAAACAAAAAATCCAGGAATGCTTACAGATTGAGGTATGAACTGTAGGTACTAATAATCTGATTTGTATGGTTACGTACTGCATTTAAAAATTATGGAGCAAAACATAATAATCGAAATAAGTAGGTTAGATTCGATTGTTTTTGCAGAAACAACTTGATTTAGGTTTTTTACTGTTAGTGTAGCTGTTAGCAATGAGTCCTAAATTCAGCTAATCAGTCGTCCAGCCAAGGCAGCAGGCAAAAGCAAAGTTTGATTACTCAAGCTTAGTTGGCTTTTCCAAGATGATGCTAATTAGAGCTTGTGTTTGAATGCTCAAGTTAGCTGGTATACCTTTGTCGGGTCCTATTCACCCAGCTCTTGTTAGAGTAGGCCCAACATAAAATAATAGGTGCTCAGCAGAGAGAGTGCGGTGACTCTGACTGAATCAAACTAGTCTTTTGACTGTGTAAACTTTTTGTTCCAATAATTATTTGCGTAGTCGGCGTCATAAGTTGCTTGCGGTACCAGAGGCGCGAAGCAAATCTCACAAACAGTCGTCCCTTTTACGCAGACTGGCAGAACTCAATGCTTTTGTGGCATCAGAGCGTGGCAGTGACTGTGATCTGTTTGCTGATGGGTTTGCCCGATCGAAGAATGAATTTTTATTGTTTTGTGAAAGGGAGGTATGAATTTGTTGTCCATATTTTAAGTTGTCCAGCACATTAGTGTAAACTGTAATGCTGTACAATGTAAATAATAATAAATAAATAAATAAAAGGAGAGAACACAGATCACATATTTAGGTATATTCACTGTTTCACAATACTCAGAAGGCTTGATTGATAGACGTATACAGATGCTCATTTTAAAATACAACAATACCTGATTTAGGAGAGTGCCTTCAAGCAAAGGTCGAGTGGCTACAACCAAAAGTAGTGATGGAAAGACTGACGAAGGGCTGTGATGAAGATTTGAAAATGGAATTAGGAATATGAATTGAATTAAGTCTAAATAAAAGTGAACAGGATAATAGTGATTGAGAAATGAGGTGAAAAGAAAACAAATACAGAACTTGCACAATATTTTTTTTTGTTGTGCAATGAAAATAGTTCTTGAAAATAGAAATATTGGTTTTAGTATTATTAGATTTCAACAATTATTATACTTTTTTTGACATGGACTTTTTGCACCAATTTTTACCATACTTAATGTTTTGATATAAAACAAGTCTTCTTATCTGTCTTTTGGAGCTAGATGCTTACATAATCAGGCAAATTTTTCAAAATCTATTCTTCATGCAAGTTTCCCATTAATCCTCTGCCTGTTTATCAATTGCATGATCCTCTGCCATCAACAAATTTTATAAATTGTCTATTCAACTTGCAGGTCCACCCAGATGACAAGATGCCTCCCCTCATCTGTGAGCTGTGTGTGGACAAAGTCAACGACTTCTACGATTTCATGGAGATGTGCAAACAGATCAACAAACGGACTCGGCTGAGGTTGGGACTGCCGATTCAGATGATAGCGAGGAGCGCCATGAGCAATGCTTCTGTGAGTGTACTTGTTTGTATTTGTGTGTGTGTGTAGGTGGCTGTTACATTTTTTCATACATACATACTATCACGACTTTTTACCATGCGGGGTAGACAGATCCCAGGTCTTTAAAACCTAAAGGCCACTTTGAGCATGTTGGTGGGCTTGTAGATGGAGAACAAAATCAAAATAGTGATGGGTCGCTAGCCGCATGACATGATTCCTGACGCTCATTCCATCAATCGGCTTTCACGATCTGCGTGGGAAGAGAAGCAGTTGGTACATTATACGTTTTTTCTTTTTTCCCAGACCAGCGTTTTACAGTTGCGTCCTAAGGTATCTAAGGCTGCTTTTGCTCTGGAGTGGAGCAAGGTAAAATTTTATACTGATAGAATTTTGCAGCTGAGATTTAATGCATGCATGTCAAACATTCTGCTGTTGGATTTTTGCCTCGCTCACTGCTACGACACCTTTCGCTGCTCCACTGGCCAGGCAGCAGTGTTTAAGGACTAGCAACAATGATGGCGGTCAAAATCAATGGCTTCTGAAGCAGATTGGGAATATTTTTATGCTACTTGCAATTTCCTATTCCTGTGGGACCGCACTCGGTTTGTTTAACATATAATGCATAGACCATCATGTTTCCAACAGTATACTGGAATAGATCTAACTAAGAATGTATGAGGTTGATTGAAAGAATTTCCACCTTTGTGCCTCCGTTTTTATTGGAAACTTCAATAAACTGTAATCTTAAGAGTCCCACGTACAGCCGCAATCCCATACAAACGTAGTTTCGTTTTAGTTTTACTACAGTTAAGCCAATCTCAACCAAATTTTGTACATATGACCGGATAAGGCGTATTGATGTTTATAATCAGATTTCAATTTTAAAAACAATACCTATACAAAATTACAGCGAGTACAAGTTTTCGATACGAAACTTCAAATCGCTGTTATTTTGTATAGGTGTTTTTTTTTTAAATTGAAATCTGATTATAAACATCAATATGCCTTATCCGGTCGTATGTATGAAATTTGGTTGAGATTGGCTTAACTGTTGTAAAACTAAAACGAAACTACGTTTGTATGGGATTGCGGCTTTACGTGGGACTCTTAAGTACCATAATATGTTAAAAAATCCCCTGCGTCGACTACCGTGTAAAAGATTATAAAGCTGTCATTTCACAGTGCGACTTTTTCTCCCCAAATCGGAGTCAAGAGATTATAAGGTTGTCAATTCTCAATACGACTTTTTCTCCCCAAATCGGAAGTTGCGTAACTGTGTCAAAGATCACAACCAGGGACGTAGTTACCGGCGTATCCGTATCAATGTTACTGGGCCTCCGAGATATAGGGGTTGCTAAAATCTAAGTTGGTAAAATTTTAATCTGTTACATCCGATAGGCGAATAAATCCAAAATCCAAATCGAAAGTTGCGTAACCTTATCAAAGATCATAACCAAAGGCGTAGTTACCGGCGTATCCGTATCAATGTTAGTGAGACAATGGGGCTCCTTAAATCTAAGTTGGTAAACATTTTTTCTCTCACTTATTCGATAAGCTGATAATGTACACATTAAAAGGAAATAAATGATGTGTTTGATTGATTGTGAAAGGTCCTAGGTTTTTAACTGCCCCAAATTGTCCGTCCGCCTTCGTGACGTACTTCCCCGTAATTTATCTTACGAAAGTTTGAATATTAACTCCCTTCTAAACTTAGTCCATACCCGTTACTATTTTGTTTTGGCTAAATTTCTATCTAAAAATTCCCTGAAACTGTAAATCTTTATTTTCTAGTATACTCAATTATCATTGCTCAAAATACTTAGCATCAATTCATTCAAATAATTATATGAGTAGGTTCATCCATACTAACAACTCATCCTTGTACTAACTATTGTGTATGTTTCAATCCTGTGTTTGTAATAACATCTGTCTTTAACCCTTTCCTTTCAGCTTACAATCAAATACCGAACATATATATTTTTTTCTGTGTCTCTTCTAACCATGACGTTGGCAGAATCACCGAAGCCTCGGTGGAAGCCATAATACAAAGCAGAAGAAGAAGAAGTTTTCGATACGAAACTTCAAATCGCTGTTATTTTGTAAAGGCGGCTTTACGTGGGACTCTTAACTATTAAGCCTCTCTAACTCTAGATCCTAAGCATACATATAGTAAATGGTAGAGTAGATGGTACAGTACTGACTTTGCTGTTAAAGAGTTGCATAGTTAGCACTTTACTGTCTCAGCATCATCATCATCAGGTCTTTATTAGTCTCCACTGCATGTGCACGACTCTCTCTGCACTACCAGAGCTATATATTAGTCAGAGGATTTGGCTTACACTCTCCACGCTGGCCACACGGGTTTCCCAAGTCGCCTTCTACGACATCCCAGGGGAAGACTTGGAGTGGTAGAGTAGAATAGCTACTCTACTGATTACTCTACCCATGTTCTGGAGGCTTTAAACACCCTTGTTTTTATCTCTTCAACTAAGTCACTGGTTCTAAATTTCAGTCAGACTCAGGCGACTGCATCCTAGGCGTCACGGAACCAGTGTACATTGACGATGATAATGAACCACTGTCTAAATCCGTTAAGGTTACGAAGAAAGACTCCAGTAGTAAGAAGAATGAGAAGAGTGTTAAAGAGAAGGTTAAAGTTAAGAAGGAAAAAGAGCCAGAAGTTAAAGTTAAGGTATATTTCTCTGTATATATATATATATATATTTTATATACATATATTGCAATTATTCCTCGTAGTGCAACCATTTTGAAGCGCAACTAAATTTTTCCCCCGAACGCACGTCACGATAGTAATTTTAAGTATTAAAGTTTTATTCGGGCGATATCGTCCTCAGAACAGTGCAACCCCACATCGCACAGTTCTGAGCCCCTGGTGGGATACTTTCAGCGGGAAGATAGGGGATACATTTTCGACCTGTCCAGCGCCCCGTAATAACCACACTCCTGGCCTGGGATAAAATGACCCTAGTAGAATCCATGAAAGGACTGTTTCTATTCCATCCATCCATCCATCCATCAGGTCTTTTTGAGTCTCCACTGCAGGAGCACGACCCTCTCTGTACTACCACAGCAATATATTAGCCAGAGTAGTCAGAGGATTTGGCCTACACTCTCCACGCTGGCATGACGGGTTGGAGAGGTCTTTTTGATGTTTGTAAGCTTTGTTTAGCTTGTGTTTCCTAAGTCGCCTTTTACGACATCCACGGGAAGACTTGGAGTGGTCCTATTCTACTCTGCCGGGAACCACACGACACGACTGTTTCTATTCGTAGCCTAATATTTTTTTTTCAATTTGAACTTTGTTTTTGTTGAAGCATTATTACACAGATTGCAAACTTAAACGAAAATTCATTTATATTTTAGGTAGAAAAATCAAGAGAGCCTTCGCCCGAGGTTCGCAAAACGCGCAACGTTCAAACCAAGCGCGATCCCACGCCGCCGCGAGTGCGCAGTACGCGGAATTCCGTCGGCAGTGTTGATGATAATGTCAAACTCAGCATATTGAAGGTATTGTCAAACAACGACTTCTATATAAATAAGGGTTTTCAGAATTAATTTTTTCCCCCAGGTGGCTACACTTGTGTCAACAGATAGCTGCTGTCAAAATCCACCAATTTATGATTGGTGGTGGGCAGCTCGTGTCAAAAATACCTCTCGAGACAGTGTCGAACCTAGGGGAAAAAATCAAATCTGAAAACCCTCATTGAGGTAGACGAGCCATACTAGCCAAACTCTGAAGCATTCAAAGGCTCAAACCAAGCGCGAGCCCACACCGCCGCGAGTTCGCAGTACGCGGAATTCCGTCGGCAGTGTTGATGATAATGTCAAACTCAGCATATTGAAGGTATACTTTACTCAACTTATAATGTGATAGCGCCGTGTGGTCCCCGGCAGAGTAGAATAGGACCACTCCAAGTCTTCCCGTGGATGTCGTAGAAGGCGACTAAGGAAACACAAGCTAAACTAAGCTTAGAAACTGCGTAGAGACCTCTTGGCCAGTGTGGAGAGTGTAGGCCTAATCTTCTGACTGCTCTGGCTGATATATGGCTCTGGTCGTACAGAGAGGGTCGTTCTCCTGCAGTGGAGACTAAAAAGACCTGATGATGATGATGATTTGTGTATGTCTGTATGTCAGTATGTTCAAATCAAGCGCGATCCTACGCCGCCGCGTGTGCGCAGTACGAGGAATTCTGTGGGCAGTGTCGATGATAATGTCAGAGGCGTCAAAGAACATACGCCATCTTTGATGCTACTTGGAAAAACTTTACCATACAACACCGATACTTAGTATCTCATTATACTGGACATTGGCAGAGTCACTGAAATTTCGGTGGAAGCCATAATATAAAACAGAAGAAGAATAAACTGAGGTAGACGAGTCGTGCGTACCAAATTCTGAAGCGTTCAAAGAGAGCTAATTAACGCTGCGCTTAGCTCACACCTGAACTCATGTCACGTGGCACGATTCTCGATTGCTTTTAAGGCCACACACTAGGCACAGTAGCGACGCCAATCATTTTATTCCTAATACTTTACAAATAGAAAGAAATTCAAGAATGTAAATCATATAGTTTTTTTTTTTTTTTAGTTTATTGGTGTCAACAAACAATTTTACAACACAATAAATATACAGTATAATATATAAAAGTAGTTAGATGTAAAATCAACACCGTTAACCACATGTTCACATAAGAATACATTGAGAGTAGGTACAGTAAAAATTCTGTGTAGATATAGCTTTACAACATAAATTAATTGTATGGGATAAGTAGCGATTGTAAGTGATCAAATGAATAGTGTTTACATTTACTAAGTGGAATTCATTTCGCGAACTTTGTCGCGAATCAATCTTTTGTAAGCATAGATTTAAAAAAAAATAATTTCGTCTCTTGTAAGCATCAATTCGTGTTGCAAATACATCAATTCTAATACATCCTCTTAATGACTGATTCTCATAATATTAAAACATGATTCCAAAAATACTTCAATATATTTAGGGTATTATACTAGGGTGCCCCCTTAAATCTGTTTTTGGAGTAGGGCACGCATACCTCAGTTTATATAGAAGTCTTCTTTGTCGACTCGTTCTTTTTACCCCTGCTTACCAACCCAGGAGGGTTATATATGTATGTATATATTTATGTATCTACGTATGTATGTCTACCCCGCAAGGGAAAAGGACGTGATAATATGTATGTATGTATGTACGTACGTATGTATGTCCAAACCAAGCGTGATCCGATCATCATGAAATTTTGCATACACATAGGTTAGGGTACTGAGAAGGACATAGGCTATATATCACGCGGGCGGAGACTAGTCTTTTCATAATATGTCAGTGTATTCATGAGAATAGGTCTTAGTTAGTAATTGTCGGGCTCCGTGGCGCAGCGGTCAACATGCCTGCCTGCGACACGGATGGTCCCGGGTTCGATCCCCGGTCAGGTCAAGATGGAAAATGATCTTTTTCAGATTGACCTAGGTCTTGGATGTTTATCTATATAAGTATCTATTATAAAATATAGTATCGTTGAGTTAGTATCCCATAACACAAGTCTCGAACTTACTTTGGGGCTAGCTCAATCTGTGTGATTTGTCAGCCTCTGTGGTCCAATGGTTAAGGCGTTTGCTTTACTGACCCGGGGGTCGTGGGTTCGATTCCCACGGGAAGCATACTTTGTTAAGTTGTTTCCAGATGGTTAGGACAATGCAGGCATGAATCACCTGATTGTTTGATAAGAAAGATGATTCCGTGCTTCGGGAGGCACGTTAAGCCGTTGGTCCCGGCTGCCATCTGGTAGTCGTTAAAGGAACCACGTCAGAGGCCGAGAGGCGGTTCCGCAGAACTCTGACACCAGGGTGTGCATGGTCGACTGACCGTGTCACCTACTCGAAATGATGATGATGATGATTTGTCCGTATATATTTATTATTTATATTTATCTGTTAATATAATGTGTATATGTGTCTCAGTTGATGCAAAAAAAAATTTTATCCATCTACTAATAGAGATTTTGTATTTATTCACAGAGTTCATCCAAATCGTCCACGTCAAAGAGTTCGCCGCAAACGACCAAGCCTATTTCGAAGAAGGAACTTAAAGAGTTGAAGATACCGGTACGATACCTTCATGGCGAAAATTGTCTATCGTTTAGGACCCTTACAAGGGTGTTTCAGCCCGTCAATATGATCAACCTTTTCTATGGGGCCAATGCTTTGCCGTGTGGTTCCCGGCAGAGTAGAATAGGACCTCACCTGGTTCACCTGGTTCCGTGGGCAGTTTTCCACACTTAGGCCTCTTGTTTGGGCCCATTGTGTGTGAGCAGGGGACTATTCGTCATCTAAATCATCTGCGTAATGGAGACTTCGTTCTCCATTTTAAGAGTTTTTTTTCTCCTTTTGGGTTGTTGATTGGTGTTTAGAATAGGACCATTCCAAGTCCTATCGTGAATGTCGTAGTAGGCGACTTAGGAAACACAAGCTAAACAAAGCTTATAAACATCAAAGAGACCTCTCCAACCCGTCTGGCCAGCGTGGAGAGTGTAGGCCAAATCCTCTGACTGCTCTGGCTAATAAATTGCTCTGGTAGTACAGAGAGGGTCGTGCTCCTACTGTGGAGACTAAAATGACCTGATGATGATGATGAATAAGAGAAATTTGGGTTCCAGACATTGTCCCCATAGGAAAAGTTATTCATATTACATACATACATACTATCACGTCTTTTTCCCTTGCGGGGTAGACAGAGCCCAGGTCTGTAAAACCTTAAGGCCACGTTTAGCAAGTTGGTGGGCTTGTAGGTGAGAACGGAATCAAAATAGTGATGGGTTACTACCCGCATCGCCTACATGATTCCTGACGCCCATTCCCTCGATCGGCTTTTACGATCTACGCGGGAAGAAAAGCAGCTGGTACATTCTACGTTTTTTCTTTTCTTCCAGACCAGCGTGGAAGAGTTTGAGTTATTCATATTGATGGACTGAATCCCCTTTAAGGGTCCTAAACGATCATGTTCGAACAATGGGCTATTTTCCTAAAAAAAAAAAATATAATTAGTCCGTTAGTTAGATTATCAAAAAACATTTGACACGTGTTTTTTCTTTTGTCAATCGAACAAAAACTGACAAAGATATAGATATTTTTTGGTGGGAAGTCAAGGGGTTCAGTTGTCGTTTGCCTTATACAATTTTGCAAATTGATTTAAGTGGACTTTATAATATGGAATTGGTGTAGTTTGGTGTTATAAATGCTCGAGAACAATTTGTGAAATAGTTAAAGTAGACTGTTAAATGGACTCGTATAGATTTGTCGCCAAAATCTCCCACGAGGCTGCCAAAGAACATACGCCATCTTTGATGCCACATACCGTACAACACCGATACTTAGTATCTCATTATACTGGACATTGGCAGAATCACTGAAATCTCGGTGGAAGCCGTAATTGAAAAAGAAAGAAAGATATAGCCCGTTAAAATTGTGTGTGACGTCACTAGCCAGTACACTTTTTAATGGCCTGTGATGTCACAAGCCCCCCCACTCATGAACTTTGACACGCTTTATCTTTGACATTTATTGTTTAATTAACGAAAGAAATAATACGTGTCCAACATTTTTTGATTGTCTAGCTGACGGTCTAATTTTATTATTCATATATTGACCCAGGAAAATAGCCTATTATATCTGAAACAATTGATAACATTTCAAGATTTTATTTCTTTGTACTCCACAGGTGGAAGAAGAATCTCCCAGGACGAAGAGGCTACGTGAGAAGGAACCGGTGCCTGAAAAGAAACCTGATGTACCAGCGAAGAAAGTCAAGTAAGCTATCATCATCATCTGGTCTTTTGGAGTCTCCACTGCAGGAGCATGACCCTCTCTGTACTATCAGAGCCATATATTGGCCAGAGCAGTCAGAGGATTTGGCCTACACTCTCCACGCTGGAATAGTCAATAGTCAAAAATTTTATTCATCTTAAGATAGTTTAAAATATCATTTGGTGAACGTCACTTTACGTTTACAATTGGTTTACAATGTTATGTTATTGTTGACGTCAATAAGTTACTTAAAGCTAAGTTTACACCGCTTCCAAGGCGGAGTGCAGAAGAAGCGGCAACAAACTGCACAACGCATTTTCTCCAAATGACGTCAACTTACAACTTAGGATATGAAATGAATTGAGCTTTATTGCTTTAAACATGGTAACAAATGGTGTTGTAGAATTTAAAATGTAGTTAGGAATCACATTTATGTATATTTATGTTCTCAATCGCATCCTATAGAGACTATGTATGTTTCACAGCAAATTGGGACTAAATATTAAGTAAATTAAAATTACTTATTTTCACATTTAACTATAATTTAATTTAAAACTACTTTGGATTGAAATCAAAAATTAGTGAAGAACTGAATTACAAAATTGCGAAAAATAAAAATTGTACATCAACATTGAGATATAACTACTAGAGAAGACACCGTAAATCCTTACTTTGTCCCGTTCAACTTCGGCCATCGCGCCGCAACTCACTCAGTCGGTTGTTAGCTCTTTCGCTTGTGGTACTTCCCACGATTAATAAACAAAAACTTGGTAAAAATCATAAAAAACGCCTTGCAAAGGAACAAATTGTTATGAGCAAGTACATTATTTTTTACAAAAAAAGTCAATATAATACCTCCCGCCATTTTGCATTATGTTGACACGTTGCTATGGAAACGCGTGAGAGTAGCAAATATAGCGCTGAGGTATTGAGTTATGTATGATTGTACGCTTCGTTATTGTTTTAGCGCTGCAGCGCTTAAATTTTAAATTTCGAGGAATGGAACAATGCCAATATATAAGGTAACTCCTCTAGTATTATATCTCAATGTACATCAACAAATATTTGTAAATGAACACGCTTGTTAGAACATAAAAATAGGTGTTAACTATCAGCAATAATTGTAAAATACTAAATAGTTTCTCGTTGATTCAGGATCGCAGTGCACCCAGCCAAGCAGTCTCCCCCAAAGCCGAGGCCGAAATCCAAGCGCGCCCCCTCCCCCCCTCCCCCCGCGCCGAAGGCCAAGCGCGTGGCCTCCCCTCCCCCGCCCCCGGCCGCCCCCAAGCCCAAGCGCGCGCCCTCGCCCCCGCCCCCGCCCCCCGTCTACCCCTGCCCTATCTGCGGGATCAAACACAAGTCGGCGCAGGGCAACGCTAACCATCTCAGGACTCATGTGGTTACATTTACTCATCCCAAGTAAGTTATCATCATCATCATCATCATCATCATCAGGTAATTGTTTGACTCCACTGCTGGAGCACGGCCCTCTGCCATATATTGCCATATGATTCCAAAAATAATTCAGGTAATTTACTAGTGCTTATATGATTTACATTCTTGAATTTCTTTCTATTTGTAAGGTATTAGGAATAAAATGATTGGCGTCGCTACTGTACTTAGTGTGCGGCCTTAAGAAACACAAGCTAAACAACGCTAACGCTGTGCCTAGGGTGGCCCCTTAAGTCGCCAAGGAGTTGTCATATTCTACTCTGCCAGCCCCCGTAGCATGGCTCCCGCGACGCCGTTTATATCGCGCGATAAACTATCTCCTTCTCGCTCTTCAGCATTGTTAAAAACAAGATGGCGATAGTCGATAAACGCTGTCGCGCGTGCCATGCTACGGGGGCAGGAGCCACAAGGCATATTTATTATCTATACTTCTATACTAATATTATAAAACCTACTTCTATACTAATTCACCGTTGAATAGATACGTTATCCCTGAGTGGAAGAGGCTATGAATGTACCACGGACAGAGCCGCGGCAGACTACTAGTCATCTATATAAGCTATAAGCATTTTCTTCTGATGACCCTGATAGAACTGTTTCAAGTTTTTATATATGATATTGAGTCTTATTGAGCATTAGAGAGCATAATTCTGTGCAAAGATTCATGGAGACGGAAAATCTACTGGTTGGTGTCTCGCTCGCACATATGCAATATGCAATTGTGTATAATATTCGCGATTGCATATGTGCGAGCGGGACACCAAACTGTAGTATTTCTGTCTCTTTCTATCCCAAAATGTACTATGAGTACTTAGTTCTTAGTCTTTGGTAATAGGGAATATGCATGAGAAAATATGTGTTATCTTACCAGTTTATCCAAAAATATTCAATAGTAAAGTACTGAAAGTGAAAACAGAATAAAATTTGGTTGAAAAACGAACGAGATAAAATGATTTTACGAAAATATACCTATCTATCTCACTCGCGAGAACACTATTTTTTATGGCAAATGTATACATGATATAAACTTTGACGTCACTAGTCCATATCGGACTTCTCTTTCTTATTTAAACTTTAAAGTATCACATCTTCGTCGCTAATTAAAATATTTTAAAAGTTCTTTAAATAAATATATACGGACAAATCACACAGATTGAGCTAGCCCCAAAGTAAGTTCTTATGTAAGACTTGTGTTATGGGATACTAACTCAACGATACTATATTTTATAACAAATACATATATAGATAAACATCCAAGACCCAGGTCAATCTGAAAAAGATCATTTTTCATCTTGACCTGACCGGGGATCGAACCCGGGACCATCCGTGTCACAGTCCGGTGTGTTGACCGCTGCGCCACGGAGCTCGTCATTCATATTTTTTTACTGTGGTTATTAGGGATTATACAAAGCAAATAAAAAAATTACGTGCATATCTCTATTATACATCGAACGAGCGCGAAGCGTCTCCATTTCAGCCTCCAAGGCGTAAAACTAACAGATAAATTGCGCGGCGCAGATACGGAGCAGAAATGGAACACTGTGATACGATTTTAAGCCTTATTGTCATACACAAAACGACCAAACTTGCGTGAAAAACCGTTACCGCAAGATGCCCCGTGCGGGCAGTGGAGGCGTCAATTTTTACTTACGAAGGTCGTTTTCAGTATGACTGACAATAAAGCTTCGAGTTTTTGGTGGGAAGTCAAGGGGTACAGTTGTCGTTTGCCTTAGACGATTTTGCAAATTGATTTATGTGGACTTTATAATATGAAATTGGTGTAGTTTGGCGTTATAAATGCTCGTGCTCGCGAACAATTTGTGAAATAGTTAAAATAGACTGTTAAATGGACTCGTATAGATTTGTTATCAGAAGCTACCGAAGATCCCACGAGGCTACCAAAGAACTTACGCCATCTTTGATGCCACATACCGTACAACACCGATACTTAGTATCTTATTATACTGGACATTGGCAGAATCACTGAAATCTCGGTGGAAGCCGTAATTTTAAAGAAGAAAAAAAAAAAAAAAAAAGCTTCAATTCCTATCAAAGTGTGACACGCCTGTACCGTGCCTACACCGTACCTTTTCTAAGTGTTTCATAACATTTTTCAATCTCTGAACTTAACCTATTTTTTTCAGATTGTCGTGTGACCCGTGCAGCGAATGGTTTTCATCTGCAGACGAGAGCTCGGCGCACCATCGGAAGCACAAGAGCAAGCCTTACAGCTGTCGCCACTGTTACGACACTTTTAGGACTCTCGATGATTATGACAAGTAAGTATAAACTAAACAGACTGCTGTGCAAATCATGTAGGGACTGGTTTTAACCTGCAGGCGAGAGCTAGATGCACAGTAGAATATTCAAGAGCGACCTATCGACACTGTTGCGACACTTTTAGAACTCTCGATGACTATGACAAGTGAGTATAAACTAAATAGACTGGTATGGGAGCCGTGTAGGGAGTGATTCTAAACTGTAAATGAAGTTTGAGCGAGCCAGTGCGAGCCCATGAGCGAGCCTTACAGCTGTAAAGCTGTCGACACTGTAACGACACTTTTAGAACTCTCGATGACTTTGACAAGTGAGTATTGATAAGAAGATAATCAGTTTCAAGACGAGCACTACCGCTGAACAATCGTCACGCGCCCCCTAGGGCTCCCTAGTGCCGAAGAAATGTCACGGCATCGAGATTTGCTCTGATTAGTGAAAAATTGTAGTAAAAGTATTTGAACGCTCAAAAAACGTGTGCGATTTATTTAACAGTATAAACTAAATAGACTGGTATGCGAGTCGTGTAGGGACTGATTTTAACCTGCAGGTGAGAGCTAGACGTATAATAGGAGAAGAACCTTAAAAAGAGTGAACCTTACAGCTGTCTACACTAATATGTCACTTTTAGAACCCTAAATGACTATGACAAGTGAGTATAAATTTAACAGCGTGTGCTTATTGTGTAGAGAGTGGTTTTAACCTGCAGGCGAGAGCTAGGCGTACAATTGAAGACAGAAAAGCAAGCCTTACACGTGTTGACACTGTTACGACACGTTTGAAAATCTCGATGACTATGACAAGTGAGTATAAACTTAAAAGACTCATGTGGGAACTGTCTAGGGGGTGATTCTAAACTGTAGACAAGAGCTAGGCGCACAATCGGAGACCCAAGAGCGAGCCTTACAGCTGCTGACACTGTTACGACACCTTTAAAACTCAATGACAATAACAAGTGAGTATAAACTAAATACACAGACGTGCGAGCCATTTAACTAGAGCTTAACTTGAGCTAGTATTTCTTTAACCATCGGAAACACTGAAATATAATGCTCACGTCCACTGGGCCATCGGGTTCCTCACATCATCAGATTACATGCCAATTAAAGATGTACCTATCTTGTTTACAGGCATTTCGAAAAATACAACTGCCGACCATACTTCGAGGTGCCGGACAAGAAATGCGAGGAATGTTGGAGAACGTACGCCACGCAGAACTTGTTGGACCAGCACAGGTGTCAAGGACCTGACGGAAGGCCTGGAGGTGAGTTGGTAGTCATAATCATCATTTCGTGTAAGTGACACGTTCAGTCGACCATGCACACCCTGGGAGTTCTTGGCGGGAATTTTAGCGGACTACACGGTGTCTGTTTTGGATTGTTTCGCAAATTGATTCTAGTGGACTTTATAATGTGAAATTGGTGTTATTTTGTGTTATAAATGCCCATATTTATGAACAATGTGTAGAATAACTAAAATAGACTGTCATTGTGCGGCTGTAGTGAGATTTACATAGCGGGCTGGTGGTTGTCCGCCTTGCTGCGTCGTCAATGATGAAACCAGTGGATTCGCGAAAAGTTGTCGCCAGGGGCTCCGTGAAAACAACGAAATGAATTACACCATCATTTCGTTGATAACAAAGAAGAATAACTCGCCAACTGGCGAAATAAATGAAGAAAGGCTCTAAAGAACTTGTATCCAGGGCCGTAAAACAATACTTAAAAAAAAAAGTGCACACCCTGGTGTCAGAGTTCTTCGGAACCGCCTCTCGGCCTCTGACGTGGTTTTTTAACGACTACCAGATGGCAGCCGGGACGAACAGCTTTACGTACCTTCCGAAGTTGGTAGTGCAGTAGGGAGATAGACTTATCATCACCATCAAAGATTGTTGGTATCCACTGCAGGAGCATGACCCTCTCTGTACTACCAGAGCTATATATAAGCCAGAGCAGTCAGAGGATTTGGCCTACATTCTCCTCGCTGGCCAGACGGGTTGGAGTAGTCTTTTTGATGTTTACAAGCTTTGTTTAGCTTGTGTCTCCTTTTCTTTTCTTTCTTTTTTTTTTTTAAATAAATAAATATATAGGGACATATCACACAAATTGAGCTAGCCCCACAGTAAGTTGTGAACTTGTGTCGCAGGATACTAACTCAACGATACTATATTTTATAATATATACTTATATAGATAAACATCCAAGACCCAGGTCAATATGAAAAAGATCTTTTTCCATCTTGACCTGACCGGGGATCGAACCCGGGACCCCCGTGTCGCAGGCTAGCGTGTTGACCGCCTCCTGAGTCGCCTTCTACGACATCCACGGGAAGACTTGGTGTGGTCCTATTCTACTCTGTCGGAAACCACAGAGCTATACAATGACAACTGCCAGCCATACATGAAGGTGCCGGATAATAATAATAGTCGGCTAGTTTGAGGGGCCCATCTAGTGGGCGGCACCTGCCAATTGTAGTCAGTTATCATGATTATGGCAGGTGTCCGATCCTATGCTGTGGTTACTCTTTCAAATAAAACACGATATAAATTTTCATCTTGCAATTTTATTAAATTGGTAAAATTTAAATCAAATAGGCCAAATCCTCTGACTGTTCTGGCTAATAAATGGTTATGATTGTCAGAGAGGATCGTGCTCCTGCAGTGGAGACTAATAAGACCTGATGATGATAATAATGATGATGATTATATTAATTAAAATACAACAATTAATGACGAGCTCCGTGGCGCAGCGGTTAACACGCCAGCCTGCGACACGGATGGTCCCGAGTTCTATCCCCGGTCAGGTCAATATGGAAAATGATCTTTTTCAGATTTACCTGGGTCTTGGATGTTTATCTTTATAAGTATCTATTATAAAATATAGTATTGTTGAATTAGTATCCCATAACACAAGTCTCGAATTTACTTTGGGGCTAGCTCAATCTGTGTGATTTTGTCCGTATATATTTATATTTATTTAACAATTGCTTTCTTTTCAGGCAAATGCAACAAATGCAATCGCATGTACACTCTTCTTAAGAACCTGAAGAAACACGAGAGCACTTGCTCATTTAGGAAGAAAGGTGAGTGTAAGCGCGGCATTATCAGTGGAGTACAGTAGGCCTATTTGCTAACTTTTGACAGCTACGGTGTACATCATTTTCATGGTAACTTCATTATTCATTACGGCTTCGGTATGAATGACTATTTTTGTTTAAGATATGAAAACTGTAATGGATGCTGAAGTGACAATCAAATCGTTGTACACCGAGTTAGCAAATCGGCCTGCTGCCCCCCTATTTACTAACTCGGATGACAGGTGTCGATGCCTATCAATCTAGAATTTACAGTTACAATGCGGGTTTTGCTTGCTCGAAATTTTTATTTGGAATACAAAAACCGCATTGTAACAGTAAATTCTAGATTGATAGGCATCGACACCTGTCATCCGAGTTAGTAAATACGGGCTGGTCAGTTAACGAAAGTTGGCGCGTTCAACACATTTACACATTGCGCTTGTGTATTGTCTGTGCATAAGCGCGCGGCGTGACGTCGCACTGCATGCGCATCATGAAAAGTCTGCCCGTCTCTCTCTCGCGCGGTCTATCTTATGAGTGTGAATGGGATAATTATTGTTTACTGTTGCTACTGTTTATATATACAGCGTGGTCTTAAGCGTCAGTCACGAGTGATCGACTTCTGACGCGTGTGATTATTTGCCTATTTGGAGGTTAGTATAAAAAGTCTTCTGAAAGAATCGTTTCCGGAAAAAACTTTTGACAGGACAATCTCGTAAAATAGTGTAGGTACAATGTTTTTAACTAATTTATGCATCATAATAAAAAAAAATGTTGGTGGAGATTTTGAAACAAAATCTTTCATTTTCAAACATACTGTATAGTGAAATTGCATAGGTGTGAGTACTGTGAACGTGCCAGCTTTAGTTAACTGACCTGTAGACAGTTTTCCCATTGCTGGGACTACTACTGGTGTCGAATGACCAGAGGGCTGGCAACTATTTTGCCCAAAGAATAAGCATTGCCATTCAACGTGGCAATGCTGCCAGTCTTCTGGGCACATTACCGGAGGGCAATGACCTGCTGGACATTTTCTATTTATAGGTAGGTTTAATTCTTAGTTTATATAAGTTAACTTTATTCTGTTTGCTGTATAAACTACATATATTTTGATGAAAAATTATGAATTTATTGTTGTCCGTTCTTTTCAATTCATTCAGACTTCTTAATGTTTTAATTAGATTAAATAAGGAGGTCATCATGATGAGGAACGGTGTCCTATTCCTAAGATATATTTTTTTATGTATCACTTTCTAAAATATTTATTGACACAAAATTCCTCTTAAGGCCGCACACTAGGCACACTAGCGACGCCAATATTCCTAATACTTTAAAAATAGATATAAATTCAAGAAAAAAGAGAATTACTGATTATCGCCAAAAACGGCCGTCTAAGGCGGTAATCAGTAGTTCTCTTAATGACTGATTCACATAATATTAAAACATGATTCCTAAAATACTTCAGGTTATTTACTAAGGCTTATATGATTTACATTCTTGAATTTCTTTCTATTTCTAAAGTATTAGGAATAAAATTATTGGCATTGCTAGTGTGCCTAGTGGGATAAAGGCTTAGAAGTGCATAAGCGAGACAGATGTTGTGTGAGCGGGACAAAAAGTAGACAAAGTTCTTGAACATACTATAAGAAGAAACGGCATAACAAAAACTATTTTTTTCGCTCCAGGTGAAGCCATAGTGGACCCTGAGGTGGAGAAGCAACTGAAACACACGCAAATCAGGTTGACGAGGTGCGACGAGCTGTTGACGAACATCAAAGGAGAGCGCTATGACATTTCCGATGTCGATAATGTAAGTATACATACATACATACATAGTATCAACTCCAGGTGACGCCATAGTGGACCTTGAATTAGAGAAGCAACTGAAACACACACAGATCAGGTTGACGAGATGCGACGAACTGCTGACGAACATCAAAGGAGAGCGCTACGACATTTCCAATGTCGATATCAAAGGGACAAGGACAGAGAGATATATATATATATATTACTTATTATGTATAATAAGTAAGACGAGCTCCGTGGCGCAGCGGTCAACACGCCAGCCTGCGACACGGGGGTCCCGGGTTCGATCCCCGGTCAGGTCATGATGGAAAACGATCTTTTTCAGAATGACCTGGGTCTTGGATGTTTATCTATATAAGTATATGTTATAAAATATAGTATCGTTGAGTTAGTATCCTGCGACACAAGTTCACAACTTACTGTGGGGCTAGCTCAATTTGTGTGATATGTCCCTATATATTTATTTATTTATTTATAATATATATATATATAATCTCCTTGTCCCTTTGATATCCAATAGTATCAGAACAAAAGTTGTTTGTTACATGTTTAGACGTGAATTTAAATTATTGTAGTTCAATACCAAACATTTTATAACTTTTTAAAACAATGTGAAACGATATTATTCTTGTTTATGATATTATAGAATATTATCTACACTATAAGCAACCCTGTCTTCCTGTCTCCACCATCTCTTTCGTTTTGGTTTCGCATTGTCACTTGTTTCTCCGTTTGTTTATTTTTGCATCTCAACATGCGATTGCTTCAAATGGAAATATACGTCCTGAAATTACTCTAGTCAAGGTATTGAATCCAATTTTTTCTTTCAGGATTTCGGCTTCGACTCGTCCTGCATCTACCCGTACCGCTACCGCGTCAAGTCGGAGCCTACCACCGGTTACGACACCATGGTGACCATCGGCGACGAAATCAAGCAGGAGTACTACTCCAAGAACTACGTCCATTGGGACTCCGACGACAGTGACAGCGATATTGAGAACAAAATCGATTCTCTGACCACTCTCACGCTTAAAACCATATTCTCCAGCAAATTCCTCGGTAAAGTCCCCAGGAAACGTCGGAAGATTAAGAGCGAGAAGTTTGATAATACCGATTTCGATATGAGCAGAGATATAGACAGTATTATCGATAATCTCGGCAAAGGCGACGAATTTAAAGATAGTGCTAACGATTCGGACTGTTCTGAGAGTATATTTGGACCGTTCAACAATAAAAATGATGTGGTTAGTGACAGTACGTTTGATAATTTGCTAGGAACGCAAGAAAATGAAAGGAATTTCGATTCGTTGAATGACAGTGGGGAAAAATCTCATGGTATAGATTTACCGAATGATAACAGTCAAGATAGTCAATCTGTTATTAGTAGTATGAAAAATAATGATTTAAATGATGACGGTCAGATTACAGATGTAAGTAGAGATGTTAGTAACGATGTCAGTAATGAAAGTAAAGATATAGTAAGAAATAATGATAAAATTGTTGAGTCATCGAAAGAAGCAACGGATGATAAAGCAATAAATGATTCAAGTATAGTTGATACTCTACAAAACGAAGATTTAAGTAAAACTGAAAATAATGATAAGTCACAAGAAAATGAAAGATTAAATTCTAATGAACAAAGTAGGAATGAAGATAGTACTAGTGTAAAAAATAGTGTAAGTGATAATGTTAATGGTGAAATGGACAGTAATAATTTTGAAAATAATACAGAAGAATCTAACGTTAAAATAAATGGACAAACAGACAATCATTCAAACGATGTAGATCACGTAAATGGCAATGATGAGGAAGATTTAATTAATGAAAATAATGATAAAAGTGAATCTGTTGAAAATAATGATACATTATCTCAGGAAAACAAAAGTCGTGAACCGAAAAATGACATAAATAATGATATATCTAAAGACAAATATGAAGAGTATTCTAAAAATAATGTAAATGTTGAAGATTTTAGGAACGAGAAAGATAGAATTACAATAGATGATATTGTTTCTAAGGGAAATAATTTGAAAGAAATGGATTTGGATAGTATAAGCGATGAGGAATTTAATTTTGATGCGTAATATATGAATATATACGTTGAAGGAAAATATCGGGTTACCCCCATTTGCCCCCAGTGAGGTAAATGGGACGTACTTACATTACCCCCTAATATTTGCAGAAATGTTCTCGCGATTTTGTGGCTTACTTATATAAATGTAAAAAAAATATCTTATTTTGTAAATATTGTTAGTGATTATTAGATATTATCAAAACTAAGGTTCAAAGACTTATCACATATAAGAAAGACTTTTATTTTAACGTAATACAGGTGTCCTTAAAATAATTGAGAAATAAAACAGTTAATTAAATAATTCGCAAAAATTTACTTATACTATAATTTATCTTTTTTATATTTGAAAAATTATATATATAGATATCTTTTTCAATTTGAAAGACTTTGGGACACCTGTGATGTAGAGTGTTTTTTTGTATAAAATTATGCGTTTGATCTATATGATGGATGCTTTAAATGTTTATGTTTTTTTTTATTATGATGGAGGCAAGTCAGTATTTTTTTGTTTTTCGTCATTGGGTTGAGCAGTTCACTTTTGTTGCCACTCAGGGCAGTTTTAGCAAAAAACAAAACTGAAATAAATATAGATAGATAGCTTTAGTACTTTTTTACAGAAAAATAATTAACACGTATTTTTACCTCTGAAATGGGTAGGGAAAGGTTCATAAACAGTATGATACATACTCTCGAACTCGGAACTCGAACTCGTCGGCGCATGTGGCTAATTTGCGTGCTATTTCGCTGAGAAAGGGATATACTCGGTTATGAACAGTGCGGAACTATTTACACCGATTTATAAGCACATCGGAACAACAGTCTAGTGTGTGTAAACACAAATATTGTTGAAAATCTAAATTTTCGACGTCTAAAAATTCCCGAGTATGCGTTTGGAAGAAGTGTCCTTGTGATAAAACAGCTGAATGTTTTCATTAAAAGTAAAGTTATTTAATTTTTTTAATAACCAAACTATGCTTGTATGAATTTTGTTTTAGAGATTTTATACTCCTTCCGGTATTTAATTGTGCCCAAAGTTGCGTTAAAATTACGTGTTGAAACGGAATTGTTTTGAGACTCATAACTTTTAAAGTACTTATAATTTTACAATTATAATTCCATACAAGCATATAGGCTGATGATGATGAAGCATAGATAACGACAAGACAAATCGATAGAATTAAAAACTTTAAACAGACGATACCGAACAACGGAGTCATCACCCTACAGAATTTGTACGGCGAAACACCTGACTAGCGAACCCAGAAAAGTCATCTTTAAAAAAGACCATTGATTTGAATTGCATTGTACGAATGTACAGTGCAATTCTTCGTTGTATTTTCTGTTCATTACATTATGTAATCGTAATATATCCTCTGATGGAGTCGGTCTAGAGTTTACAATGCAACAAAAGAATTTGGTCCTTCTACACATAAGTTAAAGTCCATATTTGAATGGAATAAACTAAACAGAGTCGGCTCAACTCAACCGTTACCGGTACCCGTCATGCCATTCAAATATAAGATGTATCTCCTACATGTAAGGTACAATTTTCTTTGTTGCATTGTATGCCTTCTCGATCAGTGGGAATAATACATCAATAATTATTATGAACAGTTTATGTTAAATGTAACATAATTATCAGTAAGAAACAATTAAGTTTAAGATATTAATGTAACTATTTTATTGTAAATAGTTTCAGAATAAACAATTTTTTGTAATATCATTGTCTTATCAATTCCTTTTCGTTAAAGTTTTCCCAATTGCGTAACAGTACTACCACTTTTATAAGTTCATCGGCATTGTTCGATGGCGCAGAATAGCGCAACCGACCGCCGACTCGGCCCGAACGAGAACATCAGTGAAATAACGAACTTATTGCTACAACATAAGACTTAAAATCCAAAACCAGTAAGACTATTGCTATTTCGCTCACAATACTTGTACGCCTGCCGAGCAATGTCGGCCGAGGCCGAGACGCAGCATGGCCCGTACTCATCAGCCAATAGCAAACGGATATTTTAGCGCCATGCTAAAATTTGATTTCTGCGCAGCATCGGTGTAACTTATAAAAGTATGTCTTATGTCTGTCACCTTCTGTCGTGCCCAAACTGCCCCATTACTTGCACCGTACATCTGGCCGATTGCTAACTCAGTGTACAACGATTTGATTGTCACTTGACCATCCATTACGGTTTTCATATCTTAAATAAAAATAGTCATTCATAACGAAGCCGTAATAAATATTAAAGTTACCATGAAAACGATGTACACCATAGTTGTCAAAAGTTAGCAAATAGGCCTGCAGGACCTTAATGAGGCCAACGACAGGGCTATCAGCGTGGCCACATACTGGTCGAAAGATATTTAAAAAGAATGAAACCATTTCGACTCGATAAGAAGAAGAACTTATAAAAGTGGCAGTACTGTACCCAACTGTGATGATGAGATAAAGGTCCACAGATCTAGCAGTATTCACCAGTATTCACAGACGAGCTCCGTGGCGCAGCGGTCAACACGCCTGCGACACGGATGGTCCCGGGTTCGATCCGCGGTCAGGTCAAGATGGAAAATGATCTTTTTCAGATTGACCTGGGTCTTGGATGTTTATATATATAAGTATCTATTATGAAATATAGTATCGTTGAGTTAGTATCCCATAACACAAGTCTCGAACTTACTTTGGGGCTAGCTCAATCTGTGTGATTTGTCCGTATATATTTATTATTTATTTATTAGTATTAACTACAGATATATGATCATTTCATCATCAGGTCTGTGAATCTCCACTCTCCACTGCAGGAGCAGGATCCTCTGCACTACTAGAGCGAATTTTTTTTTTTAAAATCTATTACTAGAGCCATATATTAGACAGAGCTGTAAGAGGATTTGGCACTCTCCACGCTGGCCAGGCGGGTTGGATGATTATGATAAGTGATAAGTATGTAGGTAATGGTATTACAGAAATTGTATTGGTGCTACAGAAATAGTTTACAATAGCGCGAGTAAAATCAAGATGCGTATTAAAAAAAAAACCGCCTGTTGCCGTTTTGGACAGTTTACGTCCGCCATATTGTATTTGTGCTGACGTTACATAGCGGATGACACTCCGGGGAAGAACGCGAATCTATTGACCCCACACTTCAAAATCGGTCTAGCCGCAGGGCTACAGAAGGCAACAGTGGAATAGACATACTTACATAGGTATATACATACGTCTTCTTCTTGAGCTTTATAGCTCTAGTCGATGGAGTATGCGCCAAACTTCTCTATCTTCTGCTTTAGACTTTAGTTCTTTTTTGTTCTACATACGTAAGCGTGAAAAAAAAAATTACCCTCCTAGGTGGCTCAGTCAGGTAAAAAAATGTAATACCAAAGACAATATAATACTAACGTAGTAATACCTTCGAGCAACACGGCCTCCGTAGCGAAGAGTAATACCTATAAGATTTATGGTCAAGGGTGAAAAAATAAAAAAATAAATAGATAAGCATCCTAGAGTGCTAAACGAGACGCCCTGGGATGCCACGGAGGTCACAACTTTCTATTTTCACTAATTATCGTTTCTACGACGAAAATAATATTTTCGCACACATTATCGACTTATATTTGCGAGCGTTATTATGAAGAATTATCACCTAGTCGAAAATAAGAGCAAGGCGGGTGGCACGAACGAGTTAAAAGTTATTGAACACTGTTGGTTAAAAAACACGACGTCTACGTTGGCCATAGAATGAAAAATAATTCTATATAGTCATATAATAATATATGCCGTGGGGTTCCCGGCAGAGTAGAAGACCACTCCAAGTCTTCCCGTGTATATCGTAAAAAACCGGCCAAGTGTGAGTCAAACTCGCGCTATGAGGGTTCCGTACAATATGCTTCGTGAACACATACACAATGTGCAAAAAATATGTTTTATTCAATTGACTAGCGCCATCTAGTGGTGTTTTAGTGAACTATTTCCCTAGATGAACTTATTATTGTGAGTTTACCACTTAATTTTCTTATTATTTTTCCTGTAATCTTCAAGGAATGAACTATATTTTGTAATTTTTTCAAAATTTTCGGCCCAGTAGTTTCGGAGATCAGGGGAGGGGGAATGGTCAATTTTTGCCTTCTTTCGTGAATAAAATCAAAAGTATAGATTTTACCCGAACAAAAAAAAAATATTTTTGTGATCCTCATAATGAGCCCTTTCATTTGATATATGACACAGTAAGGTTTGAAAAACTTTCTTTTAAAATTTTGTAATTGGGCCCCTGAAAATGACTCTTATTTCAAAAAAATCTTTATTTACTTTGCACATCCGTGTTTGGGTCATAGGATTTCATCATCTTACCAAATTTCACCTAATTTGGTTCAGTAGATTCGGAGAAAATCGACTGTGACAGACGGACGGACGGACAGACAGACGCCCGAGTGATCCTATAAGGGTTCCGTTTTTCAATTTTTGTACGGAACCCTAAAAACTGACTAAGAAACATATCTCCAAACCGTCTGGCCAGTCTGGAGAGTGTAGGCCAAATACTCTTGACTATTCTGGCTAATATATGGCTCTGGTAGTACAGAGAGGGTCGTTCTTCTGCGGAGGAGACAACAAAGACCTGATGATGATGATAATGATCCTAGTCATGCGGAAAAGAATTCTAACATACAAAATGGAAACTCGCAGCGTCCCTCGCAATATGGCGTCCCAGTCCCTACCCCTCTCCCCCGTGCTAAGGAGTTCATAAATGAGCATTTGCTGCTTCACTGGACTTTTAAGGTGAGGGCGGAGTGCCCTAGGAGGGATGGACTTCGGCTTTGGGCGTCGCCTGTGTGCGCAAGGCTTGGAGAGACAATAAAATCAGAAAAGAACTTTAAAAAACTTAGAGAAATAAAATTACATTCATTTGAAAGCTTAAGGCTTCTATCTTTTATTTCATTACAATTTTCCTGTAAGATCTTTAGTTTCGTTGGTACGGGCCCGGAAAGCAAAACTAGGTACCCCAAATTGTGCCAAATTTGCGAAAAAATGGACATGGTTTGACAAGCGATGACTCAATTACTGTAAGTTACAGAGAGTTCAAATTATACTCAAACGCTAGATAATTTAATGAATTTCATAAAAGCATACCACAAAGATACCCGAAAAGGGCATCCTTAAGGTAGTTTTTTCGTAAAAACTGAAAAACGTCCCATACTTTCGGCCCCCCCAGGAGTAGTACAGGGTTAAGAAAGTTGCAAACTTGGGTGTAGATTTTTCTTAGTGTTGTCTACAATATATTAAAAAATCGCCGATACATGCGCTTTTGCAATGTTTGCACTTTTTGTGTCGATATTGACTGGACTATTAGATTAATAAGAGCTTCTGATTCTGCTGGTTTGGGACGAAAACGAAAAACATAAATATACCCGCTGCTTTTCTTCCCGTGCAGGCTGTAAAAGCCGGTCAAGGGATTGGGCGAGAATCTATAAAATCACGTTATAGGGCGATGCGGCTAGCAACCCATCACTGTTTTGATTTCGCTTACCACCTTAACATGCTAACCATGGCTTTTGGTTTTTATGACCTTGAGCTCTGTCTACCCCGCAAGTGACAAAGACGTGATAATATGTATGTATGTATTAATAAGAGTTAACTCACCGTCTTGCAACTGGTCCCCGTTTTTAGGTCGCAAGGTCACCGCCGGAGATGCCGTTATGCGCTCCATACAGCTTTACCCGACTGCCGAAACAAAAAGAAGTTCTGCAAATTAGTTTTGAGATAACCTTTTTGGGGTTCCGTAGCTGAATAGCAAAAACGGAGCCCTTATAAGTAGATACGTCTTGCATGTATCTGCAGGCCGATTTGCTAACTCAGTGTACAACGATTTGATTGTCACTTTAGCATCCATTACGGTTTTCATATCTTAAATAAAAATAGTCATTCATACCGAAACCGTAATGAATATTGAAGTTACTATGAAAATGATGTTCACCGTGTCAATAGTTAGCAAATAGGCCTGCTGGTCTGTCTGTCATAGCCACTTATTTTAAAATCAAAATCAAATCAAATCATTTATTTTCAGGCAACAAGTAAAATATTACATAGATAGATAATATTACATAGAACATATATATAAAATAATAAAAATCTTAAAATGCTAGGTTCCACGTATTGTCGGCGACGTGAGGCGCGGAGTGTGTGTGGATTTGAAAAGTTGGAATTGGTATGTCGATGTTTTCTGTGTATTTTTACTGATATGTCCGTATTCTTTCAAAATAGCACGTCGGACCGCGTAAAATTCAGGTAATTGTTTGGGTAGGTCCTTGCAGCTAAATTTTGAACAAGTTCTTGTTCTCGTATTTCTTTAGTGGCGGCATCCAGTTGCTAGATCGTAGTTGCTAGTAGTAGCTAGAAGTAGAAAAATCTAATACCACTGTTACGAAGTCATGACAAGAGCAGGAAAGACCTACAGCAAACATTTTACTCACCAACTTAGTCGTTTCACTGTTTACGCTGACCTGCAGGCCTATTTGCTAACTTTTGACAGCTACGGTGTACATCATTTTCATGGTAAATTCAATATTCATTACAGCTTCGGTATGAATGACTATTTTTATTTAAGATATGAAAACCGTAATGGATTCTAAAGTGACAATCAAATCGTTGTACACCAAGTTAGCAAATCGGCCTGCTCAACGTACTCGTAACAGGGCTTGACCCTAGAAAACACAACTATATTGCACAAATGGAGATGGCTTTAGGGGGCAGGCAATAATGGGTGGTGCCCATCTTACTTAACCCGGGGTTCAATACATGCGGTGCACCCGGGCGCCAAGTGTTAGGGAGCGCAGGATAGGTCAAAAACTTTCCACTTCTAACACTCTACTATACATCTAAATCAGATCAAATTTAGAAAGCCTACTTCAGTACCTCGGTTGTAAATACCTACATCCATCCATCCATCCATCAGGTCTTTTTTATCTCCACTGCAGGAGCACGACCCTCTCTGTACTACCACAGCAATATATTAGCCAGAGTAGTCAGAGGATTTGGCCTCTCTCACGCTGGCCAGACGGGTTGGAGAGGTCTTTTTGATGTTTGTAAGCTTTGTTTAGCTTGTGTTTCCTAAGTCGCCTTTTACGACATCCACGGGAAGACTTGGAGTGGTCCTATTCTACTCTGCCGGGAACCACCACATACAACTATACCTACCATAAATTATTTCTTTTCATATATTATTTCGATTGTATATGTAGTTCTCTCAATTTGAAAGGAGAATATTGATGAAAAGTTAAGTACCAAAAATACTTAAAGTAATTTACTACCAAAGTACTAAAGTACATACATACTATCACGTTTTTTCCCTTTTCGGGGTAGACAGAGCCCAGGTCTATAAAACCTTAAGGCCAGCAGTCGGTGGGCTTTAAGGTGAGAACGAAATCAAAATAGTAATGGGTTGCTAGCCGCATCGCCTATTGATATGATTCCTGACACCCATTCCCTCGATCGGCTTTTACGATCTGCACAAGAAGAGAAGCAACTGGTACATTCTATGTTTTTTCTTTTCTCCCAGACCGGCGTGGAAGCTAAAGTAGGTTTTTTTTAATTTGATCTTTTTATAATTAACATATTTTTTACAAAAAACAAAACCGCATTAATCCCTACCAATTTGTTTGAATAAGCATAAGAATAAAATGGAAATAAGAGTAAACCGAACGGTTTTTGTGTATTTTTTCAAAAAGCGCTCGACACATTTCGATAAAAATTAAATGGGACCATCCGTAAAGTATCACCTAATGAACAAAAAAGAATTTCTTAAATCGGTCCAAGCGTCTTGGAAAAATATGGGCACACTTTCTCTTTTTTTGAAGTTGGTTAAAAAGAAATGACGCTAGTAGGCAGATAAGGGGCGCTAGCGAGATTGTCGCACCCGGGCGCCATGTTAGTGGGTTCTGCCCTCCATGGAGTCTGCGGTCATAGATTACGGCTTTGCCTCATTGTGAAAGTAAAAAAAAACTGTACTTCACTATCACCACGAGATATTTTTTTTTAAATCTATGACTATCACTATACCTACTTTTTATAAAAGTCCTCCGTCGCGCCGTCTGTTCGCAACATGGATTTTAATGCGGTTTCATCAATAAATAGAGATATTCTTGAGGACAGTGTATAAGTATAATAAGCTACATTTTCGGGCGCAGCCGGGGAAGGCTGCTTTTACAAATATAAAAGGAAAGATTTGTCTATTTGTTCGTCTGTAGGTACTAATATTATAAAAAGGAACAATTTGTTTTCTTGTTTGTTTGTATTGAATAGTCTCCGAAACTGGATCGGTTTTCAAAATTCTTTCACCTGGTACTTTCGGGTGACATAGGCTTTACGCGGACGAAGTGGCGGTAAAATTTCTTTTAACAGAAAATTTTAAAAATGTTACGAAACCGACGTCAAAAATTCTTTCATTTAAAAAAAATACAATAGAAATGGAAGAGAATGGAAATGATGGAGACCTTTGCCCAGCTGTGGGCAAAGGTCTCCATCATTTCCATTCTCTTCTCTGGGCAAATAAAAAAAAAACTATTGAACCGATCTCAAAAAATTCTTTCACCAGTAGAAAGCATGTACCTACCTAGAAACTTTCAGTGATATATAACATAAGCTATAATTCACGCGAAAATCGCGGGAAAACCGCTAGTGTAAAATCAAGCAACTTACCAACTGACTCGGCTATGGAAAGAATCTAAGTACTTATCATAATATGAACTTTATATTTTCATGTTTCAGTGAAAGATTGTTTTATCGTGAGCAAACATAAAAGCAAGTGACTAGTTTTGGCTGCTGTTCCCTCGAAAACACCGAAACATATCAGACAATGCGTATGCGAAATTTCATGATAAATATTAATTAGGATTGAGCCTACTCTAATCATCTAAATTAAAAAAAAAAGACATTTTGTCTGAAATGACAATAACAATTGGTGAAAGGCGGTAGGTAATAGGCTTCATAACTATAAAAACTAGCACTTTTGTAACTATTTACGTAATTTAACTTTTATTGTCGTCGTTACCGCCAAAACTTTGTTTAAAACGACAAGAAGTTTCACTTGAAATGTTAAAGGTCACTTTAAAATTGGAGCATAAAAATAAAGTGCATAATAAATGTGAATTATTTGTGCGTACAGCCGCGCATCTTGACTTTCGCCATTGCTACGGTTTGTCCTATGTAACTGTTGTTGAGTCAGCAGTGCAGCAAAAACAGCCGGTTATGCCGCACGTTCGGCCGTACCGCTGCTACTTTCTTTGCTTCCGAGAGAAAAAGTAAAAAACACTGGCCGGTTCGCGATATTTTTTTTGGCGATTTATGAAGAAATTGTGTTAGTGATGTGACACTGTTCGATTGATCAGTCGATAAAGTGACTTTTGTTTAAAACTGTTTTTATTTGTTGGAAATTATCGAGGTAATTTTTTATGTAATTTGTTTGGTCCTGTGAATATCGATATTTTTTATCAACAGCTTGTTGTTGCTTAGCTGCGTCTAAATACTGACTAGCATGTCTTTGTTTTGGTTTCAATTATATCTAACGACTACAGGTTGAAATAAAACTTTCTCAAATATTTATAAATATTGAATTTACCATTCTAATTAAGAAAAACAAACAAACCTATTCTAATTCAATCGATACTTTATTTTTGTATTTTTAAAGGAGATTTCTCATCATTGGAACCAATTTACTGGTATCAGGAAAAAAATTTAGTAAATCTGCTCCTACGATATATTTTTGCGAGAAGAAAGCTTTTAGATATGCGAAAGTGTAAAATATGATTGTTATTGAAAATTACTTTCTGATAATCAAAGCAAATAATGGCGCATAGTAAATACTACGCACTTATTTACCGTCTCCGCCATGCACGGCTGACACTTCTCGTAATGCATTGTAATTTAATCAGTGAAAAGGCATATTTAACGCTTTGAGTGAAAACTTACTTTATAATGCTGACCTCTTTTATTTGCGGAATTCTGTATAACAAAGGAAGAAACGTTATACTTAAAGTTAAGTTTAATTGTATTATTCTTCTTTATCCGAGCGTTTTTTTCTAGTTACGTCTTCAGCTGTTAATGTTAGTTTTTTGGGTATGTAAGTGGCCAATATTAATGTCAGATTTTTCAAGCTACCTAAAGGCATTTGACATATATTTAGGTACGATTGCCATGATTGATGGATGACAGCTGGGACTAACGGCTTTAAGTGTCTTCCGAATTATGGCGGAGCTCGAGATATTTTTGTGTCACTTGCGATCACCCATCCAAGTTGGGGTTGAGTCCGGGGTTGCTTAACATGCGTAAGAGTTGGACATTACTCACTCCCAGTGGGACCATTGGATTAGCAAGCTGAAGTGGCAGTGGGCTAGCTATATTAGCCGCAGAACCAATAGCCGTTGGGGCAAACGAGTTCTTGAGTGGAAACCGTAACGTAGTGTAGGACGTCCTCAGGCACGGTGGAGTGATGATTTGCGCAGGATGGCTAGCAGGAGCTGGATGCGAGCAGCCGAAGATAGATGTCGATGGTGTGCAATTGGGAAGGCCTATGTCTAGCAGTAGAACAAGTATATGCTGATGATGATGATGATGGTGATGACTAGGCCATCGGTTAATGCTGTATGCGTGGGAGCCCAAAATCTACTATTATGCTCATTCATGCTGTGAATTTGGCTTACCTGCCTTACGCCAACCCTCCTTGGTTATATAAGTATTTTACCGCGCCAGGAATGGAACCCGGTAGTAAAACCCTCGTGTCGTAGGGTGTTAACTACAGCGCCATCGAGGCCGTCAATTGTAGGTAATTTATTATTATGTTATGCCTGAATTCTTTTGAAATTTTTGGGTTTTAGTTGCGATATGATTAAATAATTGAGTATAACTCTTCTTCTGCTTTATATTATGGCTTCTATCGTGATTTCAATGATTCTGCCAATGCCCAGTATAATGAGATAGGAGATTTTAGACTTAACTTTTGAAGTTCAGAGTGTCGGACATGACACGTCATCTTAGCTTAGTCAATAATTAATATTGATCTATTGAAAAATTACGCACGTACTACATATTTCTACATAGGTACTTAAATAGCTGTTACCCGCGGCTTCGTCCGCGTGATATATAAAGCCTATGTCCTTCCCAGTACCGGAACCTATGTGTACAAAATTTCATGAAGATAGGGCGTGAAAGCGTTACAAACAAACAAACAAACTCACTTTCGCATTTATAATATTAGTTGGGATGGGATGGTTGGGATTTACAATCAGATTTTTCCTCTCTGTTTAAATTCGCTTGTCGAGAACCTGAATAATTTGGGGTTAACTCAGGTCAGGCACACAAATTTGGCACTTGTTTATTTTCATGCAAGAATAAAAGTTATCGATATATATCGATAGTCCCTAGGTTTTCACCTACTCTATTTTTTTTTTGTATTCTTTGGCATAGAAATAGATTTTTTTAATTTATACTCTTTTGCGTTTTACATTTCTAGGCAAAATTTCCGAAATTTTAAAATATCGTCTAGAAGGTTGAGTTAATTTACCGTCTCAGTTTACCGTAAATATTTATTTTATTTTATTTTATTCATTAAGGCACATCAACAATGCAAACACAAACATTCATTAAAAACATTAAATACCTTAATCTAGTGTTTACATCTATAACAGATATGCACAGCATGCAAATAATAACTTGACAAAATTTATTGAAGTAATTATAATAAAAACATTTAGATATAAACTAAACTTATATACCTAAATATTTCCATTTACATATGTTATTAGTAATTTTTTAATTTTCCAAAATTTTTTGTTTAAATGCCGTGGAATTGTCATAAAATATATCTAGATTTAGTAATTTATGCCAATCGTTAAAAGAACTGACACATCTAGAAACAGGCGCATGCATACCCAATCTGGTCTTGTGGAAAGGAACGAGAAAATATCCTCTTGTATGAGGTCGCCGGCTATTTATTTTAGGGACGCATATTCTAATTTTTTCCAATAACATTGGGCACATTGACGTGCCCTGTACAATTCTTTGGAGAAATATCAGGTCCAGCATACGTCGACGTTGTGCCAGTGTATTAAGACCAAAAAACGAGAGTCGTTCCTCATAAGAGCACCTGGTTGGTATTCCAGCAGAGATGTAAGCTAGATGTCTCGTGAAAGATCTTTGAATACGTTCTATTCGAGTAGAATGGACTATAAATACAGGATTCCATACAACGCTACCAAATTCTAGTATAGACCGCACAAGTGCATTAAATAATATAATTTTTGTGTTAGGATTTCTAAAATCTTTTGTGTTATGCCTAATAAAACCTGACATTTGTGACGCTTTTTTAATCATGGAATTATAATGAGGTATGAAACTAAGCTTCTCATCAAGAATTATGCCTAGATCACGAACTTCGGACACTTTTTCCACCTTCACTCCATTGATAGAGTATTGAGTAACAATAGGCTTCTTTTTCTTTGTAAAGCAAATATATGCTGACATTTACCTATATTTAACGACATTTTGTTATCAATACACCACTGAGCGATTCTATTCAAGTCTGTTTGAACCAAATCCTGATCGTGGGATTTTTCTATCACACGATTAAATTAAATCACACGATTTAAATAATTAATAGGTATCAATTCTGATAGCATTTTGCAAACATCAAATTTTATATCACGGTTTCCTCAATTAGATTTGATTCGTGTTTTTTTTTATGACAAAGGACGGCAAAACGAAGCGGGTCACGATGGTAAGTGATACCGCTGCCCATGGACAACTGCAACTCCAGGGGTGTGACAAGAGCGTTGCCAGATGGTTGCCAGCTTTTATTTTCCTCCTTCCCAGAGGAGAGGCTCTCTCACTCCCGAACGAAGTGTGATCTTGAAACTTGAAACGTTTCTAGATTCTAGGTATACGGCCACGGTCTATAATAGATTATAATAACATATAATGAAATTAAAATAAAACAAAATTAATTTCGGCAAAAGTGTGCAGCCCGGGCGATTTGTACGGGAACGTCGATTATTTTTTGATAATTATTTTAATTTCATTATACTAAAGTGATCTGTGTGTGTGTGTGTGTGTGAGAGAGTCTCGCCAGCGTGGAGAATGTCTGGCCAGCGTGGAGAGTGTAGGCCAAATCTTCTGACTACTCAGGCTAGTATATGGCTCTGGTAGTACAGAGAGGGTCGTGCTCCTGCAGTGGAGACTAGAAAGACCTGATGATGATGATGATGAAAGTGATCTAGTATAGCCCGTGGTTCGATTTATTTCGGAGATGTACTGTCACTTTGTATCTCGGTTCTAAATACTTCAGTATGTATGTCGTAGAAAGTTTCAGAGCAATCGGACAACCGATACAGTTTCATACGTCTATTTAGCGAGTTTGTGCCAACGAGACCGCAAACAGCTGATACATTTGGTCTAAGTTTGATGAGCTCCGTGGCGCAGCGGTCAACACGCCGGCCTGTGACACGGATGGTTCGATCCCCGGTCAGGTCAAGATGGAAAAAGATCTATTTCAGATTGACCTCGGTCTTGGATGTTTATTTATATACTTACCTATGTATTTGTTATAAAATATAGTATCGTTGAGTTAGTATACCATATAATACAAGTCTTACTACTTTGGGGCTAGCTCAATCTGTGTGATTTGTCCGTATATATTTATATTTAAGTTGTTTCGAGTGCCTAATTTGTTCTGACAATTATTACAGAAACTACTGATACAGAAATTTAAAAAAATATCGAAATAACTCTAATGAAATATCAAAAATTTAAAATTGAACAAATATTATAAATCTTATGGCTTGCGTGCCCAGAATGCTGGCTACATTCCCGAGCTGAATGGCGATTTCCATTCTTTGACCGAGATAAGAGCTAACCCCTTTGTCACCTGCAGCGTTGTTGACGCCTCAGGTAATAGGAAGGATAGCGGAACCAAAAGTTAAAATAACTTTTTAGGACCCAGACCCTATGGGCTAATTCAACGTCAAACGGAACAATTATGAGATATACTTATACTTTCTACAAAGTGAGGCGTACTTGCGCCGCTTAGCATCTTCTGCAGCCTCCACCGCTCTCAGGATTCTGTTTTTTAGGGTTCCGCACAAATATTGAAAAACGGAACCCTTATAGGATCACTCGTGCGTCTGTCTGTCCATCCGTCCGTCTGTCACAGCCGATTTTCTCCGAATCTACTGAACCAAATTAGGTGAAATTTGGTAAGATGGTGTAATCCTATGACCCAAACACGGATGTGCAAAATAAATAAAGATTTTTTTGAAATATGGGTCATTTTTAGGGGTCCAATTACAAAATTAAAAAAAAAAGTTTTGCAAACCTTACTGTGTCATATATCAAATGAAAGGGCTCATTATGAGGATCTCAAAAAAATTTTTTTTTTATTCGGGTAATCAATACTTTTGATTTTATTCACGAAAGAAGGCAAAAATTGACCATCCCCCCCCCCTGATCACTAAAACACATGGGCCGAAAATTTTGAAAAATTACAAAATGTAGTTCATTCCTTGAAGATTACAGGAAAAATAATAAGAATTCTATCACTTAAAAAAGAAGTGGTAAACTCACTATAATAAGTTCATCTAGGGAAATAGTTCACGACCACGCGGTGAGCGTCCGAGCGCTAAGACTGTCTTTGTTGTTGCGTGCTTATATTTTATACATAACACTAGTAAATATTTTGTTCCGAAACCTAAATTATATATCAGTGTGAAGCCCTAAATTTCATCTACAAGGTGCACCAATCCGTTTTCAAATCGGACAACGGGATCAAGAGATATACCTAAGTTTATTTAAAACGTTTTAAATTGCTTCGTTATAACTGACCTACGACACATAAGATCATTAGCAGCGAGCACCGGATACATGCCTACGCGCACCCTCCGCACGTCTCGGCCCGCTACCGCCCAGTGACGTCGTCGCTACGAGACTACGGAGCGCAAGTACATCGAGCTTCGTCTACGCTGCCGCTCCTGCTACGAAAGTACGTTTCTAACCTTTATTGACACTACGCTACGATTGAAATTTACACATCCAAGTTCTTTCGATGTAATTAAAGTGACCTTTGTTATAGATATAATTATAATAAATCGATCTAATTAATACTTAAAATATTCAGATTTAATAAAAGATGCCTTTAAAGCGTACTCCACCGAACTCACCCGCAATGTCACAATCTGATTCTGACTTGCCGAGTCTTGCTAAGTGCCAAGCCACTGGAGATAACTTGACAATTGAGTCTATACCTAACTTGGCCTCTCGTCATAAGAGACCCCGTCCTGAATCAGATGCTTCGCCCCCGCGAGACTACTACGTGGACTCGCAAAGGGAAATTGCCAAGATGGTGGAAGCTGTGGCTGAAAGACAGATGTTGATTTTAAACAAATTGGCGGATGACGTTAGCGAAATCAAAATGCAAAATTTACTTATACAAAAGGCAAATCAGGATATTGAGACAAAATTAGATATCTCAATGAAAAATCAAGAGGAAATGAAAATCCGCATAGAAAATCTTGAGAAAGAGAAACAAGAACGTGATAGCCGCATAGCTGCGTTGGAGAGTAAATTGGAATGTCTGCAATACAGTTCCCGCTCTGCCTGTATTGAGCTAAGAAACATACCTACCAAGCAGAAGGAAACCTTAACAGACCTAACTACACATGTCGTTGGCGTTGCTCGAGCACTTGAGGTTACCTTACCTCCATCGGAGATCCGTGACATCTATCGTCTGCCGGCTAAAACTGGGAAGACGAGACCTATTGTAGTTGAACTTAAATCTGTTATGCTAAAATCACAAATCATCGCGGCTGCTACAAAGAAAAATAAAACTCAAGACTATAAAGAAAAGCTCAATAGCTCTATGATCGGGTTTGAAGGACCAGCCTCTCCCATCTACATTTCTGAGTATCTGGCAGGCAGCAATAGAAGATTGTTTTATCTTTCAAGAGAGTTTGCAAAAAACAATGATTATAAATTCTGTTGGACAGTCAACGGAAATATATATATGAAAAAGGACGAGACGTCCAAACATATCAAGGTCGATTCAGAAGAGTCTCTTAAAAGCCTTGCAAGTACCGCATGACTAAGCTGTTCATGTAACATCATAGCATCACTTTGTATCTTTAGTCTCTTGCATACTATGTTTTCTATATCTAGATTAGATTCTTTAATTTTGGTTAAAATAATACCTTATATCTACTCGGTGCCTTTTATATTTACTATCTACACTTATCTCATACACATCCATTATTACTTACACTCACATAATACAGATACACATATTATACAACATAAATTGATAAAGTTCTATATCTCATATACAATTCTAAAGATTTCTAACGTTTGGATACAGCTTCCCACGCTGCCATATAGTGCCCTTTGTGACAAATATTTAATCTGTCTTCAGTTTATCCCTAATATTATATATATTAGTCAAAATATACACCCATCATGAATAACATTAATGATATATCCTCCGAACTGGAGACTTTAAATCTGTCACAATCATATTTATGTCAACCGGATCAGTGTCTTAAATTCATAAAAAATCCAAGTAAATCTCTAAATATTGTTCACATCAACATACGCAGTTTAAATCGCAATCTTGATCATTTCATATCTTTATTATCCATAGTTAAGATAAATTTTGACGTTATTGTACTAACAGAATGCTGGCTATCTGTAAATCCGAATCCTCCAAGTTTACCTAATTACGTGTTATACCAAACCGAAAACCTATTAAATCAAAATGACGGCATTATAGTCTATGTTTCCAATACACTGGAGTCTACGATAATTGAGTGTAGTATATTAAAGGAGGCTAGTGGCTTAGTCTGTAAAATCGGAACAGATACAGTCGTAATTACTATATACCGTTCTCCTGCCTTCAAAAATACCGATTTATTTTTAAATAGTCTAACTGAACTGCTTTCATCTCTATCTTCATACCAAACTGCTATCTTGATGGGTGATATAAATATAGATATTTCCCCTGAAAGCATTGATCGAAGATCTGATGAATATCTAAATCTATTGGCAACTTACGGACTATTACCCGCATACACAATTCCAACTAGACTAGAAAAATGTCTCGATCACATAGTCTTGAGATCAAGAACTTACTCTACTTCTCTCGTAATAGATACCTATATCACTGATCATAAACCTAGTATGGTATCGATCCCCATGACTAGCAGATCTGCACAGTGCGCGAAACATCTAAGGACCAAATGTGATTATGCACTTGTACATTCCGAGATTGCACAAACAGATTTCACACCTGTTCTCCAGTCTAGTGATGCTAATCATGCCGCACATCTCTTGGTATCTAAGGTAAGCGATATTATCGAAAGGCATACTAAAACGTACCTACCCCCACGGAGTAAAAGAAATCTAAAGCCTTGGATTACTCCTGGCTTACTACGTTGCATCCGGAATAGAGACAGAATGCACTTACAGGTCAAACGCAATCCAAACAATGAAACTCTGAAAATTTCCTATTTGAGATATAGAAACTATATTAATAAACTTTTACATAAACTCAAACACGCACACAATACAAATTTACTACACAAAACTAAAAATAATACGAAGGCGACATGGAAAGCAATTAAAGAAATTACGAACGTCAAACCTAAAAATGTGCCATCGAGGGCTCTTCTCAGTATAAAGCCTGATCCCAAAGACTCTGTTAACCACATTAACAACTATTTTAGAGGAGTTGGTGAAACCTTAGCCAACAAAATTAATAATCAACATAACCCACAGAATCACTCTATCTCATCACAAACGTCAAGTTCATTCTGTGATTCATACGTGATGCTGGATGTAGATCCTGATGAAATCAATGGCTTGATCTTGGGACTACGTAGGGACTGTGCCACTGGATGGGACAATATTTCCGCAAATATTCTACAGACTTCTCGTAAGGTTTTTGTCCCTTTACTAACACACATATGTCACTTATCTCTGACAACAGGTGTATTCCCTGATGCTTTTAAGAAGGCCATTGTTCACCCGATTTACAAAAGTGGTGACAGCAATCTAGTAAATAACTTTCGTCCGATATCGGTTCTTTCAGCCATGTCAAAAATATTGGAGAGAGCTATGAACTCTCGCTTAACAAAGTACCTTAAAGATAAGAATATAATTTCTAATAACCAGTACGGCTTTAGAGAGGGCAAATCTACCGAGGATGCGGTATCTGCTCTAGTGGATGACGTAGTGAGACATTTGGATGATGGAAAAACCAAATGTTTAGGTATGTTTTTAGATCTATCTAAGGCATTTGATACCGTTTCCATACCCAAGTTGATTGCTAAGCTAGAAGAAATAGGTATCAGAGGCACAGAATTACAACTATTCCGGGACTATTTATCTAACCGAACCCAAATTACAAAAATTGATAAATATATGAGTGACGAGGCATACATAACTTATGGCGTCCCACAAGGCAGTATTCTTGGACCAACCCTTTTCATCATTTATATTAATGAGATCTGCCAATTACAGCTCCCAAACTGTAACATTTATTCTTACGCGGATGATACTGCACTCCTTATTCATGGACCTAACTGGCCAAAAGTATATGAACTAGCTGAAACGGCTCTAACCGAAGTTATGTCTTGTCTATCCAACAATCTATTGACCTTAAATCTTGACAAAACAAACTACATAGCTTTTGGCTTAAGGGCTCCATCGCGTCCATCAACAGATAGCTTTGTTCTGCGGGCACATATCTGCTCCAAACCTTCTCGTACCTGTACTTGCCCGGCTATCACTAGGACTCCTCATATTAAATATCTCGGCATTTATCTCGACGAAGCACTCAATTGGAAACTTCAAATCAAAACTTTAACATCACGTTCTCGCAAGCTTATATACATCTTCAAAAACCTGAGACATGTTGCTAACTTTCCTACGATCAAAATGACATACTTTGCATTGTGCCAATCAGTATTAACATACTGCATTACAGTCTGGGGGGCGGCCGCTAAGACCACTATGCTCCCCTTAGAGAGGTCACAACGTGCTATTCTTAAAGTGATGACTCGTAAACCATTTCGTTATTCAACATCACAACTTTACTCCGACACCTCGGTCCTAACTGTAAGGCAACTATTTGTATTATATACTACTCTTAAAAAGCATTCCCAAATAGGATACAACCCAAATTTACACAGAGGCCAACGTCGCTCTTATAAAGTCTGCACAACCGTAGTACATCGTACTACTCAAGCTAAACGTAACTTTAGAGTGCTGAGTCCTATTCTATATAACAAAATCAATAAGACGCTTAGTATTTACTCCCTTACAAAATATAAATGCAAAACAATTCTTCAAAATTGGCTTAATACTTTAAAATATGACGAAACTGAATCACTTTTATCCTAATATTGAATAAATCTAATGGAACAAAATAACGACTTGCTAATCTGCGACTTCTATTATACAAATACTTTACCTGCACTAACACACACACACACACACACACACACACATCCTGACATAATACACCAAATTACACATACATACTACACACCCATTCACACTTCATCCACTTCTTTTTCACACGCATGATACACTCTCAAAACGCTCACTTCAAACAAATACGCAATAAGCAAACACTTTAGCTGACACAACTTTACTGACGATATTAAATTAAGGGAACTATATTTTCTATCACCAAAATTTATATTTGTCATCAAGTTGTATCACCTAATAAATAGATCTATCGCCACGAAATATTTTCGTTCTCAGATAAACAAAAATTGTTCCCAGGTATGAATTATCAAATTAATGTTAATATATGTGTAAAATAAGAGATCGATAATCAATAAAATTATATTGCATTACATGAATATAAACTTCGTTCTTATAATAACAGTTTTGTTACTTAAATAATAGCTCTGTGCTCAGAATGGTAGATCTGTCACCAAATAAATCGATTATCGATCCCTGACTGCGACTCCTTTTTATTTGATATTTTGTCACCAATACAGTAGTAACATTTTATTTCGTTCAGATATTAAATTAATAGTATTCGTTACCAATTTAATACATCAATTTATAATTTTAATGAAAAAATGATCAAAGGGGCGGAGCCAAATTGGCGCGCTTTAAAAATTGACCAATATTTTAACTTTAATTAAGTGTTTTATCTACTATTCTGCTAGCCATAAGCCAGCTATTTTAAACCAGCGCTGATTGTTCAGTGGTAATTATTTTAAACAATAAATATTGATTATTTTGACTTTAATTGTTTTATTTACTACTCTGCTAAAAATTTTATTTAAATATAATTTATACTACCAGTAGAAATTTAGAACCTTGGGAGTCTAGTTAAGTAGCAGAATCTTTTGGTTGAAACGATGATGACAACCCTAATTTTTTATTTGAACTTAATGCAATTTTCTAGTAACATAATATGATTTATTGGTGATCTCTATAAATTAGTTTGCTTAAATACTTATTAGGACACACCTATTATAATACATACAAAAACATTTATTTGGTACTAGACCTTATATCTCAGGATTTTAGGTGATTTATTGTGGAACTGATTTTGCATTGTTTGGTGACTACATTTTGGTGACAGATCTACTATTTTGAGGACAAACCCTATTATTTAAGAAACACAAAACTAATTAAATTGGTGATAGCTTAAATGATACCCTTAAATTAATCTTATTATAAGCACCGCCTCTTCTATAACTTCCTTTGATCCTTATTGTGTATTACTTAAGTCTTCATAATACGTTTACTTCAGCCCGTAAACAGAAATATCTAGTTGGGTTTTGAAGTAGCATCAATGTCTTTTAATCTAGTAGCCACTACACTAGTATACATGTACTTAACAAACATCTGTCAATCTCGCTATTACCCTTTTGGTTGCCTATTCTCTGAGATACAGACCCATACCGTCTAGTTCAGGGATGGTCTCCCAAATGGGTTGGCTTGGCTTCGACTTATCCTAAGACCTGTATTTACTGTTTATACCTACAAACAAATGTAATGTGTTGGCAAATAAAGTTTATTTATTATTAAAAAAAAAAAAAAAAAAAACACCACTAGATAGCGCTAGTCAATTGAATAAAACATTTTTGCACATTGTGTGTGTGTACACGAAGCATATTGTACGGAATCCTCATTGCGCGAGTTTCACTCACAATTGGCCGGTTTTTTTTTTTTAATTTATGAAAAATCGATAAACTACTAGCGCGTAATACTAATAACCCCCATACCTACTTACCTACATCTTATATATATAAAACAAAGACGGGTTTGTTACAACACTTATAACTCGAGATCTCCTGAACCAATTATCATGGTTATTGATTCGTTGGATTTGTCTCCGCCCCGAATAGCAGAATACATCTTAAAACAATAAAATCTCGATATGTGTAATGAATACTTAATCATTGACTGTTAGGCGGTACGAAGTTCGCCGGGTCAGCTAGTATGTAAATAAAAGGCAACCTTAATCACTGATTTTATATCAACCATAGATATCAGAATATTTACTATATTAACGCACATCTGAAACTACTGCATCTTGAAACTCGAAATTTGTTACAGGGGTTGCTTTCATGATGTAAGTGAGTACTAAGAAAGGATTTTAGACATTTAACCCCTAAGGGGGTGAAATTTTTAAGCGACTATGTCGAGGGAGAATTGCTAGTAATAAAATACAAATTTTTGGAAAGCCGTGTAAAACGATCCCCCCGCGCAGATCGTCAAAACCGATCGAGGAAAAGGCGAAAATTTTAATCATATCATTAGGCGATGCGGCTAGCAACCCATCACTATATTGATTCCGTTTTCCACTTAGGTACACGCCCCCCAACATGCTAAACGTGGTCTTTAGATTTTTAGACCTGGCCTCTGTCTACCCCGCAAAAAAACGTGACAATGTATGTTTGTCGTGTAAAATTAACTGAAACTCATCGCCAATGATTGCCCATTGTTAATGAGTTCACATGTAAATCAGGTGAACGACGTACGAGTATGTTCCTACTTAGAATGCAAATGTGCCGATTTGTACCTAAGGGCTGGTAGGTACTGTGTTCGATTATTGATTTGTAGGGCTCTGGAAGAGCTCTACTTAATATAAGCTTTTTTATACTGTTTGGCAGCGGTGACCACTTACCATCAGGCGACCCGCTTGCTCGTTTGCTGTCCAGATAGAACATCTTGTCAGAGGAACCTAAAAAGATAAATTTCTATCATGACCTAACCGGGGATCGAACCCGGGACCACATGTGTCGCAAACACGCATGCTATTCACTACACTACTGTAGTCAATACACTACTTTTTTGCACAGTTGCTTTGAAAGCTCTTTAAGAAGAATACAACGGATCCTAAGCTTAGAAGCTCACTTATTTCACTCCAATTACTTGGAAAACTGTAATCTGCTATAATGCCATAATATTACCGTGCCTAAATGCCATGAAACAACCTAACAGTCGTGAGAAAATGATGAAGATACAGTGTTTTTAGCTGTCTCATAGCTGAGCTAAAGCCTTCCTTAGGATCGAGACAAAGAAATAAATATATATAGACAAATCACATACTTAGATTGAGCTATCCCCATAGTAAGTTGTGAACTTGTGTCGTAGGATACCAACACAAAGAAACTATATTTTAAGATACTTACAACGGGTCCCAAGTCTTGGCACTTATCTCTTAGAAGCTCACTTATCTCACTCTAGTTACTTAGAAGCCATAATATTACCGTGCCTAAATGCCATGAAACAACCTAACAGTCGTGAGAAAATTGAGAAAATACAGTATTTTTAACTGTCCTACTGCTATAGGCTTCCTTATGAATTCAGGAATACTAGTATTCAGGACTATAAGACTATGACTGCAAGAAGTCCTATGCTATCATGCAGTACCTAATAAGGAGGATTAAGTAAAACAATAAAAAGCGTAACAGTTCCCCATGAACGAATCACTAAATCTGCTTAGCCGAAACCGCGGAAGAAATAATCTATGATTGTTACGCAAGGGTCTATCAATTAAATCACTTAGGTACTTTCTTAAACTTAGAAATATTTTTTCTTGCGCACATTATATTGTCAAATATATACTGTGAGGATACAGTTAAAATATTTAATGTATAATATTATATGTATGTAATATGACAATTACGCGTATAAAGGCGCGGGCAAAAGCGGGTCTCTAATATTTCCAGCGATGTCGCTAACTGAAGGGAAGCTCTCACTCATTTCGCTCCACTTACCACCCATTACAGTGAAAAAATACTGTAATTCACCATAATGCCGTAACTGTGTCTACGACGCGTGAAACGGAGTAAATAACGCCGTGAGAATTCAAGATCTTGAGAAAACCTACAGCTACAGACTGCCGAGTGGCTCTCGGCAGAGTAGAATAGGACCAGTCCAAGTCTTCCCGTGGATGTCGTAGAAGGTGACTTAGGAAACAAGCTAATCAAAGCATCAAAGATCTTTCCAACCCGTCTAGCTAGCGTGGAGAGTGTAGGCAATCGTCTGACTGCTCTGGCTGATATACAATACAATACAATGCAATATTCTTTATTGCACCATAAATTACAAAAACAAAAAGAAAAACAAGTTCATTAAAAACAAATTATGATACAAAGGCGGACTTCCAGCCAACCTTTGGGTAGAAGGAGATGTAATGGAATGTGTGCGGCGCAGCGAATCAATAATTACTTATCATCATCATCAGGTCTTTATTAGTCTCCACTTTATAAATATGGAAATAAAACATAATGAACAGCTCATGTCATTGAAGTTTAATAGGATTCCACTGTAGGGGTTTTACAAGGAAAGATAATGAGCTTATAAGCGGTTCTTGAAGCTTGACAGAGTTTGGGCTGATATATGGTTCTTGTAGTACAGAGGGTCATGCTTCTGCAGTGAAAACTAAAAAGACCAAATGGTGATGATCAAAAACTTACAAAATAAACTTTGCTTTTGTCGAGCTCCGTGGCGCAGCGGTCAACACGCTAGCCTGCGACACGGGGGTTCCGGGTTCGATCCCCGGTCAGGTTAAGATGGAAAACGATCTTTTACAGATTGACCTGGGTCTTGGATGTTTATCTATATATGTATCTATTATAAAATATAGTATCGTTGAGTTAGATCCCATAACACAAGTTTCGAACTTACTTTGGGGCTAGCGTGTGATTTGTCCGTATATATTAATTTATAAAAATATATATATATATAAATACGTAAAGAATACTACATATTATATACAATATACTTACACATATACATATACACCTGGTTAATGAATGGAAATAAAACATAATGAACAGCTAATGTTATTGAAGTTTACAAGGAAAGATAATGAGCTTTTAAGCGGCGAGCATGAAGCTTGACAGAGTTTTGGCTGATATATGGTTCTGGTAGTATAGAGGGTCATGCTTCTGCAGTGAAAACTAAAAAGACCAAATGGTGATGATCGAAAACTTACAAAATAAACAAACGAAAGTGGTTATTATTGAGAAGAAAGTGTGCAGCTGACCTGCGACCTCGTGATAAAATCAAATTGATTTCATTATCAATGGCGTCTAAATAAAGAAGTTACTTATCTCCAAAATTCCAATGGTGACCTCTGACTGGGGTAAGTATGTTTCTATTTGGTTCATGAGTGCTGTAGGCGATAGTTAGGCCAGGCCAGTGAAAAAATGCGTCGGTAAAATAAAACGTTTAATACGGCACAAAAATAAAAATCGATAAAAAATATATACATGAAACAAACAAAAGAGCAACAACAGCGTTTTTCTCGCGCGGACCTAAACAAATTCTCTATTTAAATATTGGAGGGAGCGGGCGTCGACCACAGACAATAAAACTTAAGTTCTTTAAAAACTAAACCATAAACATAGAGCCACGCTCCTATTTCTTTTTAAAATAAAAGCCAAAACAGTATTTAATCTTACCTTATTTACAATATAAAAGAAATGAAAATATTTACAAGTAAGTACCTAATCTAGAGCGCGTCGCTAAAAAGTGCCTAAAAGAAGACTTTTGCTTTTATTGCATGTAAGTGGTCAACACTGGTGTTGAATTTTCAAGCCCTAAGTACACCCTATCTGAAATAGTATCTTTACGATTGCTTTCTAATTATTATAGCCAGAACACATTCCGAGGCATGAAGAACCTAAAATTCCGTAAGGCCATCCATAATGTTGTTTTTGTTTTTCGTGTGTGTAAGTGACCAACACTGGTGTCAGATTTTCCAAGCTGCCTAAAGGCATCCATAATGACGCTGCAGCAATAGAAACAAGAAAGGGTGACTGTCCGTATTAAAGAGATAGGAAAAAATGTGACAAAGGGGGGTTTATAAAAGAAGAAATTTTGGAGTAGGTACATACAATATGTTAAAAAAATAATAACTTAAAAGCTGTACGATCAAAATGAATACCTTTTCCTATGGTGCTAGTGCTGGAAATTCCGCATCATCATCATCATCATTTGGAATAGGTGACGCGAACAGTCGACATGCACACCCTGGTGTCAGAGTTCTTCGGAGTCTCCTCTCGGCCTCTGACGTGGTTCCTTTAACGACTACCAGATGGCAGACGGGACCAACGCCTTAACGTGTCTTCCGAAGCACGGAATCATCTTTCTTATCAGACAATCAGGTGACTCATGCCTGCAATGTCCTAACCAAACTGGAAACAACAAAGTATGCTTCCCATGGGAATCGAACCCACGACCCCGGGTTCAACAAGGCAAACACCTTAACCACTGGACCACGGAGGCTCTTGTGAAAGGCTGATGTTAAAATTTGTTTCCATCGACTAGTAAATGCGGAGGTGCACAAAGAGAAACTTACAACAATGTATACAAATACATAACTGTTGTTAATAAAAATACTGAACCAGGAATCAAATCCGAAGTTCGTCAAGTGCACTGACCTCAAGGTCGGCAGATCAACTTATTGTTTAGGAGTGATATTAACAATGACAGTCGCACGGCCAACAAACCCGTGTGCTGCGAATAGGTGGGTATTGTTCTAGCTTCCCATTGATGACCTCTGTCCTATGCTTAATAGCTATTTATATTGTCTAGGAGAATGAAAAACAAAAGGGCATCGTTAATTAATTATTTATTTTATTTAAAAATAATAAATAAAGCTTATAAACATCAAAGAGTCCTCTCCAACCCGTCTGGCCAGCGTGGAGAGTAAAGGCCAAATCCTCTGACTGCTCTGGCTAATATATGGCTCTGGTAGTACAAAGAGGGTCGTGCTCCTGCAGTGGAGACTAATAAAGACCTGAAGAAGAAGAAGAAATAAATAATTTAAATAAAATAAAATAAATAACTAATAAATAAATTATATCTCGTACTAATGAAGTGTTCATTGAGATCTACAGCAATATTATTTTCAGATATTTTAATATCTTATTGTAAAAGTTAGAGGGGGGACACATTTTACCACTTAAGAAGTGCCTATTTTTTTACTACTAAAATTTTGCAGATACTACGCATATGCATAGATGGCCTAATTGTAGTGATACCTACATATTCACATTTTAGACAAGGGAAATATATTTTTTCATTCTTGGTCCCAAAATAAATGAAGTGTTATTTTTAATTGAAAGAACTTATCACTTAATTAGATGCATTTCATGGTCATTAAATTTTAATCGCAATAAACCATCGATATTAACGTGTATTTACATGAACTTCAAAGTTCATTAGATTTACCCCAGAGTATGGGTAAGAAAGAATAAGGTATTCCTAAAATTGTGTGTGGTCAACACTAAAACAGGCACAAACTTTGTAAAGTTTATTTTTTTGCCATAAATGGGCCTTATTATCCAAAAAGCGACCACCGATAAGGGCTAGAAAATGACCTATCTCTATCCCTTTCTTTTTCGCGTGAAGTTCCCACAGATTATTCCTTACTTGTATGAGTGAAACGGGATGATTCAAGCAGTCTATATTTTTCTATATCTACGTCATAAAGACTGTTTCTCATTAGCCCCAATATTTTGCAGAAAACACAGGCAATAAGGTATTTTTGCAGAATTAATAAATAGAATTTTTATTTATAACTAAAATCGTCTGTTGCGTGCGACCACAAAAAAGTCTCACACGTACTTACTTTTCTTTTTCTTTTCGAGTCGATATGGTTATATATATTTGAAAATCATATTGATTTTAACCAATAGGTGGCCACGGCGATATCTTTGTCGTTTGCTTCAGTTAGGTCTTTAATACTGCAGGTGGAGGGACAATTAGGACACGTCGTTAGGTGAGCCATAGTCTGAATGGGGCCGCAGTCACAAAGGTCATTGTTAGAGAAACTCCTCCTTACTCGGTTTTCTTGGCATCTCCCTACTTCCTTACCTACCTAATTACTTACTCGATCGGAGTCTGTTGAGGGACTTCCAAACTGCCCAGGGGCGATCGGCTCCTGATGGGAGTTTTTGGTACTTACACTAACAACCCCTCGTGTCGTACCCACGGAAGCGGTCCAACAATGACCCCGCTAGGAGTAGTAAAGGCTCTGGCTACAGCCAGGGGTAAGTGACCTACCACCATCTCTTATGCTCAAGTAAATAGCATCTACCCCGACAGAATGTCGCCGGTCTACTTGTTGCATTGTTAGCGAGTGCAATGAGTGCATGCATCTCGCTTAGGGTTGCCAACTGTTTTTAACGAGAAAAAAGTATTTCAGGCTGGAGAAATACCTTGAACAGTATTTGGAAAAGTAATTCAAACAGTAATTAGTTTATTTTGATGGCGATAATTTTTTTTTATTTAGAACTTGATGCTCAATTCAATATTTTATTACTTATATTTAAATATCCATACATGATAAGCCTTCAGCAGTTAAATTAAGTATTAAAGTAAACGAGGAGCTCATTTATTTATTATAGGTATATGATATATTTTTTTTCAATCCGTCACTTTTCATAGGGCCTGCAGCCTCAATTACCAGCATTCATAAAACAGTATTTAGTATACTTTTACTAGCTGTTACCCACTTATTATGTCGTTTTCCCAAATACACGGGAGTACTTTTTACCAGCATGATACAGTACTATGTCCTTCTCAGTATCCTAATCTATGTGTATGCCAAATTTTAAGAAGATTGGTTCAGTACATAAACCGTGAAAAGATAACAAACAAAAAATATACAAGTCACTTTAGCATTCACAATATAAATTTTAATAGTTAGGATTAGGTAGGTTTAGGATTTGGGTTCTAATGAACAGTAATAGTAAAGGGGCTCCCACACAACAGTTATATAACGTTATATAACAATGTGTAACAACGATAACATTCTATAACACCATACAATATCAAGAATGTTATTGTGTTACACATTGTTTTTTAACGTTATAATCGCTGTGTGGGAGTACCTTAACAGTAAATATATAATACTGTTTTTCCCTGTTGGCAACCCTAATCTGCACCCGGAAGCGGACGTCACGCTTTTATCACCTGTGAAAAATATTCACTGCGACAAGATTGGTTAAATGACATGTGTAACAATCAGATAAAACAAATGCATAGGTAGTAAAACTTCCACAGGGTCTATGCTAAGGGTCTATGGTACCTTAAATAATTACTTTATTATTCTGAAATAGTTCTTGACAATGAAATGTCAAACTGTAGGGCAAATATTCCCTATAAGTATTTCTCTTAAATAGGGGTTCTTTTTCCAAAAAAAGTTAGTACACAGCAAAGAATATGTGCAAATTTTTCAATGAAATCGTACACTAATAAAAATAACTTGAAAAATTCAACTGGCAGCTTTACTTTTTCAATTCTTGAAACAACTTAGGATGTTTGTTTACGAGGAGATGAAATAATAATTGTTTGTTTTTGTTTTTCGTGTGTGTAAGTGGCCAACACTGGTGTCAGATTTTCAAGCTGCCTAATGGCATCTGACATAGCTTAACGACTGCTATCAATGATTGCAGCCGGAACCAACGGCTTAACGTGTCTTCCGAAGCACGGAGGACCTCGAGATATTTTTATGCCACTTGCGGTCACGCATCCAAGTGGGGACTGCGCTCGAGGTTGCTTAACATGTGTAAGCGCTAATAATGCTTACGCCCGCTAGGCCATCGGGCTCCTCATAATAATAGACTTTGCTCTGACCGCTAATCACGTCCGTCAGCCGAATGCTCTTTGGTCAGCCTACATCTACTGGAGCAAAGACAAATAATACTAACGTAATAAACTGCCCACCTCATACAAAAATATTGGACCAAATTGGGTGCGAAAAGCAGGCGAATCTATGGCGCAGGAGAGCTGCTTGCTACTCGATACTAGATGGCGGTAATCTGCGTTAGCCTTTAACTTACTAAAAATATACGGTGTCATTTTAAAATATTATGCTTAAAATATTGTTTTGATTTTTAATAAGATATATTTTGTGAATCATGTTTTTATATTCTCATAATACGGTAGATACAATGTTGCGTAGTTTCGAGTGGCGCCATCTATGCGAGTCTCTGAGAACAAATCGTACGATTAAGGCGTTGAGACCACATGACTGGAGTAATGTCACAGTGATGACACTCCCTGTACTTGAGAGTACGGGCACCGGTGACCTTGAGCCGGGGCGTGTAAGTGCTAGGGTTGATACTACGGAACGACATATTCTGATATCTATGGGAACGACGCAACAGGCGATGCGGCTAGCAACCCATCACTATTTTGATACCGTTCTCACCTACCAAGCCCACCAACATTCTAAACGTGGCCTTAAGGTTTTACAAACCTGAGCTCTGTCTACCCCGTAAGGGAAAAAAGACGTGATAATAATCTTACAATTTCAGGTCAAAATGTTCCAGTACGAATTCGAGAAGCGGCCCCAGTCCTCCGCGTCTTGCGACAGTCGGGCCACCATGACCACAGACTGGAGCCGGGTCTATCCCACGGCTGGGAGGAGTGGGGCAAGTGCGTGTGGGACAAGTGCTTGTGGAGCAAGTGCCCCGGGTGGGGCAAGTGCTCCTGTGAACATGACTGCGAGACGCCCGCTGCCACCCAGGCCTGTTGTGTGCGAGAGGATCCCTGATAAACCTACCGTAAGTTTTGAACTTAAAAATATGTGATGAAAGAATTCAAGGATAGAGATCGAACTACTCGAGCAGATTACAGGCAGGCCGTCGGGCGTAATCATTCCGCCAAATCATATAACATCAAACATGATGGATGACATAAAAGCAAACCTTGGGCCCCGCACCACGGCTTATGACGCTCAGATGAGAAACAGTTGGATTCGAACCTTCGATTTCGACGTTGCTATGTCAGTACTCTCATTAAAAAGTTGCCGAGAAACTAGAATAAATTCGTAAAATAGAACATTACATAGAATTATGTTAAAATAATTTATAATTAGTTTAAAAAACACGCTTATAGTACTAGTCATGTATTGTCATCAGAACTCAGAGCGTGTGCAAAATTTCATCCTAATCGAAGACTGGGAAGTGGGTCAAATTAAGATTCGAAGATTTTCTTTCATTCACTGTTAGATCCTTACATTCGCGACTCAGTCCCGTATGAACAACTTTTCCTATAGGACTAACGCTGAAAATTCAGAAAAAAAATTCGTTTTCTTATAAAAGTTTTCAGCCAGGATAGTGTTTCTAATCTATGGTTCAGCCGGCCGGGCACTTGCAACTTCAGGACCTAACCTACCTTAGCATAAAACAGATGATAGACAGTTGCTTAACCTACGGTATCGCAGGTAGTTGCGCGGTTAGGAACAGCTGTTATTACTGCTTCCGCAGTTACGCATACCCCGGCATTGCTTCACTGTATAAACCTAAGTTGGTAGAGTCGCGCGAGTCAACGCACAATACACAACACAATATTAGGTTCAGCGGGGCGCGCGCGGGAGGCGGGGCGCGTACTGCGCAGCTCGCAGCTAATAGGTACCCGAGCCACCATAAATTTGATTCGGTACTTTACCTATTTAAGACAATACATTCATTTTACCGCCCTTGCATTTTAAAACAAATAATTTTAAAGAAAACATAAAATTTTGATCTAGGAGACTCTAAAAACACTTCAAACTATTTCTTAAACTTCTGTTTACAATTTAAAGTGAGAACTTGAAGCTTTTCTAAGCGTATTTGTCAAAAACTATCACTTTTAGCGGAAACGCTGAGTAAAACTTCACAAAATAAATAAATATATACGGACAAATCCCACAGATTCAGCTAGCCCCAAAGTAAGTTCGAGACTTGTGATATGCAAAACTAACTCAACGATACTATATTTTATTACAAATACTAGATAAATAAATAAATAAATAAATATATATACGGACAAATCACACAGATTGAGCTAGCCTCAAAGTAAGTTCTTAAGTAAGACTTGTGTTATGGAATACTAACTCATCGATACTATATTTTATTGCAAATACATATAGATCAACATCCAAGACCCAGGTCAATCTGAAAAAGATAATTTTTCATGTTGACCTGACCGGGGATCGAACCCGCGGGACCATCTGTGTCGCAGGCCTGTGCAGGCCGCAGGTGTGTGTTGAACTGTTGACTGCTGCGCCACGGAGCTCGTAAGAAAGTAAACTTGACGTTTCCCGCGCTTTTTCGAGTAACCTATTGTTGTTTATCAACCAATTCATGTAGACGAGTCAGCTGACCCGGCGAGAATTCTTCGCGAATCCACTGGTTCGATTAAAGACGACGAAGCAAGATTGACAACCACCAGACCGCTAAAACCCATACTATAATGGTGCTCCCACACTGCTATTAAAAATGTTGACAAACATTTTAAAACATTCAAATAAAATAACTTATTGTTGTAATTTTGTTTTTTAAGGTGTGTTTAATAAATAATAAATATATACGGACAAATCACACAGATTGAGCTAGACCCAAAGTAGGTTCGAGACTTGAACAAATACATAAATAGATAAACATCCAAGACCCGGGTCAATCTGAAAAATATCGTTTTTCAACTTGAGCTGACCGGGGATCGAACCCGGGACCATCCGTGTCGCAGCCTGGCGTGTTGACCGCTGCGCCACGGAGCTCGTCAATGTTTGTGATTCATATTTTAATCACCCGCATGATATATAGCCTATGTCCTTCTCAGTACACTAACCTTACCTGGTGGATGCAAAATTTCTTGTCGCCACGCGTAAAGAAAAAAAAATGTGTGTGACAGCCATAAAAAATTAAACATTATCTTTGAAAAATAAAAATAAATTTTGACTCCTCTACTTATCTGAGATAGGTAGAAGGAATGAACATGAGATGGGTTATCTCTCATTCTTTAATACATATAAAAATCTCAATAATCTCGTCGAACGAGACACTGCATACTAAGGAAATGATGACATCAATATTACTTTGCTAATATTATGTTACGCAGTGGTGTCGTGCTAAGCGCTGTGATATAACAGCTTCCATGTTGCCTCACCGTAATGTCTATGCATGGCCTAGTGATCTACGGCGGGTGAACGACCTCACGACTTACTGCCCACCCATCTAAATGGGGACCACGCCCAGGGTTGCTTAACTTGCATAAGCACTGTATGTGTGATATATGGATTTAACAGCTCCATATTGCCTCACCGTAATTTTTATGCATGGCCTAGTGATCTACGGTGGGTGAATGACCTCACGACTTATTGCCCACCCATCCAAGTGGGGACCCAGCCCAGGGTTGCTTAACATGCGTAAAAAAACTGTAAGAGTAATAACAGTTTTCATGACGCCTCACCGTAATGTCTATGCATGGCCTAGTGATCTACGGCGGGTGAATGACCTCACGACTTACTGCCCACCCATCCAAGTGGGGACCACGCCCAGGGTTGCTTAATATGCGTAAGGGGTAATACGACAGCTTCCGTGTTGCTTCAACGTAATCCAAGTGCGGACCACGCCCAGGACTGCTTATCATTTGTAGTTTTCTAATTCGGACTGAAAGTTGAATAATATGAGGGGAAAAATTAAGATTTGAGTCAATTGACGAGCTCCGTGGCGCAGCGGTCAACACGCATGCCTGCGACACGGATGGTCCCGGGTTCGATTCCCGGTCAGGTCAAGATGGAAAATGATCTTTTTCAGATTGACCCCACGTCAATCTGAAAAAGATCATTTTCCATCTTGGATGTTTAAAATATCGTTGAGTTAGTATCCCATAACACAAGTCTCGAACTTACTTTGGGGCTAGCTCAATCTGTGTGATTTGTCCGTATATATTTAAAAAAAAATCAATTACAATACAACTCCGAGGTATTTATTAGTGGCGTTCATTTTGAATAGGACCACTCCAAGTCTTCCCGAGTATGTCGCGGACGGTGACTTAGGAAACACAAGCTAAACAAAGCTTATAAACAACAAAAGGAGCTGTCCAACCCGCTTGGCCAGCGTAGTAGGCCAAATCCTTCGACTGCTCTGGCTATGGCTCCGGTGGTACAGAGAGGGTCGTGATCCTGCAGTGGGGACTAACAAAGACCTGATGATGATAATGTTATTCAGGGCTAATAATAAATATGTTACCAATATTCGTAATACATTTAATGCTTATTATCTGCCTGTTATAGGTGCCACTGAAAGTGTGTATCGTAGCTCCCGCTACAACATTACTTGGATATCAAAACCGCATTATTACAAAAAATTATTAACAAACAAATATTCGCATAATGTTCTTGAGGGGAAATTATTATTATGTTTCCTAGTACAGATACCAGTCACTTACATAAATTGATCTTTACAACTACATGATACACAATTGTTATGTATACCTGTTAGTATACATATGGTCCAGTGTTGGGGAGGCTAGTAATCTGTCATACAGGCTTTCCTAGTACGGAAACCAGTCTCTCACATGGATCTACTTCTATTACGTATGTACATCTATGTCATTTCTATGTGAGAGAAGAAATAAAAAATAAAAATGTTCGTAGTACCTTGTTATCTGCCTGTTCTAGGTGCCACTGAAAGTGTGGATCGTAGCCAGCGCGTCTTGCTTCGCGGTTTGCGCGGCGTTGGTACTGGCCACGGTGGTGATCACCAAGTGGGGCTCCAGCCAGACATACACCACGGAGTTATTTGAATCTCCAGTAAGTTTGTTGTTTTTACGCGACCGACCCAATTAAAGTGAAATGTTCTGGTGAGTTGTGTTTATCCAGGTTGTCTCAATTAGTGTTGCAACAGGTCTCTGTTTCTGCTTCCGCATCCGCGGAAGTTCTGCATGCCTTTTCACTTTCGTTTCTGTTTCTGGATCTACAAACTTTATAACACAACTTTAATAAAAGCGGGGCGACGAAGGCTGAAAAAATCTTAAAACAATAAAATTATTGTTTTTTTTTTATATTGTTTACACTTCTGGTTCCGGTTCCGAATCTGTTAAGATTTACTTTTAACATCTTCTGCTTCTGTTTCTGCATCGGTTAAGGCCCTCCTTAACCGATGCAGAAACAGAAGCTCATTTCGGTTGTTTTATTTATATTTTAATTTGTTTTTTTTTTTATGTTTGTAACCTAATACTCTGTCATTTATGAACCGATTTGGAAAACTCTTTTTTGATTAGGAAGGCTATGTTTCCAATTGATCTCATTCAAATTTCATTAAAATCGTTTCAGTCCTTTAGTTGAAATAGTTTATTTCATTTAAAAGATAAATATTAAATTCATATTAAATTATTTTCAGGAGCCAGTCTATACAAACCACCCAAAATACCCTCCAACGACTACCAAACCACCAGAAACAGAAGACGACATCCAACTACCCATACTAGAGAAGCTACCCAGCTTCAGGCCAGCCGTCTCCAACCGCGATAGGAAGGCCAACCTCGCCTCAAAGCCACAGATACATCCACTGCATGAGCATATGGAACACGAGGAGAGACGGATTGAGAAGAAGGTACGTAGTTTTTACGAAGTCTTTATCACGACAATAGTCTCCCTTACGGCGTAGACAGAGTCTTGAAACCTGAGGCTACCCAAAATACCAATCATCCACCGCCTATACAATATATGGATAAAATCCTGTCCTATGCTTAAAGGGGCGACTCGGCCCTTCAATATGAACAAATTTTCAAAATGCAAGAAATTCGAAAATAAAATCAATAATTTGTGGACTGTAAATTTTTTACGAGAAGTAGGTAAAACGAAAATAAAAATGCGATAAACTTTGTACAGAAAGCAGAAGTGTAGACAGAATTAGGACACTACATAACCTAAGTTTGTACTGCGATGTTCTTCAGCTCAAAAAGGCCCAGGATGTTTGAAACCCTCTGAACTGGCGCAAGACATTACCAGACTAAACAAAAAAAAAAAAAACAGCCTAGAGAGCGTGTTGAACTCGCTAGGAGAGGGTTTCGTTCAGTGCAAAAGTCAAAAGGTTTTATTTTGTCAGTAAGACAAAAAACTAAGAAAATATTTCTATTTCTACCACTAAATAAAATTTAATTAATTATAGGACCAAGCCAAGCTGCCTTTTGATGACAACGCCATACCTGACTTTAAGCCTACGTTGCCTGACGTGTTCATCAACCGACACAAAGACATCAAACTCTCCGATGGATATATAGCAGGTCAGCACATCCTTAATACTCTGAACATGGTAGGTACCTATGTTAAAATTTTGTGATAATGGTCACTGGTCAGCCATCTTGTAGCTTTGATTTCAAATTTTACCTACCATATTTAATTTATATGAAAAGTAGTGTCAGCCATCTTGGATTTCAAAACCGCTGTTATTTTTGCGTCTACCCAATATGGGGTATATTATATATAATACCCGCCACTTTTTATGAAAAATGACATAGGAGTCCATGTCGTCTTTCATGAAAAATAGCGCTTGTTGAATCTCAAATTATTTGCGGATGTACTTTGTTCTCAAAAGCTTCTACCCTTTTCAATATTAATGTGGCGTTAGTGCATATTTGGCGGGCGTTAATATCGTAAAAGGCTCAGGTCATGTGTAAAAATTATATGCAGAACCTTACACCAAATATTTTTCAGGACTACGCAAGCACGACGACTATGAAGACTACTACAATGATGAGAATCTCTACGATGACTACTTACAGAGCAACTCTATGACCAGCTACCTTATAGAAAAAGTGCAGGTTTGTATTATGAAAATTATACAAACTGTCTTTTACGTCTTTTATAAGAAACTTCCTATCACGTACGATCGAACCGATCTGTGGAGTCAACATACAGTTGCGATATTCCCGAATCAATACGACATTGAACCTTCAAAAAACGAGTCTATTCTTTCTTAAAAAGCGTTCTAGTTCAGGGGTTCCTGGTATTACAGGTGTCCATGGGCAGCGATGATCACTTACCATTAGGTGACCGGTTGTTCGTTTGAAGTCTCATCATCAAGATGGGTCAATAGGATTTTTTTATCAATAGAAGTTCTTGTCTAGAATGTAGGGAATAATGTTAAAGATCTGTGATGACACTTTGTTATTATTGAGTGAGTGAGTGACTGAGTAATATTTATTCGAGTTTTTATTTGGGTCTATGTATTCAAAACATTACCTCCTCTCTCCAACCCGTCTGGCCAGCGTGGAGAGTGTAGGTCAAATCCTCTGACTACTCAGGCTAGTATATGGCACTGGTAGTACAGAGAGGGTCGTGCTCCTGCAGTGGAGACTAGAAAGACCTGATGATGATGATGATGATGATGATTCAAAACATAACTTTTGAGTGCCTCAACGGATTTGGACATCCCATAAATAATCTTAGACCCTTCTAAGTGACAAAGGCTTTAGTGTTTTGGTAGGGGAAGTTCGGGTTTATTTGTCTTTGAAAAAACTTCTTCTGCTTTATAATATGGCTACCTCCGAGGTTTCGGTGATTCTGTCAATGTCCAGTTCAATGAGATACAAAGTATCAGTGTTGTAAGTAGCAATCAAAGATGATCAAAGTCCTTTAATTGCCTCATGGGAGCTTTTGTGACAAATCTATACGAGTTCATCTTTAACTATTTCACCAATTTTTCAGCATTTATATCACCAAACTACACTAGTTTTATGTTATAAAATCCTCTGAAATCCATTTGCAAAATTGTCTAAAGGCAAACCCCAACTACACCCCTTGACTTTCCACCAAAAAACTTTTTGAAACAAGTTGTATTCTTAGAAAAATTTTGTCCTTGAATTTCCAGGAGCTTCACAATTGGATAACTTCGGACCCAGACTTTGTTGTGAAGAACAACACCAAAACCAGTGACCAGTTTGGACAGGTGTTACGAGCTCTAAATGACAGTTTGTTAGAAGGTATGTAGTAGTTAATGATGACCATTATTGTAGTGTATGCATTAGTAATACAACTATGGGAATAGTTTTATACACTGTCTCGCGCACACGGTGTGGTGGGGATGCGTGTCATTAACGGCCATTACCGTTACTGGGGCCGGGAGTTACGGACGTGTCCTTGGGTGCATGGTGTATTATCGAGTCAGTGCAGAGTGGGTAACCGGAGTATGCTACAATAATGTTATCTAAATATTCCGTTGACAATATCTATTTAAGGGGGAACAGTAGGCACAGTAGCGACGCCAATCATTTTATTCCTAATACTTTACAAATAGAAAGAAATTCAAGAATATAAACAATACAAGCCTTAGTAAATAACTTGAAGTATTTTTGGAATCATGTTTTGATATTATGAGAATCAGTCATTGAGAGAAAAAGTGATAACCGCCAAAAACGGCCGTTTTTGGCGGTAATCAGATTCTCATAATTCTCACTGATTCCGATAGTAATAAACATGATTCAAAAAATACTTCAGGTTATTTACTAAGGCTTGTATTGTTTATATTCTTGAATTCCTTTCTATTTGTAAAGTATTAGGAATAAAATGATTGGCGTCGCTACTGTGCCTACTGTTCCCCCTTAAGAACTTTCTAGTTACTACAGTCCGAATGAAACGTTATGGTAGCTCGAATATTAGCGCTCACTGCACAGTACGCGCCCCGCGAAGATCCGATACTCCGCTAAGACACAGGCGATATTCCGCGCCGTCATAAAGTTTGATTCGGACTGTACTAACTTATATAAACGAAATGCTTGCTTGATTTTTGAAAATTCAGGCTTGTAGTTTTATCCACAACGAAGTTATAGGGGGTCGAAAATGGCCTGAAGTGCTACGAGAAAAGAATGGCACGGCCGTGCCGCTTTTTTGCTCGACTTGGCGGGGGCACTGCCGTGCCCCCAGATGTTAAGAGCGAGTAGCCAATCTACGGCGAAATTTCAGTTTTTTGGTGTTTTCGACCGCCTTATTTACGCCTAAATTAACCAAATGAAATAAAATAATTCGTGAATACATAAAGATAAACTCTTTTTTTAGTGCACTGCAAAGTAATATCGACTCCCGCTCATAGTTTGACTTGCACAAATTTGGCTGCGCGCTCTTAACTGACAATTAATTTTTCCAATAGAATATTTCTTCAGTGGACTGTATAAATATGAATTTCTAATCTACTCGTAGTCATATTGACTGTATGCCGAATACCGACCTACAAATCAAATCATTTATTTTCAGGCCGTAAGTAAAATATTACACACCTAGAGGGGCTATTGATTAAATAACTAAAAATTATCAAAAAATATGCTTCGATCAAGTATGAAAAATCAAATATTTTGTAAACTTTGCGCAGCGGTCAACACGTCTGCCTGCGATACGGATGGTCCAGGGTTTGATCGCCGGTTAGGTCAAGATGGCAAATGATCTTTTTCAGATTGACCTGAGTCTTGGATGTTTATCTATATAAATATCTATTATAAAATATAGTATCGTTAAGTTAGTATAGTATCCCATAAAACAAGTTAAATACTTTGGGGCTAGCTCAATCTGTGTGATTTGTCCGTATATATTTATTTTATTATTTATTTATATTTAGTTGTTTATACTTAATTTAGTTTTCTTTTCAGGTAACATTATTATAATCAGGTCATTCAAAGACTAATGATTTTTGTCTTTTATCTTTAAAGGAAACGCATCAATAGTGATGTCGAAGCTCAGAGACATATACTTCGGAGACAACTACACGAGAGTGAACAACTCTAGGAAGGTGATCCTCACCAACAGCACGGACCTGCTCTCCTTCGGGATCCTGTCCCTCGACATCATGCTGCTGCACAACATACAGCTTATGGCTTGGGAGAACCAGGTGAGTTTGAGTAGGGAGGAACGGGATAAGGGTATTTGGGATGCTATTTACTCGGATAAGAATCGGAGAAAGTCGCAGCTCGGGTGGCCGGGTGCGCGTACACGATGCCATACCTGCAACCACTGGACTGGTACGTAATTAAGGATTACACTCCTGACACAGCAATGATTCATCATCAGGTCTTTTTTAGTCTCCACTGCAAGAGCATGACCCACACTGTATTACCAGAGCCATATATTAGCCAGAGCAGTCAGAGGATGCACAGTTACAGTATTTTTATGTCACACAAGTGCCTTATGGTTCCCGGCAGAATAGAATAGGTCTCCCCTCCCAAGTCTTCCCGTGGATGTCGTAGAAGGCGACTTAGGACTAAATAGCTTCAGTTTCCTAAGTCGCCCTCTGCGAGTTGAGCTTTGTTTAGCAACAAAGCTTATAAACATCAAATCTGAAGAGCTTTGTATTATTATATTCATTGCTTTCTTGTCTTTTTCTTTCTTTTCTTTTTTCTGTCCTCATGTTACAATTTTTCTAATATACATAGGTTCATTCTTTTTAGAACATGTTTATGTTAACGATCAAGTGTGCAATGATAATAAACAACATATGATACGTGGAGTAGTCTAAAAGAGGCCGAGCAGACCAGTCCCCCCTTGGCATCACCCGTTCACGAGTTGATGTATGGATCAGCCATTATTTCCGACGAGCTCCGTGTCGAAGGCAGGCGTGTTGACCACTGCGCCATGGTCCCGGGTTCGATCCCCGGTCAGGTCGAGATGGAAAATGATCTTGTTCAGATTCACCTGGGTCTTGGATGTTTATCTATTTATGTATCTATTATAAAATATAGTATCGTTGAGTTAGTATCCCATAACACAAGTGTCGAACTTACTTTTAGCTCAATCTGTGTGATTTGTCCATACATTTTTTTTTTTTTTATATTCTTATATTATATAGGGGAACAGTTACTGACGTAGTTTTTTTTTCAGGAATCAACCCGACTCAAGATGCTGAAAGATCCTGACGTGTTTGCCTTCAACGCGCTGTTCATGGACCCCACGAAGGTCGAGGCCATGCAGAACGAAGTAACCAACCACCACTTTGACGCGGGTAGCAGTAACACTGGTCAATTTACGTAAGTGAACAAAACTGGCGAAGTGCGAGTTGGATTTGCAAACTGAGGGTTCCGTACAGAAAGTTTAATTTTTATAACTTGTTATTTTACGTTCTTTTTACGGCTTAGGACGGCAAGCGAGTCACCTGATAATAAGTGATTTTGTTAAACAAAAGTATCTCTATGCGTTATCTTTATAAGGTTTTTTTACACAGCTTTCCAAGGACCGCAAACCTGAATATTTGATAAATTGTAATCAGAGCCCTTCAGGCACGTAGGGACCAAATGAGTTTCTTTCGGCGTACATATTCTTTTCACCAGTTCAACCAGGTTTATCCTAAATGCTAGCAGATTTTAGATTTTGCGGTCATTAAAAATATAATAAAGAAAAATAGAACGTACATATAAAGTAATACATGTTACATACTTAACTATTTATTTGATTTTGAATAAAAATGTTTAAATTTCAACTTGATGTTGCGTTCCTGAGAAAAAGGGCTGAAGGACACTTTTGTATGTTAGTGATCCCAAAAGGATTTTGTTACCATATAAGGCAAGGAATTCAAATAAGTTGTCATTATGGCATGTGTGATCTTTATATCCATATTTGGTCTTGGTAAAAAAAGTTGCTTTTTTCCAGAAAACGTCAAAATTTGCGCCAAGATTTCGACGACTTTAACATCGGTAAGACCATTCTGGAGAACTTTCTGGAAATCGGGATGAGCACGGCCAGGGCCGCGATACACCTGGGAAGAGCATACAAGAACACCAAGTGAGTTGGCTATCAGCTGGAATACCTATTTTGGGCTCAAAAGCATGATCATCAGGTCCTTTTAGTCTCCACTGCAGGAGCACGACCCTTACTACCAGAGCCATATATTAGCCAGAACAATCAGAGGATTTGGCCTCTTCACGCTGGCCAGATGGGTTGAGAGGTCAGTTTGATGGTTTATTAGCTTTGTTTAGCTTGTGTTTCCTAAGTCGTCGCCTATACGATATCCCCGGGAAGACTTGGAGTGGTCCTATTCCGGGATTCACACGGCCATTGACGGTCTGAGTCACCTTTTTAAAGGACTGTCGAGGTTTAATTTAGACGCTGTATAGAGGGATCGGAGAGGCATTCTTTTTTAATTTCGTCATGTTTCTAATAAGATCGCTATTTCCAGGAACGTCCTAAACCACCTCCAGTCTCGTGATCACGAGCAGGCCGCGAGCCAGCTGGCCAGGAACATCGACGGCAACTCTCAGGCGCTGCAGCACCTGCAACAGTCTTCCATGAGGGACTCACGGCGAGGTACCTATTGAGAGTATTTCACCCCCTTGGGCGAGGATCCAAATTACGGTGTTCTAAAATAATCGGACACGGTAAGCTGTGATTGGGCAACAACGTTTTATTGGTTGCTGCTTGTCAAATACTATCCAATAAGCTGTCATTGAGGAGCCCGATTGCCCAGTGAGTGTGAGCATTATTAGCGCTTTCGCATGTTAAGCAATCCCGGGCGCAGTCCCATGCAGGATGGGTGATGGTCTTTGATGTTTATAAGTGAGTGGAGTGGCATAAAAATATCTCGAGCTCCTCCGTGCAGCACCGAGCAGTTGGTCCCGGCTGTCATCATTGATGGCAGTCGTTAAGCTATATGAGATGCCTTTAGGCAGCTTGAAAAATCTGACATCAGTGTGGGTTCGTCAAAATTCTTTTTTAGTGCTCACGTACATCATGAAGGGAACCCCTGTATCAAATTTCAAGTTTCTAGGTAGGTACAGAAGTTTCGGCTGTGCGTTGATATATAAGTCAGTGAGTCAGTCAGGTTTGCATTTTGTATATCATCATCATCATCATCATCAGGTCTTTTTTAGTCTCCACTGCAGGAGCACGACCCTCTCTGTACTACCAGAGCCATATATTGGCCAGAGCATTCAGAGAATTTGGCCTACACTCTCCACGCTGTCTAGACGGCTCTTTTCACTGTCTCTGTGTCCAGTGTCTCTTTGATGTTTATAAGCTTGTGTTTCCTAAGTTGCCTTCTACCTTTTATGTACTATATAGATAGATATTATATGAATATTCGCAGGCTACACGGAGCTGGACTGCGTGTGGCTGCTGTACTGCAGAAACCTCATCGCGAGCGGCAAGCTGCACGCGCCGTACTCCACCATGGCCAGGATTAATGGGTAACACGTCTTCATGCTTATCATCATAATCTGGCCTATCATCATAAAGCCGCAAGAAGTCCACCGCTGGACATAGGCCTTACACACACAAAATAATGAACACTACACTAAAAAACCCAAAGAATATACAGGTGTTTTTTAATTCATTGGCATCCTTTTAAATATAGACTATACCCATGATTAAAAGTAATTTAACAGTACTGTTCAGTAAATTTAATTTACACATTTTTCAAAGTTAAGATAAACTCAATGACTAATTCAAACGCTTTGATAGAGGCAATTACTTTAGATAAAAACCGGCCAAGTGTGAGTCAAACTCACGCAATGAGGGTTCCGTACAATATGCTTCGTGAACACACACACAATCTGCAAAAATGTTTTATTCAATTGACTAGCGCCATCTAGTGGTGTTTTAGTGAACTATTTCCCCAGATGTACTTATTATTGTGAGTTTACCACTTAACTATGAAGTGATAGAATTCTTATTATTTTTCCTGTAATCTTCAAGGAATGAACTATATTTTGTAATTTTTTCAAAATTTTCGGCCCTGTAGTTTCGGAGATCAGGGGGGGGGGAATGGTCAATTTTTGTCTTCTTTCGTGAATAAAATCAAAAGTATTGATTTTACCCGAACAAAAAAAAATATTTTTGAGATCCTCATAATGAGCCCTTTCATTTGATATATGACACAGTAAGGTTTGCAAAACTTTTTTTTTAAATTTTGTAATTGGGCCCCTCAAAATGACCCTTATTTCAAAAAAATCTTTATTTACTTTGCACATCCGTGTTTGGGTCATAGGATTACACTATCTTACCAAATTTCATCTAATTTGGTTCAGTAGATTCGGAGAAAATCGGCTGTGACAGACGGACGGACGGACAGACAGACGCTCGAGTGATCCTATAAGGGTTCCGTTTTTCAACTTTTGTACGGAACCCTAAAAACCAAAAATTAAAACAGGACTGAATTTCCAAAAACACTGAAAAACAAATTCATTTAAACAGTATTATTAATCAGTCGGTCGGTGAAATTTACGAAGTGTACAAGTGACTTTAGACCGATTCACAACCAGCGATGTTTTTACATCTAATTTTTTTTTGCGTATGCTAATGAATTCGATTCAAAGAAACGATACTAGCATGTGTGCACGTAAAATCGCTTGCGGCTATGTGTGGGTGTTTTGGCGTGTGCGGGGGCAGCGAGAGGCGCGCGGGGCGTGCTCGGCCTACCACGGAACTGGCTTGCTCGCGGGCTGTGTGTGTTGTGTTTGCGTCTCTCGCACGTTTCGCACCGCAGGCACGAGTGACTACCTACGCGTTGTCAACCCTAACGCAAACTCAAGGTCACAGGTGACCGAACTCTCAAGTACAAGAAGTGTTGAAGACTTTTTTTTAATCTATGGAGTGTAGCCACTGCGACAAAACTTATCTAAGCGTTTGTAAACACCTAACTTTATTTATTTGTTTAAAAACTTCATTTGAGCCTTAAAAGCTACGATAGGTAGACTTCATGCTAATAGCATTCTCTCCCTGCCAACCTTTAGGAACTGACAAACAGATAAAGGAAATAGGTGTTAAACAAAATAAAGATATGCAACTTTGTTTTGATCTTGAAGATTCTTCTAAATATCTTTATTAAATCGACAGGTTAGCTCTAAGGATGCTGACCGGAGAGCTACCCGCAGACAGAGCGCTGGACACCATGCTGTACGAAGCGTTCTCGGGCTGGACGGAGCTCAGGTGCAACGACATGTTCCCCAGGTATACTGTCAAATATTTCTAGATGCTCCTATCCTATAACGATCGATCCGACAGTCGGTGTGAAGCTTCCGCATAATGAATCATAATTGACTCCATTTTTGAACCATTTTTCGAATGGGTTTTCCAAATGGTAGCATGAGACCACTCAGACTCAAAGACGCCGTCATCATCATCATCATCAGGTCTTTTTAAGTCTCCACTGCAGAAGTACGACCCTTTCTGTACTACCAGAGCCATAATATATTAGCCAAAGCAGTCGGAGGATTCTGCCTACAAAGACGCCATCTGGTGTTCGAAAATCATCTGACTACCATCCGGTACTACCTATCACATGATAGTACCGGGTTGCATACCATCTCGAACCATTTGGTACCATCTGGCACCATTTGGAAAGTACTATCTGGTGATCGAGACCCATCGGGTTCTAATTGGGTACCATCAGGTAATCATTTGTTAGTTCTTGGTGATTATGGATGATTCAATTAAATTGATTTCAAATGCGTTGTATACCCAACGGGGTAATATGTGATAAAAGAATTCGATGCGGTGAATCGCAATCACTATGGTGAAGTTGGTATCACACTTAGGGAATAACTAAGAGTCGTGGCTCAAAGTCTAATACTACCTGTAGTGTGGTGTGGGACAGATAGGATGAGATTTAAATAAATATATAAATAAATATATACGGACAATTCACACAGATTGAGCTAGCCCCAAAGTAAGTTCGAGACTTGTGTTATGGGATACTAAGTCAACGATACTATATTTTATAATAGATACTTATATAGATAAACATCCAAGACCCAGGTCAATCTGAAAAAGATCATTTTCCATCTTGACCTGACCGGGGATTGAACCCGGGACCATCCGTGTCGCACGCAGGCGTGTTGACCGCTGCGCCACGGAGCCGACTAATTTAAGATTCAAACGTTGCCGTTGATTTAATATAGGTTACTTTAAACACTTTTTAATTGCCATATTTAGATTTACATTACAAAAAAAATTAAAATTGTTACCGAACCCACGTTCGTATTCTTTTTATTACGTATTTTAAATGTTGATTTCATTTAATCATTTTTCCAGATGCAGCAAAGTGGACGCTGCCGCTGTGGTGCTGGATACCATCATGCAGCCGTTAAGGAAGTCCCAGGGAAGAGCGCGGTGATTTAGTGTGATGGCAGGGCCGTCTTAACCCCGGGGGTTGAAGGGTGTTAGAGAGCTAAAGGGGGTCCGAAGGAAAAAAGGAGGCAAGACACCAAAAAGAAATGATCGGTAGCTCGTTTTCGCTTCGTGTTGCTGCTCGGTGACAATAAGCTGTGTGATTTTTTTTTAAATTCTTACTACTCTATGTCACCGCGTGAACCGTACTATATTTGCGTTCGTATTTTGTGGATCACGGGCGTAGCCAGGGGGTGGGTTTTTGAGGTTCAAATCAAACCCTTCCCGAAATTTTATGATAACGATTCTGATAGGTAATAATAAAATAACGAGAGGAGAGTGAATAAAACCTGGGTACGCCCGTCTTGTGGATATCATGTAAAATAACATACTACTACTCTACTAAAAAGGATCCCGATGGTCCAACGGGTGTGAGCTCTATGAGCGGTTACATATGTTAAGCAACCCCTGGTGCAGTCCCTACTTCGATGGGTGACCGCAAGTGGCATTAAAATATCTCGAGCTCCTCCGTGCTTCGGAAGGCACGTTAAGCCGTTGGTCCCGGCTGTCATCGTTGATGGCAGTCGTTAAGCTATGTCAGATGCCCTAAGGCAGCTTGAAAAATCTGACACCAGTGTTGGCCACTTACACATACGAAAAACAAACAAACTAAAAAGGCAAACTTTGGTTTTATTGCTAACGGGCTAAATTGACGGTCCTTTCCTGTCGTTACGAATGTAAACCCTTTTCCTCAAATACCTGTCTGTGAGGCAAGAAGACGAAAATGAAGACCAATTGTCGGCAGGTGGCAAGACTTTCATTTTACGCACCCTAGTACAACCGGTTATACTTAGGATAGGACGGCCTTGTAGTAGGGATTAGTTTGAGAAGTACTCAGTACCATTTTGGCACCAGTATCTTGTTGATACACTACAATTTATATTAGATTACAGCTGCAAGATATCTGTCTTAATATTCGAAATAAATTATTTATTAAGACATTGTCTCGGTTGTTTCCATAGGCATATGTCTGTTGGCCATAGCCGTAAAACTAACAGAAAAGGCATACGGCGCTCACGTGGGAAACTATGATAGGATTTTAAGCCTTATTATTATACTCAAAACGACCAGCATCGAAAGAATTTTTTTTTAATATATAACAACGGGTCATTCACGTGCTATTTGTCGGGATTGCCGAGTAGAGGCCGATACGATTAGCTCTTTCCACACGCCCGCACCGTCACCAGACACCGACGATGAAGAGATAGGATCCACTACCTCCGTGACTACGCAACACCAGGATCCCGGAACGGACTTGCTTGTTCCCCCCTCCGCCAGGGCGGCGCGAGCCACTGCGCGGGCGACGCGCCGCGAGCGGTTAGTTCGGGATCCACCGCCGCGCGTCCCGCACTCCCGACAAAATGGGCTCCTGACGAGTCCGAAACTATTGTCGGCAATCCCGACAAATAGCACGTGAGTGACCCGTTGTTATATACATATATATCTTTATCTCGCGTTAGTTTTAATGATATAAAAAAAATTTGTCGTTCGCTACCGCAAGATGCCTGGTGGTAGCAGAGAAGGCGACAATTTTTTCTTTCGATAATGGTCGTTTTATGTAGGACAAAGTCCCACGCTTTCACCGTATCCGCCGTGCCTTCGCCGTACGCCTTTTCAGTGTTTTAAGTTTTATGTCGTACACATTGTTACTAGATTTGTGGTCCATCCAGGATTGATGATTCAAAAAAATATTTTCTTGTATAGACAGAAGAATAACTTATTTTGTTTGTTGACTTAGATTAATTATTTGATAAGTTCGTAAAATTGTTTGTTGTAATGGGTGTATTAAAATAAACGCAATCGGTACATACGATTACTATTGAAAATCTTGCGTTAATTTTGGGACACCCTATATTATTGTTCTTTTTTTTTAATAAGAAATAATAATGTCTGTTGTACATTAGGTGTCTTAAGTTCGTTTTTGTAAGTGCATACCTTTTAGAAGATGTTGTAGCTACTTGTTAGTAAATAAGTAAAATCTTATTTTCTCTTCTTAACTCTTCTTGTATGTGTCGCAGTCATCTAGTTGCATCTGCTATTTGATTGAATGACTAGCGCGTTCATTGAATGGCGACAGTTAATTGAATGACTAGGTCGAACGTTGATTGAACAAGCGTCACTAAACGTCCAACTAGTTAGCAGATTGTAAATTATACCATAACTAAAAATAAAATGGCTGGACCAACTTATTAAAAGCCTTAATGCTAAACAACTGTAGATACCCAAATTTAAAAAAATATCCGACCAGAATAAGACGCTTTGATGATGTCCTTGTCAGTTTTTTTTATGGGCATAGAAAAGTTTTGTTATTGGAATAATCTCTATAATCTAGGTAGTATACTAGGTTTTATGAAAGCAGAGATAGACTATCCTAAAAATGAACACCCCACTGCCAGTTATTATTATTATTGCATTAATTCACAAGTTCGTCAACATACAAAAAGATCGGAATTTTAACAAGCCTTTTTGAATACCAATAGAGAAGATCAATTATGTGTGTATTATATAATGTATTATATAATACACACATAATCTATCTATTTATTATATAAGTGAGCGTAAATGGCATAAAGGTCAAATGAATATTGTATAATTATACTGAGAATAAAGGTAAGATAATCCGTAGATATAGAGGTACCTTATATAAAGTAGGGGCGCATAGATGGCGCATTCTCTTCCATAACCAGTGGATTATAAAATCGAAGAAAAGAAGGTAAATAGATTCCCAGTGGATTCTAAATCTACCTTTTTTTTCGTGCTCAATAATGCATTTAGTAATTTTATTACCGACGGTCGTAAATAGGGAATGAATCCTTTGTGTTTTTTAAGGAATTTTTTTGAATATTTGTAGAGTTTCTAAAAGTGATGTGTATATTTTCACACCATTTTTCAAAATATATTTTTTATATTTAAAACGAATTTTAAATGGTCGCAGCTAAAACTCGTGAGCGATACTCTACATTAATAGTGCGAATCACAAAAATATTTACATTGATAAATATTCGAAAAACCTGGATTCGTTTTCAAATTATTGTTTAGTTTATATTCTTTACTATCGTGTATACATGGTGTAGCAAAAAGAAGTAATAATGAAGAGCGCTTTAAGATTTGTAGAAAACATACCTTTTTATACGAGACTTGATCAGCTGATAGCTTGTTTTGTATGAACTTTTTCTAATACCTAGGTATTTCAATATTTACAGGTGTCTCGATAAGATGGGTCATAAGTAGGATATTTTTTCGTTTTTGACAAGGTTTGAAAACCGGGTACGTTAGTCCAGATAATCAATGGTCCAGTTCTCAGAGGCTCTGAGCCTTGGATCACGACGACTTGGACTCGAGAAACCAGTTGGGCACGTATATAGGATTGGGAGTGTAGGGCGGTGCAGTCAGGATGACAGGAGACAAGAGGAACCGACCGAATATCAGAATCAAATCATTTAAGGGAGGATAGATACTATACTTGATGTGTAATTAATAAATGAAAGGAGAAATTGACTGCATTTGTGACGTTATTTTTCCAGGCTTTTTTTTCCCGACGATGTTGTTCTAGAACCTCGTCTTTGGCTCTCTCTCGTTAAACTATTTTTGATTAGATAACCGAGTACGTATGGCATTTATCGAAAATCTTAGAATAGGTATTTTCTTTTTTCAAGTATATGATTATGCCTATTTTGCTTTATCTCCTACAGATAAAAATCATCGTTTAGACCCATCTCAATGAGATATCCTTAATATATTAAAATTTCTAGGTCTGTATAATAAAGACGAAAGATTGGATTGTTGGTGTGTTTGTTTACAGTAAATAAACTCAAAAACTTCTGAACCGATTCAAACTTCTTTCACTTCTTTAAGAGTAAGAAGTTTTAGTATGGTTTCAAAGGTTACATTATGAGCGGGTAACATGGGCTACAATTTTTGCAAATCAAATCGAAAGAAATCAGCAAGTATCTGATACAATTAAACTTCCAATACAAATAAACCAATCAGCTGATCGAATTTTCTCTTTGAGGTTATAATGTCGAACTTACAAAAAATTGTATAATATATGTTTATTGTGACCTTAAACACTGTAAAAGTTATAATAATGTTAATATTACTTAAATAGACTGAAAATAAACGTTCAAGTGTTTTATTTTGTTTCTTTTACCTTTAGTTGCTAAGTTTTTTCTTCCTTTGTAATTGTAAATATCCTCAGATACCTTACAAGGAACCTACTAGCAATGGCACAGATAGATATTGCGTAAGCATTTCTTAATTTTTATTTACAATAAAAATTGGTCCTAATATGCACCCTTGTGGCACTCCCGGTTTGGATTATTCCTTCTTGTATAATCTACTTACTATCTTTTAACTTTCTCTCTCTAAATAATGGTTTTAATCCTCTTTGTTTGAGGAGGAGTTGGCCAGTGTATTAGACACACCATTAGTTAGAAAGTAATGGTGTGTATTAGTGGCCAACTACTGAACTTAGTTTTTTAGGAGATGCAGCATAGCAAGCGCGACATGGTTTATAGATGAATCTATCGCTGTTGCTTTTGTACATTTATCTTAACTTAATATATAAGGCTAAAAAGTTTTTTTTTTGTTTGGTTTAACACGCTAATCTCAGAAACCACTAAACAGATTTCAAATTTCTTTCACTGTTAGATAGGTCATCCTAGAGTGCCATAAGTTAGATATGTACCACGGGCGATGCCGGTGCCGACTACTAGTTTCTTAATAAAACAGCCAGAATGCGATATATGTCGCGCGATATAAAAGGCCTTAAGTGCGCCATACGACGTATATGTACCAAAAAGGAGTTTTTAATAAAGTGTTTCTCATTGATAGACGTTCTCGGTTACCTTCACGGTAATAGGAACACGTCTCTTAATAAAATCAAAAACAGTACTGCCTTGGTAAACAATTTATAGCCTACTAGCAGCCCTACCCGGCTGCGCCCGAGCATGTATTATACCTTAAAACCTTCCTCGTGAATCACTCTATCTGTTGCTGAAAACCTCATGAAAATCCTTGCAGTAGTTTTTGAGTTTATCGCGCGCAGACAGACAGACAGACGCAGCGAAGGACTTTGTTTTATAATATGTAGTGACTACTATACTTATAGTCTACGTCACTCGGTTTTTTATTTCATAGGACGGCAAATGAGCAAGCGGATCACCTGATGGTAAGTGATCACCGCTGCCCATAGACAACTGCAACACCAGGGGTGTTACAAGAGCGTTGCCGGCCTTTATTTTTCCCTCTTCAGAGGGTGAAGGGGCGATGGGCCTCCGGCTCTCTCAGTTACCGAACAAAGCAAGAAGCGGTAAAGCTGCTTGCTACTCAAACGTCAATTTTCTGTGTCAGTGTGGTAATTCCCCGGATGAGCTGGTCCAAGCAAAAGTGAATTTTGCCAGTAGCGTGGCTCTAGCACAACGAAAATTACAAAATAAAAGGGATTCAATTCGAACTTCTTCTCCGTTGAGGCATTTAGAAGTTATAATACAGTAAAGAACATACATGAACTTGAAAATCAATACTCATTTTTGGCGGTAAAATTTATTTAAAAAGATAACATAAGAACTCTTTTAATTTATTTTTTTCAAGTCATGTTCCGAATTTTTATTTACGTAGTAATTTATCGAGTGTACCAATTTGGACACGACATTCGTGTTTAGTTTCAAACCATCAAACGTCTCTATCATATCAATGTCTCCCCAATACGCTTCATTCTCTTCCATGTCCTTGTGCATACGCGTGATATTTGTCTCTAAAGCATCCAGATTTGCCATCAGATAACCTATCTTAAATGCATTATTGTGAAAATATTCCTCTTTAACTGGAGCTAAACTCCCAATATCTTCTTTTATTTCTTCAAACATATTGTTAAAGTAGTCTAATAGTTTGTCTTTAATGTCATGTGCACTTCGTCTAGTATCTGTTTCATTACTTTCTTTCGTGATGTCTCTCTTACGCCGTAAACTTCTTTTTGTGGCATTAAGATTATATCCATCAAATTCCGAGTCCATTCTTATTCTATTTTTGTTTAAATTAACAGGTAATTCATTTTTATCTTCAACAGATCCGTCGCTATTTTTTTCTCTCTGTTTTATGATTTTTTCGACATAAAATTTAATTTTATCTTCGAGATTACTTTCGGTAATTCTTGCTCTCTGTTTTATTATTTTTTTATTAACATCGACAAGAAGTTTATTTTTATCATCAATAATATCGTCGGTAATGTTTGCTCTATGTTTTTTTATTTTTCGTTTTATATCAAAAGGCATCTTATTCTTCGCATCAACATTATTTTCATAAATTTTTGCAGTATCTCTTATAATTTTTTTGTGCTCAACAGGAATCGTCATAACTAAATAAACGCTGTCTTTTTGCTGCTTTAGGTTCAGGTTAAAATTATTTATTGCTCTAGTTAGCTGAGTTAGAACTTCAGTTATACTATGATTCTCCTGATTTTGCCGTAATGCGTCAATTTTTCTCCTTGAGTCTTCACTTATTGAATCAATTAGTTTGCTCATAACCTTAAAAGAATCTTCAGGTTCATTAGTTTCAAACCTCCTAGCCGAATTGACTAAAACATGTCTTGTTACAGGAAATGTTTCGTTATCATTGTTAATTATATGAGAAATATCTCGCCTTGCCTGTTTTTTTCCTGTTATCCCCTTATTACTCTTTTTGGCGACATTTCGTCTTCTTGAAATTATTTCTTCTGGTGGATGTGGTTGAAGTCCAAAGACATTCCGAATCCAATTCCAGAAATATCTCCTTCTAGTAACATAAAATGCATCTGTTTTGTTTATGTTACTACTTTTGTTTACAAAAATATCTTTCTGCATGTCATTGTCTGCCTTACTGATATGTTCAATATTTTTTTTAGCAACATGTGTTGTCTTATTGTTATCAAAATTTCTCCTGCTTGGATGATCATCTCGATGGTAAATAGATAGGGTTAAGACATACGTTATGAATGTACCTAGAACAAAGTAGATCGTTACAAGTAGGGGTTGAAAACGGTAAAGGTATAAGGGTATGGTACCGGTATAAAATTACGACACACCTTAGATTTAAAGGTAGAACCAAATCGGTTGACAATTAAGGTTGTGATACAGCTAAATATAAATAATGGCATTTATACATTAACGATATCGTTATGTATCGATACCATTATAATTACTTTTCAGTACCGAAAAAATTATGCGACTCAGAACATTGAGGCGAATCCTCGGAGGTAAAATTCAATGAAAAGCTTTATTTCATAATTCTAATATCTAAAAAATAACGATACCGCAATATTACAACACCGAAATCGTACATGTACCGTTTCTTTAAGGTATTGGTAATTTGAAGGTACCATTATTTTAAGGTATCGAAATATAAAGGTAGGCATGTCATACCGCTTACCGATTTAACCATATTTTTTTCGGTTATTCAATCCCTGAAGTTGTGTATGGTCAAGGGTATCATCCTTAACTGCCTGTCCGGTCGTTGCAAGTATGGCATCGCATCGGGTAAAGGCACCCAGCCTCCCAAGCTGCTACTTTCTCATCCTTAATCCATCCGAGTAGGTAACGTCCCAAATATCCTTATACTATTACTTGTATCTCCTTTTGGGTCACGGGTGCTTCCCCGGTCCTTTGAGAGGCTTGCGTGGGGATACAGATCCAACACGTAGAGGCCCTTTGGAGAAGTTGATGTAGTGTAGGTCTCCAGCCAGAACCCAGTCCTGGTAATACCAATGTATGATACGCCCTTGAACAGGTCTTGGCCGGAGGTGGAGCTATTGTATTTTAATAGAGAAAAATAATGGGTTATGGGATGAAATGTGGGTGGTCTTGTACTGGGTTATTGTAAAGGCTCGGACACCTGCCATAATCATGATAACTGACTATTTATAAGCAGGTGGTGGCTTTCCGCCCACTAGATGGACCCTCAAAAAAGCCGACGAATATTGCTGACAAAAGGGGCAACACCGGTACGGGCGACTCAGGGGTGTCGAGAGGTGTGCTGCGCTTTCTCCGAAGTTACTCGCGTCGTTAGGCCTTTAACACTTCCACCCCTAGAGCAACAGCTCTCACGACTCCTCTCTGGACAGCCAACTAAGGCAAGCCAGAGCTGAGAGTCCTGAGCCCTCTTGGGTTTCCACCCCGACCGATGAAGACACGTCGAGGGCGAGGGCTCTGACCGACTCTCTGGAGCACTCGGGTCCGTGGTGTCGTTACTCACCAACAGCTCGCCACAAGCTGCCCTGCGGGCATATTATTATTGTTGTTATACTTTATTGCCATATTTAAAGAAACATATACAAATAAACATATTATGCATTACAAAAGAAAACCACGGAGGTTTGTTTGTTATTAATTTTTATCGTTCCCCCAGTCCATAAAACTTCTACCCTCCCCTCGCTTTAAAAACGGTTTTGATGCGAAATGGCCTCGGAACGGAACTTAAGACCTTTCGATCAGGTCACGTGTCCGTCTTACGAATTTTCAACTCAACGAATCTGTCGGTCACGTGACCTGTCGCGAGTTTGAAATTTTTCCCCCATCACAAAAAGTGCACAGCGCCGCTAATTATGATACCCACGATAATTCTAAGTACAAAAAGTTACGACGGCAATGAATGTTCTAGAATAAGTGGCGACAGCACTTCGGGCCTAACAGACTCTGACGAAGAGGACTACATTACACCAGACATGTTGAAACGGCAGCTGGTGCAACAGGAACAAGGTGAGTTTATATGTCTAAAGTCCCTTTCATAAGAAGCTATAAACATTTTCAGAGGTTCGCAACATTTGGACGAAATCATCATCATCATCATTTCGTGTAGGTGACACGGTCAGTCGACCATGCACACCCTGGTGTCAGAGTTCTTCGGAACCGCCTCTCGGCCTCTGACGTGGTTCCTTTAACGACTACCAGATGGCAGCCGGGACCACCGGCTTAACGTGCCTTCCGAAGCACGGAATCATCTTTCTTATCAGACTATCAGGTAATTCATGCCTGCATTATCCTAGCCAAACTGGAAACAACTTAACAAAGTATGCTTCCCGTGGGAATCGAACCCACGACCCCCGGGTCTACAAGGCAAACGCCTTAACCACTGGACCACGGCGGCAGTTTTTTGGACGAAATAAAAATAATATTGTTGATTTTTGTGTAAAAAAATAAACCAAAGAAGAGATGGTTAGAAATATTTTTCCATAAAGAATGGAGGGAGTTTGCAGGTGAAGTGATTATTTGGCAACGTAAAAAATCTTTTGCCCTGCATTGAGACTCAATAGCTAATAAAAAAAACAACTTATAGCAAAAACTGCTACAGAAACTTAATTATATCTCAGAAATGCGCCAAATGTTTACATTCACGGAGTCGGACTCGTTCCTGTACCAAAAAACATTGAGCGACAGCGTTTTGTATCGTTAAAATATAACCCGACTAATTAGGATTGGTCTTTAGTTTCGTATTACCCGTATAGCAATTTAAGTCAATTGTATTTGGTCAACTCATAATATTGTCGCTAGGTAACTCTAACTCAATAGAAATTTATTGACATACTTAATTTATAGCTTCTCGTGGCGGGGAGTTTACTCACTTTCAGTGGTGTTTTTGCTTTGTCAAATTGACAAGCAGCAACGTCAACGAGTTATCACAGTCACAGCTACTTATCGAGGTCGACGCCTCTGTGCTGCCATCTGGTGGTAAGGTTTTCTGAAGAAAACCCACATTGTACTACGATTTGTACCATTGTAGCTTGTACGTAGTACATATTAACTTCACGATTATAACTGTTTACCCTGTTTGTCATTGGTAGAACAAACAGGATTCAAAATGTCTTTTTTGTTCTACTAATGCCCTTGGTAGTACAAAAGGGACTTGACATACCCAATCTGTACTATAATCATCATCAGGTCTTTGTTACTCTACACTGCAGGAGCACGATCCTCTTTGTACTAGAAGAGCCACATATAGCCAGAGCAGTCAGAGGATCTGTCCTACATTCTCTACGCTGGCGAGACGGTTTGGAGAGATCTCTTTGATGGTAATACGCTTTTCTTAAGCTTGAGTTTTCTAAGTCACCTTCTACCTCACGGGAAGACTTGGAGTGGTCTTTTACTCTGCTGGGACCCATACGGCTTACTTACTACCTAATAAAATATAAACTGCGTCACAGAGTAGGGATAAAGCCGCGGGAAACGAACTAGTAATTAAAATACTTACAGAACAGGAAATGTCCAAACATATTACCTCTAGCCAATCATAGCACGAGTCCGTTCGAACACAAGTCGACAGTAATCGATTGGCCATCCTTGTAAGTCTACCGTCCCGCGGCCAGAGACGGACCCAGTTTTTAAATCATCATCATCATCATCAGGTTCTTTTTAGTCTACACTGCAGGAGCACGAACCTTTCTGTACTACCAGAGCTGTATATTTAACCAGAGCAGGCAGAGGATTTGGCCTACACTCTCCGCGCTGGCCAGATGAGTTGGAGTCCTTAAATCAACATAAGTAGTTTAACCAGCCATGTGCGGTTGGGAATCGCCACTGAGTATGCCTCGAGTACCCAAATACCAGTATCAAGGACGACAATACAGGAGAATAAGAATATTTAACAAGAAAAATCATGAAAAAACTCTTTTCAATAGTATAGGTCGCCTACTCGCCTGAAGGGCTAATTTCATTTCATTTCATTTCCTATCCCGGAGCGGATCCAGCGTCCAAAAAACACACACGATGTGCGTGCGTGCCGCACTATTTATTTATCTATTTATTAACAAAATTGTACAGCATTACAGTTATACCAAAGCACTGCACAACTTAACCTAGGACTACGGATTCATCCATCCTTTTCACAAAATATTAACAATTTATTCATCAAATGTAAAAACCCATCAGCAAAAATATCACATTCCCTTCCTTTTAATGATGCCAAGAATTCGTTGAGTTCAGAAATACCTCACAAAAGAGGGGACTTTGCACGAGCGATTGTGTTTGAGGGGGTATTGCAAGTAGCCTGTGTCGGCGAGCACGCAAGTAGTTATGTTATGTTGTTAGTTAGTTAGTATGCACTATGTGCATGATCACCTTGCTTTAGAAATTGGATTGATTCACAGAACTTGCATTTATTTTTACTGCCCAAATTTTGCTTTAAATAAATTACTTATCTTTAAAAAATTAAAAAATGAAGTTTTTTTTCAGCGGCTGGTACGGAACTGATTATCTCACAGAAAATGCGAAAAAATTAAATCTGCTTTTTTTAACCTTTTTAAGCAGTAGTCAGTACAATTCTTTATAGATTTCAATAGGACTTGGCTCAGTGGATAGTCTGTAAGAAGGATGAGCCAATGATATTTTTTTCGTTTATTATTTTGCGACACTATGTCTTCCATTAGCGATCCTGATTTAGAGATAAAAATATTTCCAGGGGTTCAGTCAGCATCAGCCTTGTATCTAACTCAGATATATGATAAGTAAGCAGGTACAACATGTGAGGTTTATGGAATGTCTAAATCTCAAAGACCCCAATGTCAAACTTGTACACACAAACTACGAAGAAGATACTATTACTAGTATCAGACGACCCACTGCCTTATGTTTTCTCTAGGCAATAAAGATCATAGACAAATAAGGGAGTGAGGGTGAAAATGAAAAAAATGCCATACAATCACGTTTGAGTTTCTATTGGGGGCCACAAATTTAAACTCAATTGACGTGTGTTCTATGCCCTAAAATCCGTAAAGGCAGTTTATCGGCAGTGCTTGTACACATGAAATGTCAATACCCATTGAGTAAATATAAATTAAACAAAAACACATTTTTCCAACAATTCAAGGTTTTGTAAGTATAGGCAGATACCAGCAGATACTTAAAATACAAACTTATCAAGTTATATAATTTATTTATTTATTTAATTGAATCCAGCTTAAAATCTATTTTTACAGGTATTGTACCTAAAACAACAGACAAGCCACACATATCTACATAACTTATATCCTATAACAAATTACATACAGAGCTGTCTTTGTGAATTCACCCAGTGTACACTCAAAAAGATCAATCTTCTCAGCAATTTCATTCAGGGTGCGCAGCGCACGCGTCAGAGGAGCTTTGTCCATTAGATTGGTCCTCCCGTAAGGTACCATCAAAAGTTTCGGCCTTCTTGACTTGATAAACACGATCAGTGAAATATTTATTTTTCAAAATAAGCATCACAGCACATTGCAGCAATAACAAACCATGACATTTTCAATGTAACTAGACTTTTCTCCGTTTCTGTGAAAATAAATGTGATATATTGAGTGGGTTGTGTTGTCTGTGTATTGAGCACACACTACGAAGATGATACTATTATTAACTAGTATCGGACGTCCCGCTGCCTTATGTTTTCTCTAGGCAATAAAGATCATAGACAAATAATGGAGTGAGGGTGAAAATGAAAAATGTCATACAATTCCGTTTGAGTTTCTATTGGGGGCCACAAATGCAACCTCAACTGACGTTGTGTGCTATGCCCTAAAATCCAAAAAACAGTTTTTCGGCAGTGATGTTCAATCTGTTTAAAGCTATATTTTTTCTTTTCTTTCTTTTTCAATTATGGCTTCCACCGAGATTTCAGTGATTCTGCCAATGTCCAGTATAATGAGATACTAAGTATCGGTGTTGTACGGTATGTGGCATCAAAGATGGCGTATGTTCTTTGGCAGCCTCGTGGGAGATTTTGGCGACCAATCTATACGAGTCCATTTAACAGTCTACTTTAACTATTTCACAAATTGTTCTCGAGCACGAGCATTTATAACACCAAACTACACCAATTTCGTAGTATAAAGTCCACTTAAATCAATTTGCAAAATTGTATAAGGCAAACGAACCCCTTGACTTCCCACCAAAAAAAAAAACCAAAGCTATATTTTTCTCATATTTGTAGTTTAAAGCCTACAGTGGCAAGTGCCCTGAATCCGTGCCTGGCAACGACGAGTCTTAATTAAAATGACGGTGGATCGTTAATCAATTTTCTGATTGGTCAAGCCTTAAATTAGCTTAAGCTAGTCTATCTTCATCTGCGTATTTTCCCATGGTTGCATCATGGCAGGTCTCCTATCATGGCAGCATACATGCTGGTCTGGGAGTATAGACAAAATGTTGAAACTTACATACTAACACGTGTTTCTCCCTTGCGGGGTAGACAGAGCCCGGCTCCGTTAACATGTTGGCTGTAGGTGAGAACGGAATCAAAATAGTGATGGGTTGCAAGCCGCATCGCCTATTGACATGACTCCTGACGCCCATTCCCTCGATCGGCTTTTACGGTCTGCACGAGAAGAGAAGCAGCTGGTACATTCTACATTTTTCTTTTCTTCCAGAATGAAAAAATATTTTGAAATTTTCGATTGGCCATAACTTCTATACGCTTTCTATTCGGAGTGTAAGACATTAGCATTTAAATAATAAATAAATAAATATATACGGACAAATCACACAGATTGAGCTAGCCCCAAAGTAAGTTCTTAAGAAAGACTTGTGTTATGGGATACTAACTCAACGATACTATATTTTATAACAAATACATATATAGATAAACATCCAAGACCCAGGTCAATCTGAAAAAGATCGTTTTCCATCATGACCTGACCGGGGATCGAACCCGGGACCCCCGTGTCGCAGGCTGGCGTGGTAACCGCTGCGCCACGGAGCTCTAATGAAGCTTAATAGCCTCCCAACACTATTTTATACATCAGAAAATCAAATAAAATCAAATCGCGTTGGATGACAGCATAATAAGGCCACCACTTAAGGCGAGGTGAGTTCACAGACTAGCGCCACCCAGCAATTAATTTATTTACTCCTAAATCAAATCAAATTTAACAAATCTAATAGCTGATTGCCTTAGTAAAATACTTGTAGTATTCTTTTTGTTACTTTTCATAGATATTACAATCTAAGTTTAAGAGAACGAATTTTTACCGCCAAAAGTGGCCACTTTTGTTTCGTTAGTTTCGTTTTTTTTTTATCATTTTTCATTGGTTCTCTTAATTCATCAAATTAAAATAGTGAAAACTTGTACCAATAATACTACAAGTAATTTACTAGGGCATTCACTATTAGATTTTTTAAATTTGATATGATTTAGGACTTATAGAATTAATTGCTGGGTGGCGCTAGTGTGTGAACTCACCTCGACTTAAAAATTGACTCTTCCTTCAGATGGCACGTTTAGCTGTTAGCCCCAGCTGACATTATTACTATACCAGATGTCTTTAAGCAGCTTGAAAATGTTGACCACGAGTAACTATCACTTGCTTCATAGTAGTAGTTGTTTATATGTACATGTTCCAAAAATAATAAATGTAGTATATTGAAATTGTAACATGAAAACAGAAAAAAGAACAAAAAAGACAATAAGGATATAAATATATACGTAATTATGAACACGACCAAAACTGTTGATAAGAGTTTCTTTCGGCGTTACTTCTCTGCTGTGGTCGGTTCCGAAACGCTAGTAGTCTGTAGCATTTTAACAATTAACTCAATACATTGTTATGTCTCTATATCCTGGTTTTACTTTGTGATATAATTAAGCATCCAGATAAGACGGAAACGGCCCAGGAGAGAGAACTTAGGTTAACTACCAGAAGGAAAGATATTCCGCTTAAAAGTAACACAAACATGCCTAAGTTAGAAGTTTTTAAGCACAGTGCTCGCTACCAGGCAACACGTCTTTTTAACAAGCTTCCAGTAGAATTAAAGACCATAAGCAGGTTATCAATCTTTAAAAGAAAATTAAAACATTTTTTGTTAAGGAAATGTTATTACTCTGTTGAGGAATACCTCACGGATGAAGACCGCACGTTATAATTACTTACTAATTTTACCAAATACCTGTAACATGAATGTATAAAGTAGATATATTTTGGGCGATTATTATATTTTTATTTGTTTTAATTTTATTGTAACTGGGCATTGCAATGATTTTATTATTATTATTATGTTACTTGGACATTGCGATGATTATTATTACTTTTATTATTTTATTGTATATTTTGATTAATTATGACATAATGGCTATTGGTAAATTTTTTAAAGACATTGTTATTTAATTTATATGAATGTAAAGCTAATTATGTGAGTATATTGAAAATTGTTCGACGCAATAAGTGTTTTGCTATGAATAAATATATTGAATTGAATTGAATTGAATATCTAATAAGATAATTTTAAGAAGGTACCCTAGCAGTACGTTTTCCTCACAAATTCATTTTTATATTTTCTCGCTGAAACAATTCTTTTTTCATAAAATCTATTACAAAAATAGGTATGGACATACCTATTATAAGTTTTTTTTTTCTAAAAAACTGTTTAAAAGAATTATTTTTACAAAAACAGTTTTTTAGGAAAAACTAAAAAATAGGGGCATACCTTATTTTAGTACTAGATTTTATGAAAAAAGAATTGTGGCTCTAGAATCAGTTTTCAGCGAGAAAATAGAGAAATACATTTGTATGGAAACCATATTGAAAAAATACTGCTAGTATACGCTCTTAAATATAATATGACGTAAAAAAGTGTCTGCAAAGGCCTATTTTCTGAATAAACGTTTTGATTTAGATTCAAAGGTTATTACTTCTTAGAGTACCTATCATTATTTAGATGGATAATATATTTATTGTATAATATTAACAATAAATATTTCATCATCATCAGGTCTTTTTTTGGCTCCACTAATAATATTTACATTTACTTTATTGATATTATCGATAATCTAAGGGTTTAAAACATTATAATGCTATTTGATTACGCAACTGACAATCGATAAAAAATTTGAAAATAATTTCAGATTATGATGGCTAGCCGCCTCCAAAGCGGAGTGCAGAAGAAGCAGCAACATACTACGCTGCATTCATTGCACATTCGTAAACAACAAACTGCTTGGACGAAGTTATTTGTTACACTTAATTAAATAAACTTGTTTTTGTTAAATATTGACGTCAACTGTAGGTAACTGCGCAATTAAGAAAATTGCAATAGAAAACGCCAAAAGTGGTCACTTATGTAGTCGGTAGCCACGTACGAAAATTTGTGAAAAGCTGAGGTGAAAAGTAAATCAAAAATATAGCTACAAGATGGCTACAAGTTATTAACTAGGACGCTGATTTAATAATTTTTTTTTATTTGATTCGATTTGTGAGTAAAAAAATAAGTTGCCAATGTGAATATAATATTATTATAAATGTTGATATAATTATAAACTTACGCATGATAATGATTCATTGTTTTTTCTTTTGATGATAATGATTTTGTCTAACGAAATATTTTTCAACAACTTTTTTTGTTTGGTGCATTTTGCTTTAATATTTATCAATATTTATTTATCTTGGTTCGTTATATGTATACTAAACTACCAAAATGATGTCGTTTTTGTTTATGTACTCAAAATGATTTGTTTACTCTTGTTATAACTTTAATAATAGTTTTTTTTTTATTTAAACTGTTCTTCTATTACCAGTCGTAACATTTTGCGAGTCAGGAACCTGATTAGATAATATACATTGAATCCAGAACCTCCTTTTATGAAGTTAGTTAAAGTAATGTTGTAAATAGGTACACAGCTGCAGTTTGTAACAAAGGTACATATGTACCTACCAGACAATAAAACCGTTTGTTGATGATTAACATAACAAGGTAATAAAAAGAAATTTATCAAACCTTATTAAAGTAAATAAATAGGAAAATTTTTATATAAAATCGCAGTGCGCATTTTAAAAACATTACAATAGTTTTGCAGTTAATTTAATTAGAAATAATAAAAAAAATGTTTAAATTTTATCTCCTCGTGCATATATTTTTAATTCATTCGGTAAGTTTTTTTAATTATGCAAAACATATTAAGACTACCATATGATATAAAATATAGTTTGTATGGTTTTCGTGTGTGTAAGTGGCCAACACTGGTGTCAGTTTTTTCAAGCTGCCTTAAGGCATCTGACATAGCTTAACGACTGCCATCAACGATGACAGCCGGGACCACCGGCTTATTTTTATGCCACTTGCGGTCACCCACCCAAGTAGGGACTGCACCAGAGGTTGCTTAACATAAAATATAGTGTAAAATAGTGATGGGTATATACCCATACCCTACTATACATATAGGTAGTAAGCAAGCTACGTCGGCTATTGACATGATTTCTTAATTTTTACCATTCAAAATATAGATTATAAATTTTAGTTGCTTGTTTATCGCGTGTGTAAGTGGCCAACAGTCGGATTATAAATAGGAATTATTACGAACCTTTTGTATATTAATTTCAACTGACGTTTCTATGTAAAACACTACAACAGTACCTGTTATTATTAATAATTAGGTGTTCTAGGCGCGCAAGTTTGAAAAAATAACACAGATTTTTAACTAAGATGAGGGTTTTTAGCGGTCTTTTAACCTTCGACTTAGCTGTATTGGTCGGTCGGTCTTTTAACCTTCGACTTAGCTTTATTGGTCCTATAGGACGAGTCACCCCTTTAAGACCATGTCGAGTGTTAACTTAGACCGGTGTATTTAAGAATATAATGCACATCTATCTTAATCCTAACTAATATTATAAATGAGAAAGTGAGTTTGTTTGTTTGTTACGCTTTCACGCTGTATCTACTGAACCGATCATCGTGAAATTTTGCATACACATAGGTTAGGGTACTGAGAAGGACATAGGCTACATATCACGCGGGCGGAGCTGCGGGTAACAGCTAGTTACTAATATTTTCAAGAGGAAAGATTGATTGTTTGTTTGCATTAAATAATATTAGGCTCCGAAACTACTGCTCTGATTTTCAACTTTCACCCTTAGTCATGTGGTCTCAACGCCTTAATCGTACGATTTATTCTCAGAGACTCGCATAGATGGCGCCACTCGAAACTACACAACATTGTATCTACCGTATTCTGTATGAGCATACATGGCGAAATTTTGATCGTTCTGGACCCTTAAAGGGGTGATTCAGCCCATCGATATGAACCATTTTTCCTATGGGACCAATGCTGGAAACTCAAATTTTATTTCGACATTTTCATACAAAAGAGTTCAGCCGCCTGGGCAATTTGTATAGGAATGTCGAAATCTTTTTCGAGTTTACAGCATTTGTCCCATAGGAAAAGTTGTTTATATTGACAGGCTGAATCACCCCTTTAATGGTCCGGAACGATCAAAATTTCGCCATGTATAAAAACATGATTCACAAAATATATCTTATTAAAAATCAAAACAATATTTTAGGCATATAATATTTTAAAATGACACCGTATATTTAGTAAGTTAAAGGCTAACGCAGATTCCGTCATCTCAATCAAAGATGGATGGCGTAAGTTCTTTGGTAGCCTCGTGGGAGCTTCTGATGACAAATCTATACGAGTCCATTTAACAGTCTATGTTCTCGAGCACAAGCATTTATAACACCAAACTACACCAATTTCATATTATAAAGTCCACTTAAACCAATTTGCAAAACCGTCTAAGGCAAACGACAACTGTACCCCTTGACTTCCCACCAAAAACTTTCTTTGTAAACCTTATTTTTTTTATCAGGTGTACAAATCAAACGGACTGCCCTGGACTGGTAAGTACCAACGCGATGTTTTGATCAAACAATATGATAGGTTTGTTCAGAAATATTGGAGCAGCGATTAACATATACACCTTTATTTTAAATTCAGATAAACTTTAAGAGGTGACTCAGGCCTTCAATGTGAACAAGTTTGGAGTTAGGTCCAATGCTGGGAAGTAAAAAAAAAATTACATACTTATTCAAAAGTATCCAGCTGATCGGATCAAATGTATGGAAAAAGTAAAAATAATATAGAATGGGCTATTTTCCTAAAAAAATAATTAGTCCATTAGTTAGATTATCAAAAAACATTTGACACGTGTTTTTTCTTTTGTCAATCAAACAGAAAATGACAAAAATATAGCCCGTTAAAATGGTGTGTGACGTCACTAGCCAGTACACTTTTTAGTCGCCTGTGATGTCACAAGACCCCACTCATGAACTTTGACACGCTTTATCTTTGACATTTATTGTTTAACTAACGAAAGAAAAAATACGTGTCCAATATTTTTTGATTGTCGAACTGACGGCTTAACTTTAAGGGGCCGAGCCACCCCTTAAAGTTTGTGTATTGAATTTAAAATAAGAGTGTATTGGAACAGCGACATAATATTGTGCGTTTCGGTCGCCCGGTACAATAATTCTTCGTTCTTTGTGGCAAATACAATATTGTGGTGCAGACTAGAACATCAAATCTGGGCTTCCTGCCACTTCTAGATATCGAAATCTAAGAGGAGAGTGGTAAGGGGAGAATATAAACGCTGCCGGCTGAATTTCCAGTGTCACGAGTATGGCTTACTTAACGACGTGTTCTAATTGTCCCTCCATCTGCAGTGTTAAAGACCTAAATGAAGCAGACGACAAAGGAATCGCTATATTGGTTAAAATTAATAGAATTTTTAAATAAATATAACCATATCGACTCGAAAAGAAGAAGTATAGACAAGATATTTTCTGTCTATTTCAATTGTGCGTAGGCCTGAGACCTGCTTCGAAATGAATAGCCGGCGAAGCAGCCAGCTTAGCCGGACATTTTGGTAACAAAGGCCAGAGTCCTTAAGTTAGGAATATTTAAGTCGTAGTAAGTATACACGACATTTTTGATGTATATCAGACAGGGGTTTGTTACCATAAAATCGTTAAAAAATTCTATGAATCTTCATAAAAATGTACAAATTTAAAAAGCCTAACCAACTCCGATTAATTTTGCCTAGATAGATAATACAGATACGCGGGGCTGGCCTCACACCCTCCCACATCCCGCACAAATGCGGAGTTGGCAGCGAAGTTAATATTGTGACACCAGGGGTCAGGACAAGGCCAGACACTGTTGGGATTTTTGATTGTATGTCCAGTCATATTTAGTGAACGTCTGATTTATGCAGCTGTTGTTTGGCTTTTTAAACTCGATTTGAATTCCTCCAAGTCTTCTGGGATAATATAAGACTAAAACAATAAGCATCTGGCCTATTACCCTCATGACCAGCTAAACAGGGTACGCTACCCTTGTGACCACATGTCCGGCTAAACCTTAAGCTTCATTTCCACTTGACTTATTTGTAAGTGGTTCCGAAGATACCCAAGGAGAAGGGATGGCATCAGCTTGACGTCCACCCATCGTTAAAGGTGTAGTATTTGATTAAACTCATTTTACAATGATTTTAAAAATCAATTAATACGTAGGAAGTATAAAAACATCTGTGACGTTAGCAGTGTGGTTCCCGGTAGAGTAAAGTAACAGAAGTCTTCCCGTGGATATCGTAGAAGGCGACTAAGGGAAAATAAGCTAAACTATGCGTAAAAACATCAAAGATACCTCTCCATCCACCGCGTCTGGCCATGTGGAGTGTTTATGCCAAATCCTCTGACTGCTCTGGCTAATATATGGCTCTGGTAGTACAGAGAGGGTCGTACTTCTGCAGTGGAGACTAAAAAAGACCTGATGATGATGACGATAAAAACACTTGTCAAGTTAAAGAGAAATAAAATCACGTTTTTTTATTCTCCTTTTTAGATAACGCGGGATCATGGTCCAGCGCAGGTGGTTCCTGGGCGGGAGGTGATGCGTGGGGCGGAGCCGGCTCCTCTTCAGGTGGTTCTGGATCACATGCGTCTTCTGGCGCTGGATCATATGCGTCACCCGGTGCTAGTTCCTATGCGTCGTCAGGCGCTGGATCATATGCATCGCCAGGTATTGGATCCTATGCATCCTCTGGCGGTGGAGCATATGCATATCCCGGCGTCGGATCATTTGCCTCGTCTGGTGCTGGAGCATTTGCCTCCTCTGGCGGTGGAGCATTTGCCTCGTCTGGCAGTAGAGCATATGCGTCATCTGGCGGTAGACCTTTTGTGTCAACACGCATTGAAGACTCTTCAGAAGAGGATGATGATGATGACAACTATTCGGTAGCTGGTGCTTCTGCGGGGTCCTTCGCTCATGGTAATGCCAAGTAGAAAGTCATCTACATACTTATATTTTGAAAATTTGTATATTTTGCCATACCTAACATAATGTCATTAAATAATTGTTATTATAACTCCTATTAGAGGTGTTACGAATATATAAATCAATGTCGGTAACATAATTTTAGCTCTGAAGAACATAATTAATAAATATTATTGTTAAAATTTAAATATCTTGGTCATGTGATGACTCCCACCATAAAGACGATAATGATATTGAGAGTGTGTATTTAGGAGCCATGTGGTTCGGGAGAGTAGGATGGGACCACTCCAAGTCTTCCCATGGATGTCGTAGAAAGTGATTTAGGAAACAGAAGCTAAACAAAGCTTATAAACTTCAAAGAGACCAAACTCCATCAGGCTTATATATGGCTCTAGTAGTACAGAGTGGGTTGTGCTCCTGCAGTGGAGACTTAAAAAGACCTGATGATGATAATAAGGATATAAACGGAGAGCTGTCAGTGAGAGCGAACATGCTGGGTTTGCAAGTTAAACGTTAGAAATTTGTAATCGATTCGTCACCTCACGCATTTTTTGTTGTCGAAAGTGTCGTTTTGACATAAGATTTGAGAGAAATACGTAGTTCGTGCGTGCATCGAAGTTAACAGAGAGAGTAGGCCTCCAGATAACATTGTTTATAGCTTTCTGCGCATCTTTTTACACGTGTCAGTCTGTGGGCTATGTGTACTCAAAAAGTTAACAACGCCGTGTCCAGTATAATAACGCATTCAGGGTGCTACTGCAGCTACCTCGCTTTTGCAGTGCATCAGATAAATAGATAAAATATTTATTTTGTTCTTTGTAACACACACACAATACAGATTAAAATTAAAAATATAACAAAAACTTTCCTTAAAACTAAACATAATTTATGTGTGCCACAATAGCTCAAAAAAGCTACAGCGCATCAGTTGACGAGCTCCGTGGCGCAGTGGTCAACAAGCCGGCACACGGATGGTCCCGGGTTCGCTCCCCGGTCAGGTCAAGATGAAAAACGATCTTTTTCAAATTGACCTGGGTCTTGGATGTTTATCTATATATGTATTTGTTATAAAATATAGTATCGTTGAGTTAGTATCCCATAACACAAGTTACTTTAGGGCTAACTCAATCTGTGTGATGTGTCCGTATATATTTATTTATTTATTTATCAGAGATGTTCTACTAATTTATGAACATCTACTTAAAATTTTTAATTAGATGTTCTGTTTAAAAAAAAATTGTGTCAGAAACGGCCACTTTTTGCAAAAACTCTAAGTAAAGCGTCGGGGTTTGTGGTGGGAAGTCAAGGGGTGCAGTTGCGGTCTGCCTTGGACGATTTTGCAAATTGATTTTGGTGGACTTTATAATATGAAATTGGTGTAGTTTGATGTTATAAATGCTCGTGCTCATGGAACAATTTGTGAAATAGTTAAAGTGGACTGTTATATAGACTTGTCACCATAAGCTTCCGACCACGAGGCATCAAAGAACATACGCCATCTTTGATGCTACTTGTTAAAACTTTACCGTACAACACCAATACTTAGTATTTCAATTTACTGGACATTGGCAGAATCACTGAAATCTCGGTGGAAGCCATAATTATAAAACAGAAGAAGAAGTAAAGCATCATGTTTACACTTTAAACTGTAAATAGTTGTTCATAAAATAGTTTGAAGGGTTGTCTAGGGCCTCCGATCAAAATTTTATATGATGCCTCGGGTTTGTTTCAAATTATTTATTTTGGAGGCAGCACTGGAGCCTGAAAAATTAATGTTGAGCTGCGAGCGAAATAAAGTAACATAAAGAATAATTTATAATTAGTTTAAAAAAAAAAAAGACACGCTTTTAGCACGCTAGTCATGTATTGTCATCAGAACTCAGAGCGTGTGCAAAATTTCATCCTAATCGAAGACCGGGAAGTGGGTCAAATTAAGATTCCAAGATTTTCTTACATACAAGTGAAGCTAATAAAAGCGTGTTAAATAGAAAAAAGAATGATCACAACATCTAAAATGAACATTTTAGATGTTGTGAACATTTTTTCATTCTATCATCTAAATGTATGTATAAGATATATCTTGTTTGTGGAGAGATAATAAACGAATTTATTTATTTAACAATTCTTTTCGTTTTCCAGCGGGACCTTGGACCCACTACCCATTCCCTACGCCAAATGGGGATTGTGATGACACAACTACAGAAAAACCCTGTACTACTACAACTCCTTGTACGACAACGACACCTTGTACGACGACAACTTGTACAACGACGCCGTGTACGACGACAACTTGCACAACGACTACTTGCACAACTACAACTCCTTGTACAACGACTACTTGCACAACTACAACTCCTTGTACAACGACTACTTGCACAACTACAACACCCTGTACAACGACTACTTGTTCAACGACAACTCCATGTACTACAACGGAAACTCCATGTACAACGACTACTTGTTCAACGACGACTCCATGCACTACAACGGAAACTCCTTGTACAACGACTACTTGCTCAACGACGACTCCATGTACTACAACGGAAACTCCATGTACAACGACTACTTGTTCAACGACTTCGTGTACTACAACGGAAACTCCTTGTACAACGACCACTTGTTCAACGACGACTCCATGTACTACAACGGAAACTCCATGTACAACGACTACTTGTTCAACGACGACTCCATGCACTACAACGGAAACTCCATGTACAACGACTACTTGTTCAACGACTTCATGTACTACAACGGAAACTCCTTGTACAACGACCACTTGTTCAACGACGACTCCATGCACTACAACGGAAACTCCTTGTACAACGACTACTTGTTCAACGACGACTCCATGTACTACAACGGAAACTCCATGTACAACGACTACTTGTTCAACGACTTCATGTACTACAACGGAAACTCCATGTACAACGACTACTTGTTCAACGACGACTCCATGTACTACAACGGAAACTCCATGTACAACGACTACTTGTTCCACGACGACTCCATGCACTACAACGGAAACTCCTTGTACAACGACTACTTGTTCAACGACGACTCCATGTACTACAACGGAAACTCCTTGTACAACGACCACCTGTTCAACGACAACTCCTTGTACAACGACTACTTGTACAACGACAAGGACTTGTACCACCACTAGAACTAAGAAATATTGGTATTGGTAAACTAATGAATAAGAAAAAAGAGTTAACAAAAAAAAATGGCAACAGTTTTAATAAGTATTATTAACTCTTTTTATACACCATGGTAATTTGTAACCTTGCCATATTCTTGAACGTATCTATACTGATTATATTGAAAAACTTTACCCGAGAAACATGGGAATATGAACCAAAAAAATTGGGGTCACCATAGAAAACGAATTAACTTTCTTTTTGCTATCAGATGTCACTCAGTAACACTAAAACGTTGTACTACAATAATTAATAAAAAAATTCAACCGTCTTCAGTTTTCCTTGTAACTGATACATACCTAACACTCTATCTAAAATCTACCATACCGATTTTGAAGATTAACATCAAAGATACCTCTCCAACCCGTCTGGCCAGCGTGGAGAGTGTAGGCCAAATCCTCTGACTACTCAGGCTAGTATACGGCTCTGGTAGTAGGTAAGAGAGGGTCGTGCTTCTGCAGTTGAGACTAAAAAGACCTGATGATGATGATGAAGTTGGAATAGGTATACATCATTCAATTTAAAAAAAATTTTTGCAGTATGACTTATACCTAGTTTCTGAGATATCGGTGGACAAATATACACTGGTACATATCAACATTAAATAAACTACAGAGTTTGTGTAAACACTTGTTTTTTAAAAACACTTATTAAATTTGGAACACATGTCTAGAAGTTGATAAGACTATACAAGTGTAAAACGCTAGTTTACGTACTAGGGTTAATCTCGAACGTACCCTGAAAAACTTTCCCAAAGGACCTAAAGCTGAATTGTAAAAATAAAAGTTGGACTTACATACTTAATCGATCAGCTGATTAGCTGCAGTTAATTGCATTGCATGGTAACCCCATGTTTAGGGTTTGAAAAAGTAAAATGGAACGATTATAGGATCACTTCGTTGTCCGTCTGTCTGTCTGTTTATTTACCTTTTTTTTTTTTTTTTTAAATATATACGGACAAATCACACAGATTGAGCTAGCCCCAAAGTAAGTTCTTAAGTAAGACTTGTGTTATGAGATACTAACTCAACGATACTATATTTTATAACAAATACATATATAGATAAACATCCAAGACCCAGGTCAATCTGAAAAAGATCATTTTTCATCTTGACCTGACCGGGGATCGAACCCGGGACCATCCGTGTCACAGGCCGGCGTGTTGACCGCTGCGCCACGGAGCAATTTTGGGTAAAAGACAAAATGCTTTGTTATTTTGCCCGAATGGATGGTTTGAACATATATCTACAAAGGTATAATAAACTTCCGAATTGAATCTCAGGGAGAGAAGGCCTTTGCCCCTATTATATTTTTTTAGTATGTAATAGCAAAGTCGCTGATTACTATTAGGTAAAAGTAGCAGTGCACTATGCCTTCTATTTTAAGCTGTTAGGGGCCCACAGTAGGCACAGTAGCGACGCCAATCATTTTATTCCTAATACTTTTCAAACAGAAAGAAATTCAAGAATGTAAATCATATAAGCCTAAGTAAATAACCTGAAGTATTTTTGGAATCATGTTTTAATATTATGAGACTCAGTCATTAAGAGAAATAGTGATTACCGCCAAAAACGGCCGTTTTTGGCGGTTTTCTGATTCTCATAATTCTCACTGATTCTGATTTAGCATATTAAACATGATTTCAAAAATACTTCAGGTTATTTACTAAGGCTTATATGATTTACATTCTTAAATTTCTTTCTATTTGTAAAGTATTAGGAATAAAATGATTGGCGTCACTAGGGTGCCTACTGTGGGGCCTTAAATAAAATTGACAACAAAAGTGACATGCAGAGTGTTACGTATAAAATCGAATATAGTATATTAAGATTGACACGAAATATTGCGTATAAATAAAGTTTAAAATTAGTTGTAAAATAAAATTTTACGTATGAAATAATAATTTAATAAATGTAAAGAGATTGAAAAGTTATTATTAAGTAACTATGTCACTTAGATTCTGTTTATTTACTATTTTATTGAAGACGCATTTTTTTAAAATCATTTCTTGTATGCTATGTTATGTAAATATATTTTTATTACCTGTGCTGTGGTCAATAAATGATTGCTAAATGATAAAAGGGGCCAGTTAATTTTATTTACACATAATTACAAATATAACTAAACAAAAAAGAAATATAAATACTTAGGATTAAAAAAGAAAGAATAATAAAACACATAAATCTAAACTAAATAAAAAATGGAGCCCAGATCGCTGTTAACACAGGGTAATGTACCCAAGAGACCGCATTTCCACGTTGTATCGCTAGGCTCAGCCGTTGTCCAAAATGAGCGCCAGCCCTTGGGTCCCTGGAGACGTCGATCAGACGTGCCGAGATCTCTCTGTACAATTGACGAGCCTCCGCACCCCATGGCCCCAAAGTCTCCACGGCGAAAGGCACAAATATGTAGGGCATATTTTTGCTAAATTAGTCTTGATTGATCGATATTGTCCAAAACAATCGTGTTTTTTTTCTTATGTGTTTCAATCAAATCACTTTTTAGGGTTCCGTACGCAAAAGGTAACAAAGCTTTTAAAAACAGGCCTCTTTTACTAAGCTTCCGATGTCCGTCCGCCTGTCTGTCTGTCACAGGGCTAAATCTATTGAACCGTAATAGGGAGAGACTTGAAATGTTAACAGAATAATATCTTGCCGCTTTATCAACAAACATGTAAAACCAAAATAAAACGATAAGAAGAATAAGGGGGTCACACACAAAAAACTTGGTTTTGTTTAGTGCTATTATTCGATTCTGTCAAAGTTGCTTGGTACTTATCTCAGTACTTATTTATATGAGACGCAAATATTTAAGAAAAAACCGGCCAAGTGTCAGTCAAACTCGCGCAATGAGGGTTCCGTACAATATGCTTCGTGAACACACACACACAATGTGCAAAAATATTTTATTCAATTGACTAGCGCTATCTAGTGGTATTTTAGTGAACTATTTCCCTAGATGAACTTATTATAGTGAGTTTACCACTTTATTTTCAAGTGATAGAATTTTTATTATTTTTCCTGTTATCTTCAAGGAATGAACTATATTTTGTAATTTTTTCAAAATTTTCGGCCCAGTAGTTTCGGAGATCAGGGGGGGGGGGAATGGTCAATTTTTGCCTTCTTTCGTGAATAAAATCAAAAGTATTGATTTTGCCCGAACAAAAAAAAATATTTTTGGGATCCTCATAATGAGCCCTTTCATTTGATATATGACACAGTAAGGTTTGCAAAACTTTATTTTTTTATTTTGTAATCGGGCCCCTGAAAATGATCCTTATTTCAAAAAAATCTTTATTTACTTTGCACATCCGTGTTTGGGTCATCGGATTAAACCATCTTACCAAATTTTACCTAATTTGGTTCAGTAGATTCGGAGAAAATCGACTGTGACAGACGGACAGACGGACAGACAGACGCACGAGTGATCCTGTAAGGGTTCCGTTTTTCAATTTTTGTACGGAACCCTAAAAACGGTGTCCAATCAGGAGTTTTTGGTTGGAAGTCAAGAGCTGCAGTTGGGATCATCCTTAGATGATTATGCAAATTGATTTAAGTGAATAAATATAAATGAATAAATAAATATATACGGACAAATCACAAAAATTGAGTTAGCCCCAAAGTAGGTAGTAGTAGGCCCTAAGTTCGGGATTGTGTTTTGGGATACTAACTCAACGATACTATATTTTATAATATATGTACATGACTAAACAGCCAAGACGCAGGTCAATCCGAAAAGATCATTTTCCATCTTGACCTGACCGGGGATCGAGCCCTTAGTGAACTTTATAATGTGAAATTGGTGTAGTTTGGTGTGTAATAAATGCTCGTGCTCATGAACAATTTGTGAAATAGTCAAAGTAGACTGTTACATGGACTCGTATAGATTTGTCATCAGAAGCGAACCGTACGTACCAGAAGCCTACATGCGGCAGTCAAAGGATCTACGCCATCTTTGATTGCGACTTGTTAAAATTATACCGTTCAACATCGATACTTTGTATCTCATTAAACTGGACATTGGCGGAATCACCGAAAACCTCGGTAGAAGCCATAATATGAAGAAGAAGAAGAAGAAGAAGAAGAACCCTCACAAGAAAGTTCGCCTGGAAGAGGCTTCATGCGTCCGTATACACAGACTCTACATAGCGAGTTTTTGTAGTTGAATATTGAACGGAACCCTAGGTGTGTGTGAATCTCACTTGGTCAGTTTTTTAGGGTTCCGTAGTAAACAAGGAACCCTTATAGTTTCGCCAAGTCTGTCTGTCTATCCGTCCGCGGTTTTACTCAGAGACTATAAGTACTAGAAAGCTGTAATTTGGTATGGGTATGTATTTGTATATTAATAATGGCAAAAAAGTGGTAGAAAAAATTTTGAAAAAAATTTTTTTTAGCGTTGATTCAAAGATTCATACATTTATTTGCCAACTATGAGTCATACATATAATACAGGTGTTATGTATAATTATGGTTCTAATCATAGCAACTCAGCAAGTATTGCAAATTGTAGTAGACTAGTAAGTAAATAATACCTATAAAACAATTTCTTTTAAATTTATTAGTATTAAATAATTTATATAAATCAATTTCAATTTAACTTATTAGAATTAAATAATTTCAATTTAATTTATAAATGTTAAATAATTTTATACACAGATACCTTTACAGAATAATAATTTTTTAAGAGTAAATCATATTTTAGAGCACTTGAGAACTTTTTTAAAGTGTTTTCGTTTTTGATAAACGCCGGTAATTTATTATATATTGTGCCTGCCATGTAGTACGGACTTTTACTTAGCATTTTTATTCTAGCTGGAGGCAAATAAAGTCTGTCTTTATGTCTAGTGTTAATGTTATGTGTGTATCCTTTATTTTTTTGAAAGAGTAGATTTTGGCAAGTAAACATGCAAATTTCATATATGTATAAAGATGGCAAGGTGAGTAGTCTGTATTTTTTGAAATAAGGTTTACACTGTTTAGTAATATCTATTTGGGCTATTATTCTGACACATTTTTTTTGCAATATAAGTAGATCGCCTACGTCTGTACCGTTTCCCCAGAGGATTATACTATACTTGAGTTGGGATTGGGAATTAGCATACGCGTAATAGGCGGATAGCGCTGCTTCTGTGCTCGTGCTCTGAACCAGCTCATAAAGTGCGTAAGTGAAGCTAGATCGTTTTGATTTCACAAACTCTATATAGGCTTTTCAATTGAGGTGGTTGTCTATCATTATGCCAGGTAATTTAAAGGTGACTACGCATTCTATTTGCTGATTATTTATGTTTAATTTTACTTCTAAAGTAGCCCCCATACAAGTAAAGTGGGGGAGTAATTTTTTTTTCTCGTCGTGGTATCGTTAAATAGGTCTTTAAAAAATATTGTGAGGTTGGGAACACCATTGTTCAATTTAGGGATCCGTTTCCGAAATATTTGGTTTTAAAGTGCAAATTTTTGTTAGAGGTAAGTGTCCCCCTCCCCCCCCCTCTATCTGCTAAACGGTTATATATGGATACGTGAAAAAAATTACAGCAGTAGTATATATACTGAAGTTGAAAGGAAAACTATCAGAGCTAAGTACTATGTGCAAACTAAAAAGTTATAGGCGACCAACTTATAAAATGTACTCGAAAATGTAAAATATCATACAATTTTCATTGTTAGATGTTTTTGGTCGTTGAACTGTGAGGTGCGAGTGTGAACAGTGTGAACTCAAAGTTGACATTCGGAACTACGGAACCCTACACTTAGCGTGGCACTTGGCTGGTTTTTTAAATATAAATAAATATATACGGACAAATCACACAGATTGAGCTAGCCCCAAGTAAGTTCTTAAGAAAGACTTGTGTTATGGGATACTAACTCAACGATACTATATTTTATAACAAATACATATATAGATAAACATCCAAGACCCAGGTCAATCTGAAAAATATCGTTTTCCATCTTGACCTGACCGGGGATCGAACCCGGGACCATCCGTGTCGCAGGCAGGCGTGATGACCGCTGCGCCACGGAGCTTTAGGAAAGTTAAATTTATTTGCGATGCTACTTGCTGGGATGATACTTGGTGGATAATGAGAAAGTAGCAGTTCGGGAAGCCGGGCCTGCGATCTTGATGCCATAACTGCAACTAGGGTTGGCAGGTCCTGAAAGCGAATAGCCGGACAGAGCCGCCAGTTACGCCGGACATATGGTTAAAAGGCCGGAGTCCCTCAATATTTTATTCGTAGTACACATAACTCTGCATTTTTGCTGTAAATCAGGCAGGGGTTTGTTTTCATAATATTTTCATAAATTCTATCCTCTCGACGAGAGTGTGGACTTAACTGTGTCCGGCTTTTGCCGGACGCCTGGCAACCCTACCTGCAACCACCGGACAGGCAGTTGAGGAAGACAGTGTCCTGAAAAATACCTTTATCATCATCATCAGGTCTTTTTTAGTTTTTTCACTGCAGGAGCACGACCCTCTCAGTACTATCAGAGCCGTCAATCCAAGATTAAGACCAAGAGAATCTCTTGGTCTTAATCTTGGATTGAAGATATATGATAAAAATTGTTACCTCATGTCGATAAAAATTTATAATAAACTGCCAGTCGAATTAAAGATGCTTAGTTTTAAACATAGATTGAATAAATGGTTAATTGACAAATGCTATTATGACATAAATGAATATTTGACATCTTAGAATTGTATTTATTTTGATGTTTAAGTAGTAAATTTGTGTTTTGTTTTGTATACCAACTAATCTCATAATTTAATTTGTGCTCTTTTTTTGCCTTCTCAAATATATTTTTTTGCATGCCTACTGTGAAAGGCGGGAATTTATATGAAGACCCTAGCAAATAAACATTTCATTTAATTTCATATACCTATTAGCCAGATAGAAAAATACCATATACAACGTGGAAGGGAAATACCCCTAATAAATCGAACCACGGTCTATCATCATCATCCGCCTCCGTGGACCAGTGGTTAAGGCGGTTGCTTTGTTGACCCGGGGGTCGTGGGTTCGATTCCCACGGGAAGCATACTTTATTAAGTTGTTTCCAGTTTGGTTAGGATAGGACATTGCAGGCATGAATCATCTGATTATCTGACAAGAAAGATGATTCCGTGCTTCGGAAAACACGTTAAGGCGGTGGTCCCGGCTGCCATCTGGTAGTCGTTAAAGGAACCACGTCAGAGGCCGAGAGGCGGTTCCGAAGAACTCGGACACCAGGGCGTGCATGGTCGAGTGACCGTGTCACCTACACGAAATGATGATGATGATCATCATCATCTCAGCTACGGTCTATACTAGATCATTATAGTATAATGAAATAAGATAACAGCCAAAATACAAAAATAAATTTCGGCATTTCCATACAAAAGTGTGCAGCCGAGGGCGATTTGTACGGGAACGTCAATTTTTTCCGGTTTTTGACTGATATATTAATTTTATTACACTAAAGTGATCTAGTATAGCCTGTGGTTCGATTTATTACGGGTACCTATGTTCTATAGATTTAACTACGCAGTTACCTACTGTTGACGTCAACATTTTATTTAATTAAGTGCAATAAAGGCCTTTGTCTTGAATGTTAACCACTATTAAGTCTGTCTGTCTGTCGGTCGAGAGCCGCCGTACAAATGTTGTGAATACCTTTATTTATTTCCTTTATTTATTTATGCACATATTTCATACATTTTCAAATATTTAAACAAAAAATAAACATTTAAAAATATAAAAAATAGTAGCCCACCGGTATCGGGAACAGGGTCCAAGCTACCGGCGGTCAGGGCTCCAGGGAAAGGAACCTCCTAACAATACGGGCCGTGTCCAGGAGAACTGCTTTCTGAATCAAGCCCTTGATCCAGCCGCCTAACGAGAGCCTCTTCAGGTACTGGTCGAGGCTCTTGGCAATTAAGCCATGGGCTGTCACGACTATCGGAACAATGATCGCTGAGTCTACATCCCACATGTCGACAACCTCGCGAGCCAAGTCAAGATATTATTTATTTATTATTAGGGTATACACAACAGATCACAATCACAACATGGTATAAATGACAATAAATTAGCACAGTAAACTAGACTGTGACCCAAAAACGTGCACACACAGCATGACAACTATTGTAAACACAGTTATTTTCCTTTGTTCCTGTGGCGACCTTCCGGCTACATTATATGCTCCTTACCTACCTACCGCATATTGTGTACTAGCTGTTACCCGCGGCTTCGCCCGCGTTATATATAGCCTATGTCCTTCTCAGTACCCTAACCTATGTGTATGCAAAATTTCATGATGATCGGTTCAGTAGATAGGGCGAGAAAGCGTTACAAACAAACAAACTCACCTACGCACTTAAAATATTAGGATTAGGATTAAGTTTATTTGCGAACGGTTTTGCAATCCTAATCCTAACTAATATTATAAATGCGAAAGTGAGTTTGTTTGTTTGTTTGTTTGTTACGCTTTCACGCCGAATCTACTGAACCGATCATCATAAAATTTTGCATACACATAGGTTAGGGTACTGAGAAGGACATAGGCTAAATATCACGCGGGCGAAGCCGCGGGTAACAGCTAGTTATAAATAAAATAGATCATAAATTTTATTAATAAGACATTATATGAGACAGAGCACCTTGTCAGAGTCGTAAACAGTTCCCTGGGCGATTTTGACTTATGCTGCTGGTTTGGGAGAAAAGAAAAAACATAGAATATACCAGCTGCTTTTCTTCCCCCGCAGAAAGTAAAGGCCGGTCAAGGGAGTAGGCGACAATCTAAAGAATCACATTGATAGGCGATGCGGCTAGCAACCCATCACTAGTTTGATTCTGCTTTCCACTTTTACGCCCACTACGATGCTTAGCGTGGCCTGTAGGTTTTATGACCTTGGGCTCTGTCTACCCCGCAAGGGATAAAGACGTGATAGTATGTATACATGTATGTACAATATTTTAGCTGACATAGGCTATTATATAACTACACGGATAAAGTCGCGGTAAAAAAGCTAGCAGTTTAATAAAAATTCTTAAAAGACAACAGGTGTGATATAAATTTCCATAACAAAGTAATAACAGAATGCTGTTCGATATAAATAAATTTTATATAAAATCGTTGTTTATTTATTTTTAATCATACACACCATTAGTAGGTACCTTTAAAAGAGTAATACAAAATTAACGAAAATATGAATAAATTTTCGATTTTTGTGACCATATTTGTAATACATACGGTAAGAAAACAAACTTTAAATATTTTTAATCGATTGTATCACTGTACACGAAAGGTGATTCCTGGCAGAGTAGAATAGGCCCACTCCAAGTCTTCCCGTGGATGTCGTAGAAGGCGACTTAGGAAACACAAGTTGAACAAAGCTTTTAAACATCAAATAGATGACCAGCGTGGAGAGTGTAGGCCATATCCTCTGACTTTTTTTATAGGCCAATTTTTTTTTATGGCAGGAAACTCGAGAACAAAAGAATTTTTCATACAAATTACCCGGACGGCTGAACACTTTTGCATGAAAATATCGAATGAGTTCCCAGCACTGGTCTCATAAGAAAAGTTAATGTCGAGGATATCGAGGGAAAATCGAGGGTCAAGTTACACACTAAATAATCATTATGAGTATTTGTAAATTTTATACTTTAAAATCAAAAGAAAAGTAATAATTTTTTTTTACAATTTAAACTCGTTTATTCATATTTTTACAAATTTGCATCTTATAATTAACAAGTACATACATTAAAAAAAAAGTAATAATTATAATGTGTTAAGGGGAACGAATGCCAATGGGGCCCTATTATTAAGCCTCCACTTTCCGTCCGTCACAAGACTATTAGAATGATAATAAATAGACACTTGATTTTTTTTGCCAAAATGTTTGTTTCTTTTTTGCTATAACAAAAGTGTTCACAAATATTTCGGAAACGGATCCCTAAATTGAATAAAAACCGGCCAAGTGCGTGTCGGGCCACGCGCAGTATAGGGTTCCGTAGTTGCGAATGACAACTTTGAGTTCACACTGTTTACACTCGCACCTCACAGTTTAACGACCAAAAACATCTAACAATAAAGATTGTATAAATTTTTACATTTTCCAGTACATTTTATAAGTTGGTTGCCTATAACTTTTTAGTTTGCACTTAGTACCCAGCTCTGATAGTTTTCCTTTCAACTTCAGTATATATACTACTGCTGTAATTTTTTTCACGTATCCATATATAACCGTTTAGCAGATAGAGGGGGGGGACACGTACCTCTAACAAAAATTTTCACTTTAAAACGAAATATTTCGGAAACGGATCCCTAAATCGAAAAATGGTGTTCTCAACCTCACAATATTTTTCAAAAACCTTTTTAACGATACCCCACACGATGGGTAAGTAGAGAAAAAAAAATTACTCCCCCACTTTACTTGTATGGGAGCTACCCAAAAAAAAATTTTTTTTCTAGATTTTTTTCTACGACTTTTTTGCCATGATTAATATACATACTCATACAAAATTACAGCTTTCTAGTACTTATAGTCTCTGAGTAAAACCGCGGACGGACAGACAGACAGACAGACAGACAGACAGACAGACAGACAGACATGGCGAAACTATAAGGGTTCCTAGTTTACTACGGAACCCTAAAAATGGTGTTCTCAACTTTACTATATTTTTTAAAGACCTATTTATCAATACCCAACACGATGGGTTTGTATAGAAAAAAAAATATTATACTTCCTCTTTACTTGTATGGGAGCTACCCTAAAAAAAAATATTTTATTCAAGATTTTTTTAAACCACTTTTTTGGCATGATTAATATACCTACATACCCATACCAAATCACAGCTTTCAAGTACTTATAGTCTCTGAGTAAAACCGCGGACGGACAGACAGACAGACAGACATGGCGAAACTATAAGGGTTCCTACTTTACTACGGAACCCTAAAAAGGTTACCTATTTGTATTTAAATTATTTTTTTTACAGAAGTACGGAACCCTTACTGTGCTAACCAATATTTTTAGAGATAAATAAACCTTCATTAGTGTCTTTTTTATTTGGCAGGCATGCAGAGCAAACGCGTTCCCCGATTTTAGTAAGTATCAATCACCTCTTTATCCGTTACGGGGTAGACAGAACCTAGGCGATAAAACTCAAAGGCCTCGTACAGCGCGTTAGAATAAGCTATTTTCCTGGGTCAAAATATTAATAATAAAATAAGACCGTCAGTTAGACAATCAAAAAATATTGGACACGTATTTTTTCTTTCGTTAATTAAACAATAAATGTCAAAGAAAAAGCGTGTCAAAGTTCATGAGTGAGGGCTCGTGACATCACAGGCCACTAAAAAGTGTACTGGCTAGTGACGTCACACACAATTGAAGCGGGCTATATCTTTGTCATTTTTTGTTTGATTGACAAAAGAAAAAACACGTGTCAAATGTTTTTTGATAATCTAACTAACGGATTAATTATATTTTTTTAGGAAAATAGCCCATTAGCAACAAAAAAACAACAGAACTAAACAAAATAGTTTTAGGTTGCCAGCCACATTCCCATTGACATGATTCCTTCTGATTGATCAATAATAAAATGAATAATAATCCTTTACAAATTACCCGGGTAGTTTCACACATAATATCCAATATGTACGAGATTATCCAGTTTGTATAGGATTCGGTATTTGTCTCATGTTAAGATTATATAAAATTTGTTTCTAATGAGACTAATTTCTATCTAAAAGCACTATAAAGAACACTTTTAATTTGATATCGATTCGTTATGTTTTCTTAAAGCTTCTTTAAAGTTGGGTGAATAGGACCATTTTTTAAAGTATGAAAATCTTTAATTACAATTATACTGTATTTTAGTCAGCAAAATTTATAGCAACTTTTATTATGAAACCATTACCATAAACGAAATATTTCGTATAGCTACCAAACAAAGTTCTCACGCCACCCATACAAAATACAAGCTTGTGACGTCACAAATATGTAGGCATTTCAGCGGCGCGTTTGCACATCTAAAAATTTACGTCTAAAAACATGTGTCTTTAAAACTTTTATAACTGAAAGAGTTTTTTGTTTAGAAATGTATTGCTGTTACTATTGTGTTTATTTTTGGCAGGACTTTACATAGCAACATGAAAAAAATTTTAGTCAACATGCCCATTGTCAGTTTTCGACTTCCTTTAGCATCTGCCTCATAGACAAATTTATTTTACCGGACTGAGTCACCTCTTCAACGCTATGTCGAGGGTAAAACACCCATACAATCATAATTTTATTATATCTACTTTTTAGTCTCCTCTGCAGGAGCACGACCCTCTTTGTACTACCAGAGCCATATATTAGCCAGAGCAGTCAGAGGATTTGGCCTACATTACCTTACCTTACATTATTTTTTTACTTGTCTAGTGGGTTCGTTCTTCAGTCCCTTCCCTGTGTTCAAGAGGGATTGGCACGACAATACCACAGAAGAACCTTGCACTTCAACGACGACAAAATTTACAACGACTACTACAACTCCACGTACTACTACAACTACTACACGTTGTACTACAACAACTAAGACACCTTGTACAACGAAAACTACTACGACTCCTCGTACTACTGCCACAACTGCAACACCCTGTACCACGACGACAACGACGCCTCGTACAACGACAACTACACGTACCACTACAACGCCTTGTACTACGACAAACACAACGCCATGCACCACTACTACATCTACAACTCGTTCTACCACTACAAAGACCACACCTTGTACTACAACAACTAAAAAAAATAGTACAACGAAAACTACTACGACTCCCCGTACTACAACTACAACTACAACACCCTGTACTACCACCAAGACTACTACAACTCTCTGCTCAACAACCACTAGAACCAAAAAGACAAAGTCGACAACACCCTGTACCACCACTAGAACCAAAAAGACAAAGTCAACAACACCCTGTACTACCACCAAGACTACTACAACTCCTTGCTCAACAACCACTAGAACCAAAAAGACAAAGTCAACAACACCCTGTACTACCACTAGAACCAAAAAAACAAAGTCGACAACACCCTGTACCACCACCAAGACTACTACAACTCCTTGCTCAACAACCACTAGAACCAAAAAGACAAAGTCAACAACACCCTGTACCACCACTAGAACCAAAAAGACAAAGTCAACAACACCCTGTACTACCACCAAGACTACTACAACTCCTTGCTCAACAACCACTAGAACCAAAAAGACAAAGTCAACAACACCCTGTACCACCACTAGAACCAAAAAGACAAAGTCAACAACACCCTGTACCACCACCAAGACTACTACAACTCCTTGCTCAACAACCACTAGAACCAAAAAGACAAAGTCAACAACACCCTGTACCACCACTAGAACCAAAAAGACAAAGTCAACAACACCCTGTACTACCACCAAGACTACTACAACTCCTTGCTCAACAACCACTAGAACCAAAAAGACAAAGTCAACAACACCCTGTACTACCACTAGAACCAAAAAAACAAAGTCGACAACACCCTGTACCACCACCAAGACTACTACAACTCCTTGCTCAACAACCACTAGAACCAAAAAGACAAAGTCAACAACACCCTGTACCACCACTAGAACCAAAAAGACAAAGTCAACAACACCCTGTACTACCACCAAGACTACTACAACTCCTTGCTCAACAACCACTAGAACCAAAAAGACAAAGTCAACAACACCCTGTACTACCACTAGAACCAAAAAAACAAAGTCGACAACACCCTGTACTACCACCAAGACTACTACAACTCCTTCCTCAACAACCACTAGAACCAAAAAGACAAAGTCGACAACACCCTGCACCACCACTAGAACCAAAAAGACAAAGTCAACAACACCCTGTACTACCACTAGAACCAAAAAGACAAAGTCTACAACACCCTGTACTACCACCAAGACTACTACAACTCCCTGCTCAACAACCACTAAAACCAAAAAGACAAAGTCAACAACACCCTGTACCACCACTACAACCAAAAAGACAAAGTCGACAACACCCTGTACTACCACTAGAACCAAAAAGACAAAGTCAACAACACCCTGTACCACCACTAGAACCAAAAAGACAAAGTCAACAACAGCCTGTACCACCACTAGAACCAAAAAGACAAAGTCAACAACACCCTGTACTACCACTAGAACCAAAAAGACAAAGTCGACAACACCCTGTACCACCACTAGAACCAAAAAGACAAAGTCGACAACACCCTGTACCACCACTAGAACCAAAAAGACAAAGTCGACAACACCCTGTATCACCACTAAGAAACATTGGTTATGGAGATAGAAATACCAAGAAGAAGGATTTGCAACAGCAAAAATCAAGTTAATAGTAGGTAATGAATAATCCGTTATGTACGAGTTATTTTGTTTAAATCATTAACAACATTTTCAAGAAAATACAAGCTTATTTTGAACCTACGAGTATGAACTATATTGTAATAATGTTTTCTTATGATTTCGCGATTTTTACACATTTAAATAAAATTATTTTAATACGGTTTTTATCGCGTTTATTACAGTATTAGATTTTGCAGTTCTTATAAAATACTAGACAAATGTCAACTTAGTCTACCTGCGACCACGAACACTGTAAAGTGCTCGAAACGTTAGGTGTATAAATAATGTAATAAACGCGATAAAAACCGTATTAAAATAATTTTATTTAAATATATTGTAATCTCGGAATCAGAATCCTTAGTTAGAATACAGAATTGTAAGAAAAATCCCAACTAATATTATAAATGCGAAAGTGAGTTTGTTTGTTTGTTTGTTACGCTTTCACGCCGTATCTACTGAACCGATCGTCATGAAATTTTGCATACACATAGGTTAGGGTACTGAGAAGGACATAGGCTATTTATCACGCGGGCGAAGCCGCGGGTAACAGCTAGTAAGGAATAAAATGTAAAAAATTTTAGACTTCCCATACGAAGTTTTCGATCAGCTGGGCGAATTCCTATGGGAAATCTGATTTTATTTTTTGATTTTCACCTTTTATTCTTTCGATTCTGTATTCCATTAGGGATTCTGATTCGATTTTAATATAGTTCATACGTTCAGAATCAGCCTGTATGTGATTATCCGATATACATGGCGAAATTTTGATCGTTTTGTCAATATGAACACCATTTCCATTGGGAACATAGCTGGGAACTCGATTTTTAGGGTTCCGTAGTAAGCTAACCCTTATAGTTTCGCCATGTCTGTCTGTCGGACCGTCCGCGGTTTTAGTTTTTACTCAGAGACTATAAGTACTAGAAATCTGTAAATTGGTATGGGTATGTATATCAATAATGGCAAAACAATTTTTTTTAGGGTAGCTCCCATACAAGTAAAGAGGGAGTAATATTTTTTTTCTATACGAACCCATCGTGTTGGGTATTGTTAAATAGGTCTTTTGAAATATTGTGTGGTTGAGAAAACACCATTAAAAACACCATTTTTCGATTTAGGGATCCGTTTCCGAAATATTTGGTTTTAAAGTGCGAATTTTTGTTAGAGGTAAGTCCCCCCCCCCCCCCCCCCCCTCTATCTGCTAAACGGTTATATATGGATACGTGAAAAAAATTACAGCAGTGTTATAGAATTGCAGAAAATTTCAAATTGCAGAAGAATTGCAGTGCAAATGTTATAGAAATATGCAATAATGTTCAACAAGAGTAACATGTTATCCAAATTTGAATGATATTTCATTTCATTTAAAAAGCAAGTGAAATATAAATTAAAAAGATTCAGTTTCCTAATTTCCTAATTTAAAATAAGTTTTTTACTTATGAACGAACTAATTACAAGCAGCTAATCAGTGCTAGGTATTCTAAATTACCAAACAATTTAATTAATTATAAAAATAATAAAAATTAAGAAGTTATATGAGTTTTAGTCATCAGGCCTTTTTTTGGAGGAGCACGACCCGATCTCTGATTACTAGAGCCATAGATTAGTAAATAAATAATAAATAAATATATACGGACAAATCACACAGATTGAGCTAGCCCCAAAGTAAGTTCGAGACTTGTGTTATGGGATACTAACTCAACGATACAATATTTTATAATAGATACTTATATAGATAAACTGAAAAAGATCATTTTCCATCTTGACCTGACCGGGGATCGAACCCGGGACCATCCGTGTCGCAGGCAGGCGTGTTGACCGCTGCGCCACGGAGCAGAACAGTCAGAGGATTTGGCCTACACTCTCCACGCTGCTGGCCTGAGTTTTAGTACAGTCAGAGTCAAAGTTTATGGCGGCTCGGATATTAGCTGCGACAAAGACAATATAATACTAACGTAATAGACTGCCCACCTCATACAAAAATATTGGACCAAATTAAGGGTGCGAAAAGAAGGCGAATGTATGGCGCAGGAGAGTTGCTTGCTACTCGATACTAGATGGCGGTAATCTGCGTTAGCCTTTAACTTACTTAATATACGGTGTTTTGATTTTTAAAAAGATATATTTTGTGAATAATGTTTTTATATTCTCATAATACGGAAGATACAATGTTGTGTAGCAATTAGTAGCGCACTCTATGCTAGTCTCTGAGAACAAATCGTCCGATTAAAGGCGTTGGGATCACATGGCTGCGAGCTGCGCAGAACGTGCCCCGCCTCCCCGCGCGCGCCCCTCTGTACCATATATTGTGTTCTGCGCATCGCCTCGCACGCACCCTCCGCCCCCGTCGCACTCGCCACCGGGTAAGAGTGCGTAGAGTAGGACTAGCTCCGATTACTGGTGACCGCCCGGCGGTCCCGGGTGATTTGCACCCAGGATAGGTCCTTCGGACACCGTAGCTTTCGGCCCATACGGCAAAACATGAGAGTTGCTGCTCTCTAAAGGCTTTGCCATTGTTTCTCAGCTCGGCCCTTCAGGTCATGCATGCAAATCGCGGCCCATCAGGCATATGAGAGTTTGCTGTCTCTCCAAGCCTTGCGCACCCAGGCAACGCCCAAAGCCGAGGTTCGTCCCTCCTGGGAACCCTTTGGTGATGTTTGCCTTACAGGTTGAGGGCATTCTGCCCTCACCTCAAAAGTCCGATGAAGTAGCGAAAGCTCACTTGGAGCTAGCTACGTAGTCCATTCAAAAAAAAAAAAAAAAAAAACGCCTCGCACGATGTTCCGAGCCGCCATAAAGTTTGACTCAGACTGTACTTAAGGGGGCACACTAGGCACAGTAGCGACGCCAATCATTTTATTCCTAATACTTTACAAATAGAAAGAAATTCAAGAATGTAAATCATATAAGCACTAGTAAATAACTTGAAGTATTTTTGGAATCATGTTTTAATGTTATGAGAATCAGTCATTAAGAGAAAACGTGATTACCGCCAAAAACGGCCGTTTTTGGCGGTAATACGATTCTCATAATTCTCACTGATTCTGATAATATTAAACATGATTCCAAAAATACTTCAGGTTATTTACTATGGCTTGTATTGTTTATATTCTTGAATTTCTTTCTATTTGTAAAGTATTAGGAATAAAATGATTGGCGTCGCTACTGTGCCTAGTGTGCGGCCTTAACTAAAAATAAATAACCATTGTACATTTGAGCCAGGTACTCTTCTGAGTGGATGATTTGATAAGCCCTTTAAATTTTAGTTTTGTTACGTTTTATTTCTCTATAGCTTTGTTTTTATTTTTTATTATTTTTTGTCCTAAATTTATTTAATTTGTAATTTCAGTTTTAGTTATCTATAAATATCTATACATATAATAAAACAGTAAATATATTTTGTCTGTACATTTCGTATTTTTGACTGAAATGGATAGAGGGACACTTAAAAAGAAAAATAGAAAGCAAACATATTTGTTTGGAATTTCTTGTCTGTCTGTCTATCTGTCTGTATGTATGATCACGTTTATCTCCGGAAATATTGGACGGATTTGAATGAAACTTTTTTTGCAATATATAGGTATATATATATATATATATTGCAAAATACGTTGATATTTATTAACTTTAATTATATAATATATAAAACTGCTACAAGTATTTTCTTATGTATAGACATTAGTTCGTTCGTATGAAGGTGTATATATTAATACGCCGAAGTCATAAAGTCCACGCGAACGAAGTCGCGGGCATCTGCTAGTAGTTAATACGTATTTGAAATTGTGGTGTAATAAGCATATAAAATAAATAAATCTACCATTGTATGTATAATATATTGGTGACCATTCCGTCAAGTAGGTAAATATTGTAAATTTCATTTTATTGTAATTTATATATGCATCAAATAAACATTTTTTATTTCTGTTTCTATCAATAAACCCCCTCACAAAAAATCTCTATCTTATTAAAAGGCAGAACCGATTTCGTTCAAATGTAAACTAAGAACTCTCGATTGAATTATCTTTCAAATAATTTATTATTTTTAACAAAAAAGTAAAACCTACTTCAACCCTATACGTAAATGTACAAACTGGAACTTAAAATTAGGTTTTAGTGGGTGTGGTATTTCAATCAAAATAGAGGAACAACGTCGTCATCAACTTGTCTTGATTCGCGAAAAAATTTAACAGAATTAAAATTTGAATTAAACCAAACGGTATACTTGTACAATTTTTTTGGTGTTTGTTGATTTTTTCTAAAAGCACTTGATACGTTTCGATAAAAATATTATAGGAACACCTTTGAAGTTTAGTCAAAACGGAGCAGTAACGTTCTCATCATCATCATCTTAATTCGCATAAGAATAAAATACAAATAAGTTAAACCAAACAGCATACTCTTACAATTTTTTGGGTATTTATTTATTTTTTCAAAAAGTGCTCGATACGATATTTTTTTGCGACAAAAAAATTAGGGGACCACCTCTGGAGTATTACCTATCAAACAAAAAAGAATCACTAAAATCGATCCATAATTGACTGAGTAATCGCGTAACATACATACAAAAAAAAAAGAAACATACAGACGAATTGAGAACCTCCTCCTTTTTTGAAGTCGGTTAAAAAGGCATTTAAATCGAGCAGATACGCTTCTAAAGGGAACTGTCACAGATACGCACTCAAACACACAAATAGACAATATTATATATTATATAACTTAACGAATATCTATAATATATACTAATATACATTATATTATATTATCTTATTATATATTATTATAGACACGTCCAACGGATAACACCCGTCTGTGTGCGTGGAGGTGTAAAAATACCATTACGTTACAATTAATTCATCATCCTCAACCTATTGCAGTCCACTGCTGGACATAAGCCTCCCCAAGGGCTCGCCACAGTGCACACGACCCTCTCTGTACTTCTCCCAGAGACAATACTGCCTCCGTGGTTCAGTGGTTAAGGCGTTTGCTTTGTTGACCCGGGGGTCGTGGGTTCGATTCCCACGGGAAGCAGACTTTGTTAAGTTGTTTCCAGGTTGGTTAGGACATTGCAGGCATGAATCACCTGATTGTCTGATAAGAAAGATGATTCCGTGCTTCGGAAGGCACGTTAAGCCGGTGGTCCCGGCTGCCATCTGGTAGTCGTTAAAGGAACCACGTCAGAGGCCGAGAGGCGGTTCCGAAGAACTCTGACACCAGGGTGTGCAAGGTCGATTGACCGTGTCACCTACACGAAATGATGATGATGATGAGAGACATATATTAGCCGAAGCAGTCAGAGGTTTCGGCCTACACTCTCCACGCTGGCCAGACGGGTTGGACAGGACAGGTCTCTTTAATGTTAATAAGCTTTGTTTAGCTTGTGTGTTCCTAAGCCGCTTTCAACGACATCCACGGGAAGACCTGGAGTGGTCCTATTCTACTCTGCCGGGAACCTCACGGCCACAGTGTAGCGTGCATCATCTCATCATCTTTCACTTTCCTCTTCCACCCACTACCAGCGACCTTTTTCAGGTCATCGGTCCACCTGTGATATGTAGATAATTAATGGTATCATTCAGTTGACGTAAACAAGTTTGTTTAATTAAGTGCAATAAATACCTTTGTCTGAGGATAAACAAGTAATAAGTATGTCTGTCCGTCGAAAATATTCTCATTTGTCTCCTTCGGAGCTCAGATGAGCGAAACAAACATTCGTCAACCATCATTTTATTATTTCACTCCTATACCAGATCAAATTAAAAAGTCTATTCTGTACTTCGCTATTATTTTTCATTTGCCAAACTAACGCCAGCTCTCCTTGGGTATTCCATCAAATATCCATTAAAATCATATGTAAGAACCGCAGAACAGACAAATTTAAAAAACCAGTCATATGTAAGAACCGCAGAACAGATAAATTAAAAAAACCAGTCATATGTAAGAACCGCAGCGCAGAACAGATAAATTAAAAAAACCAGTCATATGTAAGAACCGCAGAACAGACAAATTAAAAACACCAGTCATATGTAAGAACCGCAGAACAGACAAATTAAAAACACCAGTCATATGTAAGAACCGCAGAACAGACAAATTTAAAAAACCAGTCATATGTAAGAACCGCAGAACAGATAAATTAAAAAAACCAGTCATATGTAAGAACCGCAGAACAGACAAATTAAAAACACCAGTCATATGTAAGAACCGCAGAACAGACAAATTAAAAAAAAACAGTCATATGTAAGAACCGCAGAACAGACAAATCAAAAAACCCGTAAAAATTGAGTTCAAACATGGTGGTATTATCTTTGACGTGTCCACGACGTTTCATACAAGATATTGACGAGCTCTGTGGCGCAGCGGTCAACACGCCTGCCTGCGACACGGATGGTCCCGGGTTCGATCCCCGGTCAGGTTAAGATGGAAAATGATCTTTTTCAGATTGACCTGGGTCTTGAATGTTTATCTATTTAAGTATCTATTATAAAAAAATATAGTATCGTTGAGTTGGTATCTCAGAACACAAGACTCAAACTTACTTTGGGGCTAGCTCAATCTGTGTGATTTGTCCGTATATATTTATAAACTAGAGTTGCGCTCCAACTATAAACAGATGGAGCTTAGATATTCATTATTACAACTACAATATTATATAAAAAGCATTTTCAATTCCTGCATGTATCCAATTATATTTTTATCTTTCAAATAAATGCGTACTTTGCTTTCACGCATAAAACATTCTGATTAGTCTAGTCATGTGGTCCCAACCCCTTAATTGGACGATTTGTTCTCAGAGACTCGCATAGATGGCGCCACTCGTAACTACACAACATTTTAAAAACATTTTTTACAAAATATATCTCATTAAAAAATAAAGCAATATTTTAGGCATAATATTTTAAAATTACACCTAAGTTTTAGTAAATTTTAGGCTAAAGCAGATTAAATCTGCCACTCGATACAAGATGGCGGTAGTCTGCACCGCCCTACACCGCCATACTTGGCCACACATTTGCCTACTTTTCGCCACCTTAATTTGGTTCAATATTTTTGGGCAGGCAGTGGGCAGTCTATACGTTAGTATTATTTGTCTTTGGTCTAGATAACTACCAGTGGACCTACTGCCATCTAACGGCGACTTTTTGAAACTTAGCTTACCAGAGCGCGTGCCTTCGGATGAAACTTCTATTCCTGTAGAATTATAATATCTATGGTTAGACCACAGAACACAGGGTTAGACTGTGTGATAACTTGATATCTCATTCATCTTGCGGCCATCTAAGCGTGTTCCCGGGTTCCGGTTACATACTCACCTAAGGTGCTTCTGAACCCGGGGTCTGGAGGCCGGGGTAAGCCCGGGGGGCATTCATGTGTTTCGACCTAGCGGGGCCACGTGAGCTAGACTAAAAAACCAAGTAGCAATGCTAAGTTTGTTCAACGTACCTGACGAATCTATTAACTAGATCTAATGTACCTCAACGGTTTCGATGATATAAACGGTTACATATTAATAAATCAAAACTTTATAGAGAAAATTTCAAAAGAACAACAAATTAAATAACAAAAATTAAAAGACCAAATGTTTCATTTAGAATTTAAAAATCTCAATGTCTATGTCATTAAATGGACGACTGACCAAAAGTTGCTCGATATAAATTAAAAATACCAAATCATATTTTATAATCGCAAATGATTCGAAGGGCAGAAAAGAAGTTGGGTTCGAGTTGTTTTTTTTATTATCACCCGGAACGACTGAGGGCAGAAAAGAAGTTAGGTTCGAGATATTTTTTTATGACCACCCTGAACGTCTGAAGGTAGAAAAGAAGTTATTAGGCAGTAGCGTGCAGGTTTATGAGCCCTTTCAAGTTACAGAGGTCTTGCAAAACGATTGCTTCACCCGAAGCGGTACGAAAAGACCACGGTGGCAAAAAAAATATCGAACCGTGGTCTGGATAACTGGAATATGTAAGAATTCTTATTCTTGATGGCCTAAGATGTTGTCAGGTATACACTAAATGTCAATTATTTGTTTTTATTTTGAATGTCTGATGCAGTTGCTTCGAACTTGGTTATGCTGCGATGCTTGGACAAATGTTCAGAGTCATAGAATTTATCCTTGTAAAATAAATCTGTGATAAGTGTGTCCGAGTATCGAGGATATCCAGAGTTGGCTTTTGGTGTATCGTCATTCTGCTGACCGTTGATGGAATAGCAGAAGGGACAAGTATTTAAGTTCACAGTATTTATCCTTGTAAAATAAATCTGTGATAAGTTGGGATTTGTAGTGATATGTGACTAGGGTTGGCCAAAGGCATCGCCTAAGGGAAGCTACAAGTCTCAATTGGCATTGGTAACTGGCCGTTGATGGAATAGTTACAAGTGGCCCAGGAATCAATGATATCCGGAGTCGGTTGAGATTTGTAGTGATATGTGACTAGGGTTGGCCAAAGGCATCGCCTAAGGGAAGCTGCAAGTCTCGATTGACGTGAGTAACTGGCCGTTGATGGAATAGTTAAAAGTGGTCCGGGTATCATTGATATCCAGAGTTAGTTCTTTTGGTGTATCCTCATTTTGTTGGCCGTTGATGGAATAGCAGAATGGAGGGAATTTGTTGCAAAAGCAAAATGTATATATTGGTGTTTATTTTAATGTGTGTATTTTGTTCTCAGCAACGCACCAGACAATGACGTGATCCGGGACGGATCCGTAAGCAGGACGGCCGGATGTTGTCGCCGCGGTGGAAACGCGTGAATTTTAAATAATAAACCTGTTATTTACCTTCTTTTTAACATGCATGAGTTCGGAATAATTCCATACTCTGTTATTAGTCTATCATAATTAATTAAACTGGAAACATTGATTATTGAATAACCGCCATTGTGATATCACCCCACCTTATGGAGGGGTGTCCCCTCTATTGAATCTTCTTTAAAACAGTAACGGATAAAAATCACTCATTCGTGTTTCGTCGGTGATCTTGAGTAGTTGTTATATACAAATTGTCACGTACAAGTCTATCTTGATTAAATAAGGAAATGATGGATAAGTATATACTTTGTATTAGGGATTTAAAATATAATTGTGTTAATTAAACGGTGCTTTGAATATAAACAACTGTATGATACTTAACTGTGTTATTTATTGAATTATATATGATTGGACGCTAATGTTGTTTCTATATTTTAGTAAACCTTACATCAGAAGTGTGCCGTAATACCTAGCCCGATGCCGCAAAGCCGAAAGAGAATGTGAGAAAAGTGGAGCAAGCGAAGGGTCTCAACTAATAACTTCGGTCCTTCGTTAATGAGCAGCGTAGTTTGGATGGTAAAAGTATATAGAAGTGGAGGTGCGCCCAGCGCGCGTCTCCTGTAGTAAGCAAACATGTTTTTTTTAAATGCCTGGTGAACGATATTGAAATGTGGATTTATATGGTGGGAACAAATGCTAGTGAGCCGATCGAGTTCGCAATAAAAACAAAAATGTTAAATACAGATAAATGTTGGTACCTACAATTCGCTTAAAATTAAAGCTGGTGGACTATCAAGAAAATTTTGGGTGGCCAATCTTATTTTTACTTCAATTAGTAGGCTGCGCTTTATTGATTCTTATTTACTCTAACGTATTAATCTTCAACAATACTGATAAAATGAGTCAAACTGTATCTACGGGTCCCATAAATACAAGTGCTAAGTAGTTCAAATATTAAGAGTTTTGTTGTGGCAAACCTAGCAAAAAAAGAAAAGAAAAAAGCTTACATTTAATCAGGAATATGTGGCTTGCAATTCGTATAACAGATATGCCCGTCAAGAAACAGTTTAGTGATTCAAGATTAAAGTTAAAAAAGGATTTTGAGGTTTAATTTATTGTAGATATTACCTCTAATAATATATTATTTTATACATATTGAGTTAAATGAGTATAAAACTGTTAATGCTGTGTGGTTCCTGGCAGAGTGGAGTGGGACAGCTTTGGGTCTTCCCGTGAATGTCATGGACGCATAGCAGAAGAATAGAAGCATCAAAGATGCCTCTCCCTCTGGCTGGCGTGGAGAGTATGGGCCGAGTACTCGGACTGCTCTGGCTAATGTATGGCTCTGATGGTGCAGCGAGGGTCATGCTCATATAATGGAGACTGACAGGGACCTGATGATGGTGATACTTTTGTTGATATTAGTGGTTGTTCGTTGATGACAAACCATTTGGCGAACGAATTAGGGTTTAAGTTCCATTTTTTTTATTAAATTCTTTAGTCTTATTAACGGGGCAGAACTTATTTATTTGTTTACTTCCTAGGAAATATCTGGTTACCTTATAGAAACTTTACCGAAGACAAGTACATGATAAACTCCTGTATTGGAAATATTTGATAATTAGTCATGCATATCACAGGATTTGCAATTTTTACGTTCTGGTTTTAAATTGGACATATAGCGAAGCTACTAATAAAACTATTTGTCTTTGTTCACATTAAATACTTACCTTATTCTGAAAATGAGTGGAACATATTAGGTTATAAGTAGACTGGAGTTTCGAAAAAAAATGGGATAAAGAATGGTGTTAAGATTTTTAAAAATGTTTATGAATCGTTCGTAGTTCAAACGACCGTCGGAGAACTGTTTCGGACTCACAAAAAAAAAACCAATTCAGGAATGTCGCTTATGCCGGTCCAATTTTTATAGTTAAACAAGCAAAATAGAAATATATTTTTTTAACTGGTAGATTGAGATTCACCACTCATGGATTCAGTATTTTCAATCTTTTGTCAATACAAAAATATGATTATGGTTTGCTAGAATAATTGGATAAATACAAAAAAAATATTATGCATAAATTTCCAGGGACAATATTGTCGTTGTTTACCGTTCCATTGTTTCGATTTGATTAGCATTGATGTAGTACCTATTTCATTATTTAGTGGTTTTTTTACGACTTACGCTGAGATTTCATTTACCAGTATTGTTAAAAAAAATGTGCTACAATAACTGACTACAGATGAACTGTGAGCATTTATCAACAAAACTTAAATTTAATGAATTATGTGACAGTAGAATTTCATATTTTGTACGCGTGTTTGAGTCTAAGTGGTTTTATACCTACGGCGCGACTATTTGGAAACCCAATATAATAATGTTTCAAGTATTCTATCTATCAATCAAGACTGCAGAGCCATGGGAAAATTTGACGGATCGCGTTCGTTTCAAAAATAAAGTTTTAAAAATTGAGATCCAGATAAGAAACGTTTATTCGTATTATATATCGAAGAGCTATGGCAGATTTTTAGTGCGGGGCACCAAAAGTGTCTTAAAAACTCATTGCAACCAAAAAAAAAAAACTTATAAATATTTTATACGCTATTCGATATTTAAGTCTTATTTATAATTATACTGATATATTATTACTCCATCGAGCTTTTTTAGTTTTGGTAATAAAGTATTGTTTGGAGCAAAGATACTAAATACCTAATAATGACAAAACCTATAAAACTTCTAAGCATCATATCTAGAAAATCTGGTTTCCTATAAATATGATTTTTTTTTACCTTTAGAATTGGCAGTATATGTTCTATTAAACAAGGTATATTTCATTCAAAGACGCTAACTTTGGTTCTTAACTAAAAATGATGTATGGGAAGCTGCCGTATATGTGGTCCCAAAAGTAATACGACTGTACTGGCTAACTAAGGTTCAAATAAAGTTGTTTGCTATATGGACAGCTTTTATGAGACTAATAAAATTAATGAAATACAAAAAAATTGTTTCTAGACGAAGTTTTACAGGTCTTACAACACAATGGTTGACAATCGATAAGAAAATAGTTAATTCAAGGAAAGTAGATAATTTACGTTTTAAGTATACGTACAATACGGTTATAAGTACACCTAGCAAAGCCTTTGAAAATAATTCCTTTTGAATAAGTAAAATTATGTTGGTTACAATGAGTGAAATTATATTAGTTGTATGTAACAGATACAGCTGATTGGTTACTGGCGACTGAAGTGAAAAATCCTAGTATTTGTTGGATAAAAGAAGTGTAAGTCAGGTTAGGCCGAACTGAATAAAAAAAATATATTACCACTAATGATTTTTTGTGAGACTGAATACGACAGGCGAAGGGCAGTCCCAAAAAAGAATTACATTTGTCAAAACATTAGGCGTAATCATGACAATTTAAAGACTTTAGGTGTGGATATAAGTAGTATTAAAATAATATCAAAATAATGGGTTCCTAAAATGACAAAAAAATGTTTCAAAGTCTTTATAAAACCAGATACATTTCTCATAGCTACCTATGAAAACACCCGGATGCTAATTACATTTTTCTATTAAATTATTGTTTGTTTTTACTAAAAACTATAAAAAAAAGAAATTGATTTAATCAAAACATGTTTCTATTTAAAGGTAAAACAGTATAATAACTCAAAAACGTACATTTTTCTCATCGTTCAATATTAACAATTAAGTGCCATTAGTAATTATAGAAAATCATTGGTAATTTTTGTTTTAAAATAAACAAACAATGGTAATTAAGAGTTGTGACATGATCAGTCAATACCTGGTATTTTTTAATCCATACTCGCTTCAAACACCCTTAGATTAGTGCCAGTGGCCTAAATTGCAGTCAATAGAGGAGTGCACGTATTTCTTGTTTCTATGTAGAAAGGTTTCTTTTCACAGTGGCAAGTTCTCAAATTAAATAGGAAATTGATAAACATGTTTTTATTAGGCAGTAGCGTGCAGGTTTATGAGCCCTTTCAAGTTACAGAGGTCTTGCAAAACGATTGCTTCACCCGAAGCGGTACGAAAAGACCACGGTGGCAAAAAAAATATCGAACCGTGGTCTGGATAACTGGAATATGTAAGAATTCTTATTCTTGATGGCCTAAGATGTTGTCAGGTATACACTAAATGTCAATTATTTGTTTTTATTTTGAATGTCTGATGCAGTTGCTTCGAACTTGGTTATGCTGCGATGCTTGGACAAATGTTCAGAGTCATAGAATTTATCCTTGTAAAATAAATCTGTGATAAGTGTGTCCGAGTATCGAGGATATCCAGAGTTGGCTTTTGGTGTATCGTCATTCTGCTGACCGTTGATGGAATAGCAGAAGGGACAAGTATTTAAGTTCACAGTATTTATCCTTGTAAAATAAATCTGTGATAAGTTGGGATTTGTAGTGATATGTGACTAGGGTTGGCCAAAGGCATCGCCTAAGGGAAGCTACAAGTCTCAATTGGCATTGGTAACTGGCCGTTGATGGAATAGTTACAAGTGGCCCAGGAATCAATGATATCCGGAGTCGGTTGAGATTTGTAGTGATATGTGACTAGGGTTGGCCAAAGGCATCGCCTAAGGGAAGCTGCAAGTCTCGATTGACGTGAGTAACTGGCCGTTGATGGAATAGTTAAAAGTGGTCCGGGTATCATTGATATCCAGAGTTAGTTCTTTTGGTGTATCCTCATTTTGTTGGCCGTTGATGGAATAGCAGAATGGAGGGAATTTGTTGCAAAAGCAAAATGTATATATTGGTGTTTATTTTAATGTGTGTATTTTGTTCTCAGCAACGCACCAGACAATGACGTGATCCGGGACGGATCCGTAAGCAGGACGGCCGGATGTTGTCGCCGCGGTGGAAACGCGTGAATTTTAAATAATAAACCTGTTATTTACCTTCTTTTTAACATGCATGAGTTCGGAATAATTCCATACTCTGTTATTAGTCTATCATAATTAATTAAACTGGAAACATTGATTATTGAATAACCGCCATTGTGATATCACCCCACCTTATGGAGGGGTGTCCCCTCTATTGAATCTTCTTTAAAACAGTAACGGATAAAAATCACTCATTCGTGTTTCGTCGGTGATCTTGAGTAGTTGTTATATACAAATTGTCACGTACAAGTCTATCTTGATTAAATAAGGAAATGATGGATAAGTATATACTTTGTATTAGGGATTTAAAATATAATTGTGTTAATTAAACGGTGCTTTGAATATAAACAACTGTATGATACTTAACTGTGTTATTTATTGAATTATATATGATTGGACGCTAATGTTGTTTCTATATTTTAGTAAACCTTACAGGTTTGAATTAATTTCTATGCCACCCGCAACGACTGTGGGCAGAAAAGAAGTTAGGTTCGAGATATTTTTTTTATGACCACCCTGAACGTCTGAAGGTAGAAAAGAAGTTAGGTTTGAATTAATTTCTATGCCACCCGCAACGACTGTGGGCAGAAAAGAAGTTAGGTTCGAGATATTTTTTTTATGACCACCCTGAACGCAATACATAATGGGTTTATTTTTACATTTTCAGTCAAACCAGTTGATCAAATTAATAAATTATCCAATGATCCAAAGGTCAAAAACCTTTGAACGATTTGGCAAATAGTGTAATAGTTAATTTAAACGTTGATATTTCAGACTTTGGTCAGTTGAACTTTTGGTCAAATTGGTTGATGATCGTTGTTCTTTTGAGCTTGATGATTTTTTGATTTATTAATATGTTACCTTATGGACTGTCTGAAGCCGAAACCAACGCGGACGAAATCGCGGGGATCAGCTAGTAGTTAAATAAAATAATATTTACAATAAAACATGTGTAATCAAATTACCATAACAAAATAATTATAGAATGTTGTTCGATATTAAAATAAATAAATAAGAAAGGTCTTATATAAAATAGTTTTTATTTTATTATTTAATAGTACCTATCACAGGTACCTATATACCACTAGTACCTTTTAGTTTATAATTAAGTAAGTGTATTACAACAAAAAATAAAACATGTTCAAAACTCCGTTTATCGTGACCATATTTTTAATACATACGGTAAGAAAACAAATATTTTTATTATAATTACTCATTTTTATTTGAATGTATATGTATTTATATGACTCAGAAAATGTATTAACATAAATATAAGTTTCATAAAACAAAGTCACACGTCAATAATATAAAATAACACAGGTCAATTTATTATAATTTGTTTATTGTGAAATCTTACGGTGTCGTACCCAAAAAATTTCAAGGGGAACCCTATCAATAAACCTCCCCTGTTGGTTCGTCTATCTGTCATAAGGACAATCTTTTGAACCTTTAATGACACTATTAAGGCCGCACACTAGGCACAGTAGCGACGCCAATCATTTTATTCCTAATACTTTACAAATAGAAAGAAATTCAAGAATGTAAATCATATGAGCACTAGTAAATAACCTGGAGTGCTATTTTTGAACGCGTGACTCACTAAACGAGTGATTGACGCGTGTGTTTCCAAAAGGCCGCATTTTTGAATCGTTAATTGACGAGTGATTGCAACGAGCGGTTGAGACCGCTCGTTTCGGCAGGCGACCACCAGGCGACGAACGCTTTTATGTCAAAGTCACTTCCTGTCATTTGAAGTCCTGTCATGTCATGATTTTACGTTCCGTTTGATGCTACACTTCTTAAACATTTTAAAAATCCTTAATAACCTTAAAAAAGTTTATAAAAAATTCTGCGTGAAATAAGAAGAAATGAAATATTTTTCATTGAAGGTTGGCAGCACTACAGTTCAAGCGATGGTTTCAAAAATAAGGCAAAATGGCATTTCGTGACTTGAAAGACGAGTGTGACTTGTAGTCGTGCACGACTTCCATTTTAGTGAGTCACGCGTTCAAAAATAGCACTCCTGAAGTATTTTTGGAATCATGTTTAATATTATCAGAATCAGTGAGAATTATGAGAATCAGATTACCGCCAAAAACGGCCGTTTTTGGCGGTAATCATATTTTCTCTTAATGACTGCTTTCATAATATTAAAACATGATTCCAAAAATACTTCAAGTTACTTACTAGTGCTTATATGATTTACATTCTTGAATTACTTTCTATTTGAAAAGTATTAGGAATAAAATGATTGGCGTCGCTACTGTGCCTAGGGTGCCCCATTAACCCTACCCTATTACTGAATGAGTCATTACTATTGCGCTGCCGCTACTACAATGAGCATGTTGACAAAAAATTTTTCGTGTTGCTATGTAAAGACCTGCCAAAAATAAACACAATAGTGACAGAAATACATTTCTTAACTAAAACCTCTTTCAGATATAATAGTTTAAAAGACACATGTTTTTAGACGTAAAACGCACCGCTGAAGTGCCTACATATTTGTGACGTCACAAGCTTGAATTTTGTATGGGTGGCGTGAGAACTTTGTTTGGTAGTTATACGAAATATTTGGGGTAGGTAATGGTTTCATAATAAAAGTTGCTATAAATTTAGCGGACTACAATCCCAATCCCAACTAATATTATAAATGCGAAAGTGAGTTTGTTTGTTTGTTTGTTTGTTACGCTTTCACATTCTACCTCCTGAACCGATTATCATGAAATTTGGCATACGCATAGGTTAGGGTATTGAGAAGGTCATAGGCTATATATATGACGCGGGTGAAGCCGCCGGTAACAGCTAGTTTTATATAATCTTAACATTAGGCAACTACCGTATTAAAGGAGTTTGTGGTGGCAAGTCAAAGCGTTCAGTTAAGATTTGCCTTAGGCGATTTTGCAAATTGATTTTAGACTATATACTATGAAATTGGTGTAGTTTGATGTTATAAATGCTCGTACTCATGAACAATTTGTGTAATAGTTAAAGTAGACTGTTATATGGATTCGTATAGATTTGTCATCAGAAGCTCCAACAAGGCTAAGGTACAACATACATACCTTTTTTTTGGTCGGGATTAAAACGCTTTCGCATACCACTACTGGGGCTACAATAAAGTGGTTATGTGGTGTGGCCACTAAAACCCCACGCCGACTTTGACTATCTACTTGCATACAACTGCGCCGTACAACACCGATACCTCTCATTAAACTGGACATTGGCAGAATCACTGAAATCTCGGTAGAAGCCATAATATAAAATAAATAATAAATAAATATATACGGACAAATCACACAGATTGAGCTAGCCCCAAAGTAAGTTCGAGACTTGTGTTAGGGGATACTAACTCAACGATCCTATATTTCAAAATAAATACTTATATAGATAAACATCCAAGACCCAGGTCAATCTAAAAAAGATCATTTTCCATCTTGGCCTGACCGGGGATCGAACCCGGGACCATCCGTGTCGCAGGCAGGCGTGTTGACCGCTGCGCCACGGAGCTCGTCAATATAAAGCAGATGAAGAAGAAGTAGAACCTTAGAGTTAGTTATATTGATACTCGAAGAGTAGAACAAAATGAAATACACATAACTTACTAGAGTTATATAAATAAATGAAATATGCATATACTTACTAGAGTTATATAAATAAATGAAATATGTCAATAAGTCACGTAGTTAAATAGTTAAGTAAATGCTTGTTTATGATTATGTATGACTGAGACGTGTACTTAACCTCTAGTAAAGGTGGGATAACACGATTAAGAAACTCCTTACACGTACATAAAAATATCAAGATGTTAGAGAAATTGCAATAAAAAACCAAACTAGATATCCCATAATCACTATAGTTATTAAAGTATTCGGATATATTTGTTATTCTACACTGTTATTCAAATAAAAATACAATATGGTACGAGTGCCTATGAGCAAGGGTCGAGTGATCACGACCAAAAATAGTGATGGAATGGAATGACTGATGGTGAAGGAAGGGCTGTAAGGAAGATTTGAAAATAAACCGTTATGATACTTAACTATGTATTTTATTTGTCAGGTATGCAGAGCGAACGCGTTCCCGAATTTCCCTATGTTTGGTAAGTGTTTTTCAAATATTCGCAAATAAAATCTAAGATTTTTTTTCGTAAAGCGGGCAAACATTTTCTTCCGTCTGAAATTAAGAGCTCTGTTTGGTGTGATTATGTGAAAGAAAAGCAAAGCAAACGTCGCAAGAGATCTGGCTCTCTAATATAAAGTTACTAGCTTTTGCCCGCGACTTCATCCGCGAAAGAATAAAACTAAAATTAATGAGTCTCACTTCAAAAATTACGAAGATTCATACAAAGTTCAAACCCCCTTTTTATCCTTTTAGGGGTGCATTTTTTTAATTCCAATTATGGCATTTTTATTTACTATCAAACAATAAATAAAAACAAAAATTTTATGGGTCTCACTTCAAAAATTACGTAGTTTCATACAAACTTTCTACCCCCTTTTTACCCTTTTAGGGGTGGAATTTCCAAAAATCCTTTCTTAGTGCTGGCCTACGTTGTATAAAGAACCTGTTTGCAAAATTTCAATCTCCAAATTATGATTGTTTAATCCAAAAATAGTTAATGACCACCAAAACTAAAACATTATTTTAATATAAAATGACATCTAAATATATAACATCTTCTTATCCTGTAAAAGTAAATAATACCAGATAAAAGAAAACCCTGAAGTTTGACCCTATGATATTTTAAAATCATTACTTTAGGCTGTGTGGTATCAAACCCTAGCGCCACCCGAGACAGAGAAAAACGGCGGTTAACGCCGAAAGTGGCCTTTTGGCGTTAACAGGCGTTTCTCTTTTTTATCAAACGAATATTAATGAAAAGTAATATTTACCATAAATGCTACCAGTAATTTATTACCGCTTTCAACTATTACATTTATTAAATTGGATATAATTTAGAATTAAAAGAATTAATTGCTGGGTGGTGCTAGTGTCTGATATCACACTATAATCGTGATAATTAATATATATAATATAATATATATATTTATATTATTATTATATTATACTACGTGACTTTATTATTTGACGAGCTCCGTGTCGCAGGCCAGCGTGATGACCGCTGCGCCACGGAGCTAGTCAAATAATAAAGTTAAACAGTTTTAAAACATTAATCTTCGCGAAATATAATGCAATTGGGGTAGAGATACTTGAGTATAAATAGCAATACCGCAACTTATATGTATATAAGCTGCGACCTGCGCAGTACGCGCACCGCCTAACCGCGCGCCCTGTACCATCTATGGTTTTTGTATGTTTGTAACGTCAAAATTCCATAACTAATGAACAGACAAAAAAAAATATTTGTGACTATAATACCCAAATTGATCCTATTTAAATTTAAATCAAAATCATTTCAGTATCAGTTTTTTAATTACAAATATAACTTCTTTTTATAAATTTGCAGATCTTCGTATCCAATTGCCTGATTTTGGGTTAGGCGACGGCGACGATACTCCTACAATACATAGTTCTACAACTACTAGCTGGCATACAACGACAACGACTCTGAAAACGACAACTACACCTACTACTACAACGAAGACGACAACTACACCATGTACTACAACAACTAAGGCAACGACAACTCCTACTACAACAACGAAGACGACAACTACACGTACTACAACAACTAAGACGACTACATCAACACCTACTACAACAACTAAAACGACTACAACTTCACCTCGTACTACTACAACTAAGACAACTACAACTTCACCTACTACAACAGCTAAAACGACTACAACTACACCTCGTACTACCACAACTAAGACAACTACAACTTCACCTCGTACTACCACAACTAAGACAACTACAACTTCACCTACTACAACAACTAAAACGACTTCAACTACACCTCGTACTACCACAACTAAGACAACTACAACTTCACCTCATACTACCACAACTAAGACAACTACAACTTCACCTACTACAACAACTAAAACGACTACAACTACACCTCGTACTACTACAACTAAGACAACTACACCTCGTACTACTACAACTAAGACAACGAAAACTCCTACTACAACAACTAAGACGACAACAACGACACCTCGTACTACAACAACTAAGACAACTACAACTTCACCTACAACAACAACTAAAAGGACTATAACTACACCTCGTACTACTACAACTAAGACAACGACAACTACACCTACTACAACAACTAAGACGACAACAACGACACCTCGTACTACAACAACTAAGACAACAACAACTTCATCATATACTTCTACAACTAAGCCTACGACAACTACACCAGCTACAACAACCAAGACGACTACAACTTCACCTACTACAACTACACCTCGTACTACTACGACTAAAACAACTACAACTTCACCTACTACAACAACTAAAACGACTACAACTACACCTCGTACTACTACAACTAAGACCACGACAACTACACCTACTACAACTAAAACGACTACAACTACACCTCGTACTACTACAACTAAGACAACGACAACTACACCTACTACAACAACTAAGACGACAACAACGACACCTCGTACTACTTCAACTAAGACAACTACAACTTCACCTACTACTACAACTAAAACGACTACAACTACACCTCGTACTACTACAACTAAGACAACGACAACTACACCTACAACAACCACTAAGACGACAACAACGACACCTCGTACTACTACGACTAAAACAACTACAACTTCACCTACTACACAAACTAAAACGACTACAACTACACCTCGTACTACTACAACTAAGACCACGACAACTACACCTACTACAACTAAAACGACTTCAACTACACCTCGTACTACTACAACTAAGACAACGACAACTACACCTACTACAACAACTAAAACGACTACAACTACACCTCGTACTACTACAACTAAGACAACGACAACTCCTACTACTACAACTAAAACGACTACAACTACACCTCGTACTACTACAACTAAGACAACGACAACTACACCTACTACAACCACTAAGACGACAACAACGACACCTCGTACTACTACGACTAAAACAACTACAACTTCACCTACTACAACAACTAAAACGACTACAACTACACCTCGTACTACTACAACTAAGACAACGACAACTACACCTACTACAACAACTAAGACGACAACAACGACACCTCGTACTACTTCAACTAAGACAACTACAACTTCACCTACTACAACAACTAAAACGACTACAACTACACCTTATACTACTACTTCTACGAAAATAACAAGCTCATCAAGAAAAATACCATATCACAACCCCTTTCCTTTTTTTATATAACAATTGAAAGTATCTAAATAGGTATTTTATGATGTATCGTTTTGAAGTGCATAATATAAGAGTTTTTGTTATTATTTTATCATCTCTTATTATAAGTGCACCTTAACTCAATTCCAATAGTAAAAAATCGGCTACGTGCTACTTGGACTAGCGCCTGGAGGGTTCCGTAAATATCATTATTTAAAGAACATAAGACTATTGAGCAAAAATGGCAAAAAATCATCTTTGTTGTAAAGTATTTATAAATATAAATAAATGTATACGGACAAATCGCACAGATTGCGCTAGCCCCAAAGTAAGTTCTATAAGACTTGTGTTATGGGATACTAACTCAACGATACTATATTTTATAACAAATACATGTATAGATAAACATCCAAGACCCAGGTAAATCTGAAAAAAATCATTTTTCATCTTGACCTGAACGGGGATCGCACCCAGGACCATCCGTGTCGCAGGCCGGCGTGTTAACCGCTGCGCCACGGAGCTCGTAATTATTCTGTATTTTTGTTATTGCGGCAACAGAAATACCTATATATAATATTCGAAAATTTCAACTGTCTTGCTATCAGAGTTTATGAGATACAGCCTGGTGACAGACAGACAGATGGACATCAAAGTCTCGTGAATTTGGTCCTGTTTTTAACCTTTGGGTACGGAACCCTAAAAATCACATTAAAAATCTGGATTCCATTTTTGGCTAATAAATAAAGTCAGCCAAATGCCATTATCCATACGACATAAAACTATTATGCCAAAAACGGCAAAAAAAAATACGTTTAATATTTGGGACCACCTTAATTTTACACTAGCAGTCCGCCCCGGCTTCGCCGGTGGTACATTCATAGCCTACAGCACTCAGGGATAACGTACCAATTCAACGGTGAAAGAATTTTTGAAATCGGTCCAGTAGCTCCTGAGATTAGCGCGTTCAACCAAACAAACTCTTTAGCTTTAAATAAATAAATATATATATGCGGAAAAATCTCACAGATTAAGCTAGCCCCAAAGTAAGTTCTTAAGTAAGACTTGTGTTATGGAATACTAACTCAACGATACTTTATTTTATAACAAATACGTATATAGATAAACATCCAAGACCCAGGTCAATCTGAAAAATATCATTTTTCATCTTGACACAGGCCGGCGTGTTAACCGCTGCGCCACGGAGCTCGTCAAAAAGCTTTATTAGTAAAGAGTTTGTATTCATGCAGTGTACCAAGTTTCGGTTACTCTAACCATGTTTACGCTTCATTTTCTGCTTTTTCTGTTTCACCGAGGTTGCAGTGATTCTGACAATGTCCAGTGTTATAAGATACAAAGCATCGGTGTGGTATTGTACAGTTTTATCAAGTACCAAAAAAATTACGTACTTTGATAGCCTGGTAGGAACTTCTAGTGACAAACTATACGAGTCCATATTACTATTTCACAAATTGTTCCTGAGCACGACCATTTATAACACCAAACTGCACCAATTTCATATTATAAAGTCCACTAAAATCTATTAGCAAAATCGGCATAGGCATAGGCATGTGGTCTCAACGCCTTAATCGTACGATTTGTTCTCAGAGACTCGCATAGATGGCGCCACTCGAAACTACACAACATTGTATCTACCGTATTATGAGAATATAAAAACATGATTCACAAAATATATCTTATTAAAAATCAAAACAATATTTTAGGCATAATATTTTAAAATGACACCGTATATTTAGTAAGTTAAAGGTAACGCAGATTACCGCCATCTAGTATCGAGTAGCAAGCAACTCTCCTGCGCCATACATTCGCCTGCTTTTCGCAACCTTAATTTGGTCCAATATTTTTGTATGAGGTGGGCAGTCTATTACGTTAGTATTATATTGTAAGGTTTAAAGAATTTATTTTCTCAAAAGAATTACATAATTCACTTACAGAGAAAATACATTGGTTTAAATAAGGTATATTATAAATAATCTACGTACCTATAATTATTTGAAGTAATTCTTCTTTTATGTAACATGCCAACAACGTAACACATGCACTTTTTTTAAAAAATATATAAGTATACACTGCCTAGATACACTTCACAAGAATTACTTACTATTGTCTTTGGCATAGGCGAACCCCAACTGCACCCCGTGACTTCCCACCAAAATCTTCCCTCATGTTACGCTTATTAAAGTTCGAGTGCTAGTAATGACACAAGGTTGTATCATTTGTACTACCAGTTGTACTTTTCGGTAGTACTTCTGACACGGAGCGGTAACAGCTGCCGCGTTACTCTACTAGCAAAATTCAGACTACGTGTAGATACAAACTGGTTAAGTTACCCGAATTGGTATAGTAAGGAACCGGAGGGTAATAACGCCTACCTAATTTCAAATCACTATAAATCATTATTGCTTAAAAAACTATTTATTAAAATCTATCTATTTATTAAAAGTATTGCTTCTTGTAAATTTAAAAATACATACAAATAAAATACATGAGTTTATGTGTCATATTTTTTAATACAATTTAAACAAAAATTACGATCAATGCATCCTAATAACGCCCGGGTAGTTTAATTAGGCCCTACCCGTTTTTATGTTTTCGAAAAAGTGACGAACCATTAGAAATTGTTTACTTATTGTATTTAAACTGTAAGGACTAATCCTTTTTTACTAATATAAGGGTTATTATTTATGTATGAACTACATTTTAATCAAAATCGGTCTCTTGAAATGGAATAGGCTTAATTGCACGATGCACATAGGCCTTATTAACCGGGTGCCACGATTCTAAATCCAAGCCTTTTCATTACCTATAATATATTTTCCTTTAGCAACAGAGAAGAGATTTTTGATATTTGACTTAAAATACGTCACTTTTTATGTCTTAAACATGTAGATATATCTATTATCTAGTCTTAAATCGTAGACAGGCTTGGATCCCTTGGATCCATCCATGGAAATATATGTACTACATAAGCAAAAAAAATTTTTTTCATGTCTGTGGTACTACGTGATCCATCATAGACATAAGAATTAGAATTAGCGTGGAATTGGCTTAGCTCTATGGGATTCACAGATACATGTACAGATATATGTTAAAAAATACTTTGGCTATGTGCTAAGTACATGGAAATATAATTTAACTTCGTCTGCATTATATTTTTGGTTGACTTATCATACTTATTTTTTTTTTTTTAACTTCATTACAATCAAGTAATAGGCGGACTAGAGCCATAGGCTTTACCTATGTACCAGTCAACCAACAAGTGATGCCGAGAACAAGAAGCAGAAGTAAGTGCAAAATTGAGCCAGAGCTGTAGATAAAATCATTACTTATATCATCATCATCATCATCATCATCATCAGGTCTTTCTAGTCTCCACTGCAGAAGCACGACCCTCTCTGTACTACCAGAGCCATATACTAGCCTGAGTAGTCATAGGATTTGGCCTACACTCTCCACGCTGGCCAGACGGGTTGGAGAGGTCTCTCTGATGTTAATAAGCTTTGTTTAGCTTGTGTTTCCTTAGTCGCCTTTTACGACATCCACGGGATGACTTGGAGTGGTCCTATTCTACTCTGCCGGGAACCACACGGCTTATATAAAATTATACATTACTTATATAAAATTATACATTAATAAACTTACATACAAATATACAAAATACAACTACATACATATACTACACTACATATATATTATCAAATACTCTCTGACATTTCATTGCAAAAATATGCGTTGCCTTGCGGATACTAAGTGGGAGAGAGTTCCAAAGCTATACGGCTTGTACTGTAAAAGAATGTTCGAAAAACCCACACCGATGGCGTGGCATGTAAAGAAGGAAATTATAAGAAGAACGAAGTTCTCTGACAGGGGTTCACCCAGAAACGTAAATTTGGATTTTAAGTACGATGGAGTTTTAGGGTCAAAAAGGATAGAGAATAAAGTTGTGAGAATATGCAACTTGCGACGTACATGAACTAAAATAACATGTTATACATCAACTATTTGGATCGTAAACAACCGCGATACGATAGTATTAAACTGTGTTGCAGTTTATTGTCGAGCTCCGTGGCGCAGCGGTCAACACGCCAGCCTGCGACACGGGGGTCCCGGGTTCGATCCCCGGTCAGGTCATGATGGAAAACGATCTTTTTCAGAATGACCTGGGTCTTGGATGTTTATCTATATATGTTATAAAATATAGTATCGTTGAATTAGTATCCTGCGACACAAGTTTAAACTTAATGTGGGGCTAGCTCAATTTGTGTGATATGTCCCCATATATATTTATATTCGTCACATTACTGCAAAAACCGCTAATGTGCAAAAATCACATTTTGAGAAAACTTAATTTAAAGGTTTGAGAATAATTTTTTGTATGAAAGCTTGGACATTTATATAGTTATTTAATGTCATTTGAAGCTTTATTTATCATTGTTTAAAATTATTTCATGAAACATACTCAATTCTATTTTAATGGACAATAAAAACTCAATTCAAAATGTGATGTCTCGTAATTTATGTCACTTAACTGGTTTTGGCTGTATAACTACATTTTCAAATATTTCACTAAGTAAAGCATCTACTCCTGCATTTTTTCCTAATTAAGCTTTATTTTATATGCAAATTAACTAAGTCTCCAAAAATAATAAAAAAATATCGTTAGTTTTCGAGATTTGATGCCTTTGTCAGTAACATATCCGGTTTTATCTGTACGAAAAATGAAAAAAACCCTGATAAATGTAGCTTAACACCTTTTGTAATTAGTGACAGTACTAATTTTGTTAAAGTAAGTACATAAGACTAACTTTTTTAACTGTTTTCTTAAATAGAAACTAATTTAAATTATTTAAAACCGGTATGTTTATTATAAAAAACATTTTTTTTTTCAGCAAGAGCAGGTTACTAAACAAAAAAAAAACATTGTAATATTTTTTTCTGAGTACTCTTCTTCATCACTAGGTTCCGATTAAGATGCTGTCATATGAAACCCAATTACGCCCTGTTCTGCTCTAAAAAGAGTGAAAGCATCCGTGATATTGTTCCAAGATTTCCAAAGGTGATGATCAAATACTTCCTTTTTGCTGTAGAAGTTGACATTAGTTTGTTACACAGTTTTTATTGATAAAGAAAGGAAAACTTAATTAACCTAACTTTTTATCTGCGCCATTTTACAACTCGTCAAGATGTTATTGACTTATGATTGTCTATTATCTTGTCCCTCTTATCAAAGCAGCTTGCATCCAGCGCCTTCCTGCGACCTTTATCAGGTTGTCTGACCAACTGTTGATGGGTGTCCAACGTTGCGCTTGCCGGTACGTGGTTTTCATTCAAGGACATTTCTGCCCTATCGGCTATCGGTTCTGCGTGCTATATGCCCTGCCCTCTGCCACTTCAAAGAGCTGATCCGCTGAGCTATGTCGGTGACATTAATGCTTCTACGGATTTCCTCGTATCTGATTTGATCTCGCAGAGAAAATCCGAGCATAGCGCTCTCCATAGTTCTTTGAGTGATCTTGAGCTTTCTTATGAGACCCATAGTAAGGGATCACGTTTCGGACCCGTATGTGATAACTGGTAACACACATTGATTATAGACACTTTAATCACTGAGGTATTTCGGACGAGAAGACACTGCGGAGATTCCTGAACGCTGCCTAGCCGAGTCAGATTCGTCGAAAGACCTTATCCTTGAAACTGAAACTTCCCAGATCCTTTGGACCGATTTTAGTGGAAATAGTATCATGATATTTGGATGTGCTTGCTCAGTACTTCATGTGTGAATAGACTTGTGACTTAGCCATATCCTCCAAATGACTGAAGAACTAAACTGAAGTATCGACTCTTGGAATCCCAATTTTGCTAGAAATTAAGGAACGTGCCTTGGAAAATAGGGGGTTTCTTTGGTGGGGAACGCACAATAACCCGTGCTAGACCTATTACTTGTACTATTATACTTATAACATCATCATCATCATCACTGTTGTGACTAATGTTCTAATACTTCTTTCGGACAAAAAGCAATAAATCCAATTGCAAAATCTATCAAAAAGCCCGTAAGAAGTTGACTTCGATAGACGACTCCGGTTCTAAACCTTATCGAACGTTTTCACCTTATCTAAGCTGAATGCTAATGCCTAACTTGGATTGGTGAGCGCAGTGTTTAGGCAACTACCGGTTTCAACGCTGCTACCCATCAAAATCTTAAGCGAGGGAAGAGTAGGAGTTTGTTGGACTGAAGGGACGGAATGAAGGTATTTGGGAAGCTACTTGCCTGGGGTGGATCCCACTATTTCCATGGAAATACAAAATGGAAATAGTGGGACTAACGTTTTTTAAAAATTATATACCATTATTTCTATTGCGACAAAAAAAACGCGCAGTTGTATTATTTGAGACTCTGTTTCCAACTTAACATTCATTGACAGCCTGATAAATTACTGATTAATAAAATTACTTGAAAATAAACGGGAGCAAAACCTTCCTAAAACTAAATAAATAGTTTCTATGTGCACGTCAGGTGATATAGCGTTTTTTTGCCGCTGCTGCCTGTAATGGAAATAGTGGGAGACTCTGTTCCAGTATTTCTATCAATGGAAATGCATAATGGAAATAGTGGGATCGACCCCGTGCTTGGATGGGTTGGGGATGAGAAAATAGCGACCTGATAACTGCATCTACCGGGCAGGCAGTTGTTGTACTTTGGAAATTAATAATAAATAGTAATTTATCAAAAAATCATGTGCGCATCAACCGCAAATTGAGGCGCGTGTGTCGCGACTGAATGAAGTTAGGTATTAGTGATCAGAGTGAAGCTCGAACGCACACTTAGTCAGTTCTGCTGTATAAAGTTTCTCTTCAATAGAAATAAGGTAACAGGTAAAACCAATAAAGTTACTGCATGCTTTATTGGATGTATAATTTGCAGTTTGATTGAAACGAATATTGTCTGGAAAAAAGTTTTAAAGATGTTTTTCATTTTTTTTCAGGCTATATAACAAATGATGTAGTAACTATGACCTTTTGCAAATATCAGATATTGGACATTGGAACTTATTTCCAGTGCAAAATTTGCAATTATTAACTTGAGTGACATTGCAAAAAAACGCAATGTACAGATAACTGGTTTTACTTGGAGAAAAAACATGAAACATAAAAATTATCATACATATTTTAGTTTTTACTTGTATATCGAATCAAAAAATTATCACTAAGTAACCTTATACAAAAACTATCTTTGTAACGAATGCTCCTTGGTAAAAATGGGTTTTAATAGTTTGTAGAGCATTAAAAACTGATGCTTAAACTGTAAGAAAAGCAATTTCGATAAAATGTCACATTAGCGGTTTTTGCAGTAATGTGACGATTTATATTATTGATTATGTTAATACTTATTATTCGTGTGGTGAGTTGACCATGGGTATCTAGCCGCACGGCGCCTCCCTACTCTCTCTGCAAATCATTTTTGCCACGCTCTCAGAGATGCTAGGGAACCAGCTATAATTCCCCCGCCCCCCTCGATCCAATGCTGTCAAAAAGAGGAAGGGCGTAAAAGAACATAGTTGACCCACACAAAATGCAATCACATAAATAAATCCGTTTAAAAACAACCCACAATAAGAAGCAAAAGTTATAAATTTTCGCTATATTTATTACCAAATGAGAATGTATAACCTAATCCAAGCTGTACTTCGGCTTGACATGCAAGTACAGCATCAGGGAATCGAGCAGCTTCACCACGACGTTATGATGTATTTTCAGCACATCAAACAGCTCCAAGACCTTGCTGTCGCTCCACGCATGCGCGTTTTCCTCCATATCATCCCGAAGCCGAGCCAAATTCGACCCTAGAGTGTCAAGGTTCGCACTTATATACCCCACTTTGAACGCCACATTACTGCTATATTCGTCTTTGATTCGTAAAACAGGTTCTAATTTAAGTTTCATTTCGTCAAATATGTCATAGAGATGTAAGAATAGTTTTGCCTTAATGTTATTCTGCGGACTAAAGTTTCTACGAGTGTTAGCTCTGTTCAGTAAATCGCTGGTTACGTTTGTCACCACACTGTCTAAACTAGTTGTCTCGTTTTGAAGATCTTCTGTTTTGTTAAGGCTAACTTTGTTGATGATTAAGTCTATCATCGGGCTGCTAACATCTCTTTTATTTCTCTTTCTCTTCACATTTTCGACAGCAACAGGAACTGTTACTACATCTTGTAATTCACTTCTACTGTCTTCTAATTGTTTTGTATTATTATAATTTACATTAAAATTCATTTTTTCTGTTTCATTAGTTTTGGCTGTTTCAACTATTGCTGCAGTTTGAGTTTCTAACTCTCTTTTAGTTCTAGTAAAAGGCACGATATTATTCTTGTTCAAATTTGTGACAGAAACAGGAACTTTTACAACGTAGAATCCTTGCGTGTCATTATTTGCATTTTTTATATTTTCATTTAATTTGTATAGAACATCGATCAATTTGTTCAAAGTTTCGGTCAAGTTCATATCTGCAACTCTTTCTGTCCACTCCGTAGTAGCTCTAGGCACATAAGGCGTAGTATTTGGTGGTGTTGTTGAAGTTGTTTTTATTGTTGTAGGTCTAGTGGGGGTGCTACTAGAAGAAGATGGACTGAAAATGTTTTTGATCCAACTCAAAAATCGCCTATTACGGTTGGTGTTCAGGTTTTCATTCTTTTCTTCTTTCTTCTTGTTTATCAAATATTTGATGTACTGCAAATATTGTTTTGCAACACGGATGGTCTTCTTGTCAGCTGTCTTGATCATTTTTGATAATTGTTCCAATTCGTATTTGTCGTTGGCGTTTGGATAAAATTCTTTCAACTCATTCAATGCTTTTCTGAGCTCTTCTCTGCTTTTTGCGACCTCTGCGTCACTTTGTCTTCTGGAGGAATGGCGTGAAGAACAAACATGGATAATCACAGCACCTGAAAATAAAAATAAATACAGTTTAGCCGCCTTTAGCGTTTGTGTATATAATAGAAACAGTATATCTTTCTAACAAATCAATAATGGCTGTATGTCTGCTTGCAACTCGTGTTAATTTGTACAAAGCATACGAGAAACTATTTACCTTTTTACACACTGCCTCAATTTGTTAATTCCAATCAAAAGATGAAATTAAAGATAAACCTAAACGACATCTAAAATTTGATGGTTATAAAGTAAGTGAAATGAATCATTATTAATTGAATTATTATATCTAAGAAGATTATTATTGTCTAGCCAATTTTTAATTAATGTCAAAGTACTAATTATGCCAGAAGAATGTACCTAGGTCTAAAGTCAAAGATTTATCCGTAGTCACAATCACTGAAATCAAGTAATATTATTTTTAAAATATGCTATGCTAGCTAATAATCTATCTTCTATATGTAATATTAAAGGCAAAAAAGTTCGGGCTGTTATCCCCGAAACTAAGATGATAAATGATAACAATTGATATTTGTTCAAAAACTGTTTTAGAGAGTCAATAAACTTATTATTTAAAATGATTGTCTGATGAGTACGCGCGGCGCTCTTGTCGACCTTTTGCGAACTGAATATAATGCAAATGGAAAGCAACGTGTTAAGTAAAAGTGCTGACATTGTACGATGATAGCTCGTACATACTGTACTTAGAAACTTGAAATTTAGTACAGCGGTTACTTTTATGATGTAAATGACCAAAAAGAAAAGATTTTTAGAAATTCAACCCCTAAGGGGTTGAAATAGGGGTGAAGTTTTGCGTTAGTCGCGGGAATATTACTAGTAGTACTGTACTACTGGAATTTTTCAATAAAGGCTAAGCAACCCAGCAGTTCACAAGCTAACGCAAGTTATCGCTAAGTTTAATATTTAAACTTCAACAACCAGACACTATGTGCCACCATTTTACACATAGATGTATTATACATCTATGAGTAAAATGGCGAAGTCTAAATGGCGAAATGTAACAAACTATAATCATAAAAGTCATAGTCGATAATAGCCATGTCTTAATTTCTTATCGTTGATTAAAATATTATGTAGTCATTAAACTAAACAACTTTCGTATGATGACGTAAGCAGGTAGTAGGTGAAAATGACCGGAACGTTGAGTCAGATTGGATTACAAACTCAGGGGTTAATCAGACAGGCCCTTACCTTGCCTATATGTGGATTTAAAAAATTAGAGCTCCTGCCAGTGTCATTGTCGGTTTTGGCGGGAATTAAATAGTTTGAGCCTTATCTGTGGGTAAGATATTTGAAAGTAAGACTTGTGCAACTAACAAGAGCGCAGTGTGAGTGTTTTTTTTCGTCAGGAATAATATACTTACATAGTACCAAAATACAGCTGTTCCGTAACATATTTCATGGAAAGCAATCCAAATGAACTTCAACACTAAAAATTCACTATCTGTCAGTTATTTGGTCTGTATGGTAATGAAAAAAACTTCGTACTCTTATCGTTTTATTCATAAACAAATACAAATTGGTTATTAATTTCTACAATGCCTAATTAAGATCAACAAGTTAGCTTATTCGGTGTGTCGAATCTATTAGAAGTGAGAAATGCATTGGACACAAATAGTACCACGTTAGTAAGTCGCATCGGGATTCTTCGATAGCGCAGAATAGCGCAACCTACCGCCGACTCTAACTGAATGTAAACCGCAATGAAGTAACGAACTTATTTTTACAACATAAGACTTGAAATGTAAAAACAACAGGACTCGTGCTATCTCGCTTGCAATACGGCCAATCACGACTGTCGTGATTGGCCGAGACGCCGAATGGCGCGTCCACATCAGCCAATAGCGGACGGGTATTTTTGCGCCATGCAAAAATTTGACTTCTGCGCAGGTACATCGGCGTAACTTATAAATGTGGTAGTACTGTAACGTGCAAATGAGGGTATTCTGAAATAAGCGGCGGCAACGCTGAGGCGTCGGGTCCAGTAAGCTGTGATTGGACCACAATGTGTCAATTGTTGCTGTTTGTCAAATATTATCCAATTACAGCGACTTATCGAGGTCGATGCCTGGCCAGTTTGCTGGCAGCCCTTACGTACCTACTTATTTTAAAATCGCCTCTATTGTTGCCACCCTAGACTCAGCGACCCTGGTTGGTACGCCACCACATAGATGGCGTTAGCCTAAACTTACTGTGATCTACTTTTAAATTAAATATAACACGAAAATTGTTCTTGCATTTCAAATCAGAAAAAAAATCGTAAATATTGCTTTTATTTTCTCATAATCATAATATGATGGGGAAAAAAATGTGTTACTAGTGTATGCAACCCATGGCGCAATTTGTAAGCTTGTATAGTTGCCGTGCTGTGTAAAACGTAGTGATTATAATGCTCTTTCGACCTGATGACGATGACATCAGGTCTTGTCTAGTCTCCACTGCAGGAGCACGACCCTCTCTGTACTATCAGAGCCATATATTAGCCAGAGCAGACAGATGTGCTCTTTGGTGCTGTGTATCTCCGCTGCAATGCTGTGGTGCTAAGTGCGGATGTAACTTAATGGAGTTTTAGTGTGACATCGCATAATTAATAGTACTAACCTAGTGACGTTATATTCATGAACCGACCGAAAACACCTGACATAAAAATGCATCAAGGTATTTTTACGTTCGGTGTTTTTGCCAGAAGGTTACTTAACCTTTTAAATATTATTTTTTTTTACTTATTCAAAAATTTACATCGATACATTGAATGTCGCAACAAAATAATGCATACCTAAATGCATTATTTTGTTCACTTTGTAGACCGACAAAATATATGAAATTACTTAAAACATTTTAAGCTACCTCTGACACGAAAACCTCTTTTTCTTTTAAAAGGTTAGACTGACGGATATAACAAAAGAAAGGTATTGTTTTGACAAATCGAAAAATACGAATTTAAAATAAAAATTATCCAAGTGCGAGTCGGACTCGCGCACGAACGGTTCCGTACCATCATCTACACAACATTAGACTATCGAGGAAAAACGGCAAAAAAGTCATGTTTCTTGTATGGGAAAAAATTATTTTACTCAGTTTTTTTAGTTTTTTTGTTAAAGCGGCAACAGAAATACATCATCTGTGAAAATTTCAACAGTCTAACAATCACAGTTTATGAGATACAGCCTGGTGACTGACAGACGGGCATCGAGTCTCGTGAATAGGGTCCCGTTTTTACCCTTACTTTTTACGGAACCCTAAAAATAATACATTATTACTTTATACATTTATTAAAGTTTTTCAATTACACAACTTTATAAGCGAATGTTAAAAATAAAGAGCCAATGGGTATATTTAAACGCTCAAAAAACACAACTCTTCCTTTTCAAACAATGAGGGTATACTGAAATGCTCTGCGCTGCGCTGTTCTCGATCTGCGCTGATCCTCAAAATCTTCTTCTTCTTCTGCTTTATATTATGGGTTCCACCGAGATTTCAATGATTCTGCCAATGTCCAGTATATTGAGATTAAGTATCGGTGTTGTACAGTACAGTTTTAACAATTAGCATCAAAAATGGCGCATGTTCTTTGATACCTCGTGGGGTGAGCTTCTGGTGACAAATCTATACGAGTCCATATAATAGTCTGCTTTAACTATTTCACAAATTGTTCAAGCGCACGAGCATAACACCAAACTTCACCAATTTCATATTATAAAGTCCACTAAAAGCAATTTGCAAAATCGTCTAAGGCAAAAGGGTTTGCCTTAGACGATTTGCAGGCATTTTAAGGCAGTTAGGGAACTGCACCCCTTGACTTGACCACAAACTCCATATTCAAAGTCAATCTTGGACAACAATGCGTCAGTTGTTGCTTGTCATGACAGCGACTCATAGGACCTTACAAACCTGCAATAATTCATGCTAATTTTTCAGAAGGTCATATCTTTTTATGTGAAAGAAAATATTACACGGTATTTCTGCCATTCAACGGAGTTTTCATTCTTAAACTTGAATTTAAAATTTTCTTCAAGTGACGTCACTTTCATAACTGCTTTTAATTTTTTTTAAATAAGAGAGAAAATCAAAATTCTTTGCAACATAATATTAAGTATGTCTATTATTAAGATAAAATATGTATTTCGTACGAAAATGTCTATAATCATCATCAGCTTATACTCGTCCACTGATGGACATACTATAATTAGCATTAAATCGTGGTTAGAAAAAATGCGTCCGCGACGTCACAAAACGCAAACTAATCCTTTGTCTTAAAATCTGTAATATCATAAAAAGTTTTTTTTTTAAAATGGGGGCTATCGGAGAAAGTAAATGACAACTGCTCCTTGTCGTATCTGTCTCAACGGAATTCAATTGCTATTCAGCGTGGTAATGCCGCTAGTATAATGGGAACATTTGAGCCATGTAGGTACGATAAGAGGCGGTCTTTTAGACTATTTTAACTACTATTTTGACGCAGCATGTTGCGGATACACTCCTGTAACTATTTTGATTTCAGTAATAAACAAATTAAAATTTATTTATAATATATCGAAAATATTGTTATTTGAGCGTTTATCTCGAAATGGTTTTAGATTCAGTCAGTCAAAGGAAAATTGTAATCCAATTGTTACCTAATTTTATTTTCTTAATATTTTTTTTTCAGCATGTATTTATTTATTTATTATTAGGGTATACACAACAGATCACAATCACAACATGGTATAAATGACAATAAATTAGCACAGTAAACTAGACTGTGACCCAAAAACGTGCACACACAGCATGACAACTATTGTAAACACAGTTATTATTAAACTGTGGCTATTGAATGAGTACTTTTACTCAGTGACTGAATATTTCGATAGACCTATTGACAAGCAAAGAATTATAGTTTTAGAAGCGTAATGTTTAAAGTAATGTGTCAAATATTCTATTTTTAAGTGACAGAAAATATTGCATACCTGAATAAGGCTAACGTGTTATTATGTGGTAGCTATTCATAATTTAAAAACTAACCTTAAGCCACATTATGCAAATAAGGAATTTAACTAAGCGATCTGTTAACATACAGAGAGCAGCACTGAAAACCCTCATTAAGTTTGGTTACTTAAAACAACCAATATCTCTTTGTAGTACTACTACACTTAATTGTAGTAGTTGAACATTTCACAGTTGTCGTGGTACATGGTTTTGTCGTCGTAGATTTAGTTTTAGTCGTAGTACGAGGTGTCGTTGTAGTGGTCGTCTTAGTTCTCCTCGTTCTTTTAGTTTTTGTCGTAGTACAAGGTTTCGTTGTAGTGGTAGTTTTAGTCGTTGTGCGTCGAGATTTAGTCGTTGTACGTCGAGATTTAGTCGTTGTGCAAGGAGTAGTAGTCGTTGTCGTAGTACACGGCGTGGTCGTTGTAGTGGTAGTGTCAGTCGTAGTACAAGGTGTCGTTGTCGTAGTAGTTTTAGTAGTTGTACAAGGAGTAGTAGTCGTTGTCGTCGTACAAGGTGTTGTTGTAGTTGTTGTTGATTTTGTCGTTGTACAAGGTGTCGTTGTAGTGGTAGTTTCAGTGGTAGTACAAGGTGTCGTGGTCGTAGTAGTTTCAGTAGTTGTACAAGGAGTAGTAGTCGTTGTCGTAGTACAAGGTGTTGTTGTTGATTCTGTCGTAGTACAAGGTGTCGTTGTAGTGGTAGTACAAGGTGTCGTTGTCGTAGTACAAGGAGTTGTCGTTGTTGTGGTTGTTTCAGTCGTAGTACAAGGAGTTGTGGTCGTTGTCGTAGTACACGGCGTTGTCGTTGTAGTTGTTGTTTCTGTCGTAGTGCAAGGTGTCGTTGTCGTGGTACATGGCGTTGTCGTTGTAGTTGTAGATTCAGTAGTTGTACAAGGAGTAGTAGTTGTAGTACATGGCGTTGTAGTTGTAGTGGTTGTTTCAGTCGTAGTACAAGGAGTTGTGGTCGTTGTCGTGGTACACGGTGTTGTCGTTGTAGTGGTGGTTTCAGTAGTTGTACAAGGAGTAGTAGTTGTAGTACATGGCGTTGTCGTTGTAGTAGTAGTCGTTGTAGTTTCAGTCGTAGTACAAGGTGTCGTTGTCGTAGTACATGGAGTCGTCGTCGTGGTTGTTGTTTCTGTTGTTGTACAAGGTGTAGTTGTGGTAGTTTCAGTAGTAGTACAAGGAGTTGTTGTCGTTGTTGTAGTACAAGGAGTTGTGGTCGTTGTCGTAGTACATGGAGTCGTCGTCGTGGTTGTTTCAGTCGTTGTGCAAGGAGTTGTAGTTGTTGTCGTAGTACAAGGCGTTGTCGTTGTAGTTGTACAAGGCGTTGTCGTTGTAGTGGTAGTTTCAGTAGTTGTACAAGGAGTTGTAGTTGTCGTAGTTGTACAAGGCGTTGTCGTTGTAGTGGTAGTTTCAGTAGTTGTACAAGGAGTTGTTGTCGTCGTAGTTGTACAAGACGTTGTAGTGGTAGTTTCAGTAGTAGTACAAGGAGTTGTAGTCGTTGTAGTTGTACAAGGAGTTGTTGTCGTCGTAGTTGTACAAGGCGTTGTCGTTGTAGTGGTACTTGTAGTTTCAGTGGTAGTACAAGGTATGGTTGTAGTTGTTGTTTCAGTAGTAGTACAAGGAGTAGTAGTCGTAGTTGTAGTACACGGCGTTGTCGTTGAAGTTGTTTCTGTCGTAGTATAAGGAGTAGTCGTTGTAGTTGTAGTTTTAGTTGTAGTGCAAGGTGTGGTTGTAGTGGTAGTTTCAGTAGTTGTACAAGGAGTTGTAGTCGTTGTCGTAGTACATGGAGTTGTAGTCGTTGTTTTAGTACACGGCGTTGTCGTTGTAGTTGTTGTTTCAGTTGTTGTACAAGGAGTTGTAGTCGTTGTCGTAGTACATGGAGTCGTCGTCGTGGTTGTTGTTTCTGTTGTTGTACAAGGTGTAGTTGTGGTAGTTTCAGTAGTAGTACAAGGAGTTGTTGTCGTTGTTGTAGTACAAGGAGTTGTGGTCGTTGTCGTAGTACATGGAGTCGTCGTCGTGGTTGTTTCAGTCGTTGTGCAAGGAGTTGTAGTTGTTGTCGTAGTACAAGGCGTTGTCGTTGTAGTTGTACAAGGCGTTGTCGTTGTAGTGGTAGTTTCAGTAGTTGTACAAGGAGTTGTAGTTGTCGTAGTTGTACAAGGCGTTGTCGTTGTACTGGTAGTTTCAGTAGTAGTACAAGGAGTTGTAGTCGTTGTAGTTGTACAAGGAGTTGTTGTCGTCGTAGTTGTACAAGGCGTTGTCGTTGTAGTGGTAGTTTCAGTAGTAGTACAAGGAGTTGTTGTCGTCGTAGTTGTACAAGGCGTTGTCGTTGTAGTGGTAGTTTCAGTAGTTGTACAAGGAGTCGTAGTCGTCGTAGTTGTACAAGGAGTTGTAGTCGTCGTAGTTGTACAAGGCGTTGTCGTTGTAGTGGTAGTTTCAGTAGTAGTACAAGGAGTTGTTGTCGTCGTAGTTGTACAAGGCGTTGTCGTTGTAGTGGTAGTTTCAGTAGTTGTACAAGGAGTTGTAGTCGTCGTAGTTGTACAAGGCGTTGTCGTTGTAGTGGTAGTTTCAGTAGTAGTACAAGGAGTTGTAGTCGTTGTAGTTGTACAAGGAGTTGTAGTTGTCGTAGTTGTACAAGGCGTTGTCGTTGTAGTGGTAGTTTCAGTAGTAGTACAAGGAGTTGTAGTCGTTGTAGTTGTACAAGGAGTTGTTGTCGTCGTAGTTGTACAAGGCGTTGTCGTTGTAGTGGTAGTTTCAGTAGTAGTACAAGGAGTTGTAGTCGTTGTAGTTGTACAAGGCGTCGTCGTTGTAGTGGTAGTTTCTGTAGTAGTACAAGGAGTTGTAGTCGTCGTAGTTGTACAAGGGGTTGTCGTTGTAGTTTCAGTAGTAGTACAAGGAGTTGTAGTCGTCGTAGTTGTACAAGGCGTTGTCGTTGTAGTTGTAGTTTCAGTAGTTGTACAAGGAGTTGTAGTCGTCGTAGTTGTACAGGGTGTTGTCGTTGTAGTGGTAGTTTCAGTAGTAGTACAAGGAGTTGTAGTTGTACAAGGCGTTGTCGTTGTAGTTGTAGTTTCAGTAGTTGTACAAGGAGTCGTAGTCGTCGTAGTTGTACAAGGAGTTGTAGTCGTCGTAGTTGTACAAGGCGTTGTCGTTGTAGTGGTAGTTTCAGTAGTAGTACAAGGAGTTGTTGTCGTCGTAGTTGTACAAGGCGTTGTCGTTGTAGTGGTAGTTGCAGTAGTTGTACAAGGAGTTGTAGTCGTCGTAGTTGTACAAGGAGTTGTAGTCGTCGTAGTTGTACAAGGCGTTGTCGTTGTAGTGGTAGTTTTAGAAGTAGTACAAGGAGTTGTAGTCGTCGTAGTTGTACAAGGCGTTGTCGTTGTAGTAGAACGACGTGTTGTTGTAGTAGTGCTGCGTTCTGTCGTAGTCGTAGTCGTAGTCGTGCACGGTGTTGTAGTTGTCGTACACGGTGGTTTTGTCGTCGTTCGTCGTGTCGTGGTGTCGTGACCGCAAGATGGCGTTCTAAACCAATCTCTGGAGTAGTCCACTGGAACGGCGGTGAATCTCCATTTTAAGTCTGACACTTGTACTGAAAAATAAATAAAATATCAATATATACGGCTATATCACACGGATTGAGTTAGCCCCAAAGTAAGTTCGAGACTTGTGTTGTGGGATACTAAGTCAACGGTACTATATTATAAACAAATACCTACCTAAGTACATACTTAACATCCTACCTAACCTAAGGCCAATTTTTATTCCTCGTCTTTTCTCTATTTTCTATATCTGTGAGTTTTTAGGGTTCCGTAGTAAACAAGGAACCCTTATACTTAGTTTCGCCATGTCTGTCTGTCTATCTGTCCGTCCGCGGTTTTACTCAGAGACTATAAGTACTATAAAGCTATAATGTGGTATAAATATATAATATATATAATAAGTAAAGTGGGGGAGTAATTTTTTTTTCTCCACTCTTCTTCTTACCCATCGTGTGATCGTTAAATAGGTCTTTAAAAAATATTGTGAGGTTTAAAGTGAAAATTTTTGTTAGAGGTACGTGTCCCCCCCCCCCTCTATCTGCTAAACGGTTATATATGAATACGTGAAAAAAATTACAGCAGTAGTATGTATACTGAAGTTGAAAGGAAAACTATCAGAGCTGGGTACTAAGTGCAAACTAAAAAGTTATAGGCAACCAACTTGTAAAATGTACGGGAAAATGTAAAATTTCATACAATTTTCATTGTAAGATATTTTTGGTCGGTAAACTGTAAGGTGCGAGTTTGAACAGTGTGAACTCAAATTTGTCATTCGCAACTACGGAACCCTACACTGCGCGTGGCCCGACACGCACTTGGCCGGTTTTTTATCCTTAGATAACCTTATCCATATTAAATAAATATACTTATACGGACAAATCACACAGATTGAGCTAGCCCCAAAGTAAGTTCTTAAGACTTGTGTTATGGGATACTAACTCAACGATACTATATATTATAACAAATACATATACATTTGTGTGTTATTTGACCGTATACTTATTTTTATTGACAGGATGAGAAAAATCTTCAAAAGGCTTTGAAAGGCACATTTTATATGACATCTCTGTTTTCTTTTAAATTATCTAAGTATTTAAAATGGGGCAGGACTGGATCCTAAAAATAAATAAATCCCCTCATCATCATTTCGTGTAGGTGACTCGGTAAATCGACCATGCACACCCTGGTGTCAGAGTACTTCGGAACCGTCTCTCGGCCTCTGACGTGTTTCTTTTAACGACTACCAGATGGCAGCCGGAACCAACGGCTTAACGTGCCTCCCGAAGCACGGAATCATCTTTCTTATAAGACAATCAGGTGATTTATGCCTGCAATATCCTAACCAAACTGGAAACAACTTAACAAAGTATGCTTCCCGTGGGAATCGAACCACCACCCCCGGGTCAACAAGGCAAACGCCTTAACCACTGGACCACGGAGGCAGGGTGTGCATGAATCCCCTTAAATAAAAATAGTTTGATTAAAATGGAATAACGTATCCGAATAGGGATGCTATGTAAAGTCCCGTTTCACGAGAACCAAAGCGTCTAGGCAGCACCCTTGTCGGTGCTGGGAACGCCTTGCTGAAACCGTACCTGCAACTGAGCCCGAGCCCGACTCGGCCTTAGATTGAACCGAACTATCGCTAGACCACCACCTTTTCATCACCGGGTCATCTGTTTCAACACAAAAGCATAAAATATATAACCAACTGATGCCGTGTGGTTCCCGGAAGAGTAGAAATGGACCACTCCAAGTCTTCCCGTGGATGTCGTAGATGGCGACTAGGAAACACAAGCTAAACAAAGCTTATAAATATCATATAGACCTCTCCAACCCGTCTGGACAACGTGGAGAGTGTAGGCTAAATCCTTTGACTGCTTTGGCTAAAATATGGCTCTGGTAGTACAGAGAGGGTCGTGCTCCTGCAGTGGAGACTAATAAAGGCCTCATGACGAAGGAGATATAAAAAACTAGCATTATCCCCGCGACCACAGAACACAGCGCGACTTCGTCCACATAAATTATAGTTGTCACTCGCAGATAAATAAGCTTTGCATAAGTGAAAGAATGGAGTTTTTGGTGGGAAGTCAAGGGGTTCAGTTGTCGTTTGCCATATACAATTTTGCAAATTGATTTAAGTGGACTTTATAATATGAAATTGGTGTAGTTTGGTGTTATAAATGCTCGTGCTCGAGAACAATTTGTGAAATAGTTAAAGTAGACTGTTAAATGGACTCGTATAGATTTGTCGCCAAAATCTCCCACGAGGCTGCCAAAGAACATACCGTACAACACCGATACTTAGTATCTCATTATACTGGACATTGGCAGAATCACTGAAATCTCGGTGGAAGCCATAATTAAAAAGAAGAAAGAAGAAGGAAAGTGAAAGAATTTTGAAAATTGGACTATTAATTATTACTATAGTAAGTATTATTACTATAATAGTTAGGATTGGGATAGTAAGTACAGGTAAAAAGCAGTCAGATAGAAACCGGTCAACAATGGCATGTGGTCTCAACGCCTTAATCTTACGATTTGTTCTCAGAGACTCGCATAGATGGCGCCACTCGAAACTACACAACATTGTATCTACCGTATTATGAGAATATAAAATCATGATTCACAAAATATATTATCTTATTATAAATCAAAACAATATTTTAGGCATAATATTTTAAAATGACACCGTATATTTAGTGGGCAGTCTATTACGTTAGTATTATGTCTTTGACAATGGTCACGGGGTGTCATCTTCAACTACCTATCCGGTGGTTACGGATATGGCATCGGGTACGAGCGTCCGGCCTCCCGAGCTGCTTCTTACTCATACCAAAGACAATATAATACTAACGTAATAGACAGCCCACCTCATACAAAAATCTTGGACCAAATTAAGGTTGCGAGAAGCAGGCGAATGTATTGCGCAGGAGAGTTGCTTGCTACTGGATACTAGATGGCGGTAATCTGCGTTACCTTTAACTTACTAAATATACGGTGTAAATTTAAAATATTATGCCTAAAATATTGTTTAGATTTTTAATAAGATATATTTTGTGAATCATATTTTTATATTCTAATAATACGGTAGATACAATGTTGTATAGTTTCGAGTGGCGCCATCTATGCAAGTCTCTGAGAACAAATCGTACGATTAAGGCGTTGAGACCACATGCTCATACCAAAGCATCCAAGCAAGTAGCATCCCAAACACCTTTATCCCGTTCTCCCAGACCAACAAAAAACCCTTCCCTCGTTTAAAAACGGCTTCGATAGGCAGCAGCGTCGGAACCGATACTTATAGCCAAACAAACTGCGCTCACCAACCCGTTTGCCAAGCGTGGTGAGTATGGCGAAACCCCTCCAATGATGGTAATCCTTGGGGGAGGGCCGTGTCCAGCAGTGGACTGCATACTGCTGTCATGATTATGATGATGATGATTCACCAATAGATTAGTAGGTTTAAGGGTGCGGTAAGGGACGATTGGGCGAGCAAAGTCTATCAAATGGACTTCAAAAGGAGGTTTCATTTCATTTCATGCTGCCCCCGTGGTCCAGTGGTTAAGGCGTTTGCCTTGTTGAATCGGGGGTCGTGGTTCGACTCCCACGGGAAGCATACTTTGTCAAGTTGTTTCCAGTTTGGTTAGGACATTGCAGGCATGAATAACCTGATTGTCTGATAAGAAAGATGTTTCCGTGCTTCGGAAGGCATGTTAAGCCGTAGGTCCCGGCTGCCATCTGGTAGTCGTTAAAGGAACCACGTCAGAGGCCGAGAGGCGGTTCCGAAGAACTCTGACACCAGGGTGTGCTGTGCATGGTCGACTGACCGTGTCACCTACACGAAAATGATGATGATTTCATAAAAACATGTTGGTGTTTTTTATCGTATTTTTTGTATTTTATATCTATAACAGATTTATTTTCATCCGAAAGGATATCCGTCGCATTGGTGAAAAATGGTTTACTTTTGTTTAAGTCTATTTTTTTAAATTAAATACGCGACCTACTCGTATCATAGTCGAAGATGATGGTGACGAGTTATTATCATGTAATTTTTTTTATAAAACATTTTACCTACCTAAGTATTTAACTTGATCAACTGCGCACGTATAATGAAACATTATTATATATGTCGCTAAGAGGAGACAAAATAAAGCTGAAGCGGTACTTACCCTTTACCTTTATACCAAATAAAATAATACCTTTAACAGTCCGAATCAAACTTTAAGGCGGCTCTCTTATGGAATTTTACTATGGGGTAACGCTGCAGAAGTGAACACAATATTTATCCTGCAGAAACGAGCTATTAGATCTATATATAAACTTGATGCTAGAGAATCTCTTGAAGAATTGTTTAAAGATTTCAATATTTTAACCTTACCTTCTCAGTACATATTTGCGAATATTATGTTTGTACACCATAATTTACATTTATATGAAAAAAATAGTGACATTCATGACCGAAACACAAGAAATAAAAATAAGTTGGCTACACCAGCTTTGCGATTGCAGAAAACTAAGCGTTCATTTATGGGTCCCGGAGCACGCTTCTTTAATAAAATTCCCGCAGAAATATTGGGTCAACCTTCAAATAAGTTTTAAAGGCATATTATTGTATTAATGATTATTTAAATGATAAAAAAACGTGGCAGTAATTTAATTGAGTGTAATTTTATTGTAATTAATATAAATAACATTAGAAATAAATAAATATTTGTAAAATATTGTAATCGAAGCCCTTCAGGCACGTAGGGACCAAGTCTGGATTGAGTTTCTTTCAGCGTATTCTTCTCACCAGTGGTCATTACGAAACGCTAGTAGTTTTTCGATTTTGCATATTAAAAATTGAAAATAATAAGAAAGTAAATAATATGACGTTCAAAAAGAGATACAATTATCCAATTTTGAATAAAAATCTTTGACTTTGACTTTGCTCGGATATTCGCTGCGAGATGCGCAGAACGCACCCCGCCTCCCCGCGCCCCGCCTCCCCGCGCGCTCTCCGCTGAATCTAATATTGTGTACTGCGCATCAACCCGGAGCAGCCATAAAGTTTGATTCGCACTGTACCCTCTAAATATCTGTTATATATTTTGACCTACCTAACATAGTCGGGATGGCACAGCATTGGGTCGCCTGTGAACAAAAATATAAAAAGTAAAACTCTAAATCTATATATTAAACAACAAAATTAAATTAAGACTATATACACAACTACTATAAGTAGGTACAGTTAGGTTACGTCAAACTTTATTGCGAGTCGGATATATATAAGCTGCTCACTGCGCAGTAAGCGCCCCGCCTTCCCGCGCTCTCTCTGCTTAACCTAATATTGTGTACTGCGCATCGACTCGCGCGATTTTCGGACTCGCAATAAAGTTTGGCGCGGCCTATACTGTACCTACATAAACATAGTGAAATATTAAACTCTTCAAGGGGTGATTCAGCCCGTTAATTTGAACAACTTTTCATTTGGGATCAATGCTCAGAAATCATTTTTTTTTTGAAATTTCCAAAAAGTTGACCGGGTGACTGAATATGATAGAAAGGAAATATATAAAAAATAAGTTCTCAGCCATTTGTCCCATAGACTATAAGTTGTTCATTGACGGGTGGAATCCCTGCAAAAGGGTCACTCCACTCTAAAGAGTGTAAACCATTTTGTTTATCACAAACATTTTCAATTTTACATTATCAATGGACTTACCAGACAAAACAGAATAGCTTGCGTGAACAAATTCATTTTTCTAAGTTTATTTTACATAAACATTTGAAGTATTCTTTCACAGATGAAAATACTACGCACAATATCCAACAGAACTAGAGCTTATAGATACATGAGCGCAGATTTTTATAAAATACATAAACAATGTCAGTGGCCAAGAGTGAATCGAGTGTATTCTCCGGGGGTCTCGTTTGTGACGGAAATGGAAGAAATTAACACTAGTTTGCTGTTTATTTTGACTTTTGAACCCCAAAATATGTATACTTATACTTACAGTCACTCGGTGTGCTGTTGACATATCTCAAGAATCTTATAAGGTATTTCGACAAAAATTACCGAAAACAAATATCGATAAAAAAAGATTATAATATTAATTCTCGAACCTGCTTACAAATTTTAACGAGAAACGGTTAAGAAATGTGACTTGTAGAACAGACGGACGAGATACGAAAAAGTACCAAACTGAACTCAAACTCAAACTCAAACTCAAAATTCTTTATTGCATAACTGTGTAAATTAAAGATGGTACAATATGTTTAGTATCAACAGTTTTCCCTTTCAGGCATGCAATGCACAGTACAAATTTCACTAATTTCTTGCTCTACATGTTTTAAAAGCAAAGTATTCATTTAGGTCATAAAATACATGTTCTAATAGCCAAGACTTAAGTTGACGTTTAAATATACTACAGTCATTAATGCTCTTTATTTCCGTCGGTAAATGGTTAAATATTTTAATACCAGAAATAAATGTGCTTTTGTTATATACTTGATTATTTACAATAGGTAAGTAAAGGTCATGCTTATATAAGTCCCGTAAATTGTTCCTAAATTCAATCTTTCTTTGAAAGTGATACGTATTTTTTTTAATGAATATGCATATTTCTAAGATGTATATATTCACAAGTGTTAAATATCCCTCTTGCTTAAATACATATCTTAATGTTTCCTCTGTGTACATATTATGGATTATTCTCAAACACCTTTTTTGTAAGATAAAAGTACTCTGAACATTTACAGAATTTCCCCAATATATTATTCCATATGTGAGATAGGGATAAACATTACCAAAATATGCAGCTCGTGTTACTTCTACTGAAGAGTTTTCTGCTAGTAGAGAGAGAGCGAAACAGTAACTTGAAATTTTTTTGTTGACTTTGTTTATGTGAGCTTTCCAATTCAGATTACAATCTATTGTAACACCCAAAAAGTTATTTTCTTTTACTTCCTGAATTTTTGTGTGAGATTCTTCTATATTTAAATTGTATGTTTCTTTATTGTAATTCCGGAATTGTATTATTTTAGTTTTTGACAGATTGACCTTTAAATTTATTGACCTAAGCCATTCTACAGTGGTTTTTAGTGTTTTGTTTATTTCATCTTCATATTTGGTATTATTTCTTGTATCATCAGATATAAAAAATGTCGCATCATCAGCAAACATGATGCATTTGTGTTTTGTTATTAATGGGAGTTCGTTGACATAAATGAGAAAGAGAAGTGGGCCCAATATGCTGCCCTGAGGAACGCCAAGAACTACATCTGCCTGTGGTGATTTAATTTCTTCTATTGTTTTATTGTTTTCATTGTATTTATCAATAACTGTCAGTTGCTTTCTATTCGTTAAGTATGATTTAACTAATCTTAGTGATAAGCCTCGAATTCCTATCTTCTCCAGCTGTTTTAGGAGAATATTATAATTAACACAATCGAAGGCTTGAGACATGTCTAAGAATAGACCTACGCACATTGATTTATTATTAAGTGTGTCCCATATATCTTTCAAAATATTGAATACTGCTGCATTTGTTGATTTGTTTTTCCGAAACCCGAATTGATTTTGATTTAGAATGTTATTTTTTTCAAGAAAGTTTGTTAATCTAACTTCAATTACCTTTTCAAAGATTTTTGAGAAAGAAGATAATAATGCAATAGGCCTATAGTTTGTTACATTTGTTTTGGATCCTTTTTTGTACAGAGGCTTTACTTTAGATAATTTCAATGCTTCGGGAAATGTTCCAGTTTCAATCATTAGATTAAGTAAATAGATTAAGGGATCACTTATATAGTGCAGAGATAGTTTTATTAACTGAACTGGTATATTATCGTATCCACTGCTCTTTTTATTTTTTAGTGACATTACAATAGATTTTAATTCACTTGCATCGACTGGTTTCAAATATATGGTTTTTTCTTGAATTGGTGTGTACGATTTAAAATTATTTGGTAAATTGCTTTGTAAATTGTTATTAATAAAGTAGTTGTTAAAACATTCAGCAATTATATGTGGATTGTCAGTAGTAGTGTTATTTAAGATTATTTTTTCAACAGTGTTTTTGATGTGATTTGTAGGAGTTGTACATTGTTTTATGAAATTCCAAGTAGCTCTATTTTTATTATCACTATTTTTTATGAGTTTAATATTTTGTCTTTGTTTAGCTTTCCGTACAACAAATTTAAACAGAGAGCAATATTTTTTATACTGATCGTGAAGTTTTGGATCATTTTTCGTAATAACCTCATTATGTAATATTCGTTTAGTTTTGCTAGCTATGCGTATTCCTTTAGATTGCCAATAGTTCCTCTTTCTATGTGTAATTTTTACCTTTTCTAGTGGAATACATAATTCGAATATCATTTGAAATAATTCCATGAACGTTTTGTATGCCACATTCATATCATCACTTAAATATACCTCCGCAAAGCTCACTTGTGATAAATATTTTAAAAATACATCCATATATTTATTAATATTTCTTCTATATACATACCAGTGTTTCACAGAGTAACTTTGGGTACAGGGTATTTTTACAATTACTGCAGAGTGATCAGAGATACCAAAATGTTCAACTCTTGATTCATGCGTTTTTAAATTTGTAATAATATTATCAAGACATGTTTTAGACTTTTTAGTAATTCTAGTAGGCTCATTTATAGTTAACTTAACATTATATTTACATAAAGTATTGATGAATGTTCTACTTTCCAACGTATCTACCAAGGTATCGATATTAAAATCACCCGTAATAATAATTTTTTTCTTAGAATAGCGGGACCTTACTGTTATTCTATGTAATAGTAGTTCCAAGTTTTTAATAAATATATCAAAGTTAGAGTCGGGAGTTCTATACAAACATACAATAATATAATTTAATTCGGGAATAACAATGCCACAACATTCAAAATTTAGATTTATACTTAAAGAATCGATACAGTCAACCTGTTTATAATTTATTCCATTTTTAACATATATACAAGCACCACCTCTAGACTTGTTTCTACAATAGGAAGCTGCGATTCTGTAACCGGGCACTTGTATAATATTAACATGCTCTCCTTTAAGGAAAGTTTCAGTAAAGCAAAGCACATCTAATTTATTCGAATCTGTTAATATTTCTATTTGACTAAGTTTAGACCTCATACCTTGGGTATTAAGATGCATTATATTAAATGTATAGTTTTTCTTGCTATTGTGGTCGAAAAAACTGTTTTTCTTGAGAGGTCTTAAGGGTGTCATTATTAAGTTGGTTATCAGTAATGTTGCTATTACTGTTGTTTTTTAAGTTACAATTTTGAATGGAAATTGTTGGATTTTTAATCACAGGATAAAAATAAAAAGGAATGGTGCCTTTTTTGGCCACATTGCGACTAGTCTGAGATTGTCCACTTAATTCAGAACTTTTATTTACATTTCTTTTGAATTCAGTATTTCTTTTTAATTCGTTATATAAAAAGGGGACGGTGCATCTTTTCTTAGGATCAGCATCGTTATCTTTGGCAATGTGCAAAAAGTGCCTATCATAATCCTCATTATCTATAATATTATTCACATATGAAACAATTTTCCTTTTATCTATAGCACTATATGGGTTAACAGTACTAGTTTCGACGTAATAACAATTTTCGAAACAAGATAACAATATTTTTAACTTACTATTCAATTTATAACTAGGTATATACTTATTATACATAACATTTATAGCAATGACCCTTGTTTTTTTTAAATAATTTAAGAGAGCACATATCTCACTAAAAAAGTGTGTTGGGTACTCATCATTTGCACCTATACATAAAATAAACCAATCATCTTTAGTTAAATTCAAGTTCAGCAAATCGGATTTTTCAATTACATAATTTGATGGGGCATTAGGGTATATTTTACCATTAATAACATATTCTATCGGGTTTTTATAGTGAGATCTTCTGTGCACGAGCGACGACGTCAGTCCCTTGGCCTGCTGGTCGCCAATAATAAAAATTCTTCTTTTAGTTTGTGTGCAGTTTACCGTATCTAGTGTTGCCTTTGTTTCAGTTGGGTGTTGCACTGTCAGCGAGGGTAACGATCGTTGTTGTTTGGGTGACGACTCGCAGTATTTTACTGTACTTCGGTGTTGGGGCTTTTTTATTGGCAAGCATGGGGATAAAATTCGTGAAGAACTTTTGGGGGACGGTTTTCCTTGCCCGTCCAAACACTTCTTCAGATTGCAATTTTCTTCCAAAAGTTCCACTATTTCGCTTTGCGCTGCAAGCAATTTTCCCTGCAGACTACAAACAATATTCTCAAGCTCTACGATTCTATCGCGATTACTCATTTCGCTCTGAATGACAACTCCATGTCCTGTGTAATTCGGTTCTAGGGAGGATAACGCATTTGAAGTTTCTTCTGAATCAAAGTATTCATCAGGGAGTGATGAACGAGGTCGCTTCAAGCTCGCTCGTAACTACGTAAGCGTCATTGATAGGCTATGTGCTATTCCTATATGTACCTTTAGCCCTATTAAGATGTACCTACTTATTCTGGATTTTGTAACTGCAGCGCCATTTAATTATGCTGAGGAAACAGGCTCCGTGATCATCACCTCGCGGCCTAGCGAGCCACAGCAATACGTTTCTCGAGATCATCTTGCGTGTGTAAATATAAATAAATATAAATACATATATACGGACAAATCACACAGATTGAGCTAGCCCCAAAGTAATTTCTTAATAAGACTTGTGTTTTGGGACACTAACTCAACGATACTATATTTTATAACAAATACATATATAGATAAACATCCAAGACCCAGGTCAATCAGAAAAAAATCGTTTTTCATCTTGACCTGACCGGGGATCGAACCCGGGACCATCCGTGTCACAGGCCGTGTTGACCGCTGCGCCACGGAACTAGATTTGACGCGCTCCGTGCCGCATTGGTTAACATGTCAGCCTACGACACGATGGGTCCCGGGGTCGATACCCGGTCAAGTCATGATGGAAAACGATCTTTTTCAGTTTGCCCTGGCTGGGTCTTAGATGTTTATCTATATAAGTATCTATTATACACTATCATTCAGTTAGTATCCTTCCATTCGACACAAATTCACAACTTACTGTGAGGCTAGCTCAATTTGTGTATTTTATTTTAAGTGTTTTTGGAACGAAAACGGATCTCTAAAAGACCAACGTCATGAATTTCCCTATACCAACAGCTAATCATCACAAAGCCCTGTTTTGCTAATCATTACAAATAATATTTGCACACGTGTGTTGTGTCTGTACGAAAGAATAAACAGAAAACAAGTGTTTTTGTTTACGTTTGGAATGCCCTCTGCAGCAATTTTGATAGATTAACAAGAAGTATTACTTCTAAAATGGAATGACTGATCATCATCATCATCATCAGGTCTTTCCAGTCTCCACTGCAGGAGCACGACCCTCTCTGTACTACCAGAGCCATATACTAGCCTGAGTAGTCAGAAGATTTGGCCTACATTCTCCACGCTGGTCAGACGGGTTGGAGAAGTCTCTTTGATTTTATTAAGCTTTGTTTAGCTTGTGTTTCCTTAGTCGCCTTTTACGACATCCACGGGATGACTTGGAGTGGTCCTATTCTACTCTGCCGGGGACCACACGGCACGGAATTACTGTAATCCTCCCTAAAAAAAACAATGGATACTGCACACAAACAATATTTTCATGTCTGTGGGACAGTGTGGTCGGTGTGGTCCTTGAGACAAGACTAACTCAAGGACCTTAGGGGTCATCCATAATTTAAATTAGTCGTTAAAGGAACCACGTCAGAGGCCGAGAGGCGGTTCTGCAGAACTCTGACACCAGGGTGTGCATGGTCGAGTGACCGTGTCACCTATACGAACTGATGATGATGATCCATAAATGACGTCACAGTTTAAGGGAAGGGGATGTCAATGATATATGATAGAGTGTGACAACAGGGAGGAGGGGTCTTAAGCTATGTGACGTCACACATACAAAGCCGATCACCGGTACAAAAACAAACTCTATTTCAAAAATCTGAAAAAAAAAAATTTCAGTCTTGCTGGATTACAAACTTTATTCTATTGAATTCAAAAATATATTATTGTTTGTATTTTACATTAGTTGTTACCCGCGGCTTCGCCCGCGTGATATATAGCCTATGTCCTTGTCAGTACCCTAACCTGTGTATGCAAAATTTCATGATGATCGGTGCAGTAGATTCGGCGTGAAAGCGTAACAAACAAACTCACTTTCACATTTATAATATTACTAGCAGCTACCCGCGACTTCGTCCGCGGTGACTTCAGGTTTGGAATGCGGGGATTATAAAATATGACGCTACAAACCGGTAAACTAAACATATACCCCGATTTACCCCCTTAGAGGTTTAATTTCGGGAAACCATTAAAAATCACTCATTATTTTTGCCGTTCTCAATTCACACGAAATTTCATACAAATATTTCCAAGGAATAAAAAGTTTCATATAAACTTTAATCCTCTATTTCACCCTCTTAGGGGATGACTTTTGAAAAATCCTTCCTTAGTGGATGCTTACGTCATAAGAGGAATACGTTAGCAAAATTTCAAATTTTTACTCTAAGGGTTTGGCCTGCGCGTGATCTTTGATAATTGCCCATTTTTTAAAGTATTAAAATGAATATAGTATGTTATCCTTAATATATAGACATATGCCATCGCGGACTTTTCTGTAGACCTAAATAAGATACACAATTCCACTATACATTGTTTTGTTATATCTCAAAGGGTTTAGACAGCGTTTTCGTTGAAAGCTCCCAAACGGCTCATTTTTTTACGACACCTCCAACAAATATCGTTGGTATATACAAAAATGTACCTATACAAAAAAACTTAACAAATTATATACTAAAACCTTCCTCGAGAACCACGCTATCCATTGAAGAAAACCGCATGAAAATCGGTTCGGTAGTTTTGGAGTTTATCACAAACAGACAGACAGACAGACGCGGCGGGGGACTTTGTTTTATAATATGTAGTGATAGTTAGGATTAGGATTGTATGTGAGTAGGAAGTATAAGAAAGAAAAAAAACATTAATTTCAAATTCATTTATTTAATTTCCATCATCATGCTTACAAATTGCATATACTAAATGACAGCACTAAATAGTAGGGTCCGATAAGCCGCTATCATTGCGTAATATTGGACAAGCAGCAACAACTAACACATTGTTGCCCAATAACGGCTTAACGGACCTGATGCCTCAGTGCCGCCACTATTTCAGCTAAATCTCATTTTATATATAAATTATCAGTTTGTGCGATGCGTAATACCTCGAATGCCATCACGGCAACAGCATTCTAATACGCCAAAAATGCTTCCCTTAAGGCCCCACAATAGGCACACTAGCGACGCCAATAATTTTATTTCTAATACTTCACAAATAGAAAGAACCCTTCGAGCAACACGGAAGGGAGTAGCCATACGCTGCATTCCCCTCTGTCAAGGTACAAGCAAAATTAGGCATATGCATGTCTATGTGTTAGTTGTGTGTGACTCATCTGTACACAAATTATTTTTTCTTTTTTATGTCATTTTTTGTGACAATGTCATAATTACTATCAAGTGACAATTTAAGTTTTGTATGTAGGTGTGCGGAACTAAACTTGTGTGTACATTTCCCCCCGCAAAAAACGCCAGAAAAATTGTCATAGTAAATTGTCGCTTTGCCCACTCCCTCCGTCCGGTACGGAGGCCGTGTTGCTCGAAGAAAGAACCTAAAGTATTTTTGGTATTATGAGAATCAGTCATTAAGAGAACTAGTGATTACGGATTCATTCTCACTGATTCTGATAATATTAAAACATGATTCCAAAAATACTTCAGGTTATTTACTAAGGCTTATATGATTTACATTCTTGAATTTCTTTCTATTTGTAAAGTATTAGAAATAAAATTATTGGCGTCGCTAGTGTGCCTAGTGTAGGGCCTTAATTTAGATGTAACAGAACATCGCGGCTAACAAAAAAAAATAGTACTTATGTATGACGCAATTATAGTAAGCTGGATATTATAGTTACGGTATTTATTGGCGCGAGGCTAAGCCGAGTGCTTATAATAAACCGAGCACTGTTATAGCCAGCTTACTGAGTACAAGTATCATACGACGTTTTTCAATACATTTGCGATTACCATAAAAAATTAGCAATTGTAAAATACAATATCGCGATCCAAGTTTCGATATCATAAGGACCGTATTAATAGCAAATGTATTGAGATATAATACTCTTATACTATTAAAATATTGGGAGGCCTTTGCCCAGCAGTGGGACACATGATGGTTCAAAATAATAATAAATAAATAATATTGCATGCAAACTGCGATATTCTAAAAGAGGGTCAATGTACTTATCAATGCGAACAATATTTATCATGCGAACGAATGCATTCATCACAGTGATATAGCTTTCGAAGCGTTATAGGAAGACTTTTACATAATATACTTGACTTCAGGGGCCACTCAAGTATTACGGAAGCAGAAAAATAGCTATTTTTGACCCCCTCCCCTCTTGTCATAAAAGTAAAAAGTTCTTCCCCCCTCCCCCTAAGTTTACATAAAAATTGGTATCATTTTCACAAAAAATGTTAGGAGTATTTTCAAAAAATGTTGCTTATGACATCACCACGTCAACCCCTTCATCCCCCATGTCATCAAAAATAAGCCAAGCCTGTATCCCCCCCCCCCCCTCTTTCACTGCTTACATAATATTTGAATGACCCCTCAAACCAAGATTTGTTCGTTTTGGAGAGTACATTGACCCGTAGGCTTGATGCAGCTCAGCCTAACATTGAAATACAAATTGTGATTGATGACATTAATAATTGGTCACTTGATACGACGTGATGATATACAGGGGTTTTAAGGTAAAAGGTATAAAGGTCCAGGGTGACCGAGGAATTTTTTTGTTGACCAACTAAAGAAGGCTGGTGTCATGTCGTATCAAGAGCTAAAGTCTAAAGCAGAAAATAGAGAAGTTTGCCGCATACTTCATTAATAAGAGCTACAAAGCTCTTAAGGCGAAGTGGGTTCAGACGACACGACACACTAGGGCCACCCAGCAATTAATTAATTCTATAAGTCCTAAATCATATAAAAATTTAAAAATCGGATAGCTGAATGCCCTAGTAAATTACTTGTAGTATTATTGGTACAAGTTTTCACTATTTTTAATTTGATGAATTAAGAGAACGAATTATTACCACCAAAAGTGGCCACTTTTGGCGGTAATAATTCGTTATCTTAAACTTAGATTATAATATCTATAAAAAGTAATAAAAAGAATACTACAAGTAATTTACTAGGGCAATCAGCTATTAGATTTTTTTAATTTGATTTGATTTAGGAGTAAACAAATTAATTGCTTTACAAAGCTAAACAAAGCTTATTAACATCAAAGAGACCTCTCCAACCCGTCTGGCCAGCGTGGAGAGTGTAGGCCAAATCCTCTGACTACTAAGGCTCTGGTAGAACTGAGAGGGTCGTGCTCCTGCAGTGGAGACTAGAAAGGCCTGATGATGATGAATTAATTGCTGGGTGGCGCTAGTGTCGCGTATCGTCTGAACACAGCGCCTTAAATAAGAAAACATTAATAAAACTTATTCCATACTATTACATATTTTTCTGACATTTGAGATCTTTTTGAAATCGACCCGGCCGCTACACTAACGGACTTTCCCCTATTAGCGCCGGGTCGGAACGAATTTACATGCAATTAAATGGTTTTTGTTGCTCGGTATATTATTAAAATTGAAAATATGTGATGAAAAAGATCCTACCGTGGCGAATTCTTTTTCATCACATATTTTTAATTTTAATAATATACCGAGCATTGTAATGCTATTTAAAAACCATTTACTTGAGTAAGAGCTTTCTTCAATTCTATTCATCTGATATGAATGAAGTAGAATACCTCACTACTAAATAGTGGGTAGTATTGAAGAAATACGCATGCTTTGAATGCGTTATACCCTACGTAATATGTGATGAGAGAATTCGACGCGGTGATTCGAAGCCACGGTGGTGGATTTACAATTTTACATGCATTGTAAATCCGCACAAAGAAAATTGGACCGTTAAATAAAATTACTGTTAGTACGGTTTTTATCGCGTTTATAACATTATTTATACACCTAACGTTTCGAACACTTTACGGCATTCGTGGTCGCAGGTAGACTAAGTTGAAATTTCTCTAGTATTTTATAAGAATTCATTGAATGGATCGGACTGTAATTAAAATTAAAATCATATGATTGGCATACATAAAATTCTACATTAAAATATTACTAACATCATCATAAATAGGTACTTATATTTAAAAATACAATTACAATAAAACAAATTGCATAAGATTTCAACACAATAATAACCCACCGTTTTATACAGTCGGTTAACTTAATGCCCAAGTAAAATTATTACTAATAAAACAACCGAATATATAAAGTTCAAGCTAGTAAGGTCATATTATATTTTTAAAATATTACTAAAGCAAGTCGGGTAAAAATAATTTAGATTATTAAAAAAAAAAAATTGAAAGTAAACGAAGCGATCATTTGAAATTTTATTCGGCGAGGCCTTAGATAACCGTTCAAAATACTTTATGAACTATTGTTCACAATTAAAAGTGAGACATTGAAGCTTTTACTAGCGATTCTGTCAAAAACGGCCACTTTTGGCGTAAACTTTAAACTGAAACAAGTAGTAGGTGGGGTTTTGCCGTGGGAAGTCAAGGGGTGCAGTTGGGGTCTACCTTGGACGATTTTGCAAATTGATTTTGGTGGACTTTGTTATGTGAAATTGGTGTAGTTTGGTGTTATAAATGCTCGTGCTCATGGAACAATTTGTGAAATAGTTAAAGTGGACTGTTATATGGACTCGTATAGACTTGTCACTATAACCTCCCGACCACGAGGCATCAAAGAACATACGCCATCTTTGGTGCTACTTGTTACAACTTTACCGTACAACACCGATACTTAGTATCTCAATTTACTGGACATTGGCAGAATCACTGAAATCTCGGTGGAAGCCATTTTATAAAACAGAAGAAGAAGAAGTAGTAGTATCTAGGGCCTGCATGCCTATTTGCTAACTTTTGACAGCTACGGTGAATGTCATTTTGATGGCAACTTCAATATTCATTACGCCTTCCGTATGAATTTCAATTTTTATTTATGATATAAAAACCGTAATGGATGTTAAAGTGACTATCAAAACGTTATACACCGAGTTAGCAAATAGGCCTGCCGGTCGAACTAAATTTCAAACGATTTCTCCGTTTTTTTAGGGTTCCGTAGTAAACAAGGAACCCTTATAGTTTCGCCATGTCTGTCTGTCTGTCTGTCTGTCTGTCTGTCCGTCCGCGGTTTTACGCAGAGACTATAAGTACTAGAAAGCTGTAATTTGGTAAAGGTATGTATATTAATCATGGCAAAAAAGTGTTAGAATAAAATATTGAAAAAAAATTTTTTTTAGGGTAGCTCCCATACAAGTAAAGTGGGGGAGTAATTTTTTTTTCTCTATTTACCCATCGTGTGGGGTATCGTTAAATAGGTCTTTCAAAAATATTGTGAGGTTGACACGACCATTTTTTGATTTAGGGATCCGTTTCCGAAATATTTGGTTTTTAAGTGCGAATTTTTGTTAGAGGTAAGTGTCCCCCCCCTCTATCTACTAAACGGTTATATATAGATACGTGAAAAAAATTACAGCAGTAGTATATATACTGAAGTTGAAAGGAAAACTATCAGAGCTGAGTACTAAGTACAAACTAAAAAGTTATAGGCAACCAACTTAAAAACTGTAAAATCTCATACTATTTTCATTGTTAGATGTTTTTGGTCGTTAAACTGTAAGGTGCGAGTGTGAATAGTGTGAACTCAAAGTTGTCATTCGCAACTACGGAACCCTACACTGCGCGTGGCCCGACACGCACTTGGCCGGTTTTTCTATTTTTATAATCGACGATAGGTACAGTTCGCGTCTTAGCGGCTCAGAACAAGTAGCGAGTGTGAGCGCAGTACATACATAACATGAGTACGGCGGAGGCGCTCAGGGAGGCGGGGGCGGACAAGCAGCCAACTGCTCATATCCGAGAAGCTATACAGTTTGACGCGATCTGTATATTACTATTATAATTCACGACTTTTGACATTGTTAAATTAAATCGTAGTGTAAAAATTTTCGTATTACTTTTAAAACCCAACTGCAAAACTCATGATGATTAATAGAATTCAATATTGTTTGACCTAACGACTTATAAACTATAATTAACTAATACATACAAACTACGTCTACGTCCCTTACGGGGTAGACGGAGCATAGGCTATAAGACCATAGGGGACACGTTTCACGTGCTCTAAGGGTTGAACTACATCTGGCAGCATATAATCGCACTTAACATGCTTGTATCCTTTTCTATCACGCAGAACCTACATACTAGAGTGTGAAAGAGACGGTACGTGACCGCACGCCTCTCTTTTTGTATTTTAATTATTCAGGAGATTCGACTGAACAGACAGGATAAACATACTTTTTCTTTATAAAGATTTATCCAAATTAAATCCAATGAAAAGACCAAGAGAAAAAATATTTTATTATATTTATAAAAAAAAACTCGTCTGCCTTTTTGACGGTTAACGTCCGCCATATTGATTATTTGCTGACGTCACATAGTCTATGACACTTCGGGAAAGAATACGAATCTAATGACACTTTACACAATCAAAATCAGTCAAGCCGCTCTGAGCTATATTGAAATCCCGGAACGAGAATCCCCAATAAAATACAGTTTCAAGAAAAAAATATTAACAAAAATAAATTCGTCCAAGTTATACAGTTTTTTGTTTTTTAATAATAAAAAAGAAAAAATATCTGCAAAAAAATTTGCTTAAGTAATAAGTGGCTATGATTGAAAAGAAAGATCTTTCAAGGAAATTTGCCCAGCTAAAAGGTGACTGTGGTAAAAAAAAACAAAAAATGAGATTTATAATTATTTTTTATATTATAAGAGATTAAAGTACCTAATTTGGCCATGTAATAGAATTAGTATGGGTTGTTTACCTTTTTCCTTGCAATCTTTCTGTATTCTATTAGAGATTCCGATTCCAAGACTTCCACACTGTATATTAATTTATATCTATTACATCCTAAATTCATAACACTCCTTTTTCGGGAGGCGGTTGCAAACCAGACACTCGCCGCCAGAAACCGGACACTCGCCGCCGGAAACCGAACACTCGCCGCCGGAAACCGGACACTCGCCGCCGGACTACCGGATACGGCAGCGCTTCGCAAGTATCTATCAACCATCATTAGCAATCCTACAATCTAACGGGCCGTCGCGTTCAACAAAACTAGTATAAATAACCTTGACATCCGGCCTCATACTATTAAACTTCTCCACACCACTATCCGTGACGCTCGTTTCCGTAAAATCTATCACTTCTAGCTTAGGCGCAGACGTCTTTAAGTGCATGAGACTGCTGTCGGTTATTTTCTTATACCCCTGTATGGATAAAATTCTTAAATTTGACTTACTAGGTCTAGTTGTGTTGCGTGGGTTCGGTCTCCCCCCTATATGAAAGTAGTTGACGTTATCGTCGTCTGAGTTGCCGAAGCTGCGGATGGCTGAGTCGGAAATGAGGTGGCTTTGCATGTGAGATAGAGGCATGCGGTTCTCTATGCTGAGTAGGCCGGGGATTTCTGCGTTGGGGAAAACAGCCCTGAAACAAATAGGAATAAAGGTTTTTCGTGTGGATTTGGTACTTTATCTGCAATCATGATAAAGTTAAAGTGAAATAAAAAAATAAATAAAAAAAACATGTTTCCAAAAATACTTCAGGTTATTTACTAAGGCTTATAGGATTTACATTCTTGAATTTCGTTCTATTTGTAAAGTTTTAGGAATAAAGTAATTGGCGCCGCTAGTGTGCCTAGTGTGGGCCCTTAAGAGTCGCCTGGAAGCGCATGTCTCCATACAAACGGAAAAAGAGAATTGTGGCAATAATTGGAGTAAAATTAAGCATTTAATCAATTAATCTCATTTTAATCTACGTACGATCCTATACAGCTTGGTTAAAATACCAATGGTTTGAGAATTACTAGCCTTTTCAAATTTGTATGGAAATCTTGAAAGGCGTATAATTCTCAAACTATTGATAATTTAACCAAACTGTATAGTAACGTACGTAGATTATAATGAGATTAATTGATTGGATGCTTAATTTTACTCCAAAATTATATTTTATTCAGACGACTCTTAAAACTAATTCTTGCTTACCTGAATATAGGATGATTTTGCCGACCTAAGTTGACATATAACACCTGGGCCCGTGGTCTAGCTTCCACATTTTCATTCTGTACTGCACCCCCTCTATTCTCATTAGGTTGTTCCCTATTATTTAGTTGTTCTCCATTATTTACTTGTTCACCAATAGGTTGCTCGTTATTTTGGGCAATATTTCCTTCTAATACTGCTTCAACCTGCTCATTATTTGGTTGTTCAGCATTATGTAGTTGTTCGTTATTTTGTGCAATTCCTTCTAATACAACTACAGCTGGATCATTATTTGGTTGTTCCACATTATTTTGTTGATTATTGTGTATAAATCTTTCAATGAAAAATATATGTGCTCGATTGCCAACATTAAGTTGATGAACCCCATCACGTTGATCATTATTGGGTTGTTCATCGTTATTTTCTGGTCTATCATCATTTGCTTCACCATTGCCTTCATTATTCACTATGCTCGCTCCTTCACCGCTTTCATTTCTGTCACCAATGACTTCATTCTCATTTTTTGTTGTATCATCATCATTTAAATCTTCATCTTCCATTTCTTCATCATCATCATCATCATCACCATCAGAATCGGATGAGGGTGGTGAAGACTTCCTCCGTTTAGAAGGACCCGGTTCGTCCGAACTGTTCTTGCGTTTCAAGTATTTTTTACTACTTTTACTATCTCCATCACTGCAATAAAAATATTCGTAATGAAAAAACTTAGCTACCACAGACATGAATTATTATTTTTTTTGCTTTAAATGTGTATGAGAAAAAATCGTACACGATAGAAGATGGGTGAGGTATCTGATAGTCCAGTGAGTGTGGCATTAATAATGCTTACGCATGTTAAGCAACTCCGAGCGCAGTCCCCATTGGGATGGGTGACCGCAAGTATCGTGCTTCGAAGGACCATTAATAGCAGTCATTAAGCTATATCAGATGCCTTTAAGACAGAAAAAATAAATGAAAAATCTGACGCCAGTGTTGGCCACTTCATCATCATCATCAGGTATTTTGTAGTCTCCACTGCAGGAGCACGACCCTCTCTGTACTACCAGAGGCATATAGTAGCCAGAGCAGTCAAAAGATTTGGCCTACATTCTCCACGCTGGCCAGACGGGTTGGTGAGGTCTCTTTGAGGTTTATAAGCTTTGTTTAGCTTGCGTTTCCTAAGTCGCCTTCTACGACATCCACGGGGAGACTTAGAGTGGTCCTATTCTACTCTGCCGGGAACCACACGGCGACATGGTCCATGTAACTGGATCGAAATATCGAAAAAATAATCACGATAACATTTGATATCACGGTGCTCACAACTAATTCTTAGCCACAGCATTCCTAATAAATCGAATAAAAACAAAAGTAGAACCGACACGTTCACCTCGCCTTTGGCGCCAAAAAGTCGTGTTGCCAAATACAAAAATATGGATAAAAGAATCAAAACACATTCAGCCTTATGGCAATTTATGCTATAAATCAATTAAATGTTAACACCCGATATGTTTAATTCGAAGCGTGGACACTAACGGCTCGGCTAGTCCACAAATTGAAGGTCGCTCAGCGGGCTATGGAAAGAGCTATGCTCGGCGTTTCTCTGCGGGATCAAATCAGAAATGAGGTGATCCGGCAGAGAACCAAGGTCATCGACATAGCCCACCGGATTAGCAAGCTGAAGTGGCAGTGGGCTGGCCATATTAGCCGCAGAACCAATAACCGTAAAACCGGGCAAACGAGTTCTTGAGTGGAGACCGCGTCTCGGCAAACGTAGTGTAGGACGTCCTCAGGCACGGTGGAGTGATGATTTGCGCAAGATGGCTGGCAGGAGCTGGATGCGAGTAGCCGAAGATAGATCTCGATGGCGTACAATTGGGGAGGCCTATGTCCAGCAGTGGACAAGGCTGATGATGATAATGATGTTTAATTCTAAAGACTAAAATGATCTTACCAGTAGCCATCTTTACACTTGTGGAAGGGCAAGTTGTGGAAACACGTCCCTGCTGAATCGCCTGCGCGTTTGCGCTTCTGCCGCCTCAGTATTTTCTTAAAGTACGCTGGCTCCTGCGAAAAAAGTCAGAATTAAAAAATCATTATCATTCTCATCAGTTCTTTATAGTCTCCATTGCAGGAGCAATGATCCTCTCGGTACTGCCAGAGCCATTAGCCAGAGCAGTCAGAGGATTTGGCCCACACTTGTAATTTGAAATTCTAATTCAAAATCCAAATTCAATATTCAAAACACGGCAGATTTTCTGGAATAGGATCACTCCCAGTCCGCTTTGCAAGGAACTTTCCTCCACGTACGCTAAAGTTATGCTATGGTTTTTCCGAGAGACTACAGTATGGGATTCTTCAAAAAGGGCGTGAAAAGATTTCTTCAGGGTCGGCAACGCGCGTGTGACACCTTTGGTGTTGCAGACGTCCATAGGCTACGGTAACCGCTTCCCATCAGGTGGGCCGTATGCCTGTTTGCCAACTTAGTTGTTTAAAAAAAAGCGGCCAAGTGTGAGTCAAACTCGCGCAATGAGGGTTCCGTACAATATGCTTTGTGAACACACAAAAAAAGTGAACAAAAAAAAATATTTTTGAGATCGTCATAACAAGCCCTTTCATTTGATATATAACACGGTAAGGTTTGCAAAACTTTTTTTCAACATTTTCTATTTGGACCCCCAAAACTGACCCTCATTAAAAAAAATATATTTACTTTGCACATCCGTGTTTGGGTCATAGGTTTACACCATCTTACCAAATTTCATTTAATTTGGTTCAGTAGATTCGGAGAAAATCGGCTGTGACAGACGGACGGACGGACAGACAGACGCACGAGTGATCCTATAAGGGTTCTGTTTTTAATTTTTTGTACGGAACCCTAAAAAAAAAATCCAGATCTTCCCGTGGATGTCGTAGAAGGTGAAGGAAACACAAGCTAAACAAAGCTTATAACAGCAACGAGACCTATCTAACCTTGGCCAGCGTGGAGAGTGTAGGCCAAATCCTCTGACTGCTCTGGCTGATATATGGCTCTGGTCGTACAGAGAGGGTCGTGCTCCTGCAGTACTACTGGTAGTCCCACCAAGTAGTGGGACTACGAACCCTAGGGTTTAAGGTTAGTGGGACCACAAGTAACAGTGGGACAAAATGGGTGGGACCACGAGTCAAACACCTCAAATAGATCTGATGCTGATTCAGAAAATATGCCTTTGCAGGCACTTTTTTACTTCAAATCATTTTTAAAATCTATATCTATTAAATATTACGTATTTTATTATTTTATTTTTTTAATTAAAGCATGGCTTTTTCTATGGGACCAACACTTTTGAATTAAACATTGCGATTTTTTTCTAATTTTCAGGAAACCTTATTCATTCTGATAAGCTGGTTTGATGGTTTGAAGGATAAGTGTTCATACTAACATCCTGTATTATACAAGGTGTCAGTATAAACAAGACATTGGTCGTACAAAGACCAAGGCTCTGGTTCAAGTACCAGCAGCATGATTCACTTTCAATTGTAGTTTAGTAATTGTACTCGTATCTCATATCTAGCTCTCAGCAGCACAGCTCCTGCCAGTGGGGCAACTCATCACCCTTGTAGTGCTCGTGCCGCATCTGCCAGTAGCACGTGTGATACCTAACACCCTGTATTATACAAGGTGTAAGTACACCCTGTATTATACAAGGTGTCAGCACACCTGTATTATACAAGGTGTCAACACACCTGTATTATACAAGGTGTCAGTATGAACAAATATTAAATGTATCTCACGTCTAGCTCCCAGCAGCACAGCTCCTGCCAGTGGGGCAACTCATCATCCTTGTAGTGCTCATGCCGCATTTGCCAGTAGCACGTGGGGAGGCCCCCGGGCGCGCGGAACGACGACAGGTATAGCTCTTCTAGCTCCGGGAGCCAGCCCAGGGCAGCAGCTTCTGAGTCGCCTATTGGGGACCCGCGCAGGTCGAATACCTACAATGAATAAATAAAAATATAAGACGTCGTACGATTCTTGTACTGTATAGCTGTCTATTATTTTATTTGACACAATCAAAATCAAAATCAAAACTTTTATTCAGAAAATAGGCCATTGCAGGCACTTTTTCACGTCATATCATATTTAAAATTACCTAATTAGATAATATGTATTTATTTATTGTTCAAAAGCTACAGACTACTAGCGTTTCGGAACCGACCACTGCAGAGAAGAAACGCCGAAAGAAACTCTTATCAACAGTTTTGGTCGCCTACTCTCCTGAAGGGCTTTATATGATTACGAATATTTATTCCTTATTGTCTTTTTCTTTCTTTTCTTTTTTCTTTCTTTTTTCTGTTTTCATTTTACAATTTCAATATACATAGATTTATTATTTTTGGAACATGTTTATGTTAGCGATCGAGTGTGCAAAGATAATAAACAACATATGAACACAACAACAATTTTGACTGTCATCGATATTTTATTTGATAACTTATATATTCAATAAATACACATTACTTTTACCGTCTGCACGGTAAGAAATACAGCTGGTATATTCAATGTGTTCCCTTTTTTCCCAAACCAGCATGGAAGAGTGAAGCATGGAAAACCAGGCCTAATCAACTTCGAACTTTGTTATTTTGAGTAGTTCTTCCTTATATCTACTATACTATATTCAAATCCATCAGTATATTTGATGGCTAAACTGCAAATGCACCAACAGACAAAGAAATCATCATCATCAGGTCTTTTTTAGTCTCCACTGCAGGAGCACGACCCTCTCTGTACTACCAGAGCCATATATTAGCCAGAACAGTCAGAGGATTTGGCCTACACTCTCCACGCTGGCCAGACGGGTTGGAGAGGTCTCTTCGATGTTGATAAGCTTTGTTTAGCTTGTGTTCCCTAAGTCGCCTTCTACGACATCCACGGGAAGACTTAGAGTAGTCCTATTCTACTCTGCCGGGAACGGCACGATAAAGACATGTACATTAATAATATTTATATGAAAAAATCATTCAAACATCAATCGCCTTTCAACTAAAACGTTTGCTGTCACAGCATGGCGACCCTGCCAGTAAACCTGCGGCGGCGCGGCCATATTTAAAGTAGTAAATATCATAACTAAAATCATATGAAGAATGAACGCAAGAGTTCAATATAAAAAATACTAGCAATTTACCCGGGACTTCCCATAAATTATAGCCTATGTATTTGTACTATATATATATATATATATATATTACTAGCTGTTACCCGCGGCTTCGCCCGCGTGATATATAGCCTCCTATGTGTATGTAAAATTTCATGACGATCGGTTCAGTATATACGGCGTGAAAGCGTAACAAACAAACAAACTCACTTTCGCATTTATAATATAAGTAAGGACTAGTAGGGATATAAACATTTATTTTTATTGCGTTCACCATATTTTCATGTTGTTTCGATCTGCGCCAACGCCTACTACGTGTACTGTGTCCATCTACCCTAAGGTTGACTGGAATAGATCGCCTAAGCGATAAGTTCGCCTTTGTGCCAATTTTTTGTTTTTTACCATGTTTTATTTTGTGTTTCCTATTTGGTGCAATAATAGTACATTATGATACAAGTACGGGTAAGCTGGATATTATAGTCGAGGTGTTTATAGGCATGAGGCGAAGCCGAGTGCTTATGATAAACCGACGACTATAATAGACAGCTTGCCGTACGAGTATCATACGACGTTTTTCAATACATTTGCGATTACCATAAACTAAAAGAAGATTGCAATTTAGCAAATAAGGAATTTATAAAAGTTAGGAACTAAAGCTGTTTGTAAAAATACATTTATAATAATCAGGTAAATTTACTCAGGTTTATTTTCTCCAAAAAAGTACATTGATAATCTTCTCCTTTTCGAAGTCGGTTAAAAAATCACATCACACGAATCAGAAAAAAGTTTTCATGCTGAACTTGAAACTTTTTGCTCGGATTCTATGAAGAAGTTTAAATTTTGCATCTGTGGCATTGGACTATTGAGCGGTTGTGATTGGTGTAAAGTAAAAAGCACTAGTGGCGTAAATTCATCATTACGATACAGATTTTGATGACATAAGAACCGTATTATTAGCAAACAAAAAATTGAAAAGTATATTATATTCTATGTCATTATAAAACTCAATTTTAATCTGTTGTTTGTCTATCTGTTTTACTCACCTGTAGTTTCTTGAAGCCATATCTGCCGGCGAGCGAGGCGTACGCCACGAACTCAGTCATGCGAGGACAGTTCGTCATGAAGAGTTTCTTCAGACGAGGCAGCTTGCTGAGAGGCAGTAGGCATGTCGGCTCTAGCCATGAGCTCTCCGAAAGGTCCAAATACTGCAACAATTATAACTAAACTAACCATTTTCCCGCGGTAAAATCAATTCAACCCCTGAGGGGGCGAAATTGGGGGATGAACCCTTTTTCATCCTCTTAGGGGTTGAATTTTTAAAAATCCTTTTTTAGTGGTGAAAGGAATAATCATCAGGTCTTTTTTCGTCTCCAGTCCTGCAGGACCACGACCTTCTCTGTCCTACCAGAGACATATATTAGCTAGAGCAGTCAAGGATTTGGCCACACTTTCCACGCTGGCCAGACGGGTTGGGGAGGTCTCTGTGATGTTTACAAGCTTTATTTAGCTTGTGTTTCCTAAGTCGCCTTTTACGACATACACGGGAAGACTGGGAGTGGTTCTATTCTACTCTGCCGGGAACCACCCGGCACAAATTTATTTATTACTTGCTGTTACCCGTGGCTTCGCCCGCGTGATATATAGCCTATGTCCTTCTTAGTGCCCTAACCTATGTGTAGTGTATGCAAAATTTCATGATGATCGGTTTAGTAGATAGGGCGTGAAAGCGTAACAAACAAACAAACTCACTTTCGCATTTATAATATTAGTTATGATTAGGATTTATTTATTTCGACTCTGAGTTCGTGGGAAGTATATAACGTGGAAAAATAAAATTACCTCCAAATTGGGCAAGTGGTCCTGAATCTGGAATAAGAAGGACTTCTCGACGTTGGGCGCGTTGAAACACATGGAGCCACGCAGGGAGAGGTGCGTCAGAGTCGCCGGGAAGAGGCTCAGTGGTGTCTGGGGGAAAACAAAAATATTATTTTGTAAAAAAGTATCAATACACACCCTTAATTTGAATTCAATACACAAACTTTAAGAGGTGACTCAGCCCATCAACCTGAACAACTTTTGTTATTGGAATGGGACCAATGCTGAAAATTCAATATTATACAATATTGTATACAAGCGGTTTTGCGTGCACACAAGATTAAGTGTCGTTTCTTTTCCCATAGTGTATATTCTTTGGTGAGGGTGAAATGGGGCCCGGAACAGCTACCTACGTGGGGGTGTTCAACGCTGCGCTTGCCGGTACGTGGTCATCATTCAAGAACCCTTCTACCCCATCGGCCATCGGTTTTTCGCGCTATGTGCCCCACCCACTGCCACTTTACAGAACTAATCTGCAGACCTTTCTTTTTATACGGGTCTCCTCGTTTCTGATTCGATCTCGCAGAGGAACACCGAGCGAAGCCCTCTCTATCTTCTCTTCGAGCGACATTGACCTTTCTTATGAGGCTCATAGTTGTCTCATTGTAGTGTGGTTTCCGGCAGAGAAGAATAGTACCACTCCAAGTCTTCTCGTGAGTGTCATAGAAGACGACTGAGGAAACAAGCAAAACAAAGCTTATTAACATCAAAAAGACCTCTCCAACCCGTCTGGCCAACGTGGAGAGTGAAGGCCAAATCCTCTGACTGCCATAGTTAATAATTATATTGCTTTGGTAGTACAAAGAGGGTCGTGCTCCTGCAGTGGAGACTAAAAGACATGATGATGAGGTACTCACAGCCTTGCAGTCAATGTTGCACAAGTCAGCCTGCAGATGTGTCAGATTGCACTGTTGCTGCAGTCGACGCAGTAAACACGGAGTTAGGGTGAAATGGGGGCCGGAACAGCTCCCTACGTTGGGGGGGCTGGCTGTGGTGCGGGGGGGTTCCTCGTCCGGCCACGAGGGGGCGACACTTCTGAAGTAGAGAATATGCTTGTAATTTACAACACGCCGGCCTGCGACACCGATGGTCCCGGGTTCGATCCCCGGTCAGGTCAAGATGGAAAATGATCTTTTTCAGATTGACCTGGGTCTTGGATGTTTATCTTTATATGTATGTGTAACAAAATATAATATCGTTGAGTTAGTATACCATAACACAAGTCTCGAACTTACTTCGGGGCTAGCTCTATCTGTGTGTCTTGTCCGTAGGTGTATATTTTAAAAAAAAAATTTATTTTTCTCACCTTGATATCAAATTCCGAGGATCGCTTACCCTATCTGAAATAAAATAAAGGACATTAACCCTTACTGATTAACATATTGTTCTTCTTCTGCCCTATATTATGGCTTCCACCAAGGTTTCAGTGATTCTGCCAATGTCAAGTTTAATGAGATACAAAGTATCGGTGTTGTATGATACAGATTTAACAAGTAGCATGTGGTCCCAACGCCTTAATCGTACGATTTGTTCTCAGAGACTCGCATAGATGGCGCCACTCGAAACTACACAACATTGTATCTTCCGTATTATGAGAATATAATAACATGATACACAAAATATATCATATTAAAAATCAAAACAATATTTTAGGCATAATATTTTAAAATGACACCCTACATTTAGTAAGTTTAGGCTAACGCAGATTACCGCCATCTAGTATCGAGTAGCAGGCAACTCTCCTGCGCCATACATTCGCCTGCTTTTCGCAACCTTAATTTGGTCCAATATTTTTGTATGAGGTGGGCAGTCTATTACGTTGGTATTATTGTCTTTGCAAGTAGCAATCAAAGATGGCATAGGTTATTTGATTGCCTTGTGGAAGCCGCTGGTCACAAATCTATACGAGTCTATGTAACAGTCCACTTTAACTATTTCACAAATCGTTCGTAAGCACGAGCATTTATAACACCAAACTACACCAATTTCATATTATAAAGTCCACTAAAATCAATTTGCAAAATTGTCTAAGGCAAACCCCAACTGCACCCCTTGACTTCCCACCACAAACTCCTATGTTATGTTATAAACCTACATCAATGCAAAACCAACCTTACATGTAACGGCATAAAGTCGATTTTAAACTTGAACCGTCTTATTGCAATTAAATTTTTATTTGTTTATTTAATACTGCCTCCGTGGTCCAGTGGCTAAGGCGTTTGCTTTGTTGACCCGGGGGTCGTGGTTTCGATTCCCACGGGAAGCATACTTTGTTAAGTTGTTTCCAGTTTGGTTAGGACATTGCAGGCATGAATCACCTGATTGTCTGATAAGAAGGATGATTCCGTGCTTCGGAAGGCACGTTAAGCCGGTGGTCCCGGCTGCCATCTGGTAGTCGTTAAAGGAACCACGTCAGAGGCCGAGAGGCGGTTCCGAAGAACTCTGACACCAGGGTGAGCAAGGTCGATTGACCGTGTCACCTACACGAAATGATGATGACCGCTTTATCAGATGTTTGATTTTTTTTTTCAATAATCTACCTGATCTGTTGAATAATTATTTCAAAAATAAATTAGTTAGGAAAGAAGCCTATTGAAACCACCAAGGTTGTCGCATAAAAACAAAACTCAACTTACTGCGGTGCTGTCGGGTGGAACAGGGTCTATCGGTGAGATCGCCAAACTTCTCCACCACTTCATTGCGCATGCCGTTTATGTAGCCTTCGCAACTAAAATCGAAAAAGTTTCCTTACAATAACAAAACTTTTTTATGCAAAAAATTTACTTTTTTACCCAAATAAAAAGTCGATCGTTTTTTTATACTGTTCGGATTGGATTGATTTTTCCACATTTATATGGGGCCAACTTCGGGGTATACTCTTTCCATTAAAAAAATAATTATAATAATAATAATCCCAACTAATATTATAAATGCGAAAGTGAGTTTGTTGTTTGTTTTTTACGCTTTCACGCCGTATCTACTGAACCGATCATCATGAAATTTTGCATACACATAGGTTAGGGCACCGAGAAGGACATAGGCCATATATTACGCGAGCGAAGCCGCGGGTAACAGCTAGTAAATAATATTTATTTCGGACATAATCCATAATAAATAAAATTAATTAAAGTTTATAAATATTAAATAAATAAATAGATAGATTAAAGTTTATGGTAAATAAATAAAACTAAATAAATAAAAAAATATTTTGTTAGTAGACTTAACCTAGTGTTAGTAACAGGACATAATTATAAAACCACACAATACAAAATATTTTACTAACAGTGAGGTTCCCACCTTCTGACCATCGGTATCTTTATATCCACCTCAGTATGAAGGCGCATCCAGTGGCCCAGTAGTGGGGAGTCCCATCTGTCAGATAACACGCACAGAATACTATTTGAGCTAGCCCGTAAACGATTCAATAGCGCCGCACTCCTCTCTCTAATAATTGCATAAAAGCAGTCTGTATTAGCGTCGGCAAACGTTCTTGACGCTACAAAAACGCGGCAGCCCAAACAGTACTCTGAACGCATCATTGTATTGAACGCGCAAAGCTTTGTATGTGCGCCGCGAACAGTCAGACCACAGACTGCACGTGTAGAAGGATTGGCAGTAAGCTTTAAGAGCGTATACTAGCAGTATTTTTTCAATATGGTTTCCATACAAATGTATTTCTCTATTTTCTTGCTGAAAACTGATTCTAGAGCCACAATTCTTTTTTCATAAAATCTAGTACTGAAATAGGAATGCCCCTATTTTTTTATTTTTTCCAAAAAAACTGTTTTTGTACAATTTTTTTTCTTTTAAACAGGTTTTTAGAAAAAAATAAAACATAGGGACATACCTATTTTAGTAATAGATTTTATGTAAAAAGAATTGTGCCTCTAGAAGCAGTTTTCAGCGAGAAAATAGAGAAATACATTTGTATGGAAAACGCACTGCTAGTATACCCTCTTAAAAAGTGTCACCTTAACTTCCTTGCTACATCGTGCAATTATTCTTTATCAAAATCGGACTACTCTATAAAAAGTTATGCGTGGTCTACATAAAAGGGGTCATACATAAAAAATATATATGACTCGACTAAATTTTTCGTCGGTTGAAAAAACCAGGTAGTAATGGGGACTGCCGATAGTATTTTATCTCTTGATGTACGATGACCTGCTGCTAGGGGAAGCGTCTCATACAAACCTCCACGGAAGAATTACTAGTGACTAATACTTCTGGGACTTTTGCTCAAATGATTTAATAACTTACCATTTTGTTACTTTGTTTCATTTTACTCCGATTTAGTGACTTGCTGCTAACTTTTTGAGGCCCTAGTACAACTTACAAAGGTAACCTATTATAAACTAGTATAAAAGTTGCTTACCCCACACTATACTCAGCAAATCCCTTAAGGTACAGATGCGTAGTACCAGAGTGTAAGCCGTGGTCCAGTAACCAACGGAGACGCTTTGGACCGCATGGGCTGCCGCGAGCGTCCACACGATGCCAGAGCGTGTGGTCGCGAATCAAGGCAGCTAGGCGGGTGCAGGTGCTGTGAAAGACAGTTCGATTTTATATAACCGGCTTCTTAAAGTACAGTGGGCCACAAAAGTATACCAGCAATGCTAATTGTACAGTAGTACCAATTGTATTGGGATAGTATACTTAGTTTATATGGGATTTATTTTGCATTCACAATGCTATTTTACTTTATAAATAAAGTTTATAAACAAAGTAGTTTTAATAAATAAAGAAAAATAGCATTGTGAATGCAAAAAAAATCCCATATAAACTATTGTATGGCTTCCTACACATTTATTGATTTCCAAATTCATTGCAAAATGAGTTGAAATCAAATACCGCACTTGTAAAAGTGGGATAGTTGTGTTGGGTGACGCAAGCCTTGATGCGTGTAAGAGGAATGGGATATGGTGGAGTAATTCGGCGCCGGGGTTGAAGCGCGGTGGCGTAATTGGCAACGCATAGATCGTACAGAGATCTAGCTAGAACCGTCCTGCCCGCATGGAATTTTTTCACCATTTCTTATTTTCTTTATTTAATAAATAAATTATAGTATACTTTTCGATGTGGCCCACTGTACCTACATGAATAAGGAATGTGCCTGTTGACAAACCGTGTGGTTTCCAGCAAAGTAGAATAGGACCACTCCAAGTCTTCCCGTGGATGTCGTAGAAGGCGATTTGGGAAACACAAGCTAAACAAAGCTTATGAACATCAAATAGACCTACACTCTCAGCACTGACCAAACCCAAGTAAGCTAAATCCTCTGACTGCTCCAGCTAATGTTTGGCTCTGGTAGTACAGAGGGTTGTGATCCTAAGTTCTACGAGAAGCTCTTCTTAATATGTCATACGATGAAACAGAGGAATTACTAAAAGTTTTAAAATAATGTGTGTTTCTATTTAAATGTAATTTAAATTCCAAGTGTAATTGTTTATTTTTTATTGTTTTCCAGTTTTAAGTACAAATAAGTATTGTAATGCCTGAAATACAGGATGATTATCATCCTAGCTCAGGCACCATACGTTCATATTTCCTTTTTTTTTATTAACAACTAGCTGACCCGGCGGTCTTCGTACCGCCTAACAGTCAATGATTAAGTATTCATTACACATATCGAGTTTTCATTGTTTTTAAGATGTATTCTGCTTTATTAATATGTAAAATACGGGTCACTCACGTATGAAGTCAGCTACAGGCCGACATGTTTCAACCTCATCCGGAGGTCTTCCTCAGGGCGAATGTGAACCGAGACGCGCGCACGAAGTCGTCCCAGTCCGCACTGGTGCGCGCGTCTCGGTTCACATTCACCCTGAGGAAGACCTCCGGATGAGGTTGAAACATGTCGGCCTGTAGCTGACTTCATACGTGAGTGACCCGTATTTTACATATTAATAATGTTAACATCTCACGTTAGTTTTATTCAAAAAAAAAAATGTATTCTGCTATTCGGGGCAGAGACAAATCCAACGAAGCAATAACCATGAAAATTGGTTCAGCAGATCTCGAGTTATAAGTGTTGTAACAAACCCGTCTTTGTTTTATATATATATCGATGTATTGTAAAATGTTTAGCTCTTAATTATTTGAATAAAGATTTATTATATTATTTTATTATTATTATCCTGCAGTGGAGACTACAAAAGATCTGATAAAAGAACACAAAAAAAAAACAAAGGTGCCTTTTGAATCAAGTGTCCTAGTTTTAATCACCAGTATAACCGCTATAACCAATACAATTGTATTGTTTATGAATAAATTGAAATAAGTTAGACAATCAAAAAATTATGGACACATTTTTTCTTTAGTTAATTCAACAATTCTTTTTTACAATTTTTCGCAAACTGTGACGTCACGAACCCCCACTCATGACACCATCACACCATCAACTTTGATGCTCTTATCATGTAAATGATGTCTCTTTATCAATTATTTATTAATTTGCAAAAGACATGTGTCCATTTTTTTTATAAAAAAATATTAAACAACAATTTCTTCTTTATAATTTTAATAGTATTTTTTTTACCCAGGAAATTAGCTATTAATTACTCACAAGGCTAGTGCTTTCAACTCAGTCGCCCGGCAGTTGTTGAGTATATACAGCAGAACGTCGTCTGAGAGGTCCAACATGCTGGTGACCTTGCGGTTCTCTGCAGGCTTTTGAGGACCTTCTGCGGAATAAAACAAATTTTTAGTAAACAGCAAGTCTGTCTTCTTCTTTCAAACCATTATGGTTACATTTACATGCTATGTATGTGTTTGTTTTAGTGGGAGTGGACCACTTCAAATCTTCCCATGGATTTTGTAAATGGCAACTTAGGGAACACAAGCTACAAGAAGCTTACAACCACCAAAAAGACCTCTTCAAGCTGTCTGGCCATGGAGAGTGTAGACCAAATTCTCTGACTGCTCTGGCGAGTATATGGCTCTGGTAGTACAGAGAGGGTCATGCTTCTGCAGTGGAGACTAAATAACCTGATGGATGATGATGAAGTAGCCTACACTGGTGTTAGTTGTGGATATCTGGATATGCTGCATCCAGGTCCTGGCAGAATGGTGACATACCATGTATGGCAATTAGATTTTATCGTCATTCTAATTGCCTTCTTTTGTAAGATAAATGCTTATGTACATTATAATATAACTGGCAAAAAAAAAGAAAAAAAAACAGGAAAACACAAATATTTTCTAAGTTAGAAAATTTGCGGACCCTTTCCAACACTGAACAAAGTTTTGATTTCAAAAAAAAAACTAAAGGCCAAAAAGAAGAATGTATGTAGGCAGATACCCAAATAAATATTGTAATATAAAATAAAAAATCAATTACAAGATACTAAAGCACTTGGAATGATTGAAATAATGAGAGGTACATTGATAGCAAAATATCAATAATCAAGCAAGTTTTCAAACATTACTTACCGTCCTGGACGTATCCGCTATCGTCCAATTCCTTATTATCATCACCATCTGCCTTAGCACTCTCCATTTTCAGGTCAAAAGAACAGAAAATATGACGAACACTGCACTTAGCGTTGCGATCAAATAAAAATAAACTCAAAACAAAGAAACTCCGATGAATAAGGGATTAATAAACCGGCTGATATAAACAGAAGAGTTTTGGAACGATTCCAAAATGTATTTTTCTAATTTTCATTTGCGAATACAAGCAAACATACACAAGCGGAAGATGACAAACGAATTGTCATGTCATGTCACTTTTTGACAAACGCTAATAAAAAAAATACGATGCCTAGTGCTTTCAATCGAACATTACCGAAGGACTATAATTCGATCGATTCTATGCACAGGAAATAACGTACATCACTGAGGCCACATTAGGTCATTTTTAGTGCACACTCGATTACTGTAAATATATCATTGACTGATTTTGGCCAATGACAATACGACTGCAAATGCTCGGCAACCGATCATTGGCCAATCTGCAGTATGAGAATTTACCATATAAATTACCTTGTTTTGACATTTCTTCAGTGTTGCCATATACAAGGCGACTTGTAAAAGCTATATGAAGCCGTGACAAGGCCATACCCCGAGGGTTATGAAAATCATATGGCGGTGAAAAGAAACGAAAATCTTGTTAAGATATTTTCCATACAAAAGTAGAAAAACATATTTTTTTTGTTTTGGTCACACCCCTAATTATGCATAATATTAGAAAGAAAAGAAAGACTCATTGATAAATTTCGTTACTTGCGGCAAAGCCCTTGTATGTCATATGTTCCTAGTACTTTTGTAGACACATCCTAATAATAGCAATTTATTTCTAAACACAAACACAGCTGAGATCATTTCGAACTCTTGCTATGTTCTGCCAGCCTAGTACAATTCAGACACCTACCTCTTTGTTGACACCGCGCCGGCCGCCGCGCCGCTCTTTCAAAGAAGCCGCCTTTCCTTTGCGGCATACGCTTTGCGGAACTTAGCAACAACATTGTTTCACAAATTTGACACTTATGTACTTCTATCGAAGGTTGTAAATCTGTTGCGTTCAAAAAAAAACACTGATCTCGAGTTTTAAACTGGATTAAATGAAAATTTAAGAATCATACACGAGCACGACATGTATCACCACTTAGATTTAGGTACACAATTCAGGTAATTTCCGGCTCAAAGTGTCCTCCACCACGATCTCTGCACAATTGCGCCCTCTTTTGGATTGAGCTTACGACGTTCAAAAGCATATCCGCCGGGACAGATTGAAACGCCGCAAGTATCAGCCCACGCATTTCTTCCGGGCTCTCACATTCCACGGCATACACTTTTGTTTTTATGTAACCCCACAAGAAGAAATCGAGTGGGGTTAAATCAGGTGATCGTGGCGGCCACGCCACGGGACCGCTCCGACCTATCCACACGTCGAACCGCCGGTCCAGGTACGCTCGGCACTCGCGGGCGAAGTGAGCGGGAGCGCCGTCATGTTGGAAAATCATTCTCCTGTAGGCTGCTACTGGAAGATCTTCCAACATCTCTTCCAGCTCAGTTCTTAAAAATAATAAATAATTTTCGGCATTAAGGGATTCCGGCAAAAACATTTGGACCAATGAGCCTGTCTCCAATAATGCCTGCCCACACATTAATCCGCCACCTATGCTGGAAACTTGCCACGCGGGAAGCCTTCGGGTTCTCGTGCGCCCAGACGTGCTCGTTGTGGCAGTTAAAGAGGCCCCTTCTTGTGAAAGACGCCTCGTCTGTCCACAGAATGTTCATGGCCACCGTCGGGTCCCTCGTGACTTCGTGATCGTACCACGTGCAGAACTGAACACGCGAGGCAAAATCCCGAGTCAGGAGCTCCTGGGTCTTCCGGTAGTGGTAAGGGTGTTGCCCATCAGTGTTCAGTGTCTTCCACACTTTCCACTGTGACACTCCTAATACTGCTCCACAGCGACGTGTGCTGGTCGTGGGGTCCGCCGAAAAATGGTCCAGGATCTGGTCTTCCAAGTCACTTCGCCCGCGCGGTGGGCCCTCGCCAGGGCTCGGTTGTAGCCTGCCGGTGGTGTGCAGCCGGTTCACGAGGTTCCTGAAGCACGCGTAGGAAGGAAGCTGACGGGCGTCGGGCCTACCCAACACGTAGCGATCCTCATACAAACGACGAGCAGCCGCCAGGTTGCCGTCGCATGACCCCACACACATAACCATATCATAATACTCCGAATTTGAGTAGTTCATGTTCGAAAAAGTCGATAGTAATGATGACACGAACGCGTGAGATAATCACTCTTTTCGCTAAGAATGTTACCGATCGACTGACTTCCTTCCGAGTTCCGATACAAGCGCAAGCGGCGACATTAAAGTGACCTCTTTCATCTATCCTGTATGCCTAGTACCTACTTAATTATGGTTCCGCAATGCAATAAGGAAAAACCTTTTTTAAAGTATTTTTTCTTCATTTCGTGTAGGTAAGTTAGGTAAGGTCTTACGACCCCACATACCCTGGTGTCAGAGTTTCTAAACCGCCACAAGTGCGTTTGACGTGGATAAAGTAATTTATTTAATTAGACAAAAGACTTCCAGTCTAACTGACCGTCGTGTTTACCGAAGTTTTTGGACAGCAGCTGCGATATCAAAAATCTTTTGAAGATGTGAAAAATCTTACAACTTCTTTACGCATTTTTTTGTATCTGAGGTATCTGTTGTTATTTATGAATCGGTATTCTCTTTAGTGCAAAACAAATCCTATTAAAAAAAATGTTTTTATGTGAAGAGCGAAAAACTAAAAATAATAATTCGTGATAACTGCTTTTTCTGGTCAGTGGGATTTCAACATTGCGCTTGGCGGTACGTGGTCGTTATGAGAGAACTTTATTACCCCAATGGCTGTCAGTCTTGCGCGTTAGTGCCTCGCCCACTGCCACTTCAAGGATTTTAATTAATTCAATTCATGTACGAATAATGTTTTACAAAGCTAAGTTAACATTTAGTTCATCGTTCCAGTAACAGTTAAAGAAAACTTATTTATCTGATAGCAAAAAACGGTATTTAAAAAATTTTATACGGAACCAAGCCTAAAATATCATAAAATAAAGCGAATAATGAGAGAGCGAGACAGAAAATTACGTGCATGAAGATGAATAATATTCGCAGAAGAGATAATGCATTGCATCTCGGTAAATTGTTTCTACTTTCGAAATTACATGAATGTTTTTTTGTCTTTTGAAATTTAATTTTAAGTCGATAGAATTTAATTGTTTATTGTTAATTCAAGCATTAATTTATGTCAAGAGTTTACATACCTACGATTTGATATCAGCTGTTTTTACTTTTAATGATGGGCTTCTACTCTGTAAGAAGATTTAACTTTACCCGTAATACCAGTGACATTATGAGGATTTTTTTATTATTATTGTTATTGATATGTAATAAAAATCAAAACCAACTAGCAAGTTTGTCAGAAATCCACGCATAATTAAATCCATTTGTTTGATTCGCCGTTAAATTATTTTTAAAAATTACGATGCTGTTTGCTGATTATGGTTTACGTAAGTAAATTATTTCATTTAGTGATAATCACTAATTGACAGATTTTAAATTTTAGTGATTGAACTACCACTTAAATTAAAAATCTGTCTCTCAGAGACACAAGGATCTTAGGCAATGATTATTCGTTATGGTCGTTGTTTAGTCTTTGTAATTGTAATTTCTTAGCTCCTGGTATTCTAGGTCATTGGTCAAATGATAGTAAAAATTGTAGATTTTCGTAATGATGAATGACAACAGCTGATGTAGGGTTGGTACCTTAAGATTTTTGTCTAATTATGAAATGTTAATTAACTCGGTATTGTGACGCTTTTCTTACAAGATGTTATTTTATCTAGCATGTCTATATGATACCTTACATACCACTTTTCGGTTTATATAGCTCTTACCAGTCACCTTGTATACGGATTTGTCCATATCTATACGGAATTTTGATGATCAAACCGGACTAAGAAAGAATACGGATTTTTATACGGAATTCTCAAGAAACTGCTAACAGTATATTTTTTTTTTGTATTTTAAAGAAAAATAATTTAAATAACACGAATGTTTGCATATTTTTATTATTTACTAGCTGTTACCCGCGGCTCCACCCGCGTGATATATAGCCTATGTCCTTTTCAGTACCTTAACATATGTGTATGCAAAGGATCTGTTCAAACGCTCCGAACATTGCCGGCCATGAATGTTGCAGAAAGTCAAATTACTGCTTGCACGAAATATTATTTTATTATATTGTAGTAAATAATAATCACAGTATAATAATATTTTTTTTAGATTTTTTGTCCTTTTGTACAGTAGCTAAAAATGGGTTTAAAGTTTTTTGCGATGGGGACCAAAGATGTTTCTATATGGCAATACTATCTGCAAGAAGGGAATTCGCCGTTTTGTTCAATCAAACCTTTGACAATTGTACAAAAATAAAAATGCAATAATAATTGTAAATAATTTTATAAAATATAATAATCCAACAAACAAAATGTCGTTGAAACCTATAAAAGCCATTTGTAACAACGTACAGCTGTTGAAAAATTAAACCTAATCAATTATTTTTTTGACGCCGTCTGTCAACAGGCTTTGACAGATAAACAAAACGCAATTGGTAAACAGAAAATGGCGTCGCTATGTTTAGTTCTGCGTCAAACAATTTCAATGCTTTTCGTCATGTTTCTATTCATTCCGTTTCGCTTTGCGTTACTGGAGTGTTCTCTGCGTTTGCGTTGTGTTTGCGTCTTGGTGTTATTATATTGGAACCCCGACGACTTGGCTTGTTTTTGGACTTTACCCGGATTGCATACGAACTGGCTATCCTTTTATGAATTTATACAACACTGGCATTCTACTACTTGGACTCCGATTTCCTGTGATTTGGTTGCTCACGTTTATTCGTTGGACCGACAACTTGGCTTTCTTTCTGGACTTTTGACTATCCTAACCTCACTTCGACTTCGTGGAGGTAAGTACAGTTTTTCTAAGTTACACTTGCATAGGTATTCATTCTTTTGTCATTTATTTTATTCAACGTTAATGTTTTGTTTAAGATCCTACCTGTGGAGACACTGCAGTAATGGAATGTATTAGTTGTAAAACTGTTCTGGTTGAAGAGATGTTTCATTACAATACATCTCACTTTGACATTGATCTTCAAACAATTTTAACAAGAAACCTGGGTTCTGAGGTATGTAGCTTAGTTCTTATTAAATCGCTTCCAATGAATAGTTATTCATGTACATGTTTGCCATACTTGAGCAATCCTTCATAAGCTAAGCACAAAGATGTAGATTAGGATTGAGTTTATTTATCAATGCTTACATTTGAATTTACATTAAATACAGATTAACCGCGAAGATTAAGCTAACCTCACCAAAATCAAAGTGAAGTGACTTGTAAAGCAGGTTTAGCAAACATGTGTTAAACATATATTTTTTATTATTATTTTCACCCTACCAACATATGAGTATGATTTTTAACTAGACACATTGAATATAATTACAAACACATAAAAAACTAAGAATATGATGATATATGTGGTTAAAAAAGTTTTTTCTGGTAATAACTGCCTTATAATTAATGTGTTGTGATATGTTTTGAGGAAACTGTTGAAAATATGTGTACATCTATTTTTTTAGATTGGTGATAATGCCAACCTGTGTGATGCTTGTTTTTCTTCACTTACAAGTCAGCTTTCTGCGGGATCTAAGACTCATGCTGACTGTCACTGTATCAAGTGCAAAAGATCTATTATTAACCATCGTTCACACACATTGCCTCTGGGTCCTGAGAGAGACATTATATTTGCAGCTATATCACCGGAACTGGTAAGTATTATTTCTCAGTTTGTATTTTTAATTTAAATAATTATTCTTTAATGAGATATTATTATATATTTGTCTTTATTTTCAATTTAAGATAAGACCTACAAACAGAGTATGCTATCGTTGTTGGATTGCTGCTAATAGAGCTGCACAAAGAGAGAGGGCTTTGCCTTGCCAAATGTGTATCTGGTGTGAGCGATCCATGGAACAAAAACGTTCATATCCTCTGCGTGATGGCCCAGTAAAAGATTTGATTGCTGCCCGTATTGCACCTAGACAGGTAAGTAATGCTTTCTTTCAAAGTAAAAAGATTTTAATAATTTGATTTGAATTTGCATTTGGTTTTCATTTTCATTCAACATGAAAATAAGAGTCTTTCTCAATTGAACTATGTTTTTTAAGCAATTTTTCTGCTCAATGATAATGACCAATGATTAATTTTGATTATTCTTCTTTAATTTTTAGATCATATTTCAAAGATGGTCTATATAATTTTATTTCAGTACAATTATCTGTTTAAGAGAAATTAACAAAAAACTAGATTATATTTCGAAGTGTGTTTATATGTTTTTACTTATTTTGGTACATAATATTGTTTGTTATTTTCATTTTAGATTGAAATTGGGTGCAGAGTATGTGCAGCATGTTTCGAAGCAGCAAAAAAGACAATAAAAAGAGCAAGTGCACAAGATCTCAACAGGGCTCAACTGTCAACAACTGAGGATGATACACAATATCAATCTTTTTTGGCTGAAGATGACTGCCAACCATCAACGTCACAACAACAACAACTCTCCACTGCATATCAACCCAATGATTCCACTGATACATTGTGTGTTTGCTGTCAAAGGTCCTTAGCAGGCAGACGAACACATTTGTTACCAGATGGTAGTGTGAGAGATACAATTGCTGCACAAATTGCTCCAAGACAGGTAATTGTATTATTTAATGTGTGCTTATAGATAGGGAACTGCCTCCATGGTGTAGTGGTTAAGAGCGTTCAGCTCGCACTGGGCCTGGGTTCGATCCCCGGCGGCGGCAATAACTTTGAGTTGTTGTTCTAGTTTGGTTAGGATATTGCAAGTCAGATGATCCGTGTTTCGGAAGGTACCTTAAAATGTGCGTCCCAAATGCCATCTAGCGTTTAAACCTTACCTGGTATTGGTTCTGGTTCACCCTTTGGGTTGTGGAGGTCAAATGGCAGTCGCGTTGTGTAAAAACCAGTAACCTCATCAAATCTCTTAGGCAAGTTAAGCGAACCCCGGGCTCTGAAGCTTTACTACTGAGCATTCAACCGGGAATATGCTAGGAAGAAGAATGTGTGCTTATACATAGAATAACATTATAAAGAAGAAAAGTTTGATTGTTATAACTTATCAAGTCTCTTAACTACTGAACTAATTCAAAAATTAAAATATTAAGTATGTTTACTAAATGAATATAAACTTTTTTTTCAGATTGAATCATGTAGTAAAGTCTGCTATGCTTGCTGGGTTGCAGTATGCCGAAATATTGCCAGTGAGGAGGCCAGACAAGATAATCAAGATAGATTGCTAGGTAATATTAAATTGCCTAATTATAAACGTACTGCAAATACATCCCATAAATGTTTTGTACATGGATGTACTAATGGCGAAAGGATGATTGTACCAAGTTATTTAAAAAGAAAATTATTAAAGGAATATAAATTGTACATTACAGAATCGGCACGTATATGTAAACAACATATAGAAACTTATGACTGGGAGTTCATCAAAACCAATTTCTTTTTTTATATAAATGATTTCACCCCATTTCAAATAGAAACAACAATTAATTTTGCATTAGAAAATGATGAGGACACACAGGTAAATTTTGAAAATATTGACAATATGTCTGATGAAATGTGCCATTATTGGACTGGGGTGTCAAAATATAATTTTCAAAGAATTTTGGACCAAACTCCCTCTCTACAAGAACGTCATAAGAATTATAAAACAGCATTAGCTATATATCTTATTAAATTACGAACTGGAGAGCCACATGAAAGAGTAGGTCAATTATTCAATTTGGGGAAAGCTGCTATATCATATATTTTAAAGAGTATTCGTAATATTCTACATGAAGAATTTGTGCCGCTTCATATGGGAGTTGGTCACTTGTCTAGAGACGATATAACGCAACATAATTTAATTATTCCTGATGGTTTATTTGGTGGTGAAGAAAGAGGCATTGATGGCGAGGTAAGAGGTAGAAGGGCGATTGTAATCTGTGATGGGACATATGTTTATTTACAAAAGTCATCTAATTATTACTTTCAAAAAAAATCATATAGCTTACATAAATATAGGAACCTTGTAAAGCCATTTTTAATTGTGACTACAGATGGTTATATTTTAGATATTTATGGCCCCTATGCAGCAACTGTGTCAGACGCTACTATAATGAGTCAATTATTTAGTAATGAAATGAATGAATTGAGACAATATTTTCGAGAAGGAGATGTATTTATACTAGACAGGGGATTCAGGGATTCTATGGATATGATGAGAAATCTAAATTATAATGTCCATGCACCTGAATCTCTAGAAGAAGGAGAGACACAGTTGCCTGCTCTAAGAGCAAATAAGTCTAGATTGGTAACCATGTGCAGGTGGGTAGTCGAAGCAGTAAATGGGTATTTCAAAACTGATTTTAAACTATTAAGATATGAGTTCAGTAATAATGCAGCTACCCACCTTATGATGGACTTTAGAATAGGAGGGGCCATAATAAATGCTTTCCATGCACCCATCACAGACCGACCAGATGCCTCCCTCATTTTAGAGCGTGCTTTACAAAAATTGTATGAAGATAATATATTATCTGAAATAATAATTGAAAATAATATAAATAGAATTAGAGCAATTTTTACCAACATTGATGCTGAACAGATTCTTTTAGATGAGTTTCCAGTGCTATCAGAATCTGATATGATTTTATTTGCACTGGGAACTTATCAAATTAAACAAGCACGCTCTTATTATGGGGAACACATAAGGGAAAATGGAACTTTTGTAATTGAAGTATGCCATGAAACTGAGCCCCTTCAGATACCTGTACTAGATGGAAAGTTATTATTGAGAGGACGCATCAAGTCTAGACACCGCAGTGGAAAAGTGTACTACACTTATATTGTATTAAATACACAAGAAGATTACTGGGAGCACAGAATCCACAGTTACTATTGCACTTGTGTCATAGGAAAACGGACTGTGGGTTGCTGTGCTCATATTATGACAATTGTCTGGTATATGGGGTGGGCTCGGCATCAACCAACAGCAATTCAGGCCCCTGCCTCATGTTTAGATGACATTCTTGTAAGAGAAGATATTGAAAATGAAGAATAAAAATGTAAAAAAAGATTGTTGTTTTATTTTCATATTTGTTTGTTTTAAATTATATGAAATCTACATTTTAGTTCTACATACATGTTATTTCATTCAGGTTTGCATAGGTGTAACCATTAGCATTATTATTTTATGTATGGTAGGTTACTTATTAAAGTAGGTGTTTAAATAGTTTTCATATCTTTATTAAAGATTTGAATGTTTAAACAAAACTATTAAATATCAAAACACATTTTTTTTTATATAATCATTATGATTTGTTTAATAAATAAACAGGTGTTCTAGTGTAAAAGATCGCAAAATATGAACCATCCAAGGATATTACTGAACCAACAAACCAACTAATATTTTTAACAGATGGTCATAAGTGCATTTTATCATCATCTCGGGCTTTCTCTGCCTCCTCTTTATACTGGGTTGTGGCCCGCGCAGTGGCTTCATCGCTGCGCATGACTATGGGCAGATCCTTGAGTCACGGACTATGGAGCCGCGTCTGACGCGCCAGCAGGTGCGGCGGTTTCACCGACGACGGCGGCATTTTTACGGTAGTCGGGCGGACGGGTGTGTTGAATTCCTATGCTACACAACAGGTGGCTATGCGTGTGCGCCGACGTTCGACCTGCCATGCCATTACTGCAGCATTGTAAATAAATTGTAAATCATTATATAACCTAACTTTTACTTGTCAATTTGACATTGACATTACAGTATTTCGTAAGACAGTATGGCCGACAATCAAACAAAAGGCTAATATTAGGGAAATAAATATAAAACGTATCAACAAATACGTAGTGATATTGAGTTGAATAAATTAGATAATATCTTAAAAAAAATAACTATTTACAGTTATGATATAGTTCCTGAGTAATTATTTTTTTTACAGCTGTACAAATTTTGCAAATTTGTACCTCAACAATCAGGGCCTGAATTTGAACACATCCTTTCATGATGATCGGTTCAGTAGTTCAAGCGTGAAAGCGTCACAAACAAACAAACAAATAAACAAACAATCAAACTCACTTTCGCATTTATAATATTAGTTAGGATTTATTCCAGTGCATCTGTTTGATGGGTTTTCTCATCTATTTTTTGAATAAAAACGATGTTACAAACTGAGTTAACCACGAAGTCTATCAATGGCTATTATATACCAAGGTGTTATTAGCTGGAAAGTAGTGTTACAAGCTAGATATTGATTCTAATATGATTGCAAAAAAGACTAAAGATATTTTTAAATTGAATATGATACATCAAACTTTTTTAAGAGTTTACTTTTTGTAAACTTATTCCTCAAAATTGTTCTTCATAAAACTGTTCTAAATTATGTCAATCAAAGATACGATGAGTTTAAATTTTTGTTTATATACGGATTTTATTAGAAACTTCCCATACGGATTTTGGAAATTGAAATTACGGAATACTGGTTTTAAAATCTGGCAACACTGCATTTCTTTCAAAAGCGTGCTTCAATCAAAGAGCACGTCGCACGTCTCAAAAACAATAATATTTTGTAAATAAAAATGGCTAAGTCTTTACGTAGTAGATGGAAGCGAAAATGCCGTGCGATCAAACGCGAAAGGTATGCTGTAAAGGAGCTGGCCAGACTAAAGAAGATGCTTGGAATAAAAGAGGAAGAAAAAGTTACAGAAAGTGAGGTTATGGAGTCAGACAAAGTTATATTTTTGGATGCTGGTCAAATTGGCAAGAAGAAAAAAGGTAAAGCTAAAGAGAAACCAATCGAGGAAGACCCAGACGACGTCGAAATGAGTTCAGATGACGAGAAAATCGAAGTCGAAGGCGACAATGGTAAGAAACGTGTATTTAGTTCTAAAACCCTGAAGGATCAGAACGGACAATACCCAGTTTGGATGCATAAAAGGAAAATCGCGAAACTGAACAGAGTGGGCTCCAAGAAAAACATCAAAAAGAAGGCCAAGAAACGCAGAAAATAGTTGTAAGTTGAATAAATAAAAGATAGTTTTAATTACATTGTTTTTTATTGAACATTGTGGTGTAATATTTTTCCCTATATAATACATAAAGAAAATCTGTTAATCATACTTTGTTTTGGATGACTATAGTTTCAATCACCCTCATATATTCTAGTATTGGTTGAATTTTCAATTTGTTGTTATCATGAATAAACTCGACTAACAAACAAATTATGAATGCGGGCAAGGATACACAAAAGAAGTTAAATTTTACCTTCATTTCAGAAGAGGTACTGTTGATAGCACAGATCTTAAATACATCTCACTTTCCATGCATTTTTCTATGCTTCTATTCTTTATGATTCAGAATAATTATATAAAAAGGAGATGATTCCTCTTCATTCTGTTGCTTTATCTCGGTCTGGTTAATACAGTATTAATTATAACGGTTCCGAGTGTCAAAAAGGGTAGAAGCATAGGAAAGTGGGATAATATGCTGCCAGATGTAGGACCTACTTCATTCTTAAAAGTCTATTACAGTACTACCACTTTTATGAGTTACACCGACGTACCTGCGCAGAAATCAAACTAAAATATCTGTTTGCTATTGGCTGATGAGTACGCGCCATCCTGCGTCCTGGCCATTCTGAAGTATTGTGAGCGAGATAGCAGTAGTTCTACTGCTTTTGGATTTAAAATCTTATGTTGTAGCAATAAGTTCGTTATTTCACTGATGTTTACAATCGGCACGAGTCGATGGTCAGTTGCGCTACTCTGCACCATCGAACAATGCCAATGTAACTTATAAAAGTGGTACTACTGTAACATGCTTATAAATCCTTGCACAGGTTTTCTCATTCCATAAAATATTACACTAAAAATTTTACATATTGATGATAACAACATAACTCAGAACTATTGTGATGAGATGACATTAAAATTTTATTTCCTATGAGATATTTACAAAACAACTGTACCAGCAATTATATTGATAAGAATGTGCAGAGTAAACTTTCTTTCACAGATACTGAAACAGACAATAGAATTTACTGATAGCCAAGAGTGTCTTTATTAATGTAAATCACATGCTTTTCTATTATTCACTCTCAATTTGATTAAAGATAAATTTACTCTGCTATATCTCTATCCAATTAATGATTATATAAATATAATTACAGTTTTACAAATTAACTAGACCTTGGGATATTATTAGGAGAGAAACTAAGGCTTCTTATGCTCCCTGCTTTCTTATTCCTCAAACAAGGTCTGAGTTAAGCTATATCTATAATAAATAAATATATACGGACATATCACACAGATTGAGCTAGCCCCAAAGTAAGTTCTTAATAAGACTTGTGTTATTTGGTTATGGGATACTAACTCAACAATACTATATTTTATAACAAATACATATATAGATAAACATCCAAGACCCAGGACAATCTGATATGACAATGATCATTTTCCATCTTGACCTGACCGGGGCACTAAAACTTAACAGTAAATATAAAGCTACAAAGAAAGGAGATTGCCCATTTCCAGGGCCCATCTGTTATGTATGACCATAAAATAAATTCATATCCCATCCCAACTTGCCAACTATAATCCCAACTAATATTATAAATGCGAAAGTGAGTTTGTTTGTTACGCTTTCACGCCGTATCTACTGATCATCGAGAAATTTGGCATACATATAGGTTAGGGTACTGAGAAGAACATAGGCTATATATTACGCGGGCGAAGCCGCGAGTAACAGCTAGTATTTTACAAACTAGCTTTTACCCGCAGTTCCCCCCGTGTGATATATAGCCAGTACCCTAACCTATGCGCATACGAAATTTCATGATGATCGGTTAAGTAGATACGGCGTGAAAGCGTAACAAACAAACTGACTTTCTGTTGTGTGTGTCTTTTGACTGTGAGTTTGTTTGCAACACTTTAATGGCGTAACTACTAAACCGATCATCATGAAATTTTGCACACTTTGGACAAAGGCATCAACATTGACGCAAGTGTAGCCGAAGGCAAAAGAAAGTGAAATATAGATGCGTTGTTCTAATTTTAAAATAAAGTTGCTATTTTGATTGATTTATTCCTCAGTTTTGTTGGTACATACTATCATCAAAAAAGGACTTATGTTTTTATATTTTATTATCGTTTTGATAATAAATAAAAACATAAGTCCTACAAAATGAAAATGTACTTTTTGTTTTGCATTACAAATTGTACTATGTTATTCTGTATAGTTTTGGTATCATATAATTAAGTACATTTCTAATGATCGATGGGGCTCCATTGATCTTGGGCAGTCTCCTTTAGTATAATTAGAAAACATTCAAGTTAGAAATACTTGCACAAGGTATAGGTTGTAAGATTGAATGTTGAAGGGATAAGTGCCCTAAACACTCAACAAAGTTAATACAACAAGCAAAGAATTTACAAAAAAATCAGGCTGTCATTGGTATTGCCAATAGAAGTGAAAACAACTCATACATAACTTGTGGATTCACACACAAGTCCATGTGTTACGTGAATATGAAAAACTAGCACAAGGTGTGTGTATAGAGATTTTTTGAAAAGACAGGTAACATAGAGAGAATGTAACATATATAATTTTATATTATTAATCATGTATGCTTTCTATCTTTAGAAGTAAAAACTTCTAAATGCAAGTACATAGATTTATATTATTCAGTTAAAAATGTATTTAGTAAGAGATATAACTTTTTTAAAAATTATTGAATTTGTACAACATTGTCCCTCCACTAACATTCACACTTTCAACCCTTTGTTCATCTCAGATTAAATTGCAAAATATTGTTTTCCCATATAGCTAATCTCGGTCATAAGCGGTAGCCCGTATCACTGCCTTGTCTAGCTCTGTGGTATGTATGTGGCTTGCAATGTGGGGTGTGAGAAATGGAGAAGCCACTATGACGTTGCAAATGGTGCAGTAGCAGATTCGCTCATTTAGCTGAAATAAAAAAATAAAATAAGTAGGCATTGAGTACACAGTCTAAACATCATTATCAGGTCTTTGTTAGTCTCCACTGCAGGAGCATGAACTTCTGTGTACTACCAGAGCCATATATTAGCCTGAGCAGATTTGGCCTACACTCTGCACTCTAGCCAGATGACTTGGAGAGGTCTCTTTGATGCTTATAAGCTTGTGTTTTCTAAGTCGCCTTCTACGACATCCACAGGACGACTTGCAGTGATTTCCTCTACCGGGAACCACATGGCAAAACATAGTTTAAACTTTTTTAATTAAGTAATAAAATTAAATAAATATGTAACAGTTGAGTACCTATTATGAAAGTGCACTATGTGCCTACAAATTATTCATAAGAGACATAGACCCATTTACATAACTAGTGTAGTCTTTGTAATGTAACACAGGTTTAGAGCCTTGATGGCTCAGCCCACAAATGTCACATAATAAAGTCTACGACCTGATAAAGGTCGCAGGAAAGTGGTGGATGCAGACCGCTACCAACCGGTCGTATTGGAAATCTTTGGGGGAGGCCAATGTCCAGCAGTGGACTTCTTGTCACTGAGATGATGATGAAAGTACCTACAAGTTAAGACCTACAGTTTAATAGGTTACAATGATTTAAACATTTACGTTACAATGGGCCGTGTGGTTCCCAGCAGAGTAAAATAGGACCACTCCAAGTCTTCCTGTGGACGTCGTAGAAGGCGACTTAGGAAACACCAGCTAAACAAAGCTTGTAAACATCAAAGAGACCTCCTACCCGTCTGGCCAGCGTGGAGAGTGTAGGCCAAATCCTCTGGCTGCTCTGGCTAATAGGTATATGGCTCTGGTAGTGCAGAGAGGGTCGTGCTCCTGCAGTGGAGACTAACAAAGAACTGATGATGATGCTTGAAAATTAGATTAAAGTACCTTTCGTATCAAGTTTTCGCCATATTCGTCGGCATGTGGGTAGACGCGCGTGCATTCTTTGTGACTCGCAGATTCAACATGATAATCCTTATATGCCGCATCCAGCTCCATATCCATTCCACAGAAGACACATTTATACATCTCAGACGTGCGTATTATTCCTTGGTATGCATCGGAGGGCACTACAAGCTTTTTATTATCTTTCAAAGTTACTATTACATTTTGAACTTCTTTGACCACAGTTTGAGATGGATCTTGCAACTTATTTAGCAGCTTTGGCTGGCGCAACGCTGGGATAGCCATTATTGATGTTGAACTAAATATTATTCTAGTACAACTGTAATTAATGGCAAAGAAAGTTAGAATTAGGAATTACTAACACAACACAACATTCGAATTTGTAGCTTGTGAGAATAGAATAGACAAGATATTAAAACGACATTTTACTTTTTCTTCCGATTTGTTAAGGGTAGTTTCCGATAAACGCTACTCTTCAGAATCCATAAGGATTATGACTATGATTTTTACTGTTCACTATTCTGGCAACACTAGCCGTAACTTAAATGTCACAACGTGAAAATAGCCAATGAAAACAAACTAGAATTTTCACCGATTTTCACATTTGCGCATGTAAATAAAATAGCTTTAACTAGTTTAATAATAAATTATATATAAAACTTGATAGAAATTCTTAAGTGAGACATTATCCATTCATAGGAATATGACGCAAATTCAAGTATCGCGTCAAAAGTTTATAATCACAAGTAGTTTGAATGAATATTTTTTGTGCGACGAATGCGGCACGGAAAAGCGTTTTAGAGATAAGAAAAGACTACAAAACCATATAAGCCGATATCACAAAAAATCAATCGAAAGTTTAATGCCAATAAACACTAAGATAACGCAAGAACCGAGAAAAACAAGGTGAGTACTAAAATAAAATTTTAAAATTTGAATATCAACAAAAATATATACTTAAACTTGTATCGTTTTATTACGTAATAATCCTAAAAGTAGATTGCGCGAATAGGCAGTCAGCATAGACAGATAATAAGCTCACAGAATATAGAAATCTATTTTTAGTATTCTATATCCTAAAAACCTCTCCAATCCGTTTGTCCAGTGTGGAGATTGTAGGCCAAATCCTCTGACTACTCTGGCTAATATATGTATGGCTCCAGTAGTACAGAGAGAGTAGTGCTCCTGCAGTGGATATTAAAAATGACCTGATGATGATGATGATATCCCTAAAAAAAAGAAACTTATAGGATCCCTTCATTGTCTTTCTGTCATTCCTGTTTAAAATTATATGAATATACAAGCAATACTTCTTCTTCTGAGCATTATGTTCTTATTTATGAACTGTGATGGGTCAGAGCCTTGAAGCATAATTAATGACAGCATTCTTGCTGTGATATGTGCATATGATTTGGCTTAAGTATTTCCGGCCAGCTGCTTGCCTGTCACCTCTTGGGTAACTCCAGAACCGATAACAAGTATCACAGGCTGGTGGTTTAACTGCTTAGCTTTGGTGGTTAGACTTAATTCCTAGCAAAAAGTGTAACAAAATAATCCGTACTTAATATTATAAATGCAAAGGAACTCTGACCACCTCGCTAACACACCAAAACTACTGAACCAATTTATTAAATGGGTAGCTCTTGACCATCATCTAGCCCAAAGGCAAAAATATGACTTAAGATGAAGCGAGCTTACCCAGAAGAAGCCTATTCACTCTATTTTTAAAAAGATTCAGGTTATATATTGACACGGGGGTCCCGGGTTCGATCCCCGGTCAGGTCAAAATGGAAAAGATCTTTTTCATATTGACCTGGGTCTTGGATGTTTATCTATATAAGTATATATTATAAAAAATATAGTATCGTTGAGTTAGTATCCTGCGACACAAGTTCACAATTTACTGTGGGGCTAGCTCAATTTGTGTGATATGTCCCTATATATTCCGAAATAAAGTAAAAAATATATATTTATTTATTTTTATATGCACTCGGAAATACAGATGCAAGTAATGCGTTCCAATCCCTAGCTGTGCGCATAATAAATGATGAGGAGAAGCGCTTGGTACGAATACTAGGAATTTCAACCAGGTAAGGATGGCACCCAGCAGTGCATCTTGAATTTGGTACATACTCTAGAGCCTGAGAAAGCACAGGCTACTCTATTCCGCGCAGACGAACTCGCGGGCACAGCTAGTAGATTACAATGTCTTTTCACTACTGGCATAATCACGAGGTCATCAGCAATATAATCTCCTTTCAGATCATCACAAAGTCAAAGCACCGATACAAGACTACTCCACTTCTGCCAAGTGTGCCAAAAGAAATACCTGTACCTAGCTACTCTACGCTACCACATCCGGCGTGCTCACTTCAATCTCATCTCAAAAACACCGTACTATCAACAGAAGAAGGTAAATCAAGTCTGGTTCGAGAAGGTACATAACTCCGATACTATCATCGAAGTACACAAGACCGGTGTCAACTCTCTAGTTTTCCGGAGACTGAGTAAGAATACGGCAATAAAAGTTAATGATGCAGATACAGATACAGTCGATTTGAGCAGCTTGTATCCGACGTTTAACCATAAGAAGAAAGTGAAGTGTGACGAGTGCAAGGGAGTTGTACTCACGAATCTGCTTTTAAATCATAAGTTGAAACATCAGCGAGAGAAGGAGAAGGCTAGTCTAGGATTTATCACAAAAAGTAACTAAAAGACTGTTGTTGTTAGTGATGGGTTTACTCAGTAGAACGGAGTTTCTAATAGTAAATATTTTTTACTCTACTGGGCGATATCAAAACCACCATAGTAGTTTTCAAGATTACCATGTACAGAGGGCCACATAAAAAGTATACCATCATGTGGCCCACTGTACATATACAATGTGTTAATAAAAAAGCGCAAAACCTCACCCCGAGTTATTTTTATCATAAAAGAATTATATAAATTACTATCTGTTCCCCGCGGCTTCGCCCGCGTATAATACCTACTTATATGTATGCCAAATTTCATGATGATCGGTTCAGTAGATACGGCGTGAAAGCGTAACAAACAAACAAACTCACTTGCGCATTTATAATATTAGTTAGGATAGTTAAGATTAGGATAAGGATGTCCTTCTCAGTACCCTAACCTATGTGTGTGCAAAATTTAATGATGATCGGTTCAGTAGATACGGCGTGAAAGCGTAACAAACAAACTCACAACATTCTTTAACATAGGGTAATATTAAGATTGGGCCCTCTGCGAGGCTCCCCACCACTCGAGATACAGGTTTGTTACTAGTTCGATGGTGGGTTGCTGAGCTAAAGGCCCAAATTGATAACATTGTAATATAACATAACTGTTATTTTTTTTTTTCACTTTCGCATTTATAATATTAGTTAGGATTAGGATTCAGTTCAATTTTCGCGGATTATTTACGATAATAAATCCTTTTTTGTATCCGTTGCAAAAACAGTTTATGGTAACTACGCGTGATCTGGGAGCGACGTAGCAGCAAATAAATATTTTTTTTTAATTTGACTAATTTTTTTGTGGAATCGATTCTATATCTTGATTCTCATCAAACTAATTTCAGGATTTGCGCTTTTTCTTGAACACGCAGACAGATCTAAGACTTCCAATTTATACTTTGTAATGATATTAATTCATAATTAATTTATTCTACGACGTACGACGACGTATATAAGTATTTATGATGTAAAAAAATGAATAGAGCTCCTTGGAACTTAAACCATATCTATTTTATTAAGGTCCAAGCAAACATATACTTCACTGACAATCTAGTCAAACATGGTACCCCAAATTCTACCATACTATCCATCACAAAACATTACAATTTTTGACAACTTTAAAAAACTTAGTAAAATAGGTATTACCGGGTCTGACTGACCCATCACTAGTCAATATTATTTATGTAATTATTTTTAGTATTTAAAATTACTTTAGAAAAGTATGTAGAAATCACAAATGTACAACGGTTGTCTGCTAAAAGCAGTGTGGTTTATGCCATCAGAATGTAACTGAAGATTTTAACGTGGAACTTTATTTAGTATATTCGTAAAAAAATTGATAGAGTCGTGTAGTTGACGAGCTCCGTGACGCAGTGGTCAACACGCCTGCCTGCGACACGGATGGTCCCGGGTTCGATCCCCGGTCAGGTCAAGATGGAAAATGATCTTTTTCAGATTGACCTGGGTCTTGGATGTTTATCTATATAAGTATCTATTATAAAATATAGTATCGTTGAGTTAGTATCCCATAACACAAGTCTCGAACTTACTTTGGGGCTAGCTCAATCTGTGTGATTTGTCCGTATATATTTATAATTTATTATTATAGATATAAAAGCGAGAATGGAATTGCAGATCCGTCAAAATAAACTAGAACTAGAAACTAGTTTCAAACCAGCTGGTCTATTTGCTAAAGTCTTGACAGCTACAGTGAATATCGCTTTGATGGTCACTTCAAAGTCCATTACGGTTTATATATCTAAAATAAAAATAGTCAATCATACCAAAGCCGTAATAGATGTTGAAGTGACCATCAAAACATTGTACACCGTAGCTGTCAAAAGTTAGCAAATAGGCCTGCAGGTCCATTTTGTGTACCTAACGAAAATGACTACATATTCGGTTTATATCAAGAAAATACCTATAGATATATTATTTGCTATACAAAAGGGAAGACATCGATGGATTTTTAATCACCATCATCAGGTCTTTGTTAGTCTCCACTGCAGGAGCACGACCCTCTCTGTACTACCAGAGCCATATATATTAGCCAGAGCAATCAGAGGATATGGTCTACCCTATCCACGCTAGCCAGGCGAGTAGGCGAGGTTTCTTTGATGTTTATAAGCCTTGTTTCGCTTGTTTCCTAAGTCACCTTCTACGACGTCCACGAGAAGACTTGGAGTGGTCCTATTCTACTCTGCCGGGAACCACACTGCTAGGTCTGTAATACCATACTCTAATTTACTTTCATAGGTGTATATTTTCTGACAAAAAATATGACTTACCTTAATCCTTAAAGGGATGATTCAGCCCATAAATATGAACAACTTTTTTAACCGACTTCGAAAAAGGAGGAGGTCTCAATTCGTCGGAATCTTTTTTTTAAATTATGTTCCCCGATTTCTTGAAGACGCCTGGACCGATTTAAGAAATTCTTTTTTTGGTCGATAGTAATACTTTACAGATGGTGCCATAAAATTTTTATCGAAATGTGTTGAGCGCTTTTTCACACAAACGCCAAAAAAATGTATACAAGTAGGTATGCCGTTCGGTTTACACTTATTTCCAATTCAAACAAATTGATAGGGTTGAAGTCGGTTTTTGCTTTTTGTTTAAAATATCTTAAATTATGTATTGGACCAACGCTGAAAACTCAAATTCTTTTTTTTATATTTTCTTATAAAAATTATTTAGCCAATTTGTATGGGGATGTCAATTTCCAGCTTTGATCACACAGGTAAAGTTGTTCATATTAACAAGCTGAATAACTCCTTTAAAGAGATAAATTTTTTACCAATAATGAACTCTATCAGCATCTCATAAAAGGCTCAATTTTGTACAGCAGAAGAATGTATGGATTTAACTATTTTAATGTAGGTAGCTAGTAAAGCTTTTTAAATTATAAATTTAATAAGTATGTGTCTTTTGTAATATAAAAATTAGGCCATGTAAAATAGTTTCTGCCAAATTGATATTTGTCGGTATTTAAAAGATGTGTAAAAAATACGTCTTAATATGTTTCCAGGTTTCCAGTGTTTATTACTTTTTTATTTATTTACATAAATATATATTACCTCGTCTATTTCCCTTACGGGGTAGACAGAGCCTAATACCATAAGACCAAATGCTACATTTTTGCCACATATTACCATGATTCCTTAGGGTGCTCCCCCACATTAGTTATATAACGTTAAAAAACAATGTGTAACAACGATATCATTCTTTAATACCATACATTATCAAGAATGTTATTGTGTTACACATTGTTTTATAACGACACACCACCTTTAGATTTTCGCCCATTTCCTTTTTAGCGGCGGGAAGAGAAGCGGCGGGTACGTTCTTCGTTTTTTTTTTTCTATTCTCTTAGACAAGCATCGGTGTGGGGAATTAATTAACCGTATAAAATACATAACTTATATAAATATAACATTAAGTTTTCATAACATATAAAAATACTACAAATAGAAAGCTACCTACTTATAGTGGTTTTATACCATATTATTGATTCGTATAACTTGTTATCTCACTTTTTTATCGAACACTGTTTTCGTTAAATGTATTTTTTATTTTTTTTAATGATAAATTATAATTTTCACTTAGAGTTGGGGCGGAGCCACGGAAGTATGTACAGTATCTCCATGGGCGGAGCAGATTTACAGTGCAATAAAAAAAAACCTTTTTTTTTAATCTGAGGTTAGCGCGTTCAATCAACCACACAAACAAACTCTTCAGCTCTATAATATAAGTGTAGATAATAGGAAAAATATATGTTCACGTAATATGTTATTATAGATAATACCTAAGTACTTGTCTGTACTAAGTTCTAACTAATTTACTATAATTTGCATTTACCTACTTGTTATGCGTCTAGTCAGAATACGTCACAATTTGTAAAACTACAGTATTATTTTAATGATAATGAGAAAACAAAATACTGGATATGGAAATATCGCGAAGAAGAAGATCACCTCCGTTTTTTGGATTCGGCTAAAAAGAGCCTCTATGTTCGCTGTTCGTAAAATAAATTTTGAAATGACTTTTTATTTAAAATTTATGAAATAAATATGTTTGAAATATTACCTTTAGTTTTTTTTTATTAACTTTTTAAGTGTGGAAAACGACGGATGTTTGAAAATTTCGAATTATTATGCATAATATTTTTTATTAAACTTTTAAAATTCAGAAAATGATGTCTGAGTAAACAGGGGGGCTGATGATGATGATGTTCTGTCAATTTTGTCGAGCAAAAGTTCTAAACGCATCACAGGGAGTTTGTTTTATGGTGCTTCCATACTGCTGTTAAAAATGTTAACAAAAATTTTCTAACATGATAGAAATGCATAATAACATGAAAATAAAACACTACTACAACTAATATTGATTATAAATATGCCTGACCTTTAAAACAAAATTACAACAATAAGTTATTTTATTCAAATGTTAGTAAATGTTTGCAAACATTTTTAACAGCAGTGTGGGACCACCATTAGATTGTTTTGCAAACTGATTTTAGTGGATTGTATAATAAGAAATCGGTGTCATTCGGTATATAAATGCCCATGCATGAGCATGTAGCATGTCATGGTGCGGCATCTGCCTTCGGTGCACAGATTAGACAAAGTATGTCGGTGGTCGGCGGTTGTTGCCTTGCTGTGCTGTGTCGTCTATGTTGAAACTAGATACGAGAGCTGCGTCAAACCAACGCAATGAATAAAGTTACGGATACACATGCTAGTTTTGAGCATGCTTATAAGCTTGCTACGAATGAGCATGTTTGTGTCCCGCACGTGATCGCTAGCACGGAACTAGCTCAAACATATCTCAAAACTAGCACGGAAGCATGCTACTAAGTAGCACCGTACTCCGTACCAACCACCAACACTATCAATATGAAGAAAAGATTTGGAAGGACTTGTATCCAGGAACGAAATTAAAAAAAGTTCTGTCAAACTCTTGTCAAACTTGTCTTGTATGTAAACAATGCAATGTTAAATCCCCCCGATTCAGAAAAATACAAATAAAACACATTTTATCCTACAATTCAAAGTTTTGTGAATATTGGTTCATAAATAAAAATATACAAAGTTTTGACGAGCTCCGTGGCGCAGCGGTCAACACGCCTGCCTGCGACACGGATGGTCCCGGGTTCGATCCCCGGTCAGGTCAAGATGGAACATGATCTTTTTCAGATTGACCTGGGTCTTGGATGTTTATCTATATAAGTATCTATTAATAAATATAGTATCGTTGAGTTAGTATCCCATAACACAAGTCTCGAACTTACTTTGGGGCTAGCTCAATCTGTGTGATTTGTTCGTATATATTTATTTATTTATTATTTATTTATTGGTAAGTATTTATAATACAAACCCACTAACATTAAGCTAAAAACACTATATGTGAATATTTATATATGGAATGTGCATCAATGCAAATTGTAACAATGACTTCTTCAATGTAGAATAGAATAGAATAGAAAAATCTTTATTCAGTGATTTACAAACGGTACAGTACAATAACAATAGTTAACATTAAGTTAGTTCAGTTCACCAATTTTGTAAAAATAAAAAATTAAACAGTTATATTTAAACCACTGAAAGTGAGTTCCACTCAGCATACATTGCTAACTGTCATACAACAGTCTGCAACACTGGTCTTCCGTGGAAGCACAATAAAATAAAAATAATTTTTTAGAGGTGCTGTTGGCCACGTCTACAGCATAGTAGCATAAACTTGTTTCTGTTTGTGTGAAAATTCCTTTCAAACAAAAGTTCTTTCATATCTGTGATAATACCATAACCCTAATTACGTAAAGATTTATCATTATCATCAGGTCTTTTTAAGTCTCCACTGCAGAAGCACGACCCTTTCTGTACTACTAAAGCGATATATTGGCCAGCGGGCCTATTTGCTAACTTTTGATAAATAAATAAATATATAGGGACATATCACACAAATTGAGCTAGCCCCACAGTAAGTTGTGAACTTGTGTCGCAGGATACTAACACAACGATACTATATTTTATAATATATACTTATATAGATAAACATCCAAGACCCAGGTCAATATGAAAAAGATCTTTTTCCATCCTGACCTGACCGGGGATCGAACCCGGGACCCCCGTGTCGCAGGCTAGCGTGTTGACCGCTGCACCATGGAGCTCGACAAATTGATAGGTACGGTGTACATCATTTTCATGGTAACTTCAATATTCATTACGGCTTCGCCATGAATGACTATTTTTATTCAGGATATGAAAACCGTAATGGATGCTAAAGTGAAAATCAAATCGTTGTACACCGAGTTAGCAAATCGGCCTGCAGAGCCATAGATATCAGAATATTGCCAGAGCAGTTAGAGAATTTGATCTACACTCTCCATGCTGGCCAGACAGGTTGGGGAGGTTTCTTTGATGTTTATAAGCTTTGTTTAGCTTGCGCCTAAGTCGCATTCTAAGACATCCATATACACACACACCACAGACACATACATGTTACATTAAGGGTTGTAACCTCTATTAAATACCTACCTATAAAATTTTGTATGAATAAGACTACTTGTCTTCTGCATTGAGAAGAATTAATTAGTTCTCTTTCCTTTGAATTTTGGGTTGTTGTGTGATGTTAGGGGAGGCCTATGTCCAGCAGTGGACGTCCCTGGCTGATAGATAGATAGATAGTGTCATGTTACCGGAGCCAACCTTGATCCTTGAGGAATCATGGGACTGCAGATGGTGTGCTGCAGGTCTAGCTTATAGTTGCTGGGTGTTCCAGGAATTCTTCCCTTGTAGATGCTATCCATACATTTCAATAGGAGGTGCCTAGCAGTTTCTTCAGTCTCTAATCAGTCCGTTTGAAAGAAACTTTCTTCCACATATGCTATAGTTATGTCATGATCTTCCCGGGACACTACAGCATGGGGTTCTTTAAGAAAGATGTGAAAAGATTTCTTCAGTGTCGGTAACATGCAAGTGGTACCTGTGGTACCCTAGCTGTTGCAGCTGTCCATTTGCTTCAATAAACGCTTTCCACCAGGAGGGCTTAATGTCGGTTTGGCCATTTAGTTGTATATTAAATTGGACAGTGGGCTTTATTAAGTGTTAGGTGTAAACATTTGTGTAACAATCAGTGAACTTAAAAATGTAAGAGACTATCTCAGGGGATCTATCTATATATGTTATGTACTCAAATGAGGGTACACTATAAAATAACCAGTCTGCCTGCAGTGTCATCTGAACCAGTCTAGTTTGTGCTTCCTAATTTGCGTAATTTCGTGAGTAAATAATAAGAAGCAAATGTAAATATTACATTTTAGCATTCCTATTCATTATATGATCATATCAATCTATTTTATGTAGCCTTATACATATATATTTATTTTTATCCAGGATATGGAACCCTCAAGTGAGATCCCAATGTTCATTGACGTGGACCGGGGTCCGGATTACTCCCAGCTCGACAAGCAGAACATTCTCGCTTCAATTCTGAAGGCGCCCATAGACAGGGAGGCTGTAAGGTAAGGTTCTTGGGTAAAGATCTCAACACTGAACTGCTGAAGCCGTGACTATCATTTTACAGCATTAATTAACTTTAAATTAGTCACAAAATGACCTCCATGGCATAGTGGTTGACACGCTGGTACCAGGTTCGATTTCTGACTTGGGCAATAATTGTACTTCATTTACCGGAGGATTTGTCTACTGTTCTAGAAAAACACAAAAAGGGTTCGCGGCAGGCCAGCAGCCGGACGTAAAAATTTTCGTCAAACATTACAACTGAAGAAAGAAGAAGAAGAAGACAACCAGGAACAAGTACAGGCCGAATCAAACTTAATGGCGGCTTGGACCATCGCCCGAGTATCGAACTATCGACTCGCGCGATGGTCCGAGTGCGCATAGGCGCAGTACATAATATTAGTTTAACGGTGCGCCCGTGGGGAGACATGGCGCGTTCTGCGCAGCTCGCAATTAATATCCGAGCTGCAATAAAGTCTGATTCGGAGTGTAGATGTTTAAAAAAACTTTCTTTGCTGACGTCACATAGCATATTGCACTCACACAAAAGAATATGAATCTGACAAATCACACTGCAAAATCGGTCAAGCCGTTTAAGCTACCGGAGGTAACAGTTCCATTGTTACCTCTAGTAGCTTACAAGCTCGCAAAAACATTACCATCTTTCTGGGTGGGTCAGTCGGTTAAAAACGTTTGGATGTGTCTTTTTCGAGGCTGCAGTACACTTAATGTGACTATGCCAGCCTCATGTGGGACCTCTTGTATAAAATGTATCTTAGCGACATTATACACCTCAATAAGAGGTATACTGATTTTGCTGAATGTGATAATGGATTGCTTAACACTGTGTTCAGCAATCCATTCCCCATAGGTACTTCAGCTAAGAACCAACATTCCAGCAAGTCTTCCTTCTTATGACCAAAAACTACATACGTCTAATTGGGTCACACACATCAAAAGCAAGAATTTGTTTACTGGAACGTGGCCAGACATCACCCTAAATGCAGAGACAAGCAGTTCCCTAGAGAGACTAGCATAATCCAACCATGGTGACGTTCGGATGATGAAGAAAAAAAAATGACAGTCACAATTTTTTTTATAATTTTGGCAGCCAACAGCAGATTGTGGTACAGGTCGAGAGCCAGACTTCAGCACAAGAACAGCCGCCACAGCCGCAGCAGAATGAAAAGAAGCCGCGAATCAAATGTCCCGAATGTCACAGGTATGTTTTTAAAAAAAATACCTGATTCACACCAACCTGGCAATATTTTAATGATGGAATCGGATCGGAATCCTTAATCTATACTGATATTATATATGAATTACAAGTAAAAATGCTTAAAATTATTACACCTAAATATATACAAAAAAACCGGCCAAGTGCGTGTCGGGCCACGCGCAGTATAGGGTTCCGTAGTTGCGTATGACAACTTTGAGTTCACACTGTTTACACTCGCACCTCACAGTTTAACTACCAAAAACATCTAACAATAAAGATTGTATGAAATTTTACATTTTCCAGTACATTTTATAAGTTGGTTGCCTATAACTTTTTAGTTTGTACTTAGTACCCAGCTCTGATAGTTTTCCTTTCAACTTCAGTATATATTCTACTGCTGTAATTTTTTTCACGTATCTATATATAACCGTTTAGCAGATAGAGGGGGGGGACACGTACCTCTAACAAAAATTTGCACTTTAAAACCAAATATTTCGGAAACGGATCCCTAAATCGAAAAATGGTGTTCTCAACTTCACAATATTTTTCAAAGACCTTTTTAACGATACCCCACACGATGGGTAAGTAGAGAAAAAAAAATTACTCCCCCACTTTACTTGTATGGGAGCTACCAAAAAAAAAATTTTTTTTCAAGATTTTATTCTACGACTTTTTTGCCATGATTAATATACATACTCATACCAAATTACAGCTTTCTAGTACTTATAGTCTCTGAGTAAAACCGCGGACGGACAGACAGACAGACAGACAGACAGACAGACAGACAGACATGGCGAAACTATAAGGGTTCCTAGTTTACTACGGAACCCTAAAAAGAATTAAAGACAATGACAAAGAATTATTCCAATATTGTAAAGTGATGAATGTGTATGATAAAATCAAATACCAGATTTTAACTGACTCGCATAATTTGGATTGCTTAGCAGAAAAAAAACGGCCTACATATTTAAGAGCACTTTCATACCTTAATAAGTTTAATGTACCTAAATATAATAATTTATATGGGACAAGACTTACCAGTTACCTTATACCTAAGTATTTGAACGAGCTTCCCACAAATTTACAAAATATGTACAACGAAAATTTCAAAAAATTTGTAAGATTGTTAAAGCAGTATTAATTACCTTACTATAGCGACTCACCGAAACCCAGATAAACCGTGGTTCGGTAGCAATAAGTGTACCGGTATTTTTTAAGAATTTTTGAATAAATGATTTAAAAAAAAAAGAGAAAAGATTTGGTTGTGTTCTTATTGAATATGCTCTGAAACTAGGAATAAACGCGATAAAAACCGTATTCAATAAATTTTATTTAAATTTGTAACAATCGCGAAAACATCTATATAATCATTAATAGAGGTGTTTCTTCAGATTCACCACGGACTGTGAAGAGAAGATGATCCGGCACATCAGGAAGAACCACCGGGGAGAGAATCCGTTCCAATGCACCATGTGTGACTACTCTACGTACAACAAGTCGCTGTTTGAAGAACATGTTCGCATTCACAAAGGTAGACATACTTACTTCTTCTTCTTCCTTCACCTTTTTTTTTCTCTTTATTTTGACACAAACAGTCATTACAAAATTAATAACTACTTAAGTAGTAAAAACAAGACATTGAGTGCCGAAATTTAACTATATTATTAATAAAAATACATACTGTGACTTCAATAAAAATATTTCACGATGAAATTGCAACACAAATGTATTCTAAATAAATTTAGAGGCAAAATGATGGTTCAGTTGTGCTTATTATTATTATCTACTTTCCTATCTTACCTCTTTCTATTCTGCCGGAAACCACACGGCATACATTTATATATTATTGCAGTACTACCACTTTAATAAGTTACATCGGCATTGTTCGATGGCGCAGAATAGCATAAACTACTGCCGACTTAAGCCGAATGAAAACATCAATCAAATAACGAACTTATTGCTACAAAATAAGATTTGAAATCTAAAAACAACAGGACTCTTGCTATCTCGCTCGGAATACTCGTACGACTGCCGTGAGTGGTCGAGACGCCGCATGGCGCGTACACATCAGCCAATAGCGAACGGGTATTTTCGCGCCATGCAAAAATTTGACTTCTGCGCAGGTACATCGGTGTAACTTATAATTTATAAAAATGGTAGTACTGTATTTATTTATAAAAACAAAACCATTCCTTTTTAGGTATAAAACCCTTCCAATGCGCCTACTGCCCGTACCGCAGCGCCTCAAAGAAAAACAAGAATAAACACGAACTCATCCACCGCAAAAATAACCCTTTGAAATGTGACCTCTGCCCCTTCATCGCTCACCACTACCGTTCTCTTCTCTGCCACAAACAGAAACACGAAAATGGAGAAATAATTGAAGAACATCATGAAGAAAGTGAAAATTCCAATTCAGAGTTGAAATGTAATGTGTGTTTATATAAATTTTCTAGTTCTATAGCCTTGCAGAGACATAAAACGAATCATAGTTCGAGAGTGTGCGATGTGTGTGGAGAAAAGTTTTGTTCTCCATATTATTTGAGGAAGCATATGGTGGCTGCTCATGATGTCAAGAAGGAGACTTTTAGGTGCCAGGTTTGTGGATGGATAGGGGCTGTTAGGGTGAAGATTCTCCTGCATTTGATACACCATCCCAAACAGGTTGTGAATGAAACTTTGTTTGATGTAAGTGTGCTGAAGAAGCATGGTATTATGAAGTGAAATAAATATTGTTTTTTATTGAATATTAGCATTTTATTTGAGCGTTACTGTGGTTATAAATATATATTGTCTATATTAATATTATAAACAGGAGAGATTTAATTGTTTGTTTGTTTGGGCTTCAAAACTCGGATTTAATAGGATACAAAGTAGTACAAGCAGCTGAACTGTGCTATTTAAAATTACTTACCAAACACTATAATAAGTAAAAAAATTTGTGTCTAAAAATGAAGAACGATTGTGTGCGTATGTATAGTATAACATTTTTGATCTCTCAACTATAAATGTTCATGTGACGCAGTGTCAAATCTCTCGCCCAACTGGCTTCCCTGAAAACCAGCGTCATGGTGGCATACCTGCCATGGCATCACAGCTGAGGGAAACCATTTTGGTGACATATTCCGTCAAGCTGTCGTTGTTTTAATTGTTTTGTATTTTTATATGCACCAAATAAACATTTTCTATTCTATTTCCAAGAATAATTCACGTATAGAAAGATGTACAGGTGACATGGGCTATAATTTACGCGGACCAAGTCGCGGGAAAATTTTAGAAATATTTTATTTCACTCTTTGTCTAGCCTCCCGTTGCTGAGATCTTTTCTAGTCTAATCCCCTCAAGTCTTTTAGAATCTACTTCTACCGCTTTCAGGCCTTTTCAGGGTAGTTTTTGACCCTATTCACATTTTTGTTACTAGATTAAAAAGAAGCTAGTTTCCAATAAAAAAGAATAATGTTTGATATCGTACATACAAGCAATAAAACAAAGATCAATTAGTTTTTTAGTAGAGAAGCCATAAAATTAAATTCGATTGCGTAGGTAGTTTGTACAAGAATGGTAAGTAAATCAACATTCAATCAACCACAACATAAGTTCTTGGATTATTTATCTAAACCACATTAACGCCTATTTAGATACTTAGTGTAAAAGGAATATTTTTTTAACAACGTCATTAACTAAAATCTAAATAAACAACTTATTAAACTTTTGTAATACCTACATTTGTAATTTGTCCCTTTGTATTTATTTATTCACTAATTTTTAAACGCGATATTCTTCACCTTTATCCCCTTGAAAAGTATCATAAGTGACGTCACTATAATTGTTAAAATTTAATGTTTTAAATAATAACCAGTCCAATATATTATTTAAAAAAAACTACGGGTTGCACTCCGGGAGTGCCGGCAGAAGTGAAAACTTGAATATTAACGTTGTTTTTCAATCAGGTCACGTGTCCGTCTTACGAATTTGCAATCTAACGAATCTGTCGGTCACGTGACCTGTCGCGAGTTTAACATTTTTCCCCATCACAAAAAGAGCACAGTGCTGCTAAAGTATTTTTCACTTCAAAAACAGCATGATATCGTACTTAATATTTTTTACTTTTGTACAATATATTACTGGCTCAGTTTATATCAAAGTAGACTATAAAAACAAAACTCAAGTAGACATATTCAATAAGTATGTGCAAGCGGTGTGTCTGAACCGTGAACAACTGTGCAAAAATGTGAGCGTGTCAACTCTTTGCACTGTGCGGAAGAGCAACCAAACGAACAAAATGGAATACAAGGAATTTGATGATAGCTGTCAGTTGTTCGTGTATAATTTTTGTGATTTTCCCGGTCAGGGTAAGTAATAGGCGTAAAAAATTATACCAAATACACTTTATATCAACAAATCTGTCTCTACTCATCAGTAATAACAAATTTTACTATAGACAATGGCAACCTAATACCTAGGTAGCCAGTAAAACTCTCCCTAATACGTATGTAGAAAGAATTCTCTCTTTTACGTATATAGATACAATCTATATACGTAAAAGAGAGTTTTAGGTTTCCCTTTTATGTCCTGTTCGGACAGACGTCAAGTTAGGCACCCCAATGTAGGAAACCAATGCATGAGGAAATGGAGAGCCGGGCAATCAACCAGAACCATGCCCTCCAGCGGGCCAGCTAAATCTAACCTCTATAAGAGCTATTAACAAAAGCCTCGCAAACGCAGCTACTATATAGTATTTATAGAAAAGCAAATTGCGTAAAACACTTCATTTGCATCACAAATAGTTCCGTAAAATTTTGGATTACTGCCCCGGTTCGCCGCCCCTTTAGGCTACCAATAGATTGGCAAAAATTGAACCCTTATAGATTCGTCATGTCTGTCTGTCCGTATGCAGCAGCCATTCCGAAGCTATTGAGGCTTCACATTTCACATGCGTAGTCTCTGAAGTGAAACAAAAAAAAAATCATTAACTCTATACGTGCGGTGTGCATTTCCCCAGCGGAAAAGTAATTGAATAATAAATGTTGAATATACTAGATCGTTAGTTCAAAACTGCCTTCGAATGTTTATCGATGAATGAAATTCGTGTATTCAGTAATTTTTGAGAAATTCGTCAAAAACATATTACGCCAGAGAAACGTTTCCCTGGCGGAATTTTGTCAGGGATCCAAAATTTAATTAGTAGAGCAATTAGTTAATCATAAGAGAGAAATGTTTATGCATAAATGGAATTTGTGTGTCATAGGCCTCCGAAGTTATTCAAAATGCCGCTGGGGAAATGTTCGGCCTTTTGCTGGATCTCATAAACGGTTTGGAATACGGTCTTGGATTTTTTTACACACATTGCTATTCATTTGTTTATAACGCCTATAAAAACAGAATCCAAAAAAACACAGCCACTTATGATTAAAAAATATATACATAAAAGTAGGTATTTTGGTTCTAGTAGCTGAACTAAAGGACCTAATGGAAAGTTTTAAACTTCTATTTATATATTAGAACTGCCTCCAACATCTGCGAAAGTATGTTTGTAATAGAGTAAGTATAAAAAAAGATACAACAAAAATAATGTCTCACGAAAATCATGATTTTGAATCCGTCTATTGTAGGAGTTTTATATTATGTGGCAAGTTGTAACTAATTTCAATGGTTTGTTTATTTATTCATCTATACGCATTCTAATAATTAGCTTAATCCAATTAGTAATAAAAGTAATATCGTAAAAAAACCAGTGACACTTAAATCTTGGTTATAAACCGACCAATTTCGGATGGCTATAAAAAAGCGACCATTTCATATAAATTGCTGTCATTCCAAACATTACTATGTAATACCACTATAAATGAGGTACAGGCGCGGACACAAGTCTTATTTACAGTATTAATCTATAAATGGTTTGTAGTTATTTGTGTTATTTCTGAGTAGATGGGAGACTGTATATACCTCACTTTAACTTTCAATAATGATACAAATTTAAAACGTCAATCTGTTATGTATACTATTACTATAATACTATAAAGAGAAAAGATTTGATTGTTTTTATGTATGCATACAATTGACTTTAAAACTGGACCGATTTTCAAAGTTCTTTCACTTATATAAAGCTCATTTACGAGTAGCTGAGGGTCACATAGGCCATAAAATACGAGCACAAAGTCCCGGGAAATTTGCTAATATGAAAAGCTAAGGTCTGTTAGACGGTTAATATATTCTTTTATAAGTACTTAGATGATAAATGCAGGATTTGTCTACCATACAGAAATAACCTTCTGGTAAATTTTTTTTTTTTACAGCTCAGTAATATTTTACACGTTTACCGGTTGCTCGGTATCAGTAATAATAGAAATATACAAAATAGGTACCATAAGAACTTATATACAAACTAGAATGCTTACGAATGAAAGAAACCGGCAAAGAGCTAGTTGTACTCGCGTACGATGTGTTCCGTACCATTATTATAAAATATCAGGCAAAAAAGCGACAAAAATCAGGTTTCTGGCATTGGAGCCCTTCCTTAAATAATTACGTTATTCCGTTTTTAGTAAATGTTGTTTGCGGCAACAGATATAGGTGCCTACATCATCTGTGAAAATTTCAACAGCCTAGTTATAACGGTTCATAAAAAACAGCCTGGTGAAAAACAGGCAAACGGATGGAAAGACAGTGGAGTCTTAGTAATAGAGTACTGTTTTACCCTATACGCACGAATACTTATTTACTAAATACTTATTTTAAAAGAGTAAATCTAAATAATAAGCAATATGTATTTAAGCATCTATTTTAACTTAACGCTTATGTATTGAGTATGCGTCTGTACCAAATAACGTCAGTAATATTGCAAATTTCAGAAGTAAGATACTTGTACTGAGCGGTCGCTTTTTCATAGCCATCCGAAATTGGTCGGTTTATAACTAAGTTCTAAGTGCCACTGGTTTTTTTACGATTTTTCTTTTTTTACTAATTGGATCAAGCTAATTATTAGAATGCGTATAGATGAATAAATAAACAAACCATTGAAATTAGTTACAACTTGCCACATAATATAAAACTCCTACAATAGACGGATTCAAAATCATGATGTCCGTGAGACATTATTATTGTTGTATCTTTTTTTATACTTACTCTATTACAAACATACTTTCGCAGATGTTGGAGGCAGTTCTAATATATAAATAGAAGTTTAAAACTTTCCATTAGGTCCTTTAGTTCAGCTACTAGAACCAAAATACCTACTTTTATGTATATATTTTTTAATCATAAGTGGCTGTGTTTTTTTGGATTCTGTTTTTATAGGCGTTATAAACAAATGAATAGCAATGTGTGTAAAAAAATCCAAGACCGTATTCCAAACCGTTTATGAGATCCAGCAAAAGGCCGAACATTTCCCCAGCGGCATTTTGAATAACTTCGGAGGCCTATGACACACAAATTCCATTTATGCATAAACATTTCTCTCTTATGATTAACTAATTGCTCTACTAATTAAATTTTGGATCCCTGACAAAATTCCGCCAGGGAAACGTTTCTCTGGCGTAATATGTTTTTGACAAATTTCTCAAAAATTACTGAATACACGAATTTCATTCATCGATAAACATTCGAAGGCAGCTTTGAACTAACGATCTAGTATATTCAACATTTATTATTCAACACTTTTCCGCTGGGGAAATGCACACATACGTGCGCGGTGTCTTCAAAAATGACATTGCGGTTTCCATAACCATTTTGTCTCAAAGTTAACCTTTGAACTTTGAAAGATATGCCTATTTTTGGAAGTGTCCTTCCAATCTAAATAAAATATATGCTGTAGGTCTCAATAAACATTTTCAACGAAAAATGCTCATTGATATGAACGAGATAAAGTCTAACCACAAATATAACTTTGTCATTTATACAAACACTTTGAAAATCAAAGGTATTTTTGCTGGTGAAAAAAATTATAGTAGTATTTTGGCTTGCTAGTACGGAACCCTTCATGGCGAGTCCGACTCGCACTTGGCCACTTTTCTCCCAGGCCGATTTTCTAACTCGTTGTACAACGATTCGATTGCCACTTTATCATCCATTACGGTTTTCATATCTTAAATAAAAATAGCCATTCATACCGAAGCCGTAATGAATATTGAAGTTACCATCAAAATGATCACTTTCAGAGTATTACATAGTCACCACTGGGACTTGCGAGTCATATTTAAGCTCCCGGAGGAGCGAGGACACTCCTCCCGGGGAAGACACCGCCGATCAAGGGAGTGCCACGCCAGGAGATCCAGAGAACGAAACGCAGCCAGTGGTAGTGGAGTTGACTACGTTGGGTTCAGTGTATAGTATGAGACATTTTTATTACATTACAAATTTTGGTTAAGCCGTGTGATTCCCGGCAGAGTAGAACAGGACCACTCCAGTCTCCCGTGGATGTCGTAGGCGCGTAGGCGACTTAGGAAACACAAGCTATAAACAGTGGCGGATTTACCAATAGGCTTAGTAGGCTGAAGCCTAGGGCGGCATATTTAGAGGGGCGGCAAATTTAGCCCAAATAATAAAAAAATATATAATTATATTTATACACATTACGTTCGTAATCCGTATATAAAAGACTAGCTGTTACCCGCGTCTACTTCACTATATCACCTACTTCACAATCATACTAATAACGGGAAAAAGTCGATGTAATGAGGACGATAGAACACATCATAAAGTAGCAATTTCTGAATAACTAAATGTAATTAATATGATTGTGAACTAAACTAACGTATTGAATTTCAATACTCAGTAGGGGCGGCAAGTTTGAATAGACTACTAGCGGCAAATTTGTAAATCCGCCGCTGGCTATAAAAAAACAAAGCTAATAAAAATTAAAAAGACATCTCCAACCCGTCAGTCCTAGTGACTAATAAAGCTAATATGTGACAGTGGTGTCGGGTCCTACTCACCCAGCTAGTTAGAGTAGGCCCAACATGAATATGAAGGAAGGTATTAAATGCTCCGCGGAGAGAGAGAGAGTTCAAGTACACAACACAACACAGATAATAGGTTTTAATAAGTTTCACACTTGCGTTACACAGTTAGTAGTAGTGAATACAATTAGTAAAATAATATTGTAGGCCTGTAAAATAGGGTCGAGAGATTACGACCAAACTTAGGAAAGGAATTGAATGGAATGATTGAGTGATGAGGAAGGACTGCGAAGAAGATTTAAAAATGGAATTTGGAATTTAAAATGAATTTCAAAATAAAAGTGGACAGGATGATGATGATTGGGAAATGAGGTGAAAAGCAAGATGCAGCATGAAGGTTATCATGCGCATCGTTACAGTGGTATTACAGAGAAGGTCGTTATCCTGCAGTTGAGACTAACAAAGATCCTTAGCTTTGGTACATTGAACGCTGGAGCCCGGAGCTGCTTTATGACAGCAGTAAGTTTTTATAGCCGGTAGCCTGCCTGGCCAACCCTTCTTGAGTTAGGTTTTTTGTTTTTCGTGTGTGTAAGTGGCCAATACTGGTGTCAGATTTTTACAAGCTGCCTAAAGGCATCTGACAGCCTAACAATTCCCATCAATAATGATATCCGGGAGCAATGGCTTGACGTGCCTTCCGCAGCACGGAGGAGCTTGAATTTTTTTTATGCCACTAGCGGTCACCCATCAGAGTGGGGATTACCGGAGTTGCTTAACATAAGTAAGCGCTAATAATGCTCACGCCCACTAAGCCATCGGGCTTCTCGGGTTTTATAATTTAACTTCACGAACTCTCATTTGCTACGTAAGTTATATAGTAATTAGAAATATCCGAAATAATATTATCTATACTAATATTTTAAAGAGGAAAATTTTCATTGTATACATTGAAACTACTGAAACGGTTTGCAAAATTCTTGATTGTTTGTTTGAAATCTTTATTGTACAAAACATAAAATAATCATAACAAAACTACATTTAGAAGCCGTACAAACGGTGGACTTATCCCATGAGGGATCTCTTCCAGTCAACCAGTTTGACAAAGGATAAAATTAACTACAATTGGAAGGTAGAAGTTTGAACAATAATTTATAGATTCTTTCACCTATAGCAAAGACAATATACCTAATACTAACGTAATAGACTGCCCACCTAATACAAAATTATTGGATCAAATTAAGGTTGCGAAAAGCAGGCGAATGTATGGCGCAGGAGAGTTGCTTGGTAGTCGATACTAGATGGCGGTAATCTGCGTTAGCCTTTAACTTACTAAATATACGGTGTCATTTTTAAATATTATGCCTAAAATATTGTTTTGATTTTTAATAAGATATATTTTGTGAATGATGTTTTTATATTCTCATACTACGGTAGATACAATGTTGTGTAGTTTCGAGTGGCGCCATCTATGCGAGTCTCTGTGAACAAATCGTACGATTAAGGCGTTGAGACCACATGCCTATAGATAGCTTATTTATCTGTTAACGCCGACGAAGTCGCCGGAAAAAAATCGAGTAGTTTATATCTTTATTGTTCTTTCCAGTCCCCAAAACGAATAAGCTGATTCTACGCCAAAAACTAAACACCAAAACGACGAAGAAACGCTACGGAATCGACTCGGCAGAGGACGGTCACCCCTGCCCTTACTTCTGCCCTGACACCTACGACCCCATGTGTATGAACGTCAACGTGGGCGCTGGGTTGTACTTCAATTATAAAATCTTTATAAACCACTGTCAGTTGGATATGTACTACTGCAAGTACTTCGATAATAGAGAAAGTAAGTACTAATATTATGTACTTTTAAGCGGCTTAAAGGGAGGTTATCAATTCGACCCGTGTGTTAGATACATACGGGTCCTAATAATACTTTTTTTACCGGGTAATAACCTCCAACATAACCTTCGAGAGGCGAGTCAGTCCGTCAATATGACAACTGTTCCTATGGCTAATACTATTCTAACTCGACAAAAAATTTAACCATCACCACAAGTGTTTAGCCGGTCGAGCTATTTGTATGAAATTGTCGATTGTTTTTGAGTACTAGTCCGATAGAAAAAGTTGAGCTCAACCATAATTAGAGTTAGAGGGAACTTGAAATGTAAATGAAATCGAGATGCTGTGTGGTTCCCGGATTAGGATTAGGAGCAGATTAGGACCACGCCACCACTGCAAGTCTTCCCGTGGATGTCGTAGAAAGCGACTGAGGAAACACAAGCTTAACAAAGCTTACCATCAACAAAGAGGCTTCTCCAACCTGTTTGGCCAGCGTGATGAGTGTAGGCCAAATCCTCTGACTGCTCTGGCTTATATAGGGCTCTGGTAGTACCAAGAGGGGAATGCTCCAATAGTGGAGACTAAAAAAGACCTGCTGATGATGACATGTGAAAAGGAGACTGACAAACAAAAATGCACTTTCAGTATTCCCGATGCCGCCGGACGAAGACGACTGGGGTGTGCAGTCTTCCAAACTGAGCTTCAGCGCCTGCGCGGACGTCAGGTACTTTGTAACTTATATAATGTTATTAAAGTGTAAATGTATTATTAAATAAAGAAATAAGACATGGTGAAAAAATATTCACGCGGGCAAGACAGTGTTAAGCATTTAGGTTAAAAATTCTTACACTGTTCATATTAATATGCATAGCGCGAAGAACCGGTGACCGATGGGGGAGAAAGGTTCTTGAATGGCGACCACGTACCGGTAAGCGCAGCTTTAGACACCCAACTAGGTGGACGAATGACCTCACCAAGGTCGCAGGACGGTGCAAGCCGCTTCCAACCGATCGTATTAGGAATCCTTAGGGGAGGCCTATGCCCAGCAGTGAACTTCTTGCGGCTGAGATGATGATTAATGTGAGCAGTTTATAATGAGCGTGATCCCAGTTACATCCTTTACCTTTTAGGATGAAATTAGATCACACTAGGATGAAGAGGCTTCATAAGAAGCGGGTTTGTGAGAAAGCTGTTAGAAGTTAAATAAAAACAATGCAATTTCAGATACATGCAATTCGCCCGATTTTCGGAGGCAGCGTCCAGCCTGGGCCACTACGGCTGGCTGCCCGACAACCAGCGCTACTCGCACATCATGCGCCCCCATGAGCGCAGACCCGGATACGGTTAAACCACCATAAAGAACGGTATCTAGTACCTAACCGTTTAGTCTAACAGGAGTAGACTTCGCAGGTCCTTTACATGACAACGCGGGTACAGTCCAAATCCAACTTTATGGCGGCTCAGAACATCGCGCGAGTCGATGCGCAGTACACAATATTAGCTTCAGCGGGGCGCGCGCGGGGAGGCGGGACGCGTTCTACGCAACTCGCAGCTAATATCCGAGCCGCCGTGAAGTTTGATTCGGACTGTATGAACATTAAAATAAAGTGATTATATGAAAATAAACTATTTATTTTAATAAAAAACTATTCTATAACAATCTCTTTATCTACGGAGCAGACCCATTTTTAATAGGGATATAATATAAAATTCGCTGCACCCGAACCTTTTTAAAAATATATGGTTATAAAAACTAAGAGTTTTCTATTAGTCCCTTCTTTTTAGGGTTCCGTAGTAAACAAGGAACCCTTATAGTTTCGCCATGTCTGTCTGTCTGTCTGTCCGTCCGCGGTTTTACGCAGAGACTATATGTACTAGAAAGCTGTAATTTGGTATGGGTATGTATATTAATCATGGTAAAAAAGGGGTAGAATAAAAACTTGACAAAAAATTTTTTTTAAGGTAGCTCCCATACAAGTAAAGTGGGGGAGTAATTTTTTTTTCTCTGTTTACCCATCGTGTGGGGTATCGTTAAATAGGTCTTTCAAAAATATTGTGTAGTTGAGAACACCATTTTTCGAGTTAGGGATCCGTTTCCGAAATATTTGGTTTTAACGTGCGAATTTTTGTTAGGGGTAAGTGTGTAAGTTCTTATTTAAGACTTGTGTTATGGAATACTAACTCAACGATACTATATTTTATAACAAATACATATATAGATAAACATCCAAGACCCAGGTCAATCTGAAAAAGATCGTTTTCCATGTTGACCTGACCGGGGATCGAACCCACCATCCGTGTCGCAGGCAGGCGTGATGACCGCTGCGCCACGGAGCTCGTCCACTATGATGCTAAATGTTGCCTTTGGGTCTTATGAACTGGGACTCTGTCTAAGCGATAAGGACGAGATAGTATGCTAAACGAGCAGCATCGCGAGAAAAACTACCGCAAGATGCCACGTGCGGTCAGAGGAGGCGTCAATTTTTTCTTGCGATATTAGTTTGTTCCAGTATAACAATAACGGTCTGCGCTTCGACTCTACGCTAGTAGATTTGACTCTAAGGCTTAAATCCTATAACAGTGTCCACGCCTATATCTGTGTACTATTTGCCGTACGCCTGTGTGTTCTATGCCTTAGCCCTGCGTTCCAACAGCCTAGCGGCTTCCCTATGCCCGGTATTAGTCGCCCCATGGACCGTTGAGGATTGCTGTGGTTCCGTCGCCTCGCCCGCGAACAATACGCGAGGGTTGCCCGCTGAAAGACAAAAATGTTATGTTATACGTTTTGACACACGAGCGAAGTTAAGTAATCATTTTTTTTTATTTAAGCTATTATGTCCCACTGCTTGGCAAAGGTTTCCCATTTACTTCCACTTGTTCCTATCCTTTAACCGGCATAACTGATGTGGGGCCATAGATATCAGAATATTTGTGGGCACAAGACTGCCAAATTAAAAACCAAAATGGAATTGGGCGGGTCATGTTAGTAGAATGGCTCCCGAAAATGGGCGAATAGGGTAACTGGACACCTGAAGGTGGTTGACGTCGTAGGGGCAGGCTTAAAAAGCGTTCGGGAGATGACCTTGACTCATTCTAGCGTAACTGGTCATGTAGGTAATCAATAAACATTTTTTTTTTAAGTTTACATCATCTTCAAAAATTACAACGCAAATTTCCCCTTACCTTTCTACCTTATATTTTGCCTCCTATGATTGTTTTCATAAACTCGTCGTATTGACATTTTGCACATTACACCATTAAGGGCCCACACTAGGCACACTAGCGACGCCAATAATTTTATTCCTGTTACTTAACAAATAGAAAGAAATTCAAGAATGTAAACCATATAAGCCTTAGTAAAAAACCTAAAGTATTTTTGGAATCATGTTTAATCATCATCAGAATCAGTGAGAATTATGAAAATCAGATTACCGCCAAAAACGGCCGTTTTTGACTGATTCCCATAATATTAAAACATGATTCCAAATGGTTTTTTACTATTCATGGTTATTTACTAAGGCTTATATGATTTACATTATTGAATTTCTTTCTATTTGTAAAGTATTAAAAATAAAATTATTGGCGTCGCCAGTGTGCATAGTGTGGGCCCTTAAGACGCAATCTTTATCCTACCGATAGCTTTTAGGCTATACACATCCTTGTTTAATTTTCACTTATTCAATTTGTATTATTATGATTCTATATATTTTTTATATAAGTCTTAATTTTTCCCACCTCTTATAGTGGCCGAATACATGTACTGTTAATCATATTTAAGACCTATTTAATTTCTATGTTCTGGCAAATAAAAGATTTAATTCTATTCTTGTTTGTTTGTTTTTCGTATGTGTAAGTGGCCAACACTGGTGTCAGATTTTTCAAGCTGCCTTAAGGCATCTGACATCGCTTAACGACTGCCATCAACGATGACAGCCGGGACCAACGGCGTAACGTGCCTTCCGAAGCACGGAGGAGCTCGAGATATTTTTATGCCACTTTGCGGTCACCCATCCAAGTAGGGACTGCACCAGGGGTTGCTTAACATATGTAAGCGCTCATAGAGCTCACACCCACTGGACCATCGGGCTCCTCTACTTCCCAATTCTATTCTATTTTGCTAAGTTAACAACCATCCCTTACTTGTGGTTATTTGCCGCCCCTTATATGCCGCCCGGGGCCATATACATACCAGTGTCTGTGATGGGTGCCCCCAGGTCGCTGCGGGCGGTGGGGTGGTGGGGGGAGAGCATGTTGTCGTACGTGTAACTACCGTGGGTGTACGGGTTGTGGTACCAGTTTGACCTGCAAGGTACGAGCATATTATAATTTAAGATATTTTTAACAAAAAACAAAAACCGACTTCAACCCTATCAATTTTTTTTGTAAACATAAGAAAAAATGGAAATAAGTGTGATCCAAACGGCATACCTGTAAACATTTTTCTGGATTTTGTGTATTTTTTCAAAAAGCGCTCGACACATTTCGATAAAAAATTAATGGGACCATCTGTAAAGTATTACGTATCAAACAAAAAAGAATTTCTAAAATCGGTCCAGGCGTCTTCGAGAAATCGGGGAACATACATAAAAAAAAATAAAGATTACGACGAATTGTAAACCTCCTCCTTTTTTTGAAGTCGGTTAAAAATGGCTGTTATTTAAACGACTGATTGTTAATTCAAATTTTAACTGTCCAAAAATGAATTTGTTGGGTTTAAAATTTTATTCAACCGTTTCATTATTTCCCTATTAAAAAAGGAACACAGAAGAAAATGAACTGTGCTATTTGTTCCCGCTTGTTACGCACTGTATGTAAGTAAATTACTGACGTTAACAATTTTCAGTTGTGAAATCAAATATAACAATGGTAGCTGTATTTATTTTCCATATTTCACAAAGTTTCGAAATAAGAATTAATATTTTCAAAATATATATATAACAATTAGTGTTCAAAGAAACCTTTAAATATCTGATTGATGTAATGATGGTCATCATCACCAGGCGTTACTTAGTCTCCACTGCAGGAGCACGACCCTCTCTGTACTACCAAAGCCATATATTAGCCAGAGCAGTCAGAGGATTTGGCCTATACTCTCCACGCTAGACAGTGGAGTTGGAGAGGTCTCTTTGATGTTTATAAGCTTTTTTGCTTGTGTTTCCTAAGTCGCCTTCTACGAAATCTACGGGAACTTGGACACTTGGTGGTCCTATTCTCCTCTGCCACTCTTTGAAAGCATTATAATAGTTCTTCAACAAAAATCTTGATCGAAAGGATATACCTCATCATGGCGATAGGTTCCGGGATTTCGACGCCTTTGCCCATGAACCGCCTGATGAGCCCCATGAACTTCGACTTCACCTCATCAGCATCCATGGCCTCCACCTGTACAATATTGCGACCTTAGGAATACGAACGTGATGTACCTGTAGGAAGTGTTTAAATATTGTTAACTTAGCAAGACACGTACATCACGTAAGAATATACACGTATTCCTAAATCAACGATCTCCCCTACCAATGCGATATATATATTTCCTTAGTATATAAGTTAGTATTTATAATCAATAAAAGACTCAATTAATTCTTGGTACCGGTCACAATGGTTTAAGGATGCGCTAGTCGGGAACTCGAACTCGTCAGCGCACGTGGCTAAAATGCGTGCTATTTCGTTGAGAAAGGGATAGACTCGGTTTTGAACAGTGCGAAACTATTTACACTGATGTATAAGCACATCGGAACAACAGTCTAGTGTGTGCAAACACAAATATGGTTGAAGATCTAAATCTTCGTCGTCTAAAAATTCGCGAGTATGCGTTTGGGAGAAGTGTTCTTGTGATAAAACAGCTGAATGTTTTTATTAAAAGTAAAATAATTTATATTTTTTAATAACCAAACTATGCTTGTATGAATTTTGTTTTAGAGATTTTATACTCCTTCCGGTATTTAATTGTGCCCAAAGTTGCGTTAAAATTACGTGTTAAAACGGAATGTTTTGAGACTCATAACTTTTAAAGTACTTATAATTTTACAATTATGATTCCATACAAGCATAGATAATGACAAAACAAATCGATAGATTTAAAAACTTTAAACAGACGATACCGAACAACGGAGTCATCACCCTACAGAATTTGTATGGCGAAACACCTGACTAGCGTACCCTTAATATACACACTCGCCATATACAATATTATATTTTTTGTATCTTAAGAAGTGGAGCGTCGATTAACCGAACTACGCCCGCCCGTTGGACCCAAGCTCGATACACATACAAGTGTTATTGGAGCGCGGGAGACGGGGAGGCACTGCCTCTCCCGTCTCCGCGCTACAATGGCACTTCCACGGCACTTTTGTTTAATTCCTATTTGTCATTAATTATAAATGTCATCAGCATCATCAGGTCTTTCTAGTCTCCACTGCAGGAGCACGACCCTCTCTGTACTACCACAGCCATATACTAGCCTGAGTAGTCAGAGGATTTGGCCCACACTCTCCACGCTGGCCAGACGGGTTGGAGAGGTCTCTTTGACGTTAATAAGCTTTGTTTAGCTTGTGTTTCCTTAGACGCCTTTTACGACATCCACGGGAAGACTTGGAGTGGTCCTATTCTACTCTGCCAGGAACCACACAGCGAAATATGGTTTTATAAATGTAATGTAAATATGGTTTTTAATATGTATGGCTGAATCAATAAACATATAGCTAGTTCCATTAGACGATCCATCTTTTGCACATTTAACGCAATAAAGTTCATTTCATTTCAATATGAACAACTTCTCGAACACAATCTTTTTTTTAACTTTGCCATGCTTATTGTCCGGGCGGGTGAACAATTTTTTACGAAACCAACTTGAAAACGCCGAAAATTTTATTCGAGGTCCTAGCATTCATCCCATAAAATGTTGTTCATATTGACTGGCTGTGGCAACCCTTTTAAGGGAATGTCTAGGGTCAATTAACACGCTGTATGATTATAGTTTTTATGCGAACTTAACTGCCTCCGTGGTCCAGTGGTTAAGGCGTTTGCCTTGTTGACCCGGGGGTCGTGAGTTCGATTCCCACGGGAAGCATACTTTGTTAAGTTGTTTCCAGTTTGGTTAGGACATTGCAGGCATGAACCACCTGATTGTCTGATAAGAAAGATGATTCCGTGCTTCGGAAGGCACGTTAAGCCGGTGGTCCCGGCTGCCATCTTGTAGTCGTTAAAGGATCCACGTCAGAGGCCGAGAGGCGGTTCCCAAGAACTCTGACACCAGGGTGTGCATGGTCGACTGACCGTGTCACCTACACGAAATGATGATGATGATGCGAACTTAAACATACTCTAATATATTATAATGCGTATAAAATATAATACTAACCATTCTACCCGTCAGTCCATACGTCCAAACCGTCATGGCCTTGTGCGAGCCCATCGGCGTCGAAATGCCCGAGATATTGAACATCCAGTGGTCTTCCTGCGGGAGTTTCCTCTTGTCCTCAGCGCTCCAGAAGAAGCAGATGGGATGCTCCGTGTCCTGCCACCAGTGCTCCGGGAATAGGAACACCACTTTGCCCAGCAAGCCCATCGACATGACGTCTATAGCCGTCTGCTTCGCTTGCGGTAATGGCGAGGAGAACAGCGTTTTGTGTCTGTTATAGACGTTGAATAGTTTTTTAATTGGTTTGTTTGTTTTTGTTTTTCGTGTGTGTAAGTGGCCAACACTGGTGTCAGATTTTTCAAGCTGCCTTAAGGCATCTGACATAGCTTAACGACTGCCATCAGTGATGACAGCCGGGACTGACGGCTTTTAATTGGTGTGCTATGGCAATGAGTTCATCATCGTCATCATCAGGTCTTTTTTTAGTCTCCACTGCAGGTGCATGACCCTCTCTGTACTACCAGAGCCATATAATAGCCTGAGTAGTCAGAAGATTTGGCCTACATTTTCCACGCTGGCCGGACGGGTTGGAAAAGCAATGAGTTAATAGTACAGAATGGAAACTAGCAGATGGGATGCTCCGTGTCCTGCCACCAGTGCTCCGGGAAGAGAAACACCAATTTGCCGAGTAAACCCATAACATGACGTCTATAGCCGTTTGCTTCGCTTGCGGTAGTGGCGAGGAGAACAGCGTCTTGAGACTGTTATAGACGTTGAATAGTTATTAATGATTCTACTATGGCACTGAAAAAATGCCGTGTGGTTCCTGGCAGAGTGAGCCGTGTGGTTCACGTTCAAACAGACCTCTCCAACCCGCCTGGCCAGCGTCGAGATTGAGGCAAAATTCTCTGACTGCTCTGGCTAAATATGGCTCTGGTAGTACAGAGAGGGTCGGGCACCTGCAGTGGAGACTATAAAAGACCTAAATTAATATAAGTACTAACGTACAGAACGATATTATAGTCGAAAGCCGAGTGCTTATAGTAAACCGATAACTATAAAAGACAGCTTATTGACTACGAGCATCATACGACGTTTTTCAATACATTTGCGAATACTACAATCTAAAACAAGAATGCATTTTAACAGATAAGTAATTTATCAAATACCTTTAATAGTGTACTTACTTCGCCTTCAAGACTCCGAGTGACACCGTCACTATGACATTGTCCGCAGTGTAGGTGGCGCCATCTTTGGTGGTCACCGTCACCCTCTTGCTGGGGTCGTCCGAGTACAAGATTTGAGTCACCTCGCTGTTCAGTTTTATCGTCAAAGATGGAAGTCCTGTACCGTTGTTGTATTTATTCTGTGAATAAAAATTGGAGTCTTTTAGTGCATAACATCATCATCAGGTCTTTCTAGTCTCCACTGCAGGAGCATGACCCTCTCTGTACTACCGGAGCCATATACTAGCCTGAGTAGTCAGAGGATAGAGTAGTTAGGTGCATAACATACATACATATTATCACGCCTATTTCCCATGGGGGTAGATACCCGTAGAGACTATGGATCTCCACTTACTACGATCCTGACGAATCCCTCTAGCTTCATCTACACTTTAAGCTCCGTGGCGCAGCGGTCACCACGCCGGCCTGTGACACGGATGGTCCCGGGTTCGATCCCCGGTCAGGTCAAGATGGAAAAAGATCTTTTTCAGATTGACCTGGGTCTTGGATGTTATCTATATAATATGTATTTGTTATAAAGTATCGTTGCGTTAGTATCCCATAATACAAGTCTTTCTTAAGAACTTACTTTGGGGCTAGCTCAATCTGTGTGATTTGTCCGTATATATTTATTTTATATTAGATTTATTTTATTTGTTATTATTAAGTGTCATCAGTATCATTAATAGGTAGGTAGTAATAGGCCCCACTGGTGGTCACCCATCCGAGTGGGATCACGCCCTTAGCTGCTTAACATGCTAAAGTGACAAAAGGACTCACTAAAAGTATGTCCAAGAGCGTCTTATATCCGTATCTCTGTCAGCTCATACTCTGGGAACCTTCTATCTCTGGGTAGTTGTTGTTAATGGTCACCCATCCAAGCGGGGCCACGTCCAAAATTGCTTAACATGCTAAAGTGACAAAAAAAGTAAATCTAACGGCGTCTTATATCCATATTTGTGCCAGCTTATACTCTGGGAGCCTTCTAGGTCTTCATAGTTGGTGGTAGTGGTCACCCATCCAAATGGGACCAAACCCAAAGTTGATTAACATGCGAAAGTAACAAAAGTACTCACTAAAAGTATATCAAACAGCGTCTTATATCCATATTTGTACCAGCTTATATTCTGCGAGCCCTCCAGGTCTTCATAGTAGGTATTAGTGGTCACCCATCCAAATGGGACCACGACCAAACTTGCTTAACATGCGTAATCGAGTAAAGAACTTACTAAAAGTATATCAAACAGCGTCTTATATCCATATTTATGCCAGCTCATACTCTGCGAGCCCTCCAGGTCTTCGTAGTCGGTGTTGGTGGGCACGTCGTTCCAGCTGTCGGAGGCCTCCAACAGGTCCACCGACATGTCCAGGAAGTGGAGGAATTCCGAGACGAAATGCTTGTCTTCGTACACATCGGGGTAGTTTTCTTTGATGTGCGATGTCATCCTTTATAGAAACATACAAGTTCCATTGGAGTTTGTGGTGGGAAGTCAAGGGGCGCAGTTGGGGTCTACCTTGGACGATTTTGCAAATTGATTTTGGTGGACTTTATAATATGAAATTGGTGTAGTTTGGTGTTATAAATGCTCGTACTCATGGAACAATTTGTGAAATAGTTAAAGTGGACTGTTATATGGACTCGTATAGACTTGTCACCATAACCTCCCGACCACGAGGCATCAAAGAACATACGCCATCTTTGATGCTACTTGTTACAACTTTACCGTACAACACCGATACTTAGTATCTCAATTTACTGGACATTGGCAGAATCACTGAAATATCGGTGGAAGGTTTTATAAAACAGAAGAAGAAGTTCCATTATAAAAAAATAAGAATAAAACTGAGTGCCGTCTTTGCCAGTTTTCGTTAATATTTGCTTCCATGCTGGTTTGGGAGAAAAAGAAAAACGGAATATACCAGCTGCTTTTCTTCCCGCGCAGACCGTAACAGCCGGTCAAGGGATTGGGCGGAAATCTAAGGAATCACGTTATAGGCGATGCTAGCAAACTATGATTATTTTGATTCCGCTTTCCACCTTAACACCTACTAACATGCTAAACGTGGCCTTTGGGTTTTACTACCTTGGACTCTGTCTACCCCGGAAGGGCTAAATACGTTTTAATATGTTAGTATAAATAAAATAAAATAAAATACGTTTAATTCAGGTAACAAGACCCATATAAGCACAAAAAAGAAAAAAAAAAAAATACAAATACAAAAATAAATAATACACAAAATTAAATTAAATTAAATTAAATTAAATACAAAAATAATAAATAAAATTGTATAATATTATTAATAAATTATAATTAATTAGATTTGAAATTAAATATAAAATCATACAATAATAATAATTATTTAATTAAAATGTTCTACCCCTCCATTCAGCACTGCTGCTCAGGTGTCTATTACAGCAATGCCAGACATAGGGACAGCTTAAACTGTCAGCAATCATCGCCAGGACGGCATTGGAGCATGTATGTACATTCATTTTTTACTGAAGTTACATAGCCTAAGACACTCCGGGGAAGAAGACGAATCTAATGACACCTTTCATTTCAAAATCTCTCTCTACTTTTTCTGAAGTGGCGACGGGGGGATAGCGCCCTAATGTTTTAATGCCTTTCCGAAACCTTCACCTTCGTATACATTCCCAGCCGAAAAGAAGTAGAAGAAATTGATTGCTTCCTATAGACCCAACCGTAGGGATTCTGTTTACTGGTAGGGTTACTTTTTCACTAAGAAACTCCAGACTGACGTCCAGCAGTCTCCAGCAGGTGTTCTGGATTGACGTCACCAGGACCAATGATAGTGGCCTCGCAACCAAGTATGCGTAATAAATGGCAAATCGACACATTCACCACCTCTGACCTACTTAACTATTGCCACCTAGCTTCTTTTGAAGTGTCGACGGGGGGCGCAGCCCCCGTTACGTTTTACCGCTTATCCCGCTCGGTTTCTGCCTTCTCACCCAAAAGGAGAAGGAGAATTTGCTTACTTCTTAGTGAGGTATTGTCCCAAGGGTTCCTGCTCCTCTACTTTGTCTTCAAGAGCGTCCATGCCGACCGCCAGCAGCTTGTTGATGAGGCTGGCGTTGGCCGGGGACCCGTCCGACCAGAATACCTCAATGGTCGTGTCCTGGTCTTTGAGCTTCACGCCATTCTGGATGGCCAGGTCGTAGGTCCGGCTATGCTCCGTGCCGTGGATCCTGGTAGGAAAAGATCAATGACATAGTCTTTTTTATGATGTCTTGATGACGACATCGCTATCCAATGAGGCCTCTTCGCCGTGGAGGGGTTAAAAGTGGGATATGGGACCACTATGGCATGTGGTCCCAACCTTTAACTCGTACGATTTTTTCCGACAGTTGCACATAGATGGTATCGCTAGTAGTGTCACAACTTAAGTAGTTACCATGCTATGAGTAAATAAAAGCAGTAATCACGAAATATATCTTATTGGAATTTTAAACAACATTTTTGTTACTATATTTTTATTGAAATTATTTGTTAGTTTCAGCAAGTTTAAAGTAACGCAGATGAACGCCTTCTAGTGACAAGTGGACTCTGCTGCACCGTCGCTTCGTCTAAGTATGACACCTTGTAGCAGGGCTTAGGTTAGTGCAGATTCGAAGCGAAGCAAAACGATGTCAATATGACAATCTCACCTTTACCAACGTACCAGCGTAATGCTCAAATTCCTTATGTGTTCGCAAAAAATGAAGCGTGAATAAACAAGTCTACGCGCGAATTTTGCGTTTTTGAATCTCAGAGGAAAAAAAGGGAAAAATGAGCATTACGATCTTGAGTTAAAACAAACGTAACGTAAGTAACATTGTTTCGCTTTGCTTCAAAATAATTTTTTAGCACTTACCATTCGGCTCCCATCTCGACAACGCCGTCACCAAATGGCACAGTATTGACGCGCCCACCAATCCTGTCCATAGCTTCTAGCGCTAACACCCTGACTCCTGCCCGTGCCAGCTCCGACGCAGCTGTGGTACCAGCCGCCCCCATGCCCACCACTATCGTCTCATAATCCGTTTCTGACCTGTAAGTTTTAAATCAAGTTCAGGAGGCTTATTTTAGGCTGTCATCATTGATGGCAGTCGTTAAGCTATATCAGATGCCTCTAGGCAGCTTGAAATATCTGACACCAGCGTTGCCCCTTATACACACGAAAAATGACAACTGAGGAAAAAAATTGGAGTCAATATACAATTTTTCGAGTAACCAGACTTACCAACCTTGATCCTAAAATCCTATAGGAAACCTTATTCTATCGATAAGTACATTGATCCTATTTGGCCCTATCCTACGCGTTACCTAGCCTCCTAGCTCCTAGCTTTTATAAATAATATTAAAATATACTTGATCTCTTATATTATAAGCAACATTTCCACATAAGCAAGTGTACAATGCCTCCTAAGTAGTATTTTTATGGAAGGTTACCTATGTCATACTCCGTAGACACCAGACGTTGATAATAAGTAGATTCAGTAAATTGTGTTAGCTTAATAAACAAACAAAATCTCATTCTATTTTTAGTTAAGATAGGATAAGGATTTAAAATGAAATATTAGAAAAAAGCAAAATAAACGAGTAGATACAGAATCATGTCTTTTTTCTTACGGGGTAGTCAGTCCCTAGCAGCAGCCGTTCACGAGTTAATGTCTGGGTGCCATCGCCCAAATCTTCTTCTTCTGTTTTATAATATGGCTTCCACCGAGATTTCAGTGATTCTGCCAATGTCCAGTAAATTGAGATACTAAGTATCGGTGTTGTACGGTAAAGTTTTAACAAGTAGCATCAAAGATGGCGTATGTTCTTTGATGCCTCGTGGGAGCTTCTGGCGGCAAATCTAGAGTCCATTTATCAGTCCACTTTAACTATTTCACAAATTGTTAATAAGCACGAGCATTTATAACACCAAACTACACCAATTTCATATTATAAAGTCCACTAAAATCAATTTGCAAAATTGTCTAAGGCAAACTTCAACTGTACCCCTTGACTTCCTACCAAAAACTCCGCCCAAATATCAATTTGTTATAAGTGTAAAGTTCTGGTTTAATAATATTATCGATGATAAAATGCTGAAATGAAATATACCTTAAATAAATTGGTAGAAACAAGTCACATCTTTCATTAGATCTTAGGACGTTCGACCGTAAGACCAAAGACTATATTTAGCAAGATAGAAATGACCCTCACTCGACATAGGCGTGAAGGGGAGTCTCAGCCGATTGATTTGAAGAAAAAAATCTCTATGTTCTTAAAGACGGGCTGATTCAGCATTCAATGTGCTATCTCGGTGCCATGTAAATTCACAGTCCCGGACAAAGTAATTGAATCCATATTTTGTTCACGAGTTGACATGTGGGCAAGCTATCGCCCAAATATATTGTTAGTGTAATGAGTCCTGGTTTAATTATGATAACGATGCTTAAATAATGAAATATACGTAAAATAAATGGGAAGAAACAGCATCACATCTTTCATCAGATTGAAAGAAAGACCAAAGATTATATTAAGCAAGTTAGAATCCGTACTTACAGGGTGTAAATTTACTCGTCATATTCGTGAAGGGGCGACTCAGCCCATCAATAAGAAAAGAAACTCACTTTTGTGTCCGATCGGGGACAGATAAACCTGATCACCCTACAATTTAAAATCTATTCGTAGGTAGGGGGGTCAGCCCCCTACTGTACATATAGACTGTACATATTGCCCCTACAAGGCTATGTGGGTGCCATGTAAATTCACACCCAGATAAAGTAATTTTAATCCATATTTTGTACTACATAAGATGGGATGGGTATGGTACTGTAAAATAAAAACACATATTTATTTTCACATTTTATTAATCGAATTTAGTAAACGTACAAAGTGTATAACATTCACTATAACTCCATATAACAGTCATAATTTAGCGGAATTTATACTCTTACATTTTTGGAAGAACTTCAGCAGTCAACTTTGTACAAAGAGTATGTTTACCTGAACCAGGATATTTAAAACCATCACAACTACTGCTCGCGCTAAACTTTATTACATGTTGGATATTAGCTGTTGGCTGCTTGTCCACCCCCGCCTCCTCGCGCGCCCCGCACCATTTTAACATTGGTAACACTCTCTACATGCTCTAAGCCGCTAGAGAGTTTAGCGCGAGCTGTAACTAGTTATACTTTATTCCCTAGCCTGTCAGTCAAAACTATTGCTTTATTTTTATTAAAATGTGCTATGTCAAAAAAAATATATATCAGTAGCCATAACATATACGTAGATATACGAACATACAGGCAAATTATACTTACTTACAATATTTAAAGTAGAATAGCTAATCCCAATCCCAACTATAATATTATAAATGCGAAAGTGAGTTTGTTTGTTTATTTGTTTGTTACGCTTTCACGCCGTAGATTCTGAACCGATCATCATGAAATTTTGCATACACATAGGTTAGGGTACCGAGAAGGACATAGGCTATATATTACGCGGGCGAAGCCGCGGGTCACAGCTAGTAGAACATAAAATAGACTGCTAGTTTTGAAAGAAAGAAATAAAAAGTGTTTATAAAGTAGTACATCATAAACTGACAAAATTCACAAAAAATAAAAAAGAACAGAAGGAATTAATTTGTTGTTTTCACTTCTATAGGCATCCTGTATGTCAGCATGTTATTTTTTTCTATTATGTATTTGTATATTTTCGTTCTTCTTCTGTTTTATAAAATGGCTTCCACCGATATTTCAGTTATTCTGCCAATGTCCAATAAATTGAGATACTAAGTATCGGTGTTGTACGGTAAAGTTGTAACAAGTAGCATCAAAGATGGCGTATGTTCTTTGATGCCTCGTGGTCGGGAGGTTATGGTGACAAGTCTATACGAGTCCATATAACAGTCCACTTTAACTATTTCACAAATTGTTCACGAGCACGAGCATTTATAACACCAAACTACACCAATTTCATATTATAAAGTCCACCAAAATCAATTTGCAAAATCATCCAAGGTAGACCCCAACTGCACCCCTTGACTTCCCACCACAAACCATATTTTCGTTTAAGAATGAGGGATTCTTAAACGGCTATTTAAATGTGCCAGAGTGCGTACCTATGTTGTATTTTGTAAACCTAGTTTTTACTGAAATAAATCTTTAACTTTACGTAAAACGTGGCGATTTTTAAATATCCTGGTCAGACTTTATTATGCAAAAACAAATATTTTGAAAGCACATTCTTAAACAATATCAACGTCAATATATTAAAAAAAAAATCATTACTTACACACAAGTATGTCTAATGTTTAAAGAGCATTTAAATTATTGTAAATGGAAAAAAGCCAACGAATTTTTATTCCAAATATAGAGGAAAAGAAAACAAACAAATTATTCGATATGTTTTTTCATCTTAGAAATAAATTAATTTAAGCTTCAATAAAAGCTTAGGTAATTATTACATCAAAATGTCAATATTATTTGGCAATATGGGCTTTAAATAAAATAAATTAAATCAACTATTTTTTTCTTATTGTTATTTTCTTTTAAAAATCTCATAGCCTATGGCACATGTATAGAAACTATGGCTGTTTCCTAAATGCAAAATTTAAAAAAACAACTATTATTAATTTCATTTTTTATTATTGCTATTGCTCACAGTCACAAACATAGAAAAAATATTGTTAAATCTTTATAAAAATATTGCGCTTATTTTTATATACAAATCGATTGATATACATACAAAATATATCCAATTAATATTAACTGTGGATATAAAATTTATGTTAGTAGGTTGGTTCTTTTTAAAAATATTACACTAGCCTACAAATCTGATTCTATTCAATGAGGGTCATACGCAGTGTCTTCACTGAAACGCCAGGTTCAATAAGACTATAATAAGACCTCCCTTTAGTAATAAACAATACTTAGTAACCGCAGAAAATTTCAGACTAACATCTTTTAAATTACCGTGTTTTAGTCGGAGACGCCGACTGAAACTAGTCGGAGACACGGACTAAAACTAGCCAGTGTTTCCGACTAAACACTTTTATCATCAGTTGAAGCCTTGAGTTTCTAATAAAATATTACCTTCTCTTCTTGGCAGTGGGTTGAGTGGTACCTTACAGGTGGCTCTTGGCCCTGCGGTCGAGTAGCCTCATGGCCTCCCTGTGGCCCGTGTCGGTGGCCCCATGCACCGTCGAGAAGTGGCGAGGCTCCGTAGCTTCTCCAGCGAACAACACGCGAGGGTTACCAGCTGGAATTAGATAAATGTATCCTCATCCGAGCGTTAAGCAACCCCAGGCGTATTCCCCACTTGGATGGGTGACCACAAGTGGCATAAAAATATCTCGAGCACCTCTGTGCTTCCGAAGGCACGATACGCCATTGGTACCGGCTGTCATCATTGAGTGCACTCGTTAAGCTAATTCAGATGCCTATAGTCATAGTCAGCCAGTGTTGGCCACTTACAAACACAAAAAAATCAGATTGTTTTCCCGATTGTAATGACGCGTCAGAGCCCAAAATAAAAAAAGACCTAGGCAATCGTGAGTGTTAAGAACAAAAGGGAATCTAAACGTCACATTGAACATACTGTTTGACATTATTTGTAGTTTGTATACAGACACACATCCTGGCAGGATCACCTTGTAAGGTCTTAACGAACAAAACTTGTCTTGGTTTGACATACCGTTTATTGGTACCTGAGTGTGGTCAAAGCGGGTCACGGCCTTGTGCCCGAAGAATCCTTGCTAATTCTACTAAAGTTTCGATGTTTTCTCATGTCTATTATACACATTAGTTAGTGTTTTCATACATCACAATGAACCGTGAGTTTCCCGGCAGAGTAGAATACGACCATTCCAAGTCTTCTCTTTGATATCGTAGAGGGCGACATAGGAAATAAGTACAAGCTAAACAAAGCTTATAAATATCAAAGAGACCTCTCCAACCCGTCTGGCCAGCGTGGAGATAGTAGGCCAAATTCTCTGACTGCTCTGGCTGATATATGGCTCAAGTAGTACAGAGAGGGCCGTGCTCCTGCAGTGGACACTAAAAAAGACCTGATGTTTATGAGTGTTTTCATACCAGAGTCCAGGATAGGCGCTCCCAGGTCTGACCGGGCGGTGGGGTACTGGGGGGAGAGCAGATTGTCGTAAGTGTAACTACCCAGCGTGTAAGGGTTGTGGTACCACGTTGATCTGTAAAAAAAGTTTAATTTGTAACAACGACCATAAAGGACGTGAGCGAAAAAATACTTTCATAGAGAATATTTGAAGCCAACTAAGCTTGTGTGGCTTTATAATTTATCACAAAGTTCAAAAAAAATCCAAAAAACATATATCACTACATATTATAAAACAAAGTCCTCCGCCGCGTCTGTCTGTTCGCGATAAACTCAAAAACTACTCCACGGATTTTCATACGGTTTTCACCAATAGATAGAGTGATTCATGAGGAAGGTTTTAAGGTATAAAACATGCCCGGGCGCAGCCGGGTAGGGCTGCTAGTTTTTAATTAAAATTAAAAGTACACGCCTGCATTTCCACAAAAATATAGCCATGTCCCTGTCAGGATGATGTATGTAGGCTATATCTTTTTGGCAATATTATAGAGAGAACAGATTTGATTGTTTGTTTGCATTGAGTAGGCTCCGAAACTACTTGACCAATGTTCAAAATCCTTTCACCTACAGAAAGCTAATAGTCAGAATTCTCCAATCCCAATAAGCCGTATAGTTCCCGACTGAGTAGAATAGGACCACTCCAAGTCTTCCCGTGGATGTCGCAGAAGACGACATAGGAAACACAAGCTACTCGTAAACAAAGCTTAATGACATCAAAGAGTCCTCTCCAATATTATCCGTCTAGCCAGCGTGGAGAGTGTAGGCCGTCCTCTGACTGCTCTGGCTTATATATGGCTTTGGTAGTACAGAGAGGGTTGTGCTCCGGTAGTGGAGACTTTAAAAGACCTGATGATGATGATACGTACCTTAACATAGCAATAGGTTCTGGTATTTCAATGCCCTTGCCCATGAACCTCCTGATGAGAGCCATTAGCTTCGTCTTTACTACCTCTTCGTCCATTGTTTCAACCTATTAGCAAGATATAAAAAAGAGTTACACAAAGAACTTTTTTAATTCTCGCCCATACTCAATTTCTCTGTTTGGTCCTATGGTCGACTGGCAGAGAATGCCATATGGCATTAAGAGTCCCCCGTAAAGCCGCAATCCCATACAAACGTAGTTTCGTTTTAGTTTTACAACAGTTAAGCCAATCTCAACCAAATTTCATACATACGACCGGATAAGGCATATTGATGTTTATAATCAGATTTCAATTTTAAAAACAACACCTTTACAAAATTACAGCGATTTGAAGTTTCGTATCGAAAACTTGTACTCGCTGTAATTTTGTATATGTAATTATGTTATCCGGTCGTATGTACGAAATTTGGTTGAGATTGGCTTAACTGTTGTAAAACTAAAACGAAACTACCGTTTGTATGGGATTGCGGCTTTACGTGGGACTCTTAAGTCTACCATTTGTTCTATTTTGTGCAATAAAGTTTCAATAAAAAAAACATATAAAATTTTTTTAAAGCAAGATTTTTTTATTGTATTTAGAAAAATTAACTCAAAGTTGTGCCAACAAATTATTAGCCTTTGACACTCGTTACGATGAAAAGATTCCAATAGTACCTCATACGTAATTCAAAATATTCATATCATAATTATTTAGAAGTTAAAGTGGAATTAAGAAATTCACATACATAATACGTTCCTAGTTATGAAATCTGTTTGATTTTTTTTAATATCCAACAAAGCATCCAGCTTTGTGCAAAAATAATTTCCAAAATTCTATTATTATAAAACACAGTAAACCGACTTAAAAAAATTCGAGTGTCTGATTCATACTCTCTGCAATTTGACAAGTAGTTTATCACCACTTCTGAAAATTAGTACACATGTCTAGAAGATGATAGAAACTAATATAAAAACTCACATACATACGGGTAGCATTGATAACCTCGCTTTTTAGACATCGGTTTCAAAGAAAAAACTTTAAACGAAACCTTCAGAAAATTGAGAATATTATGAAAAGAGGTCCTCTCCAACCCGCCTACTTCTCCAAACCGTCTGGCCAGTGTGGAGAGTGTAGGCCAAATCATCTGACTGCTCTGACAAATATATGGCTCTGGCATTACGGAGAGACCTGATGATGATGATGATGAAAAGAAGTAAAAAACCCATATCATGCTATCCAATTTGTAAATAGTTGATCAAGCAATACATTAAGTCTATAAAGGTCGGATGCCATCAACATGCGACACGACACGACACGATTCGTGCAGTGCGATATACTAGGAAACATAGTCTACCACTCTTTTAAAGGCAAAAGGGTAGCACGAATAAATAAATAAATATACAGGGACATATCACACAAATTGAGCTAGCCCCACAGTAAGTTGTGAACTTGTGTCGCAGGATACTAACTCAACGATACTATATTTTATAACATATACTTATCTAAATAAACATCCAAGACCCAGGTCATTATGAAAAAGATCGTTTTCTATCATGACCTGACCGGGGATCGAACCCGGGACCCCCGTGTCGCAGGCTGGCGTGTTGACCGCTGCGCCACGAATGAAGCCTAATCGATTTTATATAGTAAAGTGCCGTAACTACAACACCGATAATAAAATAAAATGATTTTTAAGTTAAAAACCGACTTCAAACAACACAGGAACGCAGGAACTAAACAGCAAAAACTATGTGCAACAAAGTCATCTAATTATGTATACATGGCGAAATTTTGATCGTTCTGGACCCTTAAAGGGGTGATTCAGCCCGTCGATATGAACCATTTTTCCTATGGGACCAATGCTGGAAACTCAAATTTTATTTCGACATTTTCATACAAAAGTGTTCAGCCGCCCTTCCTTCCTTTGCGCGGGCGCGAACATCATTTTTATACATGGCGAAATTTTGATCGTCCCGGACCATTAAAGGGGTGATTCAGCCTGTCAATATAAACAACTTTTCCTATGGAACAAATGCTGTAAACTCGAAAAAAAATTCGACATTCCTATACAAATTGCCCGGGCGGCTGAACACTTTTGTATGAAAATGTCGAAATAAAATTTGAGTTTCCAGCATTGGTCCCATAGGAAAAATGGTTCATATCGACGGGCTGAATCACCCCTTAAAGGGTCCAGAACGATCAAAATTTCGCCATGTATAACAACCTTTGTGTTATCATTAACAAAAGATTTTCCTCAATTTTTCGAGGATCCCTTTTTAAGTACCTGACTTGGTGACCATGGGACCACCTAGAGGGTGCAATCATTCAGACAAAAACATAATTTCTCAAATCAATCCAGGCGTCTTTAAGAAATCTGGGAAAATGCATAAACAAAAAGATTGCAACGAATTGAAAACCTCCTCCTTTTTTGAAGTTGGTTAAAAAGATCGGTGTTGTACGGTATACAGTTAAGGGGGAACACTAGGCACAGTAGCGACGCCAATCATTTTATTCCTAATACTTTACAAATAGAAAGAAATTCAAGAATATAAACAATACAAGCCTTAGTAAATAACCTGAAGTATTTTTTGAATCATGTTTATTATTATCGGAATCAGTGAGAATTATGAGAATCTGATTACCGCCAAAAACGGCCGTTTTTGGCGGTTATCACTTTTTCTCTCAATGACTGATTCTCATAATATTAAAACATGATTCCAAAAATACTTCAGGTTATTTACTAAGGCTTGTATTGTTTATATTCTTGAATTTCTTTCTATTTGTAAAGTATTAGGAATAAAATGATTGGCGTCGCTACTGTGCCTAGTGTTCCCCCTTAACAACAATTTTTTGATTGCTGTATGGGAGCTTCTGGTGACAAGACTATACGAGTCCATATGACAGTCAACTAACTATTTTAATTGTTCATTAGCAAGAGCATTTATAACACCAAACTACACCAATTTCATATTATAAAGTCCACTTAAATCAATTTACAAAATCGTCTAAGGCAAACCCCAATGAACCCCTTGACTTCCCATCAGAACCTCCCACAAGTAATTCTAGGCTAGTTTCTTGGGTCAAAATAATAATACTAAAATTAGTTCATCAGTTACATATTCAAAAAATAATGGACGTATTTTTTCTTTCGTTAATTAAACAATAAATGTCACAGATAAAGCGTGTCAAAGTTCAAGAGTGTGACATCACAGTTCAAAAAAGTGTGTCGGATAGTGACGTCACACGGAATTGTAACGGGCTATCCCATCCCAATCCCAACTAATATTATAAATGCGAAAGTGAGTTTGTTTGTTTGTTTGTTACGCTTTCACGCCGTATCTACTGAACCGATCATAATGAAATTTTACATACACATAGGTTAGGGTACCGAGAAGGACATAGGCTATATATTACGCGGGTAACAGCTAGTATCTTTATAATATAACTGACGGACTAATTATATATTTTTTAAACTAGCCTCGTCTTCCTCGCCTGATCCATATTATTTATTCTTAGGTCCACCTTTAAACACTACAGTACATACTGACCATCTTTCCGACGTCGCCACTGGTCCAAAGCGTGAGCGCGCGCTCGCAGCCCATGGGGCGACTGGCCCCCAACACCCGAGTCACCCAATAGTCCTCATCAGCCAACCTCTCTCTATCCTCCCCTTTCCAGAGAAAACCGAAAAACGCACGTTGAATTATAGGCCACCACGGCTTCTCGAAGAAAAGTATTACTTTGTCCATCACGCCTATAGATAATTTGTCTATGGCTATCGCTTTGGGTTCGGACAATTTTGGGTGGAATAGTTGCTCGTGCCTGCAAGGACACGGTTTTTTTTAATATTGGGCGATATACAGTTTGTCTCTAAAGGTACATGTGCACGGAGCGGCACTGCACTGCAGCGGAGATGTGTGCCTTTAAAGTACTCCCGCACTGAACTGGAGCTCAATTTTTGAAGTAGTATAATCGATCCGCCACTCGTCAAGCTGCCGCATTGTAAATCTTAATTAGCTCTAATTTTGAATGTTCTTATGGGTTTTCCGAATGATCTCACGAGACCACTCGCAGTATTGCAGCACGAGTAAGACGCTTACAAACCATCACATTTGACTTGACTCCGCAGGATTTCAAAGAGTACCATCAGTACCAAAGGGTCCCAATGGGTCCCATCGGTACTATAGAGTCCCAAGCGGCCCCACAGTGCCCCAGGGACCCATTTAAGTTCCATTTGTCCCATGGCTCTCATGGTTCCCATGGACACCATTGGTCTCATTAGGTCACATTGGGATTGGGTACCATCAGTATTATGGTGTCACATTGGGTCGCATTGGGTACCATTCACCGAGTCAAGGACCACAAATAACTACATTTCTCAATTTTAGAATTTAAGAATATATTCGCACAGTTCAGATATACGAAAATCAGGACCATTCGTTAATTTTATGCACATGTGAATACGAACCGATTGGTGACGTCACAACGAGTAGCAGCGGATCAATTCTACTAGTTCAAAAATTGAGCTCCAGCACTAGATTGCAGTGAAGAGGTATGCCAAAATCGAAAAATTCGGGGCTCCACTTTCTACGCCAAAATTGATAATGGCATTTTTTTAGAGTTACCAAAATTATTTGCATTGGTAATATATAACATACCTATTAGAGCATTGCTATTGTAAAAAAAAATAGGTTTCTCAAATTCTAATTTTTTTGAGACAAATTGTATATTGTTGTTAATTTGATCATTTTTACGAAGTTGTACGCATTTTAATGGGCTTTGACAATGCTAAAGTTTTTTTTTTCAAATTCACAATTCTAAACTTATTTTCTGATGCGTTGGCTTTAAAAAAACATTCTTTGCCGTTTATAGGCTTGTTCATGCAATGTAACATGCTTTAGTTATCACCTCCACGAGCGAAAGAACTGCGACGATTTTATCGTCGTGCTAACTATTTCCATACATTCCCCAAGCATGTGTCTACACACGGCGATGTTGTCGCCGCGATGCGAAAAGTGCCGGAGTGCGAGCGAATGTCAATCGTATCGCCTATAGAATAGAATATATAATAATTTAACATAAAAGCGCGGACTCGTCGCGATTCTCTCGCTCGTGGAGGCGACCTCTTTCATGATGAAACCACATAAATATTAATCTGTATCTTGTAAATATTTATTTTGTCAAAATCCGTTCAGTAAAAGTATTATTTTTTCGTTCAAATTTAAACATGATCTTTGGAAGACGAGATTTTAAAAATACCCATGTAAGAAAAATTGCAAAATCATTTCATTTTTACAACAGGCCAAGAGAACCTATGGCCCTATTTTTTTTCGAGTCTGTGGTAGACGTTACCTAACTGTCATCTGATATGATACTCGTAGCACTTCGAGGGCGATCGTGCCTTCTGAAGCAAGGAGAAGCCATTTTTATCCCAGACGTGGCCACCGATCCATGCATATCGCCTGCTGGGGTTGCTTTACATGCGTATGCGCTTATAATGCTTGCCCCTAGCAGCTAGGCCCTCGAGTACCAGTGTTGCCGAAGCATCGATAGTTTCCCTATCGATAGTTCTTTATGAGCAATAAGGACAATGCTATCGATAGTTTTGCGTCCGATACTACCGATGAAATCGATAGTATTGGGGTCATCGATAGTACTACAAAAACTGACAGAAATAATCAAGATCTATCGATAGTATTGGCCTTATTAATAGTATTGCAAAGTCCTATCGATAGTATCGAAGTAAAGTAAGTAAAGTACAAAGTAAGTACGTGGCAATACGATCGATAGTATTTGCTTCGCCTTGAGTACCGATAGCCAATACTGTTGAGCACCAATCGATGTCTCCACCCGTAAGACTCTCATGCAGACCATTTGGGTTTGGTGGTATCAGATATGTCAATAATATACCCTTGAGGCGTGCCATTGGCAATGATCTTTCATGCAATAGTGATAATATTTAATGATAAGCGTCATACCATTCTTGGCCTCAACGAGATAACAAGATGTATGATCATACTTTAAGCATGACCTTGTCCATACATTAAGTATGAACTTGACCACAAATTAAGTTTAACCTTGACCATACATCTGCCTCGACAGTGACGACGAGGACGCTCCCCTGGCCCCCGCGCCCGTCGCCCACCCCGCGCCTTACCCGACGGCCATCAGGAGTATGACATTGACCATAACATTGAGTGTGGCCTTGACCAAACAATGTTTTTCATTGATCGTATATTGCATGACCTTGACCGTTATTTAAAAATATGAGTCCAGACAGAAATCATGCATATTTCTTAGCTTATGTTTTGGGCTTGGTGGCACCAGAGACGTCAATAGTATACCCTTGACATTGGGAATTATCATTCATGCAAAAGTGATAACATTTAATGATAGGCATCATTCCATTCTAGACCTCAACGACATGACATGGTGTATGATTATACATGACCTTGACCATACACTAAGTTTTCCCTTGACCATACATTGAGTATGATCTTGACCAAACTTCAAAGTAAGGAGTATTTTTTTCACGATTCCAGTTTCACATAGCTAAATACCCCTCAATTCATGAAATATACTAACCATCCTCCCCATATCTCCATAAGTCCAAACAGTCATTGCGTTTTTAGACCCCATAGGGGTCGAGACACAAGCCACTTTAAGCAGCCACTCGTCCTCTTTAGGGATCCGCTTCTTATCGTCAGCGTTCCAGAAGAAGCAGATTGAGTGTTCCGTGACTGGCCACCAGTGTTCGGGGAAGAGAAATATGACCTTGTCGAGCAGACCCATGGTCATGATGTCTAATGCTGTCAGCTTGGGCTGGGGTAGGGGCGAGGAAAATAGGGTGTTATGTCTGTAATTTGAAATTATTATTTCGACATCTCCTTGTACCATCAGTAAAAGGGCGTTTTAGCGCAATTCGATTTGAGATACCGATTTTATATGGAAAATAAAAATTGGTTTCCAAATGTAATGTACAATATATGTTTCCATAATACAGAGTGTATTGGTCCATAGATATCCCCTTAAAGGGGTGACTCAGACCGTCAAAATGAACAACTTTTCCTATGGGATCAATATTTTCCCATGCTAATTGCCCACGCGGCTGAAAACTTATATATGAAAAGGCGGAAATATTTTTTGGGTTCAAAGCATCAATGATTCAACCCGTCTGGCCAGCGTGGAGAGTGTAGGCCAAATCCTCTGACTGCTCAGGCTAATACATGGCTCCGGTAGTACAGAGAGGGTCGTGCTCCTGCAGTGGAGACTTAAAACACTTGATGATGATGATGATGATATATCCGCATATTGATGGGCTAAGTCACGCCTTTAAGAGTATTGCTAGGGGAAAATTTACAAGCTGTATGTTTAACACATTGATGATTGTCAGTACAATAGACGCTCTATGTGTAAGTTATAGTAGACTGATTGACCCCTTAAAATAATACAGTTCTCTTTGTTAAGTATTAAATACTTTTTCACTGAACGGATTTAGACTTTTGGCAACTTAGCAAGGAGGTCGCTAATTTTTGAGGCAGAGGGGGCAGAAACTCGGTTAGGAGAGAGGGAGGGGAGGTCCCCAGGCCCAGGCCCACCCATCCCGGTGACATTTTAGTTGGTACGGTGTTTGTTATTAGCGATTGACTGAAAGGAGTGAAAAGAAACCTTAATTCAGCAATGGTATAAGACGATAAAAAAATTGGGAATCCTTAGGCTCTAGGGCATCAACCCCCCCCCCCTCTACCACCCACAGCCCAACCTCCCCCCCCCCCTCCAACACCTGTCATCATCTAAAAAATTTAAAATCTTTACATCACTTACTTCGCCTTCAAGACCCCGAGTGACACCGTCACTATGACATTGTCCGCAGTGTAGGTGGCGCCATCTTTGGTGGTCACCGTCACCCTCTGGCTGGGGTCGTCCGAGTACGAGATTTGAGTCACCTCGCTGTTCAGTTTTATCGTCAGTGAGGGCAGCCCTGTGCCGTTGTTGTATTTATTCTGGAACAATGATATTGAGATATTTAAAATATGTAACAAGTTTATTTCGATTTATTCCGAAAGCTTTTAATTAATGTGAATTAAAAGCATCTGGTATCAAAATAGTGATGGGTTGCTAGCCGCATCGCCTATTGACGTAATTCCTTAGATTTTCGCCCTATCCCCTGACCGGCTTTTACGAAAACGGAAGAAAATCAGCTGGTATATTCTGTGTTTTTTTCTCCTCTCCTAAGCCAGCATGGAAGGAAATAACCATATAATAGTCAGATTGTACTTAAAACTCAGTGTAAAGCGCGTCGAGCGAGATATGATGTGAGCTTAAGAGTCCCACGTAAAGCCGCAATCCCATACAAACGTAGTTTCGTTTTAGTTTTACTGAAACAACACTGTAATGATACGACGAAAAATTCACTTACCAGTAATATATCAAACAGAGTTCTGTACCCATTGGCTGCCCAGCTGACGTGCTGGTGTCCGCCCAGGTCCTGGTAGCTACTGGCGGTGGTGACGTCATTCCAGCTGTTGCTGGCCTCGTAGTTGCCGATGATGAGGTCCATCAGGTTGAGGAGCTCCGCCACGAAGTCCTTGTCTTCGAGGACGGCGGGGTAGTGCTGTTTCAGGTATTCTTTGATTCTGGAAAGAAAATCAATATGTAATAAAATTTGACGAACTCCGTGGCGCAGCGGTCAACACGCCGGCCTGTGACACGGACGGTCCCGAGTTCGATCCCCGGTCAGGTCAAGATGAAAAATGATCTTTTTCAGATTGACCTGGGTCTTGGACGTTTATCTTATTTGTATTTGTTATAAAATACAGTATCGTTAAGTTAGTATCCAATACACAAGTCTTACTTAAGAACTTACTTTGGGGCTAGCTCAATCTGTGTGATTTGTCCGTATATATTTATTTATTTAATAAAAGCACTTCTATGCTGGTTTGGGAGACAAAGAAAACAGAATATACCAGCTTTATTGCTGCTAATTTCATATGCATTGTATATTTCTTCAGACCGTAAAAGCCAGTCAAGAGATTGGGATTGGCAATCTAAAGAATCACGTCAATAGGCGACGCGGCTAGCAATCTATCACTAGATATATGTACTTACTGCCTTCTTCTACTTGTCGAGCTCCGTGGCGCAGCGGTCAACACGCTAGCCTACGACACGGGGGTCCCGGGTTCGATCCCCGGTCAGGTCGAGATGGAAAAAGATCTTTTTCATATTGACCTGGGTCTTGGATGTTTATCTATATAAGTATCACTTCACTACATATTATAAAACAAAGTCCTCCGCCGCGTCTGTCTGTCTGTCTGTTCGCGATAAACTCAAAAACTACTCCACTGATTTTCATACGGTTTTCACCAATAGATAGAGTGATTCATGAGGAAGGTTTTAAGGTATAAAACATGCCCGGGCGCAGCCGGGTAGGGCTGCTAGTATATTATAAAATATAGTATTGTTGAGTTAGTATCCTGCGACACAAGTTCACAACTTACTGTGGGGCTAGCTCAATTTGTGTGATATGTCCTTATATATTTATTTATTCTACTGGAATGCAACTTAACACTTTTAGAAAGAGTACCTACTGTCTGTTCTGCTTTTTATTCGTTCTTCTTTTTAGAGTTCGATGGCAAAAACATCTAATTATCGCAGCCCAGAAATACTTGGTTAGTAGAGAGAAAGAAAGAAAAAAAGAGAGAGAAGAGAAAGAAAGAGAGATAGAGAATGGGTATCTCTTGTATAGGCATGTAACATCCTCGTCTTCATCGTCACTTACCATCAGGTCAGATGGGGGACAAATGCCTTATTCAATAATTATTTTTAAAAAAAAGAGAGAGGAGATATAAACAGAGAAAGGACTTACTGCCTGGTGATGAACTCCCCCAGCGGCTCAGCGACTTCCATCTGATCGTTCACGGAGCCAAAGGCCTGTTCCAGCACTTCGTTGAACAGAGTGCTGTTGGCTTTACTCCCGTCAGACTTGTACACCTGATGTAAAATAATTATTAATTATATTGTTATATTCGCCGTGTGGTTCCCGGCAGAGTAAAATAGGACCACTCCCAAGTCTTCCCGTGGATGTCGTACAAGGCGACTTGGAAACAAGCAAAACAAAGCGTATGAACACTTAAGAAACCAGCCAGCGTGGAGAGTGTAGGCGAAATCATCTGACTGCTCTGGCTAATATACGGCTCTGGTAGTACAGAGAGGGTCGTGCCCTTGCAGTGGAGACTAAAAATGACCTAATGATGATAATGATATTGTTATATTAGAAGAGTTGAGAGTTTGTATATTTGTTACCTCGTCACGCGTTATCTACAGAGCCAATATTCTTGATATTTTGCATACTCATAGGTAAGGGTACTGAGGAGGCCATAGGGTAACCTTCATCCCGGAAAAAAAATTGTGTTCCCGTAGGATTTGTGATAAACGACTCCTCAAATTTATACGGCAAAATTATAAGCGGGCGAAGCCACGGGTATAAGCTTGTATAGAAGTTGTGGTAGAGCCACGCTACCGGCAAAATTCGGCGGATATCACTTACCATCAGGTGACCCACTTGCTCCTTCGCCGTCCTATGTCAAAAAAAAGTATAATATAATACATACCTCTAATGAGATGTCCTGTTCTATCAGCTTCACACCGTTCTTGGTGGCCAGCTCGTAGGTCCGGCTGGGGATTGTGCCGTGGATCCTGGAAGGAATATATACAGTTACAAAGAAGTGAAACTTGCTAATTTCCAAAAAAAAATCCAAAGATTATAAAAAGAAATTAAAGCGTCAAGATTTGTACATATTTACATGCATATACACAGTTCATCAGACCTGACGTCTCAGTGGCTGCCACATGATGGTAAGTATAGTAGAAAAATCTCATAAAAAAGCGCTCAGATGTCGAGTTATTCTCATGTCGCAATGTCTATATTTTTCTATGTTTTTTTTGTGCTTATGGGTGATTTAGAGCAAGACTTACTACAACTCCACAAAGCCGTCTCCAAGCAGCACAGTATTCACCCTTCATCCCATGCGGTCCATGGCTTCCAGAGCCAGCACCCTGCCTGACCCCTTCCATGACAAGAGTCGATTTTATATGCCAACAGTGGACTTTTTGCAGCTGAGAGGATAATGATGATAAGTAATTTGAAGCAAGACTTACCATTCTGCGCCCAACTCGACAAGGCTATGTCCAAACGGCACGGTGTTCACCCTTCCTCCGATGCGGTCCATGGCTCCCAGAGCCAACACTCTTACCCCTGCCTTGGCAAGAGTCGATTTTATATGCCAACAGTGGACTTCGTGCAGCTGAGATAATGGATGATGAAGGGTGATTTAAAGCCGGACTTATTGACCTGGGTCTTGGATGTTTATCTATATATGTATTTGTTATAAAATATAGTATCGTTGAGTTAGTATCCCATAACACAAGTCTTACTTAAGAACTTACTTTGGGGCTAGCTAAATCTGTGTGATTTGTCCGTATATATTTATTTATTTATTTACTTACCACTCCGCGCCCAACTCTACAAGGCCATCTCCAAACGGCACCGTGTTAACTCGTCCTCCGATCCGGTCCATGGCTTCCAGAGCGAGGACTCTGACCCCCGCCTTGGCCAGCGTGGACGCGGCCGTGGTGCCAGCGGCGCCCATGCCGATGACTATCGTCTCGTAGTCAGCCATTTTAGACCTGCAACAATGATCTGTTGTTTTAATTAGTGCTCAAATTAGTTACCGCATATCCCATTAATTTGTTTAGGTAAATAGATGCCGCATTAAGTTAATATGTATAGGTAATCCTGCAAATCCTGTTCAAATAAATAAATAAAAATATGTATGAGTAAATAGATGCTGTATATCCCGTAAATATGCAAATGTAAATAGATGCTGCATATACCGTTAATATGTATGTATAGGGATTTTATTAAATGTTAATACTGCTAAGAGCCTAGGAAAATAATGGGGCGATTTTAGTAGCATTTTCAAAAACATGTAGCATTTCTTGGGATGGTTTATATGTATGTATACATAGAAAATCCGAGAAAGAGGTTGGGCCCTAAGCATGAAAAGAATTTACTTATATGTATAAGTTTCTGATTAAGAATCAGCTGATATTGCAAGTTGCAACCGAATGTGAAGGTTGATACTCGGTTTCGGCAGGATAACCTGTGTCTCTAATAATTATTAAATTTGCGAATAAGCAAGTGAAGATCCATAGTTTTTGGCTATCACCACAGAGTGACAATATGTAATATTCTGTAAAGGTTAAAGGCAAAATATAGAAAACTTGTGATTTACTTAGGCGTGTATTAGCAGTAGTTCTGCTTTAGCTCATTATCAGCTCGATTTTAGTTTATTGTTAAAAACAATTTTTTAAACATTATTATAAAAAGTGAAATTCCATCGCAAAAATAATAAAAACTCTTGTCTGTGTCTGCTGTTTAACCCGGGGTTCGTCACTAGGCAAATAAGAACGCAAACGGTTGCTACCAGGTTAAAAATACCACATTTTTCATAGCTTCCTATTTAAATACATAGATATTTATATAACCTTCTTTTAATTTATTATATTTAGTAAAACTATAAATAAAAAGTATAATTTTATGTTTAGAATGTTTTTATTTATATTTAAGGCAAATACATTAAAGACGAAGAGAAACATATTTTTTTTCTATAATCTGGATATTTTACATTATTTAATTTTTTTCTTTGGAAACATGTAAAAATTTATTAGGTTATACATCAGGAATATATATTCTTACAAATTAACAAAAATAGCAAGTACTTTTATATCAATTTTTTATAATGATAAATGGAGTTAAAAAGTCTCAAAATATCCCTCCTCAATAAAAAATAATTGTGGGCAAAAAAGTCATAAAATACCCACAAATGACATCTTATAATATAATGGTACTTAACATTAATAGTATCTTCTTCGTAGTTTGTGCTTTACATATCTTAATGTTTTTGTCCCAGTTGCATAAGAAATTGTTTTTTTTTCTCTTTTTAAACTGCTAATATCACAAGAAAAATACCAAAACACTTCCTGCTTAGTATTGATGTCATGGTAACTGTACTCCTTATAAACCTTAGTGTCCGACATAACTTTAGCATTAATCATTTCAAGCAATATTTTATCTATATTTACTCTATAAATAATAGGAAAATCTATAAGACGTAATTATAAAACATAGGAAAAAAATAAAGTTTACCAAAAATAGTAGTACACAAACGCTCGCTACCGGGTATTTTTCACCCATTCTGAATTAAGACCTTTGTTGTGACCAAGTTTGTGGACCGAATTGACAGCCAGTGGGAAATATGTATTATTTTGGTCTTTTGCAAAAAGTTGGATCCCTATAGATAGGTATAGTTTGTGGCAAAAAGGTACCTTAAGTGGCAAGTCGTTTAGTTATATAGAAAAAAAGTTAAACGAGTTTTTATTACCTCTGTGGTAATTTTTTACCCGGTAGCGACGAACCCCGGGTTAAGTAATAAACTATCAAATGTAATAATCACTAAATAGGTTAAGTATATCATTTACGTAACAAAGATAACACTTTAAACTATTTAAATCGTCGAAAAAAACATGTTAAAACTGTTATATAAACAATGATTTGTTAAATTAAATTAAGGTTAAGTATTAGGTTAGAGATAAAATATATCAAAATAAATAACGATGAGTAGTTTTTCTGTAAATACTTACCCAGTTATGTCAATAAGTATTGTTTTATTGCTTCAGATACACTATCACACTATTCCTACTGACTAAAATAAACGTAAAATACTCTAATTTCTCGTAATTTTCTAGGGCGAATTACAGAAAACAACACAATCATATGAGATTGACATGACATTACTTGACATGAGCTTGACATTCACTTCTTTAATAACCATCGTCAAAGCCATCGTGAAACAGATGTGAAATTTTGAAATGTACTACGTACGAATGAGGCAAAGAAAGAAAGACATTCCCGCCGCGCCCCACACTTAAGAGCGTATACTAGCAGTATTTTTTCAATATGGTTTCCATACAAATGTATTTCTCTATTTTCTCGCTGAAAACGAATTCTAGAGCCACAATTCTTTTTTCATAAAATCTAGTACTAAAATAGGAATGCCCCTATTTTTTATTTTTTCCAAAAAAACTGTTTTTGTACAAATATTTTTTCTTTTAAATAGGTTTTTAGAAAAAAATAAAACATAGGGACATACCTATTTTAGTAATAGATTGTATGTAAAAAGAATTGTGCCTCTAGAAGCATTTTTCAGCGAGAAAATAGAGAAATACATTTGTATGGAAAACGCACTGCTAGTATACCCTCTTAATGTACTGTACCGGTACGGTGTAATGTACTGTACGGTACAGTATAATAAGTATTGTTATTGTACTGTACCGTTTGTAAATCACTGAATAAAGATTTTTCTATTCTATTCCACACAGGTAAACTGCAGGCCCAGTTTTGATTACTTTTGATAGGGTACCTACTACGTTTTTTTTTGGTCACTACATTTCAGACACGATTATAATTTGATCCAAGGATATGACCGACTGTTTTTATTCAAGACTAGCAATTTTCCCGTGACTTTGTCTGCGTAAATTATCTATATATGTATCCGCTGATAAATTAGCTTTCTATGGGTGAAAGAATTTGGTCCTGTAATTTCGGAACCTTTTCAATACAATCAAACAAACAATCAATCTTTCCTCTTTATAATAGTATTATTAAATATATTGAAGTGACCTTACTACTTTACTTTAATATTGAAGTGACCGTCAAAACGCTGTACACCGTTCATGGCAAAAGTTACAATAGCATAGCAAATAGGCCTACCGCCTACCTAACCTACCTAATAATGTGCATCTCTGACGACATAATTTCGATCATAAATCAAAACTAGTTGGCTACGATTGCTACAAACGTTCTCTTTTCAAAAATCTCAATCTCTCATGCCCACAATCGCCGATGATCGGCTTGTATCGCGCCGATTCACTTTACATTGCTGCATTGAAATCCCACACACAAGAGATAAACACTGTGGATAAACAGCAATGTACAGTAAATTGTTTCGATTATGGCCGATGATCGACGATTGTCTATAGAAGACCCTAAAGTATTGATATTGATACTCTATCTAAGTAGAAGACATAAAAACTTTATGTGTGTAAACTTCACAGAAAATCCGGATCATCCGTGGCGTCAGTCATCAATATCATCATCAACTTACTCTACGAGTACGAGGTACCTATCTGATTTCACCCGAGCATAGGTATGAGACAAGGCCGCAGACATGAAATCTTGTCAAGGGGCCTAGTCGGTGTTGGGAACACCCTCGCGTCTTTTTTTCAATAGCAGTCGTTGCTTAAGAGATCCTCGTCAAACCCTCACCCCTGGCATCCATTCACTACCTACATCAACTCGTGAACTGCTGATAGGAAAAAAAAACATAGTACGCAGTTTGTAAAAGTAGCATCACTAGTGTTACTACTTTTTCAACCGACTTAAAAAAGGAGGAGGTCCTCAATTCGGTTATTCGGTTTTAGTCATTGTACATTTTTCTCTGCGCATTGTACACTCGCTCGATCGCTCGTCGAAATCATGTAATGGGGTACCTAGTTGACCAAGTCTGAAACCGAGAAAAATAAATGGGCCTTGCCGTATCGTACGTTTAATCCTACTGATCCAAAATGTATGGAGCAGCTGATATATTCTTCTCGATTTCAAACCTGTCCATAGAACAAAGTTATTCGTTTTCTTAGCTATAATTTATTTATTTATTCCAATATGAAAGTTGTTTTATATTTAAAGTTCTTCATAGTCAAAAATATCATGAATTATTGACCTACTTCAAAAAAAAAGAGGAGGTTCTCATCGTTGGAAGCTTTTTAGGGTTCCGTAGTAAACGAGGAACCCTTATAGTTTCGCCATGTCTGTCTGTCTGTCTGTCCGTCCGCGATTTTACTCAGAGACTATAAGTACTAGAAAGCTGTAATTTGGTATAGATATGTATATTAATCATGCCAAAAAAGTGGCAGAAAAAAATCTTGAAAAATATTTTTTTTTGGGTAGCTCCCATACAAGTAAAGTGGGGGAGTATTTTTTTTCTCTACTTACCCATCGTGTGGGGTAGGGGGGGTGAGGTTGGGAACATCACTTTTCGATTTAGGGATCCGTTTCCGAAATATTTGGTTTTAAAGTGCAAATTTTTGTTAGAGGTAAGTGTCCCCCCCCCCCTCTATCTGCTAAACGGTTATACATGGATACGTGAAAAAAATTACAGCAGTAGTATATATACTGAAGTTGAAAGGAAAACTATCAGAATTCAGAGCAGAGCAGAGTACTAAGTACAAACTAAAAAGTTATAGGCAACCAACTTATAAAATGTACTCGAAAATGTCAAATTTCATATATTTTCATTGTTAGATGTTTTTGGTCGGTAAACTGTGAGGTGCGAGTGTGAACAGTGTGAACTCAAAGTTGTCGTTCGCAACTACGGAACCCTACACTGCGCGTGGCCCGACAAGCACTAGGCCGGTTTTTTTTATGTATGTTCCCGATTTCTCGAAGACTTTTTTGTTCGATAGGTAATACTTTACAGGTGGTCCCATTAAATTTTAATGGAAATGTGTGGAGCGCTTTTTGAAAAATTACACAAAACCAAAAAAATGTTTACGTATACCGTTCGGATTACACTTATTTCCATTTTTTTCTTATGCTTATTATATAAAAAAAAATTGATGGAGTAGAAGTCGGCTTTTGTTTTTTGTTAATAATATCTTAAATTATATCGTATTTACCTATATATCATCCATACCTAGTTATATTTAAAGTTCTTCATAGTCGAAAAATATCATGAATTATTTTATTTACCGACTTACCCGTCATTGATGATGACCGCTCGTACGGCGCACACGCACAGCGCTAGCCACAATACGCTCGTCATTGTTGACGCGACACACTGATGACTGCGGCACATGACCTTAGTTATATACACCGGCAGTTATCTAACTCTATTATAGTTCAATAGGATGTTTGTCCGTCAGTTTGTCCATCATCTTAGTCCGTACTGGAGTGCCATTTTTGAACGCGTGCCACTCGTCTTCGAACGATTTTTGTATGGAAAAATTGTTCGAAGACGAGTGGCACGCGTTCAAAAATAGTACCCCTGGACATAAAACCTGAGTCTCTCTCATCCGACCGTGTTCACTTTTTAGGGTTTCGTAGCCGAATGGCAAAAAACCAGGGTATTTCATAGATTTGTCCGTATGTCACACACAACCACTTATTCGGACTACACTCAAAGAGCATATAATATCTTGATGGCATCATGAAGCATATAATAACTACAGGTTGATGTATTCTGTGAACTGCTATAAGATGTTTAAACAAAAACAAAGGGGGGATAAGTTATGTTTGGAAGATGACATTCGAATAGACTACAAAGTGATAAAATGTGTGCTTTTTATCACTTTGTAGCTTCTACAATAAGAGACTGAAAAGTGTTAAAAAAATATATGCTGTAGATCTTATTGAACACTTTCAACGAAAATGGTCAAAAGTCATAGTGAATACCCCACAGATTTATAAAAAAATATACATAGTTGTACCCTTCATGGCTGAGCGTCTCGCACGTTGCAATTTTTTTCTTCTCATAGTGTCGAAATAGTTCCTTTAGATTTTTAATAAATTCAACCCCTTAGGAGGTGAAGTTAAGCGCAGACGAAGGCGCGAGACAATTCCTTATATCCTAATCCTAACTAATATTATAAATGCGAAAGTGAGTTTGTTTGTTACGCTTTCACGCCTATCTACTGAACCGATCATCATGAAATTTTGCATACACTTAGCTTAGGGTACTGAGGACATTGACTATATATCACGCGGGCGAAGCCGCGGGTAACAGCTAGTTAAATATAATAAAATTCGTAACTGCTTAGTGAGTGACTGTTTGTTTGAATGGTTTGACCCCTTATCCTCTCCTTGATTAAATTGTCTTGCTTATGTTAAGATAATTACTTAATAACGCAAATCTAGAACAAATTGGCGATACGATACAAATAAGTACAATCTAGTCTTGACTGTGTGTGTGTGTGTTTTGTTTATTGCATTCTTGGCATTCGGCTACGGAACCCTTATACACATAGGCACTATAGTTAGGGTGGAAGTACCAGTCCCAAACCACTTAATGGTTTAGAATAACTTTATTTCTCAAAAAGAATTACATAAAAATAATTCACTTAAGGACTTTTATTCACTTCAAACCACTGCCATGTACAAGTTTAATAACTTATGACAAAAGCTTTTCTGTATTAAGTTTGGAAGCTTTTCTGTATTAAAATTGGAAGCAAAGAAAGGAATAACATGTAGAACTTTTAGCTTTCCCATAATTATGATTTAAATCTAGAATACTCTACTTGAGAACCCTAACTGCCCCATTACTTACACAGTACAGTTAATGAGGCCAACGACATGCCCTGTCGTGGCCTCATTAGGTCCTGTACTCATCAGCGTGGCAAAATACTGGTCAAAAGATATTTAATTGAAAGAAGCCAAATTTCGACTCGAAGATTGAGATGAACTGAGGTCGAATAAGCAGCAAAGAACAATCTCTGCGCGCTCTCTCATCTGAGCTTGTTCCCGTTTGTATCCTCAACTGGGGTGCTTTGGGGCCCGGGGTCCACTTTCCGGTATTTTCTTCTCCACTTCGCACGGTCTTCGACTTTTTTGGTTGCACCCAGTGGCGGTGCAAGACCTAAGTTAAGCGTGGGCAAAACACGTTCCGCCAGGCCTAGCGGCTGTTCGCAAATCGTAGGCTTCCCAAAAAATTCGTCTACATTATTCGCGAGGCCTCATTGAGCGCCACGCACGCCTATGCCACCTCTGCCCCCTATTTACTAACTATGATGACAGGTGTCGATGCCTCTCAATCTAGGATTTACTCTCGATCCCCGGTCAGGTCAAGATGGAAAATGATCTTTTTCAGATTCACCTGGGTCTTGGATGTTTATCTATGTATGTATTTTTTATAAAATATAGTATCGTTGAGTTAGTATCCCATAACACAAGTCTTTCATTAGAACTTACTTTAGGATTGAGTGCCTGTGAAATTCGCGCTCGTATTTAGCGGCGGAATATTTATTATTAAAATATACGTGCTTTAGGTTAATAAAACCTGTGTTGAATGCGTTAATAAATACTATTCTGTCGTATACTTCTATCTGGGAATCCTATCTTCAAGATAACCCGCACCACAGACACATAATGCCGGAGCTTACGGAACTGGACAAGGCCACAGCATCCATGACCGAGAAGCGCAAGGAGGAGACCGCATCGTCAGACAGCGATTCTGATGACACCATTCCAGAACTTGAAGATGCTGGTGGTCCAGGTACAGGTGGAATCTCTAACCCCATCGCGGGCATCGACATTGTATCCAAAGCTAAACAGTCCCGCGGAGAAAAGAAAGCACGCAAGATTATGAGCAAACTTGGACTCAAACCAGTACAAGGAGTAAACAGGGTGACGATCAGGAAATCAAAGAACATTCTCTTCGTGATCAACTCACCGGACGTGTACAAGAACCCGCACTCTGACACGTACATAGTGTTCGGCGAGGCCAAGATCGAGGACCTGTCGCAGCAGGCCACCATGGCTGCCGCCGAGCGCTTCAAAGCGCCCGAGAGCGCTGCTGCTGGCAACGATGCTGCTGCTACCGGCACGACGGTAGCGCCCATAGCCGAAGAAGAGGACGAAGAGGGAGTGGATGAGTCTGGAGTAGACGAGAAGGACGTGGAGATAGTGATGTCGCAGGCCAACGTGTCGCGCGCGCGCGCCGTCAGGGCGCTCCGGAACAACCACTCCGACATCGTCAACGCTATTATGGAGCTGACAATGTAGGCAGTCACAAGTTTAGCTTTAAGTTCGTGTTAATGAGACTACGTCTATCTCTCCAGCCTGGTGGACACGGAGTGTATATAGAATTATTTACTTCAATACATTACATTACTAGCTCAATCTGTGTGATTTGTCCGTATATATTTATTTATTATTATTATATATTTATATTTACTCTTACAATGCGGGTTTTGCTTGCTCGAACTTTTTATTTCAAATACAAAAACCGCATTGTGTAACAGTAAATCCTAGATTGATAGGCATCGACACCTGTCATCCGAGTTAGTAAATAGGGAGGGCTGGTTCATTGGCAGGCATATCATCCTTACAACACTTTTTTTGAGTACCCTATCTGGCAGGCCCCCTGCGGTGGCAGCTGGACAGACCGGCAAATTCTGGGCTGCTTACGAGGTTTGGTCAGAACGCAAGAATTTCAATAGCAATCAAATTTTTTCAAAAGCGTTCCACGTAAAAGCCCACCAACATGCTAAATGTGGCCTATTAACAGACCTGGGCCCTGGCTTCCCCGCAAGGGAAAAAGACGATAGTATATGTATGTAAATGTAACTCAGTGAAATAAACGTTTTTGCCCTCAAAGTTGACCCAAAGTTGTGCCCATTCCTTTAATTGGCATTGACTATCAAGGCGCGAGAATTTCACTTGGTTTATGGTTCATACTAGTTACTAAAAATAATAAAGGCTAAATAGGTACTTACCAAAATCGGCTTCGATTCAATAAACTCCTATTACTCAGTAGTTTTACACTGAACGAAAAGTTCAAACATTTTTTTAACATCACTAAAATCTTTTATTTTTTGCAAACTATATATTTACTTATTAGGCAGATATATAAGTACTTATATCGCAAAATCCTAGAAATAATGAATGATTTATTACTCTTGCTGATTCAAGTTTTAATATCTAGTTTTTGTAATTCAAAATTAATGATTTATTTAATGAGGTAATTTACACTAAGTAGGGAGAGTTTGGACGCGCGACTTTGTCTATGCTGTGTTGTAATAATAGTATCTGCATCTGGCAACACCGCTTTCGCGCGTGTTACGTCTAACTCGCCGCTGGATTGAGAGCTCACGCCGTTCTCTCGACCAAATACTCGCCCAAAATAATTTTCGCTCGCGCGCGTAATTGTGCTAATTCTCGCAAAACCAAAATATACAGAAAGCCTGCAGCATATTCGGCGTGCCTGTCTTCACCAGCATCAGAGAACCAGGTCAGTGCCGTTTCTATTGTTCAGTGTGGAGAAGTCGTCGCCTCAACCTCCGACATTTTTGATTTCAACATTTTGTTCAAAATTTATCATCCCGCATCACCAGAGTTACTTTCAACTTTGGAATACTTTTTACCGATTTTACCAAGGTGTAAACAAAATTAAAAACCGTCATTAAAACCATACTTAATTTATTAATTATAATAATCATATCACATTTAATTAAATTCAATATTACACAATCCTTCACATATAATAGAATAAAATTGAACAATCTCCGGTAGATATGAACTAGCCATCGGTAGGAGGGCTACAGGCTGCGCCAAACTTTATTGCGAGTCAGACATTAGCTGCGAGCTGCGCAGTACGCGGCCGGCCTCCCCGCGCACGCCCTGCCTAACCTAATATTGTGTACTGCGCATCGACTCACGCGAAGTTCGGACTCGCAATAAAGTTTGGCGCGGCCTGTACCATGTGACTGTACACTGTGTGGGAACACAGCAGTTATACATATAACGTTATAAAACAATGTGTAACAACGATAACATTCTATAACACCACACATATCAAGACTGTTATTGTGTTACACATTGTTATATAACTGCTGTGTGGGAGCACAAGTAGCAAGTGAGCTTCTGCTACTTCACCGGACTTTTTGAGGTGAGAGCAAAGTGCCCTCAACCTAGGCGAACATCACTAAAGGGTCCCCAGGAGGGACGGACCTCAGCTTTGGGCGTTGCCTTAGAGAGACAGCAAACTCTCATCCATACTAATATTATAAATGCGAAAGTAACTCTGTCTGTCTGTCTGTCTGTCTGTCTGTCTGTCTGTCTCGCTTTCACGCTAAAACGGCTGAACCGATTAAAACGAAATTTGGCACACAGATAGGCTATAGCCCGAGAAAGGACATAGGCTACTTTTGATTTCGATAACGTAGGTTAAGCAACTCTAACCATGGTTCTAATTAGGATAGGTGGCCAAAACTAAAACGGCTGAACAGATAAAAACGAAATTTGGCACACAGATAGGCTATAGCCTAAGAAAGGACGTGGGCAACTTTTAATTACGATAACGCAGGTTAAGCAACTCTAACCATGGTTCTAATTAGGATGGGTGGCCAAAACTAAAACGGCTGAACAGATTAAAACGAAATTTGGCACACAGATAGGCTATAGCCCGAGAAAGGACATAGGCTACTTTTGATTTCGATAACGTAGGTTAAGCAACTCTCACCATGGTTCTAATTAGGATGGGTGGCCAAAACTAAAACGGCTGAACAGATTAAAACGAAATTTGGCACGCAGATAGGCTATAGCCTAAGAAAGGACGTGGGCTACTTTTAATTACGATAACGCAAGTTAAGCAACTCTAACCATGGTTCTAATTAGGTGGGTGGCCAAAACTAAAACGGCTGAACAGATTAAAACGAAATTTGGCACACAGATAGGCTATAGCCCGAGAAAGGGCATTGGCTACTTTTGATTTCGATAACGTAGGTTAAGCAACTCTAACCATGGTTCTAATAAGGATGGGTGGCCAAAACTAAAACGGCTGAACCGATTAAAATGAAATTGGGCACACAGAGAGGCTATAGCCTAAGAAAGGACGTAAGCTACTTTTAGTTACGATAATGCAGGTTAAGCAACTCTAACCATGGTTCTAATTAGGATGGGTGGCCAAAACTAAAACGGCTGAACAGATAAAAATGAAATTTGGCACACAGATAGGCTATAGTCTAAGAAAGGACGTGGGCTACTTTTAATTACAATAACGCAGGTTAAGCAACTCTAACCATGGTTCTAATTAGGATGGGTGGCCAAAACTAAAACGGCTAAACAGATTAAAACGAAATTTGCCACACAGAGAGGCTATAGCCTAAGAAAGGACGTGGGCTACTTTTAATTACGATAACGCAGGTTAAGCAACTCTAACCATGGTTCTAATTAGGATGGGTGGCCAAAACTAAAACGGCTGAACCGATTAAAATGAAATTTGGCACACAGAGAGGCTATAGCCTAAGAAAGGACGTAGGCTACTTTTAGTTACGATAATGCAGGTTAAGCAACTCTAACCATGGTTCTAATTAGGATGGGTGGCCAAAACTAAAACGGCTGAACAGATTAAAACGAAATTTGGCACACAGATAGGCTATAGCCTAAGAAAGGACGTGGGCTACTTTTAATTACGATAATGCAGGTTAAGCAACTCTAACCATGGTTCTAATTAGGATGGGTGGCCAAAACTAAAACGGCTGAACAGATGAAAACGAAATTTGGCACACAGAGAGGCTATAGCCTAAGAAAGGACGTAGGCTACTTTTAGTTACGATAATGCAGGTTAAGCAACTCTTACCATGGTTCTAATTAGGATGGGTGGCCAAAACTAAAACGGCTGAACAGATTAAAACGAAATTTGGCACACAGAGAGGCTATAGCCTAAGAAAGGACGTAGGCTACTTTTAGTTACGATAATGCAGGTTAAGCAACTCTTACCATGGTTCTAATTAGGATGGGTGGCCAAAACTAAAACGGCTGAACAGATTAAAACGAAATTTGGCACACAGAGAGGCTATAGCCAAAGAAAGGACGTAGGCTACTTTTAGTTACGATAATGCAGGTTAAGCAACTCTAACCATGGTTCTAATTAGGATGGGTGGCCAAAACTAAAACGGCTGAACAGATTAAAACGAAATTGGGCACACAGATAGGCTATAGCCTAAGAAAGGAGGTGAGCTACTTTTAATTAAGATAACGCAGGTTAAGCAACTCTTACCATGGTTCTAATTAGGATGGGTGGCCAAAACTAAAACGGCTGAACAGATTAAAACGAAATTTGGCACACAGAGAGGCTATAGCCTGAGGAAGGACATAGGCTACTTTTGATTTCAATAGCGCAGGTAAGGAGCGGCCGCATATTATCAGAAATTTCTGTTAGAAAAATTCTGACGCTCGCCGGAAGGCACTCCGTGATACATTTTGTATTAGCTCCCGCACACTGTTAGAAAAATTCTAACGGGTCGTCCGTTTCTGATGCCCGCCAGATGGCACTTCAGCCGGACGTCAGAATTTTTTCTGATAGAAATTGCGGAAGGCGTGTTTTCCATACATTTTGTACTAGGCCCCCCCGCACACTATCAGAAATTCGCGTCAGTTTACCGTCCGCCGCCGTACGCTTCACACGTGTTTGTTGTATTTTAGGAACCTACGTTCTTGACGAAAATGAGTTAAATCAAGATTTAAGTGCCGATGTGGAAAAATATCTATGTTTGTGGAACGCGATGTTGAAAATGACCAGAATAAAATACACAGAGACTTAGCTAGGAAGCGAATATGCCAAATATTAATTGAGAATTGAAATCCATATTTCAATATCAAGGTTTTTAGGGTTCCATGTCCAAAGCGTAAAAACGGGATCCTATTTACGAGATTTCAATGTCCGTGTGTCACCATCATACATAAACCGTTGTTTGTTTGGTTATTCGTATGTGTAAGTAGCCAACACTGGTGTCGGCATCTGACATAGCTAAACGACTGACATCAATGATGACAGCCGCTACCAAAGCTTAACGTGCCTTCCGAAGCACGGAGGAGCTCGAGATATTTTTATGCCACTTGCGGTCACCCATCCAAGTAGGGACTGCACCAGGGGTTGCTTAACATACGTAAGCGCTCATAGAGCTCACACCCACTGGACCATCGGGCTCCTCAAATACCTCTCCTCATAAACCGTGATTACTATACAGTTAAAATTTTCATAGATGATGAACTTATTTGCTTTTGCCGTAAACACTAGAATCAGAATAAAATCCTAATACAATATTATACGAGTAAATGCGAAAGTGAGTTTGTTTGTTTGTTTCTTTGTTACGCTTTCACGCCCTACGAGTATCTACTTAACCGATCATCATGAAATTTTGCATACACATAGGTTAGAGTACTGAGAAGGACATAGGCTATAATTCACGCGGGCGAAGCCGCGGGTAACAGCTAGTATGCTATAAATTAGCCATCGGTAGGCAGCTGCCAAGTGACCGCCGGCATCTTCCTGTTGATTTCTTATAGTATCAGCTGACAACGCCAGTTGTGGAGGTTTAAGTGAGAGCCCCCTCTCATTTTCTTCCTTTTTCCTTCCTCGTAGTTAAATTTAATATTACACAATCTCTCACATATCTATATAACATTAAAATTTGGCTCTATTAATGACTATGAACTAGCCATCGCTAGGGGTTGCCAAGTGACTGCCCGCATCTTCCTGTTGATTTCTTGCAGTATCAGCTTACAGCGAGCTAATTGTATAGAAAGGGGGTGGGTCCCCCCCCCCCCCCCCCCACCTAGCGCGGAGATTGGAGAGAAGGGGGGATTCGATGAACTAGCCATCGGAAGAGGGCTGCCAAGTAACTGCCTGCATCTTCCTATTGATTTCCTGCAGGATCAGCTTACAGCGCGCTAGTTGCGAGGGTTTTAACAACTTCTTGTTGATTAACATAAGCTTGCAGTATCAGTTGTGAGGGTTTAAGTGAGAGGGAGGGCGGAATGCTATGAACTAGCCATCGGTAGGGGACTGCGCCAAGTGACTGCTCGCATCTTCCTGTTGATTTCTTGCAGTATCAGCTTACAACGCCAGTTAAGAGGGTTTGTCAATCTAGCTTGTAGCGCGCCAGTTGAGAGGGATTGAGTTAGAAGGACTATAAACTTGCCATCGGTAGGGGACTGCCAAGTGACTGCTCGCATCTTCCTGTTGATTTTCTGCATTATGAGCTTGCAGCGAGAGTTGTGAGGGTTTTAATAGAAGGGGGGGGGGGGGGCGCTCCCGTCTATTAAACTATGATGCTATGAGCTACCCATCGGTAGGAGGTTGCCAAGTGACAGCCCGCATCTTCCTGTTGATTTCTTGTAGGATGAGCTTACAGCGCGCTAGTTGTGAGGGTTTGAGTTGCGGTGTAGGGTCGCGCGTGCGGTCCCCGGCGGCGGGCGGGGGACGCTGCGCGCGCCGCAGGGCACGGCGACGGCGCGCGCGCGCTGTCGCTGCAATAAGTATATAATACAAAAATTATTGCACCATATAAAAGATACAATGTAAAGTACTTTTTTACGTGTAATTTTAAAAATGCTTTATTAATCTCTTCAATCTATAATTATACCCACAATTACAAATTTTGGTATAAATTGTATACTTTTGATAAGATTGTGAGAGACTGGTGTCTGAACTTATTATTAGTACACCAACCTCTCCCCTCATGAACAAGAAATCCGACTTTATTTAAAACAAACGCATGGTCACATACACGGGGCATGTGCAGAAAAAAGAAGACAAAAAATAAGTAAGTGAGTTCAGTACTCACAACTTATTAACTAGTTTTGTATTATTACAAAGTGTTGCTTGCTAAGTAGAAACAGATTATGTTATAGTTAGACATGTATAATTACGAGTAGTATACAGCATTGTTAGCGCTTATTCATGTAAGGGTGAAGCCAAACGAGCGTAATTTTGTGAGTCGCGTATTTTAAATTTAACTGAATTTCTGTTGAGCTGCCAGACTAACGTAATTTATTCAGTTACTTTCTAGCGTTGGTACGGGATGTTCGTGTCGAATGTGATGGATCCATTTAAAATATTGAGTTTTTACGAAGCATATTCTGAAGATATTATTCAGAAGACAAGACCAGAAAAAGAAGTATGGTTAAACCCAATTAATAGTGAGAGGCTGATATGGACAGTTCCATACATACATACCCGATCCCGACGTTCACCGCTCCCCACTTCCCTCGCCCCGCCCGACCGAATTTTCGTCGCGTTTACATGCGTGAGTCGACAGTAACTCATTTTGTGTAGTCGTTTAGCACAAACGGCCTTTTTGTATGAAATCGAATGCAGCAGACGTTTCGCACAACTCACAAAATTACGGTCGTTTCGCTTCACCCTTAGAACCCAAAGACGGACGGACGACCTCATTAGGGTCGCCGGGAGTCGGTGGACTCAATATGCACAAGACCGCAATTTGTAGCGATTTATAGGAGAGTGTCAATGTCCAGCAGTGGAGGTCCCCGGCTGATAGATAGATAGAGCAAAATTCTGGGCTCTGTGATATTACTTTGTAAAATAAATTTCTGAATAAATGATACCTTGAGGGCAGGTGTAATATTCTTAATGTCCAAAAAACACTCATAATTAAGGCCGCACACTAGGCACAGTAGCGACGCCAATCATTTTGTTCCTAATACTTTACAAATAGAAAGAAATTCAAGAATGTAAATCAGGGCACTAGTAAATCACCTGAATTATTTCAAATGGAATCATGTTTAATATTACCAGAATCAGTGAGAATTATGAGAATCAGATTACCGCCAAAAACGGCCGTTTTTGGCGGTGATCACGTTTTCTCTTCTCATAATATTAAAACATGATTCCAAAAATACTTCAAGTTATTTACTAGTGCTTATATGATTTTAATATGATTTATATTCTTGAATTTCTTTTTATTTGTAAAGTATTAGGAATAAAATGATTGGCGTCGCTACTGCGCCTAGTGTGCCCCCGTAACAGTAAAACACTCACCACTTTCATTTTTATCCTTATTCCCCTTGTAGTCATCGTCCAGGGATCTCTTTTTAGGTGACTGGAAAAAAATTACAAGCTTCAAACTTTATTTTTTCATATTTTGAAAGACTGAAAAGGTAAGTGATGTATCTATGAATATAATTTTTAGTAAAAAGTATTTAAAGGATCAATAAATTATAATAAAGAATTTTAAAAGTGTTTCATAACTATTGGGTATACATACATATTATCACGCCTTTTTCCCATAGGGGTAGGCAGAGACTATGGATCTCCACTTGCTACGATCCTGACAAATCCCTCCAGCTGCATCTACACTCATCACTCTCCCCATGCATGCTCCTCGGTTTCGGGTACTTCTTACATCTCAAGTAAGCAATCTGATCACAGAACGTTTGACGACGTCGACCCTGGCCAACTATCCCACTATACACTATTGGGTATAGATAAAGTAAAAATTGGATATATGGTTGACTAGCTGTTACCCGCGGCTTCGCCCACGTGATTTATGTCTATGTCCTTCTCAGTACCCTTAACTATCTGTATGCCGAATTGCATGATGATTGGTTCAGTAGATACGGCGTGAAAGCGTAACAAACAAACAAACTCACTTTCGCATTTATAATATTATTACTTAGGACTTAGGATGTCCTTCTCCGTACCCTTACCTATGTGTATGCCGAATTGCATTGCATGATGATTGGTTCAGTAGATACGGCGTGAAAGCGTAACAAACAAACAATCAAACTCACTTTCGCATTTATAATATTAAGTAGTTAGGATTAACCAGGGTCCAAGAGTACGCCTGATTTCTGCCCATTTTTCGTTAAAATCAGCATAAATCAGGCATATACAATATCAAAGACAATATAATACTAACGTAATAGACTGCCCACCTCATACAAAAATATTGGACCAAATTAAGGTTGCGAAAAGCAGGCGAATGTATGGCGCAGGAGAGTTGCTTGGTAGTCGATACTAGATTGTGGTAATCTGCGTTAGCCTATAACTTACTAAATATACGGTGTCATTTTTAAAAATATTATGCCTAAAATATTGTTTTGTTTTTTTTTAATAAGATATATTTTGTGAATCATGTTTTATGTAGATACAATGTTGTGTAGTTTCGAGTGGCGCCATCTATGCGAATCTCTGAGAACAAATCGTACGATTAAGGCGTTGAGACCACATGACAATATATACTTTAAGGCGTAGTGAGTTCACACACTAGCGCCACCCAGCAATTAATTCTATAAGTCCTAAATCATATCAAATTTAAGAAATCTAATAGCTGAATTCCCTAGTAAATTACTTGTAGTATTATTTTTACAAGTATTCACTATTTTTAATTTGATAAATTAAGAGAACGAATTATTACCGCCTAAAGTGGCCACTTTTGGCAGTAAAAATTCATTCTCTTAAACTTAGATTGTAATATCTATGAAAAGTAACAAAAAGAATACTACAAGTAATTTACTAGGGCAATCATCTATTAGATTTTTTGAATTTGATTTGATTTAGGATTAACTGAATTAATTGCAGGGTGGCGCTCGTGTGTGAACTCACTTCCCCTTAAGTAGCTGTGCCCACGATTGTTGTCTCCGTGGAATAGTGCTTTTGAGTAGCCTTTTTTCGAATTAAAAAGTAGCCTAGTTATGTCCTTTCTCTGGCTTTAGACTATCAATGTATCAAATTTTATTTAGATTGGTTCAGTATTTTTTGCAAGAAAACGAGACAGACAGAGTTACTTTCTCATTACTACATATATTAGAATAAAAAGTCCTTCGCCGCGTCTGCCTGTCTGTTCACGATAAACTTAAAAACTACTGCACGAATTTTCATGCGGTTTTCACCAATAGATATAGTGATTTATGAGGAAGGTTTATATGTTTAATTCATGCCCGAGGGGAGGGCTGCTTGTTAATAATATTAGTGTGGAAGTATTGATATGGTATAGCAATCGATGCATTTGTTTGTAAAACAATGCATTTTGTATGCGTTGCCGCAAAAAAAGTACCACAGAAAGGACCCTGGTACCCTCTCTGGCGATGAGAAGGGGCAGAAAGACCGTGTTTGGTTCCTGATTAGAAAAAACCAGCCAGCCAGTGACAACAAGGCGCAAACCAGGCTACAATTCTAAGCATTTTGATTTTATCCACAGAGATGTATAGAGTGAGCTCGGGGGCGTGGCAGGTTGGAACGCAATATGGCCAACATGGGCATGTTACTCGACAACGCTGTCAGTCGGCAGTTTATGTGCATACGCGTAATACGATTCGATATTCTTCTAAAATACCGTGTTGTGCATTGATTGTGTGCAAAAATAGGATATCCGTTATGAGTCTAAAACGTCGTAGTTTCACCTACCAAGAATAAGTACCATAATTTTTTGTTTTTAATGCATTTTCGAGCGAAAATTTAAAATAATGAAGAAATGTACCATCGAAAATGTCATGTCAGTTACACTTATATTGATACAAAAATGAGTATACGTATTACATTGCGCGTAAGGTCTTTCATTAGAAGTTAGGAGACAGTTTTGACCGCGTAATGTATGTGATGCAAGCGAACGTGCGGCACCTTACCTAATAGAGTAATACGGGCGCCGCCCGGTACACTAGCGTAGGTGTAGGCTATTGAATGTGTGTGAACTCGTTATTACGCGTCAAACACGTATGTTTTCCTGTCTCTCCTATTGGGCCGTTTAATTTGTGTGCGTAAAATATTTTGAAACTGTGTGCGTAAAATATTTTGAAACTGTGTGCGTGAAACTTGGTTTTCTGGAGTCATCGGGACTCAAACAAATTTCGCTTGCGCACCGATCTAAACTAGTATTATTCTGATACCTATGATTTTATCTATACCGTGTGGTTCCCAACAGAGTAGAATAGGACCACTCCAAGTATTGCCGTGGATATCGTAGAAGGCGACTTAGGCAGCACAAGCTAAACAAAGTTTAAAAACATCAAAGGGACGTCTCCAACCAGGCCAGCATGGAGAGTGTAGGCCAAATCCTCTGACTGCTCTGGCTAATATATGGCTCTGATAGTACAGAGAGGGACGTGCTCCTGTAGTGAAGACTAAAAAGACCTAATCATAACTATGATTTTTAAATGCATATTTATTGTTTGAACATTTTTTTTACTGGCTATTTAGGTCCCACTGCTGGGCAAAAGCCGAAGGGGAGGCTTTTGCCCAGCAGTGGGACCTAAATAGCTAGTAAAAAAAATGTTCCACCTGGTCCTATCCAGTGCCCTGTCTTGCCATTCCTTATTAAATTAATAAAATTGTTTGAATATATCAATCATATATTTTATACTGCCATTTTTTACTCATGTCTTGATTTGCTTCTGGTAAAACCTGTCTTGCCAGCATAGAGTGTAGGCCAAATCCTCTGACTGCCCTGGCTAATATATGGCTCTGGTTGTACAGAGAGGGTCGTGCTCTAACAGCGGAAACTAAGAAGACCTGATGATGATAGTTTGAACATCATACTTTAAAATGCCAGTTTTTACCCGTCTCTTAATTTGCTTCTGGTAATGCTGTGGGTCATAGAACTGTGGCTGCGAGCGCCGGACACGGCCCGTCCGTCGCCGGATGTCCTCCACGGCAGGCAGACTGTCGGCACCTCTCCGAGCTGCGAAGAATGTGTGCCCGCACTTGCATGATTTTGAGGCTACTGCCACCTGGAATGTTTATTGTTTATTTGGTAACTTGTTTATTAATTTATTTTTTCTTCTGTGCTGGTCTGGGTCCTTTGCTACATTTTAACCCTCCACTGCAAAAGCACGACCCTCTGTACTACTTGATCCAGATATTAGCCAGAGGAGCAGTCAGAGGATTTGGCCTACACTCTCGCCGCTGGCCAGACAGGTTGGAAAGGTCTTTTTGATGTTTATAAGATTTGTTTAGCTTGTTTCCTAAGTCGCCTTCTACGACATCCACGGCACGGGATGACTTGGAGAGGTCCTATTCTACTCTGCCGGGAACCACACGGATTTAGCTATAATGTTTGATTATAGCCACGTAAGAAAACAAAGGATCACGTACCTGCATTTCGCATTTGGGGCAACTTTTCGCAATCATTTTATTTTTACCCATTTTGCTATCGCTCCTTCTATTTAAAATTACTTAAATCTAAGCTTACGTTTAGTCATATAAATTGCAAATAATATCTTTAACTTTAGTTGACTAAAGCTACATAGTTAATTATATTTGTTTGAGAATAATTATTTTAATTTATTTCTATGAAAATTGACAACAAACATTCGCTCAATCAATCAAACATCACAAGAGAGAGACCACAGACAGAGGAATAAGTGTTAAATGTCAAACAAAGAAATGTAGTGTTGTGTATTCTTCGATTTACTACTTTTTACGATTCGACTTATCCTCTTCCAATCGTTTTTCCAGGAGTGCAATTTTTGAACGCGGGCCACTCGTCTTCGAGCGATTTTTGTATGGAGAAATCGTTCGAAGACGAGTGGCACGCGTTCAAAAATAGTACCCCAGTTGCGTTTGCGGTGCCACTTGCGCATTGATAGTTATATCATCCATCCATCATCACAAATTATTTAATCAATGATGACTCATTCATGGTAGGTAATCAGTATCAGTCTCCTATATGATTTTATACGATTCGACTATCGAACATCATTATTAAGATTGAAAGAAAAGTTGTTTATGCTTTGCTTTGACTGCCATCTGACAATGACATTGACAATTAATAAATTCGGCGACTGTTTCCCTCTCGCTCGTCCTGTTGTGTGTATTGTTTATTTATTTACTTTAGTGAATTTATTCCTCTCTTTTGTGATTAAAATTAAACTCTTTTATTTACGAATTTTACCTAAAAGTCGGACAAAATGTCTCTTAACGACGAAACTACTAATGTAGAAAATAAACTAATATGCCGGGTGTGCCTCGCAACGGGTGATAATATTTATGCGATGAACAATTCTGAGATATTTGCTTACAGACATGTTGTACCAGCCAGCGCTTTCAAGGTATCCTGAAATTCAAATAAACAAACCTTAAACAGGCCATTGGTGGCCGTTCGTGTCACGCCCGCCGTGTGGTTCCCCGCAGAGAAGAGTAGGCCCATCCCAAGTCTTCCCGTGGATGTCGTAGAAGGCGACTTAGGAAACGTAAGCTCAAGCTTTGTTTAGCTTGCGTTTCTTAAGTAATAACCATCTCCAACCCGTCTGGCCAGAGTGGAGAATGTATGTTGTCAATTCCTCTGACTGCTCTGGCCACTATGTGGCTCCGTAGTACAGAGAGGGTTGACCTCCTGCAGTGGAGACTATTACAGACCTGATGATGATGCCATTGGTATCAGGCAGGTAGCTGACAGTAAAAACTTTGACAAACTTAATTGCTGCTATAATAGCTGAACTGGAATAACATTAAGATACATACATACTATCACGTCTTTTTCCTTTGCGGGGTAAACACAGCCCAGGTCTGTAAAATCTTAAGGCCGTATTTAGCATGTTGGTGGGCTTGTAGGTGAGAATGGAATCAAAATAGTTATGGGTTGCTAGCCGCATCGTCTATTGACATGATTCCTGACGCCCGTTCCCTCGATCGACTTTTACAATCTGTGCGGGAAGTGAAGCAGCTGATACATTCTATGTTTTTCTTTTCTCCAAGACCAGCATGGAAATTAATTATTATAGATTTTCTTAATAATTTTTTGTGGTAAGGTTGTCAAGAAGGGTTATCTTTTTAGGTGATCTTCAACTACTCAGATGAGATGTATCTGTGCCTGTTCTGCAGACATCTACTCCGGAAGGTCTACAGGTTCATGCAGCACTGTCTCCGGGCCGAGGAGGTCCTATCTTCCACTTATGAGCAGGTGTGTTGGTATAAGATTGTAGTATTTTTTTTTTCAATCTATTTTTTTCGAGGCTTCAGTACACTTGCTGTGACTATGCCAGCCTCATGGGGGACCTCTAGTATAAAATTTATCTTAGCAACGTTATACACCTCCATAAGAGGTATACTGATTTTGCTGGATGTGATAATGGATTGCTCAACACTGTGTTTAGCAATCCATTCTCCATAGGTACTCCAGCTAAGAACCTGTCTCGTAGGGCAGTATACTGACCACATTCCAGCAAGACATGTAACAAGTCTTCCTCTTTATGACAAAAACTACATAAATCTGATTGGGTCACACGCATCACAAGCAAGAATTTGTTAACTGGAACGTGGCCAGACCTCACCCTAAATGCAGAGACAAGAAGTTCCCTAGAGAGACTGGCTAAGATTGTAGTAATAACAAAAATTATTTGTATTCAACAAAGATTGTTGGAGTTTGTGGTGGGAAGTCAAGGGCTACAGTTGAAGTTTGCCTTAGACATTTTTGCAAATTGATTTAAGTGGACTTTATAATATGAAATAAGTGTAGTTTGGTGTTATAAATGCTCGTGCTCATGAACTATTTGTGAAATAGTTAAAGTGGACTGATAAATGGACTCGTATAGATTTGCCGCCAGAAGCTCCCACGAGGCATCAAAGAACATACGCCGTCTTTGATGCTACTTGGAAAAACTTTACCGTACAACACCAATACTTAGTATCTCATTATACTGGACATTGGCAGAATCACTGAAATTTCGGTGGAAGCCATAATATAAAACAGAAGAAGAAGAAGAAAGATTGTCCTATAGTTTATATGGGGTTTATTTTGCATTCACAATGCTATATTACCTTATTTATTAAATAAAGAAATGGTGAAAGAATTCCACGCGGGCAGGTTTCTCATAGGTAAGGACCTAAAATATTACTTCACATGCATTTCTTCGTCGCGTTTTACCACTGTAAAGAACTAGATAAGGTAATGTTGAAGTAAACACGCTAAGAAAAGATTACTTAATAAGTACCTCAGTTTACCGAACAGAAATCATATTTTCCATCTTTATTCAATAAATAAAGATTGTCCGAATTGGCACAATTTTTTTTTTATAAAAGAACCTACTTCAAAACACCAACTTGTTGCATACTGAAACTGTCTCTATAATGTAATAAATTTGTTTCTGAAAACCGAATCAAAATCGGTTCTGCCGAACGTTAGTATAGCGCAGACAAACATACGGTTCAAAAGTATTCCTTGAATTTTTAAGAAATATTTACTCGTCAAACTGAGTCTTTTAATTAATTTTTTTTTGTGATGGAGAAATATTTATCACTAAATAATAAAAATGAAATAAAAATTATCAGTTTGTTCATATTATAAGTTTGGTAAGATATTAAAAGCAAATATACGCCAGTCATTTTATATAATAAATTATTTTTAATCACTTAGGACCTTAAGCCACTGTCCAGAAAACTGCACGACTTCACTACCACCACAGTAACTCACCAGTATCCCGATGATGATGAGCCTAAACATGATGATGAACGAAACTATGATGACGGTCAAGATTGTGACGATGACATGCCATTAGCAATGTTGAAGGAGGAAGATGTTGAGGAGGATGCTGGGAAGGTTCCAGTGAAGAAAAGGAAGAAGAGAAAAGAGGTAAGTTGTAGGTATGATAGTATCATCTTTGACGTATCCACGAATTCCATACAAACGGGAGTTGTATGCTATACATAGATGCCGCTACGTGCTTTTCTTAATAGATATTAATTATTACAACTAACTAAACAAAGCATTTCCGTTTATTGCATTGAGTCAGAATTAAATTTTTATCTTCCAAATAAATGCATACTATCCTTTTTAGGGTTCCGTAGTAAACTAGGAACCCTTATAGTTTCGCCATGTCTGTCTGTCTGTCCGTCCGCGGTTTTACGCAGAGACTATAAGTACTAGAAAGCTGTAATTTGGAATGGGTATGTATATTAATCATGCCAAAAAAGTGGTAGCTAAAAATCTTGAAAAAAAAATTTTTTTTAGTGTAGCTCCCATACAAGTAAAGTGGAGGAGTAATTTTTTTTTCTCTATTTACCCGTCGTGTGGGGTATCGTTAAAAAGATCTTTAAAAAATATTGTGAGATCGAGAACACCACTTTTCGATTTAGGGATCCGTTTCCGAAATATTTGGTTTTAAAGTGCGAATTTTTGTTAGAGATAAGTGTCCCTTCATCTGCTAAACGGTTATATATAGATACGTGAAAAAAATTACAGAAGTAGAATATATACTGAAGTTGAAAGGAAAACTATCAGAGTTGAGTACTAATTGCAAACTAAAAAGTTATAAACAACCAACTTATAAAATGTACTCGAAAATGTAAAATTTCATTCAATTTTTATTGTTAGTTGTTGTTCAATTTGAACAGTGTGAACTAAAAGTTGTCATTCGCAACTACGGAACCCTACACTGCGCGTGGCCCGACACGCACTTGGCCGGTTTTTAGGGTTCCGTAGTAAACTAGGAACCCTTATAGTTTCGCCATGTCTGTCTGTCTGTCTGTCTGTCTGTCTGTCTGTCTGTCTGTCCGTCCGCGGTTTTACTCAGAGACTATAAGTACTAGAAAGCTGTAATTTGGTATGAGTATGTATATTAATCATGGTAAAAAAGTCGTAGAATAAAATCTTGAAAAAAAATTTTTTTTTTTGGTAGCTCCCATACAAGTAAAGTGCGGGAGTAATTTTTTTTTCTCTATTTATCCATCGTGTGGGGTATCGTTAAAAAGGTCTTTAAAAAATATTGTGAGGTTGAGAACACCATTTTTCGATTTAGGGATCCGTTTCCGAAATATTTGGTTTTAAAGTGCAAATTTTTGTTAGAGGTACGTGTCCCCCCCCTCTACCTGCTAAACGGTTATAAATGGATACGTGAAAAAAATTACAGCAGTAGTATATATACTGAAGTTGAAAGGAAAACTATCAGAGCTGGGTACTATGTGCAAACTAAAAAGTTATAGGCAACCAACTTATAAGATGTACTGGAAAATGTAAAATTTCATACAATCTTTATTGTTAGATGTTTTTGGTCGTTAAACTGTAAGGTGCGAGTGTAAACAGTGTGAACTCAAAGTTGTCATTCGCAACTACGGAACCCTATACTGCGCGTGGCTCGACACGCACTTGGCCGGTTTTTTACACTTAAGGGGGAACACTAGGCACAGTAGCGACGCCAATCATTTTATTCCTAATACTTTACAAATAGAAAGAAATTCAAGAATATAAACAATACAAGCCTTAGTAAATAACCTGAAGTATTTTTGGAATAATGTTTTGATATTATGAGAATCAGTCATTGAGAGAAAAAGTGATAACCGCCAAAAACGGCCGTTTTTGGCGGTAATCAGATTCTCATAATTCTCACTGATTCCGATAGTAATAAACATGATTCAAAAAATACTTCAGTTTATTTACTAAGGCTTGTATTGTTTATATTCTTGAATTCCTTTCTATTTGTAAAGTATTAGGAATAAAATGATTGGCGTCGCTACTGTGCCTATTGTTCCCCCTTAAAAGCATTCTTATTAGTCTAGTTGACTAGTAGTGAACCTACTGCCATGTAAGGGTGGCTTCATATAACTGAGTTTGCTAGAGCGTTTGCCACCGGATAAGACATCAATTCTTGTAGAAAAGTAAAAAAAAAAGTAAAAAAGTATTTATTTTCTCCAAAAAAGATAACAAAATCGTTCATATTGTTACAAAAAAATAATATAGTTTTTTTGGAGACTGGCGTCTGTTGAAAGCATATGCCTGTGTAACAGTAGCTCTTACATCTGGATGTGAATAATAGTAATAGTACAATATTATTTATAAAACTAAAAACATAGAATTTGATTACAAGCTATGGAATTAATACAATATTATGTCACGTATCACATTTCAGTTGATTGGTTGTTATAAAAAATAGATAGAAGAGAAGAAGAGAGAGAAATATAATATCTATGGTTGTTGGCATGTGTGGGCCATCACCATAGACCAGGGAATGTTATGTTAGTTCATATTCTTATTTATGTGAAATGTGAGTGTCGCTCGCGCGCCACTAGAGACGCCTATTTAATATAGGTACATTTCATACGAGACAAGTGTGTCAGGGGGCGGTACCGTTTATTGAGATATTGGGTTTCAGAATTTCTTGCAACTGGCATTTCTGCAAGTTTTTTTGAGCACGAACTGATAGGCTGAGAAATTGTGTATGCGACTTTCGCCTTCTAGTCGGGCGCGGGTTGACACGCGGTATTATTATTACTTTAACCCGGGGGTCGTGGGTTCGATTCCCACGGGAAACATACTTTGTTAAGTTGTTTCCAGTATGATTAGGACATTGCAGGCGTGAATCACCCGTTTGTCTGATAAGAAAGATGATTCCGTGCTTCGGAAGGCACGTTAAGCCGTTGGTCCCGGCTGCCATCTGGTTGTCGTTAAAGGAACCACGTCAGAGGCCGAGAGGCGGTTCCGAAGAACTCTGACACCAGGGTGTGCATGGTCGACTGACCGTGTCACCTACACGAAATGATGATGATGATTAATACTTTAGTCTCTCTCTAGTAGGACGTCCGCGAGGGAGATTCCATGCTCTGTATCCATAACTTTATTATCAAATTTATTAAATAAAGAAAATAAGAAATGGAGAAAAAATTCCACGCGGGCAGGACTTGAACCTGCGTCTAGATCTCAGTACGATCTATGCGTTGCCAATTACGGCACCGCGCTTCAAGCCCCGGCGCCGAATTTCTCCACCATATCCCATTCCTCTTACACGCATCAAAGCTAATGTGAGATACAGGCAATATTAATGGACGAATGTGAATGAGATGAATTTATCTTAAAGCAGACGTCGATGAGGTCGAAACATGTCGGCCAGTAGCTTATGCATAAGTAACCCATTAATAACATAAATTCAAATTTAAACATTGGTGCAATGAGTCCTATTCGCAAAACGTCCTACTTGTGAAATATAAGTTTCGCAAAAAGTCCTATTCGACATATACTCGTTCGTAAGACAACCTATTTGCAAATATGTGATGTCCCCTTCGCAAAAAATGTTTTTTCTCAAAATATTCGACGAAACCTGTCTTTAAATGAGATAGTGATTTTGCTTGGTTAATCCATAATCCCTAGCTCGCACGTGTAACTTGTCCTTAACAGGGGCTTTGCCAAGATCTACCGCCTCGAGCCGTGCAATGGTTAAACCGCGGCTGGTTACGTTTTCATGCCTTAAGAGCGTATACTAGCAGTATTTTTTCAATATGGTTTCCATACAAATGTATTTCTCTATTTTCTCGCTGAAAACTGATTCTAGAGCCACAATTCTTTTTTCATAAAATCTAGTACTAAAATAGGAATGCCTCTATTTTTTATTTTTTCCAAAAAAACTGTTTTTGTACAATTTTTTTTACTTTTAAACAGGTTTTTAGAAAAAAATAAAACATAGGGACATACCTATTTTAGTAATAGATTGTATGTAAAAATAATTGTGCCTCTAGAAGCAGTTTTCAGCGAGAAAATAGATAAATACATTTGTATGGAAAACGCACTGCTAGTATACTCTCTTAACTACTATCACTATCTATTGTCGGTGAAAATTGTGATAGTAGCGTACTATCACAATTCACTTCACTTAACATGTTCTTCTCCTGTGTTCTTCTCGGTCTGTCGATTAAGAAATCGGTGTGACAAATTGACAGAATTGATGATAGTACATAAGTTCCTTGATGAAACATATCCTACGCTACGTCTTCGTAGCGTAGGGTATGTTTCACCAAGGAAGTTGCTATTCCCTAGGAGTCAACATCTGGAGCCGTGTGCCTTAAACCTTTACAATAGAAGTCTTGTCAAGCTACTTTATTTCTTTCTTCATCTTATATAAGAGCTTTGTAGCTCTTGTCCATGGAGTATGCGCTAAACTTCTCTATCCTCTGCTTTAGACTTTAGTTCTTTATACGACACCAGCTTTCTTCTTCAGTTGGTAAACAAAACTTTTACTTGGTTTGATGTGTTTCTTTCAGAAAACCGAAAACACAGATACGGTTAAAAAGGAAATTGAATTAACACCAGCAGACGCTGAAGTCACCGAGGGCGCTAAGAAGAAGCAAAAACGACAGAAACAATTGAAAGAAGGCTTCACTTCGAGGATGGTGCAGGAAACCGACGAATATGTTGTTATCAAGCTGACCAAAGAACAGGTAAAAGCTGAACTACTGTTTGTTTACACTTAAATTTTTTACAACGCCCCTACAATTATCGGAAGTTTCCCTCGATTTCTGTGAGATGCTAACTATATGTTAGATCATTCTCTCCTTATAATGGGACCACCCTTGGAATATCTTCTTACCATCAAAAAAAAATCGCTTTTTAAACGACGAAGCTATCCGCGAACACACCTAAATAAACATATACATATACGGTCGAATTGAGAATCCTCCTGCTTTTTGAAGTCAGTTAAAAACACCCATAAAAATAAAAAACTTCGTATCCAATGCCCGTGGCGCAGCTATCAATACGCCAGCATGCGAGCGCCAGAAGTTTCGGGTTCGATCCCCGGGTAGGTCAAAATCAGAAGTAATCTTTTTCAGATTGACCTGGATCTTGGATGTTTATCTACACATATATGTATTTGTTATAAAATATAGAATCGTTGAGTTAGAATCCCATAAGACAAGCTTTGGGGCTAGCTCAATCTGTGTGATTTGTCCGTATATATTTATTTATTCAATGAAGAATGGGCTATCTTGCAGGTGATAGAAGAGTTGGCCCAGCGATCCCTAACACCGGAGTTCCAGCGATGTTTGTTCAAGTGTGAGAGCTGCGTCAAAGGATTCAACTTCGAAGATGTGCTCCTGAATCATATGCAGAAACATTCACCTGTGCGTATTATATGTGGGTCTTTTGAAGGGCCACAAGGTTTAAGGCTAAGTCTACCTGCGACCACGAACACTGAAAGGTGTTCGAAACGTTAGGTGTATAAATAATGTAATAAACGCGATAAAAACCGTATTAAATTAATTTTATTTAAATGATTAAGGCTAAGTTTAGCGTGTAGGTGGAAAAACAAATCAGCATTCGAGTTGCTTGCTGCATCTCATTGACATGATTCCTTATCTCCATCGAGTTGGAAGAATCTCATCCAAAACAGCTGGTACATTCTTCGTTTTTTTGCGTCCGGTCCCTATTCACAAGACTTCACTGTCAATCTGTCTGTCACCAGGTTGTATCTCATGAACCGTGATAGCTAAAAAGTTGAAAAATTCACAGATGTCTTTCTGTTGCCTTAGCTATAATTATTATTACAAAAAGTACTAAAAACAGAAAAAAAATATTTAAGGGGGGTTGCTATAAAAGAAATGTAATTTTTTGCCTTTTTTGCTCGATAGCTTAATATTCAATAATAGTGCGTGAGTTTCACTAGCACTTGCCCATTTTTCTTTTCTTCCAACCAGCCTGCAAAGCAAATTCTTATAAATTTGCAGATGACCTTATGTTATTTTATATTATTTTTCAGCAAAGTGGTTCGTTGAAATGTGACATTTGTTCGCAATACTGTCCCAACGTGGTTTCAATGCGAGGGCACATGAAATCTCATACTACAAGGTAATAATTTTACTCTTATTAAAATTAAAAAATAGCATTGTGAATGCATAAAAACACTAATAAAATAAATATAGTGTAAACAAAAAAGACAAAATTCATTTTCCAGACATTATTTTATTGTGACCCAATAAGTAGTGTTGACGATACTTGCAAATAAACGGCTCACGGCATATACTCACGGTTGTATACCTAAAACAGAAATAAATTTATGTAAAATATAAAGAAAATAGAAATACTTACCTATTGTATTTTCGCTCGTTCCCTGGACAATATAAAAATGTCAATAGTTAATAAATACAAAATATATAAATAAACAAAAGTTAGAACCTGTAATAGAAAATAAGTACCTACTTACCTTTTACTGCCCTTTTGGTGAATAATTGCATATTGTATTTGTGTGCACCATTTTCTAATGTTTTGTTATTATAATAAAGTCGGTAGGAGCCGTCAGTTTGTATGTGGCACCATTGTATGGAGTAGTTCCCTCCACCACCTTCCCCAGGGCGATACATATAGTTGATGCACTTCTAGTGCAGATCAGTGTGACAAATTATAATAGCGAGCCAACACGCATGCTCGCGCGCTCTTCACACAAGCTCGACGCACTTCAACCCTTCAAGACCCTTAAAACTCGTGTTTTTTCTTCGCACCAGCCCTCTATCGCTAACAAGTAGTGTAAAATTTAATGACTAAGTTATGCAGCCTTGTGTAGTTCTCGCTTATTGATATATAGGTTTCACTAGTCACACAGGCTGTTTGGTACTTTGTAAAAAAACGGTTTTTACTACCTTTTAACCAAAAGCCTTTTGGCAAAAGCTTCCCCTCTTTACTTCTTTTTTTTCTCGGTCCTTTGTGGTATTCTTCCACGTGTCATCAAATGTCTTTAAATCATCTAACCATCATATTTTTGGTCTTCCTCTTTTTTTATCCATCGGATGGGATCCAGTCAGTTGTTGAAATAGTATTGAAAAAAATCGCGCTTTCGATGGTACTCCATGTCCCAGTACACATTATTGGCGCTTACGCATGTTAAGCAACCATGTGCGTACTCCTGGGTTGAGTGAACATGTGACATAAAAATATCTTGAGTTCGTGTACTTCTTAATACTTGTGTAATATTTTTCCATTATGAGTCGCCTGGAAGCGAGCGTCTCCATACAAACGGAAAAAGGTAATTGTGACAATATTTGATAATTTTGGAATAAAATTAAGCATTTAATCAATTAATCTCATTATAATCTACGTACGTTTCTATACAGTTTGGTTAAAATACCAATGGTTTGAGAGTTACAAGCTTTTTCAAATTTGTATGGAAATCTTGAGAGGCATATAATTCTGAAACATTGATAATTTAACCAAACTGTATAGGAACGTACGTAGGTTATAATAAGATTAATTGATTGGATGCTTAATTTTGCCCTAAAATTGCCTAATATTGCCACAATTCCCTTTTTCCGTTTGTATGGAGACATGCGCTCCCAGGCGACTCTTATGTATAAGACGGACTGATTATTTTCAAAAGATGCTATTGTAGACAAAGTACATCATTTATGTACAACCAGGTACGCGTGCAAAGTATGCGGTATCCGTCGGGGCTCGCGCCAGCACTTGCTGGAGCACCACGCCATCGCCCACACCGACAACAGCGCCACCTACCTGTGCCAGCACTGCTGCTTCACTAGCAAGTGAGTTATCTTATTTAAACCGACTGCGGCAACTCGTGGAGCACTATGCCATCGCCCACACTGTCAACACACACACAAAAGCAATATACGCGAAAAGTAATATTATTCATCCCTGAATAATATTACCGTATAGAATAGAACTAACAGAACATATCCTGGCAGGGTCGCCATAGAAGGTATTGCGTACTATTAACCTCTTGGTTGCTTAAGCACTGATCAGTGCTCTATGGGAATCGCCTAATTGCCAGGCGAGCGAATTTTCAAAGTTTCCTTTAAAATATTATGTATTTCATTAGGTATAAAATTTCGAATATTCCGCAAGTTTAAATTTACGCTGTTTTTCCGCAAGTCAAGAGTTAAACCACCGAATGATATAATAAGACTGTTTTATTCATATCAAACGACAAATTCAAAATATATCTAATAATTACAACTTTAAGGAATCGTAATAACTGATTTTTCACGCACGGTGAAGTTTTACATGCGTAAGCGCTGATAATAAATTAAATAGGTATAATATAAAAATATATAATTCCAGCAAACGCACGGTGATGCAGCGTCACGCGCGCACGCACGCCTCGACAGACAAGCACGCGTGTCATCGCTGTGGGGAACTGTTCAACACTTTGGAGACGTTGCGGATACACACTGCGTAAGTCTGTGAATTATTAACTAATTAACTCTCTCATCTCTGTAGTGCTTTAGTTTGTTGGGCAACGGCCTTATAGTACTCAAAGGCATTCAAAGATTTTATTTAATAGACCTTTTCAGGTTCAGGGTTTTCACGTCATTTCATAATTTAAATAATTCTAATTTACTTTGAAATATGAATTACTTAGAAATATGTTAATATTTTTAATTAGTGATCAAAAGCTACGGACTACTAGCGTTTCGAAACCGACCACTGCAGAGAAGAAACGCTGAAAAAAACTCTTTGACAGTATTGGTCTTCCCAGCAGGATTATTTTCTTTTTTTCTTTTTCTTTTCTTATTTTTCTGATTTCATGTAAATACAATAATATAATATAAATTAAGAAATCCTATAATTATTAGTGAAAAATATGAATTGTTTGGATACTCATTATAAAACAATACAAATAAAAAAAAAACAAACCATTGTAAATGGGACGTATTGCGTGTATGACATCTGCAGCAAACCATTGTAAATATGACGTTTTGCGTATATGACGTCTGTAGTTGTATTCGTTAACCTTTTTCAAAACAGAGCTTTAGAGAATATTGAAAGCGTTTCGAAGTTTCGAAAATAGGACATTTTGCGAATTAACCGATTTGCGAATTGGGCATTGGCAAGTATTAAGTTAGTAAAATATTACCTTTTTTCATTGTTATTAAAACAGACCTTTTGATTATACATACATTCAGTACCTTTTCCCTTGCGGGGTAGACAGAGCCTAGGTCTTTGAGACCTGAAGCCACATTTAGCATGGTCTTTTGAAAATATAGAATGACATTTTGCTATATAAGTTTTTATAAAGGAAAATGTACTTGTTATGAATTTCAAGAATAAACTTTACGAGTTGGACATATTGTGTTTCGAAAATGACAATAGTATATTATCCATGAAGACGAATTTTTTTTTTTATCTACGGTATTATCGAAGCCGTTATAACCTAATTTGTTTTTACTCTAGACGTCACGATAAAAATCGCCTCTTCCGCTGCGACCTATGTTCAAGGTCATTCGTGTACCCCTCCATGCTGAAGAAACACATATCTACCGTGCACGAGCGCGCCGATTACTACTGTGTCGAGTGCGATATTAAATTCAAATCTCAGGTAACTGGTTTCATCATCAAATAATACCTTTTAAATAAAATTGCTTATATACTTATATAAGCAATACTTATATAAGAAGCGTAGCGTAACAATTTTGATTCCATTCTCCACCTACAAGCTCACCAACATGCTAAACGTGGCCTTTAGGTTTTATAGACCTGGGCTCTGTCTACCCCGGATGGGAAAAGAAGTTATAGTATGTATTTATTACATTATTTATACACCGAACGTTTCGAATATTAAATCACTTTTATTAGTAAATTATTTAACTACATGCCTCCGTGGTCCAATGGTTAAGGCGTTTGCTTTGATGACCCGGGGGTCGTGGGTTCGATTCCCACGGGAAGCATACTTTGTTGTTTCCAGTTTGGTTAGGACATTGCAGGCATGAATCACCTGATTGTCTGATAAGAAAGACGATTCCGTGCTTCGAAAGGCACATTAAGCCGTTGGTCCCGGCTGCCATCTGGTTGTCGTTAAAGGAACCACGTCAGAGGCCGAGAGGCGGTTCCGAAGAACTCTGACACCAGGGTGTGCATGGTCGACTGACCGTGTCACCTACTCGAAATGATGATTTAACTACATATATACACTATCACGTCTTTTTCCTTTGCAGGGTAGATAGAGCCGAGGTCTGTAAAACGAAGGCCGCGTTTAGAATGTTGGGGGGCCTGTAGGCGAAAACGTGATGGGTTGTTTCATTTTCCCGATCGGCTTTTACGATCTGCGCGGCAACAAAAGCAGCTGGTGTATTCTATGTTTTTCTTTACTCGCAAACCAGCATGGATAGAAATAAAATAGAAGTAATAGAAATTAAGAAAGGCTCCAAAGGACTTGTATCCAGGGCCGTAAAAATAATTGAAAAAAAAAAAAAAAGAGTTCGTCAATGATGAATGTTTATTTTCCCAGGACAACCTGAGACTACATTTCAAGAAGGCGAAGCGACATCGAGACGCATCCTCTTACAAGTGAGTGTATTATCCTAATCCTAACTAATATTATAAATGCGAAAGTGAGTTTGTTTGTTTGTTACGCTTTCACTGAACAAGCTATCTACTGAACCGATCATCATGAAATTTTTCATACACATAGGTTAGGGTACTGAGAAGGACATCCTAACTAATATTATAAATGCGAAAGTGAGTTTGTTTATTTGTTTGTTTGTTACGCTTTCACGCCCTATCTACTGAACCGATCATCATGAAATTTTGCATACACATAGGTTAGGGTACTGAGAAGGACATAGGCTATATATCACGCGGGCGAAGCCGCGGGTAACAGCTAGTAATTTATAATTTACTAACGCGGTTAAAGAGAACTTCTCACACTTTTGTCATATTTGCTTTGTTTTGTGATCTGTCGCGTGTCCCACACACAAACATCAATAAACTTAATACCACACTCAGAAACGCAGTCAAATACTTGTTAAAATGAGGGTTAACCAATGAGAAAGAATTAAATGAGACAATATGCTCCGTGGCGCAGAGGTCAACACACCTGCCTGCGACACGGATGGTCCCGGGTTCGATCCCCGGTCAGGTCAAGATGGAAAAAGATCTTTTTTTATATTGACCTGGGTCTTGGATGTTTATCTATATAAGTATTTATAATAAAATATAGAATCGTTGAGTTAGTATCCCATAACACAAGTCTCGAACTTAATTTGGGGCTAGCTCAATCTGTGTGATTTGTCCGTATATATTATATTATTATATTAATATTAAACCAACTGAAAATACCTGCAAATAGACTGACTATTTGCAGGTATTTTCAATTGGTAAGTGGTACTGTGAACCAGTTAAGATGATATACGGAGTTCAGTGCTGTCCCCATTTGAAATAATAATTGAATGAAAATTGAGACATTATTGAATAGATTAAGCTAGGAGGGTCTAGAAAACCCCTTGTAACGGGAGCGAGGTGGTACGCTCGCCCGCCACAAAGGGAATATCTTCCCGCTGGGCAAGGCCCAGGGAACCGTACGGCTCCGACTGAGTTCTGTCGGAGGTCTTATTTATGCCGAGCTTCGAAGAAACTTTGCTTGCGCGTTTCAGGGTTGTATCACGTATTAAGACACCTTTTCTTTATTTCAGTGGTTCCGGGTTCGATTCTCGGTCAGGTCATGATGGTAAAGATAATTTTCAGTTAGGCCTGGATGTTTATCTATATAAGTATCTATTATAAAAAGTATATATAATAATGAGTATCCTAGTACACAACTTACTGTGGGGCTAGCTCAGTTTGTGTGATTTGTCTTTATATCCCAATAATAAATGAGAAAGTGAGTTTGTTTGTTACGCTTTCACGCCGAATCTACTGAACCGATCATCATGAAATTTTGCATACACATAGGTTAGGGTACTGAGAAGGACATAGGCTATATATTACGCGAGCGAAGCCGCGGGTAACAGCTAGTATATTTATAATTATTTTTAGATATGAGTGTGAGCACTGCTCTCAGCGGTTCGTCACGCCCGCCGCGCTGGCTGGCCATCTGACATCTGCACACGGAGTGCCAAAACAACACAGGTAATCAGTTAGTAAAATAGCAACTTTCTTATCTGTGATTATCCCTAGTTGTTTGGGGATAGCCATCGGCTATATTCCTCACGCTCTTCTTCTTCTGTTTTATATAATATGGCTTTCACCGAAATTTCAGTGATTCTGCCAATGTCCAGTAAATTGAGATACTAAGTATCGGTATTGTACGGTAAAGTTTTTCCAAGTATTGGCGTATGTTCTTTGATGCCTCTTGGGAGTTTCTGGCGGCAAATCTATACGAGTCCATTTATCAGTCCACTTTAACTATTTCACAAATTTTTGCATACACATAGGTTAGAGTACCGAGAAGGACATAGGCTATATATTACGCGGGTGAAGCCGCGAGTAACAGCTAGTGTTACATAAAAGTATAAATAAATTTTAATAAAAGCTTTTGCAAATTCCATTGTTTATTCATGTTGAATATTTTCCTTATCTATATGCGGTTTTATTCTTCGCTTCTTGCGACTCCATAAGAGCCCTAAGTGCGAGCGAGATAGATATAATTAAATGATTTATGGCCCGACGACTCAGTTGTTAACGCGCTGAATGTAAGATCACGGGATCCGCTGTTATGATACCATGATTGGTTTTTTTTTTACTTTCAAGGCTTAAGCATGTTTATGTATAATTAGGTATAAACGGAACGTTTCTTGCCAAGTCCCGTTTAATATAGTCGGTTTTTATATTTGAACCTTAACATTTCTACTATCCGTTGCAAAAAAGCATTTGTTGTGAACGAGACATTTTGAGAATTAGAATTTAGAGATTGTAATGTCATTTTGCGAAACGGATATTTTGCGAGTCAGACAGTACAGTTAGAAATCCAAAGGCTTGATCCCAGCAAGGGCCGATCCAGCTTTAAAAACTAAAACAATTAGCTTGAAAGATTTTGATACAGTGTTGGCCACGCACACACACGAAAACAAACATTTGAAAGTATACCTTATCTATTTATTTATTTAACAGTTTATGCACACGAAGAAAAAATTACAGAAAAAAAAACTGAAAACAAGAGATTTCACGTACAAAGGTACTGCTTATTTCATTTGAAATCTCTTCCAGCAGACCCGTGAGAGGAGAGTATAATATTAGAGGCGACAGGCGTGTTCATATTATAACACAGAATTATATAAAACATAGAATAATAATGAAGCTGACGGCTAAAATATACTACATATACAATACTTACATAAATACACATATACATACATATCAACTATATATAAGAAGAGAAAAAAAATAACATTTATGACATTTATGAGGACAATGATAAAATATATATACTTAGATCTACGCGCCTAGCGTTCCGACCATCCTAACTATAATATTATAAATGCGAAAGTGAGTTTGTTTGTTTGTTTATTTATTTATTTGTTTATTACGCTTTCACTCCGAATCTACTGAACCGATCATCATGAAATTTTGCACATAGGTTAGAGTACTGAGAAGGACATAGGCTATATACCACGCGGGTAACAGCTAGTAGGTTATAACAGACGGGAAAATAGCTAGCTTTTGTTAATATTTTTATAGCAAACATTTGAAATTCGCTCACACACAAACACATAACGAATAGGCGATTTCATGGAACTCTGATCAGATCTCACGCAAGAAAGGGGTTAAAAGTATTCCTTGACTGCCTATGTATAGATACAGGCAGTCAAGGAATACCTAGGAGCATAGGCTCCTAGCGTTTCGACCACTAATAATGACCTTGTGTCCAGTTGCGAGGTGTGCAACCGCGCGTACAGCTCGCGCTCGGCGGTGCGCGCGCACGCCAGAGCGGCGCACGGCGCCACGGAGCCCTGCCGCGTTTGCGACAAGACCTTTAGCGTGAGTACAGACAAAGACAATATAATACTAACGTAATAGACTGCCTACCTCATACAAAAATATTGGACCAAATTAAGGTTGCGAAAAGCAGGCGAATGTATGGCGCAGGAGAGTTGCTTGCTACTCGATACTAGATGGCGGTGATCTGCGTTAGCCTTTAACTTACTAAATATGCGGTGTCATTGTAAAATATTATGCCTAAAATATTGTTTTGATTTTTAATAGGATATATTTTGTGAATCATGTTTTTATATTCTCATAATACGGTAGATACAATGTTGTGTAGTTTCGAGTGGCGCCATCTATGCGGGTGTCTGAGAACAAATCGTACGATTGAGGTGTTGAGACCACATAGTACAGACAAACAATATCAGTCATTATCAAAGGAGGGTTGGAGTTTGGAGTCCTAACTCCCACCTTTGGTTCATCATCATCAGCCTATACTCGTCTACTGCTGGACATAGGCCTCTCCATTTGCACGCCATCGAGATCTATCTTCGGCTGCTCGCATCCAACGCCTGCCAGCCATCTTGCGCACATCATCACTTCACCGTGCCTGAGGACGTCCTACACTACGTTTTCCGAGACGTGGTCTCCACTCAAGAACTCGTTTGCTCCAACGCTTATTGATTCGGCGGCTAATATGGCCAGCCCGCTGCCACTTCAGCTTGCTAATCTTGGTTCTCTGCCAGATCACCTCGTTTCTGATTCGATCCCGCAGAGAAACGCCGAGCATAGCCCTTTCCATAGCTCGCTGATCTGTGAAATGAAAGGTGATGACTAGGAATTTTTGGAGGGTATATATTTACCACTGCCTTAAAAAGGTTCAAAACACAATAATTAGATATTAACATTCGTTCCAGCGTAAGAGCGTGCTGTGCGCGCATGAACGAACTCACTCGGGCGAGCGACCGTTTGTGTGCGGGGACTGCGGCGCGGGGTTCGCACAGCGCGCCACGCTCAACGCACACACCGCGCACACACATGCACAGGTGAGGATTCAAGATTCAATCGTTTATCGTATCGTATATTAATTGTCATACTTGTGTTTACAGTTTCTACAACAAAAAAAAATTGTTGACGTCAATAATTTACTTATGACTAAGTTTAGGCCGCTTCCAAAGCGGAGTGCGGAGGCACTTCCTGCCTGGGGGTAGGAGGGCATGTCTAGGTAATTTCTAAGGTTAAGGCGAGTGGCCGTTTGTGTGCGTCCACTGTGGCGCGGGGTTCGTACACGCTCAGCGCATACACATACACATACACAGGTGAGATACTGCCTGGGGGGTTCGGTAGGGCATGTCTAGACAGTTTCTAAAGTTAAGACGAGGAACTGTTTGTGTGCGGCGTGTGTGGTGCCGCGTTCGCACAGCGCGCCACGCTCAACGCACACACCGTGCACACACATGCACAGGTGAGATACTATATCATTGAAACTAACGTGAGATAAAATATATTATGTTTAAAAACGTGTCACTCACGTGTTATTTTATCAGAATTGTCGATTATAGTTTCGGACTCATCAGCAATCCATTTTCAAGGCGAGATCGGGATTCCAAGACGACAAAATGGTACGCGAGTGACCCTTTTTTTTTTAACATAATAGGTGTGATACTGCCGGCCTAGGGGGTAGGGTAGGGCATGTCTAGATAGTTTCTAAGGTTAAGGCGAGCGGCCGTTTGTGTGCGTCCACTGTGACGCGGGGTTCGCACAGCGCACTCACATGCACAGGTGAGGTACTGCCGGCCTGGGGGGAAGGGCATAGCATATCTAACTAGTTTCTAAGGTAAACTCAATGCTGGTTTGGGAGAAAAACAGCTGCTCTTCTTCCCATGCAGACCGTAAAAGCCGGTCTAGGGACTGGACGAAAATCTAAGGAATCACGTTAATAGGCAATGCGACTAGCAACCCATCACTATTTTGATTCCCCTTTCCACATTTAAATAAAATTATTTTAATACGGTTTTTATCGCGTTTATTACATTATTTATACACCTAACGTTTCGAGCACTTTACAGTGTTCGTGGTCGCAGGTAGACTAAGTTGACATTTGTCTAGTATTTTATAAGAACTGCCAAATCTACCGCCTAAAATATTTATTGATAACGTTCCGGATGTACGCAGTATTGGCTCACGGTGTCTGAAGGTCTTGCAGTCTTCTGCTTAGCTTGAGATTTGATTAAATTGATGACTGGATCCCAAGCTGGTGGTAACTGCCAACCATCCTCTCTATTGAAATTAGGATGTTTTTTAATTTCAATAGCCTCACGAAGCATTCTTGGAATGTATCTGTTTTCTTTTGCAAGGACTTAAGGATTATCAAAACGCATATAATGGTTGGGTTTGTCTAGGGCATGTTCCCCTTTCCACCTTGACGAACACGCTAAACGTGGCCGTTGAGTTTTATGAATTTGGGCTCTGTCTGAAAAAACCCTCCTGAACAGACAATTATTTTGATCTCAAAATAATTATGTCTCTGTAATCCCCACAGACAAAAAAGAATTTAGTACTACAGACAATTTTCTTTTCGCTTAAGAGTCGCCTGGAAGCGCATGTCTCCATACAAACGGAAAAAGGGAATTGTGGCAATATTTGGTAATTTTAGGGCAAAATTAAGCGTCCAATCAATTAATCTCATTATAATCTACGTACGTTCCTATACAGTTCCGTTAAATTATCAAATGTTTGAGAATTATACGCCTCTCAAGATTTCCACACAAATTTGAAAAGGCTTGTAATTCTCAAACCATTGATATTTTAACCAAGCTGTACAGGAACGTACGTAGATTATAATGAGATTAATAGATTAAATGCTTAATTTTACTCCAAAATTATCAAATATTGCCACAATTCCCTTTTTCCGTTTGTATGAAGACATGCGCTTCCAGGCGACTCATATTTCACACATTTTTTTAAATTAATCTTACGTCTTTACAGAAAGAAGGTGAGTTAGACAACGGTATAGCACAAGATATACCAAATGAAGGATGAATGCAAGGATGACCTTACCTTAATGGGCATCCGCTGATGTGTCCCATCCGGGGCTCAGTGTTGATAATTCATTATCATCAGCCTATACTCGTCCACTGCTGGACATAGGCCTCCCCTATTGCACGCCGTCGAGATCTATCTTCGGCTGCTCGCATCCAGCTCCTGCCAGCCATCTTGCGGAAATCATCACTCCACCGTGCCTGAGGACGTCCTACACTACGTTTGCCGAGACGCGGTCTCCACTCAAGAACTCGTTTGCCCCAACGGTTATCGGTTCTGCGGCTAATATGGCCAACCCACTGCCACTTCAGCTTGCTAATCCGGTGGGCTATGTCGATAACCTTGGTTCTCTGTCGGATCACCTCATTTCTGATTTGATCCCGCAGAGAAACGCCGAGCATAGCCCTTTCCATAGCCCGCTGAGCGACCATCTGTCGCTGTCTGTCTGTGAATTAATAATTATATTGACATTATTTGTGAACTACAACTTGCGCTCCCTGAAGACCTTCCATTAAGGGCCCACACTAGGCACACTAGCGACGCCAATAATTTTATTCCTAATAATTTATAAATAGAAGAAATTCAAGAATAAAATAGTAATAGTAAGAGAATCAGTCATTATCACAGGATAAAGTAGATTTGACGTTTTCTACTACTGACGATGAGGCGGAGCGCTTACATGCAGCAAAGGAAATTGGATCTTATCTTTTGGAGATAAATTCCATATCTGAATGGCGGTAAACGATTTCAACCGTCGTCAGCCGACTTGGTTTTGTTTATTCCATTCAAATAAGTATAAAATTCAAGTACTGTTTAGAAATATCTCATCCCCAATCTAAGCACCAAATACCTTTGTCCCGTCTCCCCAGTCCAAAAATCTCCTAACCCTTTCGCTTAAAAACGGTTTGGGGTCATTCAAATATTACGTAAGCAGTGAAAGGGGGTGGGGTGGGGGAGGGGGTTAGGCTTGGCTTATTTTTGATGACATGGGAGACGGGGGGGGTTGACGTGGTGATGATATAAGCAAAATTTCGCAAAATACACTAACATTTTTTTGAAAATGATACTAAATGTTCACGTTAGCTTAGAGGGAGGGGGGAAGAACTTTTCTTACTTTTGCTGACAAGAGGGGGGAGGAGTTAAAATAGCAATTTTTCTGCTTACGTAATACTTGAATGGCCCTTTTCGATGGGAAGCAGCATCGGAACCGAGATAAACCAAACAAACAGCGCTCACCAACCCGTCTGCCAAGCGTGGTGAGTATTGCCAAACCTATAGTGGAATTCTTGACTGAGGCCTAGTCCAGTGGATTTTTGAGTGAGGGACGGCGACGACAGAAATATCAATTTCCTTTTTTAAACGTATTGGTCGCGTCAAACTGTATAGCGTGTCGGATATGAGCAGTTCGTTGCTTGTCCGCCCCCGCCTCCCCGCGCGCCCGCACCGTTCTCATGTAGTGTACTGCGCTAACACTCACTACATGCTCTGAGCAAAGACTTCTATATAAACTGAGGTAGACGTGCCCTGTTCCAAGCAACAGACATTCAAAAGCAATCGTGTCACGTGACGGTGACGGCGTTTACTGTACAGAGTATAGGTGTGAGCTTAGCGCAACGGTGTTAATTAGCTCCCTTTGAACGCTTCAGAATCTGCTTCGTACGGCTCGTCTACTTTTATATAGAAGTCTTTGTTTCTGGGCCGCTATAAAGTTTGGTACAGTCCGGAAGGCGTAAGCTGAGCTCTGCATTTGTGTGAGTAATCACCAAAAGTAGAGTCAGACCAAAAACTCTTAAAAATAAATTTGACACTTGACACGTCTTTATCGTTCATGTTTTTAAAATAACTGTTTAAATTACAAAATATTTCTATTACATGGCTATTTAAAGGGTTTTGTATTCTTCGTTTACTTTTATTTGCAGCCATTTCACTAATAAATCGGACACAAGAACAAAATATTAAGAATTAAATACGTCACACTGCTACCAGTGCAAGGGTGAAGTGTGACAGGTGCGCGGCGGAGATGCGCCGCGCTATAAGCCGATGTCACACCTACACTATCTATGTGCACTCACACAAATGCAAAGCTCAGCTTAGGCCTCGCGAACTGTACGAGCTGTAACATGCTTTAAATTAGACATAAAATTGCTAATTAAAAGATCACAGGCCTGTTTGTTGACGAATTTAAAAAATGTGGTGTCAAAATAAAATACAGTTAATAATTATAGTTTTTTATTAATAAAAATAAACTCCAACGGTAGAATATGAACGATGCACCATTTACAACTTCAGTGCTTCACATAGTCCTTAAATTATCCCGTATCAATGAGATCAGGTCTTATCAAATGTGTTAGTGGCTAACGCTAAGGCTTTGCAATTTCGTGTAAAATATCGATTAGTAAAATGGCGTGTGAAAAAAACACTATTAGTCCAGTCAATATCAATGATGACAGCCGGGAGCAACGGCTTAACGTGCCTTCTGAAGCACGGAGGAGCTGGAGATATTTTTATACCACTTGCAGTCACCCATCCAAGTGGGGACTGCGCCCAGGATTGCTTAACATGCGTTAGCGCTAATAATTACGCCCAATAGATGATCACCTGTCAATATACACATGGACTATTGTGGCACTGTATAATTCTAGTAATTGATAGTTAAGTTATGAGCTTATTAGCGAATTTTTAAATTAGTAAGGAGACTATACAAATATCACTAAGGGGCCTTCTCCACGAGCAAGAGAACCGCGACGTCCGCGCCTCTATCTTATTTCTCTTTTTTTATTAATGACTTCTACTTGGGCTTTAATGATTCTACCAATAAATAAATAAATATATAGGGACATATCACACAAATTGAGCTAGCCCCACAGTAAGTTGTGAACTTGTGTCGCAGGATACTAACTCAACGATACTATATTTTATAATATATGCTTATATAGATAAACATCCAAGACCCAGGTCAATATGAAAAAGATCTTTTTCCATCTTGACCTGACCGGGGATCGAACCCGGGACCATCCGTGTCGCAGGCAGGCGTGTTGACCGCTGCGCCACGGAGCTCGAACAATGTCCAGTTTAAAGAGATACAAAGTATCGGTGTTGTACAGTTAACAAGTAGGTGTCAAAGACGGGTTAGGTCCTTTGATTGCTTTATGGGAGCATTTGGTTACAAATCTATACGAGTCCATATTACAGACTAACTATTTCACTCATTGATAATGAGCACGAGCATTTATAACTCCAAACTACACCAATTTAATATTATAAAGTCTACTAAAATCAATTTGCAGAATTATCCAAGGCAAACCCCAACTTATCCCGTAGACTTTTCACCATACCTTGATTCCCTCTTATTATATGTTGTATTCTATAGGTGATACGAGAGTCGCTTGCACTCTACTACTCGTCGAATCGCCGCGATAACATCGCTATGTGTACACACGTTCTAAGAGAGTTATTAGAAATACATAGCGATAAAATCGCCGCGGTTCTCTCGCACGTGCAGACGATCCCTTAGAATTTACAATTCGATTATATTATTTAACTAAAAATATAAACATAAATAAAATGTGAAAAATACATTGTTGATCCGAGCAAATAAAAAAATGATTTGGAAAGGTATTTATAACATTTTAAATTTTAAAATAAATTACTACTATGTAGTATAATTTAAAACCCTTAGGGTAACGTCCTCAGTATAGATAGTAGTGCATTGTAATTCAAGTGAGCTAAGTTGATCATTACAATTACAACATGAGTTGCTTTTAGGTGTATTCATTTATATAGATTATAACAACACTCATTGTTTTATTAAACTACGAGTGTTGTTATGATCAATGTAGCTCACGATAATCATACGACGTTAATGTTAATACACGCCCGGACGCAGTCGGGAAGGCCTGCCAGTTTTTTGATAAGACGATCACGAGTACTCTTAGGACGTTAACCTATTTGTCTTGGATTCGAATCCTACATGTGGTGTGTTTTCACCTTATACCCTTATTTTAAATTCAATACACAAACTTTTAGAGGTGACTCAGCCCATCAACATGAACAACTTTTGTAATGGGACCAATGCTGAAAATTCAATATTATTTTTACCTTTTTCCATACATTTGGTCCGATTAGCTGGACACTTTTGTATAGTTATGTCAATTTTTTTTTTCGAGTTCCCAGTATTGGTCCCATATCAAAAGTTGTTCATGTTGATGGGCTGAGTTACCTCTTAAAGTTTGTGTATTGAATTTAAAATAAGGATGTACATATCTCCCTAGCTATAGTGAACTTATTGCTACGCAATATTAACTCTAAAGTCTTAATTTTCAAGCACTTAGTTTAGCACCGAGATGCAACAGTCTCCGACTCATAAGTCCACACCATATATCATAAATGGAATGTATTGTTTCTAAGTTTAGTACGGATTGCTCACGTAGATATAAGTATTATTACGTGAGTAACTCGTATCTCATACAACATGTAAATTGACCTTCGACATACCCTTAAAGGGAAACAGTCCGTATGGTATCAATATTAAGAACGCAAAAACGGTTTTGACATTTTCATACAAAATTGTTCAGAACCCCGTACAATTAGTATGGGGAAGGCACAAAAGTTGTCGAGTTCTCCATAATTAAAGTTGTTCAAATTGACGGGCTGAATCACCCTTTTGAATGTCAAGGGTCAATGAACTCTCTTTATGATATACGAGGTAAAATCACATTATTTAAGCACTTAAGAGCGTTCGTTTTAAACTTTTACCTATAATGAAAGTGAAGTGCAGCATTCACCGGGTTTCTGACAGCGTAGAACAGTTTCTAGGTACCCAAAAAGAGTTCGCAAACCAAGAACAGCGCAGCGAGATTTTTTCGAAAGACACTCGCAATTGATTAGGATGTAGCAGCAGCTACATACATCGGTGCATCAAAACAAAACCATTTAAGGGGGAACACTAGGCACAGTAGCGACGCCAATCATTTTATTCCTAATACTTTACAAATAGAAAGAAATTCAAGAATATAAACAATACAAGTCTTAGTAAATAACCTGAAGTATTTTTTGAATCATGTTTATTACTATCGGAATCAGTGAGAATTATGAGAATCTGATTACCGCCAAAAACGGCCGTTTTTGGCGGTTATCACTTTTTCTCTCAATGACTGATTCTCATAATATCAAAACATGATTCCAAAAATACTTCAGGTTATTTACTAAGACTTGTATTGTTTATATTCTTGTTGTATCGAAGACTTTTGTTTATGAATGATTTACCAAAAGCCATTGTAAAACATTGTGAAATGTATTTTTATGCATGCTGTGTTCACTCTTAGAAGGTTGTTCAATGTACATGTTCTTATATTCTTCTCTTTTAATGTTGCTAAGCTTGTAACAACCAGTTTGTGAACCAAATAAATAAAAAAAAAAAAAAAATTCTTTCTATTTGTAAAGTATTAGGAATAAAATGATTGGCGTCGCTACTGTGCCTAGTGTTCCCCCTTAAGGAAATAAACACTGCTTTATCAGCCCGCGCACGCAACTGGCCAATCACAACGCAGGATTCGTAATCGCCACTTTATAAGGAAGCGAAACTCGACGACGCGCGAATTTCAAATGCATTGCCTAATTTAGTAATGTGTATTCCCTATAAATAGTTCATTGTGTGCAAAAATAAATTCATTCTATTCCTTGACTTCGAACACGCAACATTAGTTTATCTCCTATTAGGTACACTACCTACCTACACACCTAATGCTAGCTCACTCATAGCTACAAGGAATAATTTTCTAAACTTGAAAATAAATTTTGAAGCTTTTGCTATAAAGTACGTGTTAGGGTCTCGGTCTACGCTGACCCTTTAGAGGTCGTCGAGAGGGTATCTCTGCTGATATCCCGAAATAATTATATTAATATAAAGGTATTGCCTCATCATCATCATCTCAGTCCATCATCTACCCACTGCTGAGGATAGGCCTCTCTTCGTTTCCGCCATCCGTCCCGATCCTGTGCAAATCTTATCCAGCGACCCACGACCTTGATATTGATTGATATTTGCCTCCCCGCAAAATTTTCTAGAAAAAGAAAGAGCTCCCTTTGTAATATTTTGTGATTTTGTCCATCATCATCATCAGGTCTTTCTAGTCTCCACTGCAGGAGCACGACCCTCTCTGTACTACCAGAGCTATATACTAGCCTGAGCAGTGGCGGCTCGTGACTCATAGACCTGGTGGTGCACATCATAAAACATGCCTAAAATTGTTTGGATAATTCCTAACAGCAGAAATAATTCTCTTATTTAGATAGGCATTTTTCTATTTACATATACAAAGTATAATAATAAGATTGATAAGTAAAACAAAACATAAAAACAGCGAAAGTAAAACACGAACAAATACAAACGTAGGAAAACTACCTAATCCGAACATATCCGAACGTCGGCGCACCAGATTTCGCTAAACTTCCATACTAATCTTCCGTTTCACGCGCCAGGCGTTTCGTCGCCTTTTCCATAGCAGCTGTATAAGCGCGTTGCGTGCACTGGGAGCGGGCGCACGGCAAACTATTTTGTCAAGCGAAAATAATACTTATTTTGTTAACGACACGACTGATTATCATTTGACACAAAATTAATATATTTTTACGTTAAACTGCTTATTTATTTTTTATATCAATGTTATTTTTAGTATATATTTAAGCTTAAACTGGTAGTGCACCGCACGAGTGCACTTAAGGGGGAGCCGCCACTGAGCCTGAGTAGTCAGAGGATGGTACATTTTGTCCAACCCCCTCCTATAATAACGACTAGCTCTAATTCTCCTTAGGTACCTAATAACTGCTCTTAGCTGTCCACTTAAAAGGGTCTTTCCTTGCTTCACTTCAATGGAACATCCTTCTACTTCACCGGTGTGCACCAAATCCACTTCACCCCCAAGAAAACCTCTGTCAGTCCTTTCTCATGCACTTCCTCTTCTCCAACACAATCATGCTCTTCAAGGCAGACGCTACAGTGTACCTCAGCTCGTGGAACTTGTGTACGGACAGCCGGTATGTGTTCGTCTGTCCGTCTGTCAGGGTTAGGATGAGGATGACGTGTGTGTGTTGCCGCATGAGTTCTTTTGCTCGGGCAGGGCTGGCGTTCTCTGATGATATGCTTGATTGGCTGAAAAAAGAAATTCTTTATTATTACATAAAGTTGTATACAGGTTTAGTTTAAGAGCAGATGACACAAGTATGTATGTAAACCCTAAGCTTCAAACTAGGCTTAACCCTGTATTTTGGAGTTCAGTGTAAATATAAATATCCTTAATGATATATCAACCAATCTTTGTGATGTATAAACCAACCAGGATATATGAATTAACCTTAGAGATATATCAACCAATCAACCAACCTTAGGGATATATCAACCAATCAACCAACCTTAGGGATATATCAACCAATCAACCAACCTTAGAGATATATCAACTTTCCACTGCAAGTTGACCAGCCCCGGCTTCACTCGCAGGTGTCTGGGGATGTTCTCGTACACCTTGTCGAGACATAGTAGTGACGTCAGCTCCGCTATGCAGTCCGGACTGAACCTAAAGTCATGAGGAAGAAACGTGTAAGGTTGCTGCGAGTCAGTCTGTGAACATGGCAGCTGCAATGTTGACGAAATATCAGCCGAAATTCGAATTAAATACAGGTCACGCTAAACCTTTTGCTTATTGGATATTAGTCGCTGTTTGTCCGCGCCCCGCCTCCCCGCGCGCCCCGCGCCTTTCTTATATTGTGGATTGCGGTAACACTCGCAACATGATCTGATGGCTGGTATACACTTTAAATAAATATAAATAATAAATATATACGGACAAAATCACACAGATTGAGCTAGCCCCAAAGTAAGTTCTAATGAAAGACTTGTGTTATGGGATACAACGATACTATATTTTATAACAAATACATATATAGATAAACATCCAAGACCCAGGTCAATCTGAAAAAGATCATTTTCCATCTTGACCTGACCGGGGATCGAACCCGGGACCATCCGTGTCTACTGCAAGTGCGCGGTTCATACATTTGCTACTAAACGTTTAGTAGGAAATGTATGAACTTCGCACGTACACTAATCAAAGTCTATACCAGCCAAGGCGCAGTAGTTTGGCGGCGGGTGTAAGACCCGTAGTAAAAATTATAATAGGCTTTCTACCAGATTCCTATTAGTTAGGTACTGCCCCCCTATTTACTAACTCGGATGACAGGTGTCGATGCCTATCAATCTAGAATTTACTGTTACAATGCGGGTTTTGCTTGCTCGAACTTTTTATTTGAAATACAAAAACCGCATTGTAACAGTAAATTCTTGATTGATAGGCATCGACACCTGTCATCCGAGTTAGTAAATAGGCTGGCTGGCCTGGCTTAATGTTGCCATTTACACGAGACTAATCAAATTTTTGTAAAGGCCCGCCCCCCCCTTTTTATATGCCCCCCGATATCGATGCCTATCAATCTAGGATTTGCTGTTACAATGCGGTTTTGTATTCCAAAAAGTTCGAGCAAGCAAAACCCGCATTGTCACAGTAAATTAGAATTTACTGTGACAGATATACAGTATAATCTAGAGATTGATAGGCATCGACACCTGTCATCCGAGTTAGTAAATACGGGGGCTGGCCTTTTGACATCATGTAAACAGCCCATAATGTGTAAGGCAACCTGCCTTACACCATAATAAGTGGCAAAAAAATAAATTACCGTAGTCCTTCTAAAAACTGTGTAACATCTTCTGCCACCCAGGGCTCTCTGTTAGCAGACCGCAGCCTCGCCAGGTGCCTCACGACTGCCCGTACTGCTGAGAACTTGTCTACATTCATCAGACTTGACGTTCGACTGTCTGGGTTACCTTCCAGCTCTTTGAGAGCCACTGGAAGAACACATAAAATAAATATATAGGAATGAATCAAGAACTTGTTTAGTTTGTGAGATTTGTCGCTTTTTTTTTTGGGGTCGGGATGTAAATGCCTTCGCACTCTATTGCGGGTACAATAAAGTGGTTATGTGGTGTGGCCACTAAACACACCCCGGTGTTCCTCAAATCGCAAGAATTCCGGTACTGTAGGTACGACGGGGGAACGCTAGGCCCTGTCATTCATCTGCAGTGTGAGATTTGTCCCTAGAATGTTTATAAGCTTTGTTTAAGTTATTCTAGGGACTGTGAGATTTGTCCCTAGAATAAGTTAAACAAAGCTTATAAACATCAAAGAGACCTCTCAAATAGTGATGCAACGGAAGTGTCTTTACGGAAGCGGAAAAGGAAACATATGTCAAAATTAAATTTTAGCGGAAGCAGAAACGGAACCGGAAACCGAAGTCTTAATATTAATAAAGAAACATAAAGTAAAGTAATACATAGGTACAAAGAGACATTTTTCAGTATGTAAGAACCTGCATGCATTCGCTTCCCTTGCTGACAATAGTGTTTGTAACAAGTGGATTATTTCAAAACATAGAAAACCCGTCTGCCTTTTGACCGTTTATGCCCAACATAATAATTTCTTTAATGTCCTCATAATAGCCTATGACACTCGGAGGAAGAATACGAATCTAATGACACCTCACACACCAAAATCGGTCAAGCATGGAACAACATGCATACATACATACATACATACATTACACTCCTCCTGGGTGGGTCAGTCGGAGAAAGAAGTTATTTATGAAAGGACTTTTCAAAAATTATTTTTGTCATGTAAATTCTAGTAGGTAGTGGGATAGATATCAAAAGATGCCGGCAAAAGTAGCACTCCGGTGACGATAAATGGTCATATTTTTACGAGTCAAACGGGTGCTATATCAACTATGATAATTATCTTTAACAAAAAAATAAAACTGACTTCAACCCTATACGTAAATGTACAAACTGGAACTTAAAATTAGATTTTAGTGGGTGTGGTAGTTCAATCAAAATAGAGGAACAACGTCTTCATCAACTTGTCGTGATTGAGTGTGAAGTCGGTTAAAAAAGCACAATTTTTGTTCATCAACGCTTACGCTCGCTGACGCGGCGCGGTGACGATAGTGGCGGCGTAATCAACTAAAAACAATAAATAAATATATACGGACAAATCACACAGATTGAGCTAGCCCCAAAGTAAGTTCGAGACTTGTGTTATGGGATATTAACTCAACGTTACTATATTTTATATGTTATTAACATAAACAAACTCGTTGTGATGTGACACGTTTTTCCCTTTGTTTTCCACCCACTCCCGAAATACGTCGGACATTATTGGCACGCGCTGGCCCGTCGCGCCAATCAAGCCGCTGCGTGACTCCCCTCGCCCGCACGTCACCCTTCCCCCCGCTGTTGACTTCCGTTTAGAGTTCTGTTATAAAGTTTGCGGAACCAGAAACAGAAGTGAAGAAGCAGAAGCGGAGGTCCGTTGCAACACTACTCTCAAATCTGTCTGGCCAGCGTGGAGAGTGTAGGCCAAATCGTCTCACTGCTCTGTATATATGGTTCTTGTAGCACAGAGAGGGTCGTGCTCCTACAGTGGATACTAAAAGACCTCATAATCATAATAAAAATCACTCAGATTAAGCTACCCAACAGTAAGTTTGTGCATAGGATACTAACTCAATGATACTTTATTTTATAATAGATATTTTTTAATGTAGAAAAAATCTAAGACCCAGGCCTTTTAGGCCAGGGGTTTTTATCGCGTTTATTATGTTATTACATTATTTATAACCGTATTAAAATAATTTTATTTAAATGTGTAACAATCATGAAAACACTGGAATATATTGTTTTCATCATGACCTAACTGGGGATCGAACCTAGGACCACTTGTGTCGCAGGTTGGCGTGTTAACCACTTTGCCGTTCAACTAATGCTTATTACGGCAAGGCAAAAGTCACGAGATCAGAATAGCACTGGGCAACGAAAACAAGAAACAAAATAGTGACAGTGTCTGTCTGTCTAATCCTAACTTCCTAACTATCCCAACTAATAATATTATTAATGCGAAAGTGAGTTTGTTTATTTGTTACGCTTGCATGCCGTATTTACAGAACCAATCATCAGGACATTTTTCATACACCATAGGTTAGGGTACCGAGAAGGACATAGGCTATAAATTACGCGGGCGAAGCCGAGGGTAACAGTTAGTATTCTAAAATTTTAACCAAAACCAGCATGAAAGAAATTAATAGAAAATTAGGACTACCTACTAAATAAAATTGAAAACAAATATGTTATATGCGGCTTAGTTTAGCGGTTACTCAGATAATAATATAAATAAATTATGAAAAGTGTTAAACGACTGAACAAAGCCATAGGACGTGCCTTATGAATCTAAAATCATTTAAAATGTAATTTATGAATTATTTGTAAACTCACGGACAACAAAAGGTTTAATTTCCTTCTTCTGTATTTCTGACGAGAGTAAAGTAACGGCTGTCCATTGTGAGGGATTTTCTGTTAAAAGTTCTAACTGTTGTGACATTATTGCGCTAAATAAAGTTATTTATTGATAGAAAAACCTAAAATAAATAAAAATAACTTGTGATTCTATCTTACAACACGAAATGTCATTGTGATTGTCAATGTCAAAACGAACGCTGTCAAAAAATACGTTTCATTATTCGCTACGGATCTCGGAGGCACACATTTTAAGATGGTTCCTATGGTTCTGTGCATTTTGTGTTCCTTAATTCCATTTCCTCAGTATATTCCATAAGGAATGGGAGAAACTTCGAATATGTATAATAATGGAACAGAAAAAAAGTCACCAATCGGTAATTATCGATAATCGAGCGTTCTATTTTTTCCTTTTTTTTTAGTATCACTCATCTATCCACAGACATGAAAAAATTTTTTGCTTCATCCATCACTCACGCACACACATCACTAAAATTAATGGCTGCCACTGCCACCGGCTAGAGGTGGGTCGTTGAACGTTTTCGCGCCAACGAAACTCAACCGTTTTTTTTCAACGGGCAACTAGTTAGCAAACCAGTTGGCGTCGCCAACTGGTTTAGTACTGGTTGCTGAAACAACGTGGCGTTGTTTTTACTACCAATTTGTCGCGTTTTGGGCGTAACGCATTGCAAACTAGTTGAAAACAAATACAACTATGAAAATATATTGTTTTTTAAAAATCTTTTAACAATTCAATGACGCAATTTTTTTTATTTATCTCAAAACTACGAAACTTCACTATATTTTATTTATATTTACACAATCTTGACAAGCTTAAAATAAAATGATCTGTACTAGGTACTTTACTAATAAACAAACATTCACGATGCGAAAGAATTTTCGAAAATCTCAAACTACTTAATATTTAATATAAACAAAACAAACCAGAATTTCTTGACTCGGCCGCCTCGCGAAACGGCAGCGAACGCGAAACGAAAAAGTTATGTTTATCTTTGTCTCTCTTAACCAAATACATTATCGGCATCTCACCTACTCTAAGGTATTATTCGATTCGTACGTCGTTCAGTTGTTTCCGCCACGCGTGCACCGGTTTCAGCTCGACGGGGCAGCGTTTCGTTGGAAAAAAACCAGTTGGTCATTCCAACTACATTTGCAGTGACGAAAAACTAGTTGAATCGTTGAGAGTCGAAAAACGGTTGAATAAAACGGTTAGTTGATATAACGCCCACGCCTACCACCGGCCCGATCTGTCAGTTTGTTTGGCGTCGTCGTCGTCGAATTTAAAACAAGTGTGTAAAATCGTGTTAATTACATATTGCTTACAAGTGCAGATTTCCCTGTGAAATAACAAATTTATATAATGGCTGCAGTTCAAGGTGCACCGGGTAACAAACCCTGGCCAGTGCGCCCCGGGATGCAACATCAAAACAGTCAAAACCCCAACAATTTAACTCTAAATAGGACAATAAATCTGTATCCCCTGACAAATTACACATTCGGCACGAAGGAGCCGCTTTTTGAGAAGGATGCTTCCGTTCCAGCCAGGTTTCAACGGATGAGGGAGGAATTCGTGAAAATTGGTATGAGGAGGTGAGGTTATGTTAGAATTTTTTTCCTATCTCCACTCGTCACTATCTGTAAAGTGAAGCAAGCGCGCAAGTTCTCTAATTGTAATAATTCAATCTTATTAAAAGAAATTTCTTCACTAAAAATGGTTTCACTTTGACTCTAGGATGAGATACTTGCTTACTACACAACATTGTAAATTATACCATTAAAATTGTAACTGTCATGTACCTAATAAATAATAAATAAATATATACGGACAAATCACACAGATTGAGCTAGCTCCAAAATAAGTTAAGTTAATAACTAACTCAACTATATTTTATGACAAATACATATGTATATAGATAAACATTCAAGACCTAGGTTAATCTGAATAAGATCATTTTTCATCTTGACCTCACCGGTGATCAAACCCGAGACCATCCGTGTCATAGGCCAGCGTGTTGACCGCTGCGCCACGGAGCTCGCCAGTACCTAGAACTAACATCACAAAATGAAGCCCAAATTACATTTCAATTAATGAATGAATAGAATAAAAAAAACTGTATAGTGATTTACAAATGGTATAATATAATAGAATGACTCTATAATCTAAGTGAAGTCACATAAGGAAGGAGTTTAAATAATAGGATGATCCATATTACAGGGTTTTTTCTGAGATTACAGAATATTTTTAATAAAAACTGTAGGTGCCAGCTTTCTCTTTTCTACTCAGATTGTAGATATGGGCGAAAAACTTATGAATGACATCAATAGGTGATGCAGCTAGCAATTTAACACAATAAAGTGATACCATTTTCCACATTGCCTTTTGGCTTGTAAACCTGAGCTCTGACTACCCCGCAAGGGAAAAAGATGTGACAGTACCTACATTGATTCCAAATATGTGTAATATATGACACTAAAATATAATAATAAATTAAAACAAATAAATATCAAAATAAAAATTAATTGTCGGAATGAAAAAAATCATAAAATAATAAATTATTTTATGATTATAAAAGTAAACTCATTTAGTAATTTTTTGTGTAAATCATCAAAATAGTACTCCATAATTCCAGGTCAGTAGAAGGAGTCCTGCTTGTACATGAACACGGGCTGCCTCACGTCTTACTCCTGCAGCTAGGGACAGCATTCTTCAAGCTGCCTGGAGGAGAACTAAACCCAGGGGAGGTGAGATTGTTTATCTTAGAACAACTAAACTAACCCCCGAATATTCTGGGATCTCCTATCAACAGAAGACCGAAGAATGGACATCTTCTGTTCACACACAATGGGCCCGAATAGGCGGCCTAAGTGTGGAAAATAGCCCACGGTAGCAGTAAGCAGTAACCCCAGAATATTCAAAACATTTGTTGCTAATGACAATTTTTAATGCCCATTTTTTGGCCCACCCTTACATACTGTGTGTGACCGAGCATGAAATAAAGTTTAAAATTAAATTTATACTTCATTAATAAGATATAAAAGTTACATAATAATTCTTTGTGGGGTTCTCATTTTATTCATATTTATATTTGGGTGCTAATTAAACAGGCTTCTTTTTAATAGCATTATTTGCCTCTTAAAATCTACATTGCCATCTAAATAACTAAGTCAGCCACAACTAACAAGCATCTGAATAATACTATCTTAGCCACTAGTTATTTTATTAGAAAGCCAACTAGAAATACAACTAGCATGGTGGTTATTTTTTAGCATCTAAATTAATAACATGCATTCAAGCAGTAAGCTTCTAAAATATTAATATACAGCATCAAAAAAGATATTAATTGGCTTCTATTTTTTTACTTAGCACTGTAAAATATAACTCATCCCCCATTATTTAATCGGCAAAATATAGCTAAAATTGTCAGTAAATAGTAAATTATTATGATAATAAAAGTAAATTAAGAGCCGTGTGGTTCTTTTTATATCTATGTTTGACGGTAAATGAGCCATCTGATGGAAAGTAGTCACCGTCGCCGGATATCTGTAAGACCAGAGGAGGTGCTGATGCGTTGCCGACTCTTAAGATACCTGTAAACACGCCTTTTGAAGGACCCTAAGTCATAGTATGCTGGGAAAACCTCGGGAAGGAGCCCATTCCACAGTCCTGTTTTACGCGTCATCATCATCATCGTATAGATGGTAGAACACACACAGAGAGCCAACGTCTCTGCAGAGACTGAGGGTGTCTTAATCGTCTCTGACTGTGGGAACGAACGAAAACGAAGTCAAGAGTCAAGACCAGACCGGATATGTTTTTTGAAAAATCTAAGTATTTGTGAACAGTAATTTCGGCTATTTTTGTCTCCCCATGGCGAGATGTTGTATAATTTTGACGCTACCACTTTCCTCTCATCTAAACCTCACGTGAGATTTTTGTACCAAATTTTTTTGGAAATCAATTTTTTTTATGTACGCAATAATAAATAAGTATCAAATACAAAAATGTATTTTTTTTATAAAACAGACTACGAATATTGAGGTGAAAAATTGAAAAGAAAAGGGATTTGCCTAGACTCTTCTTCTCCCCAGCACCTGAGATTGGGTGAGATTCACCACAAATCCAACCCGAACACCCAATACGAAATTTTCCAGTGGCTATTTTAATGATAAAAGAATTTGAAGTTTATTTTACATGCTGAGTTGTAATATATGCTGTTGTCTATGAAGGCTTGAATCATATTTTTTTGAGGACCTTGTGTTGAAGCTGTAAAACGTAAAATGGTGACCAGATGTAAAATCCGTGGCCGAGTTAGTAAATTAGGTGGCATTATATAAATATGAAGGACAAGTCATAATAATTGATGGTCTTTGCTTGATGCTTTCTATAGAATATTTAGTTGGCGTTGTAAAAAAGACAAATTAGTTTATTAGAGGCTAGGTCATTTTTCCGTTGCTTAGTTATAAAATTAGAAGCTTGATCACATTGCCAATAAATAATTTTGTGGCTCAACTTATAATTTCTCTTTATATTTTGATTGATTTGTTCTGTTCAGTAACATTTGTCCATACTAACTCAATATTAAACTTGTTTTTAAATATAAATTATAATCAATAACCCCACAAAATATAAACTTGCTTTTTGTTATTGTATTGCAATGATGTAACAAGTGATTCTGTATTGTTTTGGTAAACATACAATTTAGTCATTTTTTAATGAGGAATGGGGCTCCATAGATCTGTGGGCATTCTCCTTTCAAACTGTCTTTGTCTTGCTAGTTTAACAGATAAGCATGCCACAAAAAGTGTTAGTAGATCTGTATCATGCTGAATAACTCTGTAACCATATATTCTATCATACTGATTGGTGCTCTCTTGTCCAACAATGAAACTTTTCAACTTGTTTTCAGGATGAGATTGAAGGTCTCAAGAGGCTGCTGACAGAGACGCTGGGCAGACAGGACGGTGTCAAACAGGAGTGGCTCATTGAGGACACAATAGGTTAGGCGACATAAATAGTATATGTTGAAAAAATTCCATGCGAGTGGTACTTCACAAAATTTACATAATGCTTCCTGAATTCCTAATACAATAACAAAATTACTCTTAATTACCTCAGAACAATGGGCTTGTTTCTCAAATAAATTCTTTTAAAAATAATTAGTCCGTCTGGTAGCTTATTGAACAATATTGGACACATATTTTTCTTTTGTCCATCAAACAAAATTTGATAATGGTGTCTCTTCAAAGAATGACATTGGCAGAATAACCAGAGCCTTGGTGAAGCCATAATATAAAAGAAGAAAGTAAGAAGAAAAACCGGCCAAGTGCGTGTCGGGCCACGCGCAGTATAGGGTTCCGTAGTTGCGTATGACAACTTTGAGTTCACACTGTTTACACTCGCACCTCACAGTTTAACTACCAAAAACATCTAACAATAAAGATTGTATGAAATTTTACATTTTCCAGTACATTTTATAAGTTGGTTGCCTATAACTTTTTAGTTTGTACTTAGTACCCAGCTCTGATAGTTTTCCTTTCAACTTCAGTATATATTCTACTGCTGTAATTTTTTTCACGTATCTATATATAACCGTTTAGCAGATAGAGGGGGGGGGGACACGTACCTCTAACAAAAATTTGCACTTTAAAACCAAATATTTCGGAAACGGATCCCAAAATCGAAAAATGGTGTTCTCAACCTCACAATATTTTTCAAAGACCTTTTTAACGATACCCCACACGATGGGTAAGTAGAGAAAAAAAAAATACTCCCCTACTTTACTTGTATGGGAGCTACCAAAAAAAAAATTTTTTTTCAAGATTTTATTCTACGACTTTTTTGCCATGATTAATATACATACTCATACCAAATTACAGCTTTCTAGTACTTATAGTCTCTGAGTAAAACCGCGGACGGACAGACAGACAGACAGACATGGCGAAACTATAAGGGTTCCTAGTTTACTACGGAACCCTAAAAATTGATAATTTATAATAAGAAAACAATTTTTTTGGAGACTGCCTATACTAACGATCGTGTCTATAAAGAATTTTGACAAAATTTTTTTTTGCTCTCATATACTTATAAAAGCGCTATCATAAAAATGGACCTGTACTTTTGTTAACGTCTCTCTTCTTTCTACTATCCAGGCAACTGGTGGCGGCCGAACTTCGAGCCTCCGCAGTATCCCTACATCCCCCCACACATCACCAAACCAAAGGAGCACAAACGTCTCTTCCTCGTACAGCTCCAAGACCGGGCCCTGTTCGCAGTGCCAAAGAACTACAAATTGGTAGCGGCACCCCTGTTCGAGCTGTATGACAATGCGCAAGGATACGGACCTATCATATCGTCGTTGTCGCAAAGCTTGTGTAGATTTAACTTTGTGTATATGTAATTTTTTTAAAATTGTATTTGACATGTGCCGACAAAGCTGCAGCGATTAGAGTACTTGTATTATTCAAAAGTGAGTCAATATTGTACATCATCATATCTCTGGTCTTTTTAGTTTCCACTGCAGGAGCACAACACTCTCTGTACTACCAGAGCCATATATTACCCAGAGCCGTCAGAAAATTAAGCTACACCTTCCACGCTGACTGGTACAGGTCTCTGTGATGTTTATAAGCTTTGTTTAGCTTGTGTTTCCTAAGTCGCCTTCTACGATATCCACGGGAAGACTTGGAGTGGTCCTTTTCTACTCTGTCGGGAACCATACAGCACAGTATCGATTATAATGCCTATAAAGTACAAAAGTAGACCGTATTTGCCATTTGGATCTGCTATTTTTGCGATTTCTGAACGAAGACAATCTCACCGCCCGTTCGAAAATATTAACTTTGCCAGCAGTGTCAGCTAAAAAATAATGACGCCTATTTCTCACTCGTGAGATGTTTATTTGTATTTCGAATGTGTAAGTGGCCAACACTGGTGTCAGATTTTTCAAGCTGCCTAAAGGCATCTGACATAGCTTGACGACTGCCATCAACGATGACAGCCGGGACCAACGGCTTAACGTGCCTTCCGAAGCACGGAGGAGCTCGAGATATTTCATGCCACTTGCGGTCACCCATCCAAGTAGGGACTGCGCCAGGGGTTGCTTAACATACGTAAGCGCTCATAGAGCTCACACCCACTGGACCATCGGGCTCCACTCGTGAGATAAAAATAATACAGCCTGATTTTGAACCTATGAACTATTTATTATTTATTGTAATCTCGGAATCAGAATCCTGAATAGAATACAAAATTGTAAGGCAAATAAATAATTTTTAGACCTCCCATTCAAAGTCGCCGAGCGGCTGGGCGAATTTCTATGGGAAGCAGTGGCGGCTCGTGACTCAAAGACCTGGTGGTGCACATCATAAAACATGCCTAAACAATATGGATAATTTCTATATGCAGAAATTATTCTCTCTTTTATTTAGATAGGCATCTAATAAGATTAATAAGTAAAACAAAACATAAAAACAGCTAAAGTAAAACATAAACAACATACAAACGTAAGACAATTTACGCGAAAACTACCTAATCCGAACATTTCCGAACGTCGGCGTTCGTCCCGCGTCGGGCCTCGTGCGGCGCACGAAATTTCGCTAAACTTCCATACTAATCTTCCGTCCCACGCGCCAGGCGTTTCGTCGCTTTCTCAATATTAGCTGTATGGGCTCGCTGCGTGCGCTAGGAGCGGGCGCACGGCAAAATATTTTGTCAAGCGAAAATAATACTTATAATGTTACATACATGACTGATTATCATTTGACAAAAAAATAATATATTTTTACGTAATACTGCTTATTTATTTTTATATCTATGTAATATTTTTGTATATATATTTAAGCTTAAACTGGTAGTGCGCCGCACGAGTGCACTTAAGGGGGAGCCGCCACTGATGGGAAGTCTGATTTTATTTTTCGATTTTCACCTTTTTTCTTTCGATTCTGTATTCCATTAGGGATTCTGATTCCGAGATTTTAATATAGTTCATAGGTTCAAAATCGGCCTGTAGTAGCAATACTAAAAACCAGAGGAGCTCTATCTAGCAGCATGATACCATCCTTTGTCGGCAGTTGTCAAATACCCGTTAAATTTAAGAGGGTATCCTAGCAGTCCGTTTTCCATACAAATGTATTTCTCTATTTTCTCGCTGAAAACTGCTTCTAGAATTACAATTCTTTTTTCATAAAGTCTATTATTAAAATAGGTATGACCCAATTTTTAATTTTTTTCTAAAAAACTGTTTTAAAAAAAATATTTTTTCAAAAACAGTTATTCAGGAAAAAATAAAAAATAGGAGTATACCTATGTTAGTATGTACTAGATATTATGAAAAAAGAATTGTGCCTCTAGAATCAGTTTTCAGCGAGAAAATAGAGAAATACATTCGTATTGAAACCATACTGAAAAAATACTGCTAGGATACGCTCTTAATATGAATAGAAGTTTAGACCACATTGAAAAACTTGATAAAATTTATCGAGAATATTTTACTGCGACATCTTGATTGTATTATTAAATGACTTTCCCTTGGACTACAGGCATCAGGAATTTTCCCGTTAAGGTCGTAGTGATTCAGCCCGTCGATTTGTACAACTTTTACTATTGAAAAAACACTGGAATATCGACAAAAAAAAATTTCAACCGCCCGGTCAATTTGTATGGGAATTTTATTTTGAGTTTCCACCACTGTTCTGATAGAAAAAGTTGTTCATTTCGATGGGCTGCATTACCCCTTTAAGGATCCCAAATAATTAACATTTTACCCGCCCATGCCCGTAGCCCAACTGTTATAGTAATGTGGTGTAAGCATAATTAAATATAAGACAACATTGTAATAATGTTACTAGATATAAGTTACTTGACTAAAGTGTGTCCTCGGGAACCGCAGTTTCATTTGTACCTCAAGAAAGAAGACTGTTCTAGCTTAAGTTAAACTAACCTCTATAATAGTCGCCATGTGGCGTGTTAACAGGGTCAATGACCTAAGTGATCTCAGAGATTTAAGTGAAACCATAACATATTATAATTCTACAGGAATAAATGTCTAATCCGGCATAGAGGCAGATGGCAGTAGGTATACTGCTAGTTAACTAGATTCAGAATAAAGAATATAAAAATGTTATCTGAAAAATGCAATTATAGAAAATGATTTTTATACATAGTATGTTATAATAAGAATATATAAAAAATACAGCTCGTAGCGCCATCTGTATATAGTCGGAGCGCAACTCTAGCTTGTATAAAAAAAATGTTGACATGTCAAAGGTGATACCACCATCAACTATCCTCTATAATAGCCGCCATGTCGCGTGTTAACAGGGTCAATAACCTTAGTGATCTCATAGATATAAGATGAGAAAAGTAAGTAAAAGTAGACTTTAAAAGGAAATATTAAAATGAATTTACAATTTTTATTCAATAAACCGAAGATATTTAGATGATCTATCCTAAATTAATTAATGCATTTTTCTGGATTTTCTCAGTAAAATACCGTATTGGTAGAATATTTGGCTAGTGTCAGCCCATGTACCAATGTTATCAGTCTCCGTGGCGCAGTGGTTAACACGCCAGCCAGCCAGCGACACGAAGGACCTGAATTCCGGTCCATCGGTCAATACCTATTAAGTAAAAAGCCTGTGTCGGCCAAAGCCTACTCAATTCGACCCCCAGCTGGGTCATGGCATGGCAGGGCATTTTACCAGATTGGCCTGGGTCTTGGATGCTTATCTATATATGTATATTTTATAAGATATAGTATCGTTGAGTTCGTATCCCACGACACAAATTCAGAACTTACTGCGAGGCTAGCTCAATCTGTGTGTTGGTTCCTATATAATTGTATTTATATTTATGGACCGAATTATACTATTATACCAGTTTACATAAAATCCTGCTAGAAAACTCCTTGAAATTTGATATTCTTTCACAGTTATAAATTGTTGGCGTCATTAGCCCGCTTCCAAAGTGTAGTGCAGAAGAAGCGGCAACAAGCTGCACAGCGCATTTTCCCATGAGACGTTCTTAGAAACGATATAAGAGGACTGAGTAGATATGCATTGTTCTACACCGTGTAAAGATGTAAACTTGCCATATTCGAAAATATCTATACTGATCGTACTGAACCTTGAACACTTTCCCACGGATATAAGTCGACATAAAAAAAAATATAGTGGTGTATAACCAGCTGATTAGCAGTTTAACCCTTTTTTTTATTTCGACCCATGTTTCTTCCTTGGAGAAAGTTGTTAAATATTTCTAATCATGTGAGCATCTATATAAAGATGACTGTTACACTTCTGCAAGCCTATTTGCTAACTTTTGACAGCTATGGTGTACATCATTTTCATGGTAACTTCCATATTCATTACGGCTTCGATATGAATGACTATTTTTATTTAAGATATGAAAACTGTAATGCCAAAGTGACACTCAAATCGTTGTACACCGAGTTTACAAGGCCTGCTGGTTTGGTATTGATACGTAACTTTGGTGAAAGTGGATTGGGTAAGTCCATTTTTAGGGTTCCGTAGTAAACTAGGAACCCTTATAGTTTCGCCATGTCTGTCTGTCTGTCTGTCTGTCCGTCCGCGGTTTTACTCAGAGACTATAAGTAGTAGAAAGCTGTAATTTGGTATGAGTGTGTATATTAATCATGGCAAAAAAGTCGTAGAAAAAAACCTTGAAAAAATATTTTTTTTTGGGTAGCTCCCATACAAGTAAAGTGGGGGAGTAATTTTTTTTTCTCTATTTACCCATCGTGTGGGGTATCGTTAAAAAGGTCTTTCAAAAATATTGTGAGGTTAAGAACACCATTTTTCGATTTAGGGATCCGTTTCCGAAATATTTGGTTTTAAAGTGCAAAATTTTGTTAGACGTACGTGTCCCCCCCCTCTATCTGCTAAACGGTTATATATGGATACGTGAAAAAAATTACAGCAATAGTATATATACTGAAGTTGAAAGGAAAACTATCAGAGCTGGGTACTAAGTGCAAACTAAAAAGTTATAGGCAACCAACTTATAAAATGTACTGGAAAATGTAAAATTTCATACAATCTTCATTGTTAGATGTTTTTGGTCGTTAGACGTTAGGTGTGAGTGTAAACAGTGTGAACTCAAAGTTGTCATTCGCAACTACGGAACCCTACACTGCGCGTGGCCCGACACGCACTTGGCCGGTTTTTATTAAATTATGATTTTTTAAAGTAATATTGCGGTACATATCGGCTTTCAAATAGCAGCTTTTTAGGTCAATAAACGCAATATTTAATTACTGCTAAACTAAGTTCTCAAATGCGTACAACTTGCTAAACTAGTCTTTTCAATGGACCGTTTTGTGCGAGTCGAAAAAATGTGTGTAACTTTTATATCTTAAAAAGATTTTTGGGTTTATAGCCCAGTCAATATTGACATCAAACGTTGCAAACGCGCATGTATCGGCGATTTTTTTATAAATTGTAGAGACCACTAAGAATAGTCTACACCCAAGCGTTTGTAATTGTCTTTGACCCAAGTTTGCAACTTCCTTAACCCTGTGCTACTCCTGGGGGGCCCGAAAGTATAGGACTTTTTTAGTTTCCACGAAAAAACTTTTTCGGGTATCTTTGTGATATTCTTTTATGAAAAACACTAAATTATCTACCGTTTCAGTGTAGTTTGAACTCTGTGATTAATAATAATTGAGTCATACCTTGTCAAACCACGTCCATTTTTTCCCAAATTTGGCACTATTTAGGGTACCTAGTTTTGCTTTTCGGGCCCGTAACAACGAAACTGAAGATCTTACAGCAATGTTGTAATAAAATTAAAGGTAGAAGTCTACATAAACTTTCGAATGAGTGTTATTTTATCTCTCTAAGTTTTAACAGTAGAGAAAAGACTTTCAAAAATGGACTTTTCTTCTTCAAAGGTGTAGAGGGAGTTAACAAACTCCAATACTCCCTGTATTGGAGTTTGTTAACTCCCTCTACATTTATAAACTGATGTGAAAAATATTTTTTATTCATAGCACTCATTCCGCACAACGAAAAAAATAGTAGATTGTTGCACTGAGCAGAAAGTAAGTTATTGCTGCACGAGTGTTTATTTGGAGCCCGAGCGCCAGCGAGGGCTCTAAAAAGCACGAGTGCAATTTAACTTACTTAATGCGAGGTGCATAATCTGCTTTTCTTTCAACTACTGCAATAAAAGTGAAGACAAATTACAATAGTTAAAAATTTGTTGTTCACATTCCCGCTTTTTTAGGGTTCCGTAGTAAACTAGGAACCCTTATAGTTTCGCCATGTCTGTCTGTCTGTCTGTCTGTCTGTCTGTCTGTCTGTCTGTCTGTCTGTCTGTCTGTCCGTCCGCGGTTTTACTCAGAGACTATAAGTACTAGAAAGCTGTAATTTGGTATGAGTGTGTATATTAATCATGGCAAAAAAGTCGTAGAAAAAAACCTTGAAAAATATTTTTTTTTGGGTAGCTCCCATACAAGTAAAGTGGGGGAGTAATTTTTTTTTCTCTATTTACCCATCGTGTGGGGTATCGTTAAAAAGGTCTTTCAAAAATATTGTGAGGTTAAGAACACCATTTTTCGATTTAGGGATCCGTTTCCGAAATATTTGGTTTTAAAGTGCAAAATTTTGTTAGAGGTACGTGTCCCCCCCCTCTATCTGCTAAACGGTTATATATGGATACATGAAAAAAATTACAGCAATAGTATATATACTGAAGTTGAAAGGAAAACTATCAGAGCTGGGTACTAAGTGCAAACTAAAAAGTTATAGGCAACCAACTTATAAAATGTACTGGAAAATGTAAAATTTCATACAATCTTCATTGTTAGATGTTTTTGGTCGTTAGACTGTGAGGTGTGAGTGTAAACAGTGTGAACTCAAAGTTGTCATTCGCAACTACGGAACCCTACACTGCGCGTGGCCCGACACGCACTTGGCCGGTTTTTTCTTTATGACGCCATATTTGATTACTAGCGCCGCAGTGGTAAAAAAATGAAGTAAATTTGAATCATATGACTGATTTTATGTCCGCTGATGATGATGTTGATATTATATGAAACTCATGTAGCGTCACCGGAGTGCGTTCTGACGTGTGCTTGCAACACACATAACAAACAAATGGTTTCTCACTAGTGTGTAGTCTTGAGTTTTTTAAAAGTAATTCTTAAAGGGAATTGTTTTGGACAAATTTCACATTTATACGCTGTTTTACCAGTATGCGTAGCCATATGTCCTACTATACGACGACGAGCTCCGTGGCGCAGCGGTCAATACGCCTGCCTGCGACACGGATGGTCCCGGGTTCGATTCCCGGTCAGGTCAAGATGGAAAATGATCTTTTTCAGATTGACCTGGGTCTTGGATGTTTATCTATATATCTATTATAAAATATAGTATCGTTGAGTTAGTATCCCATAACACAAGTCTCGAACTTACTTTGGGGCTAGCACAATCTGTGTGATTTGTCCGTATATATTTATATTAATTATATTTATATGTACCAGTAAACCGGAGTTTTGAGAAAACTGTTGATGACACCCATTACATTCAAATGGTTTCTCACCAGAGTGTGTTCTTGAATGTTTTTAAACAATTTTATGAAGTTTCTCGCCAGTCATCATCGTCAGATTTTTAAGTCTTCAACTGCAGGAGCACAACCCTCTCTGTGCTATATATATACTAGCCGCGGCTTCGCTCGCGTGATATATAGCCTATGTCCTTCCCAGTACCCTAACCTATGTTTATGCAAAACTTCATGATGATTGGTTCAGTAGATAAGGCGTGAAAGCGTAACAAACAAACTCACTTTCGAATTTATAATATTAGTTAGGATTAGCCAGAGCAATCAAAGGATTTGGCCTACACTCTCAATGCTGGCCAGATGGGTCGGAGAGGTTTCTTTGATTTTTATACGCTTTGTTTAGATCCTGTTTTCTAAGTCACCTTCTACGAATATCTACGGGAAGACTGGGAGTGGTCCTATTCTAGTCTGCCGGGAACCACACGGCCAAGTTATCGCCAGTATGTTGTCTGAAATGCACCGTCAAAGTGTCAGATCGTCTAAAACGTTTGTGGCAAACACTGCATTGGTATCGTTTATCTGATGAGTTTGTTGCACAATTGTGGTTATTGCTGTTTGTTCCTTCTTCTTTGGATCCCCTCTTATTAGGCGCGGCACCTGTACAACCAGATTTCTTTACAGTGGAATTTCTCAACTATGAGTCACAGTAAAACTTGTACTTATCGTACTGCGTGGCTTTAAGTTTAGGTAAACGGTTTTTTTACGTAGGTTGTTGTTCAACGAAATGTTGAACTTTCACACACAGACAGACAGAGTAGAACTAACGACCTTTCTTAAACGAACTTATCTGAAGTTTTTTTTTGCGTGTTCTATAAAGGTACGCGCACATTATGCCGGGCCGCAGCGCAAAAATCCGCTTATCACTCGTGTGTATTTTGTATGAAAATACACAGAGCTATTTAAAGGTCATCATAGCCCACTTATACAACACCGCTCCCACACGACAAATTTAATATCATTTAAATATGAACTTTAGGTCGTGGCCGTTAGATATATTTTATAGTGGTAACATAAATTAGCGGACAGCTCGCTGTCAGCGAGCTTACCGCTATCAGACTGCTCGGTAGTTGCCACCTCGCTGTCCGCGGTGTCCGGGTACGAGCGGTCTGCGCGGTGTCCGCACGCTGACTGCTAGCAGTCGCCGCGGAACACCGGGGTAGGCCATTCACGAATTATCTACCAAGCAGCTGGGTGCCTGCTAGCTGTCGGTGTGTGGATCGCGAGCAATCGTATTAGTTTAGAACCATGTTGGGTGGGAGCGGTGTTGGAGCAGAGTCGTGTAAGTGGGCTATGACTATGACCTTAAGGGTTCTAGGACAAAAGTATTCGGCAACATCACTGTTTTGTAAATTTTCAGCCACCCGTTTCAAAACACAAGCATAGATTTTTTTTTTCAAATTTTAAGAAAAACTATTGAAACCATGGTTTAGGAATTATTTTCAACAAATAAAATACCTTGTTTTTACAAAGATGTTTATTTAATAAAGCTTACATATGTATAACCTTTAATGTTTATTTTCAATAACATAATAATATATCATCTTATATCCATTTTTACTCCAGTCGTAAATCAAAACGTTACCCAAACATTAAAAATATTTTTTTTTTCAATTTTGGGTAACATTTTGAGACACTTTCGACAAACTTACGTTGTCGTAGAAACCATATGAATGTACTATTTGTCATCGTATGACATATGGTTTCTCGCCCGTGTGGATTTTTAAATGCCTGACTAAAAGGCCAAGATTATGGTTTCAAAATTTTTCAGCAATATGAGTTTTGATATGAGCTCGTAACTGGTACTTCTCGGGGTATCGATTATGATAAATATCACATTCGAACGGTTTCTCGCCCACACCATGCCTCCTCAAATGTATACTCTGAGCGAAGCGGCTCGGACACACACTACAGCCAGAAGGTTTCTCACCAGTGTGCGTCCTCACATGTACTTGTAGAGAGAAACTTGTATCTAGAAGTGAGAGCACTGGAGATCTGTGCTGTGCCACAGGCCTAGCCTTTTACAGGCTCCAGTCTCTATTAAGAGACGACATCTCAACATAAAAAATATTTGTATCTTAGTTTGATATAGAAAAATAAATATATTTTTATCTTTTAGCTACACGCGAACCAACTATGACATATAGAACACTTATGCGTTTTCTTACCAGTGTGGGTCCTAAAATGCTTTTGTAGCGTAATTTTATGAGTGAATCTCGTTTGACAAATACTACTTCGTATAGTCTCACCTGTGTAGATTTTTAAATACCTGTTTAAGTTAGAAGACAAAGGCAAGCCATTGCATTATTTTTCGCAAAAAGTCATTTAATACAACAACACCGAAAGTAGTACCTGCAGAGAGGAGCTATAAGCGAACCAATTGTGATATTTATGACCTTGGGCTCTGTCTGCCCCGCAAGGGATAAAAGACGTGATAATGTGTGATACTAAAAAGAATCAACTTTTTAACTGACAGTAGAGTTTCATGATTTCTCAACAGAATGTGTATTTATACAAAAAGTCATTGATACAACGATAACGAAAAGATCAAATTCTTAGTTTTATGATTTCTCACTAGCATGTGTTATAATATGAGCTCGTAACTGGTATTTCTCAGGGTATCGATTATGACAAATTTCACATTCAAATGGTTTCTCGCCCACACCATGCCTTCTCAAATGTCTTATTAAATGTATACTCTGAGCGAAGCGGCTCGGACACACACTACAGCCATAAGGTTTCTCACCAGTTTGCGTCCTCACATGTACTTGTAGAGAGAAACTTGTATCTAGAAGTGAGAGCACTGGAGATCTGTGCTGTGCCACAGGCCTAGCCTTTTACAGGCTCCAGTCTCTATTAAGAGACGACATCTCAACATAAAAAATATTTGTATCTTAGTTTGATATAGAAAAATAAATATATTTTTATCTTTTAGCTACACGCGAACCAACTATGACATATAGAACACTCATGCGTTTTCTTACCAGTGTGCGTCCTAAAATGCTTTTGTAGTGTAATTTTATGAGTGAATCTCGTTTGACAAATACTACTTCGTATAGTTTCTCACCTGTGTAGATTTTTAAATACCTGTTTAAGTTAGAAGACAAAGGCAAGCCATTGCATTATTTTTCGCAAAAAGTCATTTAATACAACAACACCGAAAGTAGTACCTGCAGAGAGGAGCTATAAGCGAACCAATTGTGATATTTATGACCTTGGGCTCTGTCTGCCCCGCATGGGATAAAAGACGTGATAATGTGTGATACTAAAAAGAATCAACTTTTTAACTGACCGAAGAGTTTCATGATTTCTTAACAGAATGTGTATTTATACAAAAAGTCATTGATACAACGATAACGAAAAGATCAAATTCTTAGTTTTATGATTTCTCACTAGCATGTGTTATAATATGAGCTCGTAATTGATATTTCTCGGGGTATCGATTATGACAAATATCACATTCAAATGGTTTCTCGCCCACACCATGCCTTCTCAAATGTCTTATTAAATGTATACTCTGAGCGAAGCGACTCGGACACACACTACAGCCATAAGGTTTCTCACCAGTGTGCGTCCTCACATGTACTTGTAGAGAGGAGCTACACGCGAACCAACTATGACAAATAGAACACTCATGCGTTTTCTTACCAGTGTGCGTCCTAAAATGTTTTTGCAGTGTAATTTTCTGAGTGAATCTCGTATGACAAATACTACATTCATATGGTTTCTCGCCTGTGTGAGTGCGCACATGTATTTGTAGTTCTTCATTCCTTATAAAGCGACGGTCACACATGTGACATCCGTATGGTTTCTCACCAGTATGTGTTTTTAAATGTCTATTCAATTTACTGTTTTCCGTAAACCGTTTTTGACAGAAACTACATTGATACTGTTTTTCTGTGTGTATCTTCATATGTCTCTGTAGGCCTTTTTTGTGGGAGTACCTACTGTGACAGATGTTGCAAGGGAAAGGTTTCTCGCCTGTGTGTAATGTAATGTGTGCTTTTAATTTGCTCGACGCGCTTAATGTTTTGTGACATATATGACATTCGTAGCGTCCAGAACCTGTAGAGCCTGGAGCTTTTTTTGAAGCTGGAGTATTTAACTTTTTCTTGCTTGAGTTTTCTTCGTTCTGATTCCAATTTGACGACTGATCGTAAGCGCCATCTGAACGAAAATGAATTCGTAAGTAAGAAATAAGATACAGTTATTGGTTCCTGTAATAACTTTTTTGAACTTTCACGCTATAAACACATACCTTCTTATTATAAAACGAAGACTAACTTTAGTACCTGGTTTTAACCATTATCCAAACACAATAAATCAACACATATCACTTTGACGTTTCCACAACTGTCATAATCAATTCGTTATAGATGGATATTGGTTTAAACTAGGTACTAAAGATAGTCCTCTTTTTATCTTAAAATCTATTATATCTTACTAGCAGCCCTACCCGGCTGCGCCCGGGCATGTATTATACCTTAAAACCTGCCTCGTGAATCACTCTATCTATTGGTGAAAACCGTATGAAAATCCGTGGAGTAGTTTTTGAGTTTATCGCGAACAGACAGACAGACAGACGCGGCGGAGGACTTTGTTTTATAATATGTAGTGATAGTGATACATATAATAAAACAGTAAAAATATTTTGTCTGTACATTTAGTATTTTTGACTAAAATGGATAGAGGGACACTTAAAAAGAATAATAGAAAGAAAAAAATTTACAATTTCTTGTCTGTCTGTATGTATGATCACGTTTATCTCCGGAAATATTGGACGGATTCGAATGACACTTTTTTTTGCTATACAACTATTAAACCGGGGCAACATATAGGGTAGAAATAATTCTGGAAAATGGAACACCTGATGCCGCATAAGAAATATAAAAGTGGAGCCTTAGCAAAAGTTGTTAAGCCTGATGAGCATTTTTTGTTGAGGTATAAAATATCTAAGATTTGGAACACCTCATGCATGGTGTATGGTGAAGTAGCGTAGCGCAAGCTCACTTGGAGCTAGCTATATAGTCTTCTTCTTCTCGAGTCGGTTGCTCAAAGAGTGTAATATGCCGGAGTCATAAAGTCTACGCGGACGAAGTCACGGGCATCAGCTAGTATATATATATATAATCGAATCTAAGTAGTGTATATATATATTTATACACTACTTAGCCTGAACCTTTAATTTAATTATTTCCGCTGATGTTTCTACAAAGTTACATCCATCATCAAGAGGCGTACCGAAGTAGTATTTTAAAAAATGAAACCGGCTTCGACTTTTCCTCTTTCTCAAAGATTACTAAACCGATTTTGATGAACCTTGCACTATTCCCTAAGTTGGATTATACTTAGTTTAACAAAAAAGAATTTAAACAATCCGACTTATAGTTTTTGAGATATGCGCCGACAAACATACATAGGTACATACACTAACAAAATTTGGCACACATGTTTAGAAGCTGATAAAGACTTACATATATAAAACTCATATAATTCTGACAGTATTACATACGGGTTGGATTGAAAACCTCCTTTTTTTTTTAAGTCGGTTAAAAACTAAAACCTACCTTCTTGCGTTAGTTTTTCCTGTTTGACGCGTTCGCTGTTAGGCAGTAAAGGGTCGTCTGATGATTCGAACTCGCACTTCAAGACAGTCGTTGGTTCGCTATCTGCAATGTAATGATGACTACAGTGGCGTAGCGGCGTAGCCAGAGAGTGACACCCCTTTATAGCCCACTAGCAATTTTCTTGCGACTTCACAGTAAAAAAGAAGGGGTGAATTAGGAGGCTGAAGTTAACTTCACTCTCCTATTTCACTCCCTTAGGATTCGAATTAAAAAAAGAAACTGTTTTAGTGGTCACATATATCATGAAAGGAAACTCTGTTCCAAATTTCAAGTTACAGCTGCAAGTTGATATATAAGTTGGTGAGTCAGTCACGTTTAGGTACCTTTCACACTTCTAGCAACACGCCTTCCGTGGTACAGAAGCCGTGTTGCTCGAAGCTTTCACATACATATTGGATGTCACTTGTTGTGATGTTCAGTGGCGGATTTACCAATAGGCTTAGTAGGCTGAAGCCTAGGGCGGCATATTTAGAGGGGCGGCAAATTTAGCCCAAATAATAAAAAAAAAATATAATTATATTTATACACATTACGTTCGTAATCTATATATATCACCTACTTCACAATCATACTAATAACGGGAAAAAGTCGATGTAATGAGGACGATAGAACACATCATAAAGTAGCAATTTCTGAATAACTAAATGTAATTAATATGATTGTGAACTAAACTAACGTATTGAATTTCAATACTCAGTAGGGGCGGCAAGTTTGAATAGACTACTAGCGGCAAATTTGTAAATCCGCCGCTGGTGATGTTGACTTTTTTTTGAGCACGAACTGACAGGTCGAGTACGCTACTTTCGCCTACTAGACGGGCGCGGGCTGACACGCGGTATTATTATTTCTTGCGTCTCTAGTAGGGCGCAAGCGACATGCCGTGTTCTACGGTGATAGAACAGAGGGCTCTTGACTGACTTTGAACATCACCATGGGGTATTCCTTGAAATAAAGCGGAAAATAACTTTACCTATACATACATATTCTTACGTCTTTTCCCCTTGCGGGGTAGACAGAGCCCCAGATCTGTAAAACCTTAAGACCACGCTAAGCATGTTGGTGGACTTGTAGGTGAGAACGGAATCAAAATAGTGATGGGTTGCTAGCCGTATCACCTATTTACATGATTCCTGACGCCCATTCCCTCGATCGGCATTTACGATCTGCGCGGGAGGACAAACAGCTGGTACATTATATGTTTTTTCTTTTCTCCCAGTCCTGCGTGGAAGGTATAGTGACTGTGTACTGTGATAACTTACCCATATGGTATTCATATGTGGGTTCAGTCTTTATGGGGACAAAGTAGCTCTGGTCACTAACAGCGGCCATGTTTTCAGGTTGTGATGAACCTATAAATAAAAATAATTTATTTCAACGAGTGGATTATTTCTAAAAATAAAAATCAAGATTGCCTCTTTGGCAGTTTACCGCATTAATTATTAAATTTTAAGAAAAAAAAAAATTATTCCAAACTTTCTTGCTGAGGTCACAAAGCCTATGACACTCCGGGAAGAAAACAAATCTAATGACACCCCACACTATGGAATCGGTAAAGCCGTTTAGGTTATAGGATGCAACAATGGAACTGACATATTTACATACATAGATACATATGCCCGAAAATCATTTGCCAATTATTATTGCTTTAATATGATTTGGCACAAAATTGTACGACCGGCCGCCTTCCTGACGCTAGCCCTCTCTTCAGACCGCAGGTAAAACCTGCTAAAATGAAGTAAGAGTATTTTTCTGCATTGGGAAAGAAACCCAGGGTGAGTAGTGTCTTGTACTCTAACAGTCTTAAGTGTTGACTACTGAACCAGCAAAGCTGACTACTTACTGTAAATATATATTTTTTAATATATATATTCCCGCCACGAGAAGCTATAAATTAAGTACATCAATAAACTTCTACTGAGTTGGAGTTACCTAGCGATAATATTATGAGTTAACCAAATAATATTGACTTAAATTACTATACGGGTAATACGAAACTAAAGACCAATTCTAATTAGTCAGGTTATATTTTAACGATACAAAACGCTGTCGCTCAATGTTTCTTGGTACAGGAACGAGTCCGACTCCGTGAATGTAAACATTTGGCACATGTCTGAGATATAATAAAGTTTCTGTAGCAGTTTTTGCTACAAATTGTTTTTTTTTATTAGCTATAGTCTCAATGCAGGGCAAAAGATTTTTTACGTTGCCAAATAATTACTTCACCTGAAAACTCCCTCCATTCTTTATGGAAAAATATTTCTAAACATCTCTTCTTTGGTTTATTTTCTTACACAAAAAACAACAATATTATTTTTATTCCATCCAAATGTTGCGAACCCCTGAACATTTGTTTACATAATTTATAGCTTCTTATGAAAGGGACCACACAGATTGAGCTAGCTCCGCTGTAAGTTGTGAACTCGTGTTGTAGGGTACTAACTCAACAATGCTGTAAATATTTAATAATAGATTAACTTAGATTTAGGGTAAAAGTACCTTCGTGAGGTTCATCCATCGGTTCCATCTTCACCAGAACTGTTGCCATGGTTGACGAAGTTTGTTCCGAGCCTGCAGATTGAGTTATTGTTAGTAAAGACCATATCTTCTTTTTTAATCTCCACCTCAGGAGCACAACCCTCTCTGTACTACCAGAGCCATATATTAGCCAGAGCAGTCAGAGTATTTGGCCTACACTCTCCACGCTGGCCAGACTGGTTGGAGAGGTCTCTCAGCCGGGTACCACCAAATATTTATTATAATATACTATTGTGTTTAAATCAATATAAGTTAGTGGGTTGTAGCCCAATTATTATTCTTAAAAAAATCAAGAATTCAAACCTAGATTTTATAACGTGTTGGTTTAATACAAGTCCTGTTTGCCAAACGATTTTCCATAGTTGGAATGAAAATCAGTTTAAGTTACCAATGAGAAACCATTTATTAGGTATTGTATAGACAGTATTTCCTTTCAATGATTCCATGTTTCAAAATGTACTACACAAAATAACACTTTAATCTAACTTTAATGAATAATACAGAGCTAGTACAATGTGATAATGAAAATTATTAGATTTTTTCAATCAGACTTCTAATTCTGTAAAAATAATAAACATTTAATTCATTAAATTTTAGGTATTTTGTGTCACCTATTACTACCCATAAATTTTTTACTATTAATATACCAGATTAATATTAATTAAATAATACAATAGTAAAAAATTTATGGGATCATTTATATAATTTTTTTATGATGTTACGAAATATGCAAGATACTCTCTATCTATCGATATAAATAAAATATGCACGTTTGGGTATGGAGTTTGTGGTGGGAAGTCAAGGGGTACAGTTGAAGTTTGCCTTAGACATTTTTGCAAATTGATTTTAGTGGACTTTATAATATGAAATGGGTTTAGTTGGTGTTATAAATCCTCGTGCTCACCAAAAATTTGTGAAATAGTTAAAGTGGACTGATAAATGGACTCGTATAGATTTGCCGCCAGAAGCTCCCACGAGGCATCAAAGAACATACACCATCTTTGATGCTTCTTGGAAAAACTTTTCCGTACTACACTGATACTTAGTATCTCATTATACTGGACATTGGCAGAATCACTGAAATTTCGGTGGAAGCCACAATATAAACAGAAGAAGAAGAAGTTTGGGTATAATTAATATCCCCTGCATAGTTTTCTAAAGATCATGATTTTACATCATATACCTATTTTATTGCGATATGATAGATTTTTAAAAGAATTTAAATCTGAACCATTTTTAAAGAAAGGTAAATAAATGACCATATAGAGAAGTAACATACATGATACAGGTGGATCAATTGTATTGCTCTGACAAAGCAACAACTCTGCACTTGGCCCAAGTATCGCATCTTCATCCCCTTCATGGAACATCTGATTTTTATCATCAGGAGAATTTCCGGAAAAGTGTTCCCCACCGCTTGCCGCAATCTGCGCTTCATTCCTTATCTTCAAAATGGTATATTTAGACAACCCCGTGGCCAGACAGGCTCTCTTAATAGCTTGGTGGCGTGGCGCAAGGAGACCATTCTTCTTTTCTTCTTCACAAAACTGGATGACCTTAAGAATGATCTGTTTTGTCTGAGATTTCATTTGTTTACCCATTTTTATAGCTTCATTCGAATAACAGGACCTCTGGCAGTTGTGTAATCAAAAATAGCTTCATTTGCATTACAGGGTGGCAGTCTTACAATCAAAGTTGTGGAGTGACGGCGTTAGAGTGCCGTGTAGAGCCATTTGTGGTCACTGCTTATGTGGTATTAGATAGATACTTCTCATTAATTCAAGTCAAAACTCGTCTTCCGTAGCTACAATAAAGTTTAAAAAAATGTCCTTAATTCAGCTATGTTCTGTGTTTTATGTATTTAGGAGAAAGCTATCAATATCTTGACGCACGGAAGGATATTACTCCGCTAAGGCTAGACGAGTTGCGACATTTTCCTTATGGAAGACTTTACGCTACGCGTATTTTAAAAGTTTTCAAGTAAGCTTTTCATTTTCACTAAATTAAAGGCACAGGCAAATGAATTCTTCAAACACAATAAAAAATCAAATAAACATTGACTGACAGCCACAGAACAATATTACCACTGCTGATAAACTGCCTTTACGGATTTTAGGGCATAGAACACACGTCAATTGAGTTTGAATTTGTGGCCCCCAATAGAAACTCAAACGTGATTGTATGGCATTTTTTTCATTTTCACCCTCACTCCCTTATTTGTCTATGATCTTTATTGCCTAGAGAAAACATTAGGCAGTGGGTCGTCTGATACTAGTAATAGTATCTTCTTCGTAGTTTGTGAATATTACTCCTAGCGGAGCTGACAGCTTGATGACAGCCAAAGAGTATATAATCACTTCGTTTTAATGACAGCTATCAAACTACTCAGAAAGAAGCCTAGGCATCCATGTCCGTGGATTACCAAAAAAAAAACACTTAGCTCCACAGAACACAGAAAGACGTTTCTGTGTTCTGTGCTTAGCTCCATGCTCAGTGCTCAGATTAATAAATAACTAAAGCAAGCTCCATGCCTAGGACACCTTGCACTTTCTTTTGCTCTTCACTCTCTTGGGAAAAGTTGTAAATGTCTAATTTCCCTGTACTCTATATGCGGTTGTTCCTGGATCGTGGGATGCTGCTTCTGGGTCAAGACTACATTCAGGCTCAACTCCTATATTACCTACCAGTGGCAACTCTGTAGTTATTTATTTATTAGAATAGAAAAGTCTTTATTCTGTGATTAAGAAGCCTGTTAAATCCCACTGCTGGGCAATGCTTTGAGGCTCATAAAGACTCTAAGGTACATATCATTTTACAATTATGATTCCATACAAGCATAGATAACGACAAGACAAATCGATATGATTAAAAACTTTAAACAGACGATACTGAACAACGGAGTCATCACCCTACAGAATTTGTATGGCGAAACACCTGACTAGCGTACCCTTAAAAGGCGACTCAGCTAGTCAATATGAACAACTTTTTCTACGGGACTAATGATGGAAAAATGAAAAAAAATTACGTTCCCATACTATTATTATATTAGTAGTAGTATTAGTAAGAAAGTAATTGCAGTCTCAATTTGTATGAAAAGATTAATTATTTTTTTCGAATTTCCAGCTCTAGTTTTATATCTCTCGAGCCCATGTTCTCATTAAGACGAAATATAATCTCTATGTGAGTAAAAGAGTTCATGTTCTCCAACAAAAAAATTATTCCAATTTAGGACAGTAATAGTGGACCGCCAAAAATTTAAGTATATGTAAGGTCAATGTGGCCAAAACCGTCTGCGGGGCTAAACCATATAAACAAGTTTGTGGCCAATCTAAGAACAGCACGCAATTTCTACTACGAGTCGATAAAACAGCATTACTTTTAAGTTCAAACTAAATTTTAAAGATGGCGCTTTATCCTCCGCTAATGAAAAAACATGCGATTGAAATTAAATTTTCTTGCTAACGCAAAACACGAGTGTGGAGAGGTGCAGAAAAAAAATAGTTTTACTGTCTAATTCTACATTTATGGGGTCGATAGCATCAAAAACGAATTGTTTAAGGTACGTTTTCACGTTTTTTAATACATATCATACATTAAAACTAATTGCGTGTGAGTTATAAAAGGTCAAAAATGTACAACCTCAAAACTGCAAAGTGGGAAAAACCGTCAAAAATTGACGGGGCTATATCAACGTATGGCGCAGGCCCACGCAGCTCAAAGGAACCAAAAAATGTATGGCGTTTGCTGTAGCAACGATGGCAGCCATATTGCTATCTCTGTCTTTCACTACATTTCTCTTTCTTTCATTCAGTCAGGGGTACTATTTTTGAACGTGTGACACTCGTATTTGACTGAGAAATCATTCGAAGACGAGTGTCATGCGTTCAAAAATAGGACCCCAGTTGTTCTGTCACTGCTGTAAAAACTCCCGCCATTTTGAAGATCTTGAAGGATTTTGCCCGTCACTGTGTTGGTGATCACACGTGTTTGCGTGAAATCGCGATCTTTTGTGTTTACTGCTTTGTGTTTCTTAAAATTTCCGTTTGTTTTGTCCTGGTGGTGGTTTTAAGGTAAGAAGTATAGTATTTATCTAATTGTTTTGTCCTGTTAGGGATGGACGAGGAGCCCCCAGATGGGGGAGGTAACCCTCCTCCTGATATTTCGATGGACAGTAATCCTGTGTCCAATAATTCGAAGCCTATTATACGCGCTGCTAAACGCTTAGCGGAATCTGAACTCTCAAAAGAAGCGAAAAAAAGTGCTCAATCTCCCCCTTCGGATTCAATCCAATCCGTTTACATAAGGCCTGGTTACGAGGAAGACAGTGACTTCCTATACGATGAATCAGATCCTGGACCATACGTAGTTCACGTGAGTCGTACAGAACCAGACCACTCAGCTGGTTTAACAATCCGCATTCTTAAGTTCGCCCAACAAATTTATAAAAGCAGGGTAGGAGGAATAACGCGAGGTGGTATTCAAGCTGTCAGTCGAAGCAAAATAGCAGTAACGTTTAAGTCAGCTTTTGAAGCTAACAATTTTACCAAAAATGATGCATTCCTTAATGAGTATAAATTAACTGCTATAATCCCCAAATTCTTAGTTTCCCGTATGGGAGTTGTGCGTGGTATCCCTACAGACTGGACACTGGAAGAGCTTGTCCATGGAATCGAGACACCTAGAGGGACAGGTTTAGTAATTAGAGCTAGAAGGCTTAATGTTAAAAAGAAAACCGAATCTGATGTTACTTGGGTCCCATCTACCACAGTTGTCCTTACATTCCTTGGCCAATCACTCCCAGAAAAAGTCTATTGTTATTGCACATCCATCGATGTAGACATTTACCAACTTCCTACAATCCAGTGCCGTAACTGCTGTAAGTTTGGACATATAAAAAATCAGTGCCGTTCAAAACCCCGTTGCTATAAATGTGGCCAAAACCACACTGGTGATGAATGTGATACAGAAGACTCAACTTGCTTTTTATGTGGTGGTAGACATCTGGCAACAGACAGTCGATGCCCTGAACATGTACGGCAAAAATCGATTAAAATCATTATGTCTGAGGAAAATATAAGCTACACCGATGCTTCTCGTCGACTCCCCCCTACCAGAAAGTCCTATGCAGAAATAACAGCCACTAAGTCTCCCCTTCAATCCCAAATGTCCCCCCAACCCCCTCAAACTCCGGAATATGTATCTCTTTATCCTCCAGAGAAAACATCTTACAGGAAAACAATATTTAAATCCCCAAAACCCATGCCAACCCTCAGTAAATCATATGACTATGAAGCCCATAACCACATCACTAGCACTCCCAGATCATCACAACCAAATGGTTGTGCTATGATGGACAGTCCTACACCTAAACTCACTCCCAATGACAATATCATTGAACTTTTAGTATGCTCCCTTATCAATATAGTATCAAAATTCTCCGATGCACTACCGTCCAATGTCAATTTTTTGCTACAACAGCTTTTACAAACCCTAGTTTCTCAGGATGGATCACACCCAAAAGGAACTCCTACAGTGGAACTGTAAAAGTATCCGTAACAAAAAATATGATCTCTTCTCTCTCCTCAACCAGTACAAGCCTGTTGTCGCTGCCATCTCTGAGACATGGTTGTGTCCAGGTTCTCGCTTTCGAGTTCCTGGATACTCCTGTCTTCGTGATGACAGAGACGACGGGTATGCAGGTTGTGCCCTTCTTATCTCTCACTCCTATACCTTCTCACAAATACCTATACCTAGGCACAGCCCAGATCTCCATCTGGTGGCTGCTACCTGTATAGGTGTTTCTTTTGTATCAGTATATATTCCCTATCCCAACGCTCAAATTACTTCTGATTTAAATTCATTTCTGACAAATATTCCTAAACCCATGGTAGTTCTTGGTGACTTTAATATTCACAGTACCCTGTGGGGGTATGAAGATGACGACCCCTTCCTCCCTGTCTTCCTAGACCTCTTAGACTCACAAGATCTGTGTATACTGAATGACGGCTCTCCTACTAGGAGAACGTCTCCAACACAGAAAAAAAGTGCCCCAGATCTTACTTTAGTATCCCCTTCTATAGCTCCTTCCTCTTCCTGGTGTGTCCTCTCTAATACATATGGTAGTGATCATATGCCTATTGTTACTTCTCTTTGCACTTCTTTTAAACCCTCCCCCCCGACAGAACCACTCCTCAAATATCGCACTCAGCAGGCAGATTGGTCTAAATATTCACAATCCCTGGACGATGAAGTAAGTTCTCTTCCAAATGTTAGCATTTTAAACGCACAAGAAGCCTACGACCATCTTGTTATAAGTATCCATAAAGCTGCCAACAAATCAATCCCAATTAAATCCCCGCCTAGAAAAAACATCCCTTCCCCCCCTTGGTGGGATCATGAGTGTACAATCAGTGTCAATGAACGCAAAGATGCTGAGGACCAGTTCCTCTCTGAGATCAATATGTCCAACTACCTTAACTTCAAGAAGATCTGTGCCCGAACGAAAAGACTACTTGCTAAAAAAAAAAAGTCAGGGTGGAACAAATTCTGTGAAACTTTATCACCTAGGACACATCCATCCTTAATATGGAAAAAAATTAAAGCCTTTCGCAGGAGCCTTAACGAGAGTAGTTGTTCATCAAATGACCCATCTCCATGGCTAGATCAATTCATTGACAGATTAGCACCACCGTCTGTCCCAAACTTAGACTGTCTTCCGTCTCATCAGCCCCATGTCTCTTCTGACATGATGAATGAAGAATTTTCCTTCGCAGAACTTTCTAGTGCTCTAGATAACTTAAAGGACTCAGCACCAGGCCTAGACGGAATTCCTTACTCTTTTATTTGTAAAGCCTCTCCTTCTTCTAAAAGATATCTTCTTAACATTATAAACTCCTTCTTCCTGTCTGGAAACATACCCGAATCCTGGAAGACCCAAATTATTATCCCAATCATAAAACCAGGAAAGGACCCTTCAGACCCTTCTTCCTATAGACCTATTGCCTTGAGCTCAGTATTAGTCAAAATTATGGAACACCTCATAAAAAACCGCCTCGAGTGGATAGTAGAGAATAAAAACCTCCTATCGAAATCCCAATTTGGCTTCAGACGCTCCAAAGGTACCATTGACAGCCTTAGTATTCTGAGCTCTACGATTAGGTTAGCCTTCGCTAATAACGAAAATGTTATTGGAGTATTCTTGGACATTGCTTCAGCTTATGACAATGTACAACTCCCATTACTCAGGCAGAAAATGCAGCAGCTGAGTATCCCGGAAAGACTTGTCAACGCCATTTGCAACCTTTTTATGTCCCGCTCTATCTCTGTCCGAGTCAATGGTAACCTTCTTCCTCCCCGTAAAATTTGGAAAGGTCTTCCTCAGGGTTCGGTTCTTAGTCCCATTCTTTACAACATTTACACCTACGACCTTGAACTTACAGTTTCCAGCTTCTGTGAAATTTTACAATATGCTGATGATATCGCTATATATGCTCGAGCGGAAAAATTTGATGAGATATCTTCACGTTTAAACTCTGCCCTTTACTACTTAAACGACTGGCTAGATAGACATGGTTTGTCCCTATCTGTAAGCAAGTGCAGTGCAGTTGTTTTCTCACGTAAAAGAAGTATTCCACCTATAAATCTTTCTGTTAATGGTAATACTATCAAATTTGAAGATAAAATAAAATTTTTAGGGGTTTTTTTGGACTCAAAAATGACAGGCGTACATCATTTGAATTACGTTATACAGAAAGCCGAAAAAGGTGCCAATGTTCTTCGCGCATTATCAGGCGTCCGCTGGGGTTCGCACCCATATAGCCAACTACTGCTTTATAAGGCTGTAGTACGTAGCCATTTTGACTATGGTTCTTTCTTGCTGGAACCTTGTAGTAAGTTAGCTCTTGCAAGACTTGACAAAATCCAGGTTAAATGTTTACGTACTGTCACTGGAGCCATGAAGTCTTCTCCAACGTTAGCATTACAAGTTGAATGCCTGGAACCTCCTCTTCGGCTGCGAAGACAATACTTGGCAGACCGTTTCTTTTATAAAGTTGTCCAAAACTCATCTCACCCCCTCTTAAATACTCTTGACTCAATATCCCAAACACTTAATACCACAAACTACTGGATACACAAAGACATCTCACCGCTCCTTAAGAGCTATCAAAAATTTAAAAATCTCAATTACCCAGTCCAACAATTTAATAGTAACCCATTATTCCATATTAATTTCTCTTCCCTCATTTTCCATCCCCAAATACTTTTAGATTTTGGAATAGACAAAAAATCACTAGAAGCAAGTAAAGAATTTAATAACATTATAGACGAAGAGTGGAACGAATGGCTTCTTATTTTCACAGATGCATCCAAATTATCAGAGGATAGTAATGTTGGCATAGCGGTGTGGATCCCCAAATACAATGTATTGTTAAGCTTCAAATGCCCCCCATATTGCTCCGTCTTCTCTGGAGAAGCTATAGCCTTACTGGAAGCAGCAAAATATGTAGAATCTCACCAATTAAACAAAACCCTTATTCTTTCGGATTCGAAGAGTAGCCTCCAAGACCTAGTTAAACTCCCACTCCATGCAAAAGATAACTTTTCCATAACCTTGTGTACTCGGGACACGTTGTATAAATGTCATATGGCTGGGATTGAGGTGGCTTTGGCATGGATTCCCGGTCATGCTGGTATATGTGGTAACGAAACTGCAGACGCATTTGCTAAAGACGCTATACATCAAGGCTCAGAAAAATATTTCTTTTGCCTCCCACGAGATCTCAAATTAACAGCCCCCAGACGTTTAGCAAAAGAGTGGAATTCACTCTGGGTATTGAATGGTATGCGCGCAGCAAAATATTACTCAAAAATCCAACCAGATATTCCTCCAAAACCCTGGTTCTATAAATATCGGAATCTACAAAAACATCCTACGTCAGTAATTACTAGGCTACGTTTAGGACATGTATGCTCTCCGGTATTCTTAGCAAAGATCAGGATAAGAGATAGCTCACTGTGCGAGTGTGGCTTGGACGAGGGTACCTTGGAACACATTTTTTTCGAATGCCCCAAGTTGTCCGTGTCTCTGTACGACTCACTTCCTCGTAATGTTCCACGACCAGTTAATATTTCCTTTCTATTAACTTTAGTCTTCTCTTCGTTTGTTAACATCTTGGCAAAATTTATTAAAAATAACAATATTTATTTATAATTATATGTTACCATATAGGTATATATTTGTACCGGCCAATTCCCTTTTTTTCCTGTATTATCTGTTTCCTTATTTCTTCTTGTTTGGTCTCACCTCCTCTTACTGATCAATTGCACATATTTTGTAGATAAATAGACTACTAACACTAACTACTAACTTATTTGTTTTGTGTTTGTTTTAGGTTACACCTAGCACTGTTACCGATCAATTGCCTGTAAAAGTTTTTAGTGTCATCATCAACCTTGACATTGGCAAAATCATCGTTGGGCTAAACGATGGAGCCATAATCTAAGAAAAGAAAAGAAAAGAAAAAGAAGATCTTGAAGTTAACTTTGCAAATTTTATTTTTACTAGTTTAGTTATGAATATTAGTGAAAAGTACAACAATTACACTGTGTTTTTGGTAAACTTATTAGTTTTATGACAATTCCGCCTCAAGTATCTTGTATTACTTGTTTAATATGTGGTATTCGTACCAGTGGAGTGACTAACAATAAGAGGCGGGAGAGAGGATGTTTATAGCAAAATTTCCATTATATGAGGCACGGTAAGCATTAATATTATCTTTTTACATATTTTACACCATGCTATTATTACAATAACATAGTGAAAATAAAGATTTTGATGAATATTTTAATTTTACATTGTTCAACTAGTGATGTGCACTTCGACATTCGATACCTTATCGATACGTAACTACCAATCAATACAAAAATCTAGTTGCTAAATTTATTTCATTTGTTGCTGTTTTAGGTTTTGTTATTAAAGTTAAAATATGTAATTATTTTTCAGGTGTAGGCCAGTGGGCGATGTTTGTGGACAAAGAAAATTTGATATATGTTCCAATAGAGAAACTACATATATTTCGGAGAGCACTTACGGATATAGGTCACCTCAAGCCCTATGCTGTCCACTCGAAGCATTCAAAAGCTTTTCTTCTCCCTGATGAAATGTTGCTCTTTCCTTATCACTTACATGCAAGTAATTAAGCCCGTAACACACGGTCCGATCTGGCAGGAACCGACAAACTACCTACCGTCGGAAACCAACCATCCTGCAAGCCTACACACCTTCCGACCGATATCATCCGACGAGCCCCGATCAGTGTTGCCAATGCTACAAATGGTATCTACAATCTAAGTTACCCCTACTCTGGGGAAAATCTAATGAACTAATGGAGGTATTGTAAATACACGCAAATATTAATGGTTCATTGTGTATTAAAATTGAATAACCATGAAATGCATATAATTACGTGGTAAGTTATTATGACAAAAAAAACAATGGTTGCTACAGGATTTCGCTACAACGCTATTAAATTGTTTCTGCCAGACACGGGAAAATAGTCAGATCTAGCTATAAAGTTGATAAGTTAGTTGGTAACGCTGCATCTGACTGTCTGTATATGTCGCCTCTTACATAATTCGCTACATTTTAAAGGATTACGTTGTAAATGGATTTGAAAAGTTCGTTTATAAAGTAGATAAAGTATTTTATTTTAGTAATAATAAGTAGGTAAAAATGTTGGTTATAGAATTAAGCTACCAAATGAAAAAAAATGTCGTTAACGATGTGGCTAAAAATTGGCTATAGTGGCAACACTTTGTCGGACCGACCGTCGGAACATCCTTCCACACGCACCGATTTGGCAGATGGTAGGAAGCCGACCGTGTCGGAAAGCCAACTACTCCCGACCGGTATAATTATTATTAATACTGGTCGGGAGTGGTTGGGTCTCCGACGCGGTCGGCTTCCTACCATCTGCCAAATCGGTGCGTGTGGAAGGATGTTCCGACGGTCGGTCCGACAAAGTGTTGCCACTATAGCCGATTTTTGCCCACATCTTTAGCGACATTTTTTTTATTTGGTAGCTCTATTCTTTTCCATTTTTAACTACTTATTATTAAATAAATACTTAAATTCAGTAAAAAATTGTACTTTTCATGTCCATTTATAACGTAAGCTTATAAAATGTAGCAACAGAAAATAAAAAATAACATGCAACTGAAGCACACTTCATTGTAAGATTAAGTAGGTAATAAAAATATTATTTGCATTTTTTTTTATTTAGTCACTTTGGCTGTTAAATCATTGGTACTAGTAACGTTTACCCTTAGATTTAGCTACTTCCCCGACGTCACTGAGGACTGACTCTTTGACTTTGACAGTTGCATTCACAACGTCCGAGGAAGGAGACATTAAAATGGAGCAGGGGGAATCGAACATAGGAGCCGGTGTTATTACGGAACGATTGTTATTACAAGTAGGTATGTGCGTAAGTAATTATGTATAATATAATAATAAGTGATTAGGAATAATAGATGTGTAGTTAGTTGAGTCGAAAGACTTACATTATAAATAAAAATGATTTGTGTGTGTGTAAGTGTGTAATGGGTAAATGAAAAGCCCGACGGCCCTGTAGCCATTAGCATTATTAGCGCTTACGAATGTCAAGTAACCTCACGCGCAGTCTCCCCTTGGATATCTTCGCAAGTTGCATCAAAACATCACGAGCTCCTCCGTGAATGGTGACCTTCGTGGCGCAGCTGTCGACACGCCTGCCTGCGACACGGATAGTCCCGGGTTCAACCCCCGGTCAGGTCAAGTTGGGAAATGATCTTTTTGCAGATTGACCTGGGTCTTGGATGTTTATCTATATAAATATCTATTATAAAATAAAGTATCGTTGAGTTAGTATCCCATAACACAAGTCTTGAACATAATTTGGCCTAACTCTATGTTATTTGTCCGTATTTATTTATTCCTCCGTGCTTAAGTAGGCTCGTTAAGCCTTTAGTCGCGGCTGGCTGTCATCATTGGTGAGGGTATGATATATATGATAGCTTGAATAATTTGACACCAGTATTAGCCACTTACACATACTAAAAACAAACAAAAATGGATAACATTTTTCACAATTAACATAAACGTCAAGATTGAACGATGGCGGCTTAAATAAACAAACATTATATTGCGTGAAATACATGTTGATGGTGGATGCGTCGGGTCCTTAACGGAAAGAAAGTTTTAGAATGTTAATTATTAGTACACCATTTTTAGGGCACTGTAAGTAAGTTCCACTCAGCATGGATACATTTTCATTGTTATTCAGTTTTAATACAAAATAAACCATTCATTTCTTATTTCTATGACCTCCGTTATTTCGTTATATTTCCCCAGAGTAGGGGTAACTTAGATTGTAAATACTATTTGTAGCATTGGCAACACTGATTGGGTGCTCGTCGGACGATATTGGTCGGAACGTGTGTAGGCTTGCAGGATGGTTGTTTCCGACGGTAGGTAGTTTGTCGGCTCCTGCCAAATCGGAACGTGTGTTACGGGCTTTATTCTATACCTACAAGTAGAAGTAGTCGCTAGACCAAGTAACTAGTTACGTCTGATAAACATAATATTATGTACTTATGTGCAAAATAACTATCAATGAGATACCAAAAAATGATGGTAAGTTATGTTTTCATGATTCGCATACTTAACATATATGTTATGTACATATGTGTGTGTTATTTAACCATAAAATATAAAAATATATTTAGGCGGCCTACCACGTAGGTCCTTTCTCTTTTTCTCCCTTAGTTCTTTGTATCATACATATGTCACTAATTTCGTTAAAAGTATATTTTTATGAAGTTCTAATCAAATTTTTAAATCCGTCATTTCTCTTGATTTCCTTCAGTTATGTTAACTTTTTAGGTCAAAACAGCTGCTATTTCTGTGTAGACATAATATTACCTGAATGTGGGACTATTGAAATAATGAATCAAACTTTTATTTATATTTTTTGCAGACTTCGTGAGCCAACAACAGTCATTGGTGATGGGGAACAATGAGAAAAACATCGACTTCAAAAAACTTTTTCTATTTGGAGGGTTGATATTTCCCACACAATCAATCCTATTTTATTAAAATCGATGATTCGAAAATCTATATATTATCCAAATAGACTTATTTTTCTAAACGTTGTTTTGTAAAGGTGCTCCCACACAGCAGTTATATAACGTCATAAAACAATTTGTCACAACGATAACATTATATAACACCATACATTATCAAGAATGTTATTGTGTGTGGTAGCACCATAACAATGGTAAATTGTGTCCAAAATAAATGATTTGTATTGACAATGAGGACTCGTTTAATTTATAGAAGTTTAGTACATCAAAGAATCTGAAGGGCAACCATGCGCCACCAACCACATTGTATCGATATCGATAAACTAACGTAGTAGGCAAGCTCTAAAATTGGTTAGACTGTTCGGTTGCCAGACTTGCTTGTGACATTAGTGTTGTGAAAGTTTGTATTAGTCCACTTTGTAAATTGACCAAAATCTAGATGATTCATTGGCTAGTATGAAAGTCCCGTCTCTTAAAACGTAGTGATTATATGCTCTTTGGTATGGCGGTTTTTCCCGATTCCAGAAATAGTCAACATTTTTGAGAAGAGGAACATTTTTATGCACTTATGGATATAGTTTTAGGAATTAAAAATGCGCGTCAATGAAAGGATATAATATCACGGATAGCAAGAATATAAAAGGGCATAATTGTATATATATTATCGTTTTGCCTATAAAATTCTAATCAAAAGTAGAATTATTTTCGATTACCGAACAGTTTAAGAAAATTCTAAAAATTACGCTTGCTTGTTTAAATTACTATCCTGTTTTTGTTGACTGGATTTTATTTAATATTTTAACTAGCTGGCGCCCGCGATGTCGTTCGCGTAAAATTCAGAAATGGAGATAACTTTTTCTCAGTCAACAGATTTTTATGAAACAAAGCCTATATGTTACTTCAAGCTGATTTTAATTTATTGCTGAAAAACTCTTCGAAATCACACACAGTTTATGATAGATAAATTTAATACATTTACAGACACGCAATTTTTACTATTTTATTAATGTATGATTTATTAAAACTTTATTGATCCACAAATAACAATTGTTTATGATTGGCGGGTTTAACGGTAAAATCGTTCTGTCCCAGTCAATTTTCATATGAAACTTTTTTCTTTGCAGTCATTCATCACAATCAAAATGGTTAGAAATGATAAGAGAAAAACGGACAGAGGATGTTATAGTACAAAAAAGCTTAAAAGCAGCGGTTCTTGCTGTGCAAAATGGCACATTATCTGGTTATAAAGCCAGCCAAATTATAACATACCAAGAAACACAATAATGGACCAAGTAAACAAAAAAAATTGTGTACTTGGAAAAAGATCTACATTACCTTTGAATATAGAAAAAAAATATAGCTAACAGAATACGTTAGCAAAAATAATATAAAACCTGTTTTAAAAATGGAATTCAATAGATAATAAATTAATAATGTATAATATTTTTTTTTAATTTTTTTGTTATATCTAGATAAGCACTACAATATTTTTATTGTCATATATTTCTGAATGTCATACATTTCAACTGTGGTGACTGATGAGTAAATAAAAACTTAATTTTACAAGACTACTCCTATTTTTAGATGATAATGTATTTTAATTAATATATTTATCGAACTTCCTAAAAATGTTATTCACTTCTGGTCTCAGAAATATGCCGGTTAAGCCCCGATATTTTTCATTTTCTAATACAAGCTAATTTAAACGTAATTTATAGGACTATAAGAAAGAAACTTGGTCAGCATTCTAATATGAATGTATGACATTTGCTTATTTTTCATAATACTGCCTATTTCTTACAGAATTTTACACTAGATGGTTTCGCCCCACTTAGGCGGGTAAAACCGCCTATCGACATCTTTTTAAAAAACGTATGTTATTTAAATATGCACAATAGATAATTTATTGTAATGATAAAATACCAATAGCCAATGAAATTCTTAACCAATTTCATTAATCAGATCCGTATAAAATATAAATAAACATGTACAAAAATTCAATCAAAGTGAACTAGCAAAAAAGTATGACGGATTTGGCCACACAGACCTTACTTAATATTTATTTACCATTCTTTTTCAGGAAAACTTTCAGTCAACATGCAACCATTACCAAAGACAACAAACCAAAAACTAATCAAACTGATCCGCCTGCCACCCGGCCCCATACCAGAAAACTTAAAGCCCGTACCGATCCCACCAAAAATCATCAAATGCATCACCAAGCCTCCAGAGAAAGATGGTGAAAAAAAAGGATGTTCCATTGAGTACAGTACCAGTTGAGTTCGAAACTTCGAACCTCCTTCGAGCAGTTTAGAGTTAAAACTCCGAAGTACGTATTCCATAGAAGCGTTGACAGAAGAGAGAATGCTGGAAGTGAGAGCAAAGAGGTTGAAAGAAGCCTGTGAGAGCACTGGCAGATATTTCTGTGAAAATTGTTCGGAGTACTTCAAGTCCAAATCAAGTTTGATCGATCATATGAAGAAACATTTGGTAAGTTTAATATTTTTACACGATTTTAGGCATCATCGTCATCTTTAAGATAAAGGTATACTTAAAGAAAGCGACAAAACGATAAAAGTAGAGAAAAAAAAGGCTAAATCTATTAAAAATAAAAACTTGAATTTTTTATCGGGTCTCCCAAAAAGTTCCCAACTCAGCATTTACCGGGAGTTTCTAAATAAAAACCTCCAGCATTGATATTCCGTTGCGGCCAAAATGGGTGAAAAATATAATTAAATTTCCAGTACTTGTGTAGTTTACTGGCCGTACTCCACTAAACTACACAAACACAAGGTGGCGTCGGAATTAGGGCTGCTCAGAATACTAACGTACCCTATGTCTAGTTTATTTACATTGAATTTTAGCATAAATATTTCTCTTTGCGTTCGATTTCGCTCACATTCCATCAGCCGGTGTAGCAAGTCATCAAGCTGTCCACATACATCACAATTCGGTGAATTTACTTTTTTTTTATCATAAATGATTGCCGTGTGGTTCCCGGCAGAGTAGAATAGGACCACTCCAAGTCCTCTCGTGGATGTCGTAAAAGGCGACTAAGGGAGCACAAGCTAAAAAAAGCTTTAAAACATCAAAAAAACCTCTTCAACCCGTCTGGCCAGCATGGAGAGTGTAGGCCAAATCCTCTGGCTAATATATGGCTCTGTGCTAGTCAGAGAGGGTCGTGCTCCTGTAGTGGAGACTAAACAAGACCTGATGACGATGACGATCATAAATGCAAACTTCCATGACGGAATGTGACCGGACCTGACACGAAATATGCTTTTGAGTTTTTTCCTCCCTAAGTTATTATTTGCAAACCACGGTACACGAGGAGGCTCACTTAATATTGTTTTATACCATATGCCTTTTGTTTTAGACCGTTCATCGAAATATTCCTTCCAACATAACTGATAAGCGTTTTTAAACTCGGATATAGCTTCCGAGAAGCATCTCATATCGCACTCTATGCCATTCGAGTACGCCGCATTTGCCAACTTATCAGCCTCCTCGTTACCCCATAAACCAATATGCGCCGGAACCCATCGCAATTTCACTTTTATATTCTGCGATTCAACCTGTAGTATCTGCCCGAGTACAACGAAGGCTATCGGTACACCTCGGTATCCAGAGGCGCATCGAGCCAAATGTTGTATCGCACTCTTACTATCTTAACAAATGATAATTATATCCCAATTATGATTTTCCGCATATGTTAATGCTAGAGATATGAGTTCCAACGTCATAATACGCACTTTATTTTTAACTTCGTACATTCCTTATTCATTACGAGATGGGTCAAAAAATGCTGCTCCTTGCTTATCTCCAGCTTTGGATCCGTCTGTAAACATTATATGCCAATCCTGGTATTTTGTTTTAAGTTCCTCCATAACATTCCATTTTAGTGTGTCACCTGTATACATATACATATGTTTGGATTGTTTATGGCAGTCTAATTCACTTATGGCTATATTCTTAAATCTATGATAGAAAGCCATGTATCAGCTGACAACAAATCTAAAACTGGTGAAGAATATATCTCGGTACCCTGTGTTATTAAAAACGTAAATTAAAAGTGGCATTTGTTTGTATAACCAATACCTTGTCCGACATAGGGTGCTAAGTTCTCTTAGTAACTCGATTGTAACGCTATTAGTCCATGAACGCGCTTTCAATACATATTTGTGACGAGCATGTAATTCATTATGACGAGCTCCGTAGCGCAGCGGTCAACACGCCTGCCTGCGACACGGATGGTCCCGAATTCGATCCCCGGTCAGGTCAAGATGGAAAATGATCTTTTTCAGATTGACCTGGGTCTTGGATGTTTATCTATATATGTATTTGTTATAAAATATAGTATCGTTGAGTTAGTATCCCATAACACAAGTCTTGCTTAAGAACTTACTTTGGGGCTAGCTCAATCTGTGTGATTTGTCCGTATATATTCATTTATTTATTATTTATAGCCAAGATATAATCTTCGGACAGACAGTGGCGGCACAAATAATTCAGCTTCCATTACATGTGTTGGAGAACTTCGGACAAAACTTACCATCAAAAATCTATCCATAATTCATTAAAAAAGCTGAGAAATGTTAGAAAATCAATGACTATTATTGATGATGATGAAATAAGCCTAGATATACAAGAGAATAAAATAAATAAATATATACGGACAAATCAGACAGATTGAGCTAGCCCCAAAGTAAGTTCAAGACTTGTGTTATGGAATACTAACTCAACGATACTATATTTTATAATAGATACATATATAGATAAACATCCAATACCCAGGTCAATCTGAAAAAGATCATTTTCCATCTTGACCTACCGGGGATCGAACCCGGGACCTCCGTGTCGCAGGCAGGCGTGTTGACCGCTGCGGCTCGGAGCTCGTACGAGTACGACAGTAAGAGGTCTACATCTGCTTGCGGCTGTAGTCACCCATAACTCACACGACTGCCTCTAAAATTTACATAGGCTATGAACTGTGTCTCTGGGGTAGTCTCTGGGGGTGTATTCTGGGGAAGTTTAAGTATCTCTGTGTAAAATTGTGTTTAGTAAAATCTACTCAAAGTTAAGGCAAATTGTCTTACATAAGTCCGTTTTATGTCTGTTATCTAATGTATCGATAACTTTTTATCTTAAGATATAGGTACTGTAAATAATATATACTTATAAAAAACTAATACGTTATCAATAAAAGTTATGAGATACATGTATTTTTTCTTTTTGTGGTTTATACATATGTACTATGTAGCACATTCTTATTATTATAATAATGTATACGCCCGGCTCCCTTGGCCAGGCTGGGGATGCCGGCTGTAGATGGTGCCACCCGGTGACTCGCCGCCGCCGCTGATCCACCGCCACGTGGAACCAGGATGTACCCCGTCCAACCCAATCCTCGCTTATCAAGCAACTGGGATATATTTGAACGAATGAAACTACTGATTTGATAAATAAAAATTACTTATTTACGCTGCATGCAAGGCAGCAAAAAAAAAGATCGTAAATTTTTAAACACGTTACGAATTACAAGCAAAATTGAAGAAGAGACGCGTGCGTTCGCCGTCGGTGCCGCTGAGTCAAGAAGGTCGAGGAGCCGGCGCGACCGCCGCTTGGTGCCCCTCTCTCCGCATCCCTCGCCCCGCTGTGTTGCCCCTCTCAAAGCGGACATCAATATTTTGGCGCGGCAACAAATAATATTCAGTGAAAATAAAAGGCAATGAGACATCTGTTATATGTGTAATTAAAACGATATACATGCAAGTATATATGATATGAGTACAAGCCAATTACACTTAAAATTGACATTAATAATCCGGAGCCCTTGGCACTTAGTAAAGTCCTCCATTAAAATTCCTCCATGACGCCGAAAGGCATTCTAAAGAATTCGAAATGTCCGAAAGAGGTAGCGACGGCCGTCTTATGTCTTCTCAGTTTGACATGGTTATACTCAGCACCCTTGTTAGTAGATCCTCCTTACATTATACTTGCTACAATCGCTTGACATAATACTTAGTTCAGTCCATCAATTTGGACAACTTTTCCTATCCAATCAAAGCTGGGTTCTGGGAAAAAACAGTCGGGTTTTGTTCACTTTAGCTGTTAGTAGCAGTCAGGCTTTTTGCCTTTCTTCTTGTGTTTCAGTTTGACATTTATATTTGTTGAAAACGCTTGTCATATAGTTGAGTCCATCAATATGAATAACTGTTCTTTAACTACCAAAGGTATAGAAATACTGGTTTGGAGTTTTATTCACTTTAGCTTTCAGTAGCAGTCTTACTTTTAGTTTCGTTTTTCTTATGTTTCAGCTTGATATGATTATATCTAGCTCCCTTGTTGGTAAAAGAGTCTCCGCAGTGCTCACATTTGAATGGTCTGATGTTCATATGCCCGTTTATGTGCTGACGTAGAACTATGGACAACTGAAGCAATAAGAAATATTTTATTATTAAAATAATCTTAAATAACCATATATTATAAAACTAAGTTCGGAACAAAATAAAGGAACCTCGATTTTTTTTTGTTTTTTGACTGTTATTTTAATATCTTTGTACTAAAGTGATCTAGTACAGCCCGTGGTTCGATTTATTACGGGTATGTCCCTTCCACTTTGTATATGATACTTACTTGGAATCCCTTCCCGCAAATGTTGCAGATCTTGTCTTTGGGCGCGATGCGCTTCTCATGGACTTTCCTTACGTGCCGCCTCAGAGACACCTTGCTCACGAACAACTACAACACAACTCGAATATTTAAAAAATGACAGTAAATGCGAGTAACAAAAATTGGGTCAATAGTAACGAGGTATGGCGCTTTATACGAGCGGAGTTGGCATAAATATAACTTCGGTAAAGTTGGGCGCGTATTAGTACCGACACATCTGTATAAAACCTATACAAAAGTATTTCCTGCACAATATAATGCCGTCAAAGAAGACAATAAGGAATAAATATTCGTAATCATATAAAGCCCTTCAGGCGAGTAGGCGACCAAAACTGTTGATAAGAGTTTCTTTCGGCGTTTCTTCTCTGCAGTGGTCGGTTCCGAAACGCTATTAGTCTGTAGCTTTTGAACAATTAATAAATACATATTATCTAAGTAAAACGATAATTTTAAATATGATATGACGTGAAAAAGTGCCAATTGTGCAAAGTTCAAAAACAATTCTTGTAAAGAAACCAAGTCTCGCAACCAAGTCGGTTAATGTTTTACATAAATAGAATAAATTGGCCATCGCATGAAAACCACGTAATATATATTATATCTCACTGCAATTGCCAAGCCGTGCCCCCAGATATTTCCTGACATATACATACGTACATATTGTCACGTCTTTTTCCCTTGTGGGATAGACAGAGCCCAGGTTTATAAAACGTTTACGCGGCCACGTTTAGAGTGTTGGCAGGCTTGTAGACTTGTATGTGAAAAACGGAATCAAAAAAACCTGTCGATTCAAAAATACACACGTAATTGTTCAAGTGGAACTCCCGGAGAGCCACACTATTTTTTTTAGCAAAAGTAGCCCATGAGGGTAAATAAATAAATATATAGGGACATATCACACAAATTAGCCAGCCCCACAGTAAGTTGTGAACTTGTGTCGCAGGATACTAACTCAACGATACTATATTTATTAGCCGTGTAGTTCCCGGCAGAGTAGAATAGGACCACTCCAAGTCATCCCGTGGATGTCGTAAAACGCGACTAAGGAAACACAAGCTAAACAAAGCTTATTAACATCAAAGATACCTCTTCAACCCGTCTGGCTAGCGTGGAGAGTGTAGGCCAAATCCTCTGACTACTCAGGCTAGTATATGGCTCTGGTAGTACAGAGAGGGTCGTGCTCCTGCAGTGGAGACTAGAAAGACCTGATGATGATGATACTATATTTTATAATATATACTTACTAGCTGTTACCCGCGGCTTCGCCCGCGTAATATATAGCTTATGTCCTTCTCGGTACCCTAACCTATGAGAAAGGAAAATTTCATGACGATCGGTTCAGTACATACGGCGTGAAAGCGTAACAAACAAACAAACAAACTCACTTTCGCATTTATAATATTAGTTGGGATATAGATAAACATCATGAGGGTACCACGGGATTGCTTACAGGCTAAACTAGGGCCTAATATTTATTCTTCACGCGCAAATCATAAAAGCCGATCGAAGAAATGGGCATGCCAATAGGCGATGCGATTACCAACCCATCACTATTTTTGTTGATTCCGTTCTCACCCATAAGCCCATCAAAATGCTAAACGTGGCCTCAAGGTTTTACAGACCTGGAAGTCAATTTTTGTCACCACTCGTTGTGACGTCAGCACTCGGTTCGTATTCACATGTGAATAAAATCAACGAGCGGGCCTGTTTTTACGTATTTTTGAACCGTGCGAATGGTTCTATTGCTTAGAGTTGCCAGCAAAAAAAATATTGTTACGGTTGCCAGAATAATTGAATGCACAGCAAAACTAGTAGCTTAAGCTTGGAATATACGTCCGATTTTCAATCCGACAATCAGACGGTGTTGCCATTTTACGTACAGTGTCTTTAATTCTAGGGGAATTTAATTGTCTTTAGGCAATTGTTTTTCGTAATCTTCTTTCGTAGAAAAACCAGTTAAATATGAACAAGATGATACCAAAGACGAAGTCTTCTCAGTAAATGGCGTAATAAAAATAAAATTGCGAATTGTACAAAAGCCTTCTTATTTCTTAATTATGTTTTCTGATTTTATTAACGCAGTGACTAAGGCACATCTAGGGAGGTTTTTATTGCAATTTATTTTAAAATCTTAATTTTTTTTCATGTAAGGAATTTCTTATTTTTTAAAAGGCAACGCTGCAATCGGATCGGAAGCAAATCGGACGTATATTCCCACTTTTTATAGACAGTTGTGGCAAAAACGCTAGGATCTAAGGACGAGAATTTAGGAAAAAAATAAAAATTTGGTCTATCAAAGTCAAATTTGACATTTTGCACACGTAGTCCGGTCCGAGTGCTCTCGTGCGACCATTCAGAAAAACCATTCGAATAAAGTTTCAAAAATAGAGGCAATTAGAATCACCATGCGGAAACTTGACAACGAGTGGCGGATCGATTCTCTAGGTTGAAAAATTGACTCCCTGGGCTCTGTCTACCCTGCAAGGGAAAAAAATGAGATTGTATGTATGTATGTATGTATGTATGTATGTATGTATATTTTTAAGATATTTACATTATAAGGGTGCAAAGGGATTGCTATAACTAAAACCTCATATGTCCTTTACTTACCTCTTTACACTGCTCACAGGTGAAGCCCGATGTGTCAATGTGAGCCCGTTGTATGTGTCCGTTTAGATAGTTTGTACACGAGAACTTCCTTTCGCAGTGCGGGCATTGTCTGTAAGAAAGGCAAAGACATTACCTCTATTGAACCAGCTTTAACAGTCAGCGCAAATCAGTGTCATCATCATCATTTCGTGTAGGTGACACGGTCAGTCGACCATGCACACCCTGGTGTCAGAGTTCTTCGGAACCGCCTCTCGGCCTCTGACGTGGTTCCTTTAACGACTACCAGATGGCAGCCGGGACCTACGGCTTAACGTGCCTTCCGAAGCACTGAATTATATTTATTTTCAGAAAATCAGGTGATTCATGCCTGTAATGTCTTAACCAAACTGGAAACAACTTTACAAAGTATGCTTCCCGTGGGAATCGAACCCATCACCCCGGGTCAACAGGCAAACGCCTTAACCACTGGACCACGGAGGCTGCGTCCAGTGGTTAAGGCGCACCACCCCCGGGTCAACAGGCAAATCAGTGTAAAGTAAATCGTCCCATTTGCAACTTGTCCCATTCTCAGTTGGTATAATTCGCTGCTCGTCTCTTACGCCTTTCGTCCCATTCGCAACTCGTCTCGTTCGCATTTTGTCCCATTCACCATGTATATAGCAACTCGTCTCATTCATTATTTACGTTCTCAACTCGCCCCATTCGCAACTTGTACCGTTCATGGTTCTAGGTTTTGGTTTATGAAAATACTAGTTTTCGCACGCAGCTCTGCTTGCTTTAAAGTCGTTTCCTCGGAAACACTACTTTTCCCCAGGATGAAAGGTATCCTATGTCCTTCTACGTATTCCAGACAACGTGTGTGCGAAATTTCATGATGATCGGGTCAGTAGATAGAGCGTGAAAGCGTAACAAACACAAACTCACTTTCGTATTTATATTAGTTGAGATAGGGATGGGACATACGCAAAGGTTTGATTTATAAAAATACTGGCTGTTACCCGCGTAATATATAGCCTATGTCCTTCTCGGTACCCTAACCTATGTGTATGAAAAATTTCATAATGATCGGTTCAGTAGATACGGCGTGAAAGCGTAACAAACAAACAAACAAACTCACTTTCGCATTTATAATATTAGTTGGGATGAATCGTAGTTTATCATGGTTTCATTATTATCTTTAATAATTGGTGCGTGCAACCCTGGGATATACCATGCAATAAAATCTATAGTCATAGTTTAAATTTATCGATACCGCATTGTTTGTTTGTAAGTGGGCAACACTGATGTCAGATTTTTCAAGCTGCCTAAAGGCATCTGACATTTTATAGAGATCTGCCCCCCTATTTACTAACTCGGATGACAGGTGTCGATGCCCATCAATCTAGAATTTACAATTACAATGCGGGTTTTGCTTGCTCGAACTTTTTATTGGAAATACAAAAACCGCATTGTAAGAGCAAATCCTAGATTGATAGGCATCGACACCTGTCATCCGAGTTAGTAAATAGGCCGGCTGGTATGCCAACTCACTGCTGTTTGTTGACGTGCTTCGCGTTCCGCTCCAAATGCATTTTGTAAATTGCCACGCTTTTAAAGCTGATGCCGCATTCCACGCAGAACGCTCTGTCGTCTTTCTGAAATACAAATTTATATATATATATATATATATACACGGACAAATCACACAGATTGAGCTAGCCCCAAAGTAAGTTCTAATGAAAGACTTGTGTTATGGGATACTAACTCAACGATACTATATTTTATAACAAATACATATATAGATAAACATCCAAGACCCAGGTCAATCTGAAAAAGATCATTTTCCATCTTGACCTGACCGGGGATCGAACCAGGGACCATCCGTGTCGCAGGCAGGCGTGATGACCGCTGCGCCACGGAGCTCGTCAAAACAAACTCCTGCTTATTATAAAAAAGAGAGGTAATTTACTCCTTCAAACTATTTTATGAACTAATGTTTACAGCTTCAAGTGCGTACTAGAAGCTTTACTTAGCATTTTCGCATAAAGTGGTCGTATTTGATAAAATCTAAGAAATAGCTGTTTACCAACATGTACAATTTAGGGATAGGGCGAAATTGACTAGTTGCGAAAATTACGAATTGCGCAAGCGTGACGGGTTTGCGAAAATGACAACTTGCTACTAATGCATTGGGGCGACATCGTGCGCGCGTCTCGGATTCACATTCGTTACCCGTTGTTACGTATTTTAATAAAGTCTATATCTTACGGTATCTTGTTTTAATCAAAGAATCACTAACTTGTTTATGTATATTCCTTTTGTGCGCCTCCAATCGGTGCTTCCCGTTGTATTCCTTGTGGCAGATGTCGCACTCCACTGTCGGGTGACGCTTGTGTATCCTGCGTCAAGATTTCAATTTATTTATTTCTTTACATAATGCAAAAACTCCATACATAGCCTCCATAAAGGTGATAATCAATTGCACTAATTAGGAAGACATAAATATAATTAGCAATAACATGAACCGAGGTATTCCTCAAAGCGCAACCATTTTGAGGCGCACCTAATGAAGCGCACATTATTTATTTGTCGGAGCGCACCATTTAGGTGCACTTACGATAGCAGTAAAAAAAATTAAAATTTTATTCCTTAAAGCGCATCTAAATTTAAAATTAGGGAAGAGTATGAAGTAAACGTAATTAATGATAACGATAATCTATTAAAACTCAAGTGATGATAATGCAATTTTATAAAAAAAAGTGTAGGTTACTTTTTATTGGTAGTTTCAGTTAGTACCCATCTCTTTTCAAAAGTTAAACATACATAGATGCGCTTCAAGGAATATAATTTTAATATATTTAATTGCTATCGTAGGCGCAACTAAAAGATGCGCTCCGAAGAATAATTAAGGTGCGCTTCATCAGGTGCGCCTCAAAATGGTTGCGCTTCGAGGAATACCTCCATGAAACTTATGCATCATACATAAGGTTTAAATTCCTGCTTTTTTTAAATAGTATCCATAGCTACAAGCCTCTTTTTAAATTAATTCTATATGGAATTTTGCAGGTGACCGTACAATGCACTTCTTATAAAAGTCACTGTTATTAATTACACATACCCTATGACTACTTTGTCGTATTAAAATAGCAGTAGTTTTATAAAAATTAATAGCTGAATGTGTTGCTAAGCGCAAATTTCGAGAGCAGCTGAACCAATTTCTCTAATTCGTTTTTTAGAAAATTTCTTGAAGTACGAGGATGGTTCTTACGGAGAGAAAAAATAATATGTACCACGGGCGAACTGCTAGTTAGTAAAAAATTCAAAATTGTCGAAAGCCTGAAGATGTACTCACAGTAGATGGTTGTTCAGGATGTAAGATTTGACCATTTTCTTGCACACCGGGCACTCTATCCGTTCCGAGTGCACGCGCTTGTGAATAACCAGGTGCCGTTTCATACTGAAATCATCATCATCATCAGGTCTTTTTTAGTCTCCACTGCAGGAGCACGACCCTCTCTGTACTACCAGAACCATATATTAGCCAGAGCAGTCAGAGGATTTGGCCTACACTGTCCACGCTGGCCAAACGGGTTGGAGAGCCCTCTTTGATGTTTATAACCTTTGTTCGGCTTGTCTTCCTTAACTCGCCTTCTACGAAATCCACGGGAAGACTTGGAGTGGTCTAATGTTTTCGCGGTTGTTACATATTCAAATGAAATTAATTTAATACGGTTTTTATCGCGTTTATTACATTATTTACACACTTGACGTTTCGAACACTTTACAGTGTTTCGCAGGTGCGTTATTTATACACCTATTATAGGTAGCCCTACCTATAATAGGTGTATAAATAACGTTATAAACGCTATAAGAAATGTTTTAAATTAATTTTATTGGAGTGGCTTACTCTGTCCGGAACCACTAGGACGCACATACTGGAATCACACGGACGTTAAAAATATCTTCAATCCATCCGAGCAGCATCCCCAATACCTTTATCCCATTCATAATCAGGTCTATTTTAGTCTCCGCTGCAGGAGCACGACCCTCTCTGTACTACCAGAGCCATATATTGGCCAGGGCAGTCAGAGGATTTGGCGTACACTTTCCACGCTGGCCAGACGGGTTGGAGAGGTCTCTTAGACGTTTTTATTATAATATATATAGTATAACAAAGCAACCTCTTCCTTGCTGCTTTAGGAGAAAAGGAAAAACATGGAATATACCAGCTTATCTTCCCGCGCAGACCGTAAAAGCTGGTCAAGGGATTGGGCGAAAATCAAAGAAAGCACATTAATAGGCGATGCGGCTAGCAACCCATCACTATTTTGATTCCGCTTTCCACCTTAACGCCCACTAACATGCTAAACGTGGCCTTTGAGTTTTATGACTTTGGGCTCTGTCTACCCCGCAAGGGATAAAGACGTGATAGTATTATGTATAACAAGCAAGAGATTTTGTTTACTCACCGAAACTTAGCGTCGCACTGGTTACATTTAGTCAAGTTCGGATCGTGGTGGATATCGTAATGCTTGTTGTATTTATGCAACGTTGGGAACACTTTTTTGCACTTACTGCATGCGTACATTCTGGAAGAAAACTATTTCATTTATTTTTGAACATTAAACCTAATATATTTGATAATTTAAGATATTTTTAACAAAAAACAAGAACCGACTTCAACCCTACCAATTTGTTTGAATAAGCATAAAAAAAAAGGAAAATACAATAAAACCGAACGGCATTGTTGTAATTTTTTATTTTTGTGTATTTTTTCAAAAAGCCCTCGACAGATTTCGATAAAAATTTAACGGGAAATCTCTGTAAAGTATAACCTATCTAACAAAAAAGAATTTCTTAAATCGTTCCAGGTGTCTTCGAGAAATCTGAATCTGATTCTGATAATATTAAACATGATTCCAAAAATAGTAAGTAAAGTATTAGGAATAAAATGATTGGCGTCGCTACTGTGCCTAGTGTGCCCCCTTATATACAGACAGTATTTAAAAAAAATAGTTTTTTTTTATCCTAGTGTCTGATTCACACTAAACTTTCAAAATGATCAACCTCGGCGTGGTTAAAATTTGACTCTGGGAGTAATTTTTTTTTCTCTACTTACGCATCGTGTGGGGTATCGTTAAAAAGGTCTTTAAAAAATATTGTGAGATTGAGAACATCATTTTTCGATTTAGGGATCCTTTTCCGAAATATTTGGTTTTTAAAGTGCAAATTTTTGTTAGAGGTGAGTGTGTGTGTGTGTGTGTGTCCCCTCTATCTGCTAAACGGTTATATATGTATACGTGAAAAAATTACAGCAGTAGTATATATACTGAAGTTGAAAGGAAAACTATCAGAGCTGGGTACTAAGTGCGAACTAAAAAGTTATAGGCAACTAACTTATAAAATGTACTGGAAAATGTAAAATTTCATACAATCTTTATTGTTAATGTTTTTGGTCGTTAAACTGTGAGGTGCGAGTGTAAACAGTGTGAACTCAAAGTTGTCATTCGCAACTACGGAACCCTATACTGCGCGAGGCCCGACACGCACTTGGCCGGTTTTTATTTCTACGTTCTATAAAACTCATGGAATTCTGACACTATTACATACATACGGGTCGAATTGTTAGCCTCCATTTTTGAAGTCGGTTAAAAATATGTATGTATAAAATTTTTACCTGAAATGTGACTCAGTGTGCGCCTTCATAATTCTTTCGCCTTGAAATCGTACCTCGCATATTCTGCACGCGAAAGCACCGGTCGACTGAAAATGTGATTATGATGTACTAGCTGTTACCCGCAGCTTTGCCCGCGTGATATATAGCCTATGTCCTTCTCAGTATTCTTACCTATATGCATGCAAAATTTCATGACAATCGGTTCAGTAGATAGGGCGTGAAAGCATAACAAACTCATTTTTTGCATTTATAATATTATTTAGGATTAGTATAGGATATGGTAGATAAAATGTTTTGTAGCAACAAGAAGAGCCATTTATGTGGGTCTATGAAAACAAATTGTACGATTTAGAGGTCGGGACCACATGGTATTTCATAAATTCTTTCCCAAAACTCACCACGTCATGCACTTTCATGTGGCTAGCCAACAACACATCTTGTTTGAACGACTCCACACACATCTCACAAACAAACTTTCTGCCTTTATCCCTTATTTCCTTAAGCGTTTTCTTCCTCGATTCTATCAATTCTTCTTCTGTCAGTATTTTTATTGTATAGCTTTTATTTTTCTCTGTATCATCTTGGGATTCTAAGAGTTTTATAGTTTTAACTGTAGTTTTTGCTTGCTTTGCAGGATTTAGAGTTAATGGGTCTTCAATAGATAAATTAGAGTTGAGTGGAATGAGAATAGGTTTTTCTTGTGTCAGGTTTGGATTTATGTTTCCTATAGTTTCATTCTTGCTCGACATCTTTTCTGAAAGTAAAGAGAATAGTGTGTGATTGCTGGTACCAGCACAAAATGAATATAAGTCCTTAGTAATTAATGAAATGCCGTGTGGACCAGAGGACCTCTCTAAGTCTTCCCGTGGATGCCGTAGAAGGTGACTTAAATACAACCTAAACAACATAAACATCAAAGAGACTTTTCCAACCTGTCAGCGTGGAAAGTGCAGGCCTAATCCTCTGACTGCTCTGGCTAATATATGGCCCTGGTAGTACAAAGAGGGTCGTGCTCCTGCAGTGGAGACTAACAAAGACCTGATGATGATGATGAAAGAATGAAATCTGTTGAGGATAGTTTTATTAATTACAAAACTTCCCCTTTGCTCGACGAGCTCCGTGGCGCAGCGGTCAACACGCCGGCCTGTGACACGGAAGGTCCCAGGTTCGATCCCCGGTCAAGTCGAGATGAAAAATGATCTTTTTCAGATTGTCCTGGGTCTTGGATGTTTATCTATACATGTATTTGTTATAAAATATTGTATCGTTGAGTTAGTATCTCATAACACAAGTCTTAGGGCCAAGCTACACGACCGATTTTTTGTCCAACCAAACTGTTTGGTTGGATTGGAAGTCACCATCAACTTCTATCCAACTAAACAGTTTAGTTGGCTATGTGCGCATACGATCAACTATTCTGTCGGTCGTCTGAGCTGAGAGGTGTGGACCATACTCTACTAATTTGTGGTGTGGATGGCATTATTCAAGATATCAAGAATGAAAATGTCCAAAATGTACAATAAAAAAAATTATAGCCCTTGTAACAAAATGCAGAATGAAGAGTTTTGCTTTTATTTTCAATATTGAATTAGTTCTAATTTGGCAAAATTTCTAAACATATTTGCTCCCACAACTTTTTCTTGCCATTGGTATCATTTTAATTTGTAAGTAGAAAACAATCTTGAAAACATTTTTTTTTTGTGTATGTCCTATACAAGTAAAGTAGGAGCTCTACTAACTCATTGTGGCATTGTTGAATAGGTCTTGTAAAGTTGAGAACACCATTTTTCGATTTTAAGATCCGTTTCTGAAATATTAGGTTTTAAAGTGCAAACTTTTGTTAGGTGTAAATATCTCTAGCAACTTAATTAACTTTCCAAAATCCTCTATGACTAGCTGATGAAGGCGAGGCAGACGAAGGTGAAGCTGGCGAATATCTCATTTTTACCGCGTATTGCGCTAGCGTCCTTCCACCGATACAGTTGACGGCTGACTGAACAGTCGGTCGCCGACTGAACGATTGGTCGTGTGCGCCCCGTCATACAAAACCGTGGAGTTTACGTCGATTGGCCAACTATTTAGTTGGTGATCGGCCTTGATTCTATTGATTAAACAGTTGAGTTGGTGCCGTGTGCGCACTCGAGTACTGGTGCATTGATTTTTGTCAACCGATCAAACTATTCGGTTGGTAAACTATCGTTCGTGTAGCCTGGCCCTTACTTAAGAACTTACTTTGGCGCTAGCTCAATCTGTGTGATTTGTCCGTACATATTACATATTAATATATTAATAGAGATCCTCCAGTTGGCATGCCAAGTATTTCAAAGCCTTACTCTTACCTCTTTTTATCTGATCCAAAGGTTCATCATCAGAATCGCTTTCCTCTTGTTTCACTTCTTTCAAATCCTGATCCATCTCACAATGATCGGTTCTGATAGGATCTTCCTCTTTTGGATCATTCTCTGTGATTTCTGTTTTCAGTAGCATTTCTACCTTGACTTCCTCTGGTTCTATGGAGTTAAGAGGCTCTATGTGTATAGAAACTAAAGCTTTTCGGCACATTGTTGAAAGGGGGACATTGATATGCTGAAAAAAAAAAACAAATAAAGGACAGGTTGAAATTCACAAAAAAAAAAACAGGAAAAATTTGTTCTATTCTAACAAACTCACATAGTTAGGTAACATATATATGAGATATCTTTAAAGGTCTTTTAGAGCCTTCTCTCTTGATAAAAATACAAAATTACAACTAAATTAGATAACATTTTACTTACTGTTACACTCCCATTCAATATTTGTTGAGCATTGAAGACTCTCTGCCTGAAGAGCCTCGCTCTCATGACTACTGCATTGCATTCCCAACAAAGACCAGTTTTACTAGCATCTGGAAGCTTAAATACAAAGGCTATTGATAAAAAATTTGTGTTCATCATACAGACATTGAGATGATATTTCTTGATGATCAATGAAAGACACATTAAATGCCTGCTCACTGTACTCAAAAAAACCTCGACAAGGCAAATTACAGGGCTGTTGCTTTGGCTGCATAGTGGTCAAAAAGATTGTAATTTAAAAATAAAATATAGACATTACAACTCGACAAGAAGTAGAAGAATTTAAGACTTCATGCCGACTGGAAAATGAAAAATTTTAGAGTAGTGGTAGTAAGTACTGGTTACTTTAATGCAATATTTTTTTTTTCTCTTCTATTCCAAATCTGCAATCAGCGAATCTGCGCTTTAAGCAGGTTTGTTGAGGGTACAATGTCATTTTGAAGTGAGTCCTCCAGTGAGTGGCTCTACTCATCATTTAAATATGGAAGAATGTCTTTCCTTTTTAGTCTCTTATGGTACGAGCGCGTTGTCAGGCCAGCGGCCAGCTCATTGGGGTGTACCTCCAGTTTCCCCTGATATTTCTGCGAGATTACACTGATCTCCTCCTCAATTGTGCTCATTTGAAGCTCCTCATGCACTTCAGCGTTCGTGACAAACCATGGCACAGCACCTATAGTTCTGAGAATAGCATTTTGCATTCTCTGCAGAATAGAGATGTTTGACTTGCTACAACTTCCCCAGAGTTGTATGCCATATGTCCAAATAGGTCCAAATAATGCAATATTTACATGCAAATTTCAAGAGCCAGTCATAAGAATTGGCAAATATTTAGGATCATTATTCATGACATAGGCGATGAGGCCAGCAATCTGATTCCCTTTCCTACCTACACGCTGAACGTGAGTGTGCAGTGTGTGGAGAGAGTGAACGTCAGTGGCCACAATTTTGACCACAAATTAAACAATCAGCTGATTGAAGTTCCAGAAATCTAGTTCTGGCAAATTATTGTACCAGCCAATACGTTATTTTTTTATGATGCTATTTTACAGGCATGCATTAACAGAAACTTGATATTAACTACTAAATATGTAGTCGGTTACTTACCTGTAACAGCGTTAGAGAAGTGAAAAAAGCTACATCTATTATAGGACCAAGTTTTCTGTTAGTACTTAAACACGCAACACAATATGGTTTAGTTGGTGTCACATCCATTCTGCTAAGTTTATATTAATTACAATCCTACATTAAATCTCAATAATAATAAACGTGAAAAAGCATAAACAAATAATTACCAAGCTATTGTACCGACCGACATAAGGTCCGAAACCGACGCAAATTGACGCAATGTCAGTCACTAGACATTGACATAGAAGTGACAGTGATCATAGACTCACAATTTTTTTGATTAGGTAATGTAAATGACTCGCATAATGCTTAATGCTATTAAATGTGTAGGTTTTTTTACCCGACTGTGTAAGAAGAGGGTTAAATATACATGTGAACGAATTAAATAGATGACTTCATTCACACGTAAGAAAAGGTATAGTACCTACTTATGGCTTATTCATTTTCTTCGTCTGAAGCTAGTGAGTTGATATGCTGAGAAGTCGGCATAATCTCATACCTGGTCTGGAAGAAATGAAAAAAACGTAGAGTGTACCAGCTGCTTCTCTTCCCGCGCAGATCGTAAACGCCGATCAAGGGAATGGGAGCCCGGAATCATGTCAATAGTCGATATGGCTAGCAACCCATCATTATTTTGATTCCGTTCTCCACCTACAAGCCCAGCAATGTTCTAAACGTAGGTTTTATAGACCTGGGTTGTCTACCCCGCAAGGGAAAAAGACGTGATAGTATGAATGAATCCCAACTTATAGGTACCTATTATATAAATGCGAAAGTGAGTTTGTTTATTTGTTTGTTACGCTTTAACGCTGTACCTACAGAACCGATCATCATGAAATTTTGCATACACATTATTATATTGGCTTGACACAGGTTAAGGTACTGAGAAGGACATAGGCTATACATCACGCGATCATCATATCTTGCGAAGCTGGTACATGTCTTAATAAGACAATATATAATATACTAAGTATACAGCGACGAAGCGGGTTAGATAAGTGAGATTTCTCACAGCTGAAATATTATTTCATCATCCGGTATTTTTTAGTCTCCACTGCAGGAGCACGACCCTTTCTGTACTAGTACTAGTAGTACTAGTACAGAAAGTAGTAGTAGTACTACTAACAGAGCCATTATATTAGCCAGAGCAGTCAGATGATTTGGCCTACACTCTCCACGCTGGCCAGACGGGTTGGAGAGGTGGATATTTTGTAATGAACTGCTGCATCACAAAGTACAAAAAATTACGGTTCATCATCATCATCAGGTCTTTTTAGTCTCCACTGCAGGAGCACGACCCTTTCTGTACTACTACTAACAGAGCCAGTATATTAGCCAGAGCAGTCACAGGAAAATTACAGTTGCAAAAAGGAAACTTAGCAATGAAACAGGCCATTATTATGTCTGTAATATTTTTATTACGCTTCATGCAAACAATTATGTACAATGCATCTAGCGGTGAATATAACGATTATTATAATAATAACACTATATTTCCGTATTGAAATCCCAAGGAGTGCACTGACAAATATTTTGTGTTTTATTGATTTATGTGAACTACGTGTGGAGATAAATAAATATTATTATTATTTGTATCTCTCTGAGACTCACGGGTGTTACCCCGGTCCTTTGGAAGGCTTGCGTGGGGATATAGATCCAACACGTAGAGGCCTTTTGGAGAAGTTGATGTAGTGTAAGTCTTCAGCCAGAACCCATTCCTGGAAATACCAATGAATGATATGTCCTCGAACAGGTTTTGGCCAGAGGTGGCACTATTGCATTAGAAAAAGGGAAATTAATGGGCTATGGGGCTGAAATATGGGTGGACTTAATGCTGGGTTATTGCAAACAGTATGAATAAATAACAATAGGGAATATGCATGAAAAAAATATCTGTTATCTTACCAGTTTATCCAAAAATATTCAATAGTAAAGTACTGAAAGTAATAACAGAATAAAATTTGGTTGAAAAACGAACGAGATAAAATGATTTTACGAAAATATGTCTAATGTACGCATGACATAGACTATGACGACACTAGTCCATATCGGACTTCTCTTTCTTATTTAAACTTTGAAGTTACACATCTTCGTCGTTAATTAAGATATTTTAAAAGTTCTTTTATATTTTTTACTGTGGTTATTAAGGATTGTATTAAGCAAATAAAAAAATTACGTGCATACTCTCTATTAACGGTTAATATTATTATACTCTTTACTTATTTCTGTAATCTTAGATTTAGGATTTATTTATTATTATAATGACATTTCGAGTGTTGCTTGTTTCTTACATTAAATAATTTAAAATATTTTTAATAAAAAATAAAAACCGATTTCATATCTATCAATTTGTTTGAATAAGCTTATAAATAAAATAGACAGAGGTGTAAACCGAACGGCATCCATGTATATCTTTGTGTATTTTTTCAAAAATCGCTCGACACATTTCGATAAAAATTTAATGGCAGCATCTGTAAAGTATTACCTACCGAACAAAAAAAAGAATTTCTTAAATTGGTCCAGGCGTCTTCGAGAAATCGGGGAACATACATAAAAAAAGATTCCTGCGAAAGAACCTCCTCCTTATTTTGAAGTCGGTTAAAAATAGGGCGCTGTCACCGGTCATTACCGAAAGATTTTTCGTATTTTCTGTCATGGAAAAACTGTTTTATATTATATAATATTTGACTTTTGCAAGAACGAGACAAAACATATTTTGACTTAAATAGGTCTATTATGCGATTCGTAATTTTTATGAATAAGGGGGTAAAAGTTTTGACTTGGTAACATGCAACTTTACCCGCAACCTGGAAATCGATTCTGCAAAAGAGTGATATCTTGAAGCACACTGATTCAGTAGAGGCCGATACGATTAGCTCTTTCCACACACACGCACCGTCACCAGACACCGACGACGAAGAAATAGGATCCACTACCTCCGTGACCACGCAACACCAGAATCCCGGGACTGACTCGCTTGTTCCCCCCTCCTGTAGGGCGGCGCGAGCCGCTGCGCGGGCGTCGCGTCGCGAGTGGTTAGTTCGGGATCCACCGCCGCGCGTCCCGCACTCGCCTTGAAAATGGGCTCCTGACGAGTCCGAAACTATAGTCGGCAATCCCGACAAATAACACGTGAGTGATCCGTTGGTATATATATATATATATATAACATTCTTCACATGCGAAATGCCAAGCACTCCGCGGGATTATAAAACGGACTTTGTTTAGGTTGTTTTAACTGCGCCGATGTTGCTTTATTAGCGCATGCGTGACGGGAGGTAACACTCCCTGCTTCCCCGCATTTCGGAGAGTCGTTTGTAAGGCACTCCTTGTAACTCAGGCTGCCTATAAAACCTATCAGACGAGAAGTCCGATCCCTCCCCGGCTCTGAGCAGCCAGAGGAATCCCACCCTCCAACCTAGGGTTGCCAACTTTTATTTAAGAAAAAGAACGTATATTTAGGTTAGGGAAACAAAATGAACAATATTTAAGAAAAGTAACCAGAATTTAATATCTTTTGGCGTTTTAAAAATCCTTATATGTTTTTATATTGATCGTAAGTTCATAAGGCACACTTAAAAGTAATAAAAAAAATAGAAACCATATTTTTTTTATCGCATCACTTTATATAGGACCTGCAGTTTTAAAGTACCAGCAGTCATAAAAACAGTATTTCGCATAAGTACTTTTTTTATTGAACAGTAAAAAGTATTCATTAGCGAAAAAAAGTATAATACTGTTTTTAACAGTATAGTTGGCAACCCTACTCCGACTCCGTCGCACTCGCCACCGGAACAGAGTGCGTAGAGTAGGACTAGCTCCGATTACTGGTGACCGCCCGGCGGTCCCGGGTGACTTGCACCCAGGATAGGTCCTTCGGACACCGTAGCTTTCGGCCCATACGGCAAAACATGTGAGTTGCTGCTCTCTAAAGGCCATTGTTTCTCAGTTCAGCCCTTCAGGCTATGTATGCAAATCGCAGCCCATCAGGCATATGAGAGTTTGCTGTATCTCCCAGCCTTGCGCATATAGGCAACGCCCAAAGCCGAGGTTCCTCCCTCCTGGGGACCCTTTGGAGATGTTTGCCTTACAGGTTCAGGGCATTCTGCTCTCACCTCAAAAAGTCCGGTGAAGAAGTGAAAGCTCACGTGGAGCTAGCTACACAGACCTTTCAAAAAAAAAAAAAAAACTGACGAGGTAATTTCAGTAAGGAGACACTACACTAATGCACAGTTTTATTTCTTTTTCCTGTGTTTCATCTTGATATGAGTAATGTAAATCGCGGTCCATCAGGCATATGAGAGTCTGCTTTCTCTCCAAGCCTTGCGCACACAGGCAACGCCCAAAGCCGAGGTTCGTCCCTCCTGGGGACCCCTTACAGGTTGAGGACACTCTGTTCTCACCTCAAAGTCCAGTGAAGTAGCGAAAGCTCACTTGGAGCTAGCTACACAGTCCTTTCAAAAAAAAAAACTGACGAGGTAATTTCAATAAGAATACACTACACTAAACGCCTAATTTTATTTCTTTTTCTTGTGTTTCATCTTGATATGCGTGTACATAGCGCTGTGGTAGTTGAACCGTTTGCCGCAGTGCGTGCACTCGTACGGGCGAATGTTCATGTGTGAGTAGATGTGTTGTCGGAGAGTTGACAAGGCCTGTAAATAAACAAAAATTAAAATATAGTTTTAAATGTTCATTCATAATTCTGTTATGTACGTTCTATATCAAAGAATATACGCCTTCTTTGATGCTACTTGTTAAGGGTACGCTAGTCAGGTGTTTCGCCATACAAATTCTGTAGGGTGATGACTCCGTTGTTCGGTATCGTCTGTTTAAAGTTTTTAATTCTATCGATTTGTCTTGTCGTTATCTATGCTTGTATGGAATCATAATTGTAAAATTATAAGTACTTTAAAAGTTATGAGTCTCAAAACATTCCGTTTTAACACGTAATTTTAATGCAACTTTGGGGACAATTAAATACCGGAAGGAGTATAAAATCTCTAAAACAAAATTCATACAAGCATAGTTTGGTTATTAAAAAAAAAATAACTTTACTTTTAATTAAAACATTCAGCTGTTTTATCACAAGAACACTTCTCCCAAACGCATACTCGCGAATTTTTAGACGACGAAGATTTAGATTATCAACAATATTTGTGTTTGCACACACTAGACTGTCGTTCCGATGTGCTTATACATCGCTGTAAATAGTTCCGCACTGTTCATAACCAAGTCTATCCCTTTCTCAGCGAAATAGCACACAAATTTGCCATGTGCGCCGACGAGTTCGTGTTCCAGACTAGCGCATCCTTAAACAGCGATACTTAGTATCTCATTAAACTGGACATTAGCAGAATCACTGAAATCTCGGTAAATATATTGTTTGTGGTAGATTTATGAAGAAACTATTTTTTGTAGTATTCACGTCACTAGAAAAACTTTAGCTGGGTCAAAGACAATATAATACTAGCTGGGTTAATGGCAGCCCCCGACGGATATTCCCCGGTTATGTATTATGGTAAAATTATTATCGCTACTAAAAGAATTGTGCCTCTAGAAGCAGTTTTCAGCGAGAAAATAGAGAAATACATTTGTATGGAAACTATATTGAAAAAATACTGCTAGTATTCGCTCTTAAGCGCGGCGACCGGATCAAGAAATTCCGTAACGAAAATAAAACCTAACACTCCCCCACTCCGCCTGCCGTGCATCGTCTAACGTCGTTTCAGTTCGGCAGACTTCGGCACGGTACGTGTGCGACTTGACATATGCGTGTGGACTAGCTGCTAACTGCTCATAACTGATTCTATCTCTTTTAGACACGATGCTTGGTGAGACAGCGTGTTTTTGGCCGCGTCCACGAGTGAGTTCGAGCCCGCGACTAGTTGAACCTGTGTATGTATGTATAAAAGATGCTATGCGATAGCTTTACCGTTGCAGTCCCCGAGTGCCACAGTTTTTTTAATTGTTTTTTTTTTTTTTGTTTTTCGTATGTGTTATTGGCCAACACTGGTGTCAGATTTTTTAAGCTGCCTTAAGGCATCTGACATAGCTTAACGACAGCCGGGACCAACGGCTTGACGTGCCTTCCGAAGCACGGAGGAGCTCGAGATATTTTTATGCCACTTGCGGTCACCCATCCAAGTAGGGACTGCACCAGGGGTTGCTTAACATACGTAAGCGCTCATAGAGCTCACACCCACTGGACCATCGGGCTCCGTTTTTTAGGCATTTGCATTTGCTTGTGTAGTGTGTATGTACTCACCGCGAAGCTCCGTCCGCAGTAGTCGCAGATCTTGGTTTTAGGGATCCCCCGCTGCTGATGCACTAGCCGCACGTGGCGTCGTAGCGCATAGTCGGTCGCGAACCTCTGCAATATCATTGAGGAAATATAACATACATATATAACATATACGACTTGAAAAGGACATACCCGTAAGAAATCAAATCATGGTCTTTGCTAGATCATTATAGTATAATGAAATTAAAAGTCATAAAACAAAAATAAATTTCGGCATTTCCATACAAAAGTGTGCAGCCGCCCGGACGCTTTCTTTGCCTGTTTGACTGTTATTTTAATTTCATTATACTAAAGTTAGTAGTTTTTCAACGGCATTATTCAAAATAGCAGCGTTTTACCTACCAATAAAACGCTTATTAAGCGATAACCTTATTTGAAACCTAATTAAACAACAATTGAGAGTAGCGAGCTTGACTTCCGGTAGCAGGTCGGCTATTCTACCGATTTTCCCTTACGACGTCGGCTAACTTCCGGTGGCCAGGAGGGGGGCACGTGGCGCCGCGCCACTGCTCTGAGCCTCATTGGATCTCGAAATTGATTCGCATAAGAAACACCTGGCAGTGATTGTGTATTAGGTTTCAAATAAGGTTATCGCTTAATAAGCGTTTTATTGGTAGGTAAAACGCTGCTATTAAGCTTATGAACCGTTATTTGAAACCTAATTAAACAACAATTGAGAGATTGTCTGTTATCGCCTGGTGTACCGGTTATAGCCACTAACATGATGGATATGATATCATGTGAAACTGAATAGTTAAATAAATCAGATGTGAAAATAAAATGCATGACAAGACTGAGTTACAAGAAAGAATAATAAAAAACGTTATTTTACCAAAGGTTAGATCGGACTTTGTAAACAAAAAAAAATTATCCTATAAAAAATAAAAATTATTTGAATGATAATAAAGTAAACAAAGACTGAATTAATAAACACTTGTTTAAGTGTCAAATTCATTAACAACACAGATGGTATAGGTAAAGCTTAAATATCAAATTTACAATAATATAAATGGTAATGAGTACGAATAACTCGTACTACTGGCCAAAAATAAATGACGAAATTGAATATAAATTACATTCGGAACCATTATTATTTTTATAATAAAAATATTGTAAAACAGGATTTGCATCAGAACATCAAATAACCATCATATGACGTAGGTACTTTTCCTTATTTCATCGAAGATCAATAATAACCGGACTACTTTCAATAGTAAAAAACAAAAGAAATCACCTGGAGGAAAGAACTTCAAAAACTCACTTAACAAATTGCAAGGTTTACCTTGCGAAAAATATTTATTTTTCTATAACCTTTTTATCATACAGTCTTGTTGTCACGTGCAATAAGTTTCAGATCCATGGTATAAAACCATTTGAATTGCATGTTCAAGTCCTATTACGTAGATATGGAAACAAATAGAATAATTTGTTAAAATTAGCCATGAGTAATTCTGTTCCATTTTCAAAATATATGACATATATGTACATTGGTTAGAATAAAGCCAAAAAGGTAATTTTAAAGTAAGGAAAATTGAGATGAACTTTGACCGTTTTAATCTTTATAAAGTAAAATATGCTTGTGCACCGCACTTAGCAAGATGATAGCCGTAATTAGGACAAAACAACTTCTTTCTGGCTAAAATATACCCAGAAGATTTGTAATACAAAGGCTATATGGTAGATACAAACAGCTCTCGCAACTGTATTGTCTTTGATATGATAAAATGCAGAGGAATGACAAACATTTTATTTTTACACAAGAAAAAGTAAAACTAAACCTCAAGTAGTAAGTAAACTAAGAAAGTAATAAATTGAATTTTGACTACAAATATCTTGCTTTTCTGTTGCTAGGCTGGAATAGTACTAGTCAACTTTACAGAGGCACAAACGGGAGACCGTTCATTAGTAAGATGAATAAATAGTCTTATCATTATTGATATTAAAAACAATCAAACCTGGTATTTCAAATACTTCGAATTTTGAAACAGGCAAAAAATGTCACATAAACAATATACCTTGTTAAAGCAATATGATCTGGATTTCCATCCTAGTATAGGATTAAAGTTCGGATTTGAAAATGTAATTCGGATTGTTCCTATATTTAAACAAACATAAAAGTTAGTGCGATATTATCATTTTAAGTGATAAATAGTGTCAAACACACCTTTTAATACCATTTTTGGTAAGACTAAGGCCAGCTAAGAGTTCCTTTATAAATTATTCAGTAAAGATTAGTAGAACCGTTTCAATTAAAGAAGCAAAAGAAAGCAAGTTCAATAAGATTGTTATAGGAAATTTTTTATTTATGGTAGTTTCTTTACGTACATTAAATAATTCAATAAACTCCAAATACTGAGATTGCAATGAGATTTGCATTCACTGCTCAAATATATGTGGTCCAATAAAATATTTGATGTTGTCCAATAAATAAACTAATTAAAAAAAAAATTAATAAATTACAAAATGTCAAATGCTGTTGTAAGCCTTAAACCGTGATAAAGCCTCAAAACTGAAACAGATTTAGACTAAAAGAAAATCGAAGATATGTATGTCTGCAGGCCCCGGGCCACGGGTGTCCAAAGCACTCCAGCTGAGAATGCAACCGGAAAAACGCTCAGATGAGAGAGGAGTCGGGCAAACGATACAGGACAAACCAATCCTCCATCACTCAGCGAAGGGCCTGGATGAGATGTTAAGAAGCTAGTAGCTAAAGAAAACACCGAGAATTATTGCTTAACATGCGTGTCTTTTAAATTTTATTCAACTTTTAAAAATATGGTAAACTGAATTTTTTAAATATATTTTTCAATAAACTGATACCAAACATTTTTGTAAGAAATATTACAACATAAAACCGACTTTGCCTTGTGAAATTAGAGCGCATCTTTAACCTGCCAAGCCCAAAAATAGCCTTTTGATATGACGAGGAGGCTAATCTACGACGAAAAGCTGCTAAAGTTTTCTTTAAAATATTAAAAATAATTTGACGAACCGTTATAATCACCGCCTGAGGTCGGTAAATAAAATAAGCAAGGTCAAAAGACGAACTCTCTTTGTCGACTTGAAGTATATTCTAATCTTTTTACTATTGTTGCACATTATGAAATTAGGCAAAATGCTAGGAAATGCTAGATTCTAAAGATAGAAAGGAGGCTTATAGTATGCAGTGGGCGTAGAAGCTGATGATGATTATGTGTTATACGTTTGCATTAAATACTAGTGTAGCACATACCGTGCATTCCACTTATTCATACATTACGGTAAAGTGACCATAAAAAAAAATCGATAGTCAATTTTCATAGCTAGTGTCATAGTTTGAACATGAAAAATATCTGCGACATTACATTATAGTGTAATCAGAAAAACTCGCCTGGCCGGTTCGACTTTGCAATGAAAGTTGGTAAAAGTCTTTCTTAGATCAAGACAATTATTTTTATACGATATTAATATAAAAATATTTCATTATCAATGAGATGGTGAAGGATAACTAAAAACAAGTTTAGTGCAAACTACGAGTACTTTCGTAGAACACTTTATTGTGAAACTCCAGCAGTGAATGTGTTAACCAGAGACTGCGCCTCTTCGGCAAAGTTTGCGATGTAGCTTTTATTTAAGTTCGTAACTGATTCAAGTGGCTAACTTAAACATTAATTTTATAATTTCTTGGGATACAGTTCAATTTACTGTGAAATTTATTAACTAGCTAATACCGCAACAGGTCAGATCTGAGCCTGTGTGTTCAATTTAACGTTAGCATTATTCATAAGGAGCCAAATCTAGATCATACACATTTGGCTTCAAGTATAGCCCAAACGACTCTAAAATTCATAATTGACAATATTTTCAGCATTGGAAATACTGCTTGACCCGAGCCCATGAATTAAACTGAGCTTTCACATGAGTTTTATGATAAAAAAAGCCCAAGTAAATAAACATGAAAAATGTAGTTACTTTAATAACTTCATGAACATATTTAAAGAGATCATTATTCGCGACGCAAAATGTCGCTCCACTTATTATAAAAAAAAAATAATTAATGTTATGGCATGACTAGGCTTGCCCTGAGCCTGCGCATTAAGCTGAGCATACGCAACAGCTAATCAATTGCACTTAAATAAAATTGTTATACAACCAGAATGTAACTCCTCTTGATTCATCGCGATTGGCGAGTTTATTTGAGCTTTTGCTGCAGTTTTACTCATCATTAAATAGTTCTATTTACGTCATTCATAAAATAATCCGAAATTGCGACATGGCTTGGCTTGGCCTGAGCTCAAGCGTTCAGGTGTGCTTATGTAGCAGCTTTGTTTCAGCAAAATAAAAGTTAATATTAAGAACCAAAATGTATTTTATTTTACTTCATGTATTGCATGTCTATAATTAAAATAGACGCAATAGGCAGCATGACTAGGCTTGAGCCTGAGCCTGCACGTTCAGCTGAGCTTGAGCAGCAGCTTTATTTATTTGCACTATCAACAATATGATGTTCTGGCATGACTGGGCTTGACCCGAGCCTGCACGTTCAGCTGAGCTTGCGCAGCAGCTTTATAAATAATCCAATATTCCAGCATGACTGGGCATGACCCGAGCCTGCACGCTCAGCTGAGCTTGCACAGCAGCTTTATTTATTTGCACTATCAACAATACGATGTTCTGGCATGACTGGGCTTGACCCGAGCCTGCACGTTCAGCTGAGCTTGCGCAGCAGCTTTATAAATAATCCAATGTTCCAGCATGACTGGGCTTGACCCGAGTCTGCACGTTAAGCATAGCTAAGCTAACAGCATTATTTCGATAAGGTGGTCAAGGTATCACGCTATTATATAAAATTCACTTATGTATCAATTCTCTATTCCATACAAAGATTTTGTTCCTACAAAGAAATTAGTAAAAAGAAATAAACTAAATTGTCCACCGTAATCGACAATTGAATAAACTAGCAATTCAATGATAAGTTCACACTTCAACTTTTTAATGAATACTATCTTTTAATATACTTAATGAAATGTTTAGTTACCTCTAGAAACAAAATTAATATACGGAATTGATCTCCATATCCTCATCTCCTTGAGGGTAAGTGATATGAAAACAAAACAAAAAATCTTCGCAATCGAAAAGGATTTTCCGTTAATTTAAATGTTTTATTGAGTAGCTCAATAGCTAGTTATATTATTCATTATGCAGCAAAGAACCAGTTTCATGAAGTGATATAAATGAAAATCATTCATATCTATATTAAGTTTTATTGTTAATCTTGTCAATCGCTTATTAACGTAAAATATTACGCAGTCTATGGCTGCACATTTTCTTGACATATAGTTAATCTTTATAAAGGCAACGGCCTTAACCTCAAAAAGGCTTAATAAGCAACGCCAACGTGTTAATATAATCTTGAATATCACTTACATGCTCTGCATAGCAACACTACATTCCTTGGTCTGGATAGTTTCTCAATTTATTCACTGACACAGTCACTTTAAATTATATAGGAATATAACAACTTAAGAATTCAACATTTAAATAGTACTGTTTGTTAATCAGATGGACTGTTAAATAACCAATATATAAGTAACGAACGATTTGCATCGTTAAAATCCTTTAAAAAATCCGTTATTATATTGAATTTTTGAATTCAAATAATAACATGTTTCAGGGAAAATCAGTAATCTGAAAAATAAAAAGCTGAAAAGCGAAAATATAAGTAATAAAAATGTAAGTGCGTGTACTTACCAATACAACCGACTGCTACGATAGTCAAGACGCCAATGAGGCTCAGAGCAGTGGCGCGGCGCCACGTGCCCCCCTCCTGGCCACCGGAAGTTAGCCAACGTCGTAAGGGAAAATCGGTAAAATAGCCGACCTGCTACCGGAAGTCAAGCTCGCTACTCTCAATTGTTGTTTAATTAGGTTTCAAATAACGGTTCATAAGCTTAATGTTAGAAGGACTAAATGGCGTTGGGAGGGCCATATGATAAGAGGAAATGAAAAGTGGTGCAAAATAGTATCAGAGTGGTACCCAAGGGAAGGCCACAGCTTAAGATGGGATGACGATTTAAGCTAGGTTGGGGGAAAGACTTGGCCCAGGGTAGCACGAGACAGAAAGGAGTGGAAGAGGCTGGAGGAGGCCTTTGCCGAAGGGCAATCAGACTTGCAAACGAAAAGCAAGGCACAAATAGTAGAGCTGCAACAGTAGAAAGTCTGGAAACAAGGCTAATAATATACTAAAGTGATCTAGTATAGACCGTGGTTCGATTTATTACGAGTACGTCCCTTCCACGTTGTATATACATATATGTATATAGCCTAAATAGCCTAAATTCTCTGACTGCCCTGGCTAATACGGCTCTGGTAGTACAGAGAGGGTCGTGCTCGTGAGGTTCCCATCCCCCCTTCCCCTCTGGCAAGAGCGTTGCAGGCCTTTTATTCTTCCCTCCCAGAAGGGGGATTGGCCTCTGGCTCTCTCGCTTACCGAACTGTTACGCGATAATTATTAAATGTCTTAAAAAAAAAACGAAATGTTAATAGTACATTATGACATAAGTACGGTAAGCTGAATATTATAGTCGAGGTAGAGTCGAGGTGTTTAATTAACCGACGACTATAATAGACAGCTTACCGTACGAGTATCATATGACGTTTTTCAATACATTTGCGATTACCATAAACTTAAACAAGATTGCAGTTCAGCAAATAAGGAATTTATTACTGCAGAGGGAAACGCCGAAAGAAACTTATCAACAGTTTTGGTCGCCTACTCGCCTGAAGTGCTTTATATGATTACGTATATTTATATCCTTATTGTCTTTCTTATCATTTTTCTGTTTTCATGTTACAATTTCAATATACATAGATTTATTATTTCTGGAACTTGGAACATGTTTATATTAATTATCGAGTGTACAATAAACAACATATCATACATAGAGTCTCAACCTCACCTGTGAGCACTCCTTACAGTCGTTGTTGCGGTGGCACCTCGCCATGTGCAAGTTCAGGTACGACAGGCATGTGAACTTCTGGGGGCAGATATGGCACTGCCTGTCAAAAAAAAATTATAATAATATTATTATAATATTCGGTAATTCGGTATTTGCCTAATGTTAAGATTATATAAAATTTGTTTCCAATGATATTCATTTCTATCTAAAAACACTATAAAGAACACTTTTAATTTGATATCGCTTCGTTAAGTGTTCTTAAAGCTTCTTTAAAGTTGGGTGAATAGGATCATTTTTAAAAGTATGAAAATCTTTATTTACAATTATACTGTATTGTAGTCCGCTTAATTTATAGCAACTTTTATTATCCAACCATTACCACAAACGTAATATTTCGTATAACTGCCAAACAAAGTTCTTACGCCGCCCATACAAAATACAAAGTTGTGACGTCACAAATATGTAGGCATTTCAGCTTCGAGCAACACGGCCTCCGTACCGGACGGAGGGAGTGGGCAAAGCGACAATTTACTATGACAATTTTTCTGGCGTTTTTTGCGGGGGGAAATGTGCACACAAGTTTAGTTCCGCACACCTACATACAAAACTTAAACTGTCACTTGATAGTAATTATGACATTGTCACAAAAAATGACATAAAAAGAAAAAATAATTTGTGTACAGATGAGTCACACACAACTAACACATAGACATGCATATGCCTAATTTTGGCTTGTACCTTGACAGAGGGGAATGCAGCGTATGGCTACTCCCTTCCGTGTTGCTCGAAGCATTTCAGCGGTGCGTTTTCACGTCTAAAAATTAACGTCTAAAAACATGTGTCTTTAAAACTTCTATATCTGAAAGAGTTTTTTTGTTTAGAAATGTATTTCGGTCACTATTGTGTTCAGTTTTGGCAGGTCTTTACATAGCGACAAGAAAAAAATTGTAGTCAAGTAGCCAATTTCATCATCGCGGCAGGCTTTTATCAATAAATAGCTTTGGCCCGCGGCTCCGATCGCGTTAGGGTCAGTTCACACCGAAACGCGACGCGACGCGCACTTTTTACACTGTGATAGGATTTTAACTTTTATTTGCACACTTATAAGACTAAAATTGCTAGAAAAACTTGATAGACAGTGGCCGCAAGATACCAGAGGAGGAGGCGAATTTTTGATGCGAAATTGGTCGTTTTGATTATGCGTATAAGGGTTAAAATCTTATCACAGTGTAAAAAGTGCGCGTCGCGTCGCGTTTCGGTGTGAACTGACCCTTAAGGCCAACACGCCAGTCTGTGACACGGGGGTCCCGGGTTTGATCCCCGGTCAGGTCATGATGGAAAAATATTCTTTTTCAGATTGACCTGGGTCTTGGATGTTTATATATATAAGTATATATATAAAGTATAATATCGTTGAGTTAGTATCCCATAACACAAGTCTTGAACTTACTTTGTGGCTAGCTCAATCTGTGTAATTTGTCCGTATATATTTATTATTATATCACACAAATTGAGCTAGCTCCACAGTTAGTTGTCAACTTGTGTCACATGATATTGATTATAGTATCGTTGAGTTTGTATCCTGTGACGCAAGTTCACAACTGTGAGGCTAGCTCAATTTGAGTATATATATATATATATATATATATATATATATATATATATATATATATAATATAGTAAACATCTATATAAGTATATATTATAAAATATAGTATCGTTGAGTTAGTATCCTGCGACACAAGTTCACAACTTACTGTGGGGCTAGCTCAGTTTGTGTGATATGTCCCTATATATTTATTTATTTTATTTATTTATCTAAACGATCTTTTTCAGATTGACCTGGGGTCAATCTGAAAAAGATCGTTTTTCATAAAAGAACTGGCCGGGGATCGAACCCGGGACTCCCGTGTCGCAGGCTGGCATGGCAACCATTGCGCCACGGAACTCGTCACAAATTTGACAAGCAGCAACTGACACATTGAGAACCAATCGTAGATTGCATACCGGGCCCGGATTAGGTAGGAATAATAGTTGGGAGGGCAAAATTTCATTTTTCCAAAGGTTAACTGGGAGAGAACGCATTTAGCGTTAAGTCTAACTATTGTAGCTTTTAGGCTCAATAAAGTTTTTAAATAAATATAAAAAATAAGATTCAACTTAAAGATACTCGTATAATAAAGGAGGCAACTCACATCCGTTTCACCAAGACGTGTTTCGCGCTCGTCCGTAAATGCATCTGGTACTGCGATCTCGTTTTGAATTGCTTGTCGCATTTAGCGCAGTACGCCTCGCCCGCGCCTAACTGTGCCTGAAATAAAAGAGTAATTTTAAACATCATCATCACCAGGTCATGACCCTCTCTGTACTACCAGCGCCACATACATATTAGTCAGAGCAGTCAGAGGATTTGGCCTACACTCCACGCTGGCTAGACTAAACAAAGCTTATAAACTCTTTGATGTTTATAAACTTTGTTTTGCTCGCGTTTTCTAAGTCGCCTTCTAAGACATCCACGGGAAGACCTGGAGTGGTCCTATTGGTCCTATTCTACTCCGCCGGGAACCACACGGCTTATTTCAAATTTTTTACAATAACGTCAATAAATGAAAACCGGCCAAGTGCGTGTCGAGCCACGCGCAGTGTAGGGTTCCGTAGTTGCGAATGACAACTTTGAGTTCACACTGTTCACACTCGCACATCACAGTTTAACGACCAAAACATGTAACAATGAAAATGTATGAAATTTTACATTTTCGAGTACATTTTATAAGTTGGTTGCCTATAACTTTTTAGTTTGCACTTAGTACTCAGCTCTGATAGTTTTTCTTTCAACTACTGCTGTAATTTTTTTCACGTATCCATATATAACCGTTTAGTAGATAGAGGGGGGGGGTAGGATACTTACCTCTAACAAAAATTTGCACTTTAAAACTAAATATTTCGCAAACGGATCCCTAAATCGAAAAATGGTGTTCTCAACCTCACAATATTATAAAGACCTATCTAACCATACCCAACACGATGGGTTTGGATAGACAAAAATATTACTCGCTCTTTACTTGTATGGGAGCTACACTACAAAATTTTTTTTTTTTGAGATTTTCTTCTACCAGTTTTTTGACATGATTAATATACATACCCATACCAAATTTCAGCTTTCTAGTACTTATAGTCTCTGAGTAAAACCGCGGACGGACAGGCAGACAGACAGACATGGCGAAACTATAAGGGTTCCTAGTTTACTACGGTACCCTAAAAATGAATAAATAACAAACATCTAAGAAAAATATCGTTTTCCATCATGACTCAGGATCGAACCCGGGGCCATTCCGTCACAGGCTAGCGTGCTAACCACTGCGCCGCGGTCGTCAAATCATCACAATTACTACTCACATGACAGACGCGCATGTGCACACCTAATTTGTATTGCCCCTGAAACTCCTTTCCACACTCTTCGCACCCCAACATCGGCTGGGGTTCGTGACTCCTGGAGACAAGGACAAACAAAAAAAAATTAAGTTTTTTCCAAATTTATAATTTATTTTTATATTCAAGTAGTTTTTTAACCCCCGACGTACAAAATAACCCGACGGTTAGAGGTGCTTCCGATCTTAAGAGTTGCCTGGACGCGCATGTCTCCATACAAACGGAAAAAGGAAATTGTGGCAATATTTGATAATTTTGGACTAAAATTAAGCATCCAATCAAGAACAACATTCCTCGGAGAAAGGTCGAAATATGAAAAAAATGTTCCCATTCATTCATTCATTCATAAGTCAAATTGTTACTAACATCATATGGGAAACCGAAATAAATGAATTATTATTATAGCAAAGTTACAGAATTACACGCTGTATCATCATCATCAGCCTATACTCGTCCACTGCTGGACACAGGCCTCCCCAATTGCACATTACACGCTGTATAGTATACATACATAAAAAAATATACTAACTTGGCGTGAGTGCTCAAAAGGTCCTTCCGTATTAGCTTCTTGCAATCCGTGCACTCCACAAACGGCTGATGTTTCTGAACGTGTCGGCGCCACACGGTCTTATTTCTGTAACAAATAAATATATTGAACAAATCACACAAAAATTGTTTGTTTGTTTTTCGTATGTGTAAGTGGCCAACACTGGTGTCAGATTTTTCAAGCTGCCTTAAGGCATCTGACATAGCTTAACGACTGCCATCAACGATGACAGCCGGGACCAACGGCTTAACGTGCCTTCCGAAGCACGGAGGAGCTCGAGATATTTTTATGCCACTTGCGGTCACCCATCCAAGTAGGGACTGCACCAGGGGTTGCTTAACATACGTAAGCGCTCACAGAGCTCACACCCACTGGACCACCGGGCTCCTCACACAAATTGAACTAGCCTCCCATTAAGTTGTGACTTGTATCGTGGGATACAACTCAACAATACTTATTTACTAAAATATTAGCTTGCAAATTAAATAGTCTATGGTAATTACGCGCGATCTAAGGCGACGAAGCCGCTTAGCGTACCAACCTTACGTACAAGATAAACTCTATCATGAACGTTAGGTTGGTACGCTAATCGGCTTATAGACTCAAGTAATGATGATGATGAATGAAAACGGCGTAATAAAAATTTGTTTGGTTAAATTTGACCTCAATTTTTTTATTAAAATACGTAACAACGAGTTGCTAACGTAAATAGTCAGTGACAGGTCGACAGGTTTCGACCACATCCGGAGGTCTTCCTCGGGGCGAATGTGAATCGAGACGCGCGCATGATGTCGTCCCAATCCGCACTGAATATTCACGTGAGTAACCCGTTGTTACGTATTTTGATACAGTCTGTCTACGCCAAATTAACATTATTACATAAATAGTATATTTAAATCCCGCCAAAACCATACTCTCTTTCTCTCTCACACACACACACACACAATCTATCCTTCCCTTTCGCACACCCACTCCAGTCCTAAAAAAGATGGCTGCTTAACGAAAACTCCGCGCGCGCTCGTACAAAGAAAATCAAAATTATAGTGAAGAACGATAACTACAAGTGTAAATTCTTTTCGGTGGTGATAGTGACAGTGCCGAACTCCAAAAAAACCACAGTGATTGAGCTAGGTCGACCAGCGCTGGAGGATTCCCTGAACACGTGCAGCAAAGGTTTAACCTTCATGTCCAGCCCTCGTAGCATGGCTCCCGCGACGCCGTTTATATCGCGCGATAAACTATCTACTTCTCGCTCTGCAGTATTGCGAAAAACAAGATGGCGATAGTCGATAAACGTTGTCGCGCGTGCCATGCTACGGGGGCTGGCTCCCTCAATGTCTATAACTCACGTTAGTTTTAATCAATAAATATATAGGGACAAATCACACAAATCGAGCTAGCCCCACAGTTAAGCTGTGGACTTGTGTCGTAGGATACTAATGTGGGTTTTCAGCTTTGAATTTTTCCCCAGGTGGCGGCACTGTGTCGAGAGGTCGAGCTGTCAGAATACACCAATCATAAAATAGATGATTAAACATGATTGTTGGGACTTTTGGTGGGAAGTCAAGGGGTTCAGTTGTCGTTTGCCTTCTACAATTTTGCAAATTGATTTAAGTGGACTTTATAATATGAAATTGGTGTAGTTTGGTGTTATAAATGCTCGTGCTCAAGAACAATTTGTGAAATAGTTAAAGTAGACTGTTAAATGGACTCGTATAGATTTGTCGCCAAAAGCACCCACGAGGCTGCCAAAGAACATACGCCATCTTTGATGCCACATACCGTACAACACCGATACTTAGTATCTCATTATACTGGACATTGGCAGAATCACTAAAATCTCGGTGGAAGCCATAATTAAAAAGAAGAAAGAAAAGAAACATGATTGGTGGATTTTGACAGCAGCTGTCAAAAATACCTCTCGACACAGTGTGGTCACCTGGGGAAAATTCAATGCTGAAAACCCTCATTCAAAGATACTTTTGTAAATGCACTAACCAGGCAGATGGAAACTTACTCCCTGAAATTATTCTAGAGTCCTATAATTGGGCAGTTTGCTGGTTAAACCTTTTCAAGGCAGAGGAAAATATATAGCCACCAAAAATTGAACCTGATGCCCCGGAGATAAGATCAAAAAACAATGACTTTTGAATATACCTACTGCCTCGTAAAAGGTTAAGGTGGTTATTGTTGATTGCTAGTGACTGGAGGCCAAACTGACTCAACCGGCCAGTTACTAGCAGCTAGTTAGATCCCAATAAGTGTTAAGTAAAAAATAAATAATAGTAAATCTATGTATATTGAAATTGTAACATGAAAACAGAAAAAAGAAAAGAAAGAAAAAGACAGTAAGGATATAAATATACGTAATTATATAAAGCCCTTCAGGCGAGTAGGCGACCAAAACTGTTGATAAGAGTTTCTTTCGGCGTTTCTTCTCTGCAGTGGTCGGTTCCGAAACGCTAGTAGTCTGTAGTTTTTTAACAATTAACTAAATACATATTTTCTAATAAGATAATTTTAAATATCATATGACGGGAAAAAGAGCCTGCAAAGGCCTATTTTTGTTTTTTTTTTTTTGTAAAGCATGTAAAAGCTTTCAATTTTAGTGAACTAAACGAGTGGTCAAGCACTGTTGAATTTTAATTGTCTTCGACTTAGGACTTCCATATGGCAGTTTGTTTGATAGCAGCGTTTTACCTACCAATAAAACGCTTATTAAGCGATAACCTTATTTGAAACCTAATTAAACAACAATTGAGAGTAGCGAGCTTGACTTCCGGTAGCAGGTCGGCTATTTTACCGATTTTCCCTTACGACGTTGGCTAACTTCCGGTGGCCAGGAGGGGGGCACGTGGCGCCGCGCCACTGCTCTGAGCCTCATTGGATCTCGAAATTGATTCGCATAAGAAACACCTGGCAGTGATTGTGTATTAGGTTTCAAATAAGGTTATCGCTTAATAAGCGTTTTATTGGTAGGTAAAACGCTGCTATTAAGCTTATGAACCGTTATTTGAAACCTAATTAAACAACAATTGAGAGATTGTCTGTTATCGCCTGGTGTACCGGTTATAGCCAATAACATGATGGATATGATATCATGTGAAACTGAATAGTTAAATAAATCAGATGTGAAAATAAAATGCATGACAAGACTGAGTTACAAGAAAGAATAATAAAAAACGTTATTCTACCAAAGGTTAGATCGGACTTTATAAACAAAAAAATTATCATATAAAAAAATAAAAATTACTTGAATGATAATAAAGTAAACAAAGACTGAATTAATAAACACTTGTTTAAGTGTCAAATTCATTAACAACACAGATGGTATAGGTAAAGCTTAAATATCAAATTTACAATTATATAAATGGTAATGAGTACGAATAACTCGTACTATACTTGGCCAAAAATAAATAACGAAATTGAGTATAAATTACATTCAGAACCATTATTATTTTTATAATAAAAATATTGTAAAACAGGATTTGCATCAGAACATCAAATAACCATCATATGACGTAGGTACTTTTCCTTATTTCATCGAAGATCAATAATAACCGGACTACTTTCAATAGTAAAAAACAAAAGAAATCACCTGGAGGAAAGAACTTCAAAAACTCACTTAACAAATTGCAAGGTTTACCTTGCGGAAAATATTTATTTTTCTATAACCTTTTTATCATACAGTCTTGTTGTCACGTGCAATAAGTTTCAGTATCCATGGTATTAAACCATTTGAATTGCATGTTCAAGTCCTATTACGTAGATATGGAGACAAATAGAATAATTTGTTAAAATTAGCCATGAGTAATTCTGTTCCATTTTCAAAATATATGACATATGTACATTGGTTAGAATAAAGCCAAAAAGGTAATTTTAAAGTAAGGAAAATTGAGATGAACTTTGACCGTTTTAATCTTTATAAAGTAAAATATGCTTGTGCACCGCACTCAGCAAGATGATAGCCGTAATTAGGACAAAACAACTTCTTTCTGGCTAAAATATACCCAGAAGATTTGTAATACAAAGGCTATATGGTAGATACAAACAGCTCTCGCAACTGTATTGTCTTTGAGATGATAAAATGCAGAGGAATGACAAACATTTTATTTTTACACAAGAAAAAGTAAAACTAAACCTCAAGTAGTAAGTAAACTAAGAAAGTAATAAATTGAATTTTGACTACAAATATCTTGCTTTTCTGTTGCTAGGCTGGAATAGTACTAGTCAACTTTACAGAGGCACAAACGGGAGACCGTTCATTAGTAAGATGAATAAATAGTCTTATCATTATTGATATTAAAAACAATCAAACCTGGTATTTCAAATACTTCGAATTTTGAAACAGGCAAAAAATTTCACATAAACAATATACCTTGTTAAAGCAATATGATCTGGATTTCCATCCTAGTATAGGATTAAAGTTCGGATTTGAAAATCTAATTCGGATTGTTCCTATGTTTAAACAAAAATAAAAGTTAGTGCGATATTATCATTTTAAGTGATAAATAGTGTCAAACACACCTTTTAATACCATTTTTGGTAAGACTAAGGCCAGCTAAGAGTTCCTTTATAAATTATTCAGTGAAGATTAGTAGAACCGTTTCAATTAAAGAAGCAAAAGAAAGCAAGTTTAATAAGATTGTTATACGAAATTTTTTATTTATTGTAGTTTCTTTACGTACATTAAATAATTCAATAAACTCCAAATACTGAGATTGCAATCAGATTTGCATTCACTGCTCAAATATATGTGGTCCAACAAAATATTTTATGTTGTCCAATAAATAAACTAATTAAAAAAAATTAATAAATTACAAAATGTCAAATGCTGTTGTAAGCCTTAAACCGTGATAAAGCCTCAAAACTGAAACAGATTTAGACTAAAAGAAAATCGAAGATATGTATGTCTGCAGGCCCCGGGCCATGGGTGTCCAAAGCACTCCAGCTGAGAATGCAACCGGAAAAACGCTCAGATGAGAGAGGAGTCGGGCAAAAGATACAGGACAAACCAATCATCCATCACTCAGCGAAGGGCCTGGATGAGATGTTAAGAAGCTAGTAGCTAAAGAAAACACCGAAAATTATTGCTTAACATGCATGTCTTTTAAATTTTATTCAACTTTTAAAAATATGGTAAACTGAATTTTTTAAATATATTTTTCAATAAACTGATACCAAACATTTTTGTAAGAAATATTACAACATAAAACCGACTTTGCCTTGTGAAATTAGAGCGCATCTTTAACCTGCCAAGCCCAAAAATAGCCTTTTGATATGACGAGGAGGCTAATCTACGACGAAAAGCTGCTAAAGTTTTCTTTAAAATATTAAAAATAATTTGACGAACCGTTATAATCACCGCCTGAGGTCGGTAAATAAAATAAGCAAGGTCAAAAGACGAACTCTCTTTGTCGACTTGAAGTATATTCTAATCTTTTTACTATTGTTGCACGTTATGAAATTAGGCAAAATGCTAGGAAATGCTAGATTCTAAAGATAGAAAGGAGGCTTATAGTATGCAGTGGTCGTAGAAAGCTGATGATGATTATGTGTTATACGTTTGCATTAAACACTAGTGTAGCACATACCGTGCATTCCACTTATTCATACATTACGGTAAAGTGACCATAAAAAAATTGATAGTCAATTTTCATAGCTAGTGTCATAGTTTGAACATGAAAAATATCTGCGACATTCCATTATAGTGTAATCGGAAAAACTCGCCTGGCCGGTTCGACTTTGCAATGAAAGTTGGTAAAAGTCTTTCTTAGATCAAGACAATTATTTTTATACGATATTAATATAAAAATATTTCATTATCAATGAGATGGTGAAGGATAACTAAAAACAAGTTCGGTGCAAACTACGAGTACTTTCGTAGAACACTTTATTGTGAAACTCCGGCAGTGAATGTGTTAACCAGAGACTGCGCCTCTTCGGCAAAGTTTGAGATGTAGCTTTTATTTAAGTTCGTAACTGATTCAAGTGGCTAACTTAAACATTAATTTTATAATTTCTTGGGATACAGTTCAATTTACTGTGAAAGTTAATAACTAGCTAATACCGCAACAGGTCTGATCTGAGCCTGTGTGTTCAATTTAACGTTAGCATTATTCATAAGGAGCCAAATCTAGATCATACACATTTGGCTTCAAGTATAGCCCAAACGACTCTAAAATTCATAATTGACAATATTTTCAGCATTGGAAATACTGCTTGACCCGAGCCCTTGAATTAAACTGACCTTTCACATCAGTTTTATGATAAAAAAGCCCAAGTAAATAAACATGAAAAATGTAGTTACTTTAATAACTTCATGAATATATTTAAAGAGATCATTATTCGCGACGCAAAATGTCGCTCCACTTATTATAAAAAAAAAAAAAAAAAATATTTAATGTTTTGGCATGACTAGGCTTGCCCTGAGCCTGCGCATTAAGCTGAGCATACGCAACAGCTAATCAATGGCACTTAAATAAAATTGTTATACAACCAGAATGTAACTCCTTTTGATTCATCGCGATTGGCGAGTTTATTTGAGCTTTTGCTGCAGTTTTACTCATCATGAAATAGTTCTATTTACGTCATTCATAAAATAATCCGAAATTGCGACATGGCTTGGCTTGGCCTGAGCTCAAGCGTTCAGGTGTGCTTACGTAGCAGCTTTGTTTCAGCAAAATAAAAGTTAATATTAAGAACCAAAATGTATTTTATTTTACTTCATGTATTGCATGTCTATAATTAAAATAGACGCAATAGGCAGCATGACTAGGCTTGAGCCTGAGTTCAGCTGAGCTTGTGCAGCAGCTTTTTTATTCGCGCTATGAATAATACAATGTTTTAGCATGACTGGGCATGACCCGAGCCTGCACACTCAGCTGAGCTTGCACAGCAGCTTTATTTATTTGCACTATCAACAATACGATGTTCTGGCATGACTGGGCTTGACCCGAGCCTGCACGTTCAGCTGAGCTTGCGCAGCAGCTTTATAAATAATCCAATGTTCCAGCATGACTGGGCTTGACCCGAGTCTGCACGTTAAGCATAGCTAAGCTAACAGCATTATTTCGATAAGGTGGTCAAGGTATCACCCTATTATATAAAATTCACTTGTGTATCAATTCTCTATTCCATACAAAGATTTTGTTCCTACAAAGAAATTAGTAAAAAGAAATAAACTAAATTGTCCACCGTAATCGACAATTGAATAAACTAGCAATTCAATGATAAGTTCACACTTCAACTTTTTTATGAATACTATCTTTTAATATACTTAATGAAATGTTTAGTTACCTCTAGAAACAAAATTAATATACGGAATTGATCTCCATATCCTCATCTCCTTGAGGGTAAGTGATATGAAAACAAAACAAAAAATCTTCGCAATCGAAAAGGATTTTCCGTTAATCCTTAAATGTTTTATTGAGTAGCTAAATAGCTAGTTATATTATTCATTATGCAGCAAAGAACCAGTTTCATGAAGTGATATAAATGAAAATCATTCATATCTATATTAAGTTTTATTGTTAATCTTGTCAATCGCTTATTAACGTAAAATATTACGCAGTCTATGGCTGCACATTTTCTTGACATATAGTTAATCTTTATAAAGGCAACGGCCTTAACTTCAAAAAGGCTTAATAAGCAACGCCAACGTGTTAATATAATCTTGAATATCACTTACATGCTCTGCATAGCAACACTACATTCCTTGGTCTGGATAGTTTCTCAATTTATTCACTGACACAGTCACTTTAAATTATATAGGAATATAACAACTTAAGAATTCAACATTTAAATAGTACTGTTTGTTAATCAGATGGACTGTTAAATAACCAATATATAAGTAACGAACGATTTGCATCGTTAAAATCCTTTAAAAAATCCGTTATTATATTGAATTTTTGAATTCAAATAATAACATGTTTCAGGGAAAATCAGTAATCTGAAAAATAAAAAGCTGAAAAGCGAAAATATAAGTAATAAAAATGTAAGTGCGTGCACTTACCAATACAACCGACTGCTACGATAGTCAAGACGCCAATGAGGCTCAGAGCAGTGGCGCGGCGCCACGTGCCCCCCTCCTGGCCACCGGAAGTTAGCCAACGTCGTAAGGGAAAATCGGTAAAATAGCCGACCTGCTACCGGAAGTCAAGCTCGCTACTCTCAATTGTTGTTTAATTAGGTTTCAAATAACGGTTCATAAGCTTAATATAAGTATTTTTATATTTTTTTTCTCACTGGGGGATTTCAGGCAGGTGAGCATATCACACCATAATAGAATAAACCACATTTGACATGTGGTATAGATAAACACCCAAGACCCAGCAGGGTGTACAACGATTTGATTGTCACTTTAGCATCTATTACGGTTTTCATATCTTAAATAAAAATAGTCATTCATACCGAAGTCGTAATGAATATTGAAGTTACCATGATGAACACCGTAGCTGTCAAAAGTTAGCAAATAGGCCTGCAGGCCAATCTGAAAAAGATTGTCATTGGAAGTTTTTTTTTATAATTGTTTTACGGCCCTGGATACGAGCCCTTTAGAGCCTATCTTCATTTATTTTGCCAGTTGGCGATATATCAACGAAATGATGGTGTAATTCATTTCGTTGCTTAACTGCCTCCGTGGTCCAGTGGTTAAGGCGTTTGCCTTGTTGACCCGGGGGTCGTGGGTTCTCGATTCCCACGGGAAGCATACTTTGTTAAGTTGTTTCCAGTTAGGTTAGGACATTGCAGACATGAATCACCTGATTGTCTGATAAGAAAGATGATTCCGTGCTTCGGAAGGCACGTTAAGCCGTTGGTCCCGGCTGCCATCTGGTAGTCGTTAAAGGAACCACGTCAGAGGCCGAGAGGCGGTTCCGAAGAACTCTGACACCAGGGTGTGCATGGTCGACTGACCATGTCACCTACACGAAATGATGATGATGATTTCGTTGCTTGCACGGAGCCCCTGGCGACAACTCTTCGCGAAACCACTGGTATAAATGTTGACGACGCAGTAAGGCGGACAACCACCAGCCCGCTAAGTAAATCTCACTACAGCCGCACAATGACCTTCTATTTTAGTTATTCCACACATTGTTCATGATTGTGAGCATTTATAACACCATATTACATCAATTACAAAAACAAACAATCCAAAATAAACACCGTGTAGTCCGCTAAAATTCCCGCCAAAACTCCCCATGAAAATGATGTACACCGTAGCTGTAGTAGTCTGTAGCTCTTGAACAATTAATAAATACATGGCAAGAGGCCGGATGGGATGACACTTGTGCCTTGGAGGCAGGGAAGACCTTTAGTGTGGGACGCTACATGTGTTGACACTATCGCATCTTCTCACCTCCAGGGTACGAGTTCCAAGGCTGGTGAGACTGCAGCGGCCGCCGAGACCCTCAAGCGGCGCAAATATGCCTGCCTCGGCGATGGCTACATATTTGAGCCGTTCGGGGTGGAAACGTTGGGGCCGTGGGGGCCTTCAGCTCACAAGCTCTTCAAGTTTGTGAGCCAAAGGCTGGTAGAGGTGTCCAATGACCAGAGGGCTGGCAATTTCTTTGCACAAAGAATAAGCATTGCCATACAACGTGGCAATGCTGCCAGCCTTCTGGGAATACTTCCGCAGGGCAGTGATTTGCGGGACATTTTTTATCTATAGTTTTTTTTAAATAGATATTATTGTTATTTTTAGCTTTAATTATTACTTTTTTAATTTTAGTTAGTTTTAGTTTTAAATATGTTGTATATAGACACTGTTGATATAAATACATATTATATATAAGATAATTTTAAATATGATATGACGTGAAAAAGTGCCTGCAAAGGCCTATTTTCTGAATAAACGTTTTGATTTTGTCAAAAGTAAGCAAATAGGCCTGCAGGTCGATATGAAAATGATAGTCATTGTAATTAAACTCACGGGAATGTCTCCCCGCAGTGGCTGCAGGTCATCTCGGTGCCCTCGTGCTGCTCGTAGTGGCGACTGAACCCCTGGTACGTGGTGAACTCAGCCCCACAAATGTTGCATGTAATTATTCTGCAAATAATTGTTTATACTTCAAAGACGAACCCATATAACTGTACTTTAAAAAAAAACAAATTATATAAGAAGAAGACTTAAACAAACAATTAAATTATTTTGACTTTTTTTAAATATACGTATAAAGTATACGTTAATATCCTAACTAATATTATAAATGCGAAAGTGAGTAATATTATAAATGCGAAAGTGAGTTTGTTTGTTACGCTTTCACGCCGTATCTACTGAACCGATCATCATGAAATTTTGCTTACACATAGGTTAGAGTACCGAGAAGGACATAGGCTATATATTACGCGTGCGAAGCCGCGGGTAACAGCTAGTAATATATAAAAATACTAGTTGTTACCAGTGTAGTTTATCTAGGGGTATCATCATTTTACTTCTCCACTGCAGGAGTACGACCCTCTCTGTACTACCACAGCCATATAGCCAGAGCAGTTAGAGGATTTGGCCTACACCCTCCACGCTGGTCCGACGGGTTGGAGAGGTCTCATTGATGTTTATAAGGTTTAGCTTGTGTTTCCTAAGTCGCCTTCTACGACATCCACGGAGAGACTTGGAGTGGTTGTTCCTATTCTACTTTGCCGGGAATCACACGGCTTAGTGGGCGTGAGCATTATTAACGCTTCCGCATGTTAAGCAACCCCGGGCGTAGTCCCCACTTGGATGGGTGACCGCAAGCGGCATAAAAATATCTCGAGCGAGCTCCTCCGTGCTTCAGAAGGCACATTAAGATATTGATCCTAGCTGTCATCATTGATGACATTCGATAAGCTATGATTGTTGTACCAGTGTTGGCCACTTACACACACGTAAAACAAAAAAAATATTCCCCATATTTAATGCTAATCTGGGAGAAAAGAAAAAACGTAGATTGCACCAGCTGCTGCTCTTCCCGCGCAGATCGAGAGAATGGGCGCCAGGAATCATGTAATAGGCGATGCGGCTAGCAACCCATCACTATTTCGATTCCGTTCTCACTTACAAGCCCACCAACATGCTAAACGTGGACATAAGGTTTTACAGACCTGTACCCTGTTTACCCCGCAAGGGAGAAAGACGTGATAGTATGTATATCATCATCATCATTTCAGCCGCATGAAGTTTACTGCTGGACATAGGCCCCTCCCTAGGATTTTCAAAATTACCGCTTCCTTGCGATTTTTTAATCAGGTCGTCCGACCACCTGGTCGGTGGGTGACCGATGCTGCGCTTGCCGGTACGTGGCCGCCATTCGAGAACCTTTCTGCCCCATCGGTTCTTTGCGCTATGTGCCCCGCCCACTGCCACTTCAGAGTATATATGTATATTTAATTCACCTGTACTGTACAGCTGTGTGTGCAGTTAGAGACTCCTCCCTTTCGAACCTGACTTCGCAAACTGTGCACTTGAAGTCGCCGGACACCTGAAACATCATCATCATTTCGTGTAGGTGACACGGTCAATCGACCATGCACACCCTGGTGTCAGAGTTCTGCGGAACCGCCTCTCGGCCTCTGACGTGGTTCCTTTAACGACTACCAGATGGCAGCCGGGACCACCGGCTTAACGTGCCTTCCGAACCACGGAATCATCTTTCTTATCAGACAATCAGGCGATTCATGCCTGCAATGTCCTGACCAAACTGGAAACAACTTAACATAGTATGCTTCCCGTGGGAATCGAACCCACGACCCCCGGGTCAACAAGGCGAACGCCTTAACCACTGGACCACGGAGGCAGTTGAAACAAACCAAACAATTATATTTAAAACAGTCCGCCCCGGCTTCGCACGTGGTACATACATAGCCTAAAACTTGCAGTCCCCCCGGCCGTGGTACATAGCCTGTCATCATCATTTCGTGTAGGTGACATGGTCAGTCGACCCTGCACACCCTGGTGTCAGAGTTCTTCGGAACCCTCTCTACATAGCCTATGTCACTCAGGGATAAAAAATCTATTCAACGGTGAAAGAATTTTTGAAATCGGTTCAGTTGCACCTGAGATTATTGCGTTCAAACAAACAATCAAACTCTTCAGCTTTATAATATTAGTATCGTCATCATCATCAGGTCTTTTCAGTCTCCACTGCAGGAGCACGACCCTCTCTGTACTACCAGAGCCATATATTAGCCAGAGCAGTCAGATGATTTGGCCTACACTCTCCACGCTGGCCAGACAGGTTAGAGAGGTCTCTTCGATGGTTATAAGCCTTGTTTAGCTTTAGTTCCCTAAGTCACCTTTTACGACATCCACGGGAACACTTGGAGTGGTCCTGTTTTACTCTGTCGGGGACCACACGACACCTTATAGATATTATCCTATTATAAATGCGAAAATGAGTTTGTTTGTTTGTTACGATTTCACGCCGTATCTACTGAACCAATCATCATGACATTTTGCATACACATAGGTTAGGGTACCGAGAAGGACATAGGCTATATAATACGCAGGCGAAGCGAGTAAAAGCTAGTTAACACAGATTTAAGGCTATTAAATGTTAGTATCTCCGTAAACACTCACCTCATTATGTCTGTGCATGTGAGCGTCGTAATAAGACTTCGCCCTGAAGACCCTCACACAGCTGTCGCAGTAGTATCTACTCAAGGTCCTGTTGACCCCCAACCTCACCTTCCTGAACTCCTTCATCTCCGCCTCGCTCAACGTCCTTATTGTACATTTACCTACACTATCTATATTGTTTGAGAGGCTGGGTTCGAATGTGTATCTTTCTGTGTTGGTTTCTATATCGCTGTCTTGGTTGGGGAGTGGCTCGTATTGTATTGGTATTGACATTATTGGGGCGTAGTGGAAGGAAGCTGTTTGGGCGCTTGAAGAGGCGTCTTGTACTGTTTGTGTATCCGTTGTATGATTTATTGATATGTAGCCGACGTTTTCTGAAAATAATTAGAAAGTATTGTATTATATTTTTTTTAATATAATGTGGAGGAAGCCAATTTAACCATATTTATAACATGCCATCGAATAAAAGTCAGTATTAACATATAATTTGGTTGTATCACAATACGGTAGTTGCCTAATGTTAAGATTATATAAAATTTGTTTCTAATGAGATTCATTTCTATCTAAAAACACTTTTAATTTGATATCGATTCGTTAAGTGATCTTAAAGCTTCTTTAAGGTTGGGTGAATAGGACCATTTTTTAAAGTATGAAAATCTTTAATTACAATTATACTGTACTTTAGTCTGCAAAATTTATAGCAACTTTTATTATGAAACCATTACCATAAACGAAATATTTCGTATAGCTACCAAACAAAGTTCTCACGCCACCCATACAAAATACAAGCTTGTGACGTCACAAATATGTAGGCATTTCAGCGGCGCATTTTCACGTCTAAAAATTAACGTCTAAAAACATGTGTCTTTAAAACTTTTATAACTGAAAGAGTTTTTTGTTTAGAAATGTATTTCTGTCACTATTGTGTTTATTTTTGGCAGGTCTTTACATAGCAACATGAAAAAAAATTTAGTCAACATGCCCATTCGTCTCCTTATGCCCCACCTAAGGCGTAAAACTAATAGAAAAGGCGCGCTGTGCAGATACGGCGCAGACATGGAACACTGTCATAGGATTTTAAGCCTTATAGCCATAATCAAAACGACCAGCATCGCGAGAAAAACGCTACCGCGAGATGCCACGTGCGGACAGAGGCGTAATTTTTTTTTGCGATATTGGTCGTTTTGACTAAGACAATAAGGTTTAGAATCCTATCATAGTGTCTCACGCCTGCACCGTATCTGCGCCATGCATTCGCCGTGCGCCTTTTCTGTGTGTTTTATACCCCATGGCGACCCTGCCATATTTGGTTATGGTTCGACTGGCGTGTGTAAAGTTTTGATTGAGAGCGTTGCTATGTGGCAAAATCGGTAAAAACGTACATTATTATATTTCAATATAATGGGGTTCACAGAGTCAAAAGACGAAATAGTACTCGGGCACAATGCAACTGGTAGTGGAGCGTTCAATCAAGTCAATATCTTTGTAATATTGTAAAAACAAAAACGCCATAAGAGTTCCGTGGCGCAGCGGTCAACACGCCTGACAGCTACACGGATGGTCCCGGGTTCGATCCCCGGTCAGGTCGAGATGGAAAATGATCTTTTTCAGATTGACCTGGGTCTTGGATGTTTATCTATATAAGTATCTATTATAAAAAATAGTATCGTTGAGTTAGTATCCCATAACACAAGTCTCGAACTAACTTTGGGGCTAACTCAATCTGTGTGATTTGTCCGTATATATTTATTATTATTATGTAATATGCATGTTAAAAAAATATGTGTTATCTAACCAATTTATTATGAAATAGACTTTGACGTCACGTCAAAGTATTTCATCTCTTTCTAATTGAAACTGTTAAGTATCACATCTTCTTCGCTGATGAAGATATTTTGAAAGTTTTTTCATATTTGTTTATTCTTGTTAACCACAGAATAAGGGTTAATCAAGTTAATAAAACAATGACGTGCATATTCTCTAGTAGTACAGTCCGAATCAAACTTTATGGCGGTTCGGAATATCGCGCGAGTCTTAGCACAGTACACAATATTAGGTCTGTGCGGGGCGCGCGGGGAGGCGGGGCGCGTACATGCAGTGAGCAGCTAATATCTGCCATAAAGTTTGTTTGACTGTATGTATGATAGACCTACCTCTTTTTTTCACTTGTTCCAAAGGCTCATCATCATCACTGCTGTAATTCTCAGACTTCACAATATCCAACGTCACGGGCTCCACAGGCTCCTGAACTATGCTTTGATCCATTTCAAAGGGATCATTTACAATGGCCTCTTCACTTGGATCACTTTCAATGACCTCTTGTTTCAGGACCAGCTCTTCATGTAAGTTTTTTATTGGAGGAGCAGCTACCTTTATCGGAGGAGCAGCTACCAGAAAGAAATAAAATTGTTGTGTTCTTAGGAAACTACAAGAACATAGCTATACAGAGTCAAAGACAATATAATACTAACGTATTAGACTGCCCACCTCATACAAAAATATTGGACCAAATTAAGGTTGCGAAAAGCAGGCGAATGTATGGCGCAGGAGAGTTGCTTGCTACTCGATACTAGATGGCGGTAATCTGCGTTAGCCTTTAACTTACTAAATATACGGTGTCATTTTAAAATATGATGCCTAAAATATTGTTTTGATTTTTAATAAGATATATTTTGTGAATCATTTTTTATATTCTCATAATACGGTAGATACAATATTGGGTAGTTTCGAGTGGCGCCATCTATGCGAGTCTCTGAGAACAAATCGTACGATTAAAGCGTTGAGACCACATGACAGAGTGTAACACTACTATACTTCAAACCATCAAACCAGATCAAAATGAACAACTTTACCTATGCAACCAATCTGGAAACTCGAAAAAATCGTTATTTCATGCAAAAGTGTTTGACCGCCTTTTTTGTATGAAAATGTAGTTTTTTTGTTATTTCCCAGCTTTGGTTTCTTAGAAAAAGTTGTTCATTTTGACGGGCTGGTTTGATCGTTTGAAGGATAAGAGTGTTCATACTAACACCTACTATATAACATGCATAACTTAAAACTATATTATACAACGTGTTAACCAAAAATCGCAAAGCCTGACATTAGTTTCTTCAGAATCAAGAGTAGAATCGACTTCACAAATAAAAAATAAGTGTTAAATTTTAACCTAAATAATATTTTAATTACGGCGTGTCTGATCATTACTTGACTCTATGACGCGGCGGCATGCGAAGCGGCAGCGTCGCGCTCGATCGCGCGTAATTACCATAGACTTTTTAATGTGCAACAAACGCAAGAAAACAAAACATAGCTCTTCGTAAATAATAGGCGAAAATTAAATTTAGCAATTTATATAATTCTTTTTTATTAAAATAAGTTGGGGTGTCTGAAGTTTTGCGCTTTTGCGTTATCACCTTGTATATGTTTACATATGAATATGGATCGTTGGCTACTGGCAGATCTACACAATTGCCAGTTTATAATTTTCTGAAAGTTGATCAATAGCTCTATAATTGATCAATTTAGGATTCTTGTTAATTTCCAGTGACATAAACATATTTGCATACATACGTGTAAACAACATTACCCATCTTGGTGGCTCAGTCGGGTAAAAAAGGTTAACACAGAGTCTATAAATTACGAGGACGAACCGGAAAAAACCGTTGTACAGTACAGGCAACGGTGTTCGCTGAATACACCGTTGCCGTACCTGAGACCGTACCGTACATGAGAGTTGTTGATGGCTTGAAGATGATGTTGTGGACATACAAGACCACGTCACATAGTAAACTGGTTTATTGATTCTTGATAATATGTTGCATCTTGATGGTTGGGTGTGACGGGTCCTTTCTCGTTGGCTGTCCGATAGTATCTCGATAATGTCAATATTTTGGTGCTAATTATAGTAACAAAACAGCTGACACGCAACCCACATGTATGTAGCCGCGGGCAGCTGAATTGTACGAGATACAACCGTAATGGTGTAAAACTCTATTTATAATTTATTAGCTTATAAATACATACCCTTTACCAATATCACTTGTGGCCCAGATTCATGAATCATCTCCTGCTCAGTTCTTTGGTCCGTTCTAGATTCTTCATTAAAAACACTAATGGGACATGTCTTCACATCCTCTACCTGTATGTTCATTTGGTTCTTAGAAACATCTTCCTTGCGTGGATACTGTACAGGGTTCTCAACAAATTCACTCATGTCAGGTGGTACGTATTCTACGTAAATATAATCGTTCAATTCTTTACAGCCCAATGAGGAAAGAGGTAGGTTCTCTGGCTGAAAAACGATAGACACATTAATTATTTAGGTAGATATTATAATCCAACTGGCCTTTGGTTCCCGGAGTAGAATAGGACCACTCAGTCTTCCCGTGGATGTCGTAGAAGACAGAAAGAAGGAAGGAAGAAGAATACAAGCTAAACAAAGCTTATAAGCATCAAAGAGACCTCTCCAACCTGTTTGTCCAGCGTGGAGAGTGTAGGCTAAATCCTATGACTGTTCTGGCTAATATATGGCTCTGGTAGTACAGAGAGGGTCGTGCTCCTGCAGTGGAGACTAGAAAGACCTGATGATGATGAGGTATATTTTAATTCAACTGGCCGTTTGGTTCCCAGCAGAGTAGAAAAGGACCAGTCCAAGTCTTCCCGTGGATGTCGTTGAATGCAACTTAGGCACAAGCTAAACAAAAGTTATAAGCATCAAAGAGAGCATCAAAGCAAAGATTGTCCAGCGTGGAGAGTGTAGGCCAAATCCTCTGACTGTTCTGGCTAATATATGGCTCCGGTAGTAAGTACCAGGAGGGTCGTGATCTTAGAAGAGACCAAAAAAGACTTGTTGAGAGATGTCTATTCCTGTTGAATTATCGTCATTGATGATTTAAGGACTAGACATCTCATGGCATGTGGCCTGGCAAAGGCTATGGCAAGCTTAGTTCCAAAAGTCATTGTTAAAGCTATCAACAATTGGAATAACTTCTCCTTGACATAAGCCTTGTATAATTTAAGATATTAAAAAAAAAACAAAAACCTACTTCAACCCTATCAATTTGTTTGAATAAGCATGAAAATAAAATGGAAATAATTGTAAACCGAATGGCATCCTTGTATACATTATTTTTGGCTTTTGTGTATTTTTTCAAAAATCGCTCAACACATATCAGTCAAAATTTAATGGGCCTATCTGTAAGTATTACCTATCGAACAAAAAAAACCTTCAAGAAATCGGGGATTATACATAAAAAAAAAGATTAATATGAATTTAGAACCTCCTCCCTTTACTGAAGTTGGTTTAAAAATCTGCCACATGGACTATCGCAACGGCGTTACAGTAAAAATCTATTGTCTCTTATAATGAATTTACGAAGGTGGCACTCTTTGTGATTTCCTATAGACTACAATAGGCTTAATCTATTGCATTAGGTTACTTGGCCTGTAATGATAGATGTAAGAAGTGTTAATAAATAAATAAAAATAAAATAAAAATTGTAATTACTGGTCAGTTGAGATCAATATGTTAATGAGGCTGCTACAAAGAGCCAAAGATTATTTGTATTTAATACATACAACGCATTGCCCGGTCAGGATTGAATGAGCTTTCAAAGCCTTTTCTCTGAAAAACTTCGCTCTTCTCACAGCAGCATAGCACTCCCAGCAAAGTCTGCATTTGCTAGGGTCTGAGAGCTGCAAAGAAAAACCTAAATCAACTTGGTTACTTTAATACCCAATTAATTTAGACCAGTAAATTTTTACCTAGGACTGATTGAAACTTTGTGTGGTCTTCCTAATTTTATTTATTTATATATAGCCTCATATCAGAATACAAAGATTACATTGTATAAATAGTTAATCTTATTCTACTGTAACCGATTCTGTGTGCCTTCGGGCAAAGGCTTCCCCAAATCTTTTCCATTCTTCCTTATTGAGCGGTAGTCTGGTTCAGGTTTTCGTCTTTCCAGCCATTTCAAAAATTTCATCAGCCAATCTTTTTTTTATTTATTTCTTAGCCTATATCAAACCTAAATATTAAGTCATTACAACTATAAATACAAAATACATTTAAAAAATTATGAGCATTAGTGCATCCTCTCAATGTATATGCCTCCCCCAACAATAACAATTCTTTTCTATTTTTTGTTACACTTGTCTAATCGAAGATCAGGAAGTGGGTCAAATTAAGATTCCAAGATTTTCATACATACATAGTTACAAGTGAAGCTAATAAAAGCGTGTTAAAATGGATAATCTAGAACTACTTAATGGATGTTGATTTGGCAGCACAGGATGACGCAAAGATTAGCAATGTCGGGGTTAGACTACCTGTACTCAGTGCTAGAAACATGATGAGTGGAATCCAGGCTTCTTGAGCACCATCCGCAGTTCTACTGATGTTGTTTGTTGTTTTTCATGTGTGTGTGTGTGTGTAAGTGGCCAACACTTGTGTCAGATTTTTCAACCTGCCTAGAGGCATCTGATCTAGCTTAACAACTGATAATAGCTACTACTAATAATAATAATAGCTACCTAAGACAAGGGTTCCTGGGTATACCAGCTACTATGAGCAAGGTTTACTCACTGCAGTTCTATGTTTCCTCAACAAGCTGGGTTGGCTCAAGTAAAACAATAACAGCAATCAAAAAGGAAGGAGATTTGGGTGTCCTATCGACAGATGGCCGAAAATTTAAACCTGTTTATACAATGGGCCCAAATAGACGGCCTAAGTGTGGGAAATAGCCCAAGAAAGCAGTAACTTCCTAGGACCAGAGGCCCATAACATTGTCCAGCCAACTAATAGTTACGCCACTGCTAGTGATAATACAGTTCGTTTTTCGTGTGTGTAAGTGGCAAATATGAATAATAAGTGATAATATGAAAGTGGTTACCTGTAATAAAGTTAAAGACGCAAAAAAAATCCCATCCTCAATGGGATACACATTTCTTGTCGTGCTCAAGCAGGTCAAGCAGACCGTCACAGTAGAAACACTCATTTTATTTTATAGTCACATTTAATGCATCGAAAATTAGTAAATTATTTTACGGATAATTAAAAAAAATATGTTTTTAATAAGTACAAACAGCTGATGGGCTTGTTTCGTATTGGTTTCTATAATTTCTGTCTGTCCCAAAGAGTATATAATCACTTGGTCAGGACATACTCTGTCTAATCTGTGACTTGGTCTGTCTGTTGACTACTGAACTGACATAAGCACCAATTTTTTTTTTTATTATTATTTTTACGGCCCTGGATACAAGTTCTTTGGAAGCGACAAGCCGTCTATGCTGTCAACGACCACCTACGAGCACTATTTGTTTGGCTGTTTATCAATGAGTTTGATTTTCTTGACTTGAAACACTAAAAAAAAAAGAACAATACGTCAATGTCAGTCAGTCAAAAGAATTCAAAAGCAAAGTAAAGTAAACAAATTGTATTTTATTGTGGTTTTTATTTTTAACGATTTATAAATCCTGAAATATATAATAATTTGTACTTAGCCTGAACTGCTTCTTCAAAATGGATGATTGTCCAGAAAATGCATTGAAAAACTTGTGCTGCACTTGTTTAAGTCGTGAAAGAAAATTATTTCAACTTTGCCGTCTCTCGGATGGTGTGAACAATTTATATTCCTTGTTATCCTACGATGCTGAAGCTTATAAGGTAAGTTTATCTGAAAAGTATCGAGTAACAAACGACCTCCCATCTTAAATTCTCATATCCTTTCAAATCTTCACATTTACAATCCCAGCTTTTTACCGTGACTTCTACCGTGTGATTCAAATAGCTTAAGTTTTTTTTCTGATGTGCATGATGCATGGTAAAGTTTCACTATATTCCACCCATCTTTCTTTTGAAAATGGGACATTCCCAGAGTTACTTAAATGTTCGATTGTCAAACCTTTGCATAAAAAAGGCCCAAAGAGTGATATTTGCAATTTTCGTCCGATAACATTACCCCCGGTATTTTCAAAAATTTTTGAAAATGCTATGAAGATTCGTTTACTACAATTTTGCTCCAAATTCGGTCTTTTAAAAAATGAGCAATTCGGGTTCCAAAGTAAAAAATCTACTTCATTGGCAATTTTTCATCTCGTACGGGAGGTTGTCGACAATATAAATGATAAAATTCCAACTACAGTTATATATTTTGATATGAAATCTGCATTTGATTTTGTATCTCATGACATATTACTAAGTAAATTACACAATCTAGGAATTAGAGGTTTAGCATATAATTGGATTGAAACATACTTAAGTAACAGAATACAGGCAGTAGAAATAAAAAGTGTTGATGATAAACAGGTTCTGGTATCGCACAAATCATCATTTAAAGTCAACGTATTTGGTGTGCCACAAGGTAGTGTGTTAGGGCCACTGTTGTTTCTGCTATATATCAATGATTTACCTGATGCAATAAATCATAAATGTATAATGTTCGCAGATGACATTTCAGTTGTTGTACCTTACAATAATAGTGTTTTAGACTATGAATCTGACATAAATATGACTATTACTTCTGTTATCAATTGGCTACAAAATAACAATCTGATAGTTAATTTAAATAAGACAAAGTTTATGCAATTTGGAACTTGTAGACAGAACAAACTTGATTTAAATATTTGTTATAATAGTATAAATATTGACGAAGCAATATCAACTAAATTTCTCGGTTTAATAATTGACGAAAATTGCGATTGGAAAGAGCATATTAATAATCTGTGTAATAAATTAAACCGCTATGTATACGTCTTAAGAAGATTATGTAATACATCGGCAAAAACAACTGTAATAGCAGCTTACCATGGCTATGTTGCTTCCATTCTAAACTATGGGCTTTTTGTTTGGGGAAAATCTGTTGAAGCTAATAAGGTCTTTATCGCACAAAAAAAGTGCGTACGTGCAATATGTGGTATAGCTCCGCAAGAATCTTGTAAGCCTCTTTTCCAACATTTAGGCATATTACCTTTACCCTGTATGTATATACTTGAAGTTGCCTGTTTTGTTAAAAATAACATTAATTTGTTTGAAAAGCCAACACAAACAAGAAGCAGGAGAGACCTGTACAAACTAATATACAGTAAAAATCCAAAGCTAACTCTTTATACAAGACAATGCAATTTTATGTGCGTGAAAATCTTTAATGCCATACCACATGAATTCAAATCGTTACCTAATAAATTATTTAAATGTAAACTAACCAGATGGCTTAAGGAGAAAAATTTTTATTCCATAAATGAATTTTTAATAGACAAATAGTATTGACAACATTATAACTTTGACGAATGTGAATAACTGATTTTGAATTTATTAAATTTTAGTTTTAATTACATTTTGTATATTTAAATTAGTATGTATCAGTAAATTATTATTTTATTGTATATTTGCATGCCATAATTTGGTAAATATGTGACCTATATCATTTTGTATAACATCTTTATGTACCATATTTTATGCAAATAAATTATTCTGATTCTGATTCTGATTCTGATTCAGTAGATTTTTGATTGCAACTGTGGCGCTGCCCAGTCGATGGACCACCTATTGGTGTGCCCTGAATGTCCAACTTCCTGCACTCAAATAGACCTAAATGAGGCAAATGACCGGGCAGTCGCAGTTGCAAGTTATTTATTTTTATTTATTTAAAAAACTTTATTGTACCAAAAACAAAAATTTGTTACAATTGGCGGACTTTAATGCTATGAGCATTCTCTCCCAGTCAACCATTAGGAAAAATAAAAGAGAAAGTAGTGCGGCGCAAAAAGTAACCTGATTAAATAAAATTACTATTTAAAGTTACTGGTCAAGGCAAATATAAAACTAGCCATCTATGACTCGAAAGAAGAAGAAGAAGTAGATTTTGTGTGAAGATGTACTAAATAACTAAACTATACCAACTATTATAACTAGTTATTAACTATTATTATATTATTATAGTTATATATTACTATTACTAATGTAAGATTTTGCTTACTTGATTGATGAGAGGTGTGGTTATCTTGATGGTGGCATCAATATAATAAGATCTGCTTGCTTGCTGTCAGTGAGCTCCGTGGCGCAGCGATCAACACGCCTGCCTGCGACACAGTCTTGGGTTTGATCCCCGGTCAGGTCAAGATGGAAAATGATCTTTTTCAGATTGACCTGGATCTTGGATGTTTATCTAATAGGTCTTGAAGTATCTATTATAAAATACGGTATCGTTGAGTTGGTTTCCCACAACAAGTCTCGAACTTACTTTGGGGCTAGCTCAATCTGTGTGAATGAATGAATGAATGAATGAATGAATAAACACTTTATTGCACCAATATATCTTAATAAAATACGATAATAATTGTGTGATTTGTTGTATACCTATATTTATTTATTTATTATTTATTTAGTGTGGGCTCAATATTTTCTGTCTAAAGATTTTTGTATAAATTATAATTCTGTGTAATAATTATATGACAACCTCTGTGATAAAGTATTTTGTTTTAATTTTTTCTTTCTATGTAAGTATCTATTAAATCAATTAAATTTTCTCCACAATTATCTTAATAATGGAATATAGCATGTGAAAGTTGGCACAGCTGTAAGTGCAGACGTTACTTCACATTATGGTGTCCCACAGGGCAGTGGCCTGCAACACAAGTTCACAACTCACTGTGGAGCCAGCTCAATTTATTTGATGTTTTGTCTATTTTATGTTTGCAGGAAGTATTCTACAAAGATGCAGCTAACCTACACATTTGCTGGGAATGCAAGGCAGTCATGTCTCGGATTAGTGTGTTTCGACTCCAGGCCTGTTCGGTCCAGAAACAGCTGACGGATATTGCTGATGGGAGGACCAATGTAGGTGATGAGAATGCTATTATTATTATCCTCATTATTATTTTAAATCTTATGTCTCGACGAGCTCCGTGGCGCAGCGGTCAACACGCCGGTCTGTGACACGGATGGTCCCGGGTTCGATCCCCGGTCAGGTCAAGGTGAAAAATGATCTTTTTCAGATTGACCTGGGTCTTGGATGTTTATCTATATATGTATTTGTTATAAAATATAGTATCGTTGAGTTAGTATCCCATAACACAAGTCTTACATAAGGACTTACTTTGGGGCTAGCTCAATCTGTGTGATTTGTCCGTATATATTTATTATTTATTTATATTTATGTCTACTGTTTTACAATATTTGTACAAAAAGTAGTGATGATTCAACCAAATAGTAATGAATGTTACCCCTAAAATTTAAAATCTGTTTGTAGAGGGGCCAAGTTTATCTGCTCCCGACTGTACATCATGGTGTACATGTTAGTAATAAACTAAAAGTAAGAAACTGTGGAGCATTTTATTTGTTCTCTGTTGGGTTGCCTTAAAAATAAAAATTAAATAAAGAAATATTTCAGATCCACTCAAACACCTGCCTCTCATCCTTGAAATCCATGATGAAAGACAGCTATGACCTCATCATCTCAGACTTGAATGACTCACCAGACAACTTCATCGATTGCGGGCCAGCCAGTGATGATGACGATGATATACCACTGTCCGAGTTGCATAGTAACTGTGTCTCTGATGATGGAAATGTGGAAGAGGTAAGCATCTTCTTTATCAGATACCAATTCATATCTTATTGGTTTGTTAGTAAGGTACAGTCCGAGGTTAGGTAAGTGGATGAGCTCCGTGGCGCATGGTCCCGGGTTCAATCCCCGGTCAGGTCAAGATGGAAAATGATCTTTTTCAGATTGACCTGGGTCTTTGATGTCTATCTATATAAGTATCTATTATAAAATATAGTATCGTTGAGTTAGTATACCATAACACAAGTTTCGAACTTACTTTGGGGCTAGCTCAGTCCATGTGAAAAAAAAAGTCCGAATGAAACTTTATGGTGGCTCGGATATTAGCTGCTCACTGAACAGGAGTGCTATTTTTGAACGCGTGACTCATCAAAACGCAAGTCGTGCACGACTACAAGTCACACTCGTCTTCCAAGTCACGAAATGCCATTTTGCCATATTTTTGAAACCATCGTTTGAACTGTAGTGCTGCCAACCTTCAGCGAAAAATTTTTAATTTCTTCTTATTTCACGCAGTATTTTTCCAAAACATTTTTAAGGTTGTTCAGTATTTTGAAAATATTTAAGAAGTGTAGCGTCAAACGGAACGTAAAATCATGACAGATGAACTTCAAATGACAGGAAGTGACTTTGACATAAAAGCGTTCGTCGCCTGCGGAAACGAGCGGTCTCGACCGCTCGTTGCAATCATTTGTCAACTAACGATTCAAAAATGCGGCCGTTTGGAAACACTCGCGTCAATCACTCGTTTAGTGAGTCACGCGTTCAAAAATAGCACTCCAGTACGCGCCCCGCCTCCCCGCACGCGCTTGCAATAACTGATTGTGTGGTCTGTCTGCAAATCGACTCGTGCGATGTTCCGAGCCACCATAAAATTTGATGCGAACTGTACCAGATTAAATCTTATTTGCTTTGCCTACTGGTAGCTAGATGGAAATGGTGGTGGCAATACCGCACGTAAATTTACCTGTGACACAGCCTGGAAGTGGCGACTCATCCCGTCACTATGAGCAACTACCAATTTTCCCGCGACTTCGCCTGCTTGAAACTTCACCCACGTATTTCACCCCCTTAGGGGTTGAATCTCTAAAAATTCTTTCAGTAAGATCATGAAAGGAACATCTCTACGAAATTTCAAGTTTCTAGGTACAAATACTTTCGGCTGTGCGTAGATACATAAGTTAGTGGGTCAGTCAGCCCCCGTAGCATGGCACGCGCGACGTTTATCAACTATCGCCATCTTGTTTTTCGCAATACTTAAGAGCGAGAAGTAGATAGTTTAAGTTTTTAAGTTAAATTGTTACTAACAAATAATGGATCTAAGTTATCTGAATAAAAAACATTTTATTTATTTATTTATCGCGCGATAGAAACGGCGTCGCGGGAGCCATGCTACGGGGGCAGGTTTGCCTTTTACATACATAAGTAGATTTTTCCCATGGGACCCATAAGTATATGTTGGGAACTCAAATATATGTTAGACATTCCCATAAAAGAGGGAAATTCCACTTTCCTATAACTACAAATCGCTCGATCTAGCTTCGACCCTTGGGGGCCATTCAAGTATTACGTAAGTAGAAAAATAGTTATTTTTAACCCCCTTCCCCCTCTTGTCAGCAAAATTAAGTAAAGGTCTTCTACCCTCCCCCTGTGCTTACGTAAACATTGGTATCATTTTTACAAAAAATGTTACTGTATTTTGCGAAATGTTGCTTATGTCATCATCACGTCAACCCCCCCGTCCCCCCATGTCATCAAAAATAAGCCAAGCCGGGACCCCCCACCCCCTTTCACTGCTTACGTAGTATATGAATGACCCCTTGGGAGAAATTGTTTGTATTGATGGGCTGAGTCACCCCTGCAAGGCTATGTCAAAGGTGAATTAATTCCCAGAATGAGACACCACTAGGCAGCTTAAAAAATGCTACCGTTTTGTTAACTACCAATGTAAGTAAACATGAAATATGTTAAAAATATAAGAACATATTACTTTTTCAGGAAGCACCCAAAACAGTGAAAGTGAAAATAAAAAAGAAAACAAAAGTAAAGTCAAGCGAAAATGGACTCTCATGTTTTAGATATAGTAAATATTTTACAGCAACACAAATGCCTTATAAGGAAATGTTAGAATACAGAGATGGGATGAAAAAGGCAAATTTAGAAGTGCCACTCAAATGTGAATCTTGTGTAGAGGTGTTCAAGACTGATATTGCGTTGGAGAAACATAATGAAGATTTTCATACTGAGGTAATTAACATTTAACAATTGTATTGTTAAAGATAACGCATACGAAAATATTCTTAAGAGTCGCCTGGAAGCGCATGTCTCCATACAAACGGAAAAAGGGAATTGTTTGGTTTTTTGATAATTTTGGAGTCAAATTAAGCATTTAATCAATTAATCTCATTATAGTCTACGTACGTTCCTAGACAGCTTGGTTAAAATACCAATGGTTTGAGAATTACAAGCCTTTTCAAATTTATATGGAAATCTTGAAAGGCGTACAATTCTCAAATATTTGATAATTTAACCAAACTGCTTAGGAACGTACGTAGATTATAATGAGATTAATTGATTGGATGCTTAATTTTGCCCTAAAATTATCAAATAAGTATTGCCACAATTCCCTTTTTCCGTTTGTATGGAGACATGCGCTTCCAGGCGACTCTTAACTTCATACAAAAATATAGGACCTCATTAAGTTGACACTACCGCGTTTTGAAGTTGGTTTAATTAGTTCATACTAACTTGGTCCGCGAATTCGTCCACGTGGAAAAAAGTAGCCTATGTCCTTTAACAGGCTCTAGGCTATCTGTGCACCAAATTTTATTTAAATCGGTTCAGTCGCTTTAGCGCGAAAGCGAGACAGACAGTCTGACAGTTACTTTCGCATTTATAGAGAGAGAGAGAGAGTATGTGGTGGGAAGTCAAGGGGTGCAGTTGGGGTCTACCTTTGACGATTTTGCAAATTGATTTTGGTGGACTTTATAATTATAATATAAAATTGGTGTAGTTTGATGTTATAAAGGCCAAATGCTCGTGCTCATGAACAATTTGTGTAATAGTTAAAGTGGACTGTTATATGGACTCGTATAGACTTGTCACCATAACCTCCCGACCACGAGGCATCAAAGAACATACGCCATCTTTGATGCTACTTGTTACAACTTTACCGTACAACACCGATACTTAGTATCTCATTATACTGGACATTGGCAGAATCACTGAAATCTCGGTGGAAGCCATATTATAAAACAGAAGAAGAAGAAGAATCCTATCCTAATCCTAACTAATATTATAAATGCGAAAGTGAGTTTGTTTGTTTGTTACGTTTTCACGCCGTATCTACTGAACCGACATCATGAAATTTTGCATACACATAGGTTATGGTACCGAGAAGGACATAGGCTATATATTACGCGGGCGAAGCGGCGGGTAATAGCTAGTATTAGTATAGATTTAAGTCAATTTGTTTCAGAAAGAAAACCATTCTCAATGCTCCATCTGCGATTCCTTCATTCCCAACCACATTTTAGAATCACATTTGTCGTCACATTTCACTTTAAATACTTGCAAAATATGCGGGTATATAGTAAGAAGTATAAATGACGCAACAAGCCATATGAAAGGGAGCCATAGAAGGAAAGAAACAAAGGTATTTATACATACATACTATCACGTCTTTTCCCCATTGCGGGGTAGACAGAGCCCAGGTCTATAAAACCTTAAGGCCACGTCTAGCATGTGGGTGGGCTTAAAGGTGGAGAACAGAAACAAAATGGTGATGGGTTGCTAGCCGCAGCGCCTATTGACATAATACCTCACGCCCATTCCCTACATCGGCTTTTACGGTCTGCGCGGGAAGAGATGCAGCTGTTTCATTCTACGTTTTTTCTTTTCTCCCAGACCAATATGAAAGATTTATATGGTATTTATTCATCTCTTAACTACAATGGGCATGTTGACTAAATTTTTTTTCATGTTGCTATGTAAAGACCTGCCAAAAATAAACACAATAGTGACAGAATTACATTTCTTAACAAAAAACTCTTTCAGTTATAAAAGTTTTGAAGACACATGTTTTTAGACGTGAAAACGCGCCGCTGAAATGCCTACATATTTGTGACGTCACAAGCTTGTATTTTGTATGGGTGGCGTGAGAACTTTGTTTGGTAGCTATACGAAATATTTCGTTTATGGTAATGGTTTCATAATAAAAGTTGCTATAAATTTTGCAGACTAAAATACAGTATAATTGTAATTAAAGAATTTCATACTTTAAAAAATGGTCCTATTCACCCAACTTTAAAGAAGCTTTAAGATCACTTAACGAATCGATATCAAATTGAAAGTGTTCTTTATAGTGTTTTAGATAGAAACGAGTCTCATTAGAAACAAATTTTATATAATCTTAACATTAGGCAACTACCGTATTATTTGTTATATCGCCCGCGTAAATAATAGCCTATGTCACCCAGATGAATAAGCTTTCTTTAGATGAAAGAATTTTGAAAATCGGTCGTGGTTTTGGAGTCCATTCAATGCAAAACAACAAACATATAATGAAATTTTTTTCTTTATAATTTCGCACTAGCTAGCTAGCTAGCCTACCACGTACCGGCAAGCGCAGCGTTGGACACCCACCGACCAGGTGGTCGGACGACCTGATAAGGGTCGCAGGAAAGCGCTGGATGCAGGCCCCTTTCAACCGGTCATATTGGAAATCTTTGGGGGAGGCCTATGTCCAGCAGTGGACTTCTTGCGGCTGAAATGATGATGATGATGATGGCGTAGCTAGGTTATATTTACAAGGGGCTAATAGAAACCAAGAATATTGGTTTATGTTGTTTTATAAATAAATATACAGGGACAAATCATACAAATAGAGCTAGCCCTACAGTAAGTTGTGAATTTGTGTCGTTGAAAACTCAATGATACCATAATTTATAATAGATACTTGGATGAAATCCAAGATACGGGTCAAGCAGAAATAGATCGTTTTCCATAATGACTTGATCGGGGATCGAACCCGGGACCACACCTGCCGCAGGCTGTCGTGTTAACCGCTGCGCTACAAAGGTCGTTAAAGGTTTTTCTCTATCCTGATTTCCCCTTTATTGCTCACCCCAAACACACTATGTTAGTGATGAAGATAGAACACAAAAGTCTCAGGTAAATGTATTTATTTGTTGTGATTTGAAATGTATTTCTATATATTGATAATTGTACCGGAGAATGATTGCTACCGGGAGCACGCGTGGTTAGTTGCTAGCCACAACATGTACTGATGAGGTTAAGTAATAAACACCGTGTGCAGCGTAAAATTTTGTATGGTTGCGACGGACACTGATTAATTTGCATATTGTGCAGGGCTTGAAAAGGATTCCAGTTCGCAGTCCCGGTTGCAAAACAAGGAGAAAAGCCTCCGATACAGACCGGGCCACGTCATATGGTTGCATCTGTCCAGAATGCAACAAATGCTTCGAGTAAGTCATCATCATCATTTCGTGTAGGTGACACGGTCAGTCGACCATGCACACCCTGGTGTCAGAGTTTTTCGGAACCGCCTCTCGGCCTCTGACGTGGTTCCTTTAACGACTACCACCAGATGGCAGCCGGGACCAACGGCTTAACGTGCCTTCCGAAGCACGGAATCATCTTTCTTATCAGACAATTAGGTGATTCATGCCTGCAATGTCCTAACCAAACTGACAAAGTATGCTTCCCGTGGGAATCGAACCCACGACCCCCGGGTCAACAAGGCAAACGCCTTAACCACTGGACCACGGAGGCAGTTTAGTATTAACAACATACATTTTATTTGTATATTATCATCTGGGAAAAGTAACTTTGCATTTTGTATGTGTAAAGTTATATAAATGAGGAGATCCGTGGAACAGCAAAAATCACCGACATAGCTCAGCGGATTAGCTCTCTGAAGTGGCAGTGGGTGGGGCACATAGCGCGAGGAACCGATGGCTGATGGGCCATTAAGGTTTTTGAATGGCGTCCACGTACCGGCAAGCGCAGCGTTAAAACTAGTTGTGCCCGCGACTTTGTCCGCTTGTAAAAAGGGTAACCTTATGTCCTTTCTCAGGCTCTAGAGTATCTGTGTACCAAATTTCATTTAAATCCGTTCAGTAGTTTTGGCGTGAAAGTGAGACAGCCAGACAGAAAGAGTTACTTTTGCATTTATAATAGTAGTACATTCCGAATCCAACTTTATGGCGTTTCGGATATTAGCTGCACTGCTTGTACGCGCCCCGCCTCCCCGCGCAGGCCTGTATTGTATACTGCGCTAAGACTCGGGCGATGTTTCGAGCCGCCATAAACTTTGATGCGGACTGAATGGAAGTATGGATTTCAACTTTTGGCTTGCGAAAAAGCGGCGAAAATTTGAAAATTGAATATGCGGAAAATTCGAAATTTGCAATTTTATACCTTATTTCATAAAATTTTATAGTAAACTTTACTTTTTAATCGACTTTAATAAAGGAGGAGGTTCTCAATTCGTCAGAATCTTTTTTTAATGTATTTTCCCCGATTTCTTGAAGACGTCTGGACCGATTTAAGAAATTCTTTTTTTCTTCGATAGGTAATGCTTTATAGATGGTCGCATTAATTTTTTTTTTGAAATGTGTAGAGTGCTTTTTGAAAATATGCACAAAACCCAAAAAAATGTTTACACGCATGCTGTTTGGTTTACATTTATTTCAATTTTATTCTTATGCTTATTCAAACAAATTGATAGTGTTGAAGTCGGTTTTTGTTTTTTGTTAATATTTTTGAACAAAAAACAAAAACCGACTTAAATTATACATGGCAAAATTTTGATCGTTCTGGACCCTTAAAGGGAAGACGAGCTCCGTAGCGCAGCGGTCATCACGCCTGCCTGCGACACGGATGGTCCCGGGTTCGATCCCCGGTCAGGTCAAGATGGAAAACGATCTTTTTCAGATTGACCTGGGTCTTGGATGTTTATCTATATATGTATTTGTTATAAAATATAGTATCGTTGAGTTAGTATTCCATAACACAAGTCTTTCATTAGAACTTACTTTGGGGCTAGCTCAATCTGTGTGATTTGTCCGTATATATTTATTAAAAAAAGGGGTGATTCAGCCCGTCGATATCAACCATTTTTCCTATGGTACCAATGCTGGAAACTCAAATTTTATTTCGACATTTTCATACAAAAGTGTTCAGCCGCCCGGGCAATTTGTATAGGAATGTCGAAATTTTTTTCGAGTTTACAGCATTTGTCCCATAGGAAAAGTTGTTTATATTGACAAGCTGAATCACCCCTTTAATGGCCCGGAACGATCAAAATTTCGCCATGTATATTAAACTATTAAAATTCGCCCGCCTGGCAATTAGGCGATTTCATAGAGCACTGATCAGTGCTTAAGCAATCAAGGGGCTTAAGACTATATATTGGTTTGCAGAACGAAATCCAAGCGCTGGAAGCACATACAGCGCTGTCACCGCGAGGGCTATGCGTGCGAGAAATGCGGCAAGAAGTTCGCGTTCCGGAACAACCTCAACAGACACGTTAGGTGAGTCAAGATGGCCGACATTAATCTTTTATTTAATTTCACCGTGTGTCGGCCGTGTGGTTCCCGGCAAAGTTGAATAGGACCACTCCAAGTCTTCCCGTGGATGTCGTAGAAGGCGACTTAGGAAACAAGCTAAACAAAGCTCATAAACATCAAAGAGACCTCTCCAACCCATCTGGCCAGTGTGGAGAGTGGAGACCAAATTCTCTTACTGCACTGGCTAATATATGGCTCTGGTAGTACAGAGAGGGTAGTACAGATCTGATGATAATGATGATTTAATTTCTTCAGAAGCGGAGCAAATTGGCTGTGATGTGACATACGGACGGACAGACAGACGCACGAGTGATCCTATAAGGGTTCCGTTTTTTCATTTTTATACGAGATGCTCAAAAGGTTCTTCTTCTTCTTCTGTTTTATATTATGGATTCCACCGAAATTTCAGTGATTCTGCCAATGTTCAGTATAATGAGATACTAAGTATCGGTGTTGTACGGTAAAGTTTTTCCAACTAGCATCAAAGATGGCGTATGTTCTTTGATGCCTCGTGGGAGCTTCTGGCGGCAAATCTATACGAGTCCATTTATCAGTCCACTTTAACTATTTCACAAATTGTTCATGAGCACGAGCATTTATAACACCAAACTACAACAATTTCATATTGTAAAGTCCACTAAAATCAATTTGCAAAAAGTCTAAGGCAAACTTCAACTGTACCCCTTGACTTCCCACCACAAACTCGCTCAAAAGGTTTAAACGATTATCCGTCGACAACAAATTGTCAATGATAGCTGTATACAGAGATGTGAATAACGGCTTAAAATTGCCAACGACTTATAACGTTATGCTTATTTAAATAAGCAGCTTTTCTTAATAGCTTAATTGCTTAACAGCTTATGGTAAATTTTTCGTTTAAATAATCAAAGCACTATTTATTATTTATTGTTGCGATTATTTATTTACTAATAAAACGTTTTCAATGAACTTTCCTTCGTACTTTACAGGCTTAGGACTGTCTGAATATGATTTTATTGGTTTTCCTTGATTTTTCTTAAATTAATTGATCAAATATAAATAACGCATTGCAATTTTGTATTCATACCTAAATAATCCCCTTCACTATTTACACTAAGTATCTGTTTATAGTTCAAATGAAAACAAAAATTCAAAAGCATAAACACTATCAAAAACGCGCGAAACGACGAATACACCTTACGTATGTGCTAATGACTTGCGCCAACGAGAAAGCGTATCGAACTAAACAGCAAACAACGAAAATCGAAATTAAGCATTAAACGAAAAAAAAGTCCAAATAAATTAAAAAGACAAATATTTAAGTGTTTTTGTTCACAGTTGAACACTATGTAATTCGGCAGGATAATGACATCGTTGTATTGTATACTCTGATTGAATGAAAAAGTTATAATACGATAATTGTTTACTGTCAAAATTGGGCGCTTTACATTTTGGCAAGGTTACCGTGTCATTGACTAATTTTCGATTGTACTTTACCCGTGTCGCCATCTAACGTAACTAATGGATACTTATTGGAAACGGACAGTCGGTGCAGATACAAATTACAACGGAAAAAAACAGATGTCGCTAGTAATTTGCAATAAGCTAAAAACGTTGTTAGCTTATTATATTAAACGTGCTTATATGCTTAATATTTTAAGCAGACTTATTTATCAGCTTAGCGTTTAAACGCTCACCTCTAGCTGTATAACGTCTAAGTGCAGATTGCAGATTGAAGAGCAAATCGGCTGTTATGTGACAGACGGACGAACGTATTGAGAGAACCCGAGTGATCCTAAAGGGCCCCGTTTTTATTTCATTTTTGTATAGAACCCTAAAAAGAGTTTAAGACACCAACAGTTCATAAATAATTGCCACGCGCGCATACACGCCTCGTGCGTGACGAGCGATCATCCTACCAAATTTCACCGAATTATCCTAATAAATGCATTGTATAGGCTCCACCAGTCCCCCCCGCCGCGCGAGCAGTGCGCTGTCTGTCACAAGTTGATCCGCTGCGACCTCATCAAGATTCACGCGCGCATACACGCCTCGCGCGAGGCGTGCGCGTGTCGCGCGTGCAACAAGACGTTCGTGAGTCGCGCGTCGTACGAACACCATCTGAAGTACACGCGTGCGCACGCGCAGGGGGACATCTTGAAGTAAGTTTGAGGGTAATTTGTTGGGTCAAAATATTAATATCAAAATTAGTAGAAGTCATTACAAAAAAACAAAGTAAACAGGTAATTATATTTTTAAGAAAGTACCCTATTAGCTACTTGTTACAATCCTAATCGTTAGGATTAGGATTGTAACAATTATTCAATATTGTAATAATAATTTAAATGCGAAAGTGAGTTTGTTTGTTTGTTACGCTTCCACGCCCTATCTACTGGACCGATCATCATGAAATTTTGCATACACATACGTTAGGGTACTGAGAAGAACAAAGGCTATAAATCACGCGGACGAAGCCGCAGGTATCAGCTAGTATATTATATATTCATTATAATATTTTAACATTTTAATACTAATTGACAGGGCGACCGAATATTTTCGTATGGAAATATCAAAAAAAAAATTGGGTACCCAGCATTGATCCCATGAGAACAGTGGAAAAATTGTACAAATCGACGGGCTGAATCGCTAGGCCAGTCAATAACGACATCAAATATTGCAAACGCGCATGTAACGGCGATTTTTTTATATATTGTAGAGACCGCTAAAAATAGTCTACACCCAAACTTGCAACTTTCTTGAAAATCTGGCACTATTTTTAGTTTTAACGAAAAACCTAACTAAAGGATGTCTTTTTAGGGTATCTTTGTAGTATGCTTTTATAAAAAACACTAAATTATCTACCGTTTGAGTATAATTTGAACTCTCTGTGACTTATAGTTTTTGACCAGATGCCTTTAGAACAAAATCTACTATAAAGTAAATTGAATTACCCAAACTATGTTGGGAATTATGTACATTTTTGTTTTATATGTGGTCAGGCACAAGTGCTCGGAATGCGACAAAGGCTATAGGTCCAGGGGCGAGCTGCGAGACCACGTCAACTACCAGCACATGGGCAAAACGCAGCACAAGTGCCCGGAGTGTGGGAAGGTTGGTTTTCTTAATGTTTCTTTTGTTTTTGTAATGGTTCATAGATGGCGCATGGTTATAATCTTGTTTCAAATCAATTTTGTACTTCCAACGTCTGCAAGAAAATGCCTATAGGTCTATCCCTATTCATCTACATTACTAAGGGAGAGTATCTTCGGTCTATCCAGAGCCTGGTCACATCACTGATATGTGTGAACAGACAGCCCCTGACGGGACTCGGGTGCACGGTTTCGACATGTAGACGCTAATGTCACGTCCCGGGCACAACCCAGATGTGTTGGGATAGACTTTAAATCGTCTTCTACTGAAGTAAAACGATGCAGATGCATTTAGCACGCTGAGGCTGCAATGATCAGAAGGATGCGCAGTGTCAGTGTGGTGCTGAAGTGTGCGGTGTGTAAGAAATACGACGAGACTCGTATTAGATGTGGTTCCAAAAACTGAAAAATTTAAGAAAAATTGTTATGCAATGTGCATAATTATCTACAATAAACTTCCGGAGGATATCAAACAGCTTCCATTAAATAAATTTAAAAAGGTTTTGCATACATGGCTACAGGGACATTGTTTTTATTCAATAACTAGCAGCCCTACCCGGCTGCGCCCGGGCATGTATTATACCTTAAAACCTTCCTCGTGAATCACTCTATCTATTGGTGAAAACCGTATGAAAATCCGTGAATTAGTTTTTGAGTTTATCGCGAACAGACAGACAGACAGACAGACAGACGCGGCGGAGGACTTTGTTTTATAATATGTAGTGAAGGTTTACCTAGCACTGGAGTAGATTTTGTCTTATATTGACTGTGATGATTTGGCTGGACGTAAAATATTTTTAATTAATGTTATAAATTGCATGTATAATAATTTCATTTGATTTAATTTATAATTTTTTGTTTAGTAGCTTTCTTTTTTATTTGTTTAATTTTTGCATACTGTTTTTAAAAGTTATATAGGTTTGTTCTAAATATTTCATTAACATCTGTATCGTACCCTATTATAGCAAATAAACGGATTTGTATTTGAAGTGTACTTCATACGGAGGAGGGACATAAAGGGCACGTCAAGGTCTGTAACCTTGACGTGCCCTTTATATCCCTCCAGCTGAACAAAAACAGACCTTTAAGAGGTGTTGGAGAGAGGTATCAAAGTGGCGACCTACTGGAAAGACATTTCACAAATATTTAATCACGTCTTCCCTTGCGGGATAGACAGAGCCCAAGACCTAAGATCATGTTTAGCGTGTAAGCCTGTTGACATGATTCTTTAGATTTTCTCCCATTTTCTCTGTTGCCTTCTACGGTCTGCGCAAGGAGTGAAGCACTAATACATTCGTTTTTAGGGTTCCGTAGTAAACAAGGAACCCTTATAGTTTCGCCATGTCTGTCTGTCTGTCTGTCTGTCTGTCTGTCTGTCTGTCTGTCTGTCTGTCCGTCCGCGGTTTTACGCAGAGACTATAAGTACTAGAAAGCTGTAATTTGGTATAGGTATGTATATTAATCATGGCAAAAAAGTGGTAGAATAAAAACTTGAAAAAAATTTTTTTTTAGGGTAGCTCCCATACAAGTAAAGTGGGGGAGTAATTTTTTTTTCTCTATTTACTTATCGTGTGGGGTATCGTTAAATAGGTCTTTCAAAAATATTGTGAGGTTGAGAACACTATTTTTCGATTTAGGGATCCGTTTCCGAAATATTTGGTTTTAAAGTGCAAATTTTTGTTAGAGGTAAGTGTCCCCCCCCTCTATCTGCTAAACGGTTATATATAGATACGTGAAAAAAATTACAGCTGTAGTATATATACTGAAGTTTAAAGGAAAACTATCAGAGCTGAGTACTAAGTGCAAACTAAAAAGTTATAGGCAACCAACTTATAAACTGTAAAATTTCATACTATTTTCATTGTTAGATGTTTTTGGTCGTTAAACTGTAAGGTGCGAGTGTGAATAGTGTGAACTCAAAGTTGTCATTCGCAACTACGGAACCCTCCACTGCGCGTGGCACGACACGCACTTGGCCGGTTTTTTTATTCTTTCTCCCAGACCAGCATGGAAATGTTCGTTATGTCTTACTAGTTTTTACCTGCGGCTTTTTTCGCGAATAATTTTGACGTATAATGTCTTGCCTAGTTGTTAATCGCAAATCCCCTTTTTAGGGTTCCGTAGTATACAAGGAACCCTTATATTTTCGCCATGTCTGTCTGTCTGTCTGTCTGTCCGTCCGCGGTTTTACGCAGAGACTATAAGTACTAGAAAGCTGTAATTTGGTATGAGTATGTATATTAATCATGGCAAAAAAGTGGTAGAATAAAATCTTGAAAAAAATTTTTTTTTTGGGGTAGCTCCCATACAAGTAAAATGGGGGAGTAATTTTTTTTTCACTATTTACCCATCGTGTGGGGTATCGTTAAATAGGTCTTTCAAAAATATTGTGAGGTTGAGAACACCATTTTTCGATTTAGGGATCCGTTTCCGAAATATTTGGTTTTAAAGTGCGAATTTTTGTTAGAGGTAAGTGTCTCCCCCCTCTATCTGCTAAACGGTCATATATAGATAAGTGAAAAAAATTACAGCAGTAGTATATATACTGAAGTTGAAAGGAAAACTATCAAAGCTGAGTACTAAGTACAAACTAAAAAGTTATAGGCAACCAACTTATAAACTGTAAAATTTCATACTATTTTCAGTGTTAGATGTTTTTGGTCGTTAAACTGTAAGGTGCGAGTGTGAATAGTGTGAACTCAAAGTTGTCATTCGCAACTACGGAACCCTACACTGCGCGTGGCCCGACACGCACTTGGCCGGTTTTTTGGGATGAAATGGTACCCTATGACCTTCTTAGTAGCCTTACCTATGTGTATGCCAAATTTCAAGAAGATTCGTTCCAAAAGCGTGAAGATATAACAAATATACAAATACTCTTTTGCATTTATAATATTAGTTGGGATAGACTTTCCCCACTACTAATTACCATGAAGCCTAGTGATCATATCGTCTGTCTGCACGCAGGCGCTGGCGACGCGTCGCTGCATCACGCGGCACGTGCGGCGCGCGCACCGCGGCGTTAAAGAAAACGCGCGCGACAAGATCTGCCAGCAATGCGGGAAAGCATTCCGAGTAAGTTTGTATTGTGACGTTATACAGGCTTTTGACAAAGTTAACATACTGTTTTTTGATTTTTTTATGAGGTTTGTGTGTTTGTATGGTGTGGTTGGTTATTATAATATTGTAAATGCGAGTATTTGTTGAATATAACAAGGAAAATTTGTAGTTAATAACAGCTAGTAGAAAAACATAAATTGGCTATCGGGAGTTCTACAAAGATCTCACCTGGGTCCGGCTCATTTTATAAAATTCATGTAAGTGAATCTCGCGCTGCCTCTGTCAAATTTCAGCAGAATGGGTAGCCCACAAAAATTGGAATAACTTTTGCTTCAACGTTAGGCTTTTGAAAATGCAAGCAAGGCATACAATGTTCGGGAAAGTTCTGGACTATTCTGGGAGGTTCGTGACAATATAATAATTTTGCAACTTGTTAAATAATCTAGACAGATTATTTATATTTCTACTCAAAAGCAACTTTTCCTTTCTTCCAGGACAAGAAAGGTCTCCGTGAGCACGAATTCATCCACACCGGCGAGCGGCCGCTGTCCTGCGAAATATGCGGCTGTACGTTCAGACAGAGTGCGTCCCTGTACACGCACAAAAAGAGGGTGCACAAGATATACCCACAGAAAAAAAACGTGGAGATACTGGACACTACATAGTAAGCCACGCGTCGCGTCGGCCACCTGTGTATACTGCAATATTATGTAATTAATTATTATTAGTATTTTCTGGTGCAATAAAGAGTTCATCTTATCTTATTTTATCTATTCGTGTCTCGTCTCATCTCAACTTATATCATGTCATCTTATCCAATGGCGATTTAACGCTAATAATAGCGAATTGGCACGAATTCATCCACACCGGCGAACGGCCGCTGTGATATAGATATGCGGCTGTACGTTCAGACAAAGCACATCTTTGCACACACATAGAAAGAAGGTGCACAAGAATAGCCACGGAAGAAAAACGTGGAGATACTGGACACTACATAGTGAGCTACGCGTCGACTACCTTTTTATGCTGCAGTATTTTGTAATTAATAATTCTTAGTAATTCCTGGTGCAATAAAAAGATTCTAATCGTATCTCATCGTATCTCGTCGCGTCTCGTCTCATCTTATTTCATTTCGTCAAAGAATAGTATGTACAGTACGTTGTTTGCATTGGCAAACAACGTACTGTACATACTATTGTAGAGAACTATACGTACTAATGTACATTAGTGTACGTACTAATGTAGTTGTGGTAAGCCACGCTACCGGCAAAATTAACTTTTACCTTGTAGCTTTACCGCTTCTATGCTTCGTTCGGTGAGTGAGAGAGCCGGAGGCCCATCCGCTCCCCCTCTGGGGAGGGAAAAATAAAGGCCGGCAACGCTCTTGTAACACCCCTAGAGTTGCAGTTGTCTATAGGCAGCGGTGATCACTTACCATCAGGGACCCGCTTGCTTGCTCGTTTGCCGTCCTATGACATAAAAAAACAGCGCATGCTAAGTGCTTAGCAGATGTTGGCACCTTCGGCTACGGAACCAGTGGTATGAAGTAGGTAGAAATTATCATAAACCTTCAATGCATATGGTAATATCTTATTTACATACCAAAACACGTTTCAACCGACGAAAACAGAGGAGGTTGTCAAGTCGATGAGTATATTTTTTTATGTATGACCAAGCATAACTTTTTACCGAGTAATCCGAAATTGATAATTTTTATTTTATTGGAAAGGGTATACCCTGAGGTTGGTCTAACATAAATTTGACGAAAAAAACATCCAGGGTAGAAAAACAGGGGTCATGAATTTTCGCTTTTTAGGAAGGAATTGTTTACATTGAATAGGCTCCAAAACAACTGGACCGATTTTCAAAATTCTTTCACCTACTGAAAGGTAATTTACCTGCAGGTTAGATAGGCTATATAATTTACGCGCATGGAGTCGCGGGAAAATAATTAAATAATAAATATATCCAGACAAATCACACAGATTGAGCTAGACCCAAAGTAAGTTCGAGACTTGTGTTATGGGATTCTAACTCAACGATACTATATTTTATAATAAATACTTATATAGATAAACATCCAAGACCCAGCAGGTCGATTTTCTAACTCGGTGTACAACGATTTTATTGTCACTTTAGCATCCATTACGGTTTTCATATCTTAAATAAAAATAGTCAATTATGAACCGTAATGAATATTGAAGTTACCATGAAAATGATGTACACCGTAGCTGTCAAAAGTTAGCAAATAGGCGCAGGTCAATCTGAAAAAAGATCATTTTCCATCTTGACCTAACCGGGGATCGAACCCGGGACTATTCGTGTCGCAGGCAGGCGTGTTGATCGCTGCGCCACGGAGCTCGTCAAGTTTATAACACAGACGCAGCCGGGATGAGTCGCTAGTTTTATAAAGTATTTAGACCGTTTTATTTGTGCAGCTGAGGGGAAGAACTGACAAAATAATTAAAATAATTACCTCGTACACTGTTCTGTTGCCTATCAAGTAGCATAGCATTGATAAAAGTGAAATTTCGTGTCTCTTACATAGTACCTACTTATTTTTATCGTGTCTTCGTTACATAGTAATGGCTTACTAAAGTTGGCGAGGCGACACTTTCATTTTACAAGTTATATTTTTCAGTACCTATTTGGTAAGTATCTTGAAAAATAACTACTTTATATATGCTACCTATATTATAAAATTCTTCCGCTTCCACGCTGGTCTGGGAGAAAAGAAAAAACCGGTAAAAGCCGATCGAGGGAATGGGCGTCAGGAATCATGTCTATAGGCGATGCAGCTAGCAACCCATCACTATTTTGATTCCGTTCTCGCTACAAGCCCACCAACATGCTAAACGTGGCCTCAAGGTTTTACAGACCTGGGCTCTGTCTACCCCGCAAGGGAAAAAGACGTGATAGTATTGTATGTATGTATGTGTATGATAAAGAGGAAAGATTTAATTGTTTGTGTCATTATTGTCATCATCATCAAGTCATTTTGGTCTCCACTGCAGGAGCACGAACCTCTGTACTACCAGAGCCATATATTAGCCAGAGCAGTCTGAGGATTGGCCTACACTCACGGGTTGGAGAGCTTGGCTGGATTGAGTGTTTGCATTGAAAAGTCTCCGAAACCACTAAACTGATTTTCATAATTCTTTCACATATAGAAAGCTTATTTATCTGCGGGTGACATAGGCTATAATTTACACGGATGAAGACGCAGGAAAATTGGTAGTGTTTTAATAAAACATTACACCACTCTTCCATGTAAGGTTGCAAGCTACGATTACTTGTTTAACTCCAACAACCTCGCAAGACCAGATAGTTATGACATCATACAACAAATTTTCATATAGAACCAATATTGGGATCTCAAAAAAAATAAAGTTTTTTTTACAAAAGTATTCGGCTGGCCCGGCAAATTGTATGTCTCTATAATTGTGTTACTATTTTTAACCGACTTCAAAAAAAGAGGAGGTTTACAATTCGTCGTAATCTTTATTTTTTTTTATGTATGTTCCCGATTTCTCGAAGACGCCTGGACCGATTTAAGAAATTCTTTGTTTGTTCGATAGGTAATACTTTACACATGGTCCCATTAAATTTTTAAAATACACATAAACCAAAAAAAAAATTACAGGTATGCTGTTTGGATCACACTTATTTCCATTCTTTTTCTTATGCTTATTAAAAAAAAATTATAGGGGTGAAGTCGGTTTTTGTTTTTTGTTAAAAATATCTTAAACTATCTAGTTAAGTATTATTCTTGTGTTTTGATACCAAACAAACGATTTTTCTTTCTTTCTTTGTATTAAAATGTCGTTTCTTTTTTAAAATTTCATCATTGTTCCTACGGAACAGGTGGTTTGATAGGTAAAGACGTTAATTTTGAAGAGCTGGTTGAATGAGCCATCCATCCGAATCCAAACCATCAAACCAGAGTGTTTTCCCTAATACCATATAAGTCTGTACAATTGCAGGCCCAAAATATTGATTTGCCGCCCTTCCAAATTTGCCGCTCAAGCCTTCATTTTACTCAGCCTAGCAAATCCAGCTCTGTCAATAATACAGCTGGAACATCGAGTTAGTGTTTGAATTAGGGGACTATAAGTATACAGGTGTATCATCGGGAAGGGTCAGAGATTTCCCAAAAAAAAACTAAGTTTTTATTTGGTGTAGAAAAAGTTTATTTTGTTTTTGATTAGATGTGACGCTGGCAGAACAATTAAAATGGAAACAGAATACAAGAACGTCAGCACAGACGATGACGTCACCACTGAGGAAGAGCTCCCTTGGAAGATTTTTTGGAGACAGGTAAGTAGCTAAGTACTTCTTGTTATTTTTAATAGTTTTCGTAATGTAATTCAAAGTCAGTCATCACCGGGCTAACGGCATTTAAATGAAACATATTGAGATATTAAGTTTACCGCCCCTTTTTAGGGTTTACTACAAGGAACCCTTATAGTTTCGCCATGTCTATCTGTCTGTCTGTCTGTCTGTCCGTCCGCGGTTTTACGCAGACACTATAAGTACTAGAAAGCTGTAATTTGATATGGGTATGTATATGAATCATTCCAAAAAAGTGCTAGAAAAAAATATTGAAATAATTTTTTTTTAGGGTAGCTCCCATACTCCCATACCGTAAAGTGGGGAAGTAATTTTTTTTTCTCTATTTACCCACCGTGTGGAGTATCGTTAAATAGGTCTTTAAAAAATATTGTGACGTTGAGAACACTACTTTTCGATTTAGGGATTCGTTTCCGAAATATTTGGTTTTAAAGTGTTATATATATCTATATATAACACTTTAAAACCAAATATTTCGGAAACAAAATATAAACAGTTATATATAGATACGTGAAAAAAATAACAGAAGTAGTATATATACTGAAGTTGAAAGGAAAACTATCAAAGCTGAGTACTAAGTACAAACTAAAAAGTTATAGGCAACCAACTTATAAAATGTACTCGAAAATGTAAAATTTCATACAATTTTCATTGTTAGATGTTTTTGGTCGTTAAACTGTGAGGTGCGAGTGTAAACGGAACCCTACACTGCGCGTGGCCCGGCACACACTTGGCCGGTTTTTTATCTGCTACCCGGAGAAGGCAGCTACAGGCCGACATGTTTCGACCTCATCCGGAGGTCTTCCTCAGGGCGAATTTGAATCGAGAATTCGAGGCGCGTGCACGTCGCTACATATTTTAATAACATCTATATCTCACCTTAATTTTAATCACAATCCTTATTATTATAAAACGAGGACTAACTTTAGTACAGTCTGGACGCGCGACTTTGTCTATGCTGTGCGGTATTAATGGTATCTGCATCTGGCAACACCGCCTTCGCGCGACCAGTCTAACTCGCCGCTTCCTAGAGTGTGCGCGCTGCCGCTCGAGGAGAAAATACTCGCCCAAAAGCCCGCTCGCGCGCGTAATTGTGCTAATTGCTCGCAAAACCAAGAATATACAAGCAGCCTGCATCATATTCGGCGTGCCTGTCTTCGCCAGGATCAGAAGGAAGGTCAGTGCTGTTTTTGTCGTGTAGTGTGGAAAAGTCGCCGCATTGCATGCCTTAACCCCAGTGATTTAGGATTCTCAACATTTTGTGCCGGATGTGTGTGGATGCCGTGTGGTTCACGGCAGAGTAGAATAGGACCACTCCAAGTCTTCCCGTGGATGTCGTAGAAGGCGACTTAGGGAACACAAGCTAAACAAAGCTTATAAACATCATAGAGACCTCTCCAACCCGTCTGGCCAACGTGGAGAGTGTAGGCCAAGTCCTCTGACTGCTCTGGCTAATTTATCGCTCTGGTAGTACAGAGAGGGTCGAGCTCTTGCAGTGGAGACTATAAGAGACCTGATGATGATGATGATGATGAAATTTTGTTCAAAATTCATCGTCCCGCATCATCACAGTCTGAATTAAACTATATGGCGGTGGCGGCTCGGATATTAACTGCGAGCTGCGCAGAACGTGCCCCACTACACCGCGCGCGCCCCGCTGTACCCAATATTTGTGTTCTGCGCATCGTCTCGCGCGATGTTCCGAGCCGCCATAAAGTTTGATTCAGAGTGTACCTTATTTAAACCATTATCAGACCAAAATATGTCAACACTTTTCAGTTTGACGTTTTCTCATCCGACATTGTCAATTTGTTTTGGTCGGATAATGGTTTAAACTATGTACGAAAGTTCTCTTTTTATAATAAGACAAAATAAGTGTACCCTTTATTCGTTCCAGATGTTCGTAGCCAGCGCCACGTGGTCCATGTTCTTCGCGGCCGGGCTGTACCTGGGCGCCCCCACCGTGTTCATCCCGCAGTTGAGGAGGGAAGCGAACTCGACGGAGGCTGTTAGTGACGAAATGGCTTCTTGGATATGTGAGTAGACTGGTGGCTACCTACCCGACTGACCCACCTAAAGGAGGGTAATGTTGAAAGATTTTGTTTTTGTTTTAACATTACCCTCCTTTGGGTGGGTTAAGGTCAAAACACCCAAGGAGGGTAATGTTTTTCGCACGTATCCTAATCTTAACTATCCTAACTAATATTATAAATGCGAAAGTGAGTTTGTTTGTCTTTTTATTTGTTTGTTAGTTTGTTACGCTTTTGCGCCCTATCTATTGAACCGATCATCATGAAATTTTGCATACACATAGGTTAGGGTACTGAGATATCGCGCGGGCGGAGCCACGGGTAACAGCTAGTTGTATTATGCGTAAGTATATCTGATCCATCGTTGCTTCCTGTAGCCTAAACGGTTTTGTGATTTTGAAGGGTGAGGTGACATTAGATTCATATAGTTCCTCGGAGTGTCGTAGACTTTTTAACGTTAGCAAACAAACAAAATGTCGGACGTAAACTGTCAAAAAAGGCTGTCGGGATTTTATTGTAAAAATACTGCAATTTGTTTGAGGTTTTGTACGTAGGATAACACGCAATCAAGACATCACATGGCGCAAATTTACTAGGTATAACTTGCAATGCATCTTCAAAATTATATGGCTTTTTAAGGAACACTTTTAACAACTTTTACTTCGCGGGACCAATGCTGTGATCTCATTTTTTTTATTCCATCTCATACACACTGGCCTGGCGATTGAAAATCTTTGTACCGAAATGTAAAAAAAATAATATTCACAATTGGACCCATAGGCAATGTTGTTCAAATCGACGAACAGAATTACTTCTTAAAGGGTCCGAAACGATCAATATTTCACCGGGTATGTTATCACTATTATCTCTGAAGTACCTACGCAGACGGACATAGAGTACCTATTTTACTGACATCAATGCCGCTCGCGTTGATGTCAGAAAAGTAGGTAGGTACCTACCCTGGAGCGAGCCGCCAACGAAAGCTAGTAAAATAGAATTCTTCTTTTCGAGTCAAAAAGGTATAAATTAATCTTAATCTTATATTATGTTAGACCAAAATTTGGCCACCTGCCCCCCTATTTACTAACTCGGATGACAGGTGTCGATGCCTATCAATCTAGGATTTGCTGTTACAATGCGGTTTTTGTATTCCAAATAAAAAGTTCGAGCAAGCAAAGCCCGCATTGTAACTGCAAATCCTAGATTGATAGGCATCGACACCTGTCATCCGAGTTAGTAAATAAGGGGGCTGGACGGCGCGATCGTTAGCCTCTATCAAGTCCCCTACGGTGCAGGAAATAGGACAGTTGGGGCAATTCATGAGATATCATCGTCTGAACAGCACCGAAATTGCACAGATTGTTGCTAGAGGAACCACATCTAACCCGGTTATCTCGGCATCTTCCAGCCTTTAAGTCTATTTAACGAATTCCAGACTGACCAGAAAAGTTGGCCACCCGGTGGTAGTTTCTCTTCAGGTGGAACAATAGTAGGTGTTGGCGGTTAAAGGCTTTTCTATTTCTCTATTTTAATATAATTCCAAGATTATGGGATCCTCACCAACATACTTTATTCCAGCTGCCGGATGCAGCTACGGCGCCATACCCTGGAACCTCTTCGGAACAGCGAGCCTGAGCCTCATGGGACGTAAGACCACCTTTGCCTGCTACTCTGTAGGCAGTGTCATCGTCGCCATCTACTTCTTCTTCTGCCAGACCCCCACCCACCTCCTCGTCGCAGCTATATTACAAGGAGTAGCTTATTCTGGCACCATGACGGTATCCATACCAATACTGGCTGAATACACATCCCCCAAATATCGCCTAACCTTTTTAATGATCAAATCAGCAACCATGTACTGGGGTATTTGGACGTCAAACGCTATAGGAACCTTCTTTCATTGGAGATATATTTCTGTGTTATCTATTTTAAGTTGTTTGTATACGCTATCTGTATTTTTCTGGCCAGAGTCTCCATACTATTTAGCTTCTAAGGGAAAAATTGACGAGTGTAGAAAAGCTCATTATTGGGTTAAAGGTACTGGCAAGAACGCGGAAAAAGAATTGAAAAACATGCTCCTTTCAAAACCTGTTGATTCGAAATTCAAATTATTCAAATTCTTGAGACAGATTTTTAAAATAATCACCAGTAAAGAGTATTATAGGCCTTTGTTAGCTATCATTTTGTGTATTATGATGTATTTTTTCTCAGGAAAAATTGTTTATACAATATATGCCGTAGAAATGATCAAAAGAATAACAAATAATGAATCAGCTGCGTATACTGGGATGTTGATCTTAGATGCAGCAACAGTTTTCAGTATGTACATGGGATGTTTTTTATCCCGAATCTTGAAACGTCGAACTTTGCTTTTCACTTCTGCTTCCATAGCCATTGTGTTTCTCTTCACGATATCTGTGTACTTGTATTTGATACATTTAGGCGTTTTTGCTGAAAACACGTTTGTTTCTATATCTCTTTTAGTAGGATTTTCTTTGTCAGTAAGTTGTGGTCCAGTAATTATGGCTACTTCTTTGTATGGAGAGCTGTCACCAATTTCACATAAAAGTTTAACTGTATTTATATTTTCAGTAGTGTTCGCCTCAATGCAATCTATTTTGTTGAAAATTTCACCATTTATGTTCCGAACTTTAAAAATGCATGGGACTTTTTTATTTTTCGCTGTATCTATGTCGGTCTGTATGTCATTGCTGTTTAGGTATTTGCCAGAAACAAAAGATAAGACTTTGCAGGAAATAGAGGATTGTTTTAAATATAGATCTAAGAAAGAAATGAAAGCGTTGATAAATAAAGAAAAATGTGTTGAGGGACAAGATTTGTAAGGATCCTGTTTGTTTGTTTGTTTTTCGTATGAATAAGTGGCCAACACTGGTGTCAGATTTTTCAAACTGCCTAAAGGCATCTGACATAGCTTAATGACTGCCATCAATGATGACAGCCGGGACCAACAGCTTAACGTGCCTTCCGAAGCACGGAGGAGCTCGAGATATTCTTATGTCACTTGCAGTCACCCATTCAACTGGGGACTGCGCCCGGGGTTGCTTAACTAGTGTAAGCACTAATATTGATCACGCCCACTGGGCCATCGGGCTCCTCATCCTCAGGAATATCTTAAGCATGGCCGTATTACTTTTTATAAATTATTTAAATAAATGAAAACGAATCATTCTCCCTTAAATAAAATATTGCAAAATATAAGTTTACAGCGTTTAAATTGACCCTCGAAATTTTCCTAAAGATTCAGACGGACATACGAACAACTTATAACAAATATGGGATCAATGCTGGGAACTCGATTTTTCTTTTACTTTCCCATTGTAGTATATGCGTCTCGCACACGGTGTGGTGGGGATGCGCGTCATTAACGGCCATTACTGTTAGTGCGGCCGGGAGTGACGGACGTGTCCTTGCGTGCATGTTGTGTTATCGAGCCAGTGCATTGTGGGTAACTGGAATAAGCTACACCCATACTACTTAATTGCTCAGGCAGCTGAACACTTATGTATGAAAATGTCGATTATTTTTTAATTCTCAGCTTTGATCGCACAGTAAAAGTTGTTCATATTGACGGCTTGAATTACGCCTTTAAGGGTATGTCAAGGGTCAATTAACACGGTTATGAATAAGTGGCCAACACACAACACTGGTGTCAGATTGTTCAAGCTGCCTAAAGGCATCTGACATAGCTTAATACATACATTACACACATTTAAACACACATACATATATTTAGATTTACTTAGTCAGGTCATAAGTTCTGTCAAAAACTTTTTATTAAATTAATGATACACTTTTTGATAATTATTAGGAAATTATATATGAAATTAAAGGTAATTTAATTCAGAATACAATTTTATTTACATTATTTAAAATGCCCTCCCCTATTTTGAATACATGCCCTTTATCGACGCGGCCAATCATCAATCGCAGCACGCACCACATTCATATCTATTTCTGCCGCTGCTTTAGCCAAAGATGCTCGTAGAGATTCCAAATTCAGATGAGGTTTAGCGGAGACTTTCTCCTCCAAATGTTGCCATATCTTGTAATACAGTGGGTTTAAATCTGGACTAGAAGAGGGCCAGTCTTCATGTCCGATAAAGTCAATTCCACGGGCGGTCAACCAGTTTTGCGTGCTTCGTGCTCTATGAGCTGGTGCAGAGTCCTGTTGGAATATCCAATGTCTGTTTTTGAACATTGTTTGAGAAAGAGGTTCCACTATGTTTGTTAGGACGGTATTTTGGTACACCTCGGCACTGGTTTTTACACCTTTTTCACAGAAAAACAACTCAGTTAAGCCTGAATATGAGACTCCAAGCCAAACCATGACTGACGAAGGATAATGTCCTCGTTGAACCCTTGGAATACGCGTGCTGGCTTCTTCACTGCTGTGGGCATACACCTTATCATTTTGTTTATTATAACTTTCTTCGATGTTAAAAAATTTTTTCATCGGAAAACAAAATTTTGCGGTATTTTTTTCCCGCGTACCGCCGTAACAAAGCGCGGGATCTATCCAGCCTAATTTTTTTCAAACGCTCTTTCTAAAAATGTCCGGTCTTCTTACGATAAGCTCGTAGTCCTTGGTCTTCATTTATCACTCTTTTGACCGTGGTTCTGCTTAGGCCCATCTGAAGAGCTAAGATTTTTTGTTTACGAACAGGATTTCGTTGGATTCGCGCTCACTGCTTTGATGATCGCTGGTGTCCTAACTGTACGAGGTCGGCCGGTCCTCTTAAGATCTTCGAAGCTTGAATCTTCAGTGAATCGTTTGATAGTGCGATAAACAAATTGTTATTTTTTGTTATTTTAAATTTTTGTAGAAAATTGAAAATTTCTTTTGGCGCGTAACCACAGCGGTGCAACGCGATAACCGCTACTCTATCTTCTTTCTTCGACCACTCCATATTTGAGAATGAATAAAAATTAATGTCTTTTCTATTTCCGGCAAGCGCAAATGTTCTATTTTTAAAATTGGTGAAGTTCATCTAGCCAGTATAAAAAAAATTAAATAATATGGTTTTGACAGAACTTATGACCCGACTAGGTATATATATATTATTATATAATACACATATTAATAAATAAGTTAGAGTAATTCTTTCAGTTACATTAGTATTGTCACGAAAATCAATAAAGATAGTGGAATCCTTATGCTAACCAATTTTATTTGTCTGTTTTAGTAAATGGAGACCTAGCTAAAAAAATAAAGTTCCTTAATATTGCTAGCCAATCAAGAAATCGGCCAAGTGCGAGTCGGTCACGCGAACGAAGGGATCCGTAAAATTATCTTTACAACATTAGACTACCGAGCAAAAACGGCAAGAAGGTCACGTTCGTTGAATGGGAGCCCCCGTAAAATATTATTTTATATATAGCGGCAACAGAAATATTTCACTGATGATGATCAGTGAAAATTTAAACTAGCTGTCACGGTTTATGAGATACAGCCTAGTGACAGACGGACAGACAGACAGACGACAAACAGTCAGACAGACGAACATCGAAGTCTCAGTAATAGTGTCCTTTTGGGTACGGAACTCTAAAAATTATGAAAATTTATTTTGTTTTCAGTATTGTTCCCGTAGGAAAAGTTGTTCATTTCATATAAGCGGGCCCCGGGCTCCAACGCAACAGCTGAGGATGCAAAAGGGAATAGTGGACGGGCATCTCATATTCTGACTGCTCTGGCTAAACATGGTTCTGTTAATTAGTACAGAGAGGGTCGTGTTTCTGCAGTGGAGACTAATAAAAACCTGATGATGATGATGATAATGATGATGATAGTGGACGGGCTGAGTCGGGCAAACACAGTCTACTGTACTGCAATACGCTGCTAAATTCAAGGTTGTAAATTACTGTTTATACAATTGTTTAAACAATAACGATGTTAAAGAAGGCTCGTTTATTTTCTTTATATGATCATCTGAGCACGATTTCTATTTTAATCAGTGTTACATAGTCTGTGCTGTGTGGTTTACTTTTAAACTAATGTTACGAAATACGTTTAATAATATTATCTAATAAGAAATATTAGTTGAAAAACATAGGTACATATTTTTTGAATTCGGTTAACTAACTGGTAATTCCACTGATAACTCCACTGATTTCGGTTTACCTATAAATATTACATAGGCTCATTTTAATATAATGAGTACTTACTTACTGATGAAGATTAATCTTGTTTGTAAGTACCTGACTCACCGAATATTTTAAATGAATTAAATAGTGCTGAATAACGTATTATATAGGTACTTATTTGATTTCGTGAAAAAATTGCATGCCTAGGTTTAGGGTGAGATACACATGTTAAAAAGTTTATTGAAAACAAATGTATTTTGTCACTTCATTTAGGATAGCTTAAATAATTATTTAATTTTTTATTGTTTGCACAGGATACCTTTATCAGTCTTACACCATTTACACATAGATTAAAAAAAAACCTTTGATCATACATACTACACAGTCACGTCAACTTTGCCAATGATAACCCCTCCCACCTCAGCAGACCGCAACCCGCGCTCGCCTAGTCACAAGGCAATTGCTCGATCGCATTGTCATGGGCAAAGTTAAAATTATTTGATACAGCAAAATTGTTACTAAACTCAAATACAGTTGATGTGACTGCGTAGTAAAATACATTGTTTACTGATATGAATTTCGTGATCGTTATAAATTTAAGTACTTAGATAGTTTTAGAGTAACTGAACGTATGGACGAAAGACTAAATTAACTTCATGTGATGAACTGCATTTTAAATTTATAGAAATAAATTCATAGAAAAAGTGTGGAGAGGAAAAATAAAATAAGCAGAATGGAGTCGTGCCAATACAAAGAGGTTTTAAAGGAAGAAATCGTGGAAGAGCCATTTTCATGGAAAATATTTTTTAGACAGGTAAGCACAATTTAAAAAAAAAATCTTCATCACTACATATTATTAAACAAAGTCATCCGCCACGTCTGTTCGCGATAATCCAAAAAGTACTGCGTGGATATATTCATGGAGTTTTAAAAAATAGTTAAAGAGATTCATGAAGAATAATATATGCACGGGCGTAGCCGGGGAGGGCTGCTGGTAGACTACAAATTTTGATAAATATAAATAGGAAAGATTCGTGTGTTTCCTTTTGTTTGTAATGGATAAACTCAAAAACAACTGGATAGGTATTATTACCAATTGATATTTATTTTCGCTATAGGTTCTTTTAGAAATATAAATAAGATACGCTTTTGGTTCACGAATGTTTTACTAGACTTATAACACCAATAATAACTGACATATTTTCAAAAACAAAAGGTTAAAAAAATATAATTTAAAATAAAGAATTTAAAACTAAAGAGTTCGCAATAGGTATAAAAAATCTATCATCAATAGAAACCTATTTTATAAGGTATGCTTTACTTTCGAAATACAATTAGTTAGGGATCCGTGCGAAAATTGCAATAATAACCAGCCCCGGATTTAGATTACAAGCCGGAGGGTTATGCCCCGGGCGGGAAGTTTAGAGGGCGTTCAAATTCACAGCCTTTTTCTTTATGACATAGGACGGTAAACGAGCAAGCGGGTCACCTGATGGTAAGTGATAGCCGCTGCCCATGGACCCACCACAGGAGACTAGTGCGTTGCCAGCCTTTTAGGAAAAATAGACTTGTTTTAGCCTAAAGGACATAATCTACTTATCATAATTTACTTAACTTTGACCACAGAATAAATTATAGTACAAGTACAGAAATTTCGCCTACTTCTATGCTGGTTTGTGCTTATTTTCCCGAACCGTAAAACCTGGTTGAGGGCGTGCGTTACTCCAGCCGAAAAGTATTGCCTTTCATTAAAGACAGTGCCGGAATCGAAGAAACTGTTTGCGAGTTTCAGAATTACTCAGCGCCATCTTGTGAGAAAACTTGTATTTATTTGAAGCCCGCTCCACACTCTCGTCAAGAGGTTTCGTTCCCGGTATTCGCCGAAACAAGACGAGATCAAGAACTGCTCTCTACACTCTCGCTTAGCGCAGTTGTCTGTTTGAGAACGTTGAAGATGGACGTTGAAACTGCTGCGGCCTTATATTATGTCTTGTAGCGTACTATACTTCTTACAACGAGAAAAATAGTTATTATAAAGCGTTAAAAAAGACGAAATACCGCTATCACGGAGACTCGAATATAGCCGAGACTTACCGCATACTTTCGTATTCGCCTCCACACTCTCGTATTGGCCTATTCTCGTGTAGTTTTGCCGAGAGAGTGGAGCGGGCTTAAGGGGGAACACTAGGCACAGTAGCGACGCCAATCATTTTATTCCTAATACTTTACAAATAGAAAGGAATTCAAGAATATAAACAATACAAGCCTTAGTAAATAACCTGATGTATTTTTGGAATCATGTTTATTACTATCGGAATCAGTGAGAATTATGAGAATCTGATTACCGCCAAAAACGGCCGTTTTTGGCGGTTATCACTTTTTCTCTCAATGACTGATTCTCATAATATCAAAACATGATTCCAAAAATACTTCAGGTTATTTACTAAGGCTTGTATTGTTTATATTCTTGAATTTCTTTCTATTTGTAAAGTATTAGGAATAAAATGATTGGCGTCGCTACTGTGCCTAGTGTTCCCCCTTAAGATTGTCGTGCGAATGTAGAGGTCACCACAACATGATATAAAGTCATAAAGTAGGTGGTCGTTAAGTCCTTCAACGCCGCTTCGGTCACCTTGTGGCCGACCAAGGAGACTCTGTGTTTCTGAGTCTCCTTGTGGCCGACAAACAATTAAATACTATTGTGATTGCGATCCCGTCTGTCAAAGTCGAAGCGGTCAAAGCGGCTGTTACAAACATCTTTCAGTCAGTAAAGCCCGCTCCACACTCTCGACAAAACTACACGATAATAGGCGAATACGAGAGTGTGGAGGCGAATACGAGAGTATTCGGCAAGTCTCGGCTATATTCGTGTAGTCTCCGTGGTAACGGTATTTCGTCTTTTTAGGGTTCCGTAGTAAACTAGGAACCCTTATAGTTTCGGCATGTCTGTCTGTCTGTCCGTCCGCGGTTTTACTCAGAGACTATAAGTACTAGAAAGCTGTAATTTGGTTTGGGTATATTGATCATGGCAAAAAAGTGGTAGAAAAAAATCTTGAAACAAAATTTTTTTTAGGGTAGCTCCCATACCATACAAGCAAATTGGGGGAGTAATTTTTTTTTCTCTACTTACCCATTGTGTGGGGTATCGTTAAATAGGTCTTTGAAAAATATTGTGAGGTTGAGAACACCATTTGTCGATTTAGGGATCCGTTTCCGAAATATTTGGTTTTAAAGTGAAAATTTTTGTTAGAGGTACGTGTCCCCCCCCTCTATCTGCTAAACGGTTATATATGGATACGTGAAAAATATTACAGCAGTAGAATAAATACTGAAGTTGAAAGGAAAACTATCAGAGCTGAGTTCTAAGTGCAAACTAAAAAGTTATAGGCAACCAACTAATAAAATGTACTCGAAAATGTAAAATTTCATACAATTTTCATTGTTAGATGTTTTTGGTCGTTAAACTGTGAGGTGCGAGTGTGAACAGTGTGAACTCAAACTTGTCATTCGCAACTACGGAACCCTACTCTGCGCGTGGCCTGACACGATCTTGGCCGGTTTTTTTTAACGCCTTTTAATAACAGTTTTTTTCGTTGTAAGAAGTAATACGCTACAAGACATAATGCTATAAGGCCGCAGCAGTTTCAACGTCCATCTACAACGTCCTCAAACAGACAACTGCGCTAAGCGAGAGTGTAGAGAGCAGTTCTCGATCTCGTCTTGTTTCGGCGAATACCGGGAACGAAACCTCTCGACGAGAGTGTGGAGCGGGCTTAACGATTAGGGCAATAAAAGGCAGTATACGTATACCATTAAAGTTTCTTTTCTGCCCACTTTTGTTCCAAATCCTGTATTTCCATATTTTACCGATCATTTAATTTTTAACGTTATAACAAATTTAACTCGGTTTTGAAAGAAAGAAAGAAAATCGTTTATTTGGTATAAAACATAAAATGATAAATATAACAACCAGAAAGATACAAAGAAAAAAGAAATATAAATATACCAAATAACTTTGTCCCCAATTTTCTTTATTTTATTTTCAGCTGTTCATCTCCAGCGGGGTATGGACTCTCTTTTTCACACAGGGACTGTACATGGGAGCCCCTACGGTCATCATCCCGGCCTTAAGGAGGGAAGCCAATTCCACAGACGCCGTTAGCGTCGCCATGGCTTCCATTATATGTTAGTACTTATATCTAATCTTTTTAAAAGGACCCCGGCGGTCTAGAAGATACATTGTTAGTACTTACTTATGTTAAGCAACCCCAGGTGTAGTCCCCACTGAGATGGATGACCGAAAATGGTAAAAGATATCTCGAGCTCCGTCTGAGAAGGGACGTTGAGCTGTTGGTCTTTGCACCAGTAGCTTGACCATTGGTGACAGTCGTCAAGCTATGTCAGATGCCTTTCGGCAGTTTGAAAATCCTGACACCAGTGTTGGTCACTTACGCACACGAAAACAAACAAACAGCGTTTTCCCGATGGTGTCATCAGTTGGGGAAGGCTATTGTAACGGAGTGATTATAATCCATGCTCTTATATTATTTGGCAAAGTTCCTTCGTGATCATGGTCCATGTAACTGGATCGAAATATCGAAAACTCAAAGTTTAATTCTAAAGTTTTTACTGCACACATGGAATGGAAAAGTTGTTCATATAGACGGGCTGATTCACCCCTTTTAGGAAATGTAAATGGCGAATTTACACGTTGCATACTACTGTAGCCTTAAAAGTCGAATTTAACTTTCGTTTAATTGCCAGCTGAGTGTGATCAGCGTCCCAAAATATCGGAAAAAGATAAACATTCTTCTTGATGTTTAATTAATACAATACAATGAATATAATTTACATTAACACACTCTCTACCTATAACAACCTAATCAAAGATGCCCCCCCGAATTGTACCCGGCTCAAAGGTTTTCTTGATTGGAAGAAGCTACCTAACACCAGCGTTAGGTGTCTTTATTTATTTATTTAATTTTATTACACAATCGTAAAAGGCGGACTTAAAGCCAGAGTAGGCTTTATCTACCAGTCAAGCTAGTGGTGCAAATAAAATGATATTTTGGATAAAAGAAGCATGAAAAATATACTAATTGATGATGACCATAGTTCGTTTTTGTGTTTTGTCATCGTCCTCTAAAGAATTAAGTAAATATAACAAATGGATTGTTTATCTTGAATTTTCCTAAATAAATAAATAAAATAATAAGGAAGCAAAAAATATGACGTTCAAAAAGAGATACAATTATCCAATTATGAATAAAAATCTTTGACTTTGACTTTAAGAACTTCTCAAAATTACATCGCAAATACTGATGGTAATATAAAAAAAACAAATCAAAACATAACACAATTTAATCATATCACAAATTATTTCCAGCCTCCGGCTGCAGCTACGGCACCCTTCCCTGGAACTTCATCCTGCCGGTGCTTCTGGCCACCATCGGCCGCAAGCTCACCTCTGTCTTCATCAACGTAGCCCTGGTCATCGTCGGCGTCATCTTCTACTTCAGCCAGACCCCCACGCAACTCCTCATCTTCGAAGTCCTCAACGGTCTACCCCATTCTGGCACTGTCACAGTCTCCGTCATGATTTTAGCCGAGTACACCTCTCCTAAATACCGAGGAATGTTCCTTATGACTAAGTCTGCATCTATCCATTGGGGTATATGGGTCTCTAACGTCATCGGCACCTTCTTCCACTGGAAATATATATCTGTTGTAGGGTTCTTCTGTTCTTTGTACACTTTGACGGCAATTTTTTGGCCTGAATCGCCGTTTTGGTTAGCAAGTAAGGGACGGTTCAACGATTGTAAACGGTCGCATAGATGGTTGAAAGGAAATGGGGATAGCTCTAAAAGAGAAGTGGAAACTATGCTCGATTACCAGCGAGAAGAGAACCGCAACATTAGAAGTGTTAATGTTTTTATGCATTTCTTTAAAACTATTTCATCTAGAGATTTCTACAGACCTATTTTTGTTATAACGCTCTGTGTTTGCCTTTATATGTTTTCTGGTAAAATTGTTTGCACGATCTACGCTATTGATATATTTAAAAGAATCACACAAAGCGATTCTGCAGCGTATACAGGCATGCTTATTTTAGACGGAGCCACGGTCGTTAGCATGTATACAGGCTGTTGTCTTTGCAGAATACTTAAACGTAGAACATTATTATTATGTGCTGCTACTGTCTCCATAATATTTTTGTATATTATCTCATTGTACTTGTTTTTGGTTAAACTATCTGTATTAGTGGAGAATCCATTTATTTCTATAACTTTGTTGGGTTTTTATTCGTTTTCAGTAGGTGTTGGGCCTACGATAATGGCTACGTCGTTGTATGCAGAAATGGTACCGCTAAGGCACAAGAGTTTGGGCGTAGTCGTAATATCAATAATATTCATGTTACTCATGGCAGTATCGTTGCATATAGCGCCGTTCGTGTTTAAATCTTTAGCCATGCATGGCACGTTTTTGTTTTATGCTATATGCATGAGTACGTTTGCTATTTTAGTATTCAAGTTCTTGCCTGAAACGAAAGACAAGACTTTGATTGAAATTGACGAGTATTTCAAAGGCGAAGAAACCAATAAATTATTGAATGGAAAATCAACCACTTAACATGGTAAAGTTATAAATGCGAAGAATTCAAACATATATTGTAAAATCTAAGAAAATATTAGTTAGGTAAATATAAATAGGTTGTAAAATATTACATCAGTATAATTAAGTAGATTAAAAAAAGAAATTAATCGATAGTATAGTTTAAGTTAATTTATTAATTTGCTCTAAGCAACAGAATACTTACTTACTGATATATTACTTAGGTATATATTATCAAGTAAACATTTTGTTACTTTTTAATAAAAATAAAAACGCAATGGAATTTTATTTTACTGTTGAGACATATAATAAAACTATTATATCTGGTATGAAACACCGAAACCTCATATTTTAGATTCAACCAAAGAATTACTTTCCTCGAACTATTTATTGAAATACGCGTCCACTTCTTGTAAAGTTTTCTCTTTAGTCTCCGGCAAATATTTATACACCAACATAATAATTATAGACGACGCTATGCTGTAAAATAAAGAAGTGCCGTGTATCCCTATCGGCCTAAACATATAAGGGGCACATTTCAAATTAACCGCTTGTGTCGAGCACATGACTATTGATATGATGACCACTGCTAAACTTTTGTGTCTCAGGGGTATTAACTCCCCATATAATGCTTTAGATAATAAAGCTGGCCCAATATCCACAAATAGTGAAAAACTAGTTAACCGACAAGAGCCCAGCTCTTAAATTTGATGATGATGATGATGATAGATAATCTCACTTAATACAAATACCATAAAACAAATAAGAAAATTATAGCTAGCGTTGAAGAAATCAGAAGCAAAACCTTCGAGCGATGTATTTCCAAATAATAGTGGATTTATACATGCTAAAAACTGTTGCCCCATCGATTATAAGCAAACCAGTGTAAGCCGCAGACTCGTTAGCACTATGGCATAGATATTGAATAGGTACTATTTTACCCGAGGTACAAAATTACAGGAAGACAACCTATGATTACTGGTTTATAAAAATGTTTAGACCTTAAAGTGTTAAATAAAGGGCATTGGGTAAAAGTGGCCTGATTTTCAAAATTTGCGACCACCGTTCAAAGTTTACTCATTCGAAAGATCATATTAAGATGTTTATTTTCATCTATGGCCGTTTCTGTCTACAGTGTATCGGAGCCGAGATATCGGCATTCATAATTAAAAAATAAATTACAATAATGTCGTCTAGATAGACAAAACAGGATCTTTATTTTATTATTTTTTCGTGTAAATATTACTTGATTCTATGATTTATATTATTTATATATAAAATAAAAACAGTTACAGTGGGGTATGCGACATTCATAATTAATACAACAAACATTAATATATTATTTTTATTACGCAGAATTTGATGATATCCTACTTCAGGCACTCATGCATGTGTACTTATATATTTTTACGAAAAAATTGTTTCATATGGCATAAAATGACACGGAAGACATGATAAGTCTCACACACAGATTTTTTAAGCCATTCGAAGGTAACTGATATGTCAGATGTGGATTAGAGAATTTTCTATAACAAAAGACCGAGGGTGAATGTGATTCATAACTTTTAGTGCGTTAAGTAAACAAACAATGGGAAGTTCCTAGAAAGTTGAAAGGCCCGCTACCGGTCGCGTTCATCCAATCACAGCGCAGGGTTCATTTACCTGACTCGGTTAGGCTTTGAAAATCGAGCAGGGTGGAGTGGAGGGGTGAAGGAAAGAGGTGCAGGCGCAGGCAGGATTCACTTCCCGTTTAACCTTTGTGTTGAGTGTGTGCAAGTGCGTTATATACTTTTGATTACCACGACCTTTGCTTTGTTTTTGGACTCTCTCTTTATTATCTTATTTTGTGACCTGGCATTACTAACTGGACTAAGAGTTTGCTGTAGTGATTTGGACTTTAAAACAATATGGATGCAGATAGAGCATCGTGTGTTGGCTGCCATCGAAGTTTGAACCGCATTGGCGGCACTCGCAGGAGATCTATGGTGTTAACGGCTCAACTGATGGAGCAAAACCCATGTTTAATGGCATACTGCATTGAAGTTATTAACATTCTTGAGGTAAGTGATGACATTTCTTATATAATTATTAATTGTTTAACTTTCTTATTTACACTAATATTAAAAAACAGTTGGTTTGTTAAAACGTGATAAACTCAGGGACTGTTGTGTCAAACATTATTTCATGTAGGTACAATATCCCAGTGTCAATTATATTTTGTTTGAAGTACATATCTTAAAGCGATCTCACTCGTCACAAAGCCATTCCTAACTTATTGAAAACTGGCCACTGGTTATATTTTCCCCTTTACCTTGATTATCTTTTGAGTGTCAAAGAAGATTAGTACTTGTGTTTCTTCCGCTTGCTCCCAAACCGGCATAAATGCAATAAGATGCAGTACGTGCCACTTTTTTTAGTGATTACTATATGTTTGAGACTTGCTATATGTTCGTAAGTCAAGTAAAAGAGGAAATGATTTCATATTTACTAAAAAATAAATAATTAAATCAATTTACCCAGTTAGATTTATCTAGGTACTACGATGTGTTTTAATTATTTTTTACCTATATATGGAGCTAATACGTATACAAATATATTGATTAAGCCTATATTTTGTATTTTACAGTTTGGTGGCGATGAACGGATATGTCGACCATGCTTTTTTCGAGCTCAGCGCTATGTCTCAAGAGATCAACAAGCAGAAGTTGCACCAGACCTACTTGAACAACATGCAGATGATCAAGTATTAGAGCATGATTCATCGCAAGGAGGCAATACAGAGGAATCTGAATCAGATCTTATTATTAATGAAAATATGCGAGACCAACAAGTGCAAGTTAGTAGACCGCAAACGATTGAAGTTCCTGGATATTCTAGAGCACCACTTAATACACAGTTATGTATTTTTGCTGATTGCACCAACACCAATCTTCAACGAATTCATGTTGACATAAGAACCACAATTCTTCAAAATAAAGGATTTTACCTTCCACGGGGTACACGTGTATGTAGAGAGCATTCAGATTCAGGGTTTCAAGATATTGAAACAAGAACACGTCGTGTAATTGCAAGTTTCTCGTCGAAGCAAGTGAAAGACATGATGGATATTTTAAGAAATCGTAGTAATTTTTTAGATTTTGAGAGACTTTCTTCCATTAATAATGGAGTCTTTCATTATTACATTGGTTTCTCTAAGGAAAACTTTATGCGAATTCTTGAAGCAACCCCAAGTATCACACAACATCACAAAAAGGCTAAAACAGCCCTTGCAACAGTTCTTGCAAAACTTCACACCGGTGAATCAAATCAACGACTTTCTAGCGTATTCAAAATGACAAGAAAAACTTTTGAAAAAATAATGCGAGAAGTGAGACAAGAATTAATGACAGAGTTTGTGCCACAGAATTTAGGCTATGATCATATTACAAGAGAAGAAGTCATATCACGTTGTCTGACTATCCCAAATGTATTATTTGGAAATCCAAATGCTCCTCTGAGTGAACGTAGAGCCATAATTATATTAGACGGGACTTATATATATTTACAAAAAAGCAGCAACTATTACTTTCAAAGAAAATCCTATAGTCTGCACAAGTTTCGTCATTTACTAAAACCCTTTTTAGTAGTATGCCCTGATGGTCATATAGTTGATATTTATGGTTTATATGAAGCTACTACTTCAGATGCTCGTATTTTGTCTGAGATTATGAGTAGTGAAACTGATACATTTCATTGGTATTTTCGTGAAAATGATGTACTCATTTTAGATAGAGGCTTCAGAGATTGCATTGATGAAGTGGAGTCATATGGATACAAAACGTACATGCCAGCCTCCAAAGACGTAAATGAAAGTCAGTTAAGTGTGCGACAAGCAAATGATTCTAGGAAAGTTACTATTTGCCGTTGGGTTGTAGAAACAGTAAATGGCAGATTAAAAAATCAGTTTCGCCAATTACGTCACCAATACTTTAATGTAGCTGCAAGGCATCTTTTCGACGAGATAAAAATTGCTGCGGCATTATTAAATGCTTTTGGCAAACCCCTAACCGACCACCGCTTGGTGAACGAAATCGTAAACAAAATAATTCAATGTGATGGTGACAGAAACAGGTTAAGTGAATATGTTATAGAAAATAATCTCAATCGTAGATGGGCTCGTTTTCAGTCTATTGATGCGGCTTTATTAGATTTTAATGATTTCCCAATATTAAGTATGGACGAGCTTATTATATATGCGTTGGGAACGTATCAAATTCTCCAAGCCCGCAGTTATTACGGGGAGCATGTAAAAAATGGTTCGTATATAATTGAAATATATAAGGAGCCCCACATAGAAGATTTTAGAGAGCAGAATTTGGATTGTCGGAATCCATGGCTACTTAGAGGAAAAATTCAATCAAGACACGTGACAAGCAGAATTTATTATGTTTATATTTTATTAGAAAGGGAACTAGAAGGAAGCAGCGCAATATTGGGCCATTATTGCTCATGTGTTGTCGGAAAACGGACTCTAGGCTGTTGCTCGCATGTAATGTCCATTATATGGTATTTGGGATGGGGTAGATACCAAGATAATCTATCTCCCCCAGCTCAGTTTTTAGACACAATAATACGACATGATCAAGAAAATGAAGTTTACGATGAACCGGAAAATAACTAAATTGTATAAATCGGAAAATAACTAATCTTGTAAACTAATAATAATGTAATATATTCATATTGATATTGTATGTGCCTATTATAAATGATTTGTTTGTGTGTATCTGTTGCATTTTATTTATCACTAGCAGTCCGCCCCGGCTTCGCTCGTGGTACCTACATAGCCTACTCGTATTTCACTCCGGGATAATGTAGCTTTCGAATGGTGAAAGAATTTTTTAAATCAGTTCAGTCGTTTCTGAGATTACCCATTACAAACAAACAAACAAATCTTTCCTCTTTATAATATTAGTCTAGATTCCTATCCATAACGACATAATATACGCTTTAATCAAATCATTTTTGTTAAAAAATATTACATCTATATAGACGACTTACTTATTATTTGTCTTATTTTGATATTTGATATTTCGGCTCCGATATAGTTTACATCAATAATGTTTTGTATATTGTTATTCTCAACTATAAGGCTAATTAAAAATACTAGTTATATTAGTGGTCGCTGAAAAAAAAAATCATGCCAAGGCTCATACAAAATTACCCAAACCCCTTTATAAATCTGTTCTCAAATCCAACATTTTCAATATTCGTTTCTGAAATTATTATTTTCCGTAATTCCTCCTCAGATTTCTTTCCGGTACCTTTTAACTATCGATGGGATTTCCTACACTCGTCAAATCTACATTTCGTAGCTAGCCAAAAAGGTGATTCCGGCCAGAAGAATACACAACCAAATAAAGGTACCTATTAACTCCAATGAAAATACGTCCCAATAGCATTTGATACCCAAAAATCCCACATCACAGACGATGCTTTTATAGATAAGAAAACTCCTCTGTTGGTTGGAGACGAATACTCTGCTATAACAACTATTCATCATCATCATCATCTCAGCCACAAGAAGTCCACTGCTGGACATAGGCCTCCCCAAAGGATTTCCTATATGACCGGTTGGAAGCGGCCTGCATCCAGCGCCTTCCTGCGACCTTTATCAGGTCGTCCGACCACCTGGTCGGTGGGTATCCAACGCTGCGTTTGCCGGTACGTGGTCGCCATTCGAAAACCCTTCCGCCCCATCGGCCATCGGTTCTTCGCGCAACAACAACAATTAATATGGTCAAAATACCAGCATACGGAATCCCTCCTAAGAATCCAAAGATAAGTAAACGGGTAGTGGTCTTGCTAAAGTAAAACACCATAGTGACAATGACAGTCGAAATGTTTACAGTAATAGCAGTAGTCTTCCTTTCGAAATGGTACAGACTCACTGGAAGGAGGCATCCCCAAATTACAGCTCCGTAACTGGACATGGATGCTGAAATAAAGGAAAATAATGTTATAACAGATGAAGATAATAAATAAAAAACTCTGAACGCAAATTATTTTATTTACTAGTTTGGCTTATGCTTTTGATTGATGAGATTATTCAAATACACTATAAACTCAACAATTAGTTCTGTTTTGTTAAATAAAAATACATTTTTTGTTATATTACACAAACGTTACAGCATCATGTCAAATATTACACCATCAAATTACTGAGAAGCAGAGATAACAATAATGTTGCTATAGGAGTATCACAGGGATAGAATATTTGTCCTCTTCATTTTAGATATTAGCACATTTACAGATAGGTAACAATTTTTGACACTCAAAGTAGCATCAAAACCAAAAGCTACGTTTAGTAAAGCTATTTTTAGTCCAAAAAATAGTTGTTACTTAGTGAATATGCAGATTCTAGTACCAAGTAACTCATTTTATTACTGGTACCTTAATAAGCGAGCATTTTTTTGCCAGGTTTTCAGAGTTGTCACAATATTTTTTTTTAATGGAAAAGTGTTACTATTCGGTAGAAGAGTATTTGGAATAAATTATGTTTATATGTTATTAGTTTTGGTTAATGTAGTTTAAGAATAAGATTATGTAATATTTCAACACAATGCATTTTGTTTACGAAATAAATGAATACTGAATACTGAATATTGCATGATCATGCGATTAACATAAATTAAGTATGCTTTAAGTATGCAAATTTTCAGCTCAATAAAACGTCATAAAGTGGTTCTAATTTAGCTTGTAAGAACTTTTTGTAATTCTGCGTCCCATAAAATGCGCTTTGTTGGTGTTGGTTTCGGAATGCCGCAAGGGTCAATATTTGGACCACTCCTTTTAAGAATTTTAATAAAGAGAAATAACTACAAGGATCTTTACAATATGGCGTTAACGATTCTGAAACGCGCAAGCAGAGTTTCTTCAATTCCGACACATAAATAGAACCTCTGATAGAACTTAGTCGGAGCCGTATACCTTGCCCAGTGGGAAGACCTTCCCTTTATGGTGGTCGAGCATACCTCATCATAATCAAGCCTTTTTCAACTGCAGGAGCATGAATTTCTCCATACTACCAGAGCCATATATTAGCCAAAGTTGTCAGAGGATTTAGCCTACACTCCATACGCTGGCCAGACGGATTAGAGAGGTCTCTTTGATGTTTATAAGCTTTATTCAGCTTGTGCTTTCTAAGTCGCCTTCTGAGACATCCACAGGAAGACTTGGAGTGGTCTTATTCTACTCTGCCGGGAACCACACCGCCTCGTTCCTACAAAACATGTACCTACTCACCAAGCCACGAAGCCATCTCGGCACTAACGGCGTGGGTGGAGTTGGCTTCTCTTCGCAACTGCGGGATAACTACCGTCGGAGCGCCCAGGTACATCCCCACCATGAAGAACATGCTCCATGCCCCGCTTGCTACGAACAGCTGTGGAAAATTGTAATTAGATACATACATATTATCACGTCTTTATCCATGGCGGGGTAGACAGAGCTATAAGTATAGACCCGGCCACATTTTTAGGGTTCCGTAGTAAACTAGGAACCCTTATAGTTTCGCCATGTCTGTCTGTCTGTCCGTCTGTCTGTCTGTCTGTCTGTCTGTCTGTCTGTCTGTCTGTCTGTCTGTCCGTCTGTCTGTCTGTCTGTCTCTCTGTCTGTCCGTCCGCGGTTCTACTCAGAGACTATAAGTACTAGAAAGCTGTAATTTGGTATGGATATGTATATTATTCATGCCAAAAAAGTGGTAGAAAAAATCTTGAAAAATATTTTTTTTAGGGTAGCTCCCATACGAGTACAGTGGAGGAGTATTTTTTTTCTCTACTTACCCATCGTGTGGGGTATCGTTAAATAGGTCTTTAAAAAATAATTGTGAGGTTGAGAACACCATTTTTCGATTTAGGGATCCGTTTCCGAAATATTTGGTTTTAAAGTGCAAATTTTTGTTTGAGGTACGTGTCCCCCCCCCCTCTATCTGCTAAACGGTTATATATGGATAAGTAAAAAAATTACAGCAGTAGTATATATACTGAAGTTGAAAGGAAAACTATCAGAGCCGAGTACTAAGTACAAACTAAAAAGTTACAGGCAACCAACTTATTAAATGTATTCGAAAATGTAAAATTCCATACAATTTTCATTGTTAGATGTTTTTGGTCGTTCGCTAGTGTGAACAGTGAGAACTCAAACTTGTCGTTTACAACTACGGAACCCTACACTGCGCGTGGCCCGACACGCACTTGGCCGGTTTTTTTATTTGGTGTAAAGGTGGAAAGCGGAATCAAAACAGTGATGGGTTGCTAGCCGCATCGCCTATTGATGTGGTTCCTTAGACTTTCGCCCAACCCCTTGACCGGCTTTTACGGTCTGCGTGGGAAGAAAAGCAGCAGTTATATTCTATGTTTTTTAAGATAACGTTTTCCCGTTTTCCCAGTCCAAGAAACCTGGCCAGTTTTGAGTTGGAAAGCGAAATCCGAAGTGAGAAAAGACAAGAAAAAGTGAGTACCTAGTAAGAGCCGTGTGGTTCCCGGCAGAGGAGAATAGGACCAGTCCAAATCTTCCCGTGGATGTCGTAAAAGGCGACTTAGGAAACTCAAGCTAAACATATAAACATCAAACAGACCTCTCCAACCCGAGAGAACCCGTGAGAGAGCCGGAGGCCCATCCCCTCTCCCCTCAGGGAGGGAAAAATAAACCCGGCAACGCTCTCGATTAGTCTAAAAGCGTAGAAAAAACTAGTGTCCAACCCATAGCCAGTCGCGCACACACAGCTACAAATTTGACGCATTTTGAGGGCATAAATCGACAGGACGCGTGTGATAACACAAAGCTGTTACGCACACAAGCACTGACAAATTGGCTAGTTTTTGAATCATTGAAATAAAGGCATGACGGTGTCTAGAGAGTATATAGTCAAAATATTACCAATCGATATTTATTTTCGCTATTAAAAGGTTCTTTTAAATAGAAATATAAATGAGAAACGCTTTGGGTTCACGAATATTTACTAGACTTTATAGCACAAATTAGAGAGTGACATATTTTCAAAAGGTTAAAAAATATAATTTAAAATAAAAAATCTAAAACTAGAGAGTTCGCAATACAAAGGTCTTATCATCGGAAAAGCCCCACCTGTTTCGGAGCTCCTGGCATCTTCCAACTCCCAATCATAGGCGGTATAGGGATTTCCAAACGCAAACCAAACTCCAAGGGCAGGTTGAGTGACTTTTTAGGACGAAATTCAGAATTATTCAAATGTTCATATAATCACATACTTCTTCCTCTTCGAAGTCGGTTATTTTTTTGTAATCGGGTTAAGATGACAACCAAAGCAAATGTAATGAAAGACAAGATATATGAAGTAAAAAAAATATTTATTTTATATGAAAAGATTGCTTTTTTATACATTCACACAAAATACATGTTAACACACACCGCTATTCTTTACTTATTTTATAACTTATATATCTATGAGTATCTTTACTTGTTGTGTGTTTGTTTGTAACTCTTTATTGAACACAAAAAAGAAACAGTTCACTTCGGACCTATTTAAAGGCAATTCTTCAATTTTAACTTTCTCTTACTAGAAAAGTATTTTGTTTCTATTAAGAGTCGCCTGGACGCGCATGTCTCCATACAAACGGAAAAGGGAATTGTGGCAATATTTGATAATTTAGGAGTAAAATTAAGCTTTTAATCAATTAATCTCATTATAATCTACGTACGTTCCTATACAGCTTGGTTAAAATACCAATGGTTTGAGAATTACAAGTCTTTTCAAATTTGTATGGAAACCTTGAGAGGCGTATAATTCTCAAACTATTGATAATTTAACCAAACTGTATAGGAACGTACGTAGATTATAATGAGATTAATTGATTGGATGCTTAATTTTGCCCTAAAATTGACAAATATTGCCACCATTTTCTTTTTCCGTTTGTATGAACCATGAAATTTGGATAACGGAAAAGCGGAAAACGGAGACTTTTAAGTTTTGCTATGTAAGGCTCTAGACAACCTTTCGAACTATTTTATGAATTACTAGGGAAGTACGAGCTCCGTGGCGCAGCGGTCAACACGCCTGCCTGCGACACGAATGGTCCCGGGTTCGATTCCCGGTCAGATCAAGATGGAAAATGATCTTTTTCAGATTGACCTGGGTCTTGGATGTTTATCTGTATATGTATCTATTGTAAAATATAGTATCGTTGAGTTAGTATCCCATAACACAAGTCTCGAACTTACTTTGGGGCTAGCTCAATCTGTGTGATTTGTCTTAAAAAAAAAAAGAAATTGTAGAATATTCTGGGAGCTTCGCGACAGTCGCTAAGTGACTTATTAGGTCTATTTTGCTTCCTTCGCAAGCCTCGGACAGGGTCCACTAAAGCTTCGAAGTGTTAAGCAATTTTCGCCCTTATTGAAATTTCTTATACTATTGCTAAACCAAGTGACTGTTAACCATTCATAAGGTCTATTTTGGCGTCCCCCTCCCTCTTCCTCCTGGGATGTGCCCCTGTGCCAACTTAACCGAGCGGGACACGCGTCGCAGCGGTAGGGCATTTCTTATACTATGCTAAACCAAGAACCGTCCATAAGGTCTACTTTCACTGAGACTGTTCTCTCTTATTCCTCGGGTAAGTTCTTGTAATGCTTCGATGTGTTAAGCAATTTTCACACTTATTGGCAACCTTATGACTGATTCATAAGGTCTACTTTCCATTTTCGCCTCACCTCGGATGCGTTCTTATTCACATTTATAAATAAGTTTGGAATATCAACTTCTATCGCTTGAATTACATTTGTGTTAAGCAATTTTCACTCTTATTGACATTTGTATTAGAATATGCTATAGAAAGATACTATGAACCGTTCATATGGTCTATTTTGGCGTCCTCCCTCTTCCTCCTAGGATGGGCCCTCCGCACATGCCGGGATAGACAGGAGTGCCAACTAAACCGTGCGGGACACGCGTCGCAGCGATAGGGCGCCGCCCCGCTGTGGAGTGCTGTGATGTGGCTGCGGAGTTTCGCGTGATTCTAGAATAACAACAAGTTATATATATGTCGCAGTCATCTGGTTGAATCTGCTATTTGATTGAATGAATAGCGCGTTCATTGAATGTCCACGTTTAATTTAATGACTAGGCCAAACGTTGATTGAACAAGCGTCGCTCAACGTCCAACTAGTTAGCGGGTTGTAAGTGTTGTAACATAGCCCTTTGAACATAGCGGACATAAAATCAGTCAGGTGATTCAAATTTAGTTCATTTTTTACCACTGCGGCGCTAGTAGTCACCAAAACAAATATGGCGTCAAACAGCAGGATGTTGATATTTAAAAAAAAAAAATTTACTTAAAAGTGCATTATTTGTAATAAAATAGTATGACATTATGGATTTACCTATTATAACGCCGCCGCCGGCTACTTTAGAAACTAAGAAAAATGAAATCATGCTACCACCAAATATTACAAAGTCGGCTAAGATTCAACGACTTCGCTAAACGACATTCATTCAGTCAAGACGTTGAACGTTACATTCAACGACTTGACGAGCTGTCCTTCAGTCATTCAATTGAACGTCGCCATTCAATGAACGCCCTAGTCATTCAATCAAATAGCAAATTTAACCAGATGACTGCGACATATATAACTATATAGTTATACAGGCTGACTGGTAAATCACATATCATAAACGAGCTCCGTGGCGCAGCGATCAACACACCTGCCTGCGACACGGATGGTCCTGGGTTCGATCCCCGGTCAGGTCAAGATGGAAAATTATATTTTTCAGTTTGACCTGGGTCTTGGATGTTTATCTATATAAGTATCTATTTATAACATACAGTATCGTTGAGTTAGTATCCCATAACACAAGTCTCGAGCTTACTTTGGGGCTAACTCTATTTAAGTGATTTGTCCGTATATATTTATTTATTATTAAAATATACATGGCGAAATTTTGATCGTTCCGGACCATTAAAGGGGTGATTCAGCCGGTCAATATAAACAACTTTTTCTATTGGACAAATGCTGTAAACTCGAAAAAAATTTCGACATTCCTATACAAATTGCCCGGGCGGCTGAACACTTTTGTATGAAAATGTCGAAATAAAATTTGAGTTACCAGCATTGGTCCCATAGGAAAAATGGTTCATATCGACGGGCTGAATCACCCCTTTAAGGGTCCAGAACGATCAAAATTTCGCCATGTATAAAATCAAAAAATATTTATTAATTATTATGAAAATAATAATTAGTGGACAAAGTCTCTGATTGCTTGGACACCGAGCGCTCGCTACGTTAATCCCTACGTTAAATTAGGCCCGCGGCCGACTGTCCACACTTCTTGTTTTTATTTTATGATTTGGTCAACTTTTAAGCACCTACTTTTTTAATATTTGGAACGAGAATCGTAAATTGAGTGCCCTATTTCAATATGTATCGTGATTTACCAGTCAGCTGTATAGTTATACAGGGTGTAAAGGCTAACACCGTTGTCCTTCAAACCATGGATACGTAACTCTAAAATATAATTATTAAGAAAATATTTAAAAAGACCATTCGTTTTATAGAAGTACCACGATTTGTTATTCCGATATTTTGCGTTATTTCATGGACATTACACGTGTCAGCGACCTTTTGATAGGCGCCGCCGCCGCTCCGGGGCGCGGCTTCATTGACAATGCTACATACCTAGATTACTACGCGCGTGTGTAGTAGGTACCTAGCGTAAGGTATTCGGGTGAAGTTTGTTTATGAAAAAGAAGGACTTTTTTTTCGAAAATACTTTCTTTTAGATTATGATAGTATTGGACTCTACTCATGATTCTGAATAACTGGTATCAAGGATAACGGTGTTAAACTTTACACCCTGTATATGCCGTGCGGCAGAGTAGAACGGGACCACTCCAAGTCTTCCCGTGGATGTCGTAGAAGGCGACTTATGAAACACAAGCTAAACAAAGCTTATAAACATCAAAGTCTGGCCAGCGTGGAGAGTGTAGGCCAAAACCTCTAACTCTGTACTTACTGGGAACGCCTTCCCGCAATGGTCACAGAGATGATCGACGCCATCTTTCTTGTGCACCACTTGTCTGTGGAGGTATAAGGATGTGTGGCTTTTGAACACCTGAAACAAAACAAAAATCTTTTTAATCTTAGTTTTTTGAAAAACGAGTAACGATTACCGAAAGCAGGGTTAAAAATAAGCATTTAGTCCTAAGGGATACGAAAATCATGTTTTTCTACCTAAAGTTTCACTGGGCTGACAGATTTATTAAAAATAATAAAATTAAAAATAGACGTTGCAAATTTTATTGAAGATAATTTATTTTTTCTGATTCTCTGACTCTACAAGGATAGATGATCCGGAGGCACGCGCTCTGGCAAGGTAAGTTTCAAAAAGTCATCGCTAGATGGCAGTAGGTTCACTATTGGTCAAAACTAATTGGAATGTGATAAAGCGCAAAAAATTATATGACATATTGGACCTTAAGGCCTGCTACAAGGTAGGCGGTCATAGTTAAATGACGGTGCTGCTGAATTGTTTTCCACTTGTCAATAGATGGCGTTAATCCACGTTAGCCTAATCTTCATCAAACTGAAACATGATTTGTAAATATTATGCCTCAAATATTGAGAATTTTCATGATCTCATCATATGGTATACAAAGTTAAGATGCTACGTGCCATCTATGTGCAACTACAATTACAACAATTTACAACAATTTAGAGGTTAGTACCTCACGGTGATACGTACCTTTTGACAATCACTACACGTGTGCGTATAGTTCTTGAGATGCTCCCAGTCGATGTGGTCTTTCAGTCTGGTCTTATTCGCGAACCGCTTGCCGCAGTCACTGCACATGTATCTGTAATGAATGTGAACACTTGTGTGTGGTTCCCGGCAGAGTAGTATAGGACCACTCCAAGTCTTCCCGTGGCTGTCGTAGAAGCCGACTTGGGAAACACACAAAAGCTCGACAAAACTTATAAACATCAAAGAGACCTCTCCGACCCGTCTGGCCAGCGATATCATATCCTCTGACTAATATATAGCTCCGGCAGCACAGAAAGGGTCGTGCTCCTGCAGTGGAGACTTATAAAGACCTGACGATGAACTACAGCGAAACGTCTGGAGAAAAACGGTATGTTTCGCGTTAATTCCCGATATTGCATTTAATAGAACTACAGCGAGTAGAAGTTTTCGATACGAAACTTCTACACGCTGTAATTTTGTATAGGTATTGTTTTTAAAATTGAAATCTGATTATAAACATCAATATGCTTTATCCGGTCGTATGTACGAAATTTGGTTGAGATTGGCTTAACTGTTGTGAAACTAAAACCAAACTACGTTTGTATGGGATTTCGGGTTTACGTGGGACTCTTAAGGTGTTAAGAGGCTCGGTGGAGTGCCTCATCGTCTGTCGTTTGTGATGTATGACGCACGCCCTCATTATTGTTCTACTTAAACCTTGTAACCTTTTCTATCCTTTTCTATTTAGAACGCCTAGAATTACTTACCTCGATCTAGATAGCCATGACTACAACATATCAATTTACCTATGCCCTATTACTTGTACTGTATATAAACCCATCTTCTCAACAATAAAGATGCATTCAGTTTACGAACCTCATCGACCGTGTTTCTTTAGTACACCCCCGACAGTACTCCCTCCATACGTTTCAGCTGCAAGAAATCCCCTGCTGAACATGGATCATTGTAAAAGTCGAATATTTCTTTCAATAAATAAATAAATAAATAATACACCAAATCCTCTGACTGCTCTGGCTAATATATGGTTCTGGTAGTACAGAGAGGGTCGTGCTCCTGCAGTGGAGACTGAAAAGACCTGACGATGGTAACAATACGTACTTGAAGTCGTCCTCGCTGACGTGCTTCTTGCTGATCTTCATGTGCTGCTTGTACGTCGCTATGGAGGAGAAGGTGCGGTTGCACGGCTCGCACACCAGCTCCCCGTTAGCCCTGTGAACGGAATTATTCCTATGGCATAAGAGGATTATTCCTTTCCCGTAAAATGGGACTTGCACACTGTATGTAACGCAACCGACAAATTGCAACTAGCGTGACGTCATAGCCCTCCCCACTGCATGTCATATCGCCGTGGTATTCAACGCTGCGAGCTTCGCCGAGCGAATGCGTCATACCCGCTCCACACTCTCGTATTCGCCTATTCTCGTGTAGTTTTGCCGAGAGTGTGGAGCGAGCTTCACTTCTTGCCTAGCAACCGACTGTACAACATACTATTAACAAAGACTTCTATATAAACTGAGGTAGACGTGCCCTACTTCTAGATACAGACATTTAAAAGCAATCGTATCAAGTGACGTGGACGGCGTCTTCACGGTACAGTCTTTCGGACTAATCTAAGCGCAACGGTGTTAATTAGCTCTCTTTGAACGCTTCAGCATTTGGTGCGTACGGCTCGTCTACCTCAGTTTATATAGAAGTCTTTGTGGTTAAAGGCATACGAGGAAATAATATTTCATTCCCACAGTATTTTCTAAAACCTAGTGGCTCTTTTGTAGAGCTGGTGACCTGTTAAGTCCACCTAAATATATTTTTCTAATTTCTGGGTAACGAGAAGTTAAGGCCATTACTTTACTTGAATTTTGATAAAAATCTATTATATTTTAATTTACGACTTTACGACACAGTCTAGTGTCAATTTTATGAAGCTTAGCTTGAACTTCATAGTAGATTTGTTTGTTTTTTATTTTTATCACTCTGTTGGCTCGTTTATATAATTACAAGATATCAAAATTGTAAAATATTGTTTTTTTTTTTAAAAAGGTCAATGACCGGTGGGGTAGCTATATCATCTGGAGGCCCGTGGCAAACTCATACAATAGGGCCTATGAGAGATTGAGTTTAGCGAGCGACTTCTTGCTGGCTTAGCTTCCCCGTCGTTCTCCTCCTGCCCGGGGCCTCCCAAGACCAGAGGGTATTGTGGAATGGAGCGACTACTTGCCGTCTTAGCTGCTCATCTGCTTGGGTGTCAGCAGTGGGATCTTCTGGCTGCACTTCTTGTAACATAGCACTTCTTATTTTTGATGTGTAGAGCCACGCTACCGACGAAAATCACTTTTGTTGGTAGCATAAATAGGCCGGCTCGTCCGGGGAAGTACCACACTCTCACAGAAAATCGACGTTTGAGTAGTAGCTTTACCGCTTCTATCCTTCGTTCGGACAGTGAGAGAGCCGGAGGCCCATCTTCCCCCCCCTTCTGGGAGAGAAAATAAAAGGCGGGTAACGGTCCTGTAACACCCCTGGTGTTGCAGTTGTCCATGGGCGGCGGTGATCACTTACCATCAGGCGACCCGCTTGCTCGTTTGCCGTCCTATATCATAAAAAACTGCTTGGGTGTCAGCAGTGGGGTCTTCTGGCTGCACTTTTATTACAATAAGAGTCATAATTACCTGGCAGCATGACTATAAAGGTGTCTCGATAAGTTCCCCCTCCATTTAAACTTCTTGTCACACTGAGGACACGGATATTGCTGCATAGAGCGACTTATAGCCGTTTTGATCTGGTCATAACTGCTTGGGTGTCAGAAGTGGGATCAACTGGATGCACTTCTTATAACATAGCAATAAGAGTCATAATTACCTGGCAGTGTGGCTATGAAGGTGTCTCGATAAGTTCCCCCTCCATTGAAACTTCTTGTCACACTGAGGACACGGATATTGCTGCATAGAGCGACTTATAGCCGTTTTGATCTGGTCATAACTGCTTGGGTGTCAGAAGTGGGATCAACTGGATGCACTTCTTATAACATAGCAATAAGAGTCATAATTACCTGGCAGTGTGGCTATGAAGGTGTCTCGATAAGTTCCCCCTCCATTGAAACTTCTTGTCACACTGAGGACACGGATATTGCTGCATAGAGCGACTTATAGCCGTTTTGATCTGGTCATAACTGCTTGGGTGTCAGAAGTGGGATCAACTGGTTGCACTTTTAAATAAAATTATTTTAATACGGTTTTTATCGCGTTTATTACATTATTTATACACCTAACGTTTCGAGCACTTTACAGTGTTCGTGGTCGCAGGTAGACTAAGTTGACATTTGTCTAGTATTTTATAAGAACTGCAAAATCTACCGCCTAAAATATTTATTGATAACGTTCCGGATGTACGCAGTATTGGCTCACGGTGATTGCACTTCTTATAACATAGCAATAAGAGTCATAATTACCTGGCAGCGTAGCTATGAAGGTGTCTCGATAAGTTCCCTCTCCACTGGAATTTTTTGTCACACTGAGGACACGGATATTGCTGCATAGACCGACTTATTGCTGTTTTGATCTGGTCTACTGCTTGGGTGTCAGAAGTGGGATCAACTTGCTATACTTCTTATTACATGGCAATAAGAGTCATAATTACCTGGCTGCGTGGCTGTGCAGGTGTCTCGATAAGTTCCCTCTCCATTGAAAGTTCTTGTCACACTGAGGACACGGATACTGCTGCATAGAGCGACTTATAGCTGTTTTGATCTGGTCAACTGCTTGGGTGTCAGAAGTGGGATCAACTTGCTATACTTCTTATTACATGGCAATAAGGGTCATAATTACCTGGCAGCATGACTATGAAGGTGTCTCGATAAGTTCCACTGGAACTTCTTGTCACATTGGGGACACAGATATTGCTGCATAGACCGACTTATAGCTGTTTTGATCTGAGGAGCCCGAGGGCCCAGTGGTTGTGAGCATTATTAGCGCTTAAACATGTTAAGCAACCCCGGGGCAGTCCCCACTCGGATGGCTGACCGCAAGTGGCATAATAAAATATCTCGAGCTCCTCCATTCTTCGGAAGGCACGTTAAGCCGTTGATCCCGGCTGTCATCATTGATGGGAGTCGTTAAGCTATGTCGGATGCCTTTAGGTAGCCTGAAAAATCTGACACCAGTGTTGGTCACTTACACACACGAAAAGCAAGCAAGCATCTGGTCAACTGCTTGAGTGTCAGAAGTGGGATCAACTGCCTTGGTATCTTATTACATAGCAATAAGAGTCATAATTACCTGGTAGCGTGGCTATGAAGGTGTCTCGCCAGTTTCCCCCTTTACTGAACCTTTTTGTAACATTGAGGACACAGGTATTGTTACATAGAGCCACTGATAGCAGTCTTAATCTGGTCAACTGCTTGGGTGTCAGAAGTGGGATTACATTTGCTAGTAGCATAAAAGGGCCGGCTCGTCCGGGGAAGTACCACACTCTCACAGAAAGTAGACGTTTGAATAGTTTTACCGCTTCTATGCTTCGTTCGGACATTGAGAGAGCCGGAGGTCCATCTCACCTCCCCTCTGGGAGAGAAAAATAAAAGGCAGGTAACGCTCCTGTAATACCCCTGGTGTTGCAGTTGTCCATGGGCGGCGGTGATCACTTACCATCAGGCGACCCGCTTGCTCGTTTGCCGTCCTATATCATAAAAAACTGCTTGGGTGTCAGAAGTGGAATCAACTGGTTGCACTTCTTATAACATAGCAATAAGAGTCATAATTACCTGGCAGCGTGGCTATGAAGGTGTCTCGATAAGTTCCCCCTCCACTGGAACTTCTTGTCACACTGAGGACACGGATACTGCTGCATAGAGCGACTTACAGCCGTTTTGATCTGGTCATAACTGCTTGGGTGTCAGAAGTGGGATCAACTGGTTGCACTTCTTATAACATAGCAATAAGAGTCATAATTACCTGGCAGCATGACTATGAAGGTGTCTCGATAAGTTCCCTCTCCACTGAAACTTCTTGTCACACTGAGGACACGGGTACTGCTGCATAGAGCGACTTATAGCTGTTTTGATCTGGTCTACTGCTTGGGTGTCAGAAGTAGGATCTTCCGGCTGGGTTTCTTGGAGTTTCCTGCACACATTTTTCTATAATAAATAGAAAATAGAAAAATCGCTAAGGATTTTGAAGTATTGCTGAATACAGCTATTGAAAGTCGTCTTGATTAGTTCTAACAGCTTTAGTGTCAGAACTGGGATCGACATGTATCTCATGGATTTCCCTTTCGAGAAATTTTCATGTAGTTCTTATTAAAATATGGTTCTTGGCGGGAATTTAAGCGGACTACACGGTGTCTGTTTTGGATTGTTTCGCAAATTGATTCTAGTGGACTTAATAATGTGAAATTGGTGTTATTTGGTGTTATAAATGCCCATATTTAAGAACAATGTGTAGAATAACTAAAGTAGACCGTCATTGTGCGGCTGTAGTGAGATTTACATAGCGGGCTGTTGGTTGTCCGCCTTGCGGCGTCGTCAATGATGAAACCAGTGGATTCGCGAAGAGTTGTCGCCAGGGGCTCCGTGAAAACAACGAAATGAATTACACCATCATTTCGTTGACAACAAACAAGAATAACTCGCCAACTGACGAAATAAATGAAGAAAGGCTCTAAAGGACTTGTATCCAGGGCCGTAAAACAATATTTAAAAAAAAAATATAAAGAAAAAGTTAGTTTTTTTTAAGCTATAAAACTACGGAGTCGCTAAAAAAAGTTCTACACTCACCTTAATTTCAGTTGTATCTGATGCTTGGAACTTGTCTTGACATGTTTCTGTAGATTCGAGGTTGTTGTGAATGACAATCTGAAAGCAAAGTTATTAATTCAATATTTTATTGATGTTTTTATGCATTCACAATGCTATTCTAATTCTTCTTCTTCTTATTTAAGAGCTTTATTATAGCTCTTGTCGATGGAGTATGCGCCAAACATCTCTATTCGAATTATACTCTTATAAATAAATAAGTTATGGGAAACATTTCCACGATGTCAGGATGTCGGCGACTTAGGAAACCCAAGCTCAACTAAGCTAAACATCGAAGAGACCTTCAACCCGTCTGGCCAGCGTAGAGAAAGACCAAATCCTCTGACTCTGGCTAATATATGGCTCTGGTAGTACAGAGAGGGCCGTGCTCCTGCAGTGGAGACCAACAAAGACTTGATGATGATGATGATGACACTGACCTGCACAGCTCGCAGTACGGCTCTCTCCATCCATTGTATACCGTCTGGTCAGCGTGGAGAGTGTAGCCCAAATGCTCTGACTGCTCTGGCTAATGGCTCTGGTACTTAGAGCATTTACCCTATGGAGATGTTATAATATTGAAACGCCGAACTATTTTTTCTGCCATCTTTTGCGGGAGGAGAGGTGTACATGTATAGCACACTACAGCATTTTGAGAACTACGCACAAAGAAATGCTTTCTATAATTACAAACGCACACAAAAAAAAGATGTACTACAGTGACAAAAAAATACACACATCGATAATCAGCGTGTATTCATTTAATCACCTGATGTACACAAACAAAGAATGCTAGTGATGTGACACACTCATTAAATGATTACACTGAATCAATGAGAAAATACCTTCATTTCTAAACTAATATGTGAGGAAGGATTTCATTGTCTGTGTGTTTGAAACGAATAGGCTCTGAACTACTGGACCGATTTTAAAAATTCTTTCACGGTTGGAAAGCTACACTATATCCGAGTGACATACGCTATATTATATTTTCAAATAATTAAGGGATCCCTACTAAATCTTCAATAATGTAAACCAATGTGTGAAAAAATTACTTAAAATATTCATTATAACGCGTGCGCTGCGAAAACTATTGATGATAGAACAATATATTGTAATACAACTTTGGAGAACACATCATTATCTACAAAAAATGTCGCGATAGCATATGTCTAACTATTATGGTTATGTCACAATAAGTGTTGTTATATTTAAAAAATTCAATTGAATTTGTGCCGCCAAAAAAAGCTCTTTACGTGTGCCTTGGTATTAATCCTTATCAAAATAAATTGCTTCATATTCAAGACTGTTTTATTACCTTTATATTACCTTTTGAATTATTCAATTTGGACTTTCCATTCGAAAGATATCACGAGTTTAAAAATGTAAGAACCAAAGTTGCGCCTTCCCCGCTCAGGTACACCGTGATATTGGGATGCTATGAGAGCGCCACTGGTGTACGCGACGCCAGGGACTCAATTTGTTTTTAGCTCCGTGGTTTTTAGTGTGTGAGTGGCCAACACTGCTATCAGATATTTCAAGCTGCCTGAAGGCATCTGACATAGCTTAACGACTGCCATCAATGTAGACAGCCTGGAACAATGACTTGACGTGCCTTCCAAAGCACGGTGGACCTAGAGATATTTTTAAGCCACTTGTGGTCACTTATTCAAGTAGGGACCGTGCTTAGGGTTGCTTAGCATACGTAAACGCTGATAATGCTCATAACCACTAGACTATCGGGCTCCTCAGGTCCTCCGGGCGACTCAATGATAAGAATGAAAGTGTCGTCGGCTCCCTTCAAGGGACGCGTGAGGAATTAAATACAGTATATTAGGGTAAACATCGTTATCCTTCAAACCATCAAATCAGCCCATTAAAATATATAACTTTTTCTATGGGACCAATGCTGGAAACTCTTTTTTTTTTTATTGCAATACTAACTGCCGCACCGACCAAACACTTTTGTATGGAAATGTCGATTTTTTTTCGAGTTCCCAGCATTGGTCCCATAAGAAATGTTGTACATTTTGATGGTTTGAAGGATAACGGCATTATAGTGATTTAGTTCGAATAATTTGCGTGAGCCGTGCCGTGTGGTCCCTGACAGAGTAGAACCTCTAACACAAGGGGATGTTAGATCAATAAGAAAAATGCCAAAAACAATTTATGCCACTTATTTATGAAACTGATTAAATTTTTAAATTTATATATATAAATAAATAAAGATATAAAACATAACACTTTTTTATAGTTGCTTGTCATCTAAACATGAATGAATGAAAAATATTCGTAATCGATCTTTCAGTCATTCACACTGTCCCATCCCTAGACCTCTGTACTACGTTTGAGTTACCAACGTACCACAAAATTTTTCTATCGCAACGACGTAAAAGTTATTATGAAGATTACATTTAAATAAAACCAAGTTGATGGGTAATTTATACTTATATGTGATAGGAAACGCCCTGATTTCGCAAATTTGAAATAGCAGAACGCCTCTTACATGTCGAAACCACACAATTAACCATTTTATGAGAGCACTTGTTTGCGACACGGCACGATTCAAAATGGCAGCGATCGCGGACGAACTAGTTTTATATAACGTGCATGGTCATATGGCAACGGTACTACGGCAGAGGGGATCGCTTAGCTATGCCATCTCCTTAGGGTAAATGCTCTAAGCTCTGGTAGTACAGAGAGGGCCGTGCTCCAGCAGTGGAGACTTAAAGGACCTGATGATGACGATGACACTGACCTGCAAGGTTCACAGTATGGCTTCCTCTTCTGTCCCGTCTCTATCTTGTGCGTCTCCAGATGTTTGCGCAGAGATGTTTTCCATCTGAAGGTCTTGTGGCAGAACTCGCACGGGAACGGCTCTGATTTCATACTACAAGTAAAACACGTAGCATTATCTTCTTTTTCTTCTGTTTAATGTTATGGCTTCCACCGAGATTTCAGTGATTCTGCCAATGTGCAGTATAATGAGATACTACGTATCGGTTTTGTACGGTAAAGTTTTACCAAGTAGCATCAAAGATGGCGTATGTTCTTTGATGCCTCGTGGGAGCTTCTAGTGACAAATCTATACGAGTCCATATAACAGTCTACTTTAACTAATTCACAAATTATTCATGAGCACGAGCATTTATAACACCAAACTACACCAATTTCATATAATAAAGTCCACTAAAATCAATTTGCAAAATCGTCTAAGGCAAACCCCAACTGCACCCTTTGACTTCCCACCACAAAACCTCAAGTAGCATTATCAAAAATATATAACCTGACTGTCATCTTTGACAGCTTACGGACGTTACGAAAAATTAAAAACCTATTTTTTTTTCGACTGCACACGTCATCCATATTTATTTTTTGCTGACGTCACAAAGCTTTCGAGTTTCGTATTCTTCGCCGGAGTGTCGTACCGGTTGACACTCCGGGGAAGAATAAGAACTTATTTTTTCGACTGCTCACGTCAGCCATATTTACTCGTATTTTTTGCTGACGGCACAAAGCTTTTGAGTTTCGTATTCTTCGCCGGAGTGTCGTACCGGTTGACAGTCCGGGAAGAATAAGAATCTAATGACACCACACACTTCAAAATCGGTCAAGACGTTTATACGTATACTCTTGAAGCAAGTCCCATTGAGCTAAACTTTTGCATACTTACTCGTATGTAAGCCGAACGACAATACAAAAGTTGTAGAATCACAATTGCTGATGAGGAATGTCCCGAATGTATATTGAACAGTATTGGGACAAAAAATTTATCAATATTTTACAGTAGTGGTCAAAAAATAAAATAATTGAAAAGTTTATCTCCTCACAATTGCTAAAAGAATGTGAAAATAAAGCAAGAATAAAATCTGTTCAGATAAACCAAGTGAGGTGTTTGCTAGTAGCATGAATGGGCCGACTCGTCCGGGGAAGTACTACACTCTCACAGAAAACCGACGTTTGAGTAGTAGCTTTTTGCTATGCTTCGTTCGGTGATTGAGAGAGCCGGAGGCCTATTCCCAGAGGGGAAGGGGGGGCCTTCCCCTCTGGGAAGGAAAAATAAAGGGCCGGCAACGCTCTTGTGACACCCCTGGTGTTGCAGTTGTCCATGGGCAGCGGTGATCACTTACCATCAGGTGACCCGCTTGCTCGTTTGGCATTCTGTTAAAAAAAAGGTATGACAATGGAAGTATGTAAAACCGTATTACCTTTCATCTGCTTCTCCATTTTTGTCTATTGTCGACATTTTATACGGTATTTCAGGCCTGAAACAAACAACTTAGTTTAAGTCGAAAACTCAAACTCAAGTGATTACTCAGGAAATAAGCAATATGCCAATATATGTTGTATGTTAATTAAGGTATTGGTGACATTCCGCGCCGTTATCAATCACGGAGACCGAATGATCTTTGCCAAATAACATAGATCTTTTTATAAATATCTTAAACAGTATCTAATAAAGAATCTCTACTACTCGGTCGCAGAAAATCTAGATTCATAATGTCAACCTCCCTCTCGACCATTGCAATATCTGAAAAGGTGCTTGTGTTTTAAGTTTAATTTATTTTTTAATTGAATTTAAACATTTGTATGCAATGCAATGCAATAAATAAATAAGGGCCGAGCTAAATTAGACTCTAACTAAAGGTAATAAAGCTCAGATTGCCTTACCCACAGCAATGCGCCTGGTCGTAATGCTTGAGCACACCGCGCTTGCTCGCGAACCTGCACGAGCACGCGCAACATTCAAATCGCTTTGTGTGTTTGTTTGTGTGATAGTTGTAGGAAACTTCTGAGCTGAACGTCCGTTCACAGATTTTGCATTTGTGAGCCGAATGCTGTAAACAAATTATAAAGGTATTGGCATATAGTATACATACATACATGTTATCACGTCTTCATCCCTTGCGGGGTACACAAGCCCAGGGTCCACTTTTCGGCTTTTTACTTCTCCACTTCGTATGGTCTTCGGGATCCTTAGTTTCATTCGCATATTGTTTTAATTTCTATTTATTTATTTATTTCAAAAACAGATATTACAATAACTGGTTTAACAACGAACTAATAACAAAATAAACAAACCATCTAAGGCAAGCCCTTACTGAACCTTTTGACTTCCCATCAAAAACTCCAATAGATACCTTGTGCGTGAACTTTGATGGTTTGCAGAACTACGGTATGTTTCCTAATTACCGCTACCAGGTCTTAGCCAGCCAGGCCGATTTGCTAACTCGGTGTACAACGATTTGATTGTCACTTTAGCAACCATTACGGTTTTCATATCTTAAATAAAAATAGTCTTTCATACCGAAGCCGTAATGAATACTGAAGTTACTATGAAACTATATACACCGCAGTTGTCAAAAGTTAACAAATAGGCCTGCTGGTCGAGAAAGTCGGTAATTTCGGTACCCAACTTGCATGGTTATTAGAAAATGAAATCATTGCCTAATTTGTACTTAGTTTAAATAGATATGTGAATAGGTTGACACAAACATACACAATTAGTTCATTGTTCTTTTTCGAACTTGCATTTTTTTCGTTAAATAAATATCTTTCTCTCTCTCATCTGAGCGGTTTCCCGGTTGCATCCTCACCTGGAGTGCTTTGGAGCCCGGGGTCCGCTTTCCGGCTAAATAAATATATACGGACAAATCACACAGATTGAGCTAGCCCTAAAGGGTTACCCCTAAAGTAAGTTCGAGACTTGTGTTATGGGATACTAACTCAACGGTACAATATTTTATAATAAAGTACTTACATAGATAACATTCAAGACCCAGGTCAATCTGAATAAAGATCATTTTCCATCTTGACCTGACCGGGGATCGAACCCGGGACCTTCCGTGTTGCAGGCCGGCGTGTTAACCGCTGCGCCACGGAGCTCGTTGTTATAAAAAGACCTCTCTTAAGGGGGCACACTAGGTACAGTAGCGACGCCATTCATTTTATTCCTAATACTTTACGAATAGAAAGAAATTCAAGAATGTAAATCATATACTTAAGCATTAGTAAATTACTTGAAGTATTTTTGGAATCATGTTTTAATATTATGAGAATCAGTCATCAAGAGAAAACGTGAACGGCCGTTTTTGGCGGTAATCTGATTCTCATAATTCTCACTGATTCTGATAATATTAAACATGATTCCAAAAATACTTCAGGTTATTTACTAAATTGACTATTATATTATTTACTAAATTTACTTGAATAAAATGATTGGCGTCGCTACTGTGCCTAGTGAATGTCTGTGAAATGGAACAACCACTACCAAGAATTCTCGGGAACACAGCCTCATCATCATCATCATCAGCTTTCTTATGAAAGGAAGGCTTATGGGATATGTCCCATTGCTGGGCATAAGCCTCCCTTTGTCTGCGTCATTCACAAATTGTGATTTGTGAATGATGAATGAACCCTAGTACTTACCAATTCATGTTTAAAATTGAAATGGTCACTGAGATCATCCGCATTGGGGAACGCAACCAAACACCTCTCACACCTAAACATGGCGTCGGCAAACTCCTCAGCCAACGCCAGCTCTCTCCTTTCTTCCATTATCTCTTCTAAACTCAACTCTACTTCTCTATACATCTCATTCACTCTCTTGTTCTTCAGTCTGGCTTTCTTCTTCTTTCTGAGTGGAGTGTGTTCTTGTTTGAAGTCTGGTTCTGGTTCGTCTATATTGTCTCCAAGGTCTGGAATGAAACAACAAATACATTATGTACTTCTTCTCTTCTATCGAGTCGTAGAATGGCAATATTTGTACATATTAAATATGTTTTAACCAGCGCTTTGCAACTATGATTGCCCGTTCGTTTGCCTCATTGAGATCCTTACTTATTATTATGTACTTATTCTGAGGAAATGAAAAACTCGGAATACAGAAATCTATAGAAGCCGCACGGGCGTATAAAACTGAGGCATAAAAAGTTAAGCTGGTCTGGGAGAAAAAAAAAACGTAGAAAGTACCAGCTGCTTCTCTTCCCACACAGATCGAAGAAGCCGATCGAGGGAATAGGCGTCAGGAATCATGTCAATAGGCGAGGCGTCACTGTTTCGATTTCTTTCTCATCTACAAGCCCAGCGACATGCTAAACGTGGCCTTAAGGTTTTACAGATCTGGGCTCTTTCTACCCCGCAAGGGAAAAAGATAGTGATAGTATGTTTGTATAAACAGGTAAGCTTAGTCAGCGTACGTCAAGCCGGCGGAATATCAATTGATAGTTTTGTCAATGGCATATAGTGTATGCGTAGGCTGTCGTCAATTTTTATTTATATAAGTATTTATATAAGTGGAAGTATAACATATTCTGTAGCAACAATACGCGGGTGTGAAGCGCGGGGGGCGCGAGGGAGCACGCCACGTTTTGGACACAGTTAGACGCATTCAAAACTGATTGATGTCGGCTTCTGGAGATTTTTGTATTCCATCCATACATTTAAAAGTAAATAAATATTGGGACAAATCACACAAATTGAGCTAGCCCCACACCTATATTATATTGTCTTTGCCCCACAGTAAGTTGTGAATTTGGGTTGTGGGATACTAACTCAACGATACTTTATTTTATGATCTTATCTTTATTGGGGCCGATTATAAATCGGAAGCACGTCTAACCTTTGGGTTATTTTGTACTTACCCCATGCCTTACTCACCCACACGGTGATTCCCGAAGAAGGTAGATAGATATTATGATAGATACATATACAATATGTATATAAACATGCAAAACCCAGGCCAATCAGAAAAAAGATCATTTTTCATCATGGCCTGACTGGGAGTCGAACCTGGCCCCAGGACAACTCGTGTAGCAAGCTGGCGTGTTAACCGATGCGCTACGGAGGTCATTGAAAATAGTCCATACATGTCTTTCTGTAATGCAACCTTAGACCTTATTTATCCCTTATGTTATATTCTTAGAGCGCCTTCACATTAGGTCGCCAGTAGTGCTGCAGCAGCGGATGCCTTCTCATTACTATTACATTAGAAAATGCGCTGTGCAGTTTGTTGCCGCTTCTTCTGCACTCCGCTTTGGAAGCGGCCTAAACTTAGCCATAAGTAATTATTGACGTCAACAAAATTTTTTGTTGTAAAAATTGTAAACACAAATATGACAATTAATAAGTGTTCAAAGAAACCTATATTAAATAAACGATTGAATCTTGAATCTACAAATACAGCCTAATAATTTATTTGTTGTTGTTTGTTTTTCGTATGTGTAAGTGGCCAACACTGGTGTCAGATTTTTCAAGCTGCCTTAAGGCATCTGACATAGCTTAACGACTGCCATCAACGATGACATCAATAATTTATTGAATTAAATAATTTATTCTGCATGTTTGTGACCTCCTCTTTTCTTTTCTTAACAAATTGCTGTGCCTATCAGGGTCCATAAATGATTTTAAATTTGTATTAATAACACCTTATGTACTTTATGGTTTGCAATAAAATATTGAGTATTGAGCCGCGCGACTTGCTTGGATTAGGGTGGCCAGTTCATTTCAGTAATGGACTCCAACGAGGTAACATCATCATAAATTCTTTAATTACGTCCGAATGTCAAAAAAGTCTTTCGGCGAATTATTACGTCTTCTTGAGAGTAGTATTCAACGCCGTGATACTCGGTTTCGCAACAGCATTTCCGCAGAAGAAAGACTCGTTATAACACTTAAGTAAGTCTAAAGATGGGGTTTCTACACCCATTTGTTTACATCAAAGATTTTATCCTATTTTTGGAATTTATAACACCCTATTTATATATTGTTTTTCATATTAAGGGGGTGACTTAGCTAATTCATTACTAAATTAAAAATTATGTCTCTAAAATTAAATAGATATTTAACCATATTTTATCGAATTTGACTAGACATATTTGTCTACTTTTTTGGTAGAAATTTAATTTAATTGCAACACTGGTTCGAAGCCGACTGACTGACCGCACGCGGCTGCCGCGCTGCCGTCCGCTATGAAAAATCACGTGTCGCGTTTTTTAGTATGGAAGTAGCAGCGCGACAAACGCGCGATTGTCGCGCTGCTATTGTCGCGCTGCTGCCGCACTACTGCCCCCGTAGCATGGGACGCGCGACAACGTTTATCGACTATCGCCATCTTGTTTTTCGCAATACTAAAGAGCGAGAAGTAGATAGTTTATCGCGCGATATAAACGGCGTCGCGGGAGCCATGCTACGGGGGCTGGCGACCTAATGTGAAGGCGCTCTTATTCTGTTAATCTACTTACCTTGATTATCTGAGTATACGGATCTACTATCCTCTTCTTTAACTTCTAACTTGAGTTTAGGAGATTCCTCCCGTTTGACCACCTCAATGATTTCCTCCTCTGAGGCCAAGTCTGGGTGGAGAGTGATTTTGTACACGTTATAGTTTAGGGTCAGTGATGACGGCTTGGGATCTAAAATGCTGATGTTCTGAAATATAAAAACTATTGTTCGTACTTATTACTACATCACTTATCAGGTCTTTTTTAGTTTCCACTGCAGGAGCACAACCCTCTCTGTACTACCAGAGCCATATATTAACCAGAGCAGTCAGAGGATTTGGCCTACATTGTCCATGCTGGCCAGATGGGTTGGAGAGGTCTCTTTGTAGTTTATAAGCTTTGTTTAGCTTGTGCTTCCTAAGTCTACTACAAAGTCGCTTTTCGCTGTCCATCTGTCCTATGTATGCTTAGATCTTTAAAACTATGCCACAGATTTTGATGTAGATAATTTAAATACCACACTTGTAATGGTGGGGTAGTTAGGAATGGGATATGGTGGAGAAATTCGATGTGTAAGATTGAATCGCAGTGGCCCCATTGGTAAGGTAGTCGTACTAAGAAGCAGGTTTAAGATCCTGCCAGCATGGAAATGTTACCACATCTTATTTCTATTTAATAAGGAAGTGTACCTTAAGTGAGTAGTCACATAAAACACTATAGGAGTGTTTGACCTGGTGGTTGAACTTGACAAATTTAGTGAGCAGGGTGTGGCACTCGTAGCACAACTTCAAGGTCTCGATGAGCTGGTGCGGCATCTATAACAATCCAAAAATTCTATTAAGTATGATAAGTGCCCTAACAGTATAGGTTTTCAATAACTATTCAACATTTATACTGATAGTGGTGTTGGAAACTAAAAAAATGATGGGATATTATGTAGACAGCTTTGGTTATTGAGTTAATGAATTAAAAGAAGTAATTTTATTTATTTAAATTTTAAGGCACAATTTAAAAAAGAAGTGTACAAAGATGGACTTGATGGATGTTTATTAATAGAATGCAAATTATATCAGATCGCATCGCATGCCTTATCGATCACTTAAATCGGCATGACTTCGCCGGAGACGCTTTAAAGTAAAAACTTGTAGTGAAAATGTAAGGTATATTCAGAGTAGCTGAATATACTTTACATTTTCAGTAGTTAAGTGTAAATTCTTACCATTACTTCATTGATTATTTGCGAAAAATAATGCTTTTTCCAAAAATCTTCGATGCCTGACATTTTTCGGTCACTATTCAAGCAACCACAACACACAGATGTAGCCGACATTTTAAATAATGAAAGAAACTGTGCATAAACTTAATCAGTGATAGTATAATTTATAAACTATGACTTGTTTTATTTTTAGTTTTCCTTCTACAATTATATAAACAAAGTTTTTTTCCAGCTCTTTATAAATGTCAATGTCAAACTCGTTTTGTTTTGTTTACACCATTTTGTACACTCGTATTTTGTTTGATTTTGTATATTTTTTGGTTCATATAATAAAAAAATTATATCTGTTTCAATCGTAGACAGGAAAATTCAATAAATAGAATAAAATAGGTAATTAACTACTTACAATTATTTCCAACAGGACATTATTTTACTATTCTTTATAATGAGTACCTAAATAAATATCAAACAAAACGCTTTAACATTACATTATACCATTATACGCATTTTTGTTTCAATTAATTTTATAGATAAGTTATGCTTTATTTCAATAAAACAAAATTGTTTTGATTATTGTTATTATTTTAATAATGAATGAGTGAAAATATTCAGTATTAAGCTTATGAACCGTTATTTGAAACCTAATTAAACAACAATTGAGAGTAGCGAGCTTGACTTCCGGTAGCAGGTCGGCTATTCTACCGATTTTCCCTTACGACGTCGGCTAACTTCCGGTGGCCAGGAGGGGGGCACGTGGCGCCGCGCCACTGCTCTGAGCCTCATTGGCGTCTTGACTATCGTAGCAGTCGGTTGTATTGGTAAGTGCACGTACTTACATTTTTATTACTTGTATTTTCGCTTTTCAGCTTTTTATTTTTCAGATTACTGATTTTCCCTGAAACATGTTATTATTTGAATTCAAAAATTCAATATAATAACGGATTTTTTAAAGGATTTTAACGATGCAAATCGTTCGTTACTTATATATTGGTTATTTAACAGTCCATCTGATTAACAAACAGTACTATTTAAATGTTGAATTCTTAAGTTGTTATATTCCTATATAATTTAAAGTGACTGTGTCAGTGAATAAATTGAGAAACTATCCAGACCAAGGAATGTAGTGTTGCTATGCAGAGCATGTAAGTGATATTCAAGATTATATTAACACGTTGGCGTTGCTTATTAAGCCTTTTTGAAGTTAAGGCCGTTGCCTTTATAAAGATTAACTATATGTCAAGAAAATGTGCAGCCATAGACTGCGTAATATTTTACGTTAATAAGCGATTGACAAGATTAACAATAAAACTTAATATAGATATGAATGATTTTCATTTATATCACTTCATGAAACTGGTTCTTTGCTGCATAATGAATAATATAACTAGCTATTGAGCTACTCAATAAAACGTTTAAATTAACGGAAAATCCTTTTCGATTGCGAAGATTTTTTGTTTTGTTTTCATATCACTTACCCTCAAGGAGATGAGGATATGGAGATCAATTCCGTATATTAATTTTGTTTCTAGAGGTAACTAAACATTTCATTAAGTATATTAAAAGATAGTATTCATTAAAAAGTTGAAGTGTGAACTTATCATTGAATTGCTAGTTTATTCAATTGTCGATTACGGTGGACAATTTTGTTTATTTCTTTTTACTAATTTCTTTGTAGGAACAAAATCTTTGTATGGAATAGAGAATTGATACATAAGTGAATTTTATATAATAGGGTGATACCTTGACCACCTTATCGAAATAATGCTGTTAGCTTAGCTATGCTTAACGTGCAGACTCGGGTCACGCCCAGTCATGCTGGAACATTGGATTATTTATAAAGCTGCTGCGCAAGCTCAGCTGAACGTGCAGGCTCGGGTCAAGCCCAGTCATGCCAGAACATCGTATTGTTGATAGTGCAAATAAATAAAGCTGCTGTGCAAGCTCAGCTGAGCGTGCAGGCTCGGGTCATGCCCAGTCATGCTAAAACATTGTATTATTCATAGTGCGAATAAATAAAGCTGCTGCACAAGGTCAGCTGAACGTGCAGGCTCAGGCCCAAGCCTAGTCATGCTGCCTATTGCGTCTATTTTAATTATAGACATGCAATACATGAAGTAAAATAAAATGGGTTCTTAATATAAACTTTTATTTTGCTGAAACAAAGCTGCTACGTAAGCACACCTGAACGCTTGAGCTCAGGCCAAGCCAAGCCATGACGCAATTTCGAATTATTTTATGAATGACGTAAATAGAACTATTTAATGATGAGTAAAACTGCAGCAAAAGCTCAAATAAACTCGCCAATCGCGATGAATCAAGAGGAGTTACATTCTGGTTGTATAACAATTTTATTTAAGTGCAATTGATTAGCTGTTGCGTATGCTCAGCTTAATGCGCAGGCTCAGGGCAAGCCTAGTCATGCCATAACATTTTTTTTTTTTTATAATAAGTGGAGTGACATTTTGCGTCGCGAATAATGATCTCTTTAAATATATTCATGAAGTTATTAAAGTAACTACATTTTTCATGTTTATTTACTTGGGCTTTTTTATCATAAAACTAATGTGAAAGCTCAGTTTAATTCATGGGCTCGGGTCAAGCAGTATTTCCAATGCTGAAAATATTGTCAATTATGAATTTTAGAGTCGTTTGGGCTATACTTGAAGCCAAATGTGTATGATCTAGATTTGGCTCCTTATGAATAAAGCTAACGTTAAATTGAACACACAGGCTCAGATCAGACCTGTTGCGGTATTAGCTAGTTATTAACTTTCACAGTAAATTGAACTGTATCCCAAGAAATTATAAAATTAATGTTTAAGTTAGCCACTTGAATCAGTTACGAACTTAAATAAAAGCTACATCGCAAACTTTGCCGAAGAGGCGCAGTCTCTGGTTAACACATTCACTGCCGGAGTTTCACAATAAATTGTTCTACGAAAGTATATATATTGAATTATAATAAACAGAAATAAACAGAAAGTACTCGTAGTTTGCACCAAACTTGTTTTTAGTTATCCTTCACCATCTCATTGATAATGAAATATTTTTATATTCATATCATATAAAAATAATTGTCTTGATCTAAGAAAGACTTTTACCAACTTTCATTGCAAAGTCAAACCGGCCAGGCGAGTTTTTCTGATTACACTATAATGTAATGTCGCAGATATTTTTCATGTTCAAACTATGACACTAGCTATGAAAATTGACTATAGATTTTTTTTTTATGGTCACTTTACCGTAATGTATGAATAAGTGGAATGCACGGTATGTGCTACACTAGAATTTAATGCAAACGTTTAACACATAATCATCATCAGCTTTCTACGCCCACTGCATACTATAAGCCTCCTTTCTATCTTTAGAATCTAGCATTTCCTAGCATTTTGCCTAATTTCATAATGTGCAACAATAGTAAAAAGATTAGAATATACTTCAAGTCGACAAAGAGAGTTCGTCTTTTGACCTTGCTTATTTTATTTACCGACCTCAGGCGGTGATTATAACGGTTCGTCAAATTATTTTTAATATTTTAAAGAAAACTTTAGCAGCTTTTCGTCGTAGATTAGCCTCCTCGTCATATCAAAAGGCTATATTTTTGGCTTGGCAGGTTAAAGATGCGCTCTAATTTCACAAGGCAAAGTCGGTTTTATGTTGTAATATTTCTTACAAAAATGTTTGGTATCAGTTTATTGAAAAATATATTTAAAAAATTCAGTTTACCATATTTTTAAAAGTTGAATAAAATTTAAAAGACATGCATGTTAAGCAATAATTCTCGGTGTTTTCTTTAGCTACTAGCTTCTTAACATCTCATCCAGGCCCTTCGCTGAGTGATGGATGATTGGTTTGTCCTGTATCGTTTGCCCGACTCCTCTCTCATCTGAGCGTTTTTCCGGTTGCATTCTCAGCGGGAGTGCTTTGGACACCCATGGCCCGGGGCCTGCAGACATACATATCTTCGATTTTCTTTTAGTCTAAATCTGTTTCAGTTTTGAGGCTTTATCACGGTTTAAGGCTTACAACAGCATTTGACATTTTGTAATTTATTAATTTTTTTTTTAATAAATTTATTTATTGGACAACATAAAATATTTTATTGGACCACATATATTTGAGCAGTGAATGCAAATCTCATTGCAATCTCAGTATTTGGAGTTTATTGAATTATTTAATGTACGTAAAGAAACTACAAAAAATAAAAGATTTCGTATAACAATCTTATTAAACTTGCTTTCTTTTGCTTCTTTAATTGAAACGGTTCTACTAATCTTCACTGAATAATTTATAAAGGAACTATTAGCTGGCCTTAGTCTTACCAAAAATGGTATTAACAGGTGTGTTTGACACTATTTATCACTTAAAATGATAATATCGCACTAACTTTTATGTTTGTTTAAATATAGGAACAATCCGAATTAGATTTTCAAATCCGAACTTTAATCCTATACTAGGATGGAAATCCAGATCATATTGCTTTAACAAGGTATATTGTTTATGTGATATTTTTTGCCTGTTATAAAATTCGAAGTATTTGAAATACCAGGTTTGATTGTTTTTAATATCAATAATGATAAGACTATTTATTCATCTTACTAATGAACGGTCTCCCGTTTGTGCCTCTGTAAAGTTGACTAGTAATATTCCAGCCTAGCAACAGAAAAGCAAGATATTTGTAGTCAAAATTCAATTTATTACTTTCTTAGTTTACTTACTACTTGAGGTTTAGTTTTACTTTTTCTTGTGTAAAAATAAATTGTTTGTCATTCCTCTGCATTTTATCATCTCAAAGACAATACAGTTGCGAGAGCTGTTTGTATCTACCATATAGCCTTTGTATTACAAATCTTCTGGGTATATTTTAGCCAGAAAGAAGTTGTTTTGTCCTAATTACGGCTAAAACGGTCAAAGTTCATCTCAATTTTCCTTACTTTAAAATTACCTTTTTGGCTTTATTCTAACCAATGTACATATATGTCATATATTTTGAAAATGGAACAGAATTACTCATGGCTAATTTTAACAAATTATTCTATTTGTTTCCATATCTACGTAATAGGACTAGAACATGCAATTCAAATGGTTTTATACCATGGATACTGAAACTTATTGCACGTGACAACAAGACTGTATGATAAAAAGGTTATAGAAAAATAAATATTTTTCGCAAGGTAAACCTTGCAATTTGTTAAGTGAGTTTTTGAAGTTCTTTCCTCCAGGTGATTTCTTTTGTTTTTTACTATTGAAAGTAGTCCGGTTATTATTGATCTTCGATGAAATAAGGAAAAGTACCTACGTCATATGATGGTTATTTGATGTTCTGATGCAAATCCTGTTTTACAATATTTTTATTATAAAAATAATAATGGTTCTGAATGTAATTTATATTCAATTTCGTCATTTATTTTTGGCCAGGTATAGTACGAGTTATTCGTACTCATTACCATTTATATTATTGTAAATTTGATATTTAAGCTTTACCTATACCATCTGTGTTGTTAATGAATTTGACACTTAAACAAGTGTTTATTAATTCAGTCTTTGTTTACTTTATTATCATTCAAATAATTTTTATTTTTTATATGATAATTTTTTGGTTTATAAAGTCCGATCTTACCTTTGGTAAAATAACGTTTTTTTTATTATTCTTTCTTGTAACTCAGTCTTGTCATGCATTTTATTTCACATCTGATTTATTTAACTATTCAGTTTCACATGATATCATATCCATCATGTTATTGGCTAAAACCGGTACACCAGGCGATAACAGACAATCTCTCAATTGTTGTTTAATTAGGTTTCAAATAACGGTTCATAAGCTTAATAGCAGCGTTTTACCTACCAATAAAACGCTTATTAAGCGATAACCTTATTTGAAACCTAATACACAATCACTGCCAGGTGTTTCTTATGCGAATCAATTTCGAGATCCAATGAGGCTCAGAGCAGTGGCGCGGCGCCACGTGCCCCCCTCCTGGCCACCGGAAGTTAGCCGACGTCGTAAGGGAAAATCGGTAGAATAGCCGACCTGCTACCGGAAGTCAAGCTCGCTACTCTCAATTGTTGTTTAATTAGGTTTCAAATAAGGTTATCGCTTAATAAGCGTTTTATTGGTAGGTAAAACGCTGCTATTTAACGCAGATACCAATCAACCATAATTAGTTGTTGTTCATAAATAAGTATACTTTGATGATTTTATGCACCAAATAAATATATTTCTATCTTAAATTCTCAATAGAAATACCATAGTGCATAACTAATGCAAAATATTTTTAGTACGTATGATTAAAGCAAATCCAAACGTGTATAACGAAACGTAATTAGCACTGTGCCTGCTGTTTGCATTGGTAGTTGGTAGCAAGCCCCTTGTCAGAGTAATTTAATATAAGGTTTTATGAAATGAGACTGTAATTCCATTACAATGTCTCAGTTTCAAACTGAATGTGTTTCAAACTATGTTAGAGACGAAGAATTCTTCAAGAAATCACAATCAAGGAACGTTTGCGTTTCTTGTTTGAACCAAAATGTTCCATTCGTGAGTTTGTCAAATTGTAAACACGCAAGTTTTTTCGAATATTTTTTGAAAGTAAGGGTAAGTTATAACTTAAATTATCATTATAAACAATAAAAATTATTCCTTATATTTAATATAGTGCATTAAAGCATTATTTGTAGCAAATATTTTTTTATAGTGATGCTGTAAAAGATTGGCATCTAGTTCCAAGATGGCGGCCAGTAAACGACCAATGTATTTTTACTTGAGCCATCTGTTTGGATTTTATGTGTCTGCACCTCTTGGGTGCTTAAGCACTGATTAGTGGTCTATGGAAGTCGCATAATGGCCAGGCGAGCGAATTTTCAAAGTTTTCTTTAAAATATTATGTCATTATGTATAAAATTTCGAATTTTCCGCAAGTTCAAATTTTCGCTGTTTTTCCGCAAGTCAAGAGTTAAATGCAATTAAACGCATTTATATGGAACGTTGAAGTTATAAAAACCGGCCAAGTGCGTGTCGGGCCACGCGCAGTGTAGGGTTCCGTAGTTGCGAATGACAACTTTGAGTATGTCGTACTCATGATGGATAAAGTATAGTAAACTATGACGGTTACAAAAACGTTACCGTATTCTACTCTCGTAAATAAAATGAATAAAGTCATGGTTGACGCTCAGGTTGATATTCAATACATAATACACAGTAAAGCCTTTAATAATAAGCCCTTTAGCCCAGTCTTTATCAGAATCGCCCGAGATCTGAGTATATTAAAAGGCAATTGAAACTCTATGGCTATTGGTTTATTGGGTCCTATGGCTTTGGGTTCATTGATTCTTTACTATGGCTATGGTTCTTTGGGTCCTATGATTTTTGGTTCATTAGGTCTTATGACTTTTGGTTCATTCGATCCTATACCCTTTAGTTCATTGGGTCCTGTCGTCCAAGGTTTTGTCTTCCTCGTCTTAAATAAATACATACTCTTTATCATTGCAGGTACAAGTGAAAGAGCTGATGGTGTGCACTCACTGCCACCACGTGTTGAAGAAGATTGAGTCGTTCAGGCGACAGAATGAAGCAAGCTTGGCATACCTCAATGACCAGGTAAGGTTTTAAGCCCTAAAACTAGTTTAAAAAACCGGCCAAGTGCGTGTCGGGCCACGCGCAGTGTAGGGTTCCGTAGTTGCGAATGACAACTTTAAGTTCACACTGTTACACTCGCACCTCACAGTTTAACGTATGACGAGCTCCGTGGCGCAGCGGTCAACACGCTGGTTTGCGACACGGATGGTCCCGGGTTCGATCCCCGGTCAGGTCAAGATGGAAAATGATCTTTTTCAGATTGACCTGGGTTTTGGATGACTATCTATATATGTATTTTTAGTAAAATATAGTATCGTTGATTTAGTATCCCATAACACAAGTTTCGAACTTACTTTGGGGCTAGTTCAATCTGTGTGATTTGTCCGTATATATTTATTTATATTTTTAACGAACATCTAACAATAAAATTGTATGGAATTTTACATTTTCCAGTACATTTTATAAGTTGGTTGCCTATAACTTTTTAGTTTGCACTTAGTACTCAGCTCTGATAGTTTTCCTTTCAACTTCATTTTTTTCATGTATCCATATATAACCGTTTAGCAGATAGAGGGCGGGGGGGGGGACCCTTAACTCCAACAAAAATTTGTGCTTTAAAACCAAATATTTAACGATACCCCACACGATGGGTAAGAAGAGAAAAAAATTACTCCCCCACTTTACTTGTATGGGAGCTACCCTAAAAAAATTTTTTTTTAAAGATTTTTTTCTACCGCTTTTTTGGCATGATTAATATACATACCCATACCAAATTACAGCAATTCTAGTACTTATAGTCTCTGAGTAAAACCGCGGACGGACAGACAGACAGACATGGCGAAACTATAAGGGTTCCTAGTTTACTACGGAACCCTAAAAAGGAGAAAAAGAACAAAATTATGGACACAAATGTGACCAGCACTGATTTTCAGCGGACGTTCCAATGCATTTTTGTAGCATCTGGGTATCATTTAAATATAATACATAACTTTAAACAAAAACTTACTACAGTCTGAAGTGCTACCTAACCTGTTTTATATTCCAGTCTTTCAACTTCCATTCAGCATACAAGAGTCATCTTCAGACATCCCCCATAAAGACGACCGACAGCTCGGAGCCAATCGACGAAGAGGCGCCCCACGAGGACTTCGCCTTTGAAGACTTCGTCACGGAAGTCAAGATAGAACATGACTCGGACGTTGATGTGCCTCTGTCGGAGATAAAGAAGGAAATTCCTTGTAAGTATAACTAGGGTAGTATTATTTCTTGTAAGTATAACTAGGGTCGTATTATTCCTGCCTGGTAAGAATAACTAGGGTAGTATTCCTGCCCCCTTATTTACTAACTGACTTACTTACTACGGATGACAGGTGTCAATGCCTATCAATCTAGAATTTACAGTTACAATGCGGGTTTTGCTTGCTCGAACTTTTTATTTGGAATACAAAAACCGCATTGTAACAGCAAATCCTAGATTGATAGGCATCGACACCTGTCATCCGAGTTAGTAAATAGGGGGGCTGGTAAGTATAACTAGGGTAGTATTCCTTGTAAGTATAACTAGGGTAGTATTCCTTGTAAGGATAACTAGGGTAGTATTATTTCCTGGTAAGTATGACTAGGGTAGTATTCCTTGTAAGGATAACTAGGGTAGTATTATTCCTGGTCAGTACAACTGGGTAGTATTACCTACCTTTTTTAGGTTTCCATACCCAAAGGGTAAAAACGGGACCCCATTATTGAGACTTCGATATCCGTCTGTCACCGGGCTGTATCTCATAAACCGAGTTAGCTAGGCAGTTGAAATTTTCACTTGCTCGATAGTCTAATGTTGTATAGATAATGGAATGGTATGGAACTCTTTATGCGCCAGTCCGACTCACACTTGGCCTATTTTTTCTGGGTTACGCACTAGTCTGATTGCAACCTGAACATGCTGTACAAGAGTTGGCTTATTTTATGACTGGCCGAAAATGTCAAAACTTTCAATTCATGTTACCACTAGCTTTTGCCCGCGGCTTCGCTCGCGTTAAGAAGTAGAATTGATCAAAATCCTTTCTTAGCGGATGCCTACATCATAACATCTACCTGCATGCCAAATTTCAGCCTGATCCGTCCAGTAGTTTGGGCTGTGCGTTGATAGATCACTATGTCAGTCAGTCAGTCACCTTTGAGTTATATATATTTAGATTTTATTTTCAGCTGTATCAGGCCATATTAAAAAGGAGAAAACGACGACCAAGATAAAAAAGAAAAGTCATATCGAAGCGAAATACCACGGCAAGATCCGCATTGTACAACTGAGTGAGGAGGAGATGCAGAATGAGAGAGAAAGGGACAGGAACAAGGCGTCGTATCTGAAGCTGCCGTACCGATGTGATGATTGTATTATGGGGTTTGACCATGAATTGACTTTGAAGGACCACAATGTGAAGAGGCATGATAAGGTAATACGTAAGTGGCCAACACTGGTGTCAGATTTTTCAAGCTGCCTTAAGGCATCTGACATAGCTTAACGACTGCCATTAACGATGACAGCCGGGACCAACGGCTTAGCGTGCCTTCCGAATACTAAGTAATACTAACTACCTACAGTCCGAATCAAACTTTGTAGCGACTCGGAACATCGTGCGAGTACACAATATCAGGTCTGCGCGGGGCGCGCGCGGGGAGGCGGGGCGCGTACTGCGCAGCTCGCAATTAATATCCGCGCTGCCATAAAGTTATATTCGGACTGTTCTAATGTTCGAAAAATAAGTTTTAAACTTTACATCCTTACATCCATGTCCTTACACTAGCAGTCCCAAAACTATAGATATAGGTTCAAGTAAGTATACAATTGCATATGTGCAAGCGGGACAGCAACCTGTAGTATTTCCGTCTCACGGCCAACCATAAATCTTTATACAGAATTATGCTCTCTATTAAAACACAATAAGGGTAAATATCGTATAGCTAAAATCGAAACAGTTCTTTCGGAGTACTGAGGAGAAGTGTAGATGGTTCGTTCATTTCTGTTTGCTCCATCTATGTGATGAGTATGAAACTAATCGCGCGCGATAGGAGTGTGGACATATCGAAAGTCAATGTTCATGGATGACTTGCTATTGCTAAAAGGATGCTAAAAGGTATCTACTTAAGGTCATAAGGCATCCCGCTTTTAATAGACCTTGTCCACACCTAGAAAAATTTACCTACACTTAAGTATTTAATTTTATTTCTAATATCATCATCATCATCATCAGCAGGTCTTTTTCAGTCTCCGCTGCAGGAGCACGACCCTCTCTGTACTTTCAAAGCCATATACTGGCCAGAACAGTCAGAGGTAATTTCTGATATGATTTTTTTATATTCATATCTTTCATCTTTTTTCCAGAAAAACAAAAATTTGGAGTGCAATATATGTAAATCTGTTTTGGGATCGGTCAATTCATACAGGGAGCATGTCAAGAGACATTACAAGAGGTAAGGAGTTTTTTTATTTTTTTATTAACTTATTATGTCCCACTGCTGGGCAAAAGCCTCCCCTTTATTTCTCCAAGTGTCTCTGTCCCTAGCCTTCTCTTTCCAGTCACTCTCATAGTGGTATAATTCATCCGACCATCTTGTTCTGGGTCTTCCTCTGTTTCTTTTTCCGTCTGTCGGATTCCAAAAGGTAGCGATATGGGCCCATCTTTCCTGGTGCATACGGCAGACGTGACCCGCCCAGTCCCATTTTAGTTTACCTGACTTTTTGCCAACATCTACCACGTTTGTTATGGAGCGTAGGGTTGTATTTTTTACTCTATCTGTCAGTTTGATCCCCAACATGCTAGCTTGCGTCACTTCACTACCCCAGTTATACAAGAGTGGTATTTGATTTACCTCATTTTACACTGAAGCTGAAAATCAATTATGTAAGAAGTGATACAATATTTTGTAGGTGTTTTATGCATTCGCAATGCTATTGTGATAAACACTTCATCATCATCATCATCAGGTCTTTCTAGTCTCCACTGCAGGAGCACGACCCTCTCTGTACTACCAGAGCCATATACTAGCCTGAGTAGTCAGAGGATTTGGCCTACACTCTCCACGCTGGCCAGACGGATTGAAGATGTCTCCGTGATGTTTATAAGCTTTGTTTAGCTTGTGTTTCCTTAGTCGCCTTTTACGACATCCACGGAATGACTTGGAGTGGTCCTATTCTACTCTGCCGGGAACCACACGGCGTAAAACACTTATTAAAACATATTTTTAATATTATTTAAAAGTTTAATGTAACATAGAATCTTACTATCTATTTCAGATTTGAATGCTGTGCGTGTGGGAAGCGCAATAATAATGTGTATTCTGTGATCACACATTACAATGATCAGCATGGAGGTATAGACGCCAGCTATACGTGTCAGGATTGTGGATTTACCACCGCGTAAGTATTAAGCCGTGTGGTTCCCGGCAGATTAGAATAGGACCACTCCAAGTCTTCCCGTGGATGTCGTAAAAGGCGACTTCGGAAACACAAGCTAAGCAAAGCTTATAAACATCACAGAGACATCTTCAACCCGTCTGGCCAGCGTGGAGAGTCTGACTGCTCTAACTAATATTTGGCTCTGGTAGTACAGAGAGGGTCGCGATCGCAGTTGAGACTAAAAAAAGCAAATTTATAGTTTCCTATCTGCCTTTTGTTAACGCAATAATAATGTGATCACACATTACAACGATCACCATGGAGGTATAGACGATAGTTGCACGTGTCAGAACTGTGGATTTACCACCGCATATGCAAATTTATCAAATCAATATCAAAATTATTTATTTGCCTTAAATAGGATAACTACATAATGAAGATGGTACATGTGTTGAGAACAAGCCTATTTAGCCATATTAACAGCATGAACATTTTTGTATAAGTAACTAAACGCTCATTATCACAATTAAATATACAGATTCGGTCACAATTAAATAAGTAATAAGTATATAATGTCAAAATATCTAATATGTAAAGAAAAATGTCACAAAATAAAATATGACTATGAATAATTAGTTATTTGGTTGACATGACTTCTTTAATTGTATAAAGACCATATACATATAAGCCATTTATATAATTTACTCCGTTATTTATTATGTTTAGCAATTTATATAATTTATCGTTTTCTATATGTCTTTTTTTAACACAATAATGTGTGTATTCTGTGATCACACATTACAATGATCAACATGGAGCTATAGACTACAGCTATAATGTCAGGACTGTGGATTTACCACCGCGTAAGCAAGTTTATCGGTTTCTATCTGCTTTTCCTTATTTTCGGTATTTATATACTTGAATCCTTGTATTATTTGCATTTACTTAAAGAGTCCGAAATCTACTATTTTTGGGTAAATTGGAGAAGAAAGGAATTTGGCGTGATATACTTGAAATCAGAGCTGTTTCAAAATGGTTAACACATAAGGACAAGAGCGGCATCTATATTATTTTTAGTTACTTAACAATCAAGGTTTTGTAGGTTGTCTTCTATAGCACCCTTTGCAAGAAACATTTTAACATAGAAATGTAAGTTGACGCACCATCTGAATATACATCCAGCCTACGTTCAAATATAGTCTTTAACAAGTTTGTGGTGGTACGGAACCCATCGTGTACGATTCCAACTCGCACTTAGCCGGCATTATTTCTTATTTCAATTGAAAAACCTCATTCAATCTGGTCTGGGAGAAAACAAAAAACGTAGAATGTACTAGTTGCTTCAGTTCCCGCGCAGGTCATAGAAGCCGGTCGAGGGAATGGGCGCAATTGTAAGGAATCATCGAAATCAGCTAGCAACCCATTACCAATTTAATTCCGTATTCCATCCCTAAGCCCATCAACATGCTAAACGTGGCCTTTCGGTCTTAAGGCCTTAGGCACTGTCTACCCTTTAAGGGATAAAAATGTTATACTATGTATGTATGTATGTTTTCTACAGCACCCTTTGCAAGAAACATTTGAATATAGAAAGTAAGTTTTCGCATCATCTAAATTTACATCCGGCCAACTTTTCCATTAGATTCCAACTAGCTCTTAGCCGGTATAATTTCTTATTTCAATAGAAAAACCTCATTTATTTTGCTACAGATCTCACCGCAGCTACCGCTACCACAGAGACAAGCACAAGCCGAAGCAGCAATGCAAACTATGCAGCAGCTCCTTTGTCAACGGGGCCGGGCTTCGAGTACATATGTAGTAAGTATAACATGGTGGTTGTCATCTTTGACATTAGCCGTGCGGTTCCCGGCAGAGTAGAATAGGACCACTCCAAGTCTTCCCGTTGATATCCTAGAAGGCGACTTAGGAAACACAAGCTAAACAAAACTCATAAACATGAATGAAACCTCTTTAACCCGACTGACCAGCGTGGAGAGTGTAGGCCAAATCCTCTGACTGTTCTGGCTAATATATGGCGTTAGTAGTACAGAGAGGGTCATGCTTCTCCAGTGAAGACTAAAAACGACCTGATGATAATCATGATCATCAACTTTGACATTTCCATGACGTTTCATATAACAGAGTTGCGCTGCAACTAGACATAGAGCTCGTAACTGGTACATTTAACAGATATGTTTATACTACAACTAATAATAAATAGTGTTCTTAATTATTATTTCTTAGTGTGTCAACCTGCCTTCTTCATGCACTTCTACATGCTTACTATCCGAATATAAGAAATTGGGTATTAATGTGCCTATCCATGTATAATAGTCTCCAAACGCGCGTCTCTCGCGTTGGGACGGCGGTTTATTAAGGGAATGACGAGAGTCAATCCACATACTCCATTTTATTTATTAAATAAAGAAAATAAGAAATGGAGAAAAAATTCCACGCGGGCAGGACTTGAACCTGCGTCTAGATCTCAGTACGATCTATGCGTTGCCAATTACGCCACCGCGCTTCAAGCCCCGGCGCCGAATTTCTCCACCATATCCCATTCCTCTTACACGCATCTAGGCTTGCGTCACCCAACACAACTACCCCACTTTTACAAGTGCGGTATTTGATTTCAACTCATTTTGCAATGAATTTGGAAATCAACTAATATGTAGGAAGCCATACAATACTTTATATGGGATTTTATTTTGCATTCACAATGCTATTTTACCTTATTTATTAAATAAAGAAAATAAGAAATGGAGAAAAAATTCCACGCGGGCAGGACTTGAACCTGCGTCTAGATCTCAGTACGATCTAAGCGTTGCCAATTACGCCACCGCGCTTCAAGCCCCGGCGCCGAATTTCTCCACCATATCCCATTCCTCTTACACGCATCTAGGCTTGCGTCACCCAACACAACTACCCCACTTTTACAAGTGCGGTATTTGATTTCAACTCATTTTGCAATTTTCTTTATTTAATAAATAAGGTAAAATAGCATTGTGAATGCAAAATAAAATCCCATATAAAGTATTGTATGGCTTCCTACATATTAGTTGATTTCCAAATTCATTGCAAAATGAGTTGAAATCAAATACCGCACTTGTAAAAGTGGGGTAGTTGTGTTGGGTGACGCAAGCCTAGATGCGTGTAAGAGGAATGGGATATGGTGGAGAAATTCGGCGCCGGGGCTTGAAGCGCGGTGGCGTAATTGGCAACGCATAGATCGTACTGAGATCTAGACGCAGTTCAAGTCCTGCTCGCGTGGAATTTTTTCTCCATTTCTTATTTTCTTTATTTAATAAATAAGGTAAAATAGCATTGTGAATGCAAAATAAAATCCCATATAAAGTATACTCCATTTTGTAAAAAAAATAACCTTTTAAATTGCCAACAACTGCTAATGATCGTATTTTTTTCACAGCACAGTCCACAAGCAATCCAGCCGCGTCTTCTCTTGCACTACATGCAACAAAGTGTACAACTCCAGCTCAGGCCTGGTCGCACATATGGCTTCAGCGCACACCAACAACAGCGCCTACTGCACCCTTTGCAAGAAGCATTTTAATACAGAAAGTAATTTGACGCACCATCTCAATACACATTCAGCCCACGTTGGAGACTCTAACAAGTAAGTCTAAAATAAAAACCATGACTGCAGCTTTTAAAGGTACCTGTTCCTTATATGGTTTTCACTTATGCCAGTATCAGCGCCTACTGCACCATTTGCAAGAAGCATTTTAATACAGAAAGTAATTTGACGCACCATCTCAATACACATTCAGCCCACGTTAGAGACTAACAAGTAAGTCGACGATAGAAACCACGCTGCCTGTTCGGGTTAGGCATTGCAGTATCTGTTCTTTATATGGTTTTCACGCACACCAACAACAGCGCCTACTGCACCCTTTGCAAGAAGCATTTTAATACAAAAAGTAATTTGACGCATCATCTCAATACTCATTCAGCCCACGTTGGAGACTCAAACAAGTAAGTCTAAAATAAAAACCATGACTGCAGCTCTTAAGGGTACCTGTTATTTATATAGTTTTCACTTATGCCAGTATCAGCGCCTACTGCACCCTTTGCAAGAAGCATTTTAATACAGAAAGTAATTTGACGCACCATCTCAATACACATTCAGCCCACGTTGGAGACTCCAACAAGTAAGTCGACGATAGAAACCACGCTGCCTTTACGGGTTAGGCATTGCGGTATCTGTTCTTATGGTTTTCACGCACACCAACAACAGTGCCTACTGCAACCTTTGCAAGAAGCATTTTAATATAGAAAGTTATTTGACGCACTTCGTCCTCGTTGGAGACTCTAAAAAGTAAGTCGATGATAGAAACCGCGTCTGCATCTTTTACGAGACGAGATAGACATTACAGTGATCTTCCTTTTATATGGCTTAAGCGTAAGCCACCAATATCAGCGCTTACTGCACTACCCTTTGCAAGAAGTTTTTTAACATAGAAAGTAAGAGTGGAACTCACTTTCAGTGGTTTAAAATCTTTACAAAATTTGTGAAATGTATTAACCTTGTGTTAACTAAAAAAAAAAACTGTTTTGTACTGTGCCATTTGTATATCACTATAAAGATGTATCTATGCTATTCTCCATCCATCCATCCATCAGGTCTTTTTTAGCCTCCACTGCAGGAGCACGACCCTCTCTGTACTACCACAGCAATATATTAGCCAGAGTAGTCAGAGGATTTGGCCTACACTCTCCACGCTGGCCAGACGGGTTGGAGAGGTCTTTTTGCTGTTTGTAAGCTTTATTTAGCTTGTGTTTCCTAAGTCGCATTCCATCCACGAGAAGACTTGGAGTGGCCCTATTCTACTCTGCCGGGAACCACACGGCTATGCTATTCTAATGTTTGCCATTTTTGCGCGATAGTCTAATGTTGCATAGATGATAATACACTTCATGCGTGAGTTCAACCCTCACTTGACCGATTTTGAAATACCTATATAAAATACACATATGAGCATACAGACAGACATGATAAGGGTTTTTTTTTTGCCAAAAGTAACAAGTTATACTTTTTAGGATTCTGTAGCCGAATGGCAAAACAACGAAACCCAAACTTAAACAGATTTATTTCACAAATTGTGTTCAATTGTTTCAGAGTGACATGCGACGAGTGCGGCGGTCGGTTCCGAACCAAAACAGCTCTGATGGAGCACATCGACTTCATACATCTAAGGAAGAACAAGTTCGAGTGCGCGAAATGTTCCAAGGTTTGTTTGTTTTTCGTGTGTGTAAGTGGCCAACAGTAGTGTCAGATTTTTCAATATGCCTCAAGGCAATATATAGCATAGTTTTATTGATATAATTCGTTAGTTGTCTAATGTTAAGATTATATAAAATTTGTTTCTTTAAAGTTGGGTGAATAGGACCGTTTTAAAAAGTGTGAAAATCTTTCATTACAATTATACTATATTGTAGTCCGCTAAATTTATAGCAACTTTTATTATGAAACCATTACCACAAACGAAATATTTCGTATAGCTACCAAACAAAGTTCTCACTCCACTCATACAAAATACAAAGTTACAAATATGTATGCAAATCTGCAGTGCGTTTTCACATCTAAAAATTAACGTCCAAAAACATGTGTCTTTAAAACTTTTATATCTGAAAGAGTTTTTTGTTTAGAAATGTATTACTGTCACTATTGTGTTTATTTTTGGCAGTTCCTTACATAGCAACACGAAATTTTTTTTTGTCAACTAGCCAATTCTTATAGCCGTTCACTGTTTGTACTGTCATGTAATGTGTTAAGAAATAAGCTTAAATAAGATATGAGAAAAGTCTGTTATTTCTCTTTTCTTCTTGTCTCTTATTTCTTAATTTGATAAAATAATATTCCTTCGCTTATACCAGGTGTTCGTGAACAAAGCAGCCCTGAAGAAGCACACCAATTTCGTGCACGAGAAGATCCGGCCTCCGCGCAATAAGATCTGCGACCACTGCGGGAGAGGGTTCACGGTGAGGGTTACTTCCAGGCCAGGGTTGTTGATGCAGATTTTTACTGTATCTGTGGATGCTGTTAATTAGTTACTGATATAATAAAATGGCCGTGTGGTTCCCGGCAGAGTAGAATAGGACCCTCCAAGTCTTCCCGTGGATGTCGTAAAAGGCGACTTAGGGAACACAAGCTTAACAAAGCTTAGAACCATCAAAGAGACCTCTCCAACCCGTCTGGCCAGCGTGGAGAGTGTAGGCTAAATCCTCTGACTATTCTGGCAAATATGTGGCTCTGGTAGTGCAGGGAGGGTCGTGCTCTTGCAGTGGAGACTGAAAAAGACCTGATGATGATGATGATGATAATAAATTAGTTTTGTTGGTAGCCCCTTCTGTTTCCTTTTAAGTATTCCGTCTTATGAGTTTCCAGAAAACCTTACATACTTTCCGTTACGACGGCCAAAATTCTATAACATTCCAGAATTCCTATTCCATCATCAAAATTTTCTAAAATTCGAGCGAGCGTGTTTCTCGAAACAGAGAGACAGGCGGACATGACGAATCTTTGAAGGTTTCGTTTTTTGCCATTTGGCCACGGAACCCTAAAATGATGCAATCGTTCTTAAGGCGCTGTAATTCACGCAGTGCCGTAAAACGTCTATTTTTTCGTCGCGCAGTTAGCCTTATTTTTCATGGAATATTAGCATGAAAAAAATATGAAGTACAGTTCAAAGATCAAAATAAATTATTACATCAAAATATTTTCAAAAAATATTTTAAACCTAGGAAAATAAAATGGCAAAAAGCTATATCCAGAAAAGGTTTCGTCGCGATTTACTTGATATTTTCAGCGATAACTACCATTTTTTTTAACATCTATAAAAAGTAAAACTTACTCAGCAAAATGGATACCTAAAAATATTACAATATTTGGTTATGATTAAGGAATTATTAAATTAAAACCGACAAAAAGCGGCCGAAATGACAGATACGGGTTCGAACTGAGCCCCGCGCACCCGCACCGTGCTGGCTGGTCTTTACATTCGTCCGTGTTAAAATAGCTTTATAAAATAGTAAAAGTTAAAATCTGTGAACTTAATTTACTTCTACGTGAAGTTTTTTATACGAACTAAATATCTGTTTTACTATAATCTAGGAAAAACTCGTACAAAACGAATAGTAAGCAAAAACGTTTTTATAAAATAGTGATTCAAAACTGCTGTTTGTGTTGTGTTGTGAGTCATCAGCTCATTCGATGCGCGCTCGTTTACCGGTGACTCATCTAATCCTCATTACTCTTACAAACGTATGCAGAATTTCAACAGCAGCTTACAGTAAGGCACAGCGCAGCTTGTTAAGCGCCCGCCTTTCACTCCGGCTGTCCTAAGTTCGAGCCCCGTCGAAGTCTTGGGACCCATTCTGTTCCTATTATACATAAATGACTTGCCCGATGCGATTAGGCATAAATGCATTATTTTTGCCGATGATATATCTGTAATTATACCTAATAACTATGACGATATAAACGATTATGAATTTGACATTAATACGACAATCAATTCTATTGTAAAATGGCTAGAAAAGAATAACTTGACTGTAAATATAAGCAAAACTAAATATATACAATTTGGAACATGTCGACAAAATAAATGTAAATTAAATATTAAATATAATGATGACAATATAGAAGAAGTAGAAGATACAAAATTCCTTGGTGTCGTAATTGATGACAATTGTGACTGGAAAAAACACATACACAATTTATGTGATAAATTAAATCGGTATGTGTATGTTTTGAAACAACTAAAGAATACATCTGCACTGACAACAATTTTGGCAGCTTACCACGGTTATGTTGCATCTAATTTAAACTACGGTCTTTTTATTTGGGGAAATTCTGTTGATGCTAATAAGATATTTGTTGTTCAAAAAAAGTGTATACGTGCTATGTGCGATAAGGGGCCACGTGAATCTTGCAAGCCATTATTTAAAAGTCTGGGGATTCTACCATTGCCTTGCATGTACATCTTAGATGTAGCTTGTTTCGTTAAACATAATATGAACCTATTCAAAAAAGCTTCAGACATAAACTCAAGAAGTAGAAGAGATCCTGATAAGCTTGTTTGTCATAAAAACCCCAAACTGACTTTATACTTAAAACAAAGCGATTTCATGTGCATCAAAATTTTCAACGCTCTACCGCGTGATATAAAAGGTCTTCCATGTCGATTATTTAAAAGAAGGCTCACAAAATGGCTAAAAGAAAAAAGCTTTTATTCTGTTGACGACTTATTTAAATAAATTTTATTTTATATGTCATGTTTAAATTTTTTTGATAGATTTGACACTTTATTATTCTTGTATAAACTCAATCTCATTTGACCTTTGAATAATTTTTATGACTAATTTGTAATATTTGTCAATGTTTTAATATATACCTATTTCTTTTATATTTGCATGCCGCTTTTGGTGAAATATGCTGCTTTAAATGTATTTTAACATCATGTACTACCATATTTTAAGCAAATAAATAAATGAATGAATGAATCGCCTACCGGCATCGCCACTTTTAACCTTATTTCATTACCAGTACGTACTATTATCGCGCGATTACCATTACGTACCTACTATTATTATTAGGTGTTACAGCGAAGATTTTGCCAGGTTTAGCCCTTTCTAGCTTGAGACAAATAAAAATGCATGCGGATCTGTCCAGCTGTTCTCCTCTAGAGGTCACAATTCTCAACCTTAAAATCTGAGCTTGAAATTTTTTAAGCAGATTCGATAATTAAGTCCATATATTATATACTTAATTATCAATAATTAAGTCCGTATCTACTGAACCGATCATAATGAAATTTTGCATACAGATAGGTTTGGGTATCGAGAAGGACATAGGCTATGTATTACGGGGGCGAAGCCGCGGGTAACAGCTAGTTATAGATAATTTAGTAGATATTGACGAGCTTCGTGGCGCAGCGGTCAACACGCCAGGCTGCGACACGGATGGTCCCGGGTTCGATCCCCGGTCAGGTCAAGATGAAAAACGCTCTTTTTCAGATTGACCTGGGTCTTGGATGTTTATCTTTATATGTATTTGTTGAGTTAGTATCCCATAACACAAGTCTCGAGGTTACTTCGGGGCTAGCTCAATCTGTGTGACTTGTCCGTAAGTATATAGGTATTTAAAAAAATATAGTAGAAATTTTTCTCGATTCATTTTTATGAAACGCCATTAGGGTCTTTGGCGCTAAAGACCATTGTGAGTTTTGTCACAGAATATAAGTATATGTTCTATGCAAGGTCAAATAGCTCTCGGAGCCACTAAGTAGTATTTGTATTATTCATATTTTTGTTTACAGACGCTGTCCATCCTTCGCTCACACATCAGAACTCATACAGGCGAGCGTCCACTGCACTGCACGCGATGTCCCGCTACGTTTGCCCACAGCGCTGCTCTGTATACACATAACAAACTGTTACACCAAGCTAATGCTCACATGTAAATCATAGTTAAGTATAATAAAATAACCATACTTTAGAAATGTGTTTTATTCTTTATTCCTTATGATTGTTCCGAAACAAACTGTCAAATGTACGGACTTTTGAACACAGACATGAAAAAACCGGCCAAGTGCGTGTCGGGCCACGCGCAGTGTAGGGTTCCGTAGTTGCGAATGACAACTTTGAGTTCACACTATTCACACTCGCACCAGTTTAACAACCAAAAACATCTAATAATGAAAATTGTACGAAATTTTACAGTTTATAAGTTGGTTGCCTATAACTTTTTAGTTTGTACTTAGTACTCAGCTCTGATAGTTTTCCTTTAAATTTCAGTATATATAGTACTCCTGTAATTTTTTTCACGTATCTATATATAACCGTTTAGCAGATAGAGGGGGGGGGGGGGGGGGGGGACTTACCTCTAACAAAAATTCGCACTTTAAAACCAAATATTTCGGAAACGGATCCCTAAATCGAAAAATGGTGTTCTCAACCTCACAATATTTTTGAAAGACCTATTTAACGATACCCCACACGATGGGTAAATAGAGAAAAAAAATTACTCCCCCTCTTTACTTGTATGGGAGCTACCCTAAAAAAAATTTTTTTTCAAGTTTTTATTCTACCACTTTTTTGCCATGATTAATATACATACCCATACCAAATTACAGCTTTCTAGTACTTATAGTCTCTGCGTAAAACCGCGGACCTACGGACAGACAGACAGACAGACATGGCGAAACTATAAGGGTTCCTTGTTTACTACGGAACCCTAAAAAAGATGTGCTTTTGAAATAAACAATATTTTTCTTCATAATCAGACCAATATCTCGTGAAATTATTCAAAAAATAATAATTAAATAATTGTCCCTCAGCTCACAAATTATTCAAGTTTGTGAGCACTGCTCGCGAGCGATGTCCCGCTACGTTTATAAAGCGTGTATAGCGAGCAGCGACTTTCCCTCCCTCCGACTCAAAGAAATCGTCGACGTTTTCATACAAAAGTTTTAAGTATGGGAAATTCTATTTTTTTTATTGAGTTCCAACATTGATAGTTGTTCATAGTCATAGTCTTTATTGCTTCATTTGGTGTACATTAGGTCTTATTTTATACATACATTTTAAAAGTGCACAAATGAGCCCTGCAAGGGTGTTGCAATTTCATTAACATATAATTTCTATTTCCTTATTTATATATATGGTGTTATTACCAAAATTCATATTTATCATTATTACAAAACATATTTTATTATTAAAAAATATATTAAGTAATTAATTTTAATTAATAATTATAATTTTCAGTTAAGTACATCGTCATAGGATAGTGATAGATATTGTTCATATTGACGAGCAGAGCTAGGGTCAATTTATACTATAGATACACGCTGTATGTAATGCCCATTATATAGTATTATCATAGATATCAGAATATTTACTAGAGCATTATATAGGTATAGCCGCTATAACAATATAAACTCAGATCAAAAAAAAAATTCGTCTTAATATAATGTTATCTTTGAGTTAATAAAGAACGAATGAATAAAAAGACAGTCGTTTGATAATGTTGTTTGTTTTTCATGTTTGTAAGCTGCCGAAGGTTTCTGTATAGCATAGCTTAACGACTGCCATAAATGATGATAATGATGGCAGCCGGGACCAACGGTTGCCAACGGCTTAACGTGAATTCCAAAGCACGGATGAGCTAGAGATACTCTTTATGCCACTTGCGGTCACCCATTCAAGTGGGGATTGCTCCCATTGTTGCTTAACATGCGGAAGCTCTAATTATGGCCACGTCCTCTGGGCCATCGGGATGTCATTAGAAAACCACCAAAATTAAATGATTTTACTGCCCTGTTTCATAAACCCGACTACCCTGGCAAAAAATTATAGCCCATGTGTTATAGGGAAGATGTACTTGCTACATCCAAATCATTTAGAGAAGTATATACTGAAATTTAGGCACCAGTCAGAAATTTATTTGTAATACAAAATTCATAAAATTCTAGCATATACCTATAAAAGTAATAAAGAAAGTACCAATATTTGATTGCTCAGCAGTAAAATATGGTTATAAGGCTTTAAGTTTAACGAAAATATGTTGACGTTTATATTGTTTTTACAATTCTTAGGTAAGTAAATATACACGAGTATATATGCAATATTTGTTGGTTTTCTTAGGGCCATATTAAATTATACTGATCATCATCAGGTTTTTTTCAGTCGCCACTGCAGGAGCACGACCCTCTCTGTACTACTAGAGCCATATATTAGCCAGAGAAGTCAGAGGATTTTTGGCCTAGACTCTCCACGCTGGCCAGACGTTGGACAGCTGTGACTGTATCACAGATCCCAAAAATTAAAAAAAAATACAAGACGTATAAGATTATTAATAGTCTCTGAGCTAAACAGAGCGTTCTAACAGCCCGACATGGCGAAAACTATAAGGGTTCCTATACGAGCCAAGGCTGTACATATATAAATGTAATGCATGTAACCTACTTTTGGCCACGGCCGTCGCATCTGTACTTGTAAAACTTTAGTGTACAAAATAAACGCATAGACGTCAACACGTATCTTGGGTTTATAATTACGTAACTAGTGCACTCAAACTAACATACATAACTTAACTATAACTTAACTTCATCGTACGGGTTTCAAACTGAGGCTCGTACAGTTCCTTATATTTTGAACCCAAAAATGTAGTTACTTGGATATCTCAGGAATAATTTTCGACACCAAAAATATACCTACACTATACAAATTATACAAAATTAAATAAATAATAGGTATATATGGACAAATCACACAGATTGGGCTAGCCCCAAAGTAAGTTAGAGACTTATATTAAGGGATACTAACTCAACGATACTAATTATATAATAGATACCTACTTATATTAGATAAACATCCAGACCCAGTTCAATCTGAAAAAGATCATTTTCCATCTTAACCTGATCGGGACCATCCGTATCGCAGGCAGGCATTTTGACCGTATCATACATACATACATACATATAATCACGCCTTTTTCCCATAGGGGTAGGCAGAGACTATGGATCTCCACTTGCTACGACCGTATCATATTTGGATTTATTAAGTTTCAGGAGCTTTATCAATAGATCCGAGGGCTGTACAGATGAATTTAGAAACATCACTTTTGTTCCACCCTAAGGATATCCTAAACCGTAAGTCCGTCATCAACAACATCAACACCGTGGTGAGACGCTTGCAAAAACACTTCACAGCTGATAAACCCAGTTTCCGATCCCAAAACATGGACGGGGAACTGACTACATTCTTTTTGAACCTTGGAGAGCTGATCATGAAGCAAAATGACGATTATTTAAAAAACTTCACGAATGCATTTGCGTATACTCTAGAGGATTCTTATTTCGCTAAAGATCTCTCGTCTATATTTGGAGACGATTCTGCTTTGCAAGCATATGTAATTAATAATAGTCTCAATAAATGGCATCTTCTATCAGTTCAAGAAATAAAAGCAAATATAAAGGAAGCTCTTGAAACTGATGACACAATTTTCCATAAAATGATACAATGTGCTGATAGACTCTTCAATGAATCTGACAGAAAGCCTTTAGCAGATATAACTAGAGATCTTACTGGTGGGAACGAGGAACGAAAAGATCTAGCCAAAGCTATAAAAGGTGCTGTCAACTATATTCTTGTTAAAAAGTTCAAAAGTCTCGATAATGACACAAAAGTTCTTTTACAAAATGAGTTCAAGAAAGTTTTATACGGTCACAACAAACTAGACGATAATGATGAACGTGAACTTGATTCGAATGTGAAAATCAAATTGGAAAAGGCGCCAGAAATAAAACTTAATACAGATAAAAAAGACTTGAATACGAATCAGAAAGACACAAATGAAGATAAGAAAGAAGTTGATGAAGCTCTTAAAGAAATAAAGGAAGATCTAGAACGTAGGATTAAAAGAAGACGTCTGAATGAGAACAAGATGGAAATAAACAGCGAAGAGAAAATCAAAAAGGAAGGGGAAGTACTATTGAAACACGTCGAAGAAGAAATAAGAAGATTCGGTCAAAAATAAAACATATTTTCTGGCATTATTCTGTGTTATACCATAAATAACACTCACACTTTGACTAAGTATATACTCTCTAGACACCGTCATGCCTTTATTTCAATGATTAAAAAACTGGCCAATTTTTCAATGCTTGTGTTATCATCACACGCGTCCTTTGCCCGGGCAATTTGATTATTTGAATTATTATTATCATATTGCACGCTCATATTGGGCATTTTTCATAATGACCGGGCATTATGTATAATACCCAATTTATCACTTGGTCCATAACATATACATTTCTTTTGGTTTTTGTGTATTTTTTTTAAAAAGCACTCAACTCCTTTTGATAAAAATTTAATGGGACCATCTGTAAAGTATTACCTATCAAAAAGAATTTCTTAAATCGGTCCAGGCGTCTTCGAGAAATCGGGGAACAAACATAAAAAAAGATTCCGACGAATTGAGAACCTCCTTTTTGTTTTAAGTCGGTTTAAAGCATTATAACCAAGAAATAAATTCAAGACTGTTCACAAAATGATCAAATGACAAATGCTTATATATACAACAGGCACTAGTTCCTGAATCATATTAATTTTATTCATTGTTTTATTATCATAAATTTCTGCACCTACAAGACATTAAATATAATTTATTCCGAAATAAAAAAAGAAACAAATTTACAGAGATTCTCTAGTTGTGGCAGAGCCTCGTAAGAAGGCCGTGTTGTTTGAAGCTCGCTACCGGCGAAATTCAGTTTTGCTAGTAGCCGTAGTAGAATGGGCCGGCTCGTCCGGGGAAGTACCACACTCTCACAGAAAATCGACGTTTGAGTAGTAGCTTTATCGCTGCTATGCTTCGTTCGGTGAGTGAGAGAGCCGGAGGCCCATCTCCCTCTCCCCTCTAGGGAGGGAAAAATAAAAGGCCGGCAACGCTCCTGTGACACCCATGGTGTTGCAGTTGTCCATGGGCAGCGGTGATCACTTACCATCAGGTGACCCGCTTGCTCGTTTGCCGTCCTATGACATCAAAAAACCGGCCAAGCGCTTGTCGGGCCACGCGCAGTGTAGGGTTCCGTAGTTGCGAATGACAACTTTGAGTTCACACTCGCACCTCACAGTTTAACGACCAAAAACATCTAACAATGAAAATTGTATGAAATTTTACATTTTCCAGTACATTTTATAAGTTGGTTGCCTATAACTTTTTAGTTTGCACTTAGTACTCAGCTCTGATAGTTTTCCTTTCAACTTCAGTATATATACTACTGCTGCAATTTTTTTCACGTATCCATTTACGCTCAAATGGGACAGGGTCTCGGAGACATCTTCAACTCTGTAGCGGAAGGTCCTATTCGACAAGAAGTTCGACGATATGCGCGAGACTGTCCGGAAAGCCCAAATAGCCAGCATGGAAATTAAGCCAGAATGTCAGACTTTGTCAAAAAATTCGCTGTATCGAAGAAAAGTGCTCCCGTGAGACGATCCCTGGTTCGGCGTCTGAGGATATGCTCCGTGAGGCGGTGCAATTGAAGGTGTCACGCATGTTTGGCCCGGAATCCAAACTGCTCGCCGGAGATGACTCTATTGGACTTTACATAGTCCTTTTATAAATAATAATAAATATAAATTTATACATACATACGGACAAATCACACAGATTGAGGTGGCCAAATCACATAGATTGAGAATCAATCGGGGATCAAACCCGGGACCAGCGACACGGGTGGTCCCAGGTTCGATCCGGCCGATCGGCCGGATCGAGCGTGTTGAACGCTGCGCCACGGAGCTCGTCCTTGGGTCTTTGAGGAGGATCCGCTCATAGATTTTCACCAAAGAAGTCAATAAGCTAATACGATGATAAGATCGATAGTCGATACGATGTGGGGTTTTTTGGTCTTTGCCTGGTTTGGGGATGCCGATCACGAGTGCTTCCTTCCAGGCGGCTGGAAAGGTGCAATTTATAAGACCTTGTGTAGAGGAGGAGGGTGTGTGGAAGGCATTAGAGCATTCCGTTTGAGACTCTCGTCAGAGTACACCCGGCACTTTCGGGGTTTGAAATCGAGAAATTTGTGTTTTTTTTTTATGGCCTACGTAGCTAGTTCCAAATGAGCTTTCGCTACTTCACCGGACTTTTCTGAGGTGAGGGCAGAGTGCCCTCAACCTGTAAGGCAATCTTCACCTAAGGGGTCCCAGGAGGGACGGGTATTCATTTTGACGGTCTGCTTACACAGTACAGGCTGAGACTATCACAGGGCTAGGTACTTTTATTACAAACTTTTATTTATTTCCATAGTATAACAAAAAAAAATATTTCACCCACAGACATGAATTTTTTTTGTGATTTCACCCTGTTAGTCTGTGAACGTCAAATCTTAAATCGAAATTTTGAAGCACTTAGCTGTAACTGATAGAGCTAAATTTGTAATTCGAATGACAATGCAATATTTTGGTAGCTACCAATACTTGATCAAGATGGAATCGGAAGGTGGCCATAGACACTTTTAAATTGAAGAATATAAAGCCGTCCGGTCAGTAGGACTCATTTGATGTGCCTTGACTCTTGACACGCACTTTACAAACACAAATTAAAAAAACTTATTTTTCGTTGGACTGTAGAAAAGTATAATTACCTACTCTTTGTAACAGCGTGGTTGGCAGCTCTTACTACTCGTAATAACTAAGTACCTAATTAAAATCGACTACTTTATCGAGATTTAAGGATCCTGTGATCCAGTGTCTCGGAGACACTGGATCACAGGATCTTTAATGTCTCCTCTAAATATATATATTTTCTCTTTTTTTACATTACTTCATCAATTTGGCAGTTTCTTCCGTCTTTGTAACATCAGCTTTGAAGTAATTCTCAATTTCTTGCAGCGTTTTGTCTTTGGTTTCAGGCAGATATAAATACAACAAATAAGTATACACAGTGACGGACAGACCGTAAAAAAGAAAGGCGCCGTGGAAACCAAAAGTCCTGAATATCATCGGACTTAACTTCAAGAGTGTTGATGAGTAAATATTAAACGTAAAAGCTGTTACTATCATTGCTGAACTTTTATATTTTAGAGGCATTATTTCCCCAAATATCGATGTAGCAAAGATGATAGGACCACAACTTAAACATACGTTAAAAGCAGCTAATAACAACAACGATATTAACTTGCTTTCCGTTATAACAGATATCTTAACTAAATACAAATATAACGATATAGTTATTAAGAAAAAAGCGCCAAGAAATGACGAAGTTAGGTACAGAGTTCTTCGTTTAAGGAATTTTGATAGAGCTGATCCGAAGTACATGCTAAAAACTGTGACACCATCTAAAATTAACATCCCAGAATACGCAGTACTTTCGCTTAACGTCATTTTCTTAATAATCTCAATAGCGTACATGCTACACACGAATTTCCCTGAAAAATGGAACTGCGTCATCATCAAAACAGATAATAGCACTGGCTTATAGAACTCTTTCTTCTTAACCATTTGAATAACCCCAATTCTCTCCTCCTTTTTACTCTGTTCTCTTATTAACTCTTCTAATTCTCTTTCTGCCTCCAAACTTACTCCTTTCAACAATCTATGTGAAGTCCTACATTCCTCAAATCTGCCTCTGCTGGCGTACCAAATCGGCGATTCTGGCCAAAAAATCGCTGTCAACGGATACAAAGAGCATATAAATCCAAAAACAGCTATAAACTTCCAATGGAAAAACGTTCCTATAGCATTGGCCACCCAAATACCCCAGAATACCGAAGCCGATTTGATAGTTAGGAATAATCCTCTATATTTAGGTGAGGTATATTCACTAACGACAATGACAGATATAGTCAAAGAGCAGGCTTGTATTACTCCTAACATAATCTCGCTGATCAGCAGTTGGGTAATATTGTGGCTGGTGTAGAAGACGATGAATGCTGAGACCACGGTGGCGGAGACTATGAGGAACGGGACCTTTCTGCCAACGTACTTCGTGAGGATCGAAAGGAAGATTATCCAGGGTAAGGCGCTGTAGCCCAGGACGGATGCTGGAACGTAAAAAAAGACGCTTTAAAAAAGAACAAAATTGGGAGGTTAATAAAATGCTGTGTGTGTATTATAATAGTGATATTTAAAATTGCTGATTCTCAGCCAACAAGAAAAAAATGGGCTAAGTGCAAAAATTACTTCTTATATCCAGGAACATTCTGAGCAAAATTTTAACTTATATATCAGGAGGCCTATCTGCTGACTTTTGACAACTACGGTGTACATCGTTTTGATGGTCACTTCAACATGCATTACGGCTTCCGTATGAATGACTATTTTAATTACGATATAGAAATCGTAATGGATGTTAAAAACGTTGAACACCGAGTTAGCAAATAGGATTGCAGATTTAGTATTTTCCAAAGTAGGCAATCTGGACAATTCTTCGTGAAATAAAGAAAATAAGAAATAGTGAAAAAATTCCACGCGGGCAAGACTCGAACCTGCGTCTTAGATCTATGTACGATCTATACGTTCGTACAGAGATCTAAGACGCAGGTTCGAGTCCAGCCCGCGTGTGATTTTTTCACCATTTCTTATTTTCTTTATTTAATAAATAAGGTAAAATAGCATTGTGAATGCAAAATAAATCCCATATAAACTATAATTCTTTGTGAATTTGTTTCCTTTCCAAGGGTAAAAATAAGATCGTACAAGTACGTACGTACCTACCTATTTGATTTGAAGCAAAAGTATAATCTTTTTCACAAATGAATAAGATTTTTGTTATTCTACATTGAGTCGAGTAATTTAGGAAATCAAAGCAGGACACGAAATCAATCAATAAATAAATAAAAAAATAAATATATACGGACAAATCACACAGATTGTTCACAATCAGCCCCAAAGTAAGTTCGAGACTTGTGTTATGGGATAATAACTCATCGATACAATATTTTATAATAGATATTTATATTTGATAAACATCCAAGACCCAGGTCAATCCTAAAAAGGATCATTTTCCATCTTGACCTGACCGGAGATCGAACCCGGGACCATCCGTGTCGCAGGCAGGCGTGTTGACCGCTGCGCCACGGAGCTCGTCATCAATGATCATCAATTATCGCAGCCCGTAGGCTATCTATCACTTATCTAAGCTAGGAACATTATGCACAGAATTAATAACATTTAGTACTACTAACTTAGCAATATGTTATCCTCATAGATATCAGAATAATACTGTTATCCTATTAGATATGACCAAAATATAGAGACCTAGGTAGGTACTTGTTCTGTTAAACGACCTTACTTATTTGATACTTGTTATTATTTTTAATAAATAGACTACTAGCAATTTTTTCGCGTTACCGTACTATTTTAAAAATAGTTGTACCTAAATTATATTCTATGTCATCGCAGAAAAGTTAGATTTCTATTGGTAAAAGAATTTTGAAAATCGGTTCAGTACTATCGGAGCCTTGAGCCTATTCAATACAAACAAACATACAAATCAAATGACCCTTCCTCTTTATTTTTATTAATTATTAATATATATATATATATATATATATATATATTATATATTTAAAACTTATAAGTGCAAAAGTAACTCTGTCTGTCTGTCTCACTTTCACACTAAAACTACTAAACCTATTTAAATGAAATTTGGTACACAGATAGTCTAGAGCCTGAGAAAGGACATAGGCTTCTTCTACGCGGACGAAGTCGCGGGCTTAGCTAGTAAAAAATAAAATATCAAAGTGTGTTTTAATATACAGTCCACTACAGATATACTTACAGAGCCAAGATGACATATCGTCGGTCAGGACGAATGTGGAGTTGGCCTCTCGTCGTATTTGTGGGAGGAACACCGTGGGGGCCCCCAGGGAGAGCCCCCCCATGAAGTAGACGCACCATACCCCACTGGATATGAACAGCTGGAATAAATTCATCATCATCATCATCAGGTCTTTTATAGTCTCCACTGCAGGAGCTTGACCCACTCTGTACTACCAGAGCCATATATTAGCCAGAACACTCAAAGGATTTGGCCTACACTCTCCACGCTGACTATACGGGTAAGAGTGGTCTCTGATGTTTATTAATAAGCTTTGTTTAGCTTGTGTTTCCTAAGTCGCCTTCTGCGACATCCACGGGAAGACATGGAGTGGTCATATGTGTGTGTATTACCGGATGTAACACCAGAGGTGATTAGTTGGAACCCGGGATCCGGTATTAAGACAGCATATTTATGCATTGAATTACTACACTACAAGTGTTTGTCTGCGCCGGGAATCGAACCCGGTCGCCTTCGCATAGAAAGCTTGCGTGTAAACCACTGCGCCACGGAGACCGTCAAAAAAAGATAATTAACTTTTAAAAATACAAACCTTTTCGATTTCATTCCCGATTTGGCATTTAATAAACATGTTAATATAAACCATTAAATAAAATTAATAGTCAATAGGCGCTGCGGCTAGCAACCCATCACTATTTTGATCCCGTTTTCCACCTACGCCAAACCAACAAGCTAAACGGCCACGTCTTTAAGAGTCCCACGTAAAGCCGCAATTCCATACAAACGTAGTTTCGTTTTAGTTTTACAACAGTTAAGCCAATCTCAACCAAATTACTACAACACTTATTTACAAACCTTAAAAGCCATTTTAGGTCATCTAGACCTGGGTTCTGTTTACGCTGCAAGGGGAAAAGGCGGGACAATATATGAATGTAATTATTATGTATTAAATAAAATACACAACAACTTGACAATATACATTTTAAAATAAGGTTGTAGCTACTAACCTGTCTCAAAAATGATTTCCAGTCGAATTTTTCATCCATGATCGATCAACGGCAGATATTCTTAAGAGATTACTTAAGTAAATTCAATTTGACTATTATTTCGTAAGGAAACTAATTCAGCAATTTATCCATTTTGGCGCCAAAATAAATAAATCTAATGAGATATTTGATTATCTTAATGAGATTATGTTAAAAGCTTTTTCTTGATTCCATTTACAACCTTTTTTTAAAGCCTAAAAAATATTTTAGACGCTTAAGTACGTATTTATTTTTATTTCACTGTTTTTTTATGATTTATTGATACCGAATTCAAGGACCGGTTTCCTCAAAAGACGAACGCATAATAATGTGATACTGGTGGATACACTCGATCACGATAATTGTAATAAAAGGTCTAGATATAAAATAATAACAATTGCTTATAATCCTTGTCTGTTTGGATGTGTACAGTCGGTTGTATAATAATTTAAGATATTTTTAACAAAAAACAAAAACCGACTTTAGCCCTATCAATTTGTTTGAACAAGCATAAAAATAAAATGGAAATAAGTGTAAACCGAACGGCGTGCGTATAAATATTTGTTTGGTTACTGTTTTTTAAAAAGCGCTCGACACATTTCGATAAAAATTTTATGGGACCATCTGTAAAGTATTACCTATCGAACAAAAAAAAAAAGAATTTCTTAAGTCAGTCCAGGCGTCGTCGAGAAATCGGGGAACGTACATTAAAAAAAAAAGATTATGACGAATTGAGAATTCCTCCTTTTTTGAAGTCGGTTAAAAATAGAGGGGAGGTCCATTAATCACTTGAGGCTCGGAAAAAATCTGATATCGAAAATCGAAATATCACCAGTAAAAATTTTTTTGGATTTTGTGTATTTTTTCAAAAAGCGCTTGACACATTTCGATAAAAATTTAATGGGACCATCTGTGAAGTATTACCTATCGAGCAAAAAAAAATTTCTTAAATCTGTCCAGGCGTCTTAGAGAAATCGGGGAACATACATAAAAAAAACATTACGACGAATTGAGAACCTCCTCCTTTTCTTGAAGTCGGTTAAAAGATAAGTAACTTATGGAATTTAGCATAAGCCGTGTGGTTCCCGGCAGAGAACAAAGAAAGAACAAATACAACTTGACTACAGGTGGTATGTTAGGTTCGTTAAGTTTCCTTGTGACCTAAGCACGAGCACAGAATAATAGTACTGCACGAGCGTGCGTGCAAGACGAGCGTGCGACTTTAGTGCGGAAGGAATAAAAATTCATAAACGCTATATTGAACATGAAGAAATTATGAGTTAACGATTGAGAGGCCTTTACATATAAGTATCACAACGAAAAAAATATGTGCAAGTTTCCCATTATATCCAAGTAGTATCCAAGATATTTTGGGCTGTAACAACACCCTCAGACATTTTTTCTTCTGACTGTAAGAAATAATAAACTGCTAAATATAGGTGTTTTTAAATAGACTGAGCCTATTCTATTTGTGGATACTTATTATCTTTTATTTTATTAAAGTTTTGCTTTGCTTACAAATATTTGCTATTTAAGATTTATAGGATTCCGTGTACCTGAAAAAGTGATAAGAAGAACCCTTAAGTTAAGAATTAAAGCAGTTTGTAAAAGAATATTTATAGTAATCGGCTACATTTAAATAGGATATAATTTACAAAAAAAATGAGTATAGGTACAACCAAATTAACAACCTTCTTATTTTTGGAAGTCGGTAAAAAAACTCACGAATCAGGAAAAAGGTTTCATGCTGAACATGAAAACTTTTAGCTCAGATTCTATAAAAAAGGTACAATCGTGCATTTGTCCCATTGGGCTATTGAGCAATTGGGATTGGTGTAAAATAAAAAGGCCTAGTCCATAAAATACAACAATACGATCCAAGTTTCGATGTCATAAGGACCGTATTATAAGCAAATTTCATGTTTTTTGAAGTGGAAGCTTCTTTAGCGGCGCTGTACACTTTTTGTGATGGGGAAAAAATTCAAACTTGCGACAGATCACGTGACCGACGGATTGAAATTTCGTAAGACGGCGCAGAGCGCTTGCGCGAATGTGCGTGTCGTATGTGTTACAACGTGCTACGCACATCCATGGATGGTGACTGCAGTTAGGAAAGGTATAAAATTATATACTTAAGTGTTATTATTTAAGTTTTCACTTCTGCCGGCACTTCAGAAGTTTTTTTTTAAATTACCTAGGCAGTCAGAATCACCTTGTATATCCTAGTATCCAATTACCCGCGGAAAACGCACACATATCAGTCAAAGACCACAATTCGCTTAAACTAAACTAACAACGCATTTGATTAGCCGACTGCGTAAACATAATCTTTAACAAATCTCTCTTCAAACAGGGAAGTCGGTACCTAAACATGACTAGATAAATTGCGTGGACTGTATTAACTTTGTGTTAAAGAAAGAAATAAAATCTTTATTCGGCAAAGCACATAACAACAAACAAAAATATTAGCAATACTTAGCAAATTAAAATAAAATGGTGATTGCCGAAATGGCGGCCAGGCGGCCTCAGCTTTATGCTGATAGCGGGGTGCTACGGCGCTGATTTTCAGCTGGTGCCATGAAGACGTGGGTTAGGTGGCTTATTTTATTTATTTATTTTTTTGATTCAGGCAACAGGATATAACAATAATACAGGCCCATAGAATATACACCTTATCCTAACATGCATATAAAATAATTTTAAATCTTAAAATACTACGGCACACGTTAATTCTGGCGACGTGTATTGTTAAATAGGTCTTTAAAAATAATTTAAGGTTGAGAACACCATTTTTCGATTTAGGGATACGTTTCCGAAATATTTGGTTTTAAAGTGCGAATTTTTGTTAGAAGTAAGTGTCCCCCCCCCTCTATCTGCTAAACGGTTATATATAGATACGTGAAAAAAATAACAGCAGTAGTATATATACTGAAGTTGAAAGGACAGCTATCAGAGCTGAGTAGTAAGTACAAACTAAAAAGTTATAGGCAACCAACTTATAAAATGTACTCGAAAATGTAAAATTTCATACAATTTTTATTCTTAGATGTTTTTAGTCGTTAATCTGTGAGGTGCGAGTGTGAACAGTGTGAACTCAAAGTTGTCATTCGCAACTATGGAACCCTTCACTGCGCGTGGCCCGACACGCACTTGGCCGGTTTTTTATTTTTAGCAATACCTACATATAAAGCTTAACTATTGTTGTACTGTACCAGTTAATCACTAAATAAAGATTTTTCTATTCTATTCTATAAATATAAAGATACTAAGCTGTTTCCCGCGATTTCGTCCGCGTGGGTTTCGGTTTTATCATAGTCTTTTTTCGAATTTAAAAGCAGCCTATGTTCTTTTCTTTCTAAGGCTCTAGACGATCTGTGTGCCAAATTTCATTTAAATCGGTTCAGTAGTTTTGGCGTAAAGCGAGACATACAGAGAGACAGAGTTATTTTCGCATGTCCATTAAATAAATAAATATACAGCGTGTTTTTTAATTCATTAGCATCCTTTTAAATATAGACTATACCCATGATTGAAAGTAATTTAAAACTACTTTTGAGGAAGTTAAATTACAAATTTTTCAAATTCAAGATAAACTCAATAACTACCTCAAACGCTTAGAAAGTGGCTATGACTTTAGATAAAAACCAAAAATTAAAATAGGACTGAATTTTCAAAAACACCGAAAAATTAATTCATTTAAACCGTATTAAAACAATCGGTCGGCGAAATTTACGCAAAACAAGTGACTTTAGATCGATACACAACCAGCTAGTTAATGTTGATGCAAGAAATGACTATCCGTGTAATATTTTTTTGCGTATGCTAACGTATTCCATTCCACCCTGTATAATATAGGGTCATACATAACACACAAATGGCGCTTGCCCCACAGGTAAGTTGTAAACTTGTGTCGTGAGATACTACCTCAACGATACTACCTAACTAACTAATATTATAAATGAGAAAGTTTGTTTGTTTGTGACGCTTTCACGCCGTATCTACTGAACCGATCATCATGAAATTTTGCATACACATAGGTTAGGGTACTGAGAAGGATACGATATATCACGCAGGCGAAGCCGCGGGTAACAGCTAGTATTTTATAATAGATACTTAGATAGATAAACATCCAACACCCAGGCCAATTTGAAAAAGGTCATTTTCCACCATGACCTGACCGGGGATCGAAACCCGAAACCCCCGTGTCGCAGGCTGGCGTATTAACCACTCCGCCACGCAGTCGTTAGTTATTTCGTGAACTCTCCAGTACTATTATTTCGTAAGGGTTATATTACGAAATAATAGTACTGGAGATTCTGCAAAAAAAAATTACATTTTCACATATTTTGACGAGCAAGCCGAATTCTTTCGTGTGAAAATGTCGATTCTTTTTCGAGTTCTTAGTATTGGTCCCATAGAGAAAGTTGCTCATTTTGACGAGCTATATCAACCAATTTAATACTTGTATTATTATTATATAGTGAGTTCAAATTATCAGTAAGTAAACATACAGTTTGTATGTTATCATCATTATAAGCATGTAAAACTGGAATGCCGTATCACATGTTGAGTATAATATGTAAATGCACACCAAGTGTTCGAACCTGTCCTGGCTGGCTGGCTGGTGTCCTGGCTGACTCTTCTATACGCATCGGCCTACGGATGAACTTGGATAAAACCAAGGTCATGTTCAACGAACATGTACTACCGGAACCGATTGCAGTTCACGGTGCCGTTCTCGAAGTTGTTCAAATATATTATTATAAAAGTATACCTCGGGCAAACATTGCAGTTAGGTAGAAACAACTTCGAGAGCGAGGTGAATAGAAGAATTCAGCTAGGTTGGGCTGCGTTTGGAAAACTACGTCAGGTCTTCACATCGTCGATCCCACAGTGCCTAAAGACAAAAGCCTTCAATCAGTGCGTCCTACCCGTCATGACATACGGAGCCGAAACGTGGACACTAACGGCACGGCTGGTCCACAAGTTCAAGGTCGCTCAGCGGGCTATGGAAAGGGCTATGCTCGGCATTTCTCTGCGGGATCAAATCAGAAATGAGGTGATCCGGCAGAGAACTAAGGTCATCGACATAGCCCACCGGATTAGCAAGCTGAAGTGGCAGTGGGCTGGCCATATTAGCCGAAGAACCGATAACCGTTGGGGCAAACGAGTTCTTGAGTGGAGACCGCGTCTCGGCAAACGTAGTGTAGGACGTCCTCAGGCGCGGTGGAGTGACGATTTGCGCAGGATGGCTGGTAGGAGCTGGATGCGAGCAGCCGAAGATAGATCTCGATGTCGTGCAATTGGGGAGGCCTATGTCCAGCAGTGGACGAGTATAGGCTGATGATGAAGTGTTCGAAACATAAACTTTCAAACAAAAGAAAAGAGTTTTTATAAAATTTAAAAGGACTTATTCGAAAGTATACTCTTCTAAATAAAACAAGATTTTTTTTAATCGATTCATAAATTACTAGGTGATGAGTAAACAAACGTTTTAAAAATACACAATTGAAAACCACCTCCTTTAAAAGTCGGTTAAGGGGGCACACTACGCACAGTAGCGACGCCAATTATTTTATTCCTAATACTTTACAAATAGAAAGAAATTCAAGAATGTAAATCATATAAGCAGTATCAGTAATCATATATCATATAAGAAGTAGTAAATAACCTGAAGTATTTTTGAAATCATGTTTAATATTATCAGAATCAGTGAGAATTATGAGAATCAGATTACCGCCAAAAACGGCCGTTTTTGGCGGTAATCACGTTTTCTCTTAATGACTGATTCTCATAATATTAAAACATGATCCCAAAAGTACTTCAAGTTATTTACTAGTGCTTATATGATTTATATTCTTGAATTTCTTTCTATTTGTAAAGTATTAGGAATAAAATGATTGGCGTCGCTACTGTACCTAGTCTTAAAAGGAATTCAAACTTTTCGTACGAAGCACTAGTAAAGCGAGCCAGACTCGGGTAATGAGGGTTTCGTGTTTTCCAAGGTGGCGACACTGTGACGAAAAGTATTGTTAACATCACCTCAGTGAAAGTTATACTTTATTACAGTCCGAATCAAACTTAATGTCGGCTCGGATATTAGCTGCTCACTGCTTGTACGTGCCCCGCCTCCCCGCGCGCGCCCCGCGTCGATCTAACATTGTGTACTGCGCTAACTCGCGCGATGTCCCGGGCCGTCATAAAATTTGCATCGGACTGTTAAACTATCTACTGAACAGATCAGTATGAAATTTTGCATACGTGTATTTTAAAAGGCATAGGCTACGTTTCATCACGGGAAAAGACCCGTCGATCGGAGCCGCAGCCGAAAGCAAGTTAAATAAATTAAAGCACTTTAATACTTTAAAATTTTATTGCACGGTACAAAACTCAGTCGCTACAATTATTTACATAATATAAATTAAATATACAATACATTATCTGCACTTATAAATATCCTTCATTGAGTTTATTTACACCATGCGTACTCACATGCAATCCATAAATATAATTAAACTTTAAAATTGTGTCTGTACATCAAGTAAATTAAAAAAAAATTGTAGTGAGGGCAGTGCAATGTGTGCCTCTTTGTTTGTTCGTACACACAAATCTCCGGAAATACTGAACGGATGCAAATGAAACTTTGTTGTTACAATAACTGTTGCCTGGGGTAAATACAATATAAATACTAACGTATAGACTCGGCAAACGCATGGCGCTGCAGAGTTGCTTTCCACTCGCTACTAGATGGCGGTAATTCGCGTTAGCCTAAACTTACTAAAACTAGGGTGTAATTTTAAAATATTATGCCAAAAATATTGTTCTAATTTTTAATAAGTTATATTTTGTGAATAATGCTTCTATATTCTCATAATATGGTAAATACAATGTTGTGTAGCAACGGGTGGCGCCATCTATGTGAGTCTGTGAGAACAAATCGTACGAATTAGAGGTTGGGACCAAGTTGGGACCACTGCCTGGGGCTAAATATATGGTATAATTGATTTGGAATATGGAATACCTGTTGCAGAACCATATTGGTCCAGCTGTATTAGAAATATTTTTATATTTCTAATACAGCTGGACATATGATGGATATGGTATGACGCCTTTGCTAAAGTTGTTCAGCCTGATGAGTATTTTTTGGTGAAGTACAAAATTCGAATATTTTTTTCAAAAACAAGCTTTGACAAAATCTCTGTAGTCGATTGGAGCCTTCTATTAAGAGTCCCACGTAAAGCCGCAACCCCATACAAACGTAGTTTCGTTTTAGTTTTACAACAGTTAAGCCAATCTCAACCAAATTTCGTACATACGACCGGAAAAGGCATATTGATGTTTGTAATCAGATTTCAATTTTAAAAACAATACCTATACAAAATTACAGCGAGTTGAAGTTTCGTATTGAAAACTTGTACTCGCTGTAATTTTGTACAGGTATTGTTTTTAAAATTGAAATCTGATTATAAACATCAATATGCCTCATCCGGTCGTATGTACGAAATTTGGTTGAGATTGGCTTAACTGTTGTAAAACTAAAACGAAACTACGTTTGTATGGGATTGCGGCTTTACGTGGGACTCTTAAGCTTTACGCCTGAGACTCCGCTGAAAACCCCGCTTTGGAACACTATGATGATAATGAGTTAAATATTATACCTATCGCTGGCATATTGTATTTGTATCTCCGGTCGATAAGTCTCGATAGGTATGTCGACGTCCAGGCATCGGCTGGCCACGGCCTCGTCTATGACCACTTCTATTTCTTTCCGCTTCGCGACGGCGGCGCTGGTGTAGCGTTTCGACTTCATGTTGAGATGTACCTGTTGACAAAATTATTTTAAAATGTTTATCCATAATACAAGAAGTGTACATAGAAATTGTTCAGTCGCCGTGTGGTTCCCGGCAGAGTAGAATAGGACCACTCCAAATCTTCCCGTGGATGTCGTAAAAGGCGACTTAGGGAACACAAGCTAAACAAAGCTTTGTTTATCAAAGAGACCTCTCCAACCCATCTGACCAGCGTGGAGAGTGTAGGCCAAATCCTCTGACTGTTCTGGCTAATAAATGGTTATGATAGTCAGAGAGGGTCTTGCTCCTGCAGTGGAGACTAAAACAGACCTGATGATGATGACATAGAAATTGAACAATTTTATTCTAGTTTATATGGGATTTATTTTGCATTCACAATGCTATTTTACCTTATTTATTAAATAAAGAAAATAATAAATGGTGAAAAAATTCTCCCTGTACCGCTCCATCTTCGGAACTCGCGGGCGGCGTGGGCAGGGATTCCATCCATACAATAATCTATGAGTTTGTGGTGGGAAGTCAAGGGGTGCAGTTGGGGTCTACCTTGGACGATTTTGCAAATTGATTTTGGTGGACTTTATAATACGAAATTGGTGTAGTTTGGTGTTATAAATGCTCGTGCTCATGGAACAATTTGTGAAATAGTTAAAGCGGACTGTTATATGGACTCGTATAGACTTGTCACCATAACCTCCCGACCACGAGGCATCAAAGAACATACGCCATCTTTGATGCCACTTGTTACAACTTTACCGTACAATACCGATACTTAGTATCTCAATTTACTGGACATTGGCAGAATCACTGGAATCTCGGTGGAAGCCATTTTATAAAACAGAAGAAGGAGAATATATTCCTGCTCATCGCACCTCTAGATCCGCCTCCTCCTTCACGAACCGCGATGGAATGAAATTCTATCCCCGCGCCGCTGTATTCCGAAACATAATTTATAGGCCAGTTAATATCGACATAAACATTGCAAACGCGCATGTATCGGCGATTTTTAGGGTTCCGTAGTAAACTAGGAACCCTTATAGTTTCGCCATGTCTGTCTGTCTGTCTGTCCGTCCGCGGTTTTACTCAGATTGTAAGTACTAGTAAGCTGTAATTTGGTATGGGTATGTATATTAATTATGGCAAAAAAGTGGTAGAAAAAAATCTTGAAAAAAAAAATTTTTTAAGCGTAGCTCCCATACAAGTAATGGGGGGGAGTATTTTTTTTCTCTACTTACCCATCGTGTGGGGTATCGTGAAAAAGGTCTTTGAAAAATATTGTAAGGTTGAGAACACCATTTTTCGATTTAGGGATCCGTTTCCGAAATATTTGGTTTTAAAGTGCGAATTTTTGTTACAGGTAAGTGTCCCCCCCACCCCTCTATCTGCTAAACGGTTATATATAGATACGTGAAAAAAATTACAGCAGTAGTATATATACTGAAGGAAAACTATCAGAGCTGAGTATTAAGTGCAAACTAAAAAGTTATAGGCAACATACTTATAAAATGTACTGGAAAATGTAAAATTTCATACAATTTTCATTGTTAGATGTTTTTGGTCGTTAAACTGTGAGGTGCTGTGAGTGTAAACAGTGTGAACTCAAAGTTGCCATTCGCAACTACGGAACCCTACACTGCGCGTGGCCCGACACGCACTTGGCCGGTTTTTTTTTATATATTGTAGAGACCACTAAGAATAGCCTATAACTGAGTTTGCAACTTTCTTAAGTCTGTGCTACTCCTGGGGAAAACGAAAGTATTGGACTTTTTTCAGTTTTCTAAATTCTCTGACTGCTCTGGCTAGTGTATGGCTCTGGCAGTACAGAGAAGGTTGTGCTCCTGCAATGGAGACTAAAAAAGAACCTGGTGATTTTTATTTATTCGTATGGCTTAAGAGTCACCTGGAAGCGCATGTCTCCATACAAACGGAAAAAGGGAATTGTGGCAATATTTGATAATTTTGGAGTAAAATTAAGCATCCAATAAGTTAATCTCATTATAATCTACGTACGTTCCTATACAGTTTGGTTAAATTATCGATAGTTTGAGAATTATACGCCTCTCAAGATTTCCATACAAATTAAAAAAGGCTTGTAATTCTCAAACCATTGGTATTTTAACCAAGCTGTATAGGAAAGTACGTAGATTATAATGAGATTAATTGATTAAATGCTTAACTTTACTCCAAAATTATCAAATATTTCCACAATTCCCTTTTTCCGTTTCTATGAAGACATGAGCGTCCAGGCGACTCTTAATTACAGTCGTTGATAATTCAGATACAGATATTCGAATTCTGCATCCACTGGATTGCGTCGTTTTCCAGGGTGAACAGGTCTGCCGGGTTGCCGTCGTACTTGGTGTATGGGCAGTCTCTGACGATATGAGAAATGTCCTGCTTAGGGCCACCACACTCGCAGGCCGGAGAGTCAATCCAGCCGCATCGGTACCTGAAAGCACTGGTTCGCCCACATCCGGTTCGGAGTCTATTTAGGAGACACCACTGCTTCCGTGGGAGTAAGAAACCAGGAGGTTTCTTTAAGGGATTGATGACCTGGTGATGATGATGATGATGATGATGATGACTTGCCTGTCTGTTGTGTTTGTACAGGTTGGACTGCTGGGAGAACATGGTGGGGCAGAACTCGCAGATGAAGGGTCGCTCACCGGTGTGCGTTCTGATGTGTGACTCTAGCTGGACTTTGGTCTGCAACAAAAGAGAAATACCTATTTATAGTCCTACTAGTGTATAGTCCTACTAGTACGCCGTGTGGTTCCCGGCAGAGTAGATTAGGACCACTCCAAGTCTTCCCGTGGATGTTGTAAAAGGTGACTAAGGAAACACAAGCTAAACAAAGCTTATTAACATCAAAGAGACCTCTCCAACCCGTCTGGCCAGCGTGGAGAGTGCAGGCCAAAATCCTCTGACTACTCAGGCTAGTATATGGCTCTGGTAGTACAGAGAGGGTCGTGCTCCTGCAGTGGAGACTAGAAAGACCTGATGAAGAAGAAGAAGAAGAAGTCCTACTAGCTGTTACCCGCGGTTTCGCCCGCGTAATGTGTAACCTATGTGTATGCAAAATTTCATGATGATCGGTTCAGTAGATACGGCGTGAAAGCGTAACAAACAAACAAACTCACTTTCGCATTTATAATATTAGTTGGGATTCTACTCTGCCGGGAACCACACGGCTAGAGAGGCATAGATTAATACTTACGGGGAACCCCTTGCCGCAAAGATGACACATCTTGTTGTTGGGCCTGCCTTTGTGTACGTTCCGAATGTGCTGGTCCAGTCCCACTCGGTTCTTGGACGGCTGCAACCGGATAAAACATGGAGAATAATAAAACAAGAACTTTTAACTTGCTCTGTATTGAGTTTTCACATTATTCGATCCGGGTAAGTAAAATGTATGAGTATGCCGTGTGATTTCCGGCAGAGTAGAATAGGACCACTCCAAGTCCTCCCGTGGATGTTGTAGAAGGTGACTTAGGAAATACAAGCTAAACAAAGCTTATAAACATCAAACATGCCTCTCCAACGCGTCTGGCCAGCGTGGAGAGTGTAGGCCAAATCTCCTGACTACCCTGGCTTACTAGGTTCTGGTAGTGAGAGTGCAGTGGAGACTAAAAAGACCTGATGGATGGATGGATGGAATGTTTTCGCGATTGTTACTCATTTAAATCTCTTAAGGCGCTCTTATAGTAACACTAGCGCCACCCAGCAATTTAATTCCTTAAATCATAAATTGTTCGAATGTTAAAAATCTAACAAGTACAAAACTACTAAATTACTTATAGAATTTTTTGTATATTACAAGTAATTTACTAGTGCCATATTTAAAGAGAAAAATCGATTAACGCCAAAAGTGGCCAGTTTTGGCGTTAACCTGATTTTCTCTTATTTTATCAAACGAATATTAGTGAAAATGAATAAAAAAATACTACAAGTAATTTACTAGTTATGTACTTGTTAGATTTTTAAAATTCGATATTATTTAGGATTAAAAGAATTAATTGCTGCGCTAGTATTACTCACTTTTTTTTTCTAGCCTGTTTGTGTGTCCCACTGCTGGGCAAAGGCCTCCCCTTTCTGCTTCCATAGGCTTCTGTCAAGGTAGCTACAAGTGTGTTACTCATTTAAATCTCTTAAATACTTACCTTGAGACAAATGTGGCACTGGTATGTCTTGTGAAGGTGTTTCTCCTCGATGTGGTCGCGCAGTTTGGTTTTGTCCGCGAACCGCTTGTTACAATGGTCGCATACGTATCTGGGAACAACAACAAAACAGAATGTGATTGCACCATTAGTAATTTTTTTTAGGTACTGTAACGGGTGAGTAGGGCTTCGTGCTGAAATAATAACACGCGATAAAAACCGTATTAAAATAATTTTATTTAAATGTGTAACAATCGCGAAAACATAAGAAAACATTAAATAACACTGAATCTATTTTTATCTCTTATATTTTTCAAATAATTGTCGAGCTCCGTGGCGCAGCGGTCAACACGCTGGCTTGCGACACGGGGGTCCCGGGTTCGATCCTCGGTCAGGTCAAGATGGGAAAAGATCTTTTTCATATTGACCTGGGTCTTGGATGTTTATTTATATATGTATATGTTATAAAATATAGTATCGTTGAGTTAGTATCCTGCGACAACTTACTGTGGGGCTAGCTCAATTTGTGTGATATGTCCCTATATATTTATATAATTAAAGATTTACATCTATATCCTCATTCGAGGTACGTAGCATGACTTCTGTGACAAAACTACCATTTCTTCTTTTTAAAAGAAGCAGAGGCAATAGTTTCTTTTGGAATACAACAAAAAAGTTTCAAATATCCTAATGAAAACCGGTCAGCAGGCCTGCCTGCGACACGGAGGTCCCGGGTTCGATGCCCGGTCAGGTCAAGATGGAAAATTATCTTTTTCCCATTGACCTGGGTTTTGGATGTTTATCTATATTATGTATCTATTATAAAATATAGTATCGTTGAGTTAGTATCCCATAACACAAGTCTCGAACTTACTTTGGGGCTAGCTCAATCTGTGTGATTTGTCCGTATATATTTATTTATTCTCCCTGCTACAGTACTTAAAAAATGTAAACAAACTTGATACTTATTTGTATTGCAAAAACACCTTTTAAACCAAAATCTCACCAATTCAATGTAAAGAAATTAAAAGAAAGGACTTAAATTGTTATTTGAAGCATCATTGTAAACTGTAAAGTGTCTGTCGAGTGTTTCTTTTATGTCATAGGACGGCAAACGAGCAAGCGGGTCCCCTGATGGTAAGTGATCACCGCTGCCCATGAACAGCTGCAACACCAGGGGAGTTACAAGAGAGTTGCCGGCCTTTTAAGAGAACATAGACTCATTTTAACATTTTATTTTTAGTATATGTTATAAAATATAGTACCGTTGAGTTAGATCCTGCGACACGAGTTTACAACTTACTGTGGGGCTAGCTCAATTTGTGTGATATGTCCACTTATATTTATTAATATTTATTTATTTATAAGAATCTTGACGAAACTGAAACTGAACTTCAACACTTTGTAATAACAAAACTAGTTTATAGGTTGTAAGTACTAACTCACTTAGATGAGATACTTATTTTTTGTCTTATTTTTGTCTTCTCGGATTTCTTATTCGTGAGGGGAGAGGCTGGTGTACTGAGATACAGGCTCTGCTTAGTTCAGACACCAGTCTCTCACAATCTTATCAAAAGTATACCATTTGTACCAAAATTTGTATTTGTGGGTATAGATATAGATTGGAGAGAAAAATAAAGCATTTTTGAATTGATGACCAAAAAGCCTAAAAACTACAGTCCGCTGCACCAAACCCCAAAAAACTAAACTTACTTGAGCTGGTCTTGCGCGACGTGCTTGAGACTGTTCTTCATGTGCCGTTTGAACGAACACATCGACGCGAAGCTTATTTTGCACGTCGAACAGTAAGCTGTCGCGTTTTGTGCGGTCTTGCCCTGTGAAAAAAATCATAATCATCAAGTCATCAGGTCTTTATTCGTCTCCACTTGGGGAATGTTGGCGACGCATGTACCACCTTTCTCTACCTCTTTTTTAATTTTTTAAACAACTTGTCAGCTGATCGGCTCTTTTTTACTTTTACTGTCAAATCTTATAGAGTAACATAGTGACTGTTTTTAATACAAATATTTCGACTTTTCTTTGAGTTTATCTTTGCCTACACACCTCCCGCCCAGCACCAACATTTCTTTAGAGCACGACCCTCTCTGTACTACCAGAGCCATATATTAGCCAGAGCAGTCAGAGGATCAGTCAGTCTGTAAACAAAATTATTTTTCAAGCTATAACCGTATCATCATCAGGTTTTTAGTCTCCACTGCAAGTCCCTCTCTGTACTACCAGAGCCGTATTTAAGCCGTGCCGGTAGCACGGCAGAGTAGAATAGGGACACTGCAAGTGCACTTCCCGTGGATGTCGTAGAAGGCGACTTGGGAAACACAAGCTAAACTAAGCATATAACATCAAATAGACCTCTCCAACCCGTCTGGCTAGCGTGGAGAGTGTAGGCCAAATTCTCTGACTGCTCTGGCTAATATATGGCTCTGGTAATACAGAGAGGGTCGTGCTGCTGCAGTGAAGATAAAAAAAAACATTGATGATTATGATAGGTCACATAGTATGGGCATATTCCTTAACGTACCTGATCATATTCTTTTTTAATCTTTTGCACTTCAAAAAATTAATTATTAATATTAACTATCCCAATCCCAATCCCAATCCCAATCCCATCCCATCCCAACTAATATTATAAATGCGAAAGTGAGTTTGTTTGTTTATTTGTTTGTTACGCTTTCACGCCGAATCCGCTGAACCGATCATCGTGAAATTTTGCATAGACATAGGTTAGGGTACTGAGAAGGACATAGGCTATATACCACGCGGGCGAAGCCGCGGGTAACAGCTAGTAATATATAAATAAAAAAAGTACCAAAGTGGCGCCTATTACAAAGAAAGGAAGTAACAGACTGGCATGGTTTGGTCATGTGATGAGAAGAAAGGAAGAACACCTGACAACAAAAAGTTTTAACTATGAGGGTTGATGGGTATAGGGGAAGAGGTAGGCCAAAACAGAGATGGGTGGATTGTATTAATAGGGATATGAAAGAGGTAGAGGTGGATGCGGAAATGGTAAGGGATAGAAAATTGTGGAGGGAAAAGACAAATTGCGCCGACCCCAGATAATGGGATAAGGTAAGGCAGATGATGATGAACTATAATATATATATATATAAAACAAAGACGGATTTGTTACAACACTTATAACTCGAGATCTGCTGAACCAATTTTCATGGTATGCGTTACTCCAGCCGAAAAGTATCTCTTTTCGAAAATTGACAATGGCAAATAATTAGAGCCTAACGTAGTATAAAAGTGCCTGAAAGTCTTGAATTTGTGCCGCCAGCCGTTTAAGAGATATTCGAAAAAACAATTTCTGGCTGGCGTAACGTTACTCCAGCCGAATTTTTTTGATCCAGACTACATAGGTCTAAATGAAGTACACACACGGATAGCTTCAATTTGTGCTCAATAGTGCCTTATATTTTCAAATTTGTGCCCCATACGGTTTCAGAGGTATTCAATTTTCGGCTGGAGTAACGTTTGCTCAGTTGCTGTATCTCTGAAACGGCAGGCCAATCAACCGTCGTTTTTTGTATAGATATAGAACGCTATTTGTGCCGATTTGTGCCATAGGTTTCAAAAGTATCACTATTATGGTTAACGAGTTATGATTTTTTCTCTAAAAATCGAAAATAGGCTATAGCTCTTAAACAAAGAAACCTTACCTATTCAAACTGGTACCAACATGTAGTTCTTATACCACTACACATAATTAGAAGAAATCATCAGCCTATCCTACAAATTCGGTGAGGTATGACGATATTCCTTATTTCGGAAAGTCAAATCCGGTCCTGTGATTTTGAATAAAGAATTCACTATTTTCCTGTGAGCCGACTGATTTCATATTTATACATTATTTAGAGCTTTCATTTGAGAATATACCCTCAAAAATGTAGATAGAAATACCTACGAATTAAATTAATAATAATTGAAATCTATACAGCGGCCGCGCGGTACTTCTTAAATATGTACTCTTATATTATGTGGCGGAGTACAATCGTGTAGAAAAAAACTTTATATATATTTTGAAGGCTTGTATTATTTTAAATAAAAACAATAAGATCAAAAATTAATTAAGATGTTGATTGTTAAACACATGGACCAATGTCATGCGAACTATGAACACCAAATTTATGTAAGTAGGTACGTCTTTCATTTTTTGTTTTAGATGATTAGAACATATGCTAAATTATTATAATATATGTTTATGTATTAGATATTTATATTGAAGACCACACAAAAATTAAAGCAGAGAAAAAATCATAACTCGTTAACCATAATAGTGATACTTATGAAACCTATGGCACAAATCGGCACAAATAGCGTTCTATATCTATACAGAAAACGACGGTTGATTGGCCTGCCGTTTCAGAGATACAGCAACTGAGCAAACGTTACTCCAGCCGAAAATTGAATACCTCTGAAACCGTATGGGGCACAAATTTGAAAATATAAGGCACTATTGAGCACAAATTGAAGCTATCCGTGTGTGTACTTCATTTAGACCTATGTAGTCTGGATCAAAAAAATTCGGCTGGAGTAACGTTACGCCAGCCAGAAATTGTTTTTTCGAATATCTCTTAAACGGCTGGCGGCACAAATTCAAGACTTTCAGGCACTTTTATACTACGTTAGGCTCTAATTATTTGCCATTGTCAATTTTCGAAAAGAGATACTTTTCGGCTGAAGTAACGCATACAATTTTCATGGTTATTGATTCGTCTTGATTTGTCTCCGCCCCGAAGAGAGAAGAATCCGCCCAGAATACATCTTAAAAACAATGAAAACTCGATATTCATCGACTGTTAGGCGGTACGAAGTTCGCCGGGTCAGCTAGTAATATATAAATAAGTAAAAAGGTTCGAGCTTAGTCCTGTTTACCTGATCATGTTTCTCCAAGTGCCTCTTGAGGCTGGTCTTCCATCTGAAAACCTTGTTGCATATCGTGCAAGGGAAGGAGTTGTGATATTCGTGCACGGCTCTGAAAATACCAATAATAACTATGAAAAACTCCTAGCTGCGCCCTTGGGCTTCGCTCCCGTAAGAATTTAGACATACGAAAGTATCGTATATGCTATTCCAAGTTCCTATTTTACTCGTATACTAAATTTTACTAAAATTCGTTCAGTAGATTTTATGTATTTTCAATATTGGTAGAGCCACGCTACCAGCAAAATTCACTTTTGCCAGTAGCATGAATGGGCCGGGTCGTCCGAGGAAGTACCACACTCTCACAGAAAATCGACTTTCGAGTAGTAGCTTTACCGCTTCGTTCGGTGAGTGAGAGAGCCGGAGGCCGGCGACGCTCTTGTCACACCCCTGGAGTTGCAGTTGTCCATGGGCAGTGGTGATCACTTACCATCAGGTGACCCGCTTGCTCGTTTGCCGTCCTATTTCAAAAAATAAAACCGGCCAAGTGTGAGTCAAACTCGCGCAATGAGGGTTCCGTACAATATGCTTCGTGAACACACACACAATGTGCAAAAAATGTTTTATTCAATTGAGTAGCGCCATCTAGTGGTGTTTTAGTGAACTATTTCCCTAGATGAACTTATTATTGTGAGTTTACCACTTAATTTTCAAGTAATACAATTCTTATTATTTTTCCTGTAATCTTCAAAGAATGAACTATATTTTGTAATTTTTTCAAAATTTTCGGCCCAGTAGTTTCGGAGATCAGGGGGGGGGGGGGGGGGGGGGAATGGTCAATTTTTGCCTTCTTTCGTGAATAAAATCAAAAGTATTGATTTTATCCGAAAAAAAAAATATTTTTGAGATCCTCATAATGAGCCCTTTCATTTGATATATAACACAGTAAGGTTTGCAAAACTTTCTTTTAAAAATTTGTAATTGGGCCCCTCAAAATGACCCTTATTTCAAAAAAATCTTTATTTACTTTGCACATCCGTGTTTGGGTCATAGGATTACACTATCTTACCAAATTTCATCTAATTTGGTTCAGTAGATTCGGAGAAAATCGGCTGTAACAGACGGACGGACGGACAGACAGACGCTCGAGTGATCCTATAAGGGTTCCGTTTTTCAACTTTTGTACGGAACCCTAATAATAAATTAATAAGTGTCTCTATAGATACTGTCTACTCACAGTCTATGGTTCATGAGGCCGGCTCTATGGGTGAAGGATTTGTCGCAATCTGGACACTGGACGCGCGCCTTGTGCGTGTCTTTGTGGTACCGATGGTTGTCTATGGAACTGAAAAAGAATGGTGGGGTTAATATAATAATGAAATACGCAATAGTTTATATGGGATTTATTTTGCATTCACAATGCTATTTTACCTTATTAATTAAATAAAGAAGAGAAGAAAGAAGAAGATCTAGACGCAGGTTCAAGTTCTGCCCGCGTGGAATTTTTTCACCATTTCTTATTTTTTTTTATTTAATAAATAATGAAATACCCAATTTTTTGGGCTTATTGATCGCTACGGGCATCCGTTGTGCAAAGCCTCTAATGACAACGCCTTGTCTTTTCAACAAATATATGGCTCTGGTAGTACAGAGAGGGTCGTGCTCCTGCAGTGGAGACTAACAAAGACTTGATGATGATGATGATGATGATGACTTACTTGGAGACATGCCTGCACAGCGAGCACGGGTACTGCCGGAGTGATATTTTGTGGGCCGAGTAGTAGTGCTGCTCAATGATGATGATGATGATGATGACTTACTTGGAGACATGCCTGCACAGCGAGCACGGGTACTGCCGGAGTGATATCTTGTGGGACGAGTAGTAGTGCTGCTCAATGATGATGATGACTTACTTGGAGACATGCCTGCACAGCGAGCATGGGTACTGCCGGAGTAATATCTTGTGGGCCGAGTAGTAGTGCTGCTCAATGATGATGATGATGATGACTTACTTGGAGACATGCCTGCACAGCGAGCATGGGTACTGCCGGAGTAATATCTTGTGGGCCGAGTAGTAGTGCTGCTCAATGATGATGATGATGATGATGACTTACTTGGAGACATGCCTGCACAGCGAGCACGGGTACTGCCGGAGTAATATCTTGTGGGCCGAGTAGTAGTGCTGCTCAATGATGATGATGATGATGATGATGACTTACTTGGAGACATGCCTGCACAGCGAGCACGGGTACTGCCGGAGTGATATTTTGTGGGCCGAGTAGTAGTGCTGCTCAATGATGATGATGATGATGACTTACTTGGAGACATGCCTGCACAGCGAGCACGGGTACTGCCGGAGTGATATTTTGTGGGCCGAGTAGTAATGCTGCTCAATGATGATGATGATGATGACTTACTTGGAGACATGCCTGCACAGCGAGCACGGGTACTGCCGGAGTGATATTTTGTGGGCCGAGTAGTAATGCTGCTCCATCACCTTCATGTCTAGCGTGCGCTTCTGGCAGATGCCGCATTCGAATCTGTTAATAAAATATAAATAAAAAATATTTAAATACAAATAACATGAATAAAACAAATAAAAAGACGGGTGGCGCATAAATAAATAAATATATACGGACAAATCACACAGATTGAGCTAGCCCCAAAGTAAAGTCGAGACTTGTGTTATGGTATACTAACTCAACGATACTATATTTTATAATAGATACTTATATAGATAAATAAACAACTTCGAACTACTTTTTCAACAATTAGAAATATTGCCTAAATATCTGTGTGATTTGTCCATATATATTTGTATTTATTTATTTAAGAAAATAATGAAGTACTCGTTTGTCGTAGATTGTAAGTTGACGTCGTTTGGAGAAAATGCGCTGTGCAGTTTGTTGCCGCTTCTTCTGCACTCCGCTTTGGAAGCGGCGTAAAGTTTACTTTAAATAAATTATTGACGTCAACAATTAATTACATTGTAAACCAATTGTAATGTAAATTGACGTTAACCAAACGATATTTAAAATATCTTAAGATGAAAAAAAAAACAAAGGGATAAGATAATTTACTTTAAATTGTAAGCCAGCTTTGCGGAACAACATTTTATATGACATCTATGTTTCCATTCAAAAGGGAGCAGCACTGGCCTCCGAATAATAATTATTTTTAACAAAAAAGTAAAACCGACTTCAAACCTGTTCGTAAACGGGTGTGGTAGTTCAATCAAAATAGAGGAACAATGTCGTTATCGACTTGTCTTGATTCGCGAAAGAATTAAACAGAAATAAAATTTAACCACACGGCATACTTATACAATTTTTTTGGTTTTTGTTGATTTTTTCTAAAAGCACTGGATACATTTCGATAAAAAATTATAGGACCCCTTTTGAAGTTCAGTCAAAACAGAGAAGAAACGTTCTCATCAGTTTATCTTGATTCGCATAAGAATAAAATACAAATAAGTTCAAACCGAACGGCATCCTTTAACAATTTTTTGGGATTTTGTTTATTTTTTCAATAAGTGCTTGATACATAGCGACAAACATGGAGCATAACGTATCGAACAAAAAAAAGAATCACTAAAATCGATCCATAACTGACTGAGTAATCGCGTAACATACATACAAAAAAAACATACAGACGAATTGAGCACCTTCTCCTTTTTTGGAAGTCGGTTAAAAATTCACACTTCTCCTTGATGAAAAACTTACCTTCTCATATGGCGCTTGAAATGTGTTTGAAAAGACTCCACAGTCGGCAACACGGTCTTGCAGATGACACATTTGTACTCCCCGAGGTCCTGTTGAAGAATGGACTACAGTCAAAACTCTGCATAGCGAGATCAGGCTTTAGAAGAAGAAGTTAAGAAGTTTTCAGTTAAAAAATAATAAAAACTTTATTATTTTTGAACTGAAAACTTGTGAAAAGTGAAAACTCTGTGCACTTTTGGTGATGGGGAAAATTTTTTAAACTCGCGGCAGGTCACGTGACCGACAGATTCGTCACGTTGAAAACTCGTAAGACGGCGCAGGGCGCTTGCGCGTGTGTTACAGCGTGCTACGCACACCCAGGGATGGTAATTGCTGATATAAAAATTTTCCTTTTTAATTTGATTACGTTCTCACTTACAAGCCCACCAACATGCTAAAAGACCTGCAGGCCTATTTGCTAACTCTGTGTACAACGATTTAATTATCACTTTAGCATCCATTACGGTTTTCATATCTTATATAAAACCAGGTCAACTGCGTTGTAGTCGGGCCACGCGCAGTGTAGGGTTCCGTAGTTGCGAATGACAACTTTGAGTTCACACTGTTCACACTCGCACATCACAGTTTAACTAAGCAGTTTAACGACCAAAAACATCTAACAATGAAATGAAATTTTACATTTTCGAGTTCATTTTATAAGTTGGTTTTCTATAACTTTTTAGTTTGTACTTAGTACTCGGCTCTGATAGTTTTCCTTCAGTATATATACTACTGCTGTAATTGCTGCATCAGATGTTCCATTTACAAAATTATTTCTACCCTATATGTTGCCCCGGTTTAATAGCTATATAGCAATATTGTATATATAATTCATTCGAATCCGTCCAATATTTCCGGGGATAAACGTGATCATACATACAGACAAGAAATGCTAAAAAAAATTTTTGCTTTCTATTATTCTTTTTAAGTGTCCCTCTATCCATTTCAGTCAAAAATACTTAATGTACAGACAAAATATTTTTACTGTTTTATTATATGTATATAGATTATATAGTTTATAATAATACTCACTGGAGAATGTTTGGTGTTCATGTGAGTGGAATAACTACTTTTATAGTTAAACCCCACAAGGCAGTTCTCACACTTAAACTCTGCTTTCAAGTAGCTCTCTTTTTTGGCATCCCTTTCTCTCTCCTGTAGCATCTGCTCGTACGTTAACTCTACGGTTTTGATCTTATTCGAGTCTTGAACTGAAGTTTGTTTTGAGATCTGTAACAATAAGAATAACGTAGGTATCTTACACACAGTATCTTCAGAGTTTGTTTGGTTGGTTGAACGCGTTAATCTCAGGACCTACTGGACCGATTTCAAAAATTCTTTCACCTTTGGATAGGTTATGAGTGCCATAAGTTAGACATGTGCCACGGACGAAGCCGGGGCGGACTGCTAGTGATTTCTGAGAATTAGAACTGTAATTTTGTGGTCAAGTACGATTCAGAATTGCACACTAACGCAAAGACAATATAATACTAACGTAATAGACTGCCCACCTCCTACAAAAATATTGGCCCAAATTAAGGTTGCGAAAAGCAGGCGAATGTATGGCGCAGGAGAGTTGCTTGGTAGTCGATACTAGATGGCGGTAATCTGCGTTAGCCTTTAACATACTAAATATACGGTGTCATTTTAAAATATTATGCCTAAAATATTGTTTTGATTTTTAATAAGTTATATTTTGTGAATCATGTTTTTATATTCTCGTAATACGGTAGATACAATGTTGTGTAGTTTCCAGTGGCGCCACCTATGCGAGTCTCTGAGAACAAATCGTACGATTAAGGCGTTGAGACCACATGACTAAGGGTTATAAACGTCAAAGAGACCTCTGCCACCCGCCTGGCCAGCTTGGAAAGAGTAGGCCAAATCCTCTGACTGCTCTGGCTGAAATATGGCTCTGGTAGTACAGAGAGGGCCGTGCTCCTGCAGTGGAGACTAGAAATACCTGATGATGATGATGAAGGTCAGATACTTGCAACTTTATTACAAAGTTACTAAGTTAAGTTATACTTTTAAGTTATTTCCAGTTTGGTTAGGACATTGCAGGCATGAATCACCTGATTGTCTGATAATAAAGATGATACCGTGCTTCGGAAGGCACGTTAAGCCGTTGGTCCCGGCTGCCAGCTGGTAGTCGTTAAAGGAACCACGTCAGAGGCCGAGAGGCGGTTCCGAAGAACTCTGACACCAGGGTGTGCATGGTCGACTGACAGTGTCACCTACACAAAATGATGATGATTGCGAAGATTCTTCTTCTTCGCTTTGGCACTGTCCTTCTTCATTTCGACCAGCAGTGCCTGTATTTGTTGGTCAATGTTTACTAGAGAAAATACTTTTTGTTTTTTGTGTGTGTAAGTGGCTAACACTGGTGTCAAATTATTCGAGCTGCCTAAAGGCATCTGACGTAGCTTAACGATTGCCATCAACGATGACAGCCGGGACCAACGGCTTAACTTGCCTTCCGTAGCACGGAGGAGCTCGAGATAATTTTTATGCCACTTGCGGTCACCCATCCAAGTGGGGACTGCGACCGGGGTTGCCTAACATGCGAAAGCGCTGATAATGTGTGAGCATTATTAGCGCTTTCCCACTAGGCCATCAGGCTCCTACAAGAAAATACTAGGAAGGGTGGTCAGATACTTACAACTTTATTGCAATGTTTCTTCTTCTTCCTCGCTTTGGCACTGTCCTTCTTCATTTCGACCAGCAGCGTCTGTATTTGTTGGTCAATATTCACCAGATTTTCGCCATCATACTCATTGTCTGATGGTGGGCAGTCTGAGAGTGGTGTGTTGTCTAGGTGGATTTCTTCATCTGGAAGATTACATCAACATAAAAGTTAACAAAAAAGTACCTAGTATTTTTTAAAATTAAACCATATTAAATTTTTCGTAGTAACTGAAAAACATTTAACTCACTATCTCAAAAACTAATGAACCGATTTTAATGAAACTTGCATTGTTTGAGTCTTACCCATGTGGATTTTTTTCCCATTCTTCTTTCTCAATTTAATTTTTTTTTTTATGAAATAGGACGGCAAACGAGCAAGCGGGTCACCTGATGGTAAGTGATCTCCACTGCCCATGGACAACTGCAACACCAGGGGTGTGACAAGAGCGTTGCCGGACTTTTAAGAGAACGTAGTAATAAATAATAAACGTAGTAATAATAGGCCTTACCTTTATCTTCGCTTTTCAACTCCTCTTTGACATACACATTGTCTGCAATACTGTCCATATCATTCCTATAACTCTCAAGATGTTTATTCTCGTGGTCTGTTGTATTAAATTCTATTTCCGGGATTAATGGGTTTTTTTCTATCTCCACTTCCAATTCTGGAACAAGTTATTATATATATATATAATTGATAAAAATATTTTAAAAATTATCAAATATTGCATACACCCTTTTACTGTTTGTATAGAGACATGCGCGTCCAGCAGGCCGTTTTGCTAACTCAGCGTCCAACAATTTGACTGTCACTTTAGCATCCATTACGGTTTTTATATCTTAAATAAAAATAGTCATTCATACTGAAGCCGTAATGAATATTGAAGTTACAATGAAAATTATGTACACCCTAGCTGTCAAAAGTTAGCAAATAGGCCTGCTGGGGGCCTACCATGAACTTTTACAAAACCATCATGGTTTCGGTCCGTTTTATTTCAAGCTTATTGTAATATTGTTTCTAATCGTACCATGAACTTTTAAAACAAGATTGTTTTATTCCTGCCTAGTGATGGTAAAGAACGAATGAATTTCTATTCCTTGACGATTGTGAGAGCGGGACAACGCTATGCAATTGTATAGCTCCGTCCTTTTTACGCGGCGTTCCGATCCATTACCAACATTGGTCATCTTTTATACAAATACAATTTGAATTTTAATAAATAAATAATGTTTAATAGTTATACAATCCAATTTAAATATTTTAAATGATTTTTTTATAACATAACTTTAAATACTTAAAATAATTTTATAGTTTTAAACAAAAATTGTATTTGTTAGCGTAAAACGGAGCATTTTTTTCAAGACGTGCAGTTCGCGCGCCTCTTGTTTGTAGGCAAAGAGTATATAATCACTTCTGTTTGTAGGTACCTAGCCTCGATCTCGAAGATAATTAATTATGATAAAATTAATGTAGTTTTCCCATGAAAGTATGATACTAAAACCAAATGAATAAGTGAATTCTCTATTGTGTGCGTTAAGCGTGGCGTGATTTCGTGAAAATCTGAATGTACTTAAGAAGAAAAACTACACAATACAAAGACGACAATTTTTTCTTACAGTTATTTTCGTATTCACTTGGGAATTTTCAGTGTTTTTTTCAATCGTATAACGTGTCATGTACCTATCTACGAGAAAAAAAGTGATCTTGATTTCTTGATGATGATGATGGTAATTCTAAAACTCTCATAGAGAAATAGCGACGGCGTATACCTAACCTAAAACAATAACAAAATGATTCATTGTAGTGTTACTTTAATAAAATTGTTAGAACATTATTGTTGTATTCTTTATTTTTGTGTCCTTTTTATAATTTTCAATCAGATTAAAGAAGCAATTCTTCTGTTGGAGTAGGTATATACTAGTATCTGTGGTTTAATGTAAGTACATTAGGTATCTAGATTTCAGGGTAGTTAATGTATTATATTCCTTCTGTAGGCACTTTTAGGCGATGTAACGACTGTATTTTTGATGCCAGTCGTTAAGCTAAGTAAAATGCCTTTCTATGCACCTTGAAAAATCTGCCGCAGGTTTTTTTATCAATGAAATAAACAACAACAAACCAAACATCCCTGGTAAATATGTGATATTTACTAATCAAAGTCCAATGTAATTGATGGAAGAAAGAAAACCACTTCTTAGACATTTTGATCTTTATTAACTTGCAATAGGTATCTACAATCATAATTGTTGTGAGTATTATCCAACTGGGTTCTAACCTAAAGATTCTCTCGTAGGTGTACCTAGGTGGTGGAAAATAAAACAGCGATAGCCGCATCGCGTTTCAGTTTTGTCCATTTCTTTGACCTTGCTATGACGATTTGCGCAGAATTAGGCTGTTTGATTGATTGTTATTAAATCACTTGTTTATACTTTATTTAAACACTCCTAACACAATTCCACTCACAAATTCAATATTATGTGAACAATACAGTGTTGTTAAAGGCTTATACTATTATGTATTCTGTGGTAAAGGTACAAATAATAATGAAAATATCATATTAAATTGGAAAAAAGTTTTGTTTCCATCGTACCCGACTAACTTTTTTAAGATCGCTAATTTGACACAAAAACAATATTGCTAACTGTCAAATAGCGGCTCATGGTACCAAATGAATGAATGATTTGCTCTGACGTCATCAAAACTGCTAGTAAAAACAACATTAAAGTAATATTGTTTTGTATACGTCATGGTACGAATTTCAAAAGTAATATTGAAATAATACTGCTATAAGAGGTTATGGTAGCCCCCCTGGGCCCACTTAATACTCAATACTCAATCGTATAAATCGGAGCTCGTCAAAGTAATAAAAGAAGCCTAACCTTGGTACATATATTCGTGCTTTAATTCATCCTTGACGCACATCTGTACTTCTATATCTTTGCTCTGATTCTCGGTGGTTGAAGCAATGTCAACTGGGTCTAGGTTATGGATGCGAAGTTTTGGGGGGCGCGACACATCAGACAGAAGGAATTCGGTGAGAGTCTGAAATGGTTATAATTAACAACATCACAATCCTAGTATTTTTGCCTATGATAGATTTCAATTGAATGTTATATGTTATAGCTTCTTTACTATACCATATCAAAATGCCTGAACCTATTTAAAAGTTTAAGGTATCATAAGTTTTTTTCTATCGCAACGGCGAAATTGCCGAAGCAGCTGTTAGGTTTTAAATTTTATTTGAAAAACCTTGTACATCTGGAATAGAAATGTCGACTTCGTCTGCCCATTCCAAGCAGTTATCAGGCACTCGAGACATATAAAATCGGCACTAAATTATGCGCGTCTCGCGTGATAAAGCCATGTGCTAAAAGTAGGTGTTGTTCGGACGATGCTTTACATGCATAGGAACTACGAACGTTAGGATTAGCCTGATTTCAGATTGTCAAGACCCTACAGAAATCCAAATAATGTAGTTTCCTGCGCTGAGATTTACCTCACTGGTATAAGCTTGCAATATCCTGTATGAGTCCTGAACTTGCTCCCGAAACGACACCGCCTTTCGTAGTAGTGCAAAGCATTCCAAACATAAGCTGGGACATTTTATCGGTGTGTTGTATAGCTGCAATTAGATAAATTTTTTTTTACTCTTGACAAGATTTGAGTCAATGTTTGCCAACCATTTACTAAAAACAATACATATATTCCATGGAAATCGTCAAAATTGATTGACAGGTTAAGTGATTTATGTTGTAACATCAAAGAGACCTCCCCAACTCGTCTGGCAAGCGTGGAGAGTGTACGCCGAATTCTCTGACTTCTCTGGCTACTATATGGTTCTGGTACAGAGAAGGTAATGCTCCTGCAGTGGAGACTTAAAAGGACCTGCAGGCCTATTTGCTAATTTTTGACAGCTACGGAGTACATCATTTTCATGGTAACTTCAATACTCATTACGGCTTCGGTATGAATGACTATTTTTATTTAAGAAATGAAAACTGTAATGGATGCTAAAGTGACAATCAAATCGTTGTATACCGAGTTAGTAAATACGGGGGCTGATGGTGAGAACGAAAAAGACAGAAAGAAATATATTTATTTGGTGCATAAAATCAACAAACATATACTCAATTATGATAATTATAATTATACGTAATATTATGGTAATGATGTTGTAATAAAAAAATATACTCACCGGTATTTCCTTGATAGTGTCTAAATAGTATTGCTTGAGTTTCTCGTCTCTAAGTAATCGCAGTGTGCGCCCGAAGCAAAGGCAGCCCATACACAGTAACTTATAGGGAGATTCTACATTAGGTTCCATCTCCAATTTTTTATTTTTTTATTTATTTAGACTATAAACGACATAATTACAACGAATATTCACTCGTTGATGAAAGTTAGTTGGCTGGCACTTGTGTAGAGCAATTATTTTACACATTAAACCACATCTTTTATTTGTTTATATTTTTTGATGGGTACACAAGACTTTTACTGTCCGAACGTATAGTTTTGATACCTTTTTAATTCAGTAATCTGAAGAATTCAATTTTATTTATAAAACACACAACAAAACCAAAACAAATCACCGCCATTTTGATTTTTTGACATATGGCTGGTAGTGATGTACCCAAGATGTACCTTGATGTAAAAGAAATCGGTAAATAGGAAAACCGATAGTTTGAGTTTTGATAAAGCGCTTGTATGGAAAAATCGTTCGAAGACGAGTGGCACACGTTCAAAAATAGTACCCCTGTGTTCCTTAAATCCCGGACGGCGTGCAGTGAGTGAATAGCTCAAAAAATTCCTTCTAGCTAGCTAGAAAGAGCTAGAGCAAAGAAACTACTTTTTTAATCTTTGCAATAATATTTTCATAATCAAAAAAAATATTTTTCAATATTTTTAATTTTCAATATGTATTTCTCACCAACAAAATAATGGTTTTTGCTTTTCTCACTCAATTTGGATGTATGTATGTATACTGAAATAATAATACTTTTCTGAAATTAAAAGCTACTACTTTTTTGAGTATAGAAACACCGGGTAAAGCAGCCATTTTGTGGTGTCGTAGCCTTCTTGATTGCTCTGCATCAAATTTTGTCTATTTTACATGGAAGTATTACTTTTTGTTGTGGTTTGATAACCAATCAAAACATATTACAAGAATTTGGCTAATTACTTTTCTATTGTTTTGAACCATTTAAAATGGAGCAAGACGTGGATAATGATTACAAAACTGTGTGCAGTGCGTGTCTGAGTAGTGACAGGGATTTGTATTCGATTAGCAACTTCCAGCAAGTGTATGAAATGTTCCGTCTGATCATGTATGATTTCGCGGGTGACCGGGTAAGTTTTAAAAGTTTTACAAACTTTTTATTTTACATAAAATGCTTACTTACAATTATTTGTTCGTTACGTAAGGTCTTCGTCCGCTTAACGGGTCATTGCACTTGCAGTTTTTTTTCTAATGTTTTTATTACATCTTGGATACACATTGTACATAATTCTTAGTACAGATTGCCAAAAAGAGCTATCCTATGGTCCTATAAGGTCATGGAGGTTCATAGTGTAGTAGTTTTGCCTTTTTTTTGGGTCCTCAATGACCCCTATAAATTTCGGACTAAAACTGCTAGCAAGTTATTTCTTATTGCAACAGATAGAAGGCATCAAAATAAATATTTTTTGTTCATAATTTTTCTTTATGGTGCTTTGTTTGGTTATAAATCAGCTCAGAGTAATGCGGCAATTTCATTTGATAATACAATAAAAAAAACTGATATTAATGAGCTTTTTCTTGCTTCAAATCTTCGATACATCACCAGCAGGCCTATTTGCTAACTTTTGACAGCTACGGTGTACATCATTTTCATGGTAACTTCAATATTCATTACAGCTTCGGTGTAAATGACATGAAAACTGTAATAGATGCTCAAGGGTCAATCAATTTGTTGTAAACCGAGCCAATCGGCCTGCAGGTCTCTTTTTAGTCACCACTACAGGGGCATGACCCTCTCTGTACTACCAGAGCCATATATTAGCCAGAGAATAGAATATAAAAATCATTATTCAAGTGATTTACAAATGGTACAGTTGTTGTTGTTTTTCGTATGTGTAATGGTACAGTACAACATAGTTAACTCAAAGTTAAAACAGTTCACCAATTTTGTAAAAAAAAATTAAACAATTATATTTAAACCACTGAAAGTGAGAGTAATCGACCTACACTTTCGCTGGCCAGAACGGTTGGAAAGGGCCTTTTTGATGTTTATGAGCTTTGTTTAGCTTGTGTTTTCTTTAACAACATTATGGGAAGACTTGGAGTGGTCGTATTCTACTCTGCCGGGAACCACACAACTTCCTACAGCCTATATTCATATATAAAGTTTTGTTTTGTCATCAGCTCGGAGAAACCCTGGTGGATGTGGACCAGCTAATTTGTTGGGAATGTCAGGCGGTGCTAAAGAGGCTGGCGCGCTTCAAGCGGCAGGTGCATAACGCTCAGGAGCACCTAAGAGTGCTCGCCATGAGCGGCTCACAAGAGGTAAGCTCAACGTTTAAATAAATAAATATATAACACAAACCAAACTGGTAGTACAGAGAGGGTCGTGCTCCTGCAGTGGAGACTAGAAAGACCTGATGATGATGACACAAACCACACAGTTCGAGCTAGCCCAAAAGTAAGTTCGAGACTTTTGTTATGGGAAACCTACACAACGACTTCTTTATTTATTGCGACTGGAAACAATAGGAAACTAATACAATTTTAGGAATTATACGTGAGTACACGACGGCGGTGATACGTGAACTGACTTTTGCTATAAAATGTAACAATGCACGCGGCGCGTAGTATAGCTAAATCAACAAATTCTAAGCGAGGTTCGAACCGAACAGATACTATTTTTTATAATAGATACTTATATAGATAATTATGCAAGACCCAAGTCAATCTAAAAAAACCGGCCAAGTGCGTGTCGGGCCACGCGCAGTGTAGGGTTCCGTAATTGCGAATGACAACTTTGAGTTCACACTATTCACACTCGCACCTCACAGTTAAACGACCAAAAACATCTAACAATGAAAATTGCATGAAATTTTACATTTTCCAGTACATTTTATAAGTATGTTGCCTATAACTTTTTAGTTTGCACTTAGTACTCAGCTCTGATAGTTTTCCTTTAAATTTCAGTATATATACTACTGCTGTAATTTTTTTCACGTATCTATATATTACCGTTTAGCAGATAGAGGGGGGGGACACTTACCTCTAACAAAAATTCGCACTTTCAAACCAAATATTTCGGAAACGGATCCCTAAATCAAAAAATGGTGTTCTCAACCTCACAATATTTTTGAAAGACCTATTTAACGATACCCCACACGATGGGTAAATAGAGAAAAAAAAATACTCCCGCACTTTACTTGATGATTTTTTTTCAAGTTATTATTCTACCACTTTTTTGCCATGATTAATATACATACCCATACCAAATTACAGCTTTCTAGTACTTATAGTCTCTGCGTAAAACCGCGGACGGACAGACAGACAGACAGACAGACAGACATGGCGAAACTATAAGGGTTCCTTGTTTACTACGGAACCCTAAAAAGGTCCTTGACCTGACCGGATATCGAACCCGGGACCATCCGTATCCGTCGTTTACTTGTCTTTTGTGTCAGAGCAGCCCGATGGCCTAGTAGGAGTGAGCATTGTTAGCACTTCCGTATGTTAAGCAACCCCATGCGTAGTCCACACTTGGATGAGTGACCACAAGTAGCTTAAAAAATATCTCGAGCTTCTCTGTGCTTCGGAAGGCACGTTAAGCCGTTGGTCCCGGCTGTCATCATTGATGGCAGTCGTTAAGCTATGCAGCAGATGCCTGCAGGCAACTTGAAAAGTCTGGCACCAGTGTTGGCCAATTTCACACACGAAAAACAACAAACAAGTGGAGTACTTAATTTCATTTCTTGCCGTTGTTAGAATCTATTCTTCTTCTTCTGCACCTATACACCAGTAGATGATGGTGGCAATAGCTACGCTATAGGTATACCTTGCTGCATGTATATATATATGTGTATGAGCCTCAATACAACTACTAATCGATCCAAATTTCTATGTCATAAGTTTAAATAGCAAATGTATTGAAAGTTTATATCTTCTCAACATGAAATATTGTTCACAGAGCATGGACCACACCTACATGTCACAATCGCTCTCGCCCCTGGAAATGACCACAAAAGTGGACTACGACAAGATCTACGTAGACTACTACACGCAAGAGTGGCAGGACCAGTTCAGCCTGGCCATAACAGCGGAGGAAGTTAAAGATGAGCACTACGATGTGGCCCAAGTAGTCCGAGACAATATTAACTTGGATATTGATGATCATATGCTTGAAGGTAATAATAGTAGTCTAGTTTGTGCGGAGTCTCTCGAAGAGATCGAGTGAGGAACTCCCGCATCCGCGGCAGCCTTCATGTCCGTGACATAGCAGACAAGTTACAAGAGAGCCGCCTACGCTGGTACGGTCACGTTTTGCGAAAACCGGCAAATTACGTAGGGAACATATGTCTGGCCATGCCACCTCCCCCGGGCCCTGGCAGAAGGGGGAATCCTAAGAAATGTTGGCTTGATGTCGTTACGGATGATATGCATGCCAATGGTCTCACAAGCAAGGATGCTAAAGACCGTGCGAAGTGGAGAAGCAAAAGCCGGAAAGCGGACCCTGGGCTCCGAAGCACCCCAGCTGAGGATGCAACTGGGACAACGCTCAGATGAGAGAGAGAGAGTTTGAAGGGCCCATCTAGTGGGTGGCAAGCCATCACCTGCCAATAATAGTCAGTTATCATGATTGTGGCAGGTGCCCTTTGCAATAACCCAGCACTAGTCCATCTAAATTTCAATCCAAGTTACGGGTCACCAGGGCTCTCCCAATGCAATGAAATATCATCATCAGATCTTTTTTAGTCTCCACTGCAGGAGCAGGACCCTCTCTGTACTACCTAATCAAAAATATTAAAAAAAAAATTTTTTTTATAGTTTTGATTTCTTTTTTAATAATTTGATTGATTGTACTTTATATTCAGTTTTTTTTAAATTTGTTATTATTTTCAATGACATAACCATAATATTTACACGCCGTGTTAACTGCGGTAGAATATGTGTGACCACTATTAAATACTATATAAGACCATGCTTGTTAACCATATTCGTAAATAAAGAAATTCTATTCTATTCTATGCCAGAGTCATATATTAGCCAGAGCAGTCAGAGGATTTGGCCCGCTTCACGCTAGTCAGATGGGTTGGAGAGGTTTTGATGTTTATAAGCTTTGTTTAGCTTGTGTTTCCTAAGTCGCCTTCTATGACATCCACAGAAAGACTTGGAGTGGTCGTATTCTACTCTACCGGGCACCACACGGCACACAAAAAATGATGTTCATGTGATTCTGAATCTGTCCCGTTTGTTTCAGTGCCCCAGATAGTGTTGGAGAATCCGGTGACGGGGGTGATGTCCCACATAGTGGTGGATACGGACGCCCTGGTCTCCAGGAGCTCTTGTGTCCAGCAAGCTGACAGCATTCTGACTGCTGAGTGAGTACTGTATACTATTTGTTGGTCACACAATTTTATTTTTTTATTACACTTTGTTGCACATTTCAAACGTTACTATAAAACATGTACAAAAGGCGGCCTTATCGCACAGCATTATCTACCAGGGTACCATTCATCATCATTACGTGTAGGTGACACGGTCAGTCGACCATGCACACCCTGGTGTCAGAGATCTTCGGAACAGCCTCTCGGCCTCTAACGTGGTTCCTTTAACAACAAGAGATGGCGGCCGGGACCAACGGCTTAACGTGCATTCCGAAGCACGGAATCATCTTTCTTATCAGACAATCAGGTGATTCATGCCTGCAATGTCCTAACCAAACTGGAAACAACTTAACAAAGTATGCTTCCCGTGGAAATCGAACCCACGACCCCTGGGTCAACAAGGCAAACACCTTAACCACTGGACCACAGAGGCTGTTACAGTTAAAGTTGTACATCTTCTGTTTCAGACCACTAACAACACCGGAAATAGGCACCATGATAACGGTCCTCCCCAAAATGACAAGCGTGAACTGTGTCAAACAGGAGACGGTGAACAAAGGAGGATACACTACGGAGTATCTCACGCAGGCTGAAATGCTCACGGCCAGGTAAGAAAGAAGCAAGAAAATAGTACAGTGTGGTTCCGGGCAGAGTAGAATAGGACCACTCCAAGTCTTCCCGTGGATGTCGTAGAAGGCGACTAAGGAAGCACAAGCTAAACAAAGCTTAAACATCATGAAAAAGTTTTTGGAACAGTTTCTGAACCATTATAGACACTTTATAGTGTATTTGTAGATAAAGTATTGTATGCAACTGTTCGTAATTAGTCCTTAAAATACTCATGTGAATTTATTATGAAACTCTCCAACCTATAGAGGTATCTTGATGTTTATTAAGCTTTGTTTAGCGTGTAATTCCTAAGTCGCCTTCTACGACATCCACGGGAAGACTTGGAGTGGGCCTATTATACTCTGCTAGGAACCACACGGTATAGCTACTATTCAATCGTCGATTTTCTGTGAGTGTGATTGAATTTTATTTGTTAAAATGTTTTTATTTTATTCGTTTCAGAGAGGAGGCTAGACAAAAAGTGACGTACGCCAGTTCGGTGTATAAATGCGAGCTGTGTATCATCGGGTTCTATACACAGCAGCAAGTTAAAGACCACTTCATATCGGCTCACAGAGCGGTGAGTTCCTTCAATCTAGACTTGACCAAAGACAATATAATACTAACGTAATAGACTGCCAACCTCATACCAAAGTATTGGACCAAATTAAGGTGGTGAAAGTAGGCGAATGTATGGCGCAGGAGAGTTGCTTGCTACTCGTTACTAGATGGCGGTAATCTGCGTTACCCTAAACTTACTAAAACTAGGGTGTCATTTTAAAATGTTATGCCTAAAATATTGTTGTGATTTTTAATATGATATTCTTTGTGAATAATGTTTTTATATTCTCACTAGCAGTTACCCGCGACTTCGTCCGCGGTGACTTCAGGTTTGGAATGCGGGGATTATAAAATATGACGCTACAAAGCGGTAAACTAAACATATACCCCGATTTACCCCCTTAGAGGTTTAATTTCGGGAAACTATTAAAATGTTACTCATTATTTTTGCCGTTCTCAATTCACACGAAATTTCATACAAATATGTCCAAGGAATAAAAAGTTTCATATAAACTTTAATCCTCTATTTCACCCCCTTAGGGGATCTTTTGAAAAATCCTTCCTTAGTGGATGCTTACGTCATAAGAGGAATACGTGAGGAAAATTTCAAATTTCTAGCTCTAAGGGTTTGGCCTAAGCGTGATCTTTGATAATTGTCCATTTTTTAAAGTATTAAAATGAATATAGTATGTTATCCTTAATATATATATACATATGCCATCGCGGACTTTTCTGTAGACTTAAATAAGATACACAATTCCACCATACATTGTTTTGTTATATCTCAAAGGGTTTAGACAGCGTTTTCGTTGAAAGCTCCCAAACGGCTAATTTTTTTACGACACCTCCAACAAATATCGTTAGTATATCCAAAAACGTATTCATCAACTTAACAAACTATATACTAAAACCTTCCTCGAGAACCATGCTATCCATTGGAGAAAACCGCATGAAAATCGGTTTGGTAGTTTTGGAGTTTATCGCGAACAGACAGACAGACGCGGCGGGGGACTTTGTTTTATAATTGTAATATATGTAGTGATAGTGATAATACGGTAGATACAATGTTGTGTAGTTACGAGTTGCGCCATCTATGCGAGTCTCTGAGAACTAATCGTACGATTAAGGGGTTGGGACCACATGACTTGATTAATATTATGAACATGAAAGATTTGTTTGTGTGTGAATGTGTTTGTTTCTCTCTCTCTCTCTCTCTTTCTTTCTCTCATCTGAGCTTTATCCCGGTTGAATCTTCACGTGCAGTTCTTTGGACCCTGGGTTCACTTATCGGCTTTTCTTCTTCTTCTTCACTTCGCACGGACTTAGGCATCCTTGGTTGTGAGGCCATTGGCACGCATATCTTCCATAACGACATAAAGCCAGCATTTCTTGGGTTTCTCTCTTCTGCCGGGGCCCAGCGGAGGCGGCATAGCCAGGCATTTGTTACCGATTTTCGCAAATCGTGACTGTAGCTGCGTAGATATATATAATATAATAAATAAATATATATGGACAAATCACACAGATTGAGACTTGTGTTATGGGATATTAACTGAACGATAATATATTTTATAATAAACTAGCTGTTATCCGCGGCTTCGCCCGCGTAATATATAGCCTATGTCCTTCTCGGTACCCTAACCTATGTGTATGCAAAATTTCATGATGATCGGTTCAGTAGATACGGCGTGAAAGCGTAACAAACAAACTCACTTTCGCATTTATAGTTGGAAAGTTGGAATTGGAATAGTTGGAATGGAATAAACATCCAAGACCCAGGTCAATTTGAAAAAGATAATTTTCCATATACTAATACTATCACGTCTTTTTCCCTTGCGGGGTAGACAGAGCCCAGGTCTATAAAACTTGAAGGCCACGTTTAGCATGTTGGTGGGCTTGTAGGTGGAGGACGGAATCAAAATTCTGATGGGTTGCTAGCCGCATCGCTTATTGACATGATTCCTTGCCTTTACGCCCATTCCCTCGATCGGCTTTTACGACCTGTGTGGGAAGAGAAACAGCTGGCACATTCTACGTTTTTTCTTTTCTCCCAGACCAGCGTGGAAGTGTTTTTTTTTTTATATAAATGGGAGAAATTATAGTATTTTATGAGTATTTTATGCAACGGTTTTATAATAGGGGTCTTAAGAGTCTCACGTAAAGGCGCAATCCCATACAAACGTTGAAGTTTTGTATCGAAAACTTGTACTCGCTGTAATTTTGTATAGGTATTGTTTTTAAAATTAAAATCTGATTATAAACATCAATATGCCTTATCCGGTCGTATGTACGAAATTTGGTTGAGATTGGCTTAACTGTTGTAAAACTAAAACGAAACTACGTTTGTATGGGATTGCGGCTTTACGTGGGACTCTTAAAAGGTGAGTGGCGCGGGTAGCGATATGAGCGAGCGAATATCGCTAATAGAGGCGCCACGAGCCTTTTAAGACCTAATTATAAACCGTTGCATACAATATTTTTAACGACTTTCAAAAAAGTGCAATACTAGTAAAACATAAATTTTGAGTTTGACAACTAACTCGCGGATAATGTAAACATGACAAAATTTTGTGTCTATGGTTACCTTCTTTGTTAATTGATGTTCGCTTGACTCTTAAAAAAAAAACAAAAAACTTCTTTTGCAATCACGAAATCTAGTTTTTAATAGTCTGTGGCTGCTAGGCGTATCGTAATAGCGACATTATTGTACGGCTGTGCCGTACTGTTATAGAGAATAGAGTATAAACTTATTATGGATGTTCTTATGTTTGTGTTCTTGACCATATAAATGACAGATTACAGTACAGAAGTAGAAAAAATTAATGCAATTTGCTTGTCCCAGAAACCCGGCAAGTCCGCGTGCAAGATTTGCTACGTGTACGTGGAGGAGGCGGAGCTGGCGTCGCACACAGACACGCACTACGTGCGGCACACGTGCTGCTCGTGCGCGCACCGCGAGCACAGCGCGCGCCTCATGCAGCTGCACGTCGACGCGCACGCGCGCGCACGCGACTGCGGCGCTGTGGGCGCTGCCAAGGTATTGTACATATATTTTTAACGACTTCAAAGTCTAAGATTTTTATTCAAAATTGGATAATTGTATCTCTTTTTGAACGGCAAATTTTTTACTTTCTTATTATTTTTAATTTTTAATATGCAAAATCGAAAAACTCCTAGCGTTTCTATTTCTTCAAAAAAGAAAATTATCATTTAAATAAAATTAATTTAATAAGGATTTTATCGCGTTTTTTACATTATTAGGTGTATATTTAGCAGACGTAAACTATCAATAACAGCAGTCGAATTAAAATCTTTTCAAAATTAAAAAAAATTGTTATTGTTTCTAAGTGCCTATCAGTGGCGGCTCGTGACTCAAGGACCTGGTGGTGCACATCATAAAACATGCCAATATGGATAATTCCTAAGTGCAGAAATAATTACCTTATTAAGATAGGCATTTTTTATTTACAAATACTTAATGAATGATAATAAGATTGATAAGTAAAACAAAACATAAAAACAGCGAAAATAAAACACCAATAAATACAAACGTAAGACAATTTACACGAAAACTACCTAATGGGGTCCCGTGCGGCGCACGAGATTTCGCTAAACTTCCATACTAATCTTCCGTCTCACGCGCCAGGCGTTTCGTCGCCTTTTCATAGCAGCTGTACGGGCGCGCTGCGTGCACTGGGAGCGGGCGCACGGCAAATAATTTTGTCAAGCAAAAATAATACTTATTTTGTTCAGCACATAACTTATTATCGTTTGACACCAAATTAATGTATTTTTACGTAAAACTGCTTATTTATTTTTTATATCAATATTTTTTTTTTTTTATATAGGTATTTAAGCTTAAATTGGTAGTGCGCCGCACGAGTGCACTTAAGGGGGAGCCGCCACTGGTGCCTATTCATAACTTTTTACATTTATTACTTAATCTCCGCTGGGGTTGATCAAATTTTTTTTTTCAATATTAAAAGAAATTCCTGTTATTATTTCTAAGTACCTATTCATAATTTTTTACATTTATTTCCTTATCTCCGCTGGGGTTGATCAAATTCTCTTTTTGTTGTCCAGGGTCGCAAGAAAAAGGCCGAGAAAGAAAAGCCCCCGCCCAAACCGGGGGATCTACGGAAGCTGTTATCCAAGACCACCATAGAGGGCTACCAATGTCTGGAGTGCGACATGTTCTTCAAGTAAGTCATTATAAAGCTCCGAAATACTGCTAAACTAGGGAAAAGTTAAAGCAAAAGCTATTTTTAAATAATCTCTTTTAGTAGTCCATTATGAGGCAAGTACGGTGATCTACGGGCCTATTTGCTAACTTTTGACAGCTACGGTGTACATCATTTTCATGGTAACTTTTATATTCATTACGGCTTCGGTAGGAATGACTATTTTTATTTAAGATGTGAAAACCATAATGGATGCTTAAGTGACAATCAAATCGTTGTACACCAAGTTAGCAAATCGGCCTGCTGGAGGTGTTTACAGGCACGAGGCGAAGCCGAGTGCTTATAGTAAACCGATGACTATAATAGACAGCTTACTGAGAAATAGCATCTTACGACGTTTTTCAATACATTTGCGATTAAGTACCATAATGTAAAACAAGAATACTGTCGAGACGAGTGACGAAGAAGCCGAGGGGCGCGGGGGCTGCGGTGTGCCGGGTCGAATCAAGCAGCTAGGCACCGGGCGTGTCCCGTAGATAAATGTTTTATTTACCAGTATTATACCTATGGAAAGAGTCCATTTGTTTTATTCCCAGTTTCCTAAGTATTATACGCTAGGACAATTAGGGAGATATTAGCTCTGCTGCTGCAGCTTCAAATACAGTTTAGCAGATAATTAATAAATTGAAGTAAATAAAGCAGTATGTAAAAGTACATCACTAATCAGGTGTATTTATTCAGGTTTGTTTTTTTTTGGTCATAGGATTACACCATCTTACCAAATTTCACCTAATTTGGTTCAGTAGATTCGGAGAAAATCGGCTGTGACAGACGGACGGACGGACAGACAGACGCACGAGTGATCCTATAAGGGTTCCGTTTTTCAATATTTGAACGGAACCCTAAAAAAGAATAAAACAACCGACTTGGTAACCTTTTCCCTTTTAAAGTGTGTTATAAAATCACATTTTACGAATCAGAAAAAAGTTTTGATGCAGGCCATGAAACTTTTTTCTATGAAAATTCGATTCGGTATATGTGCCATTGGGCTATTGAGCATTTGTGATTGGTGTAAAGTAAAAATGCCTAGACCGTAAAATACAACATAACGATCCAAGTTTCAATGTCATAAAGACCGTATTAATAGCAAATGTTTTGAAAATTATTCTGCTTATGCTTGCTATAACTAGAGATGGCCGTCAAAACTTTAAGCTTATGAAAAAGTCTGCGTTTTACAGCAAACGAAAAAGCACGCTTTAAAAAGTTCACCATACACGCTTAGTGCTTTTTATAAACTTGTTAAAAAACGAATTGTAAAGCGATAAAACGCTTCGTCTATCCTTTTCAATAAAACGAGTTGCTTCTTTTTGTCACAAAGCAGCAAGCAGACTGCTTGCTATTTTTCGTACTATTATATAAAAAGTCCCTTTCATAAGAAGCTGTAAATTATGTAAACAAATGTTCAGGGGTTCGCAACATTTGGATGAAATAAAAAATAATATTGTTTTTTGTGTAAAAAATAAACCAAAGAAGAGATGGTTAGAAATATTTTTCCATAAAGAATGAAGGAAGTTTGCAGGTGAAGTAATTATTTGGCAACGTAAAAAATCTTTTGCCCTGCATTGACACTCAATAGCTAATAAAAAAAATCAATTTATAGCAAAAACTATTACAGAAACATTATAAATCTGTAAGACTCAATAGCTAATAAAAAAAACAACTTATAGCAAAAACTGCTACAGAAACTTTATTATATCTCAGAAATGCGCCAAATGTTTACATTCACGGAGTCGGACTCGTGCCTGTACCAAAAAACATTGAGCGACAGCGTTTTGTATCGTTAAAATATAACCCGACTAATTAGAATTGGTCTTTAGTTTCGTATTACCCGTATAGTAATTTAAGTCAATTGTATTTGGTTAACTCATAATATTGTCGCTAGGTAACTCCAACTCGGTAGAAGTTTATTGATGTATTTAATTTATAGCTTCTCGTGGCGGAGAGTTTATGTGCTAATAAAAACCTAATGTTATGTGAACTAAGATTTCTATTAGAATGTTTGCGTTACTGTTTTCTGAAATCGATTCCTTTTGTCGAACGGAAAAATATAGTGACCTTTTTAAGAAAGAACGACCGGGCCAAAGCGCTTTTTTGAAAAAAGTCGTTTTGCCCACCTCTAGCTATAACTTGCTGTGCGTTGTGTGTTATTTCTATGCGCAGTTTTAAGTGAAACTATTTGTGTTCAGAAACTCCCGAGCCCGCAAGAATCACGTGGCACGTTTCCACAGAGAAGGTCTTCAATGCGACCACTGTAAGAAAAGATTCGTCAATAGGACTACGTTAGCCACGCATTTGAGGTAAGTGTTGATGGGTAAAGTCGAAATTGACGAGGAAATATAAACACCTATATGTTTTATTTTATTCAGGAAAATAATTGTATAGATTTTGACGAGCTCCGTGGCGCAGCGGTCAACATGCGTACCTGCGACACGGATGGTCCCGGGTTCGATCCCCGGTCAGGTCAGGATGGAAAATGATCTTTTTCAGATTGACCTGGGTCTTGGATGTTTATCTATATATGTATTTGTTATAAAATATAGTATCGTTGAGTTAGTTTCGAACTTACTTTGGGGCTAGCTCAATCTGTGTAATTTGTCCGTATATATTTATTTTATTTATTAGATATTTACAGACTACTGTAAGTTAATTAATTTAACAAGTAGACCGCTGTGTAGTGTTGTCCACACATTACTTTTGATAGTAGTAGCATGTGGTCTCAACGCTTTAATCTTAAGATTTGTTCTCAGAGACTCGCATAGATGGCGCCACTCGATACTACACAACATTGTTTCTACCGTATTATGAGAATATAAAAACATAATTCACAAAATATATCTTATTAAAAATCAAAACAATATTTTAGGCATAATATTTTAAAATGACACCGTATATTTAGTAAGTTAAAGGCTAACGCAGATTACCGCCATTTAGTATCGAGTAGCAAGCAACTCTCCTGCGCCACACATTCGCCTGCTTTTCGCAACCTTTATTTGGTCCAATATTTTGTATGAGGTGTGCAGTCTATTATATTAGTATTATATTGTCTTTGGTAGTAGTTGTGAGACAAGCAAAACGGGAACACAAAACTAAGACAAAAAAAAATCAAAACAGGGAAAACAAAAGTGTTTTTGAGCGCTTTTTTGTCATATACTTTACTAGCTGTTACCCGCGGCTTCGCCCGCGTGATATAAAGCCTATGTCCTTCTCAATACCCTAACCTATGTGTATGCGAAAGTTCATGATGATCAGTTCAGTAGATACGGCGTGAAAGCGTAACAAATAAACAAACGCACTTTCGCATTTATAATATTGGTTAGGATTATGATTGTATGGAGGTACGGAACCCTGCGTGTGCGATTCTGACTCGCACTTGGCTTATTACAGTCAATGTGTTTTCTTTCAGACTTCACGAAGGTCCTCTACCCAGAGAAGAGTGCCCCATCTGCCACAAGATGGTGCGCAGCATCCAGATAAAGTACCACATCCAGCGGCACCAGAACAAGGCCAGATACGAGTGCGCGGAGTGCAGGAAGCTGTTCTCACATCTCGCCACCTACCAGGTACTAGACATTTTCCCGGAGGATTCAGTGATTCAGCAAATCATCCCCTTTTTCATCCCCTTAGGGGTTGAATTTTTGAAAATCCTCATGATATACACCCATGTACCAAATTTCAAGTTTCTAGCTAAGTTAAAGAAAATCATCCCCTATTTCACCCCCTTAGGGGTTCAATTTCTAAAAATCTTTATGAAACGGACCCCTGTATCAAATTTCAAGTTTATAGGTACAGTAGTTTCGAGGTACTAGCAATTTTCCTGGAGGATTTAGCAAATCATCTTCTATTTCACCCCCCTAGGGGTTGAATGTCCTAAAAAGCTTGTGAAATGAACAAATTACAGGGTACAATACAATTCTTTCAAGGTACAGTAGTTTCGTTAGTACAGTAAGTCAGTAAGTCTGTTGCCACATCTCACGACCTACCGATAAACTTTCTCAGAAAGTTCGTTGTGGTAGGTGGGAGTTGTTCAACTTATCAACTTTCGTCACGTAGCAGCGTTGGGTTTTTGTGAGGACGCTTTATTTCACGGCGTGTGAAAAATTACCCTCGACATTCTTTAGTAGGGGTAAAAAAATTGAGAACATTCGACATTCGCTAGTAACCAATGCTTCGAACTCAGAATCAGAGACCATTTTCGAAGCAATAAATGATTTCTGATTCTGAGTTCGAAGCATTGGTCTCATAGGAAAAGTTGTTCAAATCGACGACGGGCTGAATTACCCTTCAAATGGTCCAAAACTATCTATATTTTACCGAGTATGTCTGCATCTCTTTACCTTTGCCTGTTACGACTTCCGGATATAAAGACGATATTGCAGTCGTCGTTATACCCGTTAAACCCTTTTGTCATACTCTTTGTAACATGTATGCTATTTTTTTTGCTTGAATGTAATACTTCATCATCATCATCAGGTCTTTGTTAGTCTCCACGGCAGGAGCACGACCCTCTCTGTACTGCCAAAGCCATTATATTGGCCAGCGCAGTCAGAGGATTTGGCCTACACTCTCCACGCTGGCCAGACGGGTTGGAGAGATTTCTTTGATGTTTATAAGCTTTGTTTAGCTTGTGTTTCCTAAGTCGCCTTCTACGACATCCACGGGAAGACTTGGAGTGGTCCTATTCTACTCTGCCGGAAACCGCACGGCACGAATGTAATACCTACTTTGAATTATTTTTTTCAGGCACACTTGAAGTATAGCAGAGCACATGCAAGCGACCAGGTCTTCAAGTAAGTTTGTTGTTTTCTTCCAAAATGGTCAAAAGTATCCCACAATACAAATTACTACAAACTAAATAAAAAAATAAACGCAATAAAAAACGTTAATAAAGAGACGGCAAAAACGGCAGTCGGTTTAATAAATATTGCAACTTGTTAGTCAATGTGATGTATTTGTATTTGTGACAAATAAAAGTAAATACAATATTTTTTCATCAGATTCCCATGTCCGATGTGCAATAAAGGATATCCCACTAAAGAGGCGATGCAGGACCACTTCAACTACCAACATTTGGGGAAAACCTCACACAAATGTCCCGTCTGTGATAAGGTAAGTCAATCAACCCGTCATCATCATCATCAGGTCATTTTACTCTCCACTGCAGGAGCGTGACCCTCTCTGTACTACCAGAGCTATATATGTGCAATAAAGGATATCCCACTAAAGAGGCGATGCAGGATCATTTCAACTACCAACATTTGGGGAAAACTTCACACAAATGCCCCGTCTGTGAAAAGGTAAGATTGCCAATCATCTTCATCATCAGGTCATTTTACTCTCCACTGCAGGAGCGTGACCCTCTCTGTACTACCAGAGCTATATATGTGCAATAAAGGATATCCCACTACAGAGGCGGTGCAGGACCACTTCAACTACCAACATTTGGGGAAAACCTCACACAAATGCCCCGTCTGTGATAAGGTAAGATTGCCAATCATCTTCGTCATCAGGTCATTTTACTCTCCACTGCAGGAGCGTGACCCTCTCTGTAGTTTCGAAAAAGGATCCCTAAATCGAAAAATGGTGTTCTCAACCTCACAATATTTTTGAAAGACCTATTTAACGATACCCCACACGATGGGTAAACAGAGAAAAAAATACTCCCCCACTTTACTTGTATGGGAGCTACCCCAAAAAAAATATTTTTTCAAGTTTTTATTCTACCACTTTTTTGCCATGATTAATATACATACCCATACCAAATTACAGCTTTCTAGTACTTATAGTCTCTGCGTAAAACCGCGGACGGACAGACAGACAGACATGGCGAAACTATAAGGGTTCCTTGTTTACTACGGAACCCTAAAAAATACAAACAAATAAAGAGACTTATCGGTATAAAATGCGGGCTTATCGTTTAACCATGCATAGATATTATAATTCTACAGAAATAGATGTCTTATCCATACGCATACGCTCTGGCAAACTAAGTTTTAAAAAGCCACCGCTAGATGGCAGTAGGTCCACTATTAGTCAACTAGACTAATTAGAATGTTTTAAGACGCTGTCAATTCCACGCCGCATACAAAACACGGGGGTGAAGCGGGCATGAGGTGACGGCGGAGTGAGGGAGCGCGATAATATGCCGCTCTCTGTCGCCTCACAGAGTAGAGGAACCCAGAGACAAAGCGTTAAGTGATTGTATCGGCTCTTTCTAATTGATTTGGTACATTGTGAAAGTTTATTTACATGATGTGATTAGTAATTAGAAAGGTAATAACTACAATAATCTAATGGTATAGCCCCTTAAAAGGCGATATAAGAGATCTACTAACGACAAAATTTGATGAATGAATATACCGATAAATATTACAAGGGTGGATTTAGTTCAAGATTTCTATGTTTTTATTTGGCACAATAAAACAAAAAACGGCCAAGTGCGTGTCGGGTCACGCGTGCGTCGGACAATGTTGGGTTCACACTGTTCACACTCGTACCTCACAGTTTAACGACCAAAAACATCTAACAATGAAAATTGTATGAATTTTTACATTTTCGAGTACATTTTATAAGTTGCCTATAACTTTTAGGTTTGTACTTACTAGTCAGCCAGTTCTGATAAATTTCCTTTCAACTTCAGTATATATGTTATGGACAAAGTGATAAATTGGGCATTATACATAATGCCCGGTCATTATGGAAAATGACCAATATGAGCGTGCAATATAATAAAAATTAATCAAATAATCAAATTGACAGGGCATAATCCATATTGTCAATTGCCTTTTGGGCAGAGTAATACAAACATATTAAATCACAATATTTTTTTTTATTATTGTTGTCATTTAACCTGAAATAAACTAAATGTTAAGCAAATTTAAATAATCATATCGGTGTTCAATTTTGTCTGCTGGGGTAGTTGCATCTTGACACTGACACGCCTTCCACCCGAGGGCCTCTTTGTCGAGTGACTGGGTCCCGTTTCCTTCACCCACTTGGCCCTCAGTTTGTCCTGTCCTGTCCTTTCCTGTCCAAAAGTAATAAGAGGTTTATTATCTCTCCCAGCACTTTTTAATATATAAAATAGGCATGTTTGTTCATAAGCATAAATAATTATCTAAAAAAGCCAAAGATATAATATCCCCGTAACACAAGAAATCCGAATAGACTGGTATTAGATATTACTCCTAAATTCAAAAAGTAAAATTGAATCTTGAATCTTTATGTGCATAGAAATTTATAATAAATTGCCAGAAGAGTTAAAAATATGAAATGTCGTATTATTTAAGAAAAAGTGGCGGCTCCCCCTTAAGTTCACTCGTGCGGTATATACAAAAAAATTACATAGATATAAAAATTAAATAAGCATTTTTACGTAAATATATATTAATTATTTGTCAAATGATAATCAGTCAAGTATCAAACAAAATAATTCTTATTTTCGCTTGACAAAATAATTTGCCATGCGCCCGCTCCTAGCGCACGCCCGCGGGCGCCCGTACAGATACTATTGAGAATGCTATTGTCTTACGTTTGTATTTGTTCGTGTTTCACTTTCGCTGTTTTTATGTTTTGTATTACTTTTTAATTTTATCATCATACATTTAGTATATGTAAGTAAAAAATGCCTATCTAAATAAGAGAATTATTTCTGCATATAAAAATTATCCATATTGTTTAGGCATGTTTTATGATGTGCACCACCAGGTCTTTGAGTCACGAGCCGCCACTGGTCTCCACTGCAGGAGCACGACCCTCTCTGTACTAACACAGCAATATATTAGCCAGAGTACGAGTTTATATCTACATATTATTATTAAATATGTTAGCCACGCACGGTTTGCTGCCAGGCCATGTACTCCCTACAAGACAGGGTAACTGCCTAGACCATTTCATTCTGAAACTTGACAAAAACAGACATTCAGCAAATATAAGTGTTGAAAATACTTCTGTCACTGATCACTCTACGATATTTTTAATACTTTCAAATTTAGCAAACACGAATACTTACAGTAAAACTAAAATATTTATTTACTTTGAAAAAGCGATAGCTAATCTAAGAGAGGGTAATTTCGCAGCTGATCTAACTTCACTCAATGATATAATGACTGAGTTTTTGTTGCATAAATTAAAAGAATGCCTCCACTCCCATACTATCACTATTGTGATTACGTGCAATAATCGCATAATTAAGCCCTGGATGACAGTGGGTGTTCTTCGTTGCGTCAGAAATAGAAATAGTTATATGCAGAAAAAGTTAAAAACAGACCCAGAAAATTAAATTTAAAAAATAACCTTTAGGAGATATCGCAACCACTGTAACAATTAAATCAAAAAATTAAAAAGAAGTTATGATCGACAACTAATCCAAAATAAGATCAATTCAAAAAAACTATGGCATTCAATTATATTTAAATATTGCTAAAATACTGAAAAAGTTGATGAATAAACATTAAGTTAGCTATCTAAATTCTTTTAACATCTTTTTTCCATCACAATATGGCTTTAAACAAGGTCTATCGACGGAAGATGCTGTCACTGATCTTACATCTCTGATCTCTAAAACTGTAGACAATAATAATAAATGTGTCACTGTCTTCTTAGATATGACACAGTATCAACCACTTACCTTGTGGAAATAATAGGCATGAGAGGCATTCCGTTAAATCTTTTTAAAGATTATCTGCTCAACCGTAAATACGAGTAGCATGTTAAAATAGGACAGCACCTAAGTGAACTGAGTGATATCACCTTTGGAGTGCCACAGGGAAGCGTGTTAGGCCCCACTCTGTTTCTTATATACATAAACAGCCTATGCAGTATGGATATAGATGTGGAAACATTTTCTCTTATCCTGATGAAACTTTACTGGTTCCTCCTGGGAGGCTGTTCAAAATAGTGCTCAAAAGGTCTTTCCAGGATAGCCAATTGGCTAAACTGCAACCTCTTAACCCTCAACATGCAAACAAATAAAAATATGCCATCTTTTATAAATTGATATCTATCTAGACTATAGTGTGGCTAATGAAAGCTGAACCCCGTCATTTTTTGAGTTGTAACACTAATACAGATGACTTTGACATGACAGTTGTCAATTCCTGATTTTATTTCACCCATGTGTTTTTGACACTCGTAAACAAGGCTTTGAACAAAGAAGAATTAAAAAGGAGGAAAAAAAAGGAATCTAAAATAAATAAATCGACCTACACTGGGCACTGTTTTTTTTTTTGTTATGGACTTAAAATCATATTCTTCTATATATTTTTGATCTTTCGTAGAAAAATTGTACGTATCGGTGAGTCATCTTCTTTGAATGCTGATTTAAATTTCCTGTTTCTTCAAAAACTACTTTCTCAGCTTAATCGCTCTCCTTGGTATTTCTGTAATCAATAAAATAGTATAAAAATCCTTCATCAGCAATACAGATCCATGCCTTCATAATATTGCATTGATAGCCGATTCACACATACAAACGCAAACATGCATGTGCGTGCGTATATACACACTTAACATAGTCCTCACACACATACGAAAAGAGGAAGTTGAGTAAAAGCTTATAACAATGAGAACAAAAATAAAAAAGACATGAATAAATGTATTAGTTTTATATCTCAAATTTGTAAAGTTTGTTTAAAATAAAATCCAATCCAACTTCTTAATATCTAAATATATATAACTCAAACGTGACTGACTAACTGACATAGTGATCTATCAACGCACAGCCCAAACCACTGGACGGATCGGGCTGAAATTTGGCATGCAGGTAGATGTTATGATGTAGGCATCCGCTAAGAAAGGATTTTAATCAATTCTACCCCCAAACTATACTTTTTAACGCGAGCGAAGCCGCGGGCTAAAGCTAGTAATATTATAAATGCGAAATTTTGGATGTTTGTTACTCAATCACGCAAAAACGGCCACATGGATTTGAATGAAATTTTGCACAGGGATAGAGAATAAACTGAATATAGGATACTTTTTATCCCGGAAGTATTACGCGGACGAAGTCGCGGGCGCAAGCTAGTAAATAAATAAAATATATTTTAATCTCTTATCTCATAATTAGAAAGCAGTTGTCTAGAATTATTATATCAGTAATGAATGGCTACTTATATACATGAAAAGAAGATCGACTAACTTACTCATCGTCGTGTATGTGTTGTGGTCCTTTATCTATTTCTTTTGTGTGTCCACTACTAATGATGTCCATTTTTCTAAAATAAATATTAAAAAATACGGGTTGGAATTAAATATCAAATAAGTTATATGATGTGACGAAATAAATTGTACTTACCTACTTAAAATGTATGTTGGGTCATCCATCCATGAGGAAACGACGCCTAGGGTTGCTTGACATGCATAAGCGCTTTTAAATGTGTACGCTAACTGGGCCATCGAGTTAAATATGTACCTAAGTACTAACATTGTTTACATAATAAATAACTGTTTCAATAAAGCTTTGACTCTGATGAATTCGTTTAGAGCTCCTCTGTAGCGACTTTGCAGTTTACTCAAAAATATGATCTAAGCGTACGGCTTTCATGTACATTATGTGTTTATGACGCTTAGCCTTCCATCTCTTCCCCGTGTTTTTTTTTGTTTGCCATAATTTCAAACACAAGAGTCACGTGATGGACGTTCAGGAGCGCGACACAGGTCCGACGCTCGCAACGTCTCGACAAACACTAGCGCGGGCCGGGCGGCGCGGAATGTCCGTGATATACCGGCTGGTACCCCTACCAGTATTAAAGACTTTAGTAGAAATTTAAAATACTTCTTAATGTTTTTTTTTACATCGTTATTCCATGTATTCCCATGTATTCAATAGTATGTATGACTTATAAAAATTAATATAAAATAAGACATTAAGATATACTGCTTCTGAGTGTCAAACAGAGCAATGTTTGCGATTTTTTTCTATCGAGTGAAGTATGATCTATTATGTAATGAATCTCTACATGCTCTTTCTCAATACGTCTACTATTACACAGTAATTTTTTTTTTATGGTTAAGTCTTAGTTTTTTTAAATACACTGCTTTTCCAACCACTGTTTCTGAACTCACCGCACCTTAAGCGTAAAGCGCGTGTGGTTCCCGGCAGAGTAGAATAGGACCACTCCAATAGTCATCTCGTGGATGTCGTAAAAAGCGACTAAGGAAAAACAACCTAAACAAAGCTTCTAAACATCAAAGAGACCTCTCCAACCCGTCTGGCCAGCGTGGAGAGTGTAGGCCAAATCCTCTGACTACTCAAGCTAATATATGGCTCTGGTAGTACAGAGAGGGTCGTGCTCCTGCAGTGGAGACTAGAAAGACCTGATGATGATGATGAAGCGTAAAAAGGATAGTACACATTTATTTAGAAGATATAAATGTAATTCATTTAATGCAATATTCGCAAAAACTTTTTTAGTTAGTTGTTTATAATGAATATCTATTGAATATAGCACGTAACGCCATCTATGTATAGTTAGAGTACGACTCCCATTTGTATGAAAATTCGTGGGCACGTAACGCCCTCTATGTATAGTTACAGTACAACTCTTTTGCGTGAAACTTTGTTAAAACATGATATTGCCGTGGTAGTATTATAATAGCCAATACGTGACTTCTAAAATTTGTTTTTTTTTTTCAGCCAATCGCGTCAAGAGCGAACGTAGAGAAACACATAATGAGGGTGCACGGAGAAAAGAAGGACAAGCCGCGAAACCACGTGTGCAACACATGCGGGAAGAGTTTCACGGTAAGCCTGACCCTCTCTTCTCTATTTCTCTCCTCTCTCCCTCATTCTCATTCTGTCTATCTTCTTCTTGTTCCTAGGTACTTATAGGAAGTTTGGTAGTAGGGTTATCAACTTTATTTTTACGAAAAAAAAGTATGTGAAGGCTGGAGAAACAAAATGAACAGTGTTTAAAAACTGTAAACAGTATTTTGAATTTCTTATGACGTTTTAAAAACATTTAAGGCGCTCTGATAGTAACACTAGTGCCACCCAACTATTAAATTCCTTAAATCATAAATTGTATCGAATTTTAAAAAACGAACAAGTACAAAACTACTAAATTACTTTAGTATTTTATGTATATTACAAGTGATTTACTAGTTTGTTTTATTTAGTTTATCCGACAACGACGGCGTCAAGTGGGTCGGGATTGGTATTATATTTTTGGTGGTTATTTGTGGGGTTAATTTCATGTTTGTTTTTGTAATCAATATTGTTTTTAATTGTTTATTTTATTGTCTGTGTATCTTTTTTTTCTTTTTCTTTTTATTATACTGTTTATTATTGTTTGTGTTTGCGTGTCGTTGGATGGCTCGTGATGCCTCGTAAGGTGACGGCTGAAAATCAGTGCTGCACTAGGGTCCCCTAGTCCAGCGTAACACTGAGCCGTCACCTTTTGTGACACTGTGGGCACATGTTTTAGCTATATTGTCTTGTGTTGTTGTTGTGTCACAATAAATATTTTTTATTTCATTTCATTCATAGTGCCATATTTAAATAGAAAAACAGGTTAACGCCAAAAGTGGCCACTTTTGACGCTAACTTATTTTTCTCTTATTTTATCAAACGTATATTAGTAAAAATGAATACAAAAATACTACTAGTAACTTACTAGGTATGTACTTGTTAGATTTTTAAAATTCGATATAGTTTAGGATTAGAAAAATTAATTGCTGGGTGGCGCTAGTGTTACTGTAGGAGCGCCTTAATCGGTGCAATGACAAAGTTATGAAGTAAAGACCATAATAAAACAACTAAATCAAGAACTCCTTTGAAGTCTGTTAAAAAATTTTGGTTCTAGCACTTACGAATCTAATTTTTACAGGACAAAAAGGCGTTAACACAACACGAAGTGATACACTCAGGCGAGCGCCCCCTAGTGTGCGAGATATGCAACCAAACGTTCAAGCAAAAGGCTTCTCTGTACACACACAGGAAACGGGTTCATAAAATGTTCCCCACCAAGAGAGTCGTCGAGTTCATGGAGACCAAAGAGGCTTAGAACCTTTACTCTCCAACCCAACTGGCCAGCGTGGAGAGTGTAGGCCAAATCCTCTTGACTGCCCTAGCTAATATATGGCTCTGGTAGTACAGAGAGGGTCATAACATAATCCTGCAGTGGAGCCTAAAAAATGAGCTGATGATGATGAGAGGCTTAGACCACACCTTTGCTAGACAGCGGCAGTCAAGCTAACTTCATAAATATCAGGGTATAACTCAGGCGGTGGGGGGTACAAATTCTAACTCGTCTTTAATTTAATACATATACTATACGTAATAGTGGACTCTCTGACTGCTCTGGCTAATATATGGCTCTGGTAGTACAGAAAGGGTCATGCCCTGCAGTGGAGACTAAAAAAAACCTGATGATGAATATGAGACTTGATATGAATAATTTAAATAAATGGTTGGACAGAAAACGACATAAATTTTGCTAAGCGAAGCCTATCTAGGGCTTTACCCTTGATATCAGGTCCATTTTATGAACTAGTGTTTACAGTTTAAGGGCCCACACTAGGCACACTAGCGACGCCAATTGTTTTATTCCGAATACTTTACAAATAGAAAGAAATTCAAGAATGTAAATCATATAAGCATTAGTAAATAACCTGAAGTATTTTTGGAATCATGTTTAATATTATCAGAGTCGGTGAGAATTATGAGAATCAGATCACTATTTCTCTTAATGACTGATTCTTATAATATTAAAACTTGATTCCAAAAATACTTCAGAAAAAATAAAATTATTGGCGTCGCTAGTGTGCCTAGTGTGGGGCCTTAGTGAGAAGGTGAATAATTCTTGCAAAGTATTATCTTAAAATCATCGTTGTGACGCTAAAGGTGCTCCCACACAGCAAGATAACATTCTATAACACCATACATTATCAAGAATGTTATTGTGTTACACATTGTAATATAACGTTATATAACTGCTGTGTGGGAGCACTATAACACCCGCCACACATTTTAGAATATTCCTAATCAAATGTACCGAATAGTGTCTTTTTAATTGTAAATATAGGTAATATTTGTTTAATTGAGGTTGCTGTTTTATTATTACATATCACTCCAAACTTTATTGCGAATCGGACAATAGCTACTCACTGCTTGTACGCGCCCCGCCTCCCCGCGCAGACCTAACATTGTGTACTGCGCTAACACTCGCGCGATGTTCCAAGCCGCCATAAAGTTGGGCGCGGCCTGTGTAAGAATGATATAGACTAAATAAAATCACATACAGAGCAATCTTAAGTTATCGATGTCAAGTATTAGGAATAAAATTATTGGCGTCGCTAGTGTGCCTAGTGTGGGCCCTTAAGAGCGTATACTAGCAGTGTTTTTTCAATATGGTTTCTATACAAATGTATTTCTCTATTTTCTCGCTGAAAACTGATTTTAGAGCCACAATAATTTTTTCATAAAATCTAGTACTAAAATAGGAATGCCCCTATTTTTTTTTTCAAAAATACTGTTTTTGTAAATATATTTTTTCTTTTCAACAGCTTTTTAGAAAAAAATAAAACAAAGGGACATACCTTTTTTAGGGTTCCGTAGTAAACAAGGAACCCTTATAGTTTCGCCATGTCTGTCTGTCTGTCTGTCTGTCTGTCTGTCCGTCCGCGGTTTTACGCAGAGACTATAAGTACTAGAAAGCTGTAATTTGGTATGGGTATGTATATTAATCATGGCAAAAAAGTGGTAGAATAAAATTTTGAAAAATATTTTTTTAAGGGTAGCTCCCATACAAGTAAAGTGGGGGAGTAATTTTTTTTTCTCTATTTACCCATCGTGTGGGGTATCGTTAAATAGGTCTTTCAAAAATATTGTGAGGTTGAGAACACCATTTTTCGATTTAGGGATCCGTTTCCGAAATATTTGGTTTTAAAGTGCGAATTTTTGTTAGAGGTAAGTGTCCCCCCCCCTCTATCTGCTAAACGGTTATATATAGATACGTGAAAAAAATTACAGCAGTAGTATATATGCTGAAGTTTAAAGGAAAACTATCAGAGCTGAGTACTAAGTACAAACTAAAAAGTTATAGGCAACCAACTTATAAACTGTAAAATTTCATACTATTTTCATTGTTAATGTTTTTGGTCGTTAAACTGTAAGGTGCGAGTGTGAATAGTGTGAACTCAAAGTTGTCATTCGCAACTACGGAACCCTACACTGCGCGTGGCCCGACACGCACTTGGCCGGTTTTAGTAATAGATTTTATGTGAAAAGAATTGTGCCTCAATAAGCAGTTTTCAGCGAGAAAATAGAGAAATACTTGTATGAAAAACGCACTGCTAGTATTCTTAATAATACTTTCTCTTGTATAATTTAAAGTTGCGAAGTAGGGCAGATTGGGATATAAAATGGTACAAAGAAAATTGGGCCTTAGGCATATAATAGATTCAAATTTGAATGACGTGTCGACAGCCCATACCAGTCTTATGCCGACATTTCACAGGTGGTTTTTTTAATTCTATGGAATTTATATGCTGTAACTAAAATAATTTATAATAGTTTAAAAAACTAAAAAAACACGCTTTTAGCACGCTAGTCATGTATTGTCATCAGAACTCAGAGCGTGTGCAAAATTTCATCCTAATCGAAGACCGGGAAGTGGGTCAAATTGAGATTCCAAGATTTTCTTACATACAAGTGAATCTAATAAAAGCGTGTTAAAAATAATACCAAAATTATTTTCTGCATTGTAAGCGCGTGTAGTATGGAAAAGCCTCGAGTACAACTACAGACTCACATTCACAGATACTGAGGATTTGATGTTCTGAGGTATTTGCTCGACCGTTGAACTAAATAACGATTTGTTTTACGATAGTAAAAATATGTAACGCCTGTTTATAATATAGATGTATGACAAATTAAATTTATCTAACACTTTTATAAAATTACGGCCAAAATGTACACATTAAGTAAAAGTATTATTTGTGTAAGGGATTGATTGTTTATATGATATTTTATTTACGAATAAACGTAATTTTAACAACACTAGTCTCTTTATTTTGTAATCCTCACTCTGTTCCAACCAAAATTACCACAATCTTAATAGTTTTTATAAAATTTTATGGGTAAGATTCAGTGAAATCAATTAAAAAACCATAAATAAACAACATGAGCAGATCGTTGTCAAGTTTTTTCCTGCTCAAAACAGTCGAGAAGCTTCATATTTTTTTATTGGAACATACTTCTGTACGTCCGGTACGGAGGCCGTGTTGCTCGAAGTCTGTACAACATGTTAATGAATAAGCACAAAACCTCTTAGGTGGTGATTGTGCTTATGAATATGAACAACTTTTACTATGGGGCCGACTCTGCAACTCGACGTTGTCAATACCTACTCGACTGCCGAGTTGCAGAGTCGACCCCATAGTAAAAATTGTTCATATTCATAAGCGATTGTGCTACGCGACCACCTAAGAGGTTTTGCGCTTATTCATTAACACGTTGTATAAAAGATAAAAAAAGCAAACTTTACTCACTGACTTATATAACAACATTCGGCCGAAAATACTGAACCTAGAATCTTGAAATTACAGGTTTTTCTTTTTTTTATTGGTACAGGGGTTCCTTTCAAGACATAAGAGAGCACTAAGAAAGAATTTGCAGAAATTCAACCCATATGGGGGCGAAGTTTACCGCATACAAATTCGCGATCAAAAATTTAGTAAATAAATATATGAAAGTGAGTAAAGTATTATGAAAACACGGCTTTACTGATGTTTTATTACGTCGGATCTGCCGACTAGTTCGGTCTGTTACGTAGACCATCATCGGGGTGAGTGAGCTTTGAGGGAAGCGTACGTAACCGTCGTGTCGCCACCCCTTTCACTCGCCCCGATGATGGTCTTCGTAACAGACCAAAAGTAGTCGGCGGATCCGACGTAATAAAATGTGAGTAAAGCCGTGTTTGCATAATGAATTTATCTCGCGTAAGTTTTAATATTATTAGTGAGTAAAGTACTTAGTGAGGAGCATTTGGCGTATTTTAATGTACATACGAGCTTCCGCCCGCGGCTCCGCTCGCGTCAGTGTCGATCCAACGGGAACAGTATGTGATACTGGGATGAAAGCCTGTGTCCTTCTGGACGTGTATGCAAATTTTCATGATGATCGGGTCAGTCAGTAGATAAGGCGTGAAAGCATAACAAACAAACGCATCTATAATATTAGTTGGGATTGGGGTGGAAACTTTCGCCCCCCCCCCGATGGTTCCCATCTTGTCGCGATGGGGGGGCTCTAGTAGCCGCGGTCTCGCCACCCGCGGTGAAGCTAAGAGGAACCGGGCGGAAGGCGCTCGAGGAGGGTCTGGGCAACCCACCTCGCGCCTGACGTAGAGGAAGACAACCTCTTTAAAAAATTACCGGAGGAGGCCCTCACTTTGAGTGGCCTGGCTGTGGGTGAAGGGGGTGAACTCTCCCTACACCTACAGTCGTAGTTGGGGTCGCGGGGGAAGAGGAGTGCCGGTATTCCGGTGCGCCGCTCTCCCTGTCCTCCGCGACCAAGCGTGGCCGTGGCGCTTGACGCGGCATCGGTGGGGCCGCAGGGGAAGAGGAGTGTTGGTATGGCGATGCGCCGCTCTCCCAATCCTCTGCGGCCGATTTGGAGATGGCCTTGATCAGTCTCTGCTGCGCCGTGATCTGTGGCCCGAGGCGGTGGAGACTGATCAAGGCAAAAGTGAGGGCCAGTTGGGTGGCGGAGGCGGGACTTCGTCACTTGACAGATGGCTCTCGAGTTGGAGGAGCGTGCTCGGGTGTCAGGCACGTCCTTCGGGGGCGGGTTGTCGCGGCCAGGGGCCTATGAGCCCTTGACCGCGATAGCCCGCCCGGTGTAGGTGGCCGCTCCGATCCCTCTGCTGTCACTTTGTGACTAAGAGGGAGTCGTGAGCGTGCCTTGGAGGGGTCGCTAAGCGCGACCGCCGCGCCGGGGCTGTGGAGGGAGAGTAGCACACGCCCCCGGCACATAGCGGCTCAGTAGTGACACCGTGGAGTTTAGTGGCCACACCACATAACCGCGCGTGGCTTCCCGTAGCCGGCGCGGTATCCGAAGGGATTCTCCACGTTAAAAAAAAAAAAAAAAAAAAAATAAATGGGGTGGAAACTTTGTCTATCTTCACGTGCAACCCTCCGCCATCTTCTTACCTACGCCACGCGTACGAGCGCGCTTTTCGAAGGTGGTATTATCCTCTCCATATTTTGGTAAATATAGGCAACATTTGTTTACAGACCCATTTAAAGATATATAATAAAACAATTATATATTTTTTATAATATTTAATTTAAAAAACTCATAACGTTTACAAATCAGATAATGGTCGTATATTTAAAAATTAAAATAACTCGCTAATACATACTAACATTAGATACATACATTAAATGCAAATCGTAGCTTATTCTATAACTTTAAATGTAATAACCGGGACTAAACGCGCGTGGCCACATCACTAGTGATTCAATAAGTGACAACTTGCGGGTGGAAGAAAACACTTCACGACGCCCGAACAGACGATGCCGCCGCCCGTCAGTCGCCTTGTGACCACGGCCGATGCAACTCGGTCGAAACGTCAAGGAAGTAAGTGGTAGTAATACTACGAAATGCCTATCGCGTTTAGTCCCGGTTATTACATTTATAGTTATAATGCAACGCGAAAGTTTAAAATCTTATATTCTATAACTTTCTGAACCCTTTAACAAAATATGTAAGGTTCATGGCTCATATACAGACTTGTAGTAATGTGAACACTTGACTTGATGGCCTATTTAAAATTCAATATAGGTAAAATAACATTCAAAATCCCTCTATCTTGTTAACAGCTGAACCGATTTTGATAAAACATATCTGGGATCCCTCTCCAAGAAATCTGCTTTCAAATACACACCGAAATCGGTTCACCCGTTTTAGAGTTATGGTGACACAGACAGACATACACTACACAGAGTGGTCAAACTTATAATACCCCATTTTTGCGTCGGAGGTCAATAACATCAGATGGTTGACTGACCACAGAGCAATTATATACATATGACATCTAACGCATGGGGTAAACAGAGCGTAAGTCTATATTTAAGACCCAAAGGCCACTTAGCGTGTTGGTGGGCATAAGGTTACTCAAAATAGCAAAGACAATATAATACTAACATATAGACTGCCAGTCACATACAAAAATATTGCACCAAATTAATTCTGTTACAGGCGGCATAGTTAGATGACGGTGCTGCAGAGTTTTTTCTACTCATCACTAGGTGGCGTGAATCCGCGTTAGCCTAAACTTGCGAGTTGTAATTCATAAGTTTTATGCCAAAATTATTTTTTTAATTTTTAATGAGATATGTTTCGCAAATAATGCTTAATTATTCTCATAATATGGTAATTCGTTGTGAAGCTACCAGTGCTGCCATCTATGTGCAAGTCTCAGAAGAATCGCACAGTTTACAGCACAGAACACAGAAAGACATGTCTTTCTGTGTTCTGTGGTTTAGAGGTTAGTTGGGACTACATGAAAATAATTTTATTTAATGTTAGGCATGGCCTATTGACATGAATTTCCTATCGCCCTTTCCCTCTTCTATCTTTTTTTTCGAGTTATAAGATAAGAAAAAATCGTAGAAAGTACCAGCTAACTCTTTTCCAGGATGACCGTAAAAGCCGGTCGAGGGAATGGGCGGAAATCTGAGTGAATCGCCCATTTAATATGATATAGATGATATGCTATCCGGACATACCTTCCAGGTTTTTGGATATTTTATGAAATCAGCTTTTTTTGAAATAATTATTTAAAATAATAAAAAAAAGTTCTTTATGACCTGCATCCAGAGCTTTCTGATGATCTATATATTCGTTAAGGCACATTATATATTGCTTGTGTACATATTATCACTGTTACAACATCCATCTTTGTACATAAACATTCGCTATACAGAAATATTTCAAGTTAAATATATATTTTTCTTTGTACATAAAAACTTCTTCATTATGCTACATCTACTGAACAAAAGCACCTATAACAAGTGGTTGATATAATTTAGAATAGCAGTGATATCTATGCCGAATACTGCTACAAACTAAACTTTACATCCATGCACACATTGATGTGTGTATAAGCAATCAGGGTCATCACCACACTGCCTCCGTGGTCCAGTGGGTAAGGCGTTCGCCTTGTTGACCCGGGGGTCGTGGGTTCGATTCCCACGGGAAGCAGTTGTTACCAGTTTGGTTAGGACATTGCAGGTATGAATCACCTGATTGTCTGATAAGAAAGATGATTCCGTGCTTCGGAGGCACGTTAAGCTGGTGGTCCCGGCTGCCATCTGGTAGTCGTTAAAGGAACCACGTCAGAGGCCGAGAGGCGGTTCTGCAGAACTCTGACACCAGGGTGTGCATGGTCGACTGACCGTGTCACCTACACGAAATGATGATGATGACCACAAAATGAATTCAAGCTAATGTTGATCATGAGTTGTTTCCTTCCAAATTTCTTTTAGACGACAGATAGTCAATCCTAATTAAAAATAAAAGGTAATAGGTACATTTTTGGTTACATTACTAAATAATATTATTAATTATGTTATTAACTCAAATAATACTTTCATAAATATAATTTCAAATTATGCCCTTATAGAGAGACATTGTATTACAATTATAAATGTATCTCCAAACAAAATAATGTTTGGATAAAAATCAAAATTCCAATACTTAAAAATAATGTTATTCAAATTGTAATAAAGAATACAAAAATTTACACTTTCTGTTTTATAAAAATGTATTTTTTTTACTCAATTTTCTAAAGGCTAAACATACATAATATACTGGACCGCCAACGTGGTATCAACCACATTTTCATAGCATTTTTAGGGTTCCGTAGTAAACAAGGAACCCTTATAGTTTCGCCATGTCTGTCTGTCTGTCTGTCCGTCCGCGGTTTTACGCAGAGACTATAAGTACTAGAAAGCTGTCATTTGGTATGGGTATGTATATTAATCATGGCAAAAAAGTGGTAGAATAAAAACTTGAAAAAATTTTTTTTTTAGGGTAGCTCCTATACAAGTAAAGTGGGGGAGTAATTTTTTTTTCTCTATTTACCCATCGTGTGGGGTATCGTTAAATAGGTCTTTCAAAAATATTGTGAGGTTGAGAACACTATTTTTCGATTTAGGGATCCGTTTCCGAAATATTTGGTTTTAAAGTGCGAATTTTTGTTAGAGGTAAGTGTCCCCCCCCTCTATCTGCTAAACGGTTACATATAGATACGTGAAAAAAATTACAGCTGTAGTATATATACTGAAGTTTAAAGGAAAACTATCAGAGCTGAATACTAAGTGCAAACTAAAAAGTTATAGGCAACCAACTTATAAAATGTACTCGAAATGTTTTTGGTCGTTAAACTGTGAGGTGCGAGTGAGAACTGTGTGAACTTAAAGTGGTCATTCGCAACTACGGAACCCTACACTGCGCGTGGCCCGACACGCACTTGGCCGGTTTTTAATATATTTTTTTACTAATCTGGCGCACTTTTTAGGGTACCGTAGCCGATTGGCAGTAACGGAACCCTTATAGATTCGTCAAGTCTGTCTGTCCTTTCGTATGTCACAGCTACTTTATTCCGAAACTATTAGGTAGATATATGCTGTTGACCACTTTACAGTCATGTCTCTACTACAGGAGTACAACTCTCTCTGTACTACCAGAGCTATACAGGCTGACTGGGAAATCACGTATCATACTTGAGGACATAATAAATCATGATCTTATGTAACGTTAAAAAATATAAAACCAACAAAATACTTATTAATACCAAAAAAATATATTATCAAATTAGTGCACAAATAAGTCTCAGAATGTTTGGACACCGCGCGCTCGCTACGCGAATCCAGCTACACGGCCCGCGGCCGACACGCAAAGTACCTACCTATCACCGCGCGCAGTACGAGTTTCCACACTTCTCGTTTTTATTGGATAATTTGGTCAACTTTTAAGTACATCTTTTTTTTATATATTTGGAACGAGAATCGTGTACTCAGTGCCCTCTTTCAATATGATTGTGTGTTTACCAGTCAGCCTGTATATTAGTCAGAATAGTATTGATACAAAAATAAAAAAATATCAAAGCTGTACTTGCCTGGTGTCTATATAATATAGGTCCAAATGACATTGGGGTTTTGAAACCACCATGCTAATGGTCAATGGTATTACAAACGGTTGCCTGTATTGCCTATTTTCCATTATAATAAACTAGCAGCTCTATCCGGCTGCGCCCGGCCATGTATTATACCTTAAAACCTTCCTCGTGAATCACTCTATCTATTGGTGAAAACCGTATGAAAATCCGTGGAGTAGTTTTTGAGTTTATCGCGAACGGACAGACAGACAGACGCGGCGGAGGACTTTGTTTTATAATATGTAGTGATGGGCCTCTGCTCCATACAATTTAGAACACGCCCTTGTCGGAGGTACAGTCCGAATCAAACTTTATGCCGGCTCGGATATTAGCTGCGAGCTGCGAAGTACGCGCCCCGCCTCCCCGCGCGCGCCCCGCTGAATCTAATTAATCTTCTTCTTCTATCGAGTCGTAGAATGGCAATATTTGTAGTTACATATTAAATATGTTTATATGTTATTACATATTAAATACCAGCGCCTTGCAACTAATAATGTGTACTGCGCATCGACTCGCGCGATGTTTCGGACCGCCGTCATAAAGTTTGATTCGGACGGTAACATGGGCACTTTTCGACATGAGGACAGACCCTGTACCGCCACATTGTATGAGCCTTTAGCATATCAAGTACATTGAAATCAATTAAATTCAACATTTACAAACATCAATTCATAAAATACAATATCAATACACAAATATCACAAATTTTGTACATAAAATTAATAATTTGTTGTACTCTGACTGCAATTTGGACAGTTCTTAGCTTGCACCTCCAACTGAGCGATCCGCTTTTGTAAATGCATAATGGTCGCGTCTTTCTGCTTGATTTTCATTTTTAATGTTGTTATGGAGTCTTCTAACGCTCCATACACAGCTTGAACTTCTGGTTGGTACGTAAATACCTGCGGTGGCTCATCTAAGCAGAAGAACTCTCGTATCGCTGGGTGGTTTGGTAACTTACTCAATAAAGCGTTTACGAATATTTGTAATCCACGAACTCTCTCTTCTAGAAATGCTGGTTCGAAGTTATCTCTAAACCATCTTTTTCCGGGTAACGGCAACATCGTATTAGGCAGTTCGGCTTTAAGTCTAGAATATAACCTAACAAAATCTGTATACCGTCTAAAAACAAGCCAAGATTGGTCCCGTTTATCATCTTCAACTTTGAGTTTATAAATCGTGAACTTTGCCCGCTCTTCCATGACTTCGTAACCAACAATTGGTATTTGTAACGATTCAAACTTTTTGATTTCCACACTGTGCAGGCTTAGGTCTATATTGCTAATGCTATTTTGTACTCTGCTCAAACTCTTATTTGTATTTGTTTTGTATGCTTCGTTGATGTTGCCCATGCTTTTATAGTGGCTCCGTGACTGAACGGGCCTCCGTGGCTCAGCTTCGTTGTCTGATACAGTTGTTTCTGCATACCTGGTTTTGTAGAAGTTGTTGAATTTCGTTATAGGGTCTGTATGTTGCTGTTCATCGCTGGACGAAGATACATCGTTGTTCATTTCATCACGCCTAACATTGGTCCCGTTTTTAGGCCTCGTTTCTGCTTTTTGTACTATTTCCATATTTGTACTGAATTGAATGCTGAAAATTAAATAGGAAAGTATTAAATTTTTAAACCATTTTATTGAATAATAGTAAATTAAGTACATTCACACGTCAGAAGCTGTTAAAAACGTCAGTCAAATAATCCGCCCCGAATCGTACCTGATGCAAATGTGCCATGTATTAAATTATATAAAAATAACTTATTAATAATTAATACACTTTTACTGGAGTTACAGTTAGGGTAACAATTTTTTTTTTTTTAATTTTAGTAATATTATTAGTATTTGTAACTTCAATGAATCAAAAATAATCACTACATGAATTGAATACACACAAAACAGGAATGTTATTCCTTTCTATACTTTTTTATTAAGATCACAAAGGTGCATCTTTTTTATTACAATTCATCATCCTATCAAGTCATAATGGTTGTTGTTCAACTTGCTAGGCATGTCTGCAGCGGTGGCAAGTAGCCACGCTGTTCTTTCTTTAAAAAGAAATACAGATAAACTTTCCAATAAGGACAACTGAGTTGGAGGTTGATTTTTTTTTGTCAAAAAGAGTAACACCCAAGGAGTCACCGACCAAAATTTCGAGTTGCGAATTTTTCGAAATAAATGCGAGTGCCGTATTTTTGTCATAAGCGACGGCGATTTACATACAAACTTTAAATCTCTGTAACTTCGTAAATATTGGTTTCCGCAGGTGGGGGTGGCGCAAGAGGCTAGCTCCCCCTCCCCCCTCCCTTACAATCCTTATATCAACCGTCCATATTGGAAAGTTTTACCTACTATATTTTGTGTACATTCTGTGTGCTCTTGACCGCACATAAATAGTCAAAATTATTAATTAGGTATAATACCTGTTAAAGAACGTTTGTGCAAAAAAATAAAGAAAAAATAACTTTAATTCTCCATCAAAACTAGTTTCCAATGAAATAATCCCTCAAAAACTGGTTTCTATATCACATGAATGTCAATGTTATTCTTTATCTATTATTTTAATAACAAAAACAATAAAAAAGAGCACAAAACACGACATTTTACTACTGAATACAGAAAGTATAGCAGATTTCCTAACAAGATCACATTTAACCTTCAAACTCAATTATTACATTATACTTCAACACGGATTAAAGAGAATATGAGGTAAGGCTTAAATAATACTTACTTCACAACTGTAATCCTATCTTACACAATATAATGCACTTATGACGACACTTGAGCACAATGCACCTAAAAGAGACCATTTATAGCACCAGACAAAAACACAATAGTTTGATTGATACCCTTTTTGGAACACATTTCACAAAGTTTATGGTTAAGTTTTAGCACCATTTGAGCTAAAAAGGGTAAGATTTTGAGCAATAATAATGGGAACTCATGCTTTAAAAGTCGAAAAAGCTGGTAAAATGTTAAAAATCAACAAACAAACACGTAAAAACGAACAACAAGGAAAAGTGAAATGAAAACTTGGTGACATTGACATTTGATTTTCTTTTGCATGCAATTTTGCGTTTTGTTTCCATCGGCGGAATCGGAATCGGTGTCGTGATCGATACAAAATCGGCGACTGTTGTGCGTGCCTACCTCAGCCAAACCTCAGTCGCCTCAAGTGTACCTACATTCTACATCACTAGTAAATGAAAAAAAAAAATGTGACATTGACATGTTTTTGTTTACCTCCCTCGTGCTTCTGAAAGTCTGAACTGAAAGTTTTAATTTGATGGTATTCTGATTCTTAGGCAGTCAGTTCATTTATATTTTTTATGTATTATTCTATTCATATGGGATAAATAATTTGTGAAACACTCAACATCTGTATTCTGATGTAAAAAGGGATTTCTTACCCTACTTAAATACTCATCAAATTACTAAAATAATGAGTGATTTAACTACAATAGCCGCTATAAAATGCAAGCAGCAAGTTGTACGAGCAGTTAGATTCAATATAGACGGGACGTACTGTCTCACATGCGGCGCAGACAAGAAAATAAAGTTGTGGAACCCACACCGGCAACTCCTATTGAAAACGTACGGCGGACATGCAAACGAAGTACTCGACGCTTCAGGTTCTTGCGATAGTAGTCATATCATATCAGGCAGTGCTGATAAATCAGTCATTTTGTGGGACGTAACTACAGGACAGCCTGTGAGACGATATCGAGGGCAAGCAGGGTCAGTAACCTGTGTGAAATTCAATGAAGAATCAACAATGGCGGTCTCAGGCTCCATAGACAATACTGTTGCTTTCTGGGACATCTTGAGCCGAAGACAAGAGGCTGTACAAGTCCTAAAAGATGCCAAAGATACTATTACTTCCATACAAGTCACTAATTATGAGATTTTAACTTGCTCTGTAGATTGTCATGTACGTTTGTATGATTTAAGAGTTGGAAAGATGATTTCCGATTATATCGGACAGGTAGTTACATATGGAAGCATGACACATGATGGACAGTGCTACGTGCTTAGCTGTTCAGATGGAACTGTTAAGTTATTTGATAAAGAATCTGGAGAGCTGTTAAATACTTTCAAAGGACATGAAAGCAAAGACTACTTATTACAGAATGCCGTAAATGAAAAAGATAGTCACATAATATCGGGCTCGGCTACCGGTGAAATATTTTACTGGGATCTGATATCAAGTTCATGTATGCAGAAATTGGTACATACAAAGAACAAGCCTGTGGTGACGTTGAGTCATCATCCAACTGAAAACTACTTGTTGACTGCTTGTGAAGATGAGATTAAACTGTGGGGAGTCCAAATTATGGAGGAATAAACTTTGAACATTGCAATGTTGATATGCTCAAAACTTGAAAGTCTATGATATTGTTAAACATAAAATAAACTTATATAAATGTAAATTAATACAAGATACATTAAATACTTTTGTAAATAATCATCTCTGTTTTTTTTTAAACAGCTATAAATCAATACATCCAGTAAATAGTTTATATAAGATCTATTTTGCATTAACAATGCTATTTTACCTTATTTATTAAATAAAGAAAATAAGAAAAAGTGAAAAAATTCCACGCGGGTAGGACTTGAACCTGCGTCTAGATCTCAGTACGATCTATGTGTTGCCAATCACGCCACCGCGCTTCAAGACCCGGCGCGGAGTTTCTCCAGCATACCCCATTCCTCTTACATGCATCTAGGCTTGCGTTGTGTTGTGTTGGGTGACAACGCAAAATAAATCCCATATAAACTATTGTATGGCTTCCTACACATTAGTTGATTTTCAAATTCATTGCAAAATGAGTTGAAATCAAATACCGCACTTGGAAAAGTGGGGTAGTTGTGTTGTGGGTGACGCAAGCCTAGATGCGGGTAAGAGGAATGGGATATGGTGAAGAAATTCGGCGCCGGGTCTTGAAGCGCGGTGGCGTAATTGGCAACACATAGATCGTACTGAGATCTAGACGCAGGTTCAAGTCCTGTCCTGCCCGCGTGGAATTTTTTCACCATTTCTTATTTTCTTTATTTAATAAACATCCAGTAGAACTGTAAAAGGAAAAATAGCAGTACACTAAATGTTTTTAAACCTTGTTGATGCTGAGGGAAGTGCTGCTGTATTCAGAGCTCAAGCGGTTTGTTTCCATTCAGTCACAGTCACACACATCCTGATCCATAACACTGATAAGCAATGGGGAAAAATCCTGTTGTGTAGCAGTGTTGCACATTGCATCTATCTTTTCCTAATGAGTAACACTGTTACGCAATGGCCCTCTATATTCTCGTTCAGCAACACTTACATTAGGTTAAATAAAACACGTGGAAGGTATAAAGATTTGTAATGAATGGCTTAAATGACCAAGAACGTCTACCCCGCAAGGAAAAAGAAGTGACAGTATTATATGTATATATATTACAAATCTGTTATCCTTCCACTTTTTTCCCGTTCAGTAGCAGTGTTACAGATCGTGGTGTGACTGAATAGGATCAAACCGCTCAAGCCCCCTCTCCTTCACGAGGTTCTCTTATTGATGGCATGTTGATCATCATCATCATCAAGTCTTTCTAGTCTCCACTGCAGGAGCACGACCCTCTCTGTACTACCAGAGCCATATACTAGCCTGAGTAGTCAGAGGATTTGACCTACACTCTCCACGCTGGCCAGACGGGTTGGAGAGGTATCTTTGATGTTAATAAGCTTTGTTTAGCTTGTGTTTCCTTATTCGCCTTTTACGACATCCACGGGATGACTTGGAGTGGTTCTATTCTACTCTGCCGGGAACTACACGGCTTGGCATGTTGATGATGTCATTCTATTTTGAAACTGCTTTGCTCTCCGTCATATCGGTTTCGAGTATCCACCAGAAAAAATGAAAAATAAATAACGTGTGTCGAATTCATAGCTTCTTCCTTTTTGGAAGTTGGTTAGTGGTTTTAATAATATTTCTTTAGTGTGACTGTGAGCTACGATTGTGTAGAGGGCGTTTAACCATAGTTTTTCATAATATATAGTGTTGCCAGAAAAATACTTTTGTAGGTAGCGATTTCTTGACTGGTTTATGGTTCCTCGTATGCAAGTCCCACTCCATGTACCATTATCTATTTGTACTGGAGCCACCCCCCCTAAAATATTTACTTTATAATAATATATAACCTCATTATTTCTGTTTAAGTAATTATACAACTAAATATTCTGTGAATATTTCAAGAGTCTCTTTTTGCCGTTATTAATATCGAGCAGAAACTCGGGGAAAAAATCACGCTTATTGGGAGCTCCCCTTATATATTTATTATATCATGTTTAACTTACGGGTCCGAAACGTGGTCCCTTACTATGGGCCTCATAAGAAAGCTCAAGGTCGCTCAAAGAGGAGAGGACTATGCTCGGTGTTTCTCTGCGAGATCGAATCAGAAACGAGGAGATCCGTAGAAGAACCAAGGTCACCGACATAGCCCAGTGGATTAGCTCTTTGAAGTGGCAGTGGGTGGGGCACATAGCGCGAAGAACCGATGGCCGATGGGGCAGAAAGGTTCTTGAATGGCGACCACGTACCGGCAAGCGCAGCATTGGACACCCACCGACCAGCCCCCTTATTTACTAACTCGGATGACAGGTGTCGATGCCTATCAATCTAGAATTTACAGTTACAATGCGGGTTTTGCATGCTCGAAATTTTTATTCGGAATACAAAAACCGCATTGTAACAGCAAATCCTAGATTAATAGGCATCGACACCTGTCATCAGAGTTAGTAAATAGGGGGGCAGGTGGTCGGACGACCTAATAAAGGTCGCAGGAAGACGCTGGATGCAGGCCGCTTCCAATCGGTCATATTGGAAATCCTTGGGGGAGGCCTATGTCCAGCAGTGGACTTCTTGCGGCTGAAATGATGACTACGAATACGTCACTTTTTTCGTTACATTTGAAAACGGTTCATTGGCAACACTAGTCTTAGTAAAAAAAAATAGAACTGTCAAATAGCGTCATTCCGTCATTACCGCGCTGCCGTATATTTTTTAATTTTTCAATACATTAAAATACGATTTATGATAAAATAACCATCCCATGTTGTCAGCAAAATGGGTGCTAAATCCCCCGCGAAGTTAAAGCTTCGCCGTCCCACATACAAATGTGATATTTGCCATAGAAAGTTGTTGAGCGCACAGGCATTGAAAACCCATCAGTATTGTGTTCACAAGATTGCAGCCTCTGATTCAGATCAACGAGCTAAAACCGTAAAGCCTAAGCCGAAAAAGGCTCCAATGGAGAAGCCAAAACCTAAACCAACGCCGACAAATGACGCTGAAGGCGAAACCAAGGAGTTGGTACCACAGAACGTCTCTGACGTGAGAAAAATAGAGTTTGAGTGTCCTATTTGCAATATGATGTTCTTGGCGTACTATCCAGCGTATAGGCATATACAAAAATTACATTGTGTCAATAATCGAGGGCAGAAAGTGTAAGTAAAAATCTTTTATCTACATTGTTTATTAACTAAGTGATCTATTTTGAGTTTCTGCCTCTACCTGGAACTGCGTTCTTGTGAAATGTGATTTTATCACTGGCTGGTATGTAATTGGAATATAAAAGAAAACAGTCAATTTGGGATACAAACAAATTGCCCAGATTTACCTAATCCATCACTTCGTTGTAGGATAGAAATAGCTATTATTTTCCTATTTGTTAGCAATTCTAATTTAATAAGCTTTGATTAGCTTAGGGGCCGTCCATTAATCACGTGAGGTTTTTTTTTAAGCATTATTGGACCCCCCCCCCTCTCCCTTGGTGATATGTGGTGAGGTTTAAGACTAACTCCCCCCTCCCCCGACCAATATCATGTGTATTTTTAGTACCTACAAAAAACTTAAAAGTTTTTAGAACATTATCTATATAATAAGTATAAAGCATATAACCTAATTTTATTCTAGACATTTAAGGATCATGATAAAAGTGTCTGACAGAATGGCAATGGCGAATCAAGATCACACTACACATTGTTTTTCAGTTTGGAAATTGCACGGTTGAGAAAAATAAATACACATGATATTTTACTACACCCCCGTTCCCCTGGTTTGTGATTTTTTCCGAACCCCCAACCTTTCAAGCATCACGTGGACCATATGGCACACAATATATATGATAATATTAAATTATTATCCACACTAAAGAGGAGTTTTAAATAGTATGGATGGGACGTTATCTTCACGGGGCTGATTATCAATCAGAAGCATGTTTTAGATTATTTTGTACTTACCCTATAACTAACTCACCCACTTTGTAATTTCTGATGAAAGACTGCATGAGCTTAAGAATATCACCTGGTGCATGATGCCAGTAGTCATCTAGCTCAGGGTCAATCTGAAGAGAACCAAATGCCTACCAGCCATATCACACAGTAAGTTGTGAACTTGTGTCGCAAGATACTAACTCAACGATACTATATTTTATAATATATACTTATATAGATAAACATCCAAGACCCAGGTAAATATGGAAAAGATCTTATTCCATAGTGACCTTACCGGGGATTGAACCCGGGACCCCCGTGTCGCAGGCTAGCGTGTTGATTGCTGCGCCACGGAGCTCGACCGCAAATAAATATATATGTTGTTATTTTTATAATTATTATCTTCTCCAATTGCTCACATGCTCTACATAGTGAGTTTTCTATAATTATTAATGGATTGGTTGACCTTTTACCTGGTTCACCTGGGTTCATGGGCTATTCTCCACACCTAGGCCATGAATGGGCCCATTGTGTGTAAGCAGAAAACTTCTAAGAGGAGACTAAGGTCTTTTTCCTTTAAATTTTGGTTTGCTATTTGATGTCTTACCTTACTAGCTGTTACCCGCGGCTTCACCCGCGTGATTTATAGTCTATGTCCTTTCCGTACCCTAACCTATGTGTATGCTAAATTTCATGATGATCGGTTCAGTAGATACGACGTGAAAGTGTAACAAACAAACTCACTTTCGCATTTACAATTTTAGTTGGAACTAGCTTCAGCTCGTTAATGTTGGTCTCTCGGGAAAAGTACTTTTTTCCGAGATTAACTTAGGCTACCTTTCTGCCCTTCTCCGTACTTCAGACAAGGTGTGTGCAAAATTTCATGATGATTGGTTCAGTAGATACGGCGTGAAAACGTCAGAGTCAGAAACTCATTTTCGCATTGTGTAATATTATTTGAAAGATTAAAAGATTTTATTCGGAAAATAGGCCTTTTAAGGCCTATTTTCTTAGTCTTTTCATAAATTAAATCATTCTAATTTACTTAGTAATATGTTATTACATATTATTGATTAGTGTTCAAAAGCTACAGACTACTAGCGTTTCGAAACCGACCACTGCAGAGAAGATACGCTGAAAGAAACTCTTCTTTACAGTATTGGGATTTATTTGTATTTGGGATAATATTTCCAGCGAGTCCACATCAGTGGACCTCATAAAGCCTCTCCGAGTGGAAATGTGTGTGAAGTGCAACAAGCGCATACGGGCCAACGACACGCACAGCTGTTGGGAGATGCCGCTCGTCAACCAGAGCGGAGTGAAGTACCTGTGCACTGGCTGCAAACAGCAATTCGGCAGCATCTTGCTCTTTGACATGCATGTCTCCGGTCTGCACTCCGACGGAGTCGAGAGCATGTTCTTTCCTAGCATGAATGGTGAGACCGTCTTATTATTTATTTTTACAGCCTTTTTTTGCAACTTTGCCCAAAAGCTAAAGATTTTTTTCAAAATTTGATACTTGTATCTGTTTTCGAACGATATTGTCAGCATATTTATAGCCTATGTGCTATTCTGATCAGCTCATCAGATTCTGTAAGCTGAGGCGACCCCAGACATTAATTACGCCTGCTTAACCATGATCCATGATATGTCCATTAGTTAATTAATATTTGGAGCAATCTTTCATATGGCTGCTCATCTCTCTGTCTAGCAACTATCCAAAAATTCTTTAATTTTTCTGTGTCCCACTTATAACTGACGAAAGCCCCTACACACACCTTTCGAAACATTTTTTTTAAAGCATAGTTTGAAGACAACTTTACAAACATTTTCGTCAATATAACGTATTATATTTTATGTTCAAATAATCAATTTTTTTATTAAATTTTCACAGATTTTCTGACATGGAAACAGCATATGCAAACCAAAACCAACGTCGACTATCTCATTCTCGGCAAATGCAACTCGAAACAGACGTACCGCTGCACCTACCTCCCCCCTTCCGAGACCACGACACACAACAATATGTCCAGCATCTGCCCGTCCAGCATCGTCGTCCAGGAGTTCACAAAAGGTATCCAAGTGCATTTCTATAAAAAACATCACGGGCACGAGTGCCCGGAGTACATATGTCCGGATAAATACAAGAAGTTCTTAATAACGTCACTGATGGTAGGCAAAAACCCTCAGTCTTATGACGTAGTCTATGACGAAAAAGACTTATATTGCCAGTTCAAAGTCCTGCTTGAAAGTATCATAGTAGAAGCTGCTAAAGTTAAAATTGATGATTTGAAATTAATGCTAGAGAAGGCTCTAGAGATGACGTCCATTTTGAATAATTATGACGAAGATGATGACACTTACACATATTCAAATAAACACAATCTCTGTGAAGAACAAATATCAAAGGCTTTAGACAATATAAAAGGTTTTCAGATGAAAAGGAAAGCAAATAATGATACTGTTACTATAATTGAACCAAAGAAAAAGAAAGAATTGGCACCAAAAATAGTTAATGCCTTTTCATTGGTCAGTAAAAAAGCAGAACCGAAAAAAGAGGTGAGGGTTGAACAGAAAAAGGAGATTGTGAATAAGGTGGAAGAAATTAAAAAAGATGAAGTGCCGTCGCCGAGGATATTAAGAAATACTACTCAAATACAATCGTCGCCATCATCGTTCAATGATTCATACAAAGACTTTGTAGATAAAAACTTTTTGGCGAAACCTCTTTCAGCCGAGAATTGTAAACCTGCCAAAACGTCGAGTTTGGGCAGACAACCAATAAGGCGAGCCAGTCCTGTAGATAAACCAACTAGAGGGCTGAGAGTTCGGCCGCTCAGCAAACTAATCGAACCAAGCGAGATTGAGAAAGAATTAGCTAAAGATTTCATTGAGGTACCAGTCCCTACAATCATCAAAGATGACACTAAATCTAAAGACGCAGACAAACCAAACGTAGGTCCAGAAATCACAATCAAAAAAGTACTGCCTAAAGAAAACAAAGAGTCTAAAGATTCGCCTGAGATTATTGCCAAACAGCATACGAAAGAACTCAAAGGGCCCGCGATACGTAAAGAGAACACACCTAAAACGAAACCGAAGAAACCGGTGATGAAAACCAAAATAGGGCAGTTCAAGCCGAGCTTATCTCCGAAGAGCATATCGCCGCAAAGCACATCACCGAAGATGTCGCCGAAAAAGCTCGAGTTAAACCGAAGCTTTGGTAGGGTTAAGCCTGATATTGAATATGAAGTGAAGGAGCAGGAGAATGACTGTAATATACTGATATTGAAGATATAAATAACTAGCTTTTGCTTTTGGCTTTGCTCTTTTCCAGGATTTAGGATGTATACTCTGATGATTCAGTTCAAGGCAGTGGAAAATATATAGCCACCAAAAATTTTACCTTATGCCCCAGAGCTAAGGGCCAAAAACAATGACTTTTGAATATATCTACTGCCTTGTAAAGGGTTAAACGTTAAGAAGTGACAGACAGAGCGTTTTTCATTTAGATTAATATTGGAATAACCACAATCCCAGTTAAGTGAAAATTATTAACATATGTAAAGCAATCACAGGGGTGGAACTTAGTTCGATTGCAAACTTACCCAGCTAAGTCAAAATTATTAATATATGTAAAGCAATCAGAGGAGTGGAACTTAGTTCGATTGGTGTCCTTATTAGTGGTCTAAAATCTGTGAAGCCACAACAAACCATGGTTGAAGTTATTAGGCAGATGATGCAAGCCCTAATTCATGTAATAAATGGGATATAGTGGAAATATTATTAGTGGGTTGTACCTAGCTATTAGTTGGCAAATCACAGTCTGTTCCTACATAGTTCATACCTAGTTGCACATTCAAGTCCTAGATCCTTAAAGTGTACTTTATTTTCATGGCATTAAAGTTTAAAATCGTTTGGCCAGATCTGGTCAAAACCGGCTTTAGACGATGTGAGGTGCCTTTAGGCAGAATGAAGAATCTGTCACTATTGTAAGGAATACATGGAAAAGATAGAATGCCAAAGGTGTTTCATATCATTGATTGGCTTCTGTGGAGTCCCTTCTGAATTAAAAACTCGCATTGTAGGATAATTCTTAGGACATCTGTTATAATAAAGTAGTAACTGAAAAATACAAAGTTCATAGATCCATTCAAAAAATATATGGTTATAGATATTAGGACAAAAAAATCATGACTGTTATTGCCATGTATTATCCATAAATAAATAATTAATAAATATGTACAAACAAATAACTCAGATTAAGCTGGCCCACAGTAAGTTGTAAACTTGTGCAGAAACTTGGTTGTTAATGTTGTATAATACGGACTAGGCCCTTGATCTTTACACTGATCACAATTGCTCAATTTATTTTACGGTAATCGCAAATGTATTGAAAGACGTCGTATGACGTTCGTACTCAGTCAGCTGGCAATAATAGTCATCACTGTATTATAAGCACGCAACACCTCGACTATAATAAATATCACTGTATAGATAAACATCTAAGCAAGACTCAGATCAATCGGAAAAATTCCAACAGGATCGAACCCGAGACCTTTGGCGTAACAGTCTGGCATGATGATAATTACGCCACAGAGATCGTGAGGCTATGAATTAAAAATGAGTAAATAATGTAAAAATGTAAATGTATAAAAACAGTAGCTTGCAGTTTAGTTGTTCGATTGCATGTTCTTAATTTTTAATATTCTGTACCTACCATATAATATTAATAATTTAGAGGGAGTTACATGCTACGTTTAACAGACATTCATAATACAAGTACAGTCTGCGCAGTACGCGCCCCACCTCCCCGCACGTGCCCCGCGTAGACCTAATATTGTGTTCTGCGCATCGCCTTGCGCGATGTTCGATAACTGCGTAATATGTATTTTTACACCAAAAATATTCTCAATCTAGTTAACTAGCAGTATACTTACTGCCATCTAACGATGACTTTTAGAAATTTTGCCAGAGCGCGTGGCTCAGGAGGAGATATCTATTCCTGTAGAACTATATTATCTATGGTTTAAGTGTGTTGTATCTGTAACACATTTGCAGTTCTATATCTTCACCTGAAACTACATTTTGAAAGTCTGTACATATGTATGTATAACATTATTTCACAGATCACACAAATTGGGCTATCCCCACAGTTAGTTGTGAATTTGTGTCGTAGGATACTAACTCAACGATACTATATTTTTGTTCAGTTTTAAAGAAACTGTTTATTATTTTTTTAAATGATATTCAGTTATTGAGAGGCATTTAAATATATTTATTACAAGAGAGATGTTAGCAAAAATAGGAAATTATAACAATGACAGAAAACGAATAAACAAAGTATCTTAGCAACCGTTGTGATGTGAAGATAGGTACTAAGAAGGTGACATTACTTCTTAACACCCTCCTTAATTTTTAAGAATTTTATAATAAATTCTTAAGTCCAATGGAGTTGCTGATATGTCTTATCTTTGGGCCAAACAGTGCCTTCGTCATCATGTCTGCCAATTGTTTTTCAGCAGGGACCCATTCCACTAATAAATCTCCATGTTCCACACATTTATTATAAAATTCTTAAAAATTAAGGAGGGTGTTAAGAAGTAATGTCACCTTCTTAACAATTTTATAATACAGTCCGATGCAAACTTAAGGACGGCTCGGATATTAGCTGCTCACTGCTTGTACGCGCCCCGCCTCCCCGCGCGCGCCGCTCATACCTCATATTGTGTACTGCGCTAAGACGAAGGCGATGTTCCGAGCCAACATAAAGTTTACATCGGACAATACGTGTGTATTTTCGATCGATCGTAGAATCGTTTTCCGTCACGACCTGAGCGTCAACCATGAGTTTATAATACGTGAGTAGTAAACGATTCGATCTAAAGTAAACTATTCGATGGCTCGTAATAGTAAACTATTGTCTAACTCGATAGAAAACGAAGGTCACTTTTGTAACTCATGGTGCTGATACCGCAGAAAATGTTCCTGTAAACACAGGATCGTATTCGTTTACTTTCAACCTTGAGTCGTTTTCGATTACGAGATTCGAAAACTACTCTGGTAAATCGCGCTCATGGTGGACAAAGTATAGTAAACTATGACGGTTATAAAAACGTTACCGTATACTACTCTCGTAAATGAAATGTAAAAACTCATGGTTGACGCTCTGCAGGCCGATTTGCTTACTCGGTGTACAACGATTTGATTGTCACTTTAGCATCCATTACGGTTTTCATATCTTAAATAAAAATAGTCATTCACACCGAAGCCGTAATGAATATTAAAGTTACCATGAAAATGATGTACACCGTAGTTGTCAAAAGTTAGCAAATAGGCCTGCTGACCGGGGATCGAACCTAGAAACACTTGTGTCGTAGCCAGAGGAAATGAGCCGAGCTAATTTGTTATTATAGTATTTTATTTAGATTAGATATTTGTTGTATTGTTTCTCATCATGTTATGTTATCAATATTGTAACTAGTGTAGTGAGGCCACATTTATTATTATTGTGTTTTTACCCATAACTGAAATAATGGACTTAACCGAATACTCAAAATCAGTTGTTAATATACATCTGATGCCTTTAGACAGCTTGTAAAATCTGAGACCAGTGTTGGCCACTTACACACGAAAAATAAACATCTTAACTAATGATATTATTAAGTCACAGACTGTCTGTCTTGTTAGGCTATCTAGACAGTGACAAACGAGACTTGAGAACGTTTTTAGCTAAGATGCCTTTGAGTATTCGGACGTTTCACACTTAGATATATCTTATTTTAAATAATTTAAAATTTTAAAGCTAGGTTATTTAGCAAGTTATATTTTAAGCTCGTCATCATTTGAGATTGTAAATATATTTAAGGTTGTTCATTCTAGTTTTACGAGGGAATGTGGATTGTATGGGATGGCTGTATGCACGAAATATTTTGTACTAGTGTGTAAATAAACAGTTTTTAATAAAAGGCCTTTAATTGAATTGTATTACACGCTTTTATTCTTGAGATACTCTATCAAATTTGTGTTTTCTTTTTTTCTACCCATATGACCACTATAAGGCCTGGGTTCGGGCCGGTCCGGGGCGAAAAAATTCCGGACCCATTACGGTTCAATCCGTCCCTCGAACAAATGCTTGTAATTTTGGTGTGTTGACTACACGGAAATTCCGAACTTCCATTTCCGGGAAAAATCCAGTCCGGCCCGACACGGAGTAATGTAGGGCCAGGCTTAAACTAAACGTGGCCTTTGAACCGTGGCTCTGTCTACCCAGTAAGGGATTAGGACGTGATTGACCGAGCGAGCGCGAATCTTCTGTTTCAGCGGGTCAAGTACTAACGCAGAGTCGAAGCAAAGCGAAACGATGTTAATATTGCTTACGCCAGCGTTATGCTCCTATTCTTTCTGAGATCGAAATACTTATATGACGTGTGATCGTGAATACACAAAACTATGCGAAATTCGCAAATAAAGTACCTCGTTACCACTTAGATTGGTGAATATATCGAGGGTTCCCTAGGAAGCACTTTTGCGACGAGAACTTTCCCGTCCTAGTTTCCATAATTGAAGTGCAGTCGTAGCTATGTCAGATAGCTTCTGAAATCTGACACCAGTGTTGGCCAATTGCTGAGAAGGCTGGTTTTGGATTTCAGAGCCTCTGATGATCTCAGCTCTGCCCATATTCTGCTCACTGCTGGTGTTTCCACCGTACTATTCTACTGTCATCCAAGAAGGACTTGTGACTTGCTTGCGTCTTTAGATATACCGTGAACCCAGCTCAAAGAAGCACGTTCACAGCAATAACACAAGAAATATCTATCCTAACAAATATTATAAATGCGAAATTGAGTTCGTTTATTTGTTTTTTACGCTTTCACGCCTTTTCATCATGATTTTTTGCATGCACCTAGGTTACGGTGGTACTGAGAAGATCATGCTATATATCGCGCGGGCAAAGCCGCGGGTAACAGCTACTTATATATTATATACATATAATAGGTAAAAATTGGATATCCCCGTCTCGGGGCGTCCGAGCGATCACGGCGAGAATACTGACTGCCCGAACCTGAACCGTGTGGTATGGTGGATCCGTAGCTTAATCCATTATAAGTTTGCTTTTCTTTATTCTGGCGAGTGATAATTAGGTACCTACGGATACACATGCTACTTAGTAGTATGCTTCCGTGCTAGTATTGAGCCCGTGCTACTTTACAGGGTTGCCAGATGACAATTTTTTTTTTCTCGTACCAGGGTTGCTAAATATCTCGTAATTTCAACAGATAATCTCGTAAAAGCATAAATTTAAAGAAACTCAAATCAAATTAATGATTTTATGCTATTTACTGTACTATGTAACTTGTGTAGTCATATTCTTTGCGCTTGGGGCTGTTAAATTCAAACAAAACAATTAAAAATCATATTTTTTATTAATTATTTTCGAAATCAGGGATGTTAGTAAAATCATCTTTATTTTTAGAGTATAGCTTTTCAGCTGTCATTCTGGCGTACATTTCTTAATCCCCGTTCAATATAGCTCTGAGTAAGCGAGACACACAAATATAGCAAAACATTAGTGTAATAAGGACAAAAACAAAAGAATATTATGAACGGGAATTCCCCACTCAAAGTTGTCAAGTTTCATTTAGTGATGAGGTAGTGCATTTAGTGATGCGCCGAGTCGATCGTTTTGTGTTGGATGGTTAATGATAAGAAAAAGTAAATAAATTGGCATATTTACTACTAACTAAACTAACTTGTTAAAATCTCGTAAAAAAGTGTACGAGATTTTTGTTAATCTTGAATCTCGTACAGACCCTCTAAATCTCGTAATGGTACGAGATTTCTCGTACGTCTGGCAACCCTGGTAGCACGTGTGAACAGCCATGGATAATAAATAAGCATACTACCTGAGGCGGGAGCGGAAGGGAGAAGGGTAATCATGGAGTATACCGCTACGTACTATAAACAAGCATCCTTATTTTTAGCACGTGTGTGCAGTCGCGTACGGGACACAAACACAAGCATGCTTAAAACTAGCATGTTTGTCTGTAATAGAAAAAGTGAGTGCCTGCAACAATGTAGCAAAAAAATAATAATGGCCTGCAAAAACAAAAAAAATAAGTTGCATGGAAAATTTTTGAATGAAACAAAACGTAAAAAAAAGTTAATCACTACTGTAGACAGAGTATTAAATAGAATAGAGACCGCCTAGTTCTCAGCTATATATTCATCTCTTTCTTTTTAGAGTATATCGAAAAGAGACAAATATAGGTTTATCAATAAGTGCTAATGATACACTTGAGAAATGTCACTTTTGATATCTTGATATCTTTAAGCGACCAATTTGAAAAGACAGTTTTGAAAGGGTAATTGTCAATTACTATGTTCATCTTAAATCGTTCGTATAAAATGTTGACTCGTCTGAGTTGGAGGTGCAGTGATAAAATTAAATTTTCGCTGGGAATTAAAGATACTTTCGCAGTATGAAAGTGTAAACCAGAAACTTTATTAAATAGACAATGTCCTGGACTACGGTGCAATGGGAATCACGCTATGCTGGTAAAGATATCAACTCCGAAAACACAAGGTTTCACCGGTAGGTCACGTTTCATGTATTTATACACGATTTTCCAGTGATAGACATTGATGTCTTTTATTATATTACTGTAAAATCTAAGGATGTGTCTATATCAAATGTTTTTTGGCTATTTTAAAGCAATAAAACTGAAATATTGTTATACAAAGATAAAAATTAAAATTTTGACACTAGTGTTGTGAAATTTGTATCGACTTTATAGATTATCAATATTTTACGACCATTAAGTTGGGTATACACGTCCGATTTTTCCATCCGACAATCGGACGGTTTTGCCGTTTTAGGCTTTCAGAACGTAAAGTACTATGGTATGCAATTTTTTTTCCTTGTCTGTCGGTATTTTGTGGTTATGCTTTATTATTCAACCGACTTAAAAAAAAAGAATGTCATCAATTCGGCATGTAATAAGTAATATTACCCAGTTTGTGAATATGTTAGTCTTTTACAGCTTTTAAACATGTGTACACAATTTCATTAGAGTATGTATACTTGTATGATTGTATGTTCTTCCGCACATATCTTAAAAATCATAAATCAGTTTGCAAAAAATCTTGAACTAGGAATTGTCCAACTTAAGGAACAATTTAAGTTTTATCATAATTGGTTTAGTAGTTATATTTATGTGTTCATTTTTAAATCGTTGTTGTTTACGACTGGATTTGATTGATTACAGATTTCCCACGGACATCAAGGCAAAAATGGATCGACGTTGCAATTGAGAGTGGAAAAAGTATCACAGTGTTTGTTCCAGATATTTGACAGATGACAGTATAATTATTGTTGAATACGCACGGGCACGGCACGGGCTGAAATAGAATACACTACATCTGCGGGATACCATACATTATATATATAACATACATACGAACTCATAGACGGAGCTTCGAAGAAACAAAACGTACACGGTCGTAGACAATAGAGTTTTTACTAGGGATGCGATAGTCTTGTAATAGATGCCGATATCGATTCTAGTCTTTTTGTCTATGGTGTAATACAGTCAGCTTATGATATGATGCCTGACAAAAATAATCAATTAATTAATATCTACATGATAATTACGCACGCGGAGTAACATGAAACGTAGAACGGTTAAAATATAAATGGAGAAGAATGACAATGAAAATAGTTGGATATTGCTAAATATTCTGTAGTAAATAGTTAATACTTAGTTATCTCACAGTCATCATCACCATCATCAGTTCTTTTTTAATCTCCACTGCAGGTGCCCGACCCTCTCTGTACTATGAGAGCCATATATTTTATATTGCCAGAACAGTCAGAGGATTTATCCTACTTTCTCCACACTAGCCAGACGGGTTGGAAAGGTATCTTTGATGCTTAAGCTTTGTTTAGTTTGTATTTTCTAAGACGCCTTCTACTACATCCACGGAAAGACTTGGAGTGCACCTATTCTATTCTGCTGGGAACCACGAGGCGGTATTTATTAATCTCACAGTGATATCCTACAAAAGCGCACTTATTAACTTGGTTTCATACAAAATTTGAGTTTCAAGACGCATTTTTTTTACTTTTTATCATCATCATCAGGTCTTTTTAGTCTCCACTGCAGAAGCACGACTCTCTGTACTACCAGAGCCATATATTAGCAAGAGCAGTCAGAGGATTTGGCCTTCACTCCCCACGCTGTACGCTTACCTTTTGTATTTCACCGTAATTACGTGACTCACAAACCTCATGTTGTGAGTTACGTATTCTCGATAAAGTATTACTAACAAATACCAATAAAAAAAACTTGTTACGGTCCTTTGACAAAGTGAACTTTTGCAGAAGAAATTGACAGCTACCTGCTTGGATATCGGTAATATCACGCTAGCTAAGAAAAAAAAATCGATATAGAAATAATACAACGTATTAATTCAGGTAAAAAAAACTCTATGCGCCAAATTTTATCCAAATCAATCTTATAGTTTCAACGAGATAAAGATAAACATACAAAACTTTGCTTTTATAATACAATGTGGGATTAAATAATACAACAATAATATTTTAAATATAATTTATTCGAATTCAAAATATTTAATTTCAGGTTTTGAGTTCCAATCGCGATAAGTATAACAACGGTGAAAATATATTTATTGATTGACTTCCAATTCCAATGTCACAGATTTGCTATAATAAACTTCACTATATAATGTATGTTATCCCGCAGATGTAGTGTATTCTATTTCAGCCAGTGCCGTGCCCGTGCGTATTCAACAATAATTATACTGTCATCTGTCAAATATCTGGAACAAACACTGTGATACTTTTTCCACTCTCAATTGCAACGTCGATCCATTTTTGCCTTGATGTCCGTGGGAAATCTGTAATCAATTAAATCCAGTCGTAAACAACAACGATTTAAAAATGAACACATAAATATAACTACTAAACCAATTATGATGAAACTTAAATTGTTCCTTAAGTTGGACAATATCTAGTTCAAGATTTTTTGCAAACTGATTTATGATTTTTAAGATATGTGCGGAAGAACATACAATCATACAAGTATACATACTCTAATGAAATTGTGTACACATGTTTAGAAGCTGTAAAAGACTAACATATTCACAAACTGGGTAATATTACTTATTACATGCCGAATTGATGACATTCTTTTTTTTTTTAAGTCGGTTGAAAAATAAAGCATAACCACAAAATACCGACAGACAAGGAAAAAAAAATTGCATACCATAGTACTTTACAACGTTCTGAAGGCCTAAAACGGCAAAACCGTCCGATTGTCGGATGGAAAAATCGGACGTGTATACCCAACTTAATGGTCGTAAAATATCGATAATCTATAAAGTCGATACAAATTTCACAACACTAGTGTCAAAATTTCAATTTTTTCTTTGTGAGACAATATTTCAGTTTTATTGCTTTAAAATAGCCAAAAAACATTTGATATAGACATATCCTTAGATTTTACAGTAATATAATAAAAGACATCAATGTCTATCACTGGAAAATCGTGTATAAATACATGAAACGTGACCTACCGGTGAAACCTTGTGTTTTCGGAGTTGATATCTTTACCAGCATAGCGTGATTCCCATTGCACCGTAGTCCAGGACATTGTCCATTTAATAAACTTTCTGGTTTACACTTTCACACTGCGAAAGTATCTTTAATTCCCAGCGAAAATTTAATTTTATCACTGCACCTCCAACTCAGACGAGTCAACATTTTATACGAACGATTTAAGATGAACATAGTAATTGACAATTACCCTTTCAAAACTGTCTTTTCAAATTGGTCGCTTAAAGATATCAAGATATCAAAAGTGACATTTCTCAAGTGTATCATTAGCACTTATTGATAAACCTATATTTGTCTCTTTTTGATATACTCTAAAAAGAAAGAGACGAATATAAAGCTGAGAACTAGGCGGTCTCTATTCTATTTAATAGGTACTCTAAGTCGAAGCTCCTTAAATGAGAATACATATTCTTTGACTCTAGACTGACACTGACAGCTGTTGTCAAACAAACAAAAGTCAAAATAGTTTTCAAAATTCAACGGAAAAGTTTGTTTTGTTTTGGAAAGTAAAACAAAATAGCTGTAGTAAATCTAAGTGATAAATAGATAAAGTGCTTTCCAAGTTTCCAACATGCAGGCGGCATCGAGATCTAGTAAGTATTTTTCGTATTATCATTTTAAACATGCTATAATTGCATTTCCTAGTTTGTCTCCCAACCTCTCTTTCCGGACAATATAAATTATATCTTTCCAAAATTTACATTGTAATCATCCGTAATTATATCCAAGATAGCAACATAATTTAAGTTTTCTCAGATAACAGAAATTGGTTACTTTGAAAGTAGTTGTCACTAGATCTGGCTCTGGTAGTACAGAGAGGGTTGTGCTCCTGCAGTGGAGACAAAAAAAGACCTGATGATGATGATGATGATGATGAAATTGATTTCCATAGTTACTACATGGACGCCTATTTTAAATCTGTACCTACTAAGTAATTCAGCAGCTGTAAGAATGATAAGAAGCTGAACGATGAACCAAAACACATTTACATTTTATTTGTTACAATACAATTTGATTGTAATTAATATAAATAATATTAGAAATAAATAAATACTTGTAAAATATTGTAATCGAAGCACTTCAGGCACGTAGGGACAAAGTTTGGATTGAGTTTCTTTAGGCGTATTCTTCTCACCAGTGGTCATTACGAAACACTAGTAGTTTTTCGATTTGCATATTAAAAATAATAAGAAAATAAAAAAAAACGTTCTAAAAGAGATACAACTATCCAATTTTGAATAAAAATCTTTGACTTTGACAAATAAGCTAACTTTGCTTTGAAAGTACACCTACTTTATTATTGTGTGTGTCAAATTTCACAGAATATAAAATAGAAATTGTTCCTTTTTTACAGAAATATCTGAGCTGCAGACAATAATGAGCAAAATGCCACTAGACGTGTGCTGTGTAACCGCTCTCCCTGAGTTTGGGGTGCGATGGTGGGACGTCGCAAAAGCAGTGAGGAATGCCCGCTTGCCGATGACTACGGCCAGTGTGGCCAGGGTGCTGTGTCGACATGTTGCTAAGTCCCTGCCTATGGAGGAGGTTGAAGAAATCGTTGCGAGATTGAGACTTAAGCGTAAGTGCTTATATTGGTGGTTTACCTATGAATTTGTATTTTTTTTCAAGCGTGCCATTATGTTCCCTACTGACAATAATTTTCAGTTAAACGCTTTTTTTTTTTAAATTGAAAGTGGTCTATTATTTTTAGATTTATCCATTTTAATAAAAAAATGTAGCCACATTTCTATCCTTTTTCTAACTTTTTGTAAATTTCACTTTTGTCAAATTTATCAAACCTGAAACAATTCTAAAATCTTTGGTATGAAAGAGTATGTTTACAATTTTACATGTACTCTTAGTATTTATTCAACATTTGTACCTCCAATTCACAATGTAGTAAATGTTGCTTAAATATTGCTTAAATTTTTAATTTTTCAGTGGCAGCTAGCCAGAGCCGTACATGGTATGTTATAGAATTGTCTGAGAAAACTTCAGAAGACTCCCTGACGATGATGATCCACACACTGCCTAGCAGGATAACACAGGCTTTAAGAGGTCGCTGCAGGAATAAGAGGCCTGAGGTAAATATGATTTCTTTTTCGCAAAAAAAATCTAATATAAGGGAGCCAAGTCATCGAAATTATGAATAGGCGTTTGGACCTGGTTCTGAGCAATCAAAGATTGATAAAATGATAGAGATGAGCCCTAGATCTCTCCTTTTGACAGATTGAGCTAGCCCCAAAGTAAGTTCTTAGTAAGACTTGTGTTATGGGATATACTAAACATAAACATCCAAGACTCAGGTCAATCTGAAAAAGATCATTTTTCATCTTGACCTGACCGTGGATCGAACCCGGGACCATCCGTGTCACAGGTCGGCGTGTTGACCACTGCGCCATGGAGCTCGTCAAAGGTTCTAAGAACTACCCACGAATTTAGATGTTCTAGAGTAAATCAAAATTTAATTTCATATTTTAATAATTACAGTAAAAAGATAAATACAAAATTCTGATTTAAACCTGTATCACAAGTAGAAAATAGCAGATTTTTGTATTTCTACAATTACCTTGAAACCCATGCTCAATAAACAGTACCGCACCTTGACACGCTTGTTCCGTATGAAATATATTGAAAAGGCGTTTCTAGTAGCGCGAGCGACAGTCACCTTCCCTGCCTTGTAATAAAGACCCATTTCATTTGATTGTAGGTGCAGTCGGTGCTCATCGGAGACCTGATGTTCATCAGCATTCAGCTTGTCTCAGAAACCAACTCAGGCTCCATACTGTTTGCAGCTACTCCACCTGGCCAACCCGTAGCGCTGGTCAGCTCGCTGGGAGCCAGCTCGTTACTGAAGGGTCTTGTTGAAGGTACATATTTTAAAGATAATTCCTCCGTGTGGTTCCCGGCAGAGTAGAACAGGACCGTTCCAAGTCTTCCCGTGGATGTCGTAGAAGGCGACTTAGGAAACTCAAGCTAAACAAGGCTTATGAACATCAAAGAGATTTTTCCAACCCATCTGGCCAGCTTGGAGAGTGTAGAGTCCTGCAGAGGAGCCTAACAAGGACCTGATGATGATTTTAAAGATGCAGTCTATGTTACATAACTAGTAATTACTTGTAGTATTTTGATATTATTTTTCATTAGTATTTGTTTGATAAATTGAGATTTTTCTCAATTTATCAAACGAATACTAATACTAATGTTTTCACCAGCTAACGCTGAAAGTGGCCACTTTTAACGTTAGCCGGTATTTTTCTCTAAATAATGCACAAAGCTGTAATTTGGTATGGGTATGTATATTAATCATGGCAAAAAAGTGGTAGAATAAAATATTGAAAAAATTTTTTTTTAGGGTAGCTCCCATACAAGTAAAGTGGGGGAGTAATATTTTTTCTCTCCTTACCCATCGTGTGGGGTATCGTTAAATAGGTCTTAAAAAAATAAACTAAACGGTTAAATATGGATACGTGAAAAAAATTACAGCAGTAGTATATATACTGAAGTTGAAAGGAAAACTATCAGAGCTGAGTACTAAGTACAAACTAAAAAGTTATAGGCAACCAACAAACTGTAAAATTTCATACTATTTTCATTGTTAGATGTTTGTCGTTAAACTGTAAGGTGCGAGTGTGAATAGTGTGAACTCAAAGTCGTCATTCGCAACTACGGAACCCTACACTGCGCGTGGCCCGACACGCACTTGGCCGGTTTTTTAGGGTTCCGTACAAAAGTTGAAAAACGGAACCCTTATAGGATCACTCGAGCGTCTGTCTGTCCGTCCGTCCGTCTGTCACAGCCGATTTTCTCCGAATCTACTGAACCAAATTATGTGAAATTTGGTAAGATGGTGTAATCCTATGACCCAAACACGGATGTGCAAAGTAAATAAAGATATTTTTGAAATAAGGGTCATTTTCAGGGGCGCAATTACTAAATTTTAAAGTAAAGTTTTGCTAACCTACCTTACTGTGTCATGTATCAAATGAAAGGGCTCATTATGAGGATCTCAAATATATATATTTTTGTTCGGGTAAAATCAATACTTTTGATTTTATTAACGAAAGAAGGCAAAAATTGACCATTCCCCACTGATCTCCGAAACTACTGGGCCGAAAATTTTGAAAAAATTACAAAATATAGTTATTTCCTTGAAGATTACAGGAAAAATAATAAGAATTCTATCACTTGAAATTAAGAGGTAAACTCACTATAATAAGTTCATCTAGGGAAATAGTTCACTAAAACACCACTAGATGGCGCTAGTCAATCGAATAAAACATTTTTTGCACATTGTTTGTGTGTGTGTTCACGAATTGTACGGAACCCTCATTGCGCGAGTTTGACTCACACTTGGCCGGTTTTTGTTCTTAAGGACGTTTAGGCCTTGACGAAAAATTTGAATTTTCTAAGTCTTATACCTCAAAGAGTTTTTAAGTTATCAAGATGATTTTTTCTCTGTTATTTCTATTTTTGAGAGCTCTTTCCATACGACAATGAAAAAAATAGTGTGCAATTCCTTCTGCCGTTTATATGGAGAATTGCGCCTTCAGGGTATTAAGCTCCCTGAAGCTTAAAAATCTAGCCAGATTTTTATCGCTCAAGATCTTTAACATCTTAATTGCTTACTCTAACTTTATTGCTTCGACGAACTCCGTGGCGCAGCGGTCACGCCAGCCTGCTACATGAGTTCGGGTCCGGGTTCGATCTTTGGTGGCTTTTCTTTCTAGATTGGCCTGGGTCTTGAATATCTATCGTTATAAGTACCTATTATAAAATATAGTATGGTTGGGTTAGTATTCTATGACAGTTCACAACTTACAGTGGGTACAGCTCAATTTGTATGACTTGTCCCTATATATTTATTTATTCTTTCTCAGGCCTTGGCTACAAAAAATACGAGGACGCGAGCCTCTACGGGCGTGATATTCGCTCCCTAATGCGCATCCACGACAGAGGCTTCAACGAGAACGCAGACCACCTCACACAGATCCCGGACTACAATCCCACCCCCACCATCACCAACAGTGGCATCGACTACACCAACAAGACTTATGACAGCGAATACGTAGACAATCTCATCGGGCCAGACCCTCCGTTGCTCACAGACTTGAATATACGAACAACTAAACCATTCTTTGATCCATCGAGGCTGAATAAGCAGATGAATTTGACGGTTAACCTGAAGAGTGAGGATGTAGCGAAGACCCTCAAGAGCTGGGTGATGAAGAGTGCTCTCACACCCACCTCGCACTTCTTCCAAATCTTCCATCAGATCAAGTCGAATAAAGTCACGTATTGCAGGGAAGATTCAGATTGATGATGGTGTGAGAGTATAATGTATCCCATTGGGCAAAATTAAACTAGTAACATACATACACACTATCGTCCCCCATGAGGCTGGCAAAGTCACTTCAAGTGGTAGGTACAGAAGCCTCGAAAAAAAAGGTTAAAAAAAATACATACTGTCACGTCTTTTTCCCTTGCGGGATAGACAGAGCCTAGGTTTTTAAGTCCTAAAGCCTTGTTTAGCATGGTGGTGCATGTAAATGGGAAACGGAATCAAAATAGTGATGGGTTGCTAGCCGTATCGCCTTTTGCCATGATTCCTTAGATTTTCGCCCGATCCCTCAATTGGCTTTTACGATCTGCGCGGGGAGAGAAGCAGCTGATACATTGTTTTTTCTACCAGCCAGACCAGCTAAAAGTAAGTTAGTTTGACGTAAATAAAACAAATTATCCATAAAACGCATTTTATTTCAAATCACAATCCAACCGGCTTCCAACCGTTGTACACACTTAGTTTAGGGCTTGGCCAAAATTTTCTTATTTTACTTCTCCTTGCGGTGTATTTGGTATTTTCAGATGAGAAAAATATAGATGGTAAATATTTTGTATCTGTATCGTAATAATTTAATAATTGATCTTTTTCATATTGAACTCAATATGCAAACCAGTGACGCGATCATGACGGGGATTTAGGCAGTTACCATCTGCGAGGGGCGCAGGCACCATTTGCGGGGGGCGCAAAACTGCCCGGAGCCCGGAGTATGTGGGTAACATTTCAGCCCTTACGATGCGATGCGTCCTTCGCCCCTGGGGTAAGAACGCCCTATATAGCTTTTCAAGGATCTGCTAAACGCGCGTTTTCAAATATTCAGAATTTAATGGTCAATCATCATTGTCAAGTCTTTGTTAGTCTCCATTGCAGTCAGAGGATTTGGCCTACACTCTCCATGCTGGCCAGCAGCCCGGGGTATTTACTAACTCTGATGACAGGTGTCGATGCCTATCAATCTAGAATTTACTGTTACAATGCGGGTTTTGCTTGCTCGAACTTTTTATTTGGAATACAAAAACCGCATTGTAACAGCAAATTCTAGATTGATAGGCATCGACACCTGTCATCCGAGTTAGTAAATAGGGGGGCAGCAGGCCTATTTGCTAACTTTTGACAGCTACGGTGTACATCATTTTCATGGTAACTTCAATATTCATTACGGCTTCGGTTTGAATGACTATTTTTATTTAAGATATGAAAACCGTAATGGATACTAAAGTAACAATCAAATCGTTGTACACCGAGTTAGTAAATAGGGGGACAGGTCTTTGCTAACTTTTGACAACTACTGTGTACATCATTTTGATGGTAACTTCAATATTCATTACGGCTTCGGTATGAATGACTATTTTTTTTTAAGATATGAAATCCGTAATGGATGTTGGAAGTGATTATCAAAATGTTGTACACCGAGTTAGCAAATAGGCCGGCAGATAGTCATTCATCAAACTCATTTACTACAGAAAAATAAATTGTAGAACTTTTTTCTATTCATTGATGGGATAAAAATACCAAACACACCCGTAAAGTCTTATCCTATTAGTAGAAATACGGCAAGAGGACTACCTATGAATTTACCTATCTAGACTTAGTGCCCGCGCGTCGGGCCACAGTCGCCGCCATTTTGATATACATTGCGCTCGCTCTTTTTTTTTTAATTCATGCATCTAAGAAGTAGTTTTCCAAAGAAACTGTTGCCTGGGGTCAAGTACAGGTTGTCTTTAAACCCCTTAGCAATATTTAGTGAATTTAGTGAATTTGTTAATTCCCTTAGAATTGACCAGCTGATCAAAGTATTTGTATAGGAAGTCCGAATTTAGTCTTGTATTTTTTTTTAAAGATCTTGTGTTCCATCAGCGATAAATTACGCCACACTTATTTCATGATATTTAGAGGGGAAGGGGCCCCGTCCTTGTCATAAATGATCACATTTGTGTGACCTAAACCACACCCCCCCCCCCCCAACCCCAAGTATAACGTCACAGAATTTTAGAAAATTTTCAAACTACAATACAAACAATAAGATGTTTTCAAAATCAATTTAATAAAGCTTGTTATTATATCAACAAAGCTTATGACCCCTCTCCCGGTTGTCGCACTATGTCACACTCCTCCCTTTAAAGTGTGACGCACAGACAATGTTATCTGTGATGTGACGTAATTTATGGATGTGTTGTGATGGTTATAGTGATTAGAGATTTAAATATTACCAGGGAGCTCAAAATCAACTGGTAAACCATTTTGGAAAGAACTCAGCGCTTTTTGTAAATCGAAACGCCCGAGACTGCGCCTTGGCGGTCCTTAGTGCTAAAATTGTAAATAAATTGAGCTTTTCACTACTGAACGGTTAGCTTTTACATGAACTTTTCACAAATAAACTTATTTGTTGCACATTTGAATGTTTAATAGAACTAACTAGGTTTTATAAGGGTAAGTTCGGAACATATTACAGAAATCCCAAAAATTGCATAATGAAGGACTTTAAAAATTTCTTAAAATTACATGGGATTGTTTTATTGTGTGAAGCCGACGAAAGTATGCCTTTTTATGTTTAAAACATAACCCATAATTTAAAATGTACATAATTTAGACTAGAATATAAACAAACATATTTTAAAACTCAACTTAAAATATTTAGGTTTAACCATAGAGTTATAAAGAATTAAGCATTCAAACAAACACTGAAACACCTACTTTCTTATTTCACTATTGACTATAGAGCAGAATTACTTAGTTGAATTGTCAAAAAGTGTATCTCCAATAACTGGAACTACTAGTTTTTAATGTTTAAAATGTTACTTATTGTATTTATTCTTAATAGATATGAAAGGGAAGACGGAAAAATAACTAGGCATGTGATCGTTAAGATTTTATAAAGATTAAGTTTTAGTAATGCTGTTGATTTTCTGAAATAAATAAAATAAAAAAAAAGATGATAATGTTTTCTTAAAAAAATCTTTCTAAAATAATGAGTCCGTCGTATTATTATAGATTATCAATAATTATGAGAATCGTTTTTTTTTTCTTTTTGATAAAGCGCATCAAAGTGCATACGTGGGGTTCGTGACACAACAGGCCGGTAAAAAGTGTATCGGTCAGTGACGTCATACGGAACTTTAACGGGCTATTATCTTTATCAATATTTGTTTAATTGACAAAAAAAAATACGTATCCCAATATCTACAAAACGGATTATTTTTTTGTTTATTTTTTAAGAAAACAAGCCTATTAAAGACATTTACGTATCTACGTTTATCTGCCACTGGGATTTAGTGCCACCTAGATAACTTAATAATCTGCATGACACAGCCGTATTATATATAACAGAAACGCAGTTACGGATAAATGATCAAATGACAGCCTTGGTAACTACAGGGTAATTGAAAAAAACACCCTTATCCTATCAAAATATAAACCTTTTCCTATTGGACCAATGCTAGAAATTCAATGAAAAATTGCGAGACTGGTCATTTTTTTCGAGATTTCTGCATTAGATAAAGATACGATAAGACAATAGAAAAAGATGGTTTGGATAAAGGCTTCGAGCAACACGGCCTCCGTACCGGACGGAGGGAGTGGGCAAAGCGACAATTTACTATGACAATTTTTCTGGCATTTTTTGCGGGGGGAAATGTGCACACAAGTTTAGTTCCGCACACCTACATACAAAACTTAAACTGTCACTTGATAGTAATTATGACATTGTTACAAAAAATGACATAAAAAAGAAAAAATAATTTGTGTACAGATGAGTCACACACAACTAACACATAGACATGCATATGCCTAATTTTGGCTTGTACCTTGACAGAGGGGAATGCAGCGTATGGCTACTCCCTTCCGTGTTGGTCGAAGGGATAAAGGATAAAGGGCGGTTCACACCACCAGCGAGCGAGGGAGGGAAACGAAACTATGAGCTAAGCGATGTGGTCCACATCACACCGCGAGAGAGCTAGCTAGCGAGGCGAGCGAGCTGTCTCGGATATCTTCGGCCGCATAGCTGTATAGTTCGCTGTGTGAACCAAAGTATGAAAAGGGATGAAACGATGTTCTTTTTTTCATGACATAGGACGGCAAACGAGCAAGCGGGTCACCTGATGGTAAGTGATCGACGCCGCCCTTGGACAACTGCAACACCAGGGGTATGACAAGAGCGTTGCCTTTTTTTGATCTCCGGCTCTCTCACTCACGTAATGAAGCATAGCAGCGGCGCCTATAGAACGGAACACTTGCGAAACGCTGTCTAGTATGATTTTGTTTGGTGCGTCTCACACCGCAAGCGGAACGAAACCGAAACGGAATCATACAACGGCGTTGTGCGGTTCCACCAGTGTTTCGTTCCGGAAGCTTCCGTTCCGCATTCGCGGCTGTGTGCTACAGGCGTAAAGCTACTACTCAAACATCGGTTTTCTGTGAGACCGGCCTAGCTCGCTCGCTGGCGTATAATACGGGATATTGTCCAATTACCAAGCAAAATAATTAATTTCTAATAACTTTATAAAATCATCACATCACACACCTTTTAGATGATATATCGACTAGCGTTCTCGCACACTACAAACTTAAATTTAACTGACAGATCTTAAACGTATTAATAATTAGCTAAAATAACTTAAAAAATACTTCAATTCCATAACAAAAACATAAAATATTGTATTTAATTAATGATAAGACTTGGATTTAACATCTTTTCATAGCCAGTAGTAAATGATAGCGTCTCAAAAGAACGCTCTTCTGGCAGTGAATCGTCAAAAAACCCAAGCTGGACTAACAATTATTAATAAATGAACAATTTTCTTAATTAGGAACAGGAATATAATAAAAAGAAATAATTAAATAGAGGCTGTATTAATATTATCAAATAATATTTAAAATAAATTAAAGCCTCTTAACACATACACACATAAAAAGCACAGATGATTTAAGATAATAAGCAGACCACTGAACTTAATTATTGCTGCGATTTCTTCTGCTTTGCTGCGCAGATACATCGGCGTATCTTATAAAAGTCGTAGTAGGTACTGTATATTTTTAGATCACAGGCAAAAATATTAAGTTCATTGGTCCAAGCAGTATATGCTAAAGTAGATATAATAAAATTATAATTATGGCAACGCGCTTTGCAACAGGACCGATGACACGACATTAGAGATCAATTAATAGATCAACAAAGTGCTACAAGGATAATTGGCCATTTGAAGGACATTGAAATGGGGGCACTGTGTGAAATTACGAGTGTAATTAGGGCTTCCAGCTACCAAAATCTCCTTAGTTTTATAAATAGAATTAAAACATCGAAATATCCTCGACAAAGATCAATTCGAGCTATCTTCCAAGAGTGACGCTTTACAAGATGAGGACAATTGTAGCGTTTAGTTCCGCTTATGGCCACGTGGCGAATGATCCTTGTAGCGGGCGTAAATGAAGCAAAACAAAGCGTAGGTAATAGGAAATATTACTGAAAGCTGTGCCGCCAGAGTGCACAACTAGCACATACAGTAAAAAATGTTTGGCACTGACAAGTTTGTACTTGTCAATGTCAAAGTCGCAATTAATTTGTAAAATTGTACATCAATCCTTTATTAATTTGATTTTAAAATACTCCTATGAGTATTAAAATTTAGAAATGCATTTGTGTTGCGTATTCGGATGTAAAATACGCCAATTTATTGAGACTTTGACATAATTAGCAATGTCAAACATTTGTTTACTGTCTCTGCTCATGCTGCCCTCTGGCGGGAGAACATTGCAGTATTATCTCTTATTGGAAGCAAGTTATCATCTTGACATAATGTGACATTTGCCAGACATAAGACACCAAATTACCAAATGACTAGCACATTTTAAATGGCATTGCACCTTCGCGAATAGAAATGACTACGTTAATTTATCGAGGCAAGAACCGATATTGACTACACATAACTTTTTAAAGAGTAGTCTGATTGTCATAATTCATTTTTTGAAAGAGTATACCCCGAAGTTGGTCACAAACAAATATGAAAAAAAAAAACAAAAAGCATGACTGATTTTTCGCTTTTCGGCCGTTTTTTTTTTGCTTTAAAATGTTTAATTGATTTCTGAAAATTTAATAATGTTATATTCTTCGCTCTAAAATCAGTGTCAATTTTTAAATCCATTCTTTTATATTTTGGTATTTAGTTTAGTTTAGAGTAATAAATTCAAAATAATAAATTTTGAGTTGATAACCTTCCCTTTATTTTCATTCAATATTCTTGCCCCAATAAAAAAAACGCAGTCCATAATGAGAAATGCTTAGAGCATTAAAAAGGTAATTTTAAGTTGACTTATTTACACCAATTTAAAATACTTTAGCAAACGAACGTCAAACGTCTTGTATTAATATTTTTGAAATATTTCAGTGATATTCTTATTCTAACGGTGGCGATCCCACTAGCAGTTTTATATCTATAGATATTTTATGTAATTTTTCTAATGACGGACACAAGCTAAAACGGGTTAAGGCGAAGTGAGTTCACTCACACACTAGCGCCACCCAGCAATTAATTCTATAAGTCATAAATCATATCAAAGTTAAGAAATCTAATAGCTGCATTACTTGTAGTATTATTGGTATAAGTTTTCACTATTTTTAATTTGATGAATTAATAACGAATTATTACCGCCAAAACTTTTGGCGGTAATAATTCGTTCTCTCACAACAAGTAATTTACTAGGGCATTCAGCTATTAGAATTTTTAAATTTGATATGATTTAGGACTTATAGAATAAATTGCTGGGTGGCGCTAGTGTGTGAACCACAGAGTTCTGTGGTGTGAACTCACTTCGCCTTAATTACAAGTTCTTGTACTCCTAAATAAGATCAAATTGAAATAGAGCCTGGTGACCATTAGAAGACCAGTACATTAGAAACATAAAATACCTATTTATTTTTATTTGTTTTATCACTGCCAATGGGATCAACACTTAATTCTTGAATTTGGACTTATAACCATGTATAAAATACAAAATTACATTCCTTAACCGACGATCAGCAACTATTAATTTAAATATAACTTATAAATAATTATAGATCAAAAATCTTTCTATAATAACTACATTAAAATAACTAGAAGCACCACATTTAAAAACAAATAAAATAAAACAAAAATACCTCGAATCGGTATTTTAAAACTTTTCGTCATTGCAACTTCCTACCTAACCATAGATTAAAATTTAAAAAATCCACAACATCCTACCATAGACGGCACTTCCGAGAATCCTTAATTTACAAGAGGGCTAAAATTTAATTATTTTAAAGAGATTTTTAAATAGAATTTTGTACTCAAAACGGCCGTAACACATTCTCTCTCTACCCTCACCATAGAGGATATGATTTGACAGCTGTCAAACTTTTATAGTCTATGGCGAGGCGTCCATCCTAACCTACAATCACATAATGCCTTCGATCACAGATATTTGACCCTGCCTCTTCCATAATACTATTGTCTTGGCATAAAAAACAAACTCTCTGAGAGGTTACAAATTCTTGGGAACTTACTGTCCTCTGGATACTCTAAAGGTTAACTAATAATAATCTTAAGTCTCGCGCTCTCTATCTATTGCTAGCTAGACAGTCACAGAACGAGATTTGCGAATGCTTTAAGTTAAGAATTTAAAATGCTTTTGAGTATTCAGTTGTGTCCTCAACTCCTACTCAACTCGACTCAGCTTCAAGAAGGTACGGGCCAGCCGTAACCATAGACAATAAATGGAAAAAATTGGAATATTTTTAAAAAACAACATTTTGTATTTATCGACTTCCATTTCATTTCAGAGAGGCTTCTTCTTAAAATTGTATTTATTCACTGGGGTACATTTGATATTTTGCTTATCATAGGCCTTACCATATATTTTTTTTCGGAATACTTCTCCTTTTTTGGGCCTATTAATATCCTTTAAAACAAGTTTATGCCAAGACAATAGCACATTTTCATACAACTTCTACCTCACACACGCATCTCAAATTTGGTGTCAAAATCATCACCTAATCAAAATATAAATATACCTACCTCTAAACATACAAAACGAGACGCGGCCAAGTGACGACGAGTGTCGACGTGCGACTCTTCGAAAACAATTTTTCTGTATGCAAAATCACTCGTCTTGTGAAGTCACTTCTTCAAAAATAGCACACCAGCATTAAAAACGAGCGTGACTAAAAACCACAACTCCGGCGCTTTACTAAACAATGCGGCGTTAATATGTTGAATCAAAAAATCGATCACGATAAAACCGGCAATGTACAACAAAACACCGGTGGTTGTCGCTGTCGCTGTCGCTTTACTGAATTTCTAGATGTTACCAGTTTAAACCAGTTTTGACTGGATGGAACGGGCGCGTCGCTCTGTTCTGGTCGGTTCAGTACAACTTGTGGGTCATTGCCATGTGGCGTCTGAAAAAAAAAAAACATAATAAGTTCATCATCATCATTTCAGCCGCAAGAAGTCCACTGCTAGACATAGGCCTCCCCCAAAGATTTCCAATATGACCGGTTGGAAGCGGCCTGCATCCAGCGCCTTCCTGCGACCCTTATCATAATAAGTTAAATAAATATAAATATTTACTCGTAGGGACAAATCACAAAAAATTTGCTAGCCCTACAGTAAATTGTTAATACTATTTCTTCAATAGATAAACCTTCAAAAGGCAAGACCCTGGTCAACTTGAAAAATACCTTTTTCGATCAAGACCTGACCAAATCCTCAGACTGCTCTGACTAATATATGGCTCTGGAAGTACAGAGAGGGTCGTGCTCCTGCAGTGGAGACTAAATAGAAACCTAATTATGATAATGAATTCAATAAAAGAAAGTACACACCTCAATCCTCTATCGCCACGGAACGCAACACCGCACAACTCACAGTTCTTCCACTCCCACGTATAAATCCCTTCCTTGTTTTTGTCTATGGTCTCCTTGCCTTTGTCTATGGTCTCCTTGGCCTTCTCTATGGCCTCCTTGCTCGTGTCTATGGTCTCGAGTATGACTACAGGCCGTTTGTCTGTGAATTCTGCGATGGTTACCGTCTCTATCTTTTTTGGTGATTCTTTTTGTTTGAGTGAAGGACTGTGTTTTTCTTTCTTCTCTGGTTTCTGTTTGAGATCTGTTGAAAGATAGCATAAAGCGATAAGAAATAGCATACGACAATCTTACTTTTAATACCTATCATCATCCACAAGAAGTCCACAGCTGGACAAAGGCCTCCTCCACGTCACTACGCTTGGCAGATGGGTTGGTGAGGGCAATTTGTTTGGTTTATCTCTATTCCGATACTGCTGCCCATCAAAATGGTTTTTTAAAGCGAAGGAAGTGTATAGGTGTTAATTCTCCTCCGTGCTTCGGAAGGCACGTTAAGCCGTTGGTCCCGGCTGTCATCGTTGATGGCAGTCATTAAGCTATGTCAATGCCTTGAGGCAGCTTAAAAAATCTGACCCCAGTGTTGGCCACTTACACATACGAAAAACAAACAAAAAAACAAAACAGGTGTTAATTGGACTGTGCAAACGGGATTGTAGGTTAAAAATAGCAGATTTTTTGGTTAAGTAATACTTAAGAAGCGGTTCCTTAGCTCACTGAAGTGGTAGCGGGCGGGGTGCATACCTTTAGCGACGATAACGATGTTGGGCACGCCCATGACGTCAGCATCGTCGTCAGCCTTCGTATCTACATCCACCATGCGACTGAGTGGAAGAGCCTCGTCGCTGGAGCCGTCCGACTCGCGAGCCGCGCTCGGCTGGCGTTTCTTCACCCGCTTCCTGAATCTGAAACAAGGCGTACAAGCATTCTTCCTTGCACTATAAACTCTGTTAAATTCCCAAGTGTGACGATGACAATTCTAACGGTCCCTTTTCTTGGAAAACCGTTTCTTTTAAGTTTTGTGTTGTTTTTTGTGCAATAAAGAAATTACATACATACAATTACCATCAGGTGTTGTAAATTCGTCTGCCCAAACTAAAATATTATAAAAAAGAGAATACGCCAGTCCCCCTTAAAAAAAACCCTAAAAAATTTCTCCCCGTAAAATTCCCCCTGTTCACATTTTTTCCCCCCAAATCTAGGGGGAAAACCCCTAAGTTGGTAACCCTGGCGCTTTGTTACGGCGGTACGCGGGAAAATAATACCGCGAAATTTTGTTTTCGGATGAAAACATTTTTAACATTGAAGAAAGTTATAATAAACAAAATGATAAGGTGTATGCCCACAGCAGTGAAGAAGCCAGCACGCGTATTCCAAGGGTTCAACGAAGACATTATCCTTCGTCACTCATGGTTTGGCTTGGAGTCTCATATTCAGGCTTAACTGAGGTGTTTTTCTGTGAAAAAGGTGTAAAAACCAGTGCCGAGGTGTACCAAAATACCGTCCTAACAAACATAGTGGAACCTCTTTCTCAAACAGTGTTCAAAAACAGACATTGGATATTCCAACAGGACTCTGCACCAGCTCATAGAGCACGAAGTACGCAAAACTGGTTGTCCGCCCGTGGAATTGACTTTATCGGACATGAAGACTGGCCCTCTTCTAGTCCAGATTTAAACCCACTGGATTACAAAATATGGCAACATTTGGAGGAGAAAGTCTGTGCTAAACCTCATCAGAATTTGGAATCTCTACGAGCATCTTTGGCTAAAGCAGCGGCAGAAATAGATATGAATGTGGTGCGTGCTGCAATTGATGATTGGCCGCGTCGATTAAGGGCATGTATTCAAAATAGGCGAGGGCATTTTGAATAATGTAAATAAAATTGTATTCGAAATAAAATTACCTTTAATTTCATATATAATTTCTTTATAATTATCAAAAAGTGTATCATTAATTTTATAAAAAGTTTTTGACAGAACTTATGACCTGACTAAGTATAGCTCAGCAGATTACCTCATTGAAGTAGAAGTGGGCGGGGTACGTAACCACTACACTAATTTGAATGAGATTTGGTTCAGTAGTAGAACATGTAACCTCCGTAGCCTAATGTTCATCATGCCAGGCTGGCGCACTGGAGGTTTTGGGTTCGATCTCTGGTCCGGTCAAGTGACAATAGGTAGTACAGTCTGAACCAAACTTTATAGCGGCTCTGATATTAGCTGCGAGCTGAACCTAATATTATGAACAGCGCATCGACTTGCCCGATGTTCTGAGCCAAGAAGTTTGATTCCTATTGTACTGTACCACCAACCAACGCCAACTACATGTACTCTGTCCATCCACCCTAAGGTTGACTGGAAGAGATCGCTTAAGCGATAAGTCCGCCTTTGTACCAACATTGTTATTTTTTCCGTTTTTTTATGTAATTATTTTGTTTTGGTGCAATAAAGAATATTCTATTCTATTCTACTATACAAGTAAAGGTTGTATCGCTGAGGAAGAATTACAGAATCGACAAAAAGTCTCGAATTTGCTAGAACTATATAATATAGGGCTAGCTAAATCTTTTTTCGTTTTTCAACCTTTTTTTTTTTGGGCTTCTGTACACTTGATGTGACTATGCCAGCCTCATGGGGGACCTCTAGTTTAAAATTTATCTTAGCGACAAGTATAAAATTTATCTTGGTGATAAATAACTGCTTAAATAGCTAAATCTGTGTGCAAAATTTTATTACCAGCCTGCATTGCATAATTTTTATTCCAAATTCAAGCTCCCGAGAGATGCAACGACAAAAGCAACTAATGAATAAACCAACCTCTTCTTGGGCCTCTTGTGCATCACCACCGGTTTCTTGACCTTCGGCTCCTCATTGTTATTGATGTTGATGTATTTCTCCACCTTCTCAACAGACCGCTCTGGCTCAACATCGGTGCTGCTTGAGATGGAGCTCTTGTCGCAGGCAAACAGGTCTGTCTCATTGCTCAGTTCGTTGCTGTCTATCTGGTCACTGGGAAAAAAAAACTATGGTTACGAAAAAGACTAATTTCTGCCTCGTGTTACTAGCTTATAGAGAAAGACTATCTTCTTCTTATCGTGTTGCTGGCTTTGTATTTTGTACTATTTTAGGTTGGTCATATAGCCAGAAAACGGACACTGGTGTATACATATCCTTTATCTTTATGTTGCGGGCTAGACAGAGCTTAAGGTCACAAGCCCGAAAGACTACATATAGCATGTTGATGGGCTAAAAGATGGAATACGAAATCAAAATAGTGATGGGTTGCTAGCCGCACCGCCTATTGACATAATTCGTTAAATTTCACCCAATCCCTTAACTGGCTTTGACGGTCTTCACTGAAAGAAAAGCAGCTCGTGTATTCTATAATTTACTTGTCTCCCAAACCAGCATGGCATTGTATGAAAGTAAAATCTTAAGAGTGGCACAGTGTTTAACTCCCCAGGCTGTGACTTGAGGGGTTCTGGGTTTGATTCCAGAAGTGGGCAATACTTGTACTAGTCATAGTCTGTGGTTCTGGAGGTGGTTCAGATACCCAAGGAGGGTTAACGTCAAACAGGCAGCTGACCGTAAAAACCTTAGTCAAATTGCATCACAGACTAAAATATACTGTACTAACAGGAGGATCTTGGGTTCTGGCAAGACAGCTGATGACACTACTGGGAAAAAAAATTACTTATTAAAATTTATTTTTCACAAGTTTAGTAACCCTTAGTTAGTTGTCAGTAGATAAAATCTAATCAGATTCTTATTGGTTACTTTGACTTTTGATAATTTGTTAAGAGTCGCCTGGACGAGCATGTCTCCATACAAACGGAAAAAGGGAATTGTGGCAATATTTGATAATTTTGGAGTAAAATTAAACATTTAATCAATTGATCTCATTATAATCTACATACGTTCCTGTGCAGCTTGGTTAAAATACCAATGGTTTGGGAATTACAAGCCTTTTAAAATTTGTATGGAAATCTTGAGAGGCGTTTAATTCTCAAACTATTGATAATTTAACCAAACTGTATAGAAACGTACATAGATTATAATGAGATTAATTAATTGGATGTTTAATTTTGCCCCAATATTGACAAATATTGCCACAATTTCCTTTTTCCGTTTGTATGGAGACATGCTCATCCAGGCAACTCTTAACAAATTATCAAAAGTCAAAGTAACCAATAAGAATCTGATTAGATTTTATCTGCTGACAATTAACTAAGAGTTACTAAACTTGTGAAAAATAAATTTTAATAAATAAAGTTTTTTCCCAGTAGTGTCATCAGCTGTCTTGCCAGAACCCAAGGTCCTCCTGTTAGACCAGTATATTTTAGTCTGTGATGCAATTTGACTAAGGTTTTTACCGTCAGCTGCCTGTTTGATGTTAACCCTCCTTGGGCATCTGAACCACTTCCAGAACCACAGACTATGACTAGTACAAGTATTGCCCACTTCTGGAATCAAACCCAGAACCCCTCAAGTCACAGCCTGGGGAGTTAAACACTGTGCCACTGAGGCTATCATTTCATGTGCTAATTCTGATCTATGTTCAGGTGCTGGTGGTGATAATTGTCAAAATTTAAATAATATAAACAGTAAAACGCTCATTTACTTGATTGCAAAAGCTTAACCTTCAACTCATTGTTAATCTTCAAGGAAAATCTTTATCTGGCACATAACTTACCTCTGGTCTGAGAGCTCACTTTGAGCAGCAGTTTCCAGTTTTTTTATTTGAAAAGTAATATTTATTCTCTTGTATATCTCCTCGGTTATATTCCGACATTTCTCATATTTAGAATCCACTCCTTCACTGCTCAAAGACCATAATGTCCTCGAGTTTTCTATTGCCGACATTTTTGCAGTGTTTTTATCTGTTAATTAGTTTTTTATCGCCAATTTCCCGCCATGCGGCGCGGCGCCCGATTGTCGAGTTGAGCAATAAGCCATGTCCGTGGTGGCAATGAGTTTCAGTATGGTTGCGAAACACGAATACGAATTTCACTAGAAAACAGATTCAGAAGCCACAAAATACTTGTTTAAACACCGGATTCTCCTAATAAGACAACAAATTCACCAATAACACCTCATTTACGCCCGTGAATACAGCGAAAACCCGCAAAAACCACTATTTTCAAACAAAGGATCGTCAATCAACAATTTTATGGCACAATAAAAGTCAGGGCTTTGGGTTGCGAGTGAATTACAGTAGATATATCTAGGACTAGACAAAATTACGGTTGTAGCACGTTCCCTAGGTATATGTTTTCAACAATAATTAAACAAATAACAATAAAAATAAATAAAACTATTGTCGCCTTTGCGGCTTTTTTGGATTTTTTGACGTTTTCAATTAGTGTTGCTTCACTAATTGCTCATAAATTTCATAATTTTAAAAAATACTACTACCTACCATAGACATTTTGATGAACAATTGTGCTATTCTATAAAATAAATAAATTAATTAATGTAATGAGTAATAGAATCACTTTATATGTTATTCTATTATGATATCATTAAATAGTTCTAATTTCAGTATTTAGAAGAATATTATTGGGCACTTTATTTTGATAAATGGCAATTTTCTTTTACTTCTATCTATAGACACGTATTTTGTATTGTGAAAATCTCCAAAAAAATTATAATCACTCGTATTGTGAAGTCATGGGTCCAAAAATAGAACCCCTGTACGATTTTTCACCGTTGATGCCTTGATTAGTGTTTAGTGCGAGTGGATCTTTTTGTGTTTAGTCAAAAACACGTTCGGACAGTTTCTGTTTAGTGTTAAGTGTTTAGTGCTTAGCGAAGTACAGTATTTACTTGGCATTCTATTTTTTCTGCGAGTGACTTCTCCCGTGCGTCCCGCCTTCACCCCTCACCTTACTTCTAAACGCACTAAACACGTTGGGACAAGACTGTTAAGGGGGAACACTAGGCACAGTAGCGACGCCAATCATTTTATTCCTAATACTTGACAAATAGAAAGGAATTCAAGAATATAAACAATACAAGCCTTAGTAAATAACCTGAAGTATTTTTTTAATCATGTTTATTACTATCGGAATCAGTGAGAATTATGAGAATCTGATTAACGCCAAAAACGGCCGTTTTTGGCGGTTATCACTTTTTCTCTCAATGACTGATTCTCATAATATCAAAACATGATTCCAAAAATACTTCAGGTTATTTACTAAGGCTTGTATTGTTTATATTCTTGAATTTCTTTCTATTTGTAAAGTATTAGGAATAAAATGATTGGCGTCGCTACTGTGCCTAGTGTTCCCCCTTAAGTGTTTAGTTTATAAACTCGTATTTGGGGCCATTAATAACGTGATGTTTTTTTTACCATTTTTTGAAATATATCACGTGTATTTTTTAGCACCTACTTACAAAGAACCAAATTTTTTTCAGAAAATTATCTTTTTCATATTTTATTCTTGTAAATTAAAGACTATTATAAAAATGTCTGGCAGAGTGGCAATGGCATCAAGATCACACTACAAGCGGTTTTTAGGGTTCCGTAGTAAACAAGAAACCCTTATAGTTTCGCCATGTCGGTCTGTCTGTCCGTCTGTCTGCGGTTTTACTCAGAGACTTTAAGTATTAGAAAGCTATTGGGTATGTATAGTATAATAGTTATGCCAAAAAAGTGGAAGAAAAAAATCATAATTTTTTTTTTGGTTATGGTACTTGTAAAGTGGAGGTAATTTTTTCCCATCGTGTGGGAGGTCTTTCAAAAACATTGTGAGGTTGAAAATATCATTTTTTCGATTTAGGGATCCGTTTCCGAAATATTTAGTATAAAAGTGTAAATTTTTTGTTAGAGGTAAGTGTACCCCACCCCCCCCCCTCTATCTGCTATACGGTTATATATTGATACGTGAAAAAAATTACAGCAGTAGTATATATACTGAAGTTGAAAGGAAAACTATCAGAGCTGAGTATTTAGTACGAACTAAAAAGTTATAGACAACCAACTTGTAAAATGTACTCGAAAATATAAAATTTCATACAATTTTCATTGTTACATGATTTTGGTTGTTAAACTTTGAGGTGTGACTTGCGAGTGTGAACAGTGTGAACTCAAAGTTGTCATTCGCAACTACGGAACCCTACACTTGTACCCTACCTACTTATGTTTTAATTTTTTTATTTTGATATTTTATTTTTGTGAAAGCTTTGCCAAATTAAGTTGACCTAACTGCACCAAACGCTAGCCTAATTCAGAAGCCTACTATTAACTGCTATGTATGTTTGTTTGTTCCAATTATTCAATCCCTATGTTGGCTCGTGATCGATGTCTAGTGGAGAATCCCTTGTTTTTCCGTGGCAACCCGTGAACTTTTTAAGGCTGTGGTTTTGTTCTACTATACCTAACTTAATTAACCATAACCTAACTTAGACTTGCCTAAATAGCTATCTTTGGGTGTATTCGTGCTATTATTGTGGATATAACCTTTACTTTAATGATGCGCTTATGAATTTACCTATCTAATAAATAGTTTTAATTGCACTGTTTCTTTTTGTTGCCTGTCTCTAGTAATTTATAATTTTGCCTTATTATGGAGAAGTTTATTGAAAAATAACAATATGGAAAAAAGATGCCTGCTAGTATGATCCTATCCCCCATAGCTTACTGCTATGCTTGCTGAATATAGTCATAGTATAAGGTACCTATCCGAAATGTATGGAAGTATTAAAATTTAAGATTATTGATTTATAAATTTATGTTTCCCTACAAGGTTGGAATCACATCCCAAGCTGCCTAATAGCATCTAAGATAAAATAATGAAAGTATATGTTTTAGTATAATCTTGATTTGGTTATGTTTAAAGTTTGTTTATCAGACATACCGAGTTGCCTAAAAAACATGATAAAACTATGAAATTATGTGGTTTGTAATAATCTAAAGATAGTTTATATTTAAAGCTTGTCTATCAGACATTTAAGCTACCTAAAAGCATCTATGATAAGACTATGCCAGCATGTGTTATAGGAAAATCTAAGTATTGTCATATACGTCAATGGTTCTCTTGAGGAATGATATCTACTAAACAAATCAAGCTGCCTTAAGACATCTATGAAGTGATTAAGAGAATGTATTTTATGTTTAAGGTAAAATCTAGGGTTAATAGTTTGTGTCTGTCTGTCATTGTGAGGTACTCTCAGTTCAGTAAGGTATGTGTATGTTTGTATGGTATGTATTTATAAGCCCAGCGTGTTATTTTAACGGCTAGGTCGGCACCCCTCCCCGTACCGACTATACGGCTCGACTCCAGAATTGGACACCAGTTCTACCGTATGCTACTTTTACTATTTCATGAAACAAACTAGGGAAACTCATACTTGAGTTAATATAGTGCCTATATCTACTGTCAGTAGAATAGGTAGGAGACAAGAGGAAAGACAAAGTGTCTTCAAGCGTAATATCTGTCTACAGAGGATCCTTTTAGGACTCACTCTGGTCGCTGGGCCGAGCTCATATCTGTAAATCTACCGAGGTAGGTACACTTTATATTGTGTAAAAGCAATTGAGCTCAGTTTAATTAAACTAATACAGATATTACTTAATTCTCTTAAGGAGTTTTAATTCAAAAGGGGAATTTGTCTGTCTGTCACCCTAGGTAGAGCATATCTATTATAAGAAATGCTACAATAATACTTTTACTAGTATTAATTGTTAACTATTTTATCTATGTTCCCATTACTTAAGGAATTGATTATAATGGCAAATCTCTTACCATGATCTCAAATATTGGCATTATTATACCCTATCTCTAGATCTTAGAGACAGATTGAGATGAAATGTCTATTCTCATTCAAAGTACATTTACTTCAGACTTACTAGTCATTATAACACCTTCAATAGGTTTGTGATTTGTAATGTCCATTGGTTTTGATATGTAGGCATGTGAGTAAATCTTATACTCGGCCTTAATGGTATAAAATGGACACTACTTATTAGGAATTTCTTATTTATTCCAGGATTAGATAGTATCACTCCTATTACTCATGTCATGGTCAAGCCTTAACCTTCTAGGACTTAGTGACCGACATCTCACGGACTGACACCTCCAGTTCAGAGAATAAAATGATGTTGCAAATAATATAAGGTCATTGTTATTTCATATGGACGACCATAAAGTCTGATTAATTGTTCTAAAGACAATAAGTTAGGATATCCATGTAAATAGGTAATGAATAGACGGATCAGTCTCAATCTTTTGTGAAATTAAACTACGAATTTATGCCATAGTAATTAAATTCTATTGAGCAATGCTTAAAATCCAAGGAAAGTGTTTACTTATTGAGTTCAATCGGAAATTCTAGTGGTAACTGTTTGGAAAACTACCCACAGTTAAAATAATTATGTTCTGGCAAATATTTTCCACCAAAAGTTTAATAGTTAAGACAAAGTCTAGGAATCTTCTTATAGGTACCTAGATTCTACACAGCTTAGGGAAATAAGGATTTACTCAAAATTTTCCATAAAGCATAAAGTTTTCTCAACAATTTCAAAAACAAATCTACCCTTAGTAAAATGGATATTTTGCACAAAATTTCACAAATCACGTCACAACATGGATTAATACAATAAAATACCTTCAAGGAGAATCCAATCTCCCTAGCGGCCTCCAGCTAGTAATATGTGCAAAAACTTACCCCATTAGTCACTGACTTTAAATGTATGAAATGCTAAATAATGATTTCAGCATAACCTGAATTACAAACCGTACGTAACAGACTTTAAATAGGTATAGGTACGAAGTAAAGAACACTGATTCTAGGTCAAAATGCTTAAAAGGATCCAGCGGTGCCTTCGCGGCGTACGGCGACCAGCATGGATTCTCCCTCAATACTTTAAACGAGAGAGATCTCTACGGAAATACTATCCAGAGATTCCAGAGCCCAAAATCCAAGGAAACCAAAACGTGGACCGATCCCAACTATCAATGATATGCGCTTATCTCCTGCCAGATCAGGTCACCATGGACAAGCCTGGACTTCCAGAGCGATCAGCAGCAAAATCAGAAGTCAGTCACAGTTCCAGCATAGTGACACCCCAAGATATAAACTCGTAGAAAATTTGAAATAAACTCTCCCAGGAATTGCAGGTGTCCCAGTTTTGTTAAGAATTCTCCCACCCCTGCTTCTTAACATCCCCATCGTGATTCGTCGTCGCCTTTCTGAAAAACTGGGATTCTGGTTCAAACGTTCCCATTGGCTATTAGAGACTATACTTCCGGTTATTTTCAATCCTCATAAACTCTTACTTTAAAGTATCATCGTAAAGTTTTAGGAAATTATCATAATTATTTTCTTTTTATAAATTCTTTCCATATATTCATTAATTACAAGTCCCGTTTATCAATTTTCCAACTTTTACAAGGCAAAAGGAAATCAACCAATTAAGTACTCATTATTTTACCATGAATGATTTCTTTGTCAAAATACCAATAAATTTAATGTTATTTAATAAAAATATAAGTAAATCTTAATGGAATTATTGATTTAATGTTTACCATTATTTATCCCTCAATTAGTTTCTAAACTATGACTTAATTTTAGAGACCAATCAAATTATGAACGAATGTCAATGTCATAGTTTGGCCTATTGTAAACAATAGTTTTGTAAACAAATTATAAAGTTATTGTATGATTTTATCTCGAAGTCAAACTACAGTAAGTTATTGTATGATTACAGTGCTTTTGTTAATATTTGAGAATCTGAACGCGACACATATATGTGTTCCGTTACAGCCGACCCTTCAAATTTAGACTGAAGCGACTTTCTCAAAGGACCTGGAGTCGAAATTTTACCTAATTTAAGTTTAAATTACATTCTCAAATATTTCATTACTTCAGTTTATTTAAATATAAGCTAAACAACCCCCTTTTTTTTAACCCCCCCCCCCCCCCCCCCCTTTTAACAAAATATTATTCTCCCAAGATCTTCGAAGTGTGTAGCCCTAGTGTGTGTGTGAGAGAGAACGAGTGTGATGTGTATTTAAACCAAGGGCATGTTTTCCTTTATCAGAACTACAGATCTGAGCTAATACTCTCGTTTATAACCAACAGCAACCTTCCTCAAGGTACATCCAAAGTTAGGACGGAGTAGTTTGTGAAGCTACTGACCCTAGTGATCCTATCATGGGCATATGATTTGATTCAACCTTACAATCAAAACTATATCCACCATTGATATCCATCCTTGAACCCGATCCACCCTTATAGTGAAAGACCGTTGCAAGCCACACCCAAAAGTCATACCCAAAGCTTTCGCTCAAACAAATTCCAACATATCCTTGGAGAGTGTGGCGGGACCCGATGAATATCAGTGAGCTAACTGATTGTTAGCTTCTTGTGTAGTGTGGAATTTTATACAGGTGTAGTCTCACGTGGGATAACATATGGATAGTCAATATCCTTCAATTTAACCTAACACCTTAATCCCCCTGTATAAAACTCATGTTTGTGTAGTGTATATTCTAAATCTTGGGCAAATAATATTGGTAATCTGGTTTCACATCTGGTATAATCCAAGGCCCTCCCTAAACACTGTCCCCCCTTTATTGCCCCGTTATAATCAAAGTTGTACATTCCTCCACACTTTTACATTCTTGCCAAAAAATATATCAGCGCTCCACCAGATTACTGAGTAATAATCTCATTAATATAATGTGAAATGACTAAGAAATAATCTAATAGTTTCATTTAACAAATTAAGACAGAGTCCATGTGGACTGCAAGAACCGCGCATTCCGCGTTATCCTGCACAACTGTATGATCTGCATGAACCGCATGAACTGCATGATCCGCGTGATCCGCATATTTGCATGATCCGCGTAACCCGCAAGAACTGCGTGAACCACAAAATCAACACAACCTGCATGAGCCGCTTGAACCGCATGAACCGCAAGTCTCACGTTACTTTAAAATTTTTAAGGATCTATTTGGTTTAATTAGAATTTAATTGAATTTCCTTGAATTTATTTGAATTTATTTGAATTTATATGAATTTATTTGAATTTATTTGAATTTATTTGAATTTATTTGAATTTATTTGAATTTATTTGAATTTATTTGAATTTATTTGAATTTATTAGAATTTATTTGAATTTACTTGAATTTATTTGAATGTATTTGTATTTATTAGAATTTATTAAATTTTATTATAATTGATTAGGATTTATTAGTTTATTTAATTTTTTTTTAATTTCCGTCAATTATCATATATTTAATTATAATTATTAAGATATTTAAATTTCTTTTTATAATTTAATCAAGATATTAATAATTTATTCAATTGGCAGCATATTTTAGATATTTATAATCATTAGATTAAAATTCACCCCAACAATCTTTTCTACAACGGTAAATCTCTTTCGGATAATCACAGACTCTACGTTTACGAAATTCCTATATCTCCCAATATCAGTGATTCGGAACCTGAAAAGGAATATTAATATTAGTTAGGATGGACACCAAATATTATCTCTATCAAGCCTGGCACTATAGATAAGGCTTATCGAAATATCGGTATCGATAGTTACGATTACGAATACATGGCTCAAGTGCACAACACTATAGTTATTGACTATCTTTACCACTTCACTATCATATGGCGTTGACATCCAATCAATCTACTGTCAATGTCACCAACGTGACAATGAACAACGTGGCATTGTCAAAATGACAATTCATTATGATAACCTATGTTTACTAAACGTAAACGATTTCAAAAATGGTTTTTCCTTTCGTTTCCTTTACAATAAAATGGAAAATAACTGGTAAAAGGTAAAGGTAAAAATCGTAAAAGTAAAACAATAGAAACTATGTCAACAAACTATGCTGTATAACCTATGGATTCCTCATGTAAGTACAAAGCTGTCTTACATTAAATTCTGCACGACCCTCATTGTTTTAACTGTAAAGAACTATTTAGCTCTACAATACTAACTCTACACCATTTAACAATTGTTTTTCTACAAAATAACACAAATAGAACGCCCCTATCACGGACGTTACCTATTAGCAACTAAACTTTGTTTACTTTCATTGTAAACATACCTAGTACTAACATGCATGTTTTACTTTCCAGAATATGAATGACGTAACACAAGCATTAAAGCTTCCTTTCAAAAGTTAAGAAGAAACTATAAGATAAGAAAAGTTATATTTCAACGATAGAAAATAATCCAGTAGACCGTAATTTGGATGTTGAAATTTCAAGTTATTGGAATGATCATACATATGACTGCTGATGGAGCATACCTATTACCAGTGTGTAAACTAGGTGTTACTACTTTCCTAAATATTCTACTTAAATAAGTGGTGTATGAACTAACAGTGACCAAAGTATTTAAAAAAAATAAATACTTAAGTGAAACTATATTGCTTATTTTATTTTTAAGTATATACCTGTATATAATTTCATAGTAACTGAACACATAGTAAGTACTATTAAAACACACTACATCTTTATCACATATTCATTACTTAGTTATTATCAAAACAAAGTTCTCCGCCACATCTGTAAATCTGCCCGCAGTCAACTCAAACTACTGCACTTCTATGTTACTATTTATTTTTAAGCCCCCCCTCGAAAGTAAGCCGTCGCAACTCCTCTTTATTTTACCTTACAATCTAACTAAATATTTGCTTCAAGTTAATGTTAAGCCTTATAAATTTTATTTAAAAAAATTAAGTTTTTTTTTTTTTAATGGAATATCTGTATGTAAGCAGGTATAATGTCCTGGTGACAGGAACCTTAATTTGCAATGAACTTCTAAATGTGTAAGTTCCTGTAAGTCAGATAAGCTTTCCCCTGAGCCGCGAGACTCAACACAAAACTACCCCAAATCTTTATTTAATAACAGTATTCAAACTTAAGTAGCTAATTCGAACAACATTAAAATTAAAATTATGTACTCCTCTTTCTAGCCAAGGTTCCCAGCCCTACGACAAGTCTTGGGTTCGGAAGTTACTAAAGGGCTGTTCATTCCCTTACTTATAGAATTAACAATATAAATGTCTCACTTATTCCTATAATATTACATTTTCTTATTATAACTTGTATATTACTACAATTACTTATAATACCTAGAAAGATGTATAGCATTAAACCTTCCTTTTTCCTTATTTGTTCTCGGATAAACCAACAGATAGGTATTTTTGTATAGATTAGCTGTTATTACATAAGGACTCATTTAATGGCTCAAATGTTTCAGTCATTTTTTCAATTATTGTCAGAGTTAACTAGCTTCCTTACTTTAACTAACTGTCCTATCTGATATTGTGAAGATTTATGTTTTATATAGAAATTACTTATTAACTCCTAATCTGCTTTTAAGTTTTCTCTAACCTTTCTGTTAATAGAGACTAGTCTGAATATCAGTATTAACTCTACCATAGCTAAGCCTAGTAGATTTGTCATTTAAGATGACAAGGTGTAAATCCAGTACTTTCATGGAGAGTATTGTTATACAATGTTTCTAAATTTGACAACAGGACATCCCCTCAACACCCCTTCAACCTGTTTAGTAAGTCCTTTCCAATAGTATCTATCACTTATGTACTTAATTATATTAGATATCCCTTCATGACAAAATACTAGTGAGGTACCTACTCTCTTACTATACCGTTACTATTATTATAGTTAACGTCCGTATTCTATCTAGCTCATAATAAAAAGACTAATTAATTTTTATTTTCAAAGTAAAGTTTCACAAAAAGAATGATTTTAAGAATGATTTATCAAATAAGTAATCAATATTAAGTTAGCTTTTATACTAGTAACGACATCTACATTTATCACAGTAATCGACAACATTTAACTCAATAGTTCAATTTGCAACTCACCTAGCGGTCACAAGGTGGCACTAGTGTGGCAACCTAGGACTATTTTCTATACAGAAGGCTTTATTTGATTTTATTAAAGCTATTTTTATCGCAACGCTAATTTTATATATCTTTATAGGAAGATGTACATAAATAGGGAAATTTAAATAAATCTATTATTTATTTTACAACCAAAGGTAAGAATTTGTCTAAAATGTTATCGCATAGTGTAGAGCATAATTTTTATTATGGCTGTATGATGGTTTATTATCTTTGCCTGACATGTCAATGACAACAACTTTCAAATGTCAAACATGACAGCTTGTCAAAGTAATCTTATAACAATACGACACGCATATTTTGATCTTATTTAAAGTATTTTGTTTGTTTCAGGTAATTAAATTGACAAACAATACGACTAACAGAAAACACGACCCTAATACTTTATTCCAAAGTGATGTTATAGAGAGGAACTACAACAAAACAGTGAACAACAATGAGCCTACTCAGTGAAATCTAAACGTGATCTATTCTCCTACATCAAAACCAGAACCTTTTATCCATGCCGCGGTAACAAATGTGACCAGAACAAGCTAAACTCGAGAAGAATCCAGCTCCTCCAGTCACCTGGTGGAATTGAACAATGGAACAGCTATTTTTCCTACCAAACTAACCTAGGCATGTATGCATCCCTAAATGCAATGATAGTTGTCTTATTATTAACCTGCTACCTCTCAAATCTAGCTAACAATTAAAATCCTGGACACGGAACACGAAATTGTAACCTACCTAGTTATGTTTTAATTTTTTTATTTTGATATTTTATTTTTGTGAAAGCTTTGCCAAATTAAGTTGACCTAACTGCACCAAACGCTAGCCTAATTCAGAAGCCTACTATTAACTGCTATGTATGTTTGTTTGTTCCAATTATTCAATCCCTATGTTGGCTCGTGATCGATGTCTAGTGGAGAATCCCTTGTTTTTCCGTGGCAACCCGTGAACTTTTTAAGGCTGTGGTTTTGTTCTACTATACCTAACTTAATTAACCATAACCTAACTTAGACTTGCCTAAATAGCTATCTTTGGGTGTATTCGTGCTATTATTGTGGATATAACCTTTACTTTAATGATGCGCTTATGAATTTACCTATCTAATAAATAGTTTTAATTGCACTGTTTCTTTTTGTTGCCTGTCTCTAGTAATTTATAATTTTGCCTTATTATGGAGAAGTTTATTGAAAAATAACAATATGGAAAAAAGATGCCTGCTAGTATGATCCTATCCCCCATAGCTTACTGCTATGCTTGCTGAATATAGTCATAGTATAAGGTACCTATCCGAAATGTATGGAAGTATTAAAATTTAAGATTATTGATTTATAAATTTATGTTTCCCTACAAGGTTGGAATCACATCCCAAGCTGCCTAATAGCATCTAAGATAAAATAATGAAAGTATATGTTTTAGTATAATCTTGATTTGGTTATGTTTAAAGTTTGTTTATCAGACATACCGAGTTGCCTAAAAAACATGATAAAACTATGAAATTATGTGGTTTGTAATAATCTAAAGATAGTTTATATTTAAAGCTTGTCTATCAGACATTTAAGCTACCTAAAAGCATCTATGATAAGACTATGCCAGCATGTGTTATAGGAAAATCTAAGTATTGTCATATACGTCAATGGTTCTCTTGAGGAATGATATCTACTAAACAAATCAAGCTGCCTTAAGACATCTATGAAGTGATTAAGAGAATGTATTTTATGTTTAAGGTAAAATCTAGGGTTAATAGTTTGTGTCTGTCTGTCATTGTGAGGTACTCTCAGTTCAGTAAGGTATGTGTATGTTTGTATGGTATGTATTTATAAGCCCAGCGTGTTATTTTAACGGCTAGGTCGGCACCCCTCCCCGTACCGACTATACGGCTCGACTCCAGAATTGGACACCAGTTCTACCGTATGCTACTTTTACTATTTCATGAAACAAACTAGGGAAACTCATACTTGAGTTAATATAGTGCCTATATCTACTGTCAGTAGAATAGGTAGGAGACAAGAGGAAAGACAAAGTGTCTTCAAGCGTAATATCTGTCTACAGAGGATCCTTTTAGGACTCACTCTGGTCGCTGGGCCGAGCTCATATCTGTAAATCTACCGAGGTAGGTACACTTTATATTGTGTAAAAGCAATTGAGCTCAGTTTAATTAAACTAATACAGATATTACTTAATTCTCTTAAGGAGTTTTAATTCAAAAGGGGAATTTGTCTGTCTGTCACCCTAGGTAGAGCATATCTATTATAAGAAATGCTACAATAATACTTTTACTAGTATTAATTGTTAACTATTTTATCTATGTTCCCATTACTTAAGGAATTGATTATAATGGCAAATCTCTTACCATGATCTCAAATATTGGCATTATTATACCCTATCTCTAGATCTTAGAGACAGATTGAGATGAAATGTCTATTCTCATTCAAAGTACATTTACTTCAGACTTACTAGTCATTATAACACCTTCAATAGGTTTGTGATTTGTAATGTCCATTGGTTTTGATATGTAGGCATGTGAGTAAATCTTATACTCGGCCTTAATGGTATAAAATGGACACTACTTATTAGGAATTTCTTATTTATTCCAGGATTAGATAGTATCACTCCTATTACTCATGTCATGGTCAAGCCTTAACCTTCTAGGACTTAGTGACCGACATCTCACGGACTGACACCTCCAGTTCAGAGAATAAAATGATGTTGCAAATAATATAAGGTCATTGTTATTTCATATGGACGACCATAAAGTCTGATTAATTGTTCTAAAGACAATAAGTTAGGATATCCATGTAAATAGGTAATGAATAGACGGATCAGTCTCAATCTTTTGTGAAATTAAACTACGAATTTATGCCATAGTAATTAAATTCTATTGAGCAATGCTTAAAATCCAAGGAAAGTGTTTACTTATTGAGTTCAATCGGAAATTCTAGTGGTAACTGTTTGGAAAACTACCCACAGTTAAAATAATTATGTTCTGGCAAATATTTTCCACCAAAAGTTTAATAGTTAAGACAAAGTCTAGGAATCTTCTTATAGGTACCTAGATTCTACACAGCTTAGGGAAATAAGGATTTACTCAAAATTTTCCATAAAGCATAAAGTTTTCTCAACAATTTCAAAAACAAATCTACCCTTAGTAAAATGGATATTTTGCACAAAATTTCACAAATCACGTCACAACATGGATTAATACAATAAAATACCTTCAAGGAGAATCCAATCTCCCTAGCGGCCTCCAGCTAGTAATATGTGCAAAAACTTACCCCATTAGTCACTGACTTTAAATGTATGAAATGCTAAATAATGATTTCAGCATAACCTGAATTACAAACCGTACGTAACAGACTTTAAATAGGTATAGGTACGAAGTAAAGAACACTGATTCTAGGTCAAAATGCTTAAAAGGATCCAGCGGTGCCTTCGCGGCGTACGGCGACCAGCATGGATTCTCCCTCAATACTTTAAACGAGAGAGATCTCTACGGAAATACTATCCAGAGATTCCAGAGCCCAAAATCCAAGGAAACCAAAACGTGGACCGATCCCAACTATCAATGATATGCGCTTATCTCCTGCCAGATCAGGTCACCATGGACAAGCCTGGACTTCCAGAGCGATCAGCAGCAAAATCAGAAGTCAGTCACAGTTCCAGCATAGTGACACCCCAAGATATAAACTCGTAGAAAATTTGAAATAAACTCTCCCAGGAATTGCAGGTGTCCCAGTTTTGTTAAGAATTCTCCCACCCCTGCTTCTTAACATCCCCATCGTGATTCGTCGTCGCCTTTCTGAAAAACTGGGATTCTGGTTCAAACGTTCCCATTGGCTATTAGAGACTATACTTCCGGTTATTTTCAATCCTCATAAACTCTTACTTTAAAGTATCATCGTAAAGTTTTAGGAAATTATCATAATTATTTTCTTTTTATAAATTCTTTCCATATATTCATTAATTACAAGTCCCGTTTATCAATTTTCCAACTTTTACAAGGCAAAAGGAAATCAACCAATTAAGTACTCATTATTTTACCATGAATGATTTCTTTGTCAAAATACCAATAAATTTAATGTTATTTAATAAAAATATAAGTAAATCTTAATGGAATTATTGATTTAATGTTTACCATTATTTATCCCTCAATTAGTTTCTAAACTATGACTTAATTTTAGAGACCAATCAAATTATGAACGAATGTCAATGTCATAGTTTGGCCTATTGTAAACAATAGTTTTGTAAACAAATTATAAAGTTATTGTATGATTTTATCTCGAAGTCAAACTACAGTAAGTTATTGTATGATTACAGTGCTTTTGTTAATATTTGAGAATCTGAACGCGACACATATATGTGTTCCGTTACACACTGCGCGTGGCCCGACACGCACTTGGCCGGTTTTTTTACTTTTTGTGCCAAAAATATTTTAAAAGCTGTTACCCGCGGCTTCGCTTGCGTGAGGTAAAGCCTTTTGTCCTTCTCAGTGCCCTTATGTGTATACAAAATTTAATGATGATTGGCTTAGTAGATATACGGCGTGAAAGCGTACCAAACAAGCAAATAAATAAACAAACTCACTTTCGCATTTATAATATTGGTTGGGAGGGGATGAACTAAACACTGCCAAAGACAATATAATATAGGTTATATTGTCTTTGACACTGCATACTTAACAGTATATGACATTACTATTCACTAAACAGTACACTAAACCCTAAACACTTAACACTTGACTAATCAAAGTGTATCAAGATCACAGGTTTAAGATGCCGTTCGCAAACGAGCGGTTTTTCCATACAAAAATCGTTCGATTCGAAGACGAGATGTCACACGTTCATAAGTAGTACCTCTGGATCGACTCAGGCTCATAGGGTTCCTCTCTCGACTTCCCGCCAAACTACAACAAACGCCATTTTTTTTGTTTTGATCTACGTAAACAGAAGAAACTGTTATAAATGTTGTTTTATCTTCGTATTCCGTTGTGTTTTTGATATGTATGTTATATTTAAAAGTGTGACTAATATTGTAATGTTTTTTGATCGACAAAAGTGGAACTCTTGTGCTCTAAAATGTCTTTGAAAAAAGCTACAACAAAAAAGCTTGTAGCAAAGCTTGTGACCGAAGAAAAAGGACCCTGTGCGTTTTGCCAGCGCGATGTTGACGACGAAATAATTTACGGGAAGCTATATGCCATTGGCAGCATAAAATGCCATTACTTCTGTGTTGTAAGTAAAATTCCTAACCTTAATCTAATTGAGTACTTTAACCAATTTTTCAAGCTCAAAATACTGTTAGTGCAGTAATGATGCAGTCTTGTGCTAAACGAATACATTCATCATATTTAGTAAGACATTCTACACTGTTGTTAGAATTTCTTGCGTAACTTGGGATCCAAAGAAAGATATAATACTTCTAAAGGATGTACAGTGTTGAGGTTCAAAATTGAAGTCATTGCAAAATATGACGTACAAACAGAGGTTTCAAGAACTAAATCACAGCACTAGAGCAGCGCAGAAGGGCCTATCTAATTAAGACCTATGAGACACTGAGGATATTATGAAGTCCCTGATCTGCAAGGTTTATTCCAATTCTCTTTGAACAAGAAACATAGAGGTCATTCGCTCAAGTTGTGTCTCAAGAAAGCCAAGAGAAACTTCCTAAAAATTTCCTAACCAATCTGGAAGTAACCATTACTGTACCATCTGTGAATAGGTTCAAGAATAGACAAGACAGAAACAAAATCTCCACACCTCAAAATGCATGCACATGCTAATAAAGCTGTTAGTGTGATCTACAATTTATAATCGTAATAAAAAGTAAAAGTTGTTTTTACAGTGATTTTGTTATCTATAACTCCATCCCTCCACTCCAATTCACTAACTCCAACTCAATCCCAACTAATATTATAAATGCGAAAGTGAGTTTCTTTCCATTGAATAGGCTCTGAAATTACTGTACCAATTTTCAAAATAGGGAATATGCATGAGAAAAATATGTGTTATCTTACAGTTTATCCAAAAATACTGAAAGTGACAACAGAATAACATTTGGTTAAAAAAAAAAAGATAAAATGATTTTACATACTAAAATATGTCTATCTCACTCGCGAAAACACCATGTTATATGGAAAATGTATACATGATATAGACTATGACGTCATTAGTCTATATCGGACTTCTCTTTCTTATTTAAACTTTAAGGTATCACATCTTCATTGCTAATTAAGATATTAAAAGTTCTTTTATATTTTTTTTATGTGGTTATTAGGGATTAATTTAAGCAAATAAAAAAATTACATGCATATTCTCTATTCACATAAAGGAATCTAGTTTATCTGCAGATGACATCTGTTATTTACACGGATGAAGTCGTAGGTAATTGCTAGCATTAATTATATATAAAAAACTACAGACTAAATCATTATGAAACTAACCACCACAGAGAAGAAATGCATAAAGGAACTCTTCACCACAGTATTGGTTGCCTACTGGCATGAAGAGTTTTGTATGATACTAATATTTCTTTTTCTTTTCTTTCATCAATATGTAACTACATTTTATTTGAAACATGATATTATGAATGCAATAATAATGATTATTACTTATTTCAATTACTTAACAGCTTCTATCATGCTGTATGGTGCAAAAAGGAAGGGATGAAGATGGGCTATTTGGGTTCCTATACCCTGACATCTTGGCCGAGATTGAAAGGAGTAAAAAACATGTAAGTGACACTAATTTTCTACTTGTATAAGGCCTAAACCTGACAGAAAAGGTGATAGAATTTACTTACAGCGAAGTTTCATTGGAAATCCTTGGGGGAGGCCTATGTCCAGCAGTGGACTTCTTGCGGCTGAAATGATGATGATGAAGATTCATACGCTTCCAAAAAATTACTCTTCATGTTGATCAAAATTAATGTCATATATTTGTTTTAGAAATGTTCATACTGCAACAAGGAAGGTGCCACGCTGGGTTGTTCCGTCAGTCAATGCCGGAAGCAGTTCCATTTGCCGTGCGGGAGGGAGAAGAACGCTGTGTCGCTGTTCTATGGCTCATACAAGTATGTGCAAATTTAGTTCCTGTTCTTGTACAATCTAATAATTTTAATTTTTAGATTATTTTGGCAAATTTGAGTTATTTATAGACTGGAAACAGTAAGAGGAAGTGTTTTCTCAGCACAAAGACAATATAATTATGTACTATCTTTGTGTCAGTGAATTTGTATATTTGTTTGTTTGTTGTGCTTTTACTCTTATATAATATTTGACTGATCATCATGGAATTTTTACATGCCCAATATTAGCCTATCTTATGTCGTCTCAAAGCAGGAGAATAAGTATAAACTATATAAAATATAAACTTAAAAGACTATTTCCTTAGTTCCCTTTAAATAAGTTAATAACCGAACCGTATGTATTTGTCCAATTCTTTCTTATTTCTTCTTACTTTTCTTTTATATAAGTGTGAGTAATTACTTACAGGTCGTTTTATTGTATGATTTGTTTAAAACTTGTGAATGATTGACGTTAACTTAATCTTAGTATAATTTTAAACCTTAGTGGTTTCGCTATGCTAAGTTCCAACAAAATGTTTTGTAAGATCCTTTAAATGGTAATAAATGAAGAAAAAAAAAAGTATAGAAGATTCATAGCACCTTTCATCTTAAAAAGAATTGACAATACTGCAACGAGAGCATTCACAAAATACTAACCACGCAAATACCTGAGGCACATTATAATTTGTGTATTAAAGAAATAAAAGGAGGACCCCATTATTATGCCTTTGCTGTCCCTCTGTCCACCGTCACAGGGCTGTTTTTATTGAACTGAAATAGGTTGAGACTTAACCCCTTTGTGGGGTACAAAGGGGTTAAGGGGGAACACTAGGCACAGTAGCGACGCCAATCATTTTATTCCTAATACTTTACAAATAGAAAGGAATTCAAGAATATAAACAATACAAGCCTTAGTAAATAACCTGAAGTATTTTTTTCATCATGTTTATTACTATCGGAATCAGTGAGAATTATGAGAATCTGATTAACGCCAAAAACGGCCGTTTTTGGCGGTCATCACTTTTTCTCTCAATGACTGATTCTCATAATATCAAAACATGATTCCAAAAATACTTCAGGTTATTTACTAAGGCTTGTATTGTTTATATTCTTGAATTTCTTTCTATTTGCAAAGTATTAGGAATAAAATGATTGGCGTCGCTACTGTGCCTACTGTTCCCCCTTAAGTCTCAACCTATCTATTCTATTTCTCTCGTAAATATACTTTACTATATTTTCATAAACCTCATCTTAAGATTTTGAACCACGTCAGAGGCCGAGAGGCGGTTCCGAAGAACTCTGACACCAGGGTGTGCATGATCGACTGACCGTGTCACCTACTCGAAATGATGATGATGAAGATTTTCAACAAGTCCTTTATTATCCTCTATTAGATTAAGAGCTAGCGAACCATCTGACTAACCCGTTTCCCACAAAGCTAGAAATTTTTTAAATGATATTTTATTATCTGCTAATTATAAAAGTACCGGTCTGGCAGGTATATCGCGGTTGCGTCATCATCCCTTAAATTTTGGAAAATGCAAAAAAAATTTTTTTCGTAACCTTCTGCCACAAGGCTGCAATTTTAATATGTTATAATTTAAGTATGTATAAGTCTAAAAAAAAAATCGCCAACCTCTTTTGAGGGTTGCAAGTGTGTGCCAGACGATAGCAAAGTTGTCATTGGGACGGTAATTCATAACCTGCTGCCACAAGGCTACAATTTTGAGGGAACATTCTTTCAATTGTTTAAAAAATATATGTAAACAGCCAGACCATTCTAGCGGTTGCAAGTACCTGCCAGACGACTATATAATAGTCATGTCGCTCGACGGGAGTGCGCGCGCAACAGACGTGTATGAGTTAGAAAGTTAGAAAGAAACAATATATCTATTGTAGTGTTCGACGGCCTCCGTGGGGCAGTGGTTAATCTGCGGCAGGGGTGGACCCTAGTTCGATCTCCTGCCAGGTCATGATGAAAAAAGATCTTTTTCAAATTGTCCTGGGTTGTGGATATTTATCTTTATGAGTATCTATTATAAAATATAATATTATTGAGTTAGTATCCTACTAGTTCACAAATACCCTGAGTGGGGCTAGCTCAATCTATGTCATAATTTGTCCCTATAATTACACACTACCGCCCGCGGCTTCACCCGCGTGGATCTCGTTTTTTGCGACCAAAACTTATTTATGTCCTTATGTTTTAAAGTATCTCCATGCCACATTTTAGGCCAGCCGTTTCAGCTTGAAAAGGTAACAGATGGTAGATACAGTAACTATCGAATTTCCCTATATGTTATAAGTATGGATTAAGTTTTCGGCGTAGTTAAGAGTCGTTCACGCGGCAGTAACTATGGGGCTATGTTACGATAGTACCTACATAGAACCTAATAAGTGTTTTAACAGTGAGAAGGTACTTATTACTACGTATTTTAATCGTTTTTTAGGAACCCTGATATCAAAATTTCTGAGAAATCAGAATACCTACATATAAAAAAGATCGTTTTCCATTATGACCTGGCCGGAGATCGAACCAGGGTCCACCCCTGCCGCAGATTAACCACTGCCCCATGGAGGCCGTCAAACACTACAATAGATATATTGTTTCTTTCTAACTTTCTAACTCAACTTTGCTATCGTCTGGCACACACTTGCAACCCTCAAAAGAGGTTGGCGATTTTTTTTTAGACTTAGACATACTTAAATTATAACATATTAAAATTGTAGCCTTGTGGCAGAAAGTTATGAATTACCGTCCCAATGACAACTTTGCTATCGTCTGGCACACACTTGCAACCCTCAAAATAGGTTGGCAATTTGTTTTTACACTTAAACATACTTAAATTATAACATATTAAAATTTTAGCCTTGTGGGAAACGGGTTAGTCAGGTGGGTCACGAGCTCTTCCACGTCGTCTGGTAGGTACTTGCAACCGCTAGAATGGTCTGGCTGTTTACATATATTTTTTAAACAATTGAAAGAATGTTCTCTCAAAATTGTAGCCTTGTGGCAGCAGGTTATGAATTACCGTCCCAATGACAACTTTGCTATCGTCTGGCACACACTTGCAACCCTCAAAAGAGGTTGGCGATTTTTTTTTAGACTTAAACATACTTAAATTATAATATATTAAAATTGTAGCCTTGTGGCAGAAGGTTACGAAAAATTTTTTTTTTGCATTTTCAAAAATTTAAACGATGATGACGCAACCGCGATATACCTATCAGACCGGTACTTTTATAATTAGCAGACAATAAAATATCATTTAAAAAATTTCTAGCTTTGTGGGAGACGGGTTAGTCAGATGGTTCACGAGCTCTCCAACTATATTGACGATCTCAAACATACTAATTATATCCGCTAATGCACATAACATTTGTGTCCAGGTCATTCTGCCAGAGCCACACACCAAAACAGAAGATAGCGGACAATGTTATGGCAAAAGCTAAGGTCAGGATGCAGGCCGACAGGAAACTGATGAAGCTGATGCGAGATGGAGTCGTAGTTGAGAGCCAGACCGGTAAGTTTCTTTTATTATCCTAATCATCATAAGGTCTTTATTAGTCTCCACTGCACAAGCAGGACCCTCTCTGTACTACCAGAACTGTATATTAGCCAGAACAGTCAGTGGATTTGGCCTTCACTCTCCACGCTGGCCAGACAGGTCTCTTTGATGTTTTTAAGTCTCTTCAGCTTGTGTTTCCCAAGTCGCATTCTACGACATCCACAGGAAGAATTGGAGTGGTCCTACTCTACTCTACCGGGAACCACTCGGCTAATGTTATCTACGTAATTTATTAAATAAAGAAAATAAGAAATGGTGAAAAAATTCCACGCGGCCAGGATTTTATTTAATAAATAAAGTAAAATAGCATTGTAAATGCAAAATAAAATCCCATCACCTGGTTCACCTGGTTCCGTGGGCAGTTTTCCACACTTAGGCCTCTTGTTTGGGCCCATTGTGTGTGAGCAGAGGACTATTCGTCATCTAAGTCCTCTGCATAATGGAGATTTCGTTCTCCGTTTTTTCTTTTGGGTTGCTGATTGGTGTTATGTGAGCCAACCCAGCTCGTCGAGGAAGCGAAGGACTGCAGAGGGTGTGCTGCATGCCTCGCTCATAGTTGCTGGATGTCCCAGGAATTCTTCTCTTGTAGTTGTTATGCTAGGGCATTCGGATATAAAGTATTATCTACGTAATTTAAATTGAATATTCAAAATAATCATTCCTAAATGAATGTCTTTGTCATGTGTAGTGCAATAAAGATTTGAAAATGTTTTTAGCAATGTATCTCGCGCCCTACTAGAGCGTTTGCTAGAGGGCGTGTTGTATAATAAAATAGCAAGATGAAAATTTATGTGTTTTATTTGAGATAGATACCACCACAGACAAAATGCCTCCACAAGCCTAGTGATGTAGCTAATATTAAGTAATGTGCCAATTGACAAAGAAAGGCCTACAAATTATAATTCCAACAGTGCGTGCCTCCGGATGAGAAATCTATTCCTGTAGAATTATAAAAGCTATGGTATGTCTTTACTTATGTTTTAATAGTTATTCTTTTTTTTTTTAAAGAGAAAACGGACCCGGAATCAGTGTGTGTGATTTGCTACGAGCCCGTGCAAGCGTACCCAACTATACAAACGTTCTGGCCTCCGTGTTGTGCTAGAGACGCTTGGTTCCACAGAACTTGCCTGCAGGTAAAGTCACTTCTTGGGTCCCCAATGTTTTGTTTCTCTGTGCTGTAAGTAACCAGAACTCTTGAGGTCAGGGGACAGACGTCATGCGATATGGGTGCCACCAAAGGGCGGAGCATAATGGGGTTCGAGGACGACGGGTTCGTTCCCATTTACAATCCTTTGGCCTAACTGCAACCTAATGATTTATCTGAATTCATTGCCAGAAAGATGCTGTTGACCTGAATGAGTTCTAAAAAAAATATTTTAGTACTTTTTTAATTAATAAGATATGGCGTGTTCATCAACACGCACGAAACAGCTGTCTTTAGTATTTGTACGAAAAATAAATTCCCATATTAATTATATGATATTAATACAATAGCGGTGGCCTAATTTCTAAAGCGTTAATCATACATAGACTAAAGACGCCAGGTTCGAATCCTGCTCGCGTGGAATTTTCCCCCATATCTTATTTCTTAATTAAATAAGAGAATAATATAAATAAATATATAAGGACATATCACACAAATTGAGCTAGCCCCACAGTAAGTTGTGAACTTGTGTCGCGGGATACTATCTCAACGATACTATATTTTATAACATATACTTATATAGATAAACATCCAAGACCCAGGCCAATCTGAAAAAGATCGTTTTCCATCTTGACATGGCTGGGAATCGAACCCGGGACCTCCGTGTCGCAGGCTGGCGTGTCGACCACTGCGCCACGGAGCTCGACAAATATCTATATAAAACAGCGCCTATAAATTATTTTTATTGTTATGTACAGCGCATGGCTCTCAGTGCTGGCATGCACTACCTGAAATGCCCGCTGTGCAACGACAAAGAAAACTTCTACGATGCCGTCGTCAGCCAGGGGTACTATGTGCCGGACAGGTGAGCAATGGGGCCACGTTGGTGTGGGATACACAATATCTCGATGGGAGTATTTTCGAGTCATCCGACTTAAGTGAATCTTTTGGCCCCACGTTGGGCGCCAATTTAACAAACCTTTCCTTTATTCCTCTTTTACAATATTAGTATAGGACACAAGAAAAAATACTTCCATCAAGATGTTTTACACCAAAGACAATTTTACCAAGACACCTTTGTTTTCTTTATTACATCTTATCTTTATTTGCCATTGCGCCCTACATCACCACAGAATTTGTACAAGACACGTTACAAATATATTTTTTGTTAATTTGGCGCCCAACGTGTAGCCGAAAAACGCACTGAAAACTATATATATCCGTTTAGAGGGGGGGGGACACTTACCCCTAACAAAAATTCGCACTTTAAAACCAAATATTTCGGAAACGGATCCCTAAATCGAAAAATGGTGTTCTCAACCTCACAATATTTTTTAAAGGCCTATTTAACGATATCCCACACGATGGGTAAACAGAGAAAAAAAATTACTCCCCCACTTTACTTGTATGGGAGCTACCCTAAAAAAAATTTTTTTTCAAGTTTTTATTCTACCACTTTTTTGCCATGATTAATATACATGCTCATATCAAATTACAGCTTTCTAGTACTTATAGGCTCTGCGTAAAACCGCGGACGGACAGACAGACAGACAGACAGACATAGCGAAACTATAAGGGTTCCTTGTTTACTACGGAACCCTAAAAAGGACATTAAATATAATATGTATTAATATATAGATTTGAAAAGATAAATTTTACTAGTCTCATAGGGAAAATAATTTCTATGAGTTTGTATGTCGGCGCCATCTGCCAATAAGCTGTGGCAATTTCACTCCAGCAATGCAGCAGGGCATCCAAGCAGAAGTTCTGACTCGTATGATTTCAAACTGCGACGCATCTGCAGTTGATCGACATACATCATAGATGTCGCCTTTTACAAATAAGGAGACATCACAAAGCAGACGTAAAAATTTCACTAAACTTACTTTCATGATTTTTAGGTTTATGAACGAAAAACAATCGCAGAATATACGAAATAAATTTATAAAAAATAAGTTTTCATTCAGATAAAAAGATAAGACTTTTAAAAGAAAGCATAAACCTTTGTATAAAAAGGGGGATGAGAAAGAACTGGGAAATTATAGACCTATAGCATTAATCCCAATATTATCGAAAATTTATGAAAAAATAATGTACACGCGCCTATTTGCTTTTCTACAGAAATTCAACATCATAAAAGAAGAGCAAAACGGGTTCCAAAAGAACAAATCTACTACACTTGCTGCATTTCGAATAATTCAAAATATTACGGAAAACATAGACAATAAAAACCGGCCAAGTGCGTGTCGGGCCACGCGCAGTATAGGGTTCCGTAGTTGCGAATGACAACTTTGAGTTCACACTGTTTACACTCGCACCTCACAGTTTAACGACCAAAAACATCTAACAATAAAGATTGTATAAAATTTTACATTTTCCAGTACATTTTATAAGTTGGTTGCCTATAACTTTTTAGTTTGCACTTAGTACCCAGCTCTGATAGTTTTCCTTTCAACTTCAGTATATATACTACTGCTGTAATTTTTTTCACGTATCCATATATAACCGTTTAGCAGATAGAGGGGGGGGACACGTACCTCTAACAAAAATTTTCACTTTAAAACCAAATATTTCGGAAACGGATCCCTAAATCGAAAAATGGTGTTCTCAACCTCACAAAATTTTTCAAAAACCTTTTTAACGATACCCCACACGATGGGTAAGTAGAGAAAAAAAAATTACTCCCCCACTTTACTTGTATGGGAGCTACCCAAAAAAAAATTTTTTTTCAAGATTTTTTTCTACGACTTTTTTGCCATGATTAATATACATACTCATACAAAATTACAGCTTTCTAGTACTTATAGTCTCTGAGTAAAACCGCGGACGGACAGACAGACAGACAGACAGACAGACATGGCGAAACTATAAGGGTTCCTAGTATCCAGTAGGGTAATACTTCATCAAGATATTTTACATCAAAGACATTTTTAACACGACAATCTGACGTCTTTCTTTTCTTTAGATGACATCCTACTCTTTATTTGCCAGTGCGTCCAATTATTAGAGATGGGCATTTTCCCGGAAAAAACCCAAAAGTGGGAAAAAAACCGGGAAAATTCCCGGGAAAAAACCCAACCGGGTAAATATTCGGGTTTTTTCATTTATTACGAATAAACATATTTAAAAGTACTCCTAAGTGTATTTTATTACTGTTAGATTTTATTTTAACACATTTCAAGAGAGATTTGAATTTCTTTAACGCTTTAAATCGTTTTTTTTATTTGATTCCAAATCTCAAGTAATAAAACAAAGTAGTTTTTACTATTTACAACTAAACAGAAATACAACATACATTTTGCGAAAATAAAAAACTAATACTAGCTGTCTGTTGAAAGTTTAGAATCAATGAAACTGATTTAAGTCAACGAATTCGAATTAAATCCTCATCCGAATGATGAAACGATGGGGAAGTTACTGTGCAGCATTGAAAATTCTGAAAATTTCAAAGTAGCATTACAGATATTGGCTGTCCATGAAGATTCCACCATGTCAGAAGAAACACAGTCGAATTAACTAAACTTGACTTTTTGGTCCATGACCGAAAAGTGCATTAAATTGTTAGAACCAATTACTGACAAAAATTTTAAGCTTGAAGGCAATGGAATACTTATGAGGTAAATATGGCTTTCAGAGACATTTAACTACACTACACTGAGTTTTGTGCTACGCGACATTTTAAATGAAGAACATAAACAAGATAATTTAAGTGCTGCAATCAGGCGAACAAATAATTGTATTAAACCGATCCACTAAGCATATTTGTTAGATCCCAGATCGCAAGGTATTGAATTGGTAGAAGAGCACGAGGTGGATGTTATAGAATTTATCACTTAAGTGAGCCAATCACTTAATATTGAAATTGCTGTCAATTTAGCGAACTATAGAGCTAAACACGGTTTATGGGGTAGACTATATATTTGGAAAAATGTCGCTGAAATGGATCCAGTTGTATGGTGGAGGGGGCTGCGCAAATCTAAATTGCTGAGTAGAATAGCAGACTGCTACTCTACTCAGCAATTTAGATTTACGACTGCTACTAGCAGTACGCATTTTGACTGCTCCATACACTTTAGCGTGGCTGAACGATCATTCAGCACACATGCTCATATACATACTCAAAAAGAAATAGATTGACCACGGACAGGGCAGCAAAGATAGCATTTATATCTTATAATTGGAATCTTTTACATAAACATAAAGATAATAACGACGAAGATGACGAGTTTGTATCTACTCCTGGAGTGGCACTTACCCCAAGAACTAATCCAATTTATGATGAACAACCATCCACATCGCGCTTAGACACAGAAGACATTAAATTCTGCGATGTAACTGCAATATCAGCGGAACGTAATAATAGTGACAGCAGTGATGGTGATTGGATAAAATTGAAGGCTAAGGCAGTCCAGTATAGATCCTAAAGAATCCTCAAAAACCAGGCTTTCATTTTGGAAAAAAGTACCTACCCACTCCGTTCGATATTCCACCTGTTGAGAAGCTCCCACCCGGTGCAGACTTCCCATGGGTATCCTGGAAATCCCTAAACCGGCTCCGAGCCGGCGTTGAGAGATGTCGACAAAACAGGGTCAGGTGGGGTTTCTCTACAAAGAATTTGTGTGACTACTGCAGTGCCGATCAGACCACTCACCTTCTGTCGTGCCCAAACTGCCCCATTACTTGCACCGTACAGGACCTTAATGAGGCCAACGACAGGTCAATCAGCGTTGCCAAATACTGGTCGAAAGATATTTAATAGAATGAAACCATATCGACACATTAAAAAAAATTAAAGAAAGAAAATAATTATTGATTGGACATAAGTATTGTAACTCGTTTTTTCAATACTGTAGAAAACTCTATTAATATTATTATAATTATTAATTGATGTATCAAACTACGATAATCAAATATTCTTCTCCTCTTTGATTACGTAAAATCGTAGTAAGTCAAAAACCATTAGCATTTAAATCTACTGTCATCCACGCACTAATAGATAAGGTCAACTTGTAACAGGTTCATTTGTAAAGATGCAAAAAAAATCTAGATACAAGATTTGATGGTTAAGAATCCATAGATCTTGAAGCAGGCTACTATATACGGTAGTATAACACTGCTGATATCTTTATTTGTCAAAAAAAGTAAAGCATTATAATATTAATAAAGATCTATGAAAATACCCGGCATTTGGGTATTTTCCCGGAAAAAACCCGGGTATTTTCCCATTTGGGAAAAAACCCGGGTTTTTTCCGGACGGGTTTTTTCCCTCCGCCCATCTCTAGTCCAATATAACACGGAGCCATCGACAGTGAGTTTACTTTCCTTTTCAGTAGTATGAAAAAGCCGTGGAGGGTGTAATAGACATACTACATATTGCTATTAGACTTAGGAAACACAAGCTGAACAAAGCTTATAGACATCAAAGAGACCTCTTCTACCCGTCTGGCCAGCGGGAGAGTGTTTTCCAAATAATAATAGAGACTAAAAAGACATGATAATGATGATGATGATGAATTTCAGAGACGCAGCATGGGAGTTGGAACAAAACGCCTTTGCGGACATATACGAAAGGCCACTACACTGTGATATGGAAGACTGCCAGTGTCCTATGGGCAGGGAGCATGATTCGGACTCCGGGTATGTATTTATAGTGTGGCTAAGGCATTTGCGTAAAATATCGATACTCGACGACCTCCGGCCGACTGCGTCTAAGGTTGCTTAACTGCTAGTAGTTTTTCGATTTTGCAGATATAAAAAAAGAAATAATAACAAGAAAGATAAATGACGTTTAAAAAGTGATACATTTGAATAAAAACTATTCACTTCATTTCATAACATGCGTAAGTGCTAATGATGCTTACACCCTCTAGGCCATCCGCCTCCTCAATGATGATGATGATCAGTGGCGGCTCCCCCTTAAGTGCACTCGTGCGGCGCACTACCAGTTTAAGCTTAAATAACATTGATATAAAAAATAAATAAGCAGTTTTATGTTAAAATATATTAATTTTGTGTCAAATGATAATCGGTCATGATATTAACAAAATAAGTATTGTTATCGCTTGACAAAATAATTTGCTGTACGATCGCTCCCAGTGCACGCAGCGCGCCCGTACAGCTACTATGGAAAAGGCGACGAAACGCCTGGCGCGTGAGACGGAAGATTAGTATGGAAGTTTAGCGAAATCTGGTGCGCCGCACGGGGCACGACGCGGGACGAACGCCAACTTTCGAAAATGTTCGGATTAGGTAGTTTTCGTTTGTTTTACATTTGTGTTTGTTCGTGTTTTACTTTTGCTGTTTTAATTTTTATTTTACTTGTTAATCAAGCATTAAGGATTATGCAAATAAAAAGTGCCTATCTAAATAAGTAAATTAATTTCTGCATTTAGAAATGATTCATATTTTTTAGGCATGTTTTATGATGCGCACCACCAGGTCTTTGAGTCACGAGCCGCCACTGATGATGATGATAATAATGGGTCGTTTTGGTGTGTGGCAGGCCGTGGGACATCAAGCTGTGCCTGCTGTGCGGCAGCAGCGGCGCGCACGCGCAGTGCTTGGCGGCCGTCGGCGAGAACAGACTGCTGTGCGGACTGTGTCGTGCTGCCAACACCGACGTGCACAACCTGGCTGACACCATTGAAGCTGGTACGTGTAATATATCTGTCTATCCCTTCTAATATAATAAATGCGAAAGTTAGTTTGTTTGTTACGCTTTCCCGCCCTATCTTCTGAACCGATCATCATGAAATATTGCATACACATTGTCTGGAGTACGGAGACATAGGCTATATATAATAGGCTATATGTAACAGCTAGTGTAAAAAAAAAACATTGTTTACCTACTAGTGCTAGGTTACTAGTGTTTTGCTATATACTGTTTATATTTAATAAAGTGTATGGTTTTTAGTAATGGCAACGGAGCAGGCTCAAATCGCCAGCCGAGCTGAGCGTCGACCCGTGATGCCGAGCCGCATGTCTCTGCGGCGCACCAAACAACGACTGGCGCCCAACGGGTAACGTATTGTTATCTGCTATCAAAGAATATTGTTTTTAGTAATGGCAACAGAACAGCCTCAAATCGTAAGGCGAGTTGAGCGTCGTGATGCCGAGCCGCATGTCTCTGCGGCGCACCAAACAACGACTGGCGCCCAACGGGTAACGTATTGTTATCTGCTATCTGTTTTTAGTAATGGCAACAGAACAGGCTCAAATCGTAAGGCGAGTTGAGCGTCGTGATGCCGAGCCGCATGTCTCTGCGGCGCACCAAACAACGACTGGCGCCCAACGGGTAACGCATTTTAATCTGCTATAAAAGTGTATTGTGCTTAAATCCAACGGAGCATGCTTAAATTGCAAGGCGAGTTAAGCGTCGTGAGCTCCCGGCGCATGTCTCTGCGGCTCACCAAACAACGACTGGCGCCCAACGAGTAACGTTTTTTAAGCTGCTGATGATAAAAGATATTAACCCTTATTGTACTTAATAATGTAATAGGGAACATAATTCTTTGAAAAAATCATGGTTGATCGTGAGACGGCAAGAGTACAGGGTGGATATACTTGTAATTATAACTATAGTTTTTAATACTAATGTATATGTGCCAGCGAGACACTGACCTATAGTATTCTACTCTGCCATTAACCACACAGCATATGCTTAGCAGTGTAATGCGTGTATTAATTGTCCCTGTCTTGTTTCAGTGCCAGCAGTTCGAGATCTCAAGAAACTGCCAATAGGACTGACAATGGAGCTAGGGGTATGTTTATTTTAGCGAAGGAAAAAAAAATTTTTTTGTTTCTAAAAAATAAGACATTAAAAATAAAAATAACTGAAATAGGTCAAGTCTTTCACTCAATTTACGTCCGTGACCAAGAGAAATAAGAATCAATTTTTTTGTATGCAAATAGGACCTTATAATTGAATTTCTGAAGTAACAAAATAAAAAATATGTACGCATCCTATATTTTTATGATTATCTAAACGGTTGTGACCAACGCTCCGGATGGTATTTCATTCAAAGAGGCAACGCTGCTAGTGTGATGAGCCAGACACCATCCGCGGGGGCATATTTGATTAATTATTTTGTTACTTTCAGGTTTTTTAATTATTTTTGTTCCTAATTTTCTTATCATTTAGTTAAGTATAAGTTTAATGTTTTAGGTACGTATTTTATATAAATGGCGGACTTATTTTTTTTTAGGAATCTTGCCTTTCACATGTATAATTTAGATAACATTGAACTTCATTATGAAAACACGGCTTTACTCACGTTTTATTACGTGTCGCCACCCCTTTCACTCGCCCCGATGATGGTCTTCGTAACAGACCGAAACTAGTCGGCAGATCCGACGTAATAAAACGTGAGTAAAACCGTGTTTTCATAATGAATTTATCTCGCGTAAGTTTTAATATTATTATAACATTGAACTTTTGCAGATACAGCTTCAAGTCGTGCAGAACTGAACCTCAAGCCTCCCAAACGCGCGCAGACCGACCGCAACCACGTGACGAGAGACATCCAGAGTAAACTGCTCTCCCCGAGCAAGATGTTAGAGCAGCTGTACGACAAGATCTCCGCGTACGATGTCGACCCTCGACTGCTGGAGGATGTTAAAGAGATGTTTAAGAAGCCCAAGCCACTCAGCGTTAAGAAGAGGATTGTTGAGTGAGTGTTTATGCGCAAATATTATAATTCTACAGGAATAGATGTTTCATCCGGAGGCTCGCGCTCTGGGCCTTTCGAACAATCACCGTTAGATGCAATAGGTCCACTGCGGACTCTCCACTGGTGGAGGACGTTAAGGAGATGTTTTAGAAGCCCAAACCGCTCAGTGTCAAGGCTTCAAAGACGCCGTATAGACGCAGTGTGCGTTGGTGCATCGCGCGGAACGGACGTTTAATTTTATTAGTAAAATACACGAATAAAAAAGTTTTTTTTTCGTGTAATTACATATAAAATTCACGAATAAAAAAAAAGTATATGATTGACGAAATGGCGGCAAGGAATGGTTTCGAAGTTGTGCTTCTTCCGCCATATCATTGTATATTTAATCCAATAGAGCAAGTTTGGTCAAAAGTCAAACAGGATATAAGAGCGCGTAATTGCATTGCAATTTATGTCAAATGTGACACCCGATTTATGGAAAACATATGTTGAACATGCAAAATTACAGCTAGTAGAAGTTTCGTATCGAACGTTTGTATGGGATTTCGGCTTTACGTGGGACTCTTAAGAAACGAGTCTATATCTTCTAAAGGCCGGCAACGCTCTTGTCACACTCCTGGTGTCGCAGTTGTCCGTGGGCAGCGGTGATCATTTACCATCAGGTGACCTGCTTGCTCGTTTGCCCTCATATATCATAAAAAAAACCAAGCCAAGTGCGAGTCGGACTCGCGCACGAAGGGTTCCATACAAAAAAAGGCTAAAAGCTGGTGCCATTAAACACTTGTTCTATTGAGTTTTTTTTATTTGTTGTTTTAGCGGCAACAGAAATACATCAAAAATGCACGGTAAAAAATATTTTCGGTTGTATGGAACCCCTAGAATTTGAACTGTTCATAGGTGGATAACTAAACATTTTGTTTTGTTTCAGCAACTTGTCCTTATAATGAATGGTTAGATTATTAAATGAAACATTTTGCCTCGTTTCAGTAACTTGCTGGACAACATCCTCAACAATATGACCAGAGACAAGTCGAAGAATAAGGAGCCGGTCAAAGAGTGGTGCTCGCCGAAGAAGTCTGCAGACGTCGCTGCTGATAATGCACATGTATGTATGGAAGCACCTTTATTGCAATACATACTATCACGTCTTTTTCCCTTGCGGCGTAGACAGAACTCAGGTCTGTAAACGTCCACGCTGGTCTGGGAGAAAAGAAAAAATGAGAATGTGCCAGCTGCTTCTCTCCCCGCGCAGATCGTAGAAGCCGATCGATGTCTCAAGTAGTACTAGCAAGCTTTGTTTCAATCCATGTTCTGCCTCTTCTTTACACCCATCTATCTTCATCGTCACCAGGTCTTTTTTAATCTCCTCTGCAGGACCACGACCTCTGTACTACTAGAGCTATATATTAGCCTGAGCAGTCAGAGGATTTGGCCTACACTCTCCACGCTGGCCAGATGGGTTTGTTTGGCTTGTGTTTCCTAAGTCGCCTTCTACGACATCCACGGGACGAGTTGGAGTGGTCCTATTCTACTCCGCCGTGAACCACACGGGTAATCTATCCTCATATTAAGCGCCTTTTCAGTCAAATGTTGCTCCACTCTTCTCATCAAACCAATCCAATCTAGACACAATCATGTAAAATATTCCTGATGACTAGTTATTCATTCACTGTAATAACAACCCTCCTTATTCATACTATTCATAATTCCATACTAATATTATAAATGTGAAAGTAACTTCAGGCATTCTTCGGGCATCAGGAATCATGTCTATAGTCGATGCGGCTAGCAACCCATCACTATTTTGATTCCGTTCTCACCTACAAGCCCACCAACATGCCCACATGCTAAACATGGCCTTAAGGTTTTACAGACCTGGGCTCTGTCTACCCCGCAAGGGAAAAAGACGTGATAGTATGTATTTATGTATGTGAAAGTAACTCTGTCTGTTTGTCTCGCTTTCACGCCAAAACTACTGAACCTATGTTTAATTGACTTGAGAAGGATATAAGAGAGCCTGAAAAAAGGAGAACTACCTTTAATCCCGGAAAAAATACTGCTTTGGAATGTCATCACGCGAGCGAAGCCGCAGGCGAAAGCTAGTCCTAACTATCCTAACTAATATTATAAATGCGAAAGTGAGTTTGTTTGTTTGTTTGTTACGCTTTCACGCTGAGTCTACTGAACCGATCATCGTGAAATTTTGCATACACATAGGTTAGGGTACTGAGAAAGACATAGGCTATAAATAACGCGGGCAAAGCCGCGGGTAACAGCTAGTAATATTATAAATGCGTAAGTGAGTTTGTTTGGTTGTTACGCTTTCACGCTGTATCTACTGAACCGATCATCATGAAATTTTGCATTCACATAGGTTAGGGTACTGAGAAGGACAAAGGCTATATATTACGCGGGCGAAGCCGCGGGTAACAGCTAGTTTACTATAAAGCAATTTAAGTTTCAGACATTGAACGTCTATTTATTGGAGGAAACATTGTTAAACATCATTAATCAAAATATTTTTATCTTTATTTCAGCCATGTGAATCGCCAAAACATACTGCCAGGAGTTCCTTCAAGTCTCCCACACATACACCGTTAAAAATCGTACTGAAAAAGTCACCTAACTCTACCCCTAAGAAAACTGAAGATGTAGAAAATGTTAATGATAAAATATCCCCAAAAAAGGAAACTGATGAGGTACCAAGTGATGTAGTTGAAAATAATGCGCCAATAAGTGTCTCAGATGATGAATCATCAACGTCAACCTTCCAGCTACCGCCAGAGTTCATTGCAGACAACAGTAATGACAGTCTCCCAATCTTTGAAACGCCTAAACTCAAAACTGTGGACATCCAGAAAGATTCAAGCCTAGAAATATCTGAAAATGATGAAAAAGTTAATGTTAACGTGGTCAAAATGGAAGAAACATCCCCTAATAATGATTTTATCAAGAATCTAAATATAAAAAGTCCTGTTAAGAATAAAAAGTGTGCTTTTAAATTTAGTCCAATAGATAAAGAGACTTTAGAAAAAGAAAATATAGGTTTTGATTTAGAAAGTTTCAAAAATAGATATTTAGATGAAGTCGGAAGAGACGTTAAGTGTGACTTTGAGTGTAAATTCAAGCATAATCATTCAGATGTGTCTGGTAATAGTTCAAGACTTAAATCCGCTATAGACTTCGCCATTGAAGCGTCAAACGAACGAAAAAGATCTCTAACAGAGACCGAAGATATTCCTTTAAAGAAAAGAAAAGTTTTAAAAGAAAGAAAGAAGAAACTGAGAAGAATCAAATCTGGTATAAAGAAGGGTAAGAAATATAAGTACAAAGAAAGTACAGATATAGAAGTGAGCAATGGTCATGATAATTTGAAGCTATCTTTGCAAGATAGGAAGAAGAAAAAAGCTAAAGTCTCTTTAAAGAATAAACAGATCAAAGTGAAAATTCAGTGGAAGAAAAAACAACTTCAAGTTCAGATTTCAGAAGCAAAGGTAAAGAAAGTTAAAAAGAATTGCCCAACGTTAAAGCAGTATGTGTTGAAGTATAAAGATACGAAAGAATCTGTGTTGGAGAAGCCGAAGTACGATGTCACTCCTATCAAGAGGAAGTATGTGAAAGTGGAGAAGTCACCGGACAATTTGAAACAGACGTCGATACAGACCTTTTTCAAGGTCCAAATTCCGAAAAAAGAGTAGGCCCACCGAAAATCCTAACTAATATTATAAATGCGAAAGTGAGTTTGTTTGTTTGTTACGCTTTCACGCCGCATCTACTGAACCGATCATCATGAAATTTTGCATCCACATAGGTTAGGGTACTGAGGACATAGGCTATATGTCACGCGGGCGAAGGCGCGGGTAACAGCTAGTATAATTATAATAATGCGAAAGTAACTTTGTCTGCCTCGCATTCACGCTAAACCTACTGAAACGATTTAAATATATAAATTGAGTTTTGGACATTTGAGTTAAAATTATAATTACGTAAGTTATTACTTATTATATAGGTAAATATAAATTCGATGTTTTTTATGAATTTGTAAATATTTAAATCTTGTTTTGATTTTTATCTTTGTGCAGACTAAGTACTAATTTGATTACATAAGTTTTATGTATTTTCTCCCAACTACTTCAATTAACTTACCTACCAGCCGCCTATTTACTAACTCGGATGACAGGTGTCGATGCCTATCAATCTAGGATTTGCTGTTACAATGCGGTTTTTGTATTTCAAATAAAAAGTTCGAGCAAGCAAAACCCGCATTGTAACAGTAAATTCTCGATTGATAGGCATCAACACCTGTCATCCGAGTTAGTAAATAGGGGGGCAGGTACTGGATATGCCTGGCTTCAGAAATATCAACATACTAGCAACTGGATATTCAAACGCTTTTAAACTAAGATTTTTGCTATCTGTAACTCACTACTTACTTTTGTACCATAGGCAGCACGAGACTTGAGAATGATTTTAGTTAAAATGCTTTCCAGTCGTTAGGTTTAAATTCTTATCCATATTATTGTTAGAAGCATTTTTATATTGACATAAAGTAAATATGTTCGTAAGATTTTTAATAGCCCTTTATCATTTTATCATGTTTAGTTTTCAATAAAACGATTTTGTACGATTTTGATAACTTTTTTAGCAATTTAAGGAATCTGGTGTATGCTTTATTTGTCTCCTCTATGTTGATTTTTATGTTTTGACCGACATAAATGTACTGAGCCTGTTTTTTTTAAAGAAATGATAGGCATTGTTATGCATAATGTTACAAACTGTGTATTCAAATATCCGATAATATTAGGTTTAATGTTAATTATATTATATGGATTATTTTATAAGTTAAAAATAAACAACATCACAATTCTTTTTTGTTTTATTATTTAAGCAAAACAGCACTTCTCCATTATCTGATCAGTTAGGTATTGCGTTGTCTGTAACTTGGTCCTTTTAAAAAATAAAAGAGTATGTAGGTAAATAATTTTGTCAAAATTGTTCGGTTTTTACTTAATAATAGTCTATATCAACTTCCTAACATATGTGCTGAATTCCATATAGGTATGTTACACTAATAAAATTTGCCAAACAAGAAGGGTGACTGAGCCGTTAGTACGAACAACTTTTTCTATGGGATCAGTGTGCTTCGGCCGCATGGGCAATTGGTAGTACATGGACCTAGGAATAATAAGGTAATATGGGGAAACTAAAGTTGACGTAACAAGCACTGCGCGGCTGAGGCTGGTAGTAATAATAGTATCTTCTTCGTAGTTTGTGATAATAATAATACAAGGGGATTTTTATTATTATCTAATATTTGTGGGAGGAACATCTGTTTTTCGAACATTACTTTGGAGCTAGTTTAAACCGTGTAATTTGATATATATTTATTTCTATTATCTGAAAAGCAATTTATAATATGTATTAGGAAATAATAATACATAGGTACCTTCCTATATTTTTATTTTTTCAATTGTAATTTTTACGAAACATTTGAAAGTTTGTTGATTCTTGTTTTAAATTTCGCGGTGATATTGCCTATAAACTGCAAAAACTACTAATTTGGTAGTTATTGACAATGAATAATTTGGTTTAATCGATTAAGCTACTTACTACAAATGGTCGCGTCAACTTTGCCGATGACTACCCTTCCCTTACAGCAACACGGCCTTCCGTACCGGAAGGGAGTAGCCATACGCTGCGTTCCCCTCTGTCAAGGTACAAGCCAAATTAGGCATATGCATGTCTATGTGTTAGTTGGGTGTGACTCATTTGTACACAAATTATTGTTTCTTTTTTATGTAATTTTTTGTGACAATGTCATAATTACTGTCAAGTGACAGTTTAATAAATGGTTATGATAGTCAGAGAGGGTCGTGCTCCTGCAGTGGAGACTAAAAAGACCTGAGGATGATGATGATGATGACAGTTTAAGTTTTGTATGTGGGTGTGCGGAATTAAACTTGTGTGCACTTTAGTTCCGCACACCCACATACATTTCCCCCCGTAAAAAACGCCAGAAATATTGTAATAGTAAATTGTCGCTTTGCCTACTCCCTCCGTCCGGTACGGAGGCCGTGTTGCTCGAAGACCCTTCCCCTCCCGCTACCCTATTAACCGTAATGCCCGAAACCGGCGAGCATGTATGAAAAGAGTGATGGATGTAGATGAAGCGAAAGAGTTTTGTAAGGATCGTAGCAAGTGGCGGTCCTTGGTCTCTGCCTACCCCCATGGGAAAGAGGCAAGATAGTATGTATGTATGTATGCCTGGCATGACGCCAATACTCCTTGGGTAGCACTGGAACCGCAGATACATGATTATTTTTTATATAAAATACTAGCTGTCACCCGCGTGACATATAGCCTCATAATAGGGACCTGCGTTCCTCTCATAAATTGACCCTTGCTACTCCTTCTCACCATACTGGCTTTTTCTCTAACTCTTTCGCCGTTAAGGCAGTTAGACTCTGGAACGCGCTCCCTGACTCTGTGAAGACTGCTTCTAGTAGCATTGGCTTCAAGTCTCAAGTATTCAGGCATTTTCTCGCACAAACAAATAACGTTTAATTATTGCTGCATCTTACTTTTATTTTTTATTTCTTATTAAGTATGTATATTATCTAAAAATATATTATCTATAAATATGTATGTGTGTTTATATGTATATGTGTATGTATATTTATATAAAATTGTATTTATGTATGTAATTGTCTTCAATCTTATTGTTAATATCGTTTTTCTTTTTACACCCACCTAAAATTCTCTGCATAACCCAAAGGTTGACTGTTAGATAATGCTTTTAGCATTAAGTCCACCTATTGTGCCTTTACATTGCATTGTGTGATAAAGAGTAAATAAATAAAAAAAACCGGCCAAGTGTGAGTCAAACTCGCGCAATGAGGGTTCCGTACAATATGCTTCGTGAACACACACACAATGTGCAAAAAATGTTTTATTCAATTGACTAGCGCCATCTAGTGGTGTTTTAGTGAACTATTTCCCTAGATGAACTTATTATTGTGAGTTTACCACTTAATTTTCAAGTGATAGAATTCTTATTATTTTTCCAGTAATCTTCAAGGAATGAACTAAATTTTGTAATATTTTCAAAATTTTCGGCCCAGTAGTTTCGGAGATCAGGGGGGGGGGGGGGGAATGGTCAATTTTTGCCTTCTTTCGTGAATAAAATATAAAGTATTGATTTTACCCGAACAAAAAAAAATATTTTTGAGATCCTCATAATGAGCCCTTTCATTTGATATATGACACAGTAAGGTTTGCAAAACTTTTTTTTTAATTTTGTAATTGGGCCCCTCAAAATGACCCTTATTTCAAAAAAATCTTTATTTACTTTGCACATCCGTGTTTGGGTCATAAGATTACACTATCTTACCAAATTTCATCTAATTTGGTTCAGTAGATTCGGAGAAAATCGGCTGTGACAGACGGACGGACGGACAGACAGACGCTCGAGTGATCCTATAAGGGTTCCGTTTTTCAACTTTTGTACGGAACCCTAAAAAATAGCCTATGTCCTTCGCAGTACCCTTACTTATGTGTATGCAAACTTTCATGATGATCAGTTTATTAGATACGGCATTAAAGCGTAACAAACAAACAATTTCGCATTTATAATATTAGTTAGGTAGGTAATTTGGCAAAGTTTGATGGCTGGCTCCCGAGCCGCTTCTTTCTCTTCCCCTATCCATTTGAGCAAACAGCATCCCAAATCCCCCTTATCCTTTTTCCCCAGTCCAATAAACTCCTACCCTTCCCTTGCTTAAAAACAGTTCCAATGGCCAGCGAGCGTCAGCACCAGTGCCGGATTTATATTTTTTATGAGTGTAGGCCACTAAACCATGAGAAAACCAGTGGACGTGTTTGACTTTTATCCTCTGAAATCAAGAGACCGTCCTCTGAAATCTACCGCCCCTACGCCGCGGCCTATACGGCTTATTTATAAATCCAGCGCCCGTAGCATGGCTTGCGCGATAGTTATCTATCGCGGGGCGTTACTAATTTAAATGGTCGCCGTTTTTATCTAAGTAGCGAGCATGGGTTGACAGTGCGATACAATTTGTCCCGTGGATAAATTTTAAACTACGTGTTAAATTGGCATTGCCATAATATTGAATAAAGAGTATTTACATATGACAACACCGAATCGGTAAATAGTGCTGTCCATTTTTCTTTAAATTTTTGACGTTCATCTCTCTTATTGTCTATGATTTTGCCCATTACTTGTCAAAATATTTTCAAAACATATTTACGTTTGAAGATTTTACAGAGTTTTTATAAGAAAATGAGTAAATCTGCTTATAAAACAGAAGAATTATAATGTGGAATATAAGTGAAGAGTATTTCGTGTATCAATCAAATGCCAATACTTCGTAGATAAAAGTGTTTCAGTGTAAGAAGTAACAATGTGAATTATTGGATGAGAGCCCGTGAAATTTTCACAACTGTGAATAAACAGGCCTATTGGGCATTCAAAAAGGCAACTCCAGGGTGGAAGTCAAGACCATACTACACGACCACCTGACAAAACTTTAAGATCAATGGAAACTGTAAGTAAAATAATGCATAGGTACATTTACTCGTATTTTTTATGATATCGTAACTTGTCAAAGTAAACAGTACCTAGATTCAATTCCTTGACTTGAGATTGAATACTAAAAGACAATCTCTTTAATCTCCATTAGGTATGATGTTTACAGTGAATCAGTTTTTTACAAAGTAAAAAATAACCTATAGCATAATTTTTTAGGGCCTTCGCTGTGTTAAGCGGGCGCCCGACGCGGTTGTCCGCGCCGTGCGCCCTCGACGCGAATAACGTAGCGGCGCTCAATGAATTTGTAGAAACACCTCCGCTCGCGTGCGACGGTTGACCCGCCTCACGCAGCGCTGCTCTATGAGATGACATGAAACAAGCACGCGGAGCGGACGTACGCGCCGTGCGCCCGCTTAACGCAGCGAACGCCCTTAAGGCTAATGCCAGTTTGTATATTATGTTATTATATGGATTGTAAATGTTTTCTTCCAGACATGGCGAAATTTCAAGAAAAAAATCTTGAGGAAAGGGAGCTTGGTTCACTGGGCCGGGGAGAAAACTGGCAATACTAGTTCGTCCCAAGTTAGCACAAAAGTTGCTGTTGCATGATGTTTAGCTCAGCATCATGGAAAAGAATAGCCTTCCGATCTAATTCCAAGGAAACCTAAACTGGCATTAATGTAAGTACATACTAGGGTTTAAGTGAGACAGAAGACTGTTAGGTTAAAATCAGGGGTGTCATCTTCAATTGCCTGTCCGGTGCTTGCGGTTATGTCGAATCAAACCCAACTTATCCGAACAAAAAGCATACTAAATACTTGTATCATGTTCATCCAGTCAAACTAACTACCCTTCCCTCGCTTGAAAAACGGTATCAATGGGTAGCAGCACTGTAACTAATATGTGGATCTCAGCAGAGTATAATTGGACCACTTAAATAAAGCTTACATAAGCATCAAAGAGCTGCTCTGGCTAATATGGCTCTAGTTGTACAGAGATGGTTGTGCTTCTGCAGTGGAGACTAAGAAAGACTTGATAATGATGTTGTAACTGATACAAGCCAAACAGTCTGGGCTCACTAACCCATTTGCCATGTATGGTGGGTATTGCAAAACCATCCTAATGACGGAAATCCTTGGAGGAGGCCTACGTCTTGCAGTGGACTACTGCAAAAATACTGATAGCGCTTGTATGCTTAAAACTGCACATACTGCACAAAAGGTTCCACATGCAGTTGGAGTAGCAGGCTAAAAATAGGTATTTTCCTTAATCTTTATGTATTGTATGACTGAATGATATTTATTATTATATTATTTTAATTTATTTTATATTTTCAGAGTTGCAAGTCTCCTCCATGGACTGCTGCTATTGGACCAGCAGTACCTGATGCTAGTAGTGTAACTCGAGCAAAACATCTTTATTTATAGAAAATCAGCTGAGCCAAGCCTGCACAAGAAGTTTTAAATGATTTGTGGTTATGTCTAAATGTACCTCAAGATTTGTTTATGTAATATAAAAGATTGAATGCTGTGCATGTCATTAAAAATAAAAATATGTTGAGTTAATGAGTTCTTTTAATACTTATAGTAATAGAGAAATCACATACCTACCAAATAAATAATTCTCCAGCTTACTACGTTATCCTAACTTGAGGCGATTCTGATAGAGACCCGATGGGTGACGGCCAAGGGAGCGAAAGCATTATCAGCGCTTACGCACGTTAAGCAACCCTGAGCGGCATAAAATATCTCGAACTCCTCGATACCTCGGAAGGCCAGTTAAGCCGTTGGTTCCGGCTTGATAGCCGGAACCAAAGCACGAGGCTAACTATCAAGAACTTAGTCTCGAACAAACACAGGAACTAAAGATTCGTGGATAAAAGCTTTTTTTTTTTTGAGCAAAATTTCATCAAGCAACGCAATTTTTCCCGGTTCATCCTCAGCTGTGATACTTCATGTTGTTAGAGTCTGCTTGTATGATAGCATTCATGCTGTAATAAAATTTGGCAAAGTTTTTACAGCCGGCCGCCTGCCTGGTGTCCCCTCCTTACTTTCGTCATTTCGTTCTTCTTCAGCTAGCTTAACGACTACCTACCATCAATGATTGATGGTAGTCGTTAAGCTACGTTAGATACCTTTAGGCAGCTTCAATATTTAACACTGTTGGCCACTTACACACGCAAAAATCAAAAGTGAGTTTGTCGGTTTGTTGCCCTTTTACACTTTAACTACTGAAGAAGAACGAAATGACGAAAGTAAGGAGGGGACACCAGGCAGGCGGCCGGCTGTAAAAACTTTGCCAAAATTTATTACAGCATGAATGCTATCACAATATTCTGATATCTATGAATGCTATCATACAAGCAGACTAACAACAAGAAGTATCACAGCTGAGGATGAACCTGGAAAAATTGTGTTGATTGATGAAATTATATTAATATTTTGCTCAAAAAAAATGCTTTTATCCAGAATCTTTAGTTCTTGTGTTTGTCCAAGACTAAGTTCTTGATAGTAAGCCTCGTGCTTTAGTAATTTATTCGCTAAAAACGATTATTTTATTCAATTTAATTTTTATCTGGGTCTTGGAAATCTCCGATAAATTTAAACCAAAGAACTGTCAAAAGTAGACAATTTGTCTTCAAAATACGGCAGCCATCTTGTAGCCATGCTCGCACTTTAGATACGAATCGCGGCGTACGATAAAATGACAGGTCGATTTCAATATTTATACCCGTGGAGTAAACCCATGCTCGCAACGATAGGTAACGCGGGAAGTGCGACAAAAAAGTAGCATAAAACCGTTGTCGCGCTAGCCATGCTCCCCGTGCAGGACTGGTCAGTTCTAATTTGATGCTAAACAAACTAAGCTCATCAACCCATTTGCCAAGCGTGGTGAGTATGGCAAAACACCGAAGATGGTTATCCTTTGGAGTGAACACAAAATGAGATGAGATGACCCATCAAGAAAGTAAACTCACTCAACAAGTATAGGATCTAGAGTTTAGTAGCATTTAAAATTATTTGCTGGCAACACTGACCCTGATTGTTTACAACGCGAACAAACGACCACAAACTACGAAGAAGATACTATTACTAGTATCAGACGACCCACTGCCTTATGTTTTCTCTAGGCAATAAAGATCATAGACAAATAAGGGAATGAGGGTGAAAATGAAAAAAATGCCATACAATTACGATTGAGTTTCTATTGGGGGCCATAAATTCAAACTCAATTGACGTGTGTTCTATGCCCTAAAATCCGTAAAGGCAGTTTGTCGGCAGTGCAAACGACGAAACCTCCCTAGAGTAATTATATTCCTTGGACGAAACAAAAACAAGTTCAAAAAGTGGTTTCAGTTGTTGATCAGCTTCAGTTAATTTCGTGGTTTACGTACTTGTGATTTGTTGATTTAGCATCATTATTAATGTAAATTACGATAGAGTGTGATAAATTAAAAAACATAAGGAAGATATCAAAATAAACACAAAAGTTTCTATTATCCTTTGTTCAAAGTGGGCGTTGTTGCCGTTCCTCCATACAACTATTCCAGTTAGAAATTATTCTTCGATTAACGTAATCTGGCATTTTGAACCTTAGTTTTCAAATCCTGTCATAATATTTTACTGATTAATTCAAAAAGTAATGCTTGAACTGTGTGAAATGTGTGAATTTGAACGTTATATTGTGTCTGACGCAATAGCAATTTGGCAACAGCGCACGGAGTCGGACTGAATCCAAAGCTACCGATGTATTAGCAAAAGAAATTAAATACCCTACATTTTTGTCACATTTTCTACTTTCTATGAGGTAAGTTACTTTATAATTAATTTTGAACCAAGAAAAGATTTTATTCGTTACTTTTTAAAACAAAAAGGAAGTGTAATTGCCGTTTCGATTTTCCCGCGCGTGACGTAATTTAGGAGCTGTGACTGACTGCCATCTTTTTTTGGTTGGTTGGACAGTCAGTCTTCTGTCAAGCGCTTTAGAATTTGTTCGTACGGGGTGTAAAACAAAAAATAACAGCTCATAAGGAGGTTTTTACTACAAAAACCGCCACGGAAGCATCCGGGTGAGTGAGAAACCACAATTACACTTATTTTTGTCGTTACAATTACATTTTCTGTAGTGAAATCTCTGTTATCTGGCCTTCTAACCTAGCTTTGTATGAAGCTGATTTTAGGTCAGTCAGTGTCATCTTATGGCGAAAACTTCTTATTTGCTCGTATATATTTGCATATTTTACCGCCTGGCACCTTTTGAGTCGGTGAAAACCTTGTTTATCAAGTGTAGCAATCTATAGAAAGTTGGTGGGGTACTAGGCCTCTGATATGAAGTACCTACCTTTGTCCTCCAAATCAGTTAGAGAAGTACCTGTAAAGAATTAACGTTGCACTTTATCCTCTGATACGTCTATTGTTATGATATTGCTTCTAGAAGCAGTTTGTAGTCATTGATCAGTATAGTACAAGTCGGAACTTGTTTAAAAAGTTGCATAATATTTAACTGTATAGTCCACTCTCAAATGAGATAGAAATATCTAGAAAACTAAACTTTGTTGTATCAACTATTGGTACTGAAGCAATGATCAAGAATTTCTCAAATGTTGTGAAGTAAAACATGGTATATTCCAATGTTCTATTAGAATTATTAACTGTTTTACCATAAATGTTGAATTAATCCGACAAACATTATTGTATCAATTTTGCAAGCGGCATATACATACTTACAACTCAATTATATGGAGATTCACAATTCCTTGCATAACACATAAATTTTCTTATACCTACATACCAAAGGTAACATAGAAAAAATGAGTCATAATGAAATATTCAGAGATAAAATTTCAAAGTTAGTGAACACATTCATATTACCTAAATGAGTCATATTATAAATAGTTTTTTTTATAAAAGATGTTAAATTTTGAGCTGAAAAATTGCTCACAATTATTTTATGACCATATCATCATTATCATTTCATGTAGGTGACACGTTCCATCAATCGACCGTGCAAACCCTGGTGTCAGAGTTCTTCAGAACCGCCTCTCGATCTCTGGAGTGGTTCCTTTACCATATGAATGATACTAACATTCTGCGCCAACTGCAAATCAATTGAAGGCATAGAAACAATAACTAAAATGTGCTAGCTGTTTATTTCTCTCGTATGTATCCTAAGCAGGTTGAAAATATTCGTCATGAACTTTGACCTCACCAATATTATTTCAGAATCTTGTCAACTACAGTACTGATTTTGATGCCTATTGAACTTGAAAATTAATTATACTTCTAGTACAAACATACAAAAAATGAGTTTTCACCCCAACTCGACTTAAAGATCTTGCTCACTTTGCTTGCTCGGTTAAAAATGCATGATGATTTCGTTTTTTAACCTTTAGGTATGCTACCCTACATAGTTCATTTTCCATCTTGACCTGATTGGGGCTCAAATCTGGGACCTCCATTGTTACAGCCTGTCATGAAGACCACAGATGTTTTTTTAATATGGATAGCGTGGATTAAGGAAACAAAGATTATGGCAACCACATGGTTTTCATGGATATAATATTGTAACGGTTATTTCGTCATTTCTGATAAACATATTTAGGCCACTGATAAGGTTAACCCTATTTCAGTCATGCTTGTTCTTTTCCATTTCAATATTCACTGAAACTATTGCATGTTAAATGGCCATTTAAATAAACCTATTCAATAAAGTTTCCTTTGAGGAGTGTAAAATCTCACATATTAGTAAGAGGTAATGTATTATACTTAATGTATAAATAGGCTATGCGGTTAGCAATCCATCACTATTTTGATTCTGTTCTTCACTTATGCCTTGTGGGCTTGTAGCCCACCAACATGCTAAACGGCCTTTAAGTTTTATAGTCCCCGGCTCTGTCTACCGCGAGGGAAAAAGATGTGATAGTATGTATGTTAATTATGTTTATTTCCATATGAAAATTAATTAATTCATCCCACAAAGTTGTAATCTTAAAATGTAGAATTTCCCACCATGCGGTTTTAGTGTTCCAAACTGTTGAATTCTATTCTTTCATCATAAAAAGCTACATTATCAGCAAAAACAAAGGCAATTTAAAAAAAAAATATTGATTTGATATAGAAATCGAGCTAGAGCCAGGTGTAGAGTTATTCCTTATAGCCAGATTCCTGAAAATCTTGATATTGGTTCCACCACTAGGTACTAAACCACCCTGTGATATGTTGAATAAAAATATCAACAGCAGGGAGTGACCTACTTAAGCATATGGCAGCAATATAAAACAGCAACGAGTTGGTCCTTCAAGCCGGAATCCGTTAGACCATAATTTATGCGCAGTTTGCATTAATTGTTTGCAGTCCCCATTGTGTGCCAGATGTGCCCCCATTTACAGGTTATGTTTAATTAAACAAACTGTGTGGTTGCTAGGAATTCGAGTTACATAAAATATAGCCAAATAGGTTAGCCAATGTTAGTATTTTTAAAGACTTTATAATGTTTTTAAGCTTTCGCGGTCACAATCACTATTATGTTCACTACGGGACTTACCGTGATTATTTTTGAGTTCTTTATAATGTTCGATTCTAATGGCCAAGTGCCAAGCTGATACAAAAATATTGGGACTAAATAAAGGCCTGCAATAAGGTGGGGGGAATAGTTTAGCAACGGCGCTGCAGAGTTCTTTTCCACTCGTTATTAGATTGCATTTAAGAGGTCCACATGATTTTTTTTATGTACCTTATTTGACGAGCTCCGTGGCGCAGCGGTCAACACGCCGGACTGCGACACGGATGGTCCCGGGTTCGATCCCCGGTCAGGTCAATGATCTTTTTCAGATTGACCTGGGTCTTGGATGTTTATCTATATATGTATATGTAATAAAATATAGTATCGTCGAGTTAGTATCCCATAACACAAGTCTTACTTTGGGGCTAGCTCAATCTGTGTGATTTGTCCGTATATATTTATTTATTTTATTTATTTACCTTCATTTTTTCAAAACAGTTAGAATATCCTATAAAATACACTATTTTAGTTCATGGCAATCATAGCCATCTTATTGGGAACACGTCTATCGAATCTGTGAGCCCATTATTTATTAGATCTGAAAGTAGGCCTAAACCCTATCTCTCTCATATTGAGTAGCAAGGCTCTTGTAATTATCATTATTTTAGATACTTCTGTTTATTTCTCTTCCATGTTAGTTTTTTCCACTTCCCCCTATCTATTCTTTGTAATCTCATATGTGATATTAATTATAATTTTTTTCGAAACGAAGTAATTAAGAAACTTTTGAAGTGGTTTGCCTGCTCTTTGGGCTTACCCCAAAGGTAGGAAAACCGAATTACAACAGACTAAATTTTACACTTATAGGCATTTCAAAGTATGGCGCAAACGAACCACATCATACAAAGAAAGCCTACGCACTAAGATTCTCACTAGCTGTTGTCAAGCGAACTAACGACGCAGTTGCGTTATTGACAAAGGTGCAAAGCCTGCAGATATCAATGCCGAGGTCACCCGGATTACAATTGAATAATTATTACTGCGAAAACAAATGATAGCTGATAGACTTGTTAATAATAAATAATAGCCTAACTGCGCCATTTCAGCAAATAGATACGAATTGAAAATTTGAAATTCGTACATTTATTATTGGACTAATAGGTCCTAAACTCACTGGCTATGTACATCCGAATGGCGGCGGCCAGTACAAAGAATTTTAAACCTTATAAATTAGTATATAACGACCAGTATTGCGTGTGGTTCCCGGCAGAGAAGAATAGGACCACTCCAAATCTTCCCGTGGATGTCGTAAAAGGCGACTTAGGAAACTCAAGCTAAACAAAGCTTATAAACATCAAAGAGACCTCCCCAACCCGTCTGGCCAGCTTGGAGAGTGTAGGCCAAACCGTCTGACTGCTCTGGCAGTTCAGAGAGGGTCGTGCTCCTGCAGTGGAGACTAATAAAGACCTGATGATGATGATGATTGCGTGTTAAAGCTCACCGCGTCTCTACCATACCCTGAAAACAACTGATAGCTGATAAACTTGTGGATTTAATAATAGCCTAACGGCGCCAACGTAGCAAATAGATATTGAAAATTTAAAACCTAAAAATTTATTCATTTATTGGATAAAATAGGCCATAGACTCACTCGCTATGTTGTACACTACAACCGAATGGCGGCGGCGCGTTGAAAGAATTTTAAACTAACTATGAGCATTCTCTCCTAGTCAGCAATAAGGAAAAATAAAAGAGAAAGTTGTTAATATGTTATGGGATATGAACTCAACGATACTATATTTTATAATAGATTCTTAAATAGATAAACATCCAAGACCCAGGTCAATTTAAAAAAGATCAATTTCCATCTTGACCTGACCGGGGATCGAACCCGGGACCATCCATGCTGCAGGCAGGCGTGTTGACCGCTGCTCCACGGCCGTTCTTTATTTTGCCTTCCCTCACCGTTATAATTACATTTCGTTGCAATACTCATAAAGGGTCACGCAATCTCCGAATCGAAAATAAACTCGTTGGCGTTACTAGATTTTACCAGTTTGGATAAAATCCGTTCCGATAAGACAACGCATAAGTATTTGTGTTAACACGCGTCTGGCACGCGCCTGTCACGAATGGGCTACAAGCGATCGAAAAATAAAGTTATGCAGTAGTTGTTAGGTGTACCCGCCTTTTCTTCTATACAACCAATCAGGGAAGCAATATGAAAGGCTCTAGGTTTCATTCACACGGGCAATACTTCATTCTCACAGTTGTTTGTATGCGGTTCTGAAGCTACCTCAGGGAAACTTTGACAAAAGTATATTCCATCTCGAATAATATGCTCTTATAGCAATCCTACAAAAAATAATCGGAGAACTTTTCAAATTTTTGTATCAAAAAGTATCTTCATAAACAGTTCTACTTCAAATCCACGAAAAGCTCTTCAAATTGGAGCGGTCTCCGTTTGCGTAAGCGTTTTTGTAATAAACCTTGAACTGACGTCATTCTATAGTGTCGTATGTACGCCAGGTGTTAGGTGTTGAATTCGAGCATGGAAAATTAGCGGGTTTTTGCTATCGTAATGTTTTTGTGACATTGTATGCTCCTGATTAATAAGATATTACGTTTGAATATTTAATAAACCTGAGATCTCTTGAGCTCCTCGCTCCATAAAGCACACAAAAGCCATAGGTCGTACTTTTTCATTAACTTCTGTTGAATTCTCCGTTTATTCCTAGTAAAGTAATGAAATAATGATCTGCTTACGTACTTTTAAGAGTACGGATAAGCCTCTAGAGTATCAGGGATATGATGAGATCCTGCCTAGCGCGAGATACTCAATCACCTTAAACATATTAAAAAATTCAATCTGCATAATACCAGAAGTACAGAAGTTAAAATTCTCGCTTCACTTATAACCTTCTTATCAGATGTTTATTATCAAGGATACGATTTCAATCACCCATTATACCAGTATTACAGAAGTTGAAATTCATGCTCCGTTAACAACCCTCCTATCAGATCGCCTATGAAAAATATGCAACACATTAAACCATGTGTAATTATTAAACCTTATTAAGACCTCAAGAGTAAGGCCGTTACATAACCAAGCGCGTTCAGCCGCAAAAAGCGGACCACCTTGATTTTTTGCGGATCACCGCCGAAGTATATCTGGTACATGACTGGTTTGCGGAAGCATCACGCCCAGTTCGCATAGCTACAGGCCTGTGCTTATGGCATTAGCTTTTGTAAAAAGTTTGGTAGGTAACCCTTTAAGAACCCCAACCTTCAGGCTTACTTAACTAAGTTAGTCTAAAGTTGGGGGTTCTTGAAGAGTATGCCCAATAGGGCATGATAGTATGTCATCATGATTATTTCAGCCGCAGGGCGGTTTTGCCATACCACGCTTGGTAGATGGGTTGGCGAGCGTAGTTTGTTTATCTTATCTAGGGTTCAACGCTGCTGACCATCTAAACCGTTTTTTAAGCGAAGAGGGGTAGGAGTTTATTAGACTGGGGAACGGAATAAAGGTATTTGGGATACTATTTTCTTGGATGAGAAAGTAGCATAGTTAGTGATAATATGTCTTGATGTTAAATGTGGATTTACGTAGAATGTTAATTGTGGTGTAGGTACTTTACTCTCTCCGTCTTTTTCCATGGGTTAGTAATATCCATTGAGGAGACTGGATTCCAATAAATTAGACTGCTAGGGAGTTTCAGACAGTTAAGTTGGTGCTGAACAAATTTCCATAGCGTAGAAAACGGCAGCTAGAAACCTTACTACTTCGGACGGTTACATATGAGTAAAACCCACTTTTTCTGATTTGAAGACAGAAGCAAAATCCACTTTTTTAGTTAGGCGGATTAACAACCAATCAGGAATCAGCAGTTCTGGTTTTCCCCCTACCTTTCAAGGCTCACCCAGATTAGAGAGACTCAGTTAAACAATTTCTTGTTGATATTATGATTCCTGCAGGATTTATTAAAATACTTTGGGTCCCGTAAATCAATTAGCTGTGGATACTCGTCGTGCATTGCAAGTGTGGTGAAATTCCCCCGCTTACCAAGTCTTCATTGAAAATTCTTCAGTCCTATTTTTAGCTATGATTAACCTTCATTAGCTCACTGTCAAGTTCACTCTGGCATTGAGATTAGGCTGGTGTTTTCTAAAATATCTGGAGATTGTTTACTGGTATTCGTTGCGTTCAGTCTTACGTATGCCAATACTCGTAACTCTATTTTTGTTTCAGATAACTATTTCATACAAGCCGTTTTCTCATGATTTCTTCTGCTTCTGATTCATAGGTTACCTGCTGATAAGATTCAGTCGTTTTTGAGTTTATTAATTACAGATAACACACACAATCAAATCGTTGCTGTTTATTATATTAAATCCAACCAGTCACCCTTGGGTTTCTTTTTTATTTACTTAATCTATTTCATCCCACTGCTGGGCAAAGTCGTCACTCAAATTCAAAGCATTTAAGAACTTAAGAACATTTTTCTGAATTCCCTGTCTGTCACGTAGGCGATATCGATGAGCACTGATCAGTAGGTACGTACGCAGTCAACGAGGGTGTGCACTGACCTATGCTTCCGCACTTGAGGGTTTAAAATTGTACATAAAAGAACAAGTAGGTACGACGGCTAACTTTCGCTAATTCTTATCAAATATCCGTAAAAGTGTCAATCAAACAAAGGCTACGTGAGTAATGTAGAACACGTCATGTTTTTGTAATGAAATCAGCAAGTTTTAATATGAAAACGACATCAAACCATTACCAAGATCCGCGTAGAATTTTCTCGACAAGCCATTGTGTGCTGAGTGCTGATTAGTATAGTAGATGTATCCAAAACAATTCTACTTATAATATAAACTTATTATATAAAGTTATTGGTCAAGGCAAATATAAAACTAGCCATCTACGAATCGAAAGAAGAAGAAGAATATAAACTTGCAAAAGTTTACTTTCTAAAGGTGAAATAATTTTAAAAGTCAGACCAGCAGCTTTGGAGCCTATTCAATGCAAAAAAACAATCAAATATTTCCTCTTTGTAATAAAAGTAAGATAGCAACCTCTTTGACGCAGCGGTTATTTCCTTACCCACAGGGACACGGGTTCGATCTGGTCCCATCCAGATAATATACATATTTCCGATTGATTTCAATACGAAAGTTATTATAAATGCGTGTTACCGCCGCCGTTATTACTTAATGTCATGTTTATTTTATGAATATGACGTTGTTGAAAAATTCCTAACCTACAAGGTTAAGATAACTTTCTATTAGATGGAAAACCCCAAGTTACAAAATAGGCTTGCCCAATCTACACACACCTTCCATTGTCCATAGCAACCGCTGACCTCGCTGGACGTAATTCGCATCACAATGCGACTTATCGGTTTCAATCATTTCCGTAAATTTCCGTCACGATATCGATAAGTTTGGTTAACGCAAAGGTATTCTTTATTTTTCCAACACGTCTGGCCAGCGTGGAAATTGTAGGCCAAATCTTCTGACTGCTCTGGCTGATATATGGCTCTAGTAGTACAGAGAGAGTCGTGCTCTTGCAGTGGAGACTAAAAAAGACCTGATGATGATAATGAGACGTATAGCAAACAGGACAGTGTTTTTTAATAACCTCATCTCGATCGTCCAATAATGTAGGACAATCAGGGTTTTCGGGAATGCTTGCCACCAGCACTGAGGCGTCGACCTCGATAAGCCGCTGTCATTGGATAATATTTGACTAGCAGCACAATTGACACATTGTGGCCCAATCACAGCTAACCGGACGAGACGCGCCTGTGCTGCCGCCGCTTATTTCAGAACACCCTCATTTACTCTTGACGGAGGTCTATTGAAGAACTCCAGGATAGTTGTAAATATCGATAGCATCTCATACCCCTAAAGATTGTTTTATCGCTGCCACGGACTCCTTGTAGATCACATTAACCCAGGGTCTTTTGAAGATATCCAGCTTACTTGTATAGTCTCTCATAGTCCCAAGGATTGATTTTTTCGCTGCTACGAAGTCCTCGCAGGTAATTTTAACCCATTACCCGTGGACGTTATAAGACCTCTTAGGGAACATCGACGGAAATTCATACATTATCTTAACATCAAAAGGCTACAAAGGCATTTGTTCTGAATTCCTATCAAGAATAGGACATAATACAATTTATCAATCGTTATTTTTAGTACTTTTAAATTGAGTACGCTCAAAGGCGATAGCTTGCAAAAGCAGGTCACGATAATCAATTGTTGTCATTCGTATTCGGCGGTGATCGGTGGGTCAAGGGAAGGCCCCTTAATTGAAGATGCCACTCGAATTTTTAACATTAACATATTATATTTGACACAAATCTATTATCTAGCAGATTGTTTGTGGTAGATGGATGACTATTATAATGTGTGTCGTGTGGTTCCCGGCAGAGTAGAGGACCACTCCAAGTCTTCCCGTGGTTGTCGTAGAAAGCTACTTAGAAAACACAAGCTAAACAAAGCTTATAAATATCAAAGAGACCTGTTCAACCCGTCTGGACAGCGTGGAGAATGTATGCCAAATTCTCTGACTGCTCTAGCTAATATATGGCTCTGGTAGTACAGAGAGGATCTTGCTCTTGCAGTGTGGTTAGGTACAGGCTCTACTGCAGGAGCATGACCCTCTCTTTACTATTATAGTATTTGCCAGAGCTGTCAGAGGATTTAGCTTACACTCTCCTCGCTGTCCAGACGGGTTGGAAAGGTCTGTGATGTTTATAAGCTTTGTTTAGTGTGTTTTTACTAGTCGCCTTCTACGACATCTACGGGAGAAGTTGCGTGGTCCTATTCTACTCTGCCGGTAGCCACACGGCGGTTATAGTCATTAATCATCAATATATTTAGATAACGACTATTCATACATCATGAGGTGGCATACCTTGATGACTGTCGGGTGACGTCACACACAGCTAACGAAATAATCGAACTGCCCAGATCGGCGTCGGCAAAAAGCTCTGGGCACGCGTCCATGGCTTTGACTCGTACACCAGCTATTTACAACGCGAGGTTATTTCTTATCATTGCGCAACTATTTACTACATATCTGAAGCTTTTTTAGAATTAAATCTATTGTGTTTTTCTATACTACTATTATAAAAAACCGGACAAGTGCGTGTCGGGCCACGCGCAGTGTAGGGTTCCGTAGTTGCGAATGACAACTTTGAGTTCACACTGTTCACACTCGCACATCACAGTTTAACGACCAAAAACATGTAACAATGAAAATGTATGAAATTTTACATTTTCGAGTACATTTTATAAGTTGGTTGCCTATAACTTTTTAGTTTGTACTTAGTACTCAGCTCTGATAGTCCTTTCAACTTTAGTATATACATATACTACTGCTGTAATTTTTTTCACGTATCCATATATAACCGTTTAGTAGATATAGTTTGGGACACTCACCTCTAACAAAAATTTGCACTTTAAAACCATATATTTAGTAAAACGGATCCCTTAATCGAAAAATGGTGTTCTCAACCTCACAATATTTTTTGAAGACCTATCTAACAATACCCAACACGATGGGTTTGTATAGAAAAAAATACCCATACCAAATTTTAGCTTTCTAGTACTTATAGTCTCTGAGAAAAAACCGCGGACGGACAGACAGACAGACATGGCGAAACTATAAGGGTTCCTAGTTTACTACGGAACCCTAAAAAGGAAAAATTCGATTGTTTACATTGAATAGGCTCCGAAACTGGACCGATTGTCCAAATTATTTCACGTATAGAAGATAATTGATCTGCGGGGAACATTGGCTATAATTTACGAATATATGTAATATTGATGGAAAATGATCTTTTTAGATGGTCCTAAGTCTTGGATGTTTATCTTATAAGTAGCTATTATAAAATATAGTATCGTGAAGTCAGTATCCTACGGATTTCTACGACACAAGTTCACCGCTTTGTTGGTATCGGACATAGTTTAATCGTTAATTAAACATGTTTTTATTCAAGGGCTTCGTGACCTGTTCTTTTAAAAGGCTTATCTCGGTGGAAACTTTCACGTTTCCTATTTAGGACAATACCAACATCATTTCCTTATTAATCCATTGATTATGTCGGTACAGGAATTTAGTTTTTGCTTCTTTGGTTTTGTGTTAGTGTGTGGTTGATCTAAATAAGTAATACCTATCTCTCCTCTTTAACTAAGTCTTATTATAGATTGTTAAAAATGAGGATGCTGATCACGTTATCAAGTCGTAAAGCTATGTCAGATGCCTTAAGGTAGCTTGAAATAATCTGACACTAGTGTTGGCCAGTTGCACACACGAAAAACAAACAAACAACAGTCGAAAATTTTTTTTAAATGAATGATCAAGCATATCTCTTTAGAGAGTACTTAGTCCGATCTTAATAATTCATTTTTTGGAAATGGCATTAATATACCCCGAAGTTGGTCCCTTAAAAATTCGGGAAAAAAATCCCCTTCCAGCGCTAAGTGTAGGAAAACGGAATAGTTGAATTTGAGGTCAATCAAAGCAAATGATGTTGATAGTATCAAATTTCAAGTTGATTCCTGTCCGTGATGCCGATACGTGACCTAATTCTGCGCGCTACGTGCGCGCGCGCACATTATGCGTACCCCTATGACCTTGTATGGAGGCTGCGAAACGCGTGGGTGAGCGATGACTTTGACGCGGCGTCGGTTTGATATAACATCTGCTTGGCCGAAGTAATGAGTCAAATGTTGCCAATTCTCAAAACATTTATTATCTGTTAATATTCTGAAATGTTGTTTTTTTATATTCTTGGGCATCTGAATAGGATTACCGATATTGCATATGTTTAACTTTTTGTCCAAGTGGTTAACACTACCGGTACTAAAATGATGGTGGAGAAAATATAAAGAATATTGAGCTAAGAAAGCCTCTAAGAGAACTTCAAGACCGAGATAGTTCAGCTAGAATTAATTTCATAAAGCCTAGATAATAATTTCACTTTCAACTGGCAGTTAACGCCACTTTCACTCGTTTACTGCAGTAAATGAACGTTTAATTTAAAGAGAATATATATTTAATTTTTAATTATTTTAATAAACATAACATAAAATAAATAAAAATACTTTCAAGAGATATCGTCCAGATATATCTTTACTAATATTATGAAGATGAAAGATAATAGTACATTATGATACAAGTACGGTAAGCTGGATATTATAGTCGAGGTGTTTATAGGCACGAGGCGAAGCCGAGTGCTATAATAGACAGCTTGCCGTACGAGTATCATACGACTTTTTTCAATACATTTGCGATTACCTTATACTAAAACAAGATTTCCAAAATTGATTACCAAAACAAGTTCAGCAAATAAGGAATTTATAAAAGTTAGGAACTAACGCATTTTGTAAAAATATATTTATAATAATCAGGTACATTTACTCAGGTTTATTTTCTCCAAAAAGTACATTGATAACCTTCTCCTTTTCGAATTTGGTTAAAAAATCACATCTCACGATTCAGAAAAAGTTTTCATGCTGAACTTGAAACTCTTGGCTCGGATTCTATGAAAATGTTTAAATTTTGCATCTGTGGCATTGGGCTATTGAGCGGTTGTGATTGGTGTTAAGTAAAACCACTAGTGCCGAAAATACATCATTACGATACAGATTTCGATGTCATAAGTACCGTATTATTAGCAAATGTATTGAAAAATTGTTTGCATTGAATAGGCAAAACTACTAAATGGATTTTTAAAAATTCTTGCACCTCCAATTTGTCTGCGGGTGACATTTGCTGTTTACGCGCATGAATCGCAGATAATTGCTAGTACAGTACTACCACTTTTATAAGTTACACCGGTGTACCTGCGCAGATGTCAAATTTATGCATGGCGCGAAAATAGCCGTCCGCTATTGGCTGATCTGTACGCGCCATGCGGCGTCTCGACCACTCGCGGCAGTCGTACGAGTATTGCGAGCGAGATAGCACGAGTCCTGTTGTTTTTGGATTTCAAATCTTATTTTGTAGCAATAAGTTCGTTATTTGATTGATGTTTTCATTCGGCTTGAGTCGGCGTTAGGTTTCGCTATTCTGCGAGATCGAACAATGCCGATGTAACTTTTAAAGTGGTAGTACTGTACTTAGATTAAAAAATTACTTCTTTTGTAGGAACTATCAGCCTTTTCAAAAGTCACCTGAAAGTACATTCTAAAATCCGTTATTCCGCTAATCTAAGCCTCAGCAAGGTTACCGTCAGATGCGAAGCCTCGTGAGGTTACTGGAGGTCACTTGACGTCACTCGCGGCGCAGCGAAAGAACACTCGTCAAATAACCATAAAGGCTAATTGAAATTAAAATCACATGTTCAATATTGTTTTTATGCTGTTTTACGATTATGCAGGCTTTGTGTAATTAGTAGTTACAAGAAATTCTTTTTTTTTTATAGATAAAACACCGTCAATTTACTAGAGCCCGGTTTTCACATTAGAGAAATTTACTCTATTTTTTTTAATTAACAACATGCCTTTGCCCAGCATTGGTACACTATAGGCTAATAAAAAAAAAACAATTAGGTACGCGGCTGCAAGCCTCTTAACTTTTGACACCTATTTTAACTATATCTGTCTAAGCTCAATTGCTAAGGCAGTTGTCCGTTTTGTTCCTTCACATCACATATCAATGAATGGAATATATAGGAGAGAAAGCCATATGGCATAAGTCCACTACTTGCACACATTTTTTTTAAATTGTGTAATAAACTTTAAATAAATAAATATCAAACTAAATCAACTTAGACCAGAATTACCAAAGTAATGTCTATTCAAAACGTATTCCACCACCTGTACTAGTAGTAGACTGTGATATCTCTGTTTTCTTCTACACCATATCCAACTTATTTGCTCTATACTGTCTCATCTATGCTTATTCATACGGATATAGAGGTGGTAGATCCTGTCTATTTGATTTCTTATATCAAGTTCTTTTAATTCTATAATTGATAAGAACCGACTTGTGTTACGATTGGCGAGTAAACCACAAAAAAAAAAAAAACTCCACATTTCCGTTATTCTGGTCAAGGCGACACGGGCTCGGTTATTTTTAACTGTCTCAGAGTGAACTTGAGCCGTACTGTAGGTTATATAAATTAACTGGCGGTTATCAAATTGTTCCAAAAGTTTTGAGGACGAGGTCCGCTACAATATATTGGTATTAAAAACATATTTCAATTTATAAGATCTTTGGAGATCTCGTATTTGGCACAAATATTTAGAACGCGAAATTATTTGTGAACAAATATAATAAATTAAGCGGTCGCATCGTACGCCCCTAATTTTATTTCAGTGTTTCGTGTTTGAAACTGTGGTAGTAAGAGCCACACCGTCAATATTCGAAAAGAAAGCATTTTGGACAGCATATGTTTGCGTAATACTACTCGTCTTAGGAGCTCGATGGCCTAGAGCACTGTAAGCGCTTACGTACGTAAAGCAAATCTAGGTGCGGTCCCTACTTAGATGGGTGACCAGTGGCGTATAAATATCTTTATAGCCGTTGATCCCGGCTGTCATCATTGGTGACAGTCGTTAAGCTATGTTAGATGCCTATGGCTTGAAAAATCTTGACAACAGTTTTAACCACTAAAAAAACTGAGTTTAAATACGACATGGCAATCATTCAGAGTCTAGCATTTTAATCCCGTAAACGTGACACCAGAGAAATGTGACGACAATAGACAGCAAAAACGTGTCGGTTAGAAACGTATTACGTGTGCTAACAATAGGCTTGTAGGAAAGACCTGTAGTAGATTCAATAATCTATTGTTCTGTGCCTCTTGTTGCACCTTTCACATTGACGGTTACCGTGATACTTAATGGAGCTATTGATATTTTAGATATCTTTGGTGGATGCCGCGTGATTTTACTTAGACTACTAATCCTCACTTCTTTCACGTTGGTCTGGGAGCAAAGAAAAACGTAGAATGTGCCAGATACTTCTTTTCCCGCGCAGATCGTAGAAGGCGATCGAGGGAATGGGCGTGAGGAATCATGTCAATAGGCGATGCGGCGAGCTACCCATCACTATTTTTTGTCCGTTCTCCACCTACAAGCCCACCAACATGCTAAACGTGGCATTTAGGTTTTATAGACTTGGGCTCTGTCTACACCGCAACGGAAAAAAGACGTGACAGTATGTATGTACAGTACAAGGACATAGAAATGGCCTAGAATTCAGTCCACTTTTCGGATTTGGAACAAAGTTACATGGAAAAATATTTAATTCTGTACTACACACAGTGTAAATCGTAGTTGCCCGATATCAAATAGAACGCGCTTTATCATCTCGGCCAGACAGACGACCGGATTTTCTATCCATGATATTCTGATATTAAACTATGTCAACGAAGTAATTTTTATGATAAAGATAAACAATTCAATCAAAATCTAAAATAAAGTGTTAGTGATTAAAGGCCAGACATTTTTGTTTTTAGCATTTATATGTGTCGAGCGAGACCTCTTATATTGGATACTCGTATGTGTTTTGACTATGATAAATTCCAATTAGTCAGGTATTCTCTTTCTTTCCCCCTATGTTAACAGCATGATGGAGATTTAATCAGTTAAAAAACTTAATTTTCATGATCCTTGGCGTCTTTATCTCCTTTAGTGCGGGGCTTTAGTATTCCATAAATTCTGTAATTTTCGAAAATCTTTATTACTTTAAATGTTTTCAAAAGTTGATTCATAGATGCTAGAAATCCTAATAGCTCGCGGTAATAGAATACAATCGTTAAATATCTTTGTGCGCACGCAAAAGAAGCGGTTAGCAACTGAATCAAATTGATATTCTGTCCCAAATATCCTTTCCCGCCGCCCGACTTTCCCGCCAATAATCGCCAAAAATAGACGTTCGAAATTAGAACGCCCGCCATCTTTGTTGTAACGGAAATCGTCTATGGCGCGTATGGTAATTTACTTGACCGTTCTGTTGACTTCACTGTTATAATGGCGCTTTTGTGTTCGGTTGAGATTTTTGGAGAGCGTAGGTTACGTTGGAAGCCTTTAGAAAAGTTATTTTAGGTCATTACAGGGTAGACAGTGTCATGGTCGAGCGACTTAACCACATATTCAGTAAGATAAAATAAGAATAAAAATATAGGTAGTTAGCCAACATTACAAATCAATTGAAATAATACCAGTAAAGGTATGTTGTATTTAATAATTGTACTTTCAAATTGAGCATCATTCAATTGACCTCTATCGGTAGGTATAAAATTTCAAAGTTTACATATTTAGCATAATGTCCTTGCTTCAGTAGTTATTGTACAGACACAACAAGGTTAACGTTTGTTTCAGTTTGGATAACAAAAATCGTGTACTTATATTTACATTTTTTTGTGTGATAAAGTCCATGTTGTTATTCTATTGATGTATTTGAAATATTAATTCAATAGGTATTTTTATAAACATCCAGAGATAAATAATACACCAATGATGGTTTCTAAAAATTAAATCTCCTAACGATACTTTTCAAATAAAAAAAAGTATTTTTAAAATTTTCTGTAGAGTCAGCAAAGCAACGTCCGCCGCGTACCATCCCTGGTGCAACGGGCGCCTAAGCGGACAAACCAAACCTACATTTTATAATTTACATTGGGTACCTCGTCAGTGGGATTTAACTCATTCTCTTCGCCCTTTAATTTACTTTTCTTTATAGCATTTTCGAATAGGATCAAAATAATTCGAATGCCAGCTGGCTACTTTCAGGAATTACCAATGCGTGTTTTATATAACAATTTGTGGCAGCACCGTGACGTCAGGTCCAAGCTGTAAGTGGACAACAATTACATAATTGTCACTGTTGTCAGTTATTATCCAATGACAGCTCATCAGACCCAACATTCAGTACTGCCACATGATGCCAAGCATTTTAGAAAACCCTCATTTTTACCTAGCCTATCGATATTATGTCCCACTGCTGGGCAAAGATCGCCCCCTTATTTTTCCTTGTTGGCTACTTTTAAGTACCTGAGGGCCGTCGATGTAGGGGTAGAGCAAGCAGGAAGTGGAAAGATGATCACGACAAGTTTATGGTTGGGCAAAAATTGCGATAGACAAAAAACCCTCATTAAGAATGTTATATTTATTCTCTCGTTTCTTTAAGTATTTGACCTTCCGCATTGGCATGAAGTGGAGTTTGAGATCAACGACTTAATAATGTTTGCATAAGGAAAGTTGGCAATTGTTAAAAATTGTGTGTGAAATTGTTTCATAACGCCCCCGCGTAACTGGTAATTGTTGATGCGTTTGCGCAACTTCCCCGAGTATTTGACTAGACACCTAGAACTCCATTACGGCTTACATGTCTTAAGGCGGTTACACCAGCCAACTAGCGCCACCCTGGTTTTATTTCTTTTACTACTAAATAAGATCTAAATTAAAAAATCTACGTAAGTACTTCACTAGTAAATGACTTGTAGGATTTTTTGTATTGCTTTTCATTATTTTACATTTGATTAATCAAGAGAACTACTCATTAACGCCAAAAACGGCCACTTTTGGCGGTAATGAGTAATTCTCTCAATCGGAAATGATAATATTGATGAAAAGTTCAACAAAAAATACTACAAGTAATTTACTAAGGAAATACTTACGTAGATTTTTTAAATTTGTTCTTATTTCGAAGTACAAGAATTAAATAGCGGGTGTCGCTAGTTTCGCTGATGTGAGCCTCTTAAATAAAAATTGTTATTCATGCGGAAGCCGTAATGGATGTTGAAGTGACCATCAAAACGATGTACATCGTAGTTGTCAAAAGTTAGCAAATAGGCCTGCTGGAACGAATGTTAAATTAATGTTATTAGCAAACGAGCCAAACATTTTTGCGTCATCGCTCCATCATGTTTTTAACATCACACTCCGAATCATACTTTATGGCGGCTAGGATATTAGCCGCGAACTGCGCAATACCCGCACATATATATATAGATAGATATTTAGACCATAATATCTCGAAATATTTCTTACTTATAGAAATAACCGAGATGTTTCACAGGATCTTCGGAGCCTAGCAAGGGCATCAGTTCTCCACAATTGCTTGTTTTTCAACTAATCCTGTACAGTCACGTTTAATTTTTTTGTGGAAAACATAAATATATTTTTTTAAATTTTATTCAATTTGCCCTCCCGACTGTAAACCTTCCAACTGAATCACTCTATCTATTAAAAAAACCGCATCTAAATCCGTTCCGTAGTTTTAAAGATCTAAGCTTACATAGGGACAGACAGACGGGAAATGATTTTAGTTTTATACTATGAAGTGATGATGAACAAGTTGCATACCCCAGTACGTGTATGTGACACTCATAGAAGTGTGTAACCTTGTTTACTTGCTCCCCTAAACCGTAATCCGGGGTCATGTAAACTAACAGGCCAATGAACTCTGTCCACTGAACCGCGCGTGCCCGCGATATAGTTTAATTAGTCTTTATTAACGTTAGATAGGTTTATTTTTACTTAATTAAAGAGATAATCTTGTTATAATCTTTTAGATGTCAATGCACTGTCGTGGTCATTATAGTCACTTGGTGGTTTTGCCTGGTAAGTTTTTGGTGAGTTTAGAAGCTTTTCTTTATTGGAGAGACATGAAGTACCCATATTTCAAAGTTTACATAACAACATTGTAACTGTAACATTTAAGGCCCCACACTAGGCACACTAGCGACGCCAATAATTTTATTCCTAATACTTTACAAATAGAAAGAAATTCAAGAATGTAAATCATATAAGCCTTAGTAAATAACATTAAGTATTTTTGGAATCATTTTTTATTATTATAAGAATCAGTCACTAAGAGACCTTGTGATTACCGCCAAAACGGCCGTTTCTGGCGGTAATCGGATTCTCATAATTCTCACTGATTCTGATAATATTAAAACATGATTCCAAAAATACTTCAGATTATTTACTAAGGCTTATATGATTTACATTCTTGAATTTCTTTCTATTTGTAAAGTATTACGAATAAAATTATTGGCGTCGCTACTGTGCCTAGTGTAGGGCCTTAAGGCGAAGCATGAATTTTTGGGATTCAAGTGGCGGGTTTTAAAAAAAAAAAATTCAGAGGGCATTTGAAAGAAAACCGATACCGTTTTCTTTCGAATAATGTACATATTTTGTAAAATGATAGAACTTATTCATTGTGTTTTCTAAAATTTACCATTTTTCTGCGTCAATTTCAATATTCTAATTTATCTTTCCGTAAGTAAGTATCTTTTAAAAGTATGAGAAAATCTTAAAAAATAGACAAATGTAATCGGTAAACGTTCTCAAGTTACGTCATACATAAGCAATGGAAGGGATTATTTTTTGTGGTTTGTTAGTGGTCCTTATAAGTACAAATCACAATGATTCGCCAAATTATCTGGCACTACTCAGTCATACAGGTTTCCAACATTTTCAGAATAGACACACCACAGTGTGGCGTCTCGTCGCAGCTGTCATCCATATTTTAAACGATAACTTTCACTGGCGAATGCATCGCGCGGTTCTAATTCCTGCGGTTGCATTAATTCGTACTGGAGTTTGCGTATTATGCGTTGCTTTTACTTACTAATGCGTGTTTTCACATTGACGGTCTTCGTGATGTAGTGGTTAACACGTCAATTATATGAAAGGTTTGATTCTTAGCGCGGGCATACTTATACTTTATTAGCAATACGTGAAAAAAATTTGAACATCGGTCCATCCCATCAGTCCGAGTTTGATTTTCGAAGGACGCGCGGGATGAAATTGTATGAATATTTTAATAACTATATGTGCGTGAGCTTGTGTCGCGACACGCTTGTATGCTTTGGTTTTTGCATTGCCATTGTTTCTTAGGTCTATCCTTGCAGATGATGTTATTTCATACTTTCACCTTCCCTTAGAACCAGTAGCGCAGCGCTATTTTCTTACCGACCATCGGATCTTGCAGGGCCGTTCACGTAATCCACATTTTAAATTTCGAAGCGATTTCGAAACACCGTCTTCTGTTTTCAAAATTACTAATAACTAAGGCAACGAACCATCCGCTTACGTAAAAGCGTGGTAGTTGCGTTCGTCGGGTCAATAAATAGATAACGTAAGCCAGAAGATAGGTGCATGCATGATATACAGACAACAAAAATCGCTGGTAGTGCATGAAATAACGGTTTTCCTGATAATATCGTGACAGTCATAAAAATAACGGGTACTGTATTATTTACAAAGTAGTTAAAATGTTCGAAGGGTTTTGGAAATATATTTCAAATATAAAAATAAAATAACGGTTATTGGGTTGATTTCAATGTGTATAGTATAATGAGTAAAATTAAACTCGTCTGCGGCTTTTAAATGGCAATAAAAAAAATGTCACCCACAAATAGAACAAAATTAAAGTATTTTTTTATCTGTAGTAAAAAAAGTTTTTTTTTTAATAATAGAGAAGCGATGTAGAAGACATGAGAATCAAACTAATACACAAATACGGTTTTGACAACTACTAAATCATCATTAAGGTTTAGGCAGGCAGATATAAAAACCTTAAGATATTTGAATAATACTAAGGAGCTGAATGGTCCAGGGATTTTAAACGCAATTACTTGATATATTGTGTATACTTGCCGTGTGGTTCTAGGCAGAGTAGAATAGGACCACTCCAAGTCATCCCGTGGATGTCGTAAAAGGCGACTTAGGAAACACAAGCTAAACAAAGCTTATTAACATCAAAGAGACCTCTACAACCCGTCTGGCCAGCGTGGAGAGTATAGGCCAAATCCTCTGACTACTCAGGCTAGTATATGGCTCTGGTAGTACAGAGAGGGTCGTGCTCCTGCAGTGGAGACTAGAAAGACCTGATGATAATGATGACTTGATATATTTATCAAGACCCAGATTTAACGATATGAAGATTATAAACCAGAAACTAGCGGTAAATTTAAATTCTAATTCAGTCTCACTTTCTATGCACTGTAGAATCAGTTAACATAATATTATGATTACGTTACGTAGTAGGTTCGTTGCCCTTATCACACATATAACAAAGTCGCGCGCAGAATTTTCTAGTGCGTATTTCTAAATATATGTTGTTTTTACGGCACTTGTTCGTGGGCGTTTTTAGTCATAGTTGTTTTGTAGCCACCAGCCCCTGTGCTATTTCTAGGCACTGAAGATTTACTTTCATAATAACTTCTAGTTTATTATAATATTTTCGCGATTGTTACACATTTTAATAATACTTTTAATACAGTCTTATCGCATTTATTACATTATTTTTATACTTTACGTTTCGAACACCTTGCAGTGTTCATGTTCGCAGGTAGGCTAGGTTGAATTATGTTACGAGAACAATGTAAAACTACCCTTCAGTATTATATACCGCTAACTGCTTTCACTAATGAGTCTGCAGGTGGCCAAAATTAAACAAGATTAATCAATCTGATTTGTCCTGGAGAGATCTTTACAAAATGAATACGCCCAATAATAAGAGCTTATAACATGAAATCTTAAGACTACTTACGTCCCAAAAATATTATTTAAATTGATACAGTTAGACTTGGTTGTTGACGTCAAATAGGATCAAAGATGTTTTCGATGCGAGTCGAGCGACGTTATCAAACGCGATATCGATATTTATTTGCACAAGTGCGTACATTGACGTTGATATAATTATCAACCGAGATACATACATACTACCACGTCTTTTTCCCTTGCGGGGTAGACAGAGCCTAGGTCCATAAAACCTAAAGGCCACGTTTAGCATGTTGGTGAGCTTGAAGATGGAGAACGGAATCAAAATATTGATGGGTTGATAGCCGCATCGCCTATTGACACGATTCCTCGCGCCCATTCCCTCGATTGGCTTTTACTTATCAACTTTTGGAAGATTAATTGTCAACCGATGTACATAAAGTAAGGTACGTCGTTGTCGTCTCTTCCTATTATTGATGATTTATGCTAAATTTGGTCTGGATTTGATCTAATCAATATTAATGAATTTTCTAACACAACATGTATGAATTTAATATTCATGAATAAATTTTATCGATTTTGTATCAATTTGTATATTTGTTCTACTTACGCCCGAATAGTTAAAGGCATCATAGATATATCTTAATTAAAATCGTTCTCAAGTCTCGTTCTGTCACTCTTCACATAACTTAGCAAGGCCAAGACAATCTGAGAATTAAGATTGTCATTAGTTATTTTGAATATTCAGAGGTTAGTGTCAGAACCATCAAAATATGCTGATAAGTGTAAAATACTTTGCTTGCTACCGTGCTACGTAATTATTGCCTGAAGCGTCGGTAAACGTATACGGTCTATTTATATTTTCAGCTTTCCTACTATACTTCCCTTCCTTCCAACTCTCTCGATAGAGGACTTTGTAACTCAATCTTTACAAAAGGGCATGAATTAAATATGAATAAATAGGTATTTTTTGAAAAAAGAATTATGTTTGTACCACCTATTTTTTGGGCTTACCAGGCTTCCTTTTTTCATTATTTGATCCAGGACATACACACGTATACAGCCTACCTAAGGGAAAGTGGTAGGGTAACCTACGGTCGTCTGAAAGACAAAAACCTGTTCAAAAATATTAAAGATTTAATTGATTAGCCAGATTGGGCGGTCGCGTCACTAGATAATAGTAATAAAATAAACAATGATCGCTAAAAATGGTGATAACAAGCAACATGTCGCACAACGTGCCCCTTTAAAGATACGGATATGCACATGTTATTACGTATTTAGTATGGATCGCCAAAATTAACGACAATTTCTGGAATTTATACTTGAGTAATAAGGTAGATAGCTATTGATTTAAGAAAAATCTAAAAGGTCCGTTCTACTCTCCAACTTTGGTGACAACTATTGATAAATTCTGTCTGTGACACAAGTAAACAAGTAATTTTCTATATAATTAGCAATATTAGTGATTACTGCTTTTATAAACTAAATGCTTGCGTAATCATATCATATTCGCTACATACGAATAACGAGTTCTTTGTATTGTTTATCATTGAATCTTCGTAAATGTCAAAGCAGCAACCTTTTGATATTTACATTCATAATCTTCCATTTTTATTATGTTTACATTCGCCAATAATAGTTGAAGCTAAAGGTTTTCTAATAGAAAATAAATGATACTGACTGGTCTATAGGTATATAATATGGCGAGTGAGTAAATTAAACCATTGAGATCGATACCAGGATAAGTGATGATTTATTAGAAATGCTACTCATAACTTATATACTAAGGAAATATACATAGGTATCGCATTGGTAGGGGAGATCGCTGATTTAGGAATACGTGTATATTCTTACGTGATGTACGTGTCTTGCTAAGTTAACAATATTTAAACACTTCCTGCAGGTACATCACGTTCGTATTCCTAAGGTCGCAATAGTACTCCCCCTTTTGTGAAAAATAAAAACAATTAACAATAAAATTAACGAAAAATTCATAAACTGTAACAAAAATAAATTAACAAAAATGTAAAAACTGTAGCGAATGCAAATATGCATAGTGCACGTGCTGAAAAACGCTGTGTAGGCAAATATTTCTGCGCGGCAAATTATGCGTTTATGCATTGACATTGACCCTGTGAATCGTTTTTTTTTTCCTTATACATAGTTGGTAGATATTGCAAACTTCTTATATCTCTTAATATACATTTTGTCAATATGGTCTTGATGCGCAGTCTGAGCTTCTCGTATAGATACGTTTTCACTTGCCAGTTGTTTCAATCCCAGTGAGTCGGGAGATAATTTCTGCTCGCTCGTAGTCTTTTGTGAGACTGTAGAGAGCGATGTCGACTAGCGCCGGTGGAAGTCCTGCCGAAATGCTCCGCTGAAGAGTGGCCACTCTATAAAATTCTAGTCGTGAGCTCGGCGGCTGTGTCGGACGCTATAATTGTCGAAAATAAACATTTTGGGTGCTTAGGACCAGGAGCTCGGTGCGTCGGCTGCTGTGGCCCTGGAGTATGACCCGTTTGCTGGCTTGCTCTTGAGACTGCTTGCTGTGAACCATTTGCTGCATCTTGAGAGACGTAATTTTCAGTTCAGAGTAGTGCTTCTGTGATCGTCATTTTACTTTAATGTTTTCTTGTCAATATGTTGATCGCTGTTCCATCTTAAAGTTGTTCGCTCTTTTGCTTGCAGGCTTCAAAGTTATCAATTTATTGTCCTTGTTTGCCATGAAATATATACCACTGTGTAAGTCGGTAGCAATTAGGCATTAGAACTTAATGATATCACGAAATGCGGTGCAAGATTCTTTGTTGCCAAACAAATTCTTATTCAAATAATAGGCAAATATTTATATTATTTCTCATTACGCCTTTTTTGAACAACATACGGCCATCTGCGGCCTTGCGATCTTGACATCGTTCAATTATTTGTTGCAGTTGCACTTTCGTTCGTTGTTGTTTCCATGTGAAGTGATGCAATTTGTGACGTCAAATGCGTCATCATATAGATATCAGCTGTTCACGTTGCGTAATTGTTTCTATTGTATTTAATAATTTCGTTGATCCTCTGTTATATCTCTGTGCATGCGCTCTCTTCTTTTTCTTGAAGTTGACGGCTAGAGCTTGCGGTTGCGCTGATATTGCGCGGATTTTTCTTTGCCTCGGGGTTGTCCATTGTGGTTGCCTGGTAGTTCCTGTGCCTCCTGTTTTATGACCGTTCAGCCATGGTGCAGGATTCGATCAATGAATCGTGTGAGCCGGTGTTGATTCCTTTTTTCAACGTGGTTGGAGCCATTTTTGATGGTCCTTGTTGTCCTTGTGGTTCTGGTTACTGCCGGAGTGCCTCTTGGATTTTCAAACCGGTGAGACCCGCTTGTGGGAAGCCGGTGAAAATGTGCACGTTGATTTATTCGTTCTTCAGGCTTGCGTCGTTTGGGTCTTCGGTTGAGGCGCGTATCCATCACGTCGGACTACATCACGTCGGTTAGATCACGTCGGTTAGATCACGTCGGGGTCACCAATTATGGCGAGTGAGTAAATTAAACCATTGAGATCGATACCAGGATAAGTGATGATTTATTAGAAATGCTACTCATAACTTATATACTAAGGAAATATACATAGGTATCGCATTGGTAGGGGAGATCGCTGATTTAGGAATACGTGTATATTCTTACGTGATGTACGTGTCTTGCTAAGTTAACAATATTTAAACACTTCCTGCAGGTACATCACGTTCGTATTCCTAAGGTCGCAATATATAACATTTTTTTCCAGCTGTGTTTTGAGACTGTGAAATATATTTGTGAACATGTAATGCCAGATATGTGAATTCAAAATAATAATTTACAGGTAACTGTTACTACTACTAAACATTTTGTTGTTTATTATATCCCTGTCAAGCGACCCGTCTCACTTGCTGTGAGGAACCCTCGGTGGTTCACATAAAAATAGTATTAAGGGTGCTCAACCCGGTGTATACTAAGGGTCAAGGGATTGACCGTGGCATTTATCAAAGTTTTTCCTAGACTTTAGTGTCGTTGTGCCTTGCTCTGCGAGCGCAACGTACTAGGCCTACAGCTGTGTTCAACCACTGCTGTACGTGTATCTGACTTGCGAAGAGGCGCGAAAGCGGCTGGGCAATCGTCTTTCAACAAGGCATTGCATCCGGTAGCTTGACGAGCTTATCCCAACCTATTCCAATTCCTAGAATTCATCAACGCCTTTCACCAAACTCAAATAACCAAAAATTACCTTGAATATCTCCTAAAACCATTTTATATCTTGTAATATCATATCCACGATATTATTTCGGAAGATTTAATAAGAATCTCGAATATTTCCACAAAATCCTGAAAATTTTCCCGAACTTTTCCAAATACCCAAACATCGTCTATATAGACGACCTTATTCCCGCTCACGCATCTCTAACCGTCATCGCTCAGCGGCCCAGGCTGCTGTGTGCTGACCAAGCGTCCTCTCGTCAGGTACTAGGGCCTCCGCGCCCGGTCGCTCAAACCGTCGGGTCGACGAGCCGTGGGGGGATCGGCGCGGGCATATACAACGACGATTAGCCGCTGCTTGCTCCTGTGCACACGCTTAGGTAAGTCCAAATCTCTTTGTTATCATTAATCAATTTTAGGATTTTTTTATCTCTATAATAAGATACCCAGATATATAATATAAATTTTGGGAACAAAAATATATTATTTTTAAATTGGTTTACCACCAAGAAGGGCGAGAAGCCCCAGATATGATACCAGTATTTTCAGTTCTTTATCGATGATGAATGGGCACTGCTCATGCATCATCTCTGTTCATTGAGCAGTATGATTCTTTGGGATATAGTGACGCGTTTGCAATTAGCATCAGTAAATAAGGCGATGTACAATATCTCTTCCGATCTTTTTGCTTCCGTTCCATAAAGAAAGGCTGTCTTTCATACAGCAGTATACATTTTGTTGATGGCGCCGTCATGGTATCTTGATGATGCACGTTGTTATAAGTCGTCGAATGACTTCTATTTAATTTAACCGTTTACGTCTAATTAGCATAAAATGGCAATTTGATTGCCGAGGCCTATACTTAACAGCAAGCCTCCAAGCACGGGCCGTTAATGATCGAAACTTACTGCATTGCATACGACCAGTTAAATATTTTAAATTGCGCTCTTTAATCGATGATTAGAGTCATGTTCAATAACAATTAGAGTAATTTAAGGCAATATGTGCAATTAGAATGTATTTATTTGCCTTTTGATATGTATACCATCTGGCAAAATCAACTGAAATTGGTCAAACCACTCATTTTGATCATGGACATGAGTAATAACAGAATATTGCAAATTTTTTAATGACGTCAAGATTCAACATATCAAGTTTTATTTCGTGTTCAGGTAAACAGGGCCTAAGTTTGCAAAATCAAAGGACATACTTAGCAAGATGTTTGCCCGCAGATTCAATCTTAAAAGTAAAACGTTAGCGCTTGATTATTGCGGATTTCATATCTCCTTTTGGTACCTTATCCTTATACCATCTCTAATTGGGGCCGGCCCTTCTGGTCATTCTTCTATAGGTAGCTCTGTTTAGCGCTGTGGTTTCCGTTAGGATTTCATATGAGCATATAAAAACAGCATCGTACATCAAACGCAGTTTTCCAATTTAATTTTTATCAACAAAAAGAGTAATAGCTTGAGTTACAATAGCAACGCAAAGTAATTGTAGATTTCACTGTCTACGATCTTTCCTAACAAAAATATGGATATCTTTATTTTTAGCCTCTTTCGGAAATACCGTAAACAACGCCTCTTGACATTTGCCATCCCCATTGCAGGTGCCGATTCACTCACCGCTCGCATAGCCCGATCATGTTGAGAACGGGCGCGAGGCACCCGGATGCTGACGGGAATGCAGCCGGCGCGTCCACGTCGCGAGACGACGACTCGCAGCTGTACGCTACGCTCAACGAGTACCTACAGCTGGAGCAGAAGTTCCAGCCCCGACTGTGCCTGCCAGCTGACTCTGAGGTGAGGACTTTAACGGTCATCTCCGACATCAGGTCATCATCTATTTTTAGTCTCCACTGCAGAAGCACGAGTCTCTCTAGGCTGGTCCATATCGACATCAAACGTTGCAAACGCGCACGTATCGGCGATTTTTTATATATTGTAGAGACCTCCAAAAATAGTCTATGTATATCCAAGTTTGCAACTTTATTAACCCTGTGCTCATCATCATCATTTCGTGTAGGTGACACGGTCAATCGACCATGTACACCCTGGTGTCAGAGTTCTTCGGAATCGCCTCTCGGCCTCTGACGTGGTTCCTTTAACGACTACCAGATGGCAGTCGGGACCAACGGCTTAAGGTGCCTTCCGAAGCACGGAATCATCTTTCTTATCAGACAATCAGGTGATTCATGCCTGCAATGTCCTAACCAAACTGGAAACAACTTAACAAAGTATGCTTCCTGTGGGAATCGAACCCACGACCCCCGGGTCAACAAGGCAAACGCCTTAACCACTGGACCATGGAGGAACCCTGTGCTACTCGTGGTTAAAAGGTTTACTAACTTCCCTAAAAAGTCACCCGGTATACGAGTACATTTTATATACTGTTTCCACGCGTTCTAAAAAAGCTTTTAAGTACAGATTTCTAAAACATTCATAATAAAGGTAGCACATAAATTTATTGATTTCTTACGATGAGCAGTGCATTTGTTTAGAATTCAAGGTCTTGAGACATGATAGCTGTAGACACGCAAGTCGTCTGGGTCCCAGGGATTCAAGGGCGAAGGTTGCCAGGCCATTGGCTACAGACCTTCACACTCTGAATGTCATCCTTTAAACAAGTTTTATGCTGTGAATTTACTTTATTAATACGATATGAAATTGAAAGAATCATTATTAATAATTAAGGCGCTCTTATAGTTACACTAGCGCCACCCAGGTATTAATTTCCTTAAATCTTAAATTGTATCGAATTTTAAAAATCTTACAAGTACAAAACTACTAAATTACTTATAGAATTTTTTGTATATTACAAGTAATTCACTAGTGCCATATTTAAAGAGAAAAACAGGTTAACGCCAAAAGTAGCCACTTTTGGCGTTAACCTGTTTTTCTCTTATTTTATCAAACGAATATTAGTGAAAATGAAAACAAAAGTACTATAAGTAATTTACTAGTTATGTACTTGTTAGATTTTTAAAATTCGATATAATTTAGGATTAAAAGAATTAATTGCTGGGTGGCGCTAGTGTTACTATAGGAGCGCCTTAAATAATGTAACGGGCTTTGCTTCATTCATCGTTATACAAAACGGCTATACTTTTTTTCACATTTTTTTGAAAAGCAAGCGAACAGAAGTCGCAACATACTTAAAATGGTGTTTTGGTCTCATATGGGCGGAATATAAAGGACACCAATCGATCGCAATTCACCATATTCGATAAAATATTACCAATACAAGTGAACATGCACCTACAGGACTTTTCAAGTTTGTCACTTCTAATAGAATCGGTAGTTGCTGGAATTGCCCATATGACCTGACTTAACCATCAATAACTTGCAACTTTCCTGCGACTTCGTCCGCGTAAATTATAGCCTAAGTCGCCCGCAGATAAATTAGCTTTATAAAGGTTCGGAGCCAATTCAATTCAAACAAACAATCAAATCTTTTCTCTTTATAATAATAGTATAGAAAAATAAATAGTGAATATAAATAATATACGGACAAATCACACAGATTGAGCCCCCAAAGTAAGTTCGAGACTTGTGTTATGGGATACTAACTCAACGATACTATGTTTTATAATAGATACTTATATAGATAAACATCCAAGACCCAGATCAATCTGAAAAAGATCATTTTCCATCTTGATCTGACCGGGGACCAAACCCGGGACCATCCGTGTCGCAGGCAGGCGTGTTGACGCTGCGCCACGGAGCTCGACAGTGAAAGAAAGTAATATGTAGGCAAAGGAATGCCTCAGCTTGTGCTAATATCTACAGCTGGAAGCGCTGATTTTTAGGCACCACCCTTCTCTTCTCCCTGATAGTTATTCGATATCGATTTCTCAACATGTATATTGACAAAAAATCGGATAAATTTTCGTATGATTACGTAACTGTTTACCAAAGCACCAAATGCAGCGTAGTATCCGCGACCGTGTTCGCTGTTGCCCAAAACGTGCGCGTTTGTGTTAACGTTATAATTCTCAACTCTATGTCATTGACAATAAGTTTTAAAGTTTGCTGTTACCCAAAAGGCGCGTTTGCGTTCACAACATCACAATTATCAACTCTATGACATTGAAATAAGGTTTAAAGTAAATAGACGCGAGGTGAAACTCCTTGTACGGCCGGCTGTATTTGCATACGTCGAAGGTCGCTATTCGCTACGATACGCGGGATTTTGAGTAAAAATTGTTATTATGATGATTTTTATGTCCGAAGCAAAATTTAATGGGAGATAATACTGCAATGTTCTCCCGCCAGAGGGCAGCATTAGCAGAGACAGTAAACAAATGTTTGACATTGACAAGTATGTCAAACTTGCAATAAATTGCCTTTATTTTACATCCGAATACGCAGATTAATTGCATTTTTATATTTTAATACTTATAGAAGTATTTTAAAATCAAATTAATAAAGGATTAATGTATAATTTCACAAATTAATTGCGACTTTGACACTGACATGTACATACTTGTCAGTGTCAAACCTTTTTTACTGTATGTGCTAGTGGCGCACTCTGGCGGCACAGCTTTCAGTAATATCTCCTATTGAAATAAGACTGCACTACACAACAAATTGTTGAGTAAGTAAGTAAGTAAGTAAGTAATGCTTTATTGTACACACATACAAATATATAAAGAACTTATTTAAAACTTATGTACAATGGGCGGTCTTATTGCTAAAATCCAGATGACTGCAATTAAGCCATTTTTTTAACTGACTCCAGAAAAAGGAGGAGGTTTTCAATTCATCTGTATGATTATTTTTTGGTATGTTTGTTACGCGATCACTCAGTTATGAATCGATTTTGATGAGAACGTTGCTCCTCTGTTTTGATTGAATTTTGAAGGTGGTCCCATTTTTTTTAATCGAACTGAATCCAGTTGTTGAAAAAACCGTAAAATATGTACATAAGGATGTCGTTCGGTCGGTTTCAGACCCACTAAAAACGGAAAAATAAAATTATTTTTGACAAAAAAAAACAAAAACCGACTTTAACTCGATACACAAGTGTACAAACTGGAACTAAACAGTAGGAAGTGGAGTAGAGACTAAAAAGAGACCTGATGTTGATTGTTGATGATACCTATTTACAATTTATAATCAGTTTTTATTTGGAGTCAGAGTTTAATATATAAGTTTTTATCTGAGGATTTTGATGTCAAAGCTACAGCCTTTTGTAAAGTAAGGGCGGGTAAAATCTCCATACAAAAAAAAATACGAAAAGACTGTCCCCCCCATGTATGTATATTCCCCCCACCTAATATGTATATTCAATTATTCACGAATATGTTGTTGTCTCCAGAATGGCGAGGTGACGACCCGCGCGCGCGACGGCGCTGCGCACGTGCTGCGCTGTCTCAAAGTGTGGTACGACCTGCCGGCCGAAGTGCTCATCAGCGCCATCAATCTGTTCGACAGGTGAGCTTTCATCATCATAGCCGTGGGAGGGCTTCGTCGGAAAATGTTCCTTTCGCAAAATGTCCCTTAGTCGCAAAATGTCCCTTGCGGAAAATGTCCCTTTCGCAAAATGTCCCATAGTCGCAAAATGTCCCTTTAACAAAATGTCTCTATTCAAATTAAAAGTTATGTATATGAACGCTTACGGTCAGAGGTGTCATGTCATCCTCTACTGCCTGTGTGGTGGTATGGTATCAGGTACGCGCGCCGGCCTTGGCCTTCCGAGGTAACTGCTCCTTTCTCATCCCCAAGCCAGCCAAGCAAGTAACATACCCAATACCTTTATCCCGTTCCCCCAGCCCAATAAACTCCTATTCTTCCTTCGCTTCAAAAATCGATGAGCAGCAGCGTCGGAACGGAGATAAGCCATACAAACTGCGTTGACCAATCCGCCTGCCTAGCGTGGTGAATAGTTTCATAGTTTATTCATAAAAACAATATACATTGTGTTTGAATTTTTAACATGCTATTACAATAATAATAATGAATAAAACAAAATTATTTATCTATATATCAGCAATAAAATTGAAAAAAAAAAGAAAATGTCAAATTAATTATAACTATTATTGTCATTAAAAAACCGGCCAAGCGTGCGTGTCGGGCCACGCGCAGTGTAGGGTTCCGTAGTTGCGAATGACAACTTTGAGTTCACACTGTTTACACTCACACCTCACAGTATAACGACCAAAAACATCTAACAATGAAGATTGTATGAAATTTTACATTTTCCAGTACATTTTATAAGTTGGTTGCCTATAACTTTTTAGTTTGCACTTAGTACCCAGCTCTGATAGTTTTCCTTTCAACTTCAGTATATATACTATTGCTGTAATTTTTTTCACGTATCCATATATAACCGTTTAGCAGATAGAGGGGGGGGACACGTGCCTCTAACAACATTTTGCACTTTAAAACCAAATATTTCGGAAACGGATCCCTAAATCGAAAAATGGTGCTCTTAACCTCACAATATTTTTGAAAGACCTTTTTAACGATACCCTACACGATGGGTAAATAGAGAAAAAAAAATTACTCCCCCACTTTACTTGTATGGGAGCTACCCAAAAAAAAATTTTTTATAAGGTTTTTTTCTACGACTTTTTTGCCATGATTAATATACACACTCATACCAAATTACAGCTTTCTAGTACTTATAGTCTCTGAGTAAAACCGCGGACGGACAGACAGACAGACAGACAGACAGACAGACAGACAGACATGGCGAAACTATAAGGGTTCCTAGTTTACTACGGAACCCTAAAAAATCGTCTATGCTATAATAACATTTTTTCAACAAAAAACTCCTCAATGTTGTCTTAAATGCTTTAAATTTCTTTTGGCATTTATACTCAGCCGGTAGCTTATTAAACATCCGGACAGCCTGATACCTAGCAGAATGTTTTACTATATTGAGTGTAGGTATCATTTCTTGCTTAAGATCTTTACGCCTCGTGTTTTCACGTATGCATGGTAAAAACTCTCTTTAACTCTCTTTATTGCACCACTATTGTTTCTAGTGGTCTATTTCCGTTCCGACGCTGCTGCACATCGATTTTTGAAGCGAAGGAAGAATAGGAGTTTATTGGGCTGGAGGAACATACGTAATAAAAACACGAAGAAAGAAAATACAAAAGGCGGGCTTATCGCTAAATGCAATTTCCTCCAGGCAAATGCAATTTCAAAAACATCCTATGATGGAAATCTTTGCGTGAGGCCTGTGTCCAGATGTAGACTTCTTGCAGCTGGGATGATGTATAGATATATCAGAATGTATCTAAATTTTAATATATGTTTAAATAGAATTATTTTAATACGGTTTTTATCGCGTTTATTACATCATTTATACACCTAACGTTTATAATAATATTTTAGGCGGTAGATTTTGCAGTTCTTATAAAATACTAGACAAATGTCAACTTAGTCTACCTGCGACCACGAACACTGTAAAGTGCTCGAAACGTTAGGTGTATAAATAATGTAATGAACGCGATAAAAACCGTATTAAAATAATTCTATTTAAATGTGTAACAATCGCGAAAACATAAGAAAACATTTTAATATATGTACTAACATGGAGGCTTTCCCCCAGGTTCCTGACAAAAATGAAGGTTCGTCCGTGCCACGTGCCGTGCATCACCGTGTCGTGCATGAACATCGCCATCGAACAACACGCCGAGGACACCAGGACTCCCAGAAATGTGTCTGTTGAAGAGCTCGGTGAGTACACTACTTTTTTTTTATGTTTTACTTTCCACGATTGAGGGAAATCCATTGACACGTCACCGGAAACAATTAATACAGGGTTCGTGCTAAGTTCTGTTTTTATACACATTTTTTTGTAATCTCTTATCTCGCTCTTTATAAAAGAAAAACTTGAAAGTTAACATATGTCAACAATATCTAATGTAAATATGGGCTCACGTATGAACACAGCTACAGGCCAACATATTTCGATCCCGAATTCTTCCTTGTGAACCAAAAAACTGTCTGCTGTCAGTTTATAAGCTTGCTTGTGTTTCCTAATCTAATCTGCCGGGATCGACACGGCAAGTTTTGTTCCTGTATGTCCTGTATTTAAATTCAAATGACTCAATTTGACGAGCTCCGTGGCGCAGCGGTGAACACGCCAGCCTGCGACACGGGGTTCGATCCCCGGTCAGGTCATGATGGAAAACGATCTTTTTCATAATCTTTTTCATAATGACTTGGGTCTTGGATGTTTATCTATATAAGTATATGTTATAAAATATAGTATAGTTGAGTTAGTATCTTGCGACACAAGTTCACAACTTACTGTGGGGCTAGCCCAATTTGTGTGATATGTCCCTATATATTTATTTATTTAAAAAAAATAAAAAGTAAATGTCCTGTATTGTTCCAGTGTCAATCTCGCAGTCGGCATGCACGGCCGGCGACGTCGTACGCATGTCGCGCGTCATCTCCGACAAGCTGTCGCTGGCCGCCAACTTCCGCGCCGTCACCGCGCTGCACTGGCTGCGCGTGCTGCGCCGCATCGTCGCTGCTGCGGCCCGACAACTACACGTGGCGCTGCCGCCGCTGCAGGTACCTCACTCTCCTTTTTCCAGGGTCATCATCATCATCATCAGGTCTTTCTATTCTCCACTGCAGGAGCACGACCCTCTCTGTTCTACTAGAGCCGTATACTAGCCTGAGTAGTCACAGGATTTGGCCTACACTCCACGCTAGCCAGACGGGTTGGAGAGGTCTCTTTGATTAATATCAAAGAGACCTCTCCAACCCGTCTGGCCAACAACACTGGTGACTAAGGAAACACAAGCTAAACAAAGCTTATGTTAATAAGCTTTGTTTAGCTTGTGTTTCCTTAGTCGCCTTTTACGACATCCACGGGATGACTTGGAGTGGTCCTATTCTACTCTGCCGGGAACCACACGGCGTTCCAGGGTCAACTAAAGTCAAATATAGAATGATAGACCCTTCAATGAACTTCAAACATAGTTGTAGTATAGCAAAGCTTGAAAAAATTCACTTTTGCTTGTAGCATGAATAGACCAACTAGTCCCGGAAAGTACGTCTATCATTAAGAGTCGCCTGGAAGCGCATGTCTCCATACAAACGGAAAAAGGGAATTGTGGCAATATTTGATAATTTTGGAGTAAAATTAATCATTGAGTCAATTAATCTCATTATAATCTACATACGTTCCTATACAGCTTGGTTAAAATACCAATGGTTTGAGAATTACAAGCCTTTTCAAATTTATATGGAAATCTTGAGAGGCGTATAATTCTCAAACATTTAATAATTTAACCAAACTGTATAGGAACGTATGTAGATTATAATGAGATTACTTGATTGGATGCTTTAATTTTGCCCTAAAATTTTTAAAAAATTTCCACAATTCCTTTTTTCCGTTTGTATGGAGACATGCGCTTCCAGGCGACTCTTAAGTGGCCAACACTGGTGTCAGATTATATAAGCGGCTCAAAGGCATCTGACATAGCTTAACGACTGCGATCAATGAGCTGGAACCAACAGCGTAACGTGCCATTCGAAGCACGGAGATAAATTATGCCACTTGTCACCCAACTTGTCATTAAGTGTGGGGATGCTTAACATACGTGGGCTTTAATGAGTTTTTTTAACACGCTTTTATTAGCTTCATTTGTATCTAACTATGTAGGTATGAAGGAAAATCTTGGAATCTTAATTTGACTCACTTCCCGGTCTTCGATTAGGATGAAATTTTGCACACGTTCTTGAGTTCTGATTTCTATACATGAAAAGCGTTTTTTTTAGTTTTTTAAACTATTATTGTTTTTGTTTTAGGAGAGCGAGCTAGTGAACCAGCTGGAGATCTGCGTGTGCGACGCGAGCTGCGTCAACGCGCGCGTCAGCGAGTTAGCGCTCGTCATCGTCTACCAGAAACTAGGTGAGCACCATTAAAAAGACAAAACATGTTACCGGTCAAACCCGATTACAATAGAACAACCTAAATATTCTTCAAATGTTTTTGCTAGCTTTTGATTGTACATCAAAAGTCGATTTTTCATGAAACGTCGTGTTCGCCATCTTGGATTCCAATACTGACGTCATATTCGAAATTAACACCTCAAAACCTATAAATCGACATCCATGTCGATTTTTCATAAAAGTCGCGTCCGCCGTCTTGAATAAAAACTGACGTCTGTTTTGAAAATCCAAGGTAGCGGATTTGCCTTATCATAAAAAGTCTACATGGTTGTCGTTTTTTCGCTATTTTTCATTAAAATTGCGTCGCTTTTTTTGACTCAAAACCTTTTTCAGCTTGTCTGAAGCGCCATACCTGTTTTTGCTTTCTGCTCTTCATTCAATCAAAATTGAATATTGTTTAGAATTAGTTTGGTAATGGTAATTATTGTTTGCAGAGCAACAGTTGCTGGAGTGGTCGCGGCGCGTGACGGCAGAGGGCGGGAGCACGGAGCAGGCCTACTACCTGCACGAGTTCGCCGCACAGCTGCAGGCGCATTGCCACGTAAGTTACGTTACCATTAATTATCCTCAGGTCTATGAGGGTTTTCGGAATTGCTTTTTTATTACCTGTTTTTTATTTAATTTCGATAGTATCTAAAACAATACAGCAGTCCATACAAAACTACATCACACTACACAACCACAATGTAGCCTATAATAGTAAAAGTGAACGAAATGAAATGAAATGAAATGAATAGTTTTTATTCAAATTTTGGATCTCATGTATCGCTTTTTGAACGTCATTTATCTTTCTTGTTATATTTTATTTTATTTTTTTGCAAAATCGAAAACTACTAGCGTTTCGGAAAGACCACTGCTGAGAAGAAAGAGACTAGATATCCACAACACAGGGAATCCTAATGTGGAGCCCAGACATTTTTTGTAAACTGTATTATTTCTGAGTCAATAAAAAATATTACTATTATTATACACTGTAAAACACTTTTTTTTATTGCTCAATATATAAAATTAACTGTCGGCATAGTGTTGCTTACAGCCTAACAGTTACATAATGTACTATTTATTATCTATGTTTATGTATAATGTTTGTGTTGTGGTGCAGATGTCGGAGTGTTCCCTGCTGGCGACCCGTAGCACGGTGTTGGCCGTGCTGGAGCGCTACGAGGCTCGCGCCGCCGCGCCCACCAGGCAGCGGCTCGTGTGGAGACTGTCCGAACGCACGCTCAAGGTGAGCTATGCCATTTAACTTTATTCTGTTTTGTGAAAAAATGTGGTTCCTGGCAGAGCAGAATAGGATCACTCCAAGTCTTCCCGTGGATGTCGTAGAAGGCGACTTAGGAAACACAAGCTAAACAAAGCTTATAAACATCAAAGAGCTCCAACCCGTCTGTCCGTATATGGCTCTGGTAGTACAGAGAGGGTCATGCTCCTGCAGTGGAGACTAAAAACAGACCTGATGATGAAAAAGTACAAGCTTTGTTTTCAACCGACGAAAAAACAGGAGATTCACAACTCGACGCGTATACATATTTTATTTTATATATGACCACGCATAACGCCTATGTCCAGCAGTGGACAAGTATAGGCTGATGATGATGATGATGATGACCACGCATAACTTTTTAGAGTTAATAATTCGACCGACCGACTTTAATACATACATACATACTATCACGTCTTTTTCCCTTGCGGGGTAGACAGAGCGTCTCTAAAACCTTAAAGACTACGTTTAGCATGTTGGTGGGCTTGTAGGTCAGAACGGAATCTAAATAGTGATGGGTTGCTAGCCGCATCGCCTATTGACCTGATTCCTCACGCCCATTCCCTCGATCGTCTTTTACGATCTGCGCGGGAAGAGAAGCAGCTGGTACATTCTACGTTTTTTCTTTTCTCCCAGACCAGCGTGGAAGACTAATAATTCTTTTTTTTTTTAATAGAGTAGGTATATGTATTTCTATCTATTTTTTAATTGAAAGAAAACATATAATTAATAATTTTAACTCTCTATCCGACATATAATCTTATCGACGATTCTGTCTATTTATTTTATTTTTAATACTAAATAATTATTATTATGTCAGGTGCTGCGACCAACGGACCGGCTGACGTCACTGCTGCCAACCATCGAAGAGCAACAACACTTCGCGCAAGACCAGACGCCCGCACGGAACAGGTGCGTTACGTAACTGATAAATATTCATATTTTCAAATAAAAGATAGCGGATTAGCTCTTTGAAGTGGCAGTGGGCGGGGCATATAGGCAGCACTATCGGGTTATCTATTTGAAGTGGCAGTGGGCGTGGCACACAGTTAAAGTGATCTATAGCTCAGCGGTTTAGTTCTTTCACGTAGCACTGGGCGGGACACTTAGCGCGCAAAGCCGATAGCCGATGGGGTAGAAAGGATCTCGAATGGTTGCCACGTACTGGTAAGCGCAGCATCGGACACACCAGGTGGTCTGATGACCTGACTGGTTGCAGAGAAGCGTTAGATGCATGCCGCTTCCAAGTGGTCATTTTGGAGAGGGAGACACTTATGTCCAACAGTGGAGTTCTTATAAATTTATACTAATACTAGCAGCCCTACCCAGCTGCGCCCGAGCATGTTTTATACCTTAAAACCTTCCTCGTGAATCACTATCTATTGGTGAAAACCGTATGAAAATCCGTGGAGTAGTTTTTGAGTTTATCGCGAACAGACAGACAGACAGACAGACGCGGCGGAGGACTTTGTTTTATAATATGTAGTGATCAATCAACTACTGTTAGGTTGTTGTTTGGTTGAACCCGCTAAGTTCAGTAACAACAGGAGTATTTAAAAAAGTCTTTTGTGAAAGATTTTTTTTCCCTGTGTACCATAGGCCATACCTAATGTGCCACGGGCGATGCCGGGCGAACTGCTAGTAAATAAATGTTAGAAAAAAAAATCACACAAATGAGATTTCTGACAATACATTTCTGTTTCAGATCGGGCAGCGAAAGCAGCGAAAGCGAAGAAACGTCGGACTGGCCGCGCAGCCCTGTACTGCCTGTCTACTGCGACAACTAAACGCCGAGACTCCGCAAGGAACCTGAAGAACATTGGCTGTATGGTGGTACTTCCTTCGCGTGAAGTGAAGAAAATTGGCTGTATGGTGTTACTTCCTTCGCGTGAATTGAAGAAAATTGGCTGTATGGTGTTGCTTTCTTCGCGTGAAGTGTCAACAAAAAGCTTAGGGTTAGTTTCCAATGCCGTTTGTTAAAAAAAAACATTTTGAATCTGCAAAAGAACGTTCGATTTTTAAATTAGTCTACTGGCCGTGAAAGAGTATTCGAATTTTGAATTGGTATTATTTTCGTAAATTATCCAGTAATAAAGTTTCTAAGTTGCCAGTTGTTTTGTTAATTCTCTTACAGATTGAAAATGAGGCAGCTGAAGTAGGCACGGTCGGAAATTTAGTTAAGATGGTATGTGTGTGTATGTGATCCCAATTTTGAATCGTCAAAACTCCGTGATCCATAGCGTAGAGCGGCGCAGTCGGCATTTTCCGAATCAATTTTACTGATATACCAATATATGTTCCTTTTTAAAAGATAATTTGATTTTAAAGCTACATTTTTTGGATTTTTTATTTATTTGGTTGACATGAGACTATATGCATTTCAAAAATATCGTGGCACTATTCCTTATGGGGTTTGCTAGATCCTGACGCTACAAGACGTATCACATTTTGATGTCAGTAAATCGTAGAGTTATGATATCTTTGACAAACTTGTAGCTCTAGACTATGTCCTTTCTTAGGTTCTAAACTGTCTATGTACCAAATTTCATACAAATCGGTTCAGTAGTTTAGACAGATATACAGATAGTTACTTTCGCATTTATAATATTTAACGACAACGTGGGCGAGTCTCGATTCACATTCGCCCTGAGGAAGACCTCCGGATGAGGTCGAAACATGTCGGCCAGTAGCTGACTATTCACGTGAGTAATCCGTTGTTACGTGTTTTAATTATGTCTAAGTTTTAACTCTTTTGTTGCGGACAAGCAACGGAAAATTGAAATTATTTAGTTTGATTTTATGATATTTAAAAAAAATATATATAATATTAGTATGGATAACGATGGTATATTGGTAAAAATCGTTCGGAAGGTCCGCGAGGCGACGCTAGCGCCATCTTCGAGTCGTGAGCTAGTTGTGTGCAAGTCTGGTGCAATCTGAAAATGGTCGAACCACTTATGAGGAGTATTATAATAGTTTAATATATCGTTTGTATGGATTACGCGGCGCTGCACTCGCATTGCGGGGTAGACAGAGCCTTGTCTTGTAAAAATGAGCTTTCAGGCGCTTTGGTACACTCGTAATTATGTGTTAAAAAAAAGAAAAAATATACATATGAAAACGGCAATGTTAAAAAAACGTTGTGGTGCCTTGGTGTAAGTTATAATCAGGTTAAACCATTATATCATAATAAATTGACTATGTCAGCTCAGAAATATCAAGCATTGGGGTGGTTTTGAGTTATGGTAGGGTCAACATTATAAATCTTTAATTGGTTTTAAACCTTATGCAAAAGAGAGAAGGTTCAATTTAAAGTGAGTTTGTATTTTTATCTTGATGTAAAGGATAGAAGGTGCAATTTAAAGTAAGCTTTCTATTTTGAACCTGATGTAAAGTACAGAATTTATATTTTGATTTTGATCCTTATGTTAAGGCCCGAAGGTGCATTTTAAAGTGAGCTTTATATTTTGAACCATAAACAAAGGCCAGAAGGTGCAGGTGAATTTTCTATTTAGAACCTTATGATAAAAGATTCAATTTAAAGTGGGCTTAAAGTCTTTGTGCGTGCGAGTGCGGCGTGCGTGCGGCGCGCGCCGTGTCCCCCTTCAAGGGTCAGTCTGCCAAGCTTTACTAAAATATTGTTAATTTTAAGAGGTTGAAATTCAGCGAAGGGGCACGCGACGCGCGCCCGATACATTTCCTACTGTGATTTTTACAAAAGAAAACGTTACAAAAAAAAGAAAGAAAATATTCCATATTTCCTAGTTGTAAGTCTTCTCGGATGAATAATGGTCTGGTTTTTGTAAAAAAATCACAAAACTTTTTTACGTGATTGGGCCTAAATATTTTGTAAAATAACATTTTTTTAGATTAAGCCAAGGGTTTGCGTAAAAAGTGTTTTTGTTTTAACAATTTTTTTACTAAAATTAGATTCGTGCCAAGTGCGAGTGGTCAATTTAAACGCAGTGAAGTTAAAAACGTCTATTCCACCGAAGTTTTTTTTTTACAATAATGTTATAAATAAGTATTATAATATTTTTATAAATAATAATTAATATATTTTCGAATTCTTCTGACTAACTCTCTTTTCTAGAGTTTCGAGGCATCCAAATTTATCGCAATTACTTAATAATTATTATAAAAAAAATGTTGGCATTATTTTTTTTCATTAATTATTATTTGTTAGTGTAATAGTAATATAATATTGGATACTTATTTCTTAATTGTATCTAGGTATAAATTAAATAAACGACAAAAAAAATACAAATCTTGAAAAAACCGAAAAAAATGATCTCAGGTACGTCATAGTAGAAAAAAATGTAGTTAAAAAAAATCAACAAAAAATATTTTTCATTTAGTTTTGAAATATTTTAAATGTATGATGTGTATGTGTGAATTTGCATTTTCCTCTGCTTTTCGATGTGTTGTGTGAATGTGAAATGTATACAGTTTATAGTTTCAATTCATACAAGACGTAGAACTTTTTCTATCAATTTTTCTAACTAGTGAACTGTTTGTATGAAGACTGTTGCGTGAGGTTTTGCAAAATGAGGAAGCCATATTTGGGAATATACTGCATTTAATATATCAATTATTAGCCAATATTGACTGAAATTTATTTTCATTAAAGTTAGTAAATACCTATTAATAACTTTTGTCTCGAAGTGTACCATAATATAGCTTCATAATGGTCTGAAAATTACTGGATATGTTAATAAGTTAAGTTCAAGATAAAATACCCAGGCTTCTTAAGCGAAATGTATAAAGTCTCGTGCTCCAATGAAAATATCTTAGTTTCATTGCAGTATATTGAACTGAACTAAAAGATAATTCAGACCATTATACATATATAATAAAGCTCACTGCGACAGTCGGTATGTCCAAAACACCACCTCTGTGATACTTGGCGCATATTTTAAGATCAATTTTGTATAATGCCATGTAAAGGAACTTGGTTGAGTGCGGGGCGGCCATTTTGTTCAAAAATATATCTAAAGAAACATACTTCAATATCTATTTTTAAATAATTTTTATTAATCCCTAAAATTTTTACTGAGGTACTCATGTCTTTATGCCTCGCGGGGTAGACAGAGCCTTTAAATGAAACAGTACATTATGTTTCGCCCCGTACCTACCGTTCTCGTAAGGTTTTAAAAACATTAATCAAACTCGACAATTTGGTTCCTATAAACCCGTAACGTGTTAACACTTACCTTGTCGCTCGCTAGACGTCTTTCTGTTGTTTACATCAGTGTCAGGGAATCTGTTAAAATTTTATTAATTAAAGTATATTATAGTCCTATAACTATAGTCTTTATACAATTGCATATGTGCGAGCGGGACACCAGCCTGTAGTATTTCAGTCTTTTTCTATGCCAAAAGTTACTAAGAGTACCTATATATAAGATCCATGGTGTAAATATCAATATCTGATACATATCGTGAACTGAATTGTCGAGCGCATTTAAAGTCATAGTGTCGTACTTGCGAGGCGGCGCGTTAATGTTGTGACGTCATAATATAAGTACCTACCCAGATAAAATGTCCAAAATAATTAAAAACGCATGTCTCTTGAAAATATAGTTTGTAAACTGTGAACTAAAAAACATAGAATGAACCTTCCATACATAAATCTCTTGTTTATTTTGGTCCTCCGTCAAATTACAGCCAAAGAACTTATAAGTGTTTATTACCTGTTGCATATCATTTATAGAACACATAAAAAAAAACTTGGTCTTGAAAGGGCTAGGTGAAGTTTGCAACACACCATTCGTGGGGCAAATCAATTCGGTAGTACGATCATGGGTTTCTATGCTTTTACGTTCACAGATTACAAGTTTAAAATTGTTTTGGCTACATATTCTATTCAGCTATTCGGAATTATTGCTTGATATTTTTAATTTTGAACATTTGTATTTAAAAAGTAAACTTAAAAACTAGGTCTGTCTGAAGCCAAAATCTCTTTATTAACGTTATCACATTTACCCCCGAAAATTCAAAATAATGTTAACTAATGACATTCTTTAATCTCGGACTTTGCCTTGCTAGGTTATATAGACAAATACAAAACGAGACTTGAGAACGGTTTTAGTTAAGATGTCTTTGAGAATTCGGGAGTTAGCCTTCAATTGTTAATATGATTAGGTAAATGTAAGTTAGTTATATTGTTAGTTTACATAAAAATTTGTTTACAAAGTTGTCAGTATGATTGTAATGTAGAATTATGTGTAAATGTGTACAATATTTGTATGGAATCAATTTGGCGTCATAATAGTGGCGCGTCGCGCATTCTAATGTACAATCTGAAATCTCGAATCGATGAGAGAATAAACGTTGGACTCTTTATTTTTGTCTTTTATTTAATTATCTTTATTGTTCCAAGATAAACACCTGTTACAATCGGACTTAATGCTATGAGCATTCTCTCCCAGTCAACCATAGGGTGATCTATGTGATACATACTTAAAAATATAATACTTTATTAATTATATACAAATAAAAGCAAATATGAGAATACATATACATACAAACATACATACAAATACTATCTACCTATATACATACAAACACGAGAATAAACGTTGGAAATTGCAAAATGTCCCTTTTTGCGATGTTCCGAGCCGCCATAAATAGAATTAATTAGAATTAAAAGCACTACCTAAATATCCACAAACAAAGAACAATTCGAGCTATCTTCCAAAAGCCGGTACGGAAAAGCCGTGTTGCTCGAAGTCCAAAAGTGACGCGTTACAAGTGCTTTACAAGATGACAGCAATGGTTTAGTTCCGCGCACAGAACTATAACTCAAGCATAGAAACCCTACTAAAATAACAACAGAATTACATCAGTTCATCTTGTTTTCTCTTATGGCATTGTAAAAGTATTAAAAGGAGATGCATATACAATAGTATTTCGTATATTAGAGGGTTGTCACTACTTTTTATTATGCGAGTGACAGCGTTCAATCATCATAACCCTAAAGCAATTCGTTATGCAAAATTTTTTTGTAACTGCATGAATCCAAAACCATTTCGAGGTAATCCCTATAATAACAATATTTTTGATGTTACAGGTTTTAAGAACAAAGAATTACTGAGATATTCAAGAAATAAATTTCGCATTTTTGACATCATTCGCGGACGTATTTTTTCTCATACTCTTCCAAATATAATTAAAATTCTCAATCAATTCTTTAAATATAATTCTCTTAAAGGAATCACATTGTACGTGCTGCTTCAAGTTCAATGGTCAGTCCTGAAATTTATTTATAACAATATAAAATATCATTTTTTCTTGTAACTTAGGATAATATAGTGTAGCCTATGGTTTTCATATACGAATTATATTATAACCTTCGCAAGTTCTAAACCTGTTACTGTTTGAAAACTGGCCAAGTCAAACCTTAGGCTACAATATATTATCCTAAGTTTTAAGAAGAAATGATATTTTTATGTTGTTATAAGTAAATTTCAGAACTAACCATTGAACTTGGCACCCATTTAGATCTCACTTCTTTTGTCGTTGAAGTCAACAACCAAGGCATATATCATAAATATTGAACTTGGTTTCATTTCACATTTATGTTTTTAATGGGATATCGATTTTCACCACTATTCCAAAAAATAAAAAGCTGAAACGAAAATGATGGAGAAAATTTAAAATTCAGTTTATCATTGAAAACTTTATTAACTCGAAAAAATACCGAAAGGAGTTTCTTAGAATAATGTTTTCTTTCAAATAAAAATATACAAACATGACCTGCAAAAAAACTTAGCATGCCCAATTCCACATTAATTGATGAAATGTTTACTTTAATGGATATCTCACTGTTTTAGGCTCCTATGCTATTCAGCAGAACCAATTACTTATTCTTGATGACTTTTTGGCACACATTTTACTACAAAATTACAGAAATTTGGCGATGAAACGTTAAAAGCTCTCGACTATTTTCTTTTCTTGATGTATGTGACTTGCAGCCCTGAACCGCCCAAAACATTATGCCACACAGTAAAGACACTCATATATTATAGATCATTAAAAGTTTTGAGCGATCTAATTAAAGATAAATTGTTTAAATATCACATAATAATAATCGGTGCTCCAGACTTTTGTAAACAACGCAATCCGCCCCCGTAGCATGGCGCGCGCGACAACGTTTATCGACTATCGCCATCTTGTTTTTCGCAATACTGAAGAGCGAGAAGTAGATAAGTTATCGCGCGATATAAACGGCGTCGCGGGAGCCATGCTACGGGGGCTGATATGTCAGTAATACAGTGAAAGAAACGTCAGTCTTTATAAATAAGTGATTTCAAATTTGGCGGAGTAAATTACAACCCAATACAACCATATGTCATTTCACCTTGTGAAAAACGAGAAAAAGTGACACAAACAGCAAATAGGTTTTCCTTTTCTTACTCGTCTTTTCTTTCGTATGCTAGATCAGTGCCAAAGATAGTTTCTGAATTCTTATTTAAACACTCTATCTAGTATGGCCACGTGACAAAAGATCTTTGTAGCAAGAAAGTAGTTGTCACATTTAAGTTGAAAATTAGGCATTTGTCTCCCATCACACCTGATGGTAAGTGCCGATGAAGACGAGGTTACATTAGCTACTCGAACCAAAAAGGAACCTGTTGAAGCGTTTTAGTGCGACTACGGTATTTCAAAGACAAAAGGGTGAACTTTCTGTATGCGTCTCGTAGTCCGATGGAGGAACGGTGAGGGTTCTACTAGCTCGTGCGACACTTTCTGGCTTGGCCACCATCACGGATTTAATTTCTGACCATGCCAAAAGTTACTAGAGAATTAGTCGCTAAATATGAAAATTAGTCTGTAGTTTAGAAGTACCTAAGCATGTTTAGAGGCAAAACCAGGAAGGACACTTTCCAACATGGCCACCTCCGAAATGATGACACCTAGAGCGGCGGTCAACACGCCTGCTTGCGACACAGATGGTTCGATCCCCGGTCAAGGTCAAAATGGAAAATGATCTTTTTCAGGTTGACTTTGGTCTTGGATGTTTATGTATAAAAGTATCTATTATAAAATATAGTATCGTTGAGTTAGTATAGGTATAGATAATAACTCAACGATACTACAATATACGGACAAATTCAACAATAGGATTCCTATAATACAAGTCTCGAACTTCTTTGGGGCTAGCTCAATCTGTGTGGTTTGTCCGTACATATACTTATTTATTATTTATTTAACTGCGTTCTCCCCAATTTAATCGAAAGTTGTTCGAAATCATTAATCACCTAATCTTAGAATTGCTCGAGCCGTACCTACTTTCGTAGTTATTAACATCTTTTTATGGCAAAGCCAGAACGCACACTTTCTGGCTTGGCCACCTCTGTATATTGTCGAGCTCCGTGGCGCAGTAGTCAACACGCCAGCCTGCGACACGGAGGTCCCGGGTTCGATCCCCGGCCAGGTCAAGATGAAAAACGATCTTTTTCAGATTGGCCTGGGTCTTGGATGTTTATCTATACATATAAGTATATATTATAAAAATAGTATCGATGAGTTAGTATCCCACGACACAAGTTCACAACTACCTGTGGGGCTAGCTCAATTTGTGTGATATGTCCCTATTTATTTGTATCTCGGAAACTAGCGCCTTCGCAGTGTGTATCAGAATGACTTCCCAAAATTGATCCTATTAAAAATTGATAGGCAAGGGACTTAGGCTATGCTCCAAGGATTGCAATTTTCGATTTGAGACCACTTCGTTGTTTATGAGCCTGCGGGCTCTTCGGTCAACAGAATCCACTTCCAAATGCAAAAAACCGGCCAAGTGCGTGTCGGGCCACGCGCAGTGTAGGGTTCCGTAGTTGCGAATGACACACTGTTCACACTCGCACCTTCTAATAATGAATGTTGTTCTCAACCTCACAATATTTTTTAGAGACCTATTTAACGATACCACAATGGGTAAGAAAAGAAAAAAAAAATTACTCCCCCACATTACTTGTATGGGAGCTACCCTAAAAATATTTTTTTTTTTCAAGATTTTTTTCAACCACTTTCTTGGCATGATTAATATACATACCCATACCAAATAACAGCTTTCTAGTACTTATAGTCTCTGAGTAAAACCGTGGACGGACAGACAGACAGACAGACATGGCGAAACTATAAGGGTTCCTTGTTTACTACCGAACCCTAAAAATCAAGCTGGTAGGCATTTATCTGAGCCATCCAAGAGGTGACTGCAGTACCTACTCCATACAAGAGCAAACCTAGGCTGTATAAAGATTGAGCAGCCGTTCAGAGCTGAAGCACCGCCGAACCATGCCCAACTTCTTGGAAGCAGTTAATGAAAACTCTCGGATTAAATTGCTAAATGCAAATTTTCGAAAGAGTGGAAGAAAGCGAAAGTTTTTTCGTGTGTGTAAGTGGACAACAGTGGTTTCAGATTTTTCAAGCTGCCTCATGGCATTTGAAATAGTTTAAGGGTGCTCCTCGGCCATTTCGACTATGTTTAACCCCTATTAATGGTCAAACATAAAGCACAATATCCAAAAAAAAACATATATTGTAGAATGGTTTTTAATCTTTACTTGCTGAGGACTTTTTTCTAAAGTTCATAGTTTTTTTGAAAAAAAAAGTACCGCGTACATCGATTTTTATTGCAAATATTCATTTACTACGTAACTCTTTGTCTTAAAGGCACACAATTTTTATGTTCAATACAATACCAATCAACCTACAAACTTTTTAAGAATTTTTATTTTACGGATTATTCTTCTTTTTAATATTTAATTTATGTATTTTTAATATTTTGCCATGCGCGGGCGACGGGCGGCAGTCGACTTCTGACTTTCTGACGGGGAACTAAGGTTCAAAACTCCGCCCATATCCTGAAGGTCATTAGCGCATGTACGAGCCTTATCAATTGTAATCATTGATGCCAGCCGGGACCATCGGCTTAACGTGCCTTCCGAAACAAAGAGGAACCAGAGATATTTTATGCCACTTGCGGTCACATACTCACCCATGTGAGTCCCCACTTAGTACTGATTTTAAGTACCTATGCAAAAGCGAAAGTAGTCGCACTCAAACTGAGTAAGAAATTAGTTGAATGGTTTATCATGTTATAAGTCCATTTCACATCATGTACTCTTTACAAAATAAAAGAATAAATAAATAATAAATATACACGGACAAATCACACAAAGATAGCCCCAAAGTAAGTTCGAGACTTGTGTTATGAGATACTACTTAACTTTTCTTCCGTGGCGCAGTGGTTGTCACCCAGCTATAGCTAAAGGGGTGGCACCAGGTTCAATTGCCAGCACTCGCAAATCCTCGAACTTCATGATTACAGGTATTTGTCCACGATTCTGGAGCTAACCAAGGATTCCTGACGCTGCTAATCCAGCGGCAAGCAGTCAGCCGGTTTAAAACTTTGCAAAATCAAATCACAGCATAAATGCTGTTATAATATAAGCTCAGCTATGTGTGCCGCCACCGTGGTCCAGTGGTTAAGGCTTTTGCCTTGTTGACCCGGGGGTCGTGGGTTCGATTCCCACGGGAAGCATAGGTACTTTGTTAAGTTGTTTCCAGTTTGGTTAGGACATTGCAGGCATGAATCACCTGATTGTCTGATAAGAAAGATGATTCCGTGCTGTGTAAAGCCGGTGGTCCTGACTGCCATCTGGTAGTCGTTAAAGGAAGTAAATTCCCTTTATTAACGTGGATATATTCAGTAACGTTTGTCTACAATAATCTCAAAATCCAACATTTTTATTAATTACTGGCTGTGCCCGCGACTTCATCTGCATGTATTATTCATATCAATAGATGCAGCTAGCAAGCAACCCATCACTACTTCCAGTCTTCACCTTAATTATACGCTCCCTGCCACGCAAAATGTGGAGTTTGGGATTTGTATCCCTTTCCCTGTGAACTCCTTATGGCAAAAAGACGTACCTATAATAAATATAAAACGTGTCTGTAATATGGTCAAGGGTGCCATATGGTCAGGGGTGTCATCCTTAACAGCCTGTTCGGTAGTTGCTGGATGGCAAGGAGAACGCGCGCCCGGCCTCCCAAGCTACTACTCTCTCATCCCCAATCCATCCGACCAAGTAGCATCCCAAATACCTTTATACCGTTCCCCTAGTGCAACAAGCTCCTATCCACAACCTTGCTTAAAAAACACTGTTTCGATGGGCAGCTGCGCCGGAACTGATTTAAGCCTCACAATTGCGCTCACAAACCCGTTTGCTAAGCGAGGTTAATGGCAAAACTTCCAATAATGAAAATCCTAGGGGAGGCCTATGTCCAGCAGTGGACTTCTTGTGGCTGAGATGATGATGACGATGAAATATGAAATATTTAAACACCGACCTATTCTTTTTGCATTTGGTCACGCATAAATTAAAAAAAAAATCGTAGGTACTATTTCTAGTTTATGGTCACCAAAAGTCAAAAAAAGGTAAAATTTTTATTCAAAATTGGGTACATATATCTCTTTTTGAACGTCATGTTTTCCTTCCCTTTTTTTGCAGTTCCAAAGAACTGCTAGAACCACCCACCCATCCGAATGAAGCCCAAGGATAAGGTCGCTTACCAATCCTGAACACCGACGCATCCGCCGGGCACAGCTAGTCAAACTCAACGAAAACATAATAATTAATTATATGTCTGTTCAGTTTGTTCAACTGTGCCATTGTAAGAACCGTGTCGGTTGAAATAATGGCGTGTCGAATCTGTATTTACTTAGCAAATAAATACATTAAAGTACGTTCTAAAGTTCTGACGCTCTATTGAGCAAGATAAATAAGCAATAATGTTATTGTCATGTATTGTTTTCACCTTAAGTTAAGGTGCAACGATTCCCGTGCAGTGTCTTAATACTTATACAATCATCATCATCATCAGGTCTTTGTTGTCTCCACTGCAGGAGCACGACCCTCTCTGTACTACCAGAGCCATATATTAGCCAGAGCAGCCAGAGGATTTGGTCTACGCTCTCCACGCTGGCCCAGACGGGCTGGAGAGGTCTCTTAGAGTTTTATAAGTTTTTTGAGCTTGTGTTTCCTAAGTCGCCTTCTACGACATCACGAATAGGCTTGGAGTGGTCCTATTCTATTCTGGCGGGAAACACGCAGCGCGCTCTTACTTAAACCATAGTTATTAAAACCCTGTCGGATCTTTAAAAGGGCGACTCAGCCCGACAATATGAACAACTCTTTCATTGGAACTAATGCTAGAATTTCGAAAAAATAATGACAATTCCATACGGAAGTGTTCAGCCGGCCGGGCATATTGTGTGGATTTTTTTGCGAATAAGTATCGGATCGGCTTTTAATTTTGTGTACCGGAAAATTTTCACCCTTGAAATTTCATGCGACTCAGTCCATCAATATGAAGAACTTTTCCTAGGCCGGTAACACTCTTGCCAAATATTCTGACTGCTCTGGTAGTACACAGGGGGTCATGCTTCTGCAGTGGAGACCAACAAAGACTTGATGATGAAGTTTACGTCACTTGGGAAATATACTACACTCATGGGACCACACGACAGTTACAGAACTTCTTAAACAGGGTGTTTTTTATTTCTTTTTTATTTAAAATCTTTATTGAGCCTATAAAAGCTACAATAGGTAGACTTAATGCTAAATGCATTCTCTCCCAGTCAACCTTTGGGAAAACGTAAACAGAGAATAAATAAATAGGTGTCACGAATAGAAGCTGTTCAAAGAAAGATACAACAAAGTTTTACATAACGGATATAAATACTTAAACTTATAAACATACATACTTAAAAAATAAGATATAAAATAAATACATAAATACAATTATTAATATATACATAATCTTGATATAGGTACATGATATATACATATACTTACATAATATATACATAGTTAATATGATAAATGATAATTCGTTGGCATCCTTTTAAGTTTTAAATATAGACTTTAAAACTTAATATAGACTTTATAGTAATTTGAGACTACTTTTGAGTAAATTAAAATTACACATTTTTCAAATTTAAGAAAATCTCTTTAGCTACCTCAAACGCTTTGATAGAGATGGCCTCTATCAAAGCGTTTGAGGTAAACTTGAGATATAGAGCACTTGAGATAAATACCAAAAATTAAAACAGGACTGAATTTCCAAAAACACCGAAAAATAAATTCATTTAAACCGTAATTATAAAATCAGTCGGTTGGTGAAATTTACGCAAAACAAGTGACTTTAGACCGAAACACAACCAGCGATATAATGTTGACGCAAGAAATGTTCTTACATGTAATTTATATTTGTGTATGCTAATGAATTCGATTCCACCCTGAATATTGTAATTTGTATTCCGTTTATTACAAGTTCTGTGGGTCGCAACCTCCAATTCATACGATTTTTCTGACAGTTTCACATGGATAGCATGGGAGTCCCATGCTATCCATGTGAAACTGTCATGGGAGTGGGACCACTGGTAGCGACACAACTTTGTATTACCATATTTACTCTTGACTTGCGGAAAAGTAGCGAATATTTCGAATTTGCGGGATATTCGAAATTTGAAATTTTATACCTTATTTCATAATATTAGAAAACTTTTGAAATTAGCCCACCTGGCAATTAGGCGATTTCCATGGAGCACTGATCAGTGCTTAAGCAAGAGAAAATCTATCTACCTACCTTATTTCAATTTGTAATTAATAAATCGCCACACCCAAACTGGGTACATGTCAAACTGAAAATTATATTTTGTTATCTTTATGCTGTACATGTGAGCGAATAAATGAATATGAATATGAAAATAAAAACATAAATTAATGCGAATCATTGCATCTTAACAGTTTTTATTGTTTCAAGTGTAAAACGCATAATAATTAATACTGAATGCAGTCAGTGCATTGTGTGTGCCAATGAGTAGGTACTGCATTCTCTAAGTCCTTGCAAAGTGCTTCATGCACTTTGAAAACTAGTCTCTACACTATATAGAATCCATCCCTATCCCCTTTATTTCTGCCTCATCTGAGCGTTTCTCGTGCATCCTAAGCTGTATACTTTAGAACCCAGGGTCCGCTTTCCAGCTTCCTCTTCTCCAATGAGGGTAATCTAAAATGCTTACAACAAAATGGCAACACTGAGGCGTCGACCTCGATAAGCCGCTGTCATTGGATAATATTTGACAAGCAGCAATTTGACACATTGTGGCCCAATCACAGCTTACCGGACCCGACGCTCCAGTGCTGCTGCCGCCTCAATTTCGGCACACCCTCGATCATTCTTTCGGTCTTCGGCATTCTTAGTTGTTTGACTGATCTGATCTTTCTCTCCGACATTAAGGCAAAAAAGTCAGTTAAAAATCTTTTTATTAAAAATTGTATCCTGTATATCTTTTGGATCGTCATATTTTTCTTTTTAATATTTTTTTATTTCAGAAAAATAAAAAAAACCTAATCCCATCCTCTATAGTTGAGTTGAGTTGAGCCTTCACTGTTTGCCTAGGGGCCTAGGGATAGTAATGGTAACTACTACCATTTTTATCCCTAGATCATTGTTCTACTAAGTCTCGTCTAACAGTAGCGGCGTCCTCCGCATCACTGGCTTGCAAAATATTTTGTGTGTGTGGCAGTCTTTAGACTTTGGACGTCTAACGTCGTACAAAGTCGTACAAAGTCTAGACTGCCGGTTCGAGTCCTACTTGCGTAATTTTTTTCCCTATCTTATTTCTTTATTTTAATGAGAGTAGATATACCTAATCATAAAGCATTGTTGCATTGCATAGCATTCAATGCAAAAAATACCTATAAAATACCATAAATAATATTTAACCAGGGTAGGATTGAAAGTTAGGTCGGCTGGAATTAAAAAATGGAGTTCTACTACTAAATCATTAAGCGGATTACCAATTTTGTATAGGATCAGTAGGAGGATTTTCCGAGAATACGGCAAGGTTACAGATTTCCACGGTGTATATTTAAAGATATTTTGTAGATAATATTTTGAAGACAACCAAACCTATAGGCCATAAATTTTTAATTTGAAGTACATAGACGTCACAGCTAAATATATCATAGAGAAAACATATCACACTGTTTACTTTTTAAATTTATAGCTCAAAGACAATACATAACGCAAGTGATTATTTATGTGTTTTTTTGTTTGGATAGCCCCTCAATTCGGGTATAAAATGCAGGAAGTGTGCGGGGAAGGCATAGTCAAGTTTTGGCTTGCTACACCTAGTGGTCTCAGGTTCGAATTCGCAGGGCCAAGATGCGTTCCTTCACTATTTTCTGGATCTGCGCGCTCAGTGTAAGTTTTTTTATTTATTATTTAATAGCTATCCTGGCGAACTTCGTTTCGCTATCTTTCTTTTTTGATATAACTTATGATTTTATTTTTCTTTTACTGTTCGGATGAAAGCAAAATTAACAATTCAAAATGAGTTTGATGAAAATAGGTCCAGCCGTTCAAATTATAAGTGTTCGAACAAACTCGACATTATATTATATACAATACGTGGAAGAGACATACCCGTTATAAATCAAACCACGGTCTATACTAGTCATTATAGTTAAATAAAATTAAAATAACAGCCGAAATCCAAAAATAAATTAAGACATTTTCATCCGGGCGATTTGTATGGGAACGTCCAATTTATTAAGTTTTTTGGCTGTTATTTTATTTTCATTGTACTAAAGTGATCTAGTATAGCCCGTACATGTGGTTCGATTAATTACGGGTAGTTATATCCCTTCCACTTTGTATATAATAGAGCTGTCATATTCTAATCTGCCGGGAACCACTGGGCCATATTTCTAAGTCCATAATTATACCTATAAGTAGGTATATACGACCGGAAAAACGCTCAATGTCTTGGTATATAACATTTTTATACCAGAGATGAGAATAAACTTCATTGATACGGTCTCAAAAACTAGCTTATCGTTTAAGTTGAGCCGTTGTCGAGATCTTGAAAGAAAGTTTTAGCTACTGACTCGAGACGAAAAAAACAATAGTACAACATAGCACAACTTACAAAAGTACAAAACGCAGGAGGTTATCAAGTCCGTATATATTTTTTATGTAAGTATGACCACGCATAAAATTCAACAGAATTGTCAGATTTTGATAATTCTTATTTTAATAGATTGATACCCCAAAGTTCCTCTCCAACCCGTCTGTCCAGCGTGGAGAGTATAGGCCAAATCCTCTGACTGCTCTAGCTATAATATAGCTGTGGTAGTACAGAGAGGGTCAAGCTCCTGCAGTGCAGACTAAAAAAGCCCTGATAATGATGATGATGACCCCAAAGTTGGTCCCATATTTATCACAGAGTCGAAAGGATCGAATTACATACACTTAAATATAACATTTAAATAAAACCAGCTGTTACCCGCGGCTTCGCTCGCGTAATATATAGCCTATGTCCTTCTCGGTACCCTAACCTATGTGTATGCAAAATTTCATGATCATCGGTTCAGTAGATACAACGTGAAAGCGTAACAATCAAACAAACAAACAAACAAACTCACTTTCGCATTTATAATATTAGTTGGGATGGGATGTAAATTTGATTCTTTGCATTGAATAGGTTCCGAATCAATAGACTACTGGATCGTTTTTCAAAATTCTTTCCCCTTTAGAAAGCTAATTTATCTGCGCCGCATTTACAATATTAGTTGGGATTGGGATAGTTGGGATTATTTTAATACGGTTTTTATCGCGTTTATTACATTATTTATACACCCAACGTTTCGAGCACTTTACAGTGTTTGTGGTCGCAGGTAGACTAAGTTAACATTTGTCTAGTATTAAAATTATTTTATTTAAATGTGTAACAATCGCGAAAACATAAGAAAACATTTTTAACATTTTTCAGGTTCTGAGTGTAAAAGCAGCACCACAACAAGGTAATTTAATTTACATTTTTCAATTCATAAGGAATTGCCGCCGTGTGGGACCCGGCAGAGTAGAATAGATCACTCCTATCACTCCAAGTCTTCCCGTGGATGTCGTAGAGGGCGACTTAGGAAACACTACAAGCTAAACAAAGCTTATAAACATCAAAGAGACCTCTGCAACCTGTTTGGCCAGCGTGGAGAGTGTAGGCTAAATTCTCTGACTGCTCTGGCTTATAGCTTTAGTACAGAAAGGGGCATGCTCTTGCAGTGGAGACTAAAAAAGACTTGTTAATGTGATGTGATTTTATGTTGTTATATGAGCTCCGTGGCGCAGCGGTCAACACGCCGGCCTGTGGCGCGGATGGTCCCGGGTTCGATCCCCGGTCAGGTCAAGATGAAAAATGATCTTTTTCAGATTGACCTGGGTCTTGGATGTTTATCTATATATGTGTTTGTTATAAAATATAGTATCGTTGAGTTAGTATCCCATAACACAAGTCTTACTTAAGAACTTACTTTGGGGCTAGCTCAATCTGTGTGATTTGTCCGTATATATTTATTTATTATTTATGTTATGGTGCCATCAGGATCCTATTTCGAAGCTTCCGCTGTCTGTCCGTGTGTAACGAGGCTGTGCGCTATTTTTTATTACAATTAATAAAGAAGGCCTAGTGCGAGTCGGACTCGCGCACCGATGGTTCCGTTCAAAACAATTATTCATTAGTTCAGTATAACAAATTTACAGATTTCAGGTTTTGTCCTTAACTTGTGCATTCATGACCAGTTTTATTACTCAGGTCCACGGGAAGGACCCTCTATGTATTGATTCTCTTGCGTTTTGGAGCTAATTCACCGAATTTGCGACATTAAAACGGCCATCTTTTAATTGCGTTGACTTAGAAGCTTAATTTTTTCACAGATTCACGAGTCTCTTAATTAAATAATTACGGCCCCTCTAAGTATTAATTTCCATTTGCTACATGCATTCATGGTTTTGAACAGACAGGCGGGCAAACGAGTGACGGGCAAAAGAGTAAGGGTTCCTTTTTAGGGTTCCGTAGTAAACAAGGAACCCTTATAGTTTCGCCGTGTCTGTCTGTCTGTCTGTCTGTCCGTCCGCGGTTTTACGCAGAGACTATAAGTACTAGAAAGCTGTAATTTGGTATGGGTATGTATATTAATCATGGCAAAAAAGTGGTAGAATAAAATCTTGAAAAAAAATTTTTTTTAGGGTAGCTCCCATACAAGTAAAGTGAGGGAGTAATTTTTTTTTTCTCTATTTACCTATTGTGTGGGGTATCGTTAAATAGGTCTTTCAAAAATATTGTGAGGTTGAGAACACCATTTTTTGATTAAGGGCTCCGTTTCCGAAATATTTGGTTTTATTTTTGTTAGAGGTAAGTGTCCCCCCCCTCTATCTGCTAAACGGTTATATATAGATACGTGAAAAAAATTACAGCAGTAGCATATATACTGAAGTTGAAAGGAAAACTATCAGAGCTGAGTAGTAAGTACAAACTAAAAAGTTATAGGCAACCAACTTATAAACTGTAAAATTTCATACTATTTTCATTGTTAGATGTTTTTGGTCGTTAAACTGTAAGGTGCGAGTGTGAATAGTGTGAACTCAAAGTTGTCATTCGCAACTACGGAACCCTACACTGCGCGTGGCCCGACACGCACTTGGCCGGTTTTTTCCTTTAGCATTACCGAACCCTAAAAATAATTTAGATTTACGAGTATAATTAATCCAGATATTTTTCTTTACAGCTTATACAGGAAATAATGGATACCAGCGTAAGTACCAAGTCCATCTTAATACCATCTCATCATTGTACGCACTACACAGTATTGGCTCAGGTCATCATAATCATTTCGTGTAGGTGACACGGTCAGTCGACCATGCACACCCTGGTGCCAGAGTTCTTCGGCTTGGCTCAGGCAAAGACAATATAATACTAACGTATAGACTGCCCACCTCATACAAAAATATTGGACCAAATGAAGGTTGCGAAAAGTAGGCAAATGTGTGACCAAGTATGGCGGAGCAGACTACCGCCATCTAGTATCGAGTGGCTGATTTAATCTGCGTTAGCCTAAAATTTACCAAAACTGAGGTGTAATTTTAAAATAAAAAGCCAAAAATATTGTTCTAATTATTTATAAGATATATTTTGTGAATAATGCTTTTATATTCTCATAATACGGAAGATACAATGTTGTGTTGCAAGGAGTAGCGCCATCTATGTGAGTCTCTGAGAACAAATTGTACGATTAAGAGTCGCCTGGACGCGCATGCATGTCTCCATACAAACGGAAAAAGGGAAATTCTGGTAATATTTGTCAATTTTGGGGCAAAATTAAGCATCCAATCAATTAATTTCATTATAATCTACGTACGTTCCTATACAGTTTGGTTAAATTATCAATAGTTTAAGAATTATACGCCTCTCAAGATTTCCATACAAATTTGAAAAGGCTTGTAATTCTCAAACCATTGGTATTTTAACCAAGCTGTATAAGAACGTACGTAGATTATAATGAGATTAATTGATTAAATGCTTAATTGTACTTCTAAAATATCCAATTTTGCCACAATTCCCTTTTTCCGTTTATATGGAGACATGCGCGTCCAGGCGACTCTTAAGGCTTGGGACCACATGGCTCAGGTGTCTAAAGGTCTTGCAGTCGTCTGCTTAGCTTGAGACTAGGGTTGCTACAAAAGTCCCATATGCTTCGTTGTCTTTTAAATGATTAATTTCAAATGAGGGCAGCACTATGGACTCATGGATGCCCTTAAATTGATGTCTGGATTCCAAGCTGGTGGTAACTGCCAACCATCCTCTCTATTGCAAACATGCTCTGGACAAACCCAATCATTATATGCGTTTTGATAATCCTCAATTCCTTGATTAAGAGCGATCCTAATTTCAATAGAAAGGATGGTTGGCAGTTACCACCAGCTTTGGATCCAGTCATCAATTGAATAAAATCTCAAGCTAAGCAGAAGACTGCATTTCAGAAACCGTGACCCAATACTGCGTACCTACATCCAGAACGTTATAGATAAATATTTTGAGTGGTAGTTTTGCATAGTTCGTATGTAGACAATGTCAACTTAGTCTACCTGCGACCACGAACAGTTTAAAGTGTTCGGAGTGTTTGAGGCTCTGTCTACCCCGTAAGAAATAAAGACGTGATAATATGAGTACGCAGTTAAAATCGATTTCCATTATTCCAGACAATGGCGTCCAAAACTATCAGAGTGGCTTTCAGAACGAAGAGGAGAGGAGCTTTAACAGTTACTCAGAGAACCAAAGCTCCCACTCGTCCAACACAGCCAGCTCATCTAACGGTAGGTTAATTTAACCATCATCAGCAGATATTTTTTAGTCTCCACTACCATATATAGTATACTAGCTGCTACCCGTGGCTTCGCCCACGTGATATATATCAAGTATGTATGATCGATTGATAAACATCCAAGACCCAGGTCAATCTGAAAAAGATCATTTTCCATCTTGACCTGACCGTTGATCGAACCCGGGACCATCCGTGTCGCAGGCAGGCGTGTTGACCGCTGCATCAAGGAGCTATTTATAAGCTTTTTTAGCTTGTGTTTCCTAAGTGGCCTTCTACGACATCCACGGGAAGAGTTGGAGTGGTCCTATTCTCCTCTGCCGGGAACCACACATCAATATATGTATTTGTAATTAAATATAGTATCGTTGAGTTAGTATCCCATAACACAAGTCTTGAACTTACTTTGTGGCTAGCTCAATCTGTGTGATTTGTCCGTATATATTTTTTATAATGCAACTTGTTAACAAATAATCATGCCCTATCTAATTTCAGGAAACGAAAACTACCAAAACTTCGCTCGCCAAGCCGAGCAGGAGAGGAGTTTCTCAGAACAGGAGAGGAGCTACAACAGCTACACCGAACAGGCCAATTCTGGTGAGTCATAGCACCTCCCTTCACAATGTGTGTTACTTCTTAATGGCACAGCCTTTGTTTAGCTTGTGTTTTCTTAGTCACCTTCTACGACATCCACGGGAAGACTTGGAGTGATCCTATTCTGACGGGAAAAACACGGCTACAAGGCAGCTTGTATTTATTTATTTTTATATTATTTCAACTTAGGCGTTCCACGAACACGTAGCTTCGCCCTCTTGCCGGCGATGCCGAAAAAATCTTCTTCTTCTTCAGGCGTTATCCCATGTTTATTAAGGCTCTCCTTCGCCAGGAATTTTTTGTCTGGGTCCTCATCAGATGCATCTCTAACAAGATCCTTCCTTTACATGAGACATAAATGTAGTTAGGGGTCCAGCCCGTATTTACTAACTCGGATGACAGGTGTCGATGCCTATCAATCTAGAATTTACTGTTACAATGCGGGTTTTGCTTGCTCGAACTTTTTATTTGAAATACAAAAACCGCATTGTAAGACTAAATTCTTGAATGATAGGCATCGACACCTGTCATCCGAGTTAGTAAATAGGCCGGCAGGTTTATGTCATATGGCCTACTGGCTTTCTCATGACATGGCCGTATCACCCGCGTTTCTGACCACTCTTTTGTAATTAATGTATGTTTTTGATTTCAGCTCAAAACAACGCAGCTAACAGGGAGAACGTAGCTCGCGAGGCCCAGCAAGGATACGGAAACGTGCAAAGGGCCAACGTAGTCTCAGGTAACTAATAAAATCATTAGGTTTTTTTATCTCAACTGCAGGAGCACGACCCTCTCTATACTACCAGAGCCATATATTAGCCAGAGAGAAGCTTAGGAAAAACCAGTTGCTGCCAGTAGCTAAGGGATACGGGGATGTGGGGGCCGGACCGGCCCTGAGAGTGACATCCTTGGAATTGATACCCTAGTAGTGTGACAACCTCGGAAGTGACACCCAAAAAAAATGTACCGTCATGAGGGCTTCGTGAAATTGTCAAATTACAAGCCTCTGGGGTGACCTGACTCACGCATACTAACTACGATACCGTCCAAAACATGAAAAAAATATACAAAATATGCGCTACTCGAAATGTAATAAACTCTATAATAATACTTCCACGCTGGTCTGGGAGAAACGTAAACGTAGAATGTACCAGCTGCTTCTCTTCCCGCGCAGGTCGTAAAAACCGATTGAGGGAATGGGAATCATGTCAATAGGCGATGTGGCTAGCAACCAATCATTGTTTTGATTCCGTTCTCACCTACGAGTCCACCAACACGTGGCTTTAAAGTTTTAACGGACCTGGGCTTTGTCTACCCCGCAAGGGAAAAAGACGTGATAGTATGTATGTATATATGTATGTAAGTTTGTTTGTAAGTCCGGTGTCTCGTCTAGTCTGTTAGTTTCGTGAATAAATATGCTGTTACTGATAGTATAATAAATATGTAATCATACTTAAAATTGCAGGAAACGAGGCGTCTCAATACCAGAACATCGTTCATCAGGCTGAGCAACAACAGTCCTACGCCGAGCAACAACAGTCCTTCGCTGAGCAGAGAGCTAACAGTGTACAATGTAAGATATTTTACTAGTATTGCCGTATGCACCAGGAAAGATGGGCCCATATCGCTACCTTTTGGAATCCGACAGACGGAAAAAGAAACAGAGGAAGACCCAGAACAAGATGGTCGGATGAATTATACCACTATAAAGAGTGACTGGAAAGAGAAGGCTAGGGACAGAGACACTTGGAGAAATAAAGGGGAGGCTTTTGCCCAGCAGTGGGACATAATAAGCTAATAAAAAAAAAACCATCATCATCATTTCGAGTAGGTGACACTGTCAGTCGATCATGCACACCCTGGACCTATTAGGCCATATTGATGCCTTTGTCCTTAAAGGGTAAAAAGGGGAACCTATTATCGAGACTTCGTTGTCTGTCTGTCTGTGACATACTTACTAGGCTGTAACTTAGAAACCGTAATAGCTAGACAGTTGAAATTTTATAAGGGGGCTCCCAATCTCCCATACAACAAACGTAATTTTTTTGCCGTTTTTTGCTCAATTTTTATAACGACAACAGTTAAATTCTTGAAATACTTACAAAATTTTTAGTTGCATATTCACTTTTAAAATAAAAAATCAAACGTAAATAACTATTCAAGCCCATACAACAAACATGACTTTTTTTCGTTTTAGCGTGAAGTTCTTATTAAGAAGAAGAATCAGTCATTAAGAGAACTACTGATTACCGCCTAAAACGGTGATTTTATTTGTAAAGTATTAGGAATAAAATTATTGGTGTCGCTACGCTAGTTGGCCTAGTGCCGGCCCTTAACCAATAGGCTCGTCACTTAGGATATTCTTTAATAAAGTGTATTTTCTTATTTCAGCAATCATTAACAACCAAGAGAGGCAAAACAACTACAACACAGCATCCAACGTTGTAGGTAAGTAAATCTTTTACAAAATTTATCAAACAACATTTGTTTACTTGGACACAATTGTTTTAATAACAGAGCACGAACTTCCTAGTCGCTCGTATTTTGTAGGAATATACAGTCCGAATCAAACCTTATGGAGGCTTGGTGCATGAGGTGCATCGCGCGCACATCGCGCGAGTCTTAGCGCAGTACACAATATTAGACCTGTGCGGGGCGCGCGGGGAGGCGGGGCGCGTACAAGCAGTGAGCAGCTAATATCCGAGCCGCCATAAAATTTGCTTCGAACTGTACTTACTGCTTTGTGGGAAATTTTATGAGAAAGGCGTCTCTAGTATACCGTGCGAGTTACATTGTAACATTTCTAACCGCCTCCGTGGTCCAGTGGCTAAGGCGTTTGCCTTGTTGACCCGGGGGTCGTGGGTTCGATTCCCACGGGAAGCATACTTTGTTAAGTTGTTTCCAGTTTGGTTAGGACATTGCAGGCATGAATCACCTGATTGTCTGAAAAGGAAAATGATTCCGTGCTTCGGAAGGCACGTTAAGCCGTTGGTCCCGGCTGCCATCTGGTAGTCGTCAGATCACGTCAGAGGCCGAGAGGCGGTTCCGAAGATCTCTGACACCAGGGTGTGCATGGTCGATTGACCGTATCACCTACACGAAATGATGATGATGTGACATTGTAATTCCTTGCACTGTGGTTTTAACAGCGTGATAATGCTACTTTATTGGTACTTGCGACAAGGGAGTGTGACACCCTTTGGTGGTGACACCCACAAAATATACCAAATACCTCCTCTGCTGCGATTGCGAATCAATAAAGTTGTTTAAATTCTTCCAGTGAACAACAACAACAACGAAGCCGCCAGATACCAGAACGTAGCTCGCCAGGCCGAACAACAAGCGCAACAAGCACAAACATACAACAATGTACAACACGTGCAAAACGTCTACCCACAAAACGTAGAACAAGTGCAAAACTACCCACAAAATGTAGAACAAGTGCAAAACTTCCCACAGAATGTGGAACAAGTACACTACCCACAAAACGTAGAACAAGTGCAAAACTATCCACAGAACGTGGAACAAGTACACTACCCACAAAACGTAGAACAAGTGCAAAACTATCCACAGAACGTGGAACAAGTACACTACCCACAAAACGTAGAACAAGTGCAAAACTACCCACAGAATGTGGAACGAGTAAACTACCCACAATATGAGCAAGTGAACACCGTTTACCCAGAGCATGTGCAGCAAGTGCAAAACTACCCACAGAATGTGCAAGTGCAAAATTACCCACAAACTGTGCAACAAGTGCAAAGTTACCCACAGGTTGAGCAAGTTTCAAGTAAGTTATCGTCATTTTTATAAGTTTAACCAACGGGGTAAAATAGGGGGTGAAGTTTGTTTTTTTTTTTTTATTTTTTTTTTATTCAATCAATATCACACTGAACTGAAGCACAGAAGCGGTATAATTTTGCAAAAATCTTCTGAATATTTTGAAATTCATTTATTCAATGTCTTGAAACACAGGATACATGAGTTCAGAACTGCCTCAATTTGAAATTAATCATTTAAAAATGGAACGGACAAATCGTTTGAAATTTTGTTCTGCAGATCCTAGATAACCGTTCGAACTAGGTACTTTATGAACTATTGTTACGGTTAAAGAAATTTTTTTCTCATAAAAGAATCTACAAAATTCGCAATGAGAAGTTACAATATAACATTTAGTGGACGCGTACAAATTGTCGGTAGGTAAACAATAAACAACATTCGCTCCGTGCTGGCGGCGTGCTCGGAACTATTAGTAATATCTGCATCTTCGATACACAATAACAATGTGTCACTGTGTGTGTACTGTATTGTCTATTGTTCACAATTAAAAGTGAGATATTTAAGGTTTTCTTAGCGTTTTTATCAAAAACGGGCACTTTTGGCGATAACGCTATTTAAAACTTTACGTTCACAATTTAAACTGTAAACAGTAGTTTATAAGAAAGAAATAAGCAGTTCGAATAATACAGCGGTACACAATACTAGGTCTGCGCGGGGCGCGCGCGGGGAGGCGGGGCACGTACGGCGCAGCTCGCAGTTAATATCCGAGCGCGCCATAAAGTTTGATTCGTACTGTAATAACATTTCATATTTCCGTTTTTTTCAAATGATTATTTTTAATGGGGCTGCACTGGGCTCATGTATCCCATTAAACTTAGGATCAGTTCACACCGAGACGCGACGTGACGACCACTTTTTACACTGTGACAGAATTTAAATCCTTATTTGCACACTTAAAACGATTAAAATTGTGTAAAAAACTTTGCAGCCAGTGGCCGGAAGATGCCAGAGGAGGCGGGGATTTTTTAATGCGATACTAGTCGTTTTGAGTATGCACATAAGGCATCAAATCTTATCATAGTGTAAAAAGTGCGTGTCGCTTAGCGTTTCGGTGTGAACTGACCCTTACGCATTCGCTCTTTTCAGGGCCTAGGATCATAGACGTTCCCCTTCCAAGTAAGTTCCTAAAAAACTCTCAAAACCATAAGTTAAGTATTTCCTGAAATGGCAACACTGAATCTTGTGATTCGATTTGATGTCTTTTGACAGCATCAGTATCTTACTAAATGATAAAAAGCCCAGTAAAATACTTACTGCACCTATTACATGTACATATGTATAGTATATGTACATATACATTATCAAAGGCTTAATTCACGGAGTCGAGGGAATAGCTTTCTTTCTTCTTTTTAATTATGGCTTCCACCGAGATTTCATTGATTCTGCCAATGTCCAGTATAATGAGATACTAAGTATCGGTGTTGTACGGTATGTGGCATCGAAGATGGCGTATGTTCTTAGGCAGCCTCGTGGGAGATTTTGGCGACAAATCTATACGAGTCCATTTAACAGTCTACTTTAACTATTTCACAAATTGTTCTCGAGCACGAGCATTTATAACACGAAACTACATCAATTTCATATTATAAAGTCCACTTAAATCAATTTGCAAAATTGTATAAGGCAAACGACAACTGAACCCCTTGACTTCCTACCAAAAACTCCGGGAATAGCTTTAGTTGTATAAGATATTTTTGACAAATGCAACTGCTGTCAAATTTCGAATACGTCTTAGTGTTGCTAGTACGTATAGGAAAGTACGAGCGATGTGTATAATTTTCAGTAAATAATTCTTATTAAAGATATTTATTTAAAATACGTAACAACGGGTTACTCACGTAAATAGTCAGCTACTGGCCGACATGTTACGTACGTGAGTAGTGTACGTGAGTAACCCGTTGTTACGTATTTTAATAATGTCTTTATCTCACGTTAGTTTTAATCAAAAAAAATATTTATTTAAAGTTAACAAATGAATAAAATTAACGGAGCATTACAGAGATAAAATTGTCTTTCGATCAATAAAGACTATTTTTGCAGATGACTCGGCTGGGTACGAACTAAGAACTATAGAAAATGGTAGGCCTCTTACAAACGTCAACTTGATATCACTCGGTAAGTAGAAACTCGGTAACGGGACAAAGCATTTGTTTTTTGTGTAAGTGGCCAATTGTCAGATTTTTAAAGCTGCCTGAAGTCATCTGCCATATCTAATGAAAACGGCCACTACCAACGGCTTAACGTGTCTTTCGGTTTCACGGTTCACGGTAAAATCGATATTTGTATGTCACTTGTGGTCATCCATCCTAGTCGGGACCTCCCACAAGGTAGCTTAACGTGCGGAGGCGCCTCAGCGCTCCATGCGGGAAGGGTGTGGAAGATTAACTTTGCAGAAACATAATAGTTATAGCAAGGCCTAACAAAATGTCAAATTAACTATTTTTAATCCGATTAATCAAAAAATCCGAAGACCCTAAATAGCACCATGATAAATTAAAACAAAAATCAATATTTTATTTTTAATCTATGTCACGCATAATTAAAAAAAATAATTTAACCGATGAATATATATTTTATTTTTCCATATGTGGGAGAATAATAAAACGAAACGGGCCCAGTATTGAAACTAGAGGAACATCAATTGTATAGCAAATAAATACCTATTATAAATCCACAGAATTGAAAGCTTTAGTAATGTGTATAGAACTCTAGTCCTTTTTAGGGTTCCGTAGTAAACTAGGAACCCTTATCGCCATGTCTGTCTGTCTGTCTGTCCGTCCGCGGTTTTACTCAGAGACTATAAGTACTAGAAAGCTGTAATTTGGTATGAGTGTGTATATTAATCATGGCAAAAAAGTAGAAAAAAAAACCTTTAAAAAAATTTTTTTTTGGGTAGCTCCCCTACAAGTAAAGTGGGGGAGTCATTTCTTTTTCTCTATTTACCCATCGTGTGGGGTATCGTTAAAAAGGTCTTTGAAAAATATTGTGAGGTTGAGAACATCATTTTTCGATTTAGGGATCCCTTTCCGAAATATTTGGTTTTAAAGTGCAAAATTTTGTTAGAGGTACGTGTCCATTCCCTCTATCTGCTAAACGGTTATATGTGGATCCGTGAAAAAAATTACAGCAGTAGTATATATACTGAAGTTGAAAGGAAAACTATCAGAGCTGGGTACTAAGTGCAAACTAAAAAGGTATAGGCAACCAACTTATAAACTGTACTGGAAAATGTATTTCATACAATCTTCATTGTTAGATGTTTTTGGTCGTTAAACTTTGAGGTGCGAGTGTAAACAGTGTGAACTCAAAGTTGTCATTCGCAACTACGGAACCCTACACTGCGCGTGGCCCGACATGCACTTGGCCGGTTTTTTATGACATTGGACGGCAAACGAGCAGCGGGTGGCCCGATGGTTAGTGATCACCGCTGCCCATCGCCAACTGCAACACTATTTTATTTCTTAATTAGTCTTCCCTACTTTTTAGGTTAGTTAAGTACATATTTTAGGTAGATATTTAAGAAATGTTTGTTTCTTGTTGCAGATGCTGGATCCTCTAGTTCCTCTTCCTCGTCATCATCTTCATCATCAGGCGGTCAATCAAACTACGAACAACAATACCAACAGCCAGCCGCTCCTTGGCAACCAGCCCAACCTTACAACCAGTACCAATACCCAGGATACCAATACCAACAACCACAACGAACAACTCAAGTGGTTGAACAGCCAAATATCAGGAGGATTGAAACACAACCAGGCGCTAAAGTCATTGTTGTGAAAGGAGGACAACATGTTAGGATCGTGAATGGACAGCCAATAGTTGTTCCCGCTACAGCTGCTCCAGCACCAGTTGCCCCAGCACCAGTTGCCCCAGCACCAGTCGCCCCAGCACCAGTCGCCCCAGCACCAGTTGCAACATCAAGTAAGGAAACTTATTAGGACATCAGGTTGAACTACTAGCCGAATTCCTATTTTCTGTCAACACAGGAAGCTCTTTACGTCACTTTTGCTCATTTACTAAAAAAAAAGCGTGTAAAGTTTCAGAGTTCATGTATGTATGTGCATATTTTTTTATTATACCATTACTTATAAATCCCTGAACTGATTTAAATGTATAATGTATCATATAACCCGAACATAAACAAGTGACATTGGCTTCAATTAAGCAGATTTATATCATTTATAATTTGTGATTGTAATTTTTCACAATTATGTTTAATTATTTTATATCATCTAAATAAAACTTAATAATTTTTCTTTAACAGCCGCAACAGCAACCGGAGGAGCCACGGCGACAGCAGTTGCAGGTTTGTACTTAATTTTTAAAATGTTATGCAAATAATTATTTTCACTACCTTCAAAAGTATGAGATTTGCTCCTTTACAGGCGGCTTTAAAAAGTGTTCAGCCATTCAGATGTAAATTTTCGTGATTAATAATTTTATTGTTTAGGAATCGTAATATTTTTTTCATATCATTTTCATAAATTTTATTTGTTTGTTTTAACCTGTTTTAATCCTATGAAAGGACCAACCCCAGCTGCACCAGCTCCAGTTGCCCCAGTACCAGTTGCCCCAGTACCAGTTGCCCCAGTACCAGTTGCCCCAGTACCAGTTGCCCCAGTACCAGTTGCCCCAGTACCAGTTGCCCCAGCACCAGTCGCCCCAGCACCCGTTGCAACATCAAGTAAGGAATCATCAGTTCCATCCATAAAACTATCAGCCAAATTCTTATTAACCCAAATATTCTTTTCTTTTAACTGTTTGTGACTGTTCTTTCTTTTTATAATTGTCATTTCTTAAATTATAAATAACACTAAATAATATTTCTTTCACAGCCGCAACTGCAACCGGAGGAGCCACGGCGACCGCTGTTGCAGGTTTGAACTTAATTTTAACAATTTTATGCAAATAATTATTTCATTATTTTCACTACCTCTAAAAGTTTGAAATATCAGATCTAACTGCTACCTATACATGCTGCTTTAAGGAAATAATTTTTGAACCAGTCAAGCTATTAAACATTTACCGTATTAGTGATACAATTTTTCTTGGCGAACTTGTAGATTTTCGTGATTAATAATTGTTAAGAAATTGTTATATTGTTTTAACCTGTTTAAATCGTATTTAAGGACCAGCTCCGGCTGCACCAGCTCCAGTAGCACTAGCACCAGTTGCCCCAGCTCCAGTTGCCCCAGCACCAGTTGCCCCAGCACCAGTTGCAACAGCAAGTAAGGAAACGTATAAGGATATCTTTTCCATAGAATTAAGATAGCAGGACAGTCGTGTAATTAACTCTTCTCTTCAATATGATTGTAATTTTGAAAATTACCTATTTTAAATTTGTTAAATGAAATAAACTGTTTTTTACAGCCGCAACAACAACTGGAGGAGCCACGGCGACCGCTGTTGCAGGTTCGTACTTCATTCTAACTTTTAACTTACCTTTAAATTGATCAAACCTATGCAAATATTTATATATAAATTATCAGATCTGACTCCTACATATACAGGCTTTAAGGTGTGTCCAACCAGTCAGCCAGTATAACATTTAAGTTTCAGTAATATGTTAGGTTGTTATATGTTTTAAGTTTTGAGTCCTAAATAAACGTTTTAGTAACACTATTTTTATATGTAGATTTACGAGACTTTAAGTTTAGAAATTTATTTTACCTGTTTTATTTATTTTATTTAAGGACCAGCCCCTGCGGCACCAGCACCAGTTGCCCCAGTCCCAGTTGCCCCAGTACCGGTTGCCCCAGCACCAGTCCCTGTTGCTCCTGCAACGGCTACGTCATCGTCCACCAGTAATTAAAATCATGCTTTTTACAAGCTTTTACAGAAAAGCAAAATATGAACCACTTCTGGATGTCAATTACGATTGATATAAATCAGATAACAGTACAATATTATGGAGTCAAGATATTGTTCTGGTGGACATAGAAACTCGTAAACTACGTTTCGGAACTTTAGCGTACGTGGAATAAAATTCCTCTTAACCGTACTGTATCTATTTAGGGTCTATGATGAATATGTAATAATGATGATGGCGTGAGCTAAGAAGATAGAAAATTGCCGTAGCATCACCTCAATGAATTCCTTGGAGCACAGCCATTTTTTTTCTTATTAAGTATTGAATTAGGCATTTGTCTCCCATCTAACCCGATGGTAAGTGATGATGAAGACGAAGCTATTACTTGCCTATCTAAAAGATTTTTGAATGACCCGGGATAGTACTTGTCTGGGAATACAGACGTTAAATAACCTAATTAGTGCTATGTCTTTTCAGCGACCGCCACAGCATCGACTGCCCCGGCTCCCGCAGCACCAGTCATTCCACCAACCTTAGGTAAGATAAATCATCTCAAAGACCGATTTCTAGATCTTTTGCTGTTTTAAGCTCGTTTTCTCCCACGCCTATCATCAATGCTGACGTGAAAACGCTCAAGATGTGTAGACGCGATTGCTGGCGGATGATTGTGAACCCCCTGGCGATATTTAAAATCTTGAAATCAGGATCGCTAATAGAACACAACTTCGTAAGAAATTCAACCAAAAATTAAGTAATAATCTAATAATAATGCTGGACATACAAATTCGCCGATGAGATTCCTTCGGTTCAAATTGATTTGAATCCGGGAAGTGTAGTTTTTTCATCTCTTACCTAGTTCTCTTGCGAATCTGTACCTGTTCAATTATTAATGAGTCTCGAATTTCGTGACATGGATCTAACAAAAATCAGATTAGGCCTTTATGAAACATAGCGGTGGCTCAAATACCAAAGTATGCAAACGTGAACCAGGCTTGCGTGAGCACAAAGACGATTAATAATGCATGCAATTATCTCTTGATTTACACTCAAACTGTTTCAAATGTTAAATTAGTACCTACTGATGCCGCACATGTAACGTAAAAAGTTAGCGTCACTTGTGTGTGGCGTAGATACTTCGCGCATGGACCAATGTCCTTGTTTCGAATTTTAAATATTGCCAGGGTGTCGATTATCAACCTATATATTATCTTATTACGTGGTTGTACCAATCAAATTGACTACCAGAGACAAAATTCGGTCAGTACAATTTGCAACTTAATCAAAATATTAGGCCACAACCAGACAACCACGTTGTCTTCAGTTAAAAACAAGATAGGTGAAACATACTTTTCTTCTGTGGGGGAACAATATGTTTCACTTTCGGCGTTTACAGCATATGACATAAGAAGAGATTTATTTTAGTCTCTTCTTAAGTCATATCATCTAAAAGATACTTTCGAGAAGTTTCCACCGAAGCTGCGTTATTATTAAACAAAACCACGACCAAAGCCATCAATTCCTAGACGCATGTTAAAATTGATTTGCCATCTATGACATAGATGGCATAACACAGATGGATGTACATATGTACATAGATTTTATGTACATCCAATTATTAAGGAAACGAATATGAAATGAAACGAAAAAATGCCTCCAATATTTAATGTAAAGGTAGACTTTCCTTTGCATTAATATTGAGGGCATAATTTCAAAGAAAAATAAAAATACGTTAAGCTGAAAAAATTTAGGTTACGCCCTGTATATTTAGATGCAACGTAAATTCTATTTAATATGAAACGTCAAGAAAAGACTATACCACCAAACCCATACGTTTAAATCCGTTGAGGCATTAAGATGTTAAGGTGCAATAAAAAAACTCCTATAAATACTTACTTACGTTAACTCTGAAACCAGGATTTTGGACCATTCCGGTAAAAATATCTCCAAAAACCGAGATCACTCAACTCTTTATTCATCAGAATAAAAACGTTTTACATAATAGTCTTGACCAGCCTAGTCATTGGATGCTACAACGAACAGACAAAGAAGTTACATGTACGCACAAGGTGTCTATAAATGGTGGAATTTCTATCGTTAAGGATCTTAAAGAGCTGACTCAGCCCGTCAAAATAATGCAGAAATTGACTGAACGGCCGAATATTTTTGTATGGAACTGTAATTTTATTTTTATTTTCTGTGTTGGTCCCATAGGAAAAGTTGTTCATATTGACGGGCTCAATCACCCCCCTAGGGTCCTAAACGATAAAAATTTCGCCATGTATGTAAGTAGCGCAGCTCTGGTGGAAAATTTACACTTTCAAGGATACTTAACCAGACAACATTGAAATAAGAATAAGGTTTCTTGTTTCTTAGTCTCAAGTGTCCTGAAAAGTGTAAAAAAACCATACACAAATTGGAAATATCAGTACACCTCACCAGAACATCAGTGAGTCAGTTTAGGTGTACAGATATTTCCAACAAATGCTTTTGCTAGATAGTCACATCGTCATCATCTGAAACTCACGTCGTGTAAGCTTCATCATCCAATGGCGTACAACTGAAGGACGCTCTAAAGGTTTACGCATGTAAAATTATTTTTATCAGCACCAGCACCAGTTGCCCCAGCTCCAGTACCAGTTGCCCCGGCACCTGTAGCTCCAGCACCTGTTGTCCCAGCACCAGTGGCACCAGCTCCAGCCGCAACTGCTGCGTCTACTAGCTCAAGCACCACGACTATTACAACCGTATCTGGTGCACCAGTTGCCCCAGTACCAGTAGCCCCAGCACCAGTACCAGTTGCCCCAGCCCCAGTGCCAGTTGCCCCAGCTCCAGCCGCAACTGCCGCATCTACTAGCTCAAGCACCGCAACTGTTACAACCGTACCTGGTGCACCAGCACCAGTTTCCCCAGCACCAGTTGCTCCAGTGCCAGTTGCTCCAGTACCAGTTGTCCCAGCGCCAGCCGCAACTGCTGCATCTGCAAGCTCAAGCACCGCTACTGTTACAACTGTACCTGGTGCGCCAGCACCTATTGCCCCCGTGCCAGTTGCCCCTGCACCAATAGCACCAGTACCAGTTGCCCCAGCACCCGTAGTCCCAGTACCAGTTGCCCCAGCACCAGCCGCAACTGCTGCATCTACTAGCTCAAGCACCGCAACTGCTACTACCGTACCTGGTGCACCAGTACCAGTTGCCCCAGCACCTGCCGCAACTGCTGCTTCTACTAGCTCAAGCACCGCTACTGCAACATCCGTACCTGGTACACCAGCACCAGTTGCCCCAGCACCAGTAGCCCCAGTGACAACAGCTCTAGGGGCATTAGAAGGTTTGAAACTGTGTTCAATCTCACCGTTTTGTACCGATTTCAAGAATTCAACAAACGTGGCATTATTACAATCTATGGAGTTGCTCGTAGATTGCACTAATGCCACCAAACCACAAAGATAATATAAAGGAACCATCATGTTTTTTGTGCGAGTTAGTTTTTAAACCATAGACACTACCTACGGAAATAAGACGATCCTGCTTTGATTTACTTTTCCTTCTCATTTCTTCCAGAAACATCAGGAATTCATCATCTTTGTTTTATCTTGGTGATTTGATTTTCCCTGAAGACTCGTTTTTTACTTTTCTTTCTCTTGAAGCAACAGTAGAAAAACGATAACAGTATTATCTAGGCTTGTATTTCTACAGGAATATATTATATAATAAGTACTCTTATACGAATACAAGCCTAGATAAAATTATCTAGACTCGGCAGAAAGAACACAAAATATTATCATACTCCAAAATTCAATTGTTTTCGGCAGTTCATGCTTAATTTTATTTAATATACTTTCGTTCGCATACACATACACACTGTTTGACTTTAGCCTAAGACCTCAAAAGTAAACCTATCATTAATTGTTTCAGCAACATCCACGGCGATCCAAACAGCTGAGGAGCTATTGGCTTTCCTGGAGCAGTTCATCAACAGCGTCACAAAAGCTTCAGGTAGTCCATATTTATCTTATAAACGCGAAGGTGCTACCTTCGCGTTTATAAGATAAATGGTCTATGTTGTTAGATGCAAACAAAAAAAGACTCGAATTTAATTACAATCTTTATGCTTCAACTGATTTAAATAGGAATAAACGATATTATTTAAAATTCTTCCAAAAGGTTTAACTTCATTATTTTTATTTTAGCAACTTCTTCAGCTACAGCATACGCGTCCACCCCAGTTGCACCAGCACCAGTTGCCCCCACTCCAGTTGCCCCAGCTGCTGGAGCTAGTAAGAAACATTTGATTTAAATTCAACCAGTATTGGTAATTTTCAGCAAATGCTTAACCAAGTTATTCAAAATAAAACGGTCGGGGCAAAGGTCCGAATGCTTCCTCACACATCCAAATCTGTTCAGATATTTGTGACTCTCCGGATGAGAAATCTTCATATCATAAGTCACCTTATAAATCTAAATTAATTGGTGGGTTATACGAATACATTCAGTGTAAGCTTTGTCAATAATCAAAGGAAAAGGAAATGCAGATCTATTGATATTGGTAGGGTTAGACTTTTTACTTCTTCTAAGATAGGCTCCGGATAGGCTGAAAAGATTTATTTATGTATTTTATAACTTTTACAACAACAACAACAACAACTACGACTTTAGATGATGTGCTATAAATATGAAATTAATATCTATTACCCAAGAGAATCACTGAATTGTATAACCTTATTATGCATATATTTCAGTTGCCGCTTCAACGAGCTCAAGTACTACCACAGTGACAACTTCTGGAGCACCAGTCCCAGCACCAGTTGCTCCAGTACCAGTTGCTCCAGCTCCAGTTGCCCCAGCTCCAATTGTACCAGCAACAAGTGCCTCTTCATCAAGCACTAGCACCGCAACGGCAACCACTGCCCCAGTTGCCCCAGCACCAGTTGCACCTGTTCCAGTTGCCCCAGTACCAGTTGCGCCAGGATCAAGTAAGAATATTTTCAATTATGGAATAGATTTAATATTAATGATTAGTTCGATTGTGAGAGATTCTTTCATCGATCACTATATTTATTTTGTATTATACATTTGCAATATGAAGGCCAATATGCTTGCCTTTTTTATTCAACATGCTTTTTCCTGTGTTTTGGGCCGAGTATAATACATGATGACAAAACACTATCTATGGGTAAATATTTTAAAAATCAGTAAGTATGAAAGATTATCCTGTTTATAGAAACAAAGAATCTTGCCTTTTTATAATTTTAGTATAGATGAAAAACGAATTAACGTCATAAATCAGCAGAACTCGGCGGTCACTCCATGAGTTCACGAAATGAGGGTCTGTTGTCAAATCAAATATTTTTTGATGATGATATCTAATTAGACCCCACATTTCAGCGCTGCCACCTGGTGGTAAGCGTCTTAGGAAACCATCTGGTGTCTTAGAAAATCCTCAATGTTGACGACGCTAGAACATGCTTTCACGAAAGTCTACACGTTTTTGGACAAGACACCAGAGTGAGTAGAAAACATAGTCTACTTACTTCTTCGGTCACAAGTTCGAAGACAACAAAGCAAAGTAATAGACTGTGAGTGCTATTTACAGTAAATACTTGTAAGTAGCACGCATTGTCACCACCATTTTTTTCAGGCGCCACTTCAGCTAGCTCAAGTACCGCAACGGTTACTACCGTTTCTGGTGCACCAGGTGCCCCATTAGCACCAGCACCAGTTGCACCAACCCCATTGGCACCAGCACCACTTTTCCCTGCTCCGCTTGCCCCTGTACCACTTGCCCCAGCACCAGTTGCCCCAGTACCATTGGCACCAGCACCACTGCCACCTGTTCCAGTAGCTCCAGCCACAAACGCAGCTGCTTCATCTACTAGCTCAAGCACTGCAACTGTTACTGGTGCACCAGTTGCCCCAGCACCACTGGCACCCGTTTTCCCAGCACCACTGGCACCTGTTCCGGTAGCTCCAGCCACAAACGCAGCTGCTTCATCTACTAGTTCAAGCACTACAACTATTACTACTGTTACTGGTGCACCAGTTGCCCCAGCACCACTGGCACCCGTTTTCCCAGCACCACTGGCACCTGTTCCGGTAGCTCCAGCCACAAACGCAGCTGCTTCATCTACTAGTTCAAGCACTACAACTATTACTACTGTTCCTGGTGCACCAGGTGCTCCATTAGCACCATTGACACCAGTACCAGTTGCCTTTGCACCAGTCACCCCAGCACCGTTTGCACCAGTACCATTGGCACCAGCACCAATTCCCGCGGCTCCACTGGCACCTGTTCCGGTAGCTCCAGCCACAAACGCAGCTGCTTCATCTACAAGCTCGAGCACTACGACTGTTACTACTGGCGCACCAGCAGCTCCTGTCCCATTGGCTCCAGCTCCATTATATCCAGTACCAGTGGCTCCAGCACCATTGCCGCCAACTCCATTCGTACCTGCCCCTGTCGCACCAGCTTCTACAGCAACCGCTTCATCGGGTAGCTCAAGCACCACCACTGTTACGACCGTTGCGGGAGCTCCAGGAGCTCCATTGGCGCCAGTTCCATTGCTCCCAGTACCAGTGGCCCCAGCACCTGTTGCCCCAGCTCCAGTGGCCCCAGCACCTATTGCCCCAGCCACGGCGACAGCTAGTAAGAAAAGATTCACAGCAAAACTTATGAAAGCCCAAAATAGTGACACTATGGCAAAGTGACGTCAACTTTATACGAGCAATAAAGTTGACGTCACTTTGGGCCTTTCCTGAAAACCTAGTCGTACGTACAGTCGAAGGCAGACAAAACCTGACCCCCCTTCAAACAGATTTTAAAATTGTAGGGCTGTCAGGTCTATCTGCCCCTGACTGTACACTGTACATAACAACTAGACCAAAGTGAAAATCTGTAAACGGTTTAGTTGACATGTACTTTCAAATTCCATATTTGAAGATGCGCTCAGTACTTTTAATCACGGGACCATTTACTTTCCCCATATTATTTTATTTTGGCTGTAGTTCTTTGTTACCGAGACCGAAAAATCTCTGATCACCCATGCATGGGGTATTTCTTGAGCAAAAATTTACGCTAACAATATCAAACTGTTCAAAATTAAAATCAATATAAGGTGAACTTAAATTTTAATTTACTAACGTGACTAAGTTTTCTAGTACAATCTACCAAATAGAATGGTCACCTTGCCGAAGGTACTGGGCGATTCTTCTGTGCTAAGACATCACCTTGACAGGCCTACAGTTTATTTTAACTGTAAGCTTCGATAGGTAGATTTAAATAAATTTCAAACTATTGCTTGGAGTCTATTCAAACTTACCTAACTTCTAACGATCTCTTCGGAAGCATTTATGAAAACGTGTAAAACGTCAGATTGTGTGATAGCTCATTGGATCTGAGTCAGATCCAATGAGCTATCACACAAATTACGTTGTATTGTGGATGTTGTCAAATATTATTGAATGACAACAGTTTATCGGATCGACCGTTTAATTTCTGCCATATGGATATAAGAATGAGGGTATTCAGAATTGATGTTTCCCCCAGGTGGTGCCACTGTGTCGAGAGATCGAGCTGTCAAAATCCACCAATCATAAAATTGATGATATATCATGATTGGTGGATTTTGAAAGAAGCTGTCAAAAATACCTCTTGACACAGTGTCGCCACCTGGGGGAAAAATCAATCCTGAAAACCCTCATTCAACAAATCTTTCATTTCATCAAGTTTTCCGTTCTAACCGTTGATTTGACATTTATGCAGGAAATAAAACAGAGCCGAAATCAAACGTTTATTCATAAAATAGGCTTTAGCAGGCTTTCTCGTATCAAATCACATTTAGCAATTTTTATCGAAATCTGCATACACTTTGCGTGCCTGAACTGAACCAACCACTGCATTGGCTGGTTGTAGCTGTTATCAATATATAATTTCCTTTTGATGGGCTTTGTTTGAATTTTTAACTTTATTTAATAAGTGTAATTTTTCAGGCTCATCAACTACCACGACAACAACTGTGACTAACGCCCCCGGAGCACCAGTACCAGTTGCCCCAGCACCAGGTGCCCCTGCTACCACTGCTGCTTCAACAAGCACTAGCACCGCATCAGCAACAACAGCCCCTGCAGCACCAGCACCTGTTGCACCACTTGCACCAGCACCAGTTGCCCCAGCTACCACTGCTGCTTCAACAAGCACTAGCACCGCAACAGCAACCACAGCCCCTGCTGCACCAGCACCAGTTGCACCACTTGCACCAGCACCAGTTGCCCCAGCTACCACTGCTGCTTCAACAAGCACTAGCACCGCAACAGCAACCACAGCCCCTGCAGCACCAGCACCAGTTGCACTACTTGCACCAGCACCAGTTGCCCCAGCTACCACTGTTGCTTCAACAAGCACTAGCGCCGCAACAGCAACCACAGCCCCTGCAGCACCAGCACCTGTTGCTCCACTTGCACCAGCACCAGTTGCCCCAGCTACCACAGCTGCTTCAACAAGCACTAGCACCGCAACAGCAACCACATCCCCTGCAGCACCAGCACCTATTGCCCCAGTGCCAGTTGCCCCAGCTCCAGTTGCCCCAGCTACCACTGCTGCTTCAACAAGCACTAGCACCGCAACAGCAACCACAGCCCCTGCTGCACCAGCACCCGTTGCACCACTTGCCCCAGCTCCAGCAGTTCCAGCACCTACTGGTGAGTAGACACAATAAGCGAGTCTAATAATATTCAAACTTAGTTAACTTCTGCGTCCCCTTTAAATTTTCCGGACTGTAGACAAATGCTCTAGCGTTTAGTTTGAAAAGGAGCGTTTTATTTAATATAAATAAAAATATATTTATCAATCTTTAAAAAATATTTAATTATGTAACAAGGCAATTAACAGTTTAATCCGCCAGGAGAGCCTGTACTACTAAGAGTAAGGTACCAACGAGAATTTTTTTTAGTTGCGCGTTAATTTAGTCTTATAAATTTTCAAGGCAACACATACATTTTTAAATTTCCGGACTGAAATGCCCTTTGTAATGACACATGTTCAAATTAAACCCTCACCTGGATTTATTTCAGGTGCTTCAGGCACTACTACCACCACTACAGTTATCACCTCTGGAGCCCCAGCACCACTTGCCCCAACACCAGTTGCACTAGTACCAGTTGCCCCAACACCAGTCGCACCAGCCCCAGTTAACTCTGCCAGTAAGTTTCATACTGCCTAAGTAGGTACCTAGTTTTTTATCGGTTTCAAGAGTAAACTATCTATTGATTATTTAAAAGATACTCGCTATAAATATCCTTTCTTATTGACTCCAAATACGTTCCAAATGGACCGAATGAATGTTCAAAATGAATCAATATTTTTTTTTTACATTTTAACCAATCATTTAAAAACGCTTCGGTTTCCTAGCACCTTTTTCGAGGACAGAAATTTCGTAGTTACTAGTACGTTTTTAATTTTTAATTTTATTTTATTTTTAGTACGGAATCACAGAATTAATAATAGTACTAACGTAACGGAATAACAAACAGTTACAAAATGAATAATAAGTAATAAAGGTTTATCTATAAGACTACATAATTTTGTAACCTACCACGCTATTCACGGTTTATTAAATACATTTTCTTTAATAAGTTGCTGCTAGAGAGTGAAATGAGTGAATAAAATTATAACAAAAAAAAATAGTTGTATTTGTTCGTTGTATTTGTAAATGCCTTGTGGTTCCCAGCAGAGTAGAATGGGACCCCTCCAAGTCTTCCCGTGAATGTCGTAGAAGGCAACTTAGGAAACACAAGCTAAACAAAGCTTATAAATATTAAAGAGACCTCTCCAACCCGACTAGCGTGGAGAGTGTAGACCGAATCCTCTGACTGCTGTGGCTAATAATATGGCTCTGGTAGTACAGAGAGGGTCGTGCTCCTGCAGTGGAGACTCAAAAAGACCTGATGATGTATAAAAAAATTACAGTTACAAAGCATCATGACGAGCTCCGTGACGCAGCGGTCAACACGCCAAACTACAATGCGAATGGTCCCGGGTTCGATCCTCGGTCAGGTCAAGATGGAAAATGATCTTTTTTCAGATTGACCTGGGTCTTGGATGTTTATCTATATATGTATTTGTTATAAAATATAGTATCGTTGAGTTAGTATCCCATAACACAAGTCTTTCTTAAGGACATACTAGGGCTGGCTTAATCTGTTTGATTTGTCCGTATATATTTATTTACTTATTTAAGTATTTTATCTTTTACAGCTGCTACATCATCCAGCGCTAGCGCTGCAGCAGCCAAAAACGGTGCAGCCGCTTCAAGCGCCAGTTCTGCAGGTAAATATTAATTTGCATTAGTTCCTGTCGACTAAAATAAAATGCTTCTTTGTACAAGAACAATCAAATATCCGTATTTCCTGCCTCGGCTCCATGGCTCTAAGAATAATCAGGGTAGGGTGTGGGTAATCCATAAATAGGCATGATCCCTAAAAAATATGTTTATAAGTGTTTTTCTACTCCTGTACTTTAATTTGTCATTTATATGATCAAGAACACAAACATAAGAACATCCATAATAAGTCTATACTCTATTCTCCATAACAGTACGGCACAGCCGTACTATAATGTCGATATTACGATACGCTTAGCAGCCACAGACTACTAAACCTAGATTTCGTGACTGCAAAAGAAGATTTTTGTTTTTTTTTTTTATGAGTCAAGCGAACATCAATTAAAAAAGAAGGTAACCATAGACACAACATTTGCATTTCCCGCGAGTTGGTTGTGAAACTCTCAGATTAATAACTAAAGCAAGTGAAACTCAAAATTTATTGTTTACTAGTTTTGCATTTTTTTGAAAGTCGTAGAAAAAATATTGTATGCAACGGTTTATAATTAAGTCTTAAAAGGCTCGTGGTGCCTCTATTAGCGATATTCGCTCGCTTTGCTCGCTCATATCGCTACCCGCGCCACTCCCCTTTTAAGACCTCTATTATAAAACCGTTGCATAAAATACTATTATATGTTTATAAGACGGACAAATTATCCGTCCGTCTTATACATAGACTATCGAATAGCTATCACGGTTTATAAGAAAAAGCCTGGTGACAGAAATCGAAATCTCGTCAATAGGGTCCCGTTTTTACCCTTTGGGTACGAAACCCTAAAACGTCCTGATGATGAGCTCTTTTTATCTTCCAGCCTCCGCCACTGCTGTGTCACCAGCCTTCCCAAAGGCTCTTGGAGGATACCGCCCAGGCAAGGGCAAGATCTGCATCTGTTACGACAGCATCTACGACATCCCATACAACGTCAGGAAGACAATTGCTGTCTAAGGAAGTGGAAGTTTGACTGAAGAATACAACAACAAAATGGCGACGGTCGAAACGATTTGTTATGTATTAATTCCTGAATAAAGTTATAGCATTCATCATTTCTTTTTCTTTTGACTCCGAGTGTGTTCCCGGCTCCCGGTTGCCTTCTCAGCTAGCCTGCATGAAGCTACGCAATTCAAGATGATTGGTTTAGTAGTTGCAGATTGAGAATGTAACAAACAAACAATGTCAAATTCGTATTAACTTTTTAGGGTTTCTTACCCAAAGCAAAGACAATATAATACTAACGTAATAGACTGCCCGACTCATACAAAAATATTGGACCAAATTAAGGTTGCCAAAAGCAGGCGAATGTATGGCGCAGGAGAGTTGCTTGGTAGTCGATACTAGATGGCGGTAATCTGCGTTAGCCTTTAACTTACTAAATATACGGTGTCATTTAAAAATATTATGCCTAAAATATTGTTTTGATTTTTAATAAGATATATTTTGTGAATCATGTTATTTTATTCTCATAATACGGTAGATACAATGTTGTGTATTTTCAAAGGACGCCATCTATGCGAGTCTCTGAGAACAAATCGTACGATTAAGGCGTTGAGACCACATGCCCAAATGGACCTATTACTGAGACTTCGATGTTCGGTCGTCTGTCTGTCAATAGGCTGTATCTCATGAACCGTGCTATTTGTTATATGCTGCCGTGATTTTCTTGCACATTTTTGCTCGATATTCTAGTAACACCAGCCCTCCCTGACTGCGCCCGGGAATGTATTATACTTATAAATAAACCTTCCTCACGAATTACTCTATCTATTGCTGAAAACTGCATTAAGATCCGTTGAGTAGTTAGAAAGGTCGAAGCAGCAAGAAAGACAGCAGCTTAAGAGCGTATACTAGCAGTATTTTTTCAATATGGTTTCCATACAAATGTATTTCTCTATTTTCTCGCTGAAAACTGATCCTAGAGCCACAATTCTTTTTTCATAAAATCTAGTACTAAAATAGGAATGCCCCTATTTTTTATTTTTTACAAAAAAAATGTTATAAACAGGTTTTTAGAAAAAAATAAAGCATAGGGACATACCTATTTTAGTAATTGATTGTAAGTATGTAAAAAGAATTGTGCCTCTAGAAGCATTTTTCAGCGAGAAAATAGAGAAATACATTTGTATGGAAAATGCACTGCTAGTATACCCTCTTTTTTTTTTTTTACATATTTAGAAATATTTGGGTTATTATACATTTTATTTTCCTAAAACTAATAAAAAACTTAACTTAACTAAACTTAACTTAAAAAACAAAAATTAAAACTATTAAATAAAAACCTAACTAGATACATACAAAAACAAAGCTATAAATAAAAAATGTCCCGCATGTCGTTGTCACACGAAAGGGTACCCAGAATGCTGGCAGCATTGCCACGTTGAATGGCAATGCTTATCCTCTGTCCTAGAAAATTACCAGCCCTCTGGTTACCCGTCACCTCAACCAGCTTTTGACTCAAAACCTTAAAAAGTTTATGCGCCGAGGGGCCCCACGGACCCAGAGTCTCCACCCCAAACGGCTCAAATATGAAACCATTGCCGATACAAGCATATTTACGCCGTTTGAGGGACTCTGCATTGGCTGCAGCCATGCCCGCTTTAGAACCTGTGCTGGGAAGGTGGGAGGACGCGAGCGTGTCCACGCAGGTGGCGTCCCAAACCAGCGGCCTTCCCATCCTCCACGGCACAAGAGTCATTCCGTCCGGTCTCTTGCCATCCTCACGTGCCAGTCCATTGGGTTCTAAAACCGCTGGCACGTTAATAGTGAATATACCCTCTTAATTTAACTATAGCTACGGATATTAGCTGCTTACTGCGCAGTACGCGCCCCGCCTCCCCGCGCGCCCCGCTGAACCTAATATTGTGTTCTGCGCATCGACCCGCGCGATGTCCCGCGCCGACATAAAGTTTGATATGGATTGTACTCGCACTTAGCCAATTTTTATTGAACCTTTTCCTTTTACCAAGAGCAGAGTGTAAATAACCTAGCCCATGCTTCAAAAATACAGGACTACCTTGAGATAAAGATGGCGGCTTCCTGGACCGACCTACGACCGGTTTTGGACGTATGAGTGCCAATGGGGTAATCTCGTTTTGAAAAACCAAATAACCATCGGAACTTTACTTTGCTATAGCATTGAAAAGAAAAACTATTCTACTATGTATGAAATTACGTTACACTAATCAATCAATCAATTAATCAAATTCTTTTTTTGCAAAATGTAGGTATACATAATGATCTTAAATATAATACATGTCCCTCGTACATTTTACCTTACTAATAGGTATGCAAAATTACACATTTTATATACATTAGTTACATTAATTTAGGTTAGTCAAAATTATTAAAAGATTAGTCAAATATTAATTTCTTAAATGTATGGTGTCGATTCATTCAAGTAGTCATTTATTGTATAATAACATTTGTCAATTAATAATTCCTTAAGCTGTTTTTTAAATGCATTGAGGTTTAAATTTCTAATTTCTTTTGGGATCTTATTATACACTTTTGGAGCCATACCAAAAATAATTCTATGATTTTTAGACCCATCCCCGGTCCTTGTCACAGATGGTAACATTTCTTTTCCTTTCTCTTTTTCCTTTCCCCTTAGTGTGACGTCATATATTTTATTCTAAGGAAATATCAAAGTACAATAGGTATTTAAGAGGTGTTATTTTGCATTCACAATGCTATTATTTAAATAAGAGTACAATTAGGTATTACAAAAATATTTTTTCGGAATCAGTGTAATAAATAAATATAATAAATAATAAATAAATATATACGGACAAATCACACAGATTGAGCTAGCACCAAAGTAAGTTCGAGACTTGTGTTATGGGATACTAACTCAACGATACTATATTTTTTAATAGATACTTATATAAATAAACATCCAAGACCCAAGTCAATCTGAAAAACATCATTTTCCATTTGGACCATACCGGGGATCGAACCCGGGACCATCCGTGTCGCAGGCAGGTGTGTTGACCGCTGCGCCACGGCGCTCGGTCAACACGCCTGCTTGCGACACGTATAAAGCGAAACAGTGTAAAATTGTAAATATAGATTTTACATTACCTATATTTTTCTGCTTTTCGAGTAAAATTAATCACGAATGGGAACGCTAATACTTAGTACTTGTTTAAATAAAATTATTTTAATACGGTTTTTATCGCGTTTATTACATTATTTATACACCTAACGTTTCGAGCACTTTACAGTGTTCGTGGTCGCAGGACACCGTGAGCCAATACTGCGTACACCCGGAACGTTATCAATAAATATTTTAGGCGGTAGATTTTACAGTTCTTATAAAATACTAGACAAATGTCAACTTAGTCTACCTGCGACCACGAACACTGTAAAGTGCTCGAAACGTTAGGTGTATAAATAATGTAATAAACGCGATAAAAACCGTATTAAAATAATTTTATTTAAATGTGTAACAATCGCGAAAACATAAGAAAACATTACTTAGTAGTTTTGTATTTGATTGGACATTAAATTTTTAGCTTAGAAAGGCACCGGTGATCGGTTTTATACGTGTGACGTCACACTCAGAACAGCTTATGGTCATAAGCTGTGCTGCACTGCGACGTCACACGTTGTTTCCTCCTCCCCCTGTTTTCACACAACTGTCACACTTCATTGACCCCTTTTCTTTAACAAGTGACTTAATTTATGGACTTCTTCTAACAAACCCACCAACATGCTAAACGTGGCCTTTAGGTTTTAAAGACCTGGGCTCTGTCTACCCCGCAAGGGATAAAGACGTGATAGTATGTAAGTATGTTAAGACGGGCCAGACTTGAGACGTAAGTGGTTAACTGAAACTGTGAAAATTAATTCCGTATAATTTAGGCTAAGGTCCTGCATAATGTGGTTTTGAAACTTTGTTTCTGCATGAATACATTTGAGTCTGCCAGTCTAATAAGTTTCGAAATCATATTCGCATAGGTTTTGAATTAATTAGCGTTTTTTAAAATGTTCGGGGCCCACCGCACCGCCGCGCGTCCCGCACTCGTGTTGAAAATGGGGTCCTGACGTGTCCTAAACTATAGTTGGCATCCCGACAAATAGCACGTGAGTGACCCGTTGTTATATATATAAAATCATCATGAGGTCTCAATTAGTAATTGTTTACAATGTTATCATCATCATCATCATCATCATCAGGTCTTTCTAGTCTCCACTGCAGGAGCACGACCCTCTCTATACTACCAGAGCCATATACTATGAGTAGTCAGAGGATTTGGCCTTCACTCTCCACGCTGGCCAGACGGGTTGGAGAGGTCTCTTAAGCTTTGTTTAGCTTGTGTTTCCTTAGTCGCCTTTTACGACATCCACGACATCTACAAGCTAAACAAAGCTTATTAACATCAAAGAGACCTCTCCAACCCGTTTGGCCAGCGTGGAGAGTGTAGGCCATATCCTCTGACTACTCAGGCTAGTATATGGCTCTGGTAGTACAGAGAGGGTCGTGCTCCCGCAGTGGAGACTAGAAAGACCTGATGATGATGATGATGACGCTCGACGAGGCGCTCGGCGCAGACTACAAGACGTCCCAATTGGGACGTATTCGAGTTTTCACAGCACAGCGCGCGCGCCTATAACATGTCTGCCTCTTTGTTTATATAATATATCATTATCAACGGGCACATAAATTGTTAGCTACGTCCGTTGACCTATTTTCTCTGGATATTTTCCTTCATTTCATGGAAATTGCATCAATCTTATATCACTTATTCAAACTTTAAATTCATGCGCATTTAAATTTCTGGGTTGGGCGATGGTCCTCTGACGCAAACAAGACCCATTTATCAAGACAGGATGTGGATTTTAATTATAAGTTGAGGAAAAAGGAACGTTGCTGTGTCGATTTGCAAATATAAATCAAGTTAGGTACATAAAATTAATAAAGGGTAAGCATTATCATTCAATATGGCAATGCAACATCCAGAGTCTTCCCATTATTACAGATAAATCGTATTAGAACTCCTTAGTGGGAGGGCCTATGTCCAGCGTAGTAATAGCGTAGTCGCCACTTGGATGGTGACCACAAGTAGCATTAATTTCTCGAGCTCCTCCGTGCTTCCGAATGCACGTTGAGCCGTTGGTCCCAGCTATAATCGCTGATAGCAGTCGTTAAGCTATTGTCAGATGCCTTTAGGCAGCTTTAAAAATTTGACACCAGTGTTGGCCACTTAGACATACGAAAAACAAAAACATACAGGCACGTTACCGTAGTGTGACGGTTCACAGGAGCTATACATACAAGTTTACTTGTTAAGCACCAGTAACCTGCCAGTAGATAGTTTAATTACGTACTACTCTTGATTATTATTACATTTTACTTTTATAGGAAAACTAGCAGTCCACCCCGGCTTCGCCCGTGGTACATACCTAGCCTAGAGCACTCAGGGATAACGTACCTATCCAACGGTGAAAGAATTTTTGAAATCGGTCCAGTAGTGCCCGAGATTATTTAAATAAATAAATAATCTAACTCTTCTGCTTTATAATATTAGAATAATTATAGACTAAAATTAATTTATAAATTATCCAGTTGAATGTTAAGCGCTTACGTTAGTATTATATTGTCTTTGGCGCAGTGCAGCGTGCGCCTGCGTCTCGTCGTCCTTGCGAATCATAGACTTACAAATGTCACCGTTTTTGCCAAAGACCTTCCAAAGCCCATAAAGATGGCGTGGAAGACAAGGAATTATGTCATCACGGACAGTGCAAGACTTCTCCGGCTCTTGCAAAAGTACCACGCGCCCTTGAGAACAACAGAGTGGAAGGTAGTGGACACGGTAGTTGAGGAGGGGCATGCGAGGCGTATCGTGCTTGTGGACCAAGTCTCCTCCGACTACATCAAGTCTCGGGGGTACAGACTCTCCAGCGGACTCTGCACCGATGTCTTCAAAGTACTTGAGGACTCGGTTGCTACGTCTGCGGGGACGTCGGGCCCATCCAAGGGACGAGATGAGAGTCGGCGGATGGAAAGTGGGCAGGATACGGAGCAGCAACCGCAGCAACGGGGGCAGGTACTGGCGCCAGCTCCCGCCGAACCGGTGCCTGTACCCGGGCTAAGCGGAGTTGCAACTCCTCAGCCGCCGCTGGACCTACGCAGCAGGGGTCTTAGCACTCTGACGCGACCACGGGCACCGTCACCGAGGCCTAGCCTGGTTATCACGAGGCCACCGACGCGACCGTCGTCAGCGCTATCGACACTGGTGGATGCCGCCGAACAATTGGCGTTGTCCCCTGCAACATCGGAGGGACCACTGGACCTCGACGCGCTTATGGAGGCATCATCGCCTCTCGACTATGGCAGGCAGGCGGACTTAGAGGCGTCATCCGACGCTGAGAATGGGTCGGTGGCATAACCGACAGCTAACATGTAAGTAAAATGGCAGTCTTAAGGTGTGTACAAATCAACTTACATCACTGTAAAGCGGCCGTGGCAATCTTCGCACGACAGCTACGGTTGGGGAAATATGATGTGGCTCTAATTCAAGAACCATATCTCTATAAAGGCCAAATCAAAGGCTTCGGTAGTCTAATGAGTAGAATTTACTATCACTGCACTACTAATGATACAAGGACATGTATTTATATCAGGGATGGTATAAATGTTATGCCATTGATTTCTTTATGTTACAGGGACCTGACAGTGGTCAAGGTCCAACAAGGGGCGGGTGAGCCTATAGTCATGGCTGCGGCTTACCTGCCATACGAAGTGAAGGAGCCAGTCTCATCGGGACTCGACACACTCGTGCAATATGTCGAGAGGAAGAAACTAGAAATCATTATAGGGTGTGATGCTAATGCCCATAATGTAATGTGGGGAAGCACCGACACGAATGACAGAGGAGTGAAGTTGGCTGAATATCTGGTAAGCTCACCTTTATTTCTTTGTAACAAAGGTAATAAACCTACCTTCGTGACTGCCACGAGAAAGGAGGTCATTGATATTACGGTAGCCTGCAATAAGGCTTCAAGGAAAATTCACGATTGGCATGTATCGGATGAAATTTCCCTATCGGATCACAGATATATTTGCTTTAGGTACAGGAGTAATCTTTCTGCCGAACCACAAACTGTTCGCAAAAGGAACCCCAGGCACACTGACTGGGTTTCGTATAGAGAATTGCTTAAAGTTGAATTAGGAGTTCCGGGGTCCAAGAACTCTGTAGTTGACTTGGAACTTGAAGCGCAGCGCATTTCAGATGGCATTAAAAATGCTTGGTTGGATAGTTGTCCCGAACGTAGACCTAGGACTCTCAAAGATCCTTGGTGGACGCCGGACGTGGCTAAGAAGCGAATGGAGACGCGAAGACTCTTTAATGAAGCTAAAGTAAAAAAGGATTTTAGTGAGTATCATAAGGCTCTCACCGAGTACAGTAAGGCGGTAAGAGAGGCAAAAGGCTCTGCCTGGAGAAATCAGTGTGAATCTATCAGTGCAATGCCCGAAGCAATGAGGCTGGCGAAGGCCATGTCCGTTACGAAAGCAAATCCATTGTCAACTGTTAAGGACGAGAATGGTATGCAAACAGAGTCTGGTTTAGAGACATTAAGAGTGATGTATAGAACACACTTTCCTGGGTGTATTGAGACAGATAAGGAACAAACAGATCTGAATCTTAATAGCCTTGAATCATGGGAGGTTAGAACCTTCAAAAGGGACTGGGATGTAGCTAAGAAGGTTGTAGATGACCAGAAACTAAAATGGGCGGTGGGAACCTTACAACCGTATAAGGCACCAGGTCCTGATGGCATCTACCCGGTTTTACTACAACAAGGAATCTCTATACTGAGCCCTCATCTCTGTAGGCTGTTTAGGGCCTGCATTGCGTTTGGATATATTCCGAAAGCATGGAGATCAGTAAAGGTTGCTTTTATTCCGAAACCAGGAAAAGCAACGTATGATGAAGCAAGAGCTTATAGACCTATAAGTCTACAGTCCTTTGTGCTGAAGACGCTGGAGAAAATGGTGGACAGATACATAAGAGATGGTCCACTAAAGAAGCATCCGCTACATGGAATGCAATGTGCCTACCAGTCTGGTAAATCAACTGAGACCGCTCTGCATTGTGTTGTTAGTCAGGCTGAGAAAGCACTAGAAAGCAAAGAACTTTGTCTGGGAGCCTTCCTGGATGTGGAGGGAGCTTTTGACCGGACTACCTTCGATTCCATCTGCAGGGCGGCGACTGAGCATGGAATACCAATAACACTCTGCAGATGGATAGAAAATATGCTAAAGGGCAGGATAATTAATTCAGAACTACTAGGTGAAGAATTATCAGCGGCAACGACTAAAGGTTGCCCACAAGGAGGAGTCTTGTCCCCGACCCTCTGGTGTCTAGTGGTAGACTCACTAATAGTGTCTTTAAATAAAGGCTCGGTCACTGCGGTCGGATATGCAGATGACATAGTTATTCTTATCAATGGGAAATTTCCCGACACAGTGAAAGGGATCATGAATAACGCTTTGAGGGAGGTGCAGGAATGGTGTGCTACAAACCATCTAAGTATCAACCCCAGCAAAACCACGATTGTCCCTTTTACAAGGCGCCGGAATTTGACGGCCTTGAATGGCCTCAAAATGAATGGCATGGCGCTGAACTTGTCCAATGAGGTGAAATATCTAGGAGTTACGCTAGATAAAGAACTCACATGGAACACACATGTTACTAACACTATAACAAAGGCCACCAGAGTATTTGGCATGTGTCGAAATACCTATGGCAAAACGTGGGGCCTAAAGCCGCATATCCTACGTTGGATATATGAGATGATGGTGAGGCCCATTCTGACTTACGGAGCATTGGTTTGGTGGCCGAAGGTAAGACAGGTGACATGTATAAATGCCCTCAGGAAAATGCAAAGAATGGCATGTTGTGCTATTTCTGGGGCATTCACTACAACACCAACGGCATCAATGGAAATGATCCTTCGATTGCCACCGTTACACTTATATATTGAAGGCGAAGCCTGTAAGGCACTATACAGACTGTCTTCGACTGGTCTTTGGAGCAGGCATGCACCAAGGACAAGGCATACAAATATTGAGACAACACATGAGCTCGATAGGTTGTTGGACATGGGAAGTGATAAACTCCTCCCCGTATACAACTTCAAAAGGAACTACAAGGTATACATCCCAACAAGGAATGAATGGAAGGGAGAATTTTGCCCTTCTGAACGAAAATGCTCAATCTGGTACACAGATGGCTCAAAGACCAATCAAGGGACAGGAGCGGGCATTTTCTCCGAGAACAAACAACTGTTTCAGAGCATGGGTCAGTTCGCTACCGTATTTCAAGCGGAAACATATGCGATAACTGTTTGTGCTAAAATGAATTTGGATAAAGGGTTGAAAAATCATCATATCTACATTCTAAGTGACAGCCAGGCGACTCTCACGGCACTTAGCTCTGACAGAATCGTATCCGGATTGGTCTTGGATGGTGTGAATGCATTAAATCAACTGGGCAGGCACAACATTCTGAGACTGGTTTGGGTGCCGGGTCACGTCGGGGTTGAGGGCAATGAGAGGGCTGATGAGCTGGCAAGGAGAGGATCGAATATACCATACATAGGGCCCGAACCTTTCTTAGGCCTTTCATACAACACAGTAACAACTGCAATAAATGCACATGTCGACAGCAGACATCAACGTGAATGGACTAACCTGAGTGGACACACACACTCGAAGGAGACACTTGGTATGGACAACGCTAGGTGGTATAAAAGGATCTGCAAATATAGCAGAAAACAGTCAAGGATTCTTATGGGAGCCCTGACCGGTCATTTTGAGAACAACAGTCATCTATTCAAAATGAAAATCGTCGAAAGCCCACTATGTAGGGTATGTGAGGAATCGGAGGAAACAATGAGACACATTTTGTGTCGCTGTGACTCGTTGGCTGGTAAGCGGTTGGACCTCTTTGGATCAGCTTATCCTGATCTGGAGGACTACAGGCACTACGCACCAGGTGATATTCTGAAGCTCATGCAGTCCTTCTTCAGGAATCACCGTGTGGGTGAGTAAGGTATGGGGTAAGTACAAAATAACCCAAAGGTTAGACGTGCTTCCGATTTATAATCGGCCCCAATTAAGATAAGATAAGATAAGATACAAATGTCACGACACATTACTAAAATTTGAAAAAAAAAACAAAATATTTTTATTATTGTATGTATTTTATTGACTGAGTTATGTCAAAAGTCTTAGCTAATAACGTTTTTGTTCATGATAATAGCCATCTTCTGCGAGGTTACTGGTGTTTTCAAGTAACCCTGTATAATTTGCGAAAATTTTATAAGTATTTATAAGTACCTAGGTATGTAGGTTTTTATTATGCCGTGTAGTTCCCAGCTGAGTAGAATAGGTCCACCTTAAAGGCTTGCCGTGGATGTCGTAGCATGCGACTTATGAAACACAAGCTAAACAAAACTTATAAACATCAAATATACCTCTCCAACCGTCTGGCCAGCCTCTGACTGATTTTGCTATTATATGGCTCTGTATTACAGAGAAGGTCATGCTGCTGGCAGTGGAGACTAAAAAGACTTGAAGATGATGAGGTTTTTATTTTTCTTAGTAAGTAAGTATTTATAAATTCAAGAAAAACATCGTTGCTTAAAAGAAAATAATGTCGTTACTTAATCGTATCTCCATGTAGGTTGTTTAGGTACTCCAAAGGCGCAAACGCATTTACATAAAATGACATTTGTAAGTGCAACATGGTACTTATGGTAAACAACGGCGTATTTATAGATTTAGGTCCCCGGGCCCCACGTCAGTTATGAGCCAAAGTCAAAGTCAATCATTTTATTCATCATAAGATATTTCAATATCATTTAGTGAACGTCAATTTTTTTCATAATTACAATTAGTTGACGTCAATAATTATTCTTGACGTCAATAATTTACTTACGGCTAAGTTTACACCGCTTCCAAGGGTGAGTGCAGACAGAAGCGGCAACAAACTGCACAGCGCATTTTCTCCAAATGACATCAACTTACAATCTACGACATACCTATTTAAAATCACTTAAGTGGACTAGAGCTTACATTGTCATGTCATGCATGAATTAAAATTGAATTAGTAATAAATGTCAAATCATAATTATAGAGGAAATGAATCATTGATTAAATGTTAATTTAATTTACTATCAAGTCAAAAATGATTGTACAAAATGTACCAAAACATGACATTACATATACTTACAACACATTATGAGGGAACGGCGCCAAGCTCTGGCCAGATATGTTTGTCATTTAGGAAATCATCAGTCCTATAATATGCCTTGTTACAAAGCTTTGAATTTTTTATCAGGCATATTAAGGACTGATTCTGGCAACGTATTATAATAGCGTATACAGTTCCCCAAAAACGAATCTCTAACCTTGCTAAGCCGATACCGCGGAAAAAACAATTTGGTTTTATTACGTAATGGTCTATCAATTAAATCATATTTTTTTTTTTAAAGTGAAAGATTTTTCCTTACATGCATTATATTTTCAAATATTTTTTCAAGGTTCTTCTCAGTATGAGAAGATACTGTCACATTACGAAAAACCTTATAATTAATAAATAATAAATATATACAGAAAAATCACACAGATTGAACTAGCTCCAAAGTAAGTTCGCCACTTGTGTTATGGGATACTAACTCAACGATACAATATTTACATTTAGATAAATCCAAGATCCAGGTCAATCTGAAAAAGTTCATTTTCCATCTTGACCTGACCGGGGATCAAACCCAGGATCATCCGTGTCGCAGGCCATGTTGACCGCTGCGCCACGGCACGGAGCTCGTCAGTCGTCTGAGTAGCTCAGAACAGAACTGCTGAGAAATACCTGTGAAAATTAAGTAAATACAAGTTTTTGTATGCACCGGGAATTAAACCCGGTGCCTGTTGTATCTTAGGCTTTTTTATTCACTGCGGCACGGAGGCAGTCTAAGTAAGTTTCGTAAGTACTGAACTGAAATTACTTATTTATAATGATATCTGAAGATTATTTTATTTGAAAATATTTAATCGCAAATGCAAGTTGTAAATAGCTCAGACTAGCTGTTACCCGCGGCTTCGCCCGCGTCATATATAGTCATGTCCTTCTCAGTACCCTAACTCACGTGTATGCAAAATTTCATGATGATCGGTTCAGTAGGTTACAAACTATTAGTTAGAATTAGGGTTAGTATTAGGATATGAAGTTAGGATTAAGATTAGAATAGAGAAAAGACTTAGGTACACAGTTGTACGTGCTGACATAAAGACTGTATAATATGTAGACTGATATAAGAAAACTTGAATTTTTACAGTGTCAGTTTTTTGGTGGAGATATCGTGAGTTCAAATAATTTTGCCATCAGAAAAAAAACCTAACGCGCCTAAAGCTCGAGCTCCGTGGCGCAGCGGTCAACACGCCTGCCTGCGACACGGATGGTCCCGGGTTTGATCCCCGGTCAGGTCAAGATGGAAAATGATCATTTCCGGTTGACCTGGGTCTTGGATGTTTATCTATATAAGTATCTATTATAAAATATAGTATCATTGAGTTAGTATCCCATAACCCATAACACAAGTCTCGAACTTACTTTGGGGCTAGCTCAATCTGTGTGATTTGTCCGTATATATTTAAAATTTAAATTTAAAAGAAATTTTCACTACAGAAACAGGCTGTCATTGAGAATGTTGATGGAAGTGAAAAAGATTCGTGCACGCATTACTGCGAATACACTAGTTTATCGTACAATAAAACGCTCTAAAGGGTTACATACATTATACAACAGGATAAAAAGCCTTTCTGTATGTATATGTTATCCATCCAAACTGATATTATAAATGCGAAAGTGAGTTTGTTTGGTTGTTACGTTTTCACGCCCTCTCTACTAAACCGATCATCACGAAATTTTGCATACACTTTGCCTGCAGTACGGAAAACGACATAGGCTACCATTCATCCCGAAGAAAAGTACTGTTTCTGAGGAAACGATATTAATGCGAGCGGAGCCACGGGTCAAACCTAGTATTTTTAACCGACTTTTAAAAAGGAGGAGGTTTTCAATTCGTTCGTATGTTTTTTTTGTATGTTTGTTACGCGATTACTAAGTCAGTTATGGATCGATTTTAGCGATTCTTTTTTTGTTCGATAGGTGATGCTCTAGAGGTGGTCCCATAAAATTTTTGTCGCAATGTATTTAACCCAAAAAATTGTTATAGTATGCCGTTCGGTTTAATTTTATTTCGGTTAAATAAATGTTTTGCGAATTAAGACACCCACTAAAACCTAATTTTTAGTTTCAGTTTGTACATTTACGTATAGTGTTAAAGTCGGTTTTAGTTTTTTGTTAAAAAATAATTATATAAATGAAAAAATAAGTTATGCTTAAAAAATGTTCGGCGTTTACCTCCATGGCTTTCGTACACCCCTCAATTCGCGCCATCCAGACCAGAGCCACGGCCCTTGTGCCCACAGAGTAAATACGCCACCGAGTAAGTATGTAAAGCTAAGGTAAAGCAAAATAAATCCTATAATTATGTTGAATTTGCCGTATAGCAACTTTGCAAGGAAAACTGGCCTAACACAACTCGTTTTTATTTTAGGTCAGCATTCTGTTGCTATGTTGGGTTGGGAGATATCGCAATGAATAAATTGCAAACTTCTCTTTTACTGGTTGAAAGGTAAAACAAATATTTTTTTGCGTAAAAAAGTAAAAACTAAACCGCGGAAAAGCGAAAAATCAATCAAATATAACTCAGTAAATATATAAGCACTCCATTTATAAATGTTGTTAAGTTTTACGTTGTTGTTAAGATTCTACAGACAATTATAAAATAGTTTTGTAGAGTAATTTGTAAACACTATATTTATATGTATGTTTTTGAATAAATAAATAATAATAATAATGCCCTGTTTTTCTACACTGAGGGTTAGTTTTTTTTTCAAATTTATATGGGTCTAACTTTGGTCGGCGTATACTCTTTCAAAAAACAAAAATATATCAAAATCGGACTAGTCTGTAAAAAGGTCAGGTCACAAATAAAAAAAATATACGCGTCGACCTGAGAAACTCATCTGATTTTTCGTTGTTTAAAAACAACGTTACTTTTAATGTACCAGTTGCTTCTATTCCCGCGCAGACCGTGTGATCCTAGCGAAGATTTTTTTATGATATGGTCCCCGGCAGACTAGAATAGGATCACTCCAAGTCTTCCCGTGGATGTCGTAAAAGGCGACTTAGGATATACAAGCTAAACAAAGCTTATAAACATTAAATAGACCTCTCCAACCCGTCTGGCCAGCGTGGAGAGTGTAGGCCAAATCCTCTGACTGCTCTGGCTAATATATGGCTCTGGTAGTACAGAGAGGGTCGTGCTCCAGCAGTAGGGACTAGCCAGCAGTGTAATATTAAAAAGAATAATCTGCAAAATAGAAATTCTTCGGGAGAGTTTGTAGGTTGATGTATTGTATTGAACATAAAAATTGCGTGACATAAGGACAAAGTATTTTCAATAAAAATCGATGTAAGCGGTATTTTTTTTTTCTAAAAAACTATGAACTTTAGAAAAAAGTCCTCCTCAGCAAGTAAAGATTAAAAACCATTCTACAATATATGTTTTTTTTAAGTATTGTGCTTTATGTTTGACCATATTTATAGGGGTTAAACATAGTCGTAAAGCCAAAGAGCACCTGTAGACTGTACTACCCGAAATGTTAGGAATAATAAAATAAGGAGAGGAGAGCGCAAAAATTTTTTACGTATGAAATCGAATGAAATTGCACTATAATATGTATTTGGAGTGGCCCTCCACTCACCCCTCGCACTATCCCACCGGCTTGGATCTCATTGATATAAGCTATTTAATGCACTTCGTTTTATAGTTATTCGTTTATTATTATTATTCGTTTTATAGTTATATAGTTTCGCCATGTCTGTCTGTCTGTCTGTCCGTCCGCGGTTTTACTCAGAGACTATGAGTACTAAAAAGCTGTAATTTGATATAGGCATGTACATTAACATTAACTTACGTGTACCGTGTGGTTCCCGGCAGAGTAGAATAGGACCACTCCAAGTCATCCCGTGGATGTCGTAAAAGGCGACTAAGGAAACACAAGCTAACCAAAGCTTATTAATATCAAAGAGAACTCTCCAACCCGTCTGGCCAGCGTGGAGAGTGTAGGCCAAATCCTCTGACTACTCAGGCTAGTATATGGCTCTGGTAATATAGAGAGGGTCGTGCTCCTGCAGTGGAGACTACAAAGACTTGATGATGATGATGTACATTAATCATGGCAAAAAAGTGGTAGAAAAAATCTAGAATTTTTTTTTTTATATTTGGTTCTAAAGTGGAAATTTTTGTTTGAGGTAAGTGTCCCCCCCTCCCCCCCTAAATGCTATAACCGTTATATTATCTGGATACGTGAAAAAAAATACAGCAGTAGAAAACTATCAGAGCTGAGTACTAAGTACAAACTAAAAAGTTATAAGCAACCAGCTTATAAAATGTACTCGAAAATGTAAAATTCGCAACTACGGAACCCTACACAGCGCGTGGCCCGACACGCACTTGGCCGGATTTTTTTTCTTAAACCCTTGAAACTAACACCTAGCAGCAGCAACCTCGCAGGTCTAGATAGCTAAAGCAAAATTATTTAATCACAATCCTAATCCTAACTAATTTGAGTTGTGGTAGAGCCTCGCTACCGGCGTAAATCACTTTTGCTAGTAGCATGAATGGGCCGGCTCGTCCGGGGAAGTACCACACTCTCACAGAAAATCGACGTTCAAGTAGTAGCTTTACCGCTACTATGCTTCGTTCGGTGAGTGAGAGAGCCGGAGGCCCATCTCCCTCTCCTCTCTGGGGAAGGAAAAATAAAAGGCCGGCAACGCTCCTGTGACACCCCTGGTGTTGCAATTGTACATGGGCAGCGGTGATCACTTACCATCAGGTGATCCGCTTGCTCGTTTGCCGTCTTATGGCATAAAAAAAAATAAGTTCCTAATCCTATTCCTAACTAATATTATAAATGCGAAAGCGAGTTATAGTTTGTTTGTTACACTTTCACGCCCTATCTACTGAACTGATCATCATGAAATTTTGCATTCACATAGGTTAGGGTACTGAGAAGGCATAGGCATAGGCTATATATCAAGTGGGTGAAGCCGAGGGTAACAGCTAGTGTAGTATAAACAGGGTTACTTGTAAAACACCATCAACGAGCTTGCAGGTCTAGATACTAAAGCAAAACTATTTGTTTTAAAATAATAAAACAACATATTTTAAGATCCTTATAACGAGCCCTTTTATTACAGACTAACTTTAGCCGGCGGCTCCGCTCGCGTTAAAAAGTAGCCTTTGTCTTTTTCCGTACTCCAGACAACGTGTATGCAAAATAACATGATGCTCGGTTCAATAGATAGGGCGTGAGAGCGTAACAAACAAACAAAGAAATAAACAAACGAACTTTCGCATTTATAATATTAGTTGGGATTGGGATTAAATGACAGTCCTAATGTAAGAAAAACTTTAAATTTTTTTAAAACTAATCAAATTAACAATGAGTTTTGAATAAAATATATATTTACTTTGCACATCTGTGCTGGGGTCTCGTTACACCATCCAAATTTTATCTGATCTGCCCTTCGAGCAACACGGCCTCCGTACCGGACGATCTGCCGGCCTATTTACTAACTCGGATGACAGGTGTCGATGCCTATCAATCAAGAATTTACTGTTACAATGCGGTTTATGTATTTTAAATTAAAAGTTCGAGCAAGCAAAACCCGCATTGTAACAGTAAATTCTAGATTGATAGGCATCGACACCTGTCATCCGAGTTAGTAAATAGGGGGGCTGGTCCATTTGGAGCAAATTTACTGTGTCACACGGACGGACAGACGACAAACGTACCAGAGACCCCTATAAATAATAGGTCCATACCGTAGAAATAGTCTATATAGTATTAATAGATACCTACGTATATTGTAGGTAAACATAAAAGCTTAGAATGATTCAAATGATCCCGCTATTTGCAATACAAAAATTAATGAAATATAGAAATATACAAGGATATTATCAGAAATGCGTACCAAATGCGTACAAAACTTTATGTATGAAATGAAATAAAGCAAATTTTGCTATCTCTGTCTTACATTGGTTTTATTGCTGTCACGTTTCTTTTTTGTCAGATTCAGATAAAGACATCTCTTTCTCACGTATGACAGGTGCTTCGCACCAGCATCGCACATCGCACTTTGGGCGATGACGCATTTGCCAACAGTGTTGCCATTGTATTGAAGATTGTTCACATTTCATAATTTTTTCCATAATGGTTTCTACTTAGTAATAAATAATTTACTTGCAATTTTCCTATGTCTTCGTCCGCGTAAATATTATAATATAAATAATACATAAATTCCTCGGCAGGGGCTTCTTCAGATGCGTGAGATGAGGGGTGTTTCATGTTTAAATATTATGCATTAGTTAATTTTATCTATACTAATACTATAATAATTATTATTTTTAACAAAAATGTTTAACCGACTTCAACCCTATATATACGTAAATGTACAAACTGGAACTAAAAATTAGGTTTCAGTGGGTGTAGTAGTTCAATCAAAATAGAGGAACAACGTCGTCATCAACTTATCTTGATTCGCGAAAGAATTAAACAGAAATAAAATTAAACCAAACGACATACATGTAATTTTTTTTTTGTTTTTGTTGATTCTTTCTAAAAGCACTGGATACATTTGAAGTTCAGTCAAAACAGAAGAGTAACGTTCTCTTCAATTTGTCTTGATTCGCATAAGAATAAAATACAAAAAAGTGTAAACCGAACGGCATCCTTTAACATTTTTTTTTGTGCTTTTGATTATTTTTTCAAAAAGTTCTTGATACATTGCGACAAAAATTATATGAAATCATTAGCATCAACCTCTGGAGCATTACCTATCGAACAAAAAAAGAATCACAAAAATTGATCCATAACTGACTGAGTCACGTACCGAATCGCGTAACAAACATAAAAAAAAAACACAGAAATTGAGAAGCTCCTCCTTTTTTTGAAGTAACCGACGAAAGAAAATTTTGATGATTGAATGCTTGAATGTTTGCCTTGAATAGGCTCCAAAATCACTAGACTAATTTTCAAAATTCACTCAGCTATAAAAGCTCAAAGCTAATTTATCTTCGGGTGACAGACAGGGGGCTATCAAAGTATTACGTAAGCAGAAAAATAGTTATTTTTAAACCCCTATCCCCTTTTGTCAGCAAAAGTAAAAAAAGTTCATCACCCTCCCCTAAGCTTAGTAAACATTGTTATCATTTTCACAAAAAAAATGTTACTGTATTTTGGGAAATGTTGCTTATGTATGTCATCACCACGTCGACCGCCCTCATCCCCCATGACATCAAACATAAATCAAGCTTAGATCCCCCACCGCCTTTTACTGCTTATGTAATATTTGAATGACCCCCAGGCTATAATTTACGCGAACTAAATTGCGGGAAAAATGCTTGTATAATACAAACAAATTAAACATAAATACCACCGCCACAAAAGCGAAAACTCCCACATCGCGATAATGCGTATAATAATAAAGAATAGGGCTCATAGCATTGCAATCACTATTTTATCTAGAAATTCCAGAATAGTAGAAAACAGTCTTAGTTTACAGTAGAAACTATTGATGAAATTCGTATTGTCTTCAGTTTTCTCGATAGTGTATTGTTTTTTCGTAATACATAAATGACTCTTTACATATGAATCAGTTTAGGTATTTACGGATGAGAAAAGCAAATCCATTGGTTTTCATTTTATTTATGCTATCATAATAAAACTCAAATAGGTAGCTGAAAAACTCCTGCAAAAGCCTGTTGATTAATTGTGTTGTGTGTGACAATGACGAATATTTTACAGCGAGTCAATTTGTCATTTGATAAGGCTGAATGATCAATCATCAACATTTTGATCGGTAAGCGTGTTGTAAGCTGATTTTGATGGCTAGCAGCACGCTCGGGGATTTTGTTGCATTCAAATGATCAGATCTAACTAAATAAACATTTTCATTAACTTTGATGGGCTTTCGACAAAATATTTATATTCAAATCATGTTAATAAATAAATAAATAAATAAAATAATACAGTTTTAGTTTAAAATATAATATTACTACTATTTAAACACGTTTGTGTAAAATTTTAACGTAATACTGGCAACACTACAGTAGAAATGCCACTCGTGCGCATTAGATTTCGCGAGTCGACGTGTGTGTTTTGCGAATATTAAATATTTCGCAAACAATCACAGTTTCCTGGAACCGTGTGCATTTATGGACAACATATTGTGGGATTATCTAGTGTTTTTTACTGTGACAGAGTGATTTTACGTGGATGCGGTGAAAGTGTGGTTGTAACTGTGAAAAACATTGGATTTTTTGCTCATCGGTATCCACTATGCTCGGTAGACTAAGGTGAGTGGCCTATAAAGCCTTCGCACTTTTTTATAATTAAAAAAATCTTAAGCTATGTGGCTTTTACGCGCACGTATCTGTTTCTTTGCCATCAAGTTAAAAATAAAAAAAGTTATTAAAAGCAACTTCTTTTTTTTATATCAATCTTTCACTATTGAAAGTAACTGGTTATGTATACAGTATATTACGCCCTTGTATTAGAGTTTGGAATTGCTTGTTTTGTTAATTCTGGAAATCCCTGGTGTGTACATATGTTACTGTACGAAGAATTTTAAAATGAGTAGCTTTATTTACTTTGTTGTAAATTAATGTTTTTTGTACACTTGCCATACAAATTAGTATGGCCACCTTGCGCCGTTGGTTTCATATTATATTCTATGAAATCGAAGCTGAAGTATCAATCCTAGCACTGGCTAAACTATATATTTTTTTTTGGTGCAAGTCTAGTTCTGGGTGTGTAAAAGTTTATTTACATTCATCCTATAAATTTTTCAAGTGGGTGATTATCAGAAATTTGCTCAAAATGCCTAATTTCTTTGGCGCATTTTTTTTTTCATTTTTCCTCCAATAAAAACAACATACATTGTAGATGCCGCCAAAAGCAACAAATAAATGTATTTGGCACTCAAATTGATTGTGCCATTCCGAAGTTTTAGCGTTTCAAAAAAATCGTGCCCAATGAAATTAGATTTGACCCAAAGAAATTAGGATTTTTTCCAAAGAAATTAGAAAAGTTGCCAAAACGACCTAAGATTGCCCCCAAAGAAATTTGAAATATTGTAAAAGAAATTATAATCATGTCCAAATTATCTTTTAACATTTGATATTAGATTCTAATGCAATGATGATGAACTTTGAATTCGTTTATATACTATGTACAGAAGTAAATGGGACTAAAATAATAAAAAGAACATCGTTTTGTTTCAATCTACTTTCATTTATTGTTCATCAAACATGCAAATTCACAATCTCTGCGTTAATTATCAATGAAATATTCCATTCATACTTAGTTGTAACCTTATTAATACAAGCAACAATTAACATTTACCTACTAAGGCAGTCTTGTTTAAAATAAAACAACATCTTCAGTTTTAATAAATTCAAACAATTAACCTTTGAACAGACACATTCACATAAAAAATAATAGTTCTTTGGAAACAATTGACAGAACATATCTGTTAGAAAGTCCCTAATAAGTAGACATCATTATGTTCACTATCATAACTATACATACATAATTATATGCAATTTTTATCATCATCATCATCTCAGCCACAAGAAGTCCACTGCTGGACATAGGCCTCCCCTAAGGATTTCCAATATGACAGGTTGGAAGCGGCCTGCATCCAGCGCTTTCCTGTAACCTTTATCAGGTCGTCTGACCACCTGGTCGGTGGGTGTCCAACGCTGCGCTTGCCGGTAAGTGGTCGCCATTCAAGAACCTTTTTGCCTCATCGGCCATCGGTTCTTCACTCTATGTGCTCCGCCCACTGCCACTTCAAAGAGCTAATCCGCTGGGATATATCGGTGACCTTAGTTCTTCTACGGATCTCCTCGTTTCTGATTCGATCTCGCAGAGAAACACCGAGCATAGCCCTCTCCATAGCTCTTTGAGCGACCTTGAGCTTTCTTATGAAGCCCATTCGGACCCGTAAGTCATCACTAGTAAGTAACACACATTGGTCAAAGACTCTCGACTTAGGCACTGAGGTGTTTTGGACGAGAAGACACTGCGGAGCTTCTCGAACGCTGCCCAGCCGAGTCGGATTCGACGAAAGACCTCGTCATTGAAACTGGAGCTTCCAATCTGGATCAATTGACCCAAGTAGATGTACTGCTCTACAAGTTCAAGGGTGAAGTTTCCAACAATAACTGGTGAAGGCGCAACATGGACATTTGACATAATTTTCGTCTTGTCCATGTTCATTTTAAGGCCCACTTGTTGGGAAACTTCATTGAGGTTATGGAGCATGGTACTTAGATCCTCCAGCGACTCCGCCATGACGACAATGTCATCAGCAAATCGAAGGTGAGTGATATACTCGCCGTTGATGTTGATGCCAAGTCCATCCCATTCCAGGAGCTTGAAGGCGTCCTTCATTGCAGCAGTGAACAGTTTCGGAGATATGACGTCTCCCTGTCTAACATCTCTCTGCAATGGAAGCCCTCTAGTCCTCGGACTCTGCTCCTGTACTCGGACTGACATTGTGGCGTTGCTGTATAAGCACCTCAACACTTCGATATACTGATGGTCAATACGGCATCGCTAGAGAGACCTAAGGACAGCCCATGTTTCGATCGAATCGAAGGCTTTCTCAACAGACGTCCACAAACGCCAAGCATAGTGGCTGTATAATCTGCCGCAGCGTATGGATGTGGTTTATGGCACTTTTCGGAAACCGGTTTGTTCAGGAGGCTGGAAGGCATCGAACCTGTTTGTGAGACGATTCGTGATTACCCTCGAAAACAGCTTATAGACGTGGCTCAGGAGCGTGATGGGTCTATAGTTTTTTAGAAGGGTGTTATCACCCTTTTTGAAGAACAGCACCACCACGCCTCTATGCCACGATTCTGGCGTCACGCCCTCGAGCAGAACGGAATTAAAGAGCCTCTGAAGGACTTTCAGTACCGGCTTTCCGCCCGCTTTCAGAAGCTCTGCTGTGATTCCGTCCTCACCCGGCGCCTTGCTGTTTTTGAGCTATTTGAGGGCAATCCTAATCTCGTACAGGCTAATGTCCGGGATGTCTTCGGTATAGTGTCGTGTTAGTTTGGCCCTAGGATCTTTGGCCAAACTTACACTAGGTTTGGCTACTGAGGTATGCAGCTGTCCATAAAACCTCTCGATCTCTCCCGTCACCTCAGCTTTCGTCGAAACCACGCCGCCGTCCTCCTTCTTCAGCTTAGTCAATTGGCTCTGCCCAATAGACTCTATCCTTGCAAACACTTCTCAGCCTGCCTTTTTTTTCTGAAGCCTTTTCTTCTTTTGTTTGTTTTCGCTTAACAACCATACTTTTTTCTTCTTCAGTACCGTCTTCTTCTGTTTGTTTTCGCTTTTCGCCTATATTGTTTTCTCCAAACTGTGGATAGGTTCTTTTCGGTGAGTCGTTTTCTTGATCGAAGACTTTTTTTGTCTTGGCATTTTAATCTGAAACAAGGAATATCGAAATAATAACTTCCCTGCCGAACCCTTTTTGTAATTTCTTTGGACAAAATCTAATTTCTTTGGCGCGGCAGGCCAAAGAAATACAAAGAAATTAGAGACAAAGAAATTAGAAATCAAAGGTTAATCATAATTAAAAAAAAAAGTTCTAGCTGTAGCATAACCTGTTATTGCCACGTGCATACTATTCGAGTATTATGATTAGCATAAAAAATATCCAAGTGATCCATCGAGATAACAGTATTAAAATTAACATCGAAGAAATTAGACACTTACGTGACGAAAGTTTCCAGCCGAGGTGAAAAATAATTTTAAGCTGACGATCCGAAACGTGACGCACGTCTGCCTCCAGTGTTTGATAGCGGGTGACTAGCTTGTTCAGGGGGCGGCCAGCCGAATAAGCAGCTCCTCGTAAGAACTGAGGTAGATCAACGATTTTGTCGCGCCAACGTGATTAGGTTTTTCCGGCGGACAAAACTCTTTTGAATATTATGTGGAAAGTATAAGCCAATAATAGACCAAAATACATACACAATATCTTTGAATATATGAGAAATGAAATCTATTTAAATTATATTAACAATTTGATATTTTAGTAAATTAATAGCTATCAGAAATTAATAAGTAAGCTGTGGACGCGCCAAAGAGCTTAGAATTTTCAACTTTAGAAAATCAGTGTGGAAAATCTATGCTATTTTGTGCTGAAAATTATAATGCACTTATAGCCTACCTACTACCTGAATCTAAAAAAAAATATATCTGTCATGTAAAAATAGGATTTCATGGTATTTAAGGCTAGGACACGTCTAAAACTCTGTTCCTGATAATCACCCAAGTGAATAGTGCGAGCCATGGAGTGATTGAAACTCACTTATATTTCCTGTAGAATTATAATATTTATGCTTATTTACTAAAAAAATACTTACCTACTCAAAATCTTTGTTTTCCTCTACATCGGAGGCTAGGAAGTATCAACTAACAGCTTTAGCATTCAATTCTTTTTTAACGCGGCCCATTAAATATAAAACTGTTTATGGAAGAACAAATAACTGTTTTCCTGCAAATACCAAATTTTTCTAAGAATAAAACATTTGTCCAATAATGAACTTTTAAAAATAAATTATTTTGCAAATAACAGTGAAGGAACTGTATAAACAACTGAACTGTAAAACATTGTCTATAATCAGTTTAAAAAAGCAATCCATGTAGATAGGTACCTAAACATTTTATTCAACCTTCACCTACAGATAAAACTGACCCCCTACAATTTAAAAACTGTTTTTACGGGGGTCAGTTTATCTGCCCCTGACTGTACCTACTTAAAACATCAACATATTGAATCTATATAATCAGAGTAAGAAACCCTCACAACTTTTATTTGTTGTTCTGTGTATAGGTACATATATCTGTAGGTACTCATCATCATCATCATCAGGTCTTTCTAGTCTCCACTGCAGGAGCACGACCCTCTCTGTACCAGAGCCATATTAGCCATATACTAGCCTGAGTAGTCAGAGGATTTGGCTTACACTCTCCACGCTGGCCAGACGGGTAGGAGAGGTCTCTTTGATCTTAATAAGCTTTGTTTAGCTTGTGTTTCCTTAGTCGCCTTTTACGACATCCACGAGATGACTTGGAGTGGTCCTATTCTACTCTGCCGGGAACCACACATTATAAAAATATTATGGTACAGCTGTGTCGCTTTTTGCTCGACTTGGTACAGATAAATGCGAAAGTAAGTGTCTCGCATTCATGCCAAAACAACTGAACTGATTTTAATGAAATTTGGTACGGCGATAGTCTAGAGGATAAGAAAGGATAGAGGCTACTTTTTCCACATGACAAAGACATGGGCACAGCTAGTATTAGGGTTCATAAAATTTTCTGTCAGAATATATAGTATTTTTATAAAAATGCTATGAAATTATAGTACTCTTCAAGAAATATATAGTATTTTGGTGGGTAAGAATAAAAATATACTAAGTTTTACTCAATTATTTTTGGTTACACATATACGCTTATTACTTCTGTTGTACGAAAGGAGCTTTCAAAAATGGCGGGCTCTGTTATTTTTTTACTTTATTCGTTTTAGTGTCGCCAAATATAAACATTGATCTATTGTACTGAAATATAGTATTATCGCATAGGTACTATATATTTATTCAACAGTATATAGTATGGAGACCTGCCCCCGTAGCATGGCACGCGCGACAACGTTTATCGACTATCGCCATCTTGTTTTTCGCAATACTGAAGAGCGAGAAGTAGATAGTTTATCGCGCGATATAAACGGCGTCGCGGGAGCCATGCTACGAGGGCTGAAATATAGTACAATACTATATATTATAGTACGGTTGGCAACCCTGGCTAGTATGTCTATATGTCTATCCTGCTCTGCTGATGTGATAGATTGAATTGTGTTTGATGGTCTTTAGAGCTGGGTGTGCCATGATATGACATTAAAGCATTATCTCTTAGTCATTATCAAACATGTATTATTGTCCCTGATATTGATAACTTTGATGTTTATTTTTAAATTATTTCTTTATGTTACATGCCACCTTTGAACTTAATGTCTATGATATGTATTCCTTTGGTAACATTAGCAATGTATTTAAAAAGTTTTATTCCATCAGATTTTTTACTGTTTGTAGTATGAACACTATCCTTCATACCATCAAACCAGCCTGTCAAAATGATCAACATTTCGTATGGGACCGTAATGGAAACTAAAAAAAAAAAGACATTTTCATACAAAAGAGTTTTGCCGGCCGGGCAATTTGTATGAAAAGAGATTTTTTTTCCCATAGGAAGATTTGACCGGCTGGTCAATAATAAATAATATGTGACTAAGTATTTATATAATAATAATAATTGTTTTAGGAAATTCGCATATTGCCAACAGTCATCATTTTGGTTTGTTAAAGAGAATTACAGTGGAAAATAACGATAAATGACAAAGGCACAATGCTCTCAGTATCTTATGATTTTAACTGCGGATTTCCTGTATTTGTATCATAGATAATAGATTGACGTATGTAACTGTTTGCTGAGTACTACTGCAGCGTTACATCATGAGATAACCTCTTGTAGATTATTGTTATCTGTACCAAATATGGCAGGTAGGTATAATCATAACAAGATTTTGATGAATTAAAATTCAAAGACTCACTAAAATGCCACGTTTATAATGTGGAAGTTTGTATGTATGGATGTTTCTGTTACTACTTCTATCATGCAAAAACTACTGAATGGATTTAAATGAAACTTTACAATATAATTTATAAAATATTTTGGCTACTTTTATCTCAGATAAAGATACTTACGACAGCTAGTAAATAATAAAAGCTATGATCATCATCATTTCGTGTAGGTGACACGGTCAGTCGACCATGCACACCCTGGTGTCAGAGTTCTTCAGTTCTTCTAATAAAAGTAATAAAATATGATTGAATAAAATCAATGATAAGAATATAAAATAAAAATACTTAAATAATATGAAACCTTACTTACCTTTAATTTTTATAGTTCTTTAATAGGGTCGATTGACAAACGGAAGCACGTGTAAAATTTGAGTTATTTTGTACATATATATGGCTGTTACGTTACTCTGTTTAAAAAACATACTGTAAAATATCTGAATACGAACTCCATGGTAAGGGCTAAAGTAGAACCAAATAATGTAGACATACTTTGGGTACCTATTCAACCCTACTAAGTAAATAACAATTTAAATATCTATACAAATAACATGTAAATAACATGGTTGCATAATTTAAATTGATGTACAATTTAAATTATGCAATTAACCCAAATACCTATAGTAGACGTCTATTACACTACAATATATTATTCCTAACGTTTTACAGATAGCCAAAGTTAATTTTGAAGTCTATTGCTGTTTAATGACAGTGCAGTTCATTTAATGATAGATTTTTTACGGTCGTGGGCTTTGTTACGTGCTAAATTTAATTTAGAATAGGTACCTATAGAATTACGTGGTACCTTACCTTCCATGCTGGTTTGCTAAAAAAGGAAAAACAGAATACGAGGTGCTTTTCTTCCCGCGCAGACCGTAAAAGACGGTCAAGAGATGGACGAAAATTTAAGGACGTCAGAAGGCGATGCGACTAGCAACCCATCACTATTTGATTCCGTTTTCCACCATTACGCCCACTAACACGCTAAAGGTGGCCTTTGGGTTTTATGACCTTGGGCTCCGTCTACCCCGCCAAGCGATAAAGACGTGATAGTATGTATGAATATAACATTAACTAGTTGAAGTACCTATATCATTTAAAAATAAATATGTGTTTATTTGAAATATCATTTGACTGGAGTTAATCGAAACTCGTAATGAATTAGTAAGTAAAATAGGTACCTACCTAGGTATAATCAGTTTGCGGCAAATATGATCATTTAGGTACATGCATGACTTGTTTACTTTCAGTTCTGTACAGTATATTACATTTATTACTCACTAAAAACAGTTTGACGTCATGAAGTCGGATTAATGTGTCATCCATCCACCATAAAGTGGGAGCCATTGAAATGTGTACTTTTGTGGTGCCATTTTACTCACAGTTGGATTTTGTTTGGGTTTTAGCGGGAACTTTCCAGTGTCTATAGTTAGCAAAGCCAACCTTCAAAATTTTTAGATAAGGGGAAGTAATATTTTTTATGCAATTTCTAAACAAAGCCCACAAAATGTCATGTTACTACTACTTCTAATTATTTGAAAATTGAAAAAGACTTTGGTCTCGCTCCTCGACACACCTCGTGTTTGAATTTGTGGCCCGCAAAAGAAATTCAAACTAAATACTTACAGTATTAAGTACATTTAATCATTTTTACCCTCCCTCCAATATTTGTCTATGGTCTCTGTTGCCTAGAGAAAACCTAACTTTGTTTGTCTGATACTCTTAAAGTATCTTCTTCATATAGTTTGTGGACCACAAATTTAAATAAAGATTAAAGACATTTCATATATTTAAAAAAATGCGAAATACCAAGAACGACGATGGAAAAATCACAAAAGGAAAACAATAACGCCTTTTCCTGGCTATAAACTTGTTAATTCATAAGGCAAAGACAACAATCAACATACAGCCGTAACTCTATAATCTCGGAAGCTTACGAATGCGAGTGAGTAGGCGACATAAACATTGGTATAGGACAGAGATAGACAACATGGAATGCAGATATGTGATTTGCGAGCGTGAGAGCAGGATAGCAGGATGGACTAGGGATGCCTCATTTTGAAAACGAAAGAAGCGGAGATATTTGAAAAAAATGTAATGGATTTGATCTGAATTTGAATCTGAATCTTAGATTCAAATTCAGATTCAATCGTTTATTTAATATAGGTTTCTTTGAACACTTATTAATTGTCATATTTGTGTTTACAATTTTTACAACAAAAAAATTTTGTTGACGTCAATAATTACTTAAGGCTAAGTTTAGGCCGCTTCCAAAGCGGAGTGCAGAAGAAGCGGCAACAAACTGCACAGCGCATTTTCTCCAAGCGACGTCAACTCACAATTCTAGTTAGACCTTATAAACTACTTATATATATGTGGACTGAGTGTGCATTGTTTCAATTAAATGTCATGGAACCGTCTCGTATTCGAGCCGTGATTGCTAAGCCGCGCGAACTTGCTTGATTTTTGCCTATCGTGGACCCATATGGGGCCTTGTTCCCTGGGTTCACCTTGGGAATAGATTCCTTATTAATACCAAAACTCATATTAGTACCAGTTATTTATTACTTGGGCAATCATATCACAGCGCTCACAACTAATTCTTAGCCACAGCATTTCTTATTAATCGATTATAATACAAAAATATTGGAACCAACCAACTTAAAAAAATATTGATCAGAAACAAAACACATGCAGCCTTATGGCAATTTATGCTATAAATCAATGAAATGTTAAAAACATACTGAACCACTGCTCTATTACTATGGGTACTCAGTCCTTTACCAATATAATAAGGTCTTTGGATATTATTTTTTATTTATTTATTAGAAGTTTATTGTACCAAAGCAAAACTTGTTACAATTGGCGGAATAGTGATAGCCCTACAATTTTTACTGGGACACATCCAAGGTCGTTTACTGCAAGCATGCAGCCACGCACTGTGAGCGTGCGCGTTCGTTTAGCATATTAGGGCAGGTCCACACTCTCATCTGAACTGTAAGATCACCTGTGGTGTGAGGTTCAATCAATAAATATAAATATATACGGACAAATCACACAAATAGAGTTAGCCCCGAAGTAAGTTCGAGACTTGTGTTATGGGATACTAACTCAACGATACTATATTTTATAATAGATAGGTACTTATATAGATAAACATCCAAGACCCAGGTCAATCTGAAAAAGATCATTTTCCATCTTGACCTGACTGGGGATCGAACCCGGGACCATCCGCGTCGGGATCACCGCTGCGCCACGGAGCTCGTCAATGCCTTTGTACTAGATATGAGCGCCGATGGTTAAACGGCCGGCGATCAACGCCGTTGTTTGTACTAAGGGTACCTAACTAAATATTGTTACGGCCTGGCTTTCTGCCTGACTTATGACTTATGAAGATATGATTCAAAAACACCATAATAAAGGATAACATAATACACAGGGATACACATTAGATCTGTTACAGAATTATTCCTGTAACAGTTGTTCGGGGTGTTTAAAAGTTTTCTGTAACAAACCTGCTAGAAAACTGTTTTTACATTTCTCTCAGTGAGTTTGTACTTTATAGATAGATAGATAGATAGAAACTCTTTATTGCACACATAATTAACAAAAAAATAATAACAATAAAACACCTTAACATTAAAAGAGTGCGCAAAAGGCGGCCTTATCGCGAAAGCAATTTCTTCCAGGCAACCTTTCGAGGAAGAACATAACATAAAAAGCAAGTAGTGCGGGGTAGCAAAACATAACATAAACATACATATACTACATTAACAAATAAACTTACATATACTATATAATATATATAATTATAGATTTATACATACTTAAGTAAATATAAAAATATACTAAACTTACATATTAGAAGGGAATACAATGATAGCAAACAATAGGGAAAGGATCATAGAGATAAGAAATGTGATTTGACTTGGGATTTAAAGCTTGCTAGCGTTTGTGCACACCGGACAGAGAGTGGTAGAGAGTTCCAAAGACAGACGGCTCGAACAGGGAAAGATCGAGAATATAATTTGGTGGAGTGTTGTGGAGTCATTAAGCGTAGGTTCTCTGCACTACGCAGTGAACGTTGCTGTTCATCTTTGCAAAAAGTAAAAAGCTTTCTTAAATAATTTGGGGAGGCCGGGTTAAAAAGAATGGTATATACGAGTAATAGGGAAAGAGTATGCCAATCTCGGCGACGTCGGATAGGGAGCCACTTGAGTTGATTACGAAAATGAGAGACATGGTCGTATTTACGAAGGCCATATATAAATCTAATGAAAAGATTTTGAAGACGCTCAAGTTTGTTAAGTTGCTCCTCATTAATATCTAGGTAACAGGTGTCAGCATAATCTAGGATAGGGAAAAGGAGGGAATGAGCAAGCATAATTTTGGTGTCCATAGGTAAGAACCTATGAAGTCTCCTGAGAGAGCCAACCGCAGCAAAGATCTTTCTGCTAAGTTCCGACACTTGAGCATTCCAAGAAAGAGTTCTGTCGATATGTATCCCTAGATTTTTTATACGTAGTACTACATATCATTTCTCCATGGTGTGTGTTCTATACATAGCTATCAGCACATTAACGTGGTGCGAAACTGCGTATGTGTAAGCTGTCGCTTAGTTTGCCAATGTAAACCTTATTGGCTATAACAGTTGCAAACACTTATGAACCGGTATCCTTGAATATAGATTGAAAGTGTTAATAACTACTCTTTCAGTTTTACTTTTAGTGTTCAATCAAAACACTCTATTCGGATACCGGTAAGTTCCCTGATTATGACACTATTCTTCTTTAGGTACACCTTCGCTGTTGCACGATATATTCTTCTTTAAAATCTTCACAGTACTTAATAAAAATTTATCATCATCATTTCGTGTAGGTAACACGGTCAGTCGACCATGCACACCCTGGTGTCAGGGTTCTTTGGAATCGCCTCTCGGCCTCTGACGAGGTTCCTTTAACGACTACCAGATGGCAATCGGACCAACGGCTTAACGTGCCTTCCGAAGCACGGAATCATCTTTCTTATCAAACAATCAGGTGATTCATGATGTGATGCTTTCTGGCACACCCACTTTAGAGTTTTTTAAAATAAATATAATATAAGTGATGTATATAAAGTGTATGTAATTGTATCATTAATAAAAAAAAATGTATATCCCTAGTTTCGACATAACCCGTAGTGCAAATTGGGTAAGCTGGGAAGCATACTATCTGGCAGCCCCATCTCGAAATTTCTAATTTACGCATGTTATAAGTACATATATTGTGTCAAATAATTTGTATATTTATGTTGTATCCTCAATTCCTCATTTCATTTTGGATATTCAAAATTATGGCTTAAGAAACATTTAATTTACAATTCCCAAATACGCGCCTAGTTATTAAACGTTAGCAAAGAATGTTTACGTATTTTATTGAGTATCTAGGTACCTACATGTCAATAAGTTTTAACGCGACTATCATAAATAGAAGTGTTTGGTATGGTTTAGGGTAAATTATATGTGAGTTTATATACGTCATCTTCTTCTTGCTTTAATAGTTTATTTTGTATAATTGTTTATTTAGACGTAATGGCCGACTAGTTTCGATGACGACCATCATAGAAACCACTGTGAGTGTAAGTTACTAGTCGGCGATTCCGACAAAATAAACGAGAGTAAAACTATGACTTATGTAACTTAAATGTGGTAATTTCCTTTATTGCCTCCGTGGTGTAGTGGTTAGAGCGTTCGGCTTACACTGTGGAGGACGCGGGTCAATTCCCGGCGGGGGCAACGACTTTGTGTTGTTGTACATTGTGGTTTGAACATTGCAGGCTGATCATCTGATTGTCTGATAAGTAAGATGATCCGTGCTTCAGTGGGCACGTTAAGCCGTCGGTCCCGGTCACTGCCTTGACAGTGGCCGTTACAAAGACTTTATAAGGCGGTTCAAAAACTCTGAAACCAATTTTAGTCATTAGCACACAGAGTAAGAAAGAAAAAGTAGTTTCCTTATCCAAATAATGAATAATAATACATTCATCGGTTCGGGCGTTCGGGTTCGGGGTGAAAATCAACATCCACGCGGACGAAGTCGCGGGCAACAGCTAGTAAGTAAGTAATACTTTATTGTACACCATAAATGAAATGTTTATAATACAAAAATTAAACTAAGTCTACCCAGCTCTGATAGTTTTCCTTTCAACTTCAGTATATAGGTATACTAATGCTGTAATTTTTTTCACGTATCCATATATATCCGTTTAGCAGATAGAGGGGGGGGGGGGGGGGGACACGTACCTCTAACAAAAATTTGCACTTTAGAACCAAATATTTCGGAAACGGATCCCTAAATCGAAAAATAGTGTTCTCAACCTCACAATATTTTTTTAAAGACCTATTTAACGATACCCCACGATGGGTAAGTAGAGAAAAAAAAATGACTCCCCCACTTTACTTGTACGGGAGGCCACTGTCAAGGCAGTGACCGGGACCGACGGCTTAACGTGCCCACTGAAGCACGGATCATCTTACTTATCAGACAATCAGATGATCAGCCTGCAATGTTCAAACCAAACTAGAACAACAACACAAAGTCGTTGACCCGCCGGGAATTGTCCCGCGTCCTCCACAGTGTAAGCCGAACGCTCTAACCACTACACCACGGAGGCAATAAAGGAAATTACCACATTTAAGTTAGATAAGTCATAGTTTTACTCTCGTTTATTTTGTCGGAATCGCCGACTAGTAACTTACACTCACAGTGGTTTCTATGATGGTCGTCATCGAAACTAGTCGGCCATTACGTCTAAGTAAACAATTATACAAAATAAACTATTAAAGCAAGAAGAAGATGACGTATATAAACTCACATATAATTTACCCTAAACCATACCAAACACTTCTATTTATGATAGTCGCGTTAAAACTTATTGACATGTAGGTACCTAGATACTCAATAAAATACGTAAACATTCTTTGCTAACGTTTAATAACTAGGCGCGTATTTGGGAATTGTAAATTAAATGTTTCTTAAGCCATAATTTTGAATATCCAAAATGAAATGAGGAATTGAGAATACAACATAAATATACAAATTATTTGACACAATATATGTACTTATAACATGCGTAAATTAGAAATTTCGAGATGGGGCTGCCAGATAGTATGCTTCCCAGCTTACCCAATTTGCACTACGGGTTATGTCGAAACTAGGGATATACATTTTTTTTTATTAATGATACAATTACATACACTTTATATACATCACTTATATTATATTTATTTTAAAAAACTCTAAAGTGGGTGTGCCAGAAAGCATCACATGATTCATGCCTGCAATGTCCTAACCAAGCCGGAAACAACTTAACAAACTATGCTTCCCGTGGGAATCGAACCCAGGACCCCCGGGTCAACAAGGCAAACGCCTTAACCACTGGAACATGGAGGCAGAAACAGAATGAGAGACTGAGCAGATCGTTGCAGCTAGAAGCCAGGGTATTATAAAAATAGCCTGTCCCAAGCTTAACTGAGTCGCAGTGATGAACGTAATAAGTATCAATCAAGTGACTGTTGACGTGTTTTATTTACCGCACAACGCACGCGCATATTTGATAAGGCATATTATGGTTTGAGACATTTGCCATTTATTGTGTTTTTGTAGTGTTATTACGCGCCTAATCCCTACATAACCACAAACTACGAAGAAGACACTAATAATTGGTCTTTACCCTCACTCCAATGTTTGTCTATGGTCTCTATTGCCTAGAGAAAACATGGGCAGTCGGTCGTCTGATATTATTATATCATACAAGGTAAGTCCTTAACAATAATAAGAAAGATACCGCAAAATCGCAACTCAATATATTTAGAAGCATTATCCACAATCTGCATATTTTTAAAGCAGCGACAGTCAAAAGTTTAGTAACAAATTCTGCGTATCGATTTTATAACTGGTTTGTTTATTTTTATATCTCAGCCAGCCCGATAAAAAAGAAAGAACTGCAAGTCAGATTGGTCCCCGCGGATGACGTCAGCAGCGCTAACCTTGACGTCACTACGATGAAGGGCATAGAAGTAGGGAGCTTCTGATATATTATTAGAAGCCTCTTCTCCTTAGTACAATAATAGAACTGTTTCAATTTCTGATATACCTACCTACGATATTTACCCATATTATATAAAATAATAAATATTATTATATTACATTGGGGGGCTCCCATAAAACAAACGTGATTTTATTCCCGTTTTTACCAGGTGGGTGCATGAAATATTCACGGAATATTAAGTTGTAATTCACTTTAAAAATAAATAATTAAATCATAATTAAGGGGAGACCCGACTGACCCACCCACATGCAGGATCAGTCGGGTAATAAGAGTTAAGATTGAGGTTTCTCTTTGGTTGAAATAAATTTAAATTCGTGTCGTATCCAACGTATTGTGGCGTCCCTCATCAGATTCTAAATATCGCGTCACAAACTAGGAAGATTTTTTTCTAGTATCATACAACCGACGAAGACGATTTCTTTAGGCAATAGAGACCATAGACAAATATTGGAGTGTAGGTAAAGATGATAAAATTAAGATTGAATTAAGTTTTAGAATTGCAAAGACTAAGTTTGGCAATCCAACGAGGAAATGCCGCCAGCCTTTTGGGCACCCTGCCCGCTGACTGCAGCGATTTGGCTTCTATTTTTTATTTAACTTAATGTTTATTTATTTATTTTTCTTTTTTTTGTAGGTTAATTTTCTTTTTTTAAGACTAGTTATAGTTTATAATCTTAGTTTCGTTCTTTGTTTTTAGTTTATCGCATTATAATATAATATTAGATTGAATTTCTACTGGGGGCCACAAATTCAAAATCAATTGACGCGTGTTCTATCCCTAATATCCATAAAAGCAAGTTTTTCCGGAGTGTATCGTGTCATGTAATAGTCGGTTTACACGAACGCCGTTGGGCCATTGAACCCCAAAAATACTATTTAGTTACCTTCACCAGCAATTACTGTTGACTAAGATCTAATTATAGCCTGAAACTGATTGATACCGCTTCAAACCGGTTTACAGTCTTGAAAAATATGCCGTTAAAACTTTTCAATAAGTGAAGCACAAAATAAACAAGTACAGATGTGACCACTTTCACGCTCGCAATTTATGCCTCGAGAAAAATCAAATCAAAATTCTTTATTGTTTGATATAGATAGGAAAAAGTTTCGTTCTTTGTTTTTAGTTTATTTAAATAAACTTATGATACTATTCAAATAAAAAAAAAAAAAGATAGGAAAAGGAAAATAAAATGCATGTGAGCACTGTCATGTCTATAAAGGCGTACAATAATTTAGTTATTTACTAATAATTTTTTTACAATTAATATAAAATTCACAATATTTTCAAACCAATAACATAAAAAGTTACAAAAATTATTAGAAAAATTAAAAGGACTATATGTTGATAGAAAGACTAAGTACCTACCCATACTAATTGCCATAGAAACAGATGGTAATACAATACTACAGGTTGGTCTCGGTCGCACATATAAAAAAACCATTAAAATTGTTTGTTTTCAGATCACTAACATCCAATTATGTTAGTAATCCTTACAATGTAAGTAGGTACACAAATAATGAGAGAATTAAAAAAAAATCTTAAAAGATATCTATAATAATTTTAAAATCACATAAAAATCACGTAAGGGAGTGGGTTTCCAAGATTACCCTCCTCACCAAGCACGTCTACCTGTCGGCCAGAGTGTTCAGGATAGTTAACTGTTGTGACGAGCTCCGTGGCGCAGCGGTCAACACGCCTGACTGCGACACGGATGGTCCCGGGTTCGATCCCCGGTCAGGTCAAGATGGAAAATTATCTTTTTCAGATTGACCTGGGTCTTGGATGTTTATCTACATAAGTATCTATTATAAAATATAGTGTCGTTGAGTTAGTATCCCATAACACAAGTCTCGAACTTACTTTGGAGCTAGCTCAATCTGTGGTATTTGTCCGTATATATTTATTTATTTATTTATTTATATATGCAATTATATAGCAACTAACCGTGTGGTTCCCGGAAGAGTAGAATAGGACCACTCCAAGTGATCCCGTGGATGTCGTAAAAGGCGACTGAGGAAACAAGGTACATAAAGCCCCCAACCCGCCTGGCCAGCGTGGAGGGTGAAGGCCAAATCCTCTGACTGCTCTGGCTAATTTATGGTTGTGGTAGTACAGAGAGGGTCGTGCTCCTGCAGTGAAGACAGACAAAGATCTGATGATGATGATGATGGTAACAGCTATAGATAAAATTGCATCGAGCGAATTTGTACTGTTTCCGGCTCACGGTCAGCCATAAATTTATGCACAGAATTACGCTCTCTATTTTAAAACAATAATCGTATGTATATCAAAAATTTTAACATTTCTATGCGAGCTCCGTGGCGCAGTGGTTACCACGCCTTCCTGCGACACGGGGGTCCCGGGTTCGATCCCCGGTCAGGTCATGATGGGAAACGATCTTTTTCAGATTGACCTGGGTCTTGGATGTTTATCTATATAAGTATATATTATAAAATATACTATCGTTGAGTTAGTATCCTGCGACACAAGTTCACAACTTACTGTGGGGCTAGCTCAATTTGTGTGATATGTCCCTATATATTTATTTATTATTATTATTTCTATCAGGGTACTAAGGAGACGCAGGGTACGCTTTATAAATCGGGTAAAATCATCGCATCATGCATACGGTTAACTAAAATTGTGAGTTGACGTCGCTTAGTGAAAATGCGCTGTGCAGTTTGTTGTCGCTTCTTCTGCACTCTGCTTTGGAAACGGCCTAAACATAGCCAACAAAAAATTTTTTTGGCGTCAATAATTAAATTTACTTATAATTGTTGACACCAAAAAAATTTTTGTTTGAATATTGTAAACACATGCATGACAATGAAATGAATAAGTGTTCAAAAGTTCAAAAGATTCTAAATATTAATACTATTGGGTTGGGGCCCAAGAATTCAGACTTAGTTGACGCGTGTTCTAATTTCCGTAAAGCAGTTTTTCGGCAGTGACGTGCATTAAATGCATCTGTTGTTGCCTAAATATTGTATCGAAGTTCGATGCCCGCCCACTATAGACTCTTTTTCAGGCTGTCTATTCGATTTTTCTTTTTTTACCGTCTGGCGCTAAGTCACAATAAAAACATTTTGAAAACCGTGAATTGGGAACTGACTGCCACACGATTTTTGATACCTCGTTATTTCTAGTGTTAACCACAAACAAACCACAGACAAAAAAAGAAAATCACCGTTTTCGTTTTGTGGCTTGAGGATGGCAAAGACATCAAAACTTTTTTCTCGTTATGATATTAGGGCACAGAACACGCGGTGGGGGTACAAATTCAAACTCAATAATTTAATACATGACATTATTAGTTATTGTTAATCATCCAAACGTCACTCCGATATTTGTTTATGGTCTCAATTGTCTTGAGAACATAGCGCAGTCCTTCGTGTGATCTAGTAATAGCATCTTCTTCGTAATTTGCGAGTGCTTCAGAGCCATTCATCGTCAGGTCTTTACAGATGGAGCATGAGCATGACCCTCTGTAACACCTGAACCAGTTAGCCAGAGCAGTCAGGGGATTTGGCCTACACTCTCCACGTTGGCCAGACAGATTTGGAGAGGTCTTTTTGATGTTTATAAGCTATGTTTAACTTGTGTTTCCTTAGTCGCCTTCTACGACATCCACGGGATGACTTCATCGCGTTTATTACATTATTTATACACCTAACGTTTCGAACACTTTTCAGTGTTCGTGGTCGAAGGTAGACTAAGTTGACATTTGTCTAATATTTTATAGGAACTGCAAATATATCAAACTTCTATAAGGGTTCTATAGAAGAAAACGCCTACTATATAGATGGTCCTAAGTCCCTAAGTAGGCCAAAAAGCCTGTGAGTGGTGGAATTGAAACAAGTTTTCGTTTTATAACTGCTATGACAACTTTTCATCTGGTGATCAGTAGGTAGGTACTATGTAGGTATAGTATATGAAGTAAAGTAGATACCTACCTCAGGTAGGTACATAACTTTTCAGAAAACAGTTTGAAAGTTGGAGTGATATTTGAGATGTACCTATATAATAGAATCTACTTGGTATCTTTCTAACACAAGGAGTACTTCATGAATACTAGATTTTGAAGAATGTTTTCTGATTATACCTATAAGCATAACCCGCGAATGTTAAGGACATTATAGTCTTATATCTATACATTAATTTTAGTTAAAATCTGTTGATTGCAAAAGTTTGACAATTTAAACAGTAATTAACTTAAACAGCTTGAAAATACTTATACATACTTATAAAAACTTTTGTTGTACCGAACCTACCTAGTTTTATATCTATCATGTTCCTGAGTACAATATAATATTATTAAACTATAGATTAATACCTAGATAATTACTAATGATCGGCGCCTACGCCCCAACTCCAAAATAAAATGATAAGTTAATTGTTTCTCTATAGTATAATTGTGTTGATTGATAGGTACCTACTCAGCTTACAAACACATGAGTCACGTACGCGGACATACATACATAAACACAATACAACAACTAGTAACAAATAAAAATAAAATAAATTACAATATGTCTTTAATCCCCGACGCAAATAGTGTAGTGATTTTTATCTCTCTGAGACTCACGGGTGTTACCCCGGTCCTTTGGAAGGCTTGCGTGGGGATATAGATCCAACACACCTTTGGAGAAGTTGATGTAATGTAGGTCTCCAGCCAGAACCCATTCCTGGAAATACCAATGAATGATATGTCCTGATTTTTATTATTATTATTTATTAACGAAATAGTACAGCATTACAATTACACCAAAGTACTGCACAACTTCTACGGATTCATCCATCCTTTTCACAAAATAATTACAATTAATTCGTCAAACGTATATTATACAAACTCATCAGCAAATATATCACATTACCTTCCTTTTAATGATGCCAGGAATTAGGAGATAAAAGACTGGCTTGTCGACCACAGCTCAAAAACAGCTGTGAGGCAGAGTAGAATAGGACCACTCCAAGTCTTCCCGTGGATGTCGTAGAAGGCGACTTAGGAAACACTAGCTAAACAAAGCTTATAAACATCAAAAAGACCTTCCAACGCGTCTGGCCAGCGAGGAGAGTGTAGGCCAAATCCTGCTCTGGCTAATATATGGCTATGATAGTACAGAGAGGGTCGTGCTCCTGCAGTAGAGACTAGAAAAGAATCCAACCCTAAGGGTAGAGGTGTAGAAATAGGGTATAATTAATTTTTTTCAGTGGTTTAAGTTTTGCGTCGAAAAGATTTTTTTGGAAATAATTGCTTTTCGTTAAAATAGGGTCAAGAAGTATTCATTGTGATTTCTTCTTTTAAACAAAGTTTTGACGTGAGGCTAATAATCTTTAATTCGTCTTTAACGATGCATTAGCTGTTATCTTAAATTAATATTTAGCCATTAAGATACTACGTTGACGTCTATTTGTAGTTATAAAGTGGAGAAATACTTCCTTGCTATTACGGAATGTGGTGGAAGTTAGGTTTTTAGTTGTGGTAGAGCCACGCTACCGGCAAAATTCACTATTGCTAGTAGCATGAATGGGCCGGCTCGTCCGGGGAACTACCACACTCTCACTTCTACTACGCTTCTATGCTTCGTTCAGTGAGTGAGTGAGTCTTAGGCCCATCAATTCCACCTCAGGGGTGGGAAAAATAAAGGCCGGCAACGCAACAAAAAAAAAAGTATGTAAAACTAATATTCGTAGGGTTGAACTAAATCTCTTGGTATTATATACCTAGGTGATTTTAGGTTTCCGTACCCAATGGGTAAATCGGGACTCTATCCACGAGACTTCGATGTCCGTCTGCCGATCTGTCTGTCACCAGACAACTAGACAGTTGAAATTTGTACAGATGATGTATTTCTATGGCCGCTATAACAACTAATAGTAAAAACAGAATGAAATAATTTTTTGGGGAGGTCCGATACTAGAAACATGTTTTTTTGCCGTTTTATGTTCGATATTAATAACGAGAAACGCTCGAAGTATTTACAGAATATTGAGCTATATATTTACTTAAACCATAAAATCAAAATAAAATATTTCTGATGGGGGCTCCCATACAACAAACATGTTTTTTTATTTTTAGCCCAATAGTTTATAGATAATGGTATCGAACACTTCGTGCGCGAGTCCGACTCGCACTTGGCTGATTTTCATGCATTCACAACGCTATCTGATATTATACTTATAAAAATTAAAAAATAACATATTGAAAAAATTAAAAAGTAGAAAATGAAACCTTCCCGCCTGGATATTTTTAGGAATTATGTGTGGTACCCGGGGCGTCTTGCTCCCGCCGCGCTAGCTACGCCACTATTCTAAAATATAAACTCAAAAACAGTCGGTATTAAGACCGATACAGTCCGAATTAAACTTGATGGCGGCTCGGTACATCGCGCGAGTCGATGCGCAGTCATGGATCTAAGAATAATCAGGATATGCCCTTGGAAAATGTAACAGTGACGCACATAAAAATCCCTACACTCGTGTCGCGACACTAGCGCACGCACACATCGGCACAAAAATCCCTACACTTTTCCCCGGTCGAACGAAATGTCAAATTTCCCAAATGTCAAATACATGCTGCACACATGTGACTTGATGTGACGTAAGTTATGCTTCACTTTTGATGTGTCTAATGCCGGGTCCATATTATTCCTAGGTCCATGTGCGCAGTACACAATAGTACTTAGGTGCAGCGGGGCGCGCGCGGGGAGGCGGGGCGCGTACTGCGCAGCTCGCAGCTAATATCAGAGCCGCCATAAAGTATGATTCGGACTATTCATTACCTTTCATCACATTATCAGGTCCCTTTTAGACTCCACTGCTGGAGCACGACCCTTTTTGTACTACCAGAGCCATATATTAGCCAGAGCAGTCAGAGGATTTGGCCTTTACTCTCCACGCTGGCCAGACGGGTTAAAGAGGTCTCTTTGATGTTTATCATCATCATCATCAACAGGTCTTTGTTATTCTCCACTGCAGGAGCACGACCCTCTCTGTACTACCAGAGCCATATATTAGCCAGAGCAGTCAGGAGAACCGCCATAAAGTATGATTCGGACTATTCATTACCTTTCATTACATTATCAGGTCCCTTTTAGTCTCCACTGCTGGAGCACGACCCTTTTTGTACTACCCGAGCCATATATTAGCCAAAGCAGTCAGAGGATTTGGCCTACACTCTCCACGCTGGCCAGATGGGTTGGAGAGGTCTCTTAGATGTTTATAGCTTTGTGTAGCTTGTCTTTCCTTAGTCGCTTTCTACGACATCCACGGGAAGACTTGGAGTGGTCCTATTTCTGCCGGGAACCACACGGCAACCGATACCTACCGGTCCTAATAAGCCCCTTAAAGGGCCTCAAGTTGTTTTACATAGTTAGATTAATTTATCCTGTAAAGGAAAAATAAGCACATATGTAATAACACGTACTTTTGTGTATAAGAGTACTACCTTTATGGCTCGTGGCGTTTTCCTCAATACAACATGTTTGGCAGTCCAAAAACCCGTTCGGGCTTTATTATAATGATAAACATTGCCCACGAAGTTTTACTTTGTATTTTTTTTAAAAAGAAAACAGGTATTAGAGGAACATATCACCCACCGTCACCAGAGGTACGATTTTTGATTTCGCCGTTCGTAAACGAGCGGATTTTCCACACAAAAAAAACCGGCCAAGTGTGAGTCAAACTCGCGCAATGAGGGTTCCGTACAATATGCTACGTGAACACACACACAATGTGCAAAAAAGTTTTATTCAATTGACTAGCGCTATCTAGTGGTGTTTTAGTGAACTATTTCCCTAGTTGAACTTATTATAGTGAGTTTACCACTTTATTTTCAACTGATAGAATTCTTATTATTTTTCCCGTAATCTTCAAGCAATAAACTATATATTGTAATTTTTTCGAAATTTTAGGCCTAGTAGTTTTGGAGATCATGGAATGGTCAAATTTTGCCTTCTTTCGTGAATAAAATCGAAAGTATTGATTTTTCCCAAACAAAAAAAAAATATTTTTGAGATCCTCATAACAAGCCCTTTCATTTGATATATAAACACGGTAAGGTTTGCAAAACTTTTTATTAACATTTTCTATTTGGACCCCCTAAACTGAATCTTATTAAAAAAACAAAATTCTTTGTACATCCGTGATTGGGTCATAGGTTTACACTATCTTACCAAAATTCATTTAATTTGGTTCAGTAGATTCGGAGAAAATCGACTGTAAGAGACGGACGGACGGACAGACAGACGCTCGAGTGATCCTATAAGGGTTCCGTTTTTCATTTTTTGTACGGAACCCTAAAAACGTTTAAAGACGAATAGTCACATGTTCAAAAATAGTACCCCAGGTGGTCGGACAACCTGATAAAGGTCGCAGGAAAGCGCTGGATGCAGGCCGGTTCCAACCGGTCGTAGTTATTGGAAATCCTTGAGGCCTATGTCCAGCAGTGGACTTCTTGCGGCTGGAATGATGATGATGAACCCGCATAGAATATCTGGATAAGCTAACTAATCAATCACAGGTTAATACCTCTAATATATTATGTCCGGGAAAAAGTCTATCAATTCATACAAAAGAGTGTAACTTTAAAATTCTCAGATAGAAATAGCTTGAAACCACTTTTTGCTTTGCCACTTTATTCTTGAAGGGACTGCAGTGTGAATAACACCAAAATTCATTTCCGGACAATTATGCATGATATATATATTTTTTTAATTACATTTTAAAAACCTTGTCAATTTGATAAATTTTTAATGGGAAATAATACAGTTCAAAAATGGACCGAAGTATTTTGTGCCTTTCAATATATTTCTGTATCAAATCTAGTCAGGTACCTACACCTACACACGACATAATCAATTATATTTCATTTCAACTTTACATGATGAATGACGAGCTACGTGGCGCAGCGGTCAACACGCCAGCCTGCGACACGGGGGTCCCGGGTTCGATCCCCGGTCAGGTCATGATGGAAAACGATCTTTTCCAGAATGACCTGGGTCTTGGATGTTTATCTATATAAGTATATGATGAGTATATGTTATAAAATATAGTATCGTTGAATTAGTATCCCGCGACACAAGTTCACAACTTACTGTGGGGCTAGCTCAATTTGTGTGATATGTCCCTATATATTTATTATTTATTATAACAAAATACAAAATTACTTTTCACCCGACCTTATATAACAACTAATTCTTTTTTTACACAGGTGTAATTTTATAGTACTACTACTATTAACAACTAATTTTTAAAAACAAAGAACTAAGCTAACATATAAACGATAACTAAGATTAAAAACTAAAGTAATTAATCCTAAAACAAAAACTTAAAAAATAACATAAAAAATAAATATCAAGATAAATAAAAAATTTGAAGCCAAATCGCTGTGTTCAGCCGGCAGGGTGCCCAAAAGGCTGGCGGTATTAAAACAACTAATATTTTAAATGTGGAAAAAATAGGTGTCTCTTACTTCTGCAAGCTTATTGGCACTATACCGAAAAGTGAAATTGGTATCATAGTTTGACTCCCGGGAAAGTTGTCCTTCCTCGATTTTTTTCTAGGATGAAAGGTAGCCATGTCCTTTGCCATACTCCATGCAATCATCATCATCATCATCATCTCAGCCACAAGAAGTCCACAGCTGGACTTAGGCCTCCCCTAAGGATTTCCAATATGACCGGTTAGAAGCGGCCTGCATCCAGCGCCTTCCTGCGACCTTTATCAGGTCGTCTGACCACCTGGTCGGTGGGTGTATCATCATAGGGGGTTTTTGCCATTCACCACGCTTGGCAGACGGGTTGATGAGCGCAGTTTGTTTGGCTTATCTCGGTTCCGATGCTGCTGCCCATTGAAACCATTTTAAGCGAGGAAAGGGTAGGAGTTTGTTGGACTGGGGGAGCGGGATAGGGTATATGGGATGCTACTTGCTCGGAAGAATTGGGGATAAGAAAGTAGCAGCTCGGGGAGGCCGGGCGCGCGTACCCGATGCCATGCGTGCAACCACCGGACAGGCAGTTGAGTATGACACCCCTGGCATGTTGAGTATGACACCCCTGGCATGTTGAGTATGACACCCCTGGTATGTTGAGTATGACACCCCTGGCATGTTGAGTATGACACTCCATGCAACATATATGCAAAATGTCATAATGATCGGTTCAGTACTTACGGCACAAATGCGTAACAAAAACTCACTTTTGCAATTATAATATTAGTGAGGATTGATAATATTTTCCGCTTCGTATGTGCTAATATAATCAATGACATTTAGCATATAAACTGTGTTCATAACTAAATTTACAGCCTACAAGGTTAACTAATCTATACATATAATAAAACAGTAAAAATATTTTGTCTGTACATTTAGTATTTTTGACTGAAATGGATACAGGGACACTTAATAAGATTTTTTTTAGAATTTCTTGTCTGTCTGTCTTTCTGTCCGTCTGTCTTTCTGTCTGTCTGTCTGTATGTATGATCATGATCACGTTTATCTCCGGAAATATTGGACGGATTCGAATGAATTTTTTTTTGCTATAAGTATAGCTATTAAGCCGGAGCAACATAGGGGTAATGGTCCAGCTGAACTATAAGAAATATAAAAGTGGAGCCTTCGCAAAAGTTGTTAAGCCTGATGAGCATTTTTGTTGAGGTATAAAATATCTGAGATTTGGAACACCCCATGCAGAACCATAATGGTCCAGGTAAACTATAAGAAATATAAAAATGACGCCTTAGCAAATGTTATTCAACCTAATGAGCATTTTTTGTTGAAGTATTTAATTAGAAGATTTAAAACATCTGATATATTACCATGTCAAATTTTACATCGACAATTTTACAGAGTCACTCTCTACTTACGATTAGCTCATATCACTGGTGACCGCCCAGCGGTCCCCCTTTTAGCAACGTAGTTTTCAGCCCATACGGCAAAACATGAGAGTTCGCTGTCTCTCCAAGCCTTGAACACCTAAAGCCGAGGTCTGTCCCTCGCGAAGACCCTTTGGAGATGTGCGTTAGGTTGAGGGTACTCTGCCCATATTTCAAAGTTTGGTGAAGTAGCGCAAGCTCACTTGGAGCTAGCTGTGAATTCTTCTTATCGTGTCGGTGGCTCAAAAAGTCTAAAAGAATCCTATATTTTATCCCTCCAGTATTTAGAAACAGCCAATGCAATGCCATACAATTTTATAACACTGCTACAAGTATTTTCTTATGTATGTTTAGTTAATATGCCTGAGTCATAGCATAAAGTCCACGCGGACATCAGCTAGTGATAATATAGCTTTTGCAAAGACTAAGTAGGATGCAATGTGTCCTAAGTATCCCTCCACTTGCAGTATCACAGACCTAAATGATGCAAACGACAAAGGTATCGCCGTGGCCACCTACTGGTTAAAATCAATATGATTTTAAACAAATATAACCATATCGACTCGAAAAAAAGAAGTAGGATACAGTAAGGCTTTTTGATTACGTGACCAGCCAAGTTTGAGATCTTTCCTTTTTGATAACTTTTGACAACTACGGTTTTGTTTATTTTGTTTTGTTTTTGTTTTTCGTGTGTGTAAGTGGCCAACACTTGTGTCAGATTTTTCAAGCTGCCTTAAGGCATCTAACTTAGCTTAACGACTGCCATCAATGATGACAGCCGGGACCAACGGCTTAACGTGCCTTCCGAAGCACGGAGGAGCTCGAGATATTTTTATGCCACTTGCGGTCACCCATCCAAGTGGGGACTGCGCCCGGCAATAATGCTCACGCCCACTAGGCCATTGGGCTTCTCAAACTACGGTGCACATCGGTTAACTGAATACTAACATACATACATAAATACTCGTGAAAAACATTACCCTCCCTCTAGTCGGGTAAAAAAACTGGCCTATTGGTTTTATAAGTGGCTTTCTAAGAAAATAACTTGTGGCTATGACAGTATTATTCACATACTCGTTAATGGGCATGGTGACTAAAATTTTTTTCATGTTGCTATGTAAAGACCTGCCAAAAATAAACACAATAGTGACAGAAATACATTTCTAAACAAAAAACTCTTTCAGTTATAAAAGTTTTAAAGACACATGTTTTTAGACGTGAAAACGCGCCGCTGAAATGCCTACATATTTGTGATATCACAAGCTTGTATTTTGTATGGGTGGCGTGAGAACTTTGTTTGGTAGCTATACGAAATATTTCGTTTATGGTAATGGTTTCATAATAAAAGTTGCTATAAATTTTGCAGACTAAAATACAGTATATATGTAGAATTAAGATTTTCATACTTTAAAAAACCGGCCAGGTGCGTGCCGGGTCACGCGCAGTGTAGGGTTCCGTAGTTGCGAATGACAACTTTGAGTTCACACTATTCACACTCGCACCTTACAGTTTAACGACCAAAAACATCTAACAATGAAAATAGTATGAAATTTTACAGTTTTTAAGTTGGTTGCCTATAACTTTTTAGTTTGTACTTACTACTCAGCTCTGATAGTTTTCCTTTCAACTTCAGTATATATGCTACTGCTGTAATTTTTTTCACGTATCTATATATAACCTTTTAGCAGATAGAGGGGGGGGACACTTACCTCTAACAAAAATTCGCACTTTAAAACCAAATATTTCGGAAACGGAGCCCTTAATCAAAAAATGGTGTTCTCAACCTCACAATATTTTTGAAAGACCTATTTAACGATACCCCACACAATGGGTAAATAGAGAAAAAAAAATTACTCCCTCACTTTACTTGTATGGGAGCTACCGTAAAAAAAAATTTTTTTCAAGATTTTATTCTACCACTTTTTTGCCATGATTAATATACATACCCATACCAAATTACAGCTTTGTAGTACTTATAGTCTCTGCGTAAAACCGCGGACGGACAGACAGACAGACATGGCGAAACTATAAGGGTTCCTTGTTTACTACGGAACCCTAAAAATGGTCCTATTCACCCAACTTTAAAGAAGCTTTAAGATCACTTAACGAATCGATATCAAATTAAAAGTGTTCTTTATTGTGTTTTTAGATAGAAATTAGTCTCATTAGAAACAAATTTTATATAATCCTATCTTAACATTAGGCAACTACCGTATTGTGGATGACTTAGTAATTTAGAAGGCCATGTAGATTTTAAGGGGCAAATAATGCTATTAAAAAGAAGCCTGTTTTAGCACCCTTATAAATTTAGTGAAGTAAATAGTAGGTAGATATAGTAGGTAAAAATACTACCTAATAGGTAGTACTTTTTACACCCTTATTTTGCTCTCTATTTTCTTATGTAAATATATAAATAATTAATATAGTTTAATTCATAATTATGTGAATAAAACATATATAGTTGTCTCCTTTACTAGCTAGACAATGGCTAAAATAAGCTGCTGAATGAAACTTTTTGGCCTTACCTACAAAAAAAAATCATCATCATCATCATCATCAGGTCTTTCCAGTCTCCACTGCAGGAGCACGACCCTCTTTGTACTACCAGAGCCATATATTAGCTTGAGTAGTAAGAGGATTAGGCCTACACTCTCAACGCTGGCCAGACGGGTTGGAGAGGTCTCTTTAATGTTTAGAAGCTTTGTTTAGCTTGTTTTTCCTTAGTCGCTTTTTACGACATCCACGAGATGACTTGGAGTGGTCCTATTCTACTCTGCCGGGAACCAAACGACGGCAAAAAAAAAATATTCGCGCTTAAACCACAACTTTTGTCAATGAAGATCCATTCTTTATGATGTAAATTATGTATTTGAATTAACAAAGCGTGTTTGTATGGTTATGAATTTATATGAGCTTGAATTCATATTGTGGTATTTATAGGCCTTATCTATTAGGAGGAAAATATTTTAGTTGTTTTGCTATTAGTACTGTGCTATGGCTGACTTGTTACAGACGGAATATGGAGGTACCTTTGCAAGGTTTCGTTACATATAATATGAATTTTATAAGGGCCAGTACTGCCATTTGAAATAAATTATTTGAAAGAATACGGAGAGATCACATAAATTTTTGTTCTAAGAAACCCTACGTAACCTTTCAAACTATTTTAAGAACTACTGTTTACAATTTAAAGTGAGAACATCATCAATATCAACAAAATCACGGTCCATCAGGCATATGAGAGTTTGCTGTCTCTCCAAGTCTTGCCACAGACAATAGACATGCCTGAGGCAACGCCTTAAGCCGAGGCAACGAGGTCTGTTCTCCTGCAGGCCTATTTGCTAACTTTTGACAGCTACAGTATACATTGTTTTGATAATCTTTTCAACATCCATTACGGTTTATATATCGGAAGCGGCCTAAACTAAGCCATAAGTAATTATTGACGTCAAAAAAATTTTTTTGTTGTAAAAATTGTAAACACAAATATGACAATTAATAAGTGTTCAAAGAAACCTATATTAAATAAACGATTGAATCTTGAATCTATCTAAAAAATAAAAAGTCAATCATATGAAGGCCGTAATGGATGTGTGGTGTGTGATGGTGTCGCGTGAGCTCACTTGGTAGTAGTAACGCATTATTTTGAATCTAGGCTGTAAAATCAAAACATTTATTCAGAAAATAGGTAGAAAGTGGAACGAAGTGATCATGAGTGGAGCGAGGAATACGAGGTATTGCCCTAGTACTGGCACTGGCAACATTACCACAATATTTTAACACTGAAAGCAGCAGCCGCCGTATGGTTCCCGTCAGAGTAGTAGGACCATTCCAAATCCTTCCGTGGATGTCGCAGAAGGCGACTTAGGCTACACAAGCTAAACAAAGCTTATAAACATCAGAGAAACCTCTCTAAACCGTCTGGCTAGTGTGGAGAGTGTAGGCCAAATCCTCTGACTGCTCTGGCTAATATGTGGCTCTAGTCTAGAGAGGGTCGTGCTCCTGCAAAGGAGTCTAAAAAAAGACCTGATGATGAAAAGCAGCAGAGATCTGTATTTCTTTCTGCCTCTGCCAATTTGTTGTTTAAATTTTCGAATAATACATAAAAATAAACTTTCCACCTCAAAGTTGCTCCTGAGAATACAACATTCACTTCTTAAAATACAATCAGGTAAAGTACCTGTGCAAACATACAAAACTCGTCTCACAGGCGAATTTATACCTTATTTTATTTGCACAAAAGAGCATTTTCCTTTATCTAAATATGAACAAAATTGTATATGTACATACATGCGAATTTGAACTTTATTTACTTTTTTTTAAGTCAGTTTTTTATTTAACAGTATTAATATTCTTAAATGGAACTATGACGTCAAATAATTTGCACATGGCGCTTCGTAGTCCAAGTAACAGTAGTATTTTTTTTAAGTTATATTTTTATTTTACATACTTACTAATAGTCCACCCCGGCATCGCCCGTGGTACATACTTAGCCTATGGTACTCAGGGATAACGTACTTATCCAAGGTTGACTGACATTGAGATGAGCGCGTTCAACAAACGACAAACAAACAAACTCAATAAATATTAGTATATTAAATCTCTAGTCTGTCCAAATTACTGTTCTAGCTGCAATATTTTATCAGATGTCTCGGCCCTACTTGCTCAGGATTGTATATTACAACTACCTTGCTTACTTGTCCGCTAAAGGTTTAAAAAAATAAAGAAACCCGCGGTATATAAACCGCTATAAAAATTCGCCTATGATGCTACAATTTTTATTTCTGGGTCGGCAACGTTTGCCACTTTCAATGAGGTGGGCCGTATACCTGTTTGCCCACTTAGATGTATAAAAAGACGACAGGCAAAAGTGTGTTACTTATAAAATACCTCTTTTATAGTCAAAGATTATCAATGGACATTAAGAGCGTTTTTGACAATTATACCGAAAAGTTAAATAGCATTATTTAAAGTTTTATACAGAAAAAGTTATAATATGTATAAGTAGAAATAATGTTCAAAAAAATGTGGAAGTCATTTTGTGCCCCTTTCGTTTCACTATTCCTAAAAATATTCCTTGGCTTGGAGTCACTATTGTGCTTTTTTAAAACTGGTGTAACGTAACCGCCATTAAGATCACTTGGGGGATCCCCATTGTCCTAGTTTGAGTCCTTTTACAAACAATAGCACTCCAAATCAGGTAGTCCCACGCTTAGGTCCCTCTGTACTCGATTTTGGACAATGCATTACAGCCTCTAACATAACGGCTCCATCCTGGCCCTTTGCCAGCGACATCTTCGTGTGGTGAGTTTTGTACATTTACCTCAGGATTTATTAATTTTCCATACAAAATTCTGCTCAAGAAATCATCCCTTTGTAGTCTTAAACTAACATCATATTCTTATCATATATAAATAAATATATACGGACAAATCACACAGATTGAGCTAGCCCCAAAGTAAGTTCTTAAGCAAGGCTTGTGTTATGGGATACTCAACGATACTATATTTTATAACAAATACATATATAGATAAACATCCAAGACCCAGGTCAATCTGAAAAAGATCATTTTCCATCTTGACCTGACCGGGGATCGAACCCGGGACCATTCGTGTCGCAGTCAGGCGTCAAGACGCCTGACTGCGACACGAATGGTCAAGACCGCTGCGCCGTCCAAACAAATTGTTGTATGATAGATAGAATAATAGAACGTGGATCCTATTATCCAGTATATCCGAGTTCTTTTAGAAAAAAATGCATATTAAATTTGCAAAATGTAAAAACCTACAACTGCCTAGTCTAAGAGCCAGTTGTGCGTGGAATAGAATAGTAGTTTGTGTTTTATTGCTGTCTTTATTGGGACATCCTTGTCTCCTTGTGCGGTTACGAGTGGCAAGCAAATCAGCCATGATTATTAAATGGATGCTCTCAATTGTGTGTTAGTTTTAATCAACTATAAAAAGCAGGAGATTTTATTGTACCTCGTCATAACTCTGTAATTTATGAACCAATTCGTAAAACTATTTTTATTTCGTAATGGTTAAGAGGGTATACTAGCAGTGCGTTTTCCATACAAATGTATTTCTCTATTTTCTCGCTGATAACTGCTTCTAGAGGCACAATCCTTTTTACATAAAATCTATTACTAAAATAAGTATGTCCCTATGTTTTATTTTTTTTTCTAAAAACCTATTTAAATAAAAAAAAAATGCACAAAAACAGTTTTTTTGGAAAAAATAAAAAATAGGGTTTTAGTACTAGATTTTATGAAAAAAGAATTGTGCCTCTAGAATCAGTTTTCAGCGAGAAAATAGAGAAATACATTTGTATGGAAACCATATTGAAAAAATACTGATAGTATACGCTCTTAAAGGTACGAGCACATTATGACGGGCCGCATCGCAAAAATCCGCATCCACTTCAACCCGCTGAAGCGCTCGTGTTTTTATTTTTATTCAAAATACACACGAGCGCTGCAGCGGATCGCAGAGCTACAAAGGGCTTTAAAAACAATGTCATTTGTTTTATTTTTAATTCGGATATTTTTGTATGTTTTCTTCTGTCTCTTGTCTTTATATCTTTTAATGCACCTATTAAAATGTTGTATATTAAATTACCTGGATAAATACTACCTGTCATAATAATAATATCTAGTCAGAGAATCACATTATGATTAATAATACTATCCGATTTGTTGGTGGGATAACGTAATCAGTCTTTATCATTGCCAAATAAATAATATAAATAAATAAATTGCCAAATAAAAAAAAAATAACCCTAACTAATATTATCCTAACTGATATTATAAATGCGAAAGTGAGTTTGTCTGTTTGTAACGCTTTCACGCCCTATCTACTGAACCGATCATTATGAAATTTTGCATACACATAGTTTAGGGTACTGAAAAGCACATAGGCTATATATTACGTGGGCGAAGCCGCGGGGAACAGCTAGTAATAAATAAAGATAAAAATATCTCGAGCTCCTCCGTGCTTCGGAAGGCACGTTAAGCCGTTGGTCCCGGCTGTCATCGTTGATGACAGTCGTTAAGCCATGTCAGATGCCTTAAGGCAGCTTGAAAAATCTGACGCCAGTGTTGGCCACTTACACATACGAAAAACAAAACAAAACATTGCCAAATAAGATGAATGTATGAATAATATAAGGTCCTTTGTGCCTTTGGGGTAGCGTTAGATTCATAAAATGCGGCACATATTCTGACAGAATGACATTGGCTATATTTCTTTGGCAGGAAAAACGTTTTGTGTTCTCTAATACATTTGTATGTTGCAGGGATATTATAAAAGTCGTGATATTATAATTTCACTAGTGACATTATAATTACACAGATTATTGTCAATCGTTTGTATTACTTACAATTTAACGGGCTAGTTTCAATAATCAGTGTAATTATAATTTTCACTAGAGAAATTATAATGTCACGTTTTTGACAAAATCCCTGCGACATATATGTCCATATTTCCAAAACTTTTCCAGTATAAACACTGCGCTGCTATCTATACGACATTAACCCCAATTGACACTAGACTCAGTAGATATCACAATTATGAATGTAATGACTACCGATGTCATGATTAATCCTACTGCTTACATACATAATGTTATCATAGTATACAGAGTCACAGAATTAATATGACAGAGCGTAAGGTGACCCTATATATATATATATATAGCGCTGGTAGCACAGAGAGGGTCGTGCTCCTGCTGTGGAGACTAAATAAGACCTGATGATGATGATGAAGATGACCCTGGACATATTCTTAAAGGGGTGACTCAGCCCGTCAATATGAACAACTTTGGCTATAGATGGAAAAGCTTCGTCGCAAAATGTCGCAAAATGACCTAGCGATGCGGCTAGCAACCCATCAGTATTTTGATTCCGTTCTTACCTAAAAGCTCACCAACATGCTAAACGTGGCTTAAGGTTTTACAGAACCGGGCTCTGTCTACCCCGTAAAGGAGAAAGACATGATAGTATGTATGAAAAATCCTTGGTAGCAAAAAATGAACATTTTGCTACTAGTATGTCGGTGTAAAATGTGTGTTCGCCCAACTGTAGTTCGCTTGCTTCAAAATAATAAAAATAGAAAACCCGTAAGCATTTAATTTTTTATTTTGGTAATTGAATAACAAGTTTCTACATATTTACAAATAAAACAGGCCTGGCAGCTCGTTGCCCCGTGGTAGCGTGCCCAGAAGGCTGGCAGCATTGCCACGCTGTATGGCAATACTAATCTTTTGGCCAAAATATGAGCCAGCCCTCTGGTCACGAGACACATCTATTAATTTTTTGGCGATAGCATTGAATAATTTATGTGCCGACGGTCCCCACGGCCCTAGAGTTTCAACCCCAAACGGTTCAAATATAAGCATTAAACCGTAAGCATTCAATTCTACGATGCATGTTCAGAAATAAGTGTGGACTGATAAGTTATTGGTTTCTGCGGGCCTATTTACTAACTTTTGACAACTACGGTGTGCATCATCTTCATGGTAACTTCAATATTCATTACGGCTTCGGTATGAATAACTATTTTTATTTATGATATGAAAACCGTAATGGATGCTAAAGTGACAACAAATCGTTGTACACTGAGTTAGCAAATCGGCCTGCAGCTCTTGATATAGAGGTGTCTATTGTTGGTTATGTAGAATGTACCAACTGTTTCTCTTCCTGCGCAGATCGTAAAAGCCATGAGGGAAGGGGCGTGAGGAATCATGCCAATAGGCGATGCGGCTAGCAACCCATCACTATTTTGATTCCGTTCTCCACCTACAAGCACAGCAACATGCTCAACGTGGCCTTTAGGTTTTTTAAGACCTAGGCTCTGTCTACCCCGTAAGAGATAAAGACGTGATATTATGTATGTATGTGTCGCAGTCATCTGGTTGAATCTGCGATTTGATTGAATGACTAGCGCGTTCATTGAATGACCACGTTTAATTGAATGACTAGGCCGAACGTTGATTGAACAAGCGACGCTCAACGTCCAACTAGCTAGTGGGTTGTAACATATCCCTTTGAACACAGCCAACATAAAATCAGTCAGGTGGTTCATTTTTTTACCACTGCGGCCCTAGTAGTCACCAAAACAAATATGGCGTCAAACAGCTCGAACAGATGGCACGGTGTTGATATTTTTTTCGATTAAATTTACAAAAAGTGCGTTATTTCTAATAAAATAGTATGACATTATGGATTTACCTATTATTACGCCGCCGCCTGCTACTTTAAAAACAAAGAAAAATTTGCAAAAATATGAGATTAAATAAAGCTTTGGAAATCATGCTTCCACCAAATATTACAAAGTCGGCTTAGATTTAACGACTTTGCTAAATGACATTCATTCAGTCAATACGTTGAACGTTACATTCAACGACTTGACGAGTTGTCCTATAGTCATTCAAATTAACGTGGTCATTCAATGAAATCGCTAGTCATTTAATCAAACAGCAGATTCAACCAGATGACTGCGACATATGTAAACAAATTTTATGGATTAAAGTGCAATGCCATCTTTGCGTGTCTAGAGCACATTACATAACCAACAGTAGACACCTCCATATCAAGAACTGACACCAGTGATTGAAACGAGTTGTATAACCGTGCGAACAACCCGGATTTAAAGGCCAACGGAAGGCTGTGAAAGTACTACTGTACAAATGTAGGTACCATGGTCCCAACCTAAGATCACATCAAACAAGGGTCCCAACGCCTTAATCGTACGATTTGTTCTCAGAGACTCGCATAGATGGCGCTACTCATTGCTACATCACAACATTGTCTCTTCCACAGAACAACAAGTGTTTGTTGTTCTGTGGTCTCTTCCGTATTATGAGAATATTTTTGGCTTTTTATTTTAAAATTACACCTCAGTTTTAGCTTAAACTTGCGTCTTGAAAAGGAATACATCATACCATCACGTCTTTTTCCCTTGCGGGGTAGACAGAGCCCAGATCTGTAAAACGTAAGCATGTTGATGGGCTTGTAGGTGAGAGCAGAATTAAAATAGTGATGGGTTGCTAGCCGCATCGTTTATTGACCTGATTTCTCAGTTTTTCATTCATTCTCTCGATCGGCTCTGGAAAGAAGTTGTACATTCTGCGTTTGTTCCTTTGTTTAAACAAATCTTAGGTGTCAGAATCTCAGGCGATTCCAAAAATATATACTTGAACTATGTAGGAATGTGTCAAAGTGATTGCCCGCCAAAATCAGTCGCCAACGCAGCGACATGCAAAAGTCACCAAGAGATAATTGAAACCCATTTTTCTTTGCCACATTTCCTCAAACTTACAAGAAAACTAAAAAAAAAATGAATAAAATAAAAACACAGAGCCAAGAAAATGCAATCTATTTTAATAAACCAAGTCATTTCCGAGAAATAAACATAAACAGACATTTTCACAACATAGTCGCGAACTTTGGCATTTAGCCAAGATCCAAGATGGCGGCCTCGACTGAGGTAATGCAGTTGATATAATTATATGTATCAGAATCAGAATCAGAATCATTTATTCCCAGAAATATGGTGGTATGACAACAATCATGGTGTTACAAGTTGGTATTGTACACATATTCTGCCGTTAAGGCGTAGGAATTTTAAACAAAAAATTATTAACAATTTAACTAATAAAAATTATATCTAATTACTATGAACATATTTTGTATTAAATCAATTACAATGCAATCTTTAAATTATTATATTACTACAAATGTTCAGATTATCACCACTGGATCGTCAGATTGATTTAAACATTTCATTAACTTTATAATAACATTTAGTAAGGAGCCAGTTAAATAGCACACGTTTAAATTTTCTATACACAGAAATTTCCCTTATCTCAAGTGGCAGCGCGTTAAACACTTTAATTGCCATGCAAGAGACATTATTATTAGTTATCATCAACCTACGCTTTGGTACGAATAGTTTGGTTGGATTCCTACTATGGTTTTTTTTTAATACCTCATCATGTAAAGGGAAGAGTTCTGGGTGTTTTTTTACAAATAGGCACAGCTCAAATATATAGAGGCTAGGAAGAGGAAGGATTTTTGATTTTTGAAATAACGGTCTACAGTGGTCGAGATAATCAGCCCCATGTAGGGCTCTGACGCATTTCTTTTGCAAAATAAAAGCGCTCTGCATCTCTACAGAGTTTCCCCAAATGACTAAGCCGTATCGTAGTATTGATGCTAAATACCCATGATAAGCCATAAGGGCTATTTCTTTTGAAGCTGTCTTTTGTAGCTGTCGTAGGGCAAAAACGAACCTTTCAAGCCTCTGACATGTATTACTAACATGTTCTTTCCAATTTAAATGTTTGTCAATTATAATGCCTAGGTATTTACAATAATTTACTTGATTTATATTATCCTGTAAGTAATCTGCTTTTATTTTCAGAGGTAAATTATTATATGGTTGAAAGTGAATCAAATTTGTCTTCTTGATATTAATATTGAGTTTATTTTGCTTAAGCCAATTGTCAATGTTACAAAGTTCTAAACTTAAGGTTGCGTCTAAATCAAGTTTATTTTTGCATTTTAATAAAAGTGTTGTATCGTCAGCAAACAAGATGCATTCCTGATTTATAGCTTTTGGTAGATCGTTGATATACAACAGGAAGAGCAAGGGAGATAAGCTCCCACCTTGAGGGACGCCTCTCCTGTTGTATTTTAGACACGATTTAAATGTTTTTCTGTCAGCGTTGATGGTTTTTGTCAATTCTGTATATATAGTATCTTCGAGCAACACGGCCTCCGTACCGGACGGAGGGAGTGGGCAAAGCGACAATTTACTATGACAATTTTTCTGGCGTTTTTTGCGGGGGGAAATGTGCACACAAGTTTAGTTCTGCACACCTACATACAAAACTTAAACTGTCACTTGATAGTAATTATGACATTGTCACAAAAAATGACATAAAAAAGAAAAAATAATTTGTGTACAGATGAGTCACAGAACTAACACATAGACATGCATATGCCTAATTTTGGCTTGTACCTTGACAGAGGGGAATGCAGCGTATGGCTACTCCCTTCCGTGTTGCTCGAAGTATAGTATCATCTATATATACGTTAAGCGTCTTCTCCTTAGTGCCCTGATAGAACTTTTTCAATAGGCATGATGGTGGTGGTCCCGGCTGCAATCTGGTAGTCGTTAAAGGAACCACGTCAGAGGCCGAGAGGCGGTTCCGAAGAACTCTGACACCAGGGTGTGCGTGGTCGATTGACCGTGTCACCTACACGAAATGATGATGACTGGGTCTTCAAATTCTTAAAAATGTTTCATGTTATTATATCAAAAGCTGTCTAAAAAGACTATATAAGTACACTTTCAATTTGATATCGATTCGTTTAGAACGCTAAATGAACTTGTCCATTTTATAAGTATGAAAAAAGTAAAAATAAATTATTTATAATAAAGCTGTCGAACAAGTTACTCATACGTTCGACACAGTTTACAAAACCGTGACGTCACGATTTACTAGCATTTTCTTGGGAGCGTATTGGTATCGCCCAAAAAATGTGCTTTTAAAACTGTATTAGGTATGTAAAAGTTTTTGGTTTAGCATGGCGTTTTTTTCCCGCGGATGTGTCTTTTTTTGGTGTTAAGCAACCTTTTCGTACGTCTCGTTTGGATTGCTGCATAAAGGTAGATCAGTAAATACCTTTTTATTAAAACTAACGTGAGATGTTAACATTATTAATAATGTAAAATACGGTAAATTAATATGTAATGTAAAAGACCTCCGGATGAGGTTGATACATGTCGGCCTGTAGCTGACTTCATACGTGACTGACCCGTATTTTACATATTAATAACAGTAAATTCCTGTTCGGCATGTTAATTCCTTCACAATTCGGTATTGGCTAGTAAATCACTCGAAAATATTGATAAAATATGTTTTTTTCCTAAAAATGTTTTAATCAGTGATATATTAGTTATTCTTCTTCTTCTTTGATTCTGCCAATGTCCAGTATAATGAGATACTAAGTATCGGTGTTGTACGGTAAAGTTTTTCCAAGTAGCATCAAAGATGGCGTATGTTCTTTGACGCCTCGTGGCAGCTTGGGGCGGCAAATCTATACGAGTCCATTTATCAGTCCACAAATTGTTCATGAGCACGAGCATTTATAACACCAAACTACACCAATTTCATATTATAAAGTCCACTAAAATAAATTTGCTAAATTGTCTAAGGCAAACTTCAACTGTACCCCTTGACTTCCCACCACAAACTCCATATTAGTTATTATTTTAATGATAAAACTTTATAGCGTGGCATTTCTTACGTCCAATACCGTTCAAGAATATGCTACATTAGTGTATAGTTAAATACACACAGGAACTCGAAAAACAATACTCCTTTCTGGGCAGTCGTGTAAAAGAAGGCAAATGGCTAGATAAAAGAAATTGACCGTCCTATCTATAAATGCCTTATGACGTCACCGATTGATACGCCATATCAGTTTACTTTTATCCTTAGATATTTTTGCGATAAGATAAACCAGTTGACAATGATGTTTTCGCGAAATACGCAACCGACGTAAATGCAAACAAAATACATACAAATAATAAATAAAAACGCCGTATGGTGCCCGGCAGGGTAGAATGGGACCGCTCCAAGTGTTTCCGTGGATGTCGTAGAAGGTGACTTAGGAAACATAAGCTAAACAAAGCTTATAAACATCAAATAGACCTCTCCAACCCGTCTGGCCAGTGTGGAGGGTAAAGGCCAAATCCTGGACTGCTCTGGTAGTACAGAGAGGGTCATGCTCCTGCAGTGAAGACTAAAATAGACCTGATGACTCTCTACGCTGGCCAGACGGGTTGGAGAGAGCTTATAAACATGAAAAAGACACGGAACATAGCATATATTATACATATCCGAACAGTGATACTAGTATCATTGACCGACCTTGAACATTGTCGACTAGTAAACAACTACGTTTAGACATTATTGCCGGCCACATTCAAAACTCGGCAACATTCTTATTTTGGGCCACATCCGAAACTCGGCAACATTGTCAACCATATTTTTTGTCTGTGATTACTATGTCATACATCGCTATTTCACCTGATGCAAAGGTATTATTAAAACTTACGTGGTTTGCGACAAAATACATTATCAATTTGTTCTTTGAGGAAAACGTCATTTAAATTGATGATTCCTGATGGCCCGGAGCCAAAAAGTCGCCATTTTACTCTGGCAATGTTGTATGGTACTCCTTATTTAAATTGTATTCTTCATCATCGTAGGTCTTTTTTAGTCTCCACTGCAGGAGCACAGCCCTTTCTGTACTACCAGAGCCATATATTAGCCAGAGAAGTCAGAGTATTTTGCCTACATGCTGGCCAGGCGGGTTGGAGAGGTCTCAGTGATATTCAAATGCTTTGTTTAGCTTCTGTTACTTAAATCATCCACGACCCTTCTACCCTTCTACGACACTTTCTACGACATCCACGAGAAGAATGGGCATGTTGACTAAAATATTTTTCATGTTGCTATGTAAAGACCTGCCAAAAATAAACACAATAGTGACAGAAATACATTTCTAAACAAAAAACTCTTTCAGTTATAAAAGTTTTAAAGTCACATGTTTTTAGACGTAAATTTTTAGACGTGAAAACGCGCGGCTAAAATGCCTACATATTTGTGACGTCACAAGCTTGTATTTTGTATGGGTGGCGTGAGAACTTTTTTTGGTAGCTATACGAAATATTTCGTTTATGGTAATGGTTTCATAATAAAAGTTACTATAAATTTTGCAGACTAAAATACAGTATAATTGTAATTAAAGATTTTCATACTTTAAAAAAAACCGGCCAAGTGCGTGTCGGGCCACGCGCAGTGTAGGGTTCCGTAGTTGCGAAAGACAACTTTAAATTCACACTGTTCACACTCACACCTCACAGTTTACCGACCAAAAACATCAAATAATCAAAATTGTATGAAATTTTACATTTTCGAGTACATTTTATAAGTTGGTTACCTATAACTTTTGAGTTTGTACTTAGTACTCAGCTCTGATAGTTTTCCTTTCAACTTCAGTATATATACTACTGCTGTAATTTTTTTCACGTATCCATATATAACCGTTTAGCAGATAGAGGGGGGGGACACGTACGTCTAACAAAAATTTGCACTTTAAAACCAAATATTTTGGAAACGGATCCCTAAATCGAAAAGTGGTGTTCTCAACCTCACAATATTTTTTAAAGACCTATTTAACGATACCCCACACGATGGGTAAATAGAGAAAAAAAAATTACTCCCCCACTTTACTAGTATGGGAGCTACCTTAAAAAAAATTTTTTTTCAAGGTTTTTTTCTACCACTTTTTTGCCATGATTAATGTACATACCCATACCAAATTTCAGCTTTCTAATACTTATAGTCTCTGCGTAAAACCGCGGACGGACAGACAGACAGACAGACAGACAGACAGACAGACAGACAGACATGGCGAAACTATAAGGGTTCCTTGTTTACTACGGAACCCTAAAAATGCTCCTATTCACCCAACTGTAAAGAAGCTTTAAGATCACTTAACGAATCGATATAAAATTAAAAGTGTTCTTTATAGTGTTTTTAGATAGAAATGAGTCTCATTAGAAACAAATTTTATATAATCTTAACATTAGGCAACTACCGTATTGGAGTGGTCCTATTCACTCTGCCGTGAACCACACGGAACGGTGTATGGTATACTGTATGGCAGAAATCAATTGACAGAAAGAGTGCGAAGCGCCTGTTTCAGCTTAGGCCAAATGTTCTTGGTACGTTTGTCCAGCTATTAATTACTACTATACAGCATATACTACTGCTGATGTCGTATAGGTATTCTTGTCTGTAAAAGGCGCTATCTTTCTCTGCCCCTTATATATATATTATATAAAGTCTAGATAGATTCTATTAGTCTAAAAGCGTAGAAAAAAGTTGTGTCCAACCCATAGTATATGATGCACACACATAGCTACCAATTTGACGGATTTTGATGGCATTAATTGACAGGACGCGTTTGCTAACATAAAGCTGTCACGAACACAAGCATTGAAAAAATGGCCAGATTTTTAATCATTGAAGTAGCGGCTTTTTAATAGAGACTCGATCGCCATTTAACCACATATACGGGCCAAAGATTGGGCCGATTTATGTTACGTGGTGAGTAGTGACTCACGGTGCCTGATTCGCGCAGTAGGTACTTACGCAATAACATCCTGATAACAGTTTTTGGCTCCGTTCGGTGTTATTTACACCGTTTATCATTGGATGACTACTTAATAACTTTGACGGTACTACTCGTTATTTTAGGGTTCCGTACCGATAGACACGGGACCCGTGTTAACGAGACTTCACTGTCTGACACCAGAATCTGAATCTCATGAACGGTGATAGCTATAGCTACAGTTGAACTATTCACAAATGATGTATTGCTGTTTTCAATATAACAACAAATACTAAAAACGGAATAAAAATAAAATTTCAGGGCTGTTTTGCTCTATAGTGTACTCTTTATTTGCTCGCACCAGGAACCGAAAGCTAATATATTTTACGCGACTTCGTCTAATCCGCGTTAAACTTAACCCCCATATTAAACCACTTAGTTACTGTCTCACTGACTTGTGTATCAAAGCACAACCGAAATTACTGTACTTACCTAGTAACTTGAAATTTGGTACAGGGTTCTTTTCATGACGTAAGCAACTAAGCACTAAGAAAGGGATTTTTAGGAATTCAACTTCACGTTCTAGTAAAACTTGACCCCCCTATTTAACTTAGTGGTTTATTATTTAACTTAGTACTTTGAACGGCAGTCAATATCAGTTGTTGTCAAAACACTATCGAACCCGACCTTGTGCCAAGTAGGTATTTCTTAAAACTCTTGATTATAATTATAATCTGGTTGTTGATTGTTATTTTACGACGTCCCGCATTACTCCGTTGGCCGCCATTTTGTTTACTTGCCCCATATTATAATTCAATTGAATCATCAATGTTGTTATCAAACCGCGTACTCCCGCCCACTTATATGATGCATTGATATAAATAACTTGTTATATAGTGGTGTGAGTCGTTAAGCTTAGTCAGATGCCTTTAGGCAGTTTGAAAAATCTGACACCAGTGTTGGCCACTTACACACACGAAAAACTAAACAGTGGTGTGATGTGAGAGGTGAGTAGTCGTTAGGGAATAAGAAAGTAGAAATATACTTAATATGATTCCCCTAAGCCCCGTCGCTGACGACGTATTGTGGCGGGCAAAAATTCATGACGATTCAACCAAGTGGATCGCTCAAAAAAAAATACGGGACGTCCCGTGAAATACGCCCAGCACCCTGAAATTACGACGCCAAACAAACTGCGCTCACCAACCCATTTACCAAGCGTCGTGAGTATGGCAAAACCCCTACCCAACACAATGATGGAAAACCTTTTGGGAAGCCTATATCCAGCTGTGGACTTCTCGCAGCTGAGATGACCCGTGGTATGTAACTGTGAATTTTTGTACTTGTCCCGATTTTGAACATCTGTCCCGAATTTTTATCAAGTATAACCTTATATGCCGAGTTTTGACATTTGACCTGGCCAAATTATATTGAAAGTGACAGACAAACTAATGATGGAAAGCAGTAAACATTTTGCAAATCATCACTCCCACGGCGTTGTACGCTTCAGTTCACAAATATAGTGGTTACGTTTGTATTGTGACGCATCTACTGTCTGTACAGACAGACGTATAGTCATTGTGTTAGTGTGTCTAGTTTATGTCGTAACTTTTAACATTTACACACATCTGGTTAACGACCAGTTAATGTAAAGATTTATACTGACTATCAATAGGATAAAAAAACATAAGCAACCCCTGACTTAATCGGTTATTTATTTATTTTGTAAATGGCTGAACTAATTTTTAAAAAGCTAAAACATGTCTTACTGGAATGCCTCTTAGACGTTTTAGAATTTTAAAAAAACATCTATATCGGTTCACTCGTTTAATAGCTACGGTGATACGGACAAACACATTCACAAACACAGCGTTAAAACTTGTAACATCAGTAAAAAAGAGAAGGTATTCGCTTATATTTTTTTAATACTACATGTAGAAATTGTTAATTTGTAATAATTTATCTGGGATTTGTACACGGATAGGTTTGTATAGAAAATTTCGTCTTAAAATTAAAAATAAAGAAAATAGTTATTTGTTATATCTACGTAAATGTATGTATCAATGCGATTTCGCTTGTATCCTCTGGTGCCTATTGCCATGTTATGGGAAACCGACCTGTTATAAATTCGATTCGGACCTATATTCTTAGAATTTTAACTATAAATCCCTTTCTATTAACATTTTTTGTTGTATCCATTTACGTGTGATTATGTATGTAACATACTGACATTATAAATCAGTGCAGCTTGTTTGTAGAGAAAGTGTTATTGTAAGTTTTAAATTTGCAGTTGATATAACCGCAAAAATTTATGGGCATCAATCACTTGTATCTTCTTACGTTAATGTTATCGTTTTGTACATACGCTCACCCACGCATGATGATTTGGGCGTCAAATTAAGTTACACGTATGCCAGCTTGTCTAGCATTCCAATATATGCTCGCGTTTGGTTTTTTCGACGAAACTGAAGTATCCTAACTATCTTAACTAATATTATAAATGCGAAAGTGAGTTTGTTTATTTGTAAAGCTTTCACGCCCAACCTACTGAACCGATCATCATAAAATTTTGCATACACATAGGTTAGGGTACTAAGAAGGACATAATTATATCGCCGCAGATAATAGCTTGTCATAACATAAATGTTAGGTTATAAGGCTTTACATATTTTTTATAGAGCCAGTTAAGCTATTTGTGTAATCGAGTTACAAGCATTAAATCTGATATACTTTTCCGTTTGTAGTATCACAAACATGTAAAAAAAACTACGTAGTAAGTATTTTGGAAAACCCATGGCAGGAAGTTCATTGAAAAGTATGCGTGATAGGAAATTCCTTCTAAGTATAAGGTACGTGACTTGATTGTCTCCAAGGTGTAAGGATAAAGTAAAGTGATATTGAAAGATCAGAAGAACTTAATTTTTTTCTACTTAATTTAACGTACGTACTGTAAGTTTATTTATATATCTAAACGTTGTACTCCAAGAGTACGTATTTTTAATCTCGAAAGTGTAGTGACTATAATTAAGTCAGAAAAAGGTAGTTCTATAATGAAATGGAACATTTCTTACTTTTACTTTTCATTTGTGTTTTAGCTTCCGAAAGAAAGAATATGTCCATGAAATTCCAAGTCGTTCAAACACAGAATTCTTTATTTGACCGTACCGTTCTCTGTTTGAAATACCGTGTATAATACCATCGCCCTAAAATATATTTTCTTTTTGTTACAGGATGCAAAAATACTTCAAGAAGATTTAGAATAGTCTAAAATGGGTAGTGCTAAAGTATACTCAGCAAAACCACAAACACCAATGGCGGAAGATAAAAAAACTATAACCAAGATCTTCAAAGAAATTAAAGGATTATTCAAAAAAGATAAAAAGAAAGAAAAGAAAACAGAAGAGCTTGAAAAAAGGATTGAAGAACCTAAACTCACTGTCAGTGTCCAAGATGTTCTTGAGAACTTCAAGAAACTCGAAATCGAAAAGAAGAGTGTTGATGATTACGAAAAAGAGAGCGTAGGAGATGACTTTGTTAAAGAACTTGTAGACAAATCTGAGAAGTCAAGTGTAGGAGATGAATTTGAACACTTCTCTTGCCAAATTGTTGACGAAGAACGTAGATCTGAAAGGATAGATTCTCACTCTTCAGAAGACAGTGGTTTTGCTGATGACAAGAAGGATTTGGCTGATGAACTCACTGAATTGAAACTTGACGAAGAAAGCGACTCTAAACTCGACGATGGACAGAAAAAGAAAAAGGTTCAGACTGTTCATATTACAAGAGGGCCTTTGAAGAATAAGACAGACTATGCGGCCACTGCTAGGCCGTATCCTGTGGCTCAAGATGGATCATGTCGGCAGGTAAATATTTTTGTTATTTTGTTAGATTGAAGTAAAAAGGATTGAGACTCCTAAAACTTTTAAAAATCCTACATGAAAGGTTATAGGTTCGAGCACGGGCAAATGTCTACAAACTACAAACCATATTGCAGCATTAATAACAACTTGCTGTCATATTAGCGGATCATGGGCTCTGATGCTCATAAGGAAGAGAATCCCAGACACTTACAAAAGCGCTGCTTTAAGGTATTTTTCTACTACGATAGTTGGGATATGTAACATGAACATGGTAGAATGCATGGTAAATAAGCCATGAGGCAAAACAAATATTGAGCTAGCCCCACCTGCTACTATGTCACCTGCAGATAAATTAGTTTCTATGGGTGAAAGAATTTTGAACATTAGTCCAGTACTTAGGTAGTTACTATTCAATACAAACAAACGAACGATCAAATTTTCCCTCTTTATAATATAAGTAAAGATAGATGATTCCTGGGACAAAGACCTTTTAAACTTGATTGAATTAAAACACCGTACATAACATTATTAACATACCGTATTTATTTTTCAAACCGCATCTTTACGTCGTTTAAACGATGTAATTGTAAGGCAAATAAGAAGCTTCATATAGCCCAACCTGCATATAATTAGCAATTATGGGTGTTCAGCAACCCCGAGCATGGTTAACAAATGCATTAATGACCTCTTCAGGCTTCGAAAGGCACATAGTAGTTCCGGCTGTCAGTACTCGATAGCAGTCTTCAAAGATGCCTTTTAAAATCGAACTCACTAAAAAACTGGACAAGAAGAATGATTAAGAGTCAGACACGTACATTGTATTGATGATGATTTATGATATTTATAATAAAAGTGCAATCTTTTTAATGATGTGATGAGTTATGATTCAAAACGATAATAACATGACCTTGACATTAGCACACTTCGTGTTCTACAATTTTATGAATCTGACTAATTTTATCAAAACGAAAGAGTTGGTAGTTTGTATTGGATAAACTTAAAAAAATACTAAAGCAAGCAATCAATAAGGAATCATGTAAATAGGCCATGCGGTTAGCAACCCATAACTATTTTGTTTCCGGTCTCACTGCTACACGTGGCCTCAAGGTTATACAGACCTGGGCCCCTGTCTACCCCGCAAGGGAGAAAGACGTGATGGTATGTTTGTATGTATGAAGCAATAATAAGAAATATTTTACCAATGGAAATCTACATTATTAGGAGTTAATATGGCCTATATTTTACACGGACCAAATAGTGAAAAAAAAAAAAAACTTCCAGGTACTATCTATCTATATGAATAGTGATATACGCTATACAAGAAATTACCTTGTAAATGAAATTAATATTTATTAATAAAGTCCAGGGTTTTACACCAAATGAATGGTTTATATTACAATATTGGTTTTTCCACTTATGTAAATTACAACCCATTAAAATATACTATTATATAACAGCGCTTAGTTCGGCATATTTTCAAATTAGATTTTCCTCAAACGCCGTGTAATTGTGTGGGATTAATAATGATACACTTTGAAAATAACTCTTTATGACGTCACTTGGAGATTTGGATACACCTAATAAATTATTCAAATACATTTTATTAGTCTAGAGATCATTGTACTGATGAGCATGATGATCTGATAAAAATATGTAACATACATAGTATCACGTTTTTATCCTATGTCCAGCAGTGGACGAGTATAGGCTGATGATGATGATGATGATGATGATCCCTTGCGGGGTCAGAGCCCAAGGTTATAGTCAAATAGTGTGAATAGCCGCATCGCTTATTAACGTAGATTTTCGCCCAATCCCTTGACCGGCTTTTACAGTCTGCGCGGAAAGATAAGCAGCTGGTATATTCTATGTTTCCCTTTACTCCCAAACCAGCATGGAAGATATATAAACCGTTTTATTTATTTATTTAAATGAAACGAAAAATCTTAGTGTGATTTATAATATGTAGTGAATTTGAGATTCGTTTTTGTAAAGGTCAAATATTTCAATTAAATTTTGAATCATTTATTCTTAACGGATTGAGATTGATTGATATAACTTATGCAAGTGGATGACTATGCAATTTTAAAATACCATAGACCTGATCTGATAAAACCCATCGCGTTTAGCTCATTTAATTTGCCGCGGCAGCACTTTACATTATTAATTTCTCATAATAAAAGCGAATCTCAATTTTTTTCGGAACAAGCTTATACTTATTTTGTTTCATATTAAGTATATATTTCTTGTATTATATTATAAATCTTTAAATCTTAAAACTACGAAAGTTACGAATAGAAGTTGAGACAGGTTGTAAGTCGTAAGTATGAGTCCTAATACAAAACAAAAATAGGGACACGTTATAAATTATTGAGTAATAGCCGTGCCTGCGACTTCGTCTGCGTGGAATAGTGAGTTATTAAAAAGTAGCCTATGTTTTTTCTAAGACTAGACTATTTGTTTTCCAAATTTCATTTAAATCGGTTCAGTAGTTTTGGCGTGAAAGGCAGACAGACAGAGTTACTTTCGCATTTATAATATTAGTAGGATTCTCTAAGTGTCATGTCAGATTTATTATGGAACGTGATTAAGTAATCGGTGCTGTCATTAAGTTAGTGTATAAATTAAAAAAAAAACGCCTTATAAAATTACGAACTGTTCTGACGTCAGCCTGCGAAAATCTCCTCTTAAGGAAACATGAATTTCAAACGAAAATAGGGACACGTTATAAATAATTAAGTAGGTACTCTCTCAGTGTCATGTCAGATCTATTGTGGAACATGATTAAGTAATCGGTGCTATCATTAAGTTGGTGTAAAAAAATGTAATAAAAAGCCTTATAAAATTACGAACTGTTCTGACGTCAGCCTGGGAAAATCTCCTTGGTCTTAAGGAAACATAGCTGAGATACAAGGACAATCTAAGGATGTTAAATTAGCATCAAACATGCTTCAAGGAAAATGTCAACAATATTCTAGCATGCGATCTTGACAAGAAACAATCTATTAGTAATCTTAGGTTGCTAATCAACCTGACTTCTATGTTATATCATCATCATCAGGTCTTTTTAAGTCTCCACTGCAGGAGCACGCCCTTTTCTGTACTACCAGAGCCATATATGTATTAGCATAGCAGTATTTGGCCTACACGGTGGCCAGACGGATCGAAGAGGTCTCCTTGATGTTTGTAAGCTTTGTTTGGCTTGTGTTTCCTAATAAGCTATGTCGCTTCAGGGCCCAGAGTCCTCTTCCTATCCTAGGGGATTTGACGAGTTTCGATTCTTAATATTAGTACAAATATGATTATTATATTGACTAAAAACATATTTTATTTACAGATTCATCAAGTCAACAAGCAAATTTTCTCCGGCGGTCAAGTCATCGAGAACCCGACCCCCATTCGACCGACAGACAACCTATCCGAGATTGAATTCGCGCTTAAAAAGGTTCAACAAACCACTCAGCAATCCCAAAATGAGAACGGACAAGAATGGCTGTTCGCTGCCGTTGAAGAAATCATCGAGAATGAACAAGAACCAGTTATAAACTTAAACGAATTCGGTCATACTCAAGAAGTATCTAACTTTGACTATAACATCAATGTACCTACGGAACCAACGCCAAATCCTATCGAAGAATTCACGAACATCAACCATTTGAACGCAGAAAATGATAATGTTGATTTCAATAGTTATGAAGACGTTTTGACTACTATATCCAAAGATTTCCCTGAGTATAACAAATCTCCTGAATTCGCAGACTTTAATGTGTCTTCTAACGAATTCACAGACTTCTCCAAATCCCCCAATGGTTTCACAGACTTGAGCAAGTCTCCTAATGGTTTCACAGACTTGAGCAAGTCTCCTAATGGTTTTACAGACTTGAGCAAGTCTCCTAATGGTTTTACAGACTTGAGCAAGTCTCCTAATGGTTTTACAGACTTGAGCAAGTCTCCTAATGGTTTTACAGACTTGAGCAAGTCTCCCAAAGGTTTTACAGACTTCAAAAATGATTTTGTTGATTACAACAAATCCATTCCGTTCCCTACTCCACCACATTCTGAAGATGTGGCTAGTCCGATGTCTGATAGCCAAGCTTCGATGTACAGGCAATCAGACTACACACTATCCCCTGAAAGATCTTCTCCAATCTACAATAGTGACTGCGAAGTCTTCCAAGAGATAGCTCCAGTGAATTTCGACTTTGAATACCCAGTTTCTGTTTCTGGCAATGATAAAGTTGAAAAGCCTGAAGTGAAAAGAGACAGAACGGTATCCACGGGGTCGATTAAGAAACACATGAAGCAGTATAAAGATATGCAGAAGGAGATTTCGAACAGTTTCAGCAAGAAGGACTGCTGTCAGGTTCGGAAGGGTTGCAAGCAAATCTTCCAGGAGTATATGCAGAAGATCAAGAAGGAAGAAAGGATGAGTTTGTGTTACAAAGTTGCGGAGATGGAGCTGAAGAGTGCATATGGGTAAGTTTATTTTTCTCCGACTTACGGAGAGTTCCGTAAAAAAACATTTATTTTTTGTATAGTAACTTTGATTGAGTGAAGTAACAAAAAAACCGGCCAAGTGTGAGTCAAACTCGCGCAATGAGGGTTCCGTACAATATGCTTCGTGAACACACACACAATGTGCAAAAAATGTTTTATTCAATTGATTAGCGCCATCTAGTGGTGTTTTAGTGAACTATTTCTCTAGATGAACTTATTATTGTGAGTTTACCACTTAATTTTCAAGTGATAGAATTCTTATTATTTTTCCTGTAATCTTCAAGGAATGAACTATATTTTGTAATTTTTTCAAAATTTTCGGCCCAGTAGTTTCGTAGATCATGGTCAATTTTTGCCTTCTTTTATGAATAAAATCAAAAGTATTGATTTTACTCGAACAAAAAAAAATATTTTTGAGATCCTCATAATGAGCCCTTTCATTTGATATATGACACAGTAAGGTTTGCAAAACTTTCTTTTATTTTTTTTTAACTGGGCCCCTCAAAATAACCCTTATTTTAAAAAAATCTTTATTTACTTTGCACATCCGTGTTTGGGTCATAGGATTACACTATCTTACCAAATTTCATCTAATTTGGTTCAGTAGGTTCTGAGAAAATCGGCTGTGACAGACGGACGGACGGACAGACAGACGCTCGAGTGATCCTATAAGGGTTCCGTTTTTCAACTTTTGTACGGAACCCTAAAAATTACATCATCATCTTCATCAGGTCTATGTAAGTCTCCACTGCAGGAGCACTCTCTGTATTATCAGAGCCATATGTATATTAGCCAGAGCAGTCAGAGGATTTAGCCTACACTCTCCACGCTGGCCAGACGGTTGGAGAGGTCTCAGCTAAACAAAGCTTAGAAACATCAACAAATTTACAGTGTTCATTTTTATTGACAAATAAACATGTTGACCTGTAGCTTATGATATGCATATCCTGTAAAGATTTTAAAACTACCTATTACTGTTCCAAAGATACTATTTCCCTCAGGCAGACAAATTAGTAAAGGCTTAGTAATAAATTCCCGTTGGCACCCACTCGCAAGAATCTGAATTAAAAAGTGTCCTAAGAAACCGATATTAAATAAACGTTCTGATTTGATTTCACTAAAAATATATAAATAAGGAGCTCATAAAATTAACATTTAATCGATAGAGGATATTCGCAAACATTAACAATGTAAAAATATATCGGTTAGTACCCAAGCCTCTCGTTTTTAAGTCAAAAAGAATGACATTAACATAAGTAAAAACCCAAAGATATCAGAAATGGACCCTCGCATTCAAAAGAGTTTGTCGTGTGGTTCCCGCCAGAGCAGAATAGGACCACTCCAAGTCTTCCCGTGTATGTCGTCGAAGGCAACTGAGGAAATGCAAGTTAAAACAAAAATTATAAAGATCAAAGAGAACTCTCCAACCAGTCTGCCAGCGCGGAGAGTGTAGGCCAAATCCTCTGACTATTCTGGTAGTAGAGAGAGGGTCATGCTCCTGCAGTGGAGACTAAAAAGACCTGATGATGATGATGAAACAGTCATATGGACTGCCGATAGAAGTGAAAACAACTCATTAACTTCGACGTATATCGAATGAAGCGAATACACAAGTGTATCGCTACAAAAAATAGCTCAACGCGCATAAAGAAGTTTCCACTCAAAATTACGGTATCGTTTGAATCTTTGCCTTATCCTGAGTGACATAGACTCCAAGTTTTTCTTCTTTTTCCGCTTTATATCATGACTTCCATCGAGATTTCAGTAATTCTGCCAATGTCCAGTTTAATTTTAGTGTTGTACGGTATAGTTTTAACAAACAAGTAGCATTAAAGATGGCGTATGATCATAGCCTCGTGCGAGCTTCCAGTGACAAATCTATACGAGTCCATATAACACTAACGTCTACATTAACTATTTCACAAATTGATTATGAGCACGAGCATTTGTAACACCGAGCTACAGCAATTTCATATTATAAAGCCCAATAAAATAATTTGCAAAATCGACTAAAGGCAAATCCCTTGACTTCCCACTACAAAAACTTATAAGTTTTTGGATTCTTGTAAGTCCTTCTGTCCTTGTAAATCCGTTTAGCGCTTGGAATTTAATCTTACTCTATGGTCTATTACTTTTTACTTACTATTGGGCAATGACCGGTAAACCGTTTACAATAAAAACAATAAAAAAATATTAAGTATCTAAAAAATACTTCGTGGTTACCGCACGATTGGCTACTAAACAATTAAGTGCATAAATTGGCGATAGAGTGGCAAAAAATTGTATGAAATTAAATTAATTGCGTGTTTCATGCATTTTAAATTTATTGGATTGTCCTTGCTGATCTAAAAACCTGATCATAATTAATAGAAACTTTTTTCACTTTTGTAACGATTGCAACGTATTTGCAATAACAATGGCCACAAAGAATATGAAAAAAGAAAGAATACGAATGATACCGTTCTAATTTTGAATATAGTTTTTTAAGAATCAATTTCCGGATTTGATAAAAGATATTATTATCTTGTGTCTTGTAATATTATTATGGTTCTGTATGCAATGGGTAAAACGGGATGCTATTACTAAGCCTGCTGCTCTTTGTCCGTCTTTGCCCGTTGTCACGAGGCTGTATCTATTGAACTAAAGGTAGAGACTTGAGATTTTCACTAAATGTGTGTATCTGTTAGATGTCGCTGTACCTAGCAAGAACAATATAAAATTAAACATAAAGGGGACGCCATGGGGCGTTCTATGAAAAACTCTTAAAAAAGCCCTTGTATGGACAAGAAAGGGCTTTTTGTGAGAGATTTTCGTAGTCAATTACATACTCGGGGGTACTCAGAGTTACTTACCACTATACAATAGTAATACAATAGTATATGCATGGAACCCTGCGTGTGCGTTTGTGACTCGAACTTGGTCGGTTCATTGTTATGTGCTGTTTTTGAGTTAAGACTAGTTGTCAAATGGCTAAAATAACTAGATTTACGTTGCGAGAAGGGACATATCGTCAGGCAAACCGCATATCCTTATTGCCCCAAGCAAAATGGAAGCAAAGAACGTATTAACTGAACCTCTTTTTACCCGACTGACCCACCCAGAAAGAGGGTTAGTTAGGAGGTGTAATGTTTTTCGTGCCGTAAATATGTATTTATGTGCCTATTTAAGTATGAAAGTATGTCAGTTGCATTGTTGCCTCCTGTAGCCTAAACGGCTAGACCGATTTTGGAGTGTGAAGTGTCATTGGACTCGTATTCTTCCCCGGAGTGACATAGCCTATGTAACGTCAGCAAAAAATCAACATGAACAGATGAAAACTGTTAAAAAGGCAGTAGGTTTATTTTTTAAAATTCATCTTTCTGGCCATATTTGAGAGTGTACGCCAAATCCTCTGACTGCTCTGGCTAATGGCTCTGGCAGTACAGAGAGGGTCGTGCTCCTGCAGTGGAGACTAAAAAGACCTGATGCTGACGGATTCAACTTGTTCTTTACAGCGTCCTGCAACACATCCTTATGAGTCTGTCCCAGGGTTCCGAGATGGAAGACCTGCAACACGCGCTGTTCTGTCTCATCTGTGAGAAGGTCCTAGGACAGAAACCGGCACTGTTTGTTGGAGACTTCGGTAAGTCCACAATTTTACAGTTTTACAAGCTTTTTACTTCCATGCTGGTTTAAAGGAAAAACAGAATACATATACCAGCTGCTTTTTTCCCGCGGAGGCCATAAGACCCGGTTATGAAATTTGGCGAAAACCTAAGCAATCATGTCAATAGGCGATGCGGCTAGCAACCCATCACTATTTTTATTCCGCTTTCCACCACCCACTAACACGCTAAACGTGGCTTTAGGGTCTTTTGACCTTGGGGTCTTTCTACCCCGCAAAGGATAAGGACATGATATGTATGTACAGCCTGAACCAAACTTTATGTCGGCTCGGAACATCGCGCGAGTCGATGCGCAGAACACAATATTAGGTCTGCGCGGGGCGCGCGGGGAGGCGGGACACGTTCTGCGCAGTGAGCAGCTAATATCCGAGCCGGCATAAAGTTTGCTTCAGACTGTACAAGCTTTTATTTCACCTATTTCACTGTCTATCGCCCGAATGAATACTCAAAAGCACATGTTGTTTTGTTTGCTTTCGTATGTGTAAGTGGCCAACACTGGTGTCAGATTTTTCAAGCTTCCTTAAGGCATCTGACATAGCTTAACGACTGCCATCAACGATGACAGCCAGGACCAACGGCTTAACGTGCCTTCCGAAGCACGGAGGAGCTCGAGATATTTTTATGCCACTTGCGATCACCCATCCAAGTAGGGACTGCACCAGGGGTTGCTTAACATACGTAAGCGCTCACAGAGCTCACACCCACTGAACCACCGGGACAATATTCACAACAGCTTCGTCAAAATGGTAAAATAAAATCAGTCAAAAATACCACCCGGTTTAAAGGTCCCCATTATGCTTGCTGCGTTTCATCTTTGAATTGCTATGGACAGCCTCTGAACCAGGTACCATCCGGAGCGGTGGTCATATCCACGGGACATTAAGCCCGTCCTATCTCACTAACGAACTGCTTTGCTTCTGAACACCAAGGTCCAGCTGTTTCTACGGCAACCGGAACGAACTCGCACTGGTTAGATAGAATCGAATATTTGGTACTTTTATGTCCAGCTGCCACCTTTGCAGCATGAGGAGCCCGATGGTCCAGTGGGTGTGAGCTCTTTGAGCGCTTACGTATGTTAAGCAACCCCTGGTGCAGTCCCTACTTGGATGGGTGACCGCAAGTGGCATAAAAATATCTCGAGCTCCTCCGTGCTTCGGAAGGCACGTTAAGCCGTTGGTCCCGGCTGTCATCGTTGATGGCAATCGTTAAGCTATGTCAGATGCCTTAAGGCAGCTTGAAAAATCTGACACCAGTGTTGGCCACTTACACATACGAAAAACAAACAAACCTTTGCAGCCGCACCAGGAGATCGCATAGTGTTAGTGAGGTAGGACGCCGCATACGTGCTGACGCATGTTGCATCCCATAACAGGCAACGTCCCCTCCGCCACGGTTTTAAAGTGACTTCGTCAGGTCGTTTTCCGACTGTGCGCGAGAGGTTCCAACTGGCTCAAAGGCATCTTACATGCATTTTACTATAATAGTTCTCAAGTCTCGTTGTGTCACTGTCTAGATAACCTAGCAAGAGAAAGACAGTCTGAGATTTAAGATTGTCATTAGTTACGATTCTTGCCGTGTGGTTTCCGGCAGAGTAGAATAGGACCACTCCAAGTCATCCCGTGGATGTCGTAAAAGGCGACTAAGGAAACACAAGCTAAACAAAGCTTATTAACATCAAAGAGACCTCTCCAACCCGTCTGGCCAGCGTGGAGAGTGTAGGCCAAATCCTCTGACTACTCAGGCTAGTATATGGCTTTGGTAGTACAGAGAGGGTCGTGCTCCTACAGTGGAGACTAGAAAGACCTGATGATGATGACGATCCTAAAGGGAGGCCAGTCCAGCTATGGGCTTCTTGCGGCTGAGACAACGAGACGATGACTATAGGAGCCAAAAATGAGATGTTAACTTATTTATTTTTATTACACGAGCTCCGTGGCGCAGCGGTCACACGAACGGTCCCGGGTTCGATCCCTAGTCAGGTCAAGATGAGAAATTATCTTTTTCAGATTGACCTGGGTCTTGGATGTTTATCCTATATATGTAATTGTAATAAAATATAGTATCGTTGAGTTCGTATCCCATAGCAAGTCTCGAACTTTGGGGCTAGCTCAATCTGTGTGATTTGTCCGTATATATTTATTTATTTTTTATTCTTTTTCAGGTCTAAACCTGTTAGCAGCTGCAGCGCTGCGGTGCGCTCGGCGGCCGATCTTCACAAGATACCTCGTGCAGTGTGTGCGCGCCGCTATCCGCAACGACCCCAGCCTGGTTGGCGAGAGGGAGTCCGTCTTCCATGAGGTAAACTCTCAGACTACACTCTACTTTTTTTTAATGGACTATGTAGTAAATCAAAACCATTTCGACTCGATAAAAAGAAGTAGCTCCAAGTGAGCTTTTGCTACTTCACCGGACTTTTGAGGTGAGGACAGAGTGTTCTCAACCTCTAAGGCGAACATACCAAAGGGCCCCAGGAGGGAGGATCTCGGCTTTGGGCGTTGCCTGTGTGCGCAAGGCTTGGAGAGACAGCAAACTCTTATAAGCCGGATGGGCCGAACTGAGAAAACTCTTTACAATGGCGGTATCCTTTTTGACGTCTCCACGAAGTTACCTACAATTTAGAGTTGCCCTCCTACTATTCAAATACAGTGCTATACCTTACGACCGTGATCTGTCGGAGGTTGTAATTATGTCAGATCAAAGAAACTTTGTTTGCGCCTTTCAGAATCGTTGAGCGCCATCTTGTGAGAAGTTTTGTTATTTCTAATATCATTAATCTATCTTTGAATGTTAAGTCTTATTATTTCTTGTGGTGAATGTAGAAGTCTTCACAGAGGATAATACTTTATTTTTTGTCAAAAATCTTAAAGGCTTATAACATTGTTACAGGTGGATTCCCAGGGTGACACATTACTGATAGCCTGCGCCCGTGCTGGGGACTCCCACGCCGATGTCCTGTTCGAGTTGACGAGTACGAAAGAGGGAGAGCGACCGCTGTTCCGGCTCGAGCACGTCAACGCTGATGGTAAGCAACCCTTACGAAGGTCACGATATGATGGGTCGAGGAGCCCCTACTCGATTTTTTATATGAACTCACGAGTACGAAAGAAAGGGAGTGAACGTTCACTGTATTTTGTATAAACTTTAATAAATAAATAAAACGTCAACGCTGATAGTAAACAACCCTTGCAAAGGTCACGATATGATGGGTAACATTTACGCCGATGTCTTACATTAATTTTCGAGTACGAAAGAAAGGGAGCGATCGTCAACGACGATGGTAAGCAACCCTTGGAAAGGCAGCGAAATGATGGGCCGATGTCCTATTCGTGATATAATGGGTCGGGGAGCCTCAACCTGATTTCTTATATAAACTCGCTTACGAAAGAAAAGGACTCAATGCCTTTATGTGTTTTGTGGAGCCAACATTTACTGTATTTTGTATGAAGTTTAATAAACAAAATAAAAAGTCAACCTGATGGTAAGCAACCCTTGTTAAGGTCGCGATATGATGGGTCGGAGACAAAATTTTAATGCGCTGAGATTCAAATATTGTACTACATTGTTCAGCGTTATTATTGCAATTAAACGAAAATAGTACAAATACTATTTTAAAATTCTTTCACTTACCTAAATATCTGCGGATTTACGCGGACAAACTCGCGAAAAAACCGCTCGTATACAGAATACTTCTTAGGGTATTGTGTGTATGTTATGTATTTCTATACATAAACTTGTTTATGTATAGAAATACATATTAATGAGTTTGAACGTATAATTTACTGCATAATGCCACGTGCCTTGTTTCTTACATAAGCTTACTCATTTCTTCAGTGTCTCGAATAAATACATCTATATTCCTTGAGGGATAAGGGATAATACTGCCGATCATGCTTATAAAGAATTTTGACACGATCAATCCAAAATATATATATTTTTTAAATTCGAAATTTTCAAACTGCTATAACTTCTATACGCTTCCTATCCGAATGCAAGAAATTGAATATGTATGTCGACTAATGAAGTGCCTATCCATGTATAATAGTCTCCAAATTCTATCTTATATACAACACTGATTTAGATTTTTTCTTTGATAACTGGTCAACCATCCTAATCCTATCCTAATCCTAACCAATATTATAAATGCGAAAGTGAGTTTGTATGTTTATTTGTTTGTTACGCTTTAACGCCGTATCTACTAAACAGATCATCATGAAATTTTGCAAACACATAGGTTAAGGTACTGAGAAGGACATGGGCTATATATCACGCGAGCGGAGCCGCGGGTAACAGCTAGTTACCTATAAAGGCACTTCTTAATTACGCTGAAAATCTGGCTGACCGTTGGTGCAATACTCGTGAATACGATAGTGAATAATAATTGTATTGACATATTTTTTATTTTATTTTTTGTATGTAATTATTGTTTGATTTATTAATTGAAATTATTGCTTGACGTACATACCTGTGTTATTTTTCATTATTATTTTATTTTTGTATAATGCATGTGTGATAATTGTAATAGATGTAAGTCGTTATTATCATATTAAACAATTAAACATAAGAAAATCGCGTTGGGACGACTGTCTACTGAGCCCAGATGACCAAGACAGCCATGTGGTTCCCGGCAGAGTAGAATAGGACCACTCCAAGTCTTCCCGTGAATGTCGTAGAAAGTGATTTAGGAACCACAAGCTAAACAAAGCTTATAAACATCAAAGAGACCACTCCAACCCGTCTGGCCTGCGTGGAGATTGTAGGCCAAATCCTCAGACTGCTTTGGCTAATATAGGGCTCTAGTAGTACAGAGAGGGTCGTGCTCCTGCAGTGGAGACTAACAAAGACCTGATGATGATGACCAGGACAGAAATGAGTCATTGCCGGGCACGAGTTTTCAACGAATTAATAAAAGATCTCAGAATTGTTTACAGATAAAGCTTAGAGCACAGATCTTGGACTGATAATTAATAATTTTTGCATTTTAATATCTTTATTATTTCCTTGTACATCGCGTGCCATATGAGTCATATTAGTAGAGTGTTTTTTTGCAGTCATTAACATCATGATGCAGTTATTTCGACTGATATCATCGCAATAGGTCTTAGGACAGACTCATAATCATCATCAGGTCTTTGTTAGTCTCCACTGCAGGAGCACGACCCTCTCTGTACTACCAGAGGCATTATATTAGCCAGAGCAGTCAGAGGATTTGGCCTACACACTATGAACAAATAAAGTAGTCATTGCTGGCGAAAAATTATACAGGTTTTTGGCTAATCTAATCTTGCTTCTACGGAACCCTTCATGGGCGAGCTCGACTCGCACTCAGCAAATTTTTTCGATATAAAAATAAATCTTAAGTTCTTTAAAATATGTTGCGCGAATATAAGAAAGAGAATTTACATACATAAATTAGTATGTATGGAAATTCTCCTTCTTATTTTAAATAATATATCTTCTCCTTAAATATATCTTCTTTCTATAATATAGAGAATATATAAGGGAGAAAGGCGTGATAGTTCACGTCTTTTACCCTAACGGGGTAGACAGAGCCCAGGTTTGTAAAACTTTAAAGGCGTAGGTGAGAATTTACGATTTAAAAAAACTGCAACTTAATTTTTGGGGGCTTACTACCTCTCTCTCTCTCGTCTGAGCGTTTTCCCGGTTGCAACTTCAGCTGTGACGCTTCGATACCGGGGTACGCTATTATAACCGCAATCATGCTCTCATATGAATTGGCATAGTTCTTATATATCATATAAACTTTAGTAAATAACCTGAAGTATTTTTGGAATCATGTTTAATATTATCAGAGTCATTGAGAATTATGAGAATCAGATTAAGAGAATAAGAGCGGTAATCTGATTCTCATAATTATCACTGTTTCTGATAATATTAAGCATGATTCCAAAAATACTTCAGGTTATTTACTGTAGCGGGAGCGAGGTGGTATGCTCGATCGCCACAAAGGGAAGATCTTCCCGCTGGGAAGGTGTGCGCCCAGGGAACCGTACGGTTCCAACTGAGTTCTGTCGGAGGTCTTATTTATGTCGCAAGTCGAAGAAACTTTGTTTGCGCGTTTCAGGATTGAGCAGCGCCATCTTGTGAGAAGTCTTGTAGTTATCTTGCTGTCTCGTCATATTCACAGTTGGGTGTTTCGTGTTAGTTCTTGTGGCGAGTGTAGAGCTCGCCACATTTACTAATGCTTATATGATTTACATTCTTGAATTTCTTTCTATTTGTAAAGTATTAGAAATAAAATTATTGGCGTCGCTACGTGACTCAGCCGGTCAATTTGAACAACTTCTCCTCCTGGACTAATCCTGGGAAACCAATTTTTTTTATATTCCTATACTAATTGACCGGGCAGCTGAACAGTTACTAAATGTCATTGATCCCATCGGCTGCCCTCTGGTAGTCGTTAAAGGAACCACGTCAGAGGCCGAGAGGCGGTTCCGCAGAACTCTGACACCAGGGTGTGCATGGTCGACTGACTGTGTCACCTACACGAAATGATGATGATGATAATAACAAAACATATGAATTATTGATTTATGATTTATTGAAAAGCATGTCTCTATATAACGGGTAAATTGACCTTAAAAGGGTGACTCAGTCGGTCAATATGAACAACTTTCCCTACTGGACTAATGTTGGGAAACTGTTTTTATTTTAACTTCCCACATGAGTTTGTGATGTGATGTTAAGGGGTACAGTTTTAGGAGCGCGATGGTCCAGTGGGTATGAACTCTTTGAGCGCTTACGTATGCTAAGCAACCCCTGGTGCAGTCCCCACTTTGGATGGGTGACCGCAAGTGGCATAAAAATATCTTGAGCTGCTCCGTGCTTCGGAAGGCTCGTTAAGCCGTTGGTCCCGGCTGTCATCGTTGATGGCAGTCGTTAAGCTATGTCAGATTAAGGCATCTGACAGCTTGAAAAATCGGACACCAGTGTTGGCCACTTACACATACGAAAAAAAGGGGTACAGTTGAAGTTTGCCTTAGACAATTTTGCAAATTGATTTTAGTAGACTTTATAATATGGAATTGGTGTAGTTTGGTGTTATAAATGCTCGTGCTCATGAACAATTTGTGAAATAGTTAAAGTGGACTGATAAATGGACTCGTTTAGATTTGCCACCAGAAGCTCCCACGAGTCATCAAAGAACATACGCCATCTTTGATGCTACTTGGAAAAACTTTACCGTACAACACCGATACTTAGTGTCTCATTATACTGGACGTTGGCAGAATCACTGAAATTTCGGTGGAAGCCATAATATAAAACAGAGAAGAAGAAGAACTTCCCACATGCTTCCCACACTAATTGCCCGACAGCTTATGAAAATGTCAGTGCTGTCCCCATTTGTATTTAGTCATCAACATCATTAATCATTTAAAATTTTATTAATATGTAAAAAACCGGGTCACTCACGTATGAAGTCAGCTACAGGCCGACATGTTTCAACCTCATCCGGAGGTCTTCGTCAGGGCGAATGTGAACCGAAACGCGCGCACGAAGTAGTCCCAGTCCGCACTGTTACATTTTACATGTTACTGTTACATGGTATTTTACATTTTAATAATGTTAATATCTCATTATAGTTTTAATCAAAAAATTGTAAATTTTGTTCTAGGTCAGGTAATCCTTTAAACAATCATAGATAAAACGTTAACAGTTTAAAATGTGAAGCTTAACTTATCGTTTCCGTCTAAAGTTGCCGTTTTTGACAATCCCGCTAAGAAAAGCTTGATATTCTTGCTTTAAATTGTAAATAATGGTTCAAAATATAGTTACTAATTCTGATATCTATTATAGTTACCTAGGGCATTTCATTTCATTTTCATTTCATCCCAACTATCCCAATCCCAACTAATATTGTAAATGTGAAAGTGAGTTTGTTTGTTTGTTTGTTACGCTTTCACGCCGTATCTACTGAACCGATCATCATGAAATTTTGCATACACATAGGGTAGGGTACCGAGAAGGACAAAGGCTATATATTACGCGGGCGAAGCCGCGGGTAACAGCTAGTTTCATAATAAGTCGCATCGGCATTGAATCGATGGCGCAGAATAGCGCAACCTACCGCCGACTCAAACCGAATGAAAACATTAATGAAATAACGAACTTATTGCTACTACATAAGATTTGAAATCCGAAAACGACAGAACTCGTGCTGGCTCGCTCACAATGCTTGTACGACTGCCGAGACTCGAGACTGGCCGAGACGCCGCATGGCGCGTTCACATCAACCAATAGCGGACGGGTATTTTCGCGCCACGCAGAAATTTGACTTCTGCGTAGGTACATCGGTGTAACTTATAAAAATGTAGTAGGTAGTACTTTACATCACGTTGGTCCCGGCTGTCATCATTGATGGCAGTCGTTAAGCTATGTTAGATGCCTTTAGGCAGCTTGAAAAATCAGAAACCAGTGTTGGCCACATACACACACGAAAAACAAACACTACATCACGTTCAGTCATCAGGTCATCTGTTCTGTTTTCCATTTATTAACATAGATATATATGTTTGTCCGCAGGTCTGTCAGCCTTGCACGTGGCCTGTAGCGAGCACAGCCCCTCCTCCCCAAAACTGCATACGGTACACGTTTTGCTGGAGCATGCCGGGGCTGATATATGGAAAGGGGTAAATATTCTTTCTTTTTTCAGAATAGAGAATATGCATGAAAAAAATATGTGTTTTCTTACTAGTTTGAAGGATGAAAGGAGACTTACGAAAGGTATATATACAGCAGATGTGGTTGGGACAGTTGGTCAGGGCCGGCCTCGACGAACGTTCTTGCAATAGGAGAAGTAAGGAGTACCCGAAACCGGCGAGCATGCATAAAAAGAGTAATGAATGTAGATGAAGCGAAAGAGGTTTGTAAGGATCGTAGCAAGTGGAGATCCATAGTCTCTGCCTACCCCTATGGGAGAGAGGCGTGATAATATGTATGTATGTATGTTTATCCAAAAATATTCAATAGTAAAGTACTGAAAGTGAAAACAGACTAAAATTTGGTTGAAAAACGAACGAAATAAAATGATTTTACGGAAATATGTCTATCTCACTCGTGAAAACACTATTTTATATGGCAATTGTATACATGATATAGACTTTGACGTCACTAGTCCATATCGGACTTCTCTTTCTTATTTAAATTTAAAAGTATCACATCTTCGTCGCTAATTAATATATTTTAAAAGTACTTTCATATTTTTTTACTGTGGTTATAAGGGATTATACCTATTAAGCAAATAAAAACATTACGTGCATATTCTGATTTTCCCCCCAGGTGGTGACACTGTGTCGAGAGGTATTTTTTGGCAGCAACTGTCAAAATCCACCGATCATGTTTTATCATCAATTTTATGATTGGTGGATCTTGCCAGCTCGACCTCTCGACATAGTGCCGCCACCTGGGGGAAAAATCAATAGAGAATATGCACGTAATTTTTTTTTATTTGCTTAGTAGGTTTAATCTCTTAGTAGTAGGTTTAATGAAAGGACTTTTAAAATTAATCGAAAAATCAATTCTGAAAACCCATAATAGCTACCGTTAAACGCTTCAGAATTTGCTACATACGGCTCGTCTACCTCAGTTTATATAAGTAGAAGTCATTGGTCGAGGATGACACCTTACCCTCCTAAACATGAAGTTTTACAAGGAAGAGGTTTTTCAAAGTCTCCTTATAACTTTTACAGAACATGAAAAGCGGTGACACAGCGCTCCACCTAGCGGTGAACTCGAAGAGCTGCGACCTGCAGCTCGTGATGCTGATCTTCCGTCACGTCGACCGCAAGAGCTGGAAGAAACTGGCTCACCTGCCTAACATGTGGTGAGTATTCCTGTCTTTGGTGCTTTGGAGATCAAGGTTCGCCACAGCGCTCTCATCACAGCCGTAAGGAAGGAGTCCGCTGCTGGATAAATCCCCCCAAAAATCCATCATGGAGGGGCTTTGACATATTGGCCACGTTTGGCAGACTGGTTGGTGAGCGCAGTTTTGCTTATCTTGGTTCAGACGTTGCTGCCCATCGTTAACATTTTTAAGCGAGTGATGGGAAGAAGCCTGTTGGACTGGGGGAACGGTATAAAGGTATTTGGGATGCTTCTTGCTCGCATGGTTTGGGGATGAGAAAATAGCACCGCACAGGCAGTTGAGCATAACACCCCTGACCAAAACCTCAGCGCTCTACCTGGCGGTGAATTTAAAGAGCTGTGATCTGCAGTTAGTGATGCTATAGGCACGTTGACTGTGAGAGCTGGAAGGAATTGGCTCACCAGTCTAACATATCTTTTAGCGTGTTCTAAGTGGTCCCTCAGTGCTTAGGAGCACGAGATCCTGGAATCTTTCCTTCCAGACCAGCATGGAAGATTCGTGTATGCTTATAAACAGTATTTTAGCTTTTGAGTGAATTGGCTATGTTGGATAAACTTAATCAAAAACGTCAATGATTGGGCGTGCTTTAATATCCCTGGGCTCTGCCTGCCATCAACCCGTTTCAAGTATGCTTTCAAACGAGTTTTTATCCGTCAATCTTGTTTGTTACAGCTCCAAAACCCCCTTGGAGTACGCCCGCGAAGCGACCCGCTCTCCCTTACGTCAGAACCACCCCCACGAAGTCTTCGAGTTTCTCAAGAAATGCCGTAATTAAAGGGGTTTTTTAATTATATTATAGGTGATGAACAACCGAATAATACCACCTTTTATTGATTGTACTTTTTCCGTCTTATTGTCAATTGAGGACTTTGTTACCTGGTTCAAAGACAATATAATACTAACGTAATAGACTGCCCACCTCATACAAAAATATTGGACCAAATTAAGGTTGCGAAAAGCAGGCGAATGTATGGCGCAGGAGAGTTGCTTGCTACTCGATACTAGATGGCGGTAATCTGCGTTAGCCTTTAACTTACTAAATATACGGTGTCATTTTAAAATAGTATGCCTAAAATATTGTTTTGATTTTTAATAAGATATATTTTGTGAATCATGTTTTTATATACTCATAATACGGTAGATACAATGTTGTATAGTTTCGAGTGGCGCTATCTATGCGGGTCTCTGAGAACAAATCGTATGATTAAGGCGTTGAGACCACATGCCTGGTTTAAACTAACATCCACCCAAAACTAATTTACAATGCCAGTTGTAGAAACGTCAAAGCGATAGGTGTTGACTTATTTTGCCCGGATAATGGTTTAAACCAGATACTAAAAAAGTCCTCATTTTATATTAAGACGGTCTATGTTTGATTTTAAACTTTCGTGGTCACAATCACTGTTATTTTCATTGCGCATTCGAGTTTCGTCTGATATTTCGATAACATTGCAGTTAAAAATGGCAGCTGCAGTTTTGTCGAAATATCAGACGTATACTAGTGACCTCTCTGTGTTTTTAATGATTGTGTCGCTTAGGAGTTATTGGTTGGCGACGAACCAACATTTTTTATACTATATATTATATCCACGCGCAGGATTTGAACCTGTGTTTCAGTCGTATAAAGACTAAAACGCAGTTTCAGATCCTGCATGCGTGGGGTTCTTTCCATATCTTATTTCTAAATTGAAAAAGAATTTTAAAATAAATTGTTGAAGTAAGATAATGGAATATAAATTAATATATACGGACGAATCACACAGATTGAGTTGGAGAATTTTTTATGAGATACTAACTTAACAATACTTTATTTCATTATAAAAATATATATGAAAAAGATCTTTCATCTTGACATGACCGGGGAACGAACCCGGGACCTGTGCTTAATAACCACTAGGCCACAAAGATCGTAACTTACCAGTACCTAAGGTCGATATTATTGACCGAGTACCATGTTTATAACTTTTAATATTATAAAATATTTTTTCTATATATAAGGGAGATTCTTGGATGTAAACTTACATTTTGTTATTAAATTTTAAACAAAGGGTGTTACAAAAATAAATAATAAGTAAAAGCTCGGTAGTATCTGTCCGTATAATAGTTTTTCAAATGTTATTTCGGATTTCTGTAACACCCTGTCTGTATACTGTTTTCTAATGTTTTCGCGTTTGTTACACATTTAATTGAATTAATTTTAATACGGGTTTATCGCGTTTATTACATTACTAGCTGTTACCCGCAGCTTCGCTCGCGTAATATATAGACTATGTCCCTCTCAGTACCCTAACCTATGTGTATGCAAAATTTCATGATAATCGGTTTAGTAGATTCGGCGTGAAAGCGTAACAAACAAACAAGCAAACTCACTTTCGCATTTATAATATTAGTTGGGATTTATACACCTAGCGTTTCGAACACTTAACAATGTCCGTGGTCGCAAGTAGACCGACTGTAGTCTACCTGAGACGAATCCCATCCCAACTACTATTATAAATGCGAAAATGAGTGTTTTTGTTCGTTACGCTTTCACGCCCTATCTATTGAACCAATCATTATGAAATTTTGCGTACCCGGACAAAAGTACTGTTTCCGAGGGATCGACTCTTAAGCGAGCGGAGACACGGGCAAAGGCTAGTAATAAATGCGATAAAACATGGATAAAACCGTTTCAAAAGTTATTTGATTTACCGTGTATGTATCTATCTACTAACTTGTTAAAAAGATAGACTACATGTAAACTTTCATACAAAAGGCGATAACGCTTCCCACCCCTTAAGGATGCGCTAGTCGGGAACTCGAACTCGTCAGCGCACGTGGCTAAAATGCGTGCTATTTCACTGAGAAAGGGATAGATTCGGTTTTGAACAGTGCGGAACTATTTACACTGATGTATAAGCACATCGGAACAACAGTCTAGTGTGTGCAAACACAAATATTGTTGAAAATCTAAATCTTCGTCGTCTAAAAATTCGCGAGTATGCGTTTGGGAGAAGTGTTCTTGTGATAAAACAGCTGAATGTTTTTATTAAAAGTAAAATAAGTTATATTTTTTAATAACCAAACTATGCTTGTATGCATTTTGTTTTAGAGATTTTATACTCCTTCCGGTATTTAATTGTGCCCAAAGTTGCGTTAAAATTACGTGTTAAAACGGAATGTTTTGAGACCCATAACTTTTAAAGTACTTACAATTTTACAATTATGATTCCATACAAGCATAGATAACGACAAAACAAATAGATAGAATTAAAAACTTTAAACAGACGATACCGAACAACGGAGTCATCACCCTACAGAATTTGTATGGCGAAACACCTGACTAGCGCACCCTTAAACATAGTTCAATTTCAATATTTTTTTACACATTACTGATAAATTGGAGAAGTAGGGCAGTACGTTTTGATATTTAAGATACATTGCTTACAATAAAAGTTACGAGCATCTAAGTAAATATCCATATTTTCTACATAAAAAATACCCGGGGCATTTTAATTTATTTAAATTAATCTAAACCGAATCAATAAAAAAGAAACGGTTAGCCCTAGATTAAGGTGTGCTAAATCGAATGACAACCAAAATTTCCTTATTTTGTAAAGGTTTAGGGCGTGGAAGAGTTATCGCTTTTTGTATGAAAGTGCCAAGTAGTCGATCCTCTTAAAATTGTCTTTTCCCAAAACGCGTTCATTTGGTTGTGCTTAGTTTTAAATTGTGTTTTAAGCACGTTTTAAGTTTCATTTTGACATTATTTTAGACCCTGCCTAAATGTCAAACCGAACTATTATATGTCACAATTTTTCTAATTTCAATCGGCAAAGTGACAATGTAAAAGTATTGAAGGAGAAGAAGAAGTAATTTTGACATATATTTGACATATATTTTTAGATTTACACCGACTTAGTTTTAAGATAATTGTGGTGCCTTTTCGAGTTCAATTTATATTTAATAATTCTATGGAAGATATTTGAGGATCAATTAATTAAAATTATTTTAAGTGTGAGTTTAACTTTAAATATTTTTCTAAATAAACATAATAAAAATTAAATTAATTCAAGACCCAAAACTTTTTTTTTTCAAATGTTGGTCGAGAATCTTTTATACGATAGTCACATAACCATAAAATAATTTTAGTTAATGTTGTCCATATATTTGTATTTTTAAATAACTTGCGTTTAAAAATGATTAAGTACATACTTGTTTGAGATTAGAAACATGAACAAAATATATTGCACCTTACTACAATTAGAATAAGAAACACATTCGTCTATAAGCTAGGTGTAAGTTCATTTTTATTTGCCAAATTCACTTTTGGATCTCTTACTCCGTAAATATATTTATTTCTTATCACCATACATAGCATTGTGAAAACAGGATGTAACTGAAATAAGAAATGATATTAAAAGCTGTCTCCAAATATCGCGCAAATATGAGTCTGCCCATATATCTAATTTTGAAGTTAAATCTGGCTGAAGTATAGCCATTTTCTTTCGGTGAATTAATTAATTCATATTTTTTTTAACCAGTTATTTAGGTCCCAGAGTTGTGTGCATTTAATAAGGAATGGCAAGACAGGGCACTGGATAGGACTGGGTGGAGAACAGAAGGGGAGGCTTTTGCCCAGCAGTGGGACCTAAATAGCTAGTTAATTCATGTTAATTGGAAAAAATAAAATATACTATTATATTTTTATTTCGGAATATGTCACCTGATGGAAGTATAATATCATAGACTTATTTCTGTAATACACTATAATATCAGGTTTTAGATAAAAATATTTAATTTTCATGATCTCTGTCATCACTTCATCACATTTTGATCTGAACTTGTTAATTTTAAGGTTTCAGGAAGTCATTAGTTAACCATTTATTCGAGAAATAGGTTTTTTAATTGTTTATGTATTATTGATTCAAAACCAATTGTTGTTTGAAGTAAATTCTTAATTGAAAAATATAAATAAAACTTATGATTGGTTATATTTCTTGTAAATATTATCACATTAGTGTTTAAGATATGGTTAAGTAGTTTTAAGTTAACATAGTTATAAGGGATGTTACATATGGAATTGAAAGAAAATACCAAACAAATATACGAACTTTCAATCTTTTTTATAAACACAATTCGTTTTATTATAAAACGAGAAATATCTTATGTAGTTATGAATCAAAACTTATACGGGATAAATTCACTATGGAAATCTGTCATTACTCACGTTTTATTTTGTCAGATTGTTAGGGAAGGGAGTGTTAGGGGTAGCGACAAAGAGTGCTTTGAGGGAAGCTTAACCCTGCGCTACCTCTAAAACTCGCCCTGATTATGGTCTTTTGCTACTTCACCGGACTTTTGAGGTGAAGTTAGCCCTCAACCTGTAAGGCAAACATCACCAAAGGGCCCCCAGGAGGGACGAACCTAGCTTTGGGCGTTGCCTGTGTGCGCAAGGCTTGGAGAGACAGCAAACTCTCATACGCCTGATAGGCCGCGATTTGCATGCATAAACTGACGGGCCGAACTGAGAAACAATGGCAAAGCCTGTGCAGAGCAGCAACTCTCATTGACGCCTATATTGCCACTGCCCACCAACTGCATGCAACCCTTACTGACATTGCTGCAACCGTTGATATTGATCTTTAAAGCGAATGTTATCTATCACTAACCTTGTGTTAAGAAAATAAATTTTTCTCGACAACGCATTTTGCTATATCACCCAACGCTCAAATACGTAAATTTTCAGAAGGTTCATGATGAAAAGTAGTTCTAGAAATTCAGGGAGGTATTAACCGATTTTAATTTAAGGTAGTTAAGGATTATAGTTGTAAGTTTTTGAGCTCAGGTTTATAAAAACAGCATGATACTTGTTCATTTGTGATTTTATGGTTTGGACTATATTTTGATAAGTTTCTTTCTTATACTGTCCAAAGGTAAGCCAATAATATATTGTATAAAATAAACAGGGTGTCTCTTTGGGATGGAACAGTAATTTTTTTTTTCCTGGACAATGTAACCACGATGCTGGTTTTTGAGAAATTAAACTGTAAATGTAAAAGTATTTTATTTAAATCTTTAATAGAAAATTGTGCGCGTCAATCAATATTAATTTAAACACAGACATATGATAAGTAAGCAGATTCAACTAAGATTTATGGCGCGTCACTATCTCTAAATCTCATTTTAGACACTACTGAAATAATACTATTGCGGGTGCAAAAAAACAAGAGATATTGTAAACCACTTTCAACTTTTTTCAGTTTAAGTGAAGATACTTAAATGTTTAATTATCTTGAGTCTGTTTAAAGCCAATTTCTTTTTTCATTTATGTGTTTTGACTATACTGCCGCTTCAATACTTAAATTCAAATGTGAAATGAGTTTTATTATTGTGGCCGTACTGTAGGGAGTAATGTTGCCTAAAAAAAACTTTAAATAAATAGTCCGCCTTGTAGATTATCGAAAAATATTACGTACGTATTTTTTTCTTTTTTCAATCAAACAAAAGATCATGAAGATAAAGCCCATTAATGTGTAGGAGTAGGGGATCCTGTGACACAGCAGGCCGGTGAAAAGTGTATCGGTCAGTGACGTCACGCACAACTTTAACGGGCTATACCTTTATCAATTTTTGTTTGATTGACAAAAGAAAAAATACGTGTCCAATATTTTTCAATAATCTACCAGAAGGATTAATTATTTTAAAATTTATTTATTTAGGTAACAATCCCCATAGTACTCTGCCTGTGTGTTCCCGGTTGCATCATTAGCTGTGATACTCCTGAACCCGGGGTCCGCTTTCGTTCGTGTTCATAGGTACCTTATTTACTGTTTTACTTCGAAAATCATGCCATTTTAAATCACCAGTGTAAATACAGTTATTAATCGGACAAAATTTGTTCATGATGTCAAAGCTATGTCAAAGAAATCTGTTTTGATGAGAATAAAATTTGTTGTAACGTTCTTGTGTGTTTTATTTTGGGTTGACTGCTTGCTTTGTTATATTTTTGAGTAAAGTAAAAGACAATAGGTAATACTAACCTATATGTAGACTGCCAGCCTCTTTGATCGCCAAAGTTTTTTTAAGTAGTGATAAACACATGATACGTGCTCCTGCAGTGGAAACAGAGTCCTGATGATGATGATGAAGCATGTGATAGTAAATACTTAGGTATGTTTTAAGCTCAATGACTTGAATTTTGTATTACGTGAGTCTGTCTGTCCTCTTAGGTTAGACGTGGTATTACGAGGTAGGGTTATACAGGTAAAGGCCTAGAGCGTTAAATAAATCAATGGTTGGTTTTCATATCCTAACAAATATAAGGTAAGTATACATATATCCAAAAGTGAATTTGTTTGTTTGATACGCTTTCTCGCCCTATTTTCTGAACCGATCATCATGAAATTTTGTTTTGAATCATTTTGAATAAATTTTTGTTTTTTATATTTTTGTATAGGTATATATTATATGCATATACATACCTAGGTATATTTTAAGCTCAAAAACTTTTAGCGTATTTCTTTCTATAGATTACTAATGTTGTAAAATGTGACTCTATCACTCTTAGACGTGGTATTAGGAGGTAGGGTGATACAGGTAAAGGACATACATTATATAATTTAAAAGAAAAATCACAAAAATAGATGCTCGAATTTAATTAATAACTACATAGATCTTTCGTTCTCGCCGCCATCTTGTTTTCTCTACACAACATGGCACTTATTAAGCTCCAATCTGATAACGAACGTTCGCGGGAATATCATCCACGGAGTCGTAGCACACACAGACCTTGGTCTTCGGCTTGTTACGGGCAAATGGAGAACCACCAACGGTCGATGTGGATCCAGAGGTGGATGTAGACGTCACTGTCTGTTGGTTGTTGGTAGCAGTAGCTGTACCAGTAGAAGTTGATGTACTAGTTGTGGTTGGTTGAGCTGGCTGGGGTTGTCCAGCGCTGCTTGTAGATTGGCTGGTGGTCGTCACGGTTTGTCCAGGTTGGCCGGGCTGAGATGGGTAGCCTGGAGAGCCTGGAGAACCACTGGTGGTGGTGTAGGTGGTGGTCGTTGTCTGACCAGGTTGGCCTGGATAACCGGGACTGCCAGGCTGTCCATTAGTATACGTGGTTGTGGTAGTTTGTCTGGGTTGTTGGTTGACGGTAGCGGTGGAAGACGCAGCAGTTGATGACGTCGCTGTCTGTCCTTGTGGACTGTTTGTGGCTGTGGCAGAGCCAGTAGTTGATGAGGTGGTTGTTGTGCTGCCTGGTTGGGTAGGTTGTCCAGCTGTGGCTGAAGCTCCAGATTGACTGGTTGTCGTCACTGTTGATCCAGGTTGAGATGGGTAACCTTGGGTTCCAGCGGTTGATGATCCACTAGTAGTAGTGTAGGTGGTGGTCTGGGACTGTCCGGGTTGGGCTGGGTAACCAGGCTGGCCAGGTTGTCCATTAGTGTATGTGGTTGTCGTAGTCTGTCCTGGGGAGCCTGGAGTACCGGGTTGCCCTGGTTTACCAGGAACCACTGTTGTGTATGTGGTGACCGTGGTTTGACCGGGTTGAGTTGGGTAAGTTTGTTGTCCAGCTTGGGCTGTTGAGGTTGATGTTGATGTTGAAGTGGTTTGAGTTGGGGCTTGTTGTACATTTTGAGGGTACGTTTGATAAGTAGTTTGTCCAGCTTGGGCAGTTGAAGTGCTGGTTGCTGTTGAAGTTTGGGTTGGTTGGTTTTGGACTGGGGCTTGTCCAGTGGTTTGGGCAGAAGCAGTAGAGGTTGATGTAGTGGTCGTCGTTGTTTGCGATCCCGGGGTGCCTGGAGTACCTGAATACAAGTAAATATTTATTTAATGAGAGGACACCCACATTAAAAGAGCAAAAACAAAAAAAGATGATGCTGATCATTCCAGATGCAAAAATAAAACGAGATAGATATATAAATACAAGATAAAATTAAAATACCATGGTAGAACCCAACTAAGTACTAAACATTTTACAAGCACACCCTGAACTTTACGGGAGAGTCGTACAGTACTTATTTCAGTTATAAAGTGATTTATTCTACACAAAAATCATTTCTACTTTCTAGCAGACGCCATTTTGAACCTGACATCACATAATCCTATATCCAATATATTTTCAATTGTCAAATTATGTTGGCTAGTCCATGCCACATTAACACTCAGCCTTATTGGGCAGAGAAGTGGGCAGCATGTTTGTGGAAATAGGTTACTCACGATATCACTGCTTAGATATGATACCCCCCACCACAGTCGTGTAAAACATACAACATATACATACATACTATCACGTCTTTTTCCCTTGTGGGGAAGACAGAGCCCAGGTCTATAAAACCTAGAGACCACGTTTAGCATATTGGTGGGTAAGAACAGAATCAAAATATAATTCAAACTTTCTTTTCTCTCAAACCATCGTGGAAGTCGTGTAAAAAAACGCATAATAGAGTAAGATATTGAATAAATAAATAAATAATTACCTGGTCTACCTGGCTGGCCTGGAGTTCCATTGTTGACAGTTGTAGTGGTCACAGTTGAGGGTTGATGTTGTTTACGGTTCTTATGCAGATAGTAAAGATATAATTCCCAGAGTTGATCTTCAGTCAAGTCTGTGTTGACCGTTTCGAAAACGTCAGATGGGGCTGTGTTTGATGTGGTTGACGACGCAGTTGATGACGCGGTTGATGCGGCAGTTGAAGAACCATTGTTAGTAGTAGCAGCGCTGCCAGCAGTTGAACTGGTACTTGATTGAGTAGTCTGGCCTGGTTGACCTGGTTGACCGGGTTGTCCAGGGTAAGTTTGGCCTTGAGTGGTAGTGTAAGTAGTAGTGGTTGTAGTTTGTTGTGTTGGGGCCGGTTGTGGGGCCTGGTTGACAGTGGCGGTTGAAGTTGATGAACTAGTTGCAGTGGTGGCTCCTGGTCCCTGTGGGCCTGCACCTGGACCCTGTGGGCCTGCTCCTGGGCCCTGTGGGCCTGGTTGTCCAGGGTAAGTTTGGCCTTGAGTGGTAGTATACGTAGTAGTGGTAGTTTGTTGTGTTGGGGCCGGTTGTGGGGCCTGATTGACAGTGGCGGTTGAAGTTGATGAACTAGTTGCAGTGGTGCCTCCTGGGCCCTGTGGGCCTGCTCCAGGTCCCTGTGGGCCTGGTTGTCCAGGGTAGGTTTGGCCTTGGGTGGTAGTATACGTAGTGGTGGTAGTTTGTTGTGTTGGAGCCGGTTGCGGGGCCTGATTGACAGTAGAGCTTGAAGTTGATGAAGTAGATGTAGTGGTGGATCCTGGTCCCTGTGGGCCTGCACCGTTGTTGCCTTTGTTTCCTTGGTTGTTAGAAGCGGCGTTGCTATTGGCTGAGCTGGCGCTGCTACCTCCGTTGTTGTTAGAGGCGGCACTGCTACTGCCTGAGCTTGCGCTACTACCTCCATTGTTGTTAGAGGCAGCGCTGCCACTCCCTGAGCTTGCGCTGCTACCTCCGTTGTTGTTAGAGGCGGCGCTGCTACTGCCTGAGCTTGCGCTACTACCTCCGTTGTTGTTAGAGGCGGCGCTGCCACTCCCTGAGCTTGCGCTGCTACCTCCGTTGTTGTTAGAGGCGGCGCTGCTACTGCCTGAGCTTGCGCTGCTACCTCCGTTGTTGTTAGTGGCGGCGTTGCTATTGGCGGAGCTTGCGCTGCTTCCTCCATTGCTGTTAGCGGCGCTGTTAGCGTTAGAACTGCTATTGCTTTGTCCGTTGTTACCTCCTTGATTGTTTACAACATTGTTGCCTTGGTTATTTTCATGATGTTTATTTTCATGTTTATTTGCATGTTCCTCTTTGTGGCTGGATTTATTGAGATTCTGTAGGTACTTTTGGTAAGCCAAATATATCTTCTTCCATGCATTGGTGCCTGAGAAACAAGGACAAATTTTTAACTAGTAACTTCGTGAGATAGACTGCGAGTCTACTCATAATGAAGTAACAATAGCATCCTACGCACCATAGACCCCAAAAACGGTTGGTTTTACGACCAGATAAATGGTATCTACGCCCCTAAGTTTGAGATGCTGGCTGTTCCAAAACCATGTCACCAAATATTTAAAAAAAATGCTACTTTTTTCATTACAGAATGAATACAATAAGGGTTTTGCTGAAATGCTCACCACCAGATGGCAGCACTGAGGATCGACTTCGAAAACCCGCTGTCATTGGATAAAATTTGACAAGCAGCCACAATTGACACATTGTGGCCCAATCACAGCTTACCGGACCGATCTTGGGTACTCATAAATGGGTACAACACGCGGCGTATAAGTTGAACTAAGTGTGAGCGAGACACACCTATATTAATCAATGGCAATGTATTGCGGTGTCCTACTCACACTTAGTTCAACTTATTTGCTGGGCACTATACTATATATATATATATATAGATGGGTATCTATATAGTAAGCGTCTTTGCCTAAGATCGGACCCGACGTCTGTGTACTGTCGCTGCTTATTTCAGAGTACCCTCATTGTAAAAATATTGGACCTAATTCAAATTCACTTTTAAACTGAATGAATTTATTTAGCGTGTAAAAGAACCCTCGCAGCCCATGAATATGGCTAACTTTACCCAAAATTGGGACACAAAAAACTTTTTGACATTTCGATCTTTTTCAGATTGACCTAGATCTTGGCTGTTTATTATACCTAGGAACTATACTCACAACTATACTAGACCGATTTCAAAAATTCTTTCACCGTTGGATAGTTGCGTTATCCCTTAGGTTATGTAAGTACCCCGGGATAAGCCGGGGTGGGCTGCTACATACATACAAACATACTATCACGTCTTTTCCCTTGCGGGGTAGACAGAGCCCAGGTCAGTAAAACAACCTTTTGGCCACGTTTGGCATGTTGGCGGACTTTTAGGTGAGAACGGAATCAAAATAGTGATGGGTTGCTAGCCGCATCGCCTATTGACATGATTCCTGACGCCCATTCCTTCGATCGGCTTTTACGATCTGCGCGGGAAGAGAAGCAGCTGGTACATTCTACGTTTTTTCTTTTCTCCCAGACCAGCGTGGAAGTCGAGCTCCGTGGCGCAGCGGTCAACACGCTAGCCTGCTACACGGGGGTCCCGGGTTCGATCCCCGGTCAGGTCAAGATGGAAAAAGATCTTTTTCATATTGACCTGGGTCTTGGATGTTTATCTATATAAGTATATATTATAAAATATAGTATCGTTGAGTTAGTATCCTGCGACACAAGTTCACAACTTACTGTGGGGCAAGCTCAATTTGTGTGATATGTCCCTATATATTTATTTATAAAAAAAAAAGAAAAAAGGAAGCGTGTGTGGCTGCTATCTATTATAAAATAGTAGCGTTGAGTTAGTACGACACAAGTTCACAATTTACTTAACTGTGGGGGTAGCAAAATTTTTCCAAACTGAAGACTACCTATAGAATCTTACTCGCTGCGTATCGCTATTAACTGAGGATACATTTGGGGCTGCTCTCAGATAAAAGTAAATAAATAAATATGTATGGACATATCACACAAATTGAGCTAGCCCCACAGTAAGTTGTGAACTTGTGTCGCAGGATAAATAAATAAATAAATATATACGGACAAATCACACAGATTGAGCTAGCCCCAAAGTAAGTTCTTAAGACTTGTGTTATGGGATACTAACTCAACGATACTATATTTTATAACAAATACATATATAGATAAACATCCAAGACCCAGGACAATCTGAAAAAGTTCATTTTCCATCTTGACCTGCCCGGGGATCGAACCCGGGACCTTCCGTGTCACAGGCCGGCGTGTTGACCGCTGCGCCACGGAGCTCGTCTAACTATACTAACTCAACGATACTATATTTTATAATATATACTTATAAAGATAAACATTCAAGACCCAGGTCAATCTGAAGAAGATCGTTTCCCATCATGACCTGACCGGGGATCGAACCGGGACCCGCGTGTCGCAGGCTGGCGTGGTGACCACTGCGCCACGGAGCTCGTCATTGACTTGTAAACATATTAAATCATCATCAGGGCCTTTTTAAGTCTCCACTGCAGGAGCACGACCCTCTCTGAACTACCAGAGCCATAAATAAGGTAGATCTGTCCAGGGATTTCGCCTCTCCACGTTGGCCAGACGGGTTGAATGTCTCTTTGATGATTATAAGTTTGGTTCAGCTTGTGTTTCTAAGTCACCTTTTACGACATTTACGGAAAGTATTGGAGTGGTCCTATTCTAAACACATCTGCACCCGTAGCACGGCACGCGCGACAACGTTTATCGACTATCGCCATCTTGTTTTTCGCAATACTGAAGAGCGAGAAGTAGATATTTTATCGCGCGATAGAAACGGCGTCGCGGGAGCCATGCTACGGGGGCTGGACATCGAACGCACGCTGTCCGTAGCTTTTGAACAATAATTTTTAAATGCATAATACTTAATAAGATAATTTTAAATGTGTTTTGACGTGAAGAAGTGCCTGCAAGAGTCTATTTTCTGAATAAACGTTTTGAATCTTTGAATCACCTCTGAAAATTTTAAAATAGGAAATACTCAAGTTACTTACCTAATTCATGTTTTTCATGTTTGTCGTGGTGGTTGTAGATTTCATCATAGGTGTTTTGTTGGCTATTCTGGTTGTTTTGTTGGCTATTCTGGTTGTTTTCTTGGCTATTCTGGTTGTTTTCTTGGCTATTCTGGTTGTTTTGTTGGCTATTCTGGTTGTTTTCTTGGCTATTCTGGTTGTTTTGTTGGCTATTTTGGTTGTTTTCTTGGCTATTTTGGTTGTTTTGGCTGTTATTCTGGCTATTCTGGTTGTTTTGGCTGTTATTCTGACTATTCTGGGTGTTTTGGTTGTTGTCGTTGTTGCTCTGGTTGTTCTGTTCTGAGTAGCTGGATTCCGAGCTGGATTCCGAGCTGGATTCATAATTGTAATTCGAGCTTGACTCAGAAGATGAAGAGTAATAGTTGCTCTCAGAAGAAGAAGAATAATAGTTGGCCTCAGAAGAAGAAGAATAATAGTTGCTGCCCTCAGAAGAAGAAGAGTAATAGTTATTTTCAGCTAGAGGTAAAGCTACTTGTAATGCAGCCTCCTTCTTCAATTCATGATCTGAAAAATAGATAATTTTATGAATAACTAAACTAAAAGATAAACTAAGATTATTAACTATAACTAATCTTTAAAAAACTAAGATACAAAAAATAAAATAAAAAATAAACATTAAGTTTAATAATAGAAGCCAAATCGCTGCAGTCAGCGGGCATGGTGCCCAAAAGGCTGGCGGCATTTCCTCGCTGGATGGCCAAACTCAGTCTTTGGCCAAAATGCGCGCCTGCCCTTTGTAAATACTTAGTTCGCAGAGAAAATATAAGCCCCAAGGTCATCCTAATCCTAACTAATATTATAAATGTGAAAGTGAGTCTGTTTGTTTATTTATTACTTTGTTACGTTTTCACGCGCTATCTACTGAATCGATTATCATGAAATTTTGCATACACATAGGTTAGGGTACTGAGAAGGATCCCGCCGTTTAAACGCCGTTTTAACGGCGGGTAAGAGCTAGTTTTTTTTTAATATTTCTTAGACAAATGAATCAATTGATGTCCTAACCAAACTATTTATTAATCTGTGACCTTACTTTACTAGTAAGTATTACATATACTACCACCTCAGTAAATATGAAATGTTGTGAATTAGTTACTTACGATTCAATGGCTTGGGATGGTGATATGGTGTAGATTGTGCACTTAGGATCTGTAAAAGGAAATAAGTAAATAAAGTTTACAACGGGCACAGTTCATGCAAAAAGTTATTACGTTTTCATCGCTTACAGGGTTGACAGAGCCCTCAGCCCGTCAATATGAACAACTTTTACTAATGCTGTAAATTCGAAAAACAAAAGAAATTCCACACAAAAGTGCTCAGCCGAATATGAATTTTTAGGGGTCCAGTGTTGAAAAAGCCCTTTTTAACCGACTTCAAAAAAGGAAGAGGTTCTCAATTCGTCGTTACGTTTTTTTTTATGTATGTTCCCGATTTCTCATAGACGCCTGGACCGATTTAAGAAATTCTTCTTTTGTTCGATAGATAATACTTTACAGATGGTCCCATAAAATTTTTATCGAAACGTGTGGAGCGCTTTTTGAAAAAATACACAAAAACCAAAAAAATATTTACAGGTATGCCGTTCGGATTACACTTAGATATATTTTTTTCTTATGCTTATTAAAAAAAATTGATATGGTTGAAGTCGGTTTTTGTTTTTTGTTATAAATTATATTTTGAACTATTGTTTACACTTCAAAGTGAGAATGTGTAGGTTTTCCTAGCGCTTTTGTTAAAAAACGGCCACTTTTGGCAAAAACGCTAAGTAACAGTCACACTTAAAACTGTAATCAGTAGGTACTTCATAAAATTGTTTGAAGGGTCAGTGACTAGGGCCTATCTTAAACAGACACATTAAAATTTTTAATGTGTCTGTTTTCTTTCAATATTTTATTTTTATTTTACATGAGGGCAACACTAGACACCGTGAACTTCATGTAGGTATTCCCTTGATGTGTTAGTGGGTTATGTTGAATACGAAATCGGAGTTTGTGGTGGGAAGTCAAGGGGTGCAGTTCGGGTCTACCTTGGACGATTTTGCAAATTGATTTTGGTGGACTTTATAATATGAAATTGGTGTATTTTAGTGTTATAAATGCTCGTACTCATGGGACAATTTGTGAAATAGTTAAAGTGGACTGTTATATGGACTCGTAAAGACTTGTCATCATAACCTCCCGACCACGAGGCATCAAAGAACATACACCATCTTTGATGCTACTTGTTACAACTTTACCGTACAACACCGATGCCTTAGTTAGTATCTCAATTTACTGGACATTGGCAGAATCACTGAAATATCGGTGGAAGCCATTTTATAAAACAGAAAAAGGAGAAGAATACGAAATCAAAATAATGGATTGCCGAACACATTGCCTATTGATATGAAGTCCTTGGATCCAAAAAGAATAACGAAATTCTAATGTCTCCATGGTATCCCAATTATAATTACAAAGTTTCTTTGTTTCTAAATACTTTTTCTTCTTCTTCTGTTTTATATTATGGCTTCCACCGAAATTTCAGTGATTCTGCCAATGTCCAGTATAATGAGATACTAAGTATCGGTGTTGTTCGGTAAAGTTTTTCCAAGTAGCATCAAAGATGGCGTATGTTCTTTGACGCCTCGTGGCAGCTTGGGGCGGCAAATCTATAGGAGTCCATTTATCAGTCCACTTTAACTATTTCACAAATTGTTCATGAGCACGAGCATTTATAACACCAAACTACACCAATTTCATATTATAAAGTCCACTAAAATCAATTTGCAAAATTGTCTAAGGCAAACTTCAACTGTACCCCTTGACTTCCCACTACAAACTCCCTTCTAAATACTTAGTTTCTAAGGTTAACTAAAATTGTGAGTTGACGTCGCTTGGAGAAAATGCGCTGTGCAGTTGCCGCTTCTTCTGCACTCCGCTTTGAATGCGGCCTAAACTTAGTCATAAGTTAATTACTGACGTCAACAATTTTTTTTGTTGTAAAAATTGTAAACACAAGTAAGTATGACAATTAATAGTGTTCAAAGAAACCTATATTAAATTAAAAAAACGATTGAATCTTGAATCTTGTTACGCTCTCACGACCTATCCACTCAACCGATAATCTTGAAATTTTGCATACACGTTGTCTGGAGTGCGGAGAAGGACATAGGCTATCTTTCATCCCGGAACCAAAGACAATATAATTGTCTTTGCCGGAACTAAGTACTGTTCCCGAGGGATTGATACTAACGCGAGCGAAGCTGCGGGTAAAAGCTAGTAATTTGACAAATGGAAGGGCTGATTTATCTCTACGAAGCTTTGTCTAAGATACATTTACACCAATTAGATTCGCTATTTAGAGCAAAAAAAAATTGATGTTGTTAATCTTAGCCGGGTTGGCATCAGGCAGGTGACCGGCCGTAAAAACTTAGCCAACAAACATAAAACGGTATTACTGATGAAATTTGTAATAATAGTTGGCTATTACAACCGGAAATGTCGCCAAATGAAGAATGGAAACAATTTTGAATTTAAATTCAGAAGACAAGTATCTAAGACTTATCTTAAAGTTAGAAAAAAAACTCAAGTCAAAAATATTATTTGTAAAAAAATGTCAAGTCAAAAATTTATATAAAGAATATGTTACTTACGCAAAGTGCACCAACGACGGCAAAGACTATAAACCGACCCATTGTTATTTGGTAGTACTGACTTCCGTTGAAGTTGTCAGTTTAACTATACTCCAGTACCGCATCTCCAAAGTTATATACCCCAAAATTGGCCCTGTACAAACACCCATAAATTATTATAATTAAACACAATTGGTACTTAAGCAATTATTGAATCAAATTTGTATTTTTCGCAAACAAAGTCGACATATTTGTTCACTAAAAATTATTATCTGTTTTCAATTTTATTGTATGTTATTCGTTACGCTTTTATTTCATTTGAAGTAGACAATATTTCACAATTTAGGTTTTAAATAAATATTTTTCTTCCTATTTTTCAGTATCAGCAGTTATAATGTATTAGATTTTATTGTTCTTATTGTGAATGTAAATCAAATTTGAAAAGATCTTTCTTTTAAGAAATTTCAGTCGTGCGCGTGTTTCCAACAATCACGTGAAGATGACAGATATACGCGTTTGCACGTAGATTTTATTACAGCAAGATCTAGCTTTCATATCGACTCATCATCATCAGGTCTTTTTAGTCTCCACTGCAGGAGCACGACCCTCTCTGTACTACCAGAGCCATATATAGCCACAGCTGACGGAGGATTAGGCCTACACTCTCCACGCTGGACGGGTTGGAGAGTTCTCTTTGATGTTTAAAAGATTTGTTTAGCTTGTGTTTCCTAAGTCGCCTTCTACGACATCCACGGGAAGACTTGGAGTAATCCTATTCTACTCTGCCGGGAAAAGCTAATCTCTCTCCCTCATCTGAGCGTTGTCCCAGTTGCATCCTCAGCTGGGGTGTTTCGGAGCCCGGGGTCCGCTTTCCGGCTTTTGCTTCTCCACTTCGCACGGTCTTTAGCATCCTTGCTTGTAGACCATTGGCACGCATATCATCCGTAACGACATCAAGCCAACATTTCTTGGGTTTCCCCCTTCTGCCAGGGCCCGGGGGAGGTGGCATGGCCAGACATATGTGCCGGGAAACAGCTAATATCAACTACTAATGTATTACTACGTTTTCTTTAATTATCCCACTGCTGGGCAAAGTTCTCTCACATTTCCTTCCACTTGCCTCTATCCTTTGTGGTCTCTGACCAGTTACGCTGGAATGGGTCAAGGTCATCTCTCCAACGCTTTTTAGGCCAGCCCCTTGTCTGTCCCGATAAAACCTAGATAGACTCTTTTAGCCTAAAATCGTAGAAAAAACTATTATCCAACTCATAGTCTATCGCACACACACACATCTAGGTACCAATTTGAAGGATTTTGAGGGCATAAATTGACAGGACGTGTGTGATAACACAAAGCTGTCACACATACAAGCATTGAAAAATTGGCCTGGTTTTTAAATCATTGAAATAAAGGCATGACGGTGTCTAGAGAGTATATGGTCAACGGTCTGCCCCTACGACTCCAACCACCTTCAGGTGTCCACTGAGTTACCCTATTCGCCCATTTTTCGGGAGCCATTCTACTAACATGACCCGCCCAGTCCCATTTTAGTTTTGCAGTCTTGTGTCCCATATCAATGATACCGGGTATAGAGCGAAGTGTAGCATTCAGCACTCTATCTATATGACGAGCGCCGTGGCGCAGCGGTCAACACGCCTGCCTGCGACACGGATGGTCCCGGGTTCGATCCCCGGTCAGGTCAAGATGGAAAATGATCTTTTTCAGATTGACCTGGGTCTTGGATGTTTATCTATATACATAAGTATCTATTATAAAGTATAGTATCGTTGAGTTAGTATCCCATAACACAAGTCTCGAACTTACTTTGGGGCTAGCTCAATCTGTGTGATTGGTCTGTGTATATTTATATTTATTTAAAAGAATCACAGAGAAGTTATTTTTTCTGTTCCGTTGTTAGAACCCTAGGACACTTAGCTCTTTGACAGACTTTATGTTTGGATTTCCGATTTTCGGTAAATGACCACGTCTGGGCTCCGTAGGTAAGGATAGGCAAGATACACGTGTCATTCATTCATTATCTTAATCCTAACATACAACTAATCCCAACTAATATTATAAATGCGAAAGTGAGTTTGTTTGTTTGTTACTTGTGTTTCCTAAGTCGCCTTCTGCGGCATCCATGTGAAGACGTAGAGTGTTCCTATTCTACTCTGCCGGGAACCAACCATATTTGTGTTTCTATCCTTGACCATAGAAACCACAGGTCATGTTTATACTTAAATAGGTACCTAACTCAAGTAGGTACCCACGTGTTTGATACATACTAAAGCACACAACATAAATTAGTGTACCTACGTATATTCCAGAAAATAATAAATTACAGTCAATTTTATTAATATATTTACACAGATGTTTTAAAATACCGTATAGGTTTCAACAATAGGCGTGTTGGTATAAAATTTACGCATTTACTCGGTCAATATTGACTATATGTGAAGATTTATTGTTGTACTGTCAACTGCACGACAAACGTGACGAAGCATATATAAAATGTATTCTATTGCGTGGTGATAAGGGCCACGCATATGATTTTACACGTGTCCGATACAAGTTAAGAGATTTTTTTAATTTTAGACCTTATGGCATTAATAAGAGTCGTTACGAGTACCATCATCATCATCGTAGTATACTATTTTGCTCCATGATTATAAGCCATTGGGCTTCAGAGAGAGGGGTACACTTTCAATCATGATCCCAGATTTGACGGAGCTTGATAAAACAATGGAGCGAGTGTCGTCTGACCTCCGTAACCCTTCAACAGGTGAACCAGACAGATAGAATCATGAAATAGGACCCTTCGAATCCTTTCGAGTCGGCGATTCAAGTCTGCAATATTCTTATTTAACTGGAAACATCTTATTCAGGATTTTTTTTGTTTATTTAATATAGGTTTCTTTGCACACTTGTTGATTATCATACCCAATTTTTGCAACAATTTTTTTTTGTTGAAGTAAATAATTTACTTATGGCTAAGTTTAGGCCGCTTCCAAAGCGGAGTGCAGAAGAAGCGGCAACAAACTGCACAGCGCATTTTCTCCAAGCGACGAACGAGAAATTCGATCCGACGTCTTTCGGATGTTACGACTCGCCTCGGACGCGCATGTCTCCATACAAACGGAAAAAGGGAATTGTGGCAATATTTGATACGCCTTAACCACAGTCATCAGACCATACATAACGAGTGTCATCATAGTATCATCGAATAAGAGCTGAGTTCTTGTTAGTGGGGCTTTTTCCACTCCTCCCGTTCTTCCACCGATCTTTTACATACATACATATATTATCACATCTTTATTCCTTGCTTGAGACAGAGTCCTAAGTCATAAAACCCAAAGATCACATTTAGCGTGTTATTGGGCGAGTCAAAATAGTGATCGCAGTTGAACATGCTTATTAAAATCTACAGCATATTTTCTTTTCACACTCTTATCTTAAAAGTAAGAGGGGGAGAGGGGTCTTACGCATTTTTCCACTTTGGAAGCGCTTTCAAACTAATGAATTTGAGAAAAATGATTTCAGTGACCTCAATGTTATTTTAAAGACCTATCTATAGACAACCCGCATGTATAGGTTTGAAGAAATATATTTTTAGTTTCTTTTCTATGTATGGGTAGTTACGGGTTATGGGTAATCTTTTATACTTTTACAGTACTACCACTTTTATAAGTTACACCGATGTACCTGCGCAGAAATAAATTTTTTGAATGGCGCGAAAATATCCGTCCGCTAATTGGTTGATGCGTTCGCGCCATGCGGCGTCTCGGCCAATCTCGGCAGGCGTACAAGTATTGTGAGCGAGATAGCACGAGTTCTACTGCTGTTGGATTTAAAATCTTATGTTGTAGCAATAAGTTCGTTATTTCACTGATGTTTTCATTCGGCCCGAGTCGGTAGGTTGCGCTATTCTGCACCATCGAATAATGCCGATGTAACTTATAAAAGTGGTACTACTGTACTTTTGTGTAAAATTGTGAAGCGGCTTACAAAATACATCTACCTACCAAGTTTCAACTGTGTAGTCTCAATAGTTTCGAAATAAAATGGTTGTTACATACTTCGGATGACGAATATATACCTAAGTGTTCCGTTTTTAGCCAGTCGGCTACGGAATTTTAAATATCTAGCGTTGGTCCCATAAGAAAAGTTGTTCATATTGACGGACTGACTCACCTTTTCAATGGATTATCGAGGGTCAACATTATCCTCCGTCTGGGTGGGTCAGTCGGTTAAAAAGTAACTTGTTTCAAAGACAATATAATACTAACGTAATAGACTGCCCACCTCATACAAAAATATTGGACCAAATTAAGGTTACGAAAAGCAGGCGAATGTATGGCGCAGGAGAGTTGCTTGCTACTCGATACTAGGTGGCGGTAATCTGCGTTAGTCTTTAATTTACTAAATATGCGGTGTCATTTTAAAATATTATGCCTAAAACATTGTTTTGATTTTTAATAAGATAAATTTTGTGAATCATGTTTTTATATTCTCATAATACGGTAGATACAATGTTTTGTAGTTTCGAGTGGCGCCATCTATGCGAGTCTCTGAGAACAAATCGTACGATTAAGGTGTTGAGACCACATGCTTGGGTGTAATTCCATGATGTTTCCGTTCATAGACAGACAGTGGTCACTGAAAAGGAGTATTAAAAGGTATTTTTTTATTTAATTTTGGGTTTGTTTTTGTAGCTGCAAATGTGCTGCGAAATTTGACTGAGCTATCCAGCATTCCAGCGTTGAGGATTTTTCCGCCATCAGATCATATCGCAGACATTATTTTATTGATATCGGCAATCGGAGTGGGTTGTCTGTTTATTTTGTTTCGTTTTCGTGTGTGTAAGTAGCCCACAATGGTGTCAGTTTTTTTTTATCTTCCTAAAGGCAGCTAACATAGCTTAACGATTGCTATCAGTTTTGACAGCCGAGACCAACGGCTTAACTATTTTAATGACATTTGCTTGGGATGATGGTGACTTCCCAATGGCGACCAGCGCCAGCGTTGCTTAACATGCATAAGCGCTAAAAATGCTCTGGCCCACTGGGCATTAGATTTCACTGACTTTTAAACTACACATTTAAGTTAGTTAATAAATTGATGGATTTAGCGGGATTCGAACCTGGGATCATTCAAATAAAGGCAGCTAATTTTATTTTGAAAAATGCTGCTTTTTGGAATGGTCGACATGTCATGAAAAATAAAACGTCTTTTATGAAAGTAAAAATACATTTATTTCAGGTAAGTACCTAAGAAAAAGCAATTTTGAAGAAAATTGATAGAAGGAATAAAAACAAAATATCTTCATTTGGCTTGAATACTTGGCTTTGAACGAGGTATTTTGTTTTTATGTCATATAATGCATTTAATCTTTAGGTACCTACATTTATTATGTTATTCTACATACAAAATATTACCTATACAGTCAGTTTTGACATATATCTATAAAAACATTTTTTACTAAATTACAAAAATATATATTCATTTTGGTCGGTATTCCTTTGTATAAAAACTACTAAGGGTTTATTATTCCTCTTCTCCAAGAGATCCAAAACATCACCTCCAACTCCAGACAGATCCAAAGTTATGACTTCCGGTCTAACTTCTTTAGTGAAAGTATAAATTTCAGTAATTTCTGGTTTTTTGTTATCTCCTTTGTTGTTATTAGAATCTGTATCTTCACCAAAGTCGTAAAACCTCATTGTATCCACCGGTATGACGTCATAATGGTTTCCTGTATTAGTATTTCTTTGATAAACTGTATCTTCTTTATGTGGACTTCTATCTGTATTACTTTCACCACCGTTTGCCTTATTGCTTATATCTGCCTTAGTTTTACTAGTATTAAGCTCGTTTTTATCTGTATCTATATTCTTTTCTTTGTATTGCTCTGTACTTGTGGGTGATTCAACGTTTTCATTGCCTGAGTTACAAATACAAGGGCATTTTTCACATCCTTTATTATAATTTGATTGAGTAGTGTTTTCTACAGTAGTCTGTTCATAGGTCTCTGATTTTTGACTTGTTGTTTCAATGTGCTGTTCATCATCAGATTTATCCTTTTTAGGTTCTTCTGGAACTTCAATAGAAATGTCTTTTTCTTGTTCATTACCAGTATCATCACTTTCCTCTGACTTCAGACTATCATCTTCATCATCACCGATGTCTTCAGCACAATCGTTGACAGTTAATTGCAGTTGCATTTCCTTTTCTTCAACTTCGTCTTCCGAATGGCTTTCTATATCAAGTTTGACAAGTCTAATGTCATAATCATCGAATTCGGCGGTGATATTGCCAAGAAAATCAGTTATTCTAGTTATTATGTCGTTGATTTCTTGCTCCTTTTGTGGAGTCATCTTTATACAGTGTTCCGACTTGTAGGGATGTCCTGGAATATAACATAAATTTATTTTAATCACAGGTGTTACTAACAGCTGCTGAATATGGATCTACTTACATCTTACTTTGTAAAAAAATCAACTAGACGTTTGTCTATGAGAGTCTATCTAAAAAATATTATTTGTGTGCCTAAGAATTATCACAATGCTTTTGTTAAACCTTTAAAAAACATTTATAATAACTTACTTAAGTAAGTATATTATTTTTCAAATTTAGATGTTTTATTTCTTGGAAACCGTATATTAACGGCGGGTGGAAGACTAAAGTAACTATTATATTCTCCAAGAAACATAGGTAGGTATATACTCATAGAAATTGGAATTTTATTTTTTCGAGGAGCATGTTTCTATTCGGAGAAGTAATTTTTATCCCTAACTATAAGTTTCTTGTTAGATCCTAAGGAATCTATAAAGATTTTTTTTTAGGTAGAGTATTCACAAAAAAATCTGAAAAAGATGTATGATGTACCTTTGGCGGGATACGCAGATATATCTTGTATTAGCTGCAACAAAAAATAAAACATAAGCAATTTCAAAATATCATGAGGATCTACTACAAATTATTCCCAATATTAAAGATGTTCTGAGTGGAGAAACCAGAAGGAGGCCTTTGCCCAGCAGTGGGGCACATGTTGTGACAACAGTGACAACGAATATATGTACCTGCTTATGTCTTATAATTTATGTTCTCATGTAAGTGATGTAAAATATTTATTAAAGAGAATAAAAATTTTTAACCTAAATCTTAACGCTAGGTAAAACAATACTACGGATTATGAGACATGAAAAGTAAGTTGTATCCCAATATTTTTTCACACAGCAGCAGTGCCGGATTTATATTTTTTATGAGTGTAGGCCACTTTATTTCCGCCGCCTTATGTAGGTACATACCTTTCTAAAATAATAATTTTCTATTATTTAAATAAATAAATGAAAGTTAAATAAACGAATGAATTAGTCATTAAGAAAGAGAGCTAAAAAAAGAAACAAGATATAATTTTTTTTTACTTTTATCCTGTGGAATCAAGTGACCGTCCTCTGAAATCTACCGCCACTAGGACGCTGCCGCCGGGAACATTCCTCCATTTCCCGTTTCCTAAAAAGATCTTGGGAACGTTCCCACTATCGGGAGAACGCTCCCGTCCAAATTAGGAAAATCATGTTTTTGTAAAGTACCTATTTTTGACCTGCTTCGTTTTCATCATCATCATAATCATCAGTCGCGAGGGAACTTTCCCGGCAAAAACGGAACGTTCCCAAACAATCGGTGACTCAGTTAACAATCTCGAATTTTTTCGAAATGTTGGGTGTGTTTTACATGCATTTACGTAAATATAATATATTTGCAGTGATAAAAAAAGTTTTGTCTAATAAATAATATTACAACTTTCCCTGACATTTCCATTTATTGGGAAAATTCCCGGGAGCGTGCTCGGGAAGCTCAGGAATTTGGGAACGTTCTGGGAATGGCACATCACTCAGTGAGTGTTTAATTTTAAATTTCAGATCGTATCCATATAAAAAGCAGCAGAGAGGAGAGGACCTTAACCAGTGAAGGCAGTAAGCATATTGTTGTTTGTTTGTTATTCATGTGTGTAAGTGGTGTCAGATTTTTCAAGCTGCCCAAAGGCATCTGACTTAGCTTAACGACTGCCATCAATGATGACAGCCGAAACCATCGGTTTAACGTGCCTTTCGAAGCACGGGGTAGTTCGAGTTTATAATAGGCGATGCGGCTAGCAACCCATCACTATTTAATTCAGTTTTCCAGCTCCACGCCCACCATGCTAAACGTGGCTTCAGGTCTTAAAGCTCTGTCTACCCCGCAAGGGAACAAGACGTGTCAGTATGTATGTATGTATGAAAGAAGAAGAAGATACAAGACTTACACCGAAAGCACACAGTATGAGAATCAGAAGCTCCATATTCACTAAACCGCGCACTACCGACTGAGCACCACACCACACAACTTAATAAGCCAATTGTACAAACAAAAACTTGTTTTTGTAATAATTGTTTTGTCCTAGTTCGCCTTTATTGTACCTTTAAGTACTTATATCAATATGGGATATGGTAGATACAAGTTGCCGTGTGGTCCCCGGCAGAGTAGAATGGGACCACTCCAAGTCTTCCCGTGGGTGTCGTAGAAGGCGACTTAGGAAGCAAGCTAAAGACACCTCTCTAACTCATCTGTTCAGCGGTGAGGGTGTAGGTCAAATCCTCCGACAGCTCTGGCTTTTTATGGCTCTGGTAGTACGGAGAGTGTCGTGCAACTGCAGTGGAGAATAAAAAAGTTCTAATGATAATGGATGATGATGATGAGATACAAGTAGGTAGATTGTTGAGGAAACGGACTTACCAAAGATTAATGAAATTTAAAAAAAAAATATGTTAAAAACTACTGAACCCATTTTTAAGCGCAACAAACTTAAACATTGTACAATGTAACATGGCGTATCCTAAATTTCAACCTAATTGGAGCACTGGTTCGAGAGTTATCGTGGAACAAATACAGCTACATACATACATGCTGTTTCAATCTAAACAAAAAATCCATAATAAAATGCATCTTGTCTTCTTCTTAACGTCTTTGTCGAGCTCCGTGGCGCAGCGGTCAACACGCAAGCCTGCGACACGGGGGTCCCGGGTTCGATCCCCGGTCAGGTCATGATGGAAAACGATCTTTTTCAGATTGACCTGGGTCTTGGATGTTTATCTATATAAGTATATATTATAAAATATAGTATCGTTGAGTTAGTATTCTGCGACACAAGTTCACAACTTACTGTGGGGCTGGCTCAATTTGTGTGATATGTCCCTATATATAAAAAATAAAATAAAAAACCGGCCAAGTGCGTGTCGGGCCACGCGCAGTGTAGGGTTCCGTAGTTGCGAATGACAACTTTGAGTTCACACTATTCACACTCGCACCTTACAGTTTAGCGACCAAAAACATCTAACAATGAAAATAGTATGAAATTTTACAGTTTATAAGTTGGTTGCCTATAACTTTTTAGTTTGTACTTAGTACTAAGCTCTGATAGTTTTCCTTTAAACTTCAGTATATATACTACTGCTGTAATTTTTTTTACGTATCTATATATAACCGTTTAGCAGATAGAGGGGGGGGACACTTACCTCTAACAAAAATTCGCACTTTTAAACCAAATATTTCGAAAACGGATCCCTAAATCGAAAAATGGTGTTCTCAACCTCACAATATTTTTGAAAGACCTATTAAACGACACCCCACACGGTGGGTAAATAGAGAAAAAAAAATACTCCCCCACTTTAAATGTATGGGAGCTAGCCTAAAAAAAATTTTTTTTCAAGTTTTTATTCTACTACTTTTTTGCCATGATTAATATACATACCCATACCAAATTACAGCTTTCTAGTACTTATAGTCTCTGCGTAAAACCGCGGACGGACAGACAGACAGACAGACAGACAGACAGACAGACAGACAGACATGGCGAAACTATAAGGGTTCCTTGTTTACTACGGAACCCTAAAAACGTAAGTATCGACTCGGGCAAATTATATTTGTGTTGACCAAAACTCTGCTACTGATATAGCGTTATCAGTAGCATTGTATAGGTCCTCGCGTGTACAGGTGGTAGGACACGCAGGGCAAGATATAATAAGTGTGCCATGGTCTATGGCACTACAGGAACAAGAGATTTCCGAGATGTAGTTGCAGGGGAACCTGTTCATATTCTCTTTGCTGCGGCCAACTTGAGTCCGAAGTCTGTTCAAGGACCTCCAAGTGGACCAAAGTGCCAGGCGGGAGGTGTGCTGATAGCGGGATAAGGGATGCAGTTGGATATCTCTCGTTATAGATTTTCATTCCGTAAATTTCTCACTCCATATTTGCATCTTGTTATAGAAGAAGTGTTCGAAGAATTTCTGGTTATCGAATTGATTGGTAATAATTTATTTTATATAAAAGGAACCGATACAAAAACATTAACTTGTCAATACCAAAACTTCTCTAGAATGTAACGAATACTTTTCTTAAAACCGCATCAAAATTAATTCAGCCTAACGCGAGATACCTAATAGCGAACATACATACCTAGACCAGCTACATACAAACATACGGGTCACACTGAGAACCTCGTTTCTTTGGTCGGTTGAAAATGGAGTATCAAAGTTTTAAATGTGACCTTTTTTATTGGAACGAAGTTTTCAAAGACTGAGTTTTCTTCCACGCTGGTCTGGGAGAAAGGAAAAAACGTAGAATGTACCAGCTGCGTCTCTTCCCGCGCAGATCGTAAAAGCCGGTCAAGTCAACATTGGGCGACAATCTAGAGGATCACGCCAATAGGCAGTGAGGCTAGCAACCAAACCAATAAAAACCAAACCTATTTTGATTCCGCTTTCCACCTTAACGCCTACTAACACTGGATTGTTATGACCTTTGGGCCTGTCTGCCCCGCAAATTTTAAACCTTCTAATAATAGCTTCATAGAAATACTTAAAACACAAATTGAGCTAACCACACAGTAGGTTGTGAACATAACTATTATTTTAAATGTCATTTCATTAAAAACACCAGGGCAGCTAAAAATATTAATTTATTTATATTTTTCCTTTAAGCTTAATTATATCGATAACCAGGGACCTTAGGTCTTAAGAAAAGGGTTAATTTCTTATATGTCACTGCATATATTTAACATTATTCTCTTCTGTAGTCTATCTCTCTATTATTATAATCACTGTCAATCTTTTATTTCATTGCAATCAAACTTAATCATCACATATTCTTCTTATGAATTGGCGATTTTAATTTCTTCTGCAATTTGTTCTTTTTTATTCACATAATACATTCATTTAGTTATTATATCTTTCTTACTACCTAATTAATATTCTTCGTGATTTTCAATGATAACTTCATAGACAGGTATTGTCGTATTAAACTATTCTTCTTTAGCCTTTTTCTCCTTCATGATAGCGTCTAGTTTTTGTTTAGTCTCGAACAAATTCTCTCTCAATCTAATTATCATTTCATTAGCAGTTTTATCTTCAATTTCAGGGTACTGCTGTCTAATATTCTTCTTAATTTCATCGAATTTATCATTCGGCAACCCATCATTGATTGGTTCCCTCGCTTCCCAGTCCTTACCATTATTCTCCATGACGTAACTAAGATCTGATGCTAGTTTTTTGAAGAAATCATCTAAAATTACAGCAACTTTATCGAGGTCTTCAACTGTAGTGCTGTATTGAGTGGTGATGTATTCGGATATGATTTGTCTGAAGTGTTTTACGTAATTAACTATGTTGTCTTGCTGGTCTGGAGGCATTTCAGGGTTACCAGCTTCTCGTACAACATGGCAGTTGGCGGTGAAAAAGATGGAGAGAAGAATAATAGGGGTCCCTGTAATAAAAAAAATACTGTGTAAAACTGCTGTAAATTATGTGAAAGAAGCTTCGATTTGCCAATTTATTTATTTTACTAATTTATTTTACCCATCGTTACATCACACTCGTGAGAATGAAACTGATTAAGTAATCAGTTTCATTCTCACAAGTACCATTGAAATTTATCCCATGGTACTATTGCAACCTTTAAGTCGCATTTGTAATTGAAAAAATTTAAAATTCTGCACTTTGGTAATCAATTTTTGGGTAGCTTTTCATCAATATCATTATTTCAAAGTGGCCCTCTTCGTGGTAATGAGTAGTTTTCTTAATTCAGAAAATGCAAGATAATGAAAAGTAATACCAAAAATATTACAAGTGATTTACTACCAAAGTACTGAAGTAGATTCCTTCAATTTATTCTGATTATAAAGTACCTACAAGAATAAATTTACAGGTAGCGTTAGTTTCGCTGCCGCTTGCCGTGTGGTTCCCGGCAGAGTAGAATAGGACCACTCCAAGTGTTTCCGTGGATGTCGTAGAAGCCAACTAAGGAAACACAAGCTAAACAAAGCTTTTAAACATCTAAGAGACCGTACCAACCCGTCTGGCCAGCGTGGAGAGTGCAGTCTAAATCCTCTGACTGTTCTAGCTAATATATGGCTCTGGCAGTACAGAGAGGGTCGTGCTCCTGCAGTGGAGACTAAAAAAGATCTTGATGATGGTGATGATGATGTTAGTTTCGCTGATGTAAGCCTCTTAAAATAATTAATTTTTGATGACTAATTTATTCGGTGCTAAGGAAGGTGTCCATCATCATATCAGCGCCATCACAGAACACAGTTTTGTGTTCTGTGAGCGCCATGGTATCATACGGCCATTGTCATCAAAGTATTTGCTGATGCAATTTCTTAAGTATTTATTCAAAACTAGCAGCCTTTCCCGGCTGCGCCCGGGCATTTATTATACCTATAAACCTACCTCATGAATCACTCTATCCATTGGAGAAAGCCACATGACAATCCATGCAGTAGTTTTTGAGCTTATCGTGAACAGACAGGCAGAAGCGGCGGAGGACTTTGTTTAATAATATATGTCACGCACGTCCGTGCTGTTTATCATAAAGGAGTTACCTTCACAAATTTTCACAATTTCTTTTCCGAGGCTTTGCTCACGTTACTTAAATACAAATTTTGAACCCCCGTTTCATCCCCTTAGCCAGTGTATTTTGGATATTGAAGTTAATATTAAAACGTAGTTCATACACGTAGTGTCTATAAAAAGTTAGCATTTAGGCCTGCTGTTCGGAAGATTTGAAAAAAAAATTGATTTGCTTTTCATTGCGTTTGTTGTATGAAAATAATAGCAAAACAAACTTACACATATCTCAAGATGTGAATGTCCTTCTGAGCCGCGATAGTACTGCACAATAAGTGGGATGAATTGTCACTTTGTACGAACAGAGGACGGTATGCGAGATGAAACACAATCATAAGAAAACTCTTTAGACAGAACTGCCAATGGCTTTATTTTAAAACTTCATCCTACGTTATTTTATAAGAATTATAATTATTTTATAGGCTGATTCTGACAGACGATTCTGTACCCCCTGATAATAAATATAAATAAATATATACGGACAAATCACACAGATTGAGCTAGCCCCTAAGTATAAGTTCTTATGAAAGACTTGTGTTATGGGATACTAACACAACGATACTATATTTTATAACAAATACATATATAGATAAACATCCAAGACCCAGGTCAATCTGAAAAAGATCGTCTTCCATCTTGACCTGACCGGGGATCGAACCCGGGACCATCCGTGTCGCAGGCAGGCGTGATGACCGCTGCGCCACGGAGCTCGATAACGTTTTAATAATTAAAATATTATCAGGGGTTACATTACATAATTAATTTAAATTCATGTGTTTGAAGCGCAAAAGTAAAAAAAAATATCACCGTAAACCCCTTGGAGGGACGGACTACGCCATTGATTGCGCAAAATATTATTTTATATATAATTATGTTCTGATAAGTATGCCGACCTTGGAATACATGGCAATAGGCTTCGAGAGCAGCTACTCTGAAGTTTTGTTTGTTTTGACTCTAGATCCTGAAAGGCCTATCCTGGGTGCAAGTCACCCGAGACCGCCGGGTGTACCCACCAGTAATCGGAGCTAATCCTACTCTACGCACTCAATTCCGGTCATCATCATTTCGTGTAGGTGACACGGTCAGTCGACCATGCACACCCTGGTGTCAGAGGTCTTCGGAACGCGGCCTCCGACGTGGTTCCGTTCACGATTACCAGATGGCAGCCGGGACCGCCTAACGTGACGGCCTAACGTGCCTTCCGAAGCACGGAATCATCTTTCTTCAGATAATCAGGTGATTCATGCCTGCAATATCCTAACCAAACTGCAAACAACTTAACAAAGTATGCTTCCCGCGGGAATCGATGCACGACTCTCGACCCCCGGGTCAACAAGGCAAACGCCTTAACCACGGAGGTCGCAACCATCTATTCCGGTGGGGTCAGAGAGTTGGATTCCTCTGGCTATTCGGGGCCCGAGAGGGATCGGGTGAGGAAATTCATTGATTGCCTATTGGCTAATTGACAATCTCTTTTTCGATCGTACAGTAGGTAAATAAAAGCACAAAACAACTTTCAATTAAAGACAAATCAATGAACGTAGGTAGTAATTTAATTGGTACAAATGTTTTCTTTTATTTCTGTAGGAAGACTAATTAAAAATAGCCTCTGTGGCGCAGTGACTAACACGTTAGACTGTGACATGACACAAAAGGGGTACAGGGTTCGACTTGAATTTTTTCTAGTGACTTTTATACACACTCTATACCTATCTCCGTGGCGCAGCGGTCAACACACCAGCCTGCGACACGGGGGTCCCGGGTTCGATCCCCGGTCAGGTCATGATGGAAAACGATCTTTTCCAGAATGACCTGGGTCTTGGATGTTTATTTATATAAGTATATGTTATAAAATATAGTATCGTTGAGTTAGTATCCCGCGACACAAGTTCACAACTTACTGTGGGGCTAGCTCAATTTGTGTGATATGTCCCTATATATTTATTATTTATTTATTTTATTTATCTCAACTGCTGATTTTGATAAACTTGCGCTGTTTCCTAATGTAAACTTTTTTTTTGTACAAATCACACATATTGAGCTAGCCCCAAAGTATGTTCGAAACTTGTGTTATGGTATACTAACTCAACGATAACAACTACATATATAGGTAAACATCCAAGACCCAGATCAATCTGAAAAAGATCATTTTCCATCTTGACCTGACCGGGGATCGAACCCGGGACCATCCGTGTCGCAGGCCGGCGTGTTGACCGCAACGCCACGGAGGTCGTCGTTCTGTGCGTACATACCTATATATTCTACAGCAATAGATGTATCTTCCGGAGGCACGTGTGTAAGTGGCCAACACTGGTGTCAGCTTAACGGGACCAGCGGCTAAGCTTGTCTTCCAATTCATGCAGGAGCTTGAGATATCCCTTGCGGTCTTCTATCCAAGTGGGGACTGCGCCCAGGGTTGCTTAACATGCGAAAGCGCTGATAATGCACATTTCCACTGGGCCATCGGGCTCCTTAGTTAAGAATGAAACCGGAAAAAACACTCAGATGATGAAGAAAATCCCAACTATCGCATCCCAGCTAATAATAAAAATGCGAAAGTAAGTTTCTTTGTTTGTTACGCTTTTACGCCTTATCTACTGAAGCGATCATCATGAAATGGGCATGTTGACTAAAAATTTTTTCGTGTTGCTATGTAAAGACCTGCCAAAAATAAACACAATAGTGACAGAAATACATTTCTAAACAAAAAACTCTTTCAGATATAAAAGTTTTAAAGACACATGTTTTTAGACGTTAATTTTTAGACGTGAAAACGCGCCGCTGGATTGCCTACCATCTTTGTGACGTCACAAGCTTGTATTTTGTATGGGTGGCGTGAGAACTTTGTTTGGTAGCTATAAAAAATATTTCGTTTGTGGTAATGGTTTTTTAATAAAAGTTGCTATAAATTTCATCATCATCATATATTTAAGAACCTTGTTCTTGTCGGTTAAAAAATTATATATAAATTTAGCGGACTACAATACAGTAATTGTAATGAAAGATTTTCATACTTTTAAAAATGGTCCTATTCACCCAACTTAAAAGAAGCTTAATAAAAAGTGTGCTAGTTATGGTGTTTTTAGATAGAAATTAGTATAATTGGAAACAAATTTTATATAATCTTAACATTAGGCAACTACCGAATTTCGGATACACGTTGAATGAAGTACGGTCGCAGGAAGGCGCTGGATGCAGGCCGCTTCTAACCGGTCATATTGGAAATCCTTGGGGGAGGCCTATGTCCAGCAGTGGACTTCTTGCGGCTGAAATGATGATGATGATAATGAAATACGGTATACGTCATAGGCTACCTTTCATCCCGAATAAAAGTACTGCTCCCGAGAGATCAACACTAACGTGAGTGGAGCCGCGGGCACAAACTAGTAGTCACTGATTCGGTCCTGCATAGTCCATCCACTTATTGTTAATATCCTGTCATCTCTCATCTCAAATTGCTGGCCGAATCACCGACCTATTTCGCTTAAAGTCATATGATAATAGCTAAGCTGGTCTAAACTAATATTATTATTCGAAAATATTTGATTATGTGTTTATTTAATTCGTCACAAAACATCCGACCATAACGTTAATTTATTTTTAAGCTTCTTCAGTTTTGCCTCCCATGCTGGTCGGAGAAAAAGAAAAAAGTAGAATGTACTATAGCTGCTCCTTTTCCCGCACAGACCGTAAAAGCCGGAGGAGGGAACGAGCGAACGTTCACTTTTCTAAAATATTAATTGTAATTTATGTATATATTATATAATATTTTTATGTCATGTACCTAACCTGTTGGTGTCCCTAATAAATATTCAAAAAATAAATCTTTTAGTTATGGTAGAGACAAGCTGCCGGCAAATTCACTTTTGCTAGCAGCATGAATAGGCCGGCTCGTCCGGGGAAGTACCACACTCTCACAGAAAATCGACGTTTGAGTAGTAGCTTTACATGCTTCGTTCGGTGAGTGAGAGCGCCGGAGGCCCATCCCCCAAAAATAAAAGGCCGGCAACGCTCTTGTCTTACCATTGTTGGTGTGGTGTTACATTAGTACATGGGCAGCGGAGATCACTTACCATCAGGTGACCCGCTTGCTCGTCTGCCGTCCTACTGACATAAAATAATGCTAGTAGTCTGTAGCTTTTGAACAATAATTAGTAAATGCATAATAAATATATATATATATATATACGGACAAATCACACAGATTGAGCTAGCCCCAAAGTAAGTTCTTAGTAAGACTTGTATTATGGGATACTAACTCAACGATACTATATTTTATAACAAATACATATATAGATAAACATCCAAGACCCAGGTCAATCTGAAAAAGATCATTTTCCATCTTGACCTGACCGGGGATCGAACCCGGGACCTCCGTGTCGCAGGCAGGCGTGTTGACCGCTGCGCCACGGAGCTCGACACATAATACTTAATAAGATAATTTTAAATGTGATTTGACGTGAAAAAGTGCCTGCAAGGGCCTATTTTCTGAATAAACGTTTTGAATCTTTGAATCTTAAAAAAATCTAACTAATCTTAGCAATACGCAATGCCGCTAGCAACCCATCACTAAGATTGCGTTGTCCACCTAAACAACCAACACGCTAAATGAGTCCTTTAGGCTTATGGTCGAGTTATTCAGTATCTGGTAGTACATTTCTGCATTGAACTACTTGTCTTTGCAATCCCCGCTAATGGAAACAATCTTATAAAATGCGTTTCTACTGGTTTCAACAATCAAGTCTTAAAAAGATACAATATAACTACACTTTCTAAATTTGAGAATGGCTGGTTTAGTGTAGACTATTATTTATTACTACCAGTGTTGGCTACTTACACACACGAAAAACAAACAGACATTACTTTAATTATTGTTCATAGAGAAAAATATATTTTATTGTAAACAACTGTTTTAAAATAGGAATCCGTAAGAAAAATTAATGGAATTTCCGATCCGAACCTAATTTTAGAATTATACAGCCTATGTTAGTAGCTGATAATTAACCATCCTATTGGTAAAATAATTTTGTATATTCAGTTCATTAATTTACAAACAAACACTCTCCTTTGCATTATATTCCTTAGTTTAGATTCTGAAATCTGAAGCAATTACATCCAATTCAATTATACGTCCAATTTGTTTATATTATTTCATTATAGAGTGACAACGACGCGGTACAATTCCAATGGAGACATTTGTATCAATTTGTTCTAAATCTTTTTAAGTCCGGGGGAGGGCTGAGTGAAATGGTCATACTAACGATTAGATATTTTTTTTTTATTTTACACAATTCCCCAGTAAATAACTTCATTGTTTAATAATAGTTTATGTATGTATGTAAGTTATTTCAATATCATCATCATTAGGTCTTTTTTAGTCTTCACTGCAGGAGAACGACCCTCTCTGTACTACCTGAGCCATATTGGTATTAGCCAGAGCAGTCGTAGGATTTGGCCTACACTCTCCAAGCTGGCCAGACGGGTTGGAAAGGTCTCTTTGATGTGTATAAGCTTGTTTAACTTGTTTTTCCTAAGTAGCATTCTACGTCATCCACGGGAAGACTTGGAGTGGTCCTATTCTATACTGAAGTTGAAAGGAAAACTATCAGAGCTTGAGTACTAAGTACAAACTAAAAAGTTATAGGCGTTATAGGCAACCAACTTATAAAATGTACTCGATAATGTAAAATTTCATATAATTTTCATTGTTAGATGTTTTATTGGTCGTTAAACTGTGAGGTGCGAGAGTGAACAGTGTAAACTGAAAGTTGTCATTCGCAACTACGGAACCCTACACTGCGCGTGGCCCGACATGCACTTCGCCGGTTTTTTATTTAAAAAACATGTGTACATATCTGTAAAATCATTCGTCCAAAACTGACCATTGACCACAAAAGGTAAAAACGAACCCAGGTTCATTTCGTTGTCTGTACATCAAGATTCTTTTTCTCACGAACTCCTGAAGGAAGTTGAAATATAAATGTATTTAAATAAAATACTTTTCTCAAAAAAAAAAAAATTCCCTTATGGCTGTGAAGAAATTAAACATCAACGCAATGCCTTTTTAAAATATATGTAGTTACTAGTTGTTACCCGCGGCTCCGCCCGCGTGTTATATGTCTATGTCCTTCTCAGTACCCTAACCTATGTGTATGCAAAATTTCATGATGATCGGTTCAGTAGATACGGCGTGAAAGCGTAACAAACAAATAAATAAACAAATAAACTCACTTTCGCATTTATAATATTAGTTGGGATTGAGATTGGGATTGGGATGGGAAGTTGGGATGGGATTGGGATTTGGAAAATTGTTCAAACTCGTCAGGGGACTAAAACAATTTTTTTGTCATTAATTTAATTCTAAAATATTGCCCATGATTTTAAAATTAATGTGCATAATAATTGCAAGTGGTTTATATTAAAAACCCTTTTTTAATATCGCTACATCCATTTTCCCCAACCTCCCCGTCATTACCATATTTCCAACCCCGTCTAGTATAAAACCCCCGATCCACCCTTACTTTCTCAGTGACAACAGACATCACAACCTACCACAATGTCTTCACTCGACAAACTGTTATTTTCTTTAGTAGCTTTAAGCTTGTCAGTTTTGGTTGTATTTGGAGACGAACTACTGTTAAAGGTAAGTATATGTGTGTTAGTGGTCAACGGTCAAAGTATCAAGCATGTAGCTGCGGTCAACACGCCGGCCTGCGACACGGATGGTCCCCGGTTCGATCCCCGGTCAGGTCAAGATGGAAAATGATCTTTTTCAGATTGACCTGCGTCTTGGTTTATCTATATATGTATTTGTAATAAAATATAGTATCGTTGAGTTAGTATCCCATAACACAAGTCTCGAACTTACTTTGGGGCTAGCTCAATCTGTGTGATTTGTCCGTATATATTTATTTATTATTATTAATTCAAGTTTTATAAAATAATTAACTTTTACCCGCTTGCGTATAATTTTGCCGTTATATATTAGCCGAGTCATTTATCGCGAATCCCACGGGAACTGTACTTTTATCCGAGATAAAACGTACCCTATGTGCTTCTCAGTGCCCTAACCTATGTGTATGCCAAATTTCAAGAAGATTGGTTCAGTTGATGAAGCGTGAAGAGGTAAACAAATAAACATACATGTATAATTTTGCCGTTATATATTAGCCGAGTCATTTATCGCGAACCACATGGGAACGGTTTTTACGGGATGAAAGGCACCCATGTCCTTCTCAATACCCTAACATATGTCTATGCTAAATTTTAAAAAGATTGGTTCAGTAGATAAAGCTTGAATAGGTAACAAACTTAGAGTATCAATATAACTACTCTAAGGTAACAAACAAATAAACATACACAAGGGATAATATTAGTTGGGCTGTTCAATAGTAGATTGTTGCACTGAGCAGAAAGTAAGTTATTGCTGCACGAGTGATTATTTGGAGCCCGAGCGCCAGCGAGGGCTCTAAAAAGCACGAGTGCAATATAACTTACTTAATGCGAGGTGCATAATCTGCTTTTCTTTCAACTACTGCAATAAAAGTAAATGAAAAATAAAACTGAAGACCAATTACAATAGTTAAAAATTTGTTGTTTACATTTCCATATTTTTTCTTTATGGCCAGTATTTTTTTTAGGCAATACACACGTCCCTTTGTAAACTCCATACGGCCGTTAGATTGGCCAACCTTCTTTATGACATGACATGTGACAACTATTGTCCCGCTATTTAAAAAAAGAACTAAACAGTGCAGTAAAGGATTTCCGTATATTTTTGCTGCTCTAGAGCAGCAAAAATGTATGGAAATCCTTTGCGCTGGATATGTAGTGCAGTTATAATAGAATTGCAGCGTAGTTGGAAGAAAAAGTTTTATTCTTGACTTTTATGAGCTTTCCATACTGTGTTTTCTTTTCACCCTTTTTGCTCTCCGATTTCTTATGTAATTAGTTTATTTAAGTTTAATGCACACAATCAAAGATTAATACTTACAAAAGGTTAACTTAATGCTAAATTAGTTCTATAGTTTAATGTATAATTACCTTTTGGAAGCCATACAATATTTTTTCCCATATGTATGTATGTATTATAACTTAGTAGGCATTTGCTTAGTGGGGATTTTCCAAAATTCATCCTCTAAGGGGGTGAAATGGGGTTCCAAAGAATGTTTTTAACGGAAGCTACGAATGGTAGTTTTAAAATAAAAGCTTGTAAAAATTTTAAGCAACCCCCGACGAGAACATCCCTCTATCTTGTAAACGGCTTTTCCCAGGATGAGGGCATAGACAGGGAGGCACACAGTGATCGCAGTGGTCTATGGTTCGGCCCACGGCTGGGCAAACGGTCTTCGCCTCCAGTCGAAAACGAAAGGTACAATATGATGTTCATTTATTCCTGATACTTATATCACAAATATTATACAATTTACTAGCAAAGTACAAATTTCATCATCATCATCAGGTCATTCTAGTCTCCACTGCAGGAGCACGACCCTCTCTGTACTACCAGAGTCATATACTAGCCTGAGTAGTCAGAGGATTTGGCCTACACTCTCCACGCTGGCCAGACGGGTTGGAGAGGTATCTTTGATGTTAATAAGCTTTGTTTAGCTTGTGTTTCCTTAGTACAAATTTAGATATTTTCAATTTGATTTGAAGTAAAATAATAAAACGATTATGCCACTAGTGTGGCTCATCATTGATGAGGCTTGAAGGCTTGATGAGTCATCAAGCCTTTTAAGGTCTCACATGAATTTATCGGGGTCCAGTGCTGCCCAAATTATTTCATAGAAATTTTGATCTGCGAAGCCATAGATAACTCTACAATCTATTTTAAAAATTAAGTATTTACAATCCATAGTATACATAGACATGGACAGGAGCCCGATGGTTCAGTGGGTGTGAGCTCTATGAGCGCTTACGTATGTTAAGCAACCCCTGTTGCAGTCCCTACTTGGATGGGTGACCGCAAGTGGCATAAAAATATCTTGAGCCCCTCCGTGCCTCGGAAGGCACGTTAAGCCGTTGGTCCCGGCTGTCATCGTTGATGGCAGTCGTTAAGCTATGTCAGATGCCTTAAGGCAGCTTGAAAAATCTGACACCGCAGTGTTGGCCACTTACACATACGAAAAATAATAAGTAAGGACATGAAAGTTGTCAAGCGTTTCCTTTAACTTTATAACTTTTGGCGAAAATGCTAAGTATAAAGCTTCAATTTGACACTTTACTACTTGTAAATAGGAGGTCATAAAAGAGTACGAAGGGTTATCAAGGGTCAAACAGAACTAAATTTTAAAAATACCACTTCTTTTAAGTGTCAAATTTTACATCATGGTCTTTTTTTAGTCTCCACTGCAGAAGCACGACCCTCTCTGTACTACCAGAGCCTTAGGTATATTAGCCAGAGCAGTCAGAGGATTTGGCCTACACTCTCCACGTTGGCTAGACGCGTTGAGATGTCTCTTTGATGTTTGTAAGCTTTTTTTAGCTTGTGTTTCCTAAGTCGCCTACTACGACATCGACGGGAAGACTTGGAGTGGTCCTATTCTATTCTGCCGGGAACCACACGGCATCTGATATAAACTCTATAAACGCTAAAATATCCACATCTTTTCAGAGACATACTCCAAAGACTGTTAGAAGCAGCTGCTAACCTCAAATATGAGAGTGATCTATACGAGCAAGGAGCACAAAATGGTAAGGAAATAACATTCATCTTCATCCCTTACGGGGTAGATAGAGTCATAATTATAAAACTAATTAAGTCTATACTCGTAAGGTAAGGATCCAATTTTTTTTCTATAAAATTATATGTACTTAAATAGATCCAAATTCAATAAACTAATTTACCTTCCCAAAATGTTAAGATATGATGGAATTAGGATTCAAATGAGCTAAATTGATCATTACATTATGAGCTTATTTGTTTTGTTTTTTAAATCAATAAAAATGGCACAATATTGTAACAAAATGTAAAGTATGTGCCTAATATACTTACTAAGCAAAGTGTTCTTACAAAAATACCGTTAACCTATTCAATTTTCTATTATTTCTCAACAGGATTCTTCACCCCCCGTCCAGGAAGAAGCGAGAAGCACAGACAAGAACCGAGGAGGAGATACAACAACAATAACTACAATTATGAGGATGTGGACTTCACGCCACGACTCGGCCGAGGACTCGGAGACTTGGGCGTTTCTGATGAGGAACTGTAAGTTTTGCTCGACTGCGGGACTCAAGCCTAATTCATAATTCTCTCCTTTAGAAAGCGCAGCACACATCTCGACACCCCTGAGTCGTCTTCCCCGGTGTGCAACCCCGTTTTGCCAGCAGTATTCTTCGTCTTCTTCTTCTTTCGAGTTGTAGATGGCTATTTTTATATTTGCCTTGACCAGTAGCTTGCAACTGCGACTGCTCGGTCATTTGCCTCGTTAAGGTCATTTTGAGTGCAAGAAGCTGGACTTCGTCGTGTTGCATGCAACGGCGGATTCTTTCCGTGGATATCGTAAAAGACAACTTAGAAAACACAAGGAAACAAAGCTTATAAACATCAAAGAGACCTCTTTAACCCGTCTGGCCAGCGTGGAGAGTGTAGGCCAAATCCTCAGACTGCTTTGGCTAATATATGGCTCTGGTAGTACAGAGAGGATCGTGCTCCTGCAGTAGAGACTAAAAAAAACCGGCCAAGTGTGAGTCAAACTCACGCAATGAGGGTTCCGTACAACATGCTTCGTGAACACACACACAATGTTCAAAAATGTTTTATTCAATTGACTAGCGCTATCTAGTGGTGTTTTAGTGAACTATTTCCCTATGTGAACTTATTATAGTGAGTTTACCACTTTCTTTTCAACTGATAGAATTCTTATTATTTTTCCTGTAATCTTCAAGCAATAAACTATATATTGTAATTTTTTGGAAATTTTAGGCCCAGTAGTTTCGGAGATCAGGGGGGGGGGGGAATGGTCAAATTTTGCCTTCTTTCGTGAATAAAATCAAAAGTATTGATTTTACCCGAACAAAAAAAAATATTTTTGAGATCCTCATAACAAGCCCTTTCATTTGATATATAACACGGTAAGGTTTGCAAAACTTTTTTTTAACATTTTATATTTGGACCCCCTAAACTGACCCTTATTTAAAAAAATATATATTTACTTTGCACATCCGTGTTTGGGTCATAGGTTTATACCATCTTACCAAATTTAATTTAATTTGGTTCAGTAGATTCGGAGAAAATCGACTGTGACAGACGGACGGACGGACAGACAGACGCTCGAGTGATCCTATAAGGGTTCCGTTTTTCAACTTTTGTACGGAACCCTAAAAAGACCTGATGATGATAAATCGTCGTCTACTGAAGGGCCCATCTAGTGGGCGGCAAGCCACCACTTGCCAATTATAGTCAGTTACAGTAGTAACACGTTTATAAGTTACCTCGGCATTGTTCGATGGCGCAGAATAGCCAACCGACCGCCGACTCGGGCCGAATGAAAACATCAGTGAAATAACGAACTTATTGCTACAACATAAGATTTTAAATCCAACAGCAGTAAAACTCGTGCTATCTCGCTCACAATACTTGTACGCCTGCCGCGATCGGCCGAGACGCCGCATGGCGCGTACGCATTAGCCAATAGCGGACGGATATTTTCGCGCCATGCAAAAATTTGATTTCTGCGCAGGTACATCGGTGTAACTTATAAAAGTGGTAGCACTGTATCATGATTATGGCAGGTGTCCAAACATATTATAATACCAGTTGCCTTTTTAAAATTCAGTAGCTCTCCCTCTGTTCAAGAGCATATCATACACATATCATACACCAGGGTGTGCATGGTCGACTGACCGTGTCACCTACTCGAAATGATGATGAGAGCATATCATTGGTATTCCCAGGAATGGGTTCTGGCTGGAGACCTACATTACATGAACTTCTCCTAAGGGCCTTTTTGGATCTATATCCGGGCCACGCAAGCCTTCCCAAGGACCGGGGTATGACTCCAAAGGACACTCTCCTTTCAATAAGTTAAGATGTTTGTTTGTTTGTTTCCATAGAGCGAGATACTACGCAGTAAGAGCGGGCAGGTTGGAACCGGACTTTACGCCACGACTCGGCAGGAATCTAGCTGGTGAGACAAAATCTAAATCTAAATCCCAACTTCCCTACTAATATTCATCATCATCATCTCGTGTAGGTGACACGGTCAGTCGACCATGCACACCCTGGTGTCAGAGTTCTTCGGAACCGCCGCTCGGCCTCTGACGTGGTTCCTTTAACGACTACCAGATGGCAGCCGGGACCTACGGCGTGCCTTCCGAAGCACAGAATCATCTTTGATTGATTTTTAGTTTTTCTTATCAGACAATAAGGTGATTCATGCCTGCAATGTCCTAACCAAACTGGAAACAACTTAACAAAGTATGCTCCCCGTGGGAATCGACCCACGACCCCCGGGTCAACAGAGCTAACACCTTAACCACTGGACCACGGAGGGTAATCTATATCTTATCTATATATCTATATAAATATAAAACAAAGACGGGTTTGTTACAACACTTATAACTCGAGATCTGCTAAACCAATTTTCATGGTTATTGATTCGTTGGATTTGTCTCCGCCCCGAATAGCAGAATACATCTTAAAAACAATGAAAACTCGATATGTGTAATGAATACTTAATCATTGACTGTTAGGCGGTACGAAGTTCGCCGGGTCAGCTAGTTAGGTATAAATGACAAAGTGAGTTTGTTTGTTTAATTGTTTGTTAAGCTTTCAGGCTATCTACTGAACCGATCATCATGAGATTTTGCATACACGTTGTATGGAGTATGGAGAAGGACTTAGGCTTATACTGTGCATCACACTAACGCGAGCGGAGTCGCGGGTGAAAGCGAAAGTAATAAATGAGATTTAAAATCTGTTAGTATCATCATTTCAGCGGCAAGAAGTCCACTGTCAAACATAGACCTCTCCTAAGGTTTTTAAGATAGCAAGGGACAGAACGGAATGGCGCAGACAAAGGGAGGCTTATGTCCAGCAGTGGACCGCAAAAAGCTGACGATGATGATGATGATGATGAAGGTTTTTAAAAATGCCCGGTTGGAAGCGGTCTGCATACTAGCGTTTCTCTGTGACCTTAGCCAGCAGTGTTGCCAGATTTTAAAACCAGTAGTTTTCCGTAGTTTCAATTTCCAAAATCCGTATAAAATCCGTATGGGAAGTTTCTAATCAAATCCGTATAAAATCCGTATATAAACAAAAATGAATACTCATCGTATCTTTGATTGACATAATTTAGAACAGTTTTAAATTATGTCAATCAAAGATCAAAGTCAAAAAATACTGCAGTAATTTTTGCAATCATTTAAGAATGAATTTCTAGCTTGTAACACTACTTTCCAGCTAATAACACCTTGGTATATAATAGCCATTGATAGTCTCCGTGGTTAGCTCGCGGTTTTTAACTTTGTTTTTATTAAAATAACATATAAGAAAACCCATCAAACAGATGCACTGGAATAAATAAATACTAAAAATATGCAAACAGCTTTGTTATTTCAAATAGTTTTCTTTGTTTAACTAAATTTACATACAATATGAAAATACATATGATAAATATTATTCTAACTATCAACTAATTATTTTTATAACATAAATTACTAACTAAACTAAAAATTAAAAAAAAATACAATTAAATATTATAACTATACCTACTTAATTATACAAAATAAAATTTTCTTTGAAATATAAAAAAATATATATACTGTTAGCAGTTTCTTGAAAATTCCGTATAAAAATCCGTATTCTTTCACAGTCCGGTTTGATCATCAAATTCCGTATAGATACGGACAAATCCGTATATATGGCAAAACTGTTAGCCAGATCGTCCGTCCTCCTGGAGATTAATTTTGGAACTGGCAGATTCGTTCCGCTTAATCTGCTACTCGTTGTCCAGTTTCCGCATGGCGAATCTTAGTAAACTCTAGTTTTGAACCATTATTATTATATATATACCGCCTCCGTGGTCCAGTGGTTAAGGCGTTTGCCTTGTTGACCCGGGGGTCGTGGGTTCGATTCCCACGGGAAGCATACTTTGTTAAGTTGTTTCCAGTTTGGTTAGGATATTGCAGGCATGAATCACCTGATTGTCTGATAAGAAAGATGATTCCGTGCTTCGGAAGGCACGTTAAGCCGGTGGTCCCGGCTGCCATCTGGTAGTCGTTAAAGGAACCACGTCAGAGGCCGAGAGGCGGTTCCGAAGAACTCTGACACCAGGGTGTGCATGGTCGTCTGACCGTGTCATCTACACGAAATGATGATGATGATATATATACCATAAGTAACAAAGGGTACCATGGGTCCATTGGATCCTATGTGCCCCATCCTGCCGGTAATTAATAATAGGATTAACTACATTTTTATTTTTTATTTTATTGTTTGCTTACTAATTGACCATTAATTATTTTATTTTACAGGCTACCACAACTCAATTCGAGTGGTGCGGAGTGTGAATAAGACAAAATCATAATCAAAGCGACTCGGCTAATTTAATAACTGTATTTTGTATGTTTTGGACAAGGTCACATGTAATTAGATAAATAAAGATTGTCTATGTTACGTATTGTTTAATTTTTAACCTATTTTTGAAATAGGAGCTTATTTATTCGACCCGTATGTATGTAGTATTGTCTGAATTGCACAGTTTTTGTATAAGTTTAGTCTATACCAGCTTCTAAACATATTTTCCGTTCACAATGGGCTATTTACCTACAAAAATTAATAAGTCCGTTAGTTAGATTATCAAAAAATATTTGGCACGTGTTTTTTCTTTTGTCAATCAAACAAAAAATTACAAAGATATAGCCCGTTAAAATTATGTGTGACGTCACTAGCCAGTACACTTTTTAGTGGCCTGTGATGTCACAAGCCGCCACTCCTGAACTTTGACACGCTTTATCTTTGACATTTATTGTTTAATTAACGAAAGAAGAAATACGTGTCCAATATTTTTTGATTGTCTTACTGACGGTCTAATTTTATTGTTAATATTTTGACCCAGAAAAATAGCCTATTATACTAGCAATAAGTAAGACCTAACTGAAGGCCTGTAATAAGCAAGAACAAAGTGGTTGGCATTTAATATTGTCGTTTAGACTGCTTTATACAAAAATATACAAAGTAGGCCGCATAGTATAATAGACGGCGCTATAGAGTTGTTTTCCACTGACACGAGTTGGCGTTAATCCACGGTTGTCTCTCGAAAACTGACATAAAATTCATAAATATTTTGCCAAAAACATTGTTTTAATTTTTAAATAAGATATTTTTTTTAATAATTCTTTTTTTTATTTTTTTTTCCCGCTCATTTACCATATTTTGAGTTATACTTGTGACGCTACTAGTGGTGCCATCTATGTGCAACTGTCGGAAAAAAACGTATGAATTTGAGGTTGGGATTAATGCTTGGAAGCCAACCGTACACCATCGATATATAACTAAATGCATAGCTATAGTAGCTTAAGCACGTTTTCACCCATTCGAAAGTCATAAATATATTTATTACAAAATCCATAAAATAACAATAACATTTTGGTCAAAAGCACAATGAATTTGCTGTTGCATATAGTTCACGTATGTAAGTAACACCTAAAAACATACATTATTAAACACGTCTACATCCCTTACGGGATAGACTATGGCTGGAGCGCTTGCAACCTTTACATCTTACTTCCTGCGGCGCTACAACCCTTTATGAGTTTTGTTTGACCACTCCAAATTTTTACATGGAAGTATAGATGGTGACTTAGAAAACACATGCTAGTACTAATATTAAAACTTACACGAGATAAATTCATTATGAAAACACGGCTTTACTCACGTTTTATTACCTACGTCGAAGAAGAGTGCTTTGAGGGAAGCGTAGCCGTCGTGTCGCCACCCCTTTCACTCGCCCCGATGATGGTCTTCGTACGTAACAGACCGAAACTAGTCGGCGGATCCGACGTAATACAACGTGAGTAATACTATCACGTCTTTCTCCCTTGCGGGATAGACAGAGCCCAGGTTTGTAAAACCTTAAGGCCACGTTTAGCATGTTGGTGGGCTCGTTGGTGACGGAATCAAAATAGTGCTGGGTTGCTAGCCGCATCGCCTATTGACATGATTCCTGACGCCCATTCCCTCAATCGGCTGTTACGATCTGCTCGGGAAGAGAAGCAGCTGGTACTTTCTACGTTTTTTCGAAGATACAAGCTAATCAAAGCTTTGTTTTAATAAATTATTCTTCTTCATCAGGTCTTTTATAGTCTCCACTGCAGGAGCACGACCCTCTCTGCACTATCAGAGCTATATATCAGTATTAGCCTGAGCAGTCAAAGGATTTGGCCTACACTCTCCACGCTGTCCAGACGGGTTGGAGAGGTCTAAATAAATAAATCAATAAATAATAAATTATTAATAGCTCATAATAATAATCTCTCGAAGAGATCGAGTAAGAAACTCCCGCATCCGCGGCAGCCTTCATGTCCGTGACATACGCCACCTCCCCCGGGCCCTGGCAAAAGAGGGAAACCCAAGAAATGTTGGCTTGATGTCGTTACGGATGATATGCGTGCCAATGGTCTCACAAGCAAGGATGCTAAAGACCGTGCGAAGTGGAGAAGCAAAAAGCGGACCCCGGGCTCCGAAGCACCCCAGCTGAGGATGCAACTGGGACAACGCTCATATGAGAGAGAGAATAATAACAAAAATACTAACCTAAATACATTTAGTAATAATGATAAATATGAATTTTGGTAATAACAGGATATATATAAATAAGGAAATAGAAATTATATGTTAATTAAATTGCAACGCCCTTGCAGGGCTCATTTGTGCACTTTTAATATGTATGTATAATAAGACCTAATGTACACCAAATGAAGCAATAAAGACTGACTATGACTATGACTATGAGCTTATAAACATCAAAGAGTCCTTTTCAACCCCTCTGGCCAGCATGTAGAGTACCTATAGGCCAAATCCTCTGACTGCTCTAGCTTATAATAGCTCTGGTAATACAGAGAGGGTAAAGGCTCGTGCAGTAAAAAAGACCGTAGCATGACCCTCTCTGTACTACCAGAGCCAGAGTCAGGCGATCAGAAAAACTTAATAATGTTGTCATTATGAAAGGTACTGTCTTATTTTCAGTTCACATTTCAGTTATCCTCACGGTCATCAATGGTCACATTCTATTTGCTGCTAACATTGAAGATTTTAAAACTATAGCAAAGAAATATGTACCTGCAAGATTTGCTGAAAAGTTAGCTAGTTTTGCTGCGGACACTTCACTATTTAATAATCGCGATGAAAGGAAACAAACAGAAAATAATGCCCCATACATATATAATATGCCAATGAGAATTTTAGTCAGAACTGGAAACGAAAATCAAAGTAATGTTACAGTTGACGACACGACTGACAAACAACCAGTTGCAACAGTTCAAGAAACAAAGACTGATACAACTCTTAGTGAACCAGTTGATGAAGATCCTTTAGCGAGGAGTCAAAAGAAAAAGATCTCTATTCAGGACTTAGACATAGATGATTTAGTTGAACGGATAAAAGAAAGGTTAGATAAACAATACATGGATCAATACATAAATAATTTAAGCACCAAAGGAATTTTAAGCTATGTCGAAAAAGAAGGAGCAGTTCTTCATAACAAACGCCGTCAGAAAAAGAAAAGAATAAATCATAAAGGATTATCTCAAAGCCCAAAACCGCAATATGACCAAAGACTACAAAATGACCAAAAACTCGAAAATGAGCAAAGGCTCCAAAATGAGCAAAGACTCCAAAATGAGCAAAGACTTCAAAATGAGCAAAGACTCCAAAATGAGCAAAGACTCCAAAATGAGAAAAGACACGAGCAAAGACTCCAAAATGAGCAAAGACTCCAAAATGAGCAAAGACTTCAAAATGAGCAAAGACTCCAAAATGAGAAAAGACACGAGCACAGACTCCAAAATGAGCAAAGGCTCCAAAATTATCCAAGCCTCCAAAATGATCCAAGACTCCAAAATGATCCAAGAATCCAAAATGACCAAAGACTCCAAAATAATCCAAGACTCCAAAATGGTCCAAGAATAGAAAGTTATGAAAGACCAGAAAATAACAAAAATCTAGAAAATCCTGTACCACACGTGGACGTACCACAATTTGAAGAAATAGATATGACTAAAACTAAAGACAGCTACGAAGAGTACGCAGCTCCTCCTAAAGAGGACTTCGCTGCTAAAGATAGCCCAAAGAAAACTACTAAAGGACAACATAAAATTTCAATTTCAACAATTGACGAAGCTACTGACGATCGAGACTATGATTATAAAATTAAATCTAGTGAATTGAAAGCTGCTACGGAAAATTTGAACTATGATTATCATCAACCTCATAAATCAGATAGTAAAACGTCTAAGAAAGGGACAGGTATACCTACGAGGGAGAGATTCACAATGAGTAGTCCTAATTACTACGTCAGTATTCCTATAAAAGCCGAGAAGTATGATTTTAACGAACCACTCCCTGAAAGGGATAGGGAGTATGAGGATGTGAAGTACTTAGGGAGTCCTAACGCTAAAATCAATAAGAAGGTTTTGCTATATAAATAATGTTAAATATTGAGTTTCTATAAGTTGCATTTTATTTTTAGAACAACCAAAAATGAATTATTATTTTTATTTATTTTTCTCAGGCAATGTAGGGCCCATATAAAGAAAATGTTCAAAGTACTTAAATGAAATTATTTAACACACGAAAGTATCGGTGTAGGTATTCTTTGGCTTATATACCATACTCTCTCACCAGATATAATAAATATAACGTAAAAATAACACTGTTTACTGCCAAAAATAGTAGGTACCTCTAAGGCACTTGTCCCACCGGCAACGATGAGCGATAAACGAGTAGAACGATAAACTACCAACGAGTGGGCGAGCGGCGAGAAGCGAGTGTTAGCTCCAATAGTTTTGTCGCTCAGCTGTAGGCGAGTGTTCGCGTGCGACGGGCTACTCGCGTCACTCGCTCAGGTGTAGTCAGTACAGCCGAACACGCAGACGCAGGATAATGCATCATCATCATCGTCTGAACTAGACAACAATGACAGCTCAAATGCTTTTCTCAAATTCATTGCAAATATCTGCACTGAAATAAACGCTGTATAAAATCACCGCTGATTGGTCTCGCAGGTTGATTTCTAAACCAAGCGAGCATCGCCGAGCGAGTACCGCTGAGCTAGTTTTATCTTATCGCTGTTATCTGGGCGACAAACTAGTAGAGCGAGTGCTCTCGCCGGCAGTGTGAACAGCCAACGATGAACTATTAATATATGTGTCTCTTTTACTAACACAGGATCCTTTATCTTTTGTTCGTTTCTTGGGCGAGAAAATCGCCGATAGCTAATCGCTTCCTCGCTCTTGGTGGGACAAGTGCCTAAGGTACCTAAATGATCACCAAAACTAAAACTCCATTATCATGTGGATTTGTACAAAGTTTTTAGGCCTTGCTATGGTATAAAAGTAAACAACTCCCAAACTTGGCCTTGCTAATCCAAAAATAGTTATGACATTATAACAACCACAATTAAAATTCAATTTTAATGTGACATTATAATTTATAACTGAAGTCCTTACATCTTACACTCCTATTTAAGAAAATAACGTCCAAAATAATCATTGTGAACCAAAATATAGTTGACAAACCACATTTACTAAAAAATGTAAATAAACTGCCAAAGTTTAACCCTAAGATATATGTGAAATGTTTACTTAGGTCCCTATTCTACCAAAAAAAAAAAAACCGGTCAAGTGCGTGTCGGGCCACGCGCAGTGTAGGGTTCCGTAGTTGCGAATGATAACTTTGAGTTCACACTGTTTACACTCGCACCTCACAGTTTAACGACCAAAAACATCTAACAATGAAGCTTGTATGAAATTTTACATTTTCCAGTACATTTTATAAGTTGGTTGCCTATAACTTTTTAGTTTGCACTTAGTACCTAGCTCTGATAGTTTTCCTTTCAACTTCAGTATATATACTACTGCTGTAATTTTTTTCACGTATCCATATATAACCGTTTAGCAGATAGAGGGGGGGGACACGTACCTCTAACAAAATTTTGCACTTTAAAACCAAATATTTCGGAAACGGATCCCTAAATCGCAAAATGGTGTTCTCAACCTCACAATATTTTTCAAAGACCTTTTTAACGATACCCCACACGATGGGTTAATAGAGAAAAAAAAAATACTCCTCCACTTTACTTGTATGGGAGCTACCCAAAAAAAAAATTTTTTTCAAGATTTTATTCTACGACTTTTTTGCCATGATTAATATACACACTCATACCAAATTACAGCTTTCTAGTACTTATAGTCTCTGAGTAAAACCGCGGACGGACAGACAGACAGACAGACAGACAGACAGACAGACAGACAGACAGACAGACAGACATGGCGAAACTATAAGGGTTCCTAGTTTACTACGGAACCCTAAAAATGTTAAACGGTTCAGCTCCCAAATGACTTTAAAGTAAAAAAAATAAAATCATACAATTCCAATAATAATTTTATAAAAATTTATTCAAACATAAAAAGTCCTCAGTAAACAATTTTGGTATATAATTCTAACGGTAGAATCAGTCTTCTAAATAGGTCCCATTAAGGGGGCACACTAGGCACAGTAGCGACGCCAATCATTTTATTCCTAATACTTTACAAATAGAAAAACATGTAAGAATGTAAATCATATAAGCACATATGTTTAATATTATGAGAATCAGTCATTAAAAGAAAACGTGATTACCGGCCAAAAACGGCCGTTTTATTTTCTCTCTCTGATTCTCACTGATTCTGATAATATTAAACATGATTCCAAAAATACTTCAGGTTATTTACTAGTGCTTATATGATTTACATTCTTGAATTTCTTTCTATTTATAAAGTATTAGGAATAAAATGATTGGCGTCGCTACTGTGCCTAGTGTGTGGCCTTAAAGCCCTAAGATAAGTACTAGTAATAGGTGCTTATTTTAAAATCTTAACCTCTCGGTCTGTCAACGATAAATTAGCGTAACAACCATTTCAATACTAGTTTCTTTTTTATTTGGTAAGATAGAATAGCGGATTAATTTGAGCTCCTATAGTAACACTAGCGCCACCCAGCAATTAATACTTTTAATCTATAACGAATTTTAAAAATCTAACAAGTACATAACTATTAGTATTTTTGTTTTCCTTTTCACTAATATTCGTTTGATAAAATGAGAGAAAAACAGGTTAATGCCAAAAGTGGCCACCTTTGGCGTTAACCGATTTTTCTCTTTAAATATGACACTAGTAAATTACTTGTAATATAAACAAAAAATACTTTAACTAATTTAGTAGTTTTGTACTTGATAGACTTTTAAAATTCGATACCATTTATGATTTAAGGAATTTAATTACTGGGTGGCGCTAATGTTACTATAAGAGCGCCTTAAGATTTAGTAATCATTTTTATGGTCTTGCGAAGTGCTGCCAATTTGCAGGTTTAGACTATATTTTGGTGGTCATTTTATTTAGCACCATAAAATATTTGCGAATTTCAAAATACTAAATAATTTTTTTTACTTTATTGCGTATTGGTAATAAAATTGCGAAATATAAAACCCTCGAATATTCTGGCTGAAAACAAATACTTAAAAAATAAATTTAAAATGAAATCCAAGGAGGATTTCATTATATTTACCATTTATTATTTTTTATTACTTGTCACTTGGTGTTTTGCATCTATGCCCTTCGCTTTAAGAGTTCCTATGTCTGTGGCTCCTTTTGCCCCTGTTAACCATTATTTAAGGTAAGAAATAGCCATGTTCAATATATTGCTTATAACTAGATTTTGGATATTCATACCCTTGACACCCTGAAAGCGGTGACTCAGCCCGTCAATATGAACAACTCTTCCTATGGGATCAACTAAAACTCAAATAAGAACTGTCATTTTTTAAAGTAAAAAAAAATCAGGTTCCCAGCATTGGCAAAGGATATATATATGTTATGTTATGAACCAAGTGATTAATGTGGGCATTATTAATAAAGCGTTGGCATTATACATAATGTCTATCGCTATCGGGCAACGTGATTAATTACAATTATTTGACAATTGAGCAATTTAATAATAAGCTAAAGTTGATAGGGTACTGGGTGGGAAGCACGTATAACACTTAGAGATGGGCGGCGGATAAATACCCAATTTAAGTAAATACTCAAAATGGATATCCGTAAACAACCATTTTTACTGAGTATTGATCATAAACCATTATTGAAAACTATTTCCATACAATGTTTATTCTTGCTCTTTTCGTTATATTTTTATTTTTAGTTGCCTACCGATGGAAAAGGACGTATCTCTGCCTTAATGTTACCGTACTGTACAGCTATACATATTATAAACTTAGGCTGTATAAATACAGAAAGAAATGCCAAATGGCATGGATGAGATGGGGTGGGGTGGGATGGGATGAGATGCCATGGGATGGGATGGGATAGGTTTGATTGGGATAGGTTAGGATAGGATAGGGTGTCGTGGCGCTTGGCACGGCATCGGTGCAGTCGCAGGGGAAGTGCTCGTGCGGTGCTCTCCCTGTCCTCTGCGGCCAATAACTCGCGGGCCTCGTTTCCTTTTGGTTGAAGAGAGGCCATACTGAGGGCCAATTGGGTGAAGAAAACGGGACCCGGTCACTCGACAAAGAGGCCCTAGGAAGGCGTGTCGGTGTCTCGGTGTCAAGATGCACCCACCCCAGCGCGCACAATTGAACGAGCTCCGTGGCGCAGCGGTTACCACACCAGCCTGCCACACGGGGGTCCCGGGTTCGATCCCCGGTCAGGTCATGATGGAAAACGATCTTTTTCAGATTGACCTGGGTCTTGGATGTTTATCTATAAGTATATGTATTTGTTATAAAATATAGTATCGTTGAGTTAGTATCCCATAACACAAGTCTTTCTTAACTTACTTTGGGGCTAGCTCAATCTGTGTGATTGGTCCATATATATTTATTATTATTATTATTATTATTTATTAAGATCGATATGATTATTTAAATTGGCTTATGACAATAATAATAAACAAATATTGTTATTTAATATGTTTGCTCTGCCCAAAAGGTGATTGACAATATGTATTATGCCCGGTCAATTTGATTATTTGAATAATTATTATCATAATGCACGCTCATATTGGGCATTGTTCATAAGGACCGGGCACTATGTATAATGTCCAATTTATCACTTAGTCCATAACATATACACTACGCAAATTTGGCATTGGTCCAATATAGAAAAAGTGGTTGAAGTCAGTGTTACCCTTAGAATTATTTTAGGATGGTTTGGTTCGAAAGGTTTTAGAAGTATTACTATTGGTTTTAGAAGTAGGAGTCTAAACTAGACCCCAGATTGTAATTATAGTTTCAACGTTGTTTTCCAGGACAATCCGTGGTTTTCGGCCTCTATCCATAAATAATTTGATCTCCTACACGGAGTATCCGCCAAAATTCACAATCAGAACAGATAAGAAGATCATGTTGGAGCAAGTGGACTCTAAGGAAAGAAGAATGTTTAGAAACAAACTGTTTAGTGGAAGTTTTAAAGCTATTGGTAGGAAGCGTATGGTGTAAAATACAGATTTGTACTAAGGCTTTATAAGTTCTTTTTTTAGGGTTCCGTAGTAAACTAGGAACCCTTATAAATAGTTTCCGAAATATTTGGTTTTAAAGTGCAAATGAGGTAAGTATCCCCCCGTCAATCTACTAAACGGTTATATATGGATACGTGAAAAAAATTACAGCAGTAGTATATGTATATACTGAAGTTGAAAGGAAAACTATCAGAGCTGAGTACTGAGTACAAACTAAAAAGTTATAGGCAACCAACTTATAAAATGTACTCGAAAATGTAAAATTTCATACATTTTCATTGTTACATGTTTTTGGTCGTTAAACTGTGATGTGCGAGTGTGAACAGGTGGTGAACAGTGTGAACTCAAAGTTGTCATTGGCAACTACGGAACTCTACACTGCGCTTGGCCCGACACGCACTTACCGGTTTTTTTTTGCTTTGTTTTTACTTCATTGTACCAGCTGCTCTTCTTCTCGCGCAGATCTTAAAAGCCGATTGACGGATTGGGCGAAAATCTAAGGAATCTTAGCAATACGCGATGCGGCTTACAACCCATCACTTATATTCCGTTTTCCACCTAAACCCCCAGATTTGGTCTTATGGTCTTAGGCTCTGTCTACTCCGTAAGGGAAAAAGACTTGATAACATGTATGGGCATGAGAAATCACGTCAATAGGTGATCCGGCTAGCAACCCACCACTATTTTGATTCCGTTCTTCACCTGCCAACCCACTAACATGCTAAACGTGGCCTTTTTGTTTTATAGACCAAGACTCTGTCTACCCCGCAAGGGAAAACGACGTGATAGTATCTATGAGAGAGATAACGCTTGTCACAAAGTACTGACCGTACCTGCAGGCCTATTTGCTTACTTTTGAAAACTGTTTAGCCTCCACTGATCCTTTTTGCTCGCAGGCCTATGAAAATCCTTCCAGAAGATGCTTCTAGAAGGACATTAGATTGGATGATCTATCATTAGCTCTCCTTATTGATTTGAGGAGCCCGATGGTCCAGTGGGTGTGAGCTTTATGAGCGCTTACGTATGTTAAGCAACCTCTGGCGCAGTCCCTACTTGGATGGGTGACCGCAAGTGGCATGAAATATCTCGAGATCCTCCGTGCTTCGGAAGGCACGTTAAGCCGTTGGTCCCGGCTGTCATCGTTGATAGCAGTCGTTAAGCTATGTCAGATGCCTTTAGGCAGCTTGAAAAATCTGACACCAGTGTTGGCCACTTACACATTCGAAAAACATACAAACAGCTCTCCTTATTGTATTCATCATCATCAAAGGTCTTTTGTAGTCTCTACTGCAGAGCATGATCCTCTCTGTACTACCTGGTACTACCAGAGCCATAATTATACAGAACATTTTTATTCTTATTGCCTTAACATTAAGAGCGTATACTAGCAGTATTTTTTCAATATGGTTTCCATACAAATGTATTTCTCTATTTTCTCGCTGAAAACTGATTCTAGAGCCATAATTCTTTTTTCATAAAATCTAGTACTAAAATAGGAATGCCCCTATATTTAATTTTTTCCAAAAAAACTGTTTTTGTACAATTTTTTTTTCTTTTAAACAGGTTTTTAGAAAAAAATAAAACATAGGAACATACCTATTTTAGTAATAGATTGTATGTAAAAAGAATTGTGCCTTTAGAAGCAGTTTTCAGCGAGAAAATAGAGAAATACATTTGTATGGAAAACGCACTGCTAGTATACCCTAATCTTGTGTAAGTATAACTGTGTTTACAATAGTTGTCATGCTGTGTGTGCACGTTTTTGAGTCACAGTCTAGTTTACTGTGCTAATTTATTGTCATTTATACCATGTCGTGATTGTGATCTGTTGTGTATACCTTAATAATAAATAAATAAATAGAACAGTCAAAAGATTTGGCCTACACTTTCTACGCCGACCAGACGGGTTAGAGAGGTCTCTTTGATGTTTGTAAGCATTTTAGCTTGTGTTTCCTAAGTCGCCTTCTACGAGAACCACGGGAAGACTTGGAGTAGTTCTATTCTACTCTGCCGGGAACCACACGGCCGTAAAAAATATCTAGGTATCTAATCTATCTATCTATCTATAATTTAAGAACTTTGTTTTTGTCGGTGGAGTACTTTTCATGGCTCTCGGTTCTCAGCCATTTCCTTAAGGCGAAGTGAGTTCACATACTAGCGCGACCCAGCAATTAATTCATTTACTCCTAAATCAAAACAAATTTAAACAATCTAATAGCTGATTGCCAGTGGTGGATTTACCAATAGGCTTAGTAGGCTGAAGCCTAGGGCGGCATATTTAGAGGGGCGGCAAATTTAGCCCAAATAATAAAAAAAATATATAATTATATTTATACACATTACGTTCGTAATCCGTATATAAAAGACTAGCTGTTACCCGCGGCTACTTCACTATATCACCTACTTCACAATCATACTAATAACGGGAAAAAGTCGATGTAATGAGGACGATAGAACACATCATAAAGTAGCAATTTCTGAATAACTAAATGTAATTAATATGATTGTGAACTAAACTAACGTATTGAATTTCAATACTCAGTAGGGGCGGCAAGTTTGAATAGACTACTAGCGGCAAATTTGTAAATCCGCCGCTGCTGATTGCCCTAGTAAATTACTTGTAAGTAGTATTCTTTTTGTTACTTTTCATAGATATAATTTTATTTATATAATATTTATATTTAGGTAATATTTTATTTAGGTAATAATTCGTTCTCTTAATTCGTCAAATTAAAAATAGTGAAAACTTGTACTAATAATACTACAAGCTGAGACTACAAGTAATTCACTAGATTTTTTAAATTTGATATGATTTAGGACTTATAGAATTAATTGCTGGGTGGCACTAGTGTGTGAACACACTTCACCTTAATATCCACGCTACAACCCCTGCATTTTCCTTTATTTTATTCAATTATGCCCTTCTTGGTCTACCTACCTTTCCCTCTCCTCGCCTCAAGTTTTCCTTCCCTCCATAATACTTTTAATGAATTGAGGTCACCAAACCAACAGCCTCCGTGGTCCAATGGTTAAGGCGTTTGCCTTGTTGACACGGGGGTCGTGGTTCGATTCCCACGGGACGCATATTTTGTTGTTTCCAGTTTGGTTAGGACACTGCAGGCATGAATCACCTGATTGTCTGATAAGAAAGATGATTCCGTGCTTCGGAAGGCACGTTAGCCGTTGGTCCCGGCTGCCATGTGGTAGTCGTTAAAGGAAACACGTCAGAGGCCGAGAGGCGGTTCCGAAGAACTCTGACACCAGAGTGTGCATGGTCGACTGACCATGTCACCTACACAAAATGATGATGAGGTGACCAAACATCCATCCTCTTCTTATTATATGTTATAAAAAAACAAGCAACTTAGAAATAATCCTTTATTAAGTTTTAACTTACATTACCGTCTTCCTCTTCGTCCTCAGCGTATTTCAAACATTTCTTGTCTTTGGGCGCGCATGTGGATTTTGGCTTATCTGGCACAGTGTACCTGGTGGCCTTGGAACTCATTGTGGACCCTGGAAAGTGTACATAGTTAAAAGTCAGTTGTGGTAGAGCCTCGCTACCGGCGAAAATCACTTTTGCTAGTAGCATGAATGGGCCGGCTCGTCCGGGGAAGTACCACACTCTCACAGAAAATCGACGTTTGAGTAGTAGCTTTACCGCTACTATGCTTCGTTCGGTGAGTGAGAGAGCCGGAGGCCCAGCTCCCTCTCCCCTCTGGGGAGGGAAAAATAAAAGGCCGGCAACGCTCCTGTGACACCTCTGTTGTTGCAGTTGTCCATGGGCAGCGGTGATCACTTCCCATCAGGTGACCCACTTGCTCGTTTGCCGTCCTATGACATAAAAAAAAAAAAAACGTCTTTTAACCTTAGAGGCTTCCGTGGTTTATTTTTCATTATGGCTTTCACGCATTACGTATTTAGCCAGTATCAAGTATTACGTAACGCAATTTAGGGGGGAGTCTTGTAAAACGTTACGGTGCGTTACAAGGGCGGGAGGGGAAGTGTTTAAACAAAGCGTTACGTAAAATTTTTCTATTTTAATAAAAAAAAAGCTAGGGTATTAGAATCTTCCAAATCGGCAACCCTTTTCATTTATGTTTTACGGGGAATCTCTCGATTGTATTGTACGTTACTTTTATTTTTGTTTTCTAAGTTGGCAAACCTTTCGTTTATGTTTCAGGAAATTCCTCAACGGTGTGTTCGTGATTCTTATTTTATTATCTATGTCAGTATTGATTTGATTCAGAAGCACATTGCTGTTGTCAGTGTTGTTAAAGAGTGAGTAAATACCGTAATAACAAAGGTACCTATTATACTTTGTTTAACATAATTGTGACTTTAATGGTCACTTATATGTTACTTAACGTTTAGGTAGGGGGAGGGGGGCTATAGAAAAACGTTACGGTGCGTTACGTGGGGGGGGGGGGGGGGGGAGGTTCTAAAATATTTAAAAATTGCGTTATACTTGAACGCTCCCTAAGTAAGTTTCCCGTGTTTTTCCGAGTTTTCTTGTTATCAACGAAATGATGGTGTAAATTCATTTCGTTGATTCTGTGGAGCCCCTGGCAACAATCCTTCACGAACCCAATGGTTATCTCGGACTGCTAGTAGTTTTAAATACAACATTCAGTTTTCTTAGCCAGTTAGCTGTATCTTCGGTGAGATGTAGATATCCACCATGAGTCCCACTCGGGTATGAATGTATTGGTCATAGCTGTAATATGATCTAAAGCGTTTTCAACACCGTAGCATGGCACGCGCGACAACGTTTATCGACTATCGCCATCTTGTTTTTCGCAATACTGAAGAGCGAGAAGTAGATAGTTTATCGCGCGATATAAACGGCGTCGCGGGAGCCATGCTACGGGGGCTGGGCGTAGCTACTGGTCTAGCCCCGTAGATTTAGGGCTGGGCTGGGTCGGAATGTAGTGTTTGACGTACCTTGAGCGATAGGGCTATATAGATTGGTATGTAGATAGATAGATAAAAGCTTTATTGTTTTCGAAAAGACACACATACATTTACACAAAAACATAATATTGAAACGGTAAACGAATAAGATCCAACATGTGGGCCACAACGACAACAAAAGGTAGTAGCTTAGCGATACGTTTGCTCGTAGAGCTCCAGCTGCAGCTCGTGCAGCTCCACCACTGAATGTAGCGTTGGGCTTACCTTTAGAAGAGCCGACGCAGGGCGGACGGAACATCCTGGACTCGTTAATCAGCTGATGAGTGTTGCTGAGATCCATCTTCCACACCGACAGCAAAATTTTTTTGACCCCGTACTTGAGTGATTTGAAAGAGTGTTTCTGACCTGGAATACATTATTTCATTGAACTTGCGAACAATATAGGTTAGTTTCCTGCATCAAAATAAAAATACTAAAATTAGTTCACCTGTAAGAATAGTGTATGTAAGTATATTGTATTATAATAAACAGAATTATAAACAGTTACGTTATCAAAAAATATTGGACACGTATTTTCTAAATATATAAAAGGCAAGTAGTACATATATCTCCATGGGCAAGACTGGCTCATCTATCGACTACTGAACGGATTTCGCTGAAAGGCATATAGATAGTTGTAATGACATGACATCTTCGAGCAACACGGCCTCCGTACCATGACATACACAGCTTAAGGGGATGAAAAGGGGCTTGAAAGTTTGTATGGGGAAATAAGAGTTAAACTAATTGACTCGAAACTTCACAGGAGTACTCTAATAAATGAGTAAACTCTAATAAGTGTTTCAGGCTCTTTCAGAATTCAACCCCTAAAAGGTGGAAAAGGGGTGATAAATAACCGAACTCAACGCGGATGAAGTCGCGAGCATAAATGATAAAGATATACTCACCAGGCATGATAAAATTGAACAACTTTTTGATCGCATAGACGTCCCACTGGAAGAAACGGATTTGCAGGTTGTTGATCTGCAGCAAGATGGCGCGGATCTCATCAGCTGTCTGCCCCGTACCACCGTAGGACAGAAGTTGAATTAAACTGTAATTGTAGAGTTTTGTTTGAAATTTTAGGCAAAAATATAACGCCGCTTGGGTGAAGCGCCGTTCCCGTCCCCGTGCTGGGTTCATGATTGTTAACTCACACATTGACGTGTAAAGTTTCGTTTTTAGGGTTCCGTAGTAAACTGGGAACCTTTATAGTTTCGCCATGTCTATCTGTCTGTCTGTTCGTCCGCGGTTTTACTCAGAGACTATAAGTACGCTAGAAAGCTGTAATTTGGTATGGGTATGTATATTAATCATGCCAAAAAAGTGGTAGAAAAATCTTTAAAATTTTTTTTTTTTAGTGTAGCTCCCATAGAAGTAAAGAGGGAGTACCTACTTAATATTTTTATTTCTATACAAATCCATCGTGTTGGGTATTGTTAAATAGGTCTTTGAAAAATATTGTGAGGTTGAGATCACCATTTTTCGATTTAGTTTTAAAGTGCAAAGTAGTGTTGTTCCCATAGGGGAAGTTGTACGTTTAGCCAAACTGATTTGATAGTTTGAGGGACAACGGTTGTTTAACCTAACACACCACACACACTTGAATTTATTCTGCGGTGGCGACCATAATTGTTAACTCACACATTGACGAGTGCACGGAAGTTTCTTTTTAGTAATATTAGGTTATATTACTCAGCTTGTCTGAAGTGCCATACCTATGAATCTGAGGCGGTACATACCGATTCACAATTGGCTCCCCATACACCTTTTGCTGCGTTATATTCTTCTCCATGCCTGTCAGAATGGGTCTTAATAGATCCGCACAATGCAGCAGATTCCTTTGCGTATATACATGATTGTTAACTCACACATTGACGAGTGCACGGATGTAAAGTTTTTTTTTATTAGGCATAAATATTACTCTGCCTATCATTTGACTGCATTTGACTGCATAAGTATAACTCCGCTTGTATGAAGCGCTATACCTGTCCCCGTGTTGGTAGGTACATGATTGTTAACTCACACATTGACGTGTGCACGTAAGTTTCTTTTTTACTAGTATTATGTTATATTACTCAGCTTGTCTGAAGCGCCATACCTGTAAATTTTAGGCGGTCAAATGCCTTTGCGTATATACCATGATTGTTAACTCGCACATTGACGACTGCACGCATGTAAAGTTTCATTTGTAGTAGGCATAAATATTACTCCGCTTATCCTATGACTGTTCTGGCTAATACATGGCTCTGGTAGTACAGAGAGGGTCGTGCTCCTGTATTAGAGACTAAAAAAGACATGATGATGATGATGATGATTACTCCGCTTGTATGAAGCGCCATTCCTGTCCCCAGGCTGGTACAAGATTGTTAACTCACACATTGACGTGGGCACGAAAGTTTCTTTTAAGGCGGAACATACCGATTCACAATTGGCTCCCCATACACCTTTTGCTGCGTTACATTCTTCTTCATGCCTGTTAGAATGGGCCTTAACAGATCAGCGCAATGTAGCAGATGCCTCTGCCTGATCTCAGCTTCATTTACCGGAGGCTTCGAATCCCTTAAAGAAAGGAATTGTTGTTTATTTGCTGTAGTTAGATAGCTATTCAATTCTTATAGGTATAATTATTGTTTAAGGGTAAGCACGCACCGCGACGCGATTTGCTGTCGCATAATTCGCAACGTATGGAGTGCCATAGAAGTGCGCGCACTGCGACGCGATAGTCGCGCCGTCGCATACCTTTTGTTGCTATTTATGCGACAGATCTGTCGCAAACGCGTTTGCAACGTATGGAGATCTATGAAGACGCGCGCACTGCGACTTGGCAGTCGCGCGATAATGTTGCCATTATATTAACATTTCTTACATATTTGTAACTTTCATATCCTTGGCGTAACTTGAAGTTACTTTCGATTTTTGGATAATTAACCCATTCGAACATACTTAGCTTTTTTTTATTTCTTTATTGAAATCCTAGTTACTTTAATAAGCTATGCCTAAGCAATTTTAAGTTCTAAGTAGTGTTTACATCTTAATACTCCCATATTTAATATATCTATAATACTGGAAAATATCGTTGGAATTTGAGCCTAATATTACTATTGCAAATAAGCATAATAAACGATAAATCCCTACTCAGTATTGTTTTTTAAGTGTACCCACTGTTATGTAACTTTTTCAAAAAAGTAACACAAGTAAAACCTGGCAACATTGCGCGGGACATAGCCAACTAGTGATGTGCCAACTCAAATAAAAACGTGTTTTCTAATGTTAATCGAGTTGAGATTCAAATATTCTGAATAGGTGTAGTGTGGCACTGTACTGCAAATTTTATTGTAGATGTTACGGGGTCGGGAGATTTTAATATTTAAAATTGAATAATTGTATAATATGAAGACACAAGTATAGTAAACAAGTCATATTGAAACAAACTGACAAAAACACACAGAGTCAATTCATTGCTTACTGGTTTATGTTTATTGTTTCGTGTAAAGATGTTGAACATTCACTGTGAAGCATTTCTCCATAGCAACTTTTGAAGATCGATGTAGGTTCATCGCCATAATGAATTTTCTCAATCAGTAATTCTTCATAGTAAACATTATAACTTTCATAGTAGTTGTGTTTGTGTGTTTTCATATGTTTGATTTTATGCGCCAAACAAATATAATTCTTTCTTTCTTTCTATGATAGTATCATCGTCATCATCATCATCAGGTCTTTTTTATTCTCCATTGCAGGAGCATGACTCTCTCTGATCACCAGAGCCATTAAATTAGCCAGAGCAATTGGCCTACACTCTCCACGCTGGCCAGACGGGTGGGAGAGGTCTTTTTGATGTTTAAAAGCTTTGTTTAGCTTGTGTTTCCTAAGTAATTTGTATACTTACGTTTATTTTTACGACAAGTATCGGATAACAGTTTTGTAACGATTCTAAAAGTTAACGAAGAAGTAAACAACGTAATACAACAAGAAACGAATAACAGTTTCGTTACGATTTAAAACGAAAAATCATGACGCCCCATCCCTAAAACGCGACTGCCGAATCGCCAGTGCGCGCACCCATGATTTGCTTTTTTCTGTCGCGCGACGCGACGCGACTATCGCGTCGCGGTGCGTGCTTACCCTAAGAAGCAGGGCAGATGCGTGGTCTGGGATGCCACTTGCGTCAACACTGTGGCCGCCGCCACCTTGGTCGTACTGCGTGCGCAGCAGCGGCCGCTGCCGAAGACGCGGCAAATAGGAAACGTCAGAAATACGCAGCTATGGAGCCACATTAATGTTTTGTGCCCATAGATGTAGAGACCATGGGATGCTGGGGCACGGATGCTAAGCGTCTTTTCAGGGTATTAGGGCACCGTATCGCGGAAAGAAATGGTGACTCTCGCTCTGGTTCGGTTTTGGTGCAAAGGATGGCCATTGCGATACAGCGTGGTAATGCATCTAGCATTTTGGGCACCTTTGCACCGGAAACGATACAGGGCGGGTTTTTATTATTACAGTCATTTTGACTTTTATTATAATGTGACATAATGATTTGTATATAAATAAATAAATATATAAATATATACCTACGGACAAATCACATAGATTGAGCTAGCCCCAAAGTAAGTTCGAGACTTGTGTTATGGGATACTAACTCAACGATACTAAGTATATTTTATAATAGATACTTATATAGATAAACATCCAAGACCCAGGTCAATCTGAAAAAGATCATTTTCCATCTTGACCTGACCGGGAATCGAACCCGGGACCATCCGTGTCACAGGCAGGCGTGTTGACCGCTGCGCCACGGAGCTCGTCTATTGTTTATAATGTTATATAGTACGACCTTTTGTATGTATGATTATATGACTTCTTGTACATTACTAAAATATATAACATTTAATTATTGTTTCGTTATTCTTGTTATTATATAAAGGCAAAAGTGAGTTTGTATTTGTTTGTTACGCTTCCACGCCCTATCTACTGAACCGATCATCATGAAATTTTGCATACACGTTAAGTGGAGTATGGAAACTCAACTAATGGCATGGCTATTGACGCGGGTTGTTTTCTATAAATAATTATCGTCTTATAATGAGTGACGCATCAAGAACAAAGTCTAAAGCAGAAGATAGAGAAGTTTGGCGCATACGTATGCGCCAAGCTTAATAGCTATTGTCGTCTATAAAGCTCTCAAATAAGAAGAAGAAGAAGAAGAGTGACGCAATAATTAGATATAATTTGACAGTAAATATTCTGATATCTATGAATTTGACTATCTAAACATATTAGACTAAATAAATTAACAAATTAAATAAAAATTTATACCTATATATTTACAAATAAAAAAGGCCGGGTAGATCGTTGCCCAATGGTAACGTGCCCAGAAGGCGCTTACGCACGTTAAGCAACCCCAGGCGCAGTCCCCACTTGGATGGGTGAATGCAAGCGGCTTAAAAATATCTCGAACTCCTTGCTTTCGAAGACACGTTAAACCGTTGGTCCCAGCTGCCACCATTGATGGTAGTCAAAAAAACTATGTCAAATGCCTTTAGGCAGCTTGAAAAATCGGACACCTGTGTTGGCCACTTACACATACGAAAAACTAACAAACGTCGGTACTTAGGTTATATAAGTCCTAGATAGACTCTATTAGCCTAAAAGCGTAGCAAAAACTAGTGTCCAACCCCTACCGTGTCACGCACACACACAGCTACCAATTTGACGGATTTTGAGGGCATAAATTGACAGGCAGGACGCGACGTAATAACACAAAGCTGTCACGCGCACAAGCATTGAAAAATTGACAAGTTTTTTGGCAAGGCATGACGGTGTCTAGAGAGTATATAGTCAACGGCCCGCCCGAACGTAGGTACGTTTTGGCGAGGCAAAATAAATTAATAAATATATAGAGACAAATCACACTGATTGAGCTAGCCCCGAAGTAAGTTCGAGACTTGTGTTATGGGATACTAACATTACTAACTCAACGATCCTATATTTTATAATACGAGTAGATACTCATATAGATAAACATCCAAGACCCAGGTCAATCTGAAAAAGATCATTTCCATCTTGACCTGACCGGGGATCCAACCCGGGCCCTTCCGTGTCGCAGGCAGGCGTGTTGACCGCTGCGCCACGGAGCTCGTTCAAAAAGTCGAGCAAAAAGTTCGGTCTATTTAATTTCGAAACTTTTTCTGCCGAAATCAAAACTGGACTTTCGGTCGGACTCTAATTATTATCGGTATTTCTAGTGTTATTATTAATATACATTTTCAATCATTAAAAAACAATATTATTTAAAAAAAAGACAAAAAAGACAAATTATTCAATCAATAAATATTATTTTAAAAAAAGACAAAAAAGTTAGGATACTTCACTTGGCCAAAGACAATATAATACTAACGTAATAGACTGCCCACCTCATACAAAAATATTGGACCAAATTAAGGTCGCAAAAAGCAGGCGAATGTATGGCACAGGAGAGTTGCTTGCTACTCGATACTAGATGGCGGTAATCTGTGTTAGCCTTTAACTTACTAAATATAGGGTGTAATTTTAAAATATTATGCCTAAAATATTGTTTTTATTTTAAATAAGATATATTTTGTGAATCATGTTTTTATATTCTCATAATACGGTAGATACAATGTTGTGTAGTTTCGAGTGGCGCCATTTATGCGAGTCTCTGAGAACAAATCGTACGATTAAGGCGTTGCGACCACTTCACTTGGCTATTACAATATCGGTATTACCTTCTGTAGAAGATTTCAAGCGGCGTCCCATACTTCTTCAAGTGTTTTGCCCATTTCTTGGCTTTAACCTGGAGAAATTAAATGAAATATTATTTATTGTAGAACACAAACGCACACACACACAAAAAAAAAAAGAACAGAACAGTAAAACATAATGCACCACAATAGGTGGCGGCTCAGTGTTACGCTGGACACAAAGATGGCCAGCACTGATTTTCAGCCGTCACCCGAAGTGATTATATACTTTTTGCCGTCACCTTTTGTGACATCAACGACGCACCAATGCCAGTAGCGCCTAATCCCAACTAATATCCCAATCCCAACTTCCCAACTAATATTATAAATGCGAAAGTAAGTTTATTAGTTTGTTTGTTTGTTAAGCTTTAACGCTCTACCTACTGAACCGATCATCATAAAATTTGCCATACACATAGGTTAGGGTACTGAGAAGGACATAGGCTATATATCACGCGGGCGAAGCCGCGGGTAACAGCAAGTAAAAAAAATAGCTACACAATATTATTCGTGACCGTGTGGTTCCCGGCAGAGTAGAATAGGACTACTCCAAGTCATCCCGTGGATGTCGTAAAAGGCGACTAAGGAAACACAAGCTAAACAAAGCTTATTAACATCAAAGAGACCTCTCCAACCCGTCTGGCCAGCGTGGGGAGTGTAGGCCAAGTCCTCTGACTGCTCAGGCTGGTATGTGGCTCTGGCAGTACGGAGAGGGTCGTGCTCCTGCAGTGGAGACTAGAAAGACCTGATGATGATGATGACAATATTATAACAAACGATACAAAAACAATTAAATAATTAATAAAATATAAATAGTAATATCAGATAGATCTCGATGGCGAGCAAGGGAGGCCTATGTCCAGCAGTGGACGAGTATTGGCTGATGATGATGAAATAGTAATATAAAAAAAGAAGGAATACAAGTTTAGTGCAACTTGTATGCATTCTTTTTTATTTTATTTTTTTCATTTTTGACCACAAAAACATTAAACCTGAAGCTGCTTCCTTTCCAGCTGACGCTCGAGATTCTCCTTGCTGATGTCTGAACTAACATCTGTCGCATTATCTACGGCGTCCCGGAGCATGTCTCTGCTTTGACTGTCTGTCGTTGTTTCAGCTGTCGTCCTAGGTCTTCCTGAAAAATAAGAACGGTCGTTATCCGTTAATAACCATCATCATTTCATGTAGGTGACACAGTCAGTCGACCATGCACACCTTGGTGTCAGAGTTCTTTGGAATCGCCTCTCGGCCTCTGACGTGGTTCCATTAACGACTACCAGATGGCAGCCGGGACTAACGGCTTAACGTGCCTTCCGAAGCACGGAATCATCTTTCTTATTAAACAATCAAGTGATTCATGCCTGCAATGCCCTAATCAAACTAGAAACAACTTAACAAAGTATGCTTCCCGTGGGAATCGAACCCACGACCCCCGGGTCAACAAGGCAAACGCCTTAACCACTGGACCACGGATGCAGTTGATAACCAAGTTGCTTACTTTATTAAATTAATTAAATATAGATTACTTATTATTAAAAACAAAGAACTAAAGATAAACTAAGATTATAAACTAAAACTAATCTTAAAACAAAAATTAACCTACAAAAAATAAAATAAAAAAATACATACTACATACAAACATAAAGTTAAATAAAAAATGGAAGCCAAATCGCTCGTATTCTTTTTATATACATACATACTATCACGTCTTTTTCCCTTGCGGGGTAGACAGAGCCCAGGTCTATGAAACCTAAATGCCACGTTTAGCATGTTGGTGGGCTTGTAGGTGGAGAACGGAATCAAAATAGTGATTGGTTGCTAGCCGCATCGCCTATTGACATGATTCATCACGCCCATTCCCTCGATCGGTTTTTACGGTCTGCGCGGGAAAGAGGAGCAGCTAGTACATACTACTTACGTTTTAAAAAAATATATATATATAGGGACATATCACACAAATTGAGCTAGCCCCACAGTAAGTTGTGAACTTGTGTCGCAGGATACCAACTCAACGATACTATATTTTATAATATATACTTATATTGATAAACATCCAAGACCCAGGTCAATATGAAAAAGATCTTTTTCCATCTTGACCTGACCGGGGATCGAACCCGGGACCCCCGCGTCGCAGGCTAGCGTGTTGACCGCTGCGCCACGGAGCTCGACTAAACGAGCTTTTCTTTTCTCCCAGATCAGGTTGGAAGATTATTCTTTTTTTCCTGCATTTATGAGTTTATAGACCTTTGATTTTTTTTTCAACATTAGTCCCTTATATGAAGTTGTTTATATTGACTGTCAGAGAGGAAACGTCAAGGGTAAATTGAAACACTAAAAATATTGTCACTGTCGTCGCCGTGCTGTTCCCAGCAGAGTAGAATAAGACCACTCCAAGTCTTCCCGTGGATGTCCTAGAAGGCGACTGAGGAAACACAAGCTAAACATCAAAGAGACCTCTCCAACCAATCTGACCAGCGTGGAGAGCGTCGGCCTATTCCTCTGACTGCTCGGCTAATATATGGCTCTGGTAGTACAGAGAGGTTCGTGTGTGCTCCTGCAGTGGAAACTTAACTGATTATGATGATGATCATGTGCGATATGTGTTTCTTATACCTCGCAGGTAATATCAATCCTTTGAAAATAGTGAGAACCCTAGTGATTCAAGTGGAGTAGTCCTATCCTACTCTGCCGGGAATTACACGGCGATGGGTAACAGAGCCGAGAGGGAAATTTATAATAAAGAGACACTCGATACTTGCCCGTGGTTCTGAGTTTCTTCCTTTTCAGCCGACTTATAGGTGTAATACGCGAGTATGCGGCCCTTAAAGCATCCTTCAGGTTGGCATCCAAGATGTCGACGTCATCATCTGGAGGCACAATGCTGAAGGCCCTCTGTTTCTCTTCTATTTTTTCCTGCAATTGCCATTTTAAGAGCTTGAGTCGCTCCTTCACAGGCGGTGTTGGTGAAGGCGTTAATAGTGTACTGTAGTTTAGTCCTGAAACAAGATTAGATTAGTAGAGACAAAGACAATTGAATACTAACGTAATAGACTACCCACCCACCTCTTACAAAAATATGTTGGGTGGCGAAAGTAGGCAAATGTATGGCGCTGTAAACTACCGCCATAGTAGCGAGCCTGCGTCAGCCTAAACGTACTAAAACTGAGGCGTTATTTTAAAATAATAAGCCAAAAATATTGTTATATTTTGTAAATAATGCTTTTATATTCTCATAATACCGAAGATACAATGTCGTGTAGCAACGAGTAGCGCCATCTATGTGAATCTGTGAGAACAAATCGTACGCTTAAGGGGTTGGGACCACATGGTAGGTACCCGCAACTTAAAGATGATTTTTATGCACTTATTTATATATGATTGAAAACTGGAACAAAGACAATATAATAGCAATGTATAATTGGACCAAATTAAGGTGGCAAAAAGTAGGCAAATGTGTGGCTAAGTATGGAGGTGCAGACTACCGCCATCTAGTATCGAGTGGCTGATTTAATCTGCGTTAGCCTAAACCATGTGGTCTCAACACCTTAATCGTACGATTTGTTCTCAAGAGACTCGCATAGATGGCGCCACTCGAAACTACACAACATTGTATCTACCAATATAAAAACATGATTCACAAAATATATCTTATTAAAAATCAAATCAATATTTTAGGCATAATATTTTAAAATGACACCGCATATTAAGTAAATTAAAGGCTAACGCAGATAACCGCCATCTAGTATCGAGTAGCAAGCAACTCTCCTGCGCCATACATTCGCCTGCTTTTCGCAACCTTAATTTGGTCCAATATTTTTGTATGAGGTGGGCAGTTTGTTACGTTAGTATTATATTGTCTTTGCCTAAACGTACTAAAACTGAGGCGTAATTTTAAAATAAGAAGACAAAAATTTTGTTCTAATTATTCCGTGTGGTTCCCGGCAGAGTAGAATAGGACCACTCCAAGTCATTTCGTGGATGTCGTAAAAGGCGACTAAGGAAACACAAGCTAAAGCTAGCTTATTAACATCAAAGAGACCTCTCCAACCTGTCTGGCCAGCGTGGAGAGTGTAGGCCAAATCCTCTGACTACTCAGGCTAGTATATGGCTCTGGTAGTACAGAGAGGGTCGTGCTCCTGTAGTGGAGACTAGAAAGACCTGATGATGATGATGATGATTATTAATAAGATATATTTTGTGAATAATGCTTTTATATTCTCATAATACCGAAGATACAATTTTGTGTAGCAAGGAGTAGCGCCATCGCAACTTCAAGATGACTTTTATGCGCTAAATTATATATGATTGAAAACTGGAATTAAAGGAACCCAGAAACGAAATTTCATTAATCGAATGCAAAAACTACTGAGCTTTAAATTAGTCAGTGTACTGCAAAAATTGGTGATTGAGCTATCCAGCGTTGAAGAGTTCATCGTCAGAACAGCAATGTCCTAATTATCAATTGTCAACCAATTTGTTTTGACTAAAAAATACTAATCTATCTAAAAATACCATAAAGAACACTTTTTATTTGATATCAATTCGTAAAGTAATGTTAAAGCTTCTTTAAAGTTGGGTGAATAGGACCATTTTTAATAGTAGGTATCAAAATCTTTAATTACATTTATACTGTATGGTAGTCCGCTAAATTTATAGCAACTTTTATTATGAAACCATTACCACAAACGAAATATTTCGTATAGCTACCAAACAAAGTTCTCACGCCACCCATACAAAATACAAAGATATGACGTCACAAATAGGTATGTAGGGTAAAACCACCTTGTATCGGCCATGTCCTGGTATCGGCCACTTCTCACTAAATCGACCATAAATTATTAAATATTAGATCTCCTTGCACAAATTTTGCTCTAAAAGGAACCTTATTTTGTTGTGTTTAAATGAATAAAAGTTGAAGGCGATCAAGTTTCATTTGAGGGTTCAGTAGCCACGAATCTTGTGACCTGCGCAAATCTGACAAATTTCGCGCCATTTGTAGTCAAAATTGACGAGCGCGAGGTTACGGGGATAAGTGTTTACAAAGTATCTAGGAAGTTTAGACCGTTGATTCTTGCTTGTTTTCGTTAAAGAGATTATAACGCAGCATATTTGGTTTATATTTTATTCAAAATTAAATGAAATATCCCATGGCCGGCTTTAGGGTTGATTATTTCGTGTAAAACCTGATATCGGCCTTCACAAATGCTGATGGCCGATACACGACGAGTCGAAATCTTGAAATCGGCCACCAAAAATTAAGTCATAAATACAAGGTAAGATAAACCCTAATATCTGCTGCTTAACCTAGGTATTTAAGTGGTATTTTGGCTACGGCCGATGTATGAGACATCAGCCAATGGAAAAATAAAATTCGTGTTTGTAGTAAGGATGCAAACCACCCTACAAGCCATGTGTTCGTTTTTCTGCCTCTGATAAGTGATAACTGAGAACATATCAAAGTGATAACTTTGTGTTTGGTCATTGGGAATTGAATCCACCATCTTTGACTGTAATATTAAATACATATTAACTTACAATATGGTATTTTCTTACCAATCTTCAACTTTCTATAAGAAATCTGAACACTTTAATTTAAATGTATTTAACTTCAGTCTTTTCGATACTATTCCATCTTTTTAGTATCAATTTCGTTTTATTTGTAATAATATTAGCCTAGGCCGATACTAGGCAAATAAGTGGACGAATTTTGGGCGCAAGTGGCCGATCTTAGGAAAGTTGGGTGTCTACAAATAAAAATATCAATATAAAAAAATATTATTGATATTTCAAATATTTTATGACATTATTAGAAAGTCAAATAATAACAGTTTATTAAAAATAACCCCTAGAACGCCAGGCCAATAAATGAGAGAATAGGAAGCAAATGAATGAGAAATTTTGTTGACATGGCCGATATGAGGTGGTTTTACCCTAGGCAAATCTGCAGTGCGTTTTCAAGTTTTTTGCTTAGAAATGTATTACTGTCACTATACATAGCAACTTTACATAGCAACACGAAAAAAATTTTTGTCAACATGCCAATTCTGAATTCAAAGTCAAAGTCAAAGATTTTTATTCAAAATTGGATAATTGTATCTCTTTTTGAACGTCATATTTTTTACTTTATTATTTTTAATTTTTAATATGCAAAATCGAAAAACTACTAGCGTTTCGTAATGACCACTGGTGAGAAGCTGCTAAGGACTCTAATCCCGAGATTACAAAATAGTTCATAGGTTCAAAGTCAGCCTGTATTTTAACCATGTGGTCTCAACACCTTAATCGTACGATTTGTTCTCAGAGACTCGCATAGATGGCGCCACTCGAAACTACACAACACTGTATCTACCGTATTATGAGAATATAAAAACATGGTTCACAAAATTTATCTTATTAAAAATCAAAACAATGTTTTAGGCATAATATTTTTAATTGACACCGCATATTTAGTAAATTAAAGGCTAATGCAGATTACCGCCAACTAGTATCGAGTAGCAAGCAACTCTCCTGCGCCATACATTCGCCTGCTTTTCGCAACCTTAATTTGGTCCAATATTTTTGTATGAGGTGGGCAGTCTATTACGTTAGTATTATATTGTCTTTGATTTTAACACACCGGGACATATAAAACTTGTAAAAATGTACTCACCAACAGCGACGATGGCTGCAAACAATATATGTCTCATGTCGAAAAGAACTAAAAATAACTTCTTTCACAATGTTTTCGCAGTATAATTAATTTCGCTCTTGCGTTATTCAACAATGAAATTAAAATCGTATAAGTATATTACTAGGAAACGATGATTTCAGGCGGCGGTTACTAATGTTACAGTTCGATATTTCAATGATAAAAGAACAACTTCAATTTTTCTAAGGGAAAATTTAAACTGCACCTCTATTAAGAGCGTATCCTAGCATGTTTTCCGTATATTAATCATGGCAAAAAAGTGGTAGAAAAAAATCTTGAAAAAAAATTTTTTTTAGGTAATGTAGCGTCCATACAAGTAAAGTGGGGAAGTAATTTTTTTTTTCCTCTATTTACTCATCATGTGGGGTATCGTTAAATAGGACTTTGAAAAATAAAAGGTTGAGAACACCATTTTTAGGGTTCCGTAGTAAACAAGGAACCCTTATAGTTTCGCCATGTCTGTCTGTCTGTCTGTCTGTCTGTCTGTCTGTCTGTCTGTCTGTCTGTCTGTCTGTCCGTCCGCGGTTTTACGCAGAGACTATAAGTACTAGAAAGCTGTAATTTGGTATGGGTATGTATATTAATCATGGCAAAAAAGTGGAAGAATAAAATTTTGAAAAATATTTTTTTTAAGGGTAGCTCCCATACAAGTAAAGTGGGGGAGTAATTTTTTTTTCTCTATTTACCCATCGTGTGGGGTATCGTTAAATAGGTCTTTCAAAAATATTGTGAGGTTGAGAACACCATTTTTCGATTTAGGGATCCGTTTCCGAAATATTTGGTTTTAAAGTGCGAATTTTTGTTAGAGGTAAGTGTCCCCCCCCTCTATCTGCTAAACGGTTATATATAGATACGTGAAAAAAATTACAGCAGTAGTATATATGCTGAAGTTTAAAGGAAAACTATCAGAGCTGAGTACTAAGTACAAACTAAAAAGTTATAGGCAACCAACTTATAAACTGTAAAATTTCATACTATTTTCATTGTTAGATGTTTTTGGTCGTTAAACTGTAAGGTGCGAGTGTGAATAGTGTGAACTCAAAGTTGTCATTCGCAACTACGGAACCCTACACTGCGCGTGGCCCGACACGCACTTGGCCGGTTTTTCGATATAGGGATCCGTTTCCGAAATATTTGGTTTTAAAGTGCAAATTTTTATTAGAGGTAAGTGTGTCCCCCCTCTATCTGCTAAACGGTTATATATGGATACGTGAAAAAAATTACAGCAGTAGTATATATACTGAAGTTGAAAGGAAAACTATCAGAGCTGAGTACTAAATGCAAACTAAAAAGTTAAAGGCAAGTGCAAACTAAAAAGTTAAAGGCAACCAACTTATAAAATGTACTGGAAAATGTAAAATTTCATACAATTTTCATTGTTAGATGTTTTTGGTCGTTAAACTGTGAGGTGCGAGTGTAAATAGTGTGAACTCAAAGTCGTCATTCGCAACTACGGAACCCTACACTGCGCGTGGGCCACACGCACTTGGCCTGTTTATTCATTAAATGTATAGGGACAAATATAATTGAGCTAGCCCATAAACTCAATTTTCAAAGTAGGTTGCTATATATGGGCTAGCCCCAAACTAAGTTCCAACTTGATCTGACCGGGGATCGAACCCGGGAACTCCGATGTGAGACAGCTTGATATGATGGCCATTAGGCTGGAACTAGGAGAAAAGTGGATCTTAAAATATGGTCATCATACGCTCTTTTTTGTACAGTCGGGTAAAAAAGTAAAATACCTTCTATCACGCAGGAACAGTTGGGGGCATATAAACTTGCCCCATACAAACAGATTTCAAATTGTAGGGCCAGGTCGATCTGCCCCGAACTGCACTAGATTCTCTCCCATTATCTCCCAATTTCATTATTACGCATTCAGCCTTTTTTTTTAACAAAGGTTGAAGCATTATTAGCGCTTACGTATGTTAAGCAATCCTTGTCGTGGTTTCCTTTTTGATTGGTAACTTATAAATGAATGAAAGTCTCTAGTTTTTCTGTGCTTCAGCACATGAAGTCAGGTCTAATTATTAAATTTAGTATTAAAAATACGTGGGTATCCCATAGGTATATAATTCGTAATTTTTAACAAAAATACATTTACAATAAGCCAAAAGAATTAAATATACCTACAGTTTGCACAAATTACACCTTTATAATCATATTAGTAACACTCCTTACTTAACAGCGTTTCATTTACAAAGATGCAGTACTCTTCCTTAGCAGACGATAAGACATTAAAGGTCACAGCACACTTAAGAGTCGCCTGGACGCGCATATCTTCATACAAACGGAAAAAGGGAATTGTGGCAATATTTGATAATTTTGGAGTAAAATAATTAAGCATACAATCAATTAATCTTATTATAATCTACGTATGTTCCTATTCAGTTTGGTTAAATTATCATTAGTTTGAGAATTATACGCCTGTCAAGATTTCCATACAAAGTTGAAAAGGCTTGTAATTCTCAAACCATTGGTATTTTAACCAAGCTGTATAGGAACGTACGTAGATAATAATGAGATTAATTGATTAAATGCTTAATTTTACTCCAAAATTATCAAATATTGCCACAATTCCCTTTTTCCGTTTGTATGGAGACATGCGCGTCCAGAACGGAACGTAAACGTTTCATCTCGAGCAGTTCAGTATTCTTTGTATGGAATTCCTGCAACGCACACTAATCGGAATCGCAATATAATCGCCTCGCCTCGGGCGGGACCGTACGATTTTTGAAATTTCGACGATCGCAAACAAGCTGTTTTTCGAGAGGTGACATGGCGAGTGATGTTCAAAAATAAGTAAGTAGTACCCCAGCTCATGAACCGTTTAGTGGGTCGGTCAACTTAGGGTCAGTTCACACCGAAACGCGACGCGACGCTCACTTTTTACACTGTGATAGGATTTTAACTCTTATTTGCACACTTAAAAGACTAAAATTGCTAGAAAAACTTGATAGACAGTGGCCGCAAGATACCAGAGGAGGAGGCGAATTTTTGATGCGAAATTGGTCGTTTTGATTATACGTATAAGGGTTAAAATCTTATCACAGTGTAAAAAGTGCGCGTCGCGTTGCGTTTCGGTGTGAACTGACCCTTACGGTCCCCGCGCTTACGGCTTGTCGTCCACACTCTTACGTCTCTCCGTACCCGAGATAAACAGCTTGAAGAAGTGTATAAACATATCCATAAAGAGCCGGAAGAGTATGGCGTGGCAAGAAAATCGAATGAATTTGGCTCTTCTATGTCTGATGACACCCGCTGTTACCCGTTACGCATGTAGCACAAGCTGCCGCGAATGCGAAACGGAAGCGTTCCGAAACGAAACATGGGCGAAACCGCGAAACGCTGTCTGGTACGATGCCGTTTGGGTTTCGTTTCGCTTGCGGTGTAAAACGTACCAAACAAATTCATACTAGACAGCGTATCGCGATTTCGCCAATGTTTCGTTCCGGAACGCTTCCGTTTCGCATTCGCGGCTGTGTGCTAAAGGCGTTAAAGCGACTATTACACGATATTCAGACTTTGACGAGAGAGACACCGCAAATGCAAATATATCTATAACGTGTGTAAAGTAATTCGGCGTCCCCACAGATATCATTTTTTTGCGTACTTACAACAGAGTCAACATAAACATTTATTTTCCAAGTTCAGAAACTGAAAAAAGTCTATATAGGTATGTCTTTGAAAATGTCATACTTAGTTATTTTTGCAATTTACAGTGTTGCACATTCCATAAAAATAAATATATCACTGATTGTGTTATTACGTTAAATATTACGTTATTAGTTTCGTCTTGTTAATACCTGCCAACTCACAGACCCTTAAATACAATAAATAAACAAATAAAATTAAATGAGATGTAGGTTTTCCTACACTTCATTTCTTTATACTTACTGAATCGGTATTGACTTTTACTATGTTTAAAAATATGACATTTGGGGCTTTGAGATTTCGGCATGCCATAAACCTCACATGTTGTAACTGTTCACTCATCATATATCTGTAAGCGACCCTCTCGTCAAAGACTTAAAATCGCATTGTGTAATAACCGCATATAAAATAGTAAACCTACCGCACCAATATTTTATTAAATAACTTGAATCATTAAAATAGTAGTCATCATTAAAGTAATAGCTAATTGCGTTAACGTCGTTACTTCTAAGCAATGAAGTATTTAATTTCAGATAGTTCTTCGTTGCCGATTTCTTGAGTAGAATTGTTTTCAGCATCTTCAGTGTATGCCAACTCTTCGCTGGTCAACTCTTTATACGCCAACTCTTCGCTAGTCAATTCCTTCTTCGCCAACTCGTCGTTAGTCATATCCTGAAGTGCCTCAACAGCTAAGGTAATGTCATTCAGACAGACCTTCATGGATACCTCGACGAAATCTGAAGCAAAAGTGATTTCATCTTAGAGTATCAATATGATTTCAATCTTTTTATACTAGTTAACTAGTAAGAGAGTAATAGATTGGGGTGGTACGGCCATTATATGTGGACGGATATTACTAGAAAGGTACAGTACTACCACTTTATGAGTTACACCGATGTACCTGCGCAGAAATCAAATTTTTGCATGGCGCTAAAATATCCGTTTGCTATTGGCTGATGAGTAGTACGCGCCATGCTGCGTCTCGGCCATTCTCGGCAGGCGTACAAGTATTGTTAGCGAGATAGCAATTAGTCCTACTGCGTTTGGATTTAAAATGTTATGTTGTAGCAATAAGTTCGTTATTTCACTGATGTTCTCATTCGGGCCGAGTCGGCGGTCGGTTGCGCTACTCTGCGCCATCGAACAATGCTGATGTAACTTATAAACGTGGTACTACTGTACTGGATATGAAAGTTGCTGGAAACCAGAGTAGAGGAAAACCAAAGAAAATATGGATGGAGTGTGTGAAGGAGGATATGGAGAAAAGAAGATGACGAAGGAGATGGCTCGTGATAGAGCGAGATGGAAAGAGCTTACATGCTGTCCCGACCCCACATAAATTGGGATAAGGCCGGAAGAAGAAGAAAAAGAAGTCTAGTTAACTAGCAGTAGACCTGCTGCCATCTGACGGTGACTTTCTAAAACTTAGCACGCCAGAGCGTTTGCCAGAGTCCCCAACTGCAAGAGCACGATCCTCTAGATTAGCCAGAGTGGATAGAGGATTATTGGCCTACACTTTCCACGCTGGCCAGACTGGTTGGAAAGGTCTCTTTCATGTTAAGCTTTGTATAGCTTGTGTTTCCTAAGTCACCTTCTATGACATCCACGGGAAGACTTGGAGTGGTCCTCTTCTACTCTGCCGGGAACCGCACAGTTTCCAGCCGGAAACCACACGCCTGAGACCTATCATCATCATCATCAGGTCTTATTTAGTGTCCACTGCAGGAGCACGACCTTCTCTAAGACATTACATCATCGTCATCAGCTTATACTCGTCCATTGCTGGTCATAGGCCTCCTCAAGTGCACGCCATCGAGATCTACCTTCGGCTGCTTGCATCTAGCTCCTGCCAGCCATCTTGAGACATTTACTCCTGAAGAATTATAATAGCTATCTACGGTCCCAAACATTACCTTGCATAAGTCCTTGGCAGTTCCTCTTATACAGGTAGCAGATGTTCTTGAACACGGCAGCCTTGTTCGTCACCACGTTGACGGCGCAGACAGGGTTCTGGGTCCTCGGGCAGGAGTCTGGGCAGCCGCTGCGGAGCCCGAACATGACGTACGCCCGGCAATATCGCGTGTCCACTTGGTCGAATTCTGAAATCAAAAGAACAGGTATTATTTTGACTAGCAACCCTCCCCGACTACACCTGGGCGGTCATGTAATATATATATATATAAACCTTCCTCTTAAATCACTCTGCCGTTAGGTGTGTGATTCCCGGCAAAGTAGAATAGGGCCACAAGCTCAAAAGACCAATCCGTAGGGATCTTGGTTGGTAATTCTTCTTATAGTAAATAAAACGGCAAGATGTCTAAATTACTTATATTGCGAACAGAACAATGAACACCATATCGCAGTTACAGATAGAGAGCGAAAAACAGTGTTACCATAACAAAGCACAAAAATTCTGGTGTTGCCAACAATAAACATAGAAGTGACCTCTTCAACCCGACTGGATAGCGTGGAGATTGTAGGCCAAATCCTCTGACTGCTCTGGCTAATATGCGGCTCTGGTAGTACACAGAGGGTCGTGCTCCTACAGTGAAGACTATAAAAATCCTAATGATGATGATGATGATGACCACGGTACAGGCTACCTACTGTACTTAAAAGGTGCAAACGGGAATTTAAGAGATAATTTTCGTATAAAGTTAAACATGCAATCAATTAGCTCGTTATAACCAACGTATGTTGATTAAATTATCAATGGTTTGAGAATTACAAGCCCCTCAATATTTCAATACAAATGTAGAGAGGCTTATAAGTAAAGAATAAGGGTCAATCAGTGGCGGATTTACCAATAGGCTTAGTAGGCTGAAGCCTAGGGCGGCATATTTAGAGGGGCGGCAAATTTAGCCCAAATAATAAAAAAATATATAATTATATTTATACACATTACGTTCGTAATCCGTATATAAAAGACTAGCTGTTACCCGCGGCTACTTCACTATATCACCTACTTCACAATCATACTAATAACGGGAAAAAGTCGATGTAATGAGGACGATAGAACACATCATAAAGTAGCAATTTCTGAATAACTAAATGTAATTAATATGATTGTGAACTAAACTAACGTATTGAATTTCAATACTCAGTAGGGGCGGCAAGTTTGAATAGACTACTAGCGGCAAATTTGTAAATCCGCCGCTGGGGTCAATATAATAGAGATAGAGAATAAGGGTAATGCGTAGACCACTCAGCCAGAGCTGCTACTACATAGACCTCTGGAATCAGTCAACTTACTAAGAAATCCTCTGTAGTCGGCACACATATTGTTCAATATAATATGGCACCCACTCTGAAACCACTGGAACTTCATTTTCCTCCTATGGAGACCACAGGCCGGTTTGTGGTAGTCCCCGCAGTGGTAGGGGTCGCAGTAATCCATCCAGCTAATGCTGAAAGGCTTCTTCCTCTCCATATCCCAAGTTTCAGGGTACGCGGGCTTGTAAATGATTCCTAGGTAAATAAATACAGGGTTACTTGTTAAACGACCGCTATGTGCGGTAAGGAGGCCAAACGGTATGCGCGGAAATTGAAACGGTCCAAAGAGTGTGATTATTGCTGTGTTCTTTACCGTGTAGTTCCCGGCAGAGTAGAATAGGACCACAAAAAGACTTCCCGTGGATGTCATAGAAAGCTACTTAGAAAATACAAGCTAAACAAAGCTTATAAACATCAAAGAGATCTCAACCCGTCTGGCCAGTGAGGAGAGTGTAGGCCAAATAACTGCCTGGCTAATATATGGCTCTGATAGTACAGAGAAGGTCAAGTTTTTGCAGTGGGGGCTAAAAGAGAACTGATGATGATAATGATTTAAAATGGTGCGAAGTGAAAGATGATGTACCTAGTTATTAAGATTGAGTAAGAAATGTTCAGGTGGTTTGGCCATATTGCAATTATGGATGGGAGAAATAACAAAGAGTATAAAGCCAGTGTGAATAGGATAGTTGGCTAGTGTTGTCAGATGCCTTTATGAAGGCTTGAAAAATCTGACACCAGTGTTGGCCACTTACACACACGAAAAACAAAAATGGAAATCCATAGTCTTGTTTTCCCCCATGGGAAATAGGCATGATGATAAAATGTATGGTTCTGTTCTTAAGTATTATTTCCCATCTCTTAATCAAATCAAGAAACTTAGTAAATTAATTGTAATTTAAATAAAACTATTCTAAAAATAAAAAATAAACTTATTTACGCTTCTTCCTGTCTTTTATGAAATTCGGGTTTTCGAACTTATTAGATTGCCTGAAAACGAAAAAATCAATAAATAAGAGATCAATTAACTATAATTATATTTCTTACATTGTTTATAATGGCCAAATCCGTAATATACAGTTCATGCCGTGCTTCGGCAGGCACGTTAATCTGTTGGCCTCGGCTGTCATCATCATTGGCAGTCATTACGCTATGTCAGATGCCTTTAGGCAGCTTGAAAATCTGACACCAGTGTTGGCCACTTACACACACGAAAAATTTAAAATATTTTTAACAATAAACAAAAACCGACTTCAACCTATTTGTTTTAATAAGCATAAGAGTAAAATGGAAATGAGAGTAAACCGAACGGCGTTGTGTAAAAAATTTTTTGACTATTGCGTATTTTTACAAAAAGCGCTCGACATATTTCTATAAAATTTTATGGAATAATAATAAAAAAAAGAACTTCTTAAATCGGTCCAGGCGTCTTCGAGAAATTGGGGAACATACATCAAAAAAAGACGAATTTAGAACCTCCTTCGTTTCGAAGCCGGTTAAAAACAAACAAAACAGTTCAAGGGTGTCATCTTCAACTGCCTATCCAGTGGTTGCAACTATGGCACAGAGCAGAAAATGTGACTGTCGCTCGCGCGCCGAGAGCTAGTGACATTCCGTGCTCTATGAGGTGTCTATGGCGTCTATGGTGCTCTATGGCGTCGGGTACGCGCGTCGGGTACGCCCGGCTTCCCGAGCTGCTACATTCTTATCCCCAATCCATCCGAGCAAGTGTATCCCAATTATCCTTATTAAGTTTTCCTAGTCCAATAAACTCCAACCCTCCCCAAGCTAAAAAAAACCGGCCAAGTGCGTGTCGGGCCACGCGCAGTATAGGGTTCCGTAGTTGCGAATGACAACTTTGAGTTCACACTGTTTACACTCGCACCTCACAGTTTAACGACCAAAAACATTTAACAATAAAGATTGTATAAAATTTTACATTTTCCAGTACATTTTATAAGTTGGTTGCCTATAACTTTTTAGTTTGCACTTAGTACCCAGCTTTGATAGTTTTCCTTTCAACTTCAGTATATATACTACTGCTGTAATTTTTTTCACGTATCCATATATAACCGTTTAGCAGATAGAGGGGGGGGACACGTACCTCTAACAAAAATTTTCACTTTAAAACCAAATATTTCGGAAACGGATCCCTAAATCGAAAAATGGTGTTCTCAACCTCATAATATTTTTCAAAAACCTTTTTAACGATACCCCACATGATGGGTAAGTAGAGAAAAAAAATTACTCCCCCACTTTACTTGTATGGGAGCTACCCAAAAAAAAATTTTTTTTCAAGATTTTTTTCTACGACTTTTTTGCCATGATTAATATACATACTCATACAAAATTACAGCTTTCTAGTACTTATAGTCTCTGAGTAAAACCGCGGACGGACAGACAGACAGACAGACAGACAGACAGACATGGCGAAACTATAAGGGTTCCTAGTTTACTACGGAACCCTAAAAAAGGTTGGGTAGCAGTGTTGGAACCGATTTTTAGCCCGGTCCTACACACCCAGCTCTTATTAGAGTAGGCCCAACATAAATATAATGTAGGTGTATTAAGAGTCGCCTGAACGCGCATGTCTCCATACAAACGGAAAAAGGAAATTGTGGCAATATTTGATTATTTTAGGGCAAAATTAAGCATCCAATCAATAAATCTCATTATAATCTACGTACTTTCCTAAACAGTTTGGTTAAATTATCAAAAGTTTGAGAATTATACGCCTCTCAAGATTTCCATACAAATTTGAAAAGGCTTGTAATTCTCAAACAATTGGTATTTTAACCAAGCTGTATAGGAACGTACCTACGTAGATTATAATGAGATAAGGTAAGTGATTAAATGCTTAATTTTACTCCAAAATTATCAAATATTGCCACAATTCCCTTTTTCCATTTGTATGGAGACATGCGCTTCCAGGCGACTCTTAAGTGCTCAGCGGAGAGAGAGCTCAGGGCTAGAGAACACAAACCAGTTACAAGCCAAACTAACTACGCTCCTTGGCAAAAGCCTCTCAATGATTGAAATCCTTGGGGGAGGCTTATGTCCAGCAGTGGACTTCTCACGACTTAGATGATGATGATGATGATGATGATTTCAACTTTACATGTACAGTCCGAAGCGGCTCGGATATTAGCTGCGAGCTGCGCAGTACGCGCCCCGCTTCCCCGCGCGCGCCCCGCTGCACCTATATGGTGTACTGCGCTAAGACTCGGACTGTACTTAACGATTTAAAGAACTTAAAGTTTTAATTTATATGGCATTTACAATGCTATTTTACCTTATTTATTAAATAAAGAAAATAAGAAATGGTGAAAAAATTCCACGCGGGCAGGACTTGAACTGCGATTAGATCTCAGTACGATCTATGCGTTGCCAATTACGCCACCGCGCTTCAAGCCCCGGCGCCGAATTTCTCCACCATATCCCATTCCTCTTACACGCATCTAGGCTTGCGTCACCCAACACAACTACCCCACTTTTACAAGTGCAGTATTTGATTTCAACTCATTTTGCAATGAATTTAGAAATCAACTAATGTGTAGGAAGCCATACAATACTTTATATGGGATTTTATTTTGCATTCACAATGCTATTTTACCTTATTTATTAAATAAAGAAAATAAGAAATGGAGAAAAAATTCCACGCGGGCAGTACTTGAACCTGCGTCTAGATCTCAGTACGATTTATTTTCTCCATTTCTTATTTTCTTTATTTAATAAATAACTTAAAGATTCATTCTACAAAAGGAACTTACTTATGAATAACGATGGGTGTAGGAATTTTTGGTTTGTCTTCAGACGCTAAAAACAAAAGTATTAATTAAAAAATTAAAAATCCGCACAAACAACACAGACGGACATCGAAGTCTCAGTAATCCCGTTTTTTTACCCTTTTGGTATGGAACCCTAACAACAAAATTATTTAAAAAAAAACTTTTGCAAAATCGAAGAACAATAAATTACCCTTTGTTAAAATTATTGCGGACAACCCTTTTTTCGAATTTCATAAAAAGTATACTCACAATAAGTTTATTAAAAAAAATTATACTTACAAACTATAACAATAATTTTCAGAAGTAAGAATATTGTTAGAAGTCTCATGTTGGCGTCCCGAAGAATTACTAATTACCAATCAACAATACTAATAAGGCTTGTAACTAATTATAGCGACAAATTAAGTCATTAGATTTTGATTAATTTTATGAGGCTATAAAACAGCTGTTTTATTTTTCATACTAGTTTTTCTGGCGACTTCGGCCGCGTTATATAAAGTGAAGATCTGATCATGTTTGTTACTTCTTCACGAAAAACTACTGTAATGATATTATAGTTTCTGTATTCTGAGAGCCATCACATCAAAAATGGTTCCAGGACATAGAACAGACGTATAGACAGACGGACGGACGGACGGACGGACGGACGGACAGACGGACAGACGTACAGACGTACAGACGGACAGACGGACAGACGGACAGACGGACAGACGGACAGACGGACAGACGGACAGACGGACAGACGGACAGACGGACAGACGGACAGACGGACAGACGGACAGACGGACAGACGGACAGACGGACAGACGGACAGACGGACAGACGGACAGACGGACAGACGGACAGACGGACAGACTGACAGACGGACAGACGGACAGACGGACAGACGGACAGACGGACAGACGGACAGACGGACAGACGGACAGACGGACAGACGGACAGACGGACAGACGGACAGACGGACAGACGGACAGACGGACAGACGGACAGACGGACAGACGGACAGACGGACAGACGGACAGACGGACAGACGGACAGACGGACAGACGGACAGACAAAACTTTTGCAAAATCGAAGAACAATAAATTACCCTTTGTTAAAATTATTGCGGACAACCCTTTTTTCGAATTTCATAAAAAGTATACTCACAATAAGTTTATTAAAAAAAATTATACTTACAAACTATAACAATAATTTTCAGAAGTAAGAATATTGTTAGAAGTCTCATGTTGGCGTCCCGAAGAATTACTAATTACCAATCAACAATACTAATAAGGCTTGTAACTAATTATAGCGACAAATTAAGTCATTAGATTTTGATTAATTTTATGAGGCTATAAAACAGCTGTTTTATTTTTCATACTAGTTTTTCTGGCGACTTCGGCCGCGTTATATAAAGTGAAGATCTGATCATGTTTGTTACTTCTTCACGAAAAACTACTGTAATGATATTATAGTTTCTGTATTCTGAGAGCCATCACATCAAAAATGGTTCCAGGACATAGAACAGACGTATAGACAGACGGACGGACGGACGGACGGACGGACGGACAGACGGACAGACGTACAGACGTACAGACGTACAGACGGACAGACGGACAGACGGACAGACGGACAGACGGACAGACGGACAGACGGACAGACGGACAGACGGACAGACGGACAGACGGACAGACGGACAGACGGACAGACGGACAGACGGACAGACGGACAGACGGACAGACGGACAGACGGACAGACGGACAGACGGACAGACGGACAGACGGACAGACTGACAGACGGACAGACGGACAGACGGACAGACGGACAGACGGACAGACGGACAGACGGACAGACGGACAGACGGACAGACGGACAGACGGACAGACGGACAGACGGACAGACGGACAGACGGACAGACGGACAGACGGACAGACGGACAGACGGACAGACGGACAGACGGACAGACGGACAGACGGACAGACGGACAGACGGACAGACGGACAGACGGACAGACGGACAGACGGACAGACGGACAGACGGACAGACGGACAGACGGACAGACGGACAGACGGACAGACGGACAGACGGACAGACGGACAGATGGACAGACGGACGGACGGACGGACAGACGGACAGACGGGCAGATGGACGGACGGACAGACGGGCAGACCATAAAATGTCTCCTGTACCAAATTTCAAGTTTCTAGGTGTACAGCCATATAATCTAAGCATATAATAGACCATGAGTCAGGTTAGCCTTTTATATAAAGATAAGATTAAAAATGTTACACACAATAAAGATATTGTAAGATATAAAAAAAAAGATATTTGTATTACAGATTTAATAGATAGACCGATGCGTTATCCTTATCATAGATTTCTTCCGCAGTATCGCTTAGCAGAGTCAGTGAATTGTTCACATGGGGAACTTTAACGCTAAAATCCGATTAGACTGAAGATTTCCTAAATGATTGGAATAGTTCGCTTGAGCTTGGCGCGGATGCCAAGTAAATTTGTGCCTACGCCTATTACGTGTGTTCATAACATTCACCATAATCATCATCAGGTCTTTTTAGTCTCCACTGCAGAAGCATGTTCCTCTCTGTACTACCAGAGCCACAGAGTCAGAGGATTTGGCCTACTCTTTTCACGCTGGCCAGACGGGTTGGAGAAGTCTATTTCATTAGTCGCTTCTATGACATCCACGGGAAGAGTTGAAGTTGTCCTATTCTACTCTGCCGGGAATCACACGGTATGACTCGACATAATATTATTAGAGGTGATATTTGCAATACAAATTAAATACATTTGTCATTTTTAGGATTCCGTACAAAAATATTACAACCAAAACGCAACCCTGACAGCATCACCCTGTGCGTCTGTCTGTCCGTCCGTCTGTCACAGCCTATTTGCTCCTAAGCTGCTGAACCAAATCATGTGAAATTTGCTAAGATGATGTTGTCATCATCATTATCAGGTCCTTTTTTAATCTCCACTGCAGGAGCACGACCCTCTGAACTACCAGAGCCATATATTAGCCAGAGCAGTCAGAGAATTTGGCCTACACTTTCCACGCTGGCCAAACGGGTTGGAGAGTCTTTGATGTTTATAAGCTTTGTTTAGCTTGTGTTTCCTAAATCGCCTTCTTCGACATCCACGGGAAGACTTGGAGTGATCCTATTCCACTCTTCCGGGCAACAAACGGCGATGGAGTAAGATGGTGTAGGTATTTATATGACACAAACACGTGTGCGAAGTAATGAAATCAAAAAATCAAAAATCAAAAAAGACACATAATCCACACCGATGAAGTCTCGGGCAACATCTTAAGTACCTATTGATAGTTAAAAAACACTAGCAGACCCCCTCGACTGCGCCCGGGGATGTATTATACATATAAACCTTTCTCTTGAATGACTCTATCCATTAAAAAACCGGCCAAGTGCGTGTCGGGCCACGCGCAGTGTAGGGTTCCGTAGTTGCGAATGATAACTTTAAGTTCACACTGTTTACACTCGCACCTCACAGTTTAACGACCAAAAACATCTAACAATGAAGCTTGTATGAAATTTTACATTTTCCAGTACATTTTATAAGTTGGTTGCCTATAACTTTTTAGTTTGCACTTAGTACCTAGCTCTGATAGTTTTCCTTTCAACTTCAGTATATATACTACTGCTGTAATTTTTTTCACGTATCCATATATAACCGTTTAGCAGATAGAGGGGGGGGACACGTACCTCTAACAAAATTTTGCACTTTAAAACCAAATATTTCGGAAACGGATCCCTAAATCGAAAAATGGTGTTCTCAACTTCACAATATTTTTCAAAGACCTTTTTAACGATACCCCACACGATGGGTAAATAGAGAAAAAAAAATACTCCTCCACTTTACTTGTATGGGAGCTACCCAAAAAAAAATTTTTTTTCAAGATTTTATTCTACGACTTTTTTGCCATGATTAATATACACACTCATACCAAATTACAGCTTTCTAGTACTTATAGTCTCTGAGTAAAACCGCGGACGGACAGACAGACAGACAGACAGACAGACAGACAGACAGACAGACATGGCGAAACTATAAGGGTTCCTAGTTTACTACGGAACCCTAAAAAACCGCATCAAAATCCGTTGCGTATCATAATAAGCAGAAAAATAGCTAATTTTACCCCCTTCCCCTTTTGTCAGCAACAGTAAGAAAGGTTCTTCCCCCCTCCCCCTAAGCTTACTTAAACATTGGTATCATTTCCACAAAAAATGTCAGTGTATTTTGCGAAATATTGATTACGTCATCACCTCGTCAACCTCCCCGTCCCCCGTGTCATCTAAAATAAGCTAAGCCTGGACGGGGGGGTCCAAAGTGGGTGGGGGGACCCACCCCTCCCTGCTTACGTAATATTTGAATGTCCCCATACCTAAGTACAGACAGATAGCGGGTGGCGACTTTGTTTTTGATAGCGATGTTAAATCGTCATAAACTTATGAGTCATTTTCTAAATTTCCATATCTGAAACTATTATCAATGTCTTTGATTGCTTTTATCTTCTTAAATCTTATCAATCAACTGTCTATAAGTATTCCGTTTAAACCAAAGTTTGTATTAATTAGTCATGTGGGGCCTACTAGTGATAACTGCGTTGGTAGGGTTGGTAGGGGCGCAAAATGGGGGGGATTCCTTGCTAGTGAATATTACTCAAGGGCCCGTGCGAGGGTACAAACATACCGACAGTGACGTTTTTGTGTTCTATGGTATTCCTTACGCCACCACTCCTAAGGGGAGACAGAAGTTTATGGTAAGTGTTGGCCACTTACACATATAACAAAACAAAAAACCGGCCAAGTGTGAATCAAACTCGCGCAATGAGGGTTCCGTACAATATGCTTCGTGTACACACACACAATGTGCAAAAATGTTTTATTCAATTGACTAGCGCTATCTAGTGGTGTTTTAGTGAACTATTTCCCTAGATGAACTTATAGTGAGTTTACCACTTTATTTTCAAGTGATAGATAGTATATCCTTATTATTTTTCCTGTAATCTTCAAAAAATTAACTACATCTTGTAATTTTTTCAAAATTTTCGGCCCCGTAGTTTCGGAGATCAGGGGGGGGGGGGGGGGGGAATGGTCAATTTTTGCCTTCTTTCGTGAATAAAATCAAAGGTAATTATTTTACCCGAACAAACAAAAATATTGCAAAACTATCTTTTTAAATTTTGTATTTGGGCCCCTGAAAATGACCCTTATGTCAAAAAATCTTTATTTACTTTGCACATCCGTGTTTGGGTCATAGGATTACACCATCTTACCAAATTTCATCTAATTTGATTCTCTAGATTCGGAGAAAATCGGCTGTGACAGACGGACGGACGGACAGACAGACGCACGAGTGATCCTATAAGGGTTCCGTTTTTCAATTTTTGTACGGAACCCTAAAAAAAAGTACCTAAATGAATTTTTCAATACTTTTGCTATTTTCAGTAAGTCATACATAAGTCATCGAAAGTTGGATCGACCGAGCGGCGGTTCCGCAGAACTCTGACACCAGGGTGTGTATTGCGACCTTAGGGATACGAACGTGATGTACCTGTAGGAAGTGTTTAAATATTGTTAACTTAGCAAGACACGTACATCACGTAAGAATATACACGTATTCCTAAATCAGCGATCTCCCCTACTAATGCGATATGTATATTTCCTTAGTATATAAGTTAGCATTTCTAATAAATACTTCACTTAATTCCTGGTACCGGTCACAGTGGTTTAATTTACACACTCGCCATATGTCACAATTTGTGACGTCAAATGGTCGACTGACCGTGTCACCTATGTACACGAAATGATGATGATGATTCGAGTTCACGTTTGAATGTAATATAACATAGCCTATGTCACCGGCAGATAAATTAGTTTTCTGTATGTGAGAATTTTGAAAATAAGTCCAGTATTTTCGAAACCTATTCAATTCAAGCAATCCTACTTTCCTCTCTATAATCCTATCCCTTATCCTATCCTTATCCTAATCCTTCGTAATCCCTAATTTCTATTCAGATATCCTAAGTATTCCTAACTAATATTATAAATGCGAAAGTGAGTTTATTTGTTTGTTACGCTTTCACGCCGTATCTACTGAACCGATCATCATGAAATTTTGCATACACATAGGTAAGGGTACTGAGAAGGACATAGGCTATATATTACGCGGGCGGAGCCGCGGGTTACAGCTAGTTCATCCATCCATCCATCCAACAGGTCTTTTTTAGTCTCCACTGCAGGAGCACGACCCTCTCTGCACTACCACAGCAATATATTAGCCAGAGTAGTCAGAGGATTTGGTCACTCTCCACGCTGGCAAGACGGGTTGGAGAGGTCTTTTTGATGTTTGTAAGCTTTGTTTAGCTTGTGTTCCCTTAGTCGCCTTTTACGACATCCACGGAAAGACTTGGAGTGGTCCTATTCTACTCTGCCGGGAACCACACGGCTAGTATTAGTATATATATCATGCATGATTCAATTGATATCGCAGCGGGAGCGAGGTGGTATGCTCGACCGCCACAAAGGGAAGATCTTTCCGCTGGGCAAGGTGTGCGCCCAGGGAACCGTACGGCTCCGACTGAGTTCTGTCGGAGGTCTTGTTTATGTTGCAAATCGAAGAAACTTTGTTTGCGCGTTTCAGGATTGAGCAGCGCCATCTTGTGAGAAGTCCTGTAGTTTATTTGTTGTCTCGCCATATTCACAGTTGGGTCTTCTGGCGAGTGTAGAGGTCGCCACAATATCAATCAAAACAAAGTACTTGGCACTTCACACAACACGTGCATCCACTCATCTACGCCACTCCAATAATTATATATTTATACAGCGTGTGAATTGATCCTTCGACATATCCTAGAAACAATGGCGTAACAATAGGGTGGCAGGGTTGGCAAAATGCCACGGGCCCCCGACCCAAAAGGGCCCCGGCCCAAGTGGCCGCGAGGTCAAAAATATTTTTTTACATTATACCTGACTATTTTATTTGAAAAAAAAAAATATTTTGATAAGTTTTGCTTAAATTCTAAAGTGAGACAACTAAAGACCAATTACAATTACAAGTTAATCGTTAAGCATTTCAACCAACCTAAACAAAATTATATTGATTCATATTTCCCATCAAAAGAATTTGCCACGGGCCCCCAATGGTATAGTTACGCCACTGCCTAGAAGGGATAACTCAGCCCGTCTATATGAACTACGTTCCCGTGGAATCAATGCTAGAAACTCTATTTTCAATTTTTTTGACATTTCCATTCAAAAATATTCAGTCGCCCGGCAATTTATTATAGGTGTCAAAAAAATTGGTGCGTCCCAGCATTGGTTTAGTTGTGTAATAAAGTATAAATAAATAAATAAATGTATTAAAAAAATACCTATGAAATAACTCTGTTCCCTAAGTCCAACAAACTCCTACCTTCCCTCGCTTTAAACGGTTTCGATTGGCAGCAGCGTTAGAACTGATATAAGCCAAAAAAACTGCCCTCACCAACCCGTTTGCCAAGTGTGATGAGTATAGCAAAACCCTGCAATGATAAAAATCCTTGGGGAGGCCTACGCCTACGACCAGCATTGGAGATCTTGCGGCTGAACAGACTGACGGACTGGTCAGTAACACCGTAAACCAAAATTGAGACTCTAATTGTAGTTACTATAATAACACAATACTTTATATTTCAGGCACCCCTTCCACCCCCGGTTTGGACGGAACCCTTGGAAGCAGTGGACAGATTAGTAATATGCCTACAACCAGTTCCTTTTCCTGGAAAACGGGAAGAATGCCTTGTAGCAAACGTATACGTACCTGACACAAATGAGACAAACCTGCCCGTTCTGGTCGTTGTTCACGGAGGCGCTTTCCATTCCATGGCTGGCTCTTTTCAAGAACCAGTATCTCTTCTGAATAAAACAAGTAATATGATCGTAGTGACGTTCAATTACCGTCTCGGAGTGCACGGGTTTCTTTGCCTTGGTACAGAGGAAGTGCCCGGCAATGCTGGAAGGAAAGATCAGGTGGCGTTGCTCCGATGGGTACGAGACAATATCGCAAGTTTTGGTGGTAATCCCAATGATGTCACTATAGAAGGCTGCAGTGCTGGAGGAATCTCCGCTGGTTTGTTAACGATATCGCCAATGAGTCAAGGGCTTTTCCACAAAGTTATCGCAATCAGCGGGGGCATTGCTGGGTCTATAACGGTCCAACTAGATCCAATAGCAAATGCTAAAAACTACGCCAAGCTATTTGACTTCGAGAATGACGATTTAGAAGCTTTGGAAGAGTTCTACAAAACTGCTTCTATCGAGACGCTACAATCGAGATTAATGGACTCCACGAATAGAACTGATTCTTATATACCGTTCGCGCCTTGCGTAGAAGCTGACTTAGAGACCGAGAGATTTCTAGACGACGCTCCTGTTAATATAATGAGAAGACAAAACCAATTAAGCTATCCGATCATGTACGGATATTCTAATATGGAAGGCTTGTTTAATATCAACAATTTCGATACATGGAAAGGTTTGATGAACGAGAAATTCTCTGACTTTCTACCTGCAGATCTAGAATTCAGTTCTGATGATGAGAGAGAGGAAGTCGCGACAGTAGTAAAGCAATTTTATTTCGGCAATGAAACTGTGAGCGATAATACCGTTTTGTCTTATGTAGACTATTTTACGGACGTCTTATTTGCATTTTCGATTCTTCGGTCCGTTACCCTGTTTTCCGAATTTAGTAATAATACAATATATTTATTTGAGTATTCGTTTGTGGATGAGAATACTCCTTATGTGAGAAACACGACAGAGCGTGGGGCAGAACATTGTTCTCAAGCTTATGTCATTTTCGAGGATATATTTTATGATTTGTTATTCACGGGTAATTACACAGAGGAGTTTTATGCGATGCAAGAAAAGCTGTGGGATATCTACACGAACTTCATAACGTCAGGGTAAGAACCTACTTTCTTATTTACCTACTTATTCATAGACTCAAGCACAGTTATGTTAGCAGAAATTATAGATTTCTGTGGTTTCGTTCTTTTCAGAAGGTCTATTTTTTCACCCCCTTAGGGGGTTTTTTCACCCACTTAGGGGGTTTTTTCACCCCCTTCTTAGTGCTCACTTACATCTTGAAATAGGAACCCCTGTGGCAATTTTAAAGTTTATAGGTACACAGTAGTTTCGATTGTACGTTGATATATACCTATAGTTGATATAACTATATATACCCAAGTCAGTGGGTCAGGCAGGATTCCCTTTTGTATGTATAGAATGTATAGTGATTTGTATATAAATAAATAAATATATATAGGGACATATCACACAAATTGAGCCAGCCCCACAGTAAGTTGTGAACTTGTGTCGCAGGATACTGACGCAACGATACTATATTTTATAATATATACTTATAGGTATAGATAAACATCCAAGACCCAGGTCATACTGAAAAAGATCGTTTTCCAGCATGACCTGACCGGGAATTGAAGCCGGGACCCCCGTGTCGCAGGCTGGCGTGTTGACCGCTGCGTCACGGAGCTCGTCATGCAACCAATAAGTATAATGTATATTTCAGCGTGCCAGTCCGCGAGGGGTCATCGTTACCGGCGTGGCCCCCTACCAACGCACAGCACAGGCCCCACATGTCCATAGGCCCCACAGTGCAACTCCTGGGCCCCCTGGCTCATAGCCGCTTTGCGTTCTGGGACGACATTTACGGGAAATATTACAAAATATGTCCTGCGTCCTGGCCCGGCCACAATCGCTTTTGCTATCGCAAATTATATAAAAATGGTGTACTTTAGGTGTACTTACTGTACGTAGAAAAGATGTTTTGTGTACCTCAAAGGATATTACGTTATTTAATTTACAAAGTGGCCGGGCTGCTGCGTGTACGCTGCAGCCCGGCCACAACTGTTTTTGCTGATGGGACTGGTATATAAAACGCAATATCAAATTAAAAACGTGTACCTAAACTGTACTTCCATGGTATATACTTATATTTACATAATAATGTTTATTTCTCAATATTTTCACAAAATAAAAAAAAATCCAAAGCGCCTGTACGAAAACAATGCTAATCTTACTTTTTATCCGACTACGGCGAAGCAAAAAGATGGCTTATGATTTTGACTGGTACGTACATGTATGTATGTTCCTCACTATTCGCTAATATCGTCTAAACTATGTACTTATCAGAATTTGACAATTGAAGTATCGTTAAAAGCGTCTTGATCGTCCGCTGGTTATAGGCTATGTAAAGCCTTAAAAATTGTATGTGGTGCCCTCTAGAGGACATTAATACAATACTAATAATAAATCACAATTTGATAAAGAAAATACGCTTTTTAGGGTTCCGTAGTAAACTAGGAACCCTTATAGTTTCGCCATGTCTGTCTGTCTGTCCGTCCGCGGTTTTACTCAGAGACTATATGTACTAGAAAGCTGTAATTTGGTATGAGTATGTATATTAATCATGGCAAAAAAGTCGTAGAAAAAATCTTGAAAAAAAAATTTTTTTTGGGTAGCTCCCATACAAGTAAAGTGGGGGAGTAATTTTTTTTTCTCTACTTACTCATCGTGTGGGGTATCGTTAAAAAGGTCTTTGAAAAATTTGTGAGGTTGAGAACACCATTTTTCGATTTAGGGATCCGTTTCCGAAATATTTGGTTTTTAAGTGCAAATTTTTGTTAGAGGTACGTGTCCCCCCCCCCCCCCCGCCCCCCCTCTATCTGCTAAACGATTATATAGGAGTTACTGAAGTTGAAAGGAAAACTATCAGAGCTGGCTACTAAGTGCAAACTAAAAAGTTATAGGCAACGAACTTATAAAATGTACTGGAAAATGTAAAATTTCATACAATCTTTATTGTTAGATATTTTTGGTCGTTAAACTGTGAGGTGCGAGTGTAAACAGTGTGAACTCAAAGTTGTCATTCGCAACTACGGAACCCTATACTGCGCGTGGCCCGACACGCACTTGGCCGGTTTTTTTTTGTTTAATTCTTCATCCTAAGTAGTAACCCCAAAATAGTAAATAAAAAATAAGTTCAAAAACTAAAACCCGGCTACTAAAAACACGCCCTAAAAAGTGTGAAACAAAAAACTATTCGCACCTGAAATCGTTACGTTCTTACAAACTAGGTATTTTATTGTTATCGTCTACATAAAAAATAAACAACCCACACAGTACGTTTTAATGTATTTTATACATAGGTCTTCCCAGTGTTTTTAGAGGGTTTTAGAGGTTTTTAGCTTTATTGCTAGGAATATATAACCAGCGGACGATCAAGACGCTTTTAACGATACTTCAATTGTCAAATTCTGATAAGTACATAGTTTAGACGATATTAGCGAATAGTGAGGAACATACATACATGTACGTACCAGTCAAAATCATAAGCCATCTTTTTGCTTCGCCGTAGTCGGATAAAAAGTAAGATTAGCATTGTTTTCGTACAGGCGCTTTGGATTTTTTTTTGTTTTGTGAAAATATTGAGAAATAAACATTATTATGTAAATATAAGTATATACCATGGAAGTACAGTTTAGGTACACGTTTTTAATTTGATATTGCGTTTTATATACCAGTCCCATCAGCAAAAACAGTTGTGGCCGGGCTGCAGCGTACACGCAGCAGCCCGGCCACTTTGTAAATTAAATAACGTAATATCCTTTGAGGTACACAAAACATCTTTTCTACGTACAGTAAGTACACCTAAAGTACACCATTTTTATATAATTTGCGATAGCAAAAGCGATTGTGGCCGGGCCAGGACGGAGGACATGTTTTTAATCATTTTTAAAACTTAGTAGGTACCTAATGGTTTTTACTAATTTTGTAAATATAATAATTATGTACGAGTAATATATGCAGTATTACATGTTAGGGTAAACACTATTATCGTTCAAACCATCCCATCAGAATGAACAACTTTTATATGGGTCGTAAGTCGTAATAGTATAATTAGACATGTAATAGTGTTCCGCAATCTTATCATAAAGCTATTCCCATAATAAAAAAAAATAATTTCAACATGCAATTATACCTCATACTTACCATATTTTAGCTACTGTTTCGTGATAACTTAGTTAAAAAAAGACATTATTTTCTTAATTTTATCTATCTTACTAATCTTATTGTTTGTGAATTCAGTTTCCGGAATACTTGTTATTGTTCTGTTAATGGCTCATTTATGTTGATCATGCTATATGTACACTAATCTTTGGACCATTTTACTAGTTCAATATTATATTCATAAGTTCATATGTTACTAGTTTATTAGTATAAAATGCAAATTTGGAAACTGTCTGTATGTGTACTTAAAATAAATAACATAAAATAGGTATTTCGTTTTTTACTCCACCATAACTTCTAAATGCAATGTATATCGTTCGAATCCTTATCACTTCGAGTGATCGGGGTATAAATTTTCGTATAGGTACTCGTGTTTATTTTTAAGGCTTGTAAGGTTAACTGAGATTTAGTTACTGTACTTTTTAAATATTCTATTTTGTAAAAAAGTTATCTAAGTATATCGTATTAAAGTTTTAAAAAGTGACAACTATTTATTGGTGTTGTGGTGGCGAGTGCAGTACAACAAGTTGCATTTGAATCGCCAGGGTTCCTAGTTTGATTAATCTGTACAATATCATGATCATCAGGTTAGTCTCCACTGCAGGAGCATGACCCTCTCTGTACTATTAGAGCCATAATTAGCCAGAACAGTCAGAGGATTTGAGGAGAGACGGGTTGGATCTCTTTGATGTTTATAAGCTTCGTTTAGCTTGTGTTTCCTAAGTCGCCTTCTACGACATCCACGGGAAGACTTGGAGTGGTCCTATTGTACTCTGCCGGGAACAACGGCATATGTCAAGAACCACGCCCTGTACAAGTGTCTTCTTTTATTTCAAAAAGTCCTCACTGTCAGTATGACTATTTCCATTATGACAAGTGGACATTTAAAGTTACCAATGATACTTTCGACTTTTTAAATCATTGACATTTTGATACAATGGTCATGTGACTCAAGGGTCTTCGGTTTGTCCATCCGTCCCGCTGTTCTCATTTACAGGAGGACCATTCGCTCGAAAACAATTGATTTTTGAATAAAAAATTCACTCGTCTTGTGAAGTCGCGGATTCAAAAATAGTTTGCAACCGATTCTAGTGAAATTTAAAAAAAAAACAATAAACCGAACTTTTAAGGGTTCCTAACCTCAAAGGTAAAAAGGAACCCCTATAGGATTACTCCTTTTTAGGGTTCCGTATAAACTAGGAACACTTATAGTTTCGCCATGTCTGTCTGTCCGTCCGCGGTTTTACTCAGAGACTATAAGTACTAGAAAGCTGTAATTTGTATTTATATGGTGGGTATGTATATTAATCATGGCATGTGGTCCCAACTCCTTAATCGTACGATTTGTTCTCTGAGACTCGCATAGATGGCGCCACTCGAAACTACACAACTTTATATCTACCGTATTATGAGAGTATAAAAACATGATTCACAAAATATATCTTATTAAAAATCAGAACAATATTTTAGGCATAATATTTTAAAATGGCACCTTATATTTAGTTAGTTTGGGCTAACGCAGATTACCGCCATCTAGTATCGAGTAGCAAGCAACTCTCCTGCGCCAAACATTCGCCTGCTTTTCGCAACCTTAAGTTGGTCCAATATTTTTGTATGAGGTGGGCAGTCTATTACGTTAGTATTATATTATCTTTGATCATGGGAAAAAAGTGGAGGTGCGAGTGTAAACAGTGTGAACTCAAAGTTGTCATTCGCAACTACGGAACCCTAAACTGCGCGTGGCCCGACACGCATTTGGCTGGTTTTTTTCAATTTGATAAACCAAGAAAAAAGTGATGCGTTTCAACTTCGTCCCCCAATGACCGTTGTTGCAAACTCACTCAACATTACTTAAACATACATGAGTAATAAAATTATCTGATGATAATGTTAACGAATGTTTATTGTCGGTTATCTGTACAAGTGGATAAGTGGTTAAAAGATATCAGTGATAATTACCATATATTTTTAGAATAGGATTACTTAGCACTGGAGTAGATTTTGTCTTATGTTGACTATGATTTCGCTGGACATAAAATACTTTTAATGTTATAAATTGCATGTATAATAATCTCATTTGATTTAATTTATAATTTTTAGCTTAGTAGCTTTTTTTTTATTTATTTAATTTTGCATACTGTTTTTAACAGTTATATAGGTTTGTTCTAAATATTTCATTAACATCTGTATCGTACCCTATTATAGCAAATAAACGGGTTTGTATTTGTATTTGATGGTGCTTCTTCATTATCACTACATCATACTATCATAATCATACTAATATAATAAAGAGGACAGATTAGATTGTATAATAATATTAAAACGTTTTATTACGTCGGATCCGCCGACTAGTTTCGGTCTGTGTTGAAGATCATCATCGGGGCGACTGAAAGGGGTGATGGGCTACACGACGGTTACGCTTCCCTCAAAGCACTGAGATCCGCCTCGCGCGTCGCCGCCCGCGCCGCTGCCCGCGCTGCAAGGCTCGAAACCATGTACGGTGGATGCCAAAAAACCAGATATGTTGCCTGTGTGTCTTCATCGTTTTGTGCGTCCGTTGTAACGAGAGAGAGAGAGAGTAATAAAACGTGAGTAAAGCCGTGTTTTCATAATCAGATTGTATGTTTGTTAACATTGAATAGGCTCCGAAAATACGGGACTTCTTCCTTTACCTTATCCCACTTTTTTATGTGGGGTCGGCACAGTATGTCAGCTCTCTCCACCTTGATCTATCATCTATCATAGCCTTTGACACTCCCCTCCTGTTCGTACTTTCCTTGACACCATCGATCCATCGTTTCTTAGGTCTTCCTCTGTTCCGCGTACCATCTACTTTCAAATCTAATGCCTTTCTTGTGATATGAGTTTCTTCTCTCCTCATCACATGTCCATATCAACTTAGTCAATGACTATGGAGCTTTTCTGTTACTGGCGCAACTTTCATACTTCCGAAAATACGGGACTGATTTTCAAAATTCTTTCACCCATCTATAGCTACTTTAACACATACGCTACTTTAGACATAGGCTATAATTTACTATTGTTATAATAGATACTAATACTGACCATGTTGTCTCAACGGCTTAATCGTACGATTTGTTCTCAGAGACCCGCATAGATGACACCACTCGAAACTACACAACATTGTATCTACCGTATTATGAGAATATAAAAACATGATTCACAAAATATATCTTATTAAAAATCAAAACAATATTTTAGGCATAATATTTTAAATTGACACCGTTTATTTACTAAGTTAAAAGCTAACGCAGATTACCGCCATCTAGTATCGAGTAGCAAGCAACTCTCCTGTTCCATAAATTCGCCTGCTTTTCGCAACCTTAATTTGGTCCAATATTTTTGCATGAGGTGGGCAGTCTATTACGTTAGTATTATATTGTCTTTGTACTGACTAATATCAAAGACCCTGGCCAATCTCAAACATGTAGTTTCTCACCTTTTTGTAAGTGCTTATTAATAAAACAACAAATAATTAATTAAGTATCACATTTATTCTTAATTAAGAACAGACGGTTTTATAACCGATATTTTATTACAACTTTATACATAGTATAGGTACAAAATGCTTTTGTGGCGACCTCTACATTGGCCACAAGAACTAACACGGAAACTTAACTACTACTTAATATGGCGACACAACAAATAACTACAAGACTTGTCACAAGATGGCGCTAAACGATTCTGAAACGCGCAAGCAGAGTTTCATCGATTCTATGTGCCTTCGACCTTCGACAGAACTCAGTCGGAGCCGAATACGGTTCCCAGGGCGCACACCTTGCCCAGCGGGAAGATCTTCCCTTTGTGGCGGTCGAGTATACCACCTCGCTTCCATTACAGCATTTTTAATATACCATAAATTGTATGCCCTTAATACGCTAAACGTGGCCTTAAGGTTTTATGAACTTGGGCTCTGTCTACCCGCAAGGAACAAAGACGTGATAATATGTATGTGTATGTATGTATTTATAAATTGTATAAAAACTAAAAAATTAATAAATAGGTATCTTATTCATCGTAAGGTATTTTTAAATATAATTCGGTCAATTTTCATTACAATTTATTGTTTACAATAGTATATTACTGTTGACGACAATAATTTACTTATTTTAGTTTAGGGCCGCTTCCAAAGCGCAGTGCAGAAGACTTACAATCTACGACTAAACTTAGTTAGAACTTAGAACTAATATGTAGATTTGAGCTTACATTCATGTAATTTAAGATTCAATTCCTTATGTCAAATAATAATTTAAAATTCATTTTTTTAAATGATGTCAGCACATTTAACTTTTACCCTATTTAAAGAAAATGATTAAATAACAATAGATATTGTATAGATATCCCACTATGTAGGTATAAATATCATATCAATACACATCAAAACAATATCACTAATTCAATTAGTGATATCCAATATAATAATTTCCAAATAAATGAATTATTATATGTAATATATGTACAAAATGGACCAATCCATGACATTTCGTATAAAAAACATTATGATAAACAGTATAATTTAATGGTATAAAAAAAGAAAGTCTGCTACCGATGGCAGCCGCTACGCCAGACCAATACGAACTGTATCTTATTTGGCACAGCAGCAGCCAAGGGACGTAAAAAATATAAATAAATAAAAAGGGAGCAAAAAATAAATAAATAATTGGTTTGCCACCGACACGAAAAGAAGAAGAAGGGACGTAAGTATATAATGTCATATTTACACTCAGCCAAAGAATATATACACTACGCGAAAAGAAACGACACTTAAGCATGTGTGCAAGTTAAACCGCTTGCGGCTATGTGTGAGTGTCTGGACGTGTGCGGGGGCAGCGAGAGGCGCGCGGGGCGTGGACGGTCCGCCACGGAACTGGCTTGCTCGAGGGCTGTGTGTGTTGTTTGCGTCTCTCGCACGACTCGCACCGCAGGCGCGAAGTCCATGAGATTTGCCTCTTGCGGTCACCCATCCAAGTGGGAACTGCGCCCGGGGTTGCTTTACATGCAGAAGCGCTTGCTTTTAGTGCTTACACTCACAATGCCATCGCACAGGAGCATTGGGAGTGGCCGAGTGTAAATGTGGTATTGTATCGATGATTGTTACATTTTGGTCGGGCATCGTGGTATATTTGATGTGGCCACGAATTTCACATACAAACGGGAGTTGTACTCTAACTATACATAGATTGCGTTACGTGCTATACTTAATAGATATTAATTATTACAACCTACTTAAGGGGGAACAGTAGGCACAGTAGCGACGCCAATCATTTTATTCCTAATACTTTACAAATAGAAAGGAATTCAAGAATATAAACAATACAAGCCTTAGTAAATAACCTGAAGTATTTTTTGAATCATGTTTATTACTATCGGAATCAGTGAGAATTACGAGAATCCGATTACCGCCAAAAACGGCCGTTTTTGGCGGTTATCACTTTTTCTCTCAATGACTGATTCTCATAATATCAAAACATGATTCCAAAAATACTTCAAGTTATTTACTAAGGCTTGTATTGTTTATATTCTTGAATTTCTTTCTATTTGTAAAGTATTAGGAATAAAATGATTGGCGTCGCTACTGTGCCTACTGTTCCCCCTTAAATAAGCATTTTTGATTATTGCATTAAATCAGAATTACATTTTTATCTTCCCAATGAATGCGTACCATCTTTTTTATGCTTAAAAACATTCTTATTAGTCTAGTTGACTAGTAGTGAACCTACTGCCATCTAACGGTGGCTTCTTAAAACTGACTTTGCCAGAGCGTATGCCTCCGGATGAGGTATCTATTCCTGTCAGGGACTTATATCGATACCACAAGAAGTATCGATACCTTTTTATGCATATCTAAGTATTTAAATAAATTAGTATTCTGTATCAATACTTTGAACTATCACTTTAATTTAATACCAATATATTCGACAACAACACTACCTATAGATAACTAAATTGCTTTCCTTTTCGTATATATGATATAATACAAGGACAGACGAGCGTGTGACGCGTGCAGTGAACTGACAACTTGAAAGAAATAATTTTTATTAAATAAAATATCAATATTTTTTATCGATATCCTAAAAATTTTAAAAATATTAGTTCACATATTGATAAAATAATACATATTTTTATGCATAAAGTAAATACAAAAATACTAATACCTACAATATCGATATTTTTATTAATATCTCGTTAGTATCGATACCATCAAAGTATTGATATTTCTGTCCCTGATTCCTGTAGAATTATAATATCTATGGTCGGGGTAAAACAGTCTTTTCGTATTTTGCATATAATAAAGCTAATTTTGGCATCAAAATTCTCGAACAAGGCCAGCGTGGAGAGTGTAGGCCAGATCCACTGACTGCTTTGGCTAATATATGGCTCTGGTAGTACAGAGGGTCGTGCTCCTGCAGTGGAGACTAAAAAACCTGATGATGATCAGGGTTCAAAGAAGAAAACGCTTACTTTATACATGGCACAGTCCGAATCAATTATGGCGTCTCGGATATAAGTTGCTCACTGCTTGTACGCGCCCCGCCTCCCCGCGCAGATCTTATAATGTGTACTGCGCTAAGACTCGCGCGATGTTCCGAGTCGCCATAAAGTGTGATTCGGACGTTACATTGACTTTTAAATTACACAATTTCTACATCATATGAAAATACTTTTTCAGGTCGGATTTTCAAACTAGTTCTCAAAATATTTCCATACTTTGTCCGATGCGTATTGTTTTTCCCATATATGTGGGCAAATAATGCACTTTTCACATAGAGCGCTGTGTTGCAAATGAGGCAGTGCCACAGATGTGCATTGATCTGAAAATAAAACACAGCTTTAATACGGTATATTAATTTTTCAGGATCCCCATTTAAATAAATAATTTGAAAGAATACGGAAAATTAATTTAAAATTTTGGTCTAAGACAGAAAAGAAACCTTCAATCAAACTAATTCATGAACATTTGCTAAAGTGAAAATCTGTAGCTTTTTTAGAGACCTCTCCAACTCGTCTGGCCAGCGTGGAGAGTTTAGGCCAAATCCTCTGACTGCTCTGGCTGTGGCAGTACAAAGAGGGTCGTGCTGCTGCAGTGGCGACTAAATAAGACCTGATGATGATGATCATCATCATCATACTGTTTTGACGAGCTCCGTGGCGCAGCGGTCATCACGCCTGCCTGCGACACGGATGGTCCCGGGTTCGATCCCCGGTCAGGTCAAGATGGAAAACGATCTTTTTCAGATTGACCTGGGTCTTGGATGTTTATCTATATATGTATTTGTTATAAAATATAGTATCGTTGAGTTAGTATCCCATAACACAAGTCTTTCATTAGAACTTACTTTGGGGCTAGCTCAATCTGTGTGATTTGTCCGTATATATATATATTGTCCGTATATATATATTGTCCGTATATATATATTTGTCCGTATATATATATATATATATATATATATATACTTATAGGCCTTCCGCCAAAAGTATATCATCATATACCTTTGGCGGAAGGCCTATAAGTAGGTATGTATCTTAGATTATATAAAGCCTAGATAGACTCCATTAGCCTAAAAGCGTAGAAAATACTAGTGTCTAACCCGTAGTCGGTCGCGCACACACACAGCTATTTTACGCACAATTTGACGGATTTTGAGGGCATAAATTGACAGGACGCGAGTGATAACACAACGCTGTCACGTACACTAGCATTGAAAAATTGGCCTGGTTTTCAATCATTCTTCTTCTTCTTCTGTTTTATATTATGGCTTCCACCGAAATTTCAGCGATTCTGCCAATGTCCAGTATAATGAGATACTAAGTATCGGTGTTGTACGGTAAAGTTTTTCCAAGTAGCATCAAAGATGGCGTATGTTCTTTGACGCCTCGTGGCAGCTTGGGGCGGCAAATCTATACGAGTCCATTTATCAGTCCACTTTAGCTATTTCACAAATTGTTCATGAGCACGAGCATTTATAACACCAAACTACACCAATTTCATATTATAAAGTCCACTAAAATCAATTTGCAAAATTGTCTAAGGCAAACTTCAACTGTACCCCTTGACTTCCCACCACAAACCTTTTCAATCATTAAAAAACCGGCCAAGTGCGTGTCGGGCCACGCGCAGTGTAGGGTTCCGTAGTTGCGAATGACAACTTTGAGTTCACACTGTTTACACTCACACCTCACAGTCTAACGACTAAAAACATCTAACAATGAAGATTGTATGAAATTTTACATTTTCCAGTACATTTTATAAGTTGGTTGCCTATAACTTTTTAGTTTGCACTTAGTACCCAGCTCTGATAGTTTTCCTTTCAACTTCAGTATATATACTATTGCTGTAATTTTTTTCACGTATCCATATATAACCGTTTAGCAGATAGAGGGGGGGACACGTACCTCTAACAAAATTTTGCACTTTAAAACCAAATATTTCGGAAACGGATCCCTAAATCGAAAAATGGTGTTCTTAACCTCACAATATTTTTGAAAGACCTTTTTAACGATACCCCACACGATGGGTAAATAGAGAAAAAAAAATTACTCCCCCACTTTACTTGTATGGGAGCTACCCAAAAAAAAATTTTTTTTCAAGGTTTTTTTCTACGACTTTTTTGCCATGATTAATATACACACTCATACCAAATTACAGCTTTCTAGTACTTATAGTCTCTGAGTAAAACCGCGGACGGACAGACAGACAGACAGACAGACAGACAGACAGACAGACAGACATGGCGAAACTATAAGGGTTCCTAGTTTACTACGGAACCCTAAAAAAGGCATGACAGTGTCTAAAGTCCCTTTCATAAGAAGCTATAAATTATGTAAACAAATGTTCAGGGGTTCGCAACATTTGGATGAAATAAAAAATAATATTGTTGATTTTTGTTTAAAACAATAAACCAAAGAAGAGATGGTTAGAAATATTTTTCCATAAAGAATGGAGGGAGTTTGCAGGTGAAGTGATTATTTCGCAACGTAAAAAATCTTTTGCTCTGCATTGAGACTCAATAGCTAATAAAAAAAACTATTTATAGCAAAAACTGTTACAGAAACTTTATTTTAAATCAGTAAGACTCAATAACTAATAAAAAAAAACTTATAGCAAAAACTGCTACAGAAACTTTATTATATCTCAGAAATGCGCCAAATGTTTACATTCACGGAGTCGGACTCGTTCCTGTACCAAAAAACATTAAGCGACAGCGTTTTGTATCGTTAAAATATAATTCCGTCCATCGTTAAAATTAATTAATAAATTTAAATCCGACTAATTAGAATTGGCCTTAGTTTCGTATTACCCGTATAGTAATTTAAGTCAATTTTATTTGGTTAACTCATAATATTGTCGCTAGGTAACTCCAACTCAGTAGAAGTTTATTGATGTACTTAATTTATAGCTTCTCGTGGCGGGGAGTTTAGGAGAGTATATATATAAAGTCAAAGGTATGTACTTACTTCACGAATCAACGCCGGAAAGTACTCCTTCAAGAATGGTTTCTCCAAATTGCTCTTATGACTCCCAGAATTTATATGAATATCTAAATTTACATCATCCATCTTTTCATTACATACAATACATGATTTCTTTTCATTGCCTATAATTGAATGCCATGCTTCCCATGTTAGCACAAACTCGAAATTCAGATCATTAATAATTATTCTTTTATTTTTCTTTATTTCATTATTTGGCACAGTTTGATTTTTTTCTTTACTTTTTATTACATAGCACCCTTTCATTTGAATGTCTTTGCATATTCCGCTGTTAAATTTATCTTCAATTTGCGTGGAGAATATAGTTTTTTGGAATACTACAGTTTCAGGTTGTTGTTTGGTTTTATCGTTGTTATTGGCTTTATTGCGTTGTTCTTCGTGAGATTTCCATTTTAAGTGGTTACTTAACTCGGGCTGTCTAATAATAGTGTTGCATAAACCGCAGTGGTATACAGTTTTATTCTGGAACAAGAAAAAGATTTTTAAATAATACAAGTATGTGCAACAAGGATCCTTTGGCACTTGGATGACATTGAAATGGGGGGGCTGTGTGTGAATACAATTTCGGTACCCATCGAATGTAGTAGGCCAGTGGAGGCCCAAACAGTGTAGGGGTCCTAGCTAGTGTTGCCAGGTCAGATTTGTTTTAAATCGGTACATGAGGTCAAATAAGATATTTTTAACAAAAAACAAAAACCGACTTCATCCCTATCAATTTTTTAGGGTTCCGTAGTAAACAAGGAACCCTTATAGTTTCGCCATGTCTGTCTGTCTGTCTGTCCGTCCGCGGTTTTACACAGAGACTATAAGTACTAGAAAGCTGTAATTTGGTATGAGTATGTATATCAATCATGGCAAAAAAGTGGTAGAATAAAATCCTGAAAAAAATTTTTTTTTAAGGTAGCTCCCATACAAGTAAAGTGGGGGAGTAATTTTTTTTTCTCTATTTACCCATCGTGTGGGGTATCGTTAAAAAGGTCTTTTAAAAATATTGTGAGGTTGAGAACACCATTTTTCGATTTAGGGATCCATTTCCGAAATATTTCGTTTTAAAGTGCGAATTTTTGTTAGACGTAAGTGTCCCCCCCTCTATCTGCTAAACGGTTATATATAGACACGTGAAAAAAATTACAGCAGTAGTATATATACTGAAGTTGAAAGGAAAACTATTAGAGCTGAGTACTAAGTACAAACTAAAAAGTTATAGGCAACCAACTTATAAACTGTAAAATTTCATACTATTTTCATTGTTAGATGTTTTTGGTCGTTAACTGTAAGGTGCGAGTGTGAATAGTGTGAACTCAAAGTTGTCATTCGCAACTACGGAACCCTACACTGCGCGTGGCCCGACACGCACTTGGCCGGTTTTTTTTGATAAGCATAAGAAAAAAATGGAAATAAGTGTGATCCAAACGGCATACCTGTAAACATTTTTTTGGTTTTTGTGTATTTTTTCAAAAGGCGCTCGACACATTTCGATAAAAATTTAATGGGACCATCTGTAAAGTATTACCTAACGAACAAAAAAAAAATTTCTTAAATCGCTCCAGGCGTCTTCGAGAAATCGGGGAACATACATAAAAAAATTAAAGATTACGACGAATTGTAAACCTCCCCCTTTTTTTGAAGTCGGTTAAAAATCGAGATTTATGGCTGTAGCACACAGCCGCGAATGCGGACCGGAAGCGTTCCGGAACGGAACATTGGCGGACCGCGAAACGCTGTCTAGTATTATTTTGTTTGGTGCGTCTCACACCACAAGCGGAACGAAACCGAAACGGAATCATACAACAGCGTTCCGCGGTTCCACCAGTGTTCCGTTCCGGACCGCTTCCGTTCCGCATTCGCGGCTGTATGCTACAGGCGTTAGGGTTGCAGATCGGGACAGTAAACAAAAAACAAGCGTATTTAAGTCGCTCTCTCGTTCATGCGACGCGCTAGTGATGTGATGTGCCGCTGAGGTGTGCCATTTTGAATTTAACATAGCGATGTAATGACTAATAATTACGTAGTGTAAATATATTTTTTAAAAACCTTTTTCATTTTTGGTTACTCGGGACATTTAGCGTCCCGATCAGGTACAAATCGGGACGCGTCCCCAGACCCCTGAAAATCGGGACACCTGGGAACACTAGCCCATGATTTTTGATGGTTCTTTATTGCCTAATTTAAGTTTATATGTGTATAAACAAGAAGTTTACCTGTCTTATCAAATTGTTGTCGTATGTCTCTAAAAATTTGATGTTGTATATCATTTCCGTATGGTCGTTGCTACTTATGTGATTTTCCAACATATCACCTTCAACTGACGCGCCGCATGCAAAACAGTACCTGTAACAAGAGAAATAGGTATATAGTTTCTTTTTTAGGGTTCCGTAGTAAACAAGGAACCCTTATAGTTTCGCCATGTCTGTCCGTCCGCGGTTTTACTCAAAGACTATGAGTACTAGAAAGCTGTAATTTGGTATGGGTATCACTTTATTATTATTATTGGTATTTATTTGGCATGATACCCAAAAAAGTGGTAGAAAAAATCTTGATAAAAATTTTTTTTAGGGCAGTGAACTGGGGGAGTTATTTTTTTTCTCTAGTAAGTAACCCATCGTGTGGGGTATCGTTGAAGAGGTCTTTACAAAACATTGTGAGGTTGAGAACACCATTTCTCGATTAAGGGATCGGTTTCAGAAATATTTGGTTTTAAAGTGCAAATTTTTGTCAGAGGTTATATATGGATATGTTGCAGGGATATTATAAAAGTCGTGATATTATAATTTCACTAGTGACATTTTAATTACACAGATTATTGTCAATCATTTGTATTACTTACAATTTAACGGGCTAGTTTCAGTACCATTATAATTTCACTAGACCGATGCAGTGAAATTGTAAGGCAGTGATATTTTGACAAAAACACTGGTTTAAGAAAGCCGTTAGATTATCAGAGCGATCGCTGATTGGTCCGCATTTGTTACCACCTGACCAACAAGTAACATAGAGATATGAAATAAAAAACAGATTTTAGAAAATATTTAATTTAATTTATCAACATTTTTCGCACCACAATTTCACACTTGCTTCATGTTCACTCATTTCGAAGATATTGACTTAAATAATCACGGTAAATCCTCATAAAACACCAAAAAGTTGTAATTAACTGATATTTAAAAAACACGCTACAATGTTTACAACTATTGTTTTGCAAATGTCTTAACTCGATTGACCAATCAGAACACGCGAGGCTCTCACCACAAACGCAACTCATAATAAACCTAGATTTATTATAATATCACTATTGCGGCCCAGTGAAATTACAATAACTCTGAAAAGAGCCCGTGAAATTATACGAACCAGACGTTATTGACAATAATCAGTGTAATTATAATTTCACTAGAGAAATTATAATGTCACGTTTTTGACAAAATCCCTGCGACAGATACATGAAAAAAATTGCAGCAGTAGTATATGTAACGAAGTTGAAAAGAAAACTATCAGAGCTCAGTACTAAGTAAAAACTAAAAAGTTATAGCACTTTTTCGTAAACCGCAATAATAACTTTGTCATTCATACAAACACTATGAAAAACAAAGTTATCTTTGATAGGAGGAAGAGGTTTTTGGATAATCACGGAACCCTTCATGGGCGAGCCCGACTCGCACTTGACCAATTTTTACTATTTTTTTTTGTCATATTTGTAGTATACTAGCTGTTACCCGCGGCTTCGCCCGCGTAATATATAGCCTATGTCCTTTTCAGTACCCTAACCTATGTCTATGCAAAATTTTACGATGATCGGTTTAGTAGATTGGGCGTGAAAGCGTAACAAACAAAAAAACAAACTCACTTTCGCATTTATAATATTAGTTGGGATTGGGATAGTTAGGATGGGATTCATAGCCTATAAGCCTAGTTTATAAGTTTATGTCCTAGCCTATAAGTTTAGCCGTGTAGTTCCCGGCAGAGTAGAATAGGACCACTCCAAGTCTTCCCGTGGATGTCGTAAAAGGCGACTTAGGAAACACAAGCTAAACAAAGCTTACAAACATCAAAAAGACCTCTCCAACCCGTCTGGCCAGCGTGGAGAGTGTAGGCCAAACCCTCTGGCTACTCTGGCTAATATATTGCTGTGGTAGTACAGAGAGGGTCGTGCTCCTGCAGTGGAGACTAAAAGAAAAAGGATGGAGGTACCTCTTAACTAGCAGTGGACCAACTGCAATCTAACGTCTCATTGTCATAAGCGACTCGGTTCACATTCGCCCTGAGAAAGACCTCCGGATAAGGTCGAAACCCGTCGGCCAGTAGCTGTTTACGATACGTGACAATGGTTTACTCTCGTAAACCGTTGTCACGTATGTTAATCCTAATCTTAACTTCCTAACTAATATTATAAAAGCGAAAGTGAGTTTGTTTGTTTGTTAGTTACGCTTTCAAGCCGTATCTTACTAAACCGATCATCATGAAATTTTGCATACACATAGGTTAGGGTACTGAGAAGGACATGGCTATAAATCACGCGGGCGAAGCCGCAGGTAACAGCTAGTATGAATATATACGGACAAATCATACAGATTGAGCTTACCCCAAAGTAAGTTCGAGACTTGTGTTATGGGATACTAACTCAACGATACTATATTTTATAATAGATATTTATATAGATAAACATCCAAGACCCAGGTCAATCTGAAAAAGTTCGTTTTCCATCTTGACCTGACCGGGGATCGAACCCGGGACCATCCGTGTCGCAGGCAGGCGTGTTGACTGCTGCGCCACGAAGCTCGTTAATAATGTATATATCTTGGTTTAGTCAAGAAATGTTACCTGTCGCCATCCCCAAAAGGCACTAAGGTATGAAAAGCCATCGAAGATATTAGCATACGACTCGTCGTTGTCAAAATTTCTACTTCAGCATCAAAAATCTTATTATCATCATTAATTTCATGAATTACGCTTTTATTTAATTCTGTACACAAATTTGTTTTTTTATCATTATTATTTACAGTTACTTCGTTTATAGTTTCATCCAAACTATTTGTAATTTCAATAGTATTATTCTCGTCATTTCTTGTTTCGTAAATTGCATTATTCGATTCATCAATTGCTTTTTTCGTTTCATTAATAGTATTTTTTGGTCCCTTGATTGTATTTTCTGTTTCATTTCTTGTGTTTTCCGATTCAATAGTTGTATTTGTTATGACATTTATTTTATTTTTCGTTTCATCAATTTCATTTTTCGTTTCATTAATTTTATTTTTCATGTCATCAACTATATTATTAGTTTCTTCAATTCTTTCTTTCGTTTCACTGATTCCATTATTATTCATGTCATCAACTACATTTTTAATTTCCTCAATGCTTTCTTTCGTTTCAATGATTCCAATATTTTTCATGTCATGAACTATATTTTTAGTTTCCTCAATTCTTTCTTTCGTTTCACTGATTCCAGTATTTTTCATGTCATCTTTAGTTTTCCCGATCCTTTCTTTCGTTTCACTGTTTCCATAATTTTTCATAACATCTATATTTTTAGTTTCCTCAATTGTTTCTTTCGTTTCAGTGATTCCAGTATTATTCATGTCATCAATATTTTTAGTTTCTTCAATTCTTTTTTTAGTTTCATTGATTCCAGTATTTTTTATGTCATCAACTATATTTTTAGTTTTCTCAATTATTTCAATGATTGCCGTATTTTTCATGACAATAACTATATTTTTAGTATTCTCAATTCTTTCTTTCGTTTCACTGATTCCAGTATTTTTCATGTCATCAACTATATTTTTAGTTTCTTTAATTATTTCTTTCTTTTCACTGATTCCAGCATTGTTCATGTCATCAATTAAATTTTTAGTTTTCTCAATTGTTTCTTTCGTTTCACTGATTCCAGTAATTTTCATGTCATCTATATTTTTAGATGTCTCAATTGTTTCTTTCGCGTCACTGATTCCAGTACTTTTCATGTTATCTATATTTTTAGTTTTCTCAATTGTTTCTTTCGAAATTTTAGTTTCTTCAATTTTTTTCTTCGTTTCACTGGTTCCATTTTCAATTCCTTTTGTGCAAGTAATATTTTTTCTTTCATAAGTCTGTTTTTGATCGTACAGTTTTATATTAGGAGCGAATCTTGCGACTTGGGGAGGGGCTGGTAGTATATTAACAATTCCTAAGGCTATGTTTGTTTGCATTATATGATCACGGTCTTGAAGATGATGCCACAACATCTCTGGCAGTATGATCCTATGACATATTCCGCAATGTGGTTGGTTGTAAATCTGAAAAATAATACGAATATTAGTACATTCTGATGCAAATATGGTACGCTAGATATCATAGTCGAAGTGTTTATAAGCACGCCGGGTGCTTATGACAAACCGATAACTAATAGCCAGCTAGCTGAGGACAAGAATTATACGACGTTTTTCAGTACATTTACGATTCATCTCAGCCACAAGAAGTCCACTGCTGGACATAGGCCTCCTCTAAGGATTTGCAATACGACCGGTTGGAAGCGGCGCCTTCCTGCGACCTTTAACACGTCGTCTAATCACCTGGTCGGTGGGTGTCCAACGCTGCCCTTGCCGGTACGTGGTCGCCATTCAAGAACCTTTCTGCCCCATCGGCCATCGGTTCTTTACGCTGTGTCCAGCCCACTGCCACTTCAAAGAGGTAATCCATTGGGCTATGTCGGTGACCTTTAGTCTTCTACGGATCTCCTCGTTACTGATTCGATCTCGCAGAGAAACACCGAGCATAGCCCTTTCCTCTATATGAGATAAGCCTCATAAGAAAGCTCAAGATTTCTTATGAGGCCCATAGTAAGGGACCACGTTTCGGACCCGTAAGTCATCACTGGTAACACACATTGGTCGAAGACTTTCGACTTTAGGCACTGAGGTATTTTGGAAGAGAAGACGTTGCGGAGCTTCCCGAACGCTGCCCAGCCGAGTCGGATTCGACGAAAGACCTCGTCCTTGAAACTGGAGCTACCGACCTGGATCAATTGACCCAAGTAAATGTACTGCTCTACAGGTTCAAGGCTGAAGTTTCCAACAATCACTGGTGAAGGCGCAACATGGACATTCGACATAATTTTCGTCTTGTCTATGTTCATTTTAAGGCCCACTTGTTGGGAAACTTCATTGAGGTCATTGAGCATGGTATTTAGATCCTCCAGCGACTCCGCCATGACGACAATGTCATCAGCAAATCGAAGGTAAGTGATATAGTTACTCGCCGTTGATGTTGATGCCAAGTCCATCCGATTCCAGGAGCATGAAGGCGTCCTCCATTGCAGCGGTGAACAGTTTCGTAGTGATGTCTCCCTGTCTCACGCCTCTCTGCAGTGGAATAGCCCTCGTAGTCTGTACTCGGACTGACATCATGGCGTTGCCGTATAAGCACCTCAACACTTCGATGTACTGATGGTCAATACGGCATCGCTAAGAGACTAAGAGAATAAGAAACCTTAGCACAGCCCATGTTTCAATCGAATCGAAGGCTTTCTCATAGTCCACAAACGCCAAGCATAGTGGCTGGTTATACTCTTTGGTCTTCTGTATAACCTGCCGCAGCGTATGGATGTGGTCTATGGTACTTAGCCTTTTCGGAAACCGGCTTGTTCGGGAGGCTGGAAGGCATCGAGCCTGTTTGTGAGAGGATTCGTGATTACCCTCGAAAACAGCTTATAGACGTGGCTCAGGAGCGTGATGGGTCTATAGTTCTTTATAAGGGTGTTATCACCCTTTTTGAAGAACAGCACCACCACGCTTCTGGCGTCACGCCCTTAAGCAGAACAGAATTAAAGAGCCTCTGAAGGACTTTCAGTACCGGCGTTCCGCCCGCTTGCAGAAGCTGTGCTGTGATTCCGTCCTCGCCCGGCCCCTTGCTGTTTTTGAGCTGTTTGATCCGTACAGGCTGATGTCCAGGATGTCTTTGGTATAGTGTCGGGTTAGTTTGGCCCTAGGATCTTTGATATTTTCATAGTGTGTTTCGACACTTATATTAATTCTGTGCTATTACCTAAATCAGTTCTTAAGATCTATGAGAAAGAAGAAAAGACTTACCGATCTAATATAATTATATCCGTAAAGTTGTATAGCTGGCGTTGACTGCAAATAGATACTATGCATTATAGATTTCATGTGATCTAATAAATATTGATAAACAAAGACAGTTTTGCAAAGTCCACAATAAAAGTTCATTTTATAATGAAAAATTACATTCAAAGACAACAATGACACTTGAATTTGGAAACCGAATAAATATACGAAGCATTTCGCATGACTTAATGCAGTTGCAATATCATTATTTTCACTTTCAGTAGTATATTCATCTTCAAAGTCAATTTCTTTCCATGAATGGCTTGTAGATGGAGTATCATTATTTTTGTTTTCGATATTTGCAATCGTTTTTGATGACTTTAAGGATGGTTTTCCTATTTCGTGTTTCATAATATGCAACTCAGTGCTACCAAGGTAGTGTAAATTATTACACGTACTACAGTGACACCATTTGTCGTCCTGAAAACATAAAACATTATTTAAATTCGCTTCTTAATGAAATATAGCATCGTCATATTTTGTTATATTATCGTTTTCTGTGGTACGGTGCAAGTAATCCTATAATCCAGCCAAGTGCAAGTCGTAGTATCTCACGTATAGTATTTTAATCAAAAAATATTTCCAACAATTCCTAAGGCTATGTTTGTTCGCATTATATGGTCACGGTCTTGAAGATGATGCCACAACATCTCTGGCAGTATTATCCTATGACAGATATATTATTATTACATTTTTTGTTATAAATTCATGGGCATGCTGGAAAAATTATCCTTTTTACCCTAAACGTCTGGTGGCGCAACCTTTTTAGAAGAGAATATAAATAAGTTTAGGCAAATTGTTAATAAGCATCCTAGAGCTACAACAAATAAAATAAAAATACTTCCTCAACAGAACTCCAATATGGCTGCATATGATAGAACTGTGTATATCATAGGTCCAAAATTGTACAATAAATTACCGGATACATTGAAAAACTTACCCAAAAATATTTTTAAAATTAGATTAAAGAAAATTCTTATTGACAAATGTTACTACAACATAGAAGACTTTTTGACTGATAAGAAAATTTTGACTGATGTAATTTAATTTAACTTAATTGATTTTTTTTATGTAACCATTATAAATTTGCACGCCTTTTTAAGGCAAAATGTATTGGTACTTTAACATAAGCTTAACACCATTGTAACACACCTACATTTATGCAGTGGTCCAGTGGTTAAGGCGTTTGCCTTGTTGACCCGGGGGTCGTGGGTTCGATTCCCACGGGAAGCATACTTTGTTAAGTTGTTTCCAGTTTGGTTAGGACATTGCAGGCATGAATCACCTGATTGTCTGATAAGAAAGATGATTCCGTGCTTCGGAAGGCACGTTAAGCCGGTGGTCTCGGCTGCCATCTGGTAGTCGTTAAAGGAACCACGTCAGAGGCCGAGAGGCGGTTCCGAAGAACTCTGACACCAGGGTGTGCATGGTCGACTGACCGTGTCATCTACACGAAATGATGATGATGATTTATGCAAATAAATAAATTGAATTGAATTGAATTTATATCTGGTTCCACGGAAGACCAGCGGTGGTGTTATCACTACCTTATGCTGAGTGGCACCATTTTGATACTTTGATTACCTATATAGTTTTAATTTTGTACTTAAAATATTGTAATGTTTAAAGTATCAAATAAATTATTTTTCTTATTTCTTTCTTTCAATTCATTTATTTGCGAAAATAAGAAAACGACTGCCGTATTTGATACCTTACGTGTTTTTCTGACGTCACATAGCCCATGCATGACACACCGGGAAAGAATTCGAATCACACTTCAAAATCGGTCAAGTCATTTAGGCTACAGGAGGAAACAATAGAACAGGCATATTTACATACATACACACGAACAACATTTACCTCATTCTAGATTACTCATTAATTTAATTTATTATTAAAAAAATATCTTGTCCAGCAACCAGAGATAAGCTTTTCTTTTTAACTTTAAGGGTAAGGAACTCAAAAAATCGGTCAAGTGCGAGTCGGACTCGCGCACGAAGGGCTCTGTACCATTATCTTTACTACATTAGACTATCGATGACGGCAAAAAATCATGTTTGTTGTAAAGGAGCCCTATTAAATAACTAGCTGTTATCCGCAGCTTCGTCCGCGTAATGTATAGCCTATGTCCTTCTCGGTACCCTAACCTATGCGTATGCAAAATTTCATGATGATCGGTTCAGTAGATACGGCGTGAAAGCGTAACAAACAAACTCACTTTCGCATTTATAATATTAGTTGGGATTGGGATTTATTTTTAGTATTTTTTGTAATAACAATAACAGAAATACATCATCTGCAAAAATTTCAACTGTCTAATTATCACGGTTGATGATAAACAGCCTGGTGACAGAGAAACAGACAGATTTTTACCAATTGAACACTAAAAATCAAAACGATTAAACAATTCACCTCTCTTATAAGATGATTTTCATATGTATCATTAATTGCAAACATCCCTAAATTATTTTTATGCTTAGCATCAGCAATATGCTCTCGCAAAGTATTCTTAGACTCTTTAATTTTGCATGCCATGCAGTGAAAGGTATTATCTTTCGATTTACTAATGGAAATCATATTCCACGTATAGTACGGTATTTCGAAAACCTTTTTCTCTGTTTTAACTGAAACACAGCTTTCGAGTACTAGATTTTCATATCTATTCCTCGATTCATTAATTGCGACATCATTATTTTTATTTTTCGTATCATTACTATTGTTTTTCGTATCATTATTATTATTTTTCGTACTATAATTCTCATTTTTCGTATCATTATTCTCATTTTTCATATCATTATTCTCATTTTTCGTTTCTCTGTTCTTGTGTTTCATATCATTATTGTTGTTTCTACTCAAAGCATTTCTTTTTATAATGATTTCTGCAGCTTTTTGTGAGGCAAATATTTTATTATTCATATGAGTTTGTCCTGATATGTGAATGCTACATGTGTTTTCGTGACATAGTTCATTACAGATGCCGCAATGGTAGTGATCTTTTATCTGAAATAAAAACGAGATTTTTATTAATCACAAATTAAAATAGTTACCTGATTCTCTCTGGCAAAATAATTTATAGACTCTTTCCGGAGACATTGGCTGTCTGTGTGTTGTTGTGTGTTTGACGAGCTCCGTGGCGCAGTGGTCAACACCTGCGACACAAATGGTCCCACCTGGACACCTGACTGGGGATTGCAGTCAGGTCAAAATGAAAAATGATCTTTTTCAGATTGACCTGGATCTTGAATGTTTATTTTAAATATATTTGTAAAAATTTATAGTATAGTTAAGTTAGTATCCCATAACACAAGTCTCGAACTTACTTTGGGAATACCTCAATCTGTGATTATATTAATTTATAACAGGGATTGAATAACCGAAAAAATACGGTTAAATCGGTAAGCGGTATGACGTCATACTCATACCTTTATATTTCGATACCTTAAAATAATGGTACCTTCAAATTACCATACCATAAAGAAACGGTAACTGCACGATTTTGGTATTGTAATATTGCGGTATCGTTATTTTTTTCGATATTGGAATTATGAAAAAAATGTTTTCATTGAATTTTACCGCCGAGAACTCGCCTCAATGTTCTTCGTCGCATCATTTTTTCGGTACTGAAAATATTTCAGTTAAGGTACCAGTAATTATAAAGGTATCGATACATAACGATATCGTAAATGTATAAATACCATTATTTATATTTAGCTGTATCACAACCGTAATTGTCAACCGATTTGGTTCTACCTTTAAATCTAAGGTGTATAGTAATTTTTTACCGGTACCATACCCTTATACCTTTACCGTTTTCAACCCCTGATTTATTATATAGACTGAGGGTGACCAAATCGTCTGAGAGTGTAGGATCGCCGATAATACGAACTGCCCGGCGTTGGATGGAGTCAAGAGTGACTAGAGATAAGAGTTTCTAAAAAATACCTTATACATATAAATCTGTAGCTCGGCTGGCTTTTACAGTCTGCGGAACAGAAGCAGCTGGTACATAATCAGTCTTATTAGTAAACTAGCAGCCCTCCCCGGCTGCGCCCGGGCATGTTTTATACCTATAAACCTTCTTCATGAATCTCTCTATCTATTGGTGAAAACATCATGCAAATCCGTATCGCAGTAGTTTTTGAGTTTATCGCGAACCGACAGACAGACGCGGCGGAGGACTTTATTTTATAAAATATGTAAATAATGACAAGGACTAACTTTAGTACCTGCCCCCGTAGCATGGCTCCCGCGACGCCGTTTATATCGCGCGATAAACTATCTACATCTCGCTCTGCAGTATTGCGAAAAACAAGATAGCGATAGTCGATAAACGTTGTCGCGCGTGCCATGCTACGGGGGCTGGTTTAGACTATTATCTGACCGAAATAAGTCAACACCTATCTCTTTGACGTTTCCACAACTGTCATCACTGATATCTAAGGGTTGGATATTGGTTGATAAACTAAAGTTGGTCCCAGTTTTATAATAAGACGGTCTATGTTTTTTCTTTTCTCCCAGAACAGCATAGAACATAAACTTACCAATCTAAAAATCTCCAACTGATGCTCCTCAACCAGCGCACAAGCTTCCAAGTTCTTTTTGTGAATGTCATCAGCAACATGGCTATCAGTGTTTTCTTCTAAAACTACGTCATCACAAATATGGCAGTGTAGGCCTCCATTATTTACTATGGTGTTATAGTGATATGTGTCAAGGAATATGGTAGAGTTGATGATGTAGCCATTGTCGACTACTTGTATTTCGAATTGCAGCTTTTTGGGCGGTGTTTCTGAAAAAAAAAATATTATTTTGAACAAAGTTCTTTAGTTATGTCTGGCCATGTAGAGAGGGTTTTTCCGTGTAGTTCCTTGCGGAGTAGAATAGGACCACTCCAAGTCTTCGCATGGATGCTGTAGAAGGCGACTTATGAAACACAAGCCCAAACAAAGCTTAGAAACCTCAAAGAGACCTCTCCAACAAGCCAAGTCCTCTGACTGTCCTGGCTAATATATGTCTCTAGTAGAACAGAGAAGGTCTAGCTCCTGCAGTGGAGACTAAATAAGACCTGATGATGACGATACTTTTCATCGCCTTCCCATGCCTCAATGAATAATTGCCCCTCTGTTATGTATGACAAACGAGGTATAGAGTGTCATAAATATTTGTACTTGATCTGCTTGATTAGCTGCAAACTGCGCAGTTCGCGCCCAGACTCCCCGCGCGCACCCCGCCTCCCCGCGCGTGCCCCGCGCATACCTAATTTAGAGTACTACGCATTGAATCGCGCGATAAAGTTTGCATCGGACTGTATCAATACATACCATTCCCATTCACATCAATCCTCTCCGCATGAAGTTTGAATTCTTCATAACCTTCATTTTCATCCAAATACTCCGTATAAGTCTTCCCATCAATCTCATACACTTTGTGACTAGCCTGAGGCGGTTCAAAATTCAGTAATTCGTAATTCACAAACACACTTGGTATGTTTTCTGCATATTTTGCTTCTTGATTTATATTTTTGATTTCCATTTTGAGATTCAGGTGGGATAATGTAGTAATCATTGTAAGGTGATCTATAAAACAAAGATTTTAATTAAGAGGCTTATCACAAAATAGTGCTCTGAAAGATTAGGCTTTTACGCACGGCGACCACACGGTTGGGGTCACGAGTTCACGACGCTAATGCTGTTGCTACAACTGCACGATTTTGATACTTTTCATATTCTTTAATTTTTTGATATTGGATTTTTTTATTTTGTAATATTGTTAATCATGACAAGAAATTCCCACATACGTTCATTTTTGTTGGCTAAAGATACTTATATCAGCGAAACTAGCGATACCCGTTATTAAATTCTTGTACTCTGAAATAAGAACACATTGAAAAAATCTACGTAAGTATTTAGTAGCAAAGTACATTTAGTATTTTTAGTATAAATTTTCATCAAAATCATCATTTGAGATTGAGAGATATCTACTCATTACCGCTAAAAGTGGCCGCTTTTGGCGGTAATTAGTAGTTCTAGTATTTACATTTACTATCTTACATTTACTGAATGAAAAATAATAAAAAGTTATACCAAAAATACTACAAGTCATTTACTGAAGAAGTACTTACGTAGATTTTTACAATTTGCTCCTATTTAGCAGTCATATCATCATTTCGTGTAGGTGACACGGTCAGTCGACCATGCACACCCTGGTGTCAGAGTTCTTCGGAACCGCCTCTCGGCCTCTGACGTGGTTTCTTTAACGACTACCAGATGGCAGCCGGGATCACCGGCTTAACGTGCCTTCCGAAGTACGGAATCATCTTTCTTATCAGACAATCAGGTGATTCATGCCTGCAATGTCCTAACCAAACTGGAAACAACTTAACAAATTGTGCTTCCCGTAGGAATCGAACCACGACCCCCGGGTCAACAAGGCGAACGCCTTAACCACTGGACCACGGAGGCAGCAGTAAAAGAAATAAAATGAGGGATTGCGCTAGTTCACTGGTCTAAGCGCCTTAAGCTCTTTAAGTTTTTGCCAACATTTTATTTACAATCTGCGTGTAATTTTGGAATATTTTTTTAGGGTTTAGTACCTAAAAACGAAACGTAACGTTGGTGTCACCCTGTCATAACCATTTGCTACGAAACTACTGAACTGATTAAGTTAAAATTCGATACTTATATAAGTCTGTAACCCGAAGATGAGAGATCAAAAGAGTATTACGTGTATAATATTTTTCTCAAACATGCTTGGAAATGTTCACATTATTTTGACAACCTTGTTTGGGATAAATCAATATTGCTGTACTGGCCAATACACGGCAGCAAAGTATGTATGAAAATCCCAAGAAAATCCATATCTGTCGTGTCTTAAAGTAACTATGAAAATTCATATCTGTCATGTTATTTAAAATGGAACGACGCGTTTGCTGCGAAATAATTCAAGTATGGAGGTTACAAATTCGAATTTAAAATTTTACCAGGCTAGTAAGAAAAAAAAAAAAAAAAAAAAGAAATTAAAAAACTTAAGATTTTGGCGCGATATTTTCTACATATTGTTGTTTATGAACATTTTATGAATATTAATTGACATATTTACATCAATATTTCATGATGGTCTAGGATAAAAGAAAAATCATAGAATATACCAGGTGCTTCTCTTCCCGTACAGTCTGTAAAAGCAGGCCGAAGGAGAGGGCGAAAACCTATGCAGAAGAATATGTCAATAGGTGATGCGACTAGCAACCCATCACTATTTTAATTGCATTTTCTACATTAAAATCCACTAATACCCTAAACATGGCTTTTGAGGTCCGTCTCACCTGTAAGGGTAAACACGTGATAATTTATGTATATTTGTTTGTCTATATACTATTTTTTTTAATTTCCGTGCAATATTTGATAAAAGTACTACACAAGCCTTGGCCGCAATCAGGCATTGATGGACTCACGTATGTGTGCCTCGGCTCCGCCTCGGCCCACATTCACACGTTCGTCCATCAATACCTCTTTTACCGGCCGTTGCAGTAATGTACTTTATTGGTAAATTAGATATTTACAAAAAATATATCGTAATCGTATACATATGTCTGTTGACGATTTATATAACAAATAAGTTGGAAAGTATTTGACCAAATTAATTCAATAAAACAAATAAGACATTTTTACAAACATGATATTTATTATTTGACTAGCAGGAATTGGTTTTTTGGCTGACCTAAATAATTAAATATAAATATATACGGACAAATCACACAGATTGAGCTAGATTTTATAACACATACATAATTACATATGTATATAGACAAACATCCAAGTCCTAGGTCAATCTGAAAAAGATAATTTTTCATCATGACCTGACCAGAGTGACCGCGGAGCGAACCCGGGACCATCCGTGACACAAGCCGTGTGGTGTTGACCGCTGCGCCACGGAGCTCGTCGTCATAATCATTAATTACAATTTTACTTAATAAAAATAAATTGGAATACTATGTGCCTCAGTGGCATGTATCTGGCTTAGTTAGTCGCACTATACGCTTTGCACTCAATCGTTTGACGAAGAAAAATTCGGCATAGGTCCACCGTCGACAAGCTCTCGCGCAGTACTGAGTTTGAGCGGTCGACGCATCGAAATATATAGTAATTTGGAGGTTGCAATTACGTTTTTTATAGTCATATCTTTAATTATTATTATTTTAAAGTACAAAATTTAAATTCCTTATGAACTTACGTTTATTCTAGTACATATTTCATGTAATAATATTACTGTAGTAAGGAGAAATTTGCAGTTGATGTTTTAGAAATTTCGTGGTTTTACGGTTTTGAATGGATATTTTTTACTAAATATTCCATACATATTTTAAAATTCCGATTCCGCTATGAACTTTACCACTATTAAAGAGATATTATTATAATTTTTTCGTTTAAATTCCGTCTGTACAGTTGTCCAGTTTTGAGCACGAACAAGGGCCTCGCCCTCTTTTTGTGTAAAACATGCTTCGGAATTTTGGCTTAATTTTAATTGATTAGATAAAAATGCAAAAAGTGAAGCCGCTATGAACTTTACTAATAACTATTCTCCATTGTTAAATAGATTTAAGTTGTCAAAGTCTTTCAGTTTCTTAGAATTTGAATGCCAAAATCGCGGTCAAAATGTGATAGGCCTCTTAAGAGGCATACATAGTATCATGTCTTTATCACTTACGGGGTAGACAACCTGAGGTTATAATATCCAAAGGCCTTGTTTATGGATAGGTGGAAAATAAATAAATATAAATAAATATATATATATAGGGACATATCACACAAATTGAGCTAGCCCCACAGTAAGTTGTGAACTTGTGTCGCAGGATACTAACTCAACGATACTATATTTTATAACATATACTTATATAGATAAACATCCAAGACCCAGGTCAATATGAAAAAGATCTTTTTCCATCTTGACCTGACCGGGGATCAAACCCGGGACCCCCGTGTCGCAGGCTAGCGTGTTGACCGCTGCGCCACGGAGTTCGACCAAATGAAATCAAAATAGTGATGGGTTGATAGCCGCATCGCCTATTGATATGATTTCCAGATTTTGGCCCATTCCCTCGACCGGCTTTCCTTCCAATCCAGCATGGATCAACTGGAACCCATCATTTTTTCTGGTGATCCGAAAATCTAACATTTACTGGCTTAATCACCGAAACTGAACCCATTATTTTATTCCGAAGTCACGTCAAATAAAACAAACTTATTCAGTACTTAGGTATTAATTTACTTGTAGTATTTTTGGGTATTTCTTTTCATTGTTCTGCATTTGTTAAAGATCCTTCGATACCTCAAAATAAGCGAGTCTTACTTCTTCTTCTTCTGTTTCATAAAATGGCTTCCACAGAGATTTCAGTGATTCTGCCAATGTCCAGTAAATTGAGATACTAAGTATTGGTGTTGAAGGGTAAAGTTGTAATAAGTAGCATCAAAGATGGCGTATGTTCTTTGATGCCTTGTGGTCGGGAGGTTATGGTGACAAGTCTATACGAGTCCATATAACAGTCCACTTTAACTATTTCACAAATTGTTCCTTGAGCACGAGCATTTATAACACCAAACTACACCAATTTCATATTATAAAAGTCCACCAAAATCAATTTGCAAAATCATCCAAGGTAGACCCCAACTGCACCCCTTGACTTCCCACCACAAACTCTCCAAGGCTTACTTTGAGCTGTTCATAACATTAAAAAATAAAGAATCGCTGGAAATTTCTTATACCCCAAAACCTGCGTGCCCTTTGCAACACTTTAACCATTTCTTTAGTAAAATAGAAAATGGATAAATACCATCACCACCCTGTATTGTAATGTACTGGCTTAAAATTAAAAATACAGACTAGTTAAAATAGCAAAAATGGGAAAACAATAAAATTAAATGACAAATTGTACCTACCACCAAGATTTGAAATACGGGTATTTATAAGAACCGGCATCATTGGCCTTGGTGAGAGGTACAAGACGTAGTACCAGTACCACCTATACCGGTACAATTTTTCCATCAGTATCAGTACTAATCAAATATTTGCATAACATGACAGTAGATTTAGTTAAAAGGAAAATAACTTCAACAGTCTAATAACATAAACCAAACTCATACGACGTTGACTCCTATCTAGCAAGCGCTACATGTATTGTTTCTTCTTTCTTTCTGATGCTTGCAAAAGAAGCATCATAAAGAAAAGAAGAATTGACAAAATAAGTAATAAGAATTTAAGAAACAAAACAGGATTAGCTGATGTTACATATAAAACAAAACAACTTAAATGGAAGTGGGCAGGACATACAATAAGAGGAGAAGATAAATGGAGCAAAATTGTAACATTATGGTACCCTAGAGGCCATAAAAGAAATAAGGGTAGGCAATTTAAAAGATGGGCTGATGAAATTTTCGAAATGGCTGGAAAGATGAAAACCTGGACCAGACTACCAATCAATAAGGAAGAATGGAGAAGATTGGGGGAGGCCTTTGCCTGAAGGCACACAGAATCAGTTACAGTAGAATAAGATTAACTATTTATTAATCTTTGTATTCTGATATAAGGCTATAAATAAATAAATAAAACATGTATTGTTACTAATAGAAGTGTGCATGGTTGACTGGCCGTATCACCTACACGAAATTAGATGATGAATAGAAGTGTCACCTATTGTTGTACTGTGTCATTTGTATATCACTGAATAACGATTTTTTCTATTCTTCTGGAACAGCCATCCAGATATCGAAATGAAAAAACCTCTAATAGGACGAACCTATACTTTTGGTACCGGTTTCAAGCCTTGCCTACCACTCTTGTTATTCAAAATATGCATTTAAAGATTCTAGGTACCCATATAGTGTGCTAAATTTGCAATATTTTTGCATATAACAAATTTAATGTTGTTCACATACCTAGATTAGAGAGAGAGTATGTTCTTCAGGATCCTGTGAGTGACTAATGTCTTAGATAAATGTAAAATGACTTGAAACATTTTACATTTATTACAGATCGCTATATACTTTAATCAAACTTTAATCAAAGAAACTCCCAAAACAAGAAAAAGACTAAACCGGTGCTTTCATTTTGTTTATTTATTTGTCATTAATTATGTAAAGTCAATGTCACTATTTGACATTTCTATATTTGTTTTTCTTTGGCTTTCACGCGTCTTGTGTTTAGCCAATATCAAATATGGGGATGGCAACTGTGACGTTGCCAGTTTGTAGGTTGTTCCCGTAGATAGGTTGTTCCGAAACAAACTCAATATTTTCATCAATATTTCTTCATAATCGTACTAAATATCGTGGAATAAACTATTAAATTTTTATATTAGCTAATTTCCGACCTATAAAAATATTTTTTATTTTAGTTTCATTTAATACAATTTGTAAAATGCCAATATAATACGAAAGGTCAAATGTTTTGTCACTATTCTTATTAACTTAATTTAGTCCGAATCAAACTTTATGCCGGGTCAGAACATCGCGTGAGTCAATACGCAGTCAATATTGTGTACCTATATTTGGTTCAGAAGGATGTGCGTGGGAAGGCGCGGCGCCTACTGGTACTGCGCAGCTCGCAGCTAATATCCGAGCCGCCATAAAGTTTGATTCGGCCAAATTATACTTGATAAGCTAAAAAAAAGGATATTCATATTTTTGATAAGAAAGAACGTATGCAGCGACATCTACAATAATAAACTTTGCGCTGCCATCCCCTATATCCATAAACTATAGAGTTATGTCTTAAAAACAAACTCAAAAAGTATTTTTTTCATCATGACATTGACACAAAAACTATGTAGATAATGTCTATGAGACGGTTATATCCCGTTTTGATTGAAGTTTCTGAGAGTGAGAGTATTCATTAACTTTATTTCAGAGAGATAATACGCGTACTTTGTTTTAATTATTTATCATTTTAGATTTATTCCAGAATTTTATGCCAATTTCCGAAGACGACTTTTGTTAAATATTAGATATCATGAAAGTTTTAACACACTACTGAGTGCTGACTGCAATAGTACTTGTAAGTTCGTTTAATATTTTTTTTATCATACTGTTACAATAATTTTGTTATATATCAGTATTTTCCTGTATTACGTCACCGTGATCTGCATACACAGAGTAGGTACATTTACTGACACAAACAGTAATTAATAAATTTACCCATATAGGCTAATTTATGATAACAATAGCTTATAAGTGCATAGCAACTTATCTTAGGAGCAACAAGTCTTATCATAAATATTTACGTTTTGGTGAAGCATCGGAATATGATAGATAAGATAGAACAATATTTTTCCGGCCTACAGGCCTATTTCTTAACTTTTGACATAGTTATGTTGTCGTAGTAGTCAGTGTACCGTAGTTGTCAAAAGTTAGCAATAGGCTTGCGGGTATACTAAATTAAGATTTAAGTATATATTACTAGTTTTTTCAGGACTTCCTCTGCATAATTTGTAGTCTGTTAGCTTTTGACTGAGGCTCCGCTTGTATGAATGTAGTTCTTTGGGGTCAGTACCTTTTTTCCTGTTAAAAGATACCCTATATCGAAGCGAAGTGAGTTCACACACTAGCACCACCCAGCAATTAATTCTATAAGTCCTAAATGATATCAAATTTAAAAAATCTAATAGCTGAATGCCCTAGTAAATTACTTGTAGTATTCTTTTTATTGAAAAGTGGCCACTTTTGGCGATAAAAATCCGTTCTCTTAATTCATCAAATTAAAAATAGTAAAAACTTGTACCAATAATACTACAAGTAATTTACTAAGGCATTCAGCTATATGTATGTACATGTGATAGAGCCTAAACAGTTAGTTTATTATTCTCTTTTGAAAATTCTCAAATTTTGTAAATGAATAGTTTAGCCATATTTAAAAAAATATATATTTGACTTTATTTAGAACAAGCAAGCCCTTCAGGCACGTAGGGACCAAGTCTGGATTGAGTTTCTTTCGGCGTATTCTTCTCACCAGTGGTCATTACGAAACGCTAGTAGTTCTTCAATTTTGCATATTAAAAATTAAAATTAATAAAGTAAAAAATATGATGACGTTCAAAAAGAGATACAATTTTAAATAAAAATCTTTGACTTTGAACAATCTTTTTTCAGAACTTCTAAACAATGGGTACTACAGCATCCACCCCACCAGATCCTAAAAATGAAGCGGAGAATCAAAATCAAGGAGCAAATGATGCAGAAAATGTACCAAGTGTATTCGTAAACTACGAGTTTTTGAATTTTGACGCACAGCAGAGAACTCAAAAAGTTTATGAGATTGATGGACAGTTTTATTCAAATAATTTAGAAGCTAATTTAGATGAACATAAGGAATTTGAAGAATTCAAACTTTACGCTGAGAGGCTTGATGTGAGAGACGAAGAGACTGGTATGTATTGCCTGAAACGTCAATCATATACCTAATGCCGTGCCGTGTGGTTCCCGGCAGAGTAGAATAGGACCACTCCAAGTCATCCCGTGGATGTCGTAAAAGGCGACTAAGGAAACACAAGCTAAACAAAGCTTATTAACATCAAAGAGACCTCTCCAACCCGTCTGGCCAGCGTGGAGAGTGTAGGCCAAATCCTCTTGACTACTAAGGCTAGTATATGGTTTTGGTAGTACAGAAAGGTTCGTGCTCCTACAGTGGAGACTAGAAAGACCTGATGATGATGATGATGATACCTAATTATTAAGCGGAAGGGGTTAGGGGGCGTTTGCATGATGATGCAGCCAACTTTTGCTCAAATAATGCCCATATTTTGAGATAATTGCAATTATTACTACATGTTTACATAAGCTTACGGGCAGTAGGCTTTCGTACCATTGCTGACAGTTTATCGGGTACCAGAGACGTTTTTCCATATTCATACATAGATTTCCAGTCTTCTGTTACAAGCGGAGACTTTTTACTCCATTCATTAATAGTGGATTGTATACAGATCTGTCAGCAGATAGGTTCGATTCACAGCTTCACAGGTCTAGTGTTTTAGAGCTTTCCAATGAGGGATGGCGTCAGGCTGGCGGCCGGCCATAAAAACGTTGCCAATATTAACTACTAACATAAAAGCAGGCTTCAACGTATCATAACTGACTGCAACTAAAGAAAATAGCCATGTGTGAGACGGACTCGAAGGACGGACGGACGCGCACGAAGGATTCCATACGCGAAATACTCTACTGTTGTATATGTAGATGATGATCTATACAACATTAGACTAGGATAATAGATTCGAGCATAAAGGGCAAAATAATCATGTTTGTTGTATGGCCCCCCTTAAATATTTATTATTTTCTTTTTTTTTGTGAAAGTGGCAACAGAAATACCTATATCTACCTATCATCTGCAAAAAATTTCAACTATCTTAGTAGCTATCACGGTTAATGAAGATACAGCCTACTGCTAGATGGACAGACAGACAGATGAACATTAAAGTCTCAGTAATAGGCTTCTGTCTTTACCCTTTCAGTATGGAACCATACAAACGCTCAGATGTGGAGTGATTTTGAATTTACTCAACTTATGTTTAGCAATTTATATTTTTATTGAATAAACGAACTTGGAATTATCTTTTCAGAGACTTCGCCCAAAAAGCAGAATTTCGAAGTGCAAGTAGTAAACCACGGCTACATTATAAATTCAAGTATATTCCTTAACAATCTTCACTATAACACCATAATAAATATCTTTGAAGACTGCCTGAACTGTTTCGTTTGTGATGACATAGTTTTAGAAGAAAACTGCGACCGCCATGTTGAAAGTGAAGATCACAAAAGGAATTTGGAAGCTTGTCCATTGGTGGAGGAATATAAGCTTAATATTTTCCGACAGGTAAGTAATTAAATTTATATTTCTACTAATTAACGACGTCGTAATGCTAAAGGCACACAGTCCGCCAAATATTGTTGTAAGCCACATCACAGGCAGCATAAGGGTGCTCCCACACATCTGTTATATAACGTTATATATAAACAATGTGTAACAACGATAAAATTCTATAACACCATACTCATTGTTTTATAACGTTATATAACTGCTGTGTGGAAGCACCCTAATACTACTACAGGTCAAGCCAAACTTTTTTTCGGATCGGATATTAGCTGCTAGCTGCGCACTACAGGCCCCACCTCCCCGCGTGCGCCTCGCCTTGTTACCATTATATTACATTGTGTACTGCACATCGACTCGCGTAATGTTCTGAGTCGCAATAAAGTTTGGCGCGGCCTTTACATCCGCTTCCGCATCAGTAGCACATGCTAATGTGTGAGCTTACAATCAGGGACGCCACCGCAGAAGTGATTTTTAGTACTAGCATATGCAGAAGAAACTTCGCGTAATATACAACTTATTTATTGTTTATGTCCAGAAAACAAATAATAACTCAATACATAATAGTCAATACATATTATGCAAATATTGTTTTTTTTTAGAAAAATGATCACTACCACTGCGGCATCTGTAATATAGTATTTCACAAGAACACATGTAGCAATCACTTTACAGGACAAACTCACGAGAATAATGAAATATTTGCCTTGAAGACAGCTGCAGAAATAAACAGGAGTAATGATACAGAAAACCAAAATAATGATACGCAAAACACCAATAATGATACAGGAATAAAAAATGAAATTAGTGACATTAATAGCAAAATTGATAATATCGCAATAGACAGTCGTGTATCAGTTAAAACAGAGAAAAAGACTTTTGAAATATCGTACTATACGTGGCATATGATTGTAATTACCAAAGATAATAATTTCTACTGTATGGCATGCGAACTCAAAGATTTGATTGATAATCTGAAACTGCATATAAATGATTTTACCCATAAAAATAAATTAGAAAAGTTCAAAATTAACAACTTTTATGAAAATCATCTTATCAGACAGGTAAGTTTTATATTGTTTTGATTGTACCTACTGAATAAGTACGCAAACAGGTCTATCTACAATCCTAGCGCTTAACTGAGTCTGTTCCTGAGGTATGGGTACAAGAGGGGTGAAAAAAAATGTGACACAGTCATTGCCATGCTATATCACAGGTCACTTCTCCCGCGTCTCGCTATACGCCCGGCTAAAGTTACGCAGCATTTGACGTACATAAACCCAGGCCTCCGTGCCGCTCCCATACCTCAGGAACAGACCGAGTTAAGCGGTAGGCCTCATAATTAAATTAGCAGCCCTCCCCGGCTGCGCCCGGGCATGTGTTTTATGTATAAACCTTCCTTTTGAATCACAATCTATTAATAAAAACCGCATCAAAATCCGTTGCGTAGTGTTAAAGATCTAAGCATACATTGGGACAGATAAACAGCGGGAAGCGACTTTGTTTTATACTATGTAGTGATATTGATGTTTACCATAAAACAATCAGCGACTACACCGTGCCAGAAATACACTATATGTGTACACATATATCCAGTGTTAACAAGGCTGTAATAATCTAAGAAATCCATCCAATCGGGAAAATGGAGCACAAAGGAAAGTAATCCAAAAAAAACCGGCCAAGTGTGAGGCAAACTCGCGCAATGAGGGTTCCGTACAATATGCTTCGTGAACTCACTCCTTTGTGTGTTTAATTCCCCCTCTTCTGAGCTTTGAACTCGAAAATTGCTGTTTTTTTTATTGACAGCTGTCCCATTTATGCGAATATGCGAAAATGTAGATAGCGCTATCTAGTGGTGTTTTAGTGAACTATTTCCCTAGGTGAAATTATTATAGTGCGTTTATCACTTTATTTTCAACTGATAGAATTCTTATTATTTTTCCTGTAATCTTCAAGCAATTAACTTTATATTGTAATTTTTTCGAAATTTTAGGCCCCGTAGTTTCGGAGATCAGGTGGGGAGAATGGTCAAATTTTGCCTTCTTTCGTGAATAAAATCAAAAGTATTGAATTTTAACCAAACGAAAAAAAAATATTTTTGAGATCCTCATAACGAGCCCTTTTATTTGATATACATATGACACAGTACGGTTTGCAAAACTTTTTTTTTTTTAATTTTCTAATTGGGCCCCGAAAATGACCCTTATTTAAAAATATATTTATTTAGTTTGCACATTCGTGTTTGGGTCATAGGATTACACCATCTTACCAAATTTCACCTAATTTGGTTCAGTAGATTCGGAGAAAATCGGCTGTGACAGACGGACGGACGGACAGACAGACGCACAAGTGATCCTTAAAGGGTTCCGTTTTTCATTTTTTGTTCGGAACCCTAAAAAGGCAAAAATGAGGTGCAATCCTTTTTTCCCAAATCAATTTTGTCATCACTTTCTTTTTGTTTTCAGTTATTAGGTACCATTGAACTTTTCAGTTTGAGTTTCTAAATTCTATTATATTCAAAATCTAGCTGATCAAGGTTTTTATTAATATTGTTTGTTTTCAGAATGCAAAATGGTGTCATTGTAGTACATGCAACACAGTACATTATCTTGGTGGCACTGACTTACATATTATGAGACATGATAAAGGAAAAGCATTCACAGAATCCGCAAAAACGATACGAATTTCCGAAGACAAAAGCAATATCAATACAAATGGAAATAACGATTCACCTTCTAAAAGCAATTCACAGATAAGAATCAATGCTAATGTTGTAAATATTAACAATGAAACCAGAAACCATATCGTGAAAGCAATCATTAATGAGAAATGCTTTGTAATTTTATTTGGCTTCAAAATTCAAGTATCATTATTGTCGTTAAATGTAATTTTTCATAGTGAAACTGGGTTTTTTCATTGTGGACTTTGCAATGTTAAATTTCTTTCTCATATTGTGCAAGACCATATAAAATCTATGATACATATATCGCGTCTTAATTCAACGCCAGCCGTAATACATTATGGATATAATTATATTAGATCGGTGAGTCCATTGTATTCATTAACGACTGCCAAAGACAAATATAAAGATTTCAGGGTCTATAAAAAATATAGTGATGAATGGGATATTAACTCAAACACAGGCGATTCAAACGCATTTGTGGTACCTAAGCCACCGAATTTTCCAACTTCTTTATCAAATCTTCTTTAAAAATCGAAAATAACATCCAAATAGGTACCTAGACAAATTTCGATGTTTAGGGTACTTATCGTTAGAAGAGCCCGATGGCCTATTGGGCGTGAGCTTTTTAACACGCATGCAACTGGGCACGATCCTCACTGGGACGGGCATAGAAATTTGTTGAGCTCCTCCGTGCTTTGGAGTCATATTCAGGCTTTGGCTTCGGCTATCATCATTGATGGAAGTCGTTAAACTGTTGATGGCTTAAGGCAGCTTAAAAAAATCTGACACCAGTGTTGACCATTTCCACACGCAAAATAATCAAATTTTTTTAGATTCCAACATTTTTTTTAAATACCTAATCTTTAAAATTTTTTTTTTTCAGATTGACAATTTTCCACATTGTGGAATTTGTCATATGCTGATACAGCCAAGTATGCTTTTACTTCATTTACAAGACCCTTACCATATCACGCAAGCAAACATAGCCTTGGGACTTGTAAATCTACCACCACCCCCATCTCAAGTTGCTAAAGTTGATGATGTGAAAAAAGACAGTCAAAATCTCAAAAAAGATGTACAAAACAAGACTAAAGTGAATATTATTAATTCAACAAACGAAATTAATAATAAAATTATTAATGAAACGAAAAAGAAAATTGACGAAATTAAAAATGATATTAATGAAACGAAAAATACGAGCAATGAAACTAAAAACAGAATTAATGAAAACGTTAAAATAAAGAAATCAGATGTTTACATTGAAGTGAATGAGAGTAAAATTCATGAAATTGAATTGAATTATGGCGATGATTACAATACAGGTATAGCTAAATACTTATTTTGCATATTTTAATATATTAAATAAATAAGTATATAAGAACATCACACAAATTTAGCTAGCCCCACTGTAAGTTTTGAGCTTGTGTCGTAGGATACTAACTCAACGATACTATATTTATAATCACTCCAGATAAACATCCAAGACCCAGGCCAATCTGAAACATATCGATGGGTAACACTTGCTAATCGGCACTCCTTGTATCCGTTTAGTCACAGTAGTAAAGGTTTTTTAATATAGTCGTACTTATTTCGTTACTTTATTAGAACATTAGATTACTATTCTTTTACAGTGACTGACAAAATAGTCTGAGGAATTGTTTATTATGAAATTTATTTAATTACTGTGACTCAACGGGAATACAGGGTGCCAATTAGTAACGGTGTTACTTATTGGGAATAATGTCAGTTGCAATGTGTATCACTGTTACTCATCGAGATTTTTTTCCCGATGTGAAGCTCTGTTACTGATCCTGGTGTGACTCAACGGGAATGCAACTCGTGTTGCAAGCCGGCGTGTTAATCACTGCGCTACGAAGGCTGCCAAAGCGGACCCTGAACTCCGAAGCACCTTCGCTGCGGATGGAACCGAAATAGCGCTCAGATAAGAGAGATTTCGGTTAATGAATGACCGGCCACATTAGTATCATATGTAACCGCAGAGCAAAGGATGTGACTGTCGCTCACGCTCTACTAGAGACGCCTTTTCAACACATTTCATACGAAACAAGTGTGTCAGGGGCGGTACAATTTATTGAGGTTTTGGGTTTCAATGTAATTGTAGAAATTCAAGAATCTCCTATTTTCTACTTAGGTACTTGTGTGTATGTTGTTAAGTAACCTTTTAACTGCAATTATGATACCACTAGCTTTTGCCCGCGGCTTCGCTCGCGTTAAGAAGTAGAATTGTTCAAAATCCTTTCTTAGCGGATGCCTACATCATAAGATCTACCTGCATGCCAAATTTCAGCCCGATCCGTCTAGTGGTTTGGGCTGTGCGTTGATAGATCACTATGTCAGTCAGTCAGTCACCTTTGAGTTATATATATTTAGATATCACAGCACATTGGGGCATTATTATGTTTTTTGAGCACAAACTGATACGCCGAGTTGCGACTTTCGCCTACTAGGCGGGCGCGGGCTGACACGCGGTATTATTATTAATTTCGTCTATAGTAGTTTGCGAGCGACATTACGTGCTTTGTGCTCTCAAAGGACCGGCAGGCCTATTTGCTAACTTTTGACAGCTACGGTGTACATCATTTTCATGGTAACTTCAATATTCATTACGGCTTCGGTATGAATGACTATTTTTATTTAAGATATGAAAACCGTAATGGATGCTGAAGTGGTTAGCAAATCGGCCTGCTGGTCACCATGCCCCTGATGTTATGATTAAATAATTGATTATTTATTATTAGGTATTTTTGACGCTGAAATAGAAGTTTTGACAAAGAGAGCTCGTTTACTGGTATCGTTTACGTCTTTTAATACTTTGGTACCTATTGGAGATGGTGACAGGTAACTTTTTTTTTATTTTAGTTCTGTTTTAGGGTTCCTTAGTAAACAAGGAACCCTTATAGTTTCGCCATGCATGTCTGTGTGTCTGTTCGTCTGTCTGCGGTTTTACCCAGAGACTATAAGTACTAGAAAGCTATAATTTGGTATATTTGTAATAATGGTTATGCTAAAAAAGTGGTATCAAAAAATTATGAAGAATTTTTTTTAGTGTAACTCCAATCACTAACAAAGTCCTCCGCCGCGTCTGTCTGTCTGTTCGCGATAAACTCAAAAACTACTCCACGGATTTTCATACGGTTTTCACCAATAGATAGAGTGATTCACGAGGAAGGTTTTAAGGTATAATACATGCCCGGGCGCAGCCGGGTAGGGCTGCTAGTACATGTAAAGCGGGAGTCAATTTTTTTTTTCTATTACGCCATCGTGTGTGGTATTAATAAATAGGTCTTAAAAAATATTGTGAGGTTGAGAACATCATTTTTCGATTTGCAAATTTTTGTAAGAGGTAAGTGCCAGGCAACCAACTTATAAAATGTACTCGAAAATGTAAAATTTCATACAGTTTTCATTGTTTGATGTTTTTGGTCGGTAAACTGTGAGGTGCTAGTGTGAACAGTGTGAACTCAAAGTTGTCATTTGCAACAACGGAACCATACACTGCGCGTGGCCCGATACGCACTTGGCCGGTTTTTTATAATTCTGTATTGAGTAGATTTTTTAAAAATACCTTGTGTCTTGGGATACAATGTTTTATTTATTTCACTTTGTTGATTTATGTTTACTGTTCTTGTTTATAGTTTTTTTTTCTGTAATAGTCTATTGGTGTCTCTTAAAACATTATATGGACTTAGAACCAAATTCTATTTCACTATCTCATCACTACATTTTATAAAACAAAGTCCTCCGCCGAATCTTTCTGTCTGTTCGCGATAAATTCAAAAACTACTGCCCGGATTTTTATGTGGTTTCCACCAATAGATAAAGTGATTCATGAGGAAGGTTTATATGTATAATTCATACTCGGGCGCAGCCGAGGTCTGCTAGTATTTTATAAATGTTAGTAATAAATAACGTTATTTACTAAATTTAGTTACTCATTACTATTCATCACATCACTATTCATCATATCACTACTACACATCACTATTAAATAACATTTATTTATTACTCATTTAATTATTTAATAAGTCTTTCAATTATTTACATTCGGTGTTAGGTGATCAAATCGGTTGAATAGTTTTACTTAATTATCTCCTTATTACAGGTACTGCTTTGCATGTGGCATCGCAGTTGAAGGTGATATGTTGAAAAATCACATATGTAATAAAGCACACATGGAAATGCTTAAGGATATCAAATTTTTGGAAGAATATGACTATAATTTGATAAGACAGGTAATATTTAGATGATTTGTGCGACTTTGGTCCAGCCTAGAAAAATGATAAGTTTAATAATAAAACTTAACTACTTACTATTAATAAGTTTAACAGCAGTTCGTCGCAAACTTTGATCTCGCGAACATTTTTTCTATCTAATAGATGTTTATTAAATACTTTTCAGAATGCCTCTTTATACCATTGCGCTATATGCAATACTATAATAAGACGACCTGATTTGAGCAACCATATTGAATGGGTAATTCACGAAGATCAACGAAAGAAGAACAAGAAAAATGTAAAGAAAAAGGAACGACACTCTGTAGAATTTCAAAATCAAGTATTCCCTACTGAAAAAGAAGTGATATATTCCAGCAGAATATCCAAAGAAATAATAATAAAGTGGTCTTTTATTATAAAACCGAATAATTCAAGTGATCCTATAACTCCCTCGACCGAAAATAACCATAAAGAAGAAGAAATTGAACCAAATAATAAAATAACTACAAGGAATAATAAAACAATTATTATGGATGACTTAAATTTAAAGTTGGTTTTGAAATGGGACGCCTGGCACTCAATTATACGTACAAAAAAGAAATATATGTGTATAATATGCAGCGAGAAGATGAATGAAGATGTAGATAATCATATTAATTCTGAGAGCCATGAGTACAAATTAGAGAAACCGTTTATGACGAAGTACTTTCCAGCGCTTATTCGAGAGGTAAGTTTAGTCACTCTTATATCTTATTAAAAGTGGTCGTTTTTGACAATAACATCAAGAAAAGCTTCACACTCTTACTTTAAATAGTGAACAGTATATAAAAAATAATAATTTCAAAAGTTATTTAGGGCTTCTCAGAATAAAATTTAAAAGTATCTTTGTTTTCTTTCAAATAATACATTTTTAATAGGGGCATCACTATACCCGAAAAAATTAATTCTTCCCCGTTACGTGCCGTGTCTTCTGACGAAGGAACTTAATTATGCCACTTGTGATCACACATCTCAGTGTAAACCTCGCCTAAGGTTGCTTAACATGCGTATTTTGCAGGTCAATGCAGACATGCTACACTGTGCCACGTGCAATATTGTTTTGTATGATAAAGGCAACATACAAACACACATACACGGGAGCAAACATAAGAGGCACTTAGAAGACTTGCTTAATAATACTGATGACAACAATGAAGATATACTAATCGTATAACTTTATTTTAATTAGGTTCTATTTTTAGTTAAGTAAGGTTTAATTTATTTTTTGAGACATTTAGAAGACTTACTAAACAATACTGATGACAGCAGTTAAGGTATTCTTATAACTTTGTTTAAATTAAGTTTATTTTTAGTTAAGTAAGGTTTGATATAATTTTTAAAGTATCTGTTTCCAAACAGTAAAAACGGGTCTCTAGCACTAAGCTTTTGCTATCCATCGGTCACAGGGCACTCATAGTCATAGATACTCTGTTGAGCCATAATATACACGATGAAATATTGAACGTTTTGGACCCTTAATGCAGTGATTCAGCCCTTCCGTATGAAGAACTCCTAGGGGACTAACACTGGAAAGTAAAAAAATAGACTTTTACACACAAAAATATTCAGCTGCCCGGTCAATTTGTATGGAAAATGGGAATGTACGCAATTTACTTTTCTAGTTGGAAACTAAAAAACATGTGTTGGTCCCACAGGAAAAGGTGGGTCAGTGTTTCAGAGTCAAAAACGTGCATATGGGATTCACATTTTACCGTGTATATCTTATTACCGCTAAAACAACATATATAAAGTCATGTCTTGTTAGACAGAGGTATATAGACGTATGGTGTGCGAGAAGGTGGAAAATGGTAGCAAAAATAGTGATGGGTTGCTAGCCGCATCGCCTTTTGCTTTTAAGATCTGCGTAGGAAGAGTAGCAGCTGATAAATTCTATGTTTTTTCTTTCCTCTCAAACCAGCGTGGAAGGAAAACCTACATTAATTTAAAAAAAATTATAGAGGACCCAAACAAAGAATTTAACATTGCATATTTTCGGTTTATTATGTAATTATTGAACAAAAAGCTAAATTTTATTTATAATACAAATTGCATTAAGATATACATTTCACATTGTTAATTATTATATAATAAAGCTGAACTACGACGCCGAAGGGCTATGGCCATTAATTGCACCAAAGACGTGCCGGAGCGGGAGTCACCATTATATACATACTGCTATTATATTAGTACTATTGAATTATTTATTAACGTACAATAGACATTTTATTTCGCATAACATTCAAAGTTGAAGAAGAAGCATGAGGAATTTCGTTCTTGATGGAGGTCCCACAACCACACTTCATTGTAAAATTGTTGATTTTGTTTCGCGTGTGGGAGTGGCCAACACTGGTGTCTTATTTTAATATGTATTCATATTCATTTATTTCATAAACAACGTAAATTCAAAAATGTATCTTCAATTCAAGAAGTCTTCTGTAAAATAGTATTTTCCCAGATGGTAAGCCTTTAATTTTTTTTTCAAACTGTCAAGTATATAATAAATCTTTTATATCAATTGGTATTTTTATAAAAAAATATTATTGCCGAGTAATGAGCGCTATGTTTGACAATCTCCAACTTCGGTACTAAGGTTGGTAAAAAGTCTTTTCTCCTACTGCTTTCACCATCACCAGCACCAGTCACCACTGAATTTTCAATGAATATTTATATTTCATGTAATTGTCTTTTGATCTAATAATAAAATAATTGTTCATGAAACATAAATACAAAGTGGCTTAGTTACATATAAACAATAATATTAAAAAAAAAAACAATGCATTTGCAAATGTTTCGCCGTTAAGGTGTACGGAATTATGAGACAACTTAAATTTGTAATCCTTTTTATTTAATTTACTGCCAGGCGTGTTAAATAAACGTCGTATGATTTCTCGTGAACTATTTTTGATACCTAATAACTTCTTCTTCTTATTTGAGAGCTTTGTACCTCTTGCCGGTGGAGTATGCGCCAAACTTATCTATCCTCTGCTTTAGACTTTAATTCTTGATACGACATGACACCAGATTTCTTCTTTAGTTGGTCAACATAACTTTTCCTTGGTCTCCCTCTTTCTTACCTTTCACCTTATTCTCTAGTGTGTTTCTAAAGAAGGCATCATGTCGTATCAAGTGACCAATCATCCTACCCTCCTATTCTGTATTTCGTTTATCAGTCTTTTTTTTCTCTCCTACAATTTCAATTTTATAATAACAACACTCGTAACTTTATTTACTCAAAACAAATCGCGTTGTAATGATCAACTTAGCTTACTTGAATCATACGTAATATATTATTTAAGCATTTTAAATATAGTGATTAATAATATTAATATTTTAACTGTGATAAATAAAATAGACTTTAACCAAAGAACTAAACCGATTTTCTAAAGTAAATTAAAGTATGAATGTAAAATATTGTAACAGGGTTCAGGATTTGACACGCCAAATTCTCCGGTAATTTATTCGCTAGGAAGAAAACAATATTGACACTGTACTGGTACTACTGTATATCCTATACGCACGAACTGGACTACTGCATATCCTATACGCAGAGCTGTCGTGGTCGTGGTTCGTTGCTGTGGTCATGGAAATTTTATTTTTTTTATTTTATTTTTTATTTCGGAATAAAAACAGTTACAAAACAAATTGATAACTGTTATCAATCGATTTTAATAAATCACTCGTAGTTAACGTTAGAAAAACTGGCAATCAACTAAATAAATAACGGTAGCCCCCTCCCGCTGCAGTGTTATGGGTTTTAAAAAGTTCCACACACTGTTGATTCCGACATCAATAATGTCAAGACTGTGTGTGAGAGAGATAGAATAGAGCGTGTGATAGATTAGATCGTCAATATGAACAACATTTCATATAGGACCAATGCTGGGAAGTCAATTTTTTTTTCGAATGTCACCTACTAATTGCTTAAACACTTCTGTATTATATTTTTTAAAGTTTTGATTGATTTTGTTGGAAATGTTGTTCATATTGATGGGCTGAGTCTGCATGTGTGAGCAGGATAGACAATGTTTACGAATTTTCTCCGAGAACATTCGTTTGTTCTTGTTGATTTACACCAACGATCACAACCATGGAGAAATATGTACTACGTACTTATACTTCCGTGATCACATCACACATCGGGAAAAATTCTAATAAATAAGACAGTAATACACATTACAACATTGTAGAAAAAAACACGTTATGTAGGGTTGAAATATCTATCTGTGATTAGAAGAGCTTTTCAGAAATTAGTGTGACTTAACAGGAACAAACGACAACATCGTTCGTTCGCGTTGAGTCACAACAAGATTAGTAACACTGCTAAAACATTCCATACTGGGATCTTCGTTATAATATTAATTTAATTTATAGTCTATTACATAGTTGGCTAAATAAAGGCACAACTTTAGCCTGATCGAAATCCTCCTATTCGTAGATATAAATGTTAAAGTTTGTAAACAGTGTGTAACAAAATGGCGAAATAATTTTAAAACATGTAACTCCATAGAAAATTAAAGTTTGTAAACAGTGTGTAACAAAATGGCGAAATAATTTTAAAACCTGTAACTCCATAGAAAATAAATTGAAAAATATCGATCTATAAAAATCTCGATCAGCTGATGGCTTACTTTGTATGAAAGGTCAAACTATTTTCGTTTTTTAGGTAGGTATTGTAAGAAGAAAGTTGTTTAGTATGATCATTATCCCCTTCATGATCCCCTCTTAAATATTATTTCGTCACATTGTTACAACCTGTAGTATAATGATGTTAAGATGTTTCTCCTTTACGTTATAACTTCGAGATGGTTTTTGTTAAACTTTACCATGATATATCGGATACATTCTTCGAGCAATACGGAGGCCGTGTTGCTCGAAGGATACATTAGATAAGAGCATAGACTATAAATTACGCGGACGCAGTCGCTGGTTAAGCAATATAGTAATTCAATATTATCAAGTATTCATTTCGTTACATACTTTTATTTTAAGTAAAGATGTTCATACCTCATTAATTTGTTGTTTTATTGTTTTTTTTTTCTTTTGAATGGACCAAGTAGCTAGCTCCAAGTGAGCGTTTGCTATTTCACCGGACTTTTTGAGGTGAGGGCAGAGTGGCCTCAACCGGTAAGGCAAAAATCACCAAAGGGCCCCCAGGAGGGACGGACCTCGGCTTTGGACGTTGCCTGGGTGCGCAAGGCTTGGATAGACAGCACACTCTCATATGCCTGATGAGCCGCAATTTGCATGCATAGCCTGAAGGGCCGAACATAGAAATTGTTTTATCGTCAAAATTTCGACTTTATCTACCCCATTAGGAAGACTCATTCCCAAAATGAAAAAAATTGCCATTCTCACCACGCTTGGCAGACGGGTTGGTGAGCGCAGTTTGGATTATTGTGCAGTGGTCTTTATAATGTGAAATGGGTGTAAATTGGTGTAATAAAGTCCATGTCCAAGAACAATGTGTAGTGTAGTCATGTAGTGAAATTTACATAGCGGGCTGGTAGTTGTCCAGTCCGCCTTGCTGCCATGCTTCCTGCGTAAGTAGTCTATCTATGATTGAACCAGGGGTTCATGATGGATTGTTCCCAGGGGCTCCATCGAGTCAACGAAATGAATTACACCTTTATTTCGTTGATAAACAAGAAAACTCGAAAAGCGCGGGGAATTTCGACTGGCTAATTAAGTAATTCGTGAAAGCCATAACAAAAAGAAAAGAAGATTGATATACGATTGACAGTGACAATGACAATCAGCTCGAACAGCTGTTTACTCAGTGTTTACTTTTCTTTTTCTTTCAGAACTCAATATTGTGGAGGGAAATAGCAACGGAAAGATAAATAATACTCAGATCTCAGAATTATAGATGTAATATTCTATTAGCTGAGTCGCAGAATTATTTTTGACCTTTGTCTAGTATTTCTTATTGGATATCAGTCAATAAGTTCTTCAGTGCTAAATATAACAAAAGTTACTAACTTACCTCGAAGCCCGTTTCTCTTTTGTGTTTTGTGTTACTATAACTTAGAACTGCAATGGTATGTTCGAGTTTCTCTGGTGTAATAGACGAAATACCGGATATAGCAGTCGACAACTTCGAGTGTTATAATAAAAGGGCTTATTTTTTGAGTCATGCGCATAAAGACCATACCGTAGGCCTTTTCGACAAAAATCAGAGTTTCGCTAATTATTTATCTAACAATAATGCCTTCATCTATATGTCCGAAGTTACTGCGAAGATCTTCAGTTATGAATACGGTGATTTGGATGATTTCGTGAAACCATTAAAATTTGGTGAGTAATTCCTCCTTTTAGGCTTGGATTTAGAATCTTGCGCCTCGAATTTTTTTTATGGTCACCCGGAGCGACTGAGGGCAGAAAAGAAGTTAGGTTCAGGTTTTTTTTTATGACCACCCGGAACGACTTAGAGCAGAAAAGCACACGGGCGCACGATTCTAAATTTCAACCCAAATATTTTTTAAAATCCCTGTCTGATACTCAGAGGGCCACTCAGCTAATCAACAATCATCTGGCCAAACACTTTTGAAGGGGATGTCAAAATTATTGCCAATTTTGGATATTAAATTTTACAGGTTTAGTTGTTGTTGTTGTAAAGCTTTATACCCCACACTGCATGCAAAAACACCCGTATAGGGGGTTGAAATTCTCAAATAAATCTAAAATTAGAGATATATATACGGTTAATTGTATCTATTAGTGTGTAGCCCCCCACACTGCATGCAAAAACATCCTGTAGGGGGTTGAAATTCTCTAATAAATTTAAAATTCGAGATATATATATACATATGGTTAATTTTAAAAGATGCAATTGCTGAACTGTATGCGTACCAAAACTGGTATAGTAGTAATGAATGCTATACATATACACAAAAAAAATGCTGAATACTAATGCCTTATTCAACTGTTTAAATAAAATTATTTTAATACAGTATTAATCGCATTTATTACAATATTTATACACCTAACGTTTCGAGCACTAAGAGACTAAGTTAACATTTGTCTAATATTGATCTACTGTGTGTAGGCTACCTGCAACCAGGAACACTAAAAAGTGTTCGAAACATTAGGTGTATAAATAATGTAATAAACAATTGAAATATAGTAATAAAAATTGTAATAAAATTTTATTTAAATGTGTAACAATCACGAAAACATAAGAAAACATTATTCAACTGTATTTGCAATTCCCAGGCAAACGTGAGTTAGTATCATTGTCAGCTACTGAGGACAAGGAGGACATACACTTCCACGTAACTCTGATACCGGCTGGACATTGCTTGGGCTCTGCCATGATCCTGTTTGAAACCAATAGGAAAACTGTTTTATACACAGGCGATTTTAGGTGAGTCATCATCATCATCAGGTCTTTGTATCTATTCGTCTTCTTGTCGACGAGCTCCGTGGCACAGCGGTCAACACGCCGGCCTGTGATTTGGATGGTCCCGAGTTCGATCCCCGGTCAGGACAAGATGGAAAATGATATTTTTCAGATTGACCTGGGTCTTGGTTGTTTATCTATATGTGTATCTATTATAAAATATAGTATCGTTAGGTTAGTATCCCATAACACAAGTCTCGGACATACTTTGGGATTAGCTAAGTCTGTATGATTTGTAACATTGACAATTGGCTTAAGCAAAATAAACTCAATATTAATATCAAGAAGACAAATTTGATTCACTTTCAACCATATAATAATTTACCTCTGAAAATAAAAGCAGATTACTTACAGGATAATATAAATCAAGTAAATTATTGTAAATACCTAGGCATTATAATTGACAAACATTTAAATTGGAAAGAACATGTTAGTAATACATGTCAGAGGCTTGAAAGGTTCGTTTTTGCCCTACGACAGCTACAAAAGACAGCTTCAAAAGAAATAGCCCTTATGGCTTATCATGGGTATGTAGCATCAATACTACGATACGGCTTAGTCATTTGGGGAAACTCTGTAGAGATGCAGAGCGCTTTTATTTTGCAAAAGAAATGCGTCAGAGCCCTACATGGGGCTGATTATCTCGACCACTGTAGACCGTTATTTCAAAAATCAAAAATCCTTCCTCTTCCTAGCCTCTATATATTTGAGCTGTGCCTATTTGTAAAAAAACACCCAGAACTCTTCCCTTTACATGATGAGGTATTAAAAAAAAACCATAGTAGGAATCCAACCAAACTATTCGTACCAAAGCGTAGGTTGATGATAACTAATAATAATGTCTCTTGCATGGCAATTAAAGTGTTTAACGCGCTGCCACTTGAGATAAGGGAAATTTCTGTGTATAGAAAATTTAAACGTGTGCTATTTAACTGGCTCCTTACTAAATGTTATTATAAAGTTAATGAAATGTTTAAATCAATCTGACGATCCAGTGGTGATAATCTGAACATTTGTAGTAATATAATAATTTAAAGATTGCATTGTAATTGATTTAATACAAAATATGTTCATAGTAATTAGATATAATTTTTATTAGTTAAATTGTTAATAATTTTTTGTTTAAAATTCCTACGCCTTAACGGCAGAATATGTGTACAATACCAACTTGTAACACCATGATTGTTGTCATACCACCATATTTCTGGGAATAAATGATTCTGATTCTGATTCTGATTCCATATATATTTATTTATTTATATATGAAAAATTCAACTGTCTAGCTATCACGGTTTATGAGATACAGCGTGGTGACAGACAGACATCGAAGTCCTGTTTTTACCCTTTGGTTACGGAACCCTAATGAAAAAGACCTGATGATGATATCAGAATCAATGCATCTTCATCAGGTCTTTTTAAGTCTCCATTGCAGGAGCACGACCCTCTCTGTACTACCAGAGCCATAAATTAGCCAGAGCACTTAGTGTATTTGGCCTACACACTGGCCAGACGGGTTGGAGAGGTCTCTTCGATGTTTTTAAGCTTTATTTAGCTTGTGTTCCCTAAGTCGCCTTCTACGACATCCACGGGAAGACTTGGAGTGGTCCTATTCTATTCTGCCGGGAACCACACGGCAATGAATGCATAAAAATACCTAAAGAAATTAATAATATTATTTCTCTTCAAAGGCCAGACCCTCTGACTACTCAGACTAGTATATGGCTCTGGTGGTACAGAGAGGGTCGTGCTCCTGCAGTGGAGACTAGAAAGACCTGATGATGATGATGATGATTTGTCTTCAAAAGGTACACCCAAAACGACGTGAAACAAATCAGAGACCTCCACAACCCTAAGGACCGGAGTCAGCCAATAGTAATCGACACTATGTATGTGGACACCACATTCCTGGATCTAGATAAGGAGGATCTGCCGAAGAGGTCTGACAGCATTCAGTATTTGTTGAGGGAGATCGAAGACTGGCTGGTGAAGGGACCAGAATTTAAGGTAAATTATAATACCATCATCATCATTTCAGCCGCAAGAAGTCCACTGCTGGACATAGGCCTCCCCCAAGGATTTACAACCGGTTAATACGACCGGTTGGAAGCGGCCTGCATCCAGCGCCTTCCTACGACCTTTATCAGATCGTCCGACCACCTGCAGGCCGATTTAGGTACTAACTCGGTGTACAACGATTTGATTGTCACTTTAGCATCCATAACGGTTTTCATATCTTAAATAAAAATAGTAATTCATACCGAAGCCGTAATGAATATTGAAGTTACCATGAAAATGATGAACACCGTAGCTGTCAAAAGTTAGCAAATAGGCCTGCTGGTCGGTGGGTGTCCAACGCTGCACTTGTCGGTACGAGGTCGCCATTCAAGAATCTTTCTGCCAAATAAATATATGTATAGGGACAAATCACCCAAATTGATCAGCCGTGTGGTCCCCGGCAGAGTAGAATAGGACCACTCCAAGTCTTCCCGTGATGTCGTAGAAGGCGACTTTTAGGGAACACAAGCTAAACAAAGCCTCCAAACATCAAAGAGACCTCTTCAACCCGTCTGCGTGGAGTGTAGCTCCTCCTCCTCGCTGGCCAGACGGATAGGAGAGGTCTCTTAAATGTTTATATGCTTTAGCTTGTGTTTCCTAAGTCGCCTTCTACGACATCAGGTCATCTGGTCTTTTTAAGATTGACCTGGGTCTTGGATGTTTATCTATATATATATATATATATATATATATATATATATATTACTAAAGAACTTACTTTGGGGCTAGCTCAATCTGTGTGATTTGTCCGTATACATTTATTTATTATTTATGCATATAAGATCAAACTATTCATAAATATATGTGTACATTGTGAAATATAAAAACTGTGTGTTCCCGCTAGGTGGCGCTAGATACTTCTGCCAAGTACGGATACGAGTTTGTTTTCAATGAAATATTCGATAAATTGAAGAAGAAGGTGCATGTGATCGAGTCAAAATGGAATTTGTACAGGTGATATTATTGCTTTTGTTTTGTTTGTCGTGTGTGTAAGTGAGCAACACTGGTGTCACATTGTACAAGCCGCCTTAAGGCATCTGATATAGGTTCACGACTGCTTTGTTTAGTTTTTCGTGTGTGCAAGTGGCAAAGACCTATGTCATTATCAAGCTGCCTAAAGGCATCTGAAATAACTTAACAGTTGCTCTGTTTTGTTCTTTGTGTAAGTGGCCACCACTAGTGACAGATTTTTTCAAGCTGCTGACAAAGTTTAAATATACATTTAAATGGTCTGTTGCATGTCAGAAGTGACCATGTGTGAGACTATATATCTTATTTAATCCATCACTTGTACTACATTTAACGCAATAAAGTTCATTTTATTAAAACAGTCTGAATTAAACTTTATGGCGGTTTGAATATTAGCTGCTCACTGCTTGTACGCGCCCCGCCACCCCGCGCGCCCCGCGCAGACCTAATCTTGTGTACTGCGCTAACTCTTGCGCGATGTTCCGAGTAAATAAAGTTTGATTGGGACTTTACATAATATTAGGCGAAGCGGGGCGCGCGCGGGGAGGCGGGGCGCGTACAAGCAGTGAGCAGGTAATATCCGAGCCGCTATTAAGTTTGATTCTGACTGTAAGTTTCAAACTTTATTGAATTTTTCAGACAAATACCAACAGTTGAGTCCAGCGTCACCAACGATATTAATGAAATGGACGTCCACCTGTGCGGTTGGAGATCCCAAGATCATAAAAAGTGTGAAATAGGAGGCAAAACTATAGAGAAATTCAAGTTTCTTAACATCCGTCTGTCTGCTTTAAAATGGCTGAACTACAAGTTAGAAAACATACCACTATCGAAGTTATGTAATAATATAAGTGTATGTTTTTCGACGCACTGTAGCAGGAGTGAGTTGGTGTATTTTGTGAACCATTTTCGGCCGAAGAGAGTGGTGGGGTTCCCTAATCAGTATGTGAGGAATATGACGCCTGTAAAGACTGGGGAGCCTGTTGTATTGTCTCCCATTAAGAGAAGGAGGTTTAAATTTTAAGAAAAACATACTTCTTCCATGTTGGTTTGGGTAGAAAAGTAATAAGATAGAATATACGAGCTGCTATATAAAACTTTAAGTAAAATCTTAACTACAACCAGGCCTGTCTCACTCCGCGGTAGGTACAGAATTACCACTTTTATAAGTTACGCCGATGTACCTGCGCAGAAATCAAATTATGGCTTGGCGCTAAAATATCCGTTTGCTATTGGCTGTTGAGTTCGCGCCATGCTGCGTCTCGGCCATTCTCGGCAGGCGTACAAATATTGTGAGCGAGATAGCAATAGTCCTACTGCTTTTGGATTTAAAATAAATAAATAAATATATAGGGACATATCACACAAATTGAGCTAGCCCCACAGTAAGTTGTGAACTTGTGTCGCAGGATACTAACTCAACGATACTATATTTTATAATATATACTTATATAGATAAACATCCAAGACCCAGGTCAATATGAAAAAGATCTTTTTCCATCTTGACCTGACCGGGGATCGAACCCGGGACCCCCGTGTCGCAGGCTAGCGTGTTGACCGCTGCGCCACGGAGCTCGACAAAATCTTATGTTGCAGCAATAAGTTCGTTATTTCACTGATGTTTTCATTCGGGCCGAGTCGGCGGTCGGTTGAACAATGCTGATGTAACTTATAAAAGTGGTACTACTGTACGTACCTCGGCCCATCAAGCGAGGCTAATCAGTAGGCCGAGCGAGCGAGCAATAGGCAAGCGCTACGCGATAGAACGAGATGGAACGTTTAGGTGAATATAATTGTAGGTTATTATAGCGTTGTGAGATCTGAATTTCACCTTATTGTATCGTGTCGAGAGTTGCTATTCTGTACTATTATGTATTCTGTGCTACAACATCTAAATACTGGGTAAGCCTTTGCCATACCGTACCAAGTTTTTCCACCCGTAGCCCTCCTTAGACACGGTCCTTCCGGACACTAATATTTTTTCTTCATTCTAAAGAATATTTCAGGTCCATTTATATTAAGGCGCTCTTATAGTAACACAAGTGCCACCCAGCAATTAAATTCATTGAATCCTAAAATATATCGAATTTAAAAAATCTAACAAGTACGAATCGTACTTGTAGTATTTTTTGTTCATTACAAGTGATTTACTAGTCGCCAAAAGTGGCCACTTTTGGCGTTAACCTGTTTTTCTCTTAATTTATCAAACGAATATTAGTGAAAATGAATACCAAAACACTACAAGTAATTTAATAGTTATGTGCTTCTTAGATTTTTGAAATTCGACATAGTAAGAATTGTGATGGGTTTGGGGAATTTGGGGTATGTGTGTGGGGAAGATTGGGTGGCGCTCTAAGAGCGCCTTAAAGCGCAAATATTTGAGGGACTAGAACACGTCAAAGAAATGCTTCAGAAGCAAATAAGAAATGAACACGTTGTTTTTGATTGATTTTTTTTTTAAATACGAAGGTCGTTGAATCCGCTGTTTTGATTTTCAGCTTCAGTAAATGAAATATCCATAGTACTTAGGTAGGCCAATAAAATATATTTTTGTGTAAGGAATGGACACGCTAGTAATTATAATAGTTTTTCTAAAAAAAAAAAAATATTATACCAAAATCGGTACAGTCATATTGGGTATCTTTGAATTTCATTCTAACTTTTAATCGCATCCAAAAAGTATGTTTGAATTGTTGTTTACATACGATAAAAATAAATTCAATGACATGTTTATGTGTATTATCGAAATTCTTTCTTATCGTATTTATAAAAAAATTCATACATACTTTTTGAATGGGATTCAAAGATACCCAAGATGAGGTTAAATCTGCTATTTTGATTTTCAACTTCAGTGAATGAATTATCCTTGGTAGGTATGTCAATAAAATGTATTTTTAATGATTTTTTGCATCTATCTTCATAATTTTTTAAGTCAAGATTTCTCGAAAACTAGAGTATGGATTTTTTTTATTTGCTTTAAAAGCAGTTTTATAGGGTTACAGTCCTATATTTGCGCCCAATTTAAATGCTCCATTGTACCTGGTACAATATTGATAGTTTTGGACCCCCGGGTTAGGCTTAAACGGTGCCATGCATGCCACATACGTATACCATACGTACGACTCGTACGTATGGTCAAAGACAATATAATACTAACGTAATAGACTGCCCATCTCATACAAAAATATTGGACCAAATTAAGGTTGCGAAAAGCAGGCGAGTGTATGGCGCAGGAGAGTTGCTTGCTACTCGATACTAGATGGCGGTAATCTGCGTTAGCCTTTAACTTACTAAATATACGGTGTCTATTTAAAATATTATGCCTAATATCTTGTTTTGATTTTTAATAAGATATATTTTGTGAATCATGTTTTTATCTTCTCATAATACGGTAGATACAATGTTGTGTAGTTTCGAGTGGCGCCATCTATGCGAGTCTCTGAGAACAAATAGTACGATTAAGGCGTTGAGACCAGATGGTATGTTATAGTACGAGTGTCTTATTACCTACTAGCTGTTACCCGCTGCTTCGCTCGCGTTTATTTACGTTTTTCTGAATCCTATTTTCAATAACCGAGCAAAATGAAACTGATAACCTTTGTATTTACAGTTTTTTAATTCTCTCAATCCAACTGTTAACTTTTATGTAAAGGTTATTGTGTGAAGAAGAAAAGGTACCTATGAACATTTCTTAATTTAATTTCTACTACCGAAAAAGCTTTTTATAAACACACGGTAGTAACATTGGGAGAAAGGATTATAAGACTAATAACAGAACTCACTCTGGAATATGCCACATAAAATTGTCCGTGTGAGAAACATTCAGATCTTAAATCTATCCCAGCGACTATCAATGGCTGCCCTATGGCTTTATCTATTGTCATGGTCATTGCGAAGCATACCTTAAGGGAAAACTGTACTCTCTAGAGTTCAAATGGATACCTACTTTGAGGGTATCAATGGTATGCGAGGAATGGAAACGGTTTCGAACGAACCCTTTTACTTTTCACGATAACGCGAAGAAGAAATCACTAAAAATCAAAGTGCAATCTATTTGAACTCTTAAAAAAAGTTAATCACACAGGAAAAACATCCAAATTTATAACCTTTTCTTCCGTTTACCACTACAGAGGTAACATTTTAAAAATGCTGAAACACGTGGTTAATTTTTTTGTTAAGATTCATTTATGGCAATTCAAACGACATTACAATCATCATCATTTCGTGTAGGTGACACGGTCAATCGACCTTGCACACCCTGGTGTCAGAGTTCTTCGGAACCGCCTCTCGGCCTCTGACGTGGTTCCTTTAACGACTACCAGATGGCAGCCGGGACCACCGGCTTATCGTGCCTTCCGAAGCACGGAATCATCTTTCTTATCAGACAATCAGGTGTTTCATGCCTGCAATGTCCTAACCAAACCGGAAACAACTTAACAAAGTATGCTTCCCGTGGAAATCGAACCCACGACCCCCGGGTCATCAAAGCAAACGCCTTAACCACTGGACCACTGAGACATTATAATACAAATATATCAAAGGAATAAAAAATATACAAACTTTAATCCCTAATTTACCCTCTTGAGTGATGAAATTTGAAAAATCCTTCTTTATTGGATGCCTACGTCAAATTTCAAGTTTCTAGCCTTAAGGCTAAGGGCCTGTGCGTTTATTTAATTTTTTTTCCTCTTTTTTACTCCCTTAAGGGTTGAATTTTGGAAAACTATGAAATATATAACTCATTATTTTTGTTGTGCTCAATTTATACGGAATTTGATACAAATAAGTCCAAGAAATAAAAAAAATCATAAAACCTTTAATCCCAAATTTCACCCCCTTGGGGGATGAATATTGAAAAATCCTTCCTCAGTAAATGCCTTCGTAATAACAGGAATATGTGTGCGAAATTTCAAGTTTCTGGCCTTATAGGTTTGGCCTGTGCGTTGATCTATCAGTCGATCACTTTTATAAAGATATAGAAGATAGATAGATATAGGTAAACAATTCTACCAAACATAGATATATATATATAAACTTTCGGACTCCCAGAGCAGATCTTTAAGTTAAACTAACCTATTAATAAGGATTAATACCGTAATTAGCTTTCCAATTATCGCTTTATAATTGCCCATTTTTTTAAGTATTAAAATGAATATTAGTATGTTATTCTTAAGATATAGACATATGCCATCGCGGACTTTTCTGTAGACCTATATAAGATAGACAATTCCACCATACATTATTTTGATATATCTCAAAGGGTTTAGACAGCGTATTCGTTGAAAGCTCCAAAACGGCTTATTTTTTACGACACCTCTAACAAAAAACATTAATATATACAAAACTGTAAACAAAACTATATACTAAAACCTTCCTCGAGAACCACTCTATCCATTGAAGAAAACCGCGTGAAAATCGGTTCAGTAGTTTTTTAGTTTATCGCGAACAGACAGACAGACAGACGCGGCGGGGGACTTTGTTTTATAATATGTAGTGATGATACTTTTAGAAGTAAGTACTTATTTGATATCATTATCGATGTAATTTAAGAATGCTTGTGATTGGCTGATGAATTGGTCTGTGATAAAATTGTTCGAAATTAATAAATTTTATACGCTTTTCTTATTTGTTTCATTTAGTCTCTATTTTAATCTACCTACCGATGAGATACCATTGTGGCGACCTCTACACTCTCGCTACAAGAATTCTCACAAGATGGCGCTGAACAATCCTGAAACGCGCAAACAAAGTTTCTTCGATTTGCGACATAAATAAGACCTCCGACAGAGTTCAGTCGGACAAATCGCGGCCCATCAGGCATATGAGAGTTTGCTGTCTCTCCAAGCCTTGCGCACCCAGGCAACGCCCAAAGCCGAGGTTCGTCCCTCCTGGGAACCCTTTGGTGATGATTGCCTTACAGGTTGAGGGCACTCTGCCCTCACCTCAAAAGTCCGGTGAAGTAGCGAAAGCTCACTTGGAGCTAGCTACGTAGTCCATTCAAATCTAGAATTAATTCTAGAAAGCCAATTTTATTATTACTGAAGTTATATGTACCCAACAATTACTTACGCGCACGCAGACACAAGTTATTTGCAGTACCTCAAGGTAGGACAAATGTTCTTAATAAAGCACCGCTTACTAGGGCTCTTTGCATGTTAAATAAAATATGCGAAGACTTGTACTTTGATGAAATTCGCAGATATTGCATTGAAATGTACTTATTAGTTATAAGTAGTTATAGGTAAACTTGCATTGTCGCATTGGTGAAAACTGTAAAGACTATGTAAACTGATTTAATAATAATAAATAAATAAACAGCAGAGCAATATAAATATATCTTCCATGTTGGTTTGGGAGAAAAGGGAAAACATAGAATATACCAGCTGCTTTTCTTCCCGCGCAGGCCGTAAAGCCGGTCAAGGGATCGGGTAAAAATGCGGGTAGCAACCCATCACTATTATAATTCCTTACCTAAACGCCCACAACACAATACGCTAAACGAGGCTTTTGAGTTTTATGAGCTCGGGCTCTGTCTACCTGCAAGGGGTAAAGACGTGATAATATGTATGTATGTTAAGAGTCCCACGTAAAGCCGCAATCCCATACAAACGTAGTTTCGTTTTAGTTTTACAAAATTACAGCGAGTTGAAGTTTCGTATCGAAAACTTGTACACGCTGTAATTTTTTATAGGTATTGTTTTTAAAATTGAAATCTGATTATAAACATCAATATGCCTTATCCGGTCGTATGTACGAAATTTGGTTGAGATTGGCTTAACTGTTGTAAAACTAAAACGAAACTACGTTTAAATGGTTTTTAAATAGCATTACAATGCTCGGTATACTATTAAAATTGAAAATATGTGATGAAAAAGAATTCGCCGCAGGTAGGATTCGAACCCACGAGTCTTAGGTCTGCGCCCTAGGTGTGTTACCAACTACACCACCGTGACTTCGAATCACCGCGTCGAATTCTCTCATCACATATTACCCCGTAGGGTATAACGCATTCAAAGCATGCGTATTTCTTCAATACTACCCACTATTTAGTAGTGTGGTATTTAATCGAAACTACGTTTGTATGGGATTGCGGCTTTACGTGGGACGAAATGATCTTACATTGCCCTACCTTAACCCAATCCTGAGACTCCATTAGACAAAGGTAGCAGTTTTCTCAAGAGCTCAATACAAGAAATAAAACTTTAAAGCAATCGAACATATCATTTATTTTCGCTACTGTTGATACCTGGACACATATCTTTTAGGTTTACGTTGCCCATGTTCCATATCGTCCATGAACCTCTCCACGAGCTGCGTGGAGAGAACCTTCTTCACGACGTCGACGAAGAAGTTAGGCTTCAGCTCGAAAACCAACGAAGGTTGGCCGTTTGTCAGATGAACCATATCAGTTCCTGAAAAAGTTTCAAAACGCAGTTGTTTCTTTATTAGACCTCCACGAACCAAAGCCTACTATATAAACAGAGGCAGACGAGCCGTACGTACCAAATCCTGAAGCGTTCAAAGGGAGCTAATCAACACCGTAGCGCTTAGAAAATCACATCTAAACTCTATGCCGTGAAGACGCAGTCCATGTCACGTGACACGATCGCTTTTAATAGATTTTTTTAATTTGCTTAGTATAATCCCTAATAACCACAGTAAAAAAATATGAAAGAACTTTTAAAACATCGAAGATGTGATACTTTAAAGTTTAAATAAGAAAGAGAAGTCCGATATGGACTAGTGACGTCAAAGTCTATATCATGTACCTTTACATTTGCCATATAAAACGGTGTTTTCGCGAGTGAGATACATAATACTTACATATTTTCGTAAAATCATTTTATCTCGTTCGTTTTTCAACCAAATTTTATTCTGTTTTCACTTTCAGTACTTTACTATTGAATATTTTTGAATAAACTGGTAAGATAACACATATTTTTTTCATGCATATCCCTATTTTTTGTTTCTTCTAGTAGGGCACGTCTACCATTATCGACGCCCCCTTAACCCACCGCCTAGATTAACCACTCCACTTGGTCCACCTGAACTGAATTTGATAACTGATTCTTACTACTCATGAAAGCTAAATAAAGCTTATAAAATTCAAAGAGACGTCTCCGACCCATCTGGCCAGGGTGGAGAGATTAGGCCAAATGCTGTGACTGCTCTGGCTAATATATAGCTCTGGAGTGCTATTTTTGAACGCGTGACTCACTAAAGCGCAAGTCGTGCACGACTACAAGTCACACTCGTCTTCCAAGTCATGAAATGCCATTTTGCCATATTTTTGAAACCATCGTTTGAATTATAGTGCTGCCAACCTTCAACGAAAAATATTTCATTTTTTCTTGTTTCACGCAGAATTTTTTTAAAACTTTTTTAAGGTTATTAAGGATTTTTAAAAGTGTAGCGTCAAACGGAACGTAAAATGATGACTGATGAATTTCAAATGACAGGAAGTGACTTTGACATAAAAGCGTTCGTCACCTGCGGAAACGAGCGGTCTTAACCGGTCGTTGCAATCACTCGTCAACGCATGATTAAAAAACCGGCCAAGTGCGTGTCGGGCCACGCGCAGTATAGGGTTCCGTAGTTGCGAATGACAACTTTGAGTTCACACTGTTTACACTCGCACCTCACAGTTTAACGACCAAAAACATCTAACAATAAAGATTGTATAAAATTTTACATTTTCCAGTACATTTTATAAGTTGGTTGCCTATAACTTTTTAGTTTGCACTTAGTACCCATACCCAGCTCTGATAGTTTTCCTTTCAACTTCAGTATATATACTACTGCTGTAATTTTTTTCACGTATCCATATATAACCGTTTAGCAGATAGAGGGGGACACGTACCTCTAACAAAAATTTCCACTTTAAAACCAAATATTTCGGAAACGGATCCCTAAATCGAAAAATAGTGTTCTCAACCTCACAATATTTTTCAAAAACCTTTTTAACGATACCCCACACGATGGGTAAGTAGAGAAAAAAAAATTACTCCCCCACTTTACTTGTATGGGAGCTACCCAAAAAAAAATTTTTTTTCAAGATTTTTTTCTACGACTTTTTTGCCATGATTAATATACATACTCATACAAAATTACAGCTTTCTAGTACTTATAGTCTCTGAGTAAAACCGCGGACGGACAGACAGACAGACAGACAGACAGACAGACAGACAGACAGACAGACATGGCGAAACTATAAGGGTTCCTAGTTTACTACGGAACCCTAAAAATGAGGCTTTTTGGAAACACTCGCGCCAATCACTCGTTTAGTGAGTCACGCGTTCAAAAATAGCACTCCTGGTGGTACAGAGAGGGTCATGCTCCTGCAGAGGAGACCAAAAAAGACCTGATGATGATGATCTTACTCATATTAGCCTGGCCTCCAGTCCTATATTCAGGTCCATTGGCAGATTCCTTGACTATGTCTATGATCTTCTCGATGTACTTCATGGTCTTGCTTCTTCTAAATTCTGGTTCGTTCACGTAGTCTTTGAGGGATTCGAGCATCTGTAAATATTTTTCGAAAGCTTAATACAGTGGAAAGCTATGTACAGGTGATTCCTGACAGAGAAGAATAGGGGGGGGGGGGGGTCGATTCCCATGGGAAGCATACGTTCTTTTCAGTTTTGTTGGTCATTGCAGGCATAAATCACCTGATTGTCTAATAAACATGATTCCGTGCTTCGGAAGGCGCGCTAAGCCGTTAGTCTCGGCTGCCATCTGGTAGTCGTTAAAGGAACCACGTCAGAGGAGTGGTTCCTGAGGGTGTGCATGGTCGACTGACCGTGTCACCGACACAAAATGATGATGATGACTTATTAACATTACCTTGTCCCGGCAGATAGATAGGACCACTCCCAAGTCTACCCGTGGATGTCGTAAAAGGCGACTTAGGAAACTCAAGCTACCCAAAGTTTACAAACATAACAGAGACCTCAGCAGGCCTATTTGCTAACTTTTGACAGCTACGGTGTACATCATTTTCATGGTAACTTCAATATTCATTACGGCTTCGGTATGAATGACTATTTTTAATGAATGCTAAAGTGACAACCAAATCGTTGTACACCGAGTTAGCAAATCGGCCTGCTGGCCAGCGTGAAGAGAGTAGGCCAAATCCTCTGACTGCTCTAGCTAATATATGGCCCTGGTAGTAGATTCAGGCACCTGTAGTGGAGACAAAAAAGACGATGTAACCTATAAAAATTACCTTGTCAATAAATGGCACGGCTTTGCTAGATCTGAACTCCGGTTTTGCAATGGTCTGCTTCAGAGAATCGAAGGCCTGGTTTATCATGTGGACAGTCTGCTTGCTGTCACGTCTCATGTCCTTGTCGTTGGCATCATCACCATCATCGTTCCTCTGCTTGACCTCAAATCTGAAATGAAGTTATTTTCATTTGCTTTTTATTTTTAGATACCTGCGACCTTAGAGTATAAATATTGATACTCTAAGCCTGCGACCCAGACACGATACACAGAAATTAAAAAAAAAATATTTTAGGCGGTAGATTTTGCAGTTCTTATAAAATACTAGACAAATGTCAACTTAGTCTACCTGCGACCACGAACACTGTAAAGTGCTCGAAACGTTAGGTGTATAAATAATGTAATAAACGCGATAAAAACCGTATTAAAATAATTTTATTTAAATGTGTAACAATCGCGAAAACATAAGAAAACATTAAAAAATTCGTTACCTAAACCATGTGGTGCACTCGCTTATATCGATGGTCCCCACCCCTTAATCGTACGATTTGTTCTCACTTCTCACAGACTCGCATAGATGACGTCACTCAATGCTACACAATATTGTATCTACCGTAATAAGAGTTTTAGTGTGAACCAGGGGTTGAAAACGGTAAAGGTATATGGGTATGGTACCGGTATAAAATTACGATACAACCAAATCGGTTGACAATTACGGTTGTGGTACAGCTAAATATAATGGTATTTATACATTTACGATATCGTTATGTATCGATACCTTTATAATTACTGGTACCCTTACTGAAACATTTTCAGTACCGAAAAAATGATGCAACGAAGAACATTGAGGCGAATCTTCAGCGGTAAAATTTAATGAAAACCTTTATTTCATAATTCCAATATCGAAAAAAATAACGATACCGCAATATTACAATACCAAAATCGTACAGGTACCGTTTCTTTATGGTATGGTAATTTGAAGGTACCATTATTCTAAGGTATCGAAATATAAAGGTATGACGTCATACCGCTTACCGATTTAACCGTATTTTTTCGGTTATTCAATCCCTGGTGTGAACAGTATCCTCCTTTTAACCAACAAACCAGCCCGTCAAAATGAACAACTTTTCCTACGGGACCAATGCTGGTAACTTAAAAAAAATTTCGTCATTTCCATACAAAAGTGTTCGGCCGGCCGGCAATTTCCATTTCATGAAATTGTTGAAAAAAAATTTGTGTTCCCAGCATTGGTTCTAAAGGAAAAGTTGTTCATTTTGACGGGCTGGTTTGTTGGTTAAAAAGAGGATACTGTTCACACTAACACCTTGTATAAAAGAATTTGCTGCTGCAACAGCTGATTTTCTTCCTAAACGATTGCTGCATCCCGCACCACTAGGGCATGACTTTTGAAATTTCGTCGGTTGCAAACGAGCTGTTTTTCCATACGAAAATCATTTGAAGACGGGTGGTCACACGTTCAAAAAAATAGTTTAATCAGACATAACATATACGAATGCTACAATAAAGATGGAAGAATATTTTAACCACTCTCCAGCCGTTAATCAGCTATGCTGTAGTAAGGTATATAAAACAGCTTTTATGCAGAGTATAGAATACCCCAACTCTTCTGTACATCTATCACAGCTTGTGTGCTGCTTGGGAATGTATGTAACTGCTGTCCTTCCTGTCACGTAAGTTTGTCCCTGCTATTCATACTTATTGTATTCTTGGCAGAACAGTAGCTTAAAACCTTTGATTTCAGCATACGATTTGCTAAGCAGACAATACCGTTTTTAGGGTTCCGTAGTAAACTAGGAACCCTCATAGTTTCGCCATGTCTGTCTGTCAGTCTGTCTGTCTGTCTGTCCGCGGTTTTACTCAGAGACTATAAGTACTAGAAGGCTGTAATTTGGTATGGGTATGTATATTAATCATGGCAAAAAAGTGGTAGAAAAAATCTTTAAAAAAAGAGGGAGTAATATTTTTTTTCTATACAAACTCATCGTGTTGTGTATTGTTAAATAGGTATTTAAAAAATATTGTGAGGTTGCGAACACCACTTTTCGATTTAGGGATGCAAATTTTTGTTAAATGTAAGTGTCCCCCCCCCCCCCCCCCCTCCTCTATCTGCTAAACGGTTATATATGGATATGTGAAAAAAATTACAGCAGTAATATACATAATGAAATTGAAAGAAAAACTATCAGAGCTGAGTACTAAGTACAAACTAAAAAGTTAGGGAAAGCACGCACCGCGACGCGATTTGCTGTCGCAAAATTCGCAACGTATGGAGTGCCATAGAAGTGCGCGCACTGCGACGCGATAGTCGCGCCGTCGCATATCTATTGTTGCTATTTTTGCGACAGATCTGTCACAAACGCGTTTGCAATGTATGTAGGTCTATGAAGTCGCGCGCACTGCGACTCGGCAGTCGCGCGATAATGTTGCCATTATATTAACATTTTTTACATATCTGTAACTTTCATATCCCTGCGTAACTTGAAGTTACTTTCGATTTTTGGATAATTAACCCATTCGAACATACTTAGCTTTTTTTATTTCTTTATTGAGTTCCTAGTTACTTTAATAAGCTATACTTAAGCAGTTTTAAGTTCTAAGTAGTGTTTAATACTCCCGTGTTTAATATCTATAATACTGGGAAATATCGTTGGAATTAGAACTTAATATAACTATTGCAAATAAGCATAATAAACGATAAATCCTTATTCAGTATTGTTTTTTAATTGTACCAACTGTTATGTAACTTTTTCAAAAAAGTAAAAAAGTAAAACCTGGCAACATTGCGCAAGACATAGCCAACTAGTGATGTGCCAGCTCAAATAAAAACGTGTTTTCTAATGTTAATCGAGTTGAGATTCAAATATCCTGAATAGGTGTGGTGTGGCACCGTAATGCAAATTTTATTGTAGATGTAACGGGGTCGGGAGATTTTAATATTTAAAATTGAATACAGTACAGTTTGAAGACACAAGTATAATAAACCAAGTCATATTGAAACAAACTGACAGAAACACAGTTCAATTCATTGTCTACTGGTTTATGTTTACTGTTTCGTGTAAAGATGGCATCCATAGCAACTTTTGAAGATCGAAGTAGGTTCATCGCGATAATGAATTTTCTCAATCAGTAATTCTTCATAGTAAACATTATAACTTTCATAGTAGTTGTGTTTCTTGTGTGTTTTCATATGTTTGATTTTATGCGCCAAAGAAATATAATTCTTTCTTTTTATGATAGTAATTTGTATAAATAAATAAATAAATATATACGGACAAATCACACAGATTGAGCTAGCCCCAAAGTAAGTTCGAGACTTGTGTTATGGGATACTAACTCAACGATTCTATATTTTATAATAGATACTTATATAGATAAACATCCAAGACCCAAGTCAATCTGAAAAAGATCATTTTCCATCTTGACCTGACCGGGGATCGAACCCGGGACCATCCGTGTCGCAGGCAGGCGTGTTGACCGCTGCGCCACGGCGCTCGTCCATCATCATCAGTAGTAGTAGATCAGTATCATCATCATCAGGTCTTTTTTATTCTCCACTGCAGGAGCACGACTCTCTCTGATCACCAGAGCCATTACATTAGCCAGAGCAATTGTTCTACACTCTCCACGCTGGCCAGACGGGTGGGAGAGGTCTTTTTGACGTTTAAAAGCTTTGTTTAGCGTGTGTTTCCTAAGTAATATGTATACTTACGTTTATTTTTACGACAAGTATCGGATAACAGTTTCGTAACGATTCCAAAAGTTAACAACGAAGAAGTAAACAACGTTATACAACAAGAAACGAATAACAGTTTCGTTACGATTGAAAACGAAAAGTCATAACGTCCCATCCCTAAAACGCGACTGCCGAATCGCAGTGCGCGCACCCATGATTTGCTTTTTTCTGTCGCGCGACGCGACGCGACAATCGCGTCGCGGTGCGTGCTTACCCTGATAACTGTCATTTAAAAAGCAATGGAGTGCTATTTTTGAACGCGGGCCACTCGTCTTCGAGCGATTTTTGTATGGAGAAATCGTTCGAAGACGAGTGGCACGCGTTCAAAAATAGTACCCATGGTCGCCATCTTGTTTTTGTTGTTTACTTCTTCCACCCTCTGTCATTTATTCATTCGTTTAACGAAGTGATTATATACTCTTTGCATTCGTTCTTTGCGTGTGCTAGGAGTCGGATATATCACTTCCAACTTCCAAGTTTATTACAAAAGATAATATAGTTTTGAGTTTAATTGATAGTTCATTAGTTGACGACGAGCTCCGTGGCGCAGCGGTCAGCACGTCTACGACGGGTGGTCCCGGGTTCGATCCCCGGTCAGGTCAAGATGGAAAATGATCTTTTTCAGATTGACCTGGGTCTTGGATATTTATCTATTATAAGTATCACTACTGTAAGCTCACTTATTATTTGTAGCATAAATTGTACATCCATAACCACCTTAATAAATAATTATATTTTGTAAATGAAATTGTATTGATTAAAACAGGAAGTCAATAATAAATAATGTAAGCAACATTGATAGAATAAACAAATATAAGTTTTTATTATTATAAATAGTAATTATTTAATATAAATGTATTTTCAAAATGATCTACAATAATTAAATCAATTTATTTAGAAATGTAAATATATTATCAAGATAGTGGATTGTTAAGATGTCATCGGCCATATTGGCATTCGAATGTGAATGGTGAAGACGAACGGGTGTTTTTGTATTAGTGTTTTTGATAAGTGATATTATACGTTGTGAAAAATATCGGATTTTATTCCCACATCCTGCATATCTGAGACTAGCCATTAGTTCAGAAGTGGGATAGACGAAAAGAGATATTCTTTTCGATCTACGCCTAAGGAAGACAAAAATAAACGTAAGTACAGTCTTCATCTGATAACTGTGAAAATAAATGTTGAGCCGAGTAATATGCACTTACTGTGACCGGTTTATCAAATAATATTTCAAAACAGTGATAGGTTCAACGAGATTTGATGTGATTTAGTTGGTAAAAATATCATTGTGTATTTTTTTTCCCTCTTTTTTTTCTCATTTCTTTGATGATTTTTCTCAATGAAAATACATAAAACTGAGAAATATATTTCGGAAATAATGTTGGATTTGAGTATTATATGGTAACGGAGACCCGCTTGTCGAATAAAATGAAAAAAAAGATAAAGGTTCAACGAGATTCGTTTTGATTTAATTGAATACCAAATACAATAAGTACAAAATATTTACCAAGTTTATTACGTCACCCAATGAAAATATGATCGAAGTTGAGCAATACATTGTTACTGAGATCTAGTGCAATATTTTTTTTAAATAAAGTTATATGGTTGACCAGATTTAATGAGATTAATTATTATGAGTACATTGATGAATGAAGTGCAAATTTTGGCCAACGGTGTATCTATGCAAATGGAAATGCACGGGTAACATGGAACTCTTTGTTTTCTAAAATTTTATGCTTATTGTTTTAATTTACCCATGAACATGAAATACGAAAAAAAAAAAAAATTGAAATTTTAAGAGTGTAAAACACGATTGGGATTAGAACTTTTATGCATATTGTTATGTTTTAAGTGTTATGTTCTTAAAAGCCGATCCACTAAGCTATATTTTGTCAGTTTCAGTTTAAAATGGATCGTAAGGAAACTGGGGACAAAGACTATGATGCTTTTAGTCCGGACCCAGGAGCGCCCAGGTTTGAGGGCCAGGGTTGTGAAGCATTGGACTCGAGACGCCGAGAGACTAGTCATGAGACTTGGCCTAGAGAATCCGCACGCGAGAGGCGTGCCTGGAGACCATATTCAGAGCAACCAGGGGTATCACGGGTGCGTGATACTGAGGTTCAATATCATAAGGATTTTGGCGGAGAGCGCCAAGATCGAAAGATTTTTCGTCCACGAAGGCCTGAAGAGAGGTCCCTTCGTACACCTGTGCGATCATTTCGTCGCCGGTCCCCGAGTGCTGAGTCCAGTGATCATGAGGATCTTCGAGAAAAGAGTTCGAGTTGGAACAGGCGCCGACTTGAAGACGAGAGGGGTTCGCATTCGACGTCCAGGCGTGAGAGGAAGAGAAGCAGGAGCTCTACAAGAGGAGAGGGTGAGCGACCACAACCTTCTCATTCTAAGAGATTTAAGCATTTAGATTCTACGGATAATATTTTAAATAAATTTCTTTCCATTTTGCAATCAGTCAAAAGTTCAGACAAACCAAAATTATCTTTTAACACTAACATTGTACCGGAGTTTGACCCAATGTCAAAAGAGCAGACCATCCTAACTTGGCTGACAAAGGTGGAAGAGTGTGCGGAAATATATGGATGGGACGATAGGGAGACCATTCATTACGCTCTTCCAAAGTTAACTGGGGTGGCAAAATCCTGGTACCAAAATTTGCCAACTATGATGTTCAAATGGGTGGAGTGGAAAAAGAAGTTAATTGAATCTTTTCCCGTACGCGAAGATTACGCTGAACTTTTGACTGAGATGCTAGCTAAAAGAGTCAAATACGGTGAGTCGCTTGAACATTACTATTACGCCAAAATAAACTTGTTGAATAGGTGTAAAATTTATGGGCGTCAAGCTGTCGATTGTATTTTGTACGGAGTAGAAGACAGGGCTATCAAAGTGGGTGCACAAGCTGCACAGTTTTCAGAACCGGAACAGGTGCTTAAATATTTTAGGACCGTTAAAGTAGGCAATAGTCGTGAAAATCGTGATTTAAACTCAAATTTTCGCACTGATCGTAAAAATGCGGCTTCTACGACTAAATCAGTTAGTTCATTAAAAATTACGTGTTATAATTGTGACCAAATTGGTCATCCTAGTTTCAAATGCGAGAAACCGGCGGCAAAGTGTACTGTTTGTGAAAAATCAGGTCATTTATCCATCCACTGTTTTAGAAATAAACGCTCGAATAAAGATCAGGAAAAGGATAAGAATCAAAGTACATCTAAGAATGAGCAGCAAGTAGCTCAGTTGAATATAGCTGAGGAGCTTACTGCTAAATATATGATCGACATTAAAGTAAACGGCCACGTATTAGACTGTCACTTAGATTTAGGAAGCCAATGTTCTCTCATTAAATTATCTAAAGCCAAAGAACTAAATTTAGACATAGTTATGCCGGAGGACTTACCTGTGCTCAGAGGTATTGGGGCTAATCTGATTTCACCAGTAGGTATGACAATTGTTCCCATTGAGGTCCAAGGTTTAAAAGAGACCATAAATTTATATGTAGTTGATGATTACGTAATAAAGCAATCAGTTCTTTTAGGACATTCATTTACCGAGAAACCAGACATTGTGATTACTAAAACCCCAACCGCGGTAATTTTTCGCAAAATACCTAGCATAAAAGTGCACCTCCTTTCAACTAAAGACATTGATATCCCATCCAATACTTTACGAGCAGTTCAAGTCTCCGCTAATCCGTATATGGATGCACGCGTTTATGTTAATGGGTCCGTGAGGGGTTCGCTAGGGCAAGAATATTACCTTCTCCCTGGAGAGTACGAAGTAAAACGGGGTTTTAGCGTACTTTTAATATACAACGCCTCCCCTAACCCAATCACTCTAAAAAGGGGTACACTTCTTACACGAGTACAGTGTAAAGATGTAACAAACTCGGAATATATCTTAGATTCGTGCAATGTTACTATTTCTGAGTCGCAAAGTAACGATACTTTAAACTGTAGTGAAAAACTAAGTCCGGAGGAACGGTCAAGTCTTCTTCGGTTGATAGGGAAGTACAATACTTGTTTTTCAACTGGGCTTCACGATTTAGGTTTCACTAATCTAACAGAGATGACAATCGAACTCGAGGATGAAGGACCAATTGTATATCGTCCTTACCGCATGTCTTACGCAGATCGAGTACTTGTAAGAAATATGATTCAAGAAATGGCCGATCATGGTATAATTAGAGAGTCAACCTCATCATTTGCAAGCCCGATAGTTCTAGTGCAAAAAAAAACTGGCGAAAAACGCTTATGCGTGGACTATCGTGCGTTGAATCGCAAAACTAAAAAGGAACATTACCCTCTTCCTAGGATCGAGGATCAACTAGACCAACTGGCGGGAAATAAGGTTTTTACATCACTTGACTTAGCCTCTGGGTATTACCAGATACCGGTTGCGGAAGAGTCGCGACACAGAACCTCTTTTGTGACACCGGACGGCCAGTACGAATACAATAGGATGCCATTTGGGCTGGTTAACGCGCCTTCCGTATTCCAGCGCACTATTAATAAGATACTACTCGAGGCTAAAATCAAGTACGCTATAGTGTATATGGATGACGTCCTTATTCCGGCTAGAGACGTTAAAGAGGGTTTACAACGACTAGAGGAAGTTTTAGAACTCCTGAAAAGGGGTGGTCTAACGCTTAAATTAAGCAAGTGTAATTTTTTTCTAGACACCATAGATTTTCTCGGATTTGAGGTTAGTTATGACGGTATTAGGCCCGGTCAACGAAAAACTGAGGCGGTGTCGAAATTCCCACAACCTAAGAACCAACACGAATTAAGGCAATTTCTTGGGTTGTCAGGGTACTTTAGACGATTTATCGTGAATTACGCATTGACAGCAGCCCCATTGACTGACTTACTTAAAAAGGATGTAAAATGGTCATGGGGTGAAAACCAAGAAAGAGCTTTCGTAAAAATCAAATCTATGCTTATTGATAGACCAGTTCTTGCACTTTACAATCATGCTGCGGAAACTCAGTTACATACGGATGCTAGCAAAGATGGGATAGCTGGCATTTTACTACAAGCTAACTCTGAAGGTATATTCCAGCCAGTTTCTTACTTTAGCCGGAAGACCAATACCGAAGAACAGAAGTTCCACTCGTATGACCTAGAGACATTAGCGGTAATCGCGTCACTGAACCGTTTTCGCGTCTATCTTATAGGTATTCCTTTTAAAATATTGACGGATTGCAACGCATTGCGATCGACGTTATTGAAGCGTGATTTAATCCCACGCATAGCTCGTTGGTGGGTACAATTACAAGAGTACGACTGTACCATTGAGTATCGACCTGGGTCACGCATGTCGCACGTCGACGCACTGAGTCGCAATCCCGTTGATATAGCAGAAAGTGATTCTTCGACATGTCTCGATGTTCTAGTTGTTGAAAACAGCGAACTGGACTGGATTTCCACTGTACAGTCTGCCGATGAGGAAATAAAGAAAATTAAAGAAATGCTATCCGACCCTGACTCTGAACATATCTTAGACATTCATCGTAATTACAAATTAAAGAACAACAGGGTATACAGGATAGTGGGCGATGAAATTAAATGGCTCGTACCAAAAGGCGTTCGTTGGCAGATTTTGAAAATGAACCATGATGACGTGGGACATTGTGGCTATGACAGAACTTTACAACGTATTCGTAAGAATTACTGGTTTTCTAAGATGCGCAAATTTGTAAAAAAATACGTTTCTTCGTGTCTCGAATGTTTGCATCATAAAACTCCCGGTGGTAAACGTGAGGGAGAACTACACCCTATAGACAAACCCAGCATACCCTTTCATACGGTTCACGCTGACCACTTAGGTCCGTTCATAAAAAGCAAAAAGAGTAACTGCTATTTACTCGTTTTGGTAGACGGCTTCACAAAATACGTAAATATTAGGCCTGTTAGGGATACGAAAACTGCAACAACATTAAAGGTACTTAAAGATCATATTAGTTACTTTGGAGTCCCCACACGTCTCATCACTGACAGAGGCACGAGTTTTTCTAGTTCATCTTTTAAAGAATTTGTAGTTCAGACCGGGATAAAACACATCATGAATGCAGTAGCAACACCTAGGGCAAACGGCCAAGTCGAAAGATTTAATAGGACAATCTTAGATGCGCTTTCAACGTCAACACATGGTAAAGATGATAAAACCTGGGACGAACAAATCCCAGATATTCAGTTAGGTTTAAATACAACGACGCACAAAACCACTCAAAAGTCACCATCGGAACTCCTTTTTGGTTTTAATATTAAATGTAGGAGTGAAGGGATTTTAAGTGAGGTCTTAGAAGATACGATTAATATAACTCCCCCGGAGTCATTAATTGATGCGAGGCAGGACGCTAGTGAGAAAATTAAGAAAAAGCAAAGTTTGGATCGAGATAGGTTTAATAGCCGTAGGAAAACCGCGAAGTGTTATTCCGAAGGTGATTTAGTAAGGGTTGAGAGGCAGGTTCCTAGCGACGGGCAGTCACAAAAGCTAGTCGTCAAATATCAGGGTCCTTACCGAGTACTAAAGGTACTCCCCAATGATAGGTACATCATCGAAGACACCCCACTGTCACGCAAAAATAATCGTCGTTACGAAGCTGTAGTAGCAATCGACAAAATGCAGCCCTGGTTAAATTTTAGTAGGGATTTTAGTAGTTGTGAAGAAGATAATTTAAGCGATGACTAATAAGGAATAATGGAAAATATGTAATGTTCAATGCATCACAAAATAAATTATTTAAAACTATTTATAATAAGTAAGTAGGCAAAGACTTAATATACGTACATAATTTGTTATATTCGGTATCACTTAAAAATATAAAAATTTTGATCTGAAATCTTGCTTGTATACATATATACATAATATATCTTATGCTGCTCGAAATACCAATGATTGCAAGATCCAATGTATGAATTGTATATCGGAGATTATAAATTAAGGTTAATGAATATTGGTTATTATTATTCTACATTTGTAACACTGTTATTTTTTTTTTCTATACAATCATTGTGTTTAAATATTTCAATTAAATAAGAAAAGCTTGTATTTTTTTTTGTTTATGTTTATACGTTCAATAAGGTATTGGGCAAATTTAACATTTATAAATAATTAGGCAATACACTGATCTTGTTTAATGCATAAACAAATATAAAACAATTCGCGAAGGGACTCGCGCTAGCAGGAAGGCCGAGTTGTAAGCTCACTTATTATTTGTAGCATAAATTGTACATCCAATACCCACTTAATAAATAATTATATTTTGTAAATGAAATTGTATTGATTAAAACAGGAAGTCAATAATAAATAATGTAAGCAACATTGATAGAATAAACAAATATAAGTTTTTATTATTATAAATAGTAATTATTTAATATAAATGTATTTTCAAAATGATCTACAATAATTAAATCAATTTATTTAGAAATGTAAATATATTATCAAGATAGTGGATTGTTAAGATGTCATCGGCCATATTGGCATTCGAATGTGAATGGTGAAGACGAACGGGTGTTTTTGTATTAGTGTTTTTGATAAGTGATATTATACGTTGTGAAAAATATCGGATTTTATTCCCACATCCTGCATATCTGAGACTAGCCATTACTACATATTATAAAACAAAGTCCTCCACCGCGTCTGTCTGTCTGTCTGTCTGTCTGTCTGTCTGTTCGCGATAAACTCAAAAACTACTCCACGGATTTTCATACGGTTTCCACCAATAGATAGAGTGATTCACGAGGAAGGTTTTAAGGTACAATACATGTCCGGGCGCAGCCAGGTAGGGCTGCTAGTTTATTATAAAATATTGTATCGTTGAATTGAGTATCCCATAACACAAGTCTCAAACTTACTTTGGGGCTAGCTCAATCTGTGTGATTTGTCCGTATATATTAGTTTGAATTTGTCGAGCTCCGTGGCGCAGCGGTCAACACGCTAGCCTGCGACACGGGGGTCCCGGGTTCGATCCCCAGTCAGGTCAAGATGGAAAAAGATCTTTTTCAGATTGACCTGGGTCTTGGATATTTATCTATTATAAGTATTTATTATAAAATATAGTATCGTTGAGTTAGTTAGTATCCTGCGACACAAGTCTCAAACTTACTTTGGGGCTAGCTCAATCTGTGTGATTTGTCCGTATATATTAGTTTGAATTTACCTTATATTATAAATTAATAGAATACAAACCTCCTGATTCTCTCTGAGGCCTCCAGGCGCGCTTCGATCGGGGGCACTTTATGGTCTGGCGCAGAGCTGTCGGAACTCTCATTCTTCACTTTCAGCACGAAGCCATAGGTCAGGTGAAAAGTTACCACTGCAACAGATTTGTCTTTGAGTATTACTCTCTAGTCACCGTCATGCCTTTATTACAATGATAAAAAATAAACCGGCCAAGTGCGTGTCGGGCCACGCGCAGTGTAGGGTTCCGTATTTGCGAATGACAACTTTGAGTTCACACTATTTACACTCGCACCTTACAGTTTAACGACCAAAAACATTAACAATGAAAATAGTATGAAATTTTACAGTTTATAAGTTGGTTGCCTATAACTTTTTAGTTTGTACTTAGTACTCAGCTCTGATAGTTTTCCTTTAAACTTCAGTATCTATACTACTGCTGTAATTTTTTTCACGTATCTATATATAACCGTTTAGCAGATAGAGGGGGGGGGGGGGGGACACTTACCTTTAACAAAAATTCGCACTTTAAAACCAAATATTTCGGAAACGGATCCCTAAATCGAAAAATGGTGGTCTCAACGTCACAATATTTTTGAAAGACCTATTTTACGATACCCTACACGATGGGTAAATAGAAAAAAAAATTACTACCCCCTATTATATTACTTATAGTATTACATACTTGTATGGGAGCTACCCTAAAAAAAATTTTTTTTCAGGTTTTCATTCTACCACTTTTTTGCCATGATTAAAATACATACCCATACCAAATTACAGCTTTCTAGTACTTATAGTCTCTGCGTAAAACCGCGGACGGACAGACAGACAGACATGGCGAAACTATAAGGGTTCCTTGTTTACAACGGAACCCTAAACAACAGGCCAATTTTTCAATGCTTGTGTGCGTGATAGCTTTGTATTATCACACGTCAATTTATGCCCTCAAAATCCGTCAAATTGGTAGCTGTGTGTGTGTGCGACCGACTATGTGTAGGACACTAGTTTTTTCTACGCTTTTAGGCTAAAAGAGTCTATCTAGGCTTTATATAGTCTAAGATATTTATTATTTATTTGACGAGCTCCGTGGCGCAGCGGTCAACACGCCTGCCTGCGACACGGATGGTCCCGGGTTCGATCCCCGGTCAGGTCAAGATGAAAAATGATAAATCTGAAAAATATCATTTTTCATCTTGACCTGGGTCTTGAATGATTATCTGTATATGTATTTTAGTATCCCATAACACAAGGCTTACTAAGAACTTACTTTGGGGCTAGCTCAATCTGAGTGATTTGTCCACAGGATATGTCCGTATAATATATAAATATATAATAAATAAATATATTTATATAGCATTTTCCTAGGACTTCGTTCGCGTAAATTATAGCCTAACTAGCTGTTTCCCGCGGCTCAGCCCGCGTGATTTATAGTTATAGCCTATGTCCTTCTCAGTACCCTAACCTATGTGGGCCCCAAAAGCTTAACAAATAAACAAACAAACTCACTTTCATATTTATAATATTATTAGTTAGGATAGTTGTGAAGTTGGGATTGGGATAAGTTGGGACTATAGTTGAGATATTATTACTAATATACTTACCCAATAAAAAAACGAAACGATACATTTCCTGAGCAGCCTTTTACTTACAGAAAAATATACTTAATAGTACTTAGTTACATTTGAAATAATCACATTATTTTTTTATTATATTTAATTAGCAGTAAAAAATTCCATTAAAATTGGTTAAATTGATTATGTAACCAATTTTAATAGAAAGTACTTAATACGTAAGATAATCTAAATAGCCTAGACATTATTTTATTAATTACAAGTGGTACCACGTTTATAAGTTACCTCGGCATTGTTCGATGGCGCAGAATAGCGCAACCGACCGCCGACTCGGGTCGAATGAAAACATATCAGTGAAATAACGACCTTATTGCTACAGCATACCATTTTAAATCCAACAGCAGTAGAACTCGTGCTATGTGCTATCTCGCTCACAATACTTGTAGGCCTGCCGCGATTGGCCGTGACGCCGCATGGCGCGTACGCATCAGCCAATAGCGGACGGATATTTTCGCGCCATGCAAAAATTTGATTTCTGCGCAAGCACATCGGTGTAACTTATAAAAGTGGTAGTATATCTACCTATTGGGTGTTATCCCGCGACTCCGTCCGCGTAAATTATGGGGTATTTTACCAGATTTTACCAGACAGAAGACCAAACAAAGTCGCTTTTTCTTTCCCCATGTCCCTTTGTATGCTTAAATCTTTAAAACTACGCAACGGATATTGATGCGGTTTTTTTAAATACATAGAGTGATTCAAGAGGAAGGTTTATGTGTATAATAACATCCATTAAATAGTGGAGAAATACTGTTATTTTTGAGGTTTCTAATATGATGTAAATATTCACATTTTTTCCGCTTACACTGCAAACGCAGGCTAATTTGTCAAAATAATGTGCTTAGTATTGTACATATTGAAAAGGTTTACAGAAAACTCCGCGATGGTGTATGTCTATCTGATATGGATATCCCACAAAAAAAAATTGTCATTTACTTTTTACGACAAATAACTAATGTCTAATTTTCAAAGCGATTTTAACCAATACAGCATTAATCCTTATCCAATTAAATACTTTAAATACATTGTTGATTTAATATTGATCTATATGGCCCTTTACAGAATATGATTTAAGTAAATATTTTCGAAGATATTACCGATTTAAAAATTACGGGACGTAGCGTTTGCGGTAGGCCGGCCAGCACAGACACAAACACGGCCAGGGCGGCGGCGGCGCGGCGCGCGGCGGAACGTGCCTATACATGGCCGCGGTTTTCCCTATAGCACTTGAACCCGTCTGGGCTCCCTCCTCACAAACTGGTGTTGAAAGTAGGTTGTCCTGTTATTTTATTAAGAAACCTGAATCCACCTAAACTTTGCAATGGCACGCGTTTGCTGGTAAAGTCACCGAAAACTTTCATAATAGAGTGCACAATACTCACAGGATGTGGTACCGGAAAAGATGTATTGATTCCCCGAATCCCTCTGATACCATCGGACTTACCCTTCAAAATTTTAACTTTTACTGTTTCCGGTATAGACTTCTTTTGCAATGACCATTAACAAATCGCAAGGTCAAACCTTCAACGTTGCAGGCTTAGATTTGAGCGTTGACTGTTTTTCACATGGCCAACTGTATGTCGCTCTTTCAAGAGTAACCTCTAAAGAAAACATGTTTGTATTGTCCAAAGAAAGCTGTGAGCGTTGTATATAAAGACATCCTGTAATATATTAATTGTAGTACAAATAAAATAAATCGATGAAAATGTAAAAATCTAATAAGTAAAAATGTAGTGTATACCTATTCCAAAGACAGCAGGCAATCTTCATAGGGAAAGGGGAATTGTTTTACTCCAAATTTAACACGTGCGGGCCACGGGCAGTAATGAATAAATGAAAACTACTGGATGGACTTTAATAATTTTTTCAGTGACATATTTCATACCCGTGCGAAGCCGGACCCGGAGCGGGCCAATATGTTTTTTTATACAACGTTCACAGTTTTTTTGTAGTGTATTTAGTATCAGCATTGCACCCGTGCGAAGCCGGGGCGGGTCGCTAGTGTAACTATAAATAGGTAAAAGGATTGTTTAATATTATTTTACGTATTACCCGACTTCAAAGAAATAAAGTTATCAATTCGACGTTTTTATACCTAAGTGTATGTTTCTTCGACGATTTTTTTATTTCTATATATTTCTATATACGTGTCTTCGAGCAACACGCCTTCCGTACCGGAAGCCGTGTTGCTTCCTACACATTAGTTGATTTCCAAATTCATTGCAAAATGAGTTGAAATCAAATACCGCACTTGTAAAAGTGGGGTAGTTGTGTTGGGTGACGCAAGCCTAGATGCGTGTAAGAGGAATGGGATATGGTGGAGAAATTCGGCGCCGGGGCTTGAAGCGCGGTGGCGTAATTGGCAACGCATAGATCGTACTGAGGTCTAGACGCAGGTTCAAGTCCTGCCCGCGTGGAATTTTTTCTCCATTTCTTATTTTCTTTATTTAATAAATAAGGTAAAATAGCATTGTGAATGCAAAATAAAATCCCATATAAAGTATTAATCAATTAATCTCATTATAATTTACGCACGTTCCTATACAGCTTGGTAAAATTATCGATGGTTTGAGAATTACAAGCCTTTACAAATTTGTATGAGAATCTTGAGAGGCGTATAATTCTCAAACCATTGATAATTTTACCAAGCTGATTGATTGATTAATTATGCTTAATTTTACTCCAAAATTATCAAATTTTGCCATAATTCCTTATTTCCGTTTGTATGGAGACATGCGCGTCTAGGGTATTTTACGGAGACAAGTCCTTTTACTTTATGCCAACTACAACTGCTCAATAGCTCAATGGGACAGATGCACAATTGAACATTTTTCATACAGTCCAAGCAAAAAGTTTTCATTTTCATTGTGATTATTTTTTGCTGATTCGTAAGATGATTGATTTTTTTAATACAACTAAACTGTATTCTTGTATTATAAATGTATTGAAAAACGTTGTATGATGCACGTACTCAGTAAGCTGGCTATTATAGTCATTGGTTTATTACAAGCACTCGTGCGTGAATGAATGAATAAAACACAGATTTTTCACTCATAAAGAAGCCTATTAACCACTTTAGAGACTTAGAGATAAAATGATTCGATAATGTAAAGTAAAAAGCACTTATTAGGAGAGTTTTAATTTATATAGCGCAAAGAGTTTCAACATATTTTGAAACTAATAAATCAGACACATACTTATATTAAATTTTGTTATATTATTGTACTATTTATTTTATTAATAGCGCATTACTCATTTTATATGTTTATTTATTTATCAATATTAATATATTATATCAATATGGTAAAATACAAAAAAATAATTTCATTTAAATATTTCTATATACCTAAGGCTGTATAAATAAAGTTATCAGTGCCGCTCGGATATGTATTTTAAAAATTCTTTGGGAAAATAACGTGCAGTTTTTTTTCATTGTTTTTTTTTCTAATATCCATGTTCTTCGGCAAACACATGCACCTGCACTGTTCCTCGCGCGGGGTCATCCAAGTCCAATGATAGCTCTTGCGTCATGTCATGAAAACGGGCACCTACTGAATGCACATTCACTCCAGTCACGTTCACACAGACGTATGAGATCATGTAGCCTTCGTCCTTCTGTGGAAAAGAGAGAAGTGAGAGAAATATTAGAATTACTCTTTTCTAGGGTTCCGTAGACAAATGTCACAAAAATGGAACCCATAGATTAGTCATGGGGGTTTTTGGTGGGAAGTCAAGGGGTACAGTTGTCGTTTGCCTTAGTCGATTTTGCAAATTGATTTAAGTAGACTTTATAATATGAAATTGGTGTAGTTTGGTGTTATAAGTGCTCGTGCTCGAGAACAATTTGTGAAATAGTTAAAGCAGACTGTTAAATGGACGCGTATAGATTTGTCATCATAAGCTCCCACGAGGCTACCAAAGAACTTACGCCATCTTTGATGCCACATACCGTACAACACCGAAACTTAGTATCTCATTATACTAGACATTGGCAGAATCACTGAAATCTCGGTGGAAGACATAATTTAAAAGAAGAAAAAAAGAAAGATTAGTCATGTGTCTGTCGGTCCGTATGTCACACACAGCCTTTTATTACGCAAATTGACTTCACAGTCCAAACATATAAATACAAAAATAATAATAAGTATAAATAGATACAAAAATCGTTAAGAGTTTTCTAAAATTCACGCGATTGTTACAAATTTAAATAAAATTAATTTAGTACGGATAAACGTTAGGTGTATACATAATGTAACAATCGCGATAACATTAGAAAACGCTTATGATTTTTATATAAAAGCTAGAAGTTTACCCCGACTTCGCCCGTGGTATATATATATTTTTTTCTCCATAAGAACCATCCTCGTACTTCAAGGAATATTCTAAAAAAAAATAGCGGAATCGGTTCAGCTGCTCTCGAGATTTTTGCGCTCATCATCATCATTTCGTGTAGGTGGCACGGTCAGTCGACCATGCACACCCTGGTGTCAGAGTTCTTCGGGACCGCCTCTCGGCCTCTGACGTGGTTCCTTTCACGACTACTTACCAGATGGCAGCCGAGACCAACGGCTTAACGGGCCTTCCGAAGCACGGAATCATCTTTCTTATCAGACGATCAGGTGATTCATGCCTGCAATGTCCTAACCAAACTGGAAACAACTTAACATCTCGAGATTTGTGCTTAGCAACACATTCAGCGATTCATTTTTAGATTATAAAATAAGATAAAAAAAACAAGTAGGATAGAAAATCTGTGGCATAGGTACCTACATACTGCCGCCATTTTGATATTTTTTTTTTCAAAATCGCGGTCAGCTATGAAACCTTAATAAATCGATAGCTGACATTAATGTAAACAAAAAATATGAAAAGAGAGTTCTTGGCGGGAATTTTAGCGGACTACACGGTGTCTGTTTTGGATTGTTTTGCAAATTGATTCTAGTGGACTTTATAATGTGAAATTGGTGTTATTTTGTGTTATAAATGCCCATATTTATGAACAATGTGTAGAATAACTAAAATAGACTGTCATTGTGCGGCTGTAGTGAGATTTACATAGCGGGCTGGTGGTTGTCCGCCTTGCTGCGTCGACAATGATGAAACCAGTGGATTCGCGAAGAGTTGTCGCCAGGGGCTCCGTGAAAACAACGAAATGAATTACACCATCATTTCGTTGACAACAAAGAAGAATAACTCGCCATCTGGCGAAATAAATGAAGAAAGGCTCTAAAGGACTTGTATCCAGGGCCGTAAAACAATACTTAAAAAAAAAATGAAAACAACAACCCTTGTGAAGTGTCAGGTTTCCGAAATAACAACCGTCAAAGTTAATCATGTGACATCCATAATTGTAAGGTAGGCTATGTGTTCGAATGTATTAAAATGTTAAAAATAATAAATTTAAGAACAAATATGTATGTTGCATCATATCTGGGTGTTATAAAAACATTTATACATTTAATACAATCTACTTTTAGAACTTCATAACTTATTTTCTGACCGTCTAACCTTGTGTGAATGTAATGTCTTCATTTAATTTAACTAAGAATATGACAGTTATAGGGTAAATATAAGAAAAGTGTAAATAGTAAAACAATGTAATTTAATTCATAAAAAAGGTATTAATCATGCGGGCTAAAATAAAAAATAAAAAAAATCGCAGCGTATCCACTACATCTCGAGAGAAAGCGGCCTAAACTAAGCCATAAGTTAATACAGACAAACAATTTTTTTTTATTTGTGGAATTAAATATGCCTATTAATAAGTGTTCAAAAGACATGTATTAGGTCGTTACCTATGAAATTGGCGTTTTCTTTAATAGATAATTTCGGGTGAAATGAATAAATAAATAAATGAATTTTTCATTATAATGTTTTTAGAATTAATTAAACTATTTCAGGTTTGATAAACTCAACAAAAATGAAATTTTGCATGTACAGACAACACTAGGCCTTATTTAGACTTTATGAAATTTACAAAAAAATAGAAATAAGATAGAAAAATGGCTAACCTGAAACAAGTTCTTTCCATGAGCATTTTTAAATAATTAAATTCACAAAACAGATTTTTTTATGCATGCAGAATGTTAATAATAAGACCAATTTCAAATTTAAATAAAAAAATGTGTTTAGCTAAATAATATTGCCATTAGGAACAAAATGGCAAGCGCAAAAGGAAAGTCAATTTTAAATAAACGTAGTTGAGCCCGGGACCTTCCGCTTATAGGTCCGCTCGTAGACCACTGAGCCAGTACCCCTTTTATGTACTTACTGGGGGCTCTTGTGATCCCACGGGAACGCATCTCACTTTGAGAAACTATGTATAGGTTACTTAAGGCCCCACACTAGGCACACTAGCGACGCCAATAATTTTATTCCAAATACTTTACAAGAAGAAATAAATTCAAGAATGTAAATTTTACAAGCCTTAGTAAATAACCTGAAGTATTTTTGGAATCATGTTTAATATTATAAGAATCAATGAGAATTCTGAAAATCCGATCACTATTTCTCTTAATGACTGATTCTCATAATATTAAAACATGATTCCAAGAATACTTTAGGTTATTTACTATGGCTTGTATGATTTACATTCTTGAATTTCTTTCTATTTGTAAAGTATTAGAAATAAAATTATTGGCGTTGCTAGTGTGCCTAGTGTGAGGCCAAAAACAGCATAAAAATATCGTTTGTTGTATGGGAAGAGTCTGAGAATCTTTCAACTGTCTAGCTATCACGGTATATGAGACAGACAGACGGACATCGAAGTTTCGTTAATAGGGTCTCGTTTTTTACCCCTTGCGTACGGTACCCTAAAAATCATTCATCATACATACCAAACTTAGGAAACAAAAATGCGACTTAGGACCTCACTTTGAGAAACTATGTAGGTATTACGTTAGTATTATATTGTCTTTGGTAGGTATTAAAGAAACTGAAATTTTCATTCTTACCGGTATTACAACCGTCAATTTGGTATCACCTTCACGTATGAGATATCTTCGGTAGTAATAAGTGCTGGCTCCCAACGATCCAGACCTCCCTAACAAAAGGAGGACAATTTATTAAAAACATCGGCCAAGTGCGAGTCATACTCGCGCAAAAACGGCAACAACTATCGAGCAATAACGGCAAAAAAAACATGTTTGTTGTATACATACATACTATTACGTCTTTTTCCCTTGCGGGGTAGACAGAGCCCAGGTCTGTAAAACCATAAGGCCTCGTTTAGCATGTTGGTGGGCTTGTAGATGAGAACAGAATCAAAATAGTGATGGGTTGCTAGCCTCATCGCCTACAGACCTGATTCCTGACGCCCATTCCCTCGATCGGCTTTAACGATCTGCGTGGGAAGAGAAGCAGCTGGTATACCTACGTTTTTCCTTTTCTCCAAGACCGCAGCGTGTTGTACGGCAGATTTTATTATTTATTTTTAAATGAAAGTCGGAGAATTGGCCTACACTCCCCCGACTACTCATTTTTTTAAATTATTTATTGAATTAGGTATTTGCCTCCCATCTCACCTGATGGTAAGTGACGATGAAGACGAGGATGTTACACGCCTATCCAAGAGATACTCTAACTCTAGTATGGCTCTGGCTTAGAGCATTAACTCTAAGGGCTCTGGTAGTTACAGAGAGAGTCATACTCCTGCAGTTAAGCCTAAAAAAGGTCCTGATAATGATTATGATGATAAATATGATAATACAACTAAATATTCTGTGAATGTTCCAAGCGTCTACATTTTGCCATTATGTAAACAGCATAAAAATAATGTTTATTGTATGGGAGCCCCCCTAAATATTCATCTTATTCTGTTTTTGGTATTTGTTGTTAATAGCGGCAACAGAAATACATCTTCTGAGAATCTTTCAACTGTCTAGCTATCACGGTATATAAATAAATAAATATAAATATATACGGACAAATCACACAGATTGAGCTAGCCCCAAAGTAAGACTTGTGTTAAGGGATACTAACTCAACGATACTATATTTTATAACAAATACATATATAGATAAACATCCAAGACCCAGGTCAATCTGAAAAAGATCATTTTTCATCTTGACCTGACCGGGGATCGAACCCGGGACCATCCGTTCCACAGACCGGCGTGTTGACCGCTGCGCCACGGACAGACAGACGGACATCGAAGTCTCGTAAATAGGGTCCCGTTTTTTACCCCTTGGGTCCGGTACCCTAAAAATCATTCATCATACATACCGCACTAAGGAAACTTATAGGCGACTTAGGAAACTCAAGCTAAACAAAGCACCAAAGAGTAACCAACCAGTCCGGCCAGCGTGGAGAGTGTAGGCCAGATCCTCTGACTGCTCTGGCAGGACGAAGAGGGTCGTGCTTCTGCAGTGGAGACTAATAAAGACCTGATGATGATGATGATGATACATACCAAAATTGAAATTACAGTAACTGCTACTGAAACCGAAAAGTGTGAACAAAATAATAAAAAACTTCATTTTTTTATTTAATAAAACCTAATCGATGAATTTGTTTGGCTCACTCGCTTTTTAATTGAGTTAAAAAATTCATCAATAAAAAAAAACCTTCATTAATGTGTAAAAATAATTGATTTATACGCAATATTTAAAGCCTAGCTAATATATTACTTCTATACTTCATATAATATAAACAGTTCAAGATTTGATTGTTTGTTTATTTACTCGTACATAGCACAGAAAGCTAATTTATCTGCGGGATACATAGGCTATAATTTACGCGGACGAAGTCTAATTAGATACCCTAATTAGACTTCGTCCGCGTAAATTGAGTGAGTATCCCATAACACAAGTCTCGAACTTACTTTGAGGCTAGCTCAAACGCTATGTGATTTGTCCGTATATATTTATTTATTTAAGGCGAAGTGAGTGCACACACTAGCGCCACCCAGCAATTAATTTCTATACGTCCTAAATCCAAATTTAAAAAATCTAACAGTTGAATGCCCTAGTAAATTACTTGTAGTATTCCTTTTTGCGTTTTTTTTTGGCGCAGCTAGGTGTAACTTATAAAAGTGGTAGTACTGTACCATCATTTTGTCGAGGTCCAAAGCTGCACCGACGTTGTCACGCGAACGAGGTCGCAGGCAAACGTAGTGCAGATTCTTAATTACTTCATGTAATAAAATTAATTGATTTTACGGAATAGCCCTCTGAAAAGATTAACATAATTATGTAAAACGTGTAGGTTACTTTCTTAGGGCATATTGGTGGCGTAGAGCTCGATGGCCCCGCGGGCGTGACGCATTGTTAGCGACTACGCAGGTTAAGCAACCCGGGTGTTATTCTCACTAGGATGGTTGACCACTGTCTCGCGTGTGTGCACGTTTATGCTTTGGAAGGCACAGGTGGGCCGTAGGTCCCGGCTGTCATCATTATTGGCAGTCATCTATATGAGATACCTTAAGGCAGCTTAAAAAAACTTACACCAGTGTTGCCTACGTATAGGTACTTACGAAACTCCATCCAACCAGGTGGTGGGTAGTGATAGTGATGCACCATTTTAGGCATCTCTACCCACAGGGCATTAGGGGAAGCATGAAGTTTTCAGGGACCAGCAAAAATAAAAGAACAATATTTTAAAAATCGGCCAAGTGTGTGTTGGGCTCGCGTAGAAAGGGTTCCGTACCTACCATTAGTCTATCGATATCAAAAAACATCACGTTTGTTGTGCCGGAATGGGAAATCCTTTAATATCTAGACACGCGGTAGCGTATCAAACCAAGTTTAAGTTACCAGCAGGCGAGCAGCACCGTGTGTAATATTACACGAACCACTTGGAGCCACTTTTGACCCCCACAAAATTAAAAAACTATTTCACATAACCGTGTTAAATTTAGCTCATATATTGAGCCTTGCGAGATACATATGTACTCTAAATTTCATAAACACATCTCAAGCAGTCATTTTCAATCGTCATTCGACGAGCTCCGTGGCGCAGCGGTCAACACGCCGGCCGGCGACATGGATGGACTCGGGTTCGATCCCCGGTCAGGTCAAGATGGAAAATGATCTATTTCAGATTAACCTGGGTCTTGGATGTTTATCTATGTAAGTATCTATTATAAAATATAGTATCGTTGAGTTAGTATCCCATAACACAAGTCTCGAATTTACTTTGGGGCTAGCTCAATCTATGTGATTTGTCCGTATATATTTATTTATTTTTATCACTGACTGACCTATAGTTCAAAACTCTAACCCAGTTCCAGATGTCGAAGACTGCGAAAATTTCACTACTTACCTATTAGCTATCACGGTTCATGCGATACAGCCTGGTGACAGACAGGCGAAAATCGAAGTCTCAGCTTACCATAGTACCTAATATGGTCCCGTTTTTACCCTTTGAATACGGAACCCTAAAAAGATTTTCTTTAACTAGACTATATTTTAACCGTAACAGGTATATAACCTATATGTTTCAAATTAACGCAAAGAAAAATAGTTGAAATAAATAAAGTAAAAATTTCGGTTTGAAAAATATTCTTTATTCATACAAATCAGGACGTTTACACAATTTTTTTAACATCTTTATTTCCGATTTTGAAAATACAACCACATATTTCTTTATTAAATTTTATCGTATCAATAATTAAAAAAAACTCAGAATAAAATAAAAATTCAGTACAGATTAAAAATCGTTACTGCTTCTATGAAAATGCAAGATTGCAACGTTTTTTCGTCATTATTTCATTTTAAAACTCTTCTTTTCGTGTCGATCGGGTAATTAGATTTTGTCCCTCCAGTCACAAACTAAGAAGAAGATACTATACTAGTATCAGACGACCCACTGCCTTATGTTTTCTCTAGGCAATAAAGATCATAGACAAATAATAGAGTGAGGGTGAAAATGAAAAAAATGTCATACAATTCCGTTTGAGTTTCTATTGGGGACCACAAATTCAAACTCAATTGACGTTGCCCTAAAATCCGTAAAGGCAGTTTTCCGGCAGTGCCTCCAGTGTGTGGCAACTCTAATTCCACTTTCTGGGAGTTCTTGGCGGGAATTTGAGCAGACTACACGGTGTTTGTTTTGGATTGTTGTGCAAATTGTGTCTAGTGGACTTTATAATGTGAAATCGGTGTAATTTGGCCTATGTCAGGGAACAATGTGTGGGATAACTAAAATAGACAGTCATTGTGCAGCTGTAGTGAGATTTATATAGCGGGCTGGTGGTTGTCCGCCTTGCTGCGTTGGCTATGATTGATCCAGTCGGTTCGTGAAGGATTGTCGCCAGGGGCTCCATAGAATCAACGAAATGAGTTAACACCATCATTTCGTTGATAACAAGAAAACTCGATAAAGCGCGGGAAATTTTTTACTTGATACTGGCTAAATTCGTAATGCGTGAAAGCCATAAAACATTTAAAAAAAAAACCACTTTCTGAAGCGGGGAGTTCTTGGCGGGATTTTTAGCGGACTACATGGTGTCTGTTTTGGACTCAGGTTTTGGATTGTTTCGCAAATTGATTCTAGTGGACTTTATAATGTGAAATTGGTGTTATTTTGTGTTATAAATGCCCATATTTATGAACAATGTGTAGAATAACTAAAATAGACTGTCATTGTGCGGCTGTAGTGAGATTTACATAGCGGGCTGGTGGTTGTCCGCCTTGCTGCGTCGTCAATGATGAAACCAGTGGATTCGCGACGAGTTGTCGCCAGGAGCTCCGTGAAAACAACGAAATGAATTACACCATCATTTCGTTGACAACCAAGAAGAATAACTTGCCAACTGGCGAAATAAATGAAGAAAGGCTATAAAGGACTTGTATCCAGGGCCGTAAAACAATACTTAAAAAAAAATCTGAAGCAGTAAAAATGTCATCTTTCGTGCAGCTGGTTGGACAAGAAGGGCACGAAAGGAGGTGTGACATAGCCTGGTCGCCATGACCACATTGGCATCAAACTCCGAAAAAATTGTTGACGTCAGTAATTGACTTTTATATTTTATTAGTTTATTCATTAAAAAAATATACGAAGTTACGTTATTCGTTTTCGTCAGAAGTTTAACATAATTGACACTGAGAACTGTTTTAAAGAAATAATGATTAGTAACAGGTCAAAAAGTGTCACAAAAAAGGGTTAAAAGTTAAAACACTAGCAAATATTTTGTTTTTATTAAATTATGATATGGTTGGTAACAGGAAACTTTGGAGAGAGTTGACATACAGAGCCGACCCCAAATAGGGAAAAGGCGAGGAAGAAGAAGAATATTAAATTATTATTGAATAAGGCATTTGTCTATTTTATTTGTAATACTTAGTTTTCATCATTCGGTCACACTTTACAAAGCTACTTAATTTTTTTGCTATAGACAGAAAACAAAAGTTAAACAATATAAAAATCTCTCCAACCCGTCTGGTCGGCGTGGAGAGTGTAGGCCAAATCCTCTGACTACTCTGGCTAATATATGCCTCTGGTAGTACAGGGTCATGCTCCGGCAATGGAGACTAACTAAGACCTGATGATGATGGTGATGAATGTGAAAAGAAACAACAAAATTTGTTTTTTATAGACCGCGGCTTTCCCTAGAATACAGTGTTGGAGTAACAGCCGAACCCCAGTGTCTACCTTTTAGATGGCCCGCTGAATAGGCTGAAACTTGTCGGCAATACCGACTAAAATATGAAGTAAAACCGTTTGTTTAATAAGTAATTTAGTCTCGCGATTTTCTTAACATAGAACCAGTAACGATAGTTTGGTACATTATGTGTGGCAAATCCGTATAAAAATTAAAACATGATCTGTCACTATCATAAATTATATTCTTAAATAAAAATATATTGTAATAAAATAGGAATGAAATAAAATCACATAGTAAGCACCGAAATTAAAATAAGTACTAGGTTTTAAGTATATGTACATGACAGCACCCTAAACTATAGATAGACCGGTTAACTCGGAGTCTAAGGAAAGGGGAGAGGTGAGCGGGGAAGTAATAATAGGAGATAATACTGCAATGTTCTCCCGCCAGAGGGCAGCATTAGCAGAGACAGTAAACAAATGTTTGACACAATAATGTCCAACTCGCAAAAAATTGCCTTTATTTCACATTCGAATACGCAGCACAATTACATTTTTATATATTAATACTCATAGGAGTGTAATATCAAACTAATAAAGGATTAATGTATAATTTTACAAATTAATTGCGACTTTGACATTGACAAGTACATACTTGTCAGTGTCAAACCTTTTTACTGTATGTGCTAGTGGTGCACTCTGGCGGCACAGCTTTCAGTAATACCTATGTCCTATTAGAGAGCTTGCTTTATAGACATCCAAATTTAAAAAAATAACAGTGTTTTCGTGATTGTAACACATGAGGAATATTTTTAACCTTTTAGGTTAAAAATATTTTAACACTGTAAAGTGTTCAAAAGTTTTGCACACTTTACAGTGTTCATGTTCACACTCAAAACGTAAGGTGAAAAAATAATGAAGTTATTTCTTGAAAATTATTATTGATATATATGAAAATTATATTGTTCTTGAAAATTTGTAATATTTGAAGTATCAAATTAATATTTTTCTTTCTTTCTAAAATATAATTTCGTTTAATACGGCTGTAACGCTTTTTATATTATGAATACACCTAAGGTTTGAACACTTTACAGTGTTCATGTTCTTAGGTAGACTAGTGTGACATTTGTCTGTAAAGAAATTAATATATATGGACAAATCACACAGAATAACCTATGAAATTATGAAATAATGGATGTATATAAATATATAAATAAATAACATTACTCCAGCTTAACTTAGGTGTATAAATAATTTCATTTCAATTTGTAACATTCGCGAATACATTAAGTAATCATCTCTTCCTCCCCGCTTCCCCTCCCCCTCCTCAAACAATACTTAAGTTAAAACCGCCTACTAATATACAAGCTGCACTATTGGTTTTAATTTTATATGGTGCTGAGTTTGAGATCTTTGTTTATCTGGATTTAAAACTGGGATTTATAAAGATCTCAATTATTAAAAAAAAATCCTTAGACTTAATAATAAAAATTACATAAAAATAAATCTAATTTCCATCGGAAATATAATTTGTAAAAAATATAATTTGAAAAATAATCAATATTTAAAGTAATAAGTTAAGTATGGCATTTAAGTAGGACTTAAAACTATTTGACTATATCGCTATATTTACAAATTGGTCGACATATGTAGTAATATGTCTTGAATCAAAAAGTAGACTTAAATATAAATCACATAATAGAACTTCAAGCTGCACATCCAATAAAAATAAAAAATTAAAAAAGCTGCAATATGTTTCTTTTTTTTTGACAAGATGATGATATATTTGGAATGTGCTGTGATGTTTTTTTTGCCATTTAATATCTTATAGGTTTTAAAGTTTCAGTGCTACTAGACTGCGCTAAAAGAGAACAAGAATTTTTTTCATTACCACCAGATGTCAGCACTGAATCGTATGGTCCGATGAACCTTTCCCTTGAAGGGCCGACTCAGACCGTATATATGAACAATTTTTCCTATGGTACCAATGCTGAAAACTCAAAAAAAATTGACATGCCCTCTAAAGTTGTATTTGTAAATTTATTTTTGTTTCCTTATTTGGTCCCATCTGAGAAGTTGTCCATATTGCCGGGCTGAGTCACCCCAATTAGGGAAGGTTGAATGTGTATTAACATTCGATAAAAAACAATTTCTACTGTTAAAAAAATATCAATATTTTTTACTTAAACAGTACAGTAGGTATTTGGTAAACATTTTTACATCAAAATTACGTACATTTATACATACCCACATATTCACAAACAAACAGATAAAATTAAGCAATTTTTGTCTAGCAACTTCATTCAATAAAGTCAAATATATGCTAAATTTATGTCATAGACCAACTAATGCTAAGTATTTGGCTCGATTTCAAATCGAGTATTTTTAACGACATTGTACGGCAAATGAGCAAGCGCGTCGCCTGATGGTAAGTGATCACCGCTGCCCATGGACAACTGCAACACCAGGGTAGAATATGTATGTTCCGCGATAACTCTCTTGTCTTGTTGTGCTGAGTCGCCCCTTTAAGGCGAAGTGAGTTCACACACTAGCGCCACCTAGCAATTAATTCTATAAGTTCTAAATCATATCAAATTTAAAAAATCTTATAGCTGAATGCCCTAGTATATTACTTGTAGTATTATTGGTACAAGTTTTCACTATTTTTAATTAGATGAATTAAGAGAACGAATTATTATAATTCGTTCTCATAAACTTAGATTATAATATAATATCTATGAAAAGTAATAAAAATAATACTTACTACAAGTAATTTACTAGGGCAATCAGTTATTATTATTTTTTTTTAAATTTGATATGATTTAGGACTTATAGAATTAATTGCTGGGTGGCGCTAGTGTGTGAACTCACTTCGCCTTAAGGATCAGACAAGGTTTTAATGAAAAATATTCTCAGTTTTCATAGCAAAAATTGGCCTGACACACATACATTTCTCACTCACATTTTCATACTTAGGTATAAAGAGATAGGAGCAAAAAAAATCCCCTTTTTGTAATCAAAGGCAGTACCTTAGATCCATTGCATTGACTCCGTCAAATCCGTTAGTTTCTAGCTGTCGAAAGTTAGCAATACAGATGCTTTAAAGCAGCTGCCGTGTATACTCTGATTACAACCTCACTATACATATAAAAACAGCTAAGTAAATTAAAGTAAAAATCTTTTTTCTATAAAAAAGATTTTTACTTACTAATGCAATCTATCTCAGTTTTAACATTATTATCTAAATTACTCAGTACGTTTTAGCAGCCACAAGATGGCCGCCGAGAACAAAATGGCGGACGGCGTAATTCTAACTGTTCCACAGTTTAAGTAATCGTTCGGGTACAGGTTTGGGGGCTTGGCTTCCTCTCCGACTTTGCATAGCTCGCCTCGAGACTTGAAAAAGAGAGAGAAAGTTACTTTAACTGCTTCAATATTAAGGCTTTAGAGAAATAAGATATATATATAGCGGTAGTCGTACAAAGACTTAAGACTACTGATTCAAATCCTGACCAGTGGAATGGGCATGTTGACTAAAAAAATTTTCATGTTGCTATGTAAAGACCTGCCAAAAATAAACATAACAGTGACAGAAATACATTTCTAAACAAAAAACTCTTTCAGTTATAAAAGTTTTAAAGACACATGTTTTTAGACGTAAATTTTTAGACGTGAAAAAGCGCCGCTGAAATGCCTACATATTTGTGACGTCACAAGCTTGTATTTTGTATGGGTGGCGTGAGAACTTTGTTTGGTAGCTATACGAAATATTTCGTTTATGGTAATGGTTTCATAATAAAAGTTGCTATAAATTTTGCAGACTAAAATACAGTATAATTGTAATTACAGATTTTCATACTTTAAAAAATGGTCCTATTCACCCAACTTTAAAGAAGCTTTAAGATCACTTAACGAATCGATATCAAATTAAAAGTGTTCTTTATAGTGTTTTCAGATAGAAATGAGTCTCATTAGAAACAAATTTTATATAATCTCAACATTAGGCAACTACCGTATTGTATCCCATGCCATATTTCTAAATTAACAAGAACATATTATAAGTTTAGCCGTGTGGTTCCCGGCAGAGTAGAATAGGACCACTCCAAGTCTTTCCGTGGATGTCGTAGAAGGCGACTTAGGAAACACAAGCAAAAAAAAGCTTATAAACATCAAGAGACCTCTCCAACCCGTCTGGTCAGCGTGGAGAGTGCAGGTCAAACACTCTGACTGCTCTGGCTGATATATGGTTATGGTAATAGAGAGAGGGTCGTCCTGCAGTGGAGACTAAAAAGACCTGTTGATTAATCAATCAAAATCAAATTGATTGATAAAAGAATAGGATTTCGAATACATTATCGATTTTGATCATTATTCATTCGATTTAGGGTTTGATTGGTCAAGCCAAAAAATTGTTTTGACTCGTCAAGCGAATTTTTACCACCCGTTTTTGTATAAGTTGGTCAAATGTTAATAAGGTTTCGTTTCGCCAAACCATGTAAAGTTTCTGATTGATCAAGTCTACGAAAAGTTCTAATTTGTCAAGTATCTCTATCTCTCAAATATAATAGGTGTAATAGAATTATAAATTAATTTTCAATAGATTTAGTAGACCTCTCCAACCCGTCTGGCCAGCGTGGAGAGTGTAGGCCAAATCCTCTGACTGCTCAGGCTCTGGTAGTACAGAGAGGGTCGTGCTTCTGCAGTGGAGACTAAAAAGACCTGATGATGATGATGATGATGATGAGATTTAGTAGACTTGGCGAATCAGAACTAAAAATAGGCTTGACGAATCGAAACATATTAACGTTTGACTAGTCGATACTACCTATAGACTTGACAAATCATAACTTTTCGCAGACTAGACTAATCAGAAACTTTTCGAGGTTTGGCGAAAAGAAACGTTATCAACATTTGACGAACTTATACAAAAACGGGTGGTAAAAATTCGCTTGACGAATCAAAACAATTTTCAGGCTTGACCTATAATACCCTAAATTATGCCTAAATCATTGATTTCAATCAATTGATTGATATAAGAATAGGATTTCGAATGCATAAAAAAAACACGTATACGTAACATATGATGATACTCTGTTGTTATGCATGTGAATATTTTGAATTCATCTTACCGCAAACTCTTCGGCGCACAGTTCCCTGCACGGCGGGCAGACCACGCCGCCTTTGTGCAGCCAGCCTTTCTTCTTTATCCTGATCTGCAGCACTTGCCCGGCGTGGAAGCAGGTGTATGAATAGTTGCCAACCTGAGAAAACAAATTGTTTCTGTCAAACAAGTAACTAGTATGTAATTTAAAAAAAAAACCGGCCAAGTGCGTGTCTGGGCACGCACAGTGTAGGGTTCCGTAGTTGCGAATGACAACTTTGAGTTCACAATGTTCCACTCACACTTCACAGTTTAACGACCAAAAACATCTAACAATGAAAATTGTATGAAATTTTGCATTTTCGAGTACATTTTTTATGTTGCCTATATCTTTTTAGTTAGTACTTAGTACTCAGCTCTGATAGTTTTCCTTTCAACTTCAGTATATATTCTACTGCTGCAATTTTTTTCACGTATCCATATATAACCGTTTAGCAGATAGAGGGGAGTTTAGCAAATATTACTCCCTCTTTACTTATACGGGAGCCACCATAATTTTTTATTTTCAAAAAATTTTCTTCTTCTATTTTGGCATGGTTAATATACATACCCATACAAAATTTCAGCTTTTAGTACTTATAGTCTCTGAGTAAAACCGCGGACGGACAGACAGACAGACAGTTCCGTAGTAAACTAGGAACCCTAAAAAAGAAAAACGGTTAGCCTTAGATTAAGGTGTGCTAAATCGAATGACACCAAAATTTCCTCATTTCGTAAAGGTTTAGGGGGTGGAAGAGTTATCGCTTTTTGTATGAAAATTACAGGTAGTCGATCCTCTTAACGCCCATCCCTAGTGTCGATGCGTCCCCCCGCGCGGGTCGGGCGGGGGACACCACGGAGCAGCGACTCGCGCGGCGAGGCGCGGGCATTCCGCCGCCGACACTGAACGCACGTGTATGTGCGCATACGAATTTTAATATTTTCATTGTAGTCTTCGCTCTCAATATCGAAGTCATTTATAAGCAAAACGGCGGTCTTATTTATCACCCAGTCGAGCCACCCAGCATCAAGCCAGCACTACAATATGTATGGTAAAACTTACAACAATGTGCAGTCGTCCGCTCTCACACTTATACTTGTAGCAACCGGAACCCCAGTGCTGCCACTCTCGGATCTGCGAAATAGGCAATGGGCATGTTGACTAAAATTTTTTTCATCTTGCTATGTAAAGACCTGCCAAAAATAAACACAATAGTGACAGAAATACATCTCTAAACAAAAAACTCTTTCAGTAATAAAAGTTTTATAGACACATGTTTTTAGACGTGAAAACGCACCACTGAAATGCCTATATATTTGTGACGTCACAAGCTTGTATTTTGTATGGGTGGCGTGAGAACTTTGTTTGGTAGCTATACGGAATATTTCGTTTATGGTAATGGTTTCATAATAAAAGTTGCTATAAATTTTGCAGACTAAAATACAGTATAATTGTAATTAAAGATTTTCATACTTTAAAAAATGGTCCTATTCACCCAACTTTAAAGAAGCTTTAAGATCACTTAACGAATCGATATCAAATTGAAAGTGTTCTTTATAGTGTTTTTAGATAGAAATTAGTCTCATTAGAAACAAACTTTATATAATCTTAACATTAGGCACCTACCGTATTAAATTAAAATCCTAGTATAAAAAAATACTTCAACCTGTTGTTAGCATAAGATATATTTTTTAACAACTAACCCATATTTTATTTTAAAACTACCAATTTTCCAGCGACTTTTTTTTTTTAAATAATATGGAATTTTTTATTTAGGTACATAAAAATACAAGTTTGACGGCCGACGTACACATGGCAACACTGTAACTTGGTTGTCAAATGTTAATTGACTGATAATTTTATTCAAACACTTTTCATTGCAAATAATAAAATAATAACATTAAACAATAAAACTAACTTATATGAACTAAAAACTAACAATCAAACCTACCTAAGAAATAAAATGACTTATAAATAAAACCTAGCTATAAATAAAAAATGTCCCGCAGGTCATTACCCTGCGGTAATGACCGACTTCTTTTAAGATTAACAATACGTACCTGTCGACAGGATTTCTGTTCCCACACCTTGTCGCTGTGGTCGAAGCATTTGGAGTGGTTACCATAGTTCTCCAACGCGAAATTAACATCAGTCTCTGTAACAAAAAGTAAATGATTTAACTTCTTATAACATAAAAATATAAGGACATATCACATCATCCATCCATCCATCAGGTCTTTTTTCGACGAGCTCCGTCGCGCAGCGGTCATCACGCCTGCCTGCGATACGGATGGTCCCGGGTTCGATCCCCGGTCAGGTCAAGATGAAAAACGATCTTTTTCAGATTGACCTGGGTTTTGGATGTTTATCTATATATGTATTTGTTATAAAATATAGTATCGTTGAGTTAGTATCTCATAACACAAGTCTTACATAAGAACTTACTTTGGGGCTAGCTCAATCTGTGTGATTTGTCCGTATATATTTATTTATTATTATTTATTTATTATTTATTTTTTGTTCTCCACTGCAGGAGCACGACCCTCTCTGTACTACCACAGCAATATATTAGCCAGAGTACTCAGAGGATTTGGCCTACACTCTCCACGCTGGTCAGACGGGTGGGCGAGGTCTTTTAGATGTTTGTAAGCTTTGTTTAGCTTGTGTTTCCCAAGTCGCCTTTTACGACATCCACGGAAGACTTGGAGTGGTCCTATTCTACTCTGCCGGGAACCACACGGCACACACACACGGTACATATCACACAAATTGAGCCAGCCCCACAGTAAGTTGTGAACTTGTGTCGCAGGATTCTAACTCAATGATACTATATTTTACAATATGTATACTTATAAAGATAAACATCCAAGACCACGGCCAAATTGAAAAAGATAGTTTTCCATCAAGACCTGGCCGGGAATCGAACCCGGAACCCCTCGTATCGCAGGCTGGCGATTTAATTTAGGTTAAGAGTGTCACCCTACACTGCCTGTCTACCTTTCCGGTAGCAGGTATGGTATCAGGTATAGTTCATCCGCTGAAATGATGTGCACGCTTTGTCAAGGCGAAGCAGTTGCAGCTCTAGCATAAACACGTGGCCCCTCTAGCCGGTTTCATTATTGCCATCCTTTATCTTTTTGTGTTGTGAAGACAGGGGCGGAGGTGGGGAGGCCCCAATAAATTTAGACAGCCCCAAAGTAAGTTCGAGACTTGTGTTATGGGATACTAACTCAAAGATACTATATTTTATAATAGATACTTATATAGATAAACATTCAAGACCCAGGTCAATCTGAAAAAGATCGTTTTCCATCTTGACTTGACCGGGGATCGAACCCGGGACCATCCGTGTCGCAGGCACCTATTTGGTCGCTTGTCGCTTTGGCCATTAAACCTGTCTAAGTGTCTACTACTCACTTGGCGTGTTCTCTTCATAGGAGCAGCGACTGCCCCTCACTAATACGCTCTTGTGCTTCCACGTGAACTCCTGGAGGTACGGGCAGTAGTCGGCCAGGGATACGGAGCCGCCGTAGTGGGCTTCGTCACCAGGGGGTACGTTGGGGAGGATGTCGAAGTGCTGGGGGAAAAAGATTTAATGAAAAGATAGAACAGACCCTGCCAAGTCATAAGGAAGAAAGAGTCACTTGAGTCAATGTATGGATTCTTTCTTACAATATACCATAAATACAATCATAAATCACAGTCTACGGAATGTGATAGTTGCTTGCACGTTTTCAAAACCTTTTCAACACATACGATGCAAGGGTGCCAGGGGACGGTACCGTTAATTGACTTTCAAGGTAACTGTAGAAATGCATAAATTGCTATTTTCTTTTCATGTTTAATAATGATACCTTATCATTATTTTACGGGCATTTGTAGGATTTTATAAGAACGAACTGATAGGTCGAGTATGCGACTTTCGCCTTCTAGCGGTGAACATTCGGTGCGCAACGGGTAAAGGAAACCCGTTGCGCTCCGAATGTTTGTAACGGCTGCTACATGTTATTTTAGTCCTCATGCTTACCTACATGGCAAGCTTTCAGTATTATATGGTAATTGCACATCAGATTACTTAAAACAACAACGCCTCGTTGAGACGAAGAATCGGTGCGCATCATGGTCATTTTGCTTACTCAATATACATACTTTGTTTAGATATCATAGTTGCCTACCTGGTATGCCCTCGGCATTATTATGTCATCATGGCAAACGTTACACAGAAAAACTGTCAAAACGAACATTCGATAAGCAATAGGTAGCTTTTGCTATTATCTATCTAGTAAGTAGCTTTTACTATTATCTATCTTAAATGGTTTTTAAATAGCATTACAATGCTCGGTATATTATTAAAATTGAAAATATGTGATGAAAAAGAATTCGCCACAGGAAGGATTCGAACCACGAGTCTTAGGTCTGCGCCCTAAGTGTGTTACCAACTACACCACCGTGACTTCGAATCACCGCATCGAATTCTCTCATCACATATTACCCCGTAGGGTATAACGCATTCAAAGCATGCGTATTTCTTCAATACTACCCACTATTTAGTAGTGTGGTATTCTACTTCATTCATATCAGATGAATAGTAAGTTGATTAAATTGAAGAAAGCTCTGACTCACTTAAATGGTTTTTAAATAGCATTACAATGCTCGGTATATTATTAAAATTGAAAATATGTGATGAAAAAGAATTCGCCACAGGTAGGATTCGAACCACGAGTCTTAGGTCGGCGCCCTAAGTGTGTTACCTTACTATCTATTTATCTATCCAAGCCCTTCTTCCGCTCAATGCAGAGCATAAGGGAGCCCTTTGCTTATTTATAATTTTTTATATACAAGATTTTTTTTGTTATGGTTACTTACCTGATACGCCCTCGGCAATATGGTGTCATGTCGCACCAGGTTGCACAGAACAACTGCGTCCCGACGCGACGAACATTCGGTGCGCAACGGGTTGCCTTTTATACGCTCGCAAAATGGCGCCGGGTTTTTACGTCTATAAAACAATGAAGTCATTTAATATCTACTATAATTAAATTAAAAAATAATTTAAATAATAGTTTAATAATTACTAAAATTGGTAAAAAAGGAAGCTCATGCTCCACACCGTTGTGTGCATTACATCATTGTGCTCACCAACCCGTCTGCCAAGCGTGGTGAGTATGGCAAATCCCCCTAATATAAGTCCTTGGAGGAGGCATGGAGTCCAACAGTGGACTTTTAACGGCTGAGCAAATAGAATTGGAGCATCACTTTCATTCATTAATATATCTAACGATATGATCTAAAACTTACAAGAACATAATATTAAAAAATAGTACTAAACTATATAAAAAAAGAGTTTTCTCAATTGGTTCAGGCGTCTGGTAATTATCGGGGAAAAAAATGCAAAAAAAATATTCGGACGAATTAAGAACCTTCTCCTTTTTGGAAGTAGGTTAAAAGGAGATATAGTAAAAACATTAAAGAAATAAAACCCAAGTACAAAAAAACTCACTCTTCTTCCGGTTCTGTTCCATTTAGATAGCTTGAAATTAAATATTTTTTGTAAATTTATCTGCTATATATAAAACTTACAACCAAGGCAACATGATCTAACTATGTATACTGCAGCAACAATGTTAGTATGGATACGCAAGAAATTGTGTTATCTGAATATATATAACTCAAAGGTGACTGACTGACTGACATAGTGATCTATCAACGCACAGCCCAAACCACTGGACGGATCGAGCTGAAATTTGGCATGCAGGTAGATGTTATGATGTAGGCATCCGCTAAGAAAGGATTTTGATCAATTCTACTTCCTAACGCGAGCAAAGCCGCGGGCAAAAGCTAGTGGATTAAATGATATTGTTAACAGGTGTATTAAAAACAGCTGGGATTGTATGAAATATTTTGGGAAGTAAATATATTTTCATTTTTCATTCAATGACAACGTTATAACTATTAAGAGCGTATCCTAGCAGTATGTTTTTAAGGCCGCACACTAGGCACAGCAGCGACGCAAATCATTTTATTCCTAATACTTTACAAATAGAAAGAAATTCAAGAATGTAAATCATATAAGCACTAGTAAATAACCTGAAGTATTTTTGGAATCATGTTTAATATTATCAGAATCAGTGAGAATTATGAGAATCAGATTACCGCCAAAAACGGCCGTTTTCGGCGGTAATCACGTTTTCTCTTAATGACTGATTCTCATAATATTAAAACATGATTTCAAAAATACTTTAAGTTATTTACTAGTGCTGATATGATTAACATTCTTGAATTTCTTTCTATTTGTAAAGTATTAGGAATAAAATGATTGGCGTCGCTATTGTGTCTAGGGTGCCCCCTTAATACAAATGTTTTTCTCTATTTCCTCGCTGAAAACTGCTTCTAGAGGCAAAATTCTTTTTTCATAAAATCTATTAATAAAATAGGTATGGCCCTATGTTTTATTTTTTTCTAAAAAAATGTTTAAAATATATTTTTTTTTAATTTTTTTTACGGCAATTGCAAAATCACATGTTCCATCATTGAAAACTTGTTTGCTATGAAAAAACTTAAGTGTATGTATATAAGTCTCAAATTTTCATCCAGATTTCCTATCCCACAGATCCTGATATATAATTGTAGCTATACTGATTCTTAATGTCTATAAATACTAAAAATCTTTTTCTTACATAATATAAATTCACAACCAAACCCAACGTTATTTTCACTCAAAAAACATGCAAATAGACGGACAAAATACTTACTCTGATGTAAGTTCCGTGCCGTTGCTTGAAATAAAAAATGTTATTTGTTAGTAAAATTATACATACAATCGTTATTAGTAGGTTAAAACATTTAAATATTATGAACAAAATATGCAAAGAAATGGGCAAAGTTGACGCTACCAAGTAGTGTATATGTCGCAGTAAGATAGATAAAGCCGTAATATAGTTATAATCAAAGACACCTCTCCAACTCGTCTAGCCAGCGTGGAGAGTGTAGCCCAAATCCTGTGACTGCTCTGTCTAAAATATGGCTCTGGTAGTACAGAGAAGGTCGTGCTCCTGCAGTGGAGATTAACAAAGACCAGCCCCCCTATTTACTAACTCGGATGACAGGTGTCGATGCCTATCAATCTAGTTTTTACTTTTACAATGCGGGTTTTGCTTGCTCAAACTTTTTATTTGAAATACAAAAACTGCATTGTAACAGCAAATCCTAGATTGATAGGCATCGACACCTGTCATCCGAGTTAGTAAATAGGCCGGCTGATGATGGTGATGTTAAGGCGTAGTGAGTTCACACACTAGCGCCACCCAGCAATTAATTCTATAAGTCCAACATATCAAATTTAAAAATCTAATAGCTGAATGCCCTAGTAAATTACTTGTACTATTATTGGTACAAATTTCCACTATTTTTAATTTGATTAATTAAGAGAACGAATTATTACCGCCAAAAGTGGCCACTTTTGGCGGTAATAATTCGTACTCTTAAACTTAGATTGCAATATTGGTAATATCTATGAAAAGTAACAAAAAAATACTACCTACAAGTAATTTACTAGGGCAATCAGCTATTAGATTTTTTAAATTTGATTTGATTTAGAAGTAAATGAATTAATTGCTGGGTGGCGCTAGTGTGTGAACTCACTTCGCCTCCTAGTTAGAAGCGTTCGTCAAGCTACTATTAGGGTGAATTAAAAATAGTAATAATTAGTACCCAAGCCTTTTGTTATAGTGGATTTATCTTTCAATATCTTATTTTAATAGAATCATAAGCAGAAAAGCATTGCGAAATACTACTAAAGTGAATTGAGAATCCCAAAAATCAAAAAGTACCTAAACCTTTGCGTATTGAGCCACTCCTTGCAGGACTTCATGGCGAAGCGGCAGCCCAGCCCGCGCCCCCAGTCCAGGGGCGCGGCGTGGCTGTAGTCCGCGCGGTACCAGCCCGTGTCCTCCATCATGGCCAGGGTGATGCGGCTGAACACCGAGTTTTGGGTGTGCGTGCCTGTCATGGCTTCGTTCTGGAAGAGAAGGCTTAAATGATAAATAGTCCCAATCCCAACTATACAGCTGATTTTAAAGCTATCCTTCTGATCCGTAAAGTATTAAAATCCCTAATGGAATACAAAAAACGTAACAAAAAATGTTGAAAAATCGTAATCCTAACTTCCTAACTTATTATATTTGCGAAAGTGAGTTTGTTTGTTTATTTATTTGTTTATTTGCCTCCAATGTCCGTTCGACCATCCATCCTTCTTTCATATATTTAACTAGCTGTTACCCGCGGCTTCGCCCGCGTAATATATAGCCTGTCCTTCTCGGTACCCTAACCTATGTGTATGCAAAATTTCATGATGATCGGTTCAGTAGATACGGCGTGAAAGCGTAACAAACAAACAAACAAACTCACTTTCGCATTTATAATATTAGTTAGGAAGTTAGGATTAGGATTTAACATTTTCATACAATGTGTTTAACTTTTGTCGCTATAAGTTATAGCGGCAAAAATACAAAAAGATTGAAATCAAGATGAAGGGGTCATAATATAACCTACCTTACGTGTTTTTAAGCGTTTTTTTTATCGAATTGGTACATTCAACAAGTGAATTACATAATATTTTTGTCAAAGAAAAATAAAATCCCGACTTCCCGTTAAACGGCCGCGTTTTTTTAATTTTTTATTACCTCGAAAACTCTCTTCTCCCAATGCGTGAGCGCAGTCCCATCGCCGCCCTGGTCTTCCAGCTCAGCACCTTCCAAAGACGAGCAGTTGAAATGCTCCCGAACCTGCAAAATATAAAATTAATATCAATTTTTACGCGACTTCATGCGCATAAATCCTATGTCACTCGCATCGACGAGCTCCGTGGCGCAGCGGTCAACACGCCGGCCTGTGACACGGATGCTCCCGGGTTCGATCCCCGGTCAAGTCAAGACGGAAAATGATCTTTTTCAGATTGACCTGGGTCTTGGATGTTTATCTATATAAGTATCTATTATAAAATATAGTATCGTTGAGTTAGTATCCCATAACACAAGTCTCGAACTTACTTTGGGGCTAGCTCAACTTGTGTGATTTGTCCGTATATATTTATTTATATAAATAAGCTTTTATAGGTGAAAGAATTTTGAAAATAAGTCCAGTATTTTCGGAGCCTATTTAGTCAAACAAACAAACAAACAATTAAATTTTTCCTCTTTTTAATATGAGTAATACAAAACGTATAAACTAATCTCTGATTCAAAACCCTCTAAAATGTAAACAGCTGCACAAATTTCAATAAAATACAGCTCGAACCACACTATAGATTAAATTATTTTTTTAACAAATAATACGGCGTCAAATTCGCTGTCGTTTTGGGAGCTACTGTAGCACAGACATACAAATTTACATACATACAAACAGACACGTTAAACTTATAACGCTCTTTTTTATCGGCGGGGTTTAAATGAGACAGTGGTTTCCGGCAGAGTAGAAAAGGACCACTCCAAGTCTTCCCGTGGATGTCGTAGAAGGCGATTAAAGAAACACAAGCCAAACAAAGCTTATAAACATCAAAGAGACTTCTCCAACCCGTCTGGCTAGCGTGGAGAGTGTAGGCTAAATCCTCTGACTGCTCTGGCTAATATTTTTTTTAAGATATAGGACGGCAAACGAGCAGGCGGGTCACCTGATGGTAAGTGATCTCCGCTGCTATATATATGTATATATATATATGGCTCTAGTAGTACAGCCGTTGGTCCTGGCTGCCAACTGGTAGTCGTTAAAGAAACCACGTCAGAGGCCGAGAGGCGGTTACGAAAAACTCTGACACCAGGGTGTGCATGGTCGACTGACCGTGTCACCTACACGAAATGATGATGATGATGAGTACAGAGAGGGTTGTGCTCCTGCAGCGGAGACTAAGAAAGACCTGATGATTACACTCACCTCTCTCACAACTCTTGGGGTCACCACCATGTGGAACTTCCTCTCTGTGTAGCCACCTCTGATCATCCAGTCTTTCCTGTAGATGTTCTTCACAACCTTGTCTGACCATCTATGGATCTGCAACCTAAAAAAAAAGTCATTAAGATTTTGATTAGATTGATTATTGATAGTCAAAGTGATCCTAACTAATATTATAAGATGCTAAAATGAGTTTGTTTATTGTTACGCTTTCATGCCCTATCTACTAAACCGATCATCATGAAATTTTGCATACATATTGAAATGGGATTGAGCGGGCCATGTATGCCGAACGCATCCGGATCGATGGGCCGCTTTAGCTACGAAGTGGACTCCTGAAGATGGTTACAGGAAGCGTGGTAGGCCTAGGAAGCGTTGGTGTGATGATATACACAAATTTGAAAAGAAATGGTCGGAGATAGCGCAGAAAAGAGAGGAGTGGAAGAAAATGGGGGAGACCTTTTCCCAGCAGTGGGACAGCATAGATTAGTAAAAAAAAAGGGTTAGGGTACTGAGAAAGACATAGGCTATATCGGTTAGTTTCAAATATTTTCGCGATTGTCACACCTTTAAATAAAATTGTTATGGCATGTAACAAAAAGAATCGTATACCTATTTAAAGTAAGTTTACTCAATATAATTTCATTTTTTGTAAGCTTTAATAGTTCCTTTCGAACGTTGACCTTGCGTACATTTAATTAAATATCCCGTTAACTACAAAACCGATTTTGATGACAATTGAGCTTGACAATTATGCTAGTAGTACCTACAAAAGTTTAAAATTTCGACGTATTGGAGCTCCGGTTCGAGAGTTATCGCGGAACAAATACATCTACATAAGTTCATACAAAAAACGTGTTTTCGCCCCAACTGGACTTGGAGACCTTGCTCGCATCGCTCGCTTGGTCAACAAAAGACGGTATAACGATAGAACGACATAGTATTCTGAGCGAATTCTTTTACTTCTTCTACGTAATTTGGTCAAAAATGTACCATTAACCCAAAGAGATTTTAAATACACAGCACAGAATACCGTTGAGTTAGTATCTATACTATAAGCCTTAGTAAATAACCTGAAGTATTTTTGAAATCATGATTGAATAATATCAGAATCAGTCATTAAGAGAACTAGGTATAGGTACTGATTAACGCCTAAAACGGCCGTTTTTAGCGGTAATCAGTAGTACTCTTACAAAAATTGCAAGTACCAGGATAGGTGAAATTTAAGGCTAGTGGAATACTTACTCCTCGTCCAAAGGAGGATTGCCGGTGTCCGGCCTTCTTTCTGTTAAGGGCTCTCCATTGTCATCTCTGAAAAAAAAAACAAAATCTAAAGATATTTCTCGCAGACCAGCAAGGCTACTTTACCTAAATAAATTCTTTATAAAATAATAAGTACGTCTGGTAGATTATTAAAAATATTGGGCACGTATTTTTGCCTTTATCAATAAAAAAAAACCGGCCAAGTGCGTATCGGGGCACGCGCAGTGTAGGGTTCCGTAGTTGCGAATGACAACTTTGAGTTCACACTGTTTACACTCGCACCTCACAGTTTAACGACCAAAAACAGCTATCAATGAAGATTGTATGAAATTTTACATTTTCCAGTACATTTTATAAGTTGGTTGCCTATAACTTTTTAGTTTGCACTTAGTACCTAGCTCTGATAGTTTTCCTTTCAACTTCAGTACATATACTACTGCTCTTAATTTTTTTCACGTATCCATATATAACCGTTTAGCAGATAGAGGGGGGGGACACGTACCTCTAACAAAATTTTGCACTTTAAAACCAAATATTTCGGAAACGGATCCCTAAATCGAAAAATGTTGTTCTCAACCTCACAATATTTTTCAAAGACTTTTTTAACGATACCCCACACGATGGGTAAATAGAGAAAAAAAAATACTCCCCCACTTTACTTGTATGGGAGCTACCCAAAAAAAATTTTTTTCCAAATTTTTTTCAAGATTTTATTCTACGACTTTTTTGCCATGATTAATATACACACTCATACCAAATTACAGCTTTCTAGTACTTATAGTCTCTGAGTAAAACCGCGGACGGACAGACAGACAGACAGACATGGCGAAACTATAAGGGTTCCTAGTTTACTACGGAACCCTAAAAATTGATAAAGATATAGCCCGTTAAAAGTTGTGCGTGACGGTACCGACCGATACACTTTTCACCGGCCTGTTGTGTCATGAGCCCCCACTCCTGCACTTCGATACGCTTTACATTTATGATGTATTGGTTGATTGAAAAAAAAATGTAATATTAATATTTTTATTAATACTATTATTTTCGATAATCTATAAAACCAGAGCCATATATAAGCCAGCCCCCCTATTTACTAACTCGGATGACAGGTGTCGATGCTTATCAATCTAGGATTTGCTGTTGCAATGCGGTTTTTATATTCCAAATAAAAAGTTCGAGCAAACAAAACCCGCATTGAAACAGTGAATTTTAGATTGATAGGCATCGACACCTGTCATCCGAGTTAGTAAATACGGGCAGAGCAGTCAGAGGATTTGGTCTACACTCTGGCCAGAACGGTTAGAGGTCTCTTTGATGATAACCTTTGTATAGCTTGTGTTACCGCTTTCTACGAATCTACGGGAAGACTTGGAGTGGTCCTATTCTACCACTATTCTACATCATCATCATCAGGTCTTTTTCAGTCTCCACTGCAGGAGCACGACTCTCTCTGACTATCAAAGCCGTATATAAGCCAGGGCAGTCAGAGGATTTGGCCTACACTCTCCACGCTGGCCAGACGGGTTGGAGAGGTGTCTTTTATATTTTAAAGCTTTGTTAAGCTTATGTTCCCTAAGTCGCCTTCTACGACATCCGCGGCTTGGAGTAGTCCTATTCTACTCTTCCGGGAACCACACGGCTTATCAAAATACAGTCCGATGAACACTATAAAGCTCGAAACATTGCACAAGTCTTAGCGCAGTACACAATATTAGGTCTGCGCGGGGAGGCGGGGCGCGTACAAGCAGTGAGCAGCTAATATCCGGGCCGCCATAAAGTTCCATTCAGACTGCACGTAAATGCATCTAATTTGACGAGCCCCGTGGCACAGCGGTCAAAACGCCAGAGCCCAGACTGCGACACGGATGGTCCCGGGTTCCATCCCCGGTCAGGTCAATATGGAAAATTATATTTTTCAAATTGATCTTGGGTGTTTATATATGTATTTTTTATAAAATATACGATATACTATATTTTATAACAAATATATAATTATCTATTATAAAATATAGTATCATATAACTTTCTCAGGGGCTAGCTCAATCTGTGTGATTTGTCCGTATATATTTATTTATTTGTCTAAAAATACCTGTAAAACGCGAAGAGTGAGACGCTGAAGCCCAAAGCATGCAGCATCTCATGCTTGACGGTCGACAGCACGGAGGGAAGGTCTCGGTCTTTGGTGGATAGCTCGCCGGGACAGAAGTTTGCGTGGCCGGCTACTGGCCTGAAAAAAATAATTGTTGGCTGGTAAATTAAGTTCTATAAAATAATAGAATTGCGAATGTTACAGCAATACTTGTCATGGCACTAATGGCATTGTGTATAATACGAATCCTGGTGACAATGTGACGACGTACAACCGTCACGCCACGTCTACATCACTCTATTTCCACTGCACTGATGAATAGCGTTAAGCTATACGTATATAGGTCACAAGTATACTCATTCGTTCATTAATGCACATTAATGAACGAATGAGTATACTTGTGACCTGCACACGACCTGGAGTGCTATTTATGAAATGCCGTCTCACCAAAACGCAAGTCGTGCACGACTACAAGTCACACTCGTCTCCGAAGTCACGAAATGCTATTTGGCCGTATTTTCGAAACGATCGCGTAAGTAGTACAGCCAACTTTCAGCGAAAAATAATTAATTTCTTCCTATTTCACGTAGAACATTTTATAAACTTTTTTAATGTTATTAAGGATTTTTAAAATGTTTATGAAGTGAAGCGTCAAATGGAACGTAAATTCGTGACAGATGAACTTCAAATGACAGCCAGTCACTATGACGTAAAGGCGTTCGTCGCCTGAGGAAACGAGCAGTCTAAACCGCTCGTTGCAATCACGCGTCAACAACGAACGAAAAATAAGGCTTTTTGGAAACACTCGTGTCAATCACTCGCTTAGTGAGTCACGCGTTCAAAAATAGCACCCCTGCACACATGTGCTTGGGCATATATTTATCGTGCTTAAAACTAGCACGGAATCTTAAAGTCCGTGTATACCGTAAAAATTTTACATAAAAATTTAGCTGCTCAGTCAGTCGCGGTACGAGCCAGCACGGAATGCACACGTAGCTAGAATTGTGGTGATTTTAATACAGAATACTTTTGTCGATGTTATACCTGTCTAAAGCCGATTCCTGCTGGCAATGTGAAGCGTAGGCCACCGTCAGGCCACGTCTACACCGCTCGGTTTCCACTGCGCTGACGTATAGCACAAAGTCTGTGTTCTCAACGCCTTTCGGTTCCTCGTCTGTGAATTCTTCTTCAGGTATCAGTGCTGGAAAGAAAAGAAAATACCATTTAAAACAAGGTTCCGTACTTGGAGATTGTTAGCGACGCGCTCACCTAAGTTGCATGTATTTAGGCATAAGTTGGCTGTTTGTAAATATTTCTGTGATTTTGTGAATTATCCTAATTTGGATGTTTATTTTTAAATGTTTATGGTTTAGTTTTTAAAGAAGTTATGTTTTATTGTCTGTGGCGACGCCCGCTCCCGCCAATATTTAAATAGAGAATTGTCTTCGGTCCGCGCGCAAGAAAGATGCTGTTGGATTTTTTTGTTTTTCTTGTTATATTATCAATCAGTTATTTGTGCCGTAATAAAACGCTAATTTTTAATTTGACGTGTTGTTTATCTGGCCTGGCCTAACTGTCGCTTACAGAGATGAAATGATAAAAATATTCTCCACAACTGAAAAATTTTACGTCAATAATTTAATTTTTTCCTGCAACAAGCCCTTGCCTTCTTTGTGGATCTTTCCACGTAGTGATGGCCTGCCCATTTCCATTAAGCCTTCATCGCATATTCCAAGGCGTCTAATATCTTAGTTGTCTTATTACTACACTGGCTGTTACCCGCGTAACATATAGCCTATGTCTTTCTCGGTACCCTAACCTATGTGTATGCAAAATTTCAAGATGATCGGTTCAGTAGATACGGCGTGAAAGCGTAACAAATAAACAAACAAACAAACTCACTTTCGCATTTAAAATATTAGTTGGGATTGGGATAGGATTTCTGACATTTTCAAATTTTTACTAGTGATATTTCCATCAGATATGTTCGGCGTAGAATTGTACTACTACTACGACTACTTCTAATACTTCTACTACTCCTTACCGGTACTTTCAACACCCTCGTTCAACGCATTCCCGTTGATCTCCGTGGTCATATCGTCGTCCACGATCTTCGGCCGCACCCGTGGTAGGACGCGGCAGTTGTGGCCTGTGCTGTTGCAGACATGGCAAGCCTGGGAAAAAAGGTATTGTTAGTACGAAGTCCTTTGGGTAGCGTTGGGCAGGTCAAGATGAAAAATAACTCTTTTTCAGATTGACCCGGGTCTTGGATGTTTATCTATATATGTATTTGTTATAAATAGACATCGGATTATATGCACTTACAAAATGCCAAAATATGCATGCAAATATGCACTAAAAAAGGCCGAAATATGCACTAAAAACTACTAATATGCCTAAAATATGCACAATACAAAATCAAAAAACTTTTATTATTTTTATATATTTTAATCAAAGATTGTACAAAAACAGCGAAATTATCTTGAAATTAAGTATAGTTTTTGTGGCAATATACAATTAAGCATTGGAAAAATGCTTAATTGTATATTGCCACAAAAACGATGATAGACTGCAAATCGAGATGATCGAGCGCAAATTTGTGACGTTTGTCACCCAGTATCAATTTGTACGCCGACAACGACCTCTCCACATCAACTGATGTCATTGGACAATATTTAAAATTTGGCGCCATTTCTGGAGTAACCTGTTCAGGCAGGGCACGACCTGTGCCGTTGATGTAGGCATTAATGTTCTTCAGGTCTTGAAGACTTGGGTTTTTGCGCAAAACATCGTCCTACTTTGTGCGAACCTTTTCTGCTATTGAATTAGGAAGGGAGTTGGCGAGTTCAATCATTGTTTCGACTCGCGAGCCGCACTGTCAGTCAGTCAGTCAGCCACTGCGCTCGCGCTTACACGTCAGTGTCACAACACATGCCTCCCGCTCCCGCTACTTAACGAAATATGCACGAGTGGGGAAAAAGGCTAAAATATGCACTAACGCTGTAATTAGAGAGTTTTATGCAATTGTATCTGCAAACATGCAAATGCATATAATCCGATGTCTATTTATAAGATATATTTTATGAAAAATGCTTTTATATTCTCATAATAAGGAAGATACAATGTTGTGTAGCAATCAGCAGCACCATCTATGCGAGTCTCTGAGAACAAATCGTACGATGCCTATACAGACCGACAGATAAACACACTCGACGGGCAATTTCAATACAGGTACTATGTAGCATGAATTAGGTACACTCGTAACACTTTTTCATCACTTTTTATTATAATACGAAAGCAGTAAAACAACGATCAAATTCAAAATGTTTCCCACAGTGCAATATAAAAATGTTACCCTTGACAATTCGTGCCGCGTGTAAGTTTTACTTATTTATCTACTAGCAGTCCACCCTGGCTTCGCCCGTGGTACATACATAGACTATGACACCCATGGATAACGAACCTATCCAACGGTGAAAGAATTTTTGAAATCGGTCCAGTAAATACGACTTAAATTTGCCTGCCTGTGGCACGGATGGTCCCGGGTTCGATCCCCGGTCGGTCAGGTCAAGATGGAAAATGATCTTTTTCAGATTGACTCTCTACACTGGCCAGACGGGTTGGAAAGGTTTCTTTGATGTTTAGAACCTTTGTTTAGCTTGTGTTTCCTAAGTCGCCTTCTACGACATCCACGGGGAGACTTGGAGTGGTCTTATTCTACTCTGCGGGAACCACACGACACGGAAGCTGATATACCTAAGTCAAACCAACTGCGCCCACCAACCCGTTTGCCAAGGGTGGTGAGTATGGCAAAAACAACCATGGTGGAATTCCTGGAGGGAAGCTTGTGTCTAGCAATGGACTTGGATGGATGATGAATCACCATTATCCCAGCCACAAGAAATCCACAAGTGGAGACTAAAAAAGTCATGATGATTTATTACCATCTCCAATGCAGTAGCACGACTCTCTCTGTACTACCAGAGTCATATATTAGCCAGAGCAGTCAGAGAATTTGGCCTACACTCTCCACTCCTCTCTTTGTGTTTTCTAAGTCGCCGTCTACGACATCCACGGGAAGACTTGGAGTGGTCCTATTCTACTCTGCGGGAAACACACGGCGATCTGCCGGAAACCTCACGGTGATATGGCGATATGTGTCCAATACGTGAAAAGTTCAAATAGAATCATGTCCAATTTGAGAAATGTCCAATACTTATTTATGGGAACCACACCGCCATTGATGATGATTTTCAAAATAATGTTTTTTTTTTTCTGTTTTCGTGTATATGTCGCAGTCATCTGGTTGAATCTGCTGTTTGATTGAATGACTAGCGCGTTCATTGAATTACCACGTTTAATTGAATGACTAGGCCAAGCGTCGCTCAACGTCCAACTAGTTAGCGGATTGTAACATAGCCCTTTGAACAGAGCGGACATAAAATCAGTCAGGTGATTCAAATTTAGTTCATTTTTTTACCACTGCGGCGCTAGTAGTCACCAAAACAAATATGGCGTCAAACAGGTGGAACAGATGGCGCGGTGTTGATATTTTTTTCGATTAAATTTACACAAAAGTGCGTTATTTGTAATAAAATATTATGACATTATAGATTTACCTATTATTACGCCGCCGCCGGCTACTTTAAAAACTAAGAAAAATGAAATCATGCTACCTACCACCTAATATTACAAAGATTCAACGACTTCGCTAAATGACATTCATTCAGTCAAGACTTTGAACGTTACATTCAACGACTTGACGAGTTGTCCTTTAGTCATACAATTAAACGTGGTCATTCAATGAACGCGCAAGTCATTTAATCAAATAGCAGATTTAACCAGATGACTGCGACATATATACGTGCCCAACACTGGTGTCAGATTAAAGATGTTAACACTTACAGGTTTAAACTTCCTGATCTTCGCGTACCTGGCGGAATCCTTCCTGCTGCTCACAGCCAACGTAGAAGACATTAGGCAGATCGCCAGGAAGTTCCTCTCTGAGTCCCTTTCTGACCAGATATCAGAGTTCATTTCCAAGGCCAAGCTGCAAGACGCCGGACTCTCAGAGGAAAATGAAAGGAACCAGCAGTATGAGAAAAATTCTAGGTTGTTTTTTTTATAATTTGGGACGCGTTCGCCTTGTTGACTCAAGGGTCGTGGGTTCGATTCCCCCTATTTCCAATTTGTTTAGGAGATTGCAGGTATGAATCACCTGATTGTCTGATAAGAAGGATTCCGTGCTTCGGAAGGCCCGTTAAGCCATTGGTACCTGCTGCCATTTGGTAGTCGTTAAAGGAACCACGTCAGAGGCTGAGAGGCGGTTCCGAAGAATTCTGACACCAGGGTGTGCATGGTGGACAAACCGTGTCTCCTACACGAAATGATGATGATTTTGATAATTTGGGACGGCAAACGAGCAATCGGGTCACTTGATGGTAAGTGATGACCGCTGCCCATGGACAACTGCAACACCAGGAGTGTGACAAGTGCGTTGCCAGCCTTGGTTCTAATCTGGAATACCGCTGCCGAAAGTTGAATCCACAGTTCGGTCGTACGTGGCAGGAAGTTTTTTTTTAAACTTACGGTGAATGACTGCCAGTTACGAGTATACAGGTGGCAGGGATGAAACTTCAATTTAAGTCGGGTAAAATACAGTGGTGAAATTTTGCGACATATTGACTTGTTCATAACTTACTGTGCTTCTTCGTCTTTTCGAGTCAAAAAAGGCTATACACTCATACATACATATCACGTCTTTCTCCTTGCGGAAATACATAGCCCAGCTCCTACGGCCTAAGTACTTTGGAAGCTTATTCATGCAAACAAACAACCAATCAAATCTATCGTATTACAATATATAAGACTGAATTGGAAAACAGCAATACGGCCAACCTGATGGTAGGCGGTTATCTTATCTTCATTGGGGCCGATTACAAATCGGAAACACGTCTAACATTTGGGTTATTTTGTACTTACCCCATGCCTTACTCACTCACACGGTGATTCCCGAAGAAGGACTGCATGAACTTCAGGATATCACCTGGTGCGTAGTGCCTATAGTCCTCTAGATCAGGATACGCCGATCCTAAAAGCTCGAAATGCTTACCAGCCAAAGAGTCACAGTAGCACAAGATGTGTCGCATTGTCTCCTCCGATTCCTCACATGCCCTACATAGAGGGCTTTCTGTTCAGTTTTAAAGAAACTGTTTATTATTTTTTAAAATGATATTCAGTTATTGAGAGGCATTTAAATATATTTATTACAAGAGAGATGTTAGCAAAAATAGGAAATTATAACAATGACAGAAAACGAATAAACAAAGTATCTTAGCAACCGTTGTGATGTGAAGATAGGTACTAAGAAGGTGACATTACTTCTTAACACCCTCCTTAATTTTTAAGAATTTTATAATAAATTCTTAAGTCCAATGGAGTTGCTGATATGTCTTATCTTTGGGCCAAACAGTGCCTTCGTCATCATGTCTGCCAATTGTTTTTCAGCAGGGACCCATTCCACTAATAAATCTCCATGTTCCACACATTCCCTTATAAAGAAATGTTTCAACTTTATATGTTTTGTGCGCTTATGATACTCATATCTCGGATGATGCGCTAGTTTAACTGTTGACTCATTGTCAAGGTTTAATACAGGCTTCATTGTCTGTGTTAATTCTTTAAGAAGTCGATCTATCCACAAAATTTCTTGAGTGGCTTCACTGGCTGCTGTGACTTCAGCTTCTGTAGAAGATATGGACACAGTTGCCTGTCTCTGGCTTTTCCAGCTGATAGCAGCTCCACCGAATAGACACACTATTCCAGATGTTGAGCGGCCAGTTGTCTGATCCCCTCCGAGATCTGCGTCACTAAAACAAACCAAGTGATTTGGTGACTGTTTTGTATATTCAAGTCCTTTGCTCACTGTACCTTTTAGGTATCTAAATATTCGCTTCACCAACATAATGTCAGATTTTGTAGGCACGCTTAGATTTCTTGAAGCTACCCCGACTGCATATGAGATGTCGGGTCTTGTGCCCACTGATAAATAAGATAGAGCACCGACGGCTTGCCTGTATGGAAAGTCGTGTATCTCTTCGACATCTTCATCCATTTCATCTCCTTTGATGATTGGAGTTGGTGCAGCTTTGCAAGTGGACATTTTATACTTTTCTAGGACTTTCTTCGTATAGGCCTTTTGACAGAGAGTTATCTTATCTCTGCTTATTTTCATTTCTAAGCCTAGGAAGTATGATGCAGGTTTTGTGGTGATCTTGAATCTGTTCTTCAACTCTTTCAAGAATTCTGCTCCAGCGGTGTTCGTGTTGTATGCTACAAGTCCATCATCTACATAGAGGCCAATAAAAACTTTGGATGAACCTTGTACTCTTATGTACAAACACGGATCAGCTTCAGACTGTTTGAAGCCAGTTTTTATCAAAAATTCGCTGATACAGGTATTCCAGCATCGTGGTGCTTGTTTCAAGCCGTAGAGGCTACGTTTTAATTTACAAACACGTTTTGTGCCATCATGATAGCCTTCGGGCTGTCTCATGAATATTTCCTCCATAACTGTTCCATTGAGGAAAGCCGTGGACACGTCAAACTGACATAAGTTCAAGTTATCTCGAACAGCTGTCGCAATTAGTGCCCGCACAGAGCTGAGTCGTACAACTGGGCTGAATGTTTCATCATAATCTATCCCAGGTTGTTGAGAAAATCCTTTTATGGCCATTCTGGATTTGTATTTGTCTACAGAACCATCAGGGTTCATTTTAATCTTGTAGACCCATTTGCACGGTAGTGCTTTTCTGTCTTTGGGTAATTCTACATGATCCCAAGTTTCGTTTTGTTCAAGTGATTGAATTTCACTATCCATTGCTGCAAGCCATCGTTCTTTATCTGGAGATTTTATCGCTTCTTTAAATGTAACTGGCTCTTTAGGTTTATTCAAATTTTCAACTTCTAAAGCTGCAGCCAAAATAAAATCATCGTACCGTTTAGGAGGTTTGATTGTTGATCTGTCTCTTAAGTTTGGACGACGTGAAGATGCGACATTTTCTTCAGTAAAGTTCTGAGTATTGACGACTGATTCTGTAGCTGACTCATAGTCACTTTCGATGGTATCTCTTTGTGCATCATCTTCAGCACTATGAAGAATATCATCTGCAGCATTATGAAGTATATCTACAGCAGTAGAAGGAATGTCTTCAGCAAAAGGTAGTATATCTCCTTCAACTGTCATCGATTCAGAATTGATAGGCTTAAGATTTATGTCTACAGCGTTTTTCTTAGGTAGAAACCTTTCGTCAAAAAAGTTTTTCAGCTCGTTTTTATTTTGTTCGTTATAGAACATAGTCTTCATAACTCTTGTATCTTTAGAGATTAATATTTTGTTTTTTGAAGGTATGAAGATCCTGAAGGCTTTTGATTTGTCTGAGTAACCTACGAAAATGCCGGGTATGGCTTTTGGTGCAAACTTGTGCCCGTTTTTGCCTTTAATCAAAACGTATGTCTTTGATCCGAACACGTAAAGATGATTAATACAGGGCTTTCTGCCCACCCATAGCTCAAATGGCGTTTTATTAGCGATAGCGCTATTAATACTCCTATTTGACAGGTAGTTAGCAGTATTTACTGCTTCACCCCAAAGTCTTAGGTTGGATTTTGCATCTATCATCATAGTTCTCGCTTTCTCAATGAGAACCCGGTTTTTTCTTTCTGCGATCCCGTTCTGGTGCGGCGTGTAGGGTGCGCTTAGTCTTCGTTGAATTCCGCATTGTCTCAGATAAGTATCAAATTCCTTGTTTATGTATTCAGTGCCATTATCGGACTGTAAATACTTGATTTTGTTTCCTGTGTGCCGTTCAGCTAACTCTTTGAACTCTTTGAATTTGGAAAAGACTTCATTTTTATTTCTCATCAAATAGACGAAACAATATCGGCTGTAATCGTCTATAAATGTGACAAAGTACTTGTTTCCATTGACGCTAGGAGTTTGTATAGGTCCACAAACATCACTATGTACGATTTCTAGGCGTGCAGTAGTTCTTTGAGTTGTTTTCACTCGAGGTGCTGGCACTGCGTGAAGTTTAGCTTGTATGCAGGATTCACACTCGGTGAGTTGTTCGGAAACATCAAAATTCAAACCAATGAGGCTCTCGTTATTGAGGGCAGTTTTCATATCAGAGGCATTCATATGACCTAGTTTCCGATGCCATTCATCAATATTCGATGAAGTTTTCACTATGTCTGGCATATTCTTTTCATTGTTGTTGATCATATTGCTGCACTCATGTTTGATCGGTTCAATATAATAAAGGCCATCATTTTGCTTAAATGCCGTAAGAGTAATCCCATCTTTTTTGTTTACTATAGTCGCTTTATTTTTGAAGAAGGTAACTAAACAGCCGGCATCTGTCATCTTACTGACGGAGAGTCTTCGAGCAACACGGCCTCCGTACCGGACGGAGGGAGTGGGCAAAGCGACAATTTACTATGACAATTTTTCTGGCGTTTTTTGCGGGGGGAAATGTGCACACAAGTTTAGTTCCGCACACCTACATACAAAACTTAAACTGTCACTTGATAGTAATTATGACATTGTCACAAAAAATGACATAAAAAAGAAAAAATAATTTGTGTACAGATGAGTCACACACAACTAACACATAGACATGCATATGCCTAATTTTGGCTTGTACCTTGACAGAGGGGAATGCAGCGTATGGCTACTCCCTTCCGTGTTGCTCGAAGCGGAGAGTAGATTAGTGCATAGACTAGGTACAAAGGCATTTAATTATATTTATTACAAGAGAGATGTTAGCAAAAATAGGAAATTATAACAATGACAGAAAACGAATAAACAAAGTATCTTAGCAACCGTTGTGATGTGAAGATAGGTACTAAGAAGGTGACATTACTTCTTAACACTTTCGACAATTTTCAATTTAAAGAGATGACTATTATTTTCGAATGTCCGATCAGGGCTCGCATTAGAAATCTTGTCTGTTTTCTGTTAAATTTACAGAACCTGAAGAATTGAAGGCGGTTACCGTAGCCTATAAATATTTGTGACCAGGGTCTGTATTCAGTTCAGGTTCTGATTCTTAACACACTCATTTCTAACAAATTAATCTTTATCTTCAGAGAAAGAGAAGCCCTAGAAGCTACCGAGACCTTCAGACTCAATGAGAAACATGAAGAAAACTTCGGCTACCAGCCTAACAACGACTTCGAAGTATTGGACAAGTACAACACTGTCCGCAAAGGCCACCATGCGAGGGTCAAGCATAACAATCGGTTGGACGATAACAGACAACGACTGAAGATAGCCTCTTCTGTAAATCTAAATAATGATGAGTATGAGAATAATCGGGAGAATAGATTCCAGGTAAATATATACTATACTATAACTATACAAGTTTTCGATACGAAACTTTAACTCGCTGTTATTTTGTATAGGTATTGTTATTAAAATTGAAATCTGATTATAAACATCAATATGCCTTATCCGGTCGTATGTACGAAATTTGGTTGAGATTGGCTTAACTGTTTTAAACTAAAACGAAACTACTCTAAAGAAGCCATTTCCCTAAACGCAATATTTAACATAGCTGACAAACAAAGTCCTCACACCACGCATACAAATTGCTAAAGGAGCGACGTCACTAGTCAGTTGTTTTTAGGGTTCCGTAGTAAACTAGGAACCCTTATAGTTTCGCCATGTCTGTCTGTCTGTCTGTCTGTCTGTCTGTCTGTCCGTCCGCGGTTTTACTCAGAGACTATAAGTACTAGAAAGCTGTAATTTGGTATGGGTATGTATATTAATTATGGCAAAAAAGTGGTAGAAAAAAATCTTGAAAAAAAATTTTTTTTTTGGTAGCTCCGATACAAGTAAAGTGGGGAAGTAATTTTTTTTTCTCTATTTACCCATCGTGTGGGGTATCGTTAAAAAGGTATTTGAAAAATATTGTGAGGTTGAGAACACCATTTTTCGATTTAGGGATCCGTTTCCGAAATATTTGGTTTTAAAGTGCAAATTTTTGTTAGAGGTACGTGTCCCCCCCCTCTATCTGCTAAACGGTTATATATGGATACGTGAAAAAAATTACAGCAGTAGTATATATACTGAAGTTGAAAGGAAAACTATCAGAGCTGGGTACTAAGTGCAAACTAAAAAGTTATAGGCACCCAACTTATAAAATGTACTGGAAAATGTAAAATTTCATACAATCTTCATAGTTAGATGTTTTTGGTCGTTAAACTGTGAGGTGCGAGTGTAAAAAGTGTGAACTCAAAGTTGTCATTCGCAACTACGGAACCCTACTTTGCGCGTGGCCTGACACGCACTTGGCCGGTTTTTTTTCTTAGAGACGTTTAGGCCGAGACGAAAAATTGGAATTTTCAAACCCTTTTATCTCAAAGAGTTTTTGGGTTATCAAGATGATTTTTCACTGTTATTTCTATTTTTGAGAGCTCTTTCCATAGCAATTAAAAAAATTGTGTGCAAATTCCGCATTACAGCCTATGTCGCCCGCAGATAAGTTAGCTTTCTATAGGTGTAAGAATTTTGAATATCGGTCCAGTAATTTCGGAGCCTATTCATTGCGAACGAACAACAAAATCTCTCATGTTTATAACATCAGTATAGATGTTGTTACGCCTTGACTTGTGGTGATTACGAGGAGATGAAATAATAACAGTAAGGCTTTGCTTAGACAGCTACGCACGACCGTCAGCCGGGACGTCTACCGGAGTAGTGTCCAGGTGGCGGGGTGCGCGTTTTTTTTTATGTCATAGGACGGCAAACGAGCAAGCGGGCACCTGATGGTAAGTGATCACCGCTGCCCATGGACAACTGCAACATCAGAGGTGTTACAGGAGCGTTGCCGGCCTTTATTTTTCCCTCCCCAGAAGGTGAGGGGGGATGGGCCTCCGGCTCTCTCACTCACCGAACGAAGCATAGAATCGGTAAAGCTACTACTCGAACGTCGATTTTCTGTGAGAGTGTGGTACTTCCCCGGACGAGCCGGCCCATTCATGCTACTAGCAAAAGTGAATTTTGCCGGTAGCGAGGCTCTACCACACATCGTCATCAGGTCTTTTTCAGTCTCCACTGCAGGAGCACGACCCTCTCTGACTATCAAAGCCGTATACAAGCCAGGGCAGTCAGAGGATTCGGCCTACACTCTCCACGCTGGCCAGACGGGTTGGAGAGGTGTCTTTGATATTTTAAAGCTTTGTTAAGCTTATGTTCCCTAAGTCGCCTTTTACGACATCCGCGGGAAGACTTGGAGTGGTCCTATTCTATTCTGCCGGGGACCACACGGCCCAATCACCACACATCACACATATTTAATTATAAACAACAGCTATACGCCACTGGTGTATTTAAAATAAATTATTTATTACAGGCAAAACCCCAAAAAGATCCGCTAATACACAAGAGCTATAAGAAGCACAGGTATACTACAGAGAGACACAGAAACAACGAATTTGACCAGTACGACAACATGAACTATGAGAGGAATGAATTGTTAGCTACCAGCGGGCGCTTGGGCTTGCCAAGAGTAAAGGGGTTTAATAACAGAAAGTCTAAAAATAATTAAACGTTATCTTGTCTGCTCACATATTTAGTTTTATTTTTCATTCCTTTTATTAAAAATATTCGATTGATTCTTTTGCTTCCCAAAAAAAAACAATATTAAAGGAATTGGGATGTTGAGTCCTCCGTCGTGCTATTAACGAGTATTGGACATTTCTCGAATTAGACACTATTCTAGAAGGACATTATAATTGGACATAATTCTACTGGGACATTTCTCGTATGGGACATTATTCTAGTCTGTCATTTTGAAATTCTGAAAGTCGTGTGAATCCTACATTGTTATTGTGGACGGTCCCACGGTACGTGAGTTCGGCTGGCATCTTCTCATCCTCATTACAAGGGCCATAAGAAGAACATATTGACCACAGAGAGATACAGGAACAACGAATTTGACCAGTACGACAACATGAACTATGAGAGGAATGAATTGTTAGCTACCAGCGGGCACTTGGGCTTGCCAAGAGTGAACGGGTTTAATAACAGGAAGTCTAAAAATTACTAAATGTTTTGTTATATCTTGTCTGCTCACATATTTAGTTTTACTTTTCATTCCTTCTATTCAATAATGTAAGGTTAATTCTGTTGATGGTTGATAGGTTGTAATTTAATATAAGCATTTTATTTTTCCAAGACCGAAATCAAATAAATAAATATATTCTGTTGATTCTCCAAAAATAGGATTACAATAAAATGCATTGGGATGTTGAGTCCTCCGTCGTGCTAACGTCGTGTAACGGGTATTGGACATTCACGAATTGGACAGTATTCTAGTAGGACATTATTCTAATTGGACATAATTCTAGTTGGACTTTATTTCAATTGGACATTATTCTCCGACGACGACGACGAGCTCCGTGGCGCAGCGGTCGACACGCCCCGGCCTGCGATACGGATGGTCCCGGGTTCGATCCCCGGTCAGGTCAAGATGGAAAATGATCTTTTTCAGATTGACCTCAACATCTTGGATGTTTATCTATTTATGTATTTGTTACAAAATATAGTATCGTTGAGTTGGTATCCCATAACACAAGTCTAGAACTTACTTTGGGGCTAGCTCAATCTGTGTGATTTGTCCGTATATATTTATTTATTATTTATTTATTCTAGTCCGTCATTTTGAAATTCTGGACAAAAGTCGTGTAAATCCTACATTGTTATTTTTGTACGGAACCCGCGATTTCGACTAAAATCTTTCTATCCTCATCACAAGGGCTATAAGAAAAACAGATTGACTGCAGAGACACAAAGGAACAACGAATGTGACCAGTACGAACAACAGGAACTTTCAATCGGTTCAGTAGTTTTGGCGTGAAAGCGGACAGACAGGCAGAGTTACTTTCGCAATTATAATATAAGTACGAATTTAGCTTATGTTCCGTAATTACACATTCGGGAAGACTTGGAGTGGTCCTATTCTACTCTGTCGGGAACCTACACCTTCACATTTATCAGTTTTTTTTTGTCTCCACTGCAGGAGTGCACTGCACCTCTCTGTACTACAGGCTGCGCCAAACTTTATTGCGAATCGGATATTAGCTGCGAACTGCGCAGTACGCGGCCCGCCTTCCCGCCTTACCTATTATTGTATGCTGTGCATCGACTCACGCGAAGTTCGGACTCGCAATAAAGTTTGGCGCGGCCTTTACCAGACCCATATATTAGCCAAAGCAGTCAGAGGATTTGGCCTACACTCTCCACGCGGGCCATTTCTGGCCAGAGTGCTAGACACGTGGAGTGTGTTAGAGTGAGACACTAAAAAAGGCGGGTTGTAAAGGTCTCTTTGATGTTTATAATCTTTGTTTAACTTGTGTTTCCTAAGTCGCCTTCTACGACATACACGGGAAGACTTGGAGTGGTCTTATTCTCTCCCGGGAACCACACGGCATATAATGGCGAAGTGTGTCAGTACCAAATTTCGGTACCCTATTAGCGGGACACCCAATATCATGTTCAAGGTTATCCAGCTATCAAAACAGGACGATATCTTATTCAATTTCCCCTTTACAAGTCGCTCTAAATTAATTAACATCAAAGGTAATTTTATACCTCATTTTCTATGTTGTTAGTGTCTCGGGGCTTTGTTTGCTGAAGCATCCGTAAATAGGCTTGTTTCCTAAATAGTTTTTAAAATAATTAGTTCGTCTGGTAGATTATTGAAAAGTATTGGACACGTATTTTTTCTTTTGTCAATAAAACAATTGATGAAGATAGAGCCCGTTAAAGTTCCGCGTGAAGTCACTGACCGATACACTCTCTACCGGCCATGACGGCGACTTACATGCGCGTAAATTATAGCCTATGATAACGGCACATAAATAAGCTTTCTATTGGTGAAAGAATTTTGAAAATCTGTCCAGAAGTTTCGGCGCCTATTCAATGCAAACAAACAAGTCCTCTTTACAATATATAATATGATATTTGAAACGCCCTGATGCGTTCCAAAAGAAAATATTATTTGTGGTAGATGTAGATTATGAACAAACGGTTGGTTGACACAGCTCCTTTACGGATTTTAGGGCATAGAACGTGCATAGAACACACGTCAATTGAGTTTGAATTTGTGGCCCCCAATAGAAACTCAAAAGGAATTGTATGATATTTTAAATTTTCACCCTCACTTCATTATTTGTCTATGATTCTTATTGCCTAGAGGCTTCGAGCAAGGGAGTAGCCATACGCTGCATTCCCCTCTGTCAAGGTACAAGCCAAAATTAGGCATATGCATGTCTATGTGTTAGTTGTGTGTGACTCATCTGTACACAAATTATTTTTTCTTTTTATGTCATTTTTTGTGACAATGTCATAATTACTATCAAGTGACGACAGTTTAAGTTTTGTATGTAGGTGTGCGGAACTAAACTTGTGTGCACATTTCCCCCCGCAAAAAACGCCAGAAAAATTGTCATAGTAAATTGTCGCTTTGCCCACTCCCTCCGTCCGGTACGGAGGCCGTGTTGCTCGAAGCCTAGAGGAAACATAAGGCAGTCGGTCGTCTGATTAGTAATAGTATCTTCTTCGTAGTTTGTGCACAGTTGCTTTCGTACGAAGACGCACGTGTATAAATAATTATCCATTATCCAGTTTTGAAGAAGTAAAGATAATGAATTAAGAGTCCCACGTAAAGCCGCAATCCCATACAAACGTAGTTTCGTTTTAGTTTTACAACAGTTAAGCCAATTTCAACCAAATTCCGTACATACGACCGGATAAGGCATATTGATGTTTATAATCAGATTTCAATTTTAAAAATAATACCTATACAAAATTACAGCGAGTACAAGTTTTCGATACGAAACTTCAAATCGCTGTAATTTTGTATAGGTATTTTTTTTTAAATCACTTTATTTTCAACTGATAGAATTCTTATTATTTTTCCTGTAATCTTCAAGCAGTGAACTATATTTTGTAATTTTTTTGAAAATTTCGGCCCAGTAGTTTCGGAGATAAGGGGGGGGGGGGGGGGAATGGTCAAATTTTGCCTTCTTTCGTCAATAAAATCAAAAGTATTGATTTTGTACGAACAAAAAAAATATTTTTGAGATCCTCTTAACAAGCCCTTTCATTTGATATATAACACGGTAAGGTTTGCAAAACTTTTTTTTAACATTTTCTATTGGGACCCCCGAAACTGACCCGTATTTAAAAAAATATATATTTGCTTATCAGTGTTTGGACGGACAGATACGCACGAGTGATCCTATAAGGGTTCCGTTTTTCATTTTTTGTACGGAACCCTAAAAAGCAGTCATATTTTACTTCAGTACATATTTCTACATACACACCTGTTACAGTAAGATGACATAAGGGAAGTCTCAATCAAACCTCTAATGAAATCGTATTTTTCCAATAACATTATTATAATAATATCTTACACGTGTATTTCCAAACAAATAATGTCGTCATGCCGACGGTAATTCGGAGAGGGAAATCACCTGCTTTTGTAAGATAATCTATTTTCCTTATCGTGCGATTTTTCGCAGAAACGCTTGGACGTATCAAATTGAAATTAATCTATAGATACTAATGTAGGAACGCATCAGTAAAGATAGTAAGGATTGGAACGCAGATATGACCGAATGAAAGGAAGGAATGAGCTGAGAACGAATGAGTGAAACGAACAGACAGACTGAGATATACGACGATTGACGATTCACGCGCTCTGTACTGTTTTTTAATGATTTTATTGAGAAATAAAGAAGATTTCTTTTATAAACGACGTTCGTTTATTTCCCGAACCCTACAAATTTGGGGGCTCGTCCGGGATAAGCGAATTCTCCAACGACGGCGACGAACGAAGAAGTGAAACGACGGTTACGACGAAGATTTGAGCGGCGTGACGCGGCAAGTTGCATATTACGAAGTAAGAAATAACGAAGATGGCAGAGGAAAAGAAGGAAACTGTTTTCAGCATGATCGAGTCAAGTGTTCCTAAGTTTAGCGGTGACGATCATGGTTATTCCTCGGCGAAATGGGCGCAGGACATCGAGGAGAATGCCGAAATTTTTGGGTGGTCGGCGCAGCAAAAACTTATCGTGGCACGCCGAGCTCTGACCGGTACCGCTGAATTATGGCTAAGAACGGAGAAAGTGCATAAAAACTTTGAAGACTTGAAGACTGCCCTACAAAAAGAATTCCCGGACGCGGTCAACGTCAAGGAAATGCACGAACTAATGGCGGCTCGGAAGAAGAAACGAGACGAAACCTATTATCAATACATGTTGGTAATGAAAGAAATGGGAAAGCGTGCGAAATTCCCGGATTACGTTTCCATGCAGTATATAATCGATGGCATTCAAGATAGTGAAGTAAACAAGACCATTTTGTACGGATGCACCACGTTCGCAGCGATGAAAGACAAGCTGGCGATTTACGAGAAGATAAGAAGCAAAAGTAGACCATATGAAGCTGATCGATTTAAGAAACAGCAGGCGTCAACATCAGTGCAAAGGCGGTGCTATAATTGTGGTGAAGAGGGGCATACGGCGAATCGGTGCCCAAACGGATTGAAATGTTTTCGTTGCAATCAGTTCGGCCATATTGGCCGACATTGCAAGGGTATTGTTGGTGACTCAAGGCGGGAAGAGCAGTTGAAGATGACAGCTAGAAATCGTTCATTTCCGGAGAGTGAACGCGACCGGAATCATAGACAGTCAGCCATGTTTGGAGTGACAGATCGGCAACATAACGGAGATGTCCGCCAAACGCCAACTGTCAACGTCAATCGAGAAGACGTCATGCAGATTGTAAGCAACAACATTGTTCAAGAAAAACCGACGAAGAAAGCGGTGAAAGTGGTTGTTTTCAACGGAAAACTTATTAATACTCTGATAGACTCTGGCAGCGACGTGAATTTAATAACGGACGAATGTGTACGTGATATGTGTATTCAAAACATAGATGATAACCTCGTATTGTCAGGATTAGGGCTATCGAAAGTGCGTTCTTACGGAAAATTTTATGATAGTATTGTAGTTGATGAGTTTAAATACGATAACGTTGTCTTTCATATAGTGCCCCAAGAATGTATGCCCTATAAAATGATTTTAGGTCAAGAATTTTTAAAAAATGTAGTCATGATTATGCGAGAAGGTGCTGTTTATGTGTTACCTGATAATGGGGATGAATGGTTGGTGAGAGTGAATTGTGTCGTAACCGATTTGGATGTTACAGGTCACATAACGGATCCACTTGTTCGGGCTGAGGTATCACAAGTTATTCAAGATTACAGGCCAGTGCAAACTAAGGAAGCTCCCATACAGCTTAAGATTATTTTAAAAGATGAAGCGCCTGTGGCCTCCCGGCCTAGGAGACTGTCATTGACAGAACAACGAATAGTTGAGGAGCAGGTAGAAGAATGGTTACAAAATGGAATCATTAGGGTAAGTCACTCAGAGTATGCAAGTCCGCTGGTTTTGGTTAAGAAGAAGGATGGCTCAACGAGGGTATGTGTTGATTATCGTAGATTAAACAATAAAATAGTCAAAGATGAGTTTCCTCTCCCAATTATAGATGATTTAATAGATAAGTTGCAGGAGGCAAAGGTTTTCAGTGTGCTTGACTTAAAAAATGGATTTTTTCATTTGAATATAAGCGAGGAGTCTGTAAAGTATACCTCGTTTGTTTCCCATCACGGGCAGTATGAATTTCTAAAAGCTCCATTTGGTTTGTCTGTATCTCCTAAATATTTTATGCGATTTATTACTATTATATTCAGGGAACTGATTTCTACAGGGGTAATGATGATATTTATTGACGATATTATTATTCCAGCGGCAAATACAAGTCAGGCTGTGGACAGACTTAAGAAGGTACTTGCTGTGGCAGCAGAGTATGGTCTAGAAGTGAATTGGAAGAAGGCAAAGGTGATAAGACGAGAAATAGAATATCTGGGCCATGTTATCAAAGATGGAGAAGTGCGACCCAGCCCTGAGAAGATAGAGGCCGTAGTACGTTATCCTGAACCGAAGAACTTGAAGCAGGTACAGAGTTTTATAGGATTAACTTCCTATTTTAGAAAATATATAAAAGATTATGCAAGTATTGCTTCACCCATGACAGACTTGTTGAAAGAAAGTAGTGAATTTAATTTTGGTGGTAATGAGAGAGCTTCATTTAATACTTTGAAAGAAAAATTGACGAGTGATCCTGTATTAAAAATTTATGATCGTAGTCTACCAACTGAAGTACATACTGATGCTTCATGCCTAGCAATTGCAGCAATCTTAATGCAAAGACATGATTCGAAGTTGCACCCAGTACACTATATGAGCAAGAAAACAAGTGAAGCGGAGAGTAGGTATTCGAGCTACGAGCTAGAGGCACTTGCAATAGTGCAAGGTGTCAAGAAGTTTAGGCATTATCTCTATGGTATACACTTTAGAATAGTCACTGATTGCAAGGCATTTGAATTAACACTAAAGAAAAAAGATTTGACTCCCAAGGTCGCAAGGTGGGTGTTATTTTTGGATGAATATGATTATGAAGTTGTACACCGATCTGGTTCCATGATGCCACACACGGATGCTCTTAGTCGTATTCCTTATGTTGGAACCATTTCAAGTTTACATGAAGAAATCAGACAAGGTCAAGAGGCAGACGAAGAACTTAGTGCGCTGAAAGCACTGGTGAGGCAGAAAGGCAGTTACAATGATTATTGGATGGATAATGGAATATTATACCATGGTAACCAGAAACAGATTGTGGTTCCAAATGCCATGGCAAAAGAAATTTTACGAAAAGTACATCAGAATGGTCACTTTTCGGTAAAGAAAATGAAGGAGGCAGTAAACAAAGATTACTACATTAAAAATATTGATAAGAAAATTGAGGAGGTGGTGCTTAGTTGCATACCATGTTTATTAGCAACAAGAAAAGAAGGAAAACAAGAAGGATACCTCAACCCAATTGATAAAGAAGGAGTTCCACTACACACTGTGCATTTAGACCACATCGGTCCATTAACAGAAACCAGGAAACAATATAACCATATATTGACGATGATAGACGCCTTTACAAAGTTTGTTTGGCTGTTCCCAACCAAGTCAACCTCAAGCGCTGAAGTGCTTAATAAATTACGCATTCATCAGCAAAGTTTTGGGAATCCGGTCAGATTTGTAACAGACAGAGGAACCGCATTTACCAGCACAGAGTTCAAGCAGTACTGTGATGAGGAGCAGATTCAGCATGTGAGAATAACAACGGGAGTACCGAGAGGCAATGGACAGGTTGAGAGAGTTCATCGGGTCTTGATTCCTATGCTAACAAAGATGTGTATTGAAGATAAAACACAATGGTATAGGCATGTAGGGCGAGTACAAAAAGCTTTAAATAGTACTTACCAAAGAAGCATAAACACAAGCCCATTTCAGTTAATGACAGGAGTGAAGATGAGATGTAAAGAAGATATTGAGTTAGTGGAGTTATTGCAGCAGGAAAATATAGAACAATTTAATGAAGATAGAGAAAATTTAAGGCAGAATGCAAAACTTCAAATTCAGAAGATTCAAGAGGAAAATAAACGAAGTTATGATAGGAAAAGGAAAGAGAGTCACAAGTATGCGGTAGAAGATATGGTAGCTATAAAGAAAACTCAATTTGGACCAGGCCAGAAACTGAAACCCAAGTATCTAGGACCTTACAAGGTGATTAAGGTCAAACGGAATGACCGTTATGATGTGGAGAAGCTATATGTTGATACAGAGGGTCCAAACAAAACTTCGAGCTCAGCTGACCACATGAAGCCTTGGCCTGAACAAAGGGAGGATTGACAGGTATATTATGTGTGTCATAGTTATTTTTTGTGTGTATGTTGATTTATTTTATGTTTTTGTTATGAATGGAGTACTTTCCGCATAATCACGTTTAAAGTGTGATCATTTTATAGTGGGCATAGTATTGTATAATAGTGTTAGTAAATATGTAAACCCCTAGACAGCGAACTATGTAACTAAGTTGTATTGATACGAGATGTTGTATTGTATTGTAATCTATGAACATGTGCGTTCCTTGTGGATTGTACTTGGAACTATGTAGGTACTGTGTTAAGATGTAAGCATATTTGAGGACAAATATGAAAGCAGGATGGCCGAATGTAGGAACGCATCAGTAAAGATAGTAAGGATTGGAACGCAGATATGACCGAATGAAAGGAAGGAATGAGCTGAGAACGAATGAGTGAAACGAACAGACAGACTGAGATATACGACGATTGACGATTCACGCGCTCTGTACTGTTTTTTAATGATTTTATTGAGAAATAAAGAAGATTTCTTTTATAAACGACGTTCGTTTATTTCCCGAACCCTACACTAATATTATAAATAGCAATGGTTTAATTGTTTATTTGCATTGAATAGGCTCCGACATTGCAGAAGACATAATAAACTTTTAAATAAAATTTCATGCGTGGCGTAACCTATTTGGGGACGAACCCGGGACTCAAGTCATCATCATCATCATGTCTTTAGTCTCCACTGCAGTAGCACGACCCTCTCTGTACTACAGTCCGAATCAAACGTTATGGGGCGGCTCGGATATTAGCTGCTCACTGCGCAGTACGCGCCCCACCTCCCCGTGCTCGCTTCGCTGACCCTAATATTGTGTACTGCGCTATTCGCGCGATGTACCGTTCCGAGCCGCCATAAGAGATTGGATCCAAGATTTGGGCTACACTCTCCAAGCTGGCTAGACGGGTTGGATCGATATCTTTGATGTTTATAAGCTTTGTTTAGCTTGTGTTTCCTAAGTCGCCCACGACATCCACGAGAAGACTTGGAGTGGTCCTATTCTACTCTGTCAGGAACCACACGGCCACTCTAGTACTCACGTTTAAATGTTCCTCTGGGACTCTGACTTCCCCGCACATCGTCTCGGCGTTGCACTCTTCAATGCAGTGTGACTTGCCCCCTCTCACGAAGACTTGCCTCGTTGGGCATTTTCTGGAACAAACAACATTTAAATCACTACATAGTTAATTCTAAGTCGCTTCCCGCTGTTGTCTGTCGTCCGTATATTGCATAGATTTAAAAAAAAAAAATTCGTCTCATCGTATATTGTAGTTTTAAAGATATGAATCTTTAAAACTACTCAACGGATTTTGATGCGGTTTTTTCAATAGATAGAGTGATTCAAAAAGTAAAGGGACCTGATGATGATCGTCATCATCAAATTTAAGAGCTGGGCTCTTGTCGGTGGAGCTTCTTCCATTCCTCTCTTTCTTCCGCCAGTTGTTTCACTTCTCTGTAAGAAGCAACATTAACTTTGATGATGATATATATAATATACCATGAATTTTGGAATATTGTTCCTCGGAAGCTATGTTTCGCCAGCAAAAAATCACAATCTGGCAAAATTGCGGACGGGTTTTATTATATATATAAAATCCCTATCGTCATCTCCGTACGTTGACTTATAGAAGCACGTTTTTATCATTCAGCATTACTGATAACGACATACCGACTGTTATCTGTGATAACTATATCTGCATAACACTTCAGTACACTTTTCGACGCGGTACGTTGTTTTATTGAAGCAAAACGATAAAACCTTTACACTCAAATTGTTGTTAAAAACTTCGATAGTTCTAAATTCTAAAGTTTCCTATCCTAAAGTTAATCTTTAAAGTGAAAGCTCATCTTTAAAACGATAAAAATTTACGTTGTTTTTAAATAAAAAGAACAAATTTAGGCTGTTTTTAAGTGAAACGAACATTTAAAAAGTTTTTTAATCAAATTTCTAGTCGAAAACTTCGATAGTTGTAGCCTATTCTAAAGGCCATCTTTAGAACGATAAAAATAACTTAATGTCTCCTAATCTCTTTTGGAAGAGATAACAGCGGATCTTAAAGGAGAAAGGTCATGGTTTGTGATACGGAAGGAACACTACCTATACTTGACATAGTAAAGCAACTCGGGTGTTAATCAAATATCGCGTCCAATATTTTTCATACTTAATCGAAGTGTTCTACTTATAAGCAGCCCTCCCCGGCTGCGCCCGGGATTGTATTATACCTATAAACCTTCCTTATGAATCACTCTATCTATTTGTGAAAACCACATGAAAATCCGTGCAGTGGTTTTTGAGTTTATCGCGAACAGACAGACTGACGCGGCAAGGACTTTATTTTATACTATGTAGTGATAGGGATTCAAGAGATTCTTGAAGTGTGTAGTTCTTATAGCTATAACTTCATTATGTTCTTGTGATTTTAGCTCAAAACAGAGTGAAGAAGTGGACTTATGCAATTCTAAGTGAAATAACGCCGCCCTCAAATTTCTCTTGTCTAGACACTTCAACATGACATTCGATTCGCAATAATAGTGTGTTGGTGATACTGTGAAGTTTCATTATAGTATATAAGGGTTTTGATAATTGCCAGATGTGAATGATTTGTGTTATAAGCCACGTGAACCATCGGCAGAACCAGTGTATCCATTAGGGATAAGGCAGAGCCTCGAGCTGCAAGACAAAGTAACAGTAGGTAAGTTGAATATTACAAAATAACATTTTTAACTTTTTCTTCTATACTGGTCTAAGAGGTCACCTGGCTTGAGGAATAAACATTACCATTCAACGTGGCTATGCTGCCAGTATTTGGGCACGTTGCTTTGGGGTAATATTTTGCAGGGACTATACAGGTGAATTGTAAAACACCAGAAATATCTCAGGACTAGATAGCTAACATTATAAACAAAAACTTTAAAGACCAAATCTGGGATCTCGGAAACGGCGAATTCTTTTTTTATTCCTAGCATTAGTGTCATAGAAAAAGTTGTTTATTAATGGGCTTGGTTTGAAGAATAAGGGTGTTATCCCTAACTCCCTTTATAACTTGTAAATATTTTAAGAAAATTTTTAAGTAGTTAAACACGAATATATCCGGGTCCTACCGCACTGCAAGAGAAGCAGTTGGTACGTTCTATGTTTTTTCTTTTCTCCTACACTCGAGTACTGCGAGACAGGCCCTGCCTTCATCAGGCTCCAGTCTCCTTCAATCTGCATTCATCATCAGGTTTTTTATAGTCTCCACTGCAGGAGTACGACCCTCTCTGAACGTACTATCAGAGCCATAGCAGTCAGAGGATTTGGCCTACACTCTCCACGCTGGCCAGACGGGTTGGACTGGCCAGACGGGTTGGACTGGCCAGACGGGTTGGACTGGCCAGACGGGTTGGAGTGGACTGGCAATCTGCATTACTATAATTCTTTTTTAACACACTTTTGTTAGCTTCACTTGTATGTAAGAAAATCTTGGAACCTTAATTTGACCCACTTCCCGGTCTTCGATTAGGATGAAATTTTGCACACGCTCTGAGTTCTGATGACAATACATGACTAGCGTGCTAAAAGCGTGTTTTTTAGTTTTTAAACTAATTATTTTAATTTAATTTATTGCACATACAATCATTATGATCGTACAAAAGGTAATAACTTAATGCTAAGCATTGTCTACCAGTTTTAGCTTAGGGATGTGGTGAAAAGTTGATAGTACGTGCAAGTTGTTAACGATAGATGTAAAGGAGATATGATTCTCCTTTTGTTTTCATGTCATATGTAAGATTGTTATAAATAAATAAATATACCTATAGGGACATATCACACAAATTGAGCCAGCCCCACAGTAAGTTGTGAACTTGTGTCGCAGGATACTAACTCAACGACACTATATTTTATAACATATACTTATATAGATAAACATCCAAGACCCAGGTCAATCTGAAAAAGATCGTTTTCCATCATAACCTGACCGGGGATCGAACCCGGGACCCCCGTGTCGCAGTCTGGCGTGTTGACCGCTGTGCCACGGAGCTCGACATAATAAATAACTTTATCACTATCACTACATATTATAAAACAAAGTCCTCCGCCGCGTCTGTCTGTCTGTCTGTCTGTTCGCGATAAACTCAAAAACTACTCCACTGATTTTCATACGGTTTTCACCAATAGATAGAGTGATTCACGAGGAAGGCTTTAAGGTATAAAACATGCCCGGGCGCAGCCAGGTAGGGCTGCTAGTGACATAATAAATGACTTCTTGGTTACTTTACTAACATTAGATAGCAAGGTATTTTATCGAAAAATACACTTATGTGCCAATATCCAAGTCCGCCGATAAAATAGCGATAACAACGCTAATTTATTGAGATAAAGTTTATCTGCTTTATTTAGGTCTATAAGTACCTATTTGCATACATACAATAAAATCGGATCAAAACAATAAAAAAGACAAGTAATAATAACAACTTGATTTTTGACGAGCTCCGTGGCGCAGCGGTCAACACGCGTAAGTAATATAACATATAAACACAAAATATATATGTTTTAAGATCAATACCAACGAAATATATAATTTTGGTCAGTATAATTATCAATCAAGATAAAATTCGGAAGAAATAATTTTGAAAAAAATAAAATCTTTTGTTATAACAATTATTCAACATAACAAACCTTTCATATACAGTTTTATCGTTATAAAATTTAACAAATCGATTTGTTGTTACGTATAATAAACGTAATATATACTTATTATTAAGCATAATAATCATTGGTAATACAAATAAAGTGATAGAAGATCCTAATCTTCGTTTTGTGACTAAGTCGCTTTCGCACCCAGTCGTCGCTCGCTCGCTTCGCCCGCTCGCTCATATGGTGGTCTATGTGTAACCATAACCTAACCTACCTTCTGTTACCAGTCGCTTTCGCACCCAGTCGTCGCTCGCTCGCTCATATGGTGGTCTATGTGTAACCATAACCTAACCTACCTTCTGTTACCATGTCGCTTTCGCACCCAGTCGTCGCTCGCTCGCTTCGCTCACTCGCTCATATGCTGGTCTATGTGTAACCATAACCTAACCTACCTTTTGTTACCAGTCGCTTTCGCACCCAGTCGTCGCTCGCTCGCTCATATGGTGGTCTATGTGTAACCATAACCTAACCTACCTTCTGTTACCAAGTCGCTTTCGCACCCAGTCGTCGCTCGCTCGCTTCGCTCGCTCGCTCATATGCTGGTCTATGTGTAACCATAACCTAACCTACCTTCTGTTACCAAGTCGCGTATCGAAACCAGTCGCTTTCGCACCAAGTCGTCGCTCGCTCGCTCATGTGGTGGTCTATGTGTAACCATAACCTAACCTACCTTCTGTTACCAGTCACTTTCGCGCCCAGCCGTTGCTCGCTCGCTCATATGGTGGTCTATGTCTAACCATAACCTAACCTACCTTTTGTTACCAAGTTGCGTATCCAAACCAGTCACTATCGCACCTAAGGTCATCGCTTGCTCGCTTGTCATAATCAATTTGATTAATTTAGATTTTTATTGATATATATTTTAAATAGTATTCGTTTTGATTGTTATATTTTATGGCATGTATACTGAACGAGTTGTATGACAGGTAATGTTTAGTGTTCATAAACGTTATAATAAATGAGTTTATGGTTTTCGAATTGAATATTTTATGAATATTATAGCTTTCAAGAATATAAACAGTAATAATAATATCAAGTAAACATTATATCTTTTGAACTTTATTGAAATGAAAATATATAATTTGTTATTATATCAAACAATACGCACCCGATGTTTATCTGTATAAGTATCTAGTATAAAATATAGTATCATGGAGTTAGTATCTCATAACACAAGTCGCGAACTTACTTTGGGGCTAGCTCAATCTGTGTAATTTGCCCGTATATATTTATTGAGCTAGCCCCAACCCAAAGTACGACGAGTTCCCGGCGCAGCGGTCAACACGCCGGCCTGTGACACGGATGGTCCCGGGTTCGATGGTCAATCTGAGGTCAATCTGAAAAACCGGCCAAGTGCGTGTCGGGTCACGCGCAGTGTAGGGTTCCGTAGTTGCGAATGACAACTTTGAGTTCACTCTGTTCACACTCGCACCCCACAGTTCAACGACCAAAAACATCTAACAATTAAAATCGTATGAAATTTTACATTTTCGAGTACATTTTATAAGTATTAAGCCTATAACTTTTTAGCTTGTACTTAGTACTCAACTCTGATAGTTTTCCTATCAACGTAACAGTATATGTATATACTACTGCTGTAATTTTATTCACGTATCTATATATATAACCGTTTAGCAGATAGAGGGGGGGGGGGGCAACTTACCTCTAACAAAAATACGCACTTTAAAACCAAATATTTCGAAAACGGATCCCTAAATCGAAAAATGATGTTCTCAACCTCATAATATTTTTTAAAGACCAATTTAACGATACCCCACACGATGGGTAAATAGAGAAAAAAAAAATTACTCCCCCATTTTACTTGTATGGGAGCTACCCTAAAAAAAATTTTTTTTCAAGATTTTTTTCTACCACTTTTTGTCATGATTAATATACATACCCATACTAAATTACAGCTTTCTAGTACTTATAGTCTCTGCGTAAAACCGCGGACGGACAGACAGACAGACAGACAGACATGGCGAAACTATAAGGGTTCCTAGTTTACTACAGAAACCTAAAATTGATCTTTTTCAGATTGACCTGGGTCTTGGATGTTTATCTATGTTTATATTTAGAGCAGTGGACTGATTTTTACGAAAAAGGGTTTTATACGTAGTAGAGGCAGATCAAATTGAAAGAAGCTTACCTTTGCTGGACTGCTGGTGATCGTGCAGAAGTCGGTCTATAGCACCTGGGGACGGCTTCCAAGATGTAACGGCTCATTCAAACTCACCCCACACCTGGTTACCTTCCAGTACTATACCGATATGCGGCAAACGGTGCTCCTCTCAATCAGTCGGCCTCAAGATGTTCAGGTTACGCAATGTGATGAATTTATAGTATATCGAGAACAACGCGATATGAAATTACGAGAACAATACAAACGAAAAAAAAGGTGTGCTTATTGCACCGACACGACAACGAACGAGACTCTACGAAGTTAACTTGTGTAGTGGAAAAGTGACTTGCGTTTTTTTTACTAAAACCGATAGTGTTGCCAGGCGAAATATTAGTTTTATTTTTCTTAAAGTTTGGCAAACGAGTTTCTTTAACATTTCCGCCCACCAAAATACAATGTATTTTAACAAGTTTAGAAATTAAAATTGAAGTTTTGAGCGAAACGAAGCAAAACTATCAATGGCTATGATTTATTTCCCATAAGAATCGATACGAAGTTATACGAAACGATAATAAATTACACGAAACAATACGAAACGAAAATAAATTACACGAAACAATACGAAACGAAAACCTATTGTATATACGATAATATATATGAAATTTAATTACTATTAGATACGTCGAGAAACTTTAATTTTGTAAAGGAAGTGGACATAATTTTACAACTGGCCGTTTAAGTTCACCAGATTCGGTACGAACTGTAACAACGCGACAAACCCCGTCAGTCCCAGGATGAAGCTTTACTACTCGACCAATTTTCCATTTCATTGGACTACTACATTGTTCATTAACAATGAGAACGAGAGTCCCGACAACTATTTCCTTGGACTTGTCAAACCACTTGTGGCGCTGTTGCAAAGTGTGTAAGTATTCTACGTGCCACTTACGCCAAAAATCTTGATGAATCTTTTGCAACAACTTCCACCTCTGAAGAGGGCCTAACTTTGCATCAACTAAATTACTTTCTGGTAAAATAGTGAGCGGTTCCATTGTAAGAAAATGGCCTGGTGTTAATACCGAAAAATCATTCGGGTCTGAACTAATGGGAGAGAGAGGCCTCGAGTTCAACATGGCTTCAATCTGAGTCAAAACTGTGTAAAACTCCTCGAAAGTAAGACGCTGCGAACCTACGACACGCGATAGATGAGTTTTAACAGATTTAACACCAGCCTCAGCTAAACCAGAAAAATGAGGACCACCCGGCGGGTTGAAAACAAAATCAATACGTTCAGCGCGTGAAGCCTTAGCCATTAAGTCATGTAACATATTGTAGGCACCGATAAAATTCCTACCCTGATCGGAGACAAGTCTCGAACAACGACCACGTCGAGCGATAAAACGGCGAAGAGCTGCTAAATAAGCTTCCGTGGTAAGCTCGGAAACGAGCTCAAAGTGCACTGCCTTCGTGGCAGTACACACGAATACACAAATATACGACTTAAATGTGCGCAAAGAGCGCCCACGACCCAGACAAGTATCGAAAGGGCCTGCGTAGTCCACGGCCACTGATGAAAAGGTTTTGATTTGATTTATACGATAGGCTGGCAAATCGCCCATAACAGGAGGTGCAGCCAACTTAGGACGAGCACGAAAACATTTGATGCAAGACGTAACTATTGAATTTATAGCCCTCTTCGACGACAAAATCCAAAATTCTTGGGCTAGTAAATTTTGTAAAGTTTGCAGACCAGGATGCATGAACCGATTGTGATAATCCTCAATGATCAGCGTTGTCAACCTATGATCTCGAGGCAATAAGAGCGGATGTTTAACATTAAACGACAAATTTCCTTTTGAGAGGCGACCGCCCACCCTCAAACACCCCTGCTCATCCAAAAATGGCGACAATTTACGCAAAGATTTAGGTAGAGAGGAAATCGACTTCTCATTCAAACAACGAAGCTCTGTAGCGAATACACGTTCCTGGACATGCTTAACGAGAAAATGAAGAACGAAATTTATTTCTTCACACGACAAGTTACGATTTAAATTTTTCGATAGAGGATTTTTTAAATTATGCATGTACCTAAAGCAAAATGCCAAAATATTTAATATACGTTGTAAAGATGAGTTTTTATTTAAAATCTCATCAATGAACGACATATTGGAAGCGGTGAAAAGGCTGTAAATTTTCTGTTCACCGGAAGCAGCTAGATCTGTGAACACCTCCGACTGCGGCCAGGACTCTTGAGGATTGGAAAGCCAGGTAGGCCCCGCCCACCATAACGCATTCTGAATTAAATCAGCGGGCAACAAACCGCGTGAGCCGCAATCCGCTGGATTTTCTGAGCCAGAAACGTGATGCCAATTCTGAGGGGAAACCTTTTCCTGTATGTCCGCAACCCTATTTGCCACAAAGGTTTTCCATTTTGATGGACACGAACGAATCCAAGTCAGAGCGACACTAGAGTCCGACCAAGCATAGATGTGCTCGAAAATATAAAAATCCTTTAAAGCTTCAGTGAACGATACAACCAAATCAGATAATAAAACAGCCGCCAATAACTCCAACCGCGGGACCGAACGTTTACGAAGAGGAGCCACCTTCGACTTTGCGCAACAAAGACGCACGACAACAGAGCCGTCATTTGAAACGACACGACAATAAATGACAGCACAGTAGCCCTTTTCGGAAGCATCACAGAACGCGTGAATTTGCAACGAAACGAAATTTACAATCATTCTACGAGGTATAGACAATGAGCTCAAATCCGACAATTGTGATTTGAACTTACGCCACTCTTGGGCGATACTAATAGGAACGTCATCATCCCAATCGATACCAGACAACCATAAAAGTTGTATTAAATACTTTGCAAAAAATACAACTGGCGACAATAAACCCAAAGGGTCGAAAATACGAGCAATGTCTGAAAGGATCGACCTTTTCGTACAACGAGAATCAATATTAGTAGTTTTGAATGTAAAACTATCCTCTTTTGGAAACCACGAAAGGCCCAAAATTTTCAACGACAAATCATGAACATCTTCAAAGTTATGAAGTTGCTCCGAATAGAGATCCGAACTGGACACATTTTTTAAGAGCTCAGGGCTGTTAGAGGCCCATTTACGCAAGTGTAGGTGGGCTGACGACAATATTTCCACCAATTCCTTACACAATAAGGCAGCACTAGCAGCCGATCCTGAACCTGACGCGACATCATCAACGTACACATCCCTAGCTAATACTGCAGCACCAGACGGAGCACGAGAAGAAAACTCCTTCGCCAACTTGGAGATACACCAGAGGGCCTGATATGGAGCACACGACACACCATATGTCACGGTGAGCAAACGATAATCTCTCACGGGTTCACTCGGAGACGAACGCCACAATATGCGCTGAAAATCACAGTCTTGTGGGTCAACGAGGAACTGACGGTACATCTTTTTAATATCTCCTGTGAAGACAACTGCATGCCAACGAAATCTAAGAAGCAAATCGAAAATATTATTTTGCAGCTTAGGACCTGGCAACAATATATCATTCAAGGATATTCCATTAGCATCCTTGGCACTTGCATCGAAAACTGTACGCAAGGGAGTAGTGATGGAGTCAGGGCGTAGAATTCCGTGATGGGGTATATAATAGAAGTGACCTTCGAACGACATAGGGGGATCAACTTCAATCATGTGACCACAGTTGAGGTACTCTTCCATAAAATTGACATAAGCTGTCCGAAATAGAGGATTCAATTTGAATTTCCTCTCTAAATTTAAAAGACGCTTGAGAGCAATCTCGCGAGAATTAGAAAACCTAGGCTTGTCCTGAGGATCAACGAAAGTTAATGGTACAACCATTCGACCATCAGGATTACGACGATATAAAGTTTCCATTTGGTTTTCACACGACATTTCTAACTTTGACAAAACGACAGGTTTAGGAGGATCCACATTCTCCAACTCCCAGAACCGCCTGATATTGTTCTCTAATGAGAGTGTCGACACGAGAAGGCAGTCCTTGGTTTCAACACTGGAACCATGACAATTACAAGAGCGAGAACGATAAGAGATAGCATCAACGGTACACTCACCCATAACTATCCAGCCGAAAACAGTGCGGATAGCAACAGGCTGACCTGCATCACCCTTGACGAGACCAGGTTTGAGCGCAGAAGCGAGAATGTTGACACTAACCAACATGTCAATAGGTCCAGGTGTTTGGAAGTTTGGATCAGCAAGATCTAAATCATTTATATGCCTCCAAAATGAAGCATGAATTTTTTCTGATGGCATATCAGAGCAAATCCTCGACAAAACTAAAGCTTCTAATGAAAATTTACATGAGGAGTCACCCTTCGAGGGGACTATTTCACAATTGACAGAACCAAGAGTATCAGCAGATGTTTGACCGATGCCATTAACCGAGTGACCAATTTCATTTATGTTAAGTCCAAGCCTTTGAGCACATTCCAAAGTTATAAAATTACAAGCACTAGCGCTATCCAATAGAATTCTAATTGGTACCAATTTATTGAATTTATTTTTAATTAAAACTACTGCAGTTGAAAATAGAACATGTGTGTTCGAATTTTGCACAGCCAAAGTCACGTGAGATGGTTGAGGGGAAGGCTTAGTATCCCTGCTCGTACCAAAATGCAGAAGTGTATGATGTTTGAAATTACAATTCTTACAAGTCACAGATGATTTGCAGTTTTTCACTGTATGAGATGGATGGATACAAAGGATACAAAGTCTTCTCTCTTTAACTAGATTGAACCTCTCTTGTGGGGACAACTTTAAGAATTCAGAACAATTTTCGAATTTGTGGCTGGACGATGAACACACAGTACAGTTGTTAACAGACGAAACGATAAGTGATGGTTTTGATTTAACAACTAGTTTACTACAGCCGACAATTGATCTAACTGCAGAGTTTTCTAACGCCTGGCTGCGCTTCTCAATGAAATAAATTAAATCCTCATAGCTAGGTATGTCATTTATTGAATCAAGCTGTAACTCAAAGGCTTCTTTAGTAACAGCATCTAATTTAGACCACAATAAATAAAATAGCATGAAATTTTCATCTGGCAACTGATACTTTGACAAAATTTCTAAATTTTCTTTGAACACCCTACAAATTCTGTTCAATTCACCATTATCTTTTGTTTTCACTGATTCACAATACAAGAGCTTCTCATAAAATAAGGTAGCAATAACTCTTTTCTTGTCATAATGATGCTTTAAAGTATTGTATGCCGTCAAGTAATTATCATCAGATATCGGATAATTCTTTATTAAATTTAAAGCTTGACCTTGTACACTTGACAACAAGTAATGAAGTTTTTCTACTGCCGGGATATCCTTCTTGTGAATCAGTGAATCAAAAAGCTGAATAAATGAAATCCAATTTTCTATTTTGCCATCGAAAGGTGTTATGTTTATTCTTGGCAGTTTAACGTTTGAACTGGCACCATTAAACGACACATTAGGTTTTTGTTCCGTACATTCTTGTAAACGACATTTAATTGATTTAACCTTACTTTCGAACTGTGACGAAATCTTCAGCTCACTTGATCTATCACCATGGGGAAGTGTTGACAATAATTCAATTTGGAAACTATGAAACTCACTCTCTATACGATTAACATCATTTAAGCTATACCCGCTTAAATCCGACGAGTGCATAAATTCTATACGTGCAAACGCGTAATCCCGGCCTATGCGGTGTTTATCTGGCGTATCTGAAAAAACATTACTGTTTTCCATCGTGATTTAACCAAAGAATAAGTTGTCTGTCTCACAACAAACAAAATCAGACAAATAGAAACCAAATAGGAACGACTGACAGAATTGACACTGAAAGATCAAGCGAGTGACAGTTCAAGGGGTGCTATTCCCATATACTAATACTTTATGGGTGCTATTCTCGAAATTAAAAGGTTGAAACGGAACGTTTTCGTACCATAGATATTAACCTACCAAGGAAAACAAACCCAAGCCAAAGTTAGTTTCACATTACCCCCAATATTTTTAATAACGAAAATTGTATGTGAAATTACAACGAAATATACGCACAATCAAACGTAAATTGCGAAATATGATAAATCCCGATCGCCTTACAACTATATCCGGCTCGAAGGACCAAAAAATGTTTATATTTAGAGCAGTGGACTGATTTTTACGAAAAAGGGTTTTATACGTAGTAGAGGCAGATCAAATTGAAAGAAGCTTACCTTTGCTGGACTGCTGGTGATCGTGCAGAAGTCGGTCTATAGCACCTGGGGACGGCTTCCAAGATGTAACGGCTCATTCAAACTCACCCCACACCTGGTTACCTTCCAGTACTATACCGATATGCGGCAAACGGTGCTCCTCTCAATCAGTCGGCCTCAAGATGTTCAGGTTACGCAATGTGATGAATTTATAGTATATCGAGAACAACGCGATATGAAATTACGAGAACAATACAAACGAAAAAAAAGGTGTGCTTATTGCACCGACACGACAACGAACGAGACTCTACGAAGTTAACTTGTGTAGTGGAAAAGTGACTTGCGTTTTTTTTACTAAAACCGATAGTGTTGCCAGGCGAAATATTAGTTTTATTTTTCTTAAAGTTTGGCAAACGAGTTTCTTTAACAATCTATATATGTATTTGTTATAAAATATAGTATCGTTGAGTTAGTATCCCATAACACAAGTCTTAATTTAAGAACTTACTTTGGGGCTAGCTCAATCTGTGTGATATGTACGTAAAAAAAAAATATCTACTCTGGCTAGAATATAGCTCTGGACTGGAAGTACACAAAGGGTCGTGTTCCTGCAGTAAAGACTAAAAAAGTCCTGATGATAAAATTTCAGCTTTAAAATTAACTTGCTTGATCCTCACAGACAGACTAACAGCGCAAATTAAATAAAAGCTGCTAAAATGTAGTTAAGGGTATTTCTTTTAAAAAGAAAACTTATTAATAAGATCCCCGTGGTACCATTAAGAGGTGGGCCACCGCGCCACAGCTATAATAACTTACTTAGTGCTCTCCCTAACTGGCAGTTTCCACGGGTTATATCCTAGGGATTCTAAGTAATAAACACATTTTCTTTTTAACAAAGGGTCGGGTAGTCCCCTATTACTCGTTATTTCTAGAAGTTTCAAAAATATAAATACACAAGCTTTCTCCCGCGAGTTGGCTCGCGAAGATTTAATTTTTATCACAGTCTATCTGGCCCTCCGAGCCGACCCCCGGGCTCCGAAACCCGGGTACCGAGGCTACTCTGGTGACGATGTCACTGGGACACGCTTACATGACAGAGACATCAATTTATCACGTCATCATCATCATCATCACCATCATCAGGTCTTTTTCTAGTCTCCACTGCAGGAGCACGACCCTCTCTGTACTACCAGAGCCATATACGTATTAGCCAGAGCAGCCAGAGGATTTGGCCCACACTCTCCACGCTGCCTGGCTAGACGGTCGGGGGAGGTCTCTTTGTGGTTTATAAGCTTTGTTTAGCTGGTTTCCTAAGTCACATTCCGACATCCACGCGAAGACCTGGAGAGGTCCTATTTTACTCTGCCGGAAACCACGGCTATTACACACAACTTATCAATAGACACAGCACCATTTTTTACATAGTCTATCAGAAATCCATAGGAAACTGTTTCAATTCCAGGACCATGTCTTCAGGATCTCGTGTCACCACCAGCCCTCGAAGTCGAAAGTACCAGGGATACCCTTACGTCAACCCTTCAGCCTTTGGGGTACCCAGTATAGATCCTAACACAGCCAACCGATGGGCGAACCTACCTAGAAGACCTATAGGAACTGCTGTGAGGGTCCAAGATGAAGCTGGAAGCAGTGGCACTCAGAGTCATCAGGTATTTACATTGAAAATCTTTTATTTTGATTCTAACGAGCCCCGGGTCCGCTTAACATCATCATCATCAGGACTAAGTTAGTCTCCACTACAGGAGCACGACACTCTGTACTATCAGAGCGATATACTCGTATTAGCCAGAGCAGTCAGAGGATTTGGCCTATACTCTACATGCTGGCACGAGTTGGAGGGGTCTCTTTGATGTTTATAAGCTTTGTTTAGCTTGTGTTTCCTAAGTCGCCTTCTACGATATTCACGGTAAGACTTGAAGTGGTCCTATTCTACTCTGCCAGGAACCACACGGCTTTTATTTTTAACTCAACAGTTGTTTCTTAATTCCAAACATAGCTGAGGATAAAGATAAATCTATCGTACTCGAAGATGCGAACCACGACTCCAAAAAATGGTGAGTTGGGATAGATATAACCCTGATATGAGTTAGGAGAGAGAAAACTTGCTAGTGTCAAAAAATGAGTGGTTTGTTTTTGAGTTAACACCATCCGGATATGGACCGTGCTTTTGCACTACTCCCTCTAGCTAGCCATAAATAAATATATACGGCCAAATCACACAGATTGGGCTAGTCCCAACGATATTATATTTTATAGCAAAGACATATAGATAAACATCAAATACACAGGTCAATTTGAAAAAAGACGATTCTCGAAAATAACAAAAAGTAATCAAAATACCCTTAATTTTTCAGGTGGAGAGACACCAAGAAACCACCTCTGTAGTTGCAGAGAGTAAGCAAGATAAGGGAGACAACCCTGTCGTGTACGTAGACATCCCTGATAATGCAGACAACAGCATATGCAAGACAAGAAGTCAAACAAACCAGGTCTGTATCTTATTTTTTTCTTCAAGCTTGTCATCATCATTATTCTTTTTTAGTCTCCACTGCAGAGCACACGTCTGCCTACCAGAGCCATACATTGGCCAGAGCCAATGTATGGCTCTGGTAGTCAGACGTAACGACGATGACGACGAATGCATATTAAATCATGATTCCAAAAATACTTTAGGTTATTTACTAGTGCTTATATGATTTACATTCTTGAATTTCTGTCTATTTGTAAAGTATTAGGAATAAAATGATTGGCGTCGCTACTGTGCCTAGGGTGCCCCCTTAAGGGTGCGCTAGTCAGGTGTTTCGCCATACAAATTCTGTAGGGTGATGACTCCGTTGTTCGGTATCGTCTGTTTAAAGTTTTTAATTGTATCGATTTGTTTTGTCGTTATCTATGCTTGTATGGAATCATAATTGTAAAATTATAAGTACTTTAAAAGTTATGAGTCTCAAAACATTCCGTTTTAACACGTAATTTTAACGCAACTTTGGGCACAATTAAACACCGGAAGGAGTATAAAATCTCTAAAACTAAATCCATACAAGCATAGTTTGGTTATTAAAAAATATAAATTATTTTACTTTTGATAAAAACATTCAGCTGTTTTATCACAAGAACACTTCTCCCAAACGCATACTCGCAAATTTTTAGACGACGACGATTTAGATTTTCAACAATATTTGTGTTTGCACACACTAGACTGTTGTTCCGATGTGCTTATACATCAGTGTAAATAGTTCCGCACTATTCAAAACCGAGTCTATCCCTTTCTCAGCGAAATAGCACGCATTTTAGCCACGTGCGCTGACGAGTTCGAGTTCCCGACTAGCGCATCCTTAAGTGTCAAAATCAAAATCATTAGCTATTATAACTATCTGTGAGTTTTTGGTGGGAAGTCAAGGGGTTTAGTTGTCGTTTGCCTTATACAATTTTGCAAATTGTTTTAAGTGGACTTTATAATATGAAATTGGTGTAGTTTGGTGTTATAAATGCTCGTGCTCGAGAACAATTTGTGAAATAGTTAAAGTAGACTGTTAAATGGACTCGTATAAATTTGTCGCCAAAATCTCCCACGAGGCTGCCAAAGAACATACGCCATCTTTGATGCCACATACCGTACAACACCGATACTTGGTATCTCATTATACTGGACATTGGCAGAATCACTGAAATCTCGGTGGAAGCCATAATTAAAAAAAGAAGAAGAAGAACTATCTGTGCACAGATTTTAGGAAAAAATATACAGATGTGTGCCAAATTTCAGCGCAATCCGATAAGTGGTTTGAGCTTTGTGTTGATAGATCAGTCATGACTGACTAACGCAACGGTGTCCTTTTATAATACAGAAGACAACACTAAACGTGACCTTTGGCCTTAGGGTATCTTTGGTCCTAGGCTCTGCCTACCTCGTAAGCCGATAAAGACGTGATCACTATGTAATTTTTATGCAAGCTATTTTAAGCCCATGTAAATCTATGACAATGTAATGAAATGAAGTGACGTGATGATGGAGAGCTCCTCACTCAACGCTGAATAGCTCAATTACTTTGCAGTTTGAAATATTGAAATAAATATACCAAAGGTCCAAGTTTGAGGAAAACTTATAGTCCAATCTTTATTTCAGAATATGACCTTGGGCTCTGTCTACCCCGCAAGGGATAAAGACGTGATAGTATGTACGTATGTATGATAGTCTACAAGAGTCTACATGCTGCCACCTTTTTTTCAGAACAATGAGAAATCTCCCGAAGAAACCATCAGTTACATATCTGATGATGAGCCTGTTCTATATATCGATCTGCCAGAGCCCGGAGATAGCGATATGTACGAGAGAAGAGTTGATACTCCTACACAAGTAAGATACCTTTCTTATTTCCCCTCTTCCCAGTTGCATCCTCAGATGTGATGTTACGAAGCCCGATGTCTGCTATGACAGCATTACAGTAAAAATCATTGGGCTAAGTCTTTGCGGCTGTTCGTCTTCCTAACGCCTAGTAGCTCCAAAGCCTTGGACAGAAATTAAAAAGAAGTACAAAAAATTCCCAGCGCTGGGAACTGAACCTAAAACTGCGCTACGGAAGCCGTCAGATGAGGAGAATCTGTCAAAGTTAAATTCTGCCTGATCAAGTGTGGTTCACGAACAAATACAAGTAACAACTTTATTATTCCAGAACTTAAAAGGACTGAATCAAGCTAAGACAAATGAGGAGGACGAGGAACCAATGGTGTACATAGACATTCCAGAGTGCAGCGGAAGTGGCGTGAGTGAAAGGCGGCCAGAAGTCGAAGATGGACCTTCTACCAGTGTCGTTCAGGTTAAAAATCTCAGCTTCCCACATTCCACCAAAAATATGCGCGAATTTATTCTACTTACGGTCCTGTGTAAATCGTGTCTATTTTATAATAGACTAGTCACTGTCACAGCTCCAATGATCCATTGCTACCTGTTTATCCCATAAGGGATACAAGAAACTGTATTTGACAACTGTAGTAGAAAGGGCTTACTGGAGGGATAGACTTCCACTATGGGTGTTGATTTGTTGGCTGATAGCAAATTGGAGAAATGAAATGATCGTATTACCTGTTTTGTAAGTTTTATCATCTCATACTAACTAAAGAAGAAAGAATACCACAAAAACCTAAATAACAAAGACTATTTTGACATCTGTATTTCAGGAAACGATTTTCTACGATCAATTCAAGGACAGAAGAATCGACATTTTGCCTATTGACTCTAGGGATTCCGACAATGACGGTTCAAGCAGCAACAACTCCACAATACGAAGGCCGTTTGGTAACTCAATCTCGGTACACAGACGGCCACAGCATCCAACCAGCTTGAATTTATGGTCTCCTGGTACCAGCATGGGTGCTGCAGGTAATCTTCCATCTTTATTTTTCATTTAAGTATCCAATATTGATGACAGTTTATTTTAACCTATCAAAAGCACTAACATACGCTGTTTGCTTATGTTAATGCTGCTATCAAGCGAAAACAGCAGTTGCAAATCCAACCTAGATATCTCAGTAAACGAAGTACCGACAATAAGAGTTATAAGTCTCAACTCAAAAATGATAAGCCCATTGGATTACTTCTCCTTAGGGATACCGTTTGGTATGATACCTCGACAATGAGAAGGATATTTTGACGACCACAGCATCCTATCACCTAGAATCTATGGTCTCCTGGTACCAGCAAATTTTATATTTAACTGCGATGTTGTCAGCATTTATTATAGTCTATGTGCTAGATTGATGAATCAGCTACACTACAATACGACCTTGCAAAGTTTCGTCCAAATCCATCAAGGGATTTTTGAATGACTGTGGAAGGATTTGTCATAACAACAAGTGGCACAAAATATCGAAGCTTCAGAAATGACATTAGTCGTTGCTCCTACGGGTCATCATTAATGGCTGCCTTAAAGGTATGTCAGATTCCTAAAGCCAGCTTGAAAATCTGACACCAATATTGTGCATTTAAATATACGAAAAACACAAACAGAAGTTTCCCACAGCTGAAACTGCAATCAAGATCAGGAGGAATACAAAATCTACAAAACCTAACCTTTTTACACCTCTTTTTCAGAAGCATCAACATCTTCAGGTGTAAGCAGGCCTACGCCAACATATCTCCCATCCTATCTCACACCACAAGAATATCAAGGAGCCTTCAGAAATACCCCAGACGACGAATTCCGCCTCTCGCCACTACAGGTGACAGAATTCTCGGATCTCCCTCCTGCGTATACGGAAATAGACTTTCAAAGTCATCCACCTAACATGGGAAGCCCAGTTCCAGCTGTGGGGAGTCCTGTTTCCCCCGTAGGAACTTCAACTTCTAACTTGGGAGGCCCTGGATCCATACCAGGGGTGACAGTTCAACCCCAACGGACGACAGTTATTGTCAATGGTAAGTCAAAGTATCTCTCTCTTATCTGAGCGTGTTGCCGGTTGAATCCTCAGCTGGAGTGCTTAGGAGCCCGGGGTCCGCTTTCCGGCTTGTTCTACTGCACTTCTGCGGTGTTTTGCATACATGGTTGAGAGATCATTGGCACGCATATGTAAAAATATCGTACTAAATCCAAGCAGAACTTAAATTAGGAAAAAGTGAAGCTGTAATAATAATATTAAACCTAGCGCGAGATCAATTCATTTTAGAACCTGGATGTACTTATGTAATAGTCACAACACTCGCCCCGTTGATGGTCGTCGTAACAGACCGAAACTAGTTGACGAATCTGACGAACAAAACGTTAGTAAAGCCAGGTTCTACTTAGTCAGGTCATAAGTTCTGTCAAAAACTTTTTATAAAATTAATGATACACTTTTTGATAATTAGAAATCATATATGAAATGAAAGGTAATTTAATTTAGAATACTTATTTACATTATTCAAATGTTGCCATATCTTGTAATCTAGTGGGTTTAAATCTGGACTAGAAGAGGGCCAGTCTTCATGTCCGATAAAGTCAATTCCACGGGCCGTCAACCAGTTTTGCGTGCTTTGTGCTCTATGAGCTGGTGCAGAGTCCTGTTGGAATATCCAATGTCTGTTTTTGAACATTGTTTGAGTAAGAGGTTCCACTATGTTTGTTAGGACGGTATTTTGGTACACCTCGGCACTGGTTTTTACACATTTTTCACAGAAAAACACCTCAGTTAAGCCTGAATATGAGACTCCAAGCCAAACCATAAGTGATGAAGGACAATGTCCTCGTTGAACCCTTGGAATACGCGTGCTGGCTTCTTCACTGCTGTGGGCATACACCTTATCATTTTGTTTATTATAACTTTCTTCGATGTTAAAATTTTTTTTATCCGAAAACAAAATTTCGCGATATTTTTTTCCCGCGTACCGCCGTAACAAAGCGCGGGATCTATCCAGCCTAATTTTGTTCAAACGCTCGTTCATTTATCACTCTTTTGACCGTGGTTCTGCTTAGGCCCATCTGAAGAGCTAAGATTTTTTGTTTACGAACAGGATTTCGTTGGATTCGCGCCTTCACTGCTTTGATGGTCGCTGGTGTCCTAACTGTACGAGGACGGCCGATCCTCTTACGATCTTCGAAGCTTGAATCTTCAGTGAATCGTTTGATAGTGCGATAAACAAATTGTAGGGTTATTTTCAATTTTTGTAGAATATTCAATATTTCTTTTGGCGCGTAACCACAGCGGTGCAACGCGATAAGCGCTACTCTATCTTCTTTCTTCGACCGCTCCATATTTGAAAATGAATAAAAATTAATGTCTTTACTATTTTCGGCAACCGCAAACGTTCAATTTTTAAAATTGGTGAAGTTCATCTAGCCAGTATTAAAAAAATTTAAATAATAAGGTTTTGACAGAACTTATGACCCGACTGGGTATAATGAAAAAGTGGTGCTTCATGCATGAGGGCTCGCAAAGTTTTCAAAACTAGTATATTAACGACAGATGGCATTAGTAATACAACAAAACTAGAGCAATTTCAGTGCGTAAGATTAATTTTCGTTTTCTTTTTTAATAAAATAACAGAATATTTTAGTCAGTCTTTATTTAATAGTCGTTAAGAGCGAAATATTAAGGTTTAATAATGGTAAAAAGATATTCACATGCAACACTGGGGGAGTGAAATGTGCGGGGACATAACCTTGTTTACTTTTAATTAAAAGCAATGCAATTAAAAGATATGGCCGTAAATAGTGATGTGCCGTCCCCGGGAACGTTTGCAAATTCCCACGATTTACATAATCGTTCGGAAACGTTCTCCATAAACAAAAATGTCAGAGAATTTTATTCACTGCAAATATGTTTACTTAAGTAACAAAGTACGAAAAACCTAAAGTTTTAATAAGAACTAACTAAATATTCCTTTGTACGGAACCCTGCCCGTGTTCGACTCTCACTTGGCCGGGTTCTCTTTAGTTAGACGGAGCTCTGGTTTGCGATACAGACTCTCACTTGCTGGTTTTATTCCAGAAAACAGCGGTTTAAACCGCAAGTTCCTCATGTGCCAAAACTGCAGGGTGACAGTTCAAAGTATCGTGGTGCGAGAGGCCCGCTTAGCTACACACATGGCTGCTATATGCTTTCTTCTTATTGGGTAAGTGTTCAATATGTAAATAACAAAATTATTCCTCCATACCTTCAACGGATTTGCAGGTATAGGATATCGTTATAATCATGTCATGACATCCTTTCAAATGACATGGGCTATAATTTTTATGCACTGTAGTCTTCATATTTTTCTTTCAAAAACCTTGTCAAGGAAGTATGTTTAAGTAATATTTCAAAATTATAAAATATAATAAAAAATCGAGTTTTATAAAGATACTACTTCCCAACTTACTCCCAATAATACTTGTATCATTCATTATAGCAATAACATAGGAATAGAATAGTTTTCTATCTGGCCCACTGTACATACGCGATACGCAAAACACATAAGCTTACCATTTAGCAGTGGACTAAAATTATTATTTTCTTGTCTTTTCAGGTGTCTCCCGTGCACTATTTTGGCATACGTCTGCGATTGTTGCAAGGGGAAGAGTCATTACTGCCCGAATTGCAACAAAAATATTACTAAAACATGTTAACTTCTTGAGCAGCAAGAGGAATTAAAGGGGATGCCAGCCGCCCATAGTAACTTAGGCCCTCAGTGCACACTCATAGAAGTTTTACCATAATAACAAGTACTTAATTGAGTATTATAAGACAAAAGGAAGGTTTAAAAAAAGTTGGGGTTAATTTTTTATAAATAATTTTATTTTAAATAAAAACAAACAATTTTTAGCCACATGAGTGCCTCAAACAATGCGAAACTATATGGCTCCATGTCTCTGAAGCCTCAAATAATGAATACTTATTTCTGAATGATATTTTAATCCTTCAAATATCGAGGAGTCAATGTTCATAACCAAATCGTATTTAAATCGAAAAAACAATGTGATGCCAAGAATCGCAAGCGCAGTGAAAGAAAACCAAATCAAATACGATCAACGATTATATATGACAATGACAGTGACAGTTTACAAGTTCTTAAAATGTTGCCATTTCATAAACCTACAGAATCGATTTCAAAGATTTTAGAATCAATGCTTAGTTTTTACAAACTAATTATTAAATAACACAAAGACTTGTGTTATACACATTTAATTATTTACGTTATACATAGGTATTTGTAAAAAATAATCTACTTTTCTAAATTGTACCATGTTAATCTGGGTCCTGACTCCAGGCATGTTCTTTTGTCCGTACCGTACCTCCAAACTGAATTTCATTTGACTCGTATCACCATCGCGATCAAAGAATGCATGTTCGGTACGATTCGATACGTACACAGGTACGCTTCGATCCATGGCCAGTCGGTTTTTTCGTTCTGTTCCAAGGCGATACGGTACGGGCGGCGTATCATATGCGTTCAGACTCGAGTTATTGGGACGCGACGTTAATACAACACGGCGGTGCGGTGCGAACAAAAGAATGTGTCTGGAGGATCCAGATTAAGAAAAAATACAATTATTTTCGTCTATAAGGATTATGAGATTAAACTTCGATTTAAAAAATCGATTTTTAATCGTTTAAGATAAATCATTACAATATAAGTTATTTACTATGGCAACTCTGTTTGATAAAAAAATACAATACACATTGTTATATGTTCAATTACTTTTTAAAATGAAGAAAATAATACCGAGTTCTACAGTTTAATAACTACTCCCAAAAAAATGGCCGAATATTTTAGCCTTTTCTCTATAAATGGATTTTCTGTGCACGCCTGGGCCGTAGGCTGGCATTCCCCTTTACGGGCAGCGTGCACTTTATCATTAAAACAATATGGCTTGAAATTTTACGCCGCCGCTGAGCATATCTGGTCATACCTGCTCTAGAATTTACGGGGTCCAGTTATTATTGAACTGATTGACTCCGTTTTAATTAAAATAGGGGCATATTGTAAATAAAACGGGGTGAATTAGTTCAAAGAAAATGGAGATATTATCATTTAAAACTATGTTCTCCAAGGCCCTACCTAACCTTTCCAACTGTATCATGAACCATTGTTTACTTAATAAGTGAGAATGTGAAGGTTTTCTAAGCATTTTTGTCATAACTAAATATTTTCATAGAGAGTACAAAAAGAATTTTTCTTCGACTTAATTTAATTTCTTATTCTTTACCTACCTTGTATTTTAAAAAATACTGTATATAATTATTATAAGTAGTTAAATAAATTTGTTTATATTCATATATAAAAGAAGATAATTTGTCCTTTTATTTTTAAAATCACGTAGTTAATTTAAAACAAGACAACTCAAATTGAAAAATATAATTAAGACAGTAAATATATATTTAAGTATTATGATAATGCTTTTATTTAACTGGTCCTGTTAGTCTGTCTGTTAGTTGAACTCGCTTATATCAGGAACTCCTGGACCGATTTTGAAAATTATTTTACCGTTGTATAGGTACGTTATCCCTGAGTGCCATTGGCTAGGCATGTACCACGGACGAAGCCGGGGCGGAGTGCTAGTATATTATAATAAGTAAGCAGATACAACATGTGAGGTTTATGGCATGTCAAAAGTCCCAAATGACAAATTTGTGAGCATTATTCTTTATTCTTTATTCTTTATTCTTTATTCTTTATTCTTTATTCTTTATTCTTTATTCTTTATTCTTTATTCTTTATTCTTTATTCTTTATTCTTTATTCTTTATTCTTTATTCTTTATTCTTTATTCTTTATTCTTTATTCTTTATTCTTTATTCTTTATTCTTTATTCTTTATTCTTTATTCTTTATTCTTTATTCTTTATTCTTTATTCTTTATTCTTTATTCTTTATTCTTTATTCTTTATTCTTTATTCTTTATTCTTTATTCTTTATTCTTTATTCTTTATTCTTTATTCTTTATTCTTTATTCTTTATTCTTTATTCTTTATTCTTTATTCTTTATTCTTTATTCTTTATTCTTTATTCTTTATTCTTTATTCTTTATTCTTTATTCTTTATTCTTTATTCTTTATTCTTTATTCTTTATTCTTTATTCTTTATTCTTTATTCTTTATTCTTTATTCTTTATTCTTTATTCTTTATTCTTTATTCTTTATTCTTTATTCTTTATTCTTTATTCTTTATTCTTTATTCTTTATTCTTTATTCTTTATTCTTTATTCTTTATTCTTTATTCTTTATTCTTTATTCTTTATTCTTTATTCTTTATTCTTTATTCTTTATTCTTTATTCTTTATTCTTTATTCTTTATTCTTTATTCTTTATTCTTTATTCTTTATTCTTTATTCTTTATTCTTTATTCTTTATTCTTTATTCTTTATTCTTTATTCTTTATTCTTTATTCTTTATTCTTTATTCTTTATTCTTTATTCTTTATTCTTTATTCTTTATTCTTTATTCTTTATTCTTTATTCTTTATTCTTTATTCTTTATTCTTTATTCTTTATTCTTTATTCTTTATTCTTTATTCTTTATTCTTTATTCTTTATTCTTTATTCTTTATTCTTTATTCTTTATTCTTTATTCTTTATTCTTTATTCTTTATTCTTTATTCTTTATTCTTTATTCTTTATTCTTTATTCTTTATTCTATATTCTTTATTCTTTATTGTTTATAATTATGAAATGTTAAATCTCGATTCGGAGTTTGTGGTGGGAAGTCAAGGGGTGCAGTTGGGGTCTGCCTTAGACGATTTTGCAAATTGATTTTGGTGGACTTTATAATATGAAATTGGTGTAGTTTCGTGAAAGGCTCGTGCTCATGAACAATTTGTGAAATAGTTAAAGTGGACTGTTATTTGGACTCGTATAGACTTGTCAGGTAGATAATTGAGCAGGTAGATAAGTTTAAATATTTAGGAAGTACACTTACAGCAGACTCCAGAAATTCAACTGAGATTAAAACTAGAATTGCAATAGGAAAAAAGGCTTACAATAATAAAAAGCAACTATTTACATCAAAAATATCCAGAAAATTAAGAAAACGTCTAATAAAAACCTATATCTGGAGCATAGCTTTATACGGATGTGAAACGTGGACGCTCACACAGAAGGACAGTGAAAGGCTTGCTGCCTTTGAAATGTGGTGCTGGAGGAGGATGGAAAAAATCAGTTGGACAGAACGAAAAAGTAATGAAGAGGTGCTAGAAATTGTAGGAGAGAAAAGAAGACTGATAAGCGAAATAGAGAATAGGAGGGGTAGGTTGATTGGTCACTTGATACGACATGATGCCTTCTTTGAAGGAAAGAAAGGTCCAGGGAGACCAAGGAAAAGTTTTGTTGACCAACTAAAGAAGAAGGCTGGTGTCATGTCGTATCAAGAACTAAAGTCTAAAGCAGAAGATAGAGAAGTTTGGCGCATACTCCATCGACAAGAGCTATAAAGCTCTTAAATAAGAAGAAGAAGAAGAATAGACTTGTCGCCATAAGCTCCCGACCACGAGGCATCAAAGAACATACGCCATCTTTGATGCTTCTTGTTACAACTTTACCGTACAACACCGATACTTAGTATCTCAATTTACTGGAAGTTGGCAGAATCACTGAAATCTCGGTGGAAGCCAATTAAAAAAACAGAAGAAGAAGAAGAAAAATCTCGATTCAGTAAATATACACCCTTATTTTAAATCTTTTAATTTCTAGTGTTTACTGAGGTAAATAATATATATTATTGGGTTTTTATTTCAAATACCTGCCAATAATCCCAAAACCTTGAATTGTATGAAAATGTGTTTTTCTAAAATGTACACCCTTATTTTAAATTAAATAAGAGGTGACTCAGCCCATCAACATGAACAACTTTTGATATGGGACCAATGCTGGGAACTCAAAAACAAAATTGACATACCCATACACAAGCGGACCAAATGTATGGAAAAGGTTATTAAATTTTCAGCATTGGTCCCATAACAAAAGTTGTTCATGTTGATGGGCTGAATCACCTCTTAAAGTTTGTGTATTGAATTTAAAATAAATAAATAAATATATACGGACAAATCCCACAGATTGAGCTAGCCCCAAAGTAAGTTCGAGACTTGTGTTATGGGATACTATATTTTCTAATAAATACGTATATATATAAACATCGGACCTAGAATCGATGATAAATGAAATTAACTGTGCCAGCAATGAAATTGGTCTAGAACTAAATACAACCAAAACAAAAATTATGACAAACAGCACAAAGACACCAATACATATTGAAAACGTCTTACTAGAATATGTACCAGAGTACACATATCTAGGCAAACAAGTATCATTTGTAAAGTCGAGACACCAAGATGAGTTAATGAGACGTGTTAACATAGCCTGGAATAAATTTTGGAGTTACAAAGAAATTCTCAAATCAAATATTTCAATCAAGATGAAGAAAATTTTATTAGACTCCTGTATCCTACCATCTCTCACATATGCATCCCAAACATGGATTTTTAACAAAAAAACCAGAGAAAAAATTCTAACAACCCAAAGAGCCATGGAACGGAGCATTCTTAATCTTAAATTAAAACATAAAAAAAGAAGCACAGATATAAGAAAAACAACAAATTTGATTGATGCTCTAGAACACGGTAAAAGATTGAAATGGAAGTGGGCTGGCCATATTGCTCGAATGAACGCGGACAGGTGGGCAAGAAAGATAACTTTATGGAAGGGGCCCAACGGGAAGAGAAATCGTGGCAGACCGGCAGAGAGATGGCTTGACGAAATTCTAAAGGTAACGGGAAAAAATTGGTTTGAAAAAGCAAGTGATAGATCTAATTGGAGAAAACTGGAGGAGGCCTTTACTCTAAAGAGGTCCTTAATAAATTAAAAATTATATAATTATTAGTTGATATAATTGAATTTGTTTAATGTAAATTTATATAAGAATATAGTTAATTTTATAAATAGCATGCTCTATAATAATTGTAAACTGTTTTTTTATTAAGGAAAATAAAAGGCTTTATTATTATTATTATTATTCTCTTTATTTATTCCTTTAGTCTTAGATTTAGGTTTTTATAAAATTGACATAAAAAGTAAAATATAAAAATATAATACATAACATAAAAACTTTATAAAAACCTAAACCTAGAGTGCCACCAGCAGCGGAGCAAGGCTCAAGCTACCAGCGGTCAGGGCACCAGAGAAAGAAACCTTCTGACAATACGTGCCGTATCCAAGAGTACTGCCTTCTGTATCTGTCCCTTGATCCAGCCATCTAGCGAAAGCCTCTTTAGATGTTGGTCAAGACTCTTCGCTATAAGACCGTTCGCAGATACGACTATCGGGACAATGATCGTTGAATCCACATCCCACATGGCGGTTACCTCGTGGGCCAAGTCAAGGTACTTGCTGAGCTTGTCCTTCTCGGCCTTCACGAGGTTTTCATCATGCGGAATGGTGATATCAATGAGCACTGCCTGGCGTGTTGATCGATCTGTCAGAACGATGTCAGGCTTATTGGCAACAATAGTCCTGTCCGTAATGACAGATCGATCCCAATACAGCGTGGCACGACCATTTTCGAGAACGGGCGTTGGTGTGTACTTATAGTACGGCACCTCAGATTCCACAAGACCATATCGAAGAGCAAGTTGCTGGTGGATGATCCTGGCTACAAGGTTATGTCTGTGCAAGTACTCTCCGTTAGCCAGATGAGAACAACCGGAAATAATATGCCTGAGTGACTCACCGGGACGGCGGCATGCCCGACAAATGTCGACCGTACCGTCCCTCAGGATATATTTCCGATAGTTGTTCGTCATCATGACTTCGTCTGCAATTGCACAAACAAAACCCTCGGTTTCTCCAAAAAGATCACCAAAACGTAGCCAGTTCACCGACGCGAGCAGATCTACATCAGGCCCTGTTAAGGCCCGGTAGAACCGCCCATGTAGCTCCTTGCTCTTCCATATGCTCCTGCGGTCTTCGATGCTTAACACCTTTGGTCTACGCCAATTCTCGTTTGCCAAGGAGAGCGGCGTGAAGCTCCTATCTACTACTACAACGTCGCGATGCATCCCACAATCATTGTTTAGGAAGTAATCCCTAAGACTGCACACCTCACGGTTATGGAGAGTTTTGGCGTTTAAAAAACCACGACCTCCACACTTACGTGGGATGTACAGTCTCATAACAGATGACCGTGGATGAAGCATGCGATGCGTTGTAAGTTGTTGACGGACTCTTCTATCCAAGGCTTCTAACTCAGTTTGGGTCCATCTTAGTATGCCAAAGGAGTATGTGAGTAGGGGCATTACCCAAGCATTGAAAGCGCGCGCCTTATTACCCCCTGACAAAAAACTTTTAAGTACCTTTGTCAGACGATAGAAGAAACGCTCTTTCACAGCCTGCTTTATGTCCCCATCAGCAATACTCAATGACTGTGACATACCAAGATATTTGTAAGTTTCTGTCTCCGAGAGAGATCTAAGAGACATTGTCTCAGAAAGTTGTAAATTTGTTGAATTTACAACTTTCCCCCGTTGGACATGCATGACCGCACATTTATCAACACCAAACTCCATCCTGATAGAGCTACTGAAATTTTCTGTGATTTTCAGTAGTTCAACCAGGTCAGGACGTTTTGGTGCAAATAATTTCAAATCATCCATGTACAACAGGTGAGATATAGTCTCTCTATCTCTTCGGAGGCGGTAACCCAGCCCTGAATCCCTCAGTAAGGTGCTGAGGGGATTCAGAGCTAGGCAAAACCACAAGGGACTCAAACTGTCGCCTTGGAAAATGCCTCGCTCGATCCTTATCAAGTCCATCGGATCCGAGGAGCCATCCCCTCCACCTGGCTGACGAAGGACTGTGGTCCACTGCCGCATACAAGTGCCAAGAAAGGATCTCAAAGTCGTATTAACTTTATACAACTCTAAGATCCTTTCCAGCCATGAATGAGGCACTGAATCATAGGCCTTCTTATAATCAATCCAAGCAGTTGAGAGGGCTGTCTTGTTCCGTTGGACTTGCTTGCAAATGGTCATGTCCATGAGGAGGAGCTCTTTGGTACCACGGGACCCGACCCTACACCCATTTTGAGAGGGAGCCATAATTTTGTTTGTAACTATGTGCATGTTAATTTTTGCTCTCAAAATGGATGTAAGGAGCTTGTAAAATGTTGGCAAGCACGTAATTATTATTTATTATTATTATTCTTGTCTTTTTATTTAATTTTCTCCCAAAATGGTTTTTGGGGATTTAACTGAATACGCGGGCTTGTGGCCAAACGTAAACAGTGTAGAAGAAGGCAGATTTATTAAGATTAAGAAGAGAGAAATTTACGAACAGTACGGCATGTATTTAATATTACAGCTTTTTGCATAAGTATAAAAGTAAGTGGGTGTATGTCTAGCATTTTCAGACTACTGTGCAGTGATTTAGGTATAATACAATTGGTACGGTTTTGACTGTATCTACGCGCCACTGTGTTTTCAGCTCTATAGCCAGGTCTGTATATTTTGTGATTTTTTCGGTGTAAGTGGATGTAATATTGTGAGTGTTAGGTATAGCAACGTCAATTAAATATACTGTTTTGTTATTTTTATCGTAGAGTGTGATATCCGGCCTATTGTGATGTATGGTCTTGTCCGTTATAATAGTCCTGTCCCAATACAGCTTAAAGTCAGATGATTCCAAAATGACTTGTGGGGTGTATTTATAATATGCTATTTTATCTGTGATTAATTTATATTTATTAGCTAAATACTGATGTATAATAGATGCAACCTGATCATGTCGGTGCTTATAATCAGTCTGTGTTATTGCTCTGCAGGCACCAGTGATGTGCTGTATTGTTTCAGGACTGCTGTGGCAGTGACGGCAAGAGTCGTTTTGGGCGTCCGGATTCCTGATTATATATTTCCTATAGTTTTTCGTGTCAATAACCTGGTCCTGTATGGCCAACATAAATCCCTCCGTTTCGGGAAATAATTCTCCTCGTTTGAGCCATGCGTTTGACGCAGCTTTGTCAACGTTCGAATTATTCAAATCGAGGAAGTGTCTTCCATGGAGGGACTTTTGTGACCATGCATCCAGTTTTTGTTGTGGTGTGGTTATTGTTTCTTTTCTTTGTCTAGTCGTGTCCTTTAAATTCAGTGGTGTGTATTTGTTATCTATTATTATAAACATCCAAGACCCAGGTCAATTTGAAAAAGGTCATTTTCCATCTTGACCTGACCAGGGATCGAACCCGGGACCATCCGTGTCGCAGGCAGGCGTGTTGACCGCTGCGCCGCGTATATGAAAACCCTTCCAGTATTCAGAACCTCAGTACTTCTGAGCTGCTAGCATCTAGGTTACTAGCATTAATTCACAGAAAGTTGACTTAAACCATTCCGCTATTCAGAGTTGCGAACGATCTGGATTTGGGTATTGTGTCCGGTATAGTATTCAAGACTTCATAATAAAACCGGCCAAGTGCGTGTCGGGCCACGCGCAGTGTAGGGTTCCGTAGTTGCGAATGACAACTTTGAGTTCACACTGTTCACACTCACACCTCATAGTTTACCGACCAAAAACATCAAACAATCAAAATTGTATGAAATTTTACATTTTCGAGTACATTTTATAAGTTGGTTGCCTATAACTTTTGAATTTGTAATATTTTAGGTATCCATTTTGATCAGTAAGTTTTACTTTTTATAGATGTAAAAAAATGGTAGTTATCGCTGAAAATATCAAGTAATTCGCGACGAAACCTTTTCGGGATATAGATTTTTGCCATTTTATTTTCCTAGGTTTAAAATATTTTTTTGAAAATATTTTGATGTTATCATTGATTTTGATCTTTGAACTGTACTTCATATTTTTTGCTAGTATTCCATGAAAAATAAGGCTAACTGAGCGACGAAAAAATAGACGTTTTACGGCAGTTAGTGAATCTATGACATCCACGGGAAGACTTGGACTGCCCTATTTTACTCTGCTGGTAACCACACGGCTAACGAAGCGCAGATTGTTTGGCTTATCGGTTCCAACGTTCCTGCCCATGAAAAGAAGGGTAGGGCTGAAGTCTGGAGTAACATGATAAAGGTATTTGGGATGCTACTTGCTCTGATGGATTGAGGAAGAGAAAGTAGGTAGCTCGGAGGGCCGGGCGTGTGGCGATGTTATACCTGCAACCATACATACTATCACGTCTTGTCCCTTGCGGGGTAGACAGAGCCCAGGCCTGTGAAACCTAAAGGCCACGTTTAACATGTTGGTGGGCTCATAGGTGAGAACGGAAAATTGTAGGTAGACTGGTAGATAAAGCCTCTGGCTTTAAGTCCGCCTTTTACGATTGTGTAACAAAGTTAAATAAATAAACGGAAACAACATAGTGATGGGTTGCTAGCCGCATCGCCTATTGACATGATTCCTGTCGCCCATTCCCTCGATCGGCTTTTACGATCTGCGCGGGAAGAGAAGCAGCTGGTACTATCTACGTTTTTTGTTTTCTCCCAGACCAGCGTGGGAGTTGGTAGAGACCTGCAACCATGCCATACCAGGTCATACCTGAATAAAATAAATATGACTTACCTATTCAGTCTGATAGGTCCTCCAGTCTTCCTCACTTTGAGGGCTTGCTCCCAAAACTTGACAGCTTCCGGCAATATTGTGTTCTGGAATCATTGAAGATACAGTCAGTAAGATAATACATAAATAAATATTTGTATAGGGACAAATCACACATATTGAGCTAGCTCCACAGTAAGTTGTGAACTTGTGTCGTAGGATACTAGGATCTTTGAGTATATACTCTGTAGACACCGTCATGCCTTTATTTCAATGATTCTTCTTCTTCTGTTTTATATTATGGCTTCCACCGAAATTTCAGTGATTCTGCCAATGTCCAATATAATGAGATACTAAGTATCGGTGCTGTACGGTAAAGTTTTTCCAAGTATCATCAAAGATGGCGTATGTTCTTTGATGCCTCGTGGGAGCTTCTGTGGCAAATCTATACGAGTCCATTTATCAGTCCACTTTAACTATTTCACAAATTGTTAATGAGCACGAGCATTTATAACACCAAATTACACCAATTTCATATTATAAAGTCCACTAAAATCAATTTGCAAAAATGTCTAAGGCAAACTTCAACTGTACCCCTTGACTTCGCACCACAAACTTAGATTAAAAAACTGGCCAATTTATCAATGCTTGTGTGCGTGACAGCTTTGTGTTATCACACGCGTCCTGTCAATTTATGCCCTCAAAATCTGTCAAATTGGTAGCTGTGTGTGTGCGCGACCGATTATGGGTTGGACACTAGTTTTTGCTACGCTTTTAGGCTAATTGAGTTTATCTAAGATTAGGATGTCTAGCCCTCATGGGTTGAAGCAGTGATAAAACGTAGGTATGTTATGAAAATGTAGACTGTCTAAATAGCTCCGTGGCGCAGCGGTCAACACGCCTGCCTGCGACACGGATGGTCCCGGGTTCGATCCCCGGTCAGGTCAAGCTGGAAAATGATTTTTTCAGATTGACCTGGGTCTTGGATGTTTATCTATATAAGTATCTATTATAAAATATAGTATCGTTGAGTTAGTATCCCATAAAACAAGTCTCGAACTTACTATGGGGCTAGCTCAATCTGTGTGATTTGTCCGTATACATATATTTATTTATATCTACCTTAAGATGAGCTTGTATCAACCTAACTTAATTTATTACCCTTTAAAGAGGGTAGAGAGTTTTTTGTAAAGAGTTTCTACAATATAATTTATTACGAAAGCACTTGAAGGTAATTTAAGTACTCTAAAAGCTCTGACGTTCCTTAGTAACGTCTTTTTGTAAATAGAGAACAATTTGATATAATTGCCATTAAGTAAAAGAGTATTCAAAGAACAATCTACTTACTTTTTTCACTTTGTTAAACAATATAAAATATTTACTTTACCTACTAAAACTAAATAATAAAAAAATACAATTTATTATAAACCTATATGTTTACATATAAAATAGACCAGGTAAATCCTTGCCCCGTGGTAGTGTGCCCAGAAGGCTGGCAGCATCTACACTTGTCTTTTTGAAATTCAGACACCTGTGGCTTAGTGGTACTGCAAGTGCGTGAATTCGATGGTCTCGGGTTCGATACCCATTCGAAAACAAACGATATTTTTCAGGTTGGCCTTAGGCCTTTAATGTTCATATGTATGTTACCTGCCACACTGGGTTTTGGGCGGTAACGTATACATCTATCTATCATAAAATATAGTATTGTTGAGTTGGTAACGCCGTGTGGTTCCCGGCAGAGTAGAATAGGACCGCTCCAAATCTTCCCGTGGATGTCGTAGAAGACGACTTAGGAGACACAAATTAAACAAAGCTTATAACATCAAAGAGACCTCTCCAACCCGTCTGGCCAGCGTGGAGACTATAGGTCAAATCCTCAAATTATTAGACACATTTTTTTTGGTTGTTGATGAGATGTCTATTTCTGTATAATTTTAATATTTAAAACGATAACCCGACCCCTAAATCTCTCCAGGCATTTCAAAAAACATTCAAGTATAAAAATAAAATAAAATTAAAGGATACCTGATTTTCTTGCCGGTACAGAATTTGTACGCATTTAGGCTTCTTCTTTTGAATAATTTATTCAATTTTATACAATTTACCTTCCAGTCAGAAGTACACGGAGAGAATACATTGATTAGTAACTAGTGACATAAGAAATAAGTATTAATATACGGCTCTGGTACGACACAGACGGTCGTGCTCCTAAAGTGAATACTAATAAAGACCTGCTGATGATGATGATGAGCTAAGTAACTAGTAGCGCTGTGTGCTGTACCTCTAGACTCTTATCACAGTGAACTCACAATGGTCTTCAGCGCCATAGAGCCGAATACGCGTAGAGTACTAGCCTACCAACTCTACTCTATATTGAATTCACTTTATTTTAAAAGGTAAATAAATTATAATCCCAACATATATTATAAATGCGAAAGTGAGTTTGATCCGATCAATATGAAATGTTGCATACACATTGGTTAGGATACTGAAAAGGAATTAGACTATACATATATAACGCAGGTGACAGTTATGGATCATATATATAGGATCATAAATAAAAATCTTCTTAAACCTCCTACAATAAAATAACCTCACTTCTCTTTATATAATCCCCCACTACTGCCTTCACTCTACCATTTGGATACTCTACCCATTCATATGCTTATGTAAATTTTGAGTTCAGCCCCCGGAGCATGGCTCCCGCGACGCCGTTTATATCGCGCGATAAACTATCTACTTCTCACTCTTCAGTATTGCGAAAAACAAGATGGCGATAGTCGATAAACGTTGTCGCGCATGCCATGCTACGGGGGCTGCGGCATTCTAACTCTAATTAAAATTCAAATTTACTTGTAGCCATCAATTTTAAGAGTTACCCGAATTGGTAGAATAGTATATAGGCTAGTACTCTACGCGTGTATTCGGCTCTATGGCTATATGGCAGACCATTGTGAGTTCACTGTGATAAGAGTCTAGATGTACAGCACACAGCGCTACTAGTTACTTAGCTCATCATCATCATCAGCAGGTCTTTATTAGTATTCACTTTAGGAGCACGACCGTCTGTGTAGTACCAGAGCCGTATATTAGTATTTATTTCTTATGTCACTAGTTACTAATCAATGTATTCTCCCCGTGTACTTCTGACTGGAAGGTAAATTGTATAAAATGGAATAAATTATTCAAAAGTAGAAGCCTAAATGCCTAAATGCGTGCGTACCGGCAAGAAAATCAGGCATCCCTTAATTTTATTTTATTTTTAAACTTGAATGTTTTTTTGAAATGGCTGGAGAGATTTAGGGGTCGGGTTATCGTTTTAGATATTAAAATTTTACAGAAATAGACATCTCATCAACAATAAAAAAAATGTGTCTAATATTTTTTTTTGGTGCGATGCTGCCATCGCCTATGGACATGATTCCTGACGCCCATTCCCTCGATCGGCTTTTGCTTTTGCGCGGGAAGAGAAGCAGTTGGTACATTCTACGTTTTTTTTTTCTTTTCTTCCAGTCCATTGTGGAAGAAGAAGAATTTAGAAAATGGCTTTAAAAATCCTGTACTGGATAGGTATAAACTGCTTATAACATTTCATGAGAGTTCATTGTTATATACGTCCTGTAGAGGAGAAAGGTTTCTAAGAAATATATTCAAACTGAAACGAAGCCGCTTCCAGCAATTTCGAACACCCTAGTGAATTAAATTTGACTAATCTTGTTACAGTTGATGCCTTTACGTCTAAAATCAATTTACAGCCGAGTCTACTTATCATAATAATACGGTCGGAATTAAACATTTACATAAAGTTTTGCACGTGTACAATTCGTCGACATACCATAATAATTATAATGTTACTAGGAAACGAGAATCAATATTGTTAGGATTCTGTACGAGTAGACTTGATAGCAGTGAATTTAACATGAGCAGGTCTTGAATAACTTTTGAAGCTTTTTATTTAAGTGTTGCCTGGAAGGGCAACCAAATGGTGCCAAACGTATGTTTGGAGAGATGTTTCACATGCGAAAAATGGAAGCGAATACTAGCGACTGTTGTACATTACTTTTGGAAATTAGGAATTTTAAAATTCCGTTCCATATAGTAACATTTCTATCTATCAGTTAGGGTCGTCCACAGCGATCGCCACAATTATGTATGCTGATTCCACCGACTCCCGGCGACCCTGATGAGGTCAGCCATCCATCTGAACCGGTGGTATCCCACGCTGCACTTCCCTGTTCGTGGCCGCCACTCCAAGACTTTACCCCAAAGTTATACATATACTTATGCCCCAAAGGCATACATATATTATATACGTTACAAATACTTATGTAAAATGAAGTTAGGTGAACTGATAAATAACCAAACTATGTATGAACGCAAGTCTGTACTGGAACCTTCAAGTTCATAATGGTATTTATTCCCCTCCAAAGCTGGATGAAAAATTGTGCTCATACAGATGTTAAGTGGCCCATATTTTTTTACTAAGCTTTATAAGCTCCGTGGCGCAGTGGTCAACACGCCAGCCTGCGACACGGAGGTCCCGGGTTCGATCCCCGGCCAGGTCAAGATAGAAAACGATGTTTTTCAAATTGGCCTGGGTCTTGGATGTTTATCTATATAAGTATATGTTATAAAATATAGTATCGTTGAGTTAGTATCCCACGACACAAGTTCACACCTTACTATGGGGCTAGCTCAATTTGTGTGATATGTCCCTATATATTTATTTATTATTATTTATTTACTTTAAATATATACAACCCTAACTGTTCAGGTATTTAGGGGTTATGAAGAAGTTTGTACACAATCACATACTTGAACTTTAAAACATTACTCTTCAGGCGTGTGAAAATCATATTAGCTACTATTATTTTAAAATAGCTAGTTTTTCACTCAGAGCTCTTATACAAAGTAAAAATGTTTTATATAGTGAAACAGTATTTTCTATTATTTAAAATTATATTTATATAACTTCAAAATAATACTTACATTTATCATGAAGAATTTTTGCGGATCTAACCTGTAAGAGAAAAAAAATATATTAAACAAAATTTTAAATATATACATGTAGTTATGTTTATACTTATATTTTTTGTTTTTTTTTTAAATTTATTTCACTATCAAATTTATTTAAAAACAATTAATTGTATTTAAACTATTCTCACAATAAAACTAACTAAAAATAAAATTGAAAGCTTAAAAATACAAATCATACAGCTGCTCACCCCTGGGCATCGTGCCCAAAAGGCTGGCAGCATTGCCAAATTGAATGGCAATGCTTATACGCTGAGCCAGGTAGCTTCAGCTCTTTGGTCACGGGATACCTCAATAAGCTTTTTAGCCAAGAAACTAAAAAGCTTATGGGCTGATGGACCCCACGGACCCAATGTTTCTACCCCAAAAGGCTCAAATATGTAGTTATTTCCGATACCTACATATTTGCGCCTTTTAAGAGTCCCACGTAAAGCCGCAATCCCATACAAACGTAGTTTCGTTTTAGTTTTACAACAGTTAAGCCAATCTCAACCAAATTTCGTACATACGACCGGATAAGGCATATTGATGTTTATAATCAGATTTCAATTTTAAAAACAATACCTATACAAAATTACAGCAAGTACAAGTTTTCGATACGAAACTTCAACTTGGTTGAGATTGGCTTAACTGTTGTAAAACTAAAACGAAACTACGTTTGTATGGGATTGCGGCTTTACGTCGGACTCTTAAGGTGGCCCTTCCCCGACCGACTATCATCAACGCGAGCATGGTCGAAAAGCTTGTTCCGTCCAGCGCAATGTCAGATAAAGAGGCAAAGCGAAAAGAGCTCCTTGCCCTCGTCTCCCGTACACCTCTTACTGCCACATGGAAACAAGCTAGTGAGTACGCGAAGACATTGAACGAAAAATAGTGTGCGGAAATTTCATTAAACTTGTTTCAAGAAATACGTGTTTATTGGTAAGCCTTACAAGTTTATGAAAAAAAACTTGTACATCTAGAATCTCCATTACATTTGCAAGGTTTCTAAATGAATATTTTCTTTACTGTTACAATTAATGAGTACATTATAAACGCCCAAAGTTCACATAAAATTTGTGCAAAAAAGCGGATATTTGGAGGCTTATATTGAAGTTGTTTCTCCAAATTTTGATTTTTCATTTTGATAGAAACCTAGATATAGTGCATAAGATACCTATTAGTAGAAAATCTTCAAAGAAAGATTTGTTACACCGCCATAATCGCGTACGAGCGTTTGTATGAAAAGATAGACGGGTTGGCCGCCCTTAAGGGTTTCTGCTCCTGCCGCAGCTGTGCCCGCCTTTGACTTGGTGCTCTGAAGATGGGATGGCGCCAATGTGTCGACGCAATTATTAAGTTATTGAAGATTATCTTATAAAAACTACACACAAATCATTTTGATTTTTTTCTTTTTTTTATGTCATCGGACGGCAAACGAGCAAACGGGTTGCCTGATGAGATCACCGCTGCCCATGGACGACCGCAACACCAGGGGTGTGACAAGAACGTTGCCGGCCTTTAACTTTGACCTACCCTGAGGAGAGTCAGTCAGTCATAAAAACTGTTGCAAATTATTGTTTAGGCTAACACTTATTGCGGGCAACACAGACCCTACTCTTTGTATATCCGTATCCGCCTACTCTTGGCTGTCAAAATGTCTTTGATAATATGTTTGCATGTGTCAGTCATGTTATAGCATATTTTGTGATGTTGTGAAGCGCAAAATAAAGCGAAGTTTCCGTACCACACGTATTATTTAATTACACCGCCTAGCTACACACTAAATACTAGCAATTTTCCCGAAAGTTCGTCCGCGTAAATTATAGCCAATGTCACCCGCAGATAATTTAGTTTTCTATAGGTGAAAGAATTTTGAAAATCGACAGACCAGTAGTCTCGTAGCCTATTCAATACAACATAAGAAACAATCGATTCTTTCCTCTATAAAATATTAGTATTAGATAACATATATCTGACGCCGAGCGCCTAATAAGGGGGATTCGTTCAAGAAAACCCTCGCTATCTGGCTTAATAGTATGACCTATGATGTGACTGAGAATCTGTTTGATGTCTATATATAAATAATACTTAAATAATCTGCTTGATCATTGCTATACAGGTGGCTTACATAATGCGGGATATACTTTATTATTTATCTACTCATTACTATTTTATTTTTATTTTTTGTAATTGGTGTAGCTTCTACTTTTAATAGTTTCACCAAACCACTTACGATTGTTTGTAGTTTTATTAAATTTTTAATATATGTAACACATTCTGTAACTTTATACCTAGTACATAGTTAGAAATGTATCAATCTTTTCGGAAGGAGCCTGACCCCCATACCACAGGGAAACCTACCATGGGAGTCAGAGCGACAAAAACTGTTGTGACAACTATTTACTAATAAAGAAATTTTCAATTTTCAATTGGGCAACGCATAGCGGTGAAATCCGGTGACTCTCGCTCTGGCTCGTTTCTGGTGCAAAGGATGGCCATAGCAATCCAGCGCGGTAACGCAGCTAGTATTTTAGGCACCTTTGCGCCAGAGACGTTAAGAGCGTATACTAGCAGTATTTTTTCAATATGGTTTCCATACAAATGTATTTCTCTATTTTCTCGCTGAAAACTGATTCTAGAGCCACAATTCTTTTTTCATAAAATCTAGCACTAAAATAGGAATGCCTCTATTTTTTATTTTTTCCAAAAAAAAAGTGTTTTTCTAAAAAATTTTTTTCTTTTAAACAGGTTTTTAGAAAAACATAAGGACATACCTATTTTAGTAATAGACTGTATGTAAAAAGAATTGTGCCTCTAGAAGCAGTTTTCAGCGAGAAAATAGAGAAGTACATTTGTATGGAAAACGCACTGCTAGTATACCCTCTTAAGGAGTGGGTTACAATTTTAATTTAGTGTAAGATTTTCTGTGTAAAATTGTTTTAATATATTATAATTGAATACTGACGATATTATAAACACATACATATATCTATACAAATATCTTATCATAACAATATTTTATTTTATCAATATTAGAATATACCAGCTGCTTTTCTTCCCGCGCAGACCGTAAAAGCCGGTCAAGGGATTGGGCAAAAATCTAAGGAATCACATCAATAGGCGATGCGGCTAGCAACCCATCACTATTTTGATTCCGCTTTCCACCTTTACGCCAACTTTGATGCTAAAAGAGGCCAAGTCTTATGACTTTCGGCTCTGTCTACCCCACTAGGGATAAAGACGTGATAATATGTATGTATGTATGTATATTTTATTTATCGAACAGTTAAATAAAAGTATATTTTATATGTTATAACATATTTTTTTTAGTTAAATGCTTCCATATTCTTTTTAAGGTAATCCATCCGTCTTTGTTCCATTAGCCTGCCTCTTCCCCATTATATTAACTAAGTTACAAAAAAAAAAACTAATTATGTAATTAAACTATTCAGACTTATATAAACCAAAAACTAAATGTTAACAATTCATCCTGTCTAAAAAATTAAATTAATTTAATGAATAAACTTTTACTTAATCTGCTCCTTTCTCATATGCATAAAACATAAGTCAATTATGGTTTGATTCGATCTGTATTTTTGATATATCACCGGAAATATAGACGGACAGGTATTGCGCATATTTGATAGGTCTTCATTAATCAAGTTTCACTGAATGCATAATTTGGTTATACCCTAGTTTCACCAAAAAAGAGAAAGATTTCGTAAATGCAGGTTTGTTATTTTAGGACCACTCCAAGTCTTCCCGTGGACTGGACATGTGGTCTCAACGCCTTAATCGTACGATTTGTTCTCAGAGACTCGCATCTGGCGTCACTCGAAACTAAACCACATTGTATCTACCAAATTACGAGAATATAAAAACATGATTCACAAAATATATCTTATTAAAAATCAAAACAATATTTTAGGCATAATATTTTAAAATGACACCGTATGTTTAGTAAGTTAAAGGCTAACGCAGATTACCGCCATCTAGTATCGAGTAGCAAGCAACTCTCCTGTGCCATACATTCGCTTGCTTTTCGCAACCTTAATTTGGTCCAATATTTTTGTATGAGGTGGGCAGTCCGTTACGTTAGTATTATATTGTCTTTGCCGTGGATGTCGTAGACAGCAACTTAGGAAACATTAAAGAAAGCTTATATATAAACATCAAAGAGACCTCGTCAACCCACCCGTCTGGCCAGCGTGGAGAGTGTAGGCCAAATCCTCTGACTGCTCTAATAACTGCTAATATACGGCTCTGGTAGTACAGAGAGGGTCATGCTGGTGCAGTGTAAACTAAAAAAGACCTGATGATGATGATGATTGATGGAATACAGCAATGCGCCTAAACATGTGATAGAAATAAAACTTTCATTTTTTTATATTTCCTAAATAAGTCCCGCGAAAATGACCCTTTTCTAGGGTTCCGTAGTAAACTAGGAACCCTTATAGTTTCGCCATGTCTACGGTCCGCGGTTTTACTCAGAGACTATAAGTACTAGAAAGCTGAAATTTAGTATGGTATGTATATTAATCATGTCAAAAAAGTGGTAGAAGAAAACCTTGAAAAAAAAAATTTTTTAGGGTATCCGCCATACAAGTAAAGAGGGAGTAATATTTTTTTTTCTATACAAACCCATTGTGTTGGGTATTGTTAGATAGGTCTTTAAAAAATATTGTGAGGTTGAGAACGTTGAGAACGTTTTAAAGTGCAAATTTTTGTTAGAGGTGCGTGTCCCCCCTCTCTATCTAATAAACGGTTATACATGGATACGTGAAAAAAAATACAGCAGTAGTATATATACTGAAGTTGAAAGGAAAACTATCAGAGCCGAGTACTAAGTACAAACTATAAAGATATAGGCAACCAACTTATAAAATGTACTCCAAAATGTAAAATTTCATACATTTTCATTGTTACATGTTTTTGGTCACGTGAGTGACCCGTTTTTAAATATAATGTATTTATCTCACGTTAGTTTCAATGATATAATGTTTTTGGTCGTTAAATTGTTATGAGCGAGTGTGAACAGTGTGAACTCAAAGTTGTTATTCGCAACTACGGAACCCTACACTGCGCGTGGCCCGACACGCACTTGGCCGGTTTTTTTAACTTTACTTTGCACATCTGTGTTTGGTTCATAGGATAACACCATACTACCTTTCACTTGCACACAGACAGACTGACAGATAGACATCCTACATGAGTGCCGTTTTCTCATTTTTTGTCATCATCATCAGGTCCTTCCAGTCTCCACTGCAGGAGCACGACCCTCTCTGTACTACCAGAGCCATATATAAGCTTGAGTAGTCAGAGGATTTGGCCTACACTCTGGAGAGTATAGGCCAAATCCTCCAACACGCTGGCCAGACGGGTTGGAGAGGTCTCTTTGATGTTTAGAAGCTTTGTTTAGCTTGTTTTTCCTTAGTCGCTTTTTACGACATCCACGGGATGACTTGGAGTGGTCCTATTCTACTCTGCCGGGAACCACACGGCACCTCATTTAACCCTAAAAAGGAAACCTAAAAAGGAGAAGGCGTTATGAGCCATCAACATCATGGATCATCCCAAAGGTTATATTTAAATGAATTAAATACATAAATACTTATAAACTTACCTATACACGGAATGGTCATAAACTATACTAATTCTTAGCGGCTGGTCTATGCTCCTCTTTTTGACTATATGCGCTGGCTCTATGTGCACTCCTCGGATTACCTGGAAATAAAAAAAGAAACATTGTATATATTTTTTAAAGTAACTAGCCATAACAGTTTATATATTGGGAAAACGAAATAAAAAATTAAGGGGCTTCCCTACAACAGTCGTGATATTGCCATTTTGGCTTAAAAATTAATTGTACCCTGCTTTTATTATTTGTTATTACAGCGGCAACAGAAATACATCATCTGTGAAAATTTCACCTGTCTAGCTATCACGGTTTATAACACCTAGCCTGGCAACAGACAGTCAGACGGACATCGAAGTCCCGTGAATAGGTTTCCGTTTCTACCCTTTGGGTAGTTAAAAACCAGGCTACGAAAAAAGGCGAAAGAACGACGCCTCATAATAGAGGTAGGTATATACGTAAGTAGGTATAATAATATAAGATACTTCGGTGGGGTTCAATGAATTTTGGCCAGACAACTAACGATTGATCAACGAGTCTATGTAATCTCTCATCATCATTTAGTCCTTTCAACACGCCGAAATATCGAATGCATGTCTCAATTCATAACAAAGAAGCTCTGCTGTAATAGAACAAACTACAAACGGAACAGAAGACACACTAGCAACCTGTTAGCACGCATTGGCCACAAGGTGGCAAACCGAAGTAAACGCGGGCCGCACCGCACCCAATAAAAGTATACAAAAGACGATACAAATTAAGAAATTTTTTTTTTTTTTTATACGGACAAATCACACAGATTGAGCTAGCCCCAAAGCAAGTTCTTAAGAAAGACTTGTGTTATGGGATACTAACTCAACGATACTATATTTTATAACAAATACATATATAGATAAACATCCAAGACCCAGGTCAATCTGAAAAAGATCATTTTCCATCTTGACCCGACCGGGGATCGAACCCGGGACCATCCGTGTCACAGGCCGGCGTGTTAACCGCTGCGCCACGGAGCTCGTAAATATATATAAAATACATATGAAATTCAGTGTGACGTTTGAGGTTGTTTTTGACTGGCTATTTTTTGTATGTCAGCTTGTTATAGGTACGTTCCAACTCAACTCTACGCGGTCCGGATGCGGACGGACCACCTAATGCCAACCGCTGCATTATCCTCACATTTCCAGATTAGAACACAATAAATCCATAAATTAATCTAAATAAATGAAATAAAGAAAACGATGAATTGACGAGAATTTCACTCTTATTTGTGTCTTCCGTTTTTTTCTTAATATTTGTATTCTATTAGTGAAATTCCGAGACTAAAATGTTATTAGAATGTTCAAAATCCAACTAAATTATTCGCTGTTATACAACGTGTTAATGAAATAAGGTGGTTAATTAAACTGAACAACTTTTGTTCTGCAACATTCCCAAAATGCCAAATATAGAATTCGGATTTTCATATAAATTGACTCGATCAGCTGATCAGTTTGTATGAAAATTCTAAAATTGTTTTTTACGGCTTTCATGAAAGTTGTAGAACAAAAGTTTTTCAGTGTCATGGGCTGAGGTACCACCTGAGAGGTTTTGCGTTATTTAATTAACACGTTGTATATGGGTTGTAAAATTTGCTTTCAAATAAGATCTCTTCTTTAGAGTTAGTAATGGAATTTCACAGAGACGTTCATGCGTTATACTTCTATCCTCTTTTTATTTCTGTGTAATATTGCACTGAAATTGCATTGATTACCGCAACCAATTGTAAATAACCCTGAGTTGATTTCCTTATCTGTTATATTTAATTGCGCGGACAGACGGGCATACGAAACACCTGATGGTGAGTGTCACCGTCGCCCATGGACATCTGCAACATCCTTTCCAGTTTGTTTTTAAGAATGAACGATATTACTAGATGAGTCAGATGACTGACTGCTCTAGTTAAGTATTGCTCTTGTAGTACAGAGGAGGAGGATCGTGCTCCTGCAGTGGAGACAAAGACCTGACGATGATCGTGTTCCTGCAGTGGAAACAAAGACCTGACGATGATGTAACTAGCTCCAAGTGAGCCTTCGCTACTTTACCGGGGTTTTAGGTGAGAGCAGAGTGCCTTCAACTGGTAAAGCGAACCAAAGGCCTCCAGGAGGGACGGACCTCGGCTTTGAGCGTTGCCTGTGTGCGCAAGGCTTGGAGAGACAGCAAACTCTCATATGCCTGATGGGCCGCGATTTGCATTCATAGCCTGATGTGCCGAACTGAGAAACAATGGCAAGGCCTTTGGTGATCAGCAACTCTCATGTTTTGCCGTATGGTCCGAAAGCCAGAAGACGGGTCACCAGTAATCGTTAATAAATAATAAATATATACGGACAATACTAATTCCTAATACTTTATAAATAGAAAGAAATTCAAGAATGTAATCATATAAGCCTTAGTAAATAACCTGAAGTACCTATTTTTGGAATCATGTTTTAAATTTATGAGAATCAGTCACTAAGAGAATCTATGATTACCGCCAAAAACGGCCGTTTTCTCATAATATAAAAACATGATTCCAAAAATACTTCAGGTTATTTACTAAGGCTTATATGATTTACATTCTTGAATTTCGTTCTATTGTAAAGTATTAGAAATAAAATTATTGGCGTAGCTAGTGTGCCTAGTGTGGGGCCTTAAATAGGTTTTTTTTTGTCTTTTTACCCGACTTTAAGCAAAGGAGTGTTTCCAAGAGTATGAACATAACATGTGTCAGCTATCTATCCTCCGCGAGGAGTTTAAGGCTTTTACTACACCATAAAGGATAGAAGTCATAATTTAAGTGGCCAACAACTTTGTTTTACGATGGTAAGTGGCCAGTATTGGTATCAGATTTAAGAAGCTGCTTAAAGGCATTTGTCATCGCTTATTGTGTGCCATTTCGTGATGACATGACAGCCGGGAGGCGGACTAACAGCTCTTAGATTATATAAAGTCTAGATATTGTTGTTCTGTGATAGACCCTATTAGCCTAAAAGCGTAGAAAAAATGTGTTCAACTCATACAATATGATGCAAACACATAACTACCGATTTGAATGCATAAGTTGAGACACAGTGATAACACAAAGCTGTCACGCACACAAGCATTAAAAAATTGCCAGTATTTTAATCATTAAAATAAACGCATGAAGGAGTCTAGAGAGTATGTAGTCAAAGTAACGGCTTAACGTGCCTTTCGAAGCACGGAGGAACTCGGTAAGTTTTATGCCACTTGTGGTCACCCATCCTTGTGAAAACCAATCTAGGGTTGCTGAACATGCGTAAGCGCTAACAATACACCAACTGGGCTATCAAGCTGCTCCTTCCTAACAAGACGAGAAATCGATACGCGCAAACGTCTCAAGCTAATCTGCCAACCCATCAAGAGTGACGTCGTCTAGCGTTTGCTTAACCTATTAACGTGAAGGACGCTGAGCCCATTCGTCTCAATTGAAAATTACCCCTTTATTGTGAAGGCAAGTGATACTTTACGATAAATGATGCAAACGGACAACTCGTAGGCACGGAATTAATATAAGTACATCTGTCTGTCTGTCTGTATCAAACTTTATGGCCGCTCGGACTCGGAACATCGCGCGAGTCGATCAGTGGCGGATTTACCAATAGGCTTAGTAGGCTGAAGCCTAGGGCGGCATATTTAGAGGGGCGGCAAATTTAGCCCAAATAATAAAAAAAAAACCGGCCAAGTGTGAGTCAAACTCGCGGTTCCGTACAATATGCTTCGTGAACACGTGGTGAACACACACACAATGTGCAAAAAATTTTTTATTCAATTGACTAGCGCCATCTAGTGGTGTTTTAGTGAACTATTTCTCTAGATGAATTTATTATTGTGAGTTTACCACTTAATTTTCAAGTGATAGAATTCTTATTATTTTTCCTGTAATCTTCAAGGAATGAACTATATTTTGTAATTTTTTCAAAATTTTCGGCCCAGAAGTTTCGGAGATCAGGGGGGGGGAATCGTCAATTTTTGCCTTCTTTCGTGAATAAAATCAAAAGTATTGATTTTACCCGAACAAAAAAAAATATTTTTGAGATCCTCATAATAAGCCCTTTCATTTGATATATGACACAGTAAGGTTTGAAAAACTTTGTTTTTTAATTTTGTAATTGGGCCCCTTAAAATGACCCTTATTTCAAAAAAATCTTTATTTACTTTGCACATCCATGTTTGGGTCATAGGATTACACTATCTTACCAAATTTAATCTAATTTGGTTCAGTAGATTCGGAGAAAATCGGCTGTGACAGACGGACGGACGGACAGACAGACGCTCGAGTGATCCTATAAGGGTTCCGTTTTTTAACTTTTGTACGGAACCCTAAAAAATATAATTATATTTATACACATTACGTTCGTAATCCGTATATAAAAGACTAGCTGTTACCCGCGGCCAGGGTTGCCAGATGCAATTATCTATTTCTCCCCAAATTTGAAATAATTTTTCTCCAAAATGATACTATTTTGCTTAGTTTTACCCAAAGGCTCGAACTTTTTTTTTTGTGGTTCTATCTAGTCTATTAAATAATAATTACCTTGCAGTTAGATTGTTATTTATTTTCTCGTATTCAAAAAAAAAAAATAGTACTTACATCAACTTAATAAATTTATTGCTAATCAAAACCTACTTAGTTTACGTTTACACAAGTAAAACGAAATAAATAAAATAAGAAAGCTGAACCGATGCAACATGAAGAAAAGAAAACCCGTGCATGAGTTGAGTGAACGGAACAAACGAACGTAGGAAAATGGAACGAATTACTATTTAGGATCCGAATACCAGGAACGAATTATGTTCCGTTTTCGGGCGCGACAATGAAGGATGCGTTCGTAAAAAGTACATAAAATAATTTTCTTTTCTGTTTTCCATATATACAATTAAATACATATACATACATATAGTAAAGTGTAATACAAAAAAATTAAAAAAATGGAGGCGTTCTAAAATAATTAATTACCCAAAATTCTCCACAATATTTTACTTTTCTCCAAAAAATTCTCCATAGATTCTTTTTCTCCAAAATTTCTCCAAGAGCCAAATTTTTACCCAGAATTGCGAAAAAAATACCCAATCTGGCAACGCTGCCCGCGGCTACTTCACTATATCACCTACTTCACAATCATACTAATAACGGGAAAAAGTCGATGTAATGAGGACGATAGAACACATCATAAAGTAGCAATTTCTGAATAACTAAATGTAATTAATATGATTGTGAACTAAACTAACGTATTGAATTTCAATACTCAGTAGGGGCGGCAAGTTTGAATAGACTACTAGCGGCAAATTTGTAAATCCGCCGCTGGAGTCGATGCGCAGTACACAATATTAGGTTCGGCGGGGCGCGTATTGTGCAACTCGCAGTTAATATCCGAGCCGCTTTAAAGTTTGATCCGGACGTACAGCAGAACCGGCAGAGTAGAATAGGACCACTCCAAGTCTTCCCGTGGATGTCGTAGAAGGCGACTTAGGAAACACAAGCTTATCAAAGCTTATAGTCAATAGTCAAAAATTTTATTCATCTTAAGATATTTTAAATATCATTTGGTGAACGTCACTTTACATTTACAATTGGTTTACAATGTTATGTTATTGTTGACGTCAATAAATTACTTAAAGCTAAGTTTACACCGCTTCCAAGGCGGAGTGCAGAAGAAGCGGCAACAAACTGCACAACGCATTTTCTCCAAATGACGTCAACATACAATCTACGATGTATAAACATCAAAGATACCCAACCCGTCTTGCCAGCGTGGGGAGTGTAGACCAAATCCTCTGACTGCTCGGGCTAATATATTTATTTATTTTATTTGGCTTTATATGGCTCTGGTAGTACAGAGGGGGTCGTGCTCCTGCAGTGGAGACTGAAAAGACCTTATGATGATGATGTGCAACGCCGTCTTCACCGCTGCTTGCTTTTACAAACTAAGAAGAAGATTACTAGTATCGTGCTACGCCCCTGTAGACACGCACACCTCTCCCCTAGATTATATAAAGCCTAGATAGACTCTTCTTCTTCTTCTTCTGTTTTATAAAATGGCTTCCACCGATATTTCAGTGATTCTGCCAATGTCCAGTAAATTGAGATACTAAGTATCGGTGTTGTACGGTAAAGTTGTAACAAGTAGCATCAAAGATGGCGTATGTTCTTTGATGCCTCGTGGTCGGGAGGTTATGGTGACAAGTCTATACGAGTCCATATAACAGTCCACTTTAACTATTTCACAAATTGTTCCATGAGCACGAGCATTTATAACACCAAACTACACCAATTTCATATTATAAAGTCCACCAAAATCAATTTGCAAAATTCGTCCAAGGTAGTCCCGAACTGCACACCTTGACTGCTCTAATTAGCCTAAAAGCGTAGAAAAACTAGTGTCAAACCGACAGTCGGTCGCGCACACACACAGCTATGAATTTTACGGATTTTGAGGGCATAAATCTCAGATTAATAACTAAAGGCATAAATTGACAGTACGCGTGTGATAACACAAAGCTGTCACGCACACAAGCATTGATTAATTGGCCAGTGTTTTAATCATTGACATAAAGGCATGACGGTGTATAGAGGGTATATATATAGTCAAAGGCCTCTCCGTATAATTAAAAATATTTTTAACAAAAAACAAAAACCGACTTCAACCCTATCAATTTGTTTGAATAAGCATAAGAATAAAATGGAAATAAGTGTAAACCGAAGGGCATCCGAGTATACAATTTTTTGGATTTTGTGTATTTTTTCAAAAAGTGCTTGACACATTTTGATAAAAATTTAATGGGACTATTTGTAAAGTATTACCCTATTAAACAAAAAAGAATTTCTAAATTAGGCCCAGGCGTCTTCGAAAATTATTAAAAAAAAATCCTACGTTCAAACAAAAAATTCAAAAATACTTTATTTTTCTCTCCAATCTATATCTACTCGTATACCCACAAATACAAATTTTGGTACAAATTGACTTACACTTATGATAAGATTGTGAGAGACTGGTGTCTGAACTAAGCAGAACCTGTATCTCAGTACACCAGCCTCTCCTTGAGAACCTCCTCCATCTTTTGAAGTCGTTTAAATAAAAAAAACGCTCCACACGACGCCCGTGATCATAATCGAGCCTTTATAGATAAATACTTGGATTTTTCCGCTATACCAAAAATTACTTACAAAAAATAAGAGAAGAAAGAAGGGGCAAGTAAACGTGTTATTTGGAAATTTTGCTAATTCTGGCAAATCTTTCCCTAATCTCCAAATAACACGATTCTTGGTCCCTTCTTTGATTTTATTTTACTAGGTATTTATTTTGTGGTACAGACTCGAAATAATCTCCGACTCGCACTTGGCCGGTTTAACCTAACAAATATATTTTCATACACATTTTACAGTCAATAAAAACCTGTATCAAATATGCATTTTATAATAAAATGTTTCCAATTTTAACACTTTTCTGTGTACTTTGTTCCGTTGTTGCAAAAGGTAAATATTTTTTTTTTGTTAACCCGACCCTTGTTACAAGCTTACTTCTGCCGGCCGAACTTTCGACAACTACGAAACATCAATGAGACCTCTCCAACCAGCGAGCGTGGAGAGTGTAGGCCAAATTATCTGACTGCTCTGGCTAATATATGGCTCTGGTAGTACAAAGAGAGTCGTGCTACTGCAGTGGAGACTAAAAAGGACTTGATGATGATGATATACGAGTATGTATTTATCGTAATGGATGTTGAAGTGACCAAAACGTAGTAGCACAATATTTTTTTTTTACCATTGACGAGCTCCGTGGCGCAACGGTCAACACGCCTGCCACACGGATTGGTCCCGGGTTCGATCCCCGGTCAAGTCAAGATGGAAAATGATCTTTTTCAGATTGCCCTGGGTGTTGGATGTTTATCTATATAAAATATGGTATCGTTGAGTTAGTATCCCATAACACAAGTCTCGAACTTACTTTGGGGCTAACTCAATCTGTGTGATTTGTCCGTATATATTTATTTATTTATTGTTTCAAGAACTTTTCCTGGCTTGGTTTTTTTTATATGCGAGTATGTGTTTGTAATCATACAATATGATGCAAATAATTCAATATCTTACCAAGTTGATTCAAAATTTGATATCTGAATTATTGGTGACGAAATTCTATTGAAATTTAACATTTCCTCTCGCTTGGAAAATTAATTAAAAGCCTGTTTGTATCTTTTGATATTTTAATTTAAGGAAAATTGACGTTTTCCGTGTTCAATGTTTTGAACAAAGAAGAACTTAATAATATCAATCATTAAGGCCGCATACTAGGCACAGTAGCGACGCCAATAATTTTATTCATAATACTTTACAAATAGAAAGAAATTCAAGAATGAAAATCATATAAGCACTAGTAAATAACCTGAAGTATTTTAGGAATCATGTTTAATATTATCAGAATCAGTGAGAATTATGAGAATCAGTTTACCGCCAAAAACGGCCGTTTTTGGCGGTAATCACGTTTTCTCTTTCGGAATATAAAAAACGAATTCAACCTAACTACTGAACCGGTTTTCATGAAGTTTTTTCATGAAGAAATCTCCCCTCTCCTAAGTCTCAGAACCATTGCCAAGAAACCTGCTTTTAAATTAAAAAACTACATCGAAATCGGTTCACCCAACGTTTAGCTGCGGTAGTGCCTCAGACAGACACACGCATGGCGGTCAATCTTGTAACACCTGTATTTTTGGCTCGGGGTAAAAAAATCTTTTTTTGATTAATGAAATGAAATCATTTATTTGCTATCACTTCTTTAATGTTAATTTTCAAAAGTATTATGGTGAAATATGATTTTTTTCTTACTTACTTACTCATCATCAGGTCTTGTATAGTCTCCACTGCAGGAGCACGACTTTCTCTGACTACCAGAGCCATATATTAGCCAGAGCAGTCAGAGGATTTAGCCTATACTCTCCACGCTGGCCAGACGGGTTAGAGAGGTTTATTTGATGTTTGAAAGCTTTGTTTAGCTTGTGTTCCCTTATTCGCCTTTTACGACATCCACGGGAGGACTTGGAGTAGTCCTATTCTACTCTGCCGGGAACCACACGGCAAATACTGACAAGTTACGAGGTAACACTTACTTACTCGGCCTCTTTGAGACTATTTTAAGTATCATATGTTGTTTATTATCTTTGCACACTCGATCGTTAACATAAACATGTTCCAAAAATAATAAATCTATGTAAGTATATTGAAATTGTAACATGAAAACAGAAAAAAGAAAGAAAAAGACAATAAGGAATAACTATTCGTAATCATATAAAGCCCTTCAGGCGAGTAGGCGACCAAAACTGTTGATAAGAGTTTCTTTCGGCGTTTCTTCTCTGCGGTGGTCGGTTCCGAAACGCTAGTAGCCTGTAGCCTGTAGTCTGTAGCTTTTGAACAATTAATAAATACGTATTATCTAATAAGATAATTTTAAATATGATATGACGTGAAAAAGTGCCTGCAAAGGTCTATTTTCTGAATAAACGTTTTGATTTCGATTTTGATCTTTCTTCTTCTTCTTAGCGTATCGACTCGGGCATATTATATTTGTGTTGACCAAAACAGTGCTACTGATACAGCGTTATCAGTGGCATTGTATAGGTCATTTTATTGTCACTTACTTACTAATGACAAGTTATGAGCTAACATAGAGAAAACACACAGTCGAACTGAGTACTTCCTTTTTGGAAGTCGGCAAAGTTGTGGGCAAAAGCTGATACTGAAATATTCATCTTTCAAACCAAGTTATAATAAATAAATCTTTATTCTTCACCCGATAACTTGTTAACGATTCCAATTCCTTTCCAGACGATTCCTTGAACGACGGAATAAATGAATATTACAGAACTGAAAAGGTCTTTTTCACAAACAAATCATGGGTTTCCGAGAAACAGGATGAAGTTAAAACACAAACAGAAAGTCTGATGGAAAGGATTCTACTATTAGAGAATACATCTACAGTAGACCACATTATACAATATCTCGAACATTTTAAAAACCCTAATCTGTCGCCATATTTAAAATTACAGGACAACGACAAATTAAAAAGCAGCATGGACTCTTTTACATTGAACAGGAAAAAGGTTGTTTTTCCATTGCCAGAAGTAAAAAAGTACACCACTGATAAAAATGAAAATCAATTTAAACCTGAACTGCGCACATTTGAGAGATTTAGACTAAATAATAAAGATAGTAATTCTCTGCCTAACGTTGAACGAACTAGTGACACGAAAAGACAATTTGATAATAACAACGAAGGTGTTGCCGAAGATAATTATCACAACTTGGACTTCAGCGAAGAATTCAATCCGTATCACGGCAAAAACAGCAACGAATCACTAACATCAGCCGAAGCTAAAAAAATGCTAACAAAAGTGTTCAAAAAACAAACACAATTGCTAAAAAAATTACAAAATTATTTGCGCAAGGAGAATTCAATTCAGAGAATTGCTGCAGATTTTGAAGAGATACTCGATGGTATTGAGAAGAAAAAAAATACATCAGGCACAACGGTAGATGTTAAATTTTTTGAAGTTACTACCAAAGCGCCTGTTAAATTGATGCCTGCAATAAGAACTGTCGTACACCAGAGTGACGTTAGAAAAGCGTTACTGGAGGACCCTTATGTGCAGCGGATTTTGTCTATGAACAGAAGAAGGCGTGAGAACTATGAAAAACAGTATATAAAGTATAAAGAACAAGAAGATAAGGTTCGTAATCGATGTGTTAAGATACGACATTAATGATGATGATTATTAAAAGTATATTTTTTTTGCACGTGTCTCAAATATGGTTATGTTTTTCAGATTTCTTGTTTGTATGTGTGTTTCTTTATTCCATCATAAATTCTTTACGCCTGTGTTCAGGCGTAAAGAATTATTAAAACAAAATTTCAGATTTCAAATTACGATATCTGATAAATTGAAATTATCAGATAAATCTGTTGATTTCAAATTATCAGATAAAACAAATCCTTCCGTATCCCAAGTGACATAGGCTAATATTGTATTTGGCAGGGACTCGTGTTTATTTTTTCTTAAATCTTACTTTTCGAGTGTGGTCCCAGAATTTATAATAGTACTAACGTACAGAACGGAAACTCGCAGCGTCCCTCGCAATATGGCGTCCCCGCACCTCTCCCCCGTGCTAAGGAGTTCTTAAGGTACCGAAAAACAATGTTAGCTGCTACTGTTCTCTGTCGCACGTTATACGTCTTTTATACGTACATTAGTACTTAAATTCACTCTGCGGTGTCGACCCTAATAGTTAACTCACACACAGACGTGTGCGTGTATGTAAAGTTTCATTTATAGTAGTTTTAGGCATAAATATTGCTCCGCTTGTATAACGCCCCATACCTGTGGTGTTGTGCCAGATTTTCTAACTTGCCTGAATGTATTTAAGGTGCAATAAAGTGTAATTACTTTTCATACTCTCCAGCACAACAGCCTCCGTGGTCCAGTGGTTAAGGCGTTTGCCTTGTTGACCCGGGGGTCGTGGGTTCGATTACCACGGGAAGCATACTTTGTTAAGTTGTTTCCAGTTTGGTTAGGACATTGCAGGCATGAATCACCTGATTGTCTGATAAGGAAGATGATTCCGTGCTTCGGAAGACACGTTAAGCCGTTGGTCCCGGCTGCCATCTGGTAGTCGTTAAAGGAACCACGTCAGAGGCCGAGAGGCGGTTCCGAAGAACTCTGACAGAGGGTGTGCATGGTCAACTGACCGTGTCACCTACACGAAATGATGATGATGATACTCTCCAACCCGTCTGGCCAGCGTGGAGAGTGTAGGCCAAATCCTCTGACTACTCTGGCTTATGGTTCTAGCAGAACAAAGAGGGTCGTGCTCCTGCAGTGGAAAAAATAACTGATGATGATGACTTTACATAGTATCTAATGAGTGGTCTGAAATTACATCACATTAAAAGCAAAACCGAATTTCCCACAGAAATAACTCAACCTTATCGGAAATTTATTCACACCCAACTTTTCATAAGAGTACAGTGGACGATACGTCAAACGCAACAGTTTACTTTTCTGTCACCTTTATTACGTGGTAATAAAAGTTGATAAATGAGGTGGCCATGATACCACGGCACCATTAATTATGGTATAATATACTACGACAGGCACTGTCACAGGCAATGTTTTAGTTAGTTGTAGTAGAGCCACGCTACCGGCAAAATTCACTTTTGCTAGTAGCATGAATGGGCCTGCTCGTCCGGAGAAGTACCACACTCTCACAGAAAATTGATGTTTGATTTGAAATGAAATAAATTTATTTACAGGCAAACACGGTACTTTAGTAGTAGGGTTACCGCTTCTTTGCTTTCAGTGAGTGAGAGAGCCGGAGGCCCATCACCCCTTCCCCTCTGGGGAGGGAAAAATAAAGGCCGGTAAAGCTCTTGTAACGCCCCTGGTGTTGCAGTTGTCCATGGGCAGCGGTGATCATTTACCATCAGGTGACCCGCTTGCTCGTTTGCCGTCCTATCGAATAAAAAAAATTTTTGGGCATGTATATATTTGGGCTATCAAATCGATTGCTATTCCCATGTTTGTGATCCTTGACATGCTTATGCTAAACGTTACCCAGACTAACTTTCATCCACGGCTCCACACACGTTTAACTCTAGCCTATGTTCTTCTCCGTACCCTAGATAACGCGTATGCAAATATTACGATCGGTTTAGTTAGTACTTTTATTATTTTTTTTTTACATACTTAACAAAACGGACCCCGGGCTCCAAAGCCTTAAGAATGAGACTGCATATCTTTCTGTATCATACCAGCCTGCGATACGAGGGGTCCGGGTTCGATCCCCGGCCAGTTCATGATTATGGCAACGCACATCCGAAACTACTGAACCTAGAAACTTGACATTTGGTTCATAGGTTCTTTTCATAATGTTAGTGAGCACTAAGAAAGCATTTTTAAAAATTCAACCCCTATGGGAGTGAAATAAGTGGTGAAGTTTATTAGATAAATATGGGCACATCTGAAACCTGTATTATGGGACCACGATCGGCGGCCACAGATCCATTGTTACAAAGATCATTGCTGAGGCAAAGGTCGGCGCGGTCGTGCGCCACGCCCAGCAGTGGGCTAAAATACCCGACATGCAACAGGACCCGACATAATGATTTTAGTACCATAGATCTGACAAGAGTTTATGCTGATTTGTTTTACAAAAGTTTCCTTAAAGATAGTATGTGTGTGTTTCGACTCGTACTTTGCCGGTTTTTTTTTTATTTATGAAATCAGTGAGTTACATATATATTTATCATCATCCGGTAACATTCTCAGTTATATATTATGGTTCGAAGCCCGGGGTTCTCTATTATGACAGCATTCATGCTTTGATGTGATTTGGCGAAAGTTTTTACGGCGGGTGGCCTGCCTAACGCTAATGTTCATACTTTATCCCTAACGAGGTAGACAGGGCTAAGGCTATTTGACCCAAAAGCCACGTTTATCGCGTGTATGGCTACATGAAAAACGATCTCAGAAAATCGTAAAGGGTTGCAAGCCGCATCGCCTTTTGACATTATTCATTCGTTATTAGCCCATTCTATAGTCTTCGCGGCAAGAAATGCCTTTGGAACATTCTATTTTTTTTCTTCCGTCCAAAAAAACAAGGATGGACCATAGATTCCACTAGAGGTTTATGTCCCACTGCTATTATATTTTTACATGAGTGCCCAAAATAAAAAGGAATGTGCCCGATTGAACTCGCACTTGGCCAGTTTTTTTTATCGTCAGTTTTATGAAATCAGTACATTACCACATTTCCTATTAATTCATCAAGAAAAACTCCGGGAAATGCCATTAGGACGTCAATTACAGCACGCAATATCAATTTGGCCTGAGAACTGAGTTTTTACTATAATTTTATGTAGATCGACTGGTTTTAGCGTAGTTCGTAATGTTGCAATGTTTCGGAAGTCATTTGCTTTGCAACAAGTTGCATTATTTAAAAAAAAAACCGACTGCAATTTTTGACACTCATCATCATCATCATCATTTCGAGTAGGTGACACGGTCAGTCGACCATGCACACCCTGGTGTCAGAGTTTTTCGGAACCGCCTCTCGGCCTCTGACGTGGTTCCTTTAACGACTACCAGATTGCAGCCGGGACTACCGGCTTTACGTGCCTTCCGAAACACGGAATCATCTTTCTTATCAGATAATCAGGTGATTCATGCCTGCAATGTCCTAACCAAACTGGAAACAACTTAACAAAGTATGCTTCCCGCGGGAATCGAACCCACGACCCCCGGGTCAACAAGGCAAACGCCTTAACCACTGGACCACGGAGGAAGTTAAATTTTTGAAACTGGGTATATTTTAAATCAATTTAATACAGTATAAACAAACGATGAAGATAGAAGAAGTTACTCATTGATTTACGCCGTATACAGAAATACAATAATGAAGAATAAGTAGCACCAAAAGGAAGAATCAAACAAGAAATTTGAAATTTAATTATTTGGAAAATTCTTAATGAAGGGCTAAAAGGCATAGAATTTAATTATTTGGTAAATTCTTAATGAAGGGCTAAAAGGCATAGAATTTAATTATTTGGAAAATTCTTAATGAAGGGCTAAAAGGCATAGTAAAGTAAAATAAAAATAGTAAAATAAAATTTATTGACCCATTTCATTACAAGATTACAATACCTAGTTTTGTAACATGATAGAAATTAATGTTACGCTTTATAGGCAACATTCAGACGGCTCCCTCGCTCAGCCATCCACCATCAAACTAGGAATAAACCTGTATCTCGAGTGGCGATAGATCCGTTGTAGTGAGCTAAGGTTTTTAACTAATGATAGAAATGGATGAATTGTGAAAGTTATATAAACATGAATTCAGTAATAGAAATATCTGTTTTTTGGGAATTATGAACTGTTTGTTTTTCGTATGTGTAAGTGGCCAACACTGGTGTCAGATTTTTCAAGCTGCCTAAAGGCATCTGACATAGCTTAACGACTGCCATCAACGATGACAGCCGGGACCAACGGCTTAACGTGCCTTCCGAAGCACGGAGGAGCTCGAGATATTTTTAATATTTTTATGCCACTTGCGGTCACCCATCCTAGTAGGGACTGCACCAGGGGTTGCTTAACATACGTAAGCGCTCATAGAGCTCACACCCACTCTTCGAGCAACACGGAAGGGAGTAGCCATACGCTGCATTCCCCTCTGTCAAGGTACAAGCCAAAATTAGGCATATGCATGTCTATGTGTTAGTTGTGTGTGACTCATCTGAACACAAATTATTTTTTCTTTTTTATGTCATTTTGTGACAATGTCATAATTACTATCAAGTGACAGTTTAAGTTTTGTATGTAGGTGTGCGGAACTAAACTTGTGTGCACATTTCAAAAAACGCCAGAAAAATTGTCATAGTAAATTGTCGCTTTGCCCACTCCCTCCGTCCGGTACGGAGGCCGTGTTGCTCGAAGCACCCACTGGACCATCGGGCTCCGCCTAATTATGAACGTAAACTTAATTTCTAAAATGTAATTGTAACTATTGCTTATCAGAGCCATATATAAGAATAAGCCTGAGCAGTACTGATAGTACAGAGAGGGTCGTGCTCCTGCAGTGGAGACTATAAAGACCTGATGATGATGATGAACTATTGCTTATCAAGTATAAAAAGCTCTCAATATCGCTCGCTATAGTAAGCCAAATGCCTACGAATACGAAGCTAATGACACCTCACACATCAAAATCGGTCAAGCAGTTTAGGCTACAGGAGCCAACAATGGAACAGACGTACATTATACATATGCTGATTTGGGAGTTAAGAGTCGCCTGGACGCGCATGTCTCCATGCAAACGTAAAAAGGGAATTGTGGCAATATTTGATAATTTTAGGCCAAATTAAGCATCCAATCAATTAATCTCATTATAATCTACGTACGTTCCTATACAGTTTGGTTAAATTAACAAATGTTTGAGAATTATACGCCTCTCAAGAGTTCCATACAAATTTGAAAAGGCTTGTAATTCTCAAACCATTGGTATTTTAACCAAGCTGTATAGGAACGTACGTAGATTATAATGAAATTAATTGATTAAATGCTTAATTTTACTTCAAAATTATCAAATATTGCCACAATTCCATTTTTCCGTTTGTATGGAGACATGCGCTTCCAGGCGACTCTTAAGAAAAAACATAGAATACACCAGCTGCTGTTTCTCCCGCGCCGACCGTAAAAGCCGACCAAGGGTTTGGGCGAAAATCTAAGAATCATGTTAATAGGCGATGCGGCTAGCAACTCATCATAATTTTGATTCCACTTTCCACCTTTGCGTGTTAGTGGGTACTAACACGCTAAAAGTGGCCTTTGGGTCTATGACCTAGGCTAGGGCTCTGTCTACACTACAAGGGATAAAGACGTGATAACACGTATGTAATGTCACAGATTACTAAATAGTTGTAATGTTGCGAAACAGGAAAATAATTCCAACCTACTTCAGAAAAAAACCGGCCAAGTGCGTGTCGAGCCACGCGTAGTGTAGGGTTCCGTAGTTGCAAATGACAACTTTGAGTTCACACTGTTCACACTCGCACCTCACAGTTTAACGACCAAAAACATGTAACAATGAAAATGTATGAAATTTTACATTTTTGAGTACATTTTATAAGTTGGTTGCCTATAACTTTTTAGTTTGTACTTAGTACTCAGCTCTGATAGTTTTCCTTTCAACTTCAGTATATATACTACTGCTGTAATTTTTTTCACGTATCCATATATAACCGTTTAGTAGATAGAGGGGGGGGGACACTTACCTCTAACAAAATTTTGCACTTTAAAACCAAATATTTCGGAAACGGATCCCTAAATCGAAAAATGGTGTTCTCAACCTCACTATATTTTTTAAAGACCTATTTAAGGATACCCAATACGATGGGTTTGTATAGAAAAAAAATATTACTCCCTCTTTACTTGTATGGGAGCTACCCTAAAAAACATTTTTGTCAAGATTTTCTTCTACCACTTTTTTGACATGATTAATATACATACCCATACCAAATTTCAGCTCTCTAGTACTTATAGTCTCTGAGTAAAACCGCGGACGGACAGACAGACAGACAGACATGGCGAAACTATAAGGGTTCCTAGTTTACTACGGAACCCTAAAAAGGAGATTATCAATTCAACCCGTATTGGTATGTTATATTGTCAGAATTACGTAAGTTTTATTATTCTTTATCAACTTCTAAATCTAAACATGTGTGCCAAGTTTCATTAGCGTATGTATGTATGCTTGTCCGCGCATATCTTAGAAACTAAGTGTCGGTTTGTTAAAATTCTTTTTTGTTGAACTAGTTATAATCCAACTAAGGAACAGTGCAAATTTCATCAAAATCGGTAGTAGTTTTTGAGATAGAGTGTTAGGTGTGTGTCAGACACAGTTTTTTTTTATTATATGCTCTTTGTCAGTCACTACTAGTCATTGCGTCACTACGAATTTTAAGTCGGTTTGATTTTTTCTTAGTAAAAAAAAAATGGAATGTAATGTTTTTCGAATTTCCAGTATTAGTATCATGATATTGTTCATATTGACGGGCTAAGTCGCCCCTATTAAGATCAGACTGGGTTTTATAAACATATGTATATGCAATATAGATTGTAACTACAATAAGGAAAACTAGGCTATCTAAACAGAAAGGGGTGAATATTTCAAAGGAAAATATTTGCTGACACTGCAATGCAATGCAATGCCAGCATAAATATTTGTTCTTGCATTCGCGCTCAGTATATTTATGCAGGAACGCCTTGTTTTTAAAAAGAGGTTGTATGTTACACGTTCGATTTTCAGTGATTCTTTTTTCTTCTTTTTAATTATGGCTTCCACCGAGATTTCAGTGATTCTGCCAATGTCCAGTATAATGAGATACTAAGTATCGGTGTTGTACGGTATGTGGCATCAAAGATGGCGTATGTTCTTTGGCAGCCTCGTGGGAGATTTTGGCGACAAATCTATACGAGTCCATTTAACAGTCTACTTTAACTATTTCACAAATTGTTCTCGAGCACGAGCATTTATAACACCAAACTACACCAATTTCATATTAAAATTTGCAAAATTGTATAAGGCAAACGACAACTGAACCCCTTGACTTCCCACCAAAAAACCGATTCTTTTTTGACAACGAAACAAAAAAGAACCACTGAACGCGTCAACGAACGTAAGACTTCAGAGGTAGGTAGTGAGGCCAGGTGTCCCGATTTGCGCGGGACATCTCGATTTCGCAGGGGTCTGGGGACGCGACCCGATTTGTACCTGATCGGAACGCTAAATGTCACGATTAATCAAAAAACCGGCCAAGTGTGAGTCAAACTCGCGCAATGAGGGTTTCGTACAATATGCTTCGTGAACACACACACAATGTGCAAAAATGTTTTATTCAATTGACTAGCGCTATCTAGTGGTGTTTTAGTGAACTATTTCCCTAGGCGAACTTATTATAGTGAGTTTACCACTTTATTTTTTAAGTGATAGAATTCTTATTATTTTTCTGTAATCTTCAAGCAATGAACTATATATTGTAATTTTTTCGAAATTGTTGTTTTGCCGTTGTTTCGGAGATCAGGGGAGGGGAATGGTCAAATTTTACCTTCTTTCGTGAATAAAATCAAAAGTATTGATTTTTCCCGAACAAAAAAAGAATATTTTTGAGATCCTCATAACAAGCCCTTTCATTTGATATACAGACTAAACTTTACACTCTTTCCGACTTCTTCTTCCAGTATTTTCTACATAACATCATATGATAAACTTACTTAAAGCAACTACGAACTAACAAGGAATAACTATTTCTACAATAGGTAGATATATAACTTATAATAAGCAAACTTACTAACTATCAGACAGTTATATAACGATTACCCAACATATTATATTTGACCTTTTGACAGCAGAGGTCACATCATAGATGGTCACTTTCTTTTTTTTTTACCTCGACAGCGAACTATATATGCTCTGTTAAACAGGTATCATTAATTAGGTAGGTGTGTTTACTATGTGAGTTTAACTATTTTTAACCGACTTCAAGAAAAGGAGGAGGTTCTCAATTCGTCGTAATTTTTTTTATGTATGTTCCCTCGAAGACGCCTGGTCCGATTTAAGAAATTCTTTTTTTGTTTGATAGGTAATACTTTACAGATGGTCCCATTAAATATTAATCGAAATGTGAGGAGCGCTTTTTGAAAAAAAATCACAAAAACAAAAAAAAGTTTACAGGTATGCCGTTCGGATTACACTTATTTCAATTTTTTTCTAATGCTTATTAAAAAAAATTGATAGAGTTGAAGTTGGTTTTGTTTTTTGTTAAAAATATCTTTAATTATAGTATGTGTACTCATTAATTAAGAGGCTTAGATAAGCAAAACTGGCGCCACCCGTCATTTTATTCTTTACATTATTACATATTAATACAAGCCCGGGCCGGTGGTTCCCGGCAGAGCGGAATAGGACCAACCCAAGTCATCCCGTGGATGTCGTAAAAGGCGACTAAGGAAACACAAGCTAAACAAAGCTTATTAACATCAAAGAGACCTCTTCAACCCGTCTGGCCAGCGTGGAGAGTGTAGGCCAAATCCTCAGACTACTCAGGCTAGTATATGGCTCTGGTAGTACAGAGAGGGTCGTGCTCCTGCAGTGGAGACTAGAAAGACCTGATGATGATGATGATGATGACATGCCCGGGCGCAGCCGGGGAGGGCTGTTAGATTACTACTTAGTCAGATCTAATTCAATTAAGACCTAAGAAACGGTGGATCGATTGTGTCAAGGAGAGTATGGATGGAGTATATATTCGTATATATACGAGAGTATGTTGCTAAGACCTGTCAAAAATAAACACAATAGTGACACAGAAATACATTTCTAAACAAAAAACTCTTGCAGATATAAAAGTTTTAAAGAAACATGTTTTTAGACGTTAATTTTTTGACGTGACGTGACGACGTAAAGCACCGCTGAAATGCCAACATATTTGTGACGTGACAAGCTTGTATATTGTATGGGCGGCGTGAGAACTTTGTTTGGTAGCTATACGAAACATTACGTTTGTGGTAATGGTTTCATAATAAAAGTTGCTATAAATTTGGCGGACTACAATACAGTATAATTGTAAATAAAGATTTTCATACTTTAGAAAATGGTCCTATTCACCCAACTTTAAAGAAGCTTTAAGAATCGATATCAAATTTAAAGTGTTCTTTATAGTGTTTTTAGATAGAAATTAGTATCATTGGAAACAAATTTTATATGATCTTAACATTAGGCAACTACCGTATTGGCCGATGTTTATTTTGTGTATATGTACGATTGGATATAACTTACAAACCACTGAATCCTACCACATAAATTCCACAGCTTTCCGAAGCGTACCTTTGAAGATTGTTATAAATATTCTTACTTATATTTTTTCATGCAAACAGACTCTTTATACCGAAAAGGGTTTTACAAACAGTTTGGGAGAATAGAATTCTTTATCAGATCCCGAAAACGTTCTGCGAAGTAAATGTTGAATATTTGAGGCAAATATTTCTTTTTGTATGAAAATCATTGTTAAAGAGTATAAAGGCTTACCAGCAGGCCTTTTTGCTTACTTTTGACAACTACGGTGAACAACTTTTTATCGTTACTATCGTTCTACTGAAATTGAAAGGAAAACTATCAGAGCTAAGAACTAAGTGGAAACTATAAAGTTATAGGCAATCAACTCATAAAATGTACTGGAAAATATAAAATTTCATACAATTTTCAATGTTAGATGTTTTTGGTCGTTAAACTGTGAGGTGCGAGTGTGAACAGTGTGAACTCAAAGTTGTCATTCGCAACTACGGAACCCTACACTGCGCGTGGCCCGACACGCACTTGGCCGGTTTTGGGATCTGCATCCGCTTACCGTTCGGAACACCAATTTTCGGATCTGCATCCGCATAAACATCCGCAATTAATGATGGGAATATTGATGCGAATGCAGATGTCACCATTTTTGCAAAAATTGGACCGGGTCAGTACTATATCTCGGGATGAAAGGTACCCTATATCCTTCTCAGTACCCTAGCCTATGTGTATGTCAAATTTTAAGATTATTGGTTATAAAGATAAAGCGCGAAGAGGTAACAAACAAATATACTAATTTACTTTCGCATTTATAGTTTACTAGCTGTTACCCGCGGCTTTGATCACGTGATATATAGCCTATGTCCTTCTGAGTACCCTAACCTATGTGTATGCAAATGTTCAAGATGATCGGTTCAGTAGATAGGGCGTGAAAGCGTAACAAACATACTCACTTTTACATTTATAATATTAGTTAGGTTAGGTTAGGATAATAGGATTCTTTTTGAGATTAGGTGAACTAGAAGGTAACTAGAAGGATGAATGAGACTTATTTAAGGGCATATTAATTATTCATTCCCCTCTATATCAGGTGACTTTTATCTTTAACTAGCTATTACCCGCGGTTTCGCCCGCGTAATTTATAGCCTATGTCCGTCTCGGTACCCTAACCTATCTGTATGCAAATTTCATGATGATTGGTTCCGTAGATTCAGCGTGAAAGCGTAACAAACAAACAAACAAACTCACTTTCGCATTTATAATATTAGTTAGGATTAGGTTAGGATAATAGGATTTTTTTTTTAATTAGTTGGGTTTGGTATAAAAGATAGTTAGGATGAATGAGACTTATTTAAGGGCATATCAATTAAGTAGGTATAGTTATAATATTTTATTGTATTTTTTTAAAATTTTTAGTATAGTTAGTAATTTATGTTAAAAAAATAATTAGTTGATAGTTAGAATAATATTTATCATATGTAATTTCACTTAAATAAATTATTCAATCCCCCTTATATCAGGTGACTTTTATCTTCAATTAAAACCGATCATTAACCTTGAGCAGCTTTACCAAATAACTGGAAATGCAATAGCTATAACACCAGAAACAGTGTTACGTTGCAGAGGTCGCGAGAAACCGGTTCTGCATGTACAGACAGACAGACAAGTGTTTCGGTTTACTAATAAGTCTTTGATCTAAGTAATTAACAGTAAGTAAAAAACGAGGAGCCCGATGGTCCAGTGGGTGTGAGCTCTATGAGCGCTTACGTATGTTAAGCAACCCCTGGTGCAGTCCCTACTTAGATGGGTGACCGCAAGTGGCATAAAAATATCTCGAGCTCCTCCGTGCTTCGGAAGGCACGCTAAGCCGTTGGTCCCGGCTGTCATCGTTGATGGCAGTCGTTAAGCTATGTCAGATGCCTTAAGGCAGCTTGAAAAATCTGACACCAGTGTTGGCCACTTACACATACGAAAAACAAACAAAAAACAAAATCTAAGTAATAGTAGCTATTACTAGTGACTATCATTATTTAGAATTGAGAGTAAAATAATATTAATAAAAATATTTATTTCTCATCACAATTTTACAGTTAATTGGTACACTTAAATTCAGCAATCATGAAGAATTGTGAGAGGGTGGTGTCTCAGATAGGTTTCAGACGAAACCTGTGTTACAGATCACCACGTATCAAACAAAATATTCATGGATTGAAGGGACAAGAGAAACAAGTTGTTAATAATGTGCCCAAGGGAAGTTAGATTGAGAAAACAGTAAAATTTGAAAAAGTATAATAATAAGTCAAGATGAAAACAAGACAACTAATGAAATAATTGATTTGCGGGACATTTTTTATCTATAGTTTTTTTTTTTTTTTTGTTAATAGAAATTATTGTTATTTTTAGCTTTAATTATTACTTTTTTAATTTTAGTTAGTTTTAGTTTAAGTATATTGTATATTTAATTATTACCATTTCTTTCTATTATTATTATTGATGTGATCAAAATTTCAAATGATTAATTAGATAATATGCATATGAAATAAACTAAAGACTAGTGTGACGTCAATATCAACATTTTGCAAAAATGATAGATAGATTAACATACAATAACGTCTTTTTCCCTTGCAGGGTAGACAGAGCCCAGGTCTATAAAATCTTAAGGTCACGTTTAGCATGTTGATGGGCTTGTGTGAGAACGGAATCAATGGGTGATGGGTTGCTAGCCGCATCGCCCATTGACATGATTCCTGACGCCCATTCCCTCGATCGGCTTTTACGATCTGCGCAGGATGAGAAGCAGCTGGTACACATACATACACAGTAGATGGTTTTTTTTGTTGCATTGGTCCCTTAAAAAGCCCGAAATTATCAATATCCGTGGCGTAGCGGTCAACACGCCTGCCTGCGACACGGATGGTCCTGGGTTCGATCCCCGGTCAGGTCAAAATGGAAAATAATCTTTTTCAGATTGACCTGGGTCTTGGATGTTTATCTACCTATATAAGTATTTATTATAAAATATAGTATCGTTGAGTTAGTATCCCATAACACAAGTCTCGAACTTACTTTGGGGCTAGCTCAATCTGTGTGATTTGTCTGTATATATTTATTTTATTTATTTTTATTTATTTTATACAATTAAATTGGGAAACAGCATGTGGCATGTGTATAAAATGTAACCGAATATTCGTCCACCAAATATTCGCAAGTATCGAATATTTGGTGGCCCAATATTCCATTCGAGAATATATTCGGATATTCTGTATTCGACTCTCATAATAGTATTCATGGTTGGAAATATAATGTAAAAGAATTTCACTGTAAAACGCACTGGCTATCTTTCAAAGGCCTTTGAGTTCGTTGTCGATTCATTGCTTTGATGTCACAGCCATTGATTTTATTGTTGTAAAAGTTCAATTGTATTTTCATAGAATTCTTCTAAAAATTCTTCTACAAAATTGAGGCAAAAAGGACAAAGAAACTTGAAAAGACGACTGTCTGAGAAATAAAGCTTCTAGCTACAACTCTCGGGAATAGCCATAGAGCAAGGAATTACATTGAAGCTCTCATCATCAGGTTTTTTTAGTCTCCACTGCAGGAGCACGCCCCTGTCTGTACTACCAATAATAAATATAATAAATAAATATATACGGACAAATCACACAGATAACTCTACTCTACTCAATATAAATATAGCTCCAAGCTACGACCCTCGGGAATAGCCACAGAGCAAGAAATATTAATGTAGCTCTCGAGCTACATTTCTCGCTCTGTGGGAATAGCCTTTGTCTTTTCATTTTCCCGTATCCCAGGCAGGCAACGTGTACGTATAATGATGATCGGTCCAGAGTCTGGCTGCTTTCCTACGACTTTTTCCGCGTAAATTATAGTCTACGAGCTGTTACCCGCGGCTTCGCCCGCGTGATATATTGCCATTGTCCTTCTCAGTACCCTAACCTATGTGTATTTAAAATTTCATGATAATTGGTTCAGTAGATACGGCATGAAAGCGTAACAAACAAACCAACAAACTCACTTTCGCATTTATATATATACTAGCTGTTACCCGCGGCTTCGCTCGCGTAATTTATAGCCTATGTCCTTCTCAGTACCCTAACCTACGTATATGTATGCAAAATTTCATGATGATCGGTTAAGTAGATACAGCGTAACAAACAAACAAACAAATAAACAAATAAACAAATAAACAAATAAACAAATAAACAAATAAACAAATAAACAAATAAACAAATAAACAAATAAACAAATAAACAAATAAACAAATAAACAAATAAACAAATAAACAAATAAACAAATAAACAAATAAACAAATAAACAAATAAACAAACTCACTTTCACATTTATAATATTATTTAAGATTAGGATAGTTAGGATTAGGATTAGTTGGGATGCTACCCGCTGATAATGTAGTTTTCGCAAACAAATTAATAGTTTTTTCATTACAAACAAACGTACTCAAATAATCGACCGAACTGTGGAATAAACTTCCTGGTTCCTGCTGGACATACATAAATAGGTATGTCGTAGATTGTAAGTTGACGTCATTTGGAGAAAATGCGCTGTGCAGTTTGTTGCCGCTTCTTCTGCACTCCACCTTGGAAGCGGTGTAAACTTAGCCGTAAGTAAATTATTGACGTCAACAATAATATATTTTTAAACTAATTGTAATTATGAAAAAAATTGACGTTCACTAAATGATATTGAAATATCTTATGATGAATAAAATGTTTGACTTTGACTTTGACTTTTGCGGCGGTATTCCCAAATCGATATGACATTGGAACCTTCAAAAAACGAGTCTACGTTCTCTTAAAAGGCCGGCAACGCTCTTGTCACACCCCTGGTGTCCATGGACAGTGGAGATCACTTACCATCAGGTGACCCGCTAGCTCGTTTGCCGCCCTATTTCATAAAAAAAAATCATAGTTTTACACTTTAAAAAAAATCTGTTATGGTATTTTCTTATTTACTTAATTTAATCGAAATCGGTTCATTAGTTTGGTTAAAGACGCTTTTTTATCAGGAAGTTGTTTTTGTTGGCCACTTACACATACGAAAAACAACAAAAACAACAACATCAGGAAAAATAATAATTAAAACTACTTAAAATTAATTAAAATATTTACAAATTATATAGTCCCTGCAAACCATCACCTCGCGGTAACGTGCCCAAAAGGCTGGCAGCATTGCCACGTTGGATGGCAATGCTTATCCTTTGTGCCAAGTAATTGCCAGCCCTTTGGTCACGTGATACATCAGGAAGAGGATACTATAAAGAGGAATCTGCTTCTTCATCTTCATCAGGTCTTTTATAGTCTCCACTGCAGGAGCACGACCCTCTCTGTACTGCCAGAGGCATATATTAGCCTGAGCAGTCAGAGGATTTGGCCTACACTCTCCACGCTGGCCAGACGGGTTGGAGAGGTTTTTTTGATGTTTATAAGCTTTGTATAGCTTGTGCAAAGACAATATAATACAAACGTAATAGACTCCCACCTCATACAAAAATATTGGACCAAATTAAGGTTGCGAAAAGCAGGCGAATGTATGGCGCAGGAGAGTTGCTTGCTACTCTATACTAGATGGCGGTAATCTGCGTTAGCCTTTAACTTACTAAATATACAGTGTCATTTTAAAATATTATGCCTAAAATATTGTTTTGATTTTTATTAAGATAATTTTATTAATCATGTTTTTATATTCTCATAATACGGTAGTTACAATGTTGTGTAGTTTCTAGTGGCGCCATCTGTGCGAGTCTCTGAGAACAAATCGTACGATTAAGGCGTTGAGACCACATGGCTTGTGTTTCCTAAGTCGCCTTTTACGACATCCACGGGAAGACTTGGAGTCGTCCTATTCTACTCTGCCGGGAACCACACGGCACATAAAGAAAAAAGATTTGATTATTTGTTTGCATTGAATAGGCTCCGAAACAACAGGACCGATTTTCAAAATTCTTTCACTTATAGAAACCTAATTTATCTGCGGGTGACATAGGCTATAATTTACGCGGAAGACTTGCTAGTATCTGATAATTTTAAAAACAACCGAAATACACGTCTATTCGTCTGTACAGAGGTGTCTCATAAAGCAACGACTCTTGAGGTCACTACACTCAGTTCCGCAGAACGCGTTGTGTCGTTTTTCCTTCCTTTTGCATAAAAAAAGTGGCCAAGAGCGAGTCGGACTCGCCCATATAGGGTTCCGTAGTATAGCAAGCATCAACTATCATTATTAAAATACGTAACAGAGTGCGGATTGGGACAACATCGTGCGCGCGTCTCAATTCACATTCGCCCTAAGGAAGGCCTCCGGATGAGGCCGAAACATGTCGGCCAGTAGCTGACTATTTACGTGAGTAACCCGTTGTTACGTATTTTAATAATGTCTATATCTCACGTTAACTTTAATCAAAATTTTCTCTGGCAAAATTACTTTAATGTCATAATTTTTGTATGAATGACAAAATTATATTTGCTAAAACTGCTGAATACATCTCGTTCATACCAATTTTCGTTAAAACTGTTCATTGATATCTAAAACATATATTTTTTTAATTTCACTCTCTTATTTTAAAAGTTAGAGGTTGACAATTTTACCCTATGATTTTACCACTTTTGTAGTGTCATGATTCAAAAGATTGAATTTGGGAAAAAAATATTTTAGGAACCTCAATTTCATTTAAAAGACCTATCTATGGACACCCACGTATAGGTTTGATAATTATTTTTTTAGGATAAGTTGCCTGTAGCCTTTATTAATCATTTTTTATTTCTTTATTGGCGAATTAACTTTTTTTAAAGTGATAATTCGTTTTCAAGAGACACTTTACGACACGGGGTGTAAATTCTTTTAAATTTTATTTTCGCGCGCCTGACGAACAAAGAAAAATTATCACACTACATTTATTAAAAAAGTTACAGTCGACTAACTTATAAAATGACATGCAACTACGGAACCCTACACTGTGCCTGACCCGACACGCACCTTGCCGGTTTTTTTTTTGTAATTTATTTTATTATTTTTGAAAAGGGATATGGATAGCCCATCTTTTATAAGGTTTAAGTAATAAATATATACGGACACATCACACAGATTGAGCTAGCCCCAAAGTAAGTTCTAATGAAAGACTTGTGTTATGGGATACTAACTCAACGATATTAAATTTTATAACAAATACATATATAGATAAACATCCAAGACCCAAGTCAATCTGAAAAAGATCGTTTTCCATGTTGACCTGACCGGGGATCGAACCCGGGACCATCCGTGTCGCAGGCAGGCGTGATGACCGCTGCGCCACGGAGCTCGTCAAGTGTTGTTTCGATAACATTTTACTTAGTATCCCATAACACAAGTTCACAACTTACTGTGGGGCTAGCTCACTTTGTGTGATATGTCCCTATATATTTATTTATTTATTTATCTTAGCGTTTGTTCCGATTGCGTCCTAAGCTGTGGTTGGTTAATGTTATAGCGAGAAAAAAACATAAAGAACTCGTTCTTTATAGAACGTCGAAAGTTTATACTATTCTGATAGTTATATTCTTTTTAAATTAAGAAATAAGAAATAGGAAAAACTCTACGCTGGCATTACTCAAACTGCGCCTGTGTCTTTGTCTTATGAAGACAATAGCAGGTTAGAGTTTTGCCAGCGTTTTTTGGTAAGGGTATACGAAAGGGTACTAATTAAAAAATATAATGTTGAATAACTTTATAAAATGGCTGATGTATCGAAAACTGGCCAAGTCAAATCTAACTTACTACCTACCATAGAACTTGGCACTCATTTAGATCTCAATTCTTTTTGCGGCGAAGCCCACAGCCAAGCATAATTTTTGTATTGAACTTGGCTCTCCTTTTTACATTTATGTTTTTGGTGGGATTGTTACTATGAAAACCTTCATGGGCGAGTCTACAGAATATAATACAGTCCAACTCGCACTTGGCCACTATTTTTTTCTTTTTTCCAGACAGTCAAACTTGCTTTCTTTCTTTCTTTCTTCTTTTTATTTATGGCTTCCACCGAGATTTCAGTGATTCTGCCAATGTCCAGTATAATGAGATACTAAGTATCGGTGTTGTACGGTATGTGGCATCAAAGATGGCGTATGTTCTTTGGCAGCCTCGTGGGAGATTTTGGCGACAAATCTATACGAGTCCATTTAACAGTCTACTTTAACTATTTCACAAATTGTTCTCGAGCACGAGCATTTATAACACCAAACTACACCAATTTTATATTATAAAGTCCACTTAAATCAATTTGCAAAATTGTATAAGGCAAACGACAACTGAACCCCTTGATTTCCCACCAAAAAGTCCTTACTTTCTTTAAATCACAGCTTTAAATATTGTAACATTGACATGGAAATGTCTAACTCTTCACGGAATTTTCACACTTTTTAATTTCACAGCGTTATGAAAGCAGAAAATCGGTCATTGTGGTGTCGCGGAAATTCGGTCAACCTTTTTTCGTCAATTTTCGATGCGATTCGATCGGCAACCGATATCGGTCAAAGTCAAAGTCAATGTTGTGACGATTCTAATAATGGATCGTCACTTTCTACCCGACTGACCCACCCAGGAGCCCGATGGTCCAGTGGTTGTGAGCTCTATGAGCGCTTACGTATGTTAAGCAACCCCTGGTGCAGTCCCTACTTGGATGGGTGACCGCAAGTGGCATAAAAATATCCCGAGCTCCTCCGTGCTTCGGAAGGCACGTTAAGCCGTTGGTCCCGGCTGTCATCGTTGATGGCAGTCGTTAAGCTATGTCAGATGCCTTAAGGCAGCAGAAAGAGGTTACCCTCTTTCTGGGTGGGTGTTGGTTTGCGTTTTTCGTGCGTATTTATCTATATTATTTTATACTTGTTGTTTTGTTTTTCGTGTGTGTAAATGGCCAACACTGGTGACAGATTTTTCAAGCCGCCTAAATGCATCTGCCATCAACGATGACAGCCGGGACCAACGGCTTAACGTGCCTTCCGAAGCACGGAGGAGCTACAGATTTTTTATGTCAGGTCACCCATCCAAGTGTTGACTGCGCCCGGGGTTGCTTAACATGCGAAAGCGTTAATTATGCAGGGTAAACAAGCTGTAGTTGATTAGAAGTGATCCAACGCAAAAGCAATGAGAGGCAATCCATAAATAGGAAATTACTGAATGCGCTTCATTAGTAAGTGAAGCTGGTCACCCATCTTAGTGGGGTCCGCTCCCATGTTGCTTAACATTCGAAAGCGACAATAATGCTGGGCAAACAATCTCTAAAAGCAATGACAGGCAATCCACAAATGGGAAATGACTGAATGCGCTTCATTAGCCTCTTTCGTGCTTTCCTGGTTGAATAAGGAAATACATTACGTATTATATATATAAAATGGAGGTACGGAATCTAACTAAACCGACTGACCGATCATCAAGCATTCCTCTCGTCTAAGCGTTTATCCAACAATATGCATATTATGCAAGTTAAGCAACTTCGGGGATGTCCTTACGTGGATTGTTCGCTAGGCGGGATTCAAATATCTTGATCTCGGCTTCGAAAGGCTAATCTACCAGGCTATCTGGCTTATGAAAGCCAGGCTTACCGGCTTTCATTAGATAGCTGTCCAAAGGCAGCTATATAATTTTGAACAATATCGCATCGTAGTGACCCTTAGACTACTCTGGCTAATATACGACTCTGGTAGTACAGAGAGGGTCGTGCTCCTGCAGTGGAGACTAATAAAGCCCTGATGAAGATGTTCGCTTTTTTGTGTGTGTAATCATCATCATCAGCTGTTTCTGTTAACTCTGTGTCTCAACTGCCTCCGTGGTCCAGTGGTTAAGGCGTTTGCCTTGTTGACCCGGGGGTCGTGGGTTCGATTCCCACGGGAAGCATACTTTATTAAGTTGTTTCCAGTTTGGTTAGGACATTGCAGGCATGAATCACCTGATTGTCTGATAAGAAAGATGATTCCGTGCTTCGGAAAGCACGTTAAACCGTTGGTCCCGGCTGCCATGTGGTAGTCGTTAAAAGAACCACGTCAGAGGCCGAGAGGCGGTTCCGAAGAACTCTGATACCAGGGTGTGCATGGTCGATTGACCGTGTGACCTACACGAAATGATGAATGATGAGCTGTCTATGGGTATAAGCCTCATTTTGTCTGCGCAATCCCTCTCTAAATCTAGCCATTGCAATCCAATTCTTTCCAGCGATTTGCCGAATGTGATGTATTCATGCAAATAAATGATTGATTGATTGATTAAATACTACAATCCTCCTTTAGAAGGTACTTACCATAGACATAGTAACTCTCGGAGGTAATCCAATCTCTATGCCCTAAGCTGTCTGGCTGTCAATAAAGCGAAACCCCAAAAACATATTTAGATAACAAAAGCCTTTGTTAATATGAAAGATCATGTATCATCCATCATATCACTCATCTTTAGACAATTTTGGTATTAATTATTAAACCATAATAACGAGAAATACTACACATACAAATACATAGCGGGAAACCCAAGAAATGCTTGATTGATGTCGTTAGGAACAATACCGTAATTAATTTTTTTTTTTTTTTTTAATATATGGACATATCACACAAATTGAGCTAGCCCCACAGTAAGTTGTGAACTTGTGTCGCAGGATACTAACTCAACGATACAATATTTTATAATATATACTTATATAGATAAACATCCAAGACCCAGGTCAATCTGAAAAAGATCGTTTTCCATCATGACCTGACCGGGGATCGAACCCGGGACCCCCGTGTCGCAGGCTGGCGTGGTAACCACTGCGCCACGGAGCTCGACAAACAAAATTCAAAAACTACTGCTCAAAATTTCATTAAGTTTTTACCAATATATGAAGTTATTCATGAGAAAGCTTTATAAATTTAACGAGATGTTACCCGCGGCTTCGCCCGCGTGATATATAGCCTATGTCCTTCTCAGTACCCTATCCTATATGTTTGCAAAATTTCATGATGATCGGCTCAGTATATACTCAGATAGGGCGTGAATCGTAACAAACAAACTCACTTTCGAAAATTAGTTAAGATACATTCTCTGGCGCTAGCCGCGTGGTTCCCGGCAGAGTAGAATAGGACCCCAAGTCTTCCCGTGGATGTCGTAGAAGGCGACTTAGGAAACACAAGCTAAACAAAGCTTGTTATCAAAGAGACCTGACCAATCCGTCTGGCCAGCGTGGAGATAGGCCAAATCCTCTGACTGCTCTGGCTAATATATGGCTCTGGTAGTACAGAGAGGATCAAGCTCCTGCAGTGGAGGCTTAAAAATACCTGATGATGATTCCCGGGCGCAGCCGGGGAGGGCTGCTAGTTTGGAATAATATTTTGTGAGGAAATCATCAATCACATAATTATTTTTTGTCATAGGACGGCAAACGAGCAAGCGGGGATGGTAAGTGATCACCGCTGCTCATGGACAACTGGAACACCAGGGGTGTTACAAGAGCGTTGCCGGCCTTTATTTTTTCAGGGGGGAAGGGAGGAAGGCTCTCCGGCTCTCTCACTCACCGAACAAATTATAGCAGCGGTAAAGCTACTTCTCAAACAACGTCTGATGTCGGTGAGAGTATGGTACTTTTCCGGACGAGCCGGCCCATTCATGCTACTAGCAACAGTGAATTTTGCCGGTAGCGTGGCTCTACCACAGCTGAAATCATTCATCATCATCATCATCAGATCTTTGTTAGTCTCCACTGCAGGAGCACGATCTTCTCTGCACTACCTAAGCCATATATTAGCCAGAGCTGTCAGAGGACTTGGCCTAAACTCTCCACGCTGGCCAGGGTTGGAGAAGTCTCTCTGATGTTTATAAGCTTTGTTTAGCTTGTTTCCTAAGTCGCCTTCTACGACATCCACGGGAAGACTTGGAGTGGTCCTATTCTACTCTGCCGGGAACCACACGGCTAACACTGAAATCATTAATCTCATCAAATCGTATTGCGTATTTTTTATTCGTGGCGTAAACTGCATGTGTGTAGGGCATTTACCATGACCCTGAATGACACAGGGCATCAGTCATTACAATAAATCACCACTGAGTAGAATACGCGTTGTATATGTAAGGTCTTATCTACACATATGCTGATGATCATTTGCGACGATTCAGCGTACATTGCTGCGTTGGATAGTGAACTCTCAATAGCTTTTGTGAGTTGAACAGCAATGTACAGTGAATCGTCATGATCACAGTCGATCATCGGCGATTGTGTAGAGGCATAAGACACAGATCTTCAATTCGTGATGAAGAGTCACGAAAATATCGTATATGCATGCGTTTTTGTATGCCTTATGTTACATAAAGTATCATTAAAATTAATTGATACTGCAGATAGCATCATGGCCATCCGGCAAACTCTGGTCATCTTGAGAGTATCAAACATAGAATAAATGAATTACTGACGTCAACAAGTTTTAAGTTGTAAATAATATATATATGAAAATTAATAAGTGTTCTGAGCAACCTATATTTAAATAAACATTTGAATCTTGAATTTTTTTAACTTACTACCTACCATAGAACTTGGCACTCATTTAGATCTCAATTCTTTTTGCGGCGAAGCCCACAGCCAAGCATAATTTTTGTATTGAACTTGGCTCTCCTTTTTACATTTATGTTTTTGGTGGGATTGTTACTATGAAAACCTTCATGGGCGAGTCTACAGAATATAATACAGTCCAACTCGCACTTGGCCACTATTTTTTTCTTTTTTCCAGACAGTCAAACTTGCTTTCTTTCTTTCTTTCTTCTTTTTATTTATGGCTTCCACCGAGATTTCAGTGATTCTGCCAATGTCCAGTATAATGAGATACTAAGTATCGGTGTTGTACGGTATGTGGCATCAAAGATGGCGTATGTTCTTTGGCAGCCTCGTGGGAGATTTTGGCGACAAATCTATACGAGTCCATTTAACAGTCTACTTTAACTATTTCACAAATTGTTCTCGAGCACGAGCATTTATAACACCAAACTACACCAATTTTATATTATAAAGTCCACTTAAATCAATTTGCAAAATTGTATAAGGCAAACGACAACTGAACCCCTTGATTTCCCACCAAAAAGTCCTTACTTTCTTTAAATCACAGCTTTAAATATTGTAACATTGACATGGAAATGTCTAACTCTTCACGGAATTTTCACACTTTTTAATTTCACAGCGTTATGAAAGCAGAAAATCGGTCATTGTGGTGTCGCGGAAATTCGGTCAACCTTTTTTCGTCAATTTTCGATGCGATTCGATCGGCAACCGATATCGGTCAAAGTCAAAGTCAATGTTGTGACGATTCTAATAATGGATCGTCACTTTCTACCCGACTGACCCACCCAGGAGCCCGATGGTCCAGTGGTTGTGAGCTCTATGAGCGCTTACGTATGTTAAGCAACCCCTGGTGCAGTCCCTACTTGGATGGGTGACCGCAAGTGGCATAAAAATATCCCGAGCTCCTCCGTGCTTCGGAAGGCACGTTAAGCCGTTGGTCCCGGCTGTCATCGTTGATGGCAGTCGTTAAGCTATGTCAGATGCCTTAAGGCAGCAGAAAGAGGTTACCCTCTTTCTGGGTGGGTGTTGGTTTGCGTTTTTCGTGCGTATTTATCTATATTATTTTATACTTGTTGTTTTGTTTTTCGTGTGTGTAAATGGCCAACACTGGTGACAGATTTTTCAAGCCGCCTAAATGCATCTGCCATCAACGATGACAGCCGGGACCAACGGCTTAACGTGCCTTCCGAAGCACGGAGGAGCTACAGATTTTTTATGTCAGGTCACCCATCCAAGTGTTGACTGCGCCCGGGGTTGCTTAACATGCGAAAGCGTTAATTATGCAGGGTAAACAAGCTGTAGTTGATTAGAAGTGATCCAACGCAAAAGCAATGAGAGGCAATCCATAAATAGGAAATTACTGAATGCGCTTCATTAGTAAGTGAAGCTGGTCACCCATCTTAGTGGGGTCCGCTCCCATGTTGCTTAACATTCGAAAGCGACAATAATGCTGGGCAAACAATCTCTAAAAGCAATGACAGGCAATCCACAAATGGGAAATGACTGAATGCGCTTCATTAGCCTCTTTCGTGCTTTCCTGGTTGAATAAGGAAATACATTACGTATAATATATATAAAATGGAGGTACGGAATCTAACTAAACCGACTGACCGATCATCAAGCATTCCTCTCGTCTAAGCGTTTATCCAACAATATGCATATTATGCAAGTTAAGCAACTTCGGGGATGTCCTTACGTGGATTGTTCGCTAGGCGGGATTCAAATATCTTGATCTCGGCTTCGAAAGGCTAATCTACCAGGCTATCTGGCTTATGAAAGCCAGGCTTACCGGCTTTCATTAGATAGCTGTCCAAAGGCAGCTATATAATTTTGAACAATATCGCATCGTAGTGACCCTTAGACTACTCTGGCTAATATACGACTCTGGTAGTACAGAGAGGGTCGTGCTCCTGCAGTGGAGACTAATAAAGCCCTGATGAAGATGTTCGCTTTTTTGTGTGTGTAATCATCATCATCAGCTGTTTCTGTTAACTCTGTGTCTCAACTGCCTCCGTGGTCCAGTGGTTAAGGCGTTTGCCTTGTTGACCCGGGGGTCGTGGGTTCGATTCCCACGGGAAGCATACTTTATTAAGTTGTTTCCAGTTTGGTTAGGACATTGCAGGCATGAATCACCTGATTGTCTGATAAGAAAGATGATTCCGTGCTTCGGAAAGCACGTTAAACCGTTGGTCCCGGCTGCCATGTGGTAGTCGTTAAAAGAACCACGTCAGAGGCCGAGAGGCGGTTCCGAAGAACTCTGATACCAGGGTGTGCATGGTCGATTGACCGTGTGACCTACACGAAATGATGAATGATGAGCTGTCTATGGGTATAAGCCTCATTTTGTCTGCGCAATCCCTCTCTAAATCTAGCCATTGCAATCCAATTCTTTCCAGCGATTTGCCGAATGTGATGTATTCATGCAAATAAATGATTGATTGATTGATTAAATACTACAATCCTCCTTTAGAAGGTACTTACCATAGACATAGTAACTCTCGGAGGTAATCCAATCTCTATGCCCTAAGCTGTCTGGCTGTCAATAAAGCGAAACCCCAAAAACATATTTAGATAACAAAAGCCTTTGTTAATATGAAAGATCATGTATCATCCATCATATCACTCATCTTTAGACAATTTTGGTATTAATTATTAAACCATAATAACGAGAAATACTACACATACAAATACATAGCGGGAAACCCAAGAAATGCTTGATTGATGTCGTTAGGAACAATACCGTAATTAATTTTTTTTTTTTTTTTTTAATATATGGACATATCACACAAATTGAGCTAGCCCCACAGTAAGTTGTGAACTTGTGTCGCAGGATACTAACTCAACGATACAATATTTTATAATATATACTTATATAGATAAACATCCAAGACCCAGGTCAATCTGAAAAAGATCGTTTTCCATCATGACCTGACCGGGGATCGAACCCGGGACCCCCGTGTCGCAGGCTGGCGTGGTAACCACTGCGCCACGGAGCTCGACAAACAAAATTCAAAAACTACTGCTCAAAATTTCATTAAGTTTTTACCAATATATGAAGTTATTCATGAGAAAGCTTTATAAATTTAACGAGATGTTACCCGCGGCTTCGCCCGCGTGATATATAGCCTATGTCCTTCTCAGTACCCTATCCTATATGTTTGCAAAATTTCATGATGATCGGCTCAGTATATACTCAGATAGGGCGTGAATCGTAACAAACAAACTCACTTTCGAAAATTAGTTAAGATACATTCTCTGGCGCTAGCCGCGTGGTTCCCGGCAGAGTAGAATAGGACCCCAAGTCTTCCCGTGGATGTCGTAGAAGGCGACTTAGGAAACACAAGCTAAACAAAGCTTGTTATCAAAGAGACCTGACCAATCCGTCTGGCCAGCGTGGAGATAGGCCAAATCCTCTGACTGCTCTGGCTAATATATGGCTCTGGTAGTACAGAGAGGATCAAGCTCCTGCAGTGGAGGCTTAAAAATACCTGATGATGATTCCCGGGCGCAGCCGGGGAGGGCTGCTAGTTTGGAATAATATTTTGTGAGGAAATCATCAATCACATAATTATTTTTTGTCATAGGACGGCAAACGAGCAAGCGGGGATGGTAAGTGATCACCGCTGCTCATGGACAACTGGAACACCAGGGGTGTTACAAGAGCGTTGCCGGCCTTTATTTTTTCAGGGGGGAAGGGAGGAAGGCTCTCCGGCTCTCTCACTCACCGAACAAATTATAGCAGCGGTAAAGCTACTTCTCAAACAACGTCTGATGTCGGTGAGAGTATGGTACTTTTCCGGACGAGCCGGCCCATTCATGCTACTAGCAACAGTGAATTTTGCCGGTAGCGGGGCTCTACCACAGCTGAAATCATTCATCATCATCATCATCAGATCTTTGTTAGTCTCCACTGCAGGAGCACGATCTTCTCTGCACTACCTAAGCCATATATTAGCCAGAGCTGTCAGAGGACTTGGCCTAAACTCTCCACGCTGGCCAGGGTTGGAGAAGTCTCTCTGATGTTTATAAGCTTTGTTTAGCTTGTTTCCTAAGTCGCCTTCTACGACATCCACGGGAAGACTTGGAGTGGTCCTATTCTACTCTGCCGGGAACCACACGGCTAACACTGAAATCATTAATCTCATCAAATCGTATTGCGTATTTTTTATTCGTGGCGTAAACTGCATGTGTGTAGGGCATTTACCATGACCCTGAATGACACAGGGCATCAGTCATTACAATAAATCACCACTGAGTAGAATACGCGTTGTATATGTAAGGTCTTATCTACACATATGCTGATGATCATTTGCGACGATTCAGCGTACATTGCTGCGTTGGATAGTGAACTCTCAATAGCTTTTGTGAGTTGAACAGCAATGTACAGTGAATCGTCATGATCACAGTCGATCATCGGCGATTGTGTAGAGGCATAAGACACAGATCTTCAATTCGTGATGAAGAGTCACGAAAATATCGTATATGCATGCGTTTTTGTATGCCTTATGTTACATAAAGTATCATTAAAATTAATTGATACTGCAGATAGCATCATGGCCATCCGGCAAACTCTGGTCATCTTGAGAGTATCAAACATAGAATAAATGAATTACTGACGTCAACAAGTTTTAAGTTGTAAATAATATATATATGAAAATTAATAAGTGTTCTGAGCAACCTATATTTAAATAAACATTTGAATCTTGATTTTTTTTTTAAAATTTTGAATACTTATTCTTATAGTATTGAATCCTAAATCTATAAATTACCTATTTTAAAACAGAATATTCAAAAGTCGGTTTAAAAACATTTAATTGCACTCTACATATGCACACTAAATAAATAAATCAAATTAATTTAGATAACTGTTTAACTAAGTGATTATTTATTATCTGGAAGTAAATCTAATAAAATATGTTTACGCCATCATCATCATCAGGTCTTAGTTAGTCTCCACTGCAGGAGCACGACCCTCTCTGTACTAGCAGAGCCATATATTATATTAGCCAGCAGTCAGAGGATTAGGCCTACACTGACGCTGGCCAGACGGGTTGGAGAGGTCTCTTTGATGTTTAAAAGCTTTGTTAAGCTGTTCCCTAAGTCGCCTTCTACGACATACACGGGAAAACTTGGAGTGTATGATTATTCATTACGTATTCATTCAGTTATCTGCAACCTTGTGTACGTTTGTTAGTGCATACTTCATAAACCTGTACGCGTCGTGATTGACTAAATTGCTTTAATTAGCCTTTGTCCTTTGTGCTTCAAAATAACATGATTATATAACTTCATTTAAATGTTGCCTATTTATTATGAAGGAAGGTAGGTACCTATAATAATTTATTTCTTCTCCTTTGACAGCCTCTGTGCTGTCAAAGGAGGCAGGCAGGAGACACCTGTGTGCAGTTGTCTGAAAATAAACATTTTTATTTTTATTTTATTCAAGTTTATTGATAACTAACAGCCCGCCCCGACTTCGCCCGAGTTACATACATAGCCTATGGCATTCAAAGATAACGTACCTATTCAACCCGTCTAACTAGCGTGGAGAGTGTAGGCCAAATCCTCTGACTGCTCTGGTAGCTATAATATATGGCTCGTGCTGCAGGAACACGACCCTCTCGGTCGTCTGCAGCGGAGACTAAAAAGCACCTGATGATGATGATGATCTCATTGCGTTTCACAGGCGGAAAAAATATCAGATAATGTGTTTTAATGTTCATCCCACGTCGAACTACGCTCTAAAGAGTCGTCGTAGGGCGTCTACATTACATACCTGCATCCATCTACGGAGTTTTTCTCACGTTCTTTCTCTGTCCGGGCTGTACTTCTTTGGAACTCGCTACCACTAACTATCCGGTGTGCTCAAACGCTAGCCAGCTTTAAATCCCAAGTAAAGTCACATTTTCTATCTTTATGATTGTTTTCCAACTTAGGCATCTGGCTATCATCATGGCTCTCCGTTGTTTTATGTAAATTGTACGTATTTATGTATAGTATTTTATGTTCAATTATGTAAGTATATTTTTGGTATTATATTTAATTATGTTTATTGTAGGTAAGACGATTTCATTTATTAGTTTATATTTTCTACCCCGCACTTTAATTTTCTTATTGCTTTGTTTCTCTTTTTGCAAAGGTTGCCTGGAAGAAATTGCATTGCGATAAGGCCGCCTTTTGCACAATTTGTAATTAATAAAATCAAATTTATGTGAACTGTTTCCTTATGTTGTGCAATACAGGGTATCGTATTGTATTGTATACCTACTGAAGCTTGGCCGTTAGCTCTGCGAACTCAAAGTCGTAGCGTCTTTATATTTCTGCCCTTCGAGACCCTCACAAACCGAGAAAAAAATATACCAATGCAGAAACTTTTACTCAGATTGATTTACCAAATAGATTTTGCGTTATACATAGGTACAAACAATAGTCACTCTCGTGCGATTTCCCCCATCCGTCAATCAATTTCAATCACCGATTCCCGCGACACCCCATTTATTCAAATCATATTGATTGATGTATTTTTAGTAAGGTGACGGGATGATCTGTAAGATAATGTATATTTTGTCGAGCTCCGTGGCGCAGTGGTCAACACGCCAGCCTGCGACACGGAGGTCCTGGGTTCGATCCCCGGCCAGGTCAAGATGGAAAACGATCTTTTTCAGATTGTCCTGGGTCTTGGGTGTTTATCTATATAAGTATATGTTATAACATATAGTATCGTTGAGTTAGTATCCCACGACACAAGTTCACAACTTACTGTGGGGCTAGCCAAATTTGTGTGATATGTCCCTATATATTTATATTTATTTATTTATTTATGAAGCCTAGAAAAACAAGAGGATTTTTATTTGAAGAAAGAAACTTGAGAATACAAAAATAAATAATAAATATTTAAGGACATATCACACACATTGAGCTAGCCGAGTGGTTCCCACTCCAAGTCATCTCGTGGATGTCGTAAAAGGCGACTAAGGAAACACAAGCTAAACAAAGCTTATTAACATCAAAGAGACCTCTCCAACCCGTCTGGCCAGCGTGGAGAGTGTAGGCCGAGTCCTCTGACTGCTCAGGCTAGTATATGGCTCTGGTAGTGCAGAGAGGGTCGTGCACCTGCAGTGGAGACTAGAAAGACCTGATGATGAGTTAGCCCCACCGTAAGTTGTGAACTTGTGTCGCAAGATACTAACTCCACGATACAATATTTTATAATATATACTTATATAGATAAACATCCAAGACCCAGGTCAATATGAAAAGATCTTTTTCCATAATGACCTGATCAGGCTACGTGTTGACTGCTGCGCCACAGAGCTCGATAACAACAACGATGTCAATTAAAATTATGGTACTTAAATAACTTACACCAAGCAATTTTAAATAAATTATTTTTACAGTTATATGCATTTATAATGTAATAATGTGTCACTTTATAAAAAAAAGCATTCAACAAACAAACGAAATCCGTGGGAATTATCGTGTGCTCTTGCAACCTGTCCGGTATTCTCCGATAATAGCCACAAGGCACAAAACTGGTCCGTTCGCCATATTGTATAACAGTTGTGTTATACTTTCTATGAAAGTGACTACTTGGCCTATGACACTGTGAGTTTTAGGTTAAGAGCTCACGGTTACAAATACATCATCAACTTACAAAACCATTATTACTTTTTTCTGCTTTGAGACACGTACCGTCACAAGAATCAAGAAAGATCTAAAGTTAATATAAAAAACCGGCCAAGTGTGAGTCAAACTCGCGCAATGAGGGTTCCGTACAATATGCTTTGTGAACACACACACAATGTGCAAAAAATGTTTTATTCAATTGACTAGCGCCATCTAGTGGTGTTTTAGTGAACGATTTCCCTAGATGAACTTATTATTGTGAGTTTACCACTTAATTTTCAAGTGATAGAATTCTTATTATTTTTCCTGTAATCTTCAAGGAATGAACTATGTTTTGTAATTTTTTCAAAATTTTCGGCTTAGTAGTTTCGGAGATCAGGGGGGGGGGGAATGGTCAATTGTTGCCTTCTTTCGTGAATAAAATCAAAAGTATTGATTTTACCCGAACAAAAAAAAATATTTTTAAGATCCTCATAATGAGCCCTTTCATTTGATATATGACACAGTAAGGTTTGCAAAACTTTTTTTTTTAATTTTGTAATTGGTCCCTTCAAAATGACCCTTATTTCAAAAAAAATCTTTATTTACTTTGCACATCCGTGTTTGGGTCATAGGATTACACTATCTTACCAAATTTCATCTAATTTGGTTCAGTAGATTCGGAGAAAATCGGCTGTGACAGACGGACGGACGGACAGACAGACGCTCGAGTGATCCTATAAGGGTTCCGTTATTCAACTTTTGTACGGAACCCTAAAAACAAAACAAACATACAAAGAATTAAACAATACCATGAGAATTATCGTGCGCTCATCCAACTTGTCCGGTATGCTCCAATAATAGGCACAGGGCACAAACTGGTACGTTCGCCATATTGTATAACAGTTGTATAACACCTTTCTACGAAAGTGACAACTTAGCCTATGACACTGCGAGTTTAAGGTCAAGAGCTCATTGTTTGAAATATATCTTCATTTGGAATACCACAGATCTATATAGTCTGTGGACTCTCATTAAAAGTTGTTTAAGTTAATGAATTTAATTGTATGTTAACTTAAATAACACAGAATAACTTACTTCATAATGCTATACAATCAAAGCATGTTTAATTTTTTTTTATTTTATAATTTATTTGTAATGAGGGCATCACTGGAACTCGAAAAATTTAATATCTTTTTGAACTTTAATATCTTTCTGAAATTTAATATCTACTTTTAATTAAACATGGGGATATTGTCAGCTACCTATGGCCCTAAAATTTCTAATACGGCACGACAACTACAATAATCGGAAATTTTACGTACTTACCCCCGAATATTAAGGGTGCTCCTTGTCCATTTCGACTAAGTTTAACCTCTATAAAAATGGTCAAACATAAAGCAATATACCCAAAAAAACATATATTGTAGAATGGTTTTTAATCTTTACATGCTGAGGAGGACTTTTTTCTAAAGTTCATAGTATATTAGAAAAAAAAAATACCGCGTACATCGATTTTTATTGCAAATATTCATTAACTACGTAACTCTTTGTCTTAGAGTCACGCAATTTTTTTGTTCAATACAATACCAATCAACCTACAAACTCTGCCGAGGAATTTTTATTTTTCAAAATTATTCTTTATTTTATTTTTAAAATTATGTCATTTAATATTTTGAATGCGCGCGGGCGACGGGCGGCAGTCGACCGCACAAACTACGAAGAAGATACTATTACTAGTATCAGACGATCCACTGCCTTAAGTTTTCTCTAGGCAATAAAGATCATAGACAAATAAGGGAGTGAGGGTTAAAATGAAAAAATGCCATACAATTACGTTTGATTTTCTATTGGGGGCCACAAATTCAAACTCAATTGACGTGTGGTCTATGCCCTAAAATCCGTAAAGGCAGTTTTTCGGCAGTGGTCGACCGCTGACTTTCTGACGGGGAACTAAGATTCAAAATTCGGCCCATATCCTGAAGGTCATTAGCGCATGTACCAGCCTTAAGATTGTCCTTGTCTTGCTAGGACTAGGATTATCTAGACGGAGACAAAAAAACTTGAGATTTTTTTGTGACGCATCTAAGATGCCTTAGAATATTCGGGCGTTAGTGTTAAACTATGTGAAACTGTGCTTTTGAAACGGATTTGTTTGTACAAGACAATACGCAATTTTCACTACATAAAGTTTATGTTATAAACTAGTCTGACACATTGTGTAACACTTACACAACGCCTTTCTACGAAAGTGACATCTGTTGGCCTATGACACTGCGAATTTTTTATTACCAATCTCGCGCGCCATCGCGAATTTCACTGGTGAGTTATTTAGTGATTTACATTCGAGTGGGTTTAGTTCACACCAAACCAGTTATTTGGTTCTATCGGAGTGAAGAAAAGATGTTTATTCTTCTTCTTTCGAGTCGTACTCGAAGATGGCTAGTTTTATATTTGCCTTGACCAGTAACTTGCAACTTGCAACTCGTCTGCCCGGTCATTTGCCTCATTTAGGTCTAAATCAAATCAAAATCAAAAATCAAAACGTTTATTCAGAAAATAGGCCTTTGCAGGCACTTTTTCACGTCATATCATATTTAAAATTATCTCATTAGATATATGTATTTATTAATTATTCAAAAGCTACAGACTACTAGCGTTTCGGAACCGACCACTGCAGAGAAGAAACGCCGAAAGAAACTCTTATCAACAGTTTTGGTCGCCTACTCGCCTGAACGGCTTTATATGATTACGAATATTTATTCCTTATTGTCTTTTTCTTTCTTTTTTCTGTTTTCATGTTACAATTTCAATATACAGAGATTTATTATTTTTGGAACATGTTTATGTTAACGATCGAGTGTGCAAAGATAATAAACAACATATGATACTTAAAGTAGTCTCAAAGAGGCCGAGCAGACCAGTTCCCCCTGACAGCACCCGTTCACGAGTTGACGTGTGGATCAGCCATCGCTGAGCTCAACCATTCTATTGAGTGCAGGAAGCTGGACATTCAGGCGACACCAATAGGTGGTCAATTGACTGGGCAGCGCCACAGTTGCAATTGCTATTGCTATAAAAACCCCACCTGTCTCGGTTTTCCTGGCATCTGCCGACACCAGAGATGTTTATTATAGTAAACATATTAAAAAAAAGTATTACAAGGAATTACGTTGTTTAGTGTGTGTTATAGGAATCTGGCTTTGTGTCACGACAAAAGTGACTAGCACTGATTTTCAGCTGCCACCTTTTGCGGCACGGACACTCCGTCGAAAAAGTTGCTAGATATCAATCAAATCAATTAAAATTATTTATACAATATATAATAATAATTATACAAAAATTAAGCTCGACTGAAAATAGTCTCCTTATATATATATCTATCTATATATATATAAAACAAAGACGGGTTTGTTACAACACTTATAACTCGAGATCTGCTGAACCAATTTTCATGGTTATTGATTCGTTGGTTTTGTCTCCGCCCCGAATAGCAGAATACATCTTAAAAACAATGAAAACTCGATATGTGTAATGAATACAGTCCCACGTAAAGCCGCAATCCCATACAAACGTAGTTTCGTTTTAGTTTTACAACAGTTAAGCTAATCTCAACCAAATTTCGTACATACGACCGGATAAGGCATATTGATGTTTATAATCAGATTTCAATTTTAAAAACAATACCTATACAAAATTACAGCGAGTTAAAGTTTCGTATCGAAAACTTGTTCTTTTTCGTATTTCGTATCGAAATCATTGACTGTTAGGCGGTACGAAGTTCGCCGGGTCAGCTAGTTATATATATATATGTGTTAAATCCGACGCACGGTAGAGACATTAGTATCAAGTATATTATTTTTAGTATTTTTGATGTTATTTATTCTGTCATTGTGTTATCTATGTTTTTTCTTTACATCTAGACGAGCATGGAAGAGGAAATATTCAAAAATATTCTCTTATAAGAACGTAATTATATCCACATATGACGGAAACACCAATTATTCCGTTCTACTGAGCGTTAGCTAGTAACTTGGTAACTAGTTCGTTACCACGCTTCATTGGAATTTGCTGACGCTCTTACCCAATACCCAGAAGGTTTGAAGGCGTTAGGTTTCCATACAACTACTTCCTATTAAAGGAAAATCTAGAGGTACCTTATGGATTTTTCACTGTTTGTTTTTGTTTTTCGTATGTGTAAGTGGCCAACACTGGTGTCAGATTTTTCAAGCTGCCTTAAGGCATCTGACATAGCTTAACGACTGCCATCAACGATGACAGCCGGGACCAACGGCTTAACGTGCCTTCCGAAGCACGGAGGAGCTCGAGATATTTTTATGCCACTTGCGGTCACCCATCCAAGTAGGGACTGCACCAGGGGTTGCTTAACATACGTAAGCGCTCATAGAGCTCACACCCACTGGACCATCGGGCTCCTCGGATTTTTCACTAATAATGTGTAATGGAGATGGCAATAAATAATAATAATACATATACAGAACTAAAGAAAACCCTTACAGATCGTTTATGGGGCAACTCAGCCTGTTATCATGAACAACTTTCCCAATGGGACTAAAGCAGAGCAATCAAAAGTTTTGTGACATTCTTATACAAATTGTCCGGGCGGCTGAACAAAAAACTGTCGAAACATATTTTTTCCATACAAACCCAATTTGTCTAGGGACAAATAACAGATTTAGCTAGTAACACATACCCCACACTAAGTTGTGAATTTGTGTCGTGGTAAACTTACTACTAACACTAACTATATGTTACTATACGTGGACACTTTGGGAGATACGAGGTACAAACGAACACATATGTGGGAGCAGGTGTAATAGAAAACCAGTTTCGAGTAAAACTTAAAAATATATTAACTAAAAATTAAAAACGTCTTACACCTTAATCGTTTACAATCGTTTTTTTTTCTTTTGTTTTCTTTATTTACTTAACTAAATTCAAAACTCACGCGCGTCTCTTTTTAACCGACTTAAAAAAAGGAGGAGGTTTACAATTCGTCGTAATGTTTTTTTTTTAATGTATGTTCCCTGATTTCTCGAAGGCGCCTGAACCAATTTAAGAAATTCTTTTTTTGTTCGATAGGTCATACTTTACAGATGGTCCCATTAATTTTTTATCGAAATGGGTGGAGCGCTCCGTCTCTGTCGTACAAAATACATTTCGTTCTTCTTGAACCTCTTTCATCCTGTATACACACATAGCTGTCAAAATCATAACCCTCTTTTTGTAGCACATCAACATATTATATTAAGACGTAATGAATATCGATAAAAATTTATAATAAACTACCAGTCGAGTTAAAGATGCTTAGTTTTAAACATTTTAAACATAGATTGAATAAATGGTTAATTGACAAATGCTATTATGACATAAATGAATATTTGACATCTTAGAATTGTATTAATTTTGATGTGTAGTAAATTTGTGTTTTGTTTTGTATCTAATCTCATAATTTAATTTGTACTCTATTTTTTTGCCTTCCCAAATAAAATTTTTTGCATGCCTACTGTGAAAGGCGGGAATTTATATGAAGACCCTAGCAAATAAACATTTCATTTCATCCCTATTTGACGGAAACACCAATTATCCCGGTCTCCTTATACACACAGTTAGTTAACGCTTCAATGGAATTTGCCCAATAACCAGCAGGCCTATTTGCTAACTTTTGACAACTACGGTGTACATCATTTTCATGGTAACTTCAATATTCATTACGGCATGTGGTCTCAACGCCTTAATCGTACGATTTGTTCTCAGAGACTCGCATAGATGGCGCCACTAGAAACTACACAACATTGTATCTACCGTATTATGAGAATATAAAAACATGATTCACAAAATATATCTTATTAAAAAATCAAAACAATATTTTAGGCATAATATTTTAAAATGACACCGTATATTTAGTAAGTTAATGGCTAACGCAGATTACCGCCATCTAGTATCGACTACCAAGCAACTCTCCTGCGCCATACATTCGCCTGCTTTTCGCAACCTTAATTAATATTTTTGTATGAGGTGGGCAGTCTATTACGTTAGTATCATATAGTCTTTGATTACGGCTTCGGTATGAATGACTATTTTTATTTAAGATATGAAAACCGTAATGGATGCTTAAGTCACAATCAATTCGTTGTACACCGAGTTAGCAAATCGGCCTCCATAGTGTATGAAGACAATACATATGGTTTCCCATCACGACGTCTACGCGAAGGGTAGACTTAGAATTCTAAATACGATTTACAGTGGGAGTAAATCCTAATTTTTCACTCATTTAGCCGATATTACTTCTGCCGTGGCGTTCCTGGCAGAGAAGGATAGGACCACTCCAAGTCTTCCCGTGGATGTCGTAAAAGGCGACGTAGGAAACACAAGCTAAACGAAGCTTATAAACATCAAAAAGACCTCTCCAACCGGTCTGGCCAGCGTGGAGAGCGTAGGCCAAATCCTCTGACTACTCTGGCTAATATATTGCTGTGGTAGTACAGAGAGGGTCGTGCTCCTGCAGTGGAGACTAAACAAGACCTGATGGATGACTTCTGCAAAAGGCCACCTTGAGAGAGAGAACTTACTGTTAAAGACATGATGCTAGTGAACACTAAGAAAGAATTTTTAGAAATTCAACACCTAAGGAGGTGAAGTTTTACGCGGACGAAATTGCGGGAAGATTGCTAGTATCACTAAATATTATAAAACACAATCCGTCCGCGTCTCTCCGTCTGTCTCTCTGTCTGTTCGCGATAAACTCAAAAACTACTGCGCCGATTTTTATGATGTTATCTCCAATAGATAAGTGATTCATGAGGAAGGTTTATAGGTATAATACATGCCCGGGCGCAGCCGGGGAGGGCTGCTAGTATTCTCATATAATATCAAGAATCGGTGGTTATATAATTAGTTAATAATACATATAAACTTCACAACATGATATAACAATTTGTTTAACATAAATAATGTAATACACATAATTATATTTAAAATTCACGCGTATATTCCACTATATGCTAATACAGCAATTCTGTTGCCGGTTCGACGAGTACATATAATATGTGATTATGTATATATTAGCTTCTGAATATATAAACATTTGCATTTGAATCCGCGTCAGAATGAATATAAATCTGACTCAATACAGGGTAAATAAGGGGAATTATTATTATTAACCAAATTATATATATAATAACAATTAATTATGCCGTATGGTTCCCGGCAGAGTAGAATAGGACCACTCTAAGTCTTCCCGTGGATGTCGTAGAAAGCGACTAAAGAAACACAAGCTAAACAAAGCTACCCAGGCCAGCGTGGGGAGTGTAGACCAAATCCTCTGACTGCTCTGGCTAATATATGGCTCTGGTAGTACAGCTCTCTGTACTACCAGAGCCATATATGCGAGCACGACCCTCTGGTCGTGCTCCTGCAGTGGAGACTAAAAAAGACCTGATATGAACATCAAAGAGACCTCTCCAACCCGTCTGGCCAGCGTGGAGAGTGTAGGCTAAATCCTCTGACTACTCAGGCTAGTATATGGCTCTGGTAGTACAGAGAGGGTCGTGCTCCTGCAGTGGAGACTGGAAGGACTTGATGATGATGATGATGATGATGATTAATATTAACAAGACTTAGCACGAACCTTTTACTTCCACGGGGTCTGGGAGAAAAGAAAAAACGTAGAAGGTACCAGCTGCTTATCTTCCCGCGCAGTTCGTAACAGCCGATCGAGGAATGGGCGTGAGGAATCATGTAGGCGATGCGGCTTGCAACCATCACTATTGTTAGCGACGCGCTCTAGATTACTTGTAAATATTTTAATTTTTTTATATTGTAAATAGCGTAAGATTAAATACTATTTTGGCTTTTTATTTTAAAAAGAAATAGGAGCGTGGCACTATGTTTATGGGGTTTATGGTCTACTTTTTAGGAAACATAATGATTTATTGTCTGTGGCGACGCCCGCTCCCGCCAATTTTTCAAATGTAGAATGGTCCGCGCGAGAAAAACGCTATTGTTTGCCTTTTGTTTTTCTTGAATATTTTTATCAATTTTATATTTTTTGTGCCGAATTATACTTTAATTTTAACCGACGCGTGTTTTTTACTGGCCTGGCCTAACTGTCGCCTACAACTATTTTGATTCCATTCTCCATCTAAAAGCCCACCAACATGATATACGTGGCCTTTAGATTTTATAGACGTATGTTTTACTTATTTATTTCCACTGTTCGTGCTAAGTCCTGTTAAAATTAATAATTATGAGTTTAAACAGCGAATGTTTAAAAAAGAATAAATAAGAGGAAAACACCACGGGAAAACACACTTATTTTGTTACCAAATTTTAGAACAAGACAAGATGATCAGATTACGACAAGCAAAATTAATTATTTTTCTCGTAAAACTCCGAAGTTTAAAAGTTCAAGGATTTACAGCGAAGTAGTATTTCGTACGAATTAAGTATTTTGTGTTCGTTGATTTTGGATATTATGCCGTGTGGTATCCGGCAGAATAGAATAGGACCAGTCCAAGTCTTCCCGTGGATGTTGTATAAGGCGACTTAGGAAAACAAGCTAAACAAAGCTTATAAACATCAAAGAGACCTCTCCAGGTCTTCAGAGAACTTCACGCTGGCCAGAGGGGTGGCCAGCGTGAAGTTCTGGCTAATATATGGCTACTTGTACTATTATGTATTCTGTGATATGGCTCTGTTCTGGCTAACACATATATAGCTCTGTTAGTACAAAGAGGGTCGTGCTGCTGCAGTGGAGTCTAAACAGACCTGATGATGATGATGATGATTATTTTAAAGAGAACCATGTCGGTACTAGTTTGACAGTGAAAAATTTGCCGCCGTATGTGCACCGGCGCTTAGATTGGGACATCCATACTTTACAAAAAACATACCACCTTTGCTTCGCGTTAGTCGGATAAGCAGTACCTCCTTCACTTACCTGAAAAGATAAAAATAGTCTTTATAGTTAAGAAAAGACTAAAAGTAGTAAATTTAAAATTATACGACTGCCCTGAGAAGGACATGTTATGTTTTAAGGCAACTATGTAAGCATGTGGGTTTTTTAGGGTTCCGTAGAAAACTAGGAATTTTTTTTCAACATTTTTTTCTACCACTTTTTGCCATGATTAATATACTTACATGCCCATACCGAATTACAGCTTTCTAGTACTTATAGTCTCTGAGTAAAACCGCGGACGGACAGACAGACAGAAAGACATGGCGAAAATATAAGGGTTCCTAGTTTACTACGGAACCCTAAAAAGATCGTTTTCCATCATTACCTGACCGGTGTATGATGGAGATCATACTCCATAAGTTGTTATAACAGCAATTAGATATACACATACGCATACTATAAAAAAAATTCTAACTGTTACGATTCATAGCTAGCCCCATAACAAATGAACGGACGGACAACAGAGGCTTATTATTGTTGATCCGTTCGAGCCGGGTTTTACTTTGATGAAACGATTTTCCTTTCAATAAATTTTACTTAAGAATGTAAATAAACTCCCCCAAATCAACATAAGTTCGGTTCGGCGCTATTTTAGCCACAATACAAACAAACAACTTGTTTACCGATTTGATCTTAACAATTTTGGGAAAATCACGACTTCGGTTTTCATGTTTACAGTGATTTAGAACATTAAACGCTTAGGGGTAGACTCCACGAGCGAGAGAATCGCGGCGATTTCATCGCCGTGCCAATTTTCTCATAGAATGTGTTTGCACACGGCAATGTTATCACGGCGATCCGACGGGTGGCAGTTTTTTCAAATAAAATCCAATTCTATTCTAAAGTGCGAGCGAATTTCAATTGGTTCGCCTTTTACATATATATACAACTGGCGGAAGAAAGAAGGCCATGGAAGAAGCTCCACCGACAAGAGCCCAGCTCTTATATTTGATGATGATGATGATTACTATATAGTATACTAGCAGCCCTACCCGGCTGCGCCCGGGCATATATTATACCTTAAAACCTTCCTCGTGAATCACTCTATCTATTGGTGAAAACCGTATGAACATCCGTGGAGTAGTTTTTGAGTTTATTGCGAACAGACAGACAGACAGACAGACAGACGCGGCGGAGGACTTGGTTTTATAATATGTAGTGATAGAATATTCACTACATATTATGAAACAAAATCCTTCACCGCGTCTGTCAGTCTGTTCGCGATAAACTCAAAAACTACTGCATAGATTTACATGTGGTTTTCATCAATAGATAGAGTGATTCATGAGGAATGTTTATAGGCATAATACATGCCCGGGTGCAGCCGGGGTGGACTGCTGGTATAATATAAGATAGAAGCGCGAAATCGCGATGCTCTCGCTCATGAAGTCGGCACCTTAGCTTTCATTTATTTGTTATAAAAGATACACGTTCACAAGGTTTGTTATCCTTATGAATGTATCTTAAAGCCAGGCTTACCCACAGCTTAAATTAATTGACGAGCGCCGTGGCGCAGCGGTCAACACGCCTGCCTGCGACACGGATTGTCCCGGGTTCGATCCTCGTTCAGGTCAAGATGGAAAATGATCTTTTTCAGATTGACCTGGGTCTTGGATGTTTATCTATATAAGTATCTATTATAAAATATAGTATCGTTGAGCTAGTATCCCATAACACAAGTCTTGAACTTACTTTGGGGATATCTCAATCTGTGTGAAAAAAAAGCCAAAAAAAAATGTGTTCATAAAATCGGTTACAGCAGAAAAATTATTCTTGTTACACTTATTTATTTGGGTGTTTTAAACCGGTTTTGGTCTATAACTTTCAAAAGCGTAACAAATATGTTCTCTATAAAAAACCAATTTGAAAAATGTATTTAATTTTCTGTTTATTATACACAATACATAACCCACTGGGCACCAACACAGTATATTCAGTGAAATCTTTTTTAATTATTTTTATTTTTTATTCATAAGTATTAACAGGAGTAAGCTAACCCCACAGACAGCTAACCTTCTTTGTAGTTCTAGGACCGCAGACAAATATCCTGAGCAAATACCAGAGAAAATTTACGATAATTTGCATTATATGACCATATGAGTTGAATAGGGTTTTACCCTCTACCCATCTCAAGCTATGAGTGTGAAAATCGTACAAATAGTCTGGTTTCGCAAACAATTTACACATTCCGTGAAATCATAAGGATGTCAGTGTCAGATACAGGAGCCTTGATCTTTGACCCACTTACTTGCACCCACTACCCTAGAATAATCAGTAATCGCATTAACAGAGTAATAGAATATTAGATTAAATAAATAAATATAAATAATATAAAAAATAATAGCCCCAAAGTAAGTTCGAGACTTGTGTTATGGAATACTAACTCAACGATACTATATTTTATAATAGATACTTATATAGATAAACATCCATACGACCATAGATACCATAGACGAATATTTATTTTCGTTATGCCACGGAAAGACCTCCCAAAATAGATACTTTTTTTTTTTTTTTTACCTAGCCTATCGATGTTATGTCCCACTGCTGGGCAAAGGCCTCCCCCTTATTTTTCCATTCACTTCTGTCTATTGCAATTTCTGCCCAACCATGCAAAAACTTGTCGAAATCATCTCTCCACCTCCTTCTTGGTCTTCCTCTACCTCGACGGCCCTCAGGTACCCAAAAGGTTGCCAACTTAGCCCACCTTTCTGACCGCATACGACAAAATAGATACAAACGAAAAAAATCGGCCAAGTGCGAGTCGGGCTCACAACATTTGATTATCAAGTAAAAAAGGCAATAAACGGCTTGTTGTATGGGAGCCCCTCTTAAATATTTTATTTATTCTGTTTTTAGGATTTGTTGTTATAGTGGCAACAGAAATGCATCATCTCTGAAATTTTGGCTTACTAGCTATCACGGTTTATGAGATACAGCTTGGTGACAGACAGACGGATGGCGAAGTCTCGTGAATAGGGTCCCGTTTTTACTTTGATATATTATGGCAATATTTAGTTTTTCCTTATCACTATTGAACTTTAAGGCGAGGTAAGTTCACACACTAGCGCCACCCAAGTCCTAAATCATATCAAATTTAAAAAATCTAATAGCTGAATGCCTAATAAATTACTTGTAGTGTATACAGCCTCTGTGGTCCAGTGGTTTAGGTGTTTGCCTTACTGACCCGGGGGTCGAGGGTTCGATTCCCACGGGAAGCATACTTTGTTAAGTTGTTTCCAGTTTGGTTAGGACAATGCAGGCATGAATCACCTGATTGTCTGATAAGAAAGATGATTCCATGCTTCGGAAGGCACGTTAAGCCGTTGGTCCCGGCTACCATCTGGTAGTCGTTAAAGGAACCATGTCAGAGGCCGAGAGGCGGTTCCGAAGAACTCTGACACCAGGGTGTGCATGGTCGACTGACCGTGTCACCTACTCGAAATGATGATGATGATTACTTGTAGTATTATTGGTACAAGTTTTCCCTATTTTTAATTTGATGAATTAAGAGAAAGAATTATTACCGCCAAGAGTGGCCACTTTTGGCGGTAAGAATTAGTTTTTTTGAACTTAGATTATGACATCAATGAAAAGTAACAAAAAGAATACTACAAGTAATGTACTAGTGCAAACAGCTATTAGATTTTTAGGGTTCCGAACAAAAAATGCAAATCGGAACCCTTATAGGATCACTCGAGCGTCTGTCTGTCCGTCCGTCCGTCTGTCCGTCTGTCGAATCTACTGAACCAAATTAAATGAAATTTGGTAAGATGGTGTAAACATATGACCCAAACATGGATGTGCAAAATAAATATATATTGTTTTTAAATAAGGGTCAGTTTAGGGGGTCCAAATATAAAATGTTAAAAAAAAGTTTTGCAAACCTTACCGTGTCATATATCAAATGAAAGGGCTTGTTATGAGGATCTCAAAAATATTTTTTTTTGTTCGGGAAAAATCAATACTTTTGATTTTATTCACGAAAGAAGGCAAAATTTGACCATCCCCCCCCCCCCCGCTGATCTCCGAAACTACTGGGCCTAAAATTTCGAAAAAATTACAATATATAGTTTATTGCTTGAAGATTACAGGAAAAAATAATAAGAATTCTATCAGTTGAAAATAAAGTGGTAAACTCACTATAATAAGTTCACCTAGGGAAATAGTTCACTAAAACACCACTAGATAGCGCTAGTCAATTGAATAAAACATTTTTGCACATTGTGTGTGTGTTCACGAAGCAAGGGCGTAGAACATACGTCAATTGAGTTTAAATTTGTAGCCCCCGATGGAAATTCAAACTAATTATATTTAATCATCTTTACCCTCACTCCAATATTTGTCTATGGTCTCTATTGCCTAGAGAAAACATAAAGCAATCGGTCGTCTGATTGGTAATAGTATATTTTTTTCTATCTTTCACGCGTTACGTATTCGGCCAGTATCAAGTATTAAATTAAAGTCTAAATTTCCCGCGCTTTTTCGAGTTTTCTTGTTTATCAACGAAATTCAGGTGTAATTCATTATATGTATGTTGATTCGACGAAGCTACTAGCAGCAATTTATCACGAGTCCACTGGTTCAATCATAAACGACGCAGTAAGGTGGACACCAGCCCGCTATGTAAATCTCACTTGCTATACAGCAACATGACAGTTTATTTTGGTTAACACATTGTTCTTGGCATTTAAAACACCAAATTCACAAAAGAAACATTTTGCACAACAATCCAAATCAAACAACGTGTAATCAGCTAAAATTGCCGCCAAAAACTTCCTAATATCTTCTTCAATTATTCATAGTTCGCGATTCTGACGTTTTTCGCCTGAAACAGTGTAATGTAGCCATTATTTTTCAATGTTTCAACAAGTTTTCTCAAAAACACGCTAATAAGAGTCATTGATAGCGTGCAAATCGATTTAACAACAGAATTCTTTGTGATTTCAATCAATGTTTAGATTTGTCACGATGAATCGATTCCAAAGAAACTGTGGCCAATGAGATATTGACAATGAACTTAATAAGACGTTTTGTACAAACGTCTGGTGTAAGAAAGAAAGAAATATATTTATTTGGCGCATATTTATTTATTTTGCAATTCTTCGTAATAATGCTGCCAGCCTTCTGGGCACATTACCACAGGGCACTGCGGCATATTGTTTGTTTATAGGTAAGTTTTATTTATACTATTTTTTGAATAGGTTAATTTGTTTTTTTTTTAGTTTTATTAAGTTTGTTAGCTTTAATAATTCCTATTGTTAAGTATTTATTAAAACTTATAACTCAATTTTATGATTGATCTATAAAATTCTATTTTTTTCTATTCTATACTCAATCAAATTTTTTTTTTTATGTAACCAGATTGCAATGAAGTAGCTAAGCTACCTAAGATATTATAGTCTTACCAATACCGTTTCATTTGCACCAATCCTATCATTTTCAATATCAATTATGGAAAAGCAATGACCTTCAAGCCTAGATAGTTTCTTTTGTTCGTTAATATTTCTGTAACAGAGTGCAATCGGCCTTGAGAGCTGAGTAATCAGTGAGGCAAAAAACGGCCCAGTTATTGTTTGGTTAGATGAATTTACTATTACTACGATTTGTTTTATGAATGAAGTCTCTCTAACGTACCTCATCATCATCAGGTCTTTAGTCTCCACTGCGGGAGCACGACCCTTTCTGTAGTCATCATCATCATTATCTCGTGTCACACACACACGGTCAGTCGACCATGCACACCCTGCTGTCAGAGTTCGTCTCGGAACCGCCTCTCGGCCTCTGACGTGGTTTCTTTAAAGACTACCAGATGGCAGCCGGGACCAACGGCTTAACGTGCCTTCCCAAGCACGGAATCATCTTTCTTATCAGATAATCAGGTGATTCATGCCTGCAATGCCCTAACCAAACTGGAAACAACTTATCAAAGTATGCTTCCCGTGGGAATCGAACTCACGACTTCAACAAGGCAAACGCCTTTACCACTGGACCACGGAGGTAGTTACCCTTACTGTAGTACCAGAGCCATATATGCCAGAGTAGTCAGAGGATTTGGCCTACACTCCTTGTAACAAACAAACAAATAAACTCAGTTTCGCATTTATAATATTAGTTGGGATTGAGTAAGTATCCCATAATAACACAAGTCTCGAACTTACTTTGAGGCTAGCTTAATCGATATGACTTGTCCGTATGTACATAGGTGATTCTGAACAACAGCAAATATTTGACCAGCTTATTGGTGCGAATTTGTATATTACCGATATTTATTATGGGTAGCATTTAAACGAGTGACTGTAAATTAAAAATTTGTCATATTTTTTAATTTAATTTTACATTTCATTGACAAACTCCACGAGAACTGGCAAATTTACCAATTGGAAAAAATGGGGGACGCCTTTGCCCAGAACTCGCAGTTAATAATAAGAATTTAATTATTATTATTAACTAAGAGTGACGAGAAATCTACCAAAACCTCTCTCGGAGGCCAAGTCGTTTTGTCATATTGGGGATTTCGCCGAAGGTTAGGGACGCTCGCTCGCTCTTCTTTTGGTTACAAGGAAACCGTGCCTACACTGGTAGGCCACTGGTCAAATTGTTTTGTAATACATACATACACACTATCACCTTTCCTTGCGGTGTAGACAGAGCCCAGGTCTATAAAGTCTAAAGGCCAGGTATAGCATGTTGGTGGGCTTTTAGGTGTAGAACGGATTCAAAATAGTAATGAGTTGCTAGCCGCATCCGTTATTGGCATGATTCTTCACGTCCATTTCCTCGATCGGTTTTTACGATCTGCGCGGGAAGAGGAGCAGCACTCTAAGTTTTTTCTTTTCGCTCTCAGACCAGCGTGAAGAGTTTTGTAATATCGGGGTTTTTGCCCAAAGTCACCCTCTCTGCATTCTTATCGCTCACTTAGCAATAAAAAAATCTCGAGCTCCTCCGTGCTTCGGAAGGCACGTTAAGCCGTTGGTCCCGGCTGTCATCGTTGATGGCAGTCGTTAAGCTATGTCAGATGCCTTATGGCAGCTTGAACATTCTGACACCAGTGTTGGCCACTTAAACATACGGAAAACAAACAAACAACTTAGTAATATAGACAGAAGTCTATAATTTTATACATGTTTGATTATACCCATTTTTTCCACTTTTTTCTTACGGGTTTATTTTCCATTAGGGATTTTGATTTTACATTAAAACATTGCCAGGTTGGTGAGAATCAGCCTGTATATTTATTTACATCATCATCATCAGGTCTTTTTCAGTCTCCACTGCAGGAGCACGACCCTCTCTGACTATCAGAGCCGTATATAAGCCAGGGCAGTCAGAGGATTTGGCCTACACTCTCCACGCTGGCCAGACGGGTTGGAGAGGTTCATTTACATAATTATTCCGTACTAGCTGCGCCCGCGACTTCGTCCGCGTGTAGTAGTGAGTTTGGGTAGCCTTTTTTCGAATTGAAAAGTAGCCATGTCCTTTCTCAGGAGACTATCTGTGTACGAAATTTGATTTAAATGTGTTAAGTTTTTTTATGCCATAGGACGGCAAACGAACAAGCGGGTCACCTGATGGTAAGTGATCACCGCTGCCCATGGACAACTGCAACACCAGGGGTGTGACAAGAGCGTTGCCGGCCTTTTATTTTTCCCTCCCAGGGTGAGAGGTGATGGCTAGTGATGGTGATGGGGCACCTGCTCTCTCACTCACCGAATGAAGCATAGCAGCGCTAAAGCTACTACTCAAACTTCGATTTTCTGTGAGTGTGTGGTACTTCCCCGGACGAGCCGGCCCATTCATGACTAAATGTTAATAATTTCGCTGGTAGCGTGGCTCTACCACACAACTAACTCAACTATACTTTATTTTACTACACATACATCCAATTCCCAGGTCAATCGGAAAAAACTAAATTTTCATTTTGACCTGACCGGGTATCGAACCCAGGACCGCCCGTGTCAGGCGTGTTGACCGCTGCGCCACGAAGGTCGTCAACATACAACATACTTCCTGTAACGTTGTTACGTTAGGTGTTAAATGTAAACCAAACATCTCAAACATCAATTTAAAACAATCAAACAATTATGTAACTTCCGTGTTCGGATGCCCGTAAAACTTGACCCCGGAGGCTTATGCATAGTTAAATACCACCAAAAGTTAACGCACTATGAGGCAGTAGGGTTACCGCCTTAGTTTTGTTTTTTTTTGTGACACGAAGAAAATCCCTTCGCATAACCGGAACGCCCGTGATTGGTGACACGGGAGGTCGGTCCGATTATGTGGTGTTAAAAACTTCGCGGTGTCGCCACTGAGCCGCTATAATAATAATATAATTTATGCCAAGTATACATAAGTATAATTGCAGTCAAGGGCTTTTAGGCTCCTGGCCGCGACAATCCACCTCCCGGAAGGCGTGCCTGAGAGTGCGTCTAGAGACAGAATAGTAGGGTTCCAGCCTCAATCACACATTCTTCAAAAAAATCCACGAATTTGAATGCATGGATTTTTGTAAAACTTTATTCAATCATAGTCAAAAAAACAATATTTTTTACAAAAATTTTGCTTTTTTTTATCCATGCTATTTAGATGAATGCATAACTCGTGTGGCTGTTACCTCTAAACGATTCAACCCCAACACCGATTTAGTTAAATTTGGTATTAGGGCTATTTAAGTCCCGGGATACATAATAGTCTTCGTCCCAGAAACGGTAATAGTACAACATTTACGCGAGCGGAGTCACGGGTGAAAGGTACTTTAGCACAAAATCTATTTAGAATCTAAAATAAAGAATATGGCCTTTAAAATACCTAACAAAATCCAGACAGACTGACGCTAATTTGCCGGACACGCAATCAAAAAGTCTGGCGTTGTCCGGCTATTTTCTGATGTCTGGCAACCCTTAACAGCAGGCACCGTTATCTCGCAGCTATCACTCTCAAGGAAAAAACATACGGAGCAAAAATTCAAAACTTGAATTAGCACTGTTTTAATAAATAAATATGGACAAATCACACAGATTGAGTTAGCCCCAAAGTAAGTTCGAGACTTGTGTTATGGGATACTAACTCAATGATTCTATATTTTATAATAGATACTTATATAGATGAACATTCAAGATCCAGGTCAATCTGAAAAAGATCGTTTTCCATATTGACCTGACCGGGAATTGAACCCGGGACCATTCGTGTCCCAGGCTGGCGTGTTGACCGCTGCGCCACGGAGCTCGTTGTTTTTAGGGTTCCGTAGTAAACTAGGAACCCTTATAGTTTCGCCATGTCTGTCTGTCTGTCTGTCTGTCTGTCTGTCTGTCTGTCTGTCTGTCCGTCCGCGGTTTTACTCAGAGACTATAAGTACTAGAAAGCTGTAATTTGGTATGAGTGTGTATATTAATCATGGCAAAAAAGTCGTAGAAAAAAACCTTGAAAAAATATTTTTTTTTGGGTAGCTCCCATACAAGTAAAGTGGGGGAGTAATTTTTTTTTCTCTATTTACCCATCGTGTGGGGTATCGTTAAAAAGGTCTTTCAAAAATATTGTGAGGTTAAGAACACCATTTTTCGATTTAGGGATCCGTTTCCGAAATATTTGGATTTAAAGTGCAAAATTTTGTTAGAGGTACGTGTCCCCCCCCTCTATCTGCTAAACGGTTATATATGGATACGTGAAAAAAATTACAGCAATAGTATATATACTGAAGTTGAAAGGAAAACTATCAGAGCTGGGTACTAAGTGCAAACTAAAAAGTTATAGTCAACCAACTTATAAAATGTACTGGAAAATGTAAAATTTCATACAATCTTCATTGTTAGATGTTTTTGGTCGTTAGACTGTGAGGTGTGAGTGTAAACAGTGTGAACTCAAAGTTGTCATTCGCAACTACGGAACCCTACACTGCGCGTGGCCCGACACGCACTTGGCCGGTTTTTTACATGTAAGCAGATTTTTAAAAATAATGTAACGTTGTAAGTTTTAATAAAAATCTACGTTCACCAAATGATATTAAACGTATCTTACGATGAATAAAATATTTGACAGTCTACCTGCGACCACGAACACTGTAAAGAAAGAGTTCGATCGAAACGTTACGTGTATAAATAATGTAATAAACGCATTAAAAACCGTATTAAATTAATTTTATTTAATAATTGTATTCAATTTAAGACCTATAAAATATCACAATACAATAAATACCTAACATATAAATCAAAAAGATTTCGTCAATGTTAAAACCCGTCTCTTAACGTCTCTGGTGCAAAAGTGCCTAAAACGCTAGCTGCATTGCCTCGTTGTATTTTATTTAAAATATTTGAGTTTCAATTTAGATATACATATCAGATCTTCTCAAAGATAACGTAGGTACTTATTAGATGGTGGAAGAATTTTTGAAATGGGTCAGTATTTCCTGAGATTAGCGCGCTAAACGAACAACCATCTTATCATCTAAGCTATAGCTCACGTCGACTTCATGTTTTGATTTTCAAGTACCTTTAAGCGTTCCTGTCATATAAGGATCTTGATAGACATACACAATAACAACACAGCTTCCTATATGGGTAACATTTTAACCTCTCAAGGAACAGAACCCTAAAAATAGCACTAAAGTTACGAGCCCCGTGGCGCAGCGGTTACCACACCAGCCTGCGACACGGGGGTCCCGGGTTCGATCCCCGGTCAGGTCATGATGGAAAACGATCTTTTTCAGATTGACCTGGGTCTTGGATGTTTATCTATATATGTATTTGTTATAAAATATAGTATCGTTGAGTTAGTATCCCATAACACAAGTCTTTCTTAAGAACTTACTAGGGCTGGCTCAATCTGTTTAATTTGTCCGTATATATTTATCGTCTAAATGATGAGTCTCTAGAGGATTATAAATACCATCAACAGTGGCGCAATATGAAGCAGGCACTGTAATCTCATTCTCAAGGGGAAAACATACGGAAAGGTAATTTGTACACTCACGTTTATGACTGATTGAGGTGTGCGACCGCTGTAGCAGAACCACTACGAGAAAATACGGTCGGTAAATCAACGTTTTTTGCGCAGCAGGTTTGGAGTCTTTACGCATAAAAGTTTGAAGTCTTTACGCATAAAAGTTACATAAAAATATTTATGCTAAAGGTTATACGCATACTTATTCTCGTACTCAGAAACTATTATGCGTACTGATCTTTATGAGCATGGTTTTGATGATGTTCAAAATGATACAGGCTTATTTCAAACCGAGCAGTCCAAATCCCAAAGCGTCACATTTTATGCCAACAGTCAATCACAAAAAAGATTTTATGGGAAAACACATCGGAAAATCGCAGTTATTTGTAAAGTTAGCAGCTGGTAAAGCAAATAAAAATACCGGAATTTCCTTAATTATTTGAAAAAGTACGATTTATAGTAATTGATGAAGTGAAACAAAATTTATTTCCTCTCACCTATTGCAAAAAGAAAAACACATTAGGTGCCTTCAATAAGAGTCCGTAAATAAAAACGACGCAAAAATATCTACATTTTTTAAAAACAAGTATAAAACTATGAAGTGGTCCGCGTACGACATAGCGTTCGTATGTTTCCATTTGGCAGTGAAAGTTACTCGATCAATAGCAATTTTACTCTAACTCAAACACGGAAAAAGCTGGTACTGTTACACAACAAACGTTTAATTGTTAGCTACTCGTACATTGTCGTCGATATCTCAGGGTAAGCAACTGTCGAGCACACATACATACATTTTATGTTATCTTCATTGGGGCCGATTATAAATCGGAAGCACGTCTAACCTTTGGCTTATTTTTAGAGAAGTACCGAATAGTCGGCCAAAACAGCCGGCTATCCGGCCTCAAATCTAAAAAAAAGGTCTGAGTCGGTTTTACTAAATAAAAGTCTGATGTTTGATTAGGAATATTTATTTATTAATGTAATCAGTCTTTTTCAAATTCAAAAGTCATTAACTTCTTTCTATAATCACCCGTAACACACAAAACGTAAGTATTAATAAATAAACAAAACAAATCAACTCAGTAACATTTTAGAACAAAGAGATCCCAGATCCAGAGAGAGGTTACACCTCACTTTTCGGGAATCGTGATTTCCTTTTCAACATGATTATTATTTGTATTAGATTAGATACTTCCACTTGCTATATTCACTGTTTTAAAAAAACTCAACTTATTTTTTCGCAAAACGTAAAAATAAGTTAAACTGCAAAGTAAACAAAATATGTCAGTGCCGAGCGCTCACGAAACAATGATCGGCTTGGCCGATTAGTCTGCCGATTATTCGGCCTCTTTACAACCGATTAATCGGCTAACGGCTAGTCGGCCAAAGTCATGATCGGCACATCTCTAGTTATTTTGTACTTACCCCATGCCTTACTCACCCACACAGTGATTCCCGAAGAACGACTGCATAACATATATACAAACATACATACATATTATCACGTTTATTTATTATTATCCCTTGCGGGGTAGACGGAGCCCAAGGTCATAAAACCAGAAGGCCACGTTTAGCGTGTTAGTGGACGTTAAGGTGGAAAGCGGAATCATAATAGTGATGGGTTGCTAGCCGCATCGCCTATAACGTGATTCTTTAGATTTTCGCCCAATCCATTGACCGGCTTTTACGGTCTGCGCGGGAAGAAAAGCAGCTGGTATATTCTATGTTTTCCCTTTTCTCCCAAACCAGCATGGAATAACTTTCGAGGATTTATACTTTACACCGACTGCGACAGATGGGAGGTTTATGTTTCACACTACCCAAAAATGCAACATTCCTTTTTAAATGATTTTATTTGAGTTCATGTAAGTATGAAATATATGTATCATCATCAGGTCTTTCTAGTCTCCACTGCAGGAGCACGACCCTCTCTGTACTACCAGAGCCATATAGCCTGAGTAGTCAGAGGATTTGGCCTACACTCTCCACGCCGGCCAGACGGGTTGGAGAGGTCTCTTTGATGTTAATAAGATTTGTTTCCTTAGTCGCCTTTTACGACATCCACGGGATGACCTGGAGTGGTCCTATTCTACTCAGCCGGGAACCACACGGAAATATATGTATGTCAGTTCTTTTTTTCCACCAAAACTTTGAAATGCCTGAACAGATTTGGATTTGTGAGAAAAATAGAATCCTTAACATAGCCCGAGACATAACTTTTTTAAATTGCAGTCGTGTTTATTATTTTTATTTCAAAAACTTGTTGATGTGTTTATGTATTCTTTAATGAGGGTTGCCTGAAATGCTTACCACCAGATAGTGATATAGACACAGAAGGTCTCTGTGGCGCAGTGATGATGATGAGACATGATGCGACAGAAGAGTACCGGGTTCGATTCCGAGAGCACAGCCAAAGCACGGTCATAGTTTCTAGCCAAAGTACTTCGTTTTTCCAATTCGTTCAAAACTGAGACCATTGGCCGGCCAACGGCCGGAGACGTACTATATTATATATTTTATCAGCTAAAGTATGTGCCGTCTCACACATTGAAGCTTGTTTGAAACTAACTATCAGTTTTCTACATATAGTTACTTAATAAGTTTCTAAACGCTTGCAGCCAAGTAGAGTTCATTAGCTTTTAACTTACGTATGACATGTTGGTTGAAAACAATTAAAGTTAAATTAAATTAAAAGAGACTTTCACATTTCATATTAATTTTGGGCAGCCACTGTTATTTAATTTATTGTTTTAAAAGATTGTTTTAATTTGAGATTGAATATAAATGCAAAAGTGAAAATAAAATTTAAATTCTGTTCTATTCAACCGTACCAATTAAATAACAATGTAGTAAACGCGATCTTCTTCTTCTTCTTTCGAGTCGTAGATGGCTAGTTTTATATAGTAAACGCGATATAACCGTATAATAAGTAATTTTATTTAAAATTGCAAATAATAAATTACTAGATACAATAATCGGCAAAGTGTGAGTCGGGCTTGCGCACCAAGTTATCTTAACTTACCTTTTTAGGGTTCCGTAGTAAACAAGGAACCCTTATAGTTTCGCCATGTCTGTCTGTCTGTCTGTCCGTCCGCGGTTTTACGCAGAGACTATAAGTACTAGAAAGCTGTAATTTGGTATGGATATGTATATTAATCATGGCAAAAAAGTGGTAGAAAAAAAACATGAAAAAAAAATTTTTTTAGGGTAGCTCCCATACAAGTAAATTGGGGGAGTAATTTTTTTTTCTCTGTTTACTCATCGTGTGGGGTATCGTTAAATAGGTCTTTCAAAAATATTATGAGGTTGAGAACACCATTTTCCGATTTAGGGATCCGTTTCCGAAATATTTGGTTTTAAAGTGCGAATTTTTGTTAGAGGTAAGTGTCCCCCCCCCCCTCTATCTGCTAAACGGTTATATAATATAGATACGTGAAAAAAATTACAGCAGTAGTATATATACTGAAGTTTAAAGGAAAACTATCAGAGCTGAGTACTAAGTACAAACTAAAAAGTTATAGGCAACCAACTTATAAACTGTAAAATTTCATACTATTTTCATTGTTAGATGTTTTGGTCGCTAAACTGTAAGGTGCGATGTGAATAGTGTGAACTCAAAGTTGTCATTCGCAACTACGGAACCCTACACTGCGCGTGGCCCGACACGCACTTGGCCGGTATTTTTTTCTAAAACGCTAGCAACCCGGCAAATCTAGATCTTTTGTTGTTTCAAAAACCGGCCAAGTGCGTGTCGGGCCACGCGCAGTGTAGGGTTCCGTAGTTGCGAATGACAACTTTGAGTTCACACTGTTTACACTCGCACCTAACAGTTTAACGACCAAAAACATCTAACAATGAAAATTGTATGAAATTTTACATTTTCCAGTACATTTTATAAGTTGGTTGCCTATAACTTTTTAGTTCGGCTCTGATAGTTTTCCTTTAAACTTCAGTATATGTACTATTGCTGTAAATTTTTTTCACGTATCTATATATAACCGTTTGGCAGATAGAGGGGGGAGGGACACTTACCTCTAACAAAAATTTTCACTTTAAAACCAAATATTTCGGAAACAGATCCCTAAATCGAAAACTGGTGCTTCAACTTCATAATATTTTTCAAAGACCTTTTTAACGATACCCCACACGATGGGTAAGTAGAGAAAAAAAAATTACTCCCCTACTTTACTTGTATGGGAGTTACCAAAAAAAAAATTTTTTTTTAAGATTTTTTTCTACCAAATTACAGCTTTTTAGTACTAATAGTCTCTGAGTAAAACCGCGTACGGACAGACAGACATGGCGAAACTATAAGGGTTCCGAGTTTACTACGGAACCCTAAAAAGAAAAAGAAGGAAAATATTATAAAAAGCCCTTCAGGCGAGTAGGCGACTAATACTGTTGAAAAGAGTTTCATTCAGCGTTTCTTCTCTGCAGTGGTCGGTTCCGAAACACTACTAGTCTGTAGCCTTTGAACACTAATTAATCATATAAACATATGTCTAAGTATATTAGAATTGTTTAAATTATGAAATAACGTGAAAAATAGCCTGAAAAGACCTATTTTCTGAATAAAATCTTTGAATCTTTAATATTATCTGTGATAGTATATTGTCTATGGTTACACTTTAACTTTCGACTTCATTAGTGGTTCATTACCGCACATAACTTCAATTTCTAAGTTCATTGTCAGGTTCAACGGTTTAGAAATGATCGTAAGCAGCAGTTAAGTATGCATTAAGTAATTTGCAAGTATATTAGACGCCAGTTTCTTGAAGAGAGCCAACGACCTCCCAGATATAAGTATACCTAGTTTTTTACTAGCGTTTCCTGCGACTTCATCCGCGTGGGTTTCGGTTTTATCACACGGTCTTTTTTAGAATTAATAATTTATCATATTTTTAACAAAAAAAACCGACTTCAACCCTACCAATTTGTTTGAATAAGCATTTAAGAATAAAATGGAAATAAGTGTAAATCGAATGCGTGTTAACATTTTTTTGGTTTTTGTGTTTTTTTTTCAAAGAGCGCTTGACACATTTCGATAAAAATTTAATGGGACCATCTGTAAAGTATTACCTATCGAACAAAAACAGAATTTCTTAAATCGGTCCAGGCGTCTTCGAGAAATCGGGGAACATACCTACATAAAACAAAATGATTCCGACGAATTGAGAACCTCCTCCTTTTTTTGAAGTTGGTAAATATTAATTTAAAAAATATAATCTAGTACTTCGGTAGTTAATCACTTGTGACTACTTTTCATTATTCTGAGTTTAGTATCATAACCGCCATGGATATTGATAAAAAGATTATTTTTTTAAATTATATCTGGTTTAAGAGTATCTATATGAAATGAAATGAAAGATGGCGCTGGTTGGCCGATGTTTGCCACTTAATATTGTTTTAAACCACTACTTCTTCCACGCTGGTCTGGGAGAAAAGAAAAAAACGTAGAATGTACCAGCTGCTTCTCTTCCCGCGCAAATCGTAAGAGACAGCGATGCGGCTAGCAACCCATCATTATTTTGATTCCGTTCTTACCTACCCAACAACATGCTAAACGTGGCTTTTGAGGTTTTCCAGACCTGGACTCTGTCTACCCCGCTAGGGAAAATACGTGATAGTATGTAAGTCATAGATTTTAAAAAAAAAAATTCGACTTCTATGATGTAAGTCATAGATTTAAAAAAAAAAATTTTCGTCGTAAGTATACATGATAACAAGAATATAGTTTCTACAGATACAACAGCGACTTTCTTGAGCGTGTTACCATTTTATAAAATGCCTGGCAACCACTCGAGTGTGAACTGATAGCTAAAATAAAAAATTAATAGAAGGATAGCAACTGAGGATAGCAAACGTACGTACTTGAGAAACAACGGCGAAACCAACCAAGAAAAGAACGCTACGTACGTCTACGCGCCAATGTAGTCAGATTGTTCCTGACTAGGCAGGGGCGTCGCAACAATAAAATTAAATTTTAAAAAGCTTAAACTAACGTTATTCTTTGTCGGGACTGCCGACTATAGTTTCAATCCCATATCATATTAATATAGTCAGCAATTCTGACAAAGTAGTACGTGAGTGATCCGTTTTTAAACAAAATCTAGAGTTTGTGGTGGGAAGTCAAGGGGTACAGTTGAAGTTTGCCTTAGACATTTTTGCAAATTGATTTTAGTGGACTTTATAATTTGAAATTGGTTTAGTTTGGTGTTATAAATGCTCGTGCTCATGAACAATTTGTGAAACAGTTAAAGTGGACTGATAAATGGACTCGTATAGATTTGCCATCAGAACCTCCCACGAGGCATCAAAGAACATGCGCCATCTTTGATGCTACTTGGAAAAACTTTACCGTACAACACCGATACTTAATATCTAATTATACTGGACATTGGCAGAATCACTGAAATTTCGGTGGAAGCCATAATATAAAACAGAAGAAGAAACAAAATCTATTTATCTCACGTTAGTTTCAATAATATAATAACATTAAATTTGTTACATACATACTGTCACGACTTTCTACCTTGCGAGGTAGATAGAGCCTAGGTCTTTAAGACCTAAAGCCACGTAAAGCATGGTAGTGGGCATGTAGATGGAAAACGGAATCAAAATAGTGATGGGTTGCTAGCCGCATATATTGTCATGATTCCTTAGATTTTCGCCCGATCCCTCGATCGGCTTTTACGATCTGCGCGGGAAGAGAAGCAGCTGGTACATTCTTTTGTTCTTTTATTTCAGAACAGCGTGAAAATTACTCTTCTGTTCATTCTTTATTGTGCTGTAAGCGCCATATTTAGAGTTGCGCGGCACTGAATATTGAATAATTTCTTTTGTTTGCACCGCAATAATTATATTATACCAATAATTTTCACCGTTATAGTAATTTATATTCAAATTGCGAATAGCCATACTTCAATATTAATAATATAATATAAGTGCGAAAGTCTATCGGTCTGTCTGTATTATATTCTTTCACAGCTGATTTTGATGAAATTTGCCATGTACTCGTAGGTACTTTTAGGGGGAAGACCTTTGATTGTAGAAAAAATTTGCCGTTACCTATTCCTAGTGTTTAGGGTTCCCGAAATTAGACTTTTCAAGCTGCCTAATGGCATCAAGCTGAACAACTATCATCTAATGAATAACTATGACCATTTCGAAGCATGATATAACTTGAAATGATTTACATTCTTGAATTTCTTTCTATTTGTAAAGTATTAGGAATAAAATGATTGGCGTCGCTACTGTGCCTAGGGTGCCCCCTTAACCCCTGCTGCTGGATTGTTTGATCGTACAAAAGGTCTTGGCCTCAAGAGGGTAGGCTAGGTTTAATACCCCGTCACTCTCAGTTAGTCGCACATTTATTAATACAATGACGTAAATTCATCATCGTACTTCCACGCAGGTCTGGGAGAAAAGAGAAAACGTAGAATGTATCAGTTGCTTCTCTTCCCGGGCAGATCGTAAAAGCCGATCAAGGGAATGGGCGGAAGGAATCGTGCCAATAGGCGATGCGGCTAGCAACTCATGACTATTTTGATTCCGTTCTCCACCTTGTAGCCCACCAACATGCTAAACGTGGCCTTTAGGTTTTATAGCCTACCTGGGCTCTGTCTTACCCACAAGGGAAAAAAACGTGATTAGCCGTGTGGTTTCCGGCAGAGTAGAATAGGACCACTCCAAGTCTTCCTGTGGATGTCGTAGAAGGCGACTTAGGAAACACAAGCTAAACGAAGCTAAAAACATCAAAGAGACCTCTCCAACCCGTCTGGCCAGTGTAGGCCAAATCTTCTGACTGCTCTGGCTAATATATGGCTCTGGTAGTACTCTGAGGGTAGTACAGAGAGGGTCGTAGTCCAGCAGTGGAGACTAAAAAGACCTGATGATGATGATGATGATGAGTATGTATGTAAATTAATTAATTTTAATTTACAGTCACTCGATTAAATATTTCTCCTCGCCAGAAAAGACTTTCTGTCTAGAGCAACATATTGAATAAAATATAAAACTTATCACAATCTAATATTAAACAACAATACATAATGATACTTGTTAAATGCACTCTCAAAGACAGTTTTGACGTGAGAGTGAACTTTCTCGTAATTTTCACGAACTCCACGCCAATGTTAAATCATAATGGCCGTTCACTATTACATCACAAATTCAGTCATCAATCAATTGGTAAAAACGATTTTTGGGATTATTACTGTATTCTATTGCAGAATACGAATTTGCCGTTTTTGCTCGATATTAAGATTTGATGTATGTAATATGTAAGTCTAGTAAAATGATATTGTTCTTAGTTTAGTTTTATCCTCATTGTTCATTGCTACCCTGTTGCCTTCTTATTTGTCCTCTTTCATTCTGGGTTGACTGGAAGAAATCCCTTCCTGGGGTAAGTCCGCCTTTGTACGTGTTTACTTTTTAAGAATTGCCTTTTGTTGTATTTTTTCTTTTATCATCATCAGGTCTTTCTAGTCTCCACTGCAGAAGCACGACCCTCTCTGTACTACCAGAGCCATATACTAGCCTGAGTAGTTAGGGGATTTGGCCTACACTCTCCACGCTGGCCAGACGGGTTGGAGAGGTATCTTTGATGTTAATAAGCTTTGTTTAGCTTGTGTTTCCTAAGTCGCCTTTTACGACATCCACGGGATGACTTGGAGTGGTCCTATTCTACTCTGCCGGGAACTACACGGCTTTTTTCTTTATGTACAATAAAGAGTTACAAACAAACAAACGGCAAGTGGTAGACGCTTGAAATATTCTGAAAAAAAAATCCTAATTCTAACTATCCTAATCCTAACTAATATTAGGTTACCTATGAAATTGGTGTTTTCTATAGAGAATTTCGAGCAAAGTGAATTTTTTATACTAACGCTTTTATTATTATTTCTGGTTTGATAAATTCAACAAAAAAGAAATTTTGCCTGTAGCTACGGACAACATAATTAGCCTAATTTATACATTCAAAAATTTACAAAAAGTTTGAAAAATAATAGTAATTTGGCTACATTTTTGATTAAAACGGACAAACATGAAACGCGTTCTTTTCATAAGCATTTTCCAATAATTAAATACACAAAAGCAAAATATTTAATGCATGTAGAATGTTTATAACATAGGCTACTATAAAAAAAATGTGTTTACCTGAAAATTATTGTCATTATGAACCAAATGGCAAGCGGAAAAAAAACGCCAATTTTATAGGTAATGACCCAATATTTAAGGTGTTCTGGGGTGCAATTCTCGGGCGTAAATGTCATAAAATCAGCGCTGAAAACAGCGCTGATTTTATGTCATTTTTCAATTTGGTATTCTCGTGAAATTCTGTCAAACGTCAAAAGATCAATCCAGTGGCGTAACTAGAGGGGGCGATCGGTGACGGTGTCTTCCATTTAAGGGTGACACACTTTGTTTTTTTGCTATAAATTGTTCTGCTTTTAATAACAATAAACTAAATAAAAAGTTAAGAACTTTCTTTACTCGTAATTTTTACAGATAAAGTCTCGTTATAATAAATTTGGGTCATTCAATTTAATCAAGGAAGAAACCTATGATTTTGAATAATGATTTGACTTTAATTTCTATGGTCGGTACTAGAATAGAATTAAAAAATAGTATAAAAATCTTTATTCAGTGATTTTGAGTTCCACTAAGCATACTTGCCGACTGTCATAATATAACAGTCAGCAACATTGATCTTTCGTGGAAACACAATAAAAATTAATACTTAATTTATTATTTTTCATTGGTACGGGTGTGGTTGGTCATGTCAACATATTCAGCTCGAAATGTAAGTTCGATTCTTACACCTAGGTAGGAAGTCATTGATCTACTTCTAATTCTCTATTTTTCCCTTTCAGTGTAGCACTAATTTTAACCACCCTTAAACATATGGAAAAAAATCTCGCTTCTGCCACCTGGGCTTTTAAACTCCGGCCATCTATGAGTTTCTGCCCCCCTATTGCTCAAAAGCTGGCAACGCCCTTGAAATTTAGACAGTATTAAAAACCTACCCACACTGAAGTGTGCAAACCGAGGACATAAAAGCGATCAATCACATCCGCAGCCAATTCAAAGTTGCTTATAGTGCCACCATTTGTGATGATACTGTAGGCATTCTCTTGAAGGGATGACTCAGCATATGAATTAGAACAGCATTTTAGATGGGCCAAAACTAGGAACTGGATTTTTCAAAATCAATTATCTATATAATGTTCTCTATTAGATAATTTAGTAAAAATTGGTTTTGTAACAAAAACTTCAGCAGGCTATTATGTACCCTGTTTTACATGATAGCAAGTGTGTCATCATGTTCTGATGTTACAATGGAACATGGATTATGCAAGTTGACCGTTTGGATGAAAACATGTAGAACAAATTAATGAGAGTTTTTATCGGGCGTTTACCTGGACGCCTATAACGTACCCGCTGTGGTTTGGTTAAGGCTTAATTGATTAATTGTCAAATATCTCATCACTCCACTTCCCCGCCACTTCGCACAAGGTTGACCCTGACCTTGACATGCAATGACAGTTGTTGATTTGGTATTCTAGTGCACTTTCAAGGTCAGGGGAAGTGAAGTGGGACTAAGGATGGGGCTTGTTTTGGAAAAAAAATGTCGATTGTTTCCGGTTTAGTTTAACTAGATCTCAAAGAGAGAGAAAATGTATTCATGGGATAAAATCACACTTTTTTTGCTTACTTATCATGTAATACCTGTTGGTAAATGGTAGTATCTCTTTGTAGGTATTTCTACATACCTAATTATTAAATATAGGTTATCACTTTTTGCTGTGCCTACCTGTTAATAGGTACAGTTTTTTTAAGTACGTTACTTCCCATGAATTCACATGAATTTAAATAGGTGCCTAACCCATCCTCTAATTCATAAGGATATAATGATTTCTCCTCTGACATGTAAGGATTGTATCACTTGTTCTACCAGATGTACTTTTTGGTACACTTCGTAGGGGATTCTGTCGGTCGGCATACTGTACTAATAAGTAAATTTCTGTGCTTGAGCTTTTATTAAAAGCGAAATAAAACAGTTCGTATCGTATAGCGATATTGTATCTTTATTTTACATTTAAAAACAATTTGTTTGAAATAAAACTAAAAAAAATCGTGTGCATGCGCTGTGAGGGCCCGCACTTAATAATCGATGCAAATAATACTTAATATTTAGTAAATGTTCTAAAAGAATTGTACAACTTGGAATTAGAATTTGTAACAGCCTATTATGGGAGTTATCAGGTAAAATGTTGGGCCCTCAGACCTAACCTATAAATTTTTCAGCCTTTAATATTTAAATAACTGAGCGTGCTTCAGAAAATATCTTTATTTTACGATTTAAGTCTAGTCAAAGCAAGTTTTATGATTTTAAGATATTTTACCAATACGCTTTCTTATTTCCTAAATCTGAGTTCAAAACGGGCCCTCATACGGCATACTTCCAAATTTTATTTCATCAATAAAAAAATATCTAGACCATATTGTTGTTCTGAGCTTATGTAATCTTGCTTAGTTGAATTTGTGAAAATTTGTAAAAACAAAACATCCTACACATTCTTTGTTGTTTAAAAGTTATAGCGTTATCAAAATTCGGGCTCTCAGACGGCCACTTTTTTAACGTTTTTTGACTATTACACAAAAACTACGCAATATGTAACGTGTCTGATATGTTCAGTAATTGTGAAAAAATGTTGTCATAAACTAACACTATGTATAAAATAAAAGGCTCCTTTGTTTTTGATAAAAATCATTTATATTTATTTCTCAAAAAATTATTATGAGTAGGGTAACCACGCCTTCTCATCTTATTTAGGAATTAAGGATGCGCTAGTCGGGAACTCGAACTCGTCAGCGCACGTGGCTAAAATGCGTGCTATTTCGCTGAGACAGGGATAGACTCGGTTTTGAATAGTGCGGAACTATTTACACTGATGTATAAGCACATCGGAACAACAGTGTAGTGTGTGCAAACACAAATATTGTTGAAAATCTAAATCGTCGTCGTCTAAAAATTCGCGAGTATGCGTTTGGGAGAAGTGTTCTTGTGATAAAACAGCTGAATGTTTTTATTAAAAGTAAAATTATTTATATTTTTTAATAACCAAACTATGCTTGTATGGATTTTGTTTTAGAGATTTTATACTCCTTCCGGTATTTAATTGTGCCCAAAGTTGCGTTAAAATAACGTGTTAAAACGGAATGTTTTGAGACTCATAACTTTTAAAGTACTTATAATTTTACAATTATGATTCCATACAAGCATAGATAACGACAAAACAAATCGATAGAATTAAAAACTTTAAACAGACGATATCGAACAACGGAGTCATCACCCTACAGAATTTGTATGGCGAAACACCTGACTAGCGCACTCTTAAATAGGAAAATTGTAACATTGCAAGCGAAACAGTACTACATATTTATAAGTGTCACATGCATAAAATATCCATTATTTAAATAAAAAATCATAAGGTATTAAATCCGTGAAAGTTAGTTTTATCACACAGTCTATCTTGGCACCTGGGTCAACCCCCGGCGAGTTCCCTATTTTTTAAAAATATAATTTTGCCTATGATCCTCGCTGATAACTCAGTTTAGCAATACCAACATTTAATGATATTTTACCCGACTGTGATTTCTGGGTGGGCACCCAGAAGGATTGTTTTTCGCGCGTATGTATATACCTTTATATATAAATATATGTATGTAAGTATGTCTGTTCCATTGTTGCTCTCTGTAGCTTAAACGGCTGGATTTGAAGTGTAAGGTGTCATTAGATTCGTATGTTTCCTCGGAGTGTCATATGGTATGTAACGATAGCAAAAATCTATACAGTGGACGTTAACTGCAGTAGGGGGTTATTTATTTTTTTTGAAATAAACCAGTTATTTTTATATGTCTATTTATTATTATTTTTTTAATATGTCCATTCAGCTGGGATGATCCGTTTGTAAGATCATCGTGACTATGCCACTGCGACCAAAGTTGACTCTAAATGATGGAACACCTCTGCGGTTGACAGCACCAACATGTACATTTATATGCCTTTAGGTTTGCGACTGTAACTATCATAATAGCAGTATTCACAGAGACGGTTCTATCGTCAACATTGAACAATTCTACATTTAGCGTAAAAGGAAAAAATTGGCCAAGTGCGAGACGGGCTCGCCCATGAAGGGTAGATTAGCCAAAAACCTCTATAATTTTTCGCCAACAAAATAACTTGTTTTTATAATGTTTGTATTAATGACAAAGTTATTTTTGCGGTTTATGAAAAAGTGCTATAACTTTTTAGTTTGTACTCAGTACTTAGCTCTGATAGTTTTCCTTTCAACTTCGTTATCCTGTATTTTTGTTTTACGCATATACAAGGTGACTGGTAAGAGCTATATAAACCGAAAAGTGGTATGTAAGGTATCATATAGACATGCTAGATAAAATAACATCTTGTAAGAAAAGCGTCACAATACCGAGTTAATTAACATTTCATAATTAGACAAAAATCTTAAGGTACCAACCCTACATCAGCTGTTGTCATTCATCATTACGAAAATCTACAATTTTTACTATCATTTGACCAATGACCTAGAATACCAGGAGCTAAGAAATTACAATTACAAAGACTAAACAACGACCATAACGAATAATCATTGCCTAAGATCCTTGTGTCTCTGAGAGACAGATTTTTAATTTAAGTGGTAGTTCAATCACTAAAATTTAAAATCTGTCAATTAGTGATTATCACTAAATGAAATAATTTACTTACGTAAACCATAATCAGCAAACAGCATCGTAATTTTTAAAAATAATTTAACTGCGAATCAAACAAATGGATTTAATTATGCGTGGATTTCTGACAAACTTGCTAGTTGGTTTTGATTTTTATTACATATCAATAACAATAATAATAAAAAAATCCTCATAATGTCACTGGTATTACGGGTAAAGTTAAATCTTCTTACAGAGTAGAAGCCCATCATTAAAAGTAAAAACAGCTGATATCAAATCGTAGGTATGTAAACTCTTGACATAAATTAATGCTTGAATTAACAATAAACAATTAAATTCTATCGACTTAAAATTAAATTTCAAAAGACAAAAAAACATTCATGTAATTTCGAAAGTAGAAACAATTTACCGAGATGCAATGCATTATCTCTTCTGCGAATATTATTCATCTTCATGCACGTAATTTTCTGTCTCGCTCTCTCATTATTCGCTTTATTTTATGATATTTTAGGCTTGGTTCCGTATAAAATTTTTTAAATACCGTTTTTTGCTATCAGATAAATAAGTTTTCTTTAACTGTTACTGGAACGATGAACTAAATGTTAACTTAGCTTTGTAAAACATTATTCGTACATGAATTGAATTAATTAAAATCCTTGAAGTGGCAGTGGGCGAGGCACTAACGCGCAAGACTGACAGCCATTGGGGTAATAAAGTTCTCTCATAACGACCACGTACCGCCAAGCGCAATGTTGGAATCCCACTGACCAGAAAAAGCAGTTATCACGAATTATTTTTAGTTTTTCGCTCTTCACATAAAAACATTTTTTTTAATAGGATTTGTTTTGCACTAAAGAGAATACCGATTCATAAATAACAACAGATACCTCAGATACAAAAAAATGCGTAAAGAAGTTGTAAGATTTTTCACATCTTCAAAAGATTTTTGATATCGCAGCTGCTGTCCAAAAACTTCGGTAAACACGACGGTCAGTTAGACTGGAAGTCTTTTGTCTAATTAAATAAATTACTTTATCCACGTCAAACGCACTTGTGGCGGTTTAGAAACTCTGACACCAGGGTATGTGGGGTCGTAAGACCTTACCTAACTTACCTACACGAAATGAAGAAAAAATACTTTAAAAAAGGTTTTTCCTTATTGCATTGCGGAACCATAATTAAGTAGGTACTAGGCATACAGGATAGATGAAAGAGGTCACTTTGATGTCGCCGCTTGCGCTTGTATCGGAACTCGGAAGAAAGTCAGTCGATCGGTAACATTCTTAGCGAAAAGAGTGATTATCTCACGCGTTCGTGTCATCATTACTATCGACTTTTTCGAACATGAACTACTCAAATTCGGAGTATTATGATATGGTTATGTGTGTGGGGTCATGCGACGGCAACCTGGCGGCTGCTCGTCGTTTGTATGAGGATCGCTACGTGTTGGGTAGGCCCGACGCCCGTCAGCTTCCTTCCTACGCGTGCTTCAGGAACCTCGTGAACCGGCTGCACACCACCGGCAGGCTACAACCGAGCCCTGGCGAGGGCCCACCGCGCGGGCGAAGTGACTTGGAAGACCAGATCCTGGACCATTTTTCGGCGGACCCCACGACCAGCACACGTCGCTGTGGAGCAGTATTAGGAGTGTCACAGTGGAAAGTGTGGAAGACACTGAACACTGATGGGCAACACCCTTACCACTACCGGAAGACCCAGGAGCTCCTGACTCGGGATTTTGCCTCGCGTGTTCAGTTCTGCACGTGGTACGATCACGAAGTCACGAGGGACCCGACGGTGGCCATGAACATTCTGTGGACAGACGAGGCGTCTTTCACAAGAAGGGGCCTCTTTAACTGCCACAACGAGCACGTCTGGGCGCACGAGAACCCGAAGGCTTCCCGCGTGGCAAGTTTCCAGCATAGGTGGCGGATTAATGTGTGGGCAGGCATTATTGGAGACAGGCTCATTGGTCCAATTTTTTTGCCGGAATCCCTTAATGCCGAAAATTATTTATTATTTTTAAGAACTGAGCTGGAAGAGATGTTGGAAGATCTTCCAGTAGCAGCCTACAGGAGAATGATTTTCCAACATGACGGCGCTCCCGCTCACTTCGCCCGCGAGTGCCGAGCGTACCTGGACCGGCGGTTCGACGTGTGGATAGGTCGGAGCGGTCCCGTGGCGTGGCCGCCACGATCACCTGATTTAACCCCACTCGATTTCTTCTTGTGGGGTTACATAAAAACAAAAGTGTATGCCGTGGAATGTGAGAGCCCGGAAGAAATGCGTGGGCTGATACTTGCGGCGTTTCAATCTGTCCCGGCGGATATGCTTTTGAACGTCGTAAGCTCAATCCAAAAGAGGGCGCAATTGTGCAGAGATCGTGGTGGAGGACACTTTGAGCCGGAAATTACCTGAATTGTGTACCTAAATCTAAGTGGTGATACATGTCGTGCTCGTGTATGATTCTTAAATTTTCATTTAATCCAGTTTAAAACTCGAGATCAGTGTTTTTTTTTTGAACGCAACAGATTTACAACCTTCGATAGAAGTACATAAGTGTCAAATTTGTGAAACAATGTTGTTGCTAAGTTCCGCAAAGCGTATGCCGCAAAGGAAAGGCGGCTTCTTTGAAAGAGCGGCGCGGCGGCCGGCGCGGTGTCAACAAAGAGGTAGGTGTCTGAATTGTACTAGGCTGGCAGAACATAGCAAGAGTTCGAAATGATCTCAGCTGTGTTTGTGTTTAGAAATAAATTGCTATTATTAGGATGTGTCTACAAAAGTACTAGGAACATATGACATACAAGGGCTTTGCCGCAAGTAACGAAATTTATCAATGAGTCTTTCTTTTCTTTCTAATATTATGCATAATTAGGGGTGTGACCAAAACAAAAAAAATATGTTTTTCTACTTTTGTATGGAAAATATCTTAACAAGATTTTCGTTTCTTTTCACCGCCATATGATTTTCATAACCCTCGGGGTATGGCCTTGTCACGGCTTCATATAGCTTTTACAAGTCGCCTTGTATGTATAACAGTGTAGCAGATAGAGGGGTGCAAAGTGCAAATTTTTGTTAGAGGTAAGTGTCCCCACACTTACCTCTTAACAAAAATTTGCACTTTAAAACCAAATATTTCAGAAACGGATCCCTAAATTGAAAAATGGTATTCTCAACCTCACAATATTTTTTAATGACCTATTAAACAATACCCCACACGATAGGTTAATAGAGAAAAAAAAAATTACTCACACTTTACTTGTACGGGACCTATACTAAAAAAAAATTTTTACAGGATTTTTCAACTACTTTTTTGGCCTGATTAATATACATACACATACCAAATTACAGCTTTCTAGTAATAGTCTCTGAGTAAAACCGCGGACGGACAGGCAGACAGACATGGCGAAACTATAAGGATTCCTTGTTTACTACGGAACCCTAACCTTGTGGCTAACCAACTTTTATATGGCCTACCATTTTTTTCTCAAATTTATTTTGTTTTGTACCATTATTTTCTTTCATTTAAGTATTGGGTTTTATAACATATGTGTTAACAAAAAAATGTATAGGTACATGTCAAACTACGTTCTACTAGGTAAAGTCCACAGACAGAAAAAAATATGGTCACCCTACCTACAGAAAATTATGTAGACTTAAATATTATTGTTATTTTTTGAATTTCTATTGATTTATCATATTTACAGATAATACAATACAAACACTTCATCAAAATCATTTTTTCACAATTACTGAACATATCAGACACGTTACATATTGCGTAGTTTTTGTGTAATAGTCAAAAAACGTTAAAAAAGTGGCCGTCTGAGAGCCCGAATTTTGATAACGCTATAACTTTTAAACAACAAAGAATGTGTAGGATGTTTTGTTTTTACAAATTTTCACAAATTCAACTAAGCAAGATTACATAAGCTCAGAACAACAAGATGGTCTAGATATTTTTTTATTGATGAAATAAAATTTGGAAGTATGCCGTATGAGGGCCCGTTTTGAACTCAGATTTAGGAAATAAGAAAGCGTATTGGTAAAACATCTTAGTGTCATAAAACTTGCTTTGACTAGACTTAAATCGTAAAATAAAGATATTTTCTGAAACACGCTCAGTTATTTAAATATTAAAGGCTGAAAAATTTATAGGTTAGGTCTGAGGGCCCAACATTTTACCTGATAACTCCCATAATAGGCTGTTACAAATTTTAATTCCAAGTTGTACAATTCTTTTAGAACATTTACTAAATATTAAGTATCATTTGCAACGATTATTAAGTGCGGGCCCTCACAGCGCATGCACACAAAAAATCATTAATTACGCAAATTTATGAACTAAATTGATACCGTCCATTCTCAGCCCTTATTTGCTAAAGAGCAACTAACATTTTATACTGTTCGCACCCACATAGGACATTTATTTTATTTTTAAACCACACGATTCTGTAGCAATCTGAAAGACAGCAAAAAATATCTACATTAACACCAGATTTCTTTAGCACCTTCTGCACTACAACCATGGACCTAGGAAAAATACGACAAAGCTTGAACGAAGCATGAACGAATCATGCTTAGTAGTCAGTAACCATCAGGTACACACAGGTTTTGTACTGTTGTTCTTTGGATTAACCTAGATATTGATACACACACATTCAGGTGTACTGTTCCATTATTATGTTAATAAATATTTAATATGTTCAACAATGAATTAAATGTGTACAATATTTTATGCAATAAAATCTTTGATATAATTTTTATGACTTGTTCAATTGACATTAGAATCACTTTTTATTTCTTTATCTTTTTCTAATAAAAATGAGGTTTGCTTACAAAATATATAATTGAAATTTAAAACTTAAAAGCCGACTAGATAGGCCAGACAATATCGACACAAAAATGTGCAAATAAATAAAAAAAATATAATAATCTATCTATGTAAAAAAATTCGTGCTTCTCCGTTCAGCAGTTTCAACGTGATTTAGTAGCAAATGTCCAAACATACAAACTTTCGCATTTATAATATTAGTAGGATAGGATTCTATTCACATTTTTAAGTTTCACTGAAGAATGGTGGTATGATAAGCATTGACGGACGGTAGACGCATAGCCCCTGCGGTTCTAACGTTACAGAATTTTTATTGTTAGAACGTTCTAGACGTTCTAACAAAAAAAAATCTATTATGTCTGGATTAGTGCCCGTGACGACTTAAGTATATCAATTATATATTTTGTAATTAACCTAGATAAAAATACCTTTCATTTGATACAAAATAAAATATATTTCAAAAATCTGAGATTTTATTTTTGAATATGGCGTAATGTAGCATTGTCTATTATGCACAAATATTAGAATAGTAAGTAAGTAGTAAGTACCTAGTATATATATTTTTATTATAAGCAAAAAAAAATTGTCTGTGCTATAACCACGCATCTTAGTTAGTTTAGAAGATACAGTTGAAAGAACAAACAAACATACATATATTACACAAACACTGAACTGATGTCGATCTTTTATTTTGACCAAAATTTTATAGCATTTTTTCCTACTATCCGCAATTTTGCATCCGGACTATTTGGTTGAAAATAAAGTTGGAAAGAACAATTTTGCATGCTAATAAAAAAACTGTCACATTGCAAGCTGTCAATATGACGTTGTTAATCTCAGTTGTTAGTTCGAATTAAGTCTTCGAGCAACACGGCCTCCGTACCGGTCGAAGAATTAAGTTCTATAAAACGGTGTTCAACTTAAATTATTACATTTTCTAAGGTCTTCTATGATTATAATAACACATTAACAAAATTGTTATAGTAATAAGGCTACATATTATATTTTTTGTTGTTGAAGACACCCTGGATGCTGCTGTTGTATTTGGCTGATGATTATCGCTCATCACCTACGAATATCACAAATCAAGTCGATTTTGTTCGTAAATACATTAATAGTGGAGTGTTGGCGTTACAGGCCTGAATCACCGCATAATAATAAGCAATGAGGGCTCATTGCTGGTGTTAGGGGGTGTGCAAACTACCAGATTTAAATATAATTTAAACAAAAATTATATTGACTACAAAATGGTCATCGTAGCTAAAGATTGTTGTGGAAATGACGTGAAAGTCTGTTTTTTTTTTTGTTTAAGTGACAAAATATTGCGGATTAAAACAAGCGCAAAAGTAAAGAGGTCAATACTGGGACTCGTTAATAGAAAATTGTGAACTAAAATAGTAGGTATCTAATTGTTGGTGGAATTTGTAATGACTAACAAATATATATTTCATTGTATGTGGACTTTTTTCTGTACTATTTATTTTCCAAACAGTCTACAAACAAACTGTCGAAAATGGGTCTTATCAACCGAAGAGAAAAATTTGATGTAAGATTTGGGCTGGATAGTCTCCATTTGGATTAAAGCAATTTTAAATTAGTTCTTTACAACAACAAAATAAAAAACTGTCTACTTTTCATACTTCGGTCGAAAGAACCATTTTTGAGAGTCTGTTTCTCTACTGTTAAAAACTTAGAGAGATAAAATAACACTCATTTGAAAGCATAGATAGTTTTCTTTCCTTTCTTTTATTTCAACTTTCCTGTAGGATTAGTTTCATTGGTACGGGCCTGGAAAGCAAAACTACCCCAAATTGTGCCAAATTTGGTAAAAATTGACATGGTTGCGAAAGGGACATTACCGTCTGAATCGGATTTGACAAACTATAACTCAATAACAATAAGTCATACAGAGAGTTTAAATTATACTCAAACCATAGGTTTAAAAAAAATTTTTTTCGTCACTCAAACAGTAGATAATTTATCAATACATTATAGAATACCCAAAAACGGCATTCTTAACGTAGTTTTTTCGTAAAACCTGATTAAAGTCCCATACTTTCGGGCCCCCCAGGAGTAGCAAGGGTTATGAAAGTTGCAGACACTGAGCACCAACCACGCGTTGGGTGTTCCTAGCAAAAAAACAACGTTAGCGCGTTTTAAATTTAGCACAGCGCCACCTAGTGATGGTTTGCCAAATTAACCGTTATACAAACTTACGTTACGTATTCTTAAAATTGATGTTACTTTTTAGTTAATCAACCGATTGAGATAAGATAAAGTCTACATATTTAGTGAAGCTAACCATAACACATTGCTGAAAACCGCATGCAAATCGATCGACCCGTTTCTTAGATTAGCTTCTTTAAATTCTTTAAATTGATGTTACTTTTTTATTTGTAAACCGATTGAGATATATTAAAGCGAAAAGAATGTATGAAGTTTGGTATAATACATTTCTGAAAACCGCATGCAAATCGGTCAAACCGTTTCTGAGATAATCGTGCACAAACTCATAGACAAACAGACAAACCGACAAACAGACAAAAATTCTAAAAATGGTTGATTTGGGTTTTATTGCGTTATTAGGGTCCGCTGAAAATAGTTTTTCTTATTTATCTTCCATGTACAGACACGACCCACTTACGATTTTATTATATGTATTGATATTGATGATGATATAGTACCGTTAAGTTAGTATCCTACGACTTCTTAGTATTTGGAGCGTGATTGAGAAATAAACATCCAAACACACGTCACAAACTTTTACTTACAAATTTATATTAGTCAGATAGGTATTACATCTTTTTGAGCTCAACTGTTCATTTTATGTCGTATAGGTAATCCGAATAAATCCTAAATCCGAATCATAGAATCTGCGGAGTCCACGAATCCGTCCAATTCCAGAATCTGCGAAATCCACGTAACTGCCCAATCCCAGTATCTTTCCTATACCGAACAAACGTTCACAACTTTCTATCAAATTGTGTGATATCATCATCATCTCGGCCACAAGAAGTCCACTGCTGGATATAGGCCTCCCCCAAGGATAAGTTGTGTGATAAGTATGACCCTATATATTTATGTATTATTTATGTTTCCTATATGAAACGAGATGTGTTTCTATGAGATGGTAAAGTCCTTTTACTTATGCGCATCTGTCGGCGCATTTTTACTACTTTAGATATCTTCCTACAGAACTAAAAACTTACTAGTATATAATATGTCCCGTCAGCTGTGTCAGAGCCTTAAAGTGGCGACTCAGCCTGTCAATAAGTATAAACAACTTTCCTATGGGACTAAATCTAAATATACCAAAAAACAACCTGCAAAATTGTCATACAATATTGCCCGGCCGGCTGAGTAGTTATGTTTTCTAATTTTGAGCTTCAGTCCCATAGAAAAAGTTGTTCATATTGATGGGATGAGTCACCCCTTTAAGGTTCCGACACAGTTGTCCAACATTGTATATAAAACATAGTACATTTAAATTTATTTAATCGGTTTAGTACTTTGTTGAGTTTTTCCATTACAAAAAAGTAGGTACACCTATCAATCTTTTTTCTTCCTTCCATCGATTCCCACCACCTTGGATGTAATCTAAAATAAATTTTAATTTTAATATAGGAAACGTCCAAGATGCAGGGCTACGTGAAAAATATCGTTTATATTTTTATTTGCTACGGGAATCGAACCCTGTTTTAAAGACAACAGCGATATCATCCAAGTTTCCGTAGCTAAAAAGTAACTTTTCATTTGACAGATAAATTTCTTGTTCCTGGGTGAAGTGATCGCTGAAACACTGCACGAGAATGCCGATTGAAAATTGACAAATGTCAAAACTACGATACCATAGATTTTATAACATTTAAGGGTTGATGCATAGAATCCGTATGTATTCAGTCTCAGATTCCTTGATGTATATTCATCTCTGTTATTTTGTTTTTATTGAAATTCTTCTAATAAGCTATAAACATTAGTATGGGATGAGAAAACGTTGTTCAATGTATTAAATTTTCATTTTAAACATTCGAATCGATAAAAATCGCCAAATATTTTGTCAGTCCCTAGTTTGATGTTTAAATTTCAAGGTCACGCTCGGCGTGAAGGGAAGACGTGTCGAAGGGACAAGCGTACTTCTGTCAAAATCGTGTGCTTCCCGAGAATTGCACTGCTGCTCGATAATCTAATGTTGTATTAGATAATGATACGGAATCCTTAGTACGCGAGTCCGACTCGCACTTAATCGATTTTTAAATTACTGATATAGTGGATTACAAACTATTATGTTTACTATTCGTTAAATAGACTTCGGGCTGGTGTTGGAAGATGCCAAGACAGCCGTGTTAGGTGGGGTTTTTCGAACAATAATTTGTGCGGATGTGGCGCTGTCCAAACGATGGCCCATCTGATGAGTTGCCCCAATTACCCCACTTCTTGTACTGTGGAGGATCTGTCTGAGGCAAATGATCGTGCCATTGAGGTGGCCAAATTTTGGTCAAGATATATAGATACCCATTTTGACTCGAAAAGAAGAAGAAGAAGAAACTATTAGATTAAAGTGAATATACGATTTAATATTCTGTGAATATTTCCAGGGTCTACCTGTTGCCGTTATTAATACCAAGCACTAAAACTGCAAAAAAGGCACGTTTGTTGTATGGGAGCCCCCCTTTAAATATTTATTTTATTCTGGTTGCGGCAACAGATAAACATCATCTGTGATAATTTCAACTGTCTGGCTATCACGGTTTATGAGATACATCCTGGTGTCGGACAGACGGACATTAAGTCTCGTGATTAGGGTCCCGTTTTTACCCCTTGGGTGGGTTGCTAAAAAGAAAAGAAATTGTTATTATTCACTCATTTTAATACATTTCGGTTCGGATTCAGCCAAACCTGAGATCCAAATCGAATAATCGTTTTCGGTTTCAGACGAGCTTGAAAATGCAGTTGTAATAAAAAAACAACGGATGCACTCCGGGAGTGCCGGCAGAAATGAATACTTGAATATTAAGGTTGTTTTTCGATCAAGTCACGTGGCCGTCTTACGAATTTTCAATCTGACGAATCTGTCGGTCACGTGACCTGTTTAACATTTTTTCCTCATCACAAAAAATACACAGCGCCGTTAAAGAAGTTTTAACTTCTAAAAATAACAGCTTTTAATAAAATAGCGGACCCCGGGTTCCGACGCACCACAATCACAATTAGGTAGATGTTTTTTAGGGTTCCGTAGTAAACAATAGGTAGGTAGGTAGGTTCCGTAGTAAACTTAGGTATAGTTTCGCCATGTCTGTCTGTCTGTCCGTCCACGGTTTTACTCAGAGACTATAAGTACTAGAAAGCTGTAATTTGGTATGGGTATATATATTAATCATGGCAAAAAAGAAGTAGTAAACAAACTTGACAAAAAATTTTTTTAGGGTAGCTCCCATACAAGTAAAGTGTGAGTAATATTTTTTTTTTCTATACAAACCCATCGTGTTGGGTATTGTTAAATAGGTCTTTAAAAAATATTGTGAGGATGAGAACACCATTTTTCGATTTAGGGATTCGTTTCCAAAATATTTGGTTTTAAAGTGCAAATTTTTGTTAGAGGTACGTGTGCCCCCTCTATCTGCTAAACGGTTATATATAGATACGTGAAAAAAATTACAGCAGTAGTATATATACTGAAGTTGAAAGGAAAACTATCAGAGCTGAGTACTAAGTACAAACTAAAAAGTTATAGGCAACCAACTTATAAAATATACTCGAAAATGTAAAATACAATTTTCATTGTTAGATGTTTTTGGTCGTTAAACTGTGAGGTGCGAGTGTGAAGACTGTGAACTCAAAGTTGTCATTCGCAACTACTGAATCCTACACTTCGCGTGGCCCGACACGCACTTGGCCGGTTTTTTTTTCGTCGAAGGAACGTCGTCCCAAAACTAGTTTAGTCTGTCTTACACCAGGCTGTAAACTCATGAACCTAGCTACGCAACGCAATTGAAATTTTTACATTGATTTTATTTTCAGATAGATTTTTTATAAAACAAAACCTTTTTTAAAAAATCTGAAGGCCATTGTTCATCCCTTATAACTTGTACGGAAAAGCCGTGTTGCTCGAAGCTTATAACACACACAACAGGGAAAAACATTAGGATGACAATGTTTGAATATGGCTAACTGAACTACTCTGACTGCTCTGGCTAATATATGGCTCTGGTAGTACAGAGAGGGTCGTGCTCCTGCAGTGGAGACTAAAAAAGACCTGATGATGATGATCTACATTTCACTCTGTCTCAACCGCAAGCGACCCAGACGTGATGGATGAATGATACTGAACACCAAACTGTAACACGTTGTCATCAACTTGTTTTCTTATTATTTAGAAAGCTGGCATTTTGAAAAACGCAATAAAACAACCTTGAGAAAAATTGCCGTGTGATTTCGAGGTGTGGTGTGAAATACAGCGATTTAACTTTAACCCTCAACGGAAAAAACGGGAGTGTTATAGGTTTTTACGAATACCCTTTGGGTATGGTCCCGTTTTTACCCTTTGTATACGGACCTTCGCCTTTATGTATTTGCCATGTGGTTTCCGGCAGAGTAGAATAGGACCAATCCAAGTCATTCCGTGGATGTCGTAGAAGGCGACTAAGAAAACACAAGCTAAACAAAGCTTATTAACCTCAAAGAGACCTCTCCAACCCGTCTGGCCAGCGTGGAGAGTGTAGGCCAAATCCTCTGATTGCTCAGGCTAGTATGTGGCTCTGGTGGTGGAGAGAGGGTCGTGCTCCTGCAGTGGAGACTAGAAAGACCTGATGATGATGATGATACGGAACCCTAGAAAGTAACATCGATGTTTCACTTAACATTTATGGAGGAGCCCGATGGCCTAGTGGGTGTAAGCACTTTAAGTCTTCCACGTGTTAAGCAACCCCGGGCAGTCCCTACTTGGATGGGTGACCGCAAGTGGCATAAAAATTAGCTCAAGCCCCTCCGTGCTTCGGAAAGCACGTTAAGCCGTTGGTCCCGGTTGTCATCGTTGATGACAGTCGTTAGGCTATGTAAGATGCCTTAAGGCAGAAAATCTGACATCAGTGTTGGCCACTTACACACACGAAAAACAAACAAACTTAGAACCATAACAGTTTCGAAGTGCGTAATTCTACAACTTGTCCCACATGCCTACGGCCCCTTTGGGACGAATTAGAAAAAATCTAAATTTACAATTATTTATTCTGTAACTCGTCCTATTATATATATTTTTGAATGTCAGTGAGACAAGACAATCGTTACCCTTTTGTTGTGGTCAAGATAAATTAAAAAAAAAATATTTGAGCAAAGATCTGTTCTTACTAAATGTTTTATCTAGGATAAACAGTCATTGCTTCATTTATCAAGAAACGTACAAGTTCAAGTGTTATCCGCAATTATAAGAAACCGAATTTTAGGTTTATTTGTAGAATAATTTAAAACGTGATTATCAATATGAGACTGTACTGTAATAGAAACTCTTTTGAATTCGTTGCAATGTAACAAGTCCTAACTAATATTATAAATGCGAAAGTGAGTTTGTTTGTTTTTTACGCTTTCACGCCCAACTGAACCGATCATGATGAAATTTTGCATACGTATAGGTAAGGGTACTGAGAAAGACATAGGCTATATATCACGCGGGCGAAGCCGCGGGTAAAAGCTAGTAAATCATTAATTAGAAAGCGTAACAAAATACTTTGTATTTGTTAAGGGGGCACACTAGGCACAGTAGCGACGCCAATCATTTTATTCTTAATACTTTACAAATAGAAAGAATTCAAGAATGTAAATCATATGAGCACTAGTAAATAACTTGAAGTATTTTTGGAATCATGTTTTAATATTAAGAGAAAACGTGATTACCGCCAAAAACGGCCGTTTTTAGCGGTAATCTGATTCTCATAATTCTCACTGGTTCTGATAATATTAAACATGATTCCAAAAATACTTCAGGTTATTTACTAGTGCTTAAATGATTTACATTCTTGAATTTATTTCTATTTGTAAAGTATTAGGAATAAAATGGTTGGCGTCGCTTCTGTGCCTAGTGTGCGGCCTTAACTAATTGAGAAAATAATATAAGAATTGGGTATTTTATTTGTCAAATTAATGATAATAATTGCGCAGATATTAACCAATCCCTAGTTAGTCCGCAAACACTATCATAAACATCAAAACATCACATTAGAATAGAATAGAATTCATTTATTCAGCACTCATTAAATTAACCATTTACCACCACGTCTTTATCCCTTGCGGGGTAGACAGAGCCCAAGGTCATAAAACCTACAGGCCACGTTTAGCATCGTAGTGCGCGTAAAGGTGGAAAGCGGAATCAAAGTAGTGATGGGTTGCTAGCCGCATCGCCTACCAATGTGATTCCTTAGATTGTTGCCCAATCCCTTGACCGGCTTTTACGGTCTGAGCGGGAAGAAAAGCAGCTGGTATATTCTATGTTTTTCTTTTCTCCCAAACCAGCATGGAAATTATAGAATACTTGATTAAATTATATGTTACTAGCTGTTACTCGCGGCTTCGCCCGCGTAATATATCCTATGTCCTTCTCGGTACCCTAACCTACGTGTATGCAAAATTTTATGATGATCGGTTCAGTAGATACGGCGGGAAAGCGTAACAAACAAACAAACAAATAAACAAATAAACAAATAAACAAACAAACAAACTCGCTTTTGCATTTATAATATTAGTTGGGATTTTTGATTGCATTGGGAAGACGGTCTAGTCTATCTTATATAATAACACAGTGTAGGATACAGTCGGGAACTAAATTGTTTTCTTATAGATCCGATATTGATATTTACAATAGGGTTGCACAAACGGACGACATACGACAGCCATCAGCGGCGCAGTCGCGCGCTGCCGATTCATTTTTAGCAGTAGATACAGTGCAATCCGCCATGTGGTTCTCGGCAGATTAGAGTAGGACCACTCCAAGTCTTCCCGTGGATGTCGTAAAAGGCGACTTAGGAAACACAAGCTAAACAATCATCAAACATACTACTCCAACCAGCGTGGAGTAGGCCAAATCCTCTGATTGCTCTGGCTAATATATGGCTCTGCGGGCCTATTTGCTAACTTTTGACAGCTACGGTGTACATCATTTTCATGGTAACTTCAATATTCATTACAGCTTCGGTATGAATGACTATTTTTATTTATGATATGCAAACCGTAATGGATGCTAAAGTGACAATCAAATCGTTGTACACCGAGTTAGCAAATCGGCCTGCTGGTAGTACAGTGAGGGTCGTGCTCCTGCAGTGGAGACACAAGTTTGTTCGCGCTATTTTATTTATTGGTGCACAAACAGTTTTACAACTAATACAATTTTAAACATAAAATGGCTGGTTGCAAAGCCAATGAGATAGTACACACAGCATGCTAAACAATGTTGTTCTAACTAGTAAACAAATAAATAATTATCTGTTTAACATGCAGGCAACGTAGACGACGCCATTTCTGCATCTATATGGGTACATCTAAATTAACTTAAACATAATGACAGTGTGATTACCGGCAGGGTAGAATAGGACCACTCCAAGTCTTCCCGTGGATGTCGTAGAAAGCGACTAAGGAAACTTAAGCTAAATAAAGCTTCTAAACATCGAAAAGAGAAACGAGAGAGAGACATCGGAGAGTGTAGGCCAAATCCTCTGACTTCTCTGACGAATATATAGATTAGCTCCGATTACTGGTGATCGCCCGGCGGTCCCAGGTAACTTGTACCCAGGATAGACCCTTCTGGCAGCGTATTTTTCGTCCCATACGGGGAAACAAAGTTTCTGCTTTCCAAATGCTTTGCTATTATAGCTCAGACTATGCAAGCAAATCGGGGCGCATCAGGCATATGAGAGTTTGCTGTCTCTCAAACTCCCCACCTTAGGGTATTTTACCCTAAATTTAGGGCATTTTTACTCTTTTAGGGTATTTTTTAGGGTAGAAAAATATTTAGGGTATTTTTCAGAGTAAAAAAATTGTTTAGTTTTATTAAATTTTTAAACGAGCAAGCGAGTCACCCTGTTTCCGCACGTACGTGTACATAACTTGTTGAAGTCGATGTACCGTTTGATTCCGCTAGCTATAGACAAGAATCTATTCTTCTCTTTCACACTCGAAGGTTTGTGTGCGCGGGCGAGAGAAAGTATTATCCTGTGCGGAGAAAACCGGTTTATACATGCATGCCACGGTGGCATTACCACCATCTTTGCATCGCACGTGGTCTTGTTGTGTAAATAAAATTACATTTCAACGAAAATTGATTTGTTTTTAATTCAAAATAAAATTTAGGGTAAAAAAAAATAAATGTGTCTAATTTAGGGTAATTTTGCCGAGCGTTAGGGTAAAAAAATTTGAGGTGGCAACACTGCTCTCAAAGCACACAGGCAACGCCCAAAGCTGAGCCTCGTTTCTACTGGAAGCCCTTTGGTGATGTTCCCCTTGTTTAGTTAAGTAGAAAAGTGAAGTAGCAAAAGCTCAAAATAAAAACTTTTTGCTGGCCACCAGTGACTAGGTCAATCGTCCGTTCGCGCCGAGCTTTATGAAGCTTACAACATTGTTCCGGGAACTTCCAAGCATGTCTTTGTCATGGCTGCAACAAATTCAATATTGATTTCGTGAAAAATAGTTTTGCTTGCTGCTACAAAGCATTATGTCAGAGCCATGCAAGTATTACATTCCGATATCTTCCTACACAGTTTACATATTTGCGAGTATAAATATTTATACTTTTCTTTTACACGACTGGTAGTGTAGTGTTTTGAAGTTCATGTATGTAATAATGTGAGTTTTATGATTCCACTAGAATGTCTACGGTACGGACGTATCATACTAATACTGTACGCATTACATACTACAGTATGTATACGGCTATACAACGGAGTTTAGTCCAGCCATGTGGTCTCAACACCTTAATCGTACGATTTGTTCTTAGAGACTCGCATAGATGGCGCCACTCGAAACTACACAACATTGTATCTACCGTATTATGACAATATAAAAACATGATTCACGAAATACCTATATCTTATTAAAAATCAAAACAATATTTTGGGCATAATATTTTAAAATGACACCGTATATTTAGTAAGTTAAAGGCTAACGCAGATTACCGCCATCTAGTATTTTCTTTGGTCCAGCCAACTAGCACCACACCTGCTTTTATTTCTTTTACAACTAATTAAGATCAAATTGAAAATAATCTACTTAAGTACTTCACTAATAAATGACTTATATTATTTTTTAGGGTTCCGTACAAAAGTTGAAAAACGGAACCCTTATAGGATCACTCGAGCGTCTGTCTGTCCGTCCGTCCGTCTGTCACAGCCGCTTTTCTCCGAATCTACAGAACCAAATTAGATGAAATTTGGTAAGATAGTGTAATCCTATGACCCAAACACGGATGTGCAAAGTAAATGAAGATTTTTTTGAAATAAGGGTCATTTTGAGGGGCCCAATTACAAAATTTAAAAAAAAAGTTTTGCAAACCTTACTGTGTCATATATCAAATGAAAGGGCTCATTATGAGGATCTCAAAAATATTTTTTTTTGTTCGGGTAAAATCAATACTTTTGATTTTATTTACGAAAGAAGGCAAAAATTGACCATTCCCCCCCCCTGATCTCAGAAACTAATGGGCCGAAAATTTTGAAAAAATTACAAAATATAGTTCATTCCTTGAAGATTACAGGAAAAATAAGAATTCTATCACTTGAAAATTAAGTGGTAAACTCACAATAATAAGTTCATCTAGGGAAATAGTTCACTAAAACACCACTAGATGGCGCTAGTCAATTGAATAAAACATTTTTTGCACATTGTGTGTGTGTTCACGAAGCATAGTGTACGGAACCCTCATTGCGCGAGTTTGACTCACACTTGGCCGGTTTTTTTGTATTGCTTTTCATTATTTTGCATTTGGTAAATCAAGCAAGAGAACTACTCATTACTCGTACCGCCAAAAGTCGCTACTTTTGGTGGTAATAATTAGATCACTCAATCTGAAATGCTGATATTGATGGAAAATTCTACTAAAAATACTATTCAAAGTAGTTTACTTACGAAGTACTTTGTAGATTTTTTCAATTTATTTTTGTTTCGGAGTACAAGAATTAAATAACAGGTGTCGCTAGTTTCGCTGATAAGATCTTGTCACTATTAATAAATTAATGAAACGGTTTGTTTTTAACTGCTATGCGATTGGTTTCGTGAATAAATAAATATATAGGAACAAATCACACACATTGAGCTAGCCCCACAGTAACAAGTAAACTTGTGTTGTAAGTTAGTGAACTCAACGATACTATATTTTATAATAGATACTTATCTTTAGCATATAGATAAACATCAAACACCCAGGCCAATCTGTAAAAGATTGTTTTCCATCATGACCTGACCAGGGATCGAACCCAGGTTCCTTGTCGCAGACTGGCGTGTTCACTGCGCCACGTAGGAATACAATTTCAAAAGTTCCACGAGAGCATAGTCGCGGGCTAAAGTAGCTACATACACAAGTCAATGTCCTTAAATTACGTGCTAGCTACGGCATGATTCCAATTTTCACTTTTCATCGCGTGTAGTAGCTCGGCAGACTCGCTCGTTATCCGATTTAAAAAGTAACTACATTACTAAGTGACTATAAGTTGTTTAATGTCTTGGTCTAAAGCAACTAGTGATGCATCTGATATCGATAGCGATGCCCATGAATCAGCCATACTTCGTTTTACTAGCATTATTTTTATGGCCAATACAACGACGCTTTAAAACTAATGTAAACAACAACATGCTAAACGTGGTCTTTACGTTTTATACCTTGGCTCTGTCTAGTGTCTATGGTCCAGTGGTTAAGGCGGTTGTCTTGTTGACCCGGGGTTGTGGGTTCGATTACCACGGGAAGCATAGTTTGTTAAGTTGTTTCCAGTTTGGTTAGGACATTGCAGGCATGAATCACCTGATTGTCTGATAAGAAAGATGATTCCGTGCTTCGGAAGGCACGTTAAGCCGGTGGTCCCGGCTGCCATCTGGTAGTCGTTAAGGGAACGTCAGAGGCCGAGAGGCGGTCCCGAAGAACTCTGTCACCAGGGTGTGCATGGTCGACCGACCGTGTCACCTACACGAAATGATGATGATGAAGAGGAAAAGACGTGATAGTATGTATGTATGTAAACACCCGTGTTGCCTCGTCTATTTCGTTGTAAACGAGGCAGAAACTAACTGTGCTCCCGAAACCCCGCGTTTTATTTAGTCTTGTTTCGCCCCAACTTTGATCACACACTTCTCTTCTCATATCTTATTAATAAATAAATAAAAATAAACGGACAAATCACACAGATTGAGCTTAGCCCCAAAGTAAGTTCGAGACTTGTCTTATGGGATACTAACTCAACGAAACTATATTTCATAATAGATACTTATATAGATAAACATCCAAGACCCAGGTCATTCTGAAAAAGATCATTTTCCATCTTGCCCTGACTGGGGATCGAACTCGGGACCGTGTCGCAGGCAGGCGTGTTGACCGCTGCGCCACGGAGCTCGCCATAATAATGTTAATTTATTAACTAAAACTACTAAATAACTAACATCAACCTGTCGATCCTATTTCTAACTTCCTAACATTAATTTGCCTAACATTAACTTTCGCTCAGAAGCGAACTTACCTGACCCTACCTCTTAGGTAGGGTCAGGTAAGTTCGCTTTCCGCTAACGAGACCGAGGCCTAGTTTTGAATATTAGAATATCACGGTAAAACATAACCTATTTCCGTCAGCAGTTGGGTAAATTCGTCGCGTACAGTGTGACCATACCTGAGTCTCGTTATGTGCGTTAACCAATTTGTGAATTATCTTCGGTTTCAAATGAGACAAATAAACAGTTGACAGGTATGACGAGCGTGGCCGATCGGCCCGTCTGTCACCGAGGTAAAAATATTATGTTTACTGATACAGGGCTCTGAGGCTATGATAAATTTTCACGACGAAGCTCTTATGGAATAGACTGGGTCGATTTTTTTATGACATAGGCCAGCAGACGAGAAAGTTGGTCACCTGATGGTAAATGATCACCGCTGCCCATGAATGGACTAATGCAACACAAGAGCGGTGCATGAGCGGTGCCAGAGGGAAGGGGAAATTTTTTGAGATCCCAGCATTGGTTAGGATAAGTTGTTGTTTTGCTGCTTGTAAGGACAGCGGTATTTACACTTACATCCTATAAGTATACCTGCTATAAATAACTTTAAAAAATAAAAATGTAATTAGACTTGCTATAGAAATTGGATTACGAGCGAGATTGGTGAATTTTATACAAATTCACCATGTTGGTCGGTCAAGTTTTGTTTTTCATATTTTACCTTTTATAAACGTTAAGGGAGACTCCCTACGCAAGAATAACGTTAACGACCCTAAAATATTGCCAGGAAGTTCAACATTCAATCCGTATTTTGTATGCAATTAAACCGAAAAAAAGTTGTATATAACACATGAAATAACATGACATGACATTATAGCGAACGCCCAAAGCCTCTGGGGGCCGTTTGGTTTTGGGCCCCGAAAGTGAATATCAATTCAGATTTTAGATGATTATATCAGAGAGTTTGAAGTGAATATCAATTCACCTTACAGATTGAGGGCAATCTGTTCTCCCCTCAAAAGCCCAGTGAAGTAGCGTAAGCTCACAAGGAGTTAGCTAAAGTCCTATAAAAAAAAATACATAAATACGGAATTTGGGCCTCCCGAATGCCATAGCGATTATCAAGAGTCATATGGAGCCCGATGGTCCAGTGGGTGTGAGCTCTATGAGCGCTTACGTATGTTAAGCAACCCCTGGTGCAGTCCCTACTAGGATGGGTGACCGCAAGTGGCATAAAAATATCTCGAGCTCCTCCGTGCTTCGGAAGGCACGCTAAGCCGTTGGTCCCGGCTGTCATCGTTGATGGCAGTCGTTAAGCTATGTCAGATGCCTTAAGGCAGCTTGAAAAATCTGACACCAGTGTTGGCCACTTACACATACGAAAAAAAAAAAAAAGAGTAATATTTTACATCGAAAAAACTTTAAAATAAATGTAATAACTTCATATATGATAAGTGTAGCTAATTGCCCCGTCTGTCGTCAAGGTAAAGAGACTGTTGCTCTTTATTTGCCGCAAAAATATTATTTACAATTCTTAAGAAATATCATACATCTGTATCTGGAGGTTAAAGATATAAGTAATGGCGGTTTGGCGTGTTACAAATTACGAAGAAGATAATATTACTAGTATCAGATGACCGACTGTGATAGGTTTTCTCGAGGCTATAGAGACCATAGACAAATATTGGAGTGAGGGTAAAGATGATAAAATATAAGACAAATTAATTGGAATTTTTATTGGGGGCTAACAATTCAGACTTAATTGACGAGTGTTCTTTATCTTAATATCCATAAAAGTATTTTTAGCTGTAGTCAGTGCCGGAAAATACTTAGTAATATTGTCACATTTTTATAAAAAAAAAAAGATTAAGTATTCCCCATTTCGTAAAAATAAAAAAAAAATCCTGTAAGTACATCTCTTAAACACCTTGTTTTGAACGAAAATGAATATAACTTTGTCATTCATACAAATACTTAGAAAAATATTAAGTAATTTTTGCTGGCGAAAATAATTGTGTCTCATTTGAGCTCTCTACAGAACCCTTCATGGCCGAGTCCGACTCGCATCTTGTCACATCATCATCGCTCTCTCTTCACTATCAGAGCCATATATTAGCCAAAGCAGTCAGAGGATTTGGCCTACACTCTCCACGCTAACCAGGCGGGTTGGAGAGGTCTCATTGATGTTTATAAGCTTTGTTTAGCTTGAGTTCCCAAGTTGACTTGGTTACACTTTGTATTAAATATTTTCCTTGTTCTCACGCAGAAGCTTACGAATATTACTCAAACAACTACTAGGCGCTTTAAACAGCGATATTAAAATAAGTTATGTAATAAATAAGAGAGTACCGTGCGAAGTTCGAGATGGCAGATAACATCTGAAGTGCAGAATAACTTCAAATTTCTCGTATTTCGCTTAGTACGACTTACGAAACACCAGCTAAACAAAGCTTATAAACATCAAAGAGACTTCTCCAACCTGTCGTCTGGCCTGGAGAGTTTAGGCCTAAATCTAAATCCTCTGACTGTTCTGGCTGATATAAAACAAACTCACTTTCGCATTTATAATATTAGTTGGGATTGGGATAGTTGGGATTCTTTTATGTCATAGGACGGCAAAAGAGCAAGCGGGTCACATGATGGTAAGTGATCACCGCTGGTCATGGACAACTGCAACACCAGGGGTGTGACAAGAGCGTTGCCGACTTTTTATATTTTTCCCTCCCAGAGGGGGACAGGGAATGAGCCTCCGGCTCTCGCACTCACCGAACAAAGCATAGCAGCGGTGAAGCTGCTACTCAAACGTCGATTTTCTGTGAGAGTGTGGTATTTTATGAGCCGGCCCATTATGCTACTAGCAAAAGTGAATTTCACCGGTAGCGTGGCTCTACCACAATCGGGATTACACATAGGCTTTCAAAAATGTTGTTTAAAACGGGTAAAAAGCTCTTCTTGACCTTGAAAAGCACCGATCACATGGCGTTGTCTGGCTACAACTGAAGGTAAACACTTCTTCTATTTTTACGCATCACAATTTAGTTCTGCAGGCCTATTTGCTAACTTTTGACAGCTACGGTGAATGACTATTTTTTATTTAAGATATGAAAACCGTAATGGATGCTAAAGTGACAATCAAATCGTTGTACACCGAGTTAGCAAATCGGCCTGCAGATATTGTTTAATCTTTATCTACTAAACCAGTCTCTTGAAATTTGGCATACACATAAATAAGGGTACTGAAAAAGACAAAGAGTATCTTTCATAATAACTGTTCCCCTAGTGTTTGCGGTAAACGACTCGGCAAAATTATACGCGGGCGAAGCAGCGGGTAAAAGCGAGCTTCACTGTTAAAATTTTCACAGATGATGTATTTCTGTTGCCGCTATAACAACAAATAAGTACTAAAAACAGAATAAAATAATTGTTAAGCTCCCATACAACGAACATGATATTTTTTCCGTTTTAGCTCGATATCTTACTATGTTAGGAATGTTGTATAGATCTTCAAGACAAACAAGAATGGTAAGGAACCCTTCGTGCGCGAGTCCGACTTGCACTTGGCCGATTTTTATAGTTACTTTACTTCATTACAGTATGAATAGCTAATAAATATAGCTCATAGCGCCATCTGTGATAATCGGAGCGTAACTCTAGTTTGTATATGTAACTTCGTCACTTCAATTCAAAGATGACACTAGGCACAGTAGCGACGTCAATCATTTTATTCCTAATACTTTACAAATAGAAAGAAATTCAAGAATGTAAATCATATAAGCACTAGTAAATAACCTGAAGTATTTTTGGAATCATGTTTAATATTATTAGAATCACTGAGAATTATGAGAATCAGATTACCGCCAAAAACGGCCGTTTTTGGCGGTTTTTGATGGTCTGACACACAGAACAACAGTCTGACACTTGGTCGAGTACACTGCCGAAAAACTGCCTTTATGGATTTTAGGAATAGAATACGTGTCAATTGAGTTTGAATTTGTGGCCCCCAATAGAAATTCATACTTAATTTTACTACCTACATTTAATCAATTTTACCCACACTCCAATATTTGTCTATGGTCTCTATTGCCTAGAGAAAACAAGTCAATCGGTCTTCTGATACTAGTAGGTACTTCTTTGTAGTTTATACATAAATACACTATCACGTCTGTTTCCCTTGCGGGGTAGACAGAGCCCAGCAGGCAATTTGCTAACTTTTGACAACTACGGTGTACATCATTTTCATGGTAACTTTAATATTCATTACCGCTTCGGTATGAATGACTATACCGTAATGGATGCTAAAGTGACAATCAAATCGTTGTACACCGAGTTAGCAAATCGGCCTGCAGGTCTAAAAATCCTAAAGGCCACGTCTAGCATATTGGTGGGCTCGAAGTTTGTGGTTGAGTATAGCACTTGACAAGTTGTTGTATAACCTGTGTTCTCATCAGAGTTGCTTGCCTTTTCTCACGAACGTTGCGTAACACTTTCATTGTCATCGGAACGAGTGAACTGCGATAGATGAGTCGCATTTAGTACACAAAAAAGCTTAGTACAGGTCGCGTCTTTATTAAGCGTTTTTGTGCACTAAATACGTACAGGTTCAACTTTATTGCGAATCGGATAATGCTGACAGCTGCGCAGTACACGCCCCGCATCCACGCGCGCGCCCCGCCTATCCTAATATACTGCGCATCGACTCGCGAGATGTTCTGGTCAGTATATCTCCATATACGGGTCAGAACATCTCTATGTACTCCTACAGAGAGATGGAAGTACTATTTTAGGGTATCGTACTTCAAAAGTTATAGGAGCAGCGGTCAGGAAAAGTCAGGGTGCGCAAGGTCAGACCGAAAACTATTTCTATTGTTATTTTAAACAAACTTCTACAAAGCAGGTTATCATTTCGACCTTCGACCCGTTTGTATGTGTATAATTACAAGTTCTGGGAAGAATATTTCCTAGAAACTATACTTAGCTATAAAAAAGTTTATCAATGCGACCCGTTTGTATGTGTAAAATTGGCAGAATTGCAATCTTTTGGGAATTTATGTATATATATATTTATATATATTTTCTGGTATACATATATTCCAGCTAAAAAACATACCAACTTTCATATCTTATATAATTAAAACTAACGTGAGATAAAGACATTTTATATGTGCCTATATAAACGGGTCACTCACTTGCTATTTGTCGGGATTGCCGACTATAGTTTCGGACTCGTCAAGAGCTCATTTTCAAGGCGAGTGCGGGACGCGCGACGGTGGATATCTATAGTCGGCAATCCCGACAAACAGCACGTGAGTGACCCGTTGATAATATCAATTTCATATCATTCATATAATCATCATCAAGTAGGTTTAAATATCGTCATCATCAGATCTTTTTTACTCTCCCCTGCAGAAGCATGACCGTCTCTGTACAAGAGCCATATATTGGCCAAAGCAATCAGAGGATTTGGCTTACACTCTTCACGCTGGCCAGACGGTTCGGAGAGGTCTATTTGATGTTTATAGTTTAGCTTGTGTTCTCTAAGTCCCTTCTACGACATCCACGGGAAGACTTGGCGTGGTCCTATTCTACTCTGCCAGGAGTCACAAGGCAAGGTTTTATACATATATGAGGAGCCCGATGGTCCAGTGGGTGTGAGCTCTGTGAGCGGTTACGTATGTTAAGCAACCCCTGGTGCAGTCCCTACTTGTATGGGTGACCGCAAGTGGCATAAAAATATCTCGAGCTCCTCCGTGCTTCGGAAGGCACGTTAAGCCGTTGGTCCCGGCTGTCATCGTTGATGGCAGTCGTTAAGCTATGTCAGATGCCTTTAGGCAGTTGAAAAATCTGACACCAGTGTTGGCCACTTACACATACGAATATATAATAAACATATAATAAACTCATATAATAAACTCCACAGACGGGACAGCGTGCATGTGAAACTAAATAATAAATAAAAACTTATTTATAAGATGAGCTCTGAGAAAGCTTACAAACTAAGCTTTATTGTGAACTTTCCTACCGTTGCTATGACAGCGAAAGTCGGAACAAGTAAGCCCTTTTTGCAAAGCGTACTCATATGTAACCACTCTCTTGACGGCCTCGCTGATGAAGTGGTTTACAAGCCAGCCTGACACGAGGGACACTGGGTACGATTCCCGGCGCGATTTTAGAAATACCCAAGGATCGCGTCAAACTTAGACGACGATATGATGATTTTTAAACTTCTTCTTCTTCTGTTTTTTAATATGGCTTTCACCGAGATTTCGGTGATTCTGCCAATGTCCAGTAAATTGAGATACTAAGTATCGGTGTTGTACGGTAAAGTTTTAACAAGTAGCATCAAAGATTGCGTATGGTCTTTGAAGCCTCGTGGGAGCTTCTGATGACAAATCTATACGAGTCCATATAATAGTATACTTTAACTATTTCACAAATTGTTCACGATTACGAGCATTTATAACACCAAACTACACCAATTTCATATTATAAAGTTCACTAAAATCAAAGTTCGTTTAAGGCAAACCCCTACTGCACCCCTTGACTTTCCACCACAAACTCGATTTTTAAACTTCGTCCTTGACATTTTCAACCCATCCAGGTTGAAAATGACAAGTAGAGATTTTTATAAAACAGGAAAATCGTTATTCTTTTTATAAATTTTATTACTAAGTCTCTTTTTGGAAACAAGGTAATGTTCATACAACAATATTTTTTTTCTCTCATCTGAGAGCGTTTTTGTGGAGATTCGGGATCCCGAGTTCGCTATTAAATAAAATAGCATATACACTTTGCGTGTTGAAAATAATCCTACTGCAACTACGGCAATTAAAGTCGGAACAAAGCACAGATTTCAATTACCTATAAAAAAATTATTGCAACTTAAGTTTTGCTTAACACTTATTGTTTGCCACAATCAAAAATAAATGTGTATAGTTATACATGGAAATCTTTAAATCAAATTGCCCGGGCGGCTGAATAGTATTGTATGTTTTTTTTTTAGTATCTAGCGTTGTTCCCATAGGAAGAGTTCATATCGACGGGCCCAATCACGCCTTTATGGCCCAAAACGATCCAAATTTAGCCATGCATAAGTACTTACTCTTTGTTATTCGTAAATGGCCTAGTGGGTGTAAGCATTATAAGCGCTTCCGCATGTAAAGCAACCCCAGACGCAGTCCCTACTTAGATGGGTGACCGCAAGTGGCATAAAAATATCTCGAGCTCCTCCGTGCTTCGGAAGGCACGTTAAGCCGTTGGTCCCGGCTGTCATCGCTGATGGCAGCTTGTAAAATCTGACACTAGTGTTGGCCACTTACACACACGAAAAACAAACAAACAATTCGTAAATAAAATAAAAAGTACGTTTTATCTTCATCCGCTTTGCTTTTGGAACAAACACAAATAGAACTCAATAAAACGGAGTCTTATTTTGAGCTCCTATCGCGTAGGAGCTCTAGCTAAGTTACGTCTAGTTTGGATTATCTTTTGTTTTAAATCCCAGAATAACCTGGACAAAGACCATATTATGTACCTATCTAGATTTCGCAAGCAAATGAGGATACCAGGGATTTCACGAAATCCACAGTCGAGCCAAGTTGGGGAGGTGTCTTCGAAGTTTATAAGCTTTGTTTAGCTTGTGTTTCCTGTCGCCTTCTACGACATCCACGGGAAGACTTGGAGGGGTCCTATTCTACTCTGCCGGGACCATACGGCTACCTAACATAAACCAAGGATATGTGCCAATAACTCCAGGTTCCTTTCAATCGTTGCCTTTATTAAAATACTTGCTACTTGGTATATTTACTAGCTCCTTTATCATCATCATCAACTGAACGTTTTTTCCGGTTACATAACTTTGAACATGATCTGATGGAGCCCTGGGTTCGCTATTGTGTCAGTATTCAGTATTTACTTGTACAAAAAATCCTTTATATACTACACATACCCTTCCCCTACTCACACCCCCACACATACACAGCACACGAACATCACAGCACATCCGTCCTCACTGTATTATGCTGCATATTGCCAGCAACTTATTAACATTTTAATTTACAATTTTTAGGGTTCCGTACAAAATTTGAAAAACGGAACCCTTATAGGATCACTCGAGCGTCTGTCTGTCCGTCCGTCCGTCTGTCACAGCCGATTTTCTCCGAATCTACTGAACCAAATTAGATGAAATTTGGTAAGATATTGTAATCCTATGACCCAAACACGGATGTGCAAAGTAAATAAAGATTTTTTTTGAAATAAGGGTCATTTTGAGGGGCCCAATTACAAAATTTTAAAAGAAAGTTTTGCAAACCTTATGTGTCATATATCAAATGAAAGGGCTCATTATGAGGATCTCAAAAATATTCTTTTTTGTTCGGGTAAAATCAATACTTTTGATTTTATTCACGAAAGAAGGCAAAAATTTACCATTCCCCCCCCCCCCCCCCCCCCCTGATCTCAGAAACTACTGGGCCGAAAATTTCGGAAAAATTACAAAATGTAGTTCATTCCTTGAAGATTACAGGAAAAATAATAAGAATTCTATCACTTGAAAATTAAGTGGTAAACTCACAATAATAAGTTCATCTAGGGAAATAGTTCACTAAAACACCACTAGATGGCGCTAGTAATAATAATATCCATACTTCCATACTTAATATTATAAATGCGAAAGTAACTCTGTCTGTCTGTCTGTCTGTCTGTCTGTCTGTCTGTCTCGCTTTCACGCTAAAACGGCTGAACCGATTAAAACGAAATTTAGCACACAGATAGGCTATAGCCCGAGAAAGGACATAGGCTACTTTTGATTTCGATAACGTAGGTTAAGCAACTCTAACCATGGTTCTAATTAGGATGGTTGGCCAAAACTAAAACGGCTTAACAGATAAAAACGAAATTTGGCACACAGATAAGCTATAGCCTAAGAAAGGACGTGGGCTACTTTTAATTACGATAACGCAGGTTAAGCAATTCTAACCATGGTTCTAATTAAGATGGGTGGCCAAAACTAAAACGGCTGAACCGATTAAAACGAAATTTGGCACACAGATAGGCTATAGCCCGAGAAAGGGCATTGGCTACTTTTGATTTCGATAACGTAGGTTAAGCAACTCTAACCATGGTTCTAATAAGGATGGGTGGCCAAAACTAAAACGGCTGAACAGATAAAAACTAAATTTGGCACACAGATAGGCTATAGTCTAAGAAAGGACGTGGGCTACTTTTAATTACGATAACGCAGGTTAAGCAACTCTAACCATGGTTATAATTAGGATGGGTGGCCAAAACTAAAACGGCTGAACAGATTAAAACGAAATTTGCCACACAGAGAGGCTATAGCCTAAGAAAGGACGTGGGCTACTTTAAATTACGATAACGCAAGTTAAGCAACTCTAACCATGGTTCTAATTAGGATGGATGGCCAAAACTAAAACGGCTGAACCGATTAAAACAAAATTTGGCACACAGATAGGCTATAGCCTAAGAAAGGACGTAGGCTACTTTTGGTTACGATAATGCAGGTTAAGCAACTCTTACCATGGTTCTAATTAGGATGGGTGGCCAAAACTAAAACGGCAGAACAGATTAAAACGAAATTGGGCACACAGATAGGCTATAGTCTAAGAAAGGAGGTGAGCTACTTATAATTACGATAACGCAGGTTAAGCAACTCTAACCATGGTTCTAATAAGGATGGGTGGCCAAAACTAAAACGGCTGAACAGATAAAAACGAAATTTGGCACACAGATAGGCTATAGTCTAAGAAAGGACGTGGGCTACTTTTAATTACGATAACGCAAGTTAAGCAACTCTAACCATGGTTCTAATTAGGATGGATGGCCAAAACTAAAACGGCTGAACCGATAAAAACGAAATTTGGCACACAGATAGGCTATAGCCTAAGAAAGGACGTAGGCTACTTTTGGTTACGATAATGCAGGTTAAGCAACTCTTACCATGGTTCTAATTAGGATGGGTGGCCAAAACTAAAAAGGCAGAACAGATTAAAACGAAATTGGGCACACAGATAGGCTATAGCCTAAGAAAGGAGGTGAGCTACTTATAATTACGATAACGCAGGTTAAGCAACTCCCAACCATGGTTCTAATAAGGATGGGTGGCCAAAACTAAAACGGCTGAACAGATAAAAACGAAATTTGGCATACAGATAGGCTATAGTCTAAGAAAGGACGTGGGCTACTTTTAATTACGATAACGCAGGTTAAGCAACTCTAACCATGGTTCTAATTAGGATGGGTGGCCAAAACTAAAACGGCTGAACCGATTAAAACGAAATTTGGCACACAGATAGGCTATAGCCCGAGAAAGGACATAGGCTACTTTTGATTTCGATAACGTAGGTTAAGCAACTCTAACCATGGTTCTAATTAGGATGGGTGGCCAAAACTAAAACGGCTGAACAGATTAAAACGAAATTTGCCACACAGAGAGGCTATAGCCTAAGAAAGGACGTGGGCTACTTTAAATTACGATAACGCAAGTTAAGCAACTCTAACCATGGTTCTAATTAGGATGGATGGCCAAAACTAAAACGGCTGAACCGATTAAAACAAAATTTGGCACACAGATAGGCTATAGCCTAAGAAAGGACGTAGGCTACTTTTGGTTACGATAATGCAGGTTAAGCAACTCTTACCATGGTTCTAATTAGGATGGGTGGCCAAAACTAAAACGGCAGAACAGATTAAAACGAAATTGGGCACACAGATAGGCTATAGTCTAAGAAAGGAGGTGAGCTACTTATAATTACGATAACGCAGGTTAAGCAACTCTAACCATGGTTCTAATAAGGATGGGTGGCCAAAACTAAAACGGCTGAACAGATAAAAACGAAATTTGGCACACAGATAGGCTATAGTCTAAGAAAGGACGTGGGCTACTTTTAATTACGATAACGCAAGTTAAGCAACTCTAACCATGGTTCTAATTAGGATGGATGGCCAAAACTAAAACGGCTGAACCGATAAAAACGAAATTTGGCACACAGATAGGCTATAGCCTAAGAAAGGACGTAGGCTACTTTTGGTTACGATAATGCAGGTTAAGCAACTCTTACCATGGTTCTAATTAGGATGGGTGGCCAAAACTAAAAAGGCAGAACAGATTAAAACGAAATTGGGCACACAGATAGGCTATAGCCTAAGAAAGGAGGTGAGCTACTTATAATTACGATAACGCAGGTTAAGCAACTCCCAACCATGGTTCTAATAAGGATGGGTGGCCAAAACTAAAACGGCTGAACAGATAAAAACGAAATTTGGCATACAGATAGGCTATAGTCTAAGAAAGGACGTGGGCTACTTTTAATTACGATAACGCAGGTTAAGCAACTCTAACCATGGTTCTAATTAGGATGGGTGGCCAAAACTAAAACGGCTGAACCGATTAAAACGAAATTTGGCACACAGATAGGCTATAGCCCGAGAAAGGACATAGGCTACTTTTGATTTCGATAACGTAGGTTAAGCAACTCTAACCATGGTTCTAATTAGGATGGGTGGCCAAAACTAAAACGGCAGAACAGATTAAAACGAAATTGGGCACACAGATAGGCTATAGCCTAAGAAAGGAGGTGAGCTACTTATAATTACGATAACGCAGGTTAAGCAACTCTAACCATGGTTCTAATAAGGATGGGTGGCCAAAACTAAAACGGCTGAACAGATAAAAACGAAATTTGGCACACATATAGGCTATAGCCTAAGAAAGGACGTGGGCTACTTTTAATTACGATAACGCAGGTTAAGCAACTCTAACCATGGTTCTAATTAGGATGGGTGGCCAAAACTAAAACGGCTGAACCGATTAAAACGAAATTTGGCACACAGAGAGGCTATAGCCTAAGAAAGGACGTAGGCTACTTTTAGTTACGATAATGCAGGTTAAGCAACTCTTACCATGGTTCTAATTAGGATGGGTGGCCAAAACTAAAACGGCTGAACAGATTTAAACGAAATTTGCCACACAGAGAGGCTATAGCCTAAGAAAGGACGTAGGCTATTTTTAGTTACGATAATGCAGGTTAAGCAACTCTAACTATGGTTCTAATTAGGATGGGTGGCCAAAACTAAAACGGCTGAACCGAATAAAACGAAATTTGGCACACAGAGAGGTTATAGCCAAAGAAAGGACGTAGGCTACTTTTAGTTACGATAATGCAGGTTAAGCAACTCTAACCATGGTTCTAATTAGGATGGGTGGCCAAAACTAAAACGGCTGAACCGATTAAAACGAAATTTGGCACACAGAGAGGCTATAGCCTAAGAAAGGACGTAGGCTACTTTTAGTTACGATAATGCAGGTTAAGCAACTCTTACCATGGTTCTAATTAGGATGGGTGGCCAAAACTAAAACGGCTGAACAGATTTAAACGAAATTTGCCACACAGAGAGGCTATAGCCTAAGAAAGGACGTAGGCTATTTTTAGTTACGATAATGCAGGTTAAGCAACTCTAACTATGGTTCTAATTAGGATGGGTGGCCAAAACTAAAACGGCTGAACCGAATAAAACGAAATTTGGCACACAGAGAGGTTATAGCCAAAGAAAGGACGTAGGCTACTTTTAGTTACGATAATGCAGGTTAAGCAACTCTAACCATGGTTCTAATTAGGATGGGTGGCCAAAACTAAAACAGCTGAACAGATTGAAACGAAATTTGGCACACAGATAGGCTATAGCCTAAGAAAGGACGTGGGCTACTTTTAATTACGATAATGCTGGTTAAGCAGCTCTAACCATGGTTCTAATTAGGATGGGTGGCCAAAACTAAAACGGCTGAACAGATTAAAACGAAATTTGGCACACAGATAGGCTATAGCCTAAGAAAGGACGTGGGCTACTTTTAATTACGATAATGCAGGTTAAGCAACTCTAACCATGGTTCTAATTAGGATGAGTGGCCAAAACTAAAACGGCTGAACAGATTAAAACGAAATTTGCCACACAGAGAGGCCATAGCCTAAGAAAGGACGTAGGCTACTTTTAGTTACGATAATGCAGGTTAAGCAACTCTTACCATGGTTTTAATTAGGATGGGTGGCCAAAACTAAAACGGCTGAACAGATTAAAACGAAATTTGGCACACAGAGAGGCTATAGCCTGAGGAAGGACATAGGCTACTTTTGATTTCAATAGCGCAGGTAAGGAGCGGCCGCATATTATCAGAAATTTCTGTTAGAAAAATTCTGACGCTCGCCGGAAGGCACTCCGTGCATACATATTGTATTAGCTCCCGCACACTGTTAGAAAAATTCTAACGTGTCGTCCGTTTCTGATGCCCGCCGGATGGCACTTCAGCCGGACGTCAGAATTTTTTCTGATAGAAATTGCGGAAGGCGTGTTTTCCATACATTTTGTACTAGGCCCCCCCGCACACTATCAGAAATTCGCGTCAGTTTACCGTCCGCCGCTGTACGCTGCACACGTGTTTGTTGTATTTTAGGAACCTACGTTCTTGACGAAAATGAGTTAAATCAAGATTTAATTGCCGATGTGGAAAAATATCTATGTTTGTGGAACGCGATGTTGAAAATGACCAGAATAAAATACACAGAGACTTAGCTAGGAAGCGAATATGCCAAATATTAATTGAGAATTGAAATCCATATTTCAATATCAAGGTTTTTAGGGTTCCATGTCCAAAGCGTAAAAACGGGATCCTATTTACGAGATTTCAATGTCCGTGTGTCACCATCATACATAAACTGTTGTTTGTTTGGTTATTCGTATGTGTAAGTAGCCAACACTGGTGTCAGCGATATTTCAAGCTGCCTTAAGGCATCTGACATAGCTAAACGACTGACATCAATGATGACAGCCGCTACCAACGGCTTAACGTGCCTTCCGAAGCACGGAGGAGCTCGAGATATTTTTATGCCACTTGCGGTCACCCATCCAAGTAGGGACTGCACCAGGGGTTGCTTAACATACGTAAGCGCTCATAGAGCTCACACCCACTGGACCATCGGGCTCCTCAAATACCTCTCCTCATAAACCGTGATTACTATACAGTTAAAATTTTCATAGATGATGAACTTATTTTTTTTTTGCCGTAAACACTAGAATCAGAATAAAATCCTAACACAATATTATACGAGTAAATGCGAAAGTGAGTTTGTTTGTTTGTTTCTTTGTTACGCTTTCACGCCCTACGAGTATCTACTTAACCGATCATCATGAAATTTTGCATACACATAGGTTAGAGTACTGAGAAGGACATAGGCTATAATTCACGCGGGCGAAGCCGCGGGTAACAGCTAGTAATAAATATATAGGCACATATCACACAAATTGAGCTAGCCCCACAGTAAGTTGTGAACTTGTGTCGCAGGATACTAACTCAACGATACTATATTTTATAATATATACTTATATAGATAAACATCCAAGACCCAGGTCAATATGAAAAAGATCTTTTTCCATCTTGACCTGACCGGGGATCGAACCCGGGAACCCCGTCTCGCAGGCTAGCGTGTTGACCGCTGCGCCACATTTTTTGCACATTGTGAGTGTGTTCACGAAGCATATTGTACGGAACCCTCATTGCGTGAGTTTGACTCACACTTGGCCGGTTTTTAAATGTTAATTTGTATTAATATTACTTTTTCTTATAAATGTAGAGTCTTAGCCCTCATATCAATGTCTCCCGCATAACATCTTAGGGAGAAGGGGTGCCTGATAATCAGCGCTACCTAAGACGCCTGTCTGAAGCAGCACAAGCTGAGGCATTCCTTTGCCTGCGTACATACTCTTAATGAATGGCAATATTACTAGTACCTTGTAATGTATGGCAATAAATGGCTTTTTATTTATTTACAAGTATTTGCCTGCGTAGGGAATCGAACTCGGTGCTCTTCATGTCGTAGGCTGCCATGTTAACTACTTCGCTACGGTGGCTCGATAAAATAACTGCAGGCTTATTTGCTAACTTTTGACATCATCATCATCATTTCAGCCGCAAGAAGTCCACTGCTGGACATAGGCCTCCCCCAAGGATTTCCAATATAACCGGTTGGAAGCGGCCTGCATCCAGCGCCTTCCTATTACCTATTTACCTAACTTTTGACAACTACGGTGTAAGTACATCATTTTGATGGTAACTTCAATATTCATTACGACTTCCGTATGAATGACTATTTTTATTTATAATATGAAAACCGTAATGGATGTTAAAGTGATTATCAACACCTTGTACACCGAGTTAGCAAACAGGCCTGCAGGTTATATGATCAATGCCACGAAACCCCAATCTACTAGCAGATTCAGTTTATTGCATGATCATATTATGACGAGCTCTGTGGCGCAGCGGTCATCACGCCTGTCTGCGACACGGATGGTCCCGGGTTCGATCCCCAGTCAGGTCATGATGGAAAACGATCTTTTTCAGATTGACCTGGGTCTTGGATGTTTATCTATATAAGTATCTATTATAAAATATAGTATCGTTGAGTTAGCATCCCATAACACAAGTCTCGAACTTACTTTGGGGCTAGCTCAATCTGTGTGATTTGTCCGTATATATTTATTTATTTATTGCAAGTCACAAGTTCAAGGTTGTTACATAGAGATAAGTACATGTGACGCCCTGCAAGGGCATAGCAAACATGTGGGCAGCTAGTTGCCTTTAGATCGAACGCCGCAACTGTCCTGATATGGGACCCCGGGTTCCAAAATACACTACTGAGCTAAGGATGCAATAGAAAAAATTAGCCAAGTGCGAGTCGAATTCGCGCACGAAGGGTTCCTTACCATTATCTATACATGGTTTTTTAAATAGCATTACAATCACAGAACTATTTACAATGCTCGGTAAATAATTAAAATTGAAAATATGTGATGAAAAAGAATTCGCCACAGGTAGGATTCGAACCCACAGCTCTTGGCGAATTCTTTTCCATCACATATTTTCAATTTTAATTATCTATACAATTTAGACAATCGAGCACAAACGGCAAAAAATGATTGTTGTATGGGAGCCTACCTTCCTTAAGTAATTATTTTATTCTGATTTTACTACTTATTAGTAGTTATAGCGGCAACAGAAAAGAAAACCATCATCTGTGAAAATTTCAACTGTCTAGCTATCACGGTTTATGAGATACAGCCTGGTGACAGACGGACGTCGAAGTCTCACTTTCTTACGCTTTGGGTACATACATACATATTATCACGCCTCTTTCTATAGGGGTAGGCAGAGACTATGGATCTCCACTTGCTACGATCCTTACAAACCTCTGTCGCTTCATCCACATTCATTACTCTTTTCATCCATGCTCGCCGGTTTCGGGTATTCCTTACATCTCCATTTACGAGAATGTTCGCAATTTGGTCGCGATAAGTTCGACGAGGCCGGCCCTGCCCGACTGTCCCAACCACATCTGTTGTATATACCTATACCTTTCGTTAGTCTCCTTTCATCCTTCCTCTCAATATGTCCAAACCAGGGGTTGAAAACGGTAAAGGTATAAGGGTATGGTACCGGTATAAAATTACGATACACCTTAGATTTAAAGGTAGAACCAAATCGGTTGACAATTACGGTTGTGATACAGCTAAATATAAATAATGGTATTTATACATTTACGATATCCATAGATATCAGAATGTTATCGTTATGTAACGATACCTTTATAATTACTGGTACCTTAACTGAAATATTTTCAGTACCGAAAAAATTATGCCAGGAACCACGAAGAACATTGAGGCGAATCCTCGGCGGTAAAACTCAATAAAAACCTTTATTTCATAATTCCAATATCGAAAAAAATAACGATACCTCAATATTACAATACCAAAATCGTACAGGTACCGTTTCTTTAAGAGTCCCACGTAAAGCCGAAATATAAAGGTATGACGTCATACCGCTTACCGATTTAACCGTTTTTTTTTTGCTTATTCTATCCCTGGTCCAAACCATCTCATCATTCCTTTCTCAATTTTAGTCACTACACTATATAAATGTCTTTAGTCTTTCACTTTTTGGGTACGAAACCCTAAAAACGCTCATACAAGGAATTATTTGAGCAGCCATATTTGCAGTTGTAAAGCGTAATTACCTTGTTTGTTTGTAAACACTGTATTGCACGTTACACGTAAAAACAACATCTCTATACTAATATTATGAAGCTGAAGAATTTGTTTGGTTGAACGCGCTAATCTCAGGTACTATTGAATAGATTGCAAAAAATATTTCACCGTTGGATAGGTACGTTATCCTTGAGTTTCCAAATCCTAACTAATATTATAAATCTACTGAACCGATCATAATAAAATTTTGCGTACACATAGGTTAGGGTACTGAGAAGGTCATAGGCTATTATATCACGCGGGCGGAGCCGCGGGTAACAGGTAATCCTAAGTAATATTATAAATGTGAAAGTGAGTTTGTTTGTATATTTGTTTGTTTGTTACGCTTTCACGCCTTATCTACTGAACCGATTATCGTGAAATTTTTCATACACACATAGGTTAGGGGACTGAGAAGGACATAGGCCATATATCACGCGGGCTAAGCCGCGGGTAACAGCTACTAATATTATAAAGCTGAAGAGTTTGTTTGTATGTTGGTTTGGTTGAACACGCTGATCTCAGGAACTACTGGACAGATTTCAAAAATTTTTTCACCGTTGAATAAGTACGTTATCCCTGAGTGAAATAGGCTATGTATGTACCACGGGTGAAGCCGGGGTGGACTGCTAGTATTATCATAAGTTGTGATCTAGATGTTTAACTGGTCTTTAACTTGATGGGTCTATCAGTATTGGACTTACAATACTTGGATATTTGCCTTTCATTTTTTTGGTGACCACTAGTTTTTCCAGGTTGTCGTATTTTATAGTTATGTTATTATTTTATTAGTTATTTAGTTGTTGTAGACCCACGCTACCGGCGAAATTCACTTTTGCTAGCAGCAGGAATGGGCCGGCTCGTCCGGGGAAGTACCACACTCACACAGAAAATCGACGATTGAATAACTTGTTATATCTTTACCACTGCTATGCCTCGTTCGGTGAGTGAGAGAGCCGGAGGCCCATCCCCTCTCCCCTCTGGGAGGTAAAAATAAAAGGCTGGCAACGCTCTTGTCACACCCTTGGTGTTGCAGTTTTGTCCATGACATGAGCAACGGCGAAGACAATATAATACTAACGTAATAGACTGCCCACCTCATACAAAAATATTGGACCAAATTAAGGTTGCGAAAAGCAGGCGAATGTATGGCGCAGGAGAGTTGCTTGCTACTCGATAGTAGATGGCGGTAATCTGCGTTAGCCTTTAACTTACTAAATATACGGTGTCATTTTAAAATATTATGCTTAAAATATTGTTTTGATTTTTAATAAGATATATTTTGTGAATCATGTTTTTTTATTCTCATATTACGGTAGATACAATGTTGTGTAGTTTCAAGTGGCGCCATCTATACGAGTCTCTAAGAACAAATCGTACGATTAAGGCGTTGAGACCACATGGCAACGGTAATCACTTACCATCAGGTGACCCGCTTGCTCGTTTGCCATGCTATGTCATAAAAAATATGCCCGAAGTATTGGAGCACTTCAAATACTTCAGACACAGTTTTTTTTTTCACTTTATTTCAGGGGTTGAACACGGTAAAGGTATAAGGGTAAGGTACCGGTATAAAATTACGATACACCTTAGATTTAAAGGTAGAAGCAAATCGGTTGACAATTACGGTTGTGATAAAGCTAAATATAAATAGTTAATGGTATTCATACATTTACGATATCGTTATGTGTCGATACCTTTATAATTACTGCTACCTTAACTGAAATATTTTCAGTATCGAAAAAATTATGCGACGAAAAACATTGAGGCGAATCCTCGGCGGCAAAATTCAATGAAAACCTTTAGTTTATAATTCCAATATCGAAAAAAATAACGATACCGCAATATTACAATACCAAAATCGTACAGGTACCGTTTCTTTATGGAATGGTAATTTGAAGGTACCATTATTCTAAGGTAACGAAATATAAAGGTATGACGTCATACCGCTTACCGATTTAACCGATTTTTTTTCGGTTATTCAATCCCTGCTTTATTTCTCTGAAGACAGGTGGTTAGAAGTCTCAGAAGCCTGAGATCTATCCATAGTTATATCCACGGCTTCTGTCCTCTGACGCTAAAAAAAACATTAGGACATACCTACACCTAATGTTTACAACTCAGTATTTTCAATCAGGCGTAACATGAGTCTTCTTTACATAAATATCTTTAGTTTTAGTAAATATTCTTTAGAAATCCAATGTTTTCCCTTATACAGTATATATCGACTAATTAGCAATAAATACCTTACTATGACATCATTTGTATGCAAAATATACTCGTTATGGTCATTGGTCGTGCCATAACACATCGAATGTGGAGAAAAATAGTATGTATTTTTTATTATTAGGTACTTCCTTAAAATATTTAATGCTAATGTATTTTGTATTAGTATTTTTTTTATAATGGCTTCAAAATACATATTTAACATATTAACACTGTTTGGTATTTAAAAAAGCTTTGACAATTGGTCTTGCGCATGAATTTCAAAATTAGACTGTCGCACAAAAATCAAGTTTGTTGTATGGGAGTCCCCATTAAGGCCGATCCGCACACAACAGTGCCGGCACAGTGCCGACACGTGACGTATCCTTCCGTATCAGTGATAAATGATATTCTTGTATACATTTTGTACGACGCTATCCCTACTCGTCAGTGACAGTGCCGTTCAGTGATGTCAGTGCTGCTCCGACGCCCGGCGTGATCCGACGTGAATTTCTTGCGAACAATATTTTGCCTGACACGGTCGCCGTATTTCAAGATGGACGACGAAAAGTTGATTGAATTGGTCCGTGAACATCCTGTACTTTATGATCTTTCACATAGAAAATACATGGACAATAATTTCAAAGCAAACATATGGAATAATATTGGGCGAGAATTGGACGTTAGCGGTATGTACCTACCTTTCTATATATCTATACTTGTAATAAACTGTAAACTGCTTGATCTACCACTTTGAAATTCTACGGATAGGTTATTAATTAATGTTTTCTAAGTACGAATTATTTCCATGGTCGGATGGACGGGGTTTGTATGGAAGTGCTATTGAACTATGTAAAGTATACGGTAATCTACGCGAACGAAGTCGCGGGCACAGCTAGTCTATTATATTTACGTTGCTAGGTAGGTAATGGTTTTGTTCTTGAATATAGTTTAGGAAGTAATTTTGTAAAAATAGGACTGAAAAATAAAAGCAAAATATGTAAGTATTGTCTGCGTTATTTATTTATCCATACTAATATTTATAAATGCAAAAGTTCTGTCTTTCTTTCGGAATATTCTTTCTGTCTGTCTATCTCTGTACAAAAAATTAAATTATAATCAAATAAACAGCTTAAGTATTAATTTATTTATATTCTCGTCTCTTGACCATCTAGCCATCCTGCTTCGGAGTTGAAGTAGTTTTTAAATAATTCTCTGGTCATGAAAGCTTCATTCGTGGCATTTCCACCCTGTAAAGGAAGATGGCGAAGTATATCTCCACTTTCATTTGCCACTTCTTTAATTCTGATTTCATGTAAATATGTATCATTGTCATGTTTCTTTATAAAATTATGTAGGATTAATGTTGAAAGAATCATATGGTCTACATTTTCTGGCTTAGCTTGAATTGTTCTAAAATATATCCGAAATTTTTGAGCAAGTAATCCAAAGGCATTTTCTACGATTCTTCTGGCTCGCGATAATCGATAATTAAATATCCTTTTAGACACATCTAAATTTCGTCCTGGATAAGGTCGCATCATATAGGGTTTTAATGGGAATGCCTCATCTGCGACAATTACATAGTTAGTTGGTGTATCTGTGCCTGGTAATGGTGCAGCTGTTGGTACAGATAAAGTACCTCGTTCCAATGCCTTGAATAAATTGCTATTGGCAAATATGCCACCATCACTGTTCTTACCATATGAACCCACACTGACAGCAATCAAATTGTAATTAGCGTCTACAAGTGCTAACAAGACGATTGAATAGGTTTTCTTGTAGTTAAAGTACATGGAGCCGCTATTGGCAGGGGCCTGTATAGTAACGTGTTTTCTATCTATTGCTCCCAAACAATTAGGAAAATTCCAGTTAGTACAAAAGTTATTAGCAATGGATAGCCACATTTCTGTTGTTGGTCTTGGTAACATTTCTTCCATCAAAGTCTCCACTATTATTTTGCAGGTTTCATTAACAATTTCATGTACTGTGGTGTGTCCTAAACGGAAACTGAATGATATTGTTTTAAATGTGTCCCCTGTTGCCAAAAATCTGAAATAGAATAAATATATATATCAGGGTTAATATAAAATTATAATTTACAGGATAATTTTTATAAGAATACATTAGTATTTTAATTTAATACATTATGTTATATAGATTATTGTGATATTTTAGTATGAATGAAACGGGTATTTTTGTTTCAGGTCAAATATGTAAAGCAAGATGGTCGAATATAAGGGACAACTTTAGAAAGAGTCTTCAAAAGAATGTTACTAAAAGTGGTCAAGGTCGCAAGTCAATAAAGCCATATAAATACCATGAGCAACTAAATTTTTTGCTAAAATTTTTTGAGGACAGAAGTAACATTGAAAATGTCAATGATGATGATGATAGAACACAAAATGATGAATCTAATACTCCGGAACCTCCACTGCCGACTCAAGTCACGTCCCCCGCTTCTGAATCCCATTCGCTAACATATTCGCCGACTCCATCACCAGCTTCTCAACATTCTCAAGCTTCAGCAAGAAGTCGTAGTGGATATAAAGGACGCAAGGAGAATAAAGATTCTGCACCAACAGCTTCATCAGTAGTTATGGATTATTTGATTCGCCAAAATGAGCATCCGGTTGACATGTTTTTGGCCTCTCTTGCTCCAACATTAAAAGAACTGCATCCTTGTGATTTATTTGATGCTAAATCAGAAATTTTTGCGATTGTACAAAAATATGAATCAAAACTATTGAGAAACAAATTTCCAAGGCTTATGTGTGAATCAAGCACCATTACAAGACAAAATAGGTCTTTGGAAACTGTTGTGGTGGAAGATTTTGGAAGCGCCATTACGGGCCAAGGCGGGTCTAATGTGACTAACATAGAAACTGTTGTGGTGCAAGATCGTGGAAGCGCCAATACGAGCCAAGGCGGATCTAATGTGACTAACTTGGAAACTGTTGTGGCGGAAGATTATGGAAGAGTCATTACGAGCCAAGACGGGTCTAACGCGAACTATGACACTGTTGTGGTGGGCAATAATGTAGATAACATTATACTCGTCAAAGATGCCGATAACAAATACACAGTTCAGGGGATTCAGGAGTACTACAATTCCTTCAAACAATAATTAACCTATCTAAGTTAATATAAAAAAATTTGATTATAATTTGTTGTTTAATTGACACATACCTCAAACAGACTGCCAGACGTTCCCTTGGTGGTATAGCTTTTCTCCAATGAGTATCTTGTTTTCTTAACTTTTCAGTAAGTTTAGATAAAAGTATGTCGAAACAATGTTTTGACATCCTGAAGTACTCAAAAAATTTTGATTCATCATCTATCAGATGTTTATATAGGGTAGCGAACTCTCCCTCTTCTTCTCTTTTCCTCCACGCGTTATGAACCCATTGCCTTCTTCTCTCATAAATTTCTTCGTCTTCATCTAATAATAAGGCAATCGCTGCTAACTGTGATCTTGAATATCGAGGCATGTTACAAGCACGTGAAGCTGCAAAGTACTAAAAATCACTGCAGACATCGAATACGGTACTGACATGTATGAATAGCACGTCACGGCACTGTACGGTACGGTACTGTCGGCACTGTGCCGGCACTGTTGTGTGCGGATCGGCCTTTAAGTATTTATTTTATTGTGTTTTTGGTATTTGTTGTTTGTTAAAGCGGCAACAGAACAATCTGTGAAAATTTCAAATGTGCTATCCATGGTTCACGCTTGAGATACAGCCTGGTGACAAACAGATAGACAGGCGGACGGACATCGAAGGGTCGGACAAAATAGGTCGATAGCTTTCTGAAGTAAAATGAGTTTTATTTAAGAGTCGCCTGGACGCGCGCATGTCTCCATACAAACGGAAAAAGGGAATTGTGTCAATATTTGACAATTTTAGGGCAAAATTAAGCATTCAATCAATTAATCTCATTATAATCTACGTACGTTCCTAAGCAGTTAGGTTAAATTATCAAATGTTTGAGAATTATACGCCTCTCAAGATTTCCATACAAATTTGAAAAGCTTGTAATTCTCAAACCATTGGTATTCTCGGCGACTCTTAAGTATCTAGTGTAAACGGCTGTTTGCCCTAACAGCAAGTATTATTATACATATTATAAACAAGTGTTTGTGAACTACGCATATTCTTACTTTTATATACTAATAGTTTTATTTTTCTTTTCTTTTTATGCCGTACTTGTAACGTAGTCTGTCAAATGGACTGTGCAATGTGCATTGGCGGCGCATTCCTTGCCATTACCGATGCGATGCATGCATTAATTACACAATAACAAACGTCTATGGACTACGGGGTAGGCAGAGCCCCAAACTTTATTGAAGTGAAAACTTCTTTAGCGCTGTGCACTTTGTGTGATGGGGAAAAATGTTAAACTCGCCACAGATCACGTGACCGTCAGATTCGACAGATTGAAAAATCGTAAGATGGCGCTTGCGCGAATTTGCGCATCTGTTTGTGTTACAGCGTGTTACGCGCATCCATGGATGGTAGGTAAGTGCTGTAAACTGTGGCTGTAAAAAATTTATTAAATTATAAGTGATAGATAAGTTTTCACTTCTGCCGGCACTCCCGGAGTGCAACCCGTTGTTTCTTTTTTACCGTAAGTGTCACAGAGCACGTGCGTGAATGTGACAGTCGTAGGCCGCGAGTTATATTCCGTGCTCTATGGTAATCACCATAGAGCACGGATAAAGATAAAAAGATTTTATTCAGAGAATAGGCCTTTTTCACGTCATTTCATAATTTATATAACTCTAATTTACTTAGAAATAATGTGCCAGTTGCTTCTCCTCCCGCGCAGATCGTAAAAGCCAATCGAGGGAATGGGCGTGAGGAATCATGTCAGCAGGCGTTGCGGCTAGCAACCCATCACTATTTTGATTCCATTCTCCACCTACAAGCCCACCAACATCCTAAACGTGGCCTTTAGTTTTTACAGACCGACTCTGTCTACCCTGCAAGGGGAAAAGTCGTGATAGTATGTAGGTATGTATGAATAGCTTTTTGACTATACGAGATGATGCCGCGTGGTTCCCAGCAATCCCGGCAGAGTAGAATAGGACCACTCCAAGTCTTCCCGTGGATGTCGTAGTAGGCCGTAGTAGTCACTTAGGAAACACAAGCTAAACAAAGCTTATAAACATCAAAGAGACCTCTCCAACCCGTCTGGCCAGCGTGGAGAGTGCAGGCCAAATCCTCTGACAGCTCTGGCTAACGTATGGCTCTGTTAGTATAGAGAGGGTCATTCTCCTGCAGTGGAGTCTAAAAAAGACCTGATGATGATGATGATACAAGATGAGGGCTAACACACAAAGACAAAAGGATTCCAAAACCAATTAAAACTACGGAACTCTCAATTTACGCTTCATTTTGATTACTCATTGTTATATTTTAGTAATATTTCGAAAAGTATTCCATTATTTATCCGTCAATGAAACCATAAAGATAGCAATCTATGCTCTCAGACCTTGATTTTTTAATAAAATGATGTCCTAACCTTTTGTTTTGGCGCGAAACTTGTTCGGAATGAATATTTTAATTCATCATCATTTCGTGTAGGTGACACGGTCAGTCGACCATGTACACCCTGGTGTCAGAGTTCTTCGGAATCGCCTCTCGGCCTCTGACGTGGTTCCTTTAACGACTACCAGATGGCAGCCGGGACCACCGGCTTAACGTGCCTTCCGAAGCACGGAATCATCTTTCTTATCAGACAATCAGGTGATTCATGCCTGCAATGTCCTAACCAAACTGGAAACCACTTAACAAAGTATGTATCCCGTGGGAATCGAACCCACGACCCCCGGGTCAACAAGGCAAACGCCTTAACCACTGGACCACGGAGGCAGTTAAAATATTTTAATTTATTTACTTAGAATAATTATGACTATTTTTCTCTGTGGTATTGTATTAGGTAGGTAGGTACCTATTAGTTTTTTTTATTTAAAAAGCTTAAATTAAATCTAGTTGTATAGTAGGTAATTTATGTATATAGTAAGTAGGTACCTAGATCCCTGCCTTCTATTGTATGGTAGGGTCATCATCTAGTTATAAACAAAATAGGTACCTATGTGTTCTAAGTTTAACCGAGGTTTAACCACAGACTACATACCTAATACCTAGTTGGTTACGTTTTATTTTGAGAACGTTATGATAATATTTACATAGATTTAAGTACAACTGTAAGGAATATTATAGTAATATACAAAGTATAGGTCTGGTGTGTACCTACCTTTAAAACCTTGCATTTATGGATATTGTAATAAAATCACACAATTAGTATTTCGTTTAAATTAATCAAATTAAATAAATCACCTATTTTATGTTTTCAGAAAATTAAACTGTACAAATTTAAGCTTAGAATTTAAGTAATTGAAGGAATATAAAGTTAATGAAAGAAATGGTTAAACTAATAAATAAGAAACTTTTCAAATCAAAATTAATTGAGAACGGATAACATCTGATTGTAAAGATTACTTTCTTAGTAATCAAAGCGTTTAAACATCGTTCAAAACAAGCAGAAAGCATAAAACAATTATACCAACACGTCACTGTGTTTATTTAATTAAAATCACTCGACGTCGGGACAAAAAGACTAAACATCTGCATTGCATTGAAGCTAAACATAACCTCAAAACGCCATAAAATTCAAAATTGGAACTCCGTTTCCTACACTTTTTCTTTTAAATTATAAACTTTTTAATTTCGGAATTATTAAAGGAATATATAGATATACATACTTGATCTTCCTTAGGATGTTCGTGAGTGCAATGGACGTGGTGATGTTCACTAATAATATCGCCGTAAACTTTATCACACAAGAACAACACAAGCACAGACACAAAGATAGTTAAACCCGACATTTTGGAATGTTATTATGGCATATTTCACTGAAAATAGTAATTGTTTATTTACATTACTGTAGGAAGAGTGACGCGCGACACGTATTACCTCGATCAAAGCCGAATTGTGACTGATATCACAGCTGTCGTTCGTTCTGTTCCAAACTTGAATGGGGGTTCGTGAGAGTGAAGTTAGCTCTGCTTGGTTCTTACGCCCATTTTTTCTCCCTTTCTAGTAGCCGTATATTTGTTATTGTAGGAAAGAGATGGAAGTTTATTGTGATAAACTGATAAACTCTGATTTTGTCACTGAAAACTTTTCAAACGTTTAAACCACAGAGATGTAGTATTATTCTGATATCTTTGGTTTAAACCGTTAGATGATGATGAATAAGATATTTTTAAACCAGTAGGTACCCATAAACTATATAGCTCCTATTAATATATGCAATTATAGTTAACGGAAGAAGATAGCTGTTCATTCCTGTATCCTATCTAAAGGAAAAATAAAACAATAATATTTAAGCTTATTTACAGATTTTCTTTCTTATTCCTTTGGGTTATTATTATAAAAAAAAGCTGATCAAGACTAACATATAAAACTCATGTTATTCCGATAATATTACATACTTACTTACGGGTCGATTTGATTACCTTCTGGTTTTTGAAGTCGGTTGAAAATACCCACCATTCTTCTTTTTTAATAATAAAGACAGGAAAAAAATATTAGAGTCCAACCTCTTTCTTGAAATATTACGGAATGGAACACCCTGTAGCCATCCTGTAGCACAGAACAATATTACTCATCCCTGTACCTAGTAGGTATTTGATCTGAGGTTCTTGGCGGGAGTTAGGGCCACTCGGCATAGATTAAAAAAATTGCTTCCCCATACACGGTTTTTGTTTTAGATAGTTTTGCAAATCGATTCTACTGGACTTTATAATGTTAAATCAGTGTATTTAAGTGTTATGAATGCCCATATTTATGAACAACAAGCAATTTTCCCGCGACTTCGTCTGCGTAAATTATAACCTATGTCACCCGGCTGGTGATTGTCCGTTTTGTCTTACAGCGTCATCTATGATCGAACTTATCAAGGATTAATGAAGCATTGTGGCGAATCCACGAAAGGAAACACCGTCATTTCGTCAAACAAGAATAATTCGGAAAAGCGCGGAAAAATGTCATGCATTTTGTTTCACCCGTTTGTTTGTATAATTTTTACACGACTGCCGCACCCAGAAAGAAGATATGTAATGTTTTTCGCGGTATGTAAATATGTAATATACGTTCCATTGTTGCCTCGAGTATGTAGTCCGTAGTACATAAATCTCCATAATGTAGCGTAAACGGCTTGACAAGTATTGAAGTGTGAGGTGTCATTAGATTCGTATTTCGCCTATTTCGCCCCGGAATGGAGTATCATAGTTAGACTATGTGACTGTCATGGTGGATGTAAACTGTCAAAAATGGCAGTCACGTTTTAACTTAGTGACACTGCCGAAAAACTGCCTTTACGGTTTTTAGGGCATAGAACACATGTCAATTGAGTTTGAATTTGTGACCCCCCAATAGAAATTCAAACTAATTGTATAAATTTCTTTTCATATTAACCTCACTCCATGATTTGTCTATGATCTTTATTGCCTAGAAAAAACATTAGGCAGTGGATCGTCTGATACTAGCAATAGTATCTTCTTCGTAGTTTGTGCTTAGTGAAATTTTGGAACATGCATTTAGTAATTTACCTATGTATGTATTTGGAAAAAATAATAAAAAGGTTAATAAACTTAGGTTTTAAGTAATTTCGTATCGACTGCAGCGAAAGATTTATCTTTCCATAACATTTTTTTTTTAAATTCATCAAAAATAAAATGATATCCTATCCTAAGAGCTTGCCACCTACGAATAAGTTCTCATTCGTAGCTTGCCTTGCCACCCTCGCCCTTTCTTTAGGCACGAAGGGAAAAACTGGAAAAACCCTTGTGGCGTAATTAGCGAATCCATACTAATATTATAGAAACTCTGTCTTTTTACCTGATATCTCTACAGGTTTCAACTCGGATTTTCATCAGATTTATAAAATGAAATGAAATAACCCCGGCCCCCGGCAGAGTAGAATAGGACAACTCCAAGTCTTCCCGTGGATGTCGTAGAAGACGACTTAGGAAACACAAGCTAAACAAAGCTTATAAACATCAAAAATAACTCTCTAACCCGTCTGGCCAGCGTGGAGAGTGTAGGCCAAATCCTCTGACTGGTCTGGCTTAGCTATATTATGGATTTACTAGTACTACTTGTACTATTATATTATTCTGTGGTAGTACAGAGAGGGTTGTGCTCCTGCAGGGAGACTTAAAAGGACCTGATGATGGTGATGATGATGATGAGGTATTTAGGTATAGGGTTACAACCAAGTTTTCTGCCCACACTGTCGAATATCCCCAATCTAAGTTGGTAAGTCATTTCTTAGTAAACTGAATACGATACGGACAAAACTAATTAATATTGCGTATCTAAGTTTGAGTAAAGTTCACTAAACCCTAACCTTACTTTATCCAAGTTCATCACAAGTCACACAACAAGATCTAGCAAGAAAAGTAATCAACATCGCACGTTTCTTATTAAAAAAAAAAACTAGACGTAGTACATATACTGCTTTATACTTAATAGATACTTACGTATCAAAATCAAAAATCAAAATCAAAACGTTTATTTAGAAAATAGGCCTTTGCAGGCACTTTTTCACGTCATATCATATTTAAAATTATCTCATTAGATATATGTATTTATTAATTGTTCAAAGCTACAGACTACGAGTATTAACAGTGAGTATAGATTCGTGAGTGTAAACAATTCGATCCATAGTAAACTATTCGATGACTCGTAGATATAATAAATATCTAAGGTAAATAATGTCTTATTGAAACGGAGCCTCTGTGGTCCAGTGGTTAGGTAGGGCGTTTACTTTACTGACCTAGGGGTCGTGGGTTCGATTCCCACGGGAAGCATACTTTGTTCAGTTGTTTCCAGGTTGGTTAGGACAATGCAGGCTTGAATCACCTGATTGTCTGATAAGAAAGATGATTCCGTGCTTCGGAAGGCACGTTAAGCCGTTGGTCCCGGCTGCCACACGTCAGAGGCCGAGAGGCGGTTCCGAAGAACTCTGACACCAGGGTGTGCACGGTCGACTGACCGTGTCACCTACACGAAATAATAAAAAAAATGTCTTATTCGAAAGAAAACAAAAGTCAAATGTGTAACTCATGGTGCTGGTTCCGTCATCATCATTTCGGGTAAGGTGACACGGTCAGTAGACCATGGACACCCTGGTGTCAGAGTTCTTCGGAGCGCCTCTCGGCCTCTGATGTGGTTCCATTAACAACTACCAGATGGGGCCGGGACCAACGGCTTAACGTGCCTTCCGAAGCACGGAATCATCTTTCTTATCAGACAATCAGGTGATTTATTCATTCATGATGCTGGTTCCGTAGAAAATGTCTTTATATAAGTAAGTACAAAGGCTCGTATTCGTTTACATTCGACCTTGAATCGCTTTCGATTACGATATTTAAAACTAGGTACTAAAGTATATCGTAATCATGGTAGACAAAGAAGTTACAGTTATAGTAAGCTATGACGGTTATAAAAACAATACCGTATAGGTACTACTGTCGTTAATGAAATGTACAAACTCATGGTTAATGTTTATAGTTAGTAACATAGTAAGTAGATACTCTACGCTGTCTGTCTACTCAGTAGAGACGTATGTAGAGTTACTCTACCGTTTACTCTGCAACTCCGTGTACCGAAGCCGAGTCTGTTTGTAAGCCAGTAATAGACAACTCTTTAACAGTACACAGGTATGCCTATTTGTTTAACTAATTACATATTGGGCACGCGTGCGGACACACTGACCGTATTTACGTAACGTTACGTGATCGGGTTGTTCATGGCGGGAAAGTATAGTCTGTGATGGGTATATAACGTAGGTTGTCTATGCACTTATCGTACAAAAAAAAACATTTCTTTGAAATGAGGAATTTTAGAAGCAAGAATTTGGAATCGATTTTTTCCCCAGGTGGCGGCACTGTGACGAGAGGTGTACCTATTTTTGACAGCTGCTATCAAAAATACCCCATACCTACCCACTAAAGATATTGATGATCTTAGACGACGGCGGATTCATACATTCTGCGAGGCCCTTTTCATTTTCCAGTTAGAAATTCGGTATTTGCCTAATGTTAAGATTATATAAAATTTGTTTCCAATGATACTGATTTCTATCTAAAAACACTATATAAAACACTTTTAATTTGATATCGATTCGTTAAGTGTTCTTAAAGCTTCTTTAAAGTTGGGTGAATAGGACCATTTTTAAAAGTATGAAAATCTTAAATTACACTTATACTGTATTGTAGTCCGCAAAATTTATAGCAACTTTTATTATGAAACCATTACCACAAACGTAATATTTCGTATAGCTACCAAACAAAGTTCTCACGCCGCCCATACAAAATACAAAGTTGTGACGTCACAAATATGTAGGCATTTCAGCAGCACGTTTTAACGTCTAAAAATTAACGTCTAAAAATATGTGTCTTAAAACTTCTATATCTGAAAGAGTTTTTTGTTTAGAAATGTATTTCGGTCACTATTGTGTTTATTTTTGGCAGGTCTTTACATAGCGACACAAAAATTTTTTTAGTCAAGTAGCCAATTATATACTCAGACTCAGGGGCGCCGCAAGATTTGGGAAGCCGCCGGTGGTCCCGGGTGATTTGCACCCAGGATATACCCTTCTGGTAGGTATTGTAGCTCTCGACCTTACGGCAAATACTCACCTTCTGGGTGCAGATTAAGGTGAGTAATGTTTTGTCGTAAGGAAAATAACTTACCTTGACTTATGTTTTTCGCGCTTATGTATGTATGTATGTCTATTCGTTGTTGCCTCCTGTACCCTAACTTAGCCGCTGTGGTATCAGACGATACGACACACCAGCGCTACCCAGCAATTAATTCGATAAGTCCTAAATCACATCAAATTTAAAAAATCTAATAGCTGAATGCCCTAGTAAATTACTTGTAGTAATTGTACACTTTTGAAGTTCGAGGTGTCATTAGATTCGTCCGTTCGTTACTCTTCCCCGGAGTGTCATAGGCTATGGAACGTCAGCAAAAAATCAATGCAACTTGTTACTTTACATTACAATAGTTGCTGGTGTTCGGGTGTCCTAACAATGTGTCGGTGTCGGTGATCTAATCAGGATCGTGTTTAGTTTTATAAACTGATAGCTGCTGCGCACATCCTTATGGGTTTCTATTTTCCTTGTCTTAAACCTGATTTATTTTATAATTTAAAAGTTTTCCATTAAAATCGTAAATAAAATAAATAAATATATACGGACAAATCACACAGATTAAGCTAGCCCCAAAGTAAGTTCGAGACTTGTGATATGGGATACTAACTCAACGATACTATATTTTATAATAGAATAAATAAATAAATATAAATAAATATATACGGACAAATCACACAGATTGAGCTAGCCCCAAAGTAAGTTCTAATGAAAGACTTGTGATATGGGATACTAACTCAACGATACTATATTTTATAACAAATACTTATATAGATAAACATCCAAGACCCAGGTCAATCTGAAAAAGATCATTTTCCATCTTGACCTGACCGGGGATCGAACCCGGGACCATCCGTGTCGCAGGCAGGCGTGTTGACCGCTGCGCCACGGAGCTCGTCAAATGTGCTGTTAAGCTTCTATTCGTGACACCTATTTATTTATTCTTTGTTTACGTTTTTCCAAAGGTTGACTGGGAGAGAATGCATTTAGCATTAAGTCTACATATTGTAGCTTTTATAGGTTTAATAAAGTTTTTAAATAAAAAAATAAAAAAGCTGTTACCCTCAGCTTCGCCCGCGCGATATATAGCCTATGTACTCGTACTTCTCAGTATTCTAACATATGTGTATGCAAAATTTCATCATGATCGGTTCTGTAGATACGGCGTGAAAGCGTAACAAACAAATAAACAAACTCACTTTCGCATTTATAATATTTGTTGGGATGGGATATCATATAGGTCCACCGAAACTAGCGACACCCGTTATTTAATTCTTGTTCTCCGAAATAAGAACAAATTGAAAAAAGTCTACGTAAGTACTTCCTTAGTAAATTACTTGTAGTATTTTTAGTAGAACTTTTCATTGACATCAGCATTTCAGATTAAGAGAACTATTCATTACCGCCAAAAGTGGCCGCGTTTAGCGGTAATGCGTAGTTCTCTTGAATTACCAAATGCAAAATAATGAAAAGCAATACAAAAAAATACTACAAGTCAATTACTTACGTCGATTTTGTCAATTTGATCTTATTTAGTAATAAAAGAAATAAAACCAAGGGTGGCACTAGTTGGCTGGTGTAAGCGCCTTAAATGGTGTTTTTCCCTATTATGTTTTAAATGTTATAGAAAGACAGATGAAAGAAAAACATTCATTTGGCGCATAAAATTAGCATATTGATTGTTTGCTGACGTAACATAGCCTATGACACCACGAGGAAGGAAACGAATCTTATGACACATCACACTTCAAAATCGGTCGAGCCGTTTAGCTACAGTACGCAACAATGGAACAGACTTACTTACATAAGACATATATATTATGACATGTGGAGACTAAAAAGACCCGATGATGATGATGATGCAAAGAGATTTTTGAAACGTTTTTGATGCGTGTTGTGATGATGAAGAAACCACGAAGAAACGATTGTTAGACACAGAAGTTGTCTCGTAGATTGCATGAGGACAAAATGTTAATATTTATCTCATCGATAAGCGATAGAGAATATGCACGTAATTTTTTTATTTGCTTAGTATAACCCTAATAACCACAGTAAAAATGTTTTACTTTTTTATCTTAATTAGCGACGAAGATGTGATACTTTAAAGTTTAAATAAGAAAGAGAAGTCCGATATGGACTAGTGACGTCAATAGTCTATGTCATGCATACATTTGCCATATAAAATAGTGTTTTCGCGAGTGACATAGACATATTTCCGTAAAATCATTTTATCTCGTTCGTTTTTCAACCAAATTTTATTCTGTTTTCACTTTCAGTACTTTACTATTCAATATTTTTGGATAGACCGGTAAGATAACACATATTTTTTTCCATGCATATTCTTATGAAGGATATAAAGCAGAAGAAGTGTTAATATAATATTTCAGAGTCCACCCCACACGCGTTCCAGAGTGGTACCGGGAAGCCCGGTATTATTATATATTTAATATATGTATGTCGTCGTGCAAGCTACGAGAGACGACTTCTGTGTCGGTTTTGTGGTGGGAAGTCAAGGGGTGCAGTTGGGGTTTGCCTTAGACAATTTTGCAAATTGATTTTTATAATATGAAATTGGTGTAGTTTGGTGTTATAAATGCTCTTGCTCATAAACAATTTGTGAAATAGTTAAAGTAGACTGTATGTCATATAGATTTGTCACCAGAAGCTCCCACGAGGCATCAAAGAACATAGGTGCGCCATCTTTGATGCTACTTGTTAATACTTTACCGTACAACACCGATACTTAGTATGTCAATTAACTGGACATTGGCAGAATCACTGAAATCTCGGTAAAAGCCATATTATAAAACAGAAGAAGAAGAAGAACTTCGGTGTCAAAACAATCGTTTCTTCGTAAAGAATCACAGGCAATAGTTTATTTAGGAACGCAACAAAAACGTTTCAAATAAGCTAGTCAAACCTATACTACAGTTGAAAAACAAAACAACAGCTCTTATATAATTTATTTATTGATTTCATCCACTTATTAGCTGCTTGAAGAACTGCTTCGACGCTTGACACCTCGCGCTCACACAATGGGGACATCTGCAACAAACATTAAGTAAATTAATAGTAACAATAAATAAATTTAATTATAAAAATAAATAAATTTATTTCCGCGGACGTTTTAATGGAGTTACATCCATCGTGGACGCAGCGAGACCAGGATGGATGTAACTCCCTAGAATCGTCAGCGAAAACAAATAAATAAAAGGTTCGTGCTAAGTCCTATTCATATTAAAAATAATGTGTAATAAGCGCGATACTAAAAAAAATAGAAAATATTTAGTGATAGTGGGAAGTCAAGGGGTTAAGTTGGTGTTTGTCTAGGATAATGTTGCAAATTGATTTTAGTGGACTTTAAAATAAAGGTTGTAAGTTTCTCCATGTGTGTACCTACCCTATACAGGTAACAACAATCCCCGCATGTGAAACTTGGGTCGCGGGGGCTTTGACTATACATGGCGAAATTTTGATCGTTCCGGACCATTAAAGGGGTGATTCAGCCTGTCAATATAAACAACTTTTCCTATGGGACAAATGCTGTAAACTCAAAAAAAAAATTCGACTTTCCTATACAAATTGCCCGGGCGGCTGAACACTTTTGTATGAAAATGTCGAAATAAAATTTGAGTTTCCAGCATTGGTCCCATAGGAAAAATGGTTCATATCGACGGGCTGAATCACCCCTTTAAGGGTCCAGAACGATCAAAATTTCGCCATGTATACAATCGGTAATAAAGGTGTAATGTATAATGTTATAAAATTGACACTTGAAATTCGTTACAGTATAAAGGTCAGTTTTTATAATATATTTTATTCGTTATATATAATATAACATATGAATGTCGTCCATTGCCAGACATCCTTAAAATATGGAAAATTATAATTATACTTACGTAATAGTATAAAAGATTAATTTTATATACAGAGTGGCCCGTTGATAGACGTCCAAAGGAAAAATTTAGATGCCTTACCCTAAGGGGAAGGCGAATCACGCAATTTTTTTATATTTTTTTAGTATTTATATTTTAAAATTTCCCTAAGGTTGGTTTTCATTTTTTTATTTTTTTGTCTATTTTTTTTTGATAATCATAATTGATTGTCACCATAGACAGCTATTGCCTAAAAAAATAAAACATGCCTAGGTATACCAGAACTTTCCCAAAATTTCATCTATAGTTCAAAATTACTGTTCTAATTAATACGGAGAAAATGGCAAGTACATGAAAATAAAATAAAAAAGAGGTGCTAGGAATTTTAAAGTATTCTCAAAAACTTCTAAAAATCTTCAGCAATATTGAAATACCTTTAGTGCTTTCAAGTCTAATTACACTGAATAAACCCCTATTAAGGACCATTTTTTTTTTGGATGATTTTTACTGCTGAAGATCTTTAAAAGTTTTTGAGAATACTTTAAAGTCCCTGGCACCTCTTTTTTATTTTATTTTCAAGTACTAAAAAATTTCTCCTTATTAATTAGAACAGTAATTTTGGACTTTAGATGTAATTTTGGGAAAATTCCGTAATACCTAGGCATATTTTATTTTTTTAGGCAATAGCTGTCATTGTGACAATCAATTATCACTATAAAAAATTTAAAAAAAAAAAACAAGAAAATAAAAAATGAAAACCAACTTTAGGGAATAATTTTAATATAAAAACTAAAAAAATATATCTCCTAAACAACAAAAAATTGCGGAACCATGGGGATGATTCGCGTACTCCTTAGGGTAAGGCATCTAAATTTTTCCTATGGACGTCTATCAACGGGAAAATGTTGTTTAAATAAATATATACGGACTAATTACACAGATTGAGCTAGCCCCAAAGTAAGTTCGAGACTTGTGTTATGGGATACTAACTCAACGATCTATATTTTATAACAAATACATACATACATAGGTATATAGATAAACATCCAAGACCCAGGTCAATCTGAAAAAGATCGTTTTTCATCTTGACCTGACCGGGGATCGAACCCGGGACCATACGTGTCGCAGCCTGGCTAGTTGACCGCTGCGCCACGGAGCTCGTCACCTGTTTGGGGAACTATCATACATATGGTTTACTCAATAGTAAAGGATGGTTTCTTCATCTCATCACATCATCAACGGTACAGTACTACCACTTTTATAAGTTACACCGATGTACCTGCGCAGAAGTCAAATTTTTGCATGACGCGAAAATACCCGTCCGCTATTGGCTGATGTGTACGCGCCATGCGGCGTCTCGACCACTCACGGCAGTCGTACGACTATTGCGAGCGAGATAGCACGAGTCCTGTTGTTTTTGGATTTCAAATCTTATTTTGTAGCAATAAGTTAGTTATTTGATTGATGTTTTCATTCGGTTTGAGTCGGCGGTAGGTTGCGCTATTCTGCGCCATCGAACAATGCCGATGTAACTTATTAAAGTGGTATTACTGTACCTCCCCCTGACACCTGCTTGTTTCGTATGAAAATGACTTTGTTTTAACTATGCTGTGAGTGAGAGTAATATTGTTTTCCATACCTGGTCAAGAACTGGTTGCTGAGTCGCGGGCCGTTCTTGAGATGGTTGGCGACCACGTCGGCCAGCGCCGCGATGAAGGTCGGGTGGTCGTTCGGGGTGGCCACCCGCTCGATTTGCTGGATGCCGGCCTGACAAAATAATATCCCAATCCTTACTTCCCTACTAGTATTATAAATATGAAAGTATGCATGGAATTTATAGCGTGAAGCCATTTTAGAGTTTTGTATGGAATCTTATAGCCCGCGGTCATAATAGAGATTTGTATGGAGTCATAATAGCGACCATTCAGCCAAATTTTTTGCTTTTAATAACACTGTTTTAGTGTAGAATTGTAGATGTGTGGAGGGAGGCTTTTGCCCAGCAGTGGGACAGTCAATGGCTCGAAATGATGATGAAATGAATGTAGATGTGATAAAAATATAATTCCTTACCTCTTTAGCAACCTCATCGCAGTACTCAATGTCCAGCTCGTGCAAAGTCTCTATATGTTCGTTGACGAACGCGATAGGCACCAGAATTAAATGCTTGCGGCCTTGTTTCGCGTATGCCTGGGACCAACAAAACCTGTATTATTATTTTATACGTGTTTTCTTGTATTCACAATACTATTCTATTGACTATTGACGAGCTCCGCACTACTCAAACGTCCATTTTCTGTGAGAGTGCGGTACTTCCCCGGACGAGCCAGCCCATTCATGCTACTAGCAAAAGTGAATTTTGCCCGTAACATAGTTCTAACACAACTTATACGAATTAAATTAAAATTTATTAACTTTTTTATACGAAAGATAACTTGATAGCATCGTCAGTGTATGGCTGCAACTACTGCAACGGCCCCACTTTGGATTGCCACACCAATCAGTGGGGGTTTGGTACACCCAGTCATTTAAAATTACTAAACGGGACCTTTGTGAATATGGTAGGACACCTTCCGGAATGACGCTAATACGCAACACTAAAAATGGGACCAAATAAAATAAAATACGTTTTCTCCTTCGATTTCCTCCAGGAATTTCCTTGAAATTCCAAAATAGAAGAGAACAACTCCAAGTCTTCCCGTGGATGTCGTAGAAGGCGACTTAAAATTATAAACATTCAAGGAATTCATGTCGAGCTCCGTGGCGCAGCGGTCAACACGCTAGCCTGCGACACGGGGGTCCCGGGTTCGATCCCCGGTCAGGTAAGATGATAAAAGAACTTTTTCATATTGACCTGGGTCTTGGATGTTTATCTATATAAGTATATATTATAAAATATAGTATCGTTGAGTTAGTATCCTGCGACACAAGTTCACAACTTACTGTGGGGCTAGCTCAATTTGTGTGATATGTCCCTATATATTTATATTTATTTATTATTTAACCTCTCCAAACCGTCTGGTCAGCGTGGAGAGTGTTGACCAAATCTGCTCTAGCTAATATATGGCTCTGGTAGTACAGAGAGGGTCGTGCTCCTGCAGTGGCGACTAACAAAGACCTGATGATGATAGTATCTGATGATGACATATATACCTTGATAGCGTCGTCAGTGTATGGCTGCAACCACGGCAGCGGCCCCACTTTGGATTGCCACACCAATCTGTGTGGGTTCGGTACACCCAGTTTGCCCATCGTGGCTGCTACGGTAGCTGCGACTTCGTGCGGGTAAGTGTCTCCTCTTGATACCGCCTGAAAGTAGAAAGATTAATTTCAATACGAGATATTTATAAAACTAAAACCCGATAGTATTTCCGGGTATATTTTAAAGTTTCACGGGACAATGAAATTGGTATATGATAGTAAAATAATCCCAATCCCAATCTCAACTAATATTATAAATGCGAAAGTAAGTTTGTTTGTTTGTTTGTTACGCTTTCACGCCGTATCTACTGAACCGATCATCATGAAATTTTGCATACACATAGGTTAGGGTTCCAAGAAGGACATAGGCTATAAATTACGCGGGCAAAGCCGCGGGTAACAGCTAGTACTTAAATAAATTATAACGATATACAGTAGTACCACTTTTATAAGTTACCTCGGCGTTCTTCGATGGCGCAGAATAGCGCAACCGACCGCCGACTCGGACCGAATGAAAACATCAGTTAAATAACGAACTTATTGCTGCAACATAAGATTAGAAATCCAAAAGCAGTAGGACTCGTGCTATCTCGCTCACAATACTTGTACGCTTGCCGAGAATGGCCGAGACGCCGCATGGCGCGTTCGCATTAGCCAATAGCGGACGAATATTTTCGCGCCATGCTAAAATTTGATTTCTACGCAGGTACATCGGTGTAACTTATAAAAGTGGTAGTACTGTACTTTAATTACATTTGTTTGGTAGGAATCTCCAACTATTTTCGGATTTAGGAAGACCATCATGTGAAGGATGCTGACACTGAGCTTCCATCGAAGCAATGAATTTTCAAGGAGGAGCGTAAGTCAGAAACTAGTCGGCGATCCCGAGTATTTTTTTTACAAGTAATGTTGTGGTTTTATATTAAAGACATATATTTAAATATCTTTACACACCTTTAACGGCAGACTATGGGCTGTAAAAAGTATGACAACGTTGTCTCGGATGCTGGAGTCGAACTTGTCCAGTTTTTCCCGAATCCTTTCGGCGAACACTTTGGCTAGTAGGGGATGAGACGCCCAACGCTCTATCAGGCTGAACTTCACGTCTTTTGGGATCTTTCTGGAATATATAAAAAAGATATTGATTAAAGGACTACACAACTTAAACATACTTAATATAATTCTACAGAAATAGATGTCTAGTCCGCCGTGTGGCTCCCGGCAGAATAGAATAAGACCATTCCAAGTCTTCCCGTGGATGTCGTACAAGGCGACTTAGGAAACACAAGCTAAACAAAGCTTATAAACATCAAAGAGACCTCTCCAACCCGTCTGGCCAACGTGGAGAGTTTAGACCAAATCCTCTGACTGATGTGGCTAATATACAGCTCTGGTAGTACAGAGAGAGTCGTGCTCCTGCAGTGGAGACTAGAAAGACCTGATGATGATGATGATGATGAAGTCTTCCCGTGGATGTCGTAAAAGGCGACTTAGGAAACACAAGCTACACAAAGCTTATAAACTTAAAGAGACCTCTCCAAACAGTCTGGACAGCGTGGAGTGTCTGTCTGCTCTGGCTAACAAAAGGCTCTGGCAGTACAGAGAAGGTCGTGCTCCTTCACTGGAGACCAAAAATACCTGATGATGATGACTACACAACTTAAAACAAATTCAAAGTAGGCAAGCTTGTCTTAATGAAAATACACTTTAAATAGAAATAAATATATACGGACAAATCACACAGATTGAGCTAGCCCCAAAGTAAGTTCGAGACTTGTGTTATGGGATACTAACTCAACGATACTATATTTTATAACAAATACATATATAGATAAACATCATCATGAAAATCAAGTAAAATATAAATATATCGATTTTAAAAGTGTATTATTCAATAAAAAGACGTATCAAGATTGTTTACATTCTTTAAAGTATCTAAACAAAGGACTATTGTGTCTGATACATACTTTAACTGTCTATCTCAAAAACTACTGAACCGATTTTGATGAAGCTTGCCTGTTCGCTAAGTTGGATTATACCTAGTCCAGAAAAAAAAATTAACAATCCGATTTATAGTTTCTGTGATATGCGTGGACAAACATACAAATATATATAAATATATGAAATTTGGCACATATGTTTAGAAGCTGATAAAAACTTATATATATTCCTTAAAACTCATGTAATTCTGTCAATATTACATACATATGAATCGAACTGACAACCTCGTTTTTTTTAAGTCGGTTGAAAATACATAATCTTTTTATATATTTTCAACCAACCATACGCACCTATTTTTATAAAAGTCCGCGATAGCATTCATGCTCGAACCTGTAGTAGCACAGCTGTATTGGGGATACTGGGAGAATATAACTGCTCTCTCCACACCGTCTCTGTAAAGAAAAATGAAGAAATAAATATATACGGACAAAACATACAGAATGAGCTAGCCCCAAAGTTAGTGAGACTTGTGTTATGGGATACAAACTCAACGATACTATATTTTATAATATATACTTATAATAAGATAAACATCCAAGACCCGGGTCAATCTGAAAAAGACCATTTGCCACCTTGATCTGACCGGGGATCGAACCCGGGACCACCCGTGTCGCAGGCGTATTGACCGCTGCACCACGGAGCTCGTCAAAAATAATAATGAGGGCTTTCTGAAAGGAGGGATTTCAGAATTGATTTTTTCGAGAGAGTTCGAGCTGTCAAAATCTACCAATCATAAAATTGATGATTAAACATTATTACCTTAGGTTTTCTTATTACAGGTATGAGAAAATAAACACTAGGTATCAAATAATGAGATATATTGTAAGTTTTATTACAGGTTTAAGATCACCACACTAATAAAGTAGATCTACAGAGTCGCGGGTTCAGGCCAAGGTCGGATGAGTAGCCCCTCAAGAGAGAAGAGCTCCTTAGCTTGAGGTCCAGCTCGCAGACGAAGGAGAGCCCGTCGCCGCTGGGCCGCGCCTTACGTATGGACCACGCGACGCCTGAGGAGGGGAGCGGAGGGCTGCAGACCGCACGTCGTCACAACAAGATTGGTGCATTTGACAGCAGCTGTCAAAAATACCTCACGACACAGTGTAGCCACGAGTTTGTGGTGGAAAGTCAAGGGGTACAGTTGAAGTTTGCCTTAGACAATTTTACAAATTGATTTTAGTGGACTTTATAATATGAAATTGGTGTAGTTTGGTGTTATAAATGCTCGTGCTCATGAACAATTTGTGAAATAGTTAAAGTGAACTGATAAATGGACTCGTATAGATTTGCCGCCCCAAGCTGCCACGAGGCGTCAAAGAACATACGCCATCCTTGATGCTACTTGGAAAAACTTTACCGTACAACACCGATACTTAGTATCTCATTATACTGGACATTGGCAGAATCACTGAAATTTCGGTGGAAGCCATAATATAAAACAGAAGAAGAAGTGTAGCCACCTGGAATTCTGGAAACCCTCATTAGTGGCGGCAGCATTGAGGCGTCGTGTCCGGTAAACTGTAATTTGCTAATGTGTCAGTTGCCTGTCAAATATTGTCCCAATGACAGCGGCTTATCGGACCCTACGATTTAGTGGTGCCATCTGGTGGTAAGCATTTTAGGAAATAAATATAGGGACAATCACACAGATTGAGCTAACCCCACAGTAAGTTGTGAACTTGTGTCGTAGGAGTGTAACTGAACTACACTATATTTTGTAATGGATTTTTTTATACAACTAAGTTGGCAAACAGGCATACGGCCCATACGATACTTGTAAAGATATTCATTGATGTAATCTATAAACCAACTAAATAGACCGAAAATGAAAAGCATGTTTCATTTTTACAATATTTGGATTTTTTAAAACATACTTTACAAATAATTATTGAGGTTTAGTGAGAATGACCGATAGATATCTACCGTCGTCAGTGAGTGAGGGTTAGGTGCATTCAAGAAAATAAAAATCATAGTCAGAGTTGGCGGTTTGCGGTATAACGAGAAAGCAGTTCTCACCTCTCCAACTGCGTAAAGGCATCCTCAGTGAAGGGCGGCACGTATCTGAACGCGACGTAATGTTTGTGGGGCGCTGATTCTGGTAACATCTGATCTAGGGCTTCGGTCAGCATATTACCTGGAACAAACATACGTATCTCCTTTATTATGTTTTATGCATTATAAATTCCTACCGGCCGTATTGGAAATCCTTGGGGAGGCCTTTGTCTAAAATCTATGTCAAAAATGTAAATAAAATTAAATAAATCACACAGATTGAGCTTGTCCCATAGTAAGTTCGAGACTTGTGTTATGGGTTACCCACTCAACGATACTATATTTTATAATAGATACTTATATATATATATACAAGGTGACTGGTAAGAGCTATATACAGCGAAAAGTGGTATGTAAGGTATCATATAGACATGCTAGATAAAATAACATCTTGTAAGAAAAGCGTCACAATACCGAGTTAATTAACATTTCATAATTAGACAAAAATCTTAAGGTACCAACCCTACATCAGCTGTTGTCATTCATCATTACGAAAATCTACAATTTTTACTATCATTTGACCAATGACCTAGAATACCAGGAGCTAAGAAATTACAATTACAAAGACTAAACAACGACCATAACGAATAATCATTGCCTAAGATCCTTGTGTCTCTGAGAGACAGATTTTTAATTTAAGTGGTAGTTCAATCACTAAAATTTAAAATCTGTCAATTAGTGATTATCACTAAATGAAATAATTTACTTACGTAAACCATAATCAGCAAACAGCATCGTAATTTTTAAAAATAATTTAACGGCGAATCAAACAAATGGATTTAATTATGCGTGGATTTCTGACAAACTTGCTAGTTGGTTTTGATTTTTATTACATATCAATAACAATATTAATAACAAAATCCTCATAATGTCACTGGTATTACGGGTAAAGTTAAATCTTCTTACAGAGTAGAAGCCCATCATTAAAAGTAAAAACAGCTGATATCAAATCGTAGGTATGTAAACTCTTGACATAAATTAATGCTTGAATTAACAATAAACAATTAAATTCTATCGACTTAAAATTAAATTTCAAAAGACAAAAAAACATTCATGTAATTTCGAAAGTAGAAACAATTTACCGAGATGCAATGCATTATCTCTTCTGCGAATATTATTCATCTTCATGCACGTAATTTTCTGTCTCGCTCTCTCATTATTCGCTTTATTTTATGATATTTTAGGCTTGGTTCCGTATAAAAATTTTTAAATACCGTTTTTTGCTATCAGATAAATAAGTTTTCTTTAACTGTTACTGGAACGATGAACTAAATGTTAACTTAGCTTTGTAAAACATTATTCGTACATGAATTGAATTAATTAAAATCCTTGAAGTGGCAGTGGGCGAGGCACTAACGCGCAAGACTGACAGCCATTGGGGTAATAAAGTTCTCTCATAACGACCACGTACCGCCAAGCGCAATGTTGGAATCCCACTGACCAGAAAAAGCAGTTATCACGAATTATTATTTTTAGTTTTTCGCTCTTCACATAAAAACATTTTTTTAATAGGATTTGTTTTGCACTAAAGAGAATACCGATTCATAAATAACAACAGATACCTCAGATACAAAAAAATGCGTAAAGAAGTTGTAAGATTTTTCACATCTTCAAAAGATTTTTGATATCGCAGCTGCTGTCCAAAAACTTCGGTAAACACGACGGTCAGTTAGACTGGAAGTCTTTTGTCTAATTAAATAAATTACTTTATCCACGTCAAACGCACTTGTGGCGGTTTAGAAACTCTGACACCAGGGTATGTGGGGTCGTAAGACCTTACCTAACTTACCTACACGAAATGAAGAAAAAATACTTTAAAAAAGGTTTTTCCTTATTGCATTGCGGAACCATAATTAAGTAGGTACTAGGCATACAGGATAGATGAAAGAGGTCACTTTGATGTCGCCGCTTGCGCTTGTATCGGAACTCGGAAGGAAGTCAGTCGATCGGTAACATTCTTAGCGAAAAGAGTGATTATCTCACGCGTTCGTGTCATCATTACTATCGACTTTTTCGAACATGAACTACTCAAATTCGGAGTATTATGATATGGTTATGTGTGTGGGGTCATGCGACGGCAACCTGGCGGCTGCTCGTCGTTTGTATGAGGATCGCTACGTGTTGGGTAGGCCCGACGCCCGTCAGCTTCCTTCCTACGCGTGCTTCAGGAACCTCGTGAACCGGCTGCACACCACCGGCAGGCTACAACCGAGCCCTGGCGAGGGCCCACCGCGCGGGCGAAGTGACTTGGAAGACCAGATCCTGGACCATTTTTCGGCGGACCCCACGACCAGCACACGTCGCTGTGGAGCAGTATTAGGAGTGTCACAGTGGAAAGTGTGGAAGACACTGAACACTGATGGGCAACACCCTTACCACTACCGGAAGACCCAGGAGCTCCTGACTCGGGATTTTGCCTCGCGTGTTCAGTTCTGCACGTGGTACGATCACGAAGTCACGAGGGACCCGACGGTGGCCATGAACATTCTGTGGACAGACGAGGCGTCTTTCACAAGAAGGGGCCTCTTTAACTGCCACAACGAGCACGTCTGGGCGCACGAGAACCCGAAGGCTTCCCGCGTGGCAAGTTTCCAGCATAGGTGGCGGATTAATGTGTGGGCAGGCATTATTGGAGACAGGCTCATTGGTCCAAATGTTTTTGCCGGAATCCCTTAATGCCGAAAATTATTTATTATTTTTAAGAACTGAGCTGGAAGAGATGTTGGAAGATCTTCCAGTAGCAGCCTACAGGAGAATGATTTACCAACATGACGGCGCTCCCGCTCACTTCGCCCGCGAGTGCCGAGCGTACCTGGACCGGCGGTTCGACGTGTGGATAGGTCGGAGCGGTCCCGTGGCGTGGCCGCCACGATCACCTGATTTAACCCCACTCGATTTCTTCTTGTGGGGTTACATAAAAACAAAAGTGTATGCCGTGGAATGTGAGAGCCCGGAAGAAATGCGTGGGCTGATACTTGCGGCGTTTCAATCTGTCCCGGCGGATATGCTTTTGAACGTCGTAAGCTCAATCCAAAAGAGGGCGCAATTGTGCAGAGATCGTGGTGGAGGACACTTTGAGCCGGAAATTACCTGAATTGTGTACCTAAATCTAAGTAGTGATACATGTCGTGCTCGTGTATGATTCTTAAATTTTCATTTAATCCAGTTTAAAACTTGAGATCAGTGTTTTTTTTTGAACGCAACAGATTTACAACCTTCGATAGAAGTACATAAGTGTCAAATTTGTGAAACAATGTTGTTGCTAAGTTCCGCAAAGCGTATGCCGCAAAGGAAAGGCGGCTTCTTTGAAAGAGCGGCGCGGCGGCCGGCGCGGTGTCAACAAAGAGGTAGGTGTCTGAATTGTACTAGGCTGGCAGAACATAGCAAGAGTTCGAAATGATCTCAGCTGTGTTTGTGTTTAGAAATAAATTGCTATTATTAGGATGTGTCTACAAAAGTACTAGGAACATATGACATACAAGGGCTTTGCCGCAAGTAACGAAATTTATCAATGAGTCTTTCTTTTCTTTCTAATATTATGCATAATTAGGGGTGTGACCAAAACAAAAAAAATATGTTTTTCTACTTTTGTATGGAAAATATCTTAACAAGATTTTCGTTTCTTTTCACCGCCATATGATTTTCATAACCCTCGGGGTATGGCCTTGTCACGGCTTCATATAGCTTTTACAAGTCGCCTTGTATATATATATATATATATAAACAATTCAAAACCCAGGCCAATCTGAAAAAAATCATTTTCCATCTTGACCGGACCGGCGATCGAACCCGGGACCATCCGTGTTGCAGGCAGCCGCTTTTCAGCTTGGACCGAAACCAGGGTCCGCAAAAACTCCTCACCTTGCGTATTAGTCCACTTAAGTATAGGCGAGCCTCCCCCGATTTCGGAGTACTTCTTCTGGACCTCCTCGGTCCTTCTATTGGCTATCCAGGGCCCCAGCCTGCTCTGGACGGGCAGCTGGATCATATCCCGGTCTGTCATGATGCGGAGTAGGTAGTCTTTGACCTGTAAAAATAAAAATACATATAAAAACCAATTACCTCCGTCTCCTTCCTGCCGTCCGTGCTACTTGGTCAGTCACCCACCATCTGTATAGTAAGCGTCTTCTCCTTAATGCCCATAGATTTTAAGAAAAATAAAGGTAAATATCGTATTTCAAAAACTGAAATATGCTCTGTATTTCCAGAACGATAAGGGTAAATATCGTATATCAAAAATTGAAACAGTTCTCTTGGGTTTTCTATTACGCCTCCTTTTTGCCAACCGTTACTATGGTACTCAGTCCTATCAATATACACCCTTATTTTTATTTTAAGAGGTGACTCAATCCTTCAACATGATTAACTTTTGTTATGGGACCAATGTTGATAAATTTATTATTTTTACCTTTTCTATACTTTTGGTTCGATCAGCTGGACACTTCTGTATGGGTATGTCAATTTTTTTTCGAGTTCCCAGCATTGGTCCCATACCGACAGCTGTTCATGTTGATGGGCTTGTGGCGACCTCTACATTCGCAACAAAAAACTAACACGAAGACTCAACTGCGAATGAGGCGACACAACAAAAATGTAAGTACAAGACTTCTCACAAGATGGCGCTGATCAATCTTGAAACGCGCAAGCAAAGTTTCTTCGAATCTCTAAATATATAAGACGTTGCAGCCGTACGGGTCCCTGGTCAACCTTGCCCAGCGGGAAGATCTTCCCTTTGTGGCGGTTGAGCATAGCACCTCGCTCCCGCTACAGGCTAAGTCACCTCTTAAAGTTTATGTACTGATTTTAAAAAAAGAGTGTATAAGGGCCTTGGCTCTCACCTGGTCTGTGGTCTCTGGCCCGCCCATGTTAAGCATCACGATGCCGGTTTTGGGTTTCTTCTCAGCTACGGCTGCATTCGCTGTGCAGTATGCTGATGCTGGAGTCGCCGATAGGCGCGGCAACAGCGAATATAAACGAGCTGGAAGAGAAAGTTAAATATTTGAATAAAATTCAAAGTTTCTTTCATACTGGACGGGAAGAAAAAATCAGCTAAGTACGTGCCGGACTTGCGCATGAAGGGTTCCGTACCATTATTTAAAAAGTCTCGATAATATCTCGGAAAAACCATCCAACGCACAAATGGCACCCCTGCTGTTGCAGACGTTCATAGACTACGGTAACCACTTTCCATCAGGTAAGCCGTAGGTCTCTTTGCGCACTTCGTTGTATAAGAAAAAAATATGTTTCGAAAATTCCATTATTCTTATTTTTTTTCGGTTAGTAAATTCTTAGAAGCTAAATAATATAAATTAGCTTAATCGAACATTGATCAAAGTTTTAACTTTGATATTATTGTGTCAACGAGCTGTTCTGATGATGGAGTCGGAAGGTGGCCTTAGGAACTCCTAAATAAGAGAATAAATCACTGTGTTTGGGCCCATTTGATTTATTTTGAAAATCACTACAGTATGAATACGCCTGCATGAGTAAATTTAAAAACTTATTTGCATTATGTTTTATAGTCTATTTATCAGAGTAATTATAATCCTAATCCTAACAAATATTATAAATGCTGAAGTGAGTTTGTTTGTGACGCGATATAGGGTATATCACGCGGGCGGAGCTCCGGGTAACAGCTAGTAAGTAATAAATAACACTAGCTGTATTTCGTGACTTCGTCCACGTGGGTATTGGTTTTAAAACAGTCTTTTTCGAATTAAAAAGAAGCCTATGTGCTTTTCAATGCTCTACACTTTCTGGGTACCAAATTTCATTTAAATCGTTATTAGTTTTAGCGTGAAAGCGAGACAGACAAACAGAGTTATTTTAGCATTATGGAACGACAGGATAAAGTTAATTAAACTTACTTTTCATTATGGTACTGACTGACTAAACTAAAAAATAAATAATAACATATACACAATTTTATTAAATAATCCTTAAAATCATGGCAGTTGTTTCACACGTACACATTCATGTTAAACACTTTCACAACTGCCTTAATAATGCAGCGTATAATACTGCAGAAAAAACTTAATAAAGTAATAAAAACATTATGTTAGGTTTTTTCAAAGCAGTATAAAACGGCTTGCCGCGTCGATTAATGTTAGCATAAACTAAAAAAGTACAGATGTGACACTTCACAGTTCACACGGTATTTCTAGAAGAGAACAGCTTAGTAACTAGATGAGCTCATTAAGACGATACATTTTTTTATTAAAGAATACCGAGATATCATTTAAAATTTTGATCTACTAGGCTGTAGATAATCCTTTAAACTAATTTATGAACACCTGCATACAATCCAAAGTGAGAACGAGAAGCTTTTGTTAGCCTTTTTGTGAAAATCGGTCACTTTTGGCGAAAACTCTGTTTAAAGCTTCAAGTCCACACTTTAAACTTTAAACAGCAGTTCATAAAATAGTTTGAAGGGTTGTCTAAGGCCTTCGAAATCAAAATTTTAAATAATGCCTCCGTTTCAACTAACTTGTTAAACTTACTTTCAAATAATTTATTTAAAATGGGGGCAGCACTGGACCCTGAAAAATGTTAAATTGTCTTAAATTGCCCCATCGGGGGAAGGAAAAATAAATGGCCGGCAGCGCTCTTGTCATGTGTGTGACATTAGTCCATGGGCAGCGGAGACCACTTACCATCAGGTGACCCGCTTGCTCGTTTGTTATCCTGACATAAAAAAAGGCGGGGCACGTAGTGCGCAGGACCTATGGTACATGGGGTAGACTTCCATCCAATCTTACAGTGTATCTTTAATCTTGGTATCTGCGCGACTTAAAATTCAATACAGATACTTAACAAAATGATCAACCTATCTATGTATTTTGTTTAAAGTTTCACTATAAATAATCTTGATATCTTGATTTTTCAGAAAAACTTATTTATTTTTTTGTTAAATAAAGAAAATAAGAAATGGTGAAAAAAATCCACGCGGGCAGGACTTGAACTTGCGTCTAGATCTCAGTACGATCTATGCGTTTCCAATTACGCCACCGCGCTTCAAGCCCCGGCGCCGAATTTCTCCACCATATGCTATTCCTCTTACACGCATCTAGGCTTGCGTCACCCAACACAACTACTCCACTTTTACAAGTGCGGTATTTGGTTTCAACTCATTTTGCAATGAATTTGGAAATCAACTAATGTGTAGGAAGCCATACAATACTTTATATGGGATACCATTTCTTATTTTCTTTTTTTAACAAATAAGGTAAAATAGCATTGTTAATGCAAAATAAAATCCCATATAAAGTATTATTTATTTTTTCCCAGACCAGAATGGAACTCCCTTCTGTACTGTCCATATTTGTGAATAAAATAGTGAATATATTTAAGCTGTCAAATAAAATTGCCATTTTCCGCGTAATTGTCTAATATCAGGATGCATCATTGGTTTTATCAATAATTGATGAGCCGTAACTACATTATAAAGAAAACTTAAGCATCAGTTAGTAAAGACAGGTAGAAGTGGCAAAGGTTCCAATTGTAGAAATAAGTTTCTGGTGAATAAGACATGAGAAAACCTAATTCAAGTCTAAATAATAAATAATATATATACAAACTAATCACACATTGAGCTAGCCCCAAAGTAAGTTCGAGACTTGTGTTATGGGATACTAACTTAACAATACTATATTTTATTACATATACATTTAAAGATAAAAATCCAAGACCCAGGTCAATCTGAAAAAGAAAATTTTCCACGTTGACCTGGCCGGGGAGCGAACCTGGGACCATCCGTGCTGCAGACCGGCGTGTTCACCGCTGCGCCACGGAGCTCGTCAAATAGAGAAGGTAATGGAAAATCAATAAAAAATATATATTTGCTAGTAAGAAAAATATTTATCAATTTTAAGCCCAAAAGTGTTTTTGAGAAACTTCATTACAATTATGTTCCAAGAAAAACAAATATATAACTGTGTAATATGGAAAAGTCAATAGTTCTAACTAGCGATGTGCTTAAGAGAATTCTTCATTCTTAAAAAAATTGTGTGGAGACTCTGGGTCCATTATCTTCGGTGCATAAAATTTTTAAGATTTTGAACCATAAGCTGGTTGAGGTGTCGGGTAACCTTAGGCTGGCAATTTTCTTGGACAGAGGATAAGCATTGCCATCCAACATGGCAATGCCGCCAGCATTCTGGGTACCCTTACATGTGACATGCGGGTACCCTTTCGTGTGACATCCCCAAGGACAAGATTGCAAAAGAAGCTATTACATAATAATTATTTTTTATCATTATCAGGCCAATGCAATGTGATTTAGATTTTTTTTCGCAACCTAACGTTAGCATTGTTTTAGATATAATTATCAGGCTAAGATAAGGAGGTCAGAGATGTTCCGTACTTTTTTATCTAGACAGATTGTGAATTGGTACCTAAAAACACATCCAAGATATTATTGAGCATACCGATACAGAATCACATCTTATTTCTTATGGGGAAGACAGAGTAGACCCCTTCGTCCCTCATGTCATCAAAAATAGGCTAAGCCTAGGCCCCACGTGGTGCATTTCTGTCAAAAGTTGCAGTTTATGATAAAAATGCTATGACAATAGATCTTATTTTAAATTTTAAACAGTAATCTAAATATATATAACTCAAAGGTGACAGACTGACTGACATTGTGATCTATCAACGCACAGCTCAAACCACTGGACGGATCGGGCTGAAATTTGGCTGCATGCCAAATTTCAGCCCGTCTAATTTCTTAAAGCCGATCCGTCTACATCCGATCCATAACATCTACATGTTATGACGTAGGCATCTGCTAAGAAAGGATTTTGATCAATTCTACTTCTTAGCGTGAGCGAAGCGAAGCTAGTTTATAAAATAATTTGAAGGGTTATCTAGAACCTTACAGAATAAAATTTAAAATGAGTATATTATACCCCGAAAAAATTTATGTTGTAGTAAAAAGAACTACAAAAAGGCTTATAATATAGGTATGCAGCCAAAGCCACAGATAAAAACTACTTTCTATGAATAAAGGCCAGACCTTATGTCCTTCCTCAGGTCTCAAACTATCTCCTTACCAAATTCCATCAAAATTGGTTACGTGGCAAAGATTGAAGAACAAACAGACAGATAGACACAAGTTTATATGCTTTAAAAGGAAACAAAAGCAATCAATAAATTCAGTAGGATATTAAATTACTTTGTTACTTTAACTGCCAAACTAAATTATAGTGAAACCTTTGACTATGTTTCATTATGCCATCTATTGATGCAAGGCCAAGTTTTACTTCCTTTTTTTAGTATCAAATTTTAAAATTCTGTTTCAGGTCAATGACGTTGAAATAATATGGAACTTTATAAGTTACAAGTGTGCAGCACAAGTAAATACTAATTACACATTTGAAAGAGTTTGAATTTAAACTATTATTATTATTTTTAGGTAAATTTAGTTTTAATGAGTTATATTTAATTTTAGTTGTATGAAATTGAATATATTCAAATAAAAATATAAATAAAAGCGAATAAAATGATAATATTTCAAATACAGGAAAATTGCATGCATTGATTGCAGCTATTAGCTAGACCTACAGTTTCTTAAAGACATATCCTGATTATTCTAAGATCCATAATAGAGGTTTTGACGAGCTCCGTGGCGCAGCGGTCAACACGCCAGTCTGCGACACGGGGGTCCCGGGTTCGATCCCCGGTCAGGTCATGTTGGAAAACGATCTTTTTCAGAATGACCTGGGTCTTGGATGTTTATCTATATAAGTATATGTCATAAAATATAGTATCGTTGTGCTAGTATCCTGCGACACAAGTTCACAACTTACTGTGGGGCTAGCTCAATTTGTGTGATATGTCCCTATATATTTATTTATTTATTTATTTATTATAGAAATCGAATTATGAGAACAGAACTTCAATATGTACACATTTGTTTTTATACTAGTCAGAATAATTAATATCCTTCAAGGAATTTACATGTCTGAGTTTTTTTGCGTATGGTATACTTCTAGACGTCTTAGCATTACTTGCAGTATTAAAATAACAAAGTTATGTACTTACATATATTTTTAATCATTTTTATGGCTCTGCTCAGGAACAATAGGTATATTAATATATTAATCTGTTGTAATAAACTTCTGCACCTAACTAGTAATATCACAGAACTATTTGAACGTAAATTATTGAAACACTTGCGATTTGACAAATATTATCCGGCGTTTCAAACTAATGAATGTGGAAATCGATATTATTGAGGTTATGTTTTGATGAACAGATTATAAGATTTGTAAAATTACAGAAAGAGGAAGACACGTATTTAGTGTTTATAAGAAGTCCATTATCATTTAAAATCCCTAGGTAATTCTATTTTGCTTTCCCCTTTTTATTTCATTTTCACACGGATTCTCAAGTGTCAACTGTCAATTCAATGTCAGCCATACATTAATAAAGTGGAAAAGAGAAAGAAAGAATGATAATGCCGGCTGTACTGTACATTCTCACCGACACACAGCGACACAGGCCGAGCGCGAGAATGTAAATGGATGTGCTCGCCTCGACTCGTCTACGTCTAGCCTGTCTCGGCCACTCTCAGTCCGGTGTCGGTATTTTGCGCCCGGGTCAAAGGGTCTCGCGAGGAAAGCGAGTGCGTTGCTGCACACTCTCGCGTCCCTCAGTATTAATCGCGCCGCTGGACAATGAAGAATTAAGTTGATAAACATAAATATGACCCTTTTTACGGTTCCGTAGTAAACTAGGAACCCTTATAGTTTCGCCATGTCTGTCTGTCTGCAGTTTTAGTCAGAGACTATAAATACTAGAAAGCTGTTATTTGGTATGGATATGCATATTAATCATACCTACCAAAAAAGTGGAAGAAACAATTTTGAAAAAAAAGAGGGGCGAGTGTGAACAGTGTGAACTCATAGTTGTCATTCGCAACTACGGAACCCTACACTATGCGTGGCCTGACACGCACTTGGCCGGTGTTTTATAACGCTATACTAGCAGTCCGTTTATATCCGCTAACAATAAATTTTCAACGAGCCAGATGGTCCAGAAAACATGAACATTTTTAGCGCATATGCATGTTAAGCAGTTGGTTCTAGCTGTCATATCATAAGGGATGGCAGTCGTTAAACTATGTCAGATGCCTCTAGGCAGCTTGAAAAATCTGATACCAGTGTTCGCCACTAAGTTGATACATTCAACCCTCGCCGATATTGCCTCAACAGGTGCAGCATCTACAAACAACTGCTTACTAAAGAAAGAGAAGTTACTATACAGCTGAAAAACTAATACCATCTTTCTACAAAACAAACAGATAATATCAGTTCATATCATCAATAATCCCTCAATCAAGATTAAGAAGCGTTTACGTTACGCCATGTTTTTTATTTATTTTCAGTATCTAAAATATGTAAATATAATATTTCATAGAAAGAAAGAAAGTAAGAAATATATTTATTTGGTGCATAAAGTCAACAAACATATACTTAATTTTATGAACACAAACAAACACAAATTATGTACTAGGCTTAATATTTCATTTCTATGATATGCAGCCAAAAAGGTTTCAGCTCAGCGTTTTGTCATATAGACACAAATATGACACGCTGATTTTCAGCTGAACCATAAAATGGAGAGTCGATGGCTCTACCTCTTAATAAATTAATCATTTTATTTTATATTTGAGTAGACGCAAATAAGTATCCGTGTGTAAGCAAAATAAAAAGGAATACATTCTCTATTTCCTGTTAAAAATATATATATAAAAGATGATCAGGACGGCTGATATGTCGTTGTAGATTAAGTAAACAGTAAGTGTTTCTTAAGGTTTTTCTTAAAGCAACGAACTGAACTAGAATTACGAACCGGTGGTGGAAGGTTATTCCAGCACCTCGTGGCAGCATAGCGGAAACTGCCACGAAAAGCAGCCGTTCTGTGTTGTGGAAATATTACCCGGACCGCGATCCTCATCCTGCATAGCACATAAAGCAACAGCGACATGTACGTATAACGTTTTCATTCATCTCCTCTAAGTTCACAACTGCGACTGAACTAGAAAGAAAGAAAGAAATATATTTATTTGGTGCATAAAGTCAACAAACTAAGAGAGAATGTACATGGTCGCACTCGGGCAAGAGGCTCTCGCTCTCGGTCGAGAGTGTACAGCCGCCATAAGATGGAAAGTCACGAGAAGAAAGTCAGCATCATAGATTTGTTTGAGACAGCGTAAAATACGTAAAGTCAACTCTCTTTTTTGAGTAAAGTCACTTTCTTCCATTACACAACATTCGTATTTTTATGTAATCAATTAAAAAAATCACCCTTCTCCCATGTGCGTGAATAGGAATCTTTATGACTACAAAATAAAAGAAAAAAAGTTTATGGTTTATTTACTTCAAAGTCATCAACGTCAAAGTATTATTTTTGTGATTTTGTGATTGTAAAAATCTATTTATTTTGGTTGTACTTATTGTTGAATTATTAATTTATATCACGATGCCTTGTCGTCACGCGTCCCACGCTGGCAGCTGGTACAGTGAAAATCGTAAGCTTACGTTTTGTAATACTAAAACTTAGATTACCCCGGAGAAAGTTTTATTATGTGAACTGTAAACTATGTAATTTTTATAGGGTTAATTTATGTAAATAAATGAATAAGTTTCCTCAAGGAATGTGTGAATTCCATGTCCTGTCTACAAGTCAATAGGTTATTGACCTTTTTCAGCTGTGGGTCACTTACATACTACCTACATACAAAGGTCTTTGTTTTCACCGTGAGCTAAAAATATATTCCAAGATTTGTATTTTTAAGTAGGTACAGTAACAGAACTTATAAATACTTAGTAAAAAAGGAGATAATGTTAAATATACTTAAAGAATTTCTTACATTGTTGCTTATTTTTGTCACTATGAACTTTTATTTTAGGCTAGAATATTTAATTCTAATTTTATAATCTTTTGCTCACGTATTGTTTGTTAATTATTTTGATGCTATTTTAACTAGAAAAAGATTGTTAACTAAATTATTTGTTAATATGACTTCCGGTCTGGTTTTCCGTTCAGAAACAATAATTTTTTAGTAGCTATCGGATTACATATTTTATGTACTCCCTTTTAAATAATCTTCTTTCTAAATATTAATCTTAGAGATGATAATCTTAAAAATATGAAGTAACCCGAGGCATTTTTGGTTTTGTGATTATGTAAAATTACCGAAAACAATACGTAGCATAGACAATTTGGATCGAATTTGTATATTCCTGAACTGACCGGAAGATGCGGTTGTCATGGCAGCTTGACTGACAGCCATTTAAACAAACGTCAATACGCGAAAACAAAACAAGGTTCGCTGTGTAAAATATAACAAATTATTGGGAAAATGTCCGACAAAAGTAAAGCTTTGCCTCCTCCGACTGTCCGAAAAAACGTGATTACCAAGCGGCCTTCAACCGTTAGCGTTGCTACAACATCTTCACGAGGGAAACCAACTTCGCTAACTAAGGACAAAAATCCCGTTACTCGGCCAAAAATTAACAAAAACGCGACCATCCTTGGCGAAGGAGACGTAACATTGTGTAGATCAGAAGCTGTACTGCCAGATTTTGAAGGAGAAAATAAACAAATAGCGTATGGAAAGTTTTTACGGGCAATGCTTGAAGATTGCGTTGTAGATGAAAAAATTCAGAGAGAAGAGACGCAAATGGATATTCAGATGGCTCAGTTGGCCCACAGGTTCCAGAAGACTGTGGAACAGTTGGACAAAACTAATAGAAGGTTGAAGGATATATCATTTGTTGTTGAACAGAAGAGGTTAGTATACAGTTTACTCTAATATCCTATTCTGTACGCCAGTTTGCAAATCAATACACATAACTGCCATTTCCGCTAATGTACATGAGACTAACAATAGAATTGCTATTAACACCTTGACCTCTTGAGAACTGAATGGGGTCATAATTCCCATCTCTGTGGCCATTGCCTCCAGTTTCATTGGTATTTTAGTGCAGAGCATAAAATTTGAATCATATTACAAAAAGTGTAATAGCAACTAAAGCCTCAATTTTATTAAGTAACAAATATGTATTTTACTCTTATTAAATTAAAAATAACATTGTGAATGTAAACCCCTATTATAACAAAATATGTATTTGTTACTTAATATACTACATACAGTAAACAAATACATATTATAAATATAGTAAAACATATCTTAAACTTACCTTTGGGCTCAAAGAGATCTTTGTGATGTATCCTATCTAATTATTTGAATAGTACATTGTCTAATAAACATATGATATTTGTCATTACAGATTATTAGACCTGAAAAACCAAGATGTCTCCCAATTCTACGAGATGACGGACTCCTCAGAAGTTGCTAAAATCCTCAATAACCTGACAGAGACTGAACAAGCTTGTCTCGATAAGTTGGAAACAAAACACGTAGACTTTGGTTACGACAAGAACAGCGGCCATAAACAATTACTTGATGCCGTGAATGATGCTATAGACGGCTTGGAACAGATAAAGAAGCATTCAAATTTGGATTTGGATAAATTTAAAGAGTACGAGAAGTCGCAACGGACTTTGGACGATCTGGAAAAGGATCGATTTGATCTGGACAGCCTGAAAGCTGAATTCGATGTGAAATTCCCCAATTTCAGTGAGAGGCTGATAAAGGAAGTCTCGGAGAAGGTTGCTAGCATTATGAATGATGATGATGATGAAGAGTGATTGTTGATTACTATTATATATTTTTTTGTAAATAAATGTAATTGTGTTGCAAATGCCTTTAATCATTTAACCTAACAGCACAGTGTTGAGCAATCCATTATCACCTTCAGAAAAATCAGTATACTTCTTATGGAGGTGTATAATGTTGCTAAGATAAATTTTATTCTAGAGGTCCCCCATGAGGCTGGCATAGTCACATCATATCAAGTGTACTGAAGCTTAAAAAAATATATAAAAAAAAACCTAACAGCAAATTTTAATTATCTATGTGAATTGTTTCTATACATGGCAAAATGATAGCTTTGGTTGGACCCTTAAGGATGAGCTAGTTTGGAACTCGAACTCGTCAGCGCACGTGGCTAATTTGCGTGATATTTCGCTGAGAAAGGGATAGACTCGGTTATGAACAGTGCGGAACTATTTACACTGATTTATACGCACATCAGAACTACAGTCTAGTGAGTGCAAACACAAATATTGTTGAAAATCTAAATTGTCGTCGAAATTCGCGAGTATGCGTTTGGGAAATTATGCTTGTGAGATTTTATACTCCTACCGGTATTTAATTGTACCCAAAGTTGCGTTAAAATTACGTGTTGAAACGGAATGTTTTGAGACTCGATAACTTTTGAAGCACTTATCATTTTACAAATTATGATTCCATACAAGCATAGATAACGACAAGACAAATCGATAGAATTAAAAACTTTAAACAGACGATACCGAACAACGGAGTCATCACCCTACAGAATTTGTATGGCGAAACTTCTGACTAGCGTACCCTTAAGGGCCCACACTAGGCACACTAGCGACGCCAAGAAAACAACTGATTACTGTCTAAAACGGCCGTTTTTGGCCATAATCAGTTGTTTTCTTGGCGTTGTTGTCGTTGCCTCTAAATGACTGATTCTCATAAGATTGAAACATGATTCCAAAAATACTTCAGGTTTTTTACTAAGGCTTATATTATATGATTTACATTCTTGAATTTAATTATATTTGTAAAGTATTAGGAATAAAACTATTGGCGTCGCTAGTGTGCCTAGTGTGCCCCACTTAAAGGGGTGATTTAGCCCGTAGTTATGAACAACTCTACCTATGGGACCAATTTTGAAAACTAAAAACATGTATCTTAGAAACCAGAAGCACCCTTAACAACAGTAAGTAAAAATAGCTCGAGCCCCTCCGTGCTTACCCGGCTGTCATCATTGATGGCAGCCGTTAAGCTATGTCAGATGCCTTTAGGCAGTTCAAAAATCTGACACCAGTGTTGGCCACATACACACGAAAAACAACAAACAACAGTAAATTGGTATACAAATCTAAGAGCTACACGACATAGCATGTTTTGATGCATTGAAGAAATCAATATATTTTTTCCTTACTAGCACTTTTCCCGCGACTTGGTCCGCGTGAATTATAGCCTATGTCGTCTGCAGATAAATGAGCTTTTTATAAGTGAAAGAATTTTAAAATGGGTTTTGTAGTTTCAGAGACTACGCAAACAATCGAATCTTTTCTCCATGTAATATTAGTAAAGTATAGACAAAAACACAAATACTTCATATCTATACTATTATAGACATTACCAGCTTTTGCCCGCGGCTGCGCTCGCGTTGATGTCAATCCCTCGAAAAGTACTTTTCTCCGGGATGAAACGTATATGCAAAATTCCATGATGACCGATTCAGTACCTAGCTTTAAACATTACCAAAGACAATTAATACTAACGTAGTAGACCCACCTCATACCCACCTCATACAAAAATATTGGACCAAATTAAGGTTGCGAAAAGCAGGCGAATGTATGGCGCAGGAGAGTTGCTTGCTACTCGATACTAGATGGCGGTAATCTGCGTTAGCCTTTAACGAAGTTTAATACAAACTGCCCCCCCCCCCCCCCCCCCCCCCTTTTAATTTCACACCCTTAGGGATAGAATTTCCAAAAATCCTTTCTTAGCGTTCATCTCCTAGTCACAATTTACCTTCGTGCCTAATTTCATCTTCAGCAGGCGAAGCCGGAGATGCTAGTTCATAATAAGTCATAATAATAGCATAAATTTCATTGTGATTTTAAGCTTTCGCGGTCACAATCACTATTATGTTCACTACGGGACTTACCGCGATTATTTCAGACAGAACTCAAAAATAATCGCGGTAAGTCCCGTAGTGAACATAATAGTAAATTTAATTGCTCGAAAAATACACAGGCTAATTTATAATTTCTTTTTTTCGTAGCCAATGAGTTGTCAAGGCAACTGGATATGTGGCTGTCCAAGGCTGATCTCACACATGGACCGGCGCGCGCCATCATCGCACCGTAAGTTGTGTTTAATCATCATCATCAGGTCCTTTTTAGTATCCTCTGTAGAAGCACGGTCCTCTCTGTACTATCAGAGCCATATATGTATTAGCCAGAGCAGTCAGGGGAATAGGCCCATACTCTCTACGCTGACCAGACGGGTTGAACAGATCTCTTTGATGTTTATAAGCTTTGTTTAGCTTGTGTTTCCTAAGTCGCCTTCTACGACATCCACGGGAAGACTTGGAGTGGTCCTATTCTACTCTGCCGGGGACGACACGGCGGTTAACTTATGCTTATCGTCCGAGCAAAGCGAGCGACCTATACTCACAACTTTGTACTTAAAGCAATATTTTTGTATAATATTTATAAATTGTATTTTACCTTCCATGCTGGTCTGGGAGAAAAGAAAAAACATAGAATATACCAGCTGCTTCTCTTCCCGTGCAGATCGTAAAAGCCGATCAAGGGATTGGGCTAACGAATGACGTTGATAGTCGATGCATCCCATCACTATTTTATCTATTTAACCCATTACTATTTGATTCCGCTTCCCACCTTAACGCACACAAACACGCTAAACGTGGCCTGTAGGTTTCATGACCTCGGGCTCCGTCTACCCCGCAAGGGATAAAGACGTGATAATATGTATACGTGACTATGAGTAACGTGTGTCATTCCACTACACTTTATAAAGCACAACAAAATAAAATTCGTGCAAATTCTCTATCGTTTCAGACACGCAGGGTACTCCTATTGCGGCGCGTGCGCGGCCTTCGCCTACAGACAAGTCAGCCCTGTTGTTGTGTAAGTATAATAAATTAACTACTTTTAAACATTCGCGTTGCATGATTATTAAATGCAATGTCGGGAATTAACGCGAAAACATACCGTTTTTCTCCAGACGTTTCGGCCGGTCACTGTCAGTCATCCAGTGACCACGGTCGGTGTAACCCGGCCGAAACGTCTGGAGAAAAACGGTTTGTTTTCGCGTTAATTCCCGACATTGCATTTTATAATAAATTATATTTATTTTTGTCTAAATAATTTAAAAGTGCAGAAAGTTATAATATTCTAATTTTTTACAATTATGGAACTAAGGTTCGTAAGTATTGTAGCTACTGTCCACTCCCCATCCAGGAGACTATCCCCAAACTAAACGTTGGTCTGTATCAGGTAGAAAACCCTTTTATTATCAATATCATCAGGCCTATTTTAGTCTCCACTGCAGGAGCACGACCCTCTCTGTACTACCACCATATATTAGCCAGAGCAGTCAGAGGATTTGGCCTACTCTCTCCACGCTGGCCAGACGGGTTGGAGGGGTCTCGTTGATGTTTTAAGCTGGACGTGGGCTGGTCCTAATCTACTCTGCCAGGAACCACACACGACTCTGATGTTCTCTCTTACTATTTTGATTCCTTTTTCTATTTACAAGCCCACCACATGCTAAACGTGGCGTTAAGGTTTAATAGATCTGGGTTCTGTCTACCCTGCATGGGAAAAAGACGTAAAAGTTTATATGAATGTGAAGAGGGTTTTAGCCAGATTATACTATAAACTCAAGTTGTCCGGTCGGAGATCGAACCCGGGTTTTTTCGGTTCTAGTAACATAATCGTCAGGTCTTTTCTAGTCTCCACTGCAGGAGCACGACCCTCTCTGCACTACCAGAGCCATATATTAGCAACGAAACTAAAAATGCAGTAAACTATTTGGTAGAAAAATGTGTGAATCTTCGAGCAACACGGAAGGGAGTAGCCATACGCTGCATTCCCCTCTGTCAAGGTACAAGCAAAATTAGGCATATGCATGTCTATGTGTTAGTTGTGTGTGACTCATCTGTACACAAATTATTTTTTCTTCTTTATGTCATTTTTTGTGACAATGTCATAATTACTATCAAGTGACAGTTTAAGTTTTGTATGTAGGTGTGCAGAACTAAACTTGTGTGCACATTTCCCCCCGCAAAAAACGCCAGAAAAATTGTCATAGTAAATTGTCGCTTTGCCCACTCCCTCCGTCCGGTACGGAGGCCGTGTTGCTCGAAGGTGTGAATAGACTTGTTTTTGTTGACAGAAAACGCATCTTCATCCTGGGCCCGTCCCACCACGTGCGGTTAGGGGGCTGCGCCCTCTCCTCGCTCGACAAGTACCAGACGCCGTTATACAACCTCACCATAGACAAACAAAGTAAGTTGAAAGATTTAAAATAAAAATCGTCGAAATAGACTCAACATACAAATATATTTACTTATGAACTGAAAAAAGTCTATGAGAAAATTTCAGTCTCTGTTATTGTGTATTAAAAGATTTTATTTGACACTGGATAGGACTAGGTGGAGAACAGAAGGGGAGGCTTTTGCCCAGCAGTGGGACCTAAATAGCTAGTTAAAAAAAATTGAAAATAGGCCTTTTCAGGTACTTTTTCACGTCCTGTTATTATTTAAATAATTCAAGTTTACTTAAGACATATGTTATTAGTAATAATTAGTGTTCAAAAGCTACAGACTACTAGCGTTTTGGAAACGACCACTGCAGAGAAGAAACGCAGAAACACTCTCTTTTCAACAGTGTTATATTGTGCATTGATGTCACAGATATGATGCCACAGATGATAAGTAATAAATAAATAAGATAAATCATTCGAGGTTTATGGCATGCCAAAATCTCAAAGTCTCATTTTAATGATATACTTGAAAACTTAAGAGTATCAATATTAACTAGTTAATATGGATACTCTAAGCTTGAAACATTATGAAAGTCAAATCGTGATTCTGTAATTAAAAAAAATACTATCTTTTCTATAATTTGTTCCTTAGTTTGAGATTGACTGAAAATTTCATAGAAATTTAATTGATTCAAAATTTTTGATTCAAGACCGGAATTCAAAAATTTTTGAAACAACAATGCCTTAACTTAAGTTATCGTTTCAGTATACGCCGAGCTGGAGGCGACGCGTCAGTTCGAATGGATGGATGTACAGACGGACGAAGACGAGCACTCTATAGAGATGCATCTACCGTACATAGCCAAAGTTATGGAGGAGTGAGTTCATTTATACTGATTTTCATCATCATCAGGTCTTTTTAGTCTCCACTGCAGGAGCACGACACTCTCTGTACTACCAAAGCAGTCACAGGTCTCTTAGATGTTTCTAAGCTTTGTTTAGCTTGTGTTCCCTAAGTCGCCTTTTACGACATCCACGTGAAGACTTGGAGTGGTCCTATTCCTCTCTGCCGGCAACTACACAGCACTGCAATGAAGCTACGCTATTGTTGTGACTGACTTTTGCTTTTGTATTTTTAAATAATCCGTCCATTCAAGTGGCAATGGGCGGAGCATACAGTGTGGAGCTGATATATCCCATGACGAAGCTATATTATGTCATCAAAATCATCATTATGTGTTTCTTTTTGTCTTCGCTGCAGGAGCACAACCCTCTCTGTACTAACAGAGCCATATAATAGCTATTTCAGTCACAGGATTTGGCCTACTCTTTCCATGTTGGCCAGATGGGTTGGAGATATTGCTAGAGCAGGGTTTTACATACTTAACAGTTGGTCAGACAGATGTAGACTGCTTCCGATGAATCAATTTGGTAATCCGTAATAGAGTGGAGAAAAAAGAAATTCTAGTGGTTTGCTGGTTTAGTTCTATGAAGTGGCAGTGGGCGTAGCTCTTAACGAACATATATTCCGAGAAGTAACTTTGGTATACTTGGTATATTTTCTACTGCAATATAGAACCGAGTAACTGTAGCAGAAGTCAACTTCTTAAATATTTTTTAATTTTGTTTCAGGTACAAGTCCGGTTTTACAATTATACCAATTTTAGTGGGATCTCTTACGCCCGAAAAGGAAGCCAAGTGAGTTTTTTTTACAGTAACAATAATACAGGGCAGTCCCGTATCTAGCGCTTGCCGGGGCCCCGGGCGATAGGCTGGGAGGGGCGGGGCGGCAAAAGATTAAGTTTATTAAGGACGGGAAGTTGCGAGAACTCCAATGTACTTAGTCATCAACTAATCATGTCAACCATTTTAGGAGCGGTAAAAAAGGGCTTGACCAGTTGACAAAATTTTATGGCTTGACCAGTTGACAAAATTTTATTGCTTGACCAATGCGGAATCGCTACTAACTAATATTTATTGAAAAGTACTGTTATAGACACTTTAAATTTAATATCGATTCGTTATCTTAATGCTCCTTTGAAGTTGGATGGCCGCAAGCATTTTTAAAAGTACGAAAATCTTAATATACAATTTAACCATAATATTTTCCACTTAATTTATAGCAACTTTTATTATGAACACATAACCGTAAACTAAATATTTAACATTGCTTCCAAAGGTCTTACGCCACCCACACAATGAACCCACTATGATGTTACGAAAATAAATGCATTTCAGCAAAGCGTTTTGACGTCTATAACGTATTTTTGTTTCGATTAAATATAACTTTTTATTCAATTACATTCACAGGTAATCCCAACTAATATTATAAATGCGAAAGTGAGTTTGTTTGTTTGTTTGTTACGCTTTCACGCCGAATCAAACCGATTGTCATGAAATTTAGCATTTACAGTTAGGGTACTGTGAAGGACATAGGCTATATACCACGCGGGCGAAGCCGTGGGTAACAGCTAGTCTATAATATAAAAATGAAACGCTTAATGTGTTGCTAAGTGCAAATCTCGAGAGCAGCTAACCGATTTTGCTAATACTTTTTTTAGAATATTCCTTGGAGTACGAGGATGGTTCTTACGGAGAGAAAAATCTATATGTACCACGGGTAAAACCGGATGAAATTTTGCATACACATAGGTTAGGGTCTACGCCAGACATTCTGCCAATAGGGAGAGGTGGCGGGAAATCGTGCGGAAAGCTGTGTCCGCCTCTACCACCGACGTGGACGCCTCAATGTGACCACGACTGCTCTGTCAAGAGCGAAACGACAAAGAAGAAGATGTTAGGGTACTGAGAAGGACATAAGCTATATATCACGCGGGCGAAGCCGCGGGCAACAGCTAGTACATATAAAAATATCGTTATTATTATTTTCAGATACGGCGCCATCCTAGCGCCTTACCTAGCCGACCCCCAGAACCTGTTCGTGATCTCGAGCGACTTCTGCCACTGGGGCTCCCGCTTCCGGTACACATGGAAGGACGGCGCGCGCGGACACATCTACCAGAGCATCGAGTGGCTCGACAGACAGGTAGGACCACACAACGCATCATCATTATCATCGTCAGGTCTTTGTTAATCTCCACTGCAGGAGCACGACCCTCTCTGCACTACCAGAGACATATCTTAGCCAGAGCAGTCGGAAGATGTGGCCCACATTTTCCGCGGTGGCCAGACGTGTTTGTTTTCTAGGTCGCCTTCTACGACATCCACGGGGAGACTTGGAGTGGTCCTATTCTACTCTGCCGGGAACCACACGGATAACACTACGTCCGTTTGCACGTAAAATCGATTGCTGTGTGTGTATGTTTGTGTGTTCATGCGTGTGTGTGTGTGTGTGTGGGGGGGGGGGGTGATCTCGAGCGACTTCTGCCACTGGGGCTCCCGCTTCCTCTACACGTGGAAGGACGGCGCGCGCGGACACATCTACCAGAGCATCGAGTGGCTCGACAGACAGGTTTGATGTCTATAAGCTTTGTTTAGTGGTCCTATTCTACTCTGCCGTGAAACAACACGGCTAACACTACATTCGTGTGTGTGTGTGTCAAAGTCAAAGTCAAAGTTCATTTATTTGCCATAAATGTGGTAGCATAGTCTAGCAGCAGTATAGTAGCTATAGTAGCAATCTTTAGCCATAAGTATCACACATTTAACTGTTTCCAGCATGCAAATATAATTTAATACATTGTAGAAGCTAATCCCATTTTGAGTCCGTGTGTGGATGTGTGCGGGGGCAGTTAGGGCGTGCGGGGTGTGGCACATGCCGTCATTTAAAAAATAAATAAAAAAATCTATATTAATATTATAGCACAGATCACATAATGAGATGCCCCGATGATATTTTTCACTTTGAAAAATAAGGACCACCCTAATATACATATTTATATGACTTCTGCCACTGGGGCTCCCGGTTCCGCTACACGTGGAAGGACAGCGCGCAGACACATCTACCAGAGCATCGAGTGGCTCGACAGACAGGTATACGACCACGGCAAACAATATATGCTACACATCATCATCATCATCATCAGGTCTCTAGTAAATAGTATACAAGACCATATGTATGTTAACTATATTCGTAAATAAAGGTATTCTATTCTATTCACTCTTCTGCACTACCAGAGCCGTATATCAGCCAGAGCAGTCACAGGATTTGGCCTACACTCTCCCCGCTGGCCTGTGTTTCCTAAGTCGCCTTCTACGTGTGTGTGTGTGTGTGTGTGTGTGTGTGTGTGTGTGTGTGTGTGTGTGTGTGTGTGTGTGTGTGTGTGTGTGTGTGTGTGTGTGTGTGTGTGTGTGTGTGTGTGTGTGTGTGGAGAGAGAGGATGGGTGTGTGTGAGAGAGAGAGAGAGTATGTTATGTTAACCTTCTGCGCCTTCTGCCACTGGGGAAGTGATATATAAAAGCTGCGCGAAAAGAAACATCACTCAGCATGTTTGCACTTAAGGGGGAACACTAGGCACACTAGCGACGCCAATCATTTTATTCCTAATACTTTACAAATAGAAAGAAATTCAAGAATATAAACAATACAAGCCTTAGTAAATAACCTGAAGTATTTTTTGAATCATGTTTATTACTATCGGAATCAGTGAGAATTATGAGAATCTGATTACCGCTAAAACGGCCGTTTTTGGCGGTTATCACTTTTTCTCTCAATGACTGATTCTCATAATATCAAAACATGATGCAAGAATGAAACGCATAGTTGCAACAATGAAAAGCATAGTTGCAAGAATGAAACGCATAGTTGCAACAATAAAATGCGTAATTCCAACAATGTAATTCATGCTTGCAAGAATGAAATGCATAATAGCAAGAATGTAATTGATCGTTACAGAACTCGGATTGACAATAGCAACAATGGATTCCATACATATTCATTTACCAATATTTCTATACCTTGACTTTTAAAATTTTCATTTTGCATAATTTTATTCGCAGGGTATGGACATAATCGAGAAAATGGATCCCCGTCCGTTCACGGAGTACCTCAACAAGTACGGGAATACAATCTGCGGACGACACCCCATCGGGGTACTGCTGCAGGTACTATCATCATTTAGTCTTTTTAGTCTCCACTGCAGGAGCACGACCCTCTCTGTACAACCAGAGCAATAGAGAGCCAGAGAGCTGGTAGATTAGCCAGAGCAGCCAAGACGATTTGGCCTACACTCTCCACGCTGGCCAGACGGGTTGGAGATGTCTCTGATGTTTATAACCTTTTTTTTTTTTTTTTTTTTTCAATCAATCAATCGTTTATTTACTCAATTTGCTTAGCCTAGGGTACAATTATGTAATAGTAGCACTAAGATTAGTAAAAAATTAAATCAATTTAATTATGAATGTATATAAAACAAATCAATAATGAAAGAAAAGGTTTCTGTGTAGTGTACAGTATATATAGATTCCCTATAGCTAAATTAACTATGTAGTTTCCTATCTGCCGAACTAATTAAAAATTGTATCACGGCAGATATTTCACAACGTCGTCTTTGCAATACAATAGATAAGGTATCGGGTTTCGCGCGGCCTGCAGCGACCGCTCGGTCACAATAACAACATGTAGTATACTCAAAACAATAAGATGCTACATTTATTCGTTTTGAACTTAATGTATTCAGTTTTGTTAATATTTAACTATTCGTCATGGAATTTTTAATATTAATATTCTTTAATTCTAATAATAATAACCATTACTAACTTATATATTTAAGGTAGTTTCTAATTTAATAATATATTTTAAAGATATAATGTAATTTTTATACTACATATTTAAGTATTTATACAACATACTTAATAACATAAAATGTATTTATAAATATTTAAAAATATATATATATAAAAAGTAGTAAGTAGTAAGCTTTGTAGCTTGTGTTTCCTACGTCGCCTTCTACAACAACCGCGGGAAGACTTGGGAGTGGTTCTATTCTACCCTGCAGTGGAGACTAAAATGACCTACATACATACATATATACTATCACGTCTTTTTTCCTTGCGGGGTAGACAGAGCCCAGGTCTGTAAAACCTTAAGGCCACGTTTAGCGTGTTGGTGGGCTTGTAAGTGAGAACGGAATCAAAATAGTGATGGGTAGCTAGCCGCATCGCCTATTGACATGATTCCTCACGCCTATTCCCTCGATCGGCTTTTACGATCTGCGCGGGAAGAGAAGCAGCTGGTACATTCTACGGTTTTTCTTTTCTCCCAGACCAGCGTGGTTGATAATAAATAAATAAATATATACGGACAAATCACACAGATTGAGCTAGCCCCAAAGTAAGTTTGAAACTTGTGTTATGGGATACTAACTCAACGATACTATATTTTATAATAGATACATATATAGATAAACATCCAAGACCCAGGTCAATCTGAAAAAGATCGTTTTCCATCTTGACCTGACTGGGGATCGAACCCGGGACCTCCGTGTCGCAGGCAGGCGTGGTAACCACTGCGCCACGGACCTGATGATGATAATTTGTTGTTTTTTTAATACAGGCTATAGCAAAACTGCAGACGCAAGCCAACTGCCCGAAGATGTCGCTCAAGTTTCTCAAGTACGCCCAGTCGTCCCAATGTATGAACCCTCAGGACTCGTCCGTGTCGTACGCCAGCGCGTCCCTGGTCGTCGAGTAGGGGGCGGGAATCTGGTGGAAATCCGGCAAGAGGGAGGCGGGAATCAGGTGGGAATTCGGCGAGAATCAAGTGTGGGAATCGAAAATTGTATTAAGGAAAAATTTTAATCTCAAAATGGCTGCTGGATAACGGTTTTTGTGGCGAGAATCAAGTGTAGGAATCAAAAATTGTATTTAGAAAAACTTTTAATCTTAACATCGCTGGTTGATAACTGTTTTAGTGTGTTTAGTACTCGAGTGTTTACTTTTTGTAACCTTGACCTTTAACCTTTGACCCGCGAAGACATTAAAAAACCCTGTTATATTCTGGCTGAATGATTACTGTTTTCGTATGTTTAGTACATTTATATGCTTTTTGTGACCTTGACCTTTGCTCATTGACCTGCAAGGACATTTAATAAGTATTAATTGGAAGTTGCTAATATTGATGGACTAAATGGACGCTTTAAGTATGTCTAGGGTTTTTACACACTGTATAAGAAAATAAGGTCAAGGGTCAAGTTCCTGAAGTACGAATGTACGGGCCTTCAGAAATCCTGTGTCTTGTGCCACCACTTCACTGTTAGATAATCTAAAATTGCCGGTCTTAATTTATCTTTACAGTCAATCAAACTTTATGGCGCTCGGATATTAGCTGCTCACTGCTTGTACGCGCCCCGCCTCCCCGCGCGCGCCCCGCGCCGACCTTATATTGTGTACTGCGCTAAGACTCGCGCGATGTTCCGAGTCGCCATAATGTTTGCATAAAGGTCATAGGCTCATAGCCCACTTATACAACTCCGCTCCCACCTGACAAATTTAATATCATTCAAATATGAGCTTTAGGTCGTGGTCGTTAGATATATTTTATAGTGGTAACATAAATTGCAGACAGCTCGCTGTCAGCGAGCTTACCGCTATCAGACTGCTCGGTAGTTGCCACTTCGCTGTCCACGCGCTGGGTACGAGCGGTCTGCGCGGTGTCCGCACGCTGGCTGCTAGCAGTCGCCGCGGAACACCGGGATAGGCCATTCACGAATTATCTACCAAGCAGCTGGGTGCCTGCTAGCTGTCGGTGCGTGGACCGCGAGCAATCGTATTAGTTTAGAGCCGTGTTGGGTGGGAGCGGTGTTGAAGCAGAGTTGTGTAAGTGGACTATGACCTTAAGACTGTACCTTCTGCCATAAATACATATATTTTAATTTAAAAATTGCTTTGTTTATCAAAGAACATACATATTAAGTGTACTGGTAGGTCAGAGTCAATGTTCCAAAGACCTATGTAAAGGTTTGATAAGATGGAAGCGAATAAAAGAGTAGAATGTACCAAATGCACTGCCCTCTATCGTAGAAACCATAAACAATATGGGCGTAAAAGTAGGTACATTATTGAACTATTCCTGTTTTGTTTGTATCATCATCGAGCTCCGTGGCGCAGCGGTCAACACGCCTGCCTGTAACACGGATGCTCCCGGGTTCGATCCCCGGTCAGGTCAAGATGGAAAATGATCTTTTTCAGATTGACCTGGGTCTTGGATGTTTATCTATATACGTATCTATTATGAAATATAGTATCGTTGAGTTAGTATCCCATAACACAAGTCGCGAACTTACTTTGGGGCGCTAGCTCAATCTGTGTGATTTGTCCGTATATATTTATTATTTATCATCTTTGGTTTGGGTTCATTCAAATATTACGTAAGCAGTGAAAGGAGGGGGGGGGGGGGGTCTAGGCTTGTTTATTTTTGATGACATGGGGGACGGGGGGGGGGGGGGTGACGTGGAGATGACGTAAGCAACATTTCGCAAAATTCGCTAATATTTTTTGTGAAACTGATACCAATGTTTACGTAAGCTTAGGGGGAGGGGGTAAGAACATTTCTTACTTTTGCTGACAAAAAATGAGGGGTTTAAAAATAGTAATTTTTCTGCTCACGTAATACTTGAATGACCCCTTTGTCTTCCTTTGGCTCTGACTACCGTGTTAAGTAATAAGACGTAAGAGTTCCCGCTTATTCCTGCACTTCTATAAAATAATTAGTCGATTTCCACCTAATCTTAACTATTCGAGAGAGCCACAAATAATAATTAGGTATAATATATAGTTGTGATCTTATTCTGTCTGACAGTGTTACATATAATTATTACTTATAAAAATATCTTGAGTTCCTCCGTGCTTCGGAAGGCTCGTTGAGCCGTTGCTCCCGGCTATCATAATAAATGGCGGTCGTTACTATATGCCGTAGTTGGCTTGAACAATGCCACACTTGTGTTGGCCACTTACACTAAAAACAAGCATTATTCAGTTCTGCCAGCGGGAACTTAGGGAACAGTACAAGTTTCATGAAAATCGGTTTAGTCGTTTTTGAATCTATGCCATAGACAGCTTGAATTATCCCACACTCGTGTTGACTACTTACACTAAAAGCAAGCATTATTAAGTTCTGCCAGCGGAAACTTAGGGAACAGTGCATGTTTCATCAAAATCGGCTTAGTTTTTGATATAGAGAAAACTGTGCGGCAATCACTTGAAAATTTAAATTGCTTTAATTTTTTAAAGTTTTAGTTAGATATTTGGTTATTAATATAGTGATATTTTATATGTAACACGTTTAAGACAGAAATCTGAGCTTTTTTTATGTAAGTAGGTGTCTCTATTAGGATAAGATTATTTTTTTATAAAAGCTATAGATTTTCACGTTTCATTCTACATAGTGACAGAAGTGTCAATACTAAAACATCTGCCATGTTTATTTATGAATATCAAAAAATATAAACGGTCTTGGAGACTGCCTTGTCTGGAGTCGAATATGGAATTAGGGATACGTCGGACTAATTTAAAAACCCGTGAAAATAGTAAGTACTAATACAGATTTTTATGTCATAGTTTTTGTCATATTTATAAGACGAAACGCTACACCATGCTGGTTTGGTCGAAAAGGAAAAACATAGAATATACCAGCTGCTTTTCTTCCGGTTAAGTAGTAAAAGTCGGTTAAGGAATTAGACTAAGGAATCACGTTAATAGGCGGTGCGGCTAGCAACCCATCACTATTTTGATTCCGCTTTCCACCTTAACGCCCACTTACTCGCGAAACGTGGATTTTAGGTTTTATAACCTTGGGCTCTCTCTACCCCACAAGGGATATAGACGTGATAATATGGATGTATGGAAACGCTACAAAACGGAGTAATTTTAAACTAGTTAAGTTGACGGGTTTTAAATCTTTAATTCCATATTTCACTTCTTTTTTTACTTATTGGTAGTTTTCCTCATGATTGTCTCCGTTACGCATAAAACACACAGAAAAGGCGTACGGCGAACGCCCGGCGTAGATACGGTGCAGGCGTGGGACACTATTTTAGTATTTTAAGTCTTATTATCATACTAACAACGACCAATATCGCTAGAACAAATTAACGCCTCGTTCGCAACCACGTGGCATCTTGCGGTAGCGTTTGTGCTCGCGTTTTGAGTATGACAATAAGGCTTATAATCCTATCACAGTGATCCATGTCTGGGCCGTATCTACCCTACCTTATCTGTTAGTTTTACGCCTTACATATATATAACTACGTCACTCACGTGCTATTCAGAGTTTTCAGAATTGATTTTTCCCCCAGGTGGCGGCACTGTGTTGAGAGGACGAGCTGTCGAAATATACCAATCATAAAATTGATGATTATACATGACTAGCTGTTACCCGCGGCTTCGCCCGCGTAATATATAGCCTTTCTCCTTCTCAGTACCCTACCCTATGTGTATGCAAAAATTCATGATGATCGGTTCAGTAGTTACGGCGTGAAAGCGTAACAAACAAACAAACAAACTCACTTTCGCATTTATAATATTAGTTGGGATTGGTGGATTTTGACAGCAGCTGTCAAAAATACCTTATGTCAGTGTCGCCCTTGTGACCCTATTTTGTTGGGATTGCCGACTATAGTTTCGGACTCGTCAAGAGTCCATATTCAAGGCGAGTGCGGGACGCGCGGCGGTGGATCCCAAACTGAAGTATAGTCGGCAATCCCGACATAATGGCACGTGATTATCGTTGGCTCCTATGTAATTTTTCATAAAGTTTTTTTTCCAAAAGTTATCAAAATCTAGCACTGACTAGCTTTAAATATTAACGTGTAAAAGTAATACAGCATAATACCAACATAATTTGTATAACCATAGATATATATTTAGTTGGGTTACTATCATTAGCTGTGGTCGGTACTAGTTGAGCATATTTACCTTTTTTTTCTATACCCCGGACTCTGAAGCCATAGTGGCTCAAGAAGCAACCGGGACATCATTGGTTGCAGTCGTTACGCTATATCAGATGCCTTTAGGCAGCCTGAAAATATCTGACACCAGGGTTGGCCACTTACACACACGAAAAACAAAAACCTTGTATATGCTCAGCTCGATCCAATCAGTGACCGATCATAAATAGTTTGATTTCCAATAGTCACGAGGTATAAACGAAAAGCCCTTATTAATAATTTGAATATTGATTAAACTTCACACGTTATTCAAAAATATTATATTTGTTCTAAATTTAACGCAAATATTGGCCAGTTATACACACAAAAATAAAAAATAAAATTTTCTGTTCCAAAGAAAGTTGTTCAGTAGTATCAACGGAACTTAGTGCTTCAGAAGGCACGCTAAGCCGCCGGTCCTTATGACATGGTAGTCTTAAGTCGGTTTTTACAAGTAGAATTATTTATGAAAAACCCGACTGCCGTTATTGACAGTTTCCGTTCGCCAATTTATTTTTTTGCTGACATTACATAGGCTATGACACTCCGGGGAAGAAGACGAATTCAAAAAAAAACAAAAGTCAAATTCAAATATGTTTCTTAAATGTTATATGGACTCGTATAGACTTGTCACCAGAAGCTCCCACGAGGCATCAAAGAACATACGCCATCTTTGATGCTACTTGTTACAACTTTACCGTACAACACCAATACTTTACTGATATTATAATCCAGTGTGTTTTATCGCAAAAGTATGTGAATCGGTAAATAAATGAATTATGAATTAGGCTACAGCAGGCAATAATGGAACAGTCATACTTACATTCATATATACATACATGCGTGCGAAAAATAGCACCCTTCTCCTGGGCGGCTCAGTCGAGTAAAATATCATAATATATTGATGTCCATTTGCACATAGGAATAATCAAAAAAACTCGTGACTATAGGAAACTACATGACATGTGATAGAACTTCTACTATATTGGAATAATTAGGTTGTAAAATATATATATGATTGGTTGTTAACGTAGAAATACTATGTACTGCCTTCTTGGATATAAATAAATAGTTTTAAGATCAAGCATGGAGTTAAAAATACTTAAATGAATGTATAGAGTTGATTTGTTCTTTACTAATTCACACCAAAAAAGGCATTTAATTGTTTGTTTTTTTTTTAAATAACAATTCGGTCTCAAATGAAGCATTTATTTTGAAATAAATGGCGTTCTATCTCAATAAAATTTTATTTGCTACTATTTGTTTTGTTTTATTGTAGACTTGCTGTTACCCGCGCCTCCGCCCGCATGATATATAGCCTATGTCCTTCTCAGTTCCCTAACTAATTTGTATGCAAAATTTAATGATCGGTTCAGTAGATAGGCCACTTTCGGATTTATAATATTAGTTAGGATAGCATTAGGATAGGATGTAGGTATATGCTCAGCACGCTCCTTCCACGCTGGTCTGGGAGAAAACAAAAAATGTGGAATGTACCAGCTACTTTGTCTTCCAGATCGTAAAAACCGATTCAGGGAATGGGCGTGAGGAAGGAATCATGTCAATAGGCGATGCGGTTAGCAACCCACCTCTATTTTGACTCCGTTCTCCACCTATAATCCCACCAACATGCTAAACGTGGCCTTTAGGTTTTATAGACCTGGGCTCTGTCTACCACGCATGGGAAAAAGACGTATATAGTAGATGTAGACCTCTCTTTAGAGAAATTGTCTTCAAAAATAAGTGATGAATGTGCCAGCTTGCGTCTCTTACAGAGCACATCGTAAAAGCCATTGAAGGAAGAGGATTAATTAAAGAAAAAACTACACCTGATGTACCTAACTAGATATCCTAATTTCCTCTGTGACAGGTCGTGGGTTTAAATCCCACTGGAAAGCACTTTGTGAAAGCAGTTTCCCGCCTGGGTAACAGTAATATCGTAAGATATTACAGGCTTGAATGAGTATCCGAAAAGAAAGATGATTCCGTGCACGCAATCTAGCGTTAATTTAAACCTATCCTACGATTGGTTCTGGTTTTATCTTCGATCAACAATACCAACTAGATATCGCGTTACGTACAAAATCGAAGCAAAATTCTGTCCGCTTGAAAACCGTTTTAAGTTCAACGTATTCTCGACCATAGCACGTGATAATAAAGTCGCAATTCTATTATTCCAACTAAACAAAATAAGAGCTCACCGTATGGAGTGCGCTCTTATTTGCCGAGCCACTTTTCTTGCGCCGACCTGCCCCCCTATTTACTAACTCGGATGACAGGTGTCGATGCCTATCAATCTAGGATTTGCTGTTACAATGCGGTTTTTGTATTCCAAATAAAAATTTCGAGCAAGCAAAACCCGCATTGTAACTGTAAATTCTAGATTGATAGGCTTCGACACCTGTCATCCGAGTTGGTAAATAAGGGGGCTGATATCTAGTTGGTATTGTTGATCGAAGGGTTTTATCCTTTGGGTTGCGGAGGTCAGGTTCTGGGTTCTGTAGTAGCATGGTTACTGTGGTAAACTAACTATAAAAAGAATTTCCGATTGTTTTTCAGATTGATAGGCATGAAAAAAAAATTGGAAATTCATGAAAAAAAAATTTTTTTTTGCTTATATTTCTCCATATTTTGATTTAGAAGAGTTTACCAAAAAGTTTGGCTATTCCTTTAGTTCTGCTTGTATTTCTATCTGTGGTCTTGCTTTGCTTAGCTTTCCGTCCAGACATTGTCAATCCATTAGGACAAAGTATATTTCAAAATGATTTTAAATCTGTAACTCTTACTTTCAGAACAACAAATTCTAGTCAAATAATCTAACATAAACTCAAATAAATTCACAAAGTACTAAATAAATAATATCTACATGAAGAATAAACAAAGAAATAAATGGCTTCTGAGCCCACTCAGGTATGGGATAAGTACTTATTATTTGAGGCCCTCTTGATATCCCCAGACGAAGTTTGAGGGAAGAGGGCAATTTGAAAAGATCTACAGAACGTCAACCAAGAGTTTAAATAAGTACGTGAGTAGTAATCGATTCGATCTAGTATAGTAACTATTCGATGGTTCGTAATACTAAACTGTGGTCTTACTCGATAGAAAACGAAGGTCAGTTTTGTAACTCATGGTGCTGTATCGCGGAAAATGTTCATGTAAACATAGGATCGTATTCGTTTACATCCAACCTTGAGTCGTTTTCGATTACGAGATTTGAAAACTAATACTCTGGTATATCGTACTCATGGTGGACAAAGTATAGTGAACTATGACGTTTATAAAAACGTTACCGTATACTACTCTCTTAAATTATTATTATATTTAACTATTTTATCCAGGAAAACATCGATGATGTGACCCCGCCACGGTCGACGGGATCTCGTGTTTCACAAGACTGCATCAGCTTCGACCGTCACAAATCTTGGTACAAAGTAGACATCGACGGAGCGTACATAACGAAATATAAAGAAAGACAATTCGTGAGAAAACCCAGAAAAGTTGTCAGAAAAATACCAAGGGTGAAGCCGCCTGTCGAGCCCGAGAAGAAGGCGGCGAAGCCTGCCGCATTGACTTATTGTTATTCAGTGTTGGCGTTCATAGCTACGTACTGTGGATTGTCGTGGTTCCGTAGAAGGGCCTCCGGTTTGTTTAGTAGTAGGAAAACTGTAATCTGATAAATTTTTGTTTTATTCATAGAATAATACACCCCGGCTGCGCCCGGGTATCCACGTTGGTCTGGGAGAAAAGAAAATAACTTAGAATGTACCAGATACTTCTCTTTCCACGCAGATCGTAAAAGCCGATCGAGGGAATGGGCGACAGGAATTAAATCAAAGGCGATGCGGCTAGAAACCCATCACTATTTTGATTCCGTTCTAACATACAAGCCCACCAACACGCTAAACGTAGCCTTTAGGTTTCATAGACCTGGGCTCTGTCTCCCCGCAAGGGAAAAAGACGTGATACTATTACGATTTAGTGTCTGCATACCGCTACTACGCAAGTGTCTATAAGAGAAAAGTTATTAAAAATAAATGGAATAAAAGAAGGTGCTGGATGTTGTCAATACATAGAAACAGAATAATTTAACCAGTATAGCCAACGTGTGGATGCTACGGCCAACACTGTGCCACAATCACGCCATAACCCTTTGATCTGCGTTGAAAAACCGACAGCACACGGATTTTGCGCCGATGCGTGGGCCAACAGTCCAATACCTACCAAATAGATCACTAACCCCCGTTCTACGATGGCCAATACATTCGCCAACATGTTGGCCAACGTGTAGGGAAGCCATATGGCAATCAGGGATAACGTACTTATTAAACGGTATTTTTTTTCATACGGTTCAGTAGTTCAGTAGTAACAAACTAACAAATAAGCTTTATAATAAGTAATAATATTAAAACTTACGCGAGATAAATTCATTATGAAAACACGGCTTTACTCACGTTTTATTACGTCGGATCTGCCGACTAGTTTCGGTCTGTTACGAAGACCATCATCGGGGCGAGTGAAAACTTGAGTAAAGCAGGGTTTTCATAATTTATAATAAGTACCTATAGATGTTTACTCTTTCTGTAGATATAGACAAACGGTGCTTTAATAATTTGTTAGGGAGATGTGGCTCGCGACTTCGTCCGATGAGCCTAATTTTAAAACAGTCTATTGGCACTATAGGTACTACTTGCTTATAACTGTATAGAAAACATTTGTTGAATGAAAAGGAAAATAATACTTATAAATGAAATTTATTTACATTTATATTACATCTAGTCATAGCTTATATCTATTTCTTCATAAATTATTCGGTATGGCTTATATCTTATAGAGCAGTTGTAAGAGAAAAAAATACGAAAAACTTCTGAAGAACAATAAAAAGGAATTAGAAGAACAATATAAACATGGTCACATCTTTGTGTCCACGAAATTTCATTTAGAGTTGCGCTCCAACTATACAGAGATGGCGCTACGTGCTACATTATTACAACTATAAAAAAGACTTTTCAGACATTTATTCAGATTGCATTTTTATTTATAAAATTTTTTTTTTTTTTTTAGGGACATCACACAAATTGTGCTAGCCCCACAGTAAGTTGTGAACTTGTGTCGCAGGATACTAACTCAACGATACTATATTTTATAATATATATACTTATATAGATATACATCCATAAATAAATGCGTACTATCCGTTTTACGAAACACATTCGGATGAATTATTCCACTTTCCTCGTAGATACACTTTTAAGTTCAGTAAACTAACAGTAGACCTATACTGTACTATATATATACCTATACCTATATGCACAGGATCGCAATTTGGCGATTTATGGGGGAGGCCTATATCCAGCAGTGGACGTCACTGGCTGATAGATAGACCTATATACTGCCATCTAACGGTGACTTTTGAAACTTACTTTGCCAGAGCGCATGCCCCGCGATGAGACATCTATTCTATAACTAGCAGTTCGCCCCGGCTTCGTACGAGGCTCATATAATTTTTTTCTCTCCGTAAGAACCATCCTCGTACTTCAAGGAATATTCTAAAAAAAAGAGTTAGCGAAATCTTTTAACTGCTCTCGAGATTTGCGCTAAGCAGCACATTTATTTTTAGCCGACTTCAAAAAAAAGAAGGAGGTTCTCAGTTGTCGTAATGTTTTTTTTTATGTATGTTTCACGATTTCTCGAAGACGGCGGGACCGATTTAGAAATTCTGTTTTTGTTCGATAGGTTAGGATAGGACATTACAGATGATCCCAATAAATTTTTATCGAAATATGTGTGGTGCGCTTTTTGAAAAAATACACAAAAACAAAAAAAATGTTTACAGGTATGCCGTTCGGATTACAGTTATTCCCATTTTTTTTTTCTTATGCTTATTAAAAAAATATTGATAGAGTTGAAGTCGGTTTTTGTTTTCTGTTAAATATATCTTAAATTATTATATTACAGAGATATCTATGACATAAATAAAACTAGTAGTCGGCCGCGGTGTTGGCCAAGTAATCCCGCCTGCCGATGTTCGACGCTTGCTTGTTTTGTACCGCTTCCAATTTGGGACATTCTGAAAAAATAAATTATCGTATATTATAAGAAAGGCCGATGCAGGAAAGTAAAAGAAATACGATATAGGGATAAAATTCCAGCAGGATTCGAACCGGTAGTAACCGGTACTTTGTACGACTAAGGCCACCGCGCTTCACGGCCTACACGAAGCGCACTTTTTCCCCCTATATTATTTGTTTATTTCAATAAGAGTACATAAATAAATATAAATATTACGGACAAATCACACAGATTGAGCTAGCCCCTAAGTAAGTTCGAGACTTGTGTTATGGAATACTAACTTAACGATCCTATATTTTATAATAGATAAACATCCAAGACCCAGGTCAATCTGAAAAAGATCATTTCCCATCTTGACCTGACCGGGGATCGAACCCGGGACCATCCGAGTCGCAGGCAGACGTGTTGACCGCTGCGCCACGGAGCTCGACAAGTACATCTATACTAGATAAGTATTGTATAATGAAGTTATAATAACAGTTAAAATAGGAATCAACTTTTCCATTAGTGCTAAAGTGTGCAGCCGCCCGAGCTTATATTTTAAGGTGACCAGTGTTGGCCACTAACACATACGAAAACTAACTAATATAAAAGAGCTAAGAAGAATGTTACTACCTGTGATCCGATGTCCCAGGCCGCCGCAGTAGGAGCACCCTTGGCCGTCGGCCACCGGCACGTCTGGCTCGCCGATCATATCCAGCAGGAACGATGGCACCTGGAACAAACACTTCGTCACTTACCATCAGGTGAGATGGGAGACAAATGCCTACTTCAATAACTAATAAAAAAACATGCGTACAACGTCTGTCTGTCTCAGCCCAGCTCGCCTAATAACATGGTCCATCATGGTCTCTCGTAGTTGATGTTGGGAGAACCCAAGAATACCTAAATTTAATCCATCTCCATCAGCCTTATTTTCAAATATTTTTGGCAACACACATAGTGGCCGGAACAACTATTTTTGTTATTCCTGAGTTCCATCTTACCTTTTGGCCAGCCTCCCTCAGTAGATGCGCCAGATCCCTCAATACAGAGTCATCAGCAGCGCGTCCCAATAGCGTTGTGGCCACGCCCTCGCCCTCTGCGCGCCCGGTACGTCCGATACGGTGGACATAGATCTTTATCCTCAAAGCACACTATTTTAAATCCATTTCCATCACGCCCATTTTGAAATATTTTTGAGAACGTTTCTTCCCAGGACATAGCTAGATATTCTGGCAAGTGACCAATATAACTATTTTTGTAATTCCTGATTTTATAAATATCTATTTTTGTTATTTATCTTACCTTTGACCAACCTTCCTCAGCAGATGCGCCAGATCTTTCAACACGGAGTCATCAGAAGCGCGCCCTAGTAGCATTGTGGCCTTCGTCCCCGCACGCTTCTTACACACAATGGCAGTGCGTCAGCCATAGTTGACTAGACGTTCGCGATTTCTAAGTAGTCCACATTTTAATCCTTTTCCATCGGCTTAATTTTGACACCTTTTTAAAAGATTTCTTTTCGGGAAATAGCTAGACATTCTTAAAGATTAATACCGTTATTATTTTTGTAAATCCTGATGTCCATCTTACCTTTTGACCAGCCTCCCTCAGCAGATGCGCCAGATCCCTCAACACGGAGTCGTCAGCAGCGCGCCCCAGTAGCGTTGTGGCCACGCCCTCGCCCCCGGCACGCCCTGTACGTCCAATACGGTGGACATAGTTCTCTATGTCCTCTGGCATGTCGTAGTTGATCACGTGTTGGATGTTCGCGAAGTCCAGACCTGGAAAATTATGGCTTTTAAGGTCCTACTTCCGTAACAAACCTCTATAAAGGTACACGCACATTATGACGCGCCGCATCGCAAAAATCATACAAAAAATATTTTGAATGAACACGAAGTGTCATACAAATCATACAAAAAATATTTTGAACACACGAGCGCGCGGGGATGTGGATTGCTGGGATGCGGCCCGTCATAATGTGCGCGTACCTTAAAAGTTTTGAAGTAAAAACTTACGGTGATCGATTATTTTTAGATATTGTTTTTGGTTATACTACAAACCTTTGCTAGCGACATCAGTAGCCACCAAAACATCTTTCTCCCCTCGTCTGAACGCTTCTACAGCACGCGACCGCTCTTCCTGGTCTTTACCACCATGTATCGCAACCGCTTCCACTCCTGAAACGAGAAATATACGTGCAGTGGGCCACAGAAAAGTATACCATTAATAGTACCAATAGTATGAGGATAATATGCTTCTCTCAGTGGCTACCTGTACAGTGTTGTTAGTACAGTGGCTAAGACTTGGGGTCCTCCGAAAGCCAAAAGGCGTGTTTACAGGTATCCTAAGGGTCGGCAACGCAACAGCACCTCCTCTGGTGTTGCCGAAGTCCTTGGCCGACGGTGACCACTTTTCATCAGGTGGCTAGTCTGCTCGTTTGCCGTGAACAAAAAAAATATGACACTAGCAATTTTAGGTACCGTGACTTCGTCCACGTAAACATCACCCCCCTTTTCGCCCCTTTAGGGATTGAATTTCCAAAAAAACCTTTCTTATCTTCATCATGTAAGGGAACCCTGCACCAAATTTAATTTTTTTTTGCTCTGTGTTTATATATAAGACAGTAAGTCAGGTTTACCTTTTATATAGATTCAAAAGTAACGTAATAAGTAGATAGCCTCTTCAAGAACGAAGAATCTACCCTATTGTAGTATGGTATCGACCTTCGCCTGATAATCATTCCTGGATTTATAAATAGGCCGTATAGGCCGCGGCCTAGGGGCGGCAGCGTCCTAGGAGCGGTAGATTTCAGAGGAAGGTCACTTGATTTCAGAGGATAAAAGTCAAACACATCCACTGGTTTTCTCATGGTTTAGTGGCCTACACTCATAATAAATATAAATCCGGCACTGCTGAAAATACTCATACACGATACTGTTTTGTGAATTGTACCTGCAATCTTACATGAATTAAAAGAACCAGTAAATACAATTTTATTCATACATGACAAAAGACCCTGTTATAATTATTTTTTATGCTTTATTTCAAATGGGGGAGCACTGGAACCCAAAAAATACATGCTTCCCCTTACTAACCGTTTTGCAAAATCATAAAAAATTACCTTTTAATAGTAAGTACTCGTGAATAGCATCAACATCTTGCTTTCTCTCAGCAAACACCAACACGGGCGGCGGAGTCTTCTGCAGACACTGCAGCAGATGGACGGTCCTTGCCTCGGCTTTTACGGGTTCCAGCTCCTGCCTCACGTTCAGCGACGCTGCGCCCGCGCGCCCTACGTTCACTGTTACTGGTTTTACTAAGGCCGATCTGGGAACAAGAATAACATAATTCATGTGATGACTTAGTGATCTTCAAAAACTAAATTTGAATCTAATACCAATAATTTTGTCCCCCAATCAATTTTAGAACTTTGAAACGATAAGCTAAAAATAAGGTAGAAGTTCAACGGACGGGACATCGGGGGAAGAAACGTCGTCCCCGTAGGTATAAATTGTTGCGAGACAGACCAATTGACCGACATTTTTTGACCGAGAACTACACTACAATTACCGATACAATGTTTTGACTGCATGGCTGTTAGAAAATACTTTTTATGACATTAATGAATATTCAATCTATTGTAATCAAAATAATTTGTGATTTTTTTTAACGTTTATATTTATTTTCTCTAACTTGACTTTTTAATAATGTACCATTTTAACATTTGCATGCCTTGCTCTAAGGTTGAATACATGTACCTAATAGTAATTTTAACATCTATGTATTACTGTACTCTTGCAAATAAATATTGATTGATTGAACGAACAAAGAAAACACTGACATTGATTGACATTCATTGACTGACACCGATTTCCCTGAATTATGTGAACACAAATCTGGAACAGCCCGGTCCTGACAGGAAAATGGACACGGACGGCCCGGAGCCCGGATGGCCCGGAAACGTATGAATTAGTTCTTTTGAGTGTAAAAATTCAACGCAAGTATTCATAGGCATACAAAGGTATAGACATAGATTTAAAAAAAAAAATCGTCTCTCTGGGTATAGATCTCCTTTCGTTTGCTATAAGCTGGTGTTGGCTTCTACTTTATAAAGACGCTTAAAGATAGAACTCAAATCATCACGATTCGCCATTCACTTGGTCCTTTAGAGCTCAGGGTCTGCTACGAAGATCCCACCACTTTGAGTGCTTACCTGGCGAAGTTCTGTATCTTCCTTGGCATGGTGGCACTGAACAGCAGAGTCTGCCGCTGTCCAACAAAGTACAAGACTATGGTGCGCACGTCTTTCCCGCAACTAAAGAATCTATAAGTACACTACGCGAAAAGAAACGAAACTTAAGCATGTGTGCACGTAAAACCGCTTGCGGCTATGTGTAGGTGTCTGGACGTGTGCGAGGGCAGCGAGATGCGCGCGGGGCGTGAAGGGCTCGCCACGGAACTGGCTCAGTCGAGGGCTGTGTGTGTTGTGTTTGCGTTCGCACGTCTCGCACCGCAGGCACGAAGTGAGTAGTGACTGCCTACGCGTTGTCAACCCTAGCGCTTACACGCCCCGGCTCAAGGTCACCCGAGCCCGAACTCTCACCTATAGGGAGTGTCTATACTAAGATACACTGAGTGCTTACCTGGCAAAGTTCTGTATCTTCCTGGGCATGGTGGCACTGAACAGCAGTGTCTGCCGCTGTCCAGCAAAGTACGAGAATATGGTGCGCACGTCTTCCTCGAAGCCCATGTCGATCATGCGGTCTGCCTCGTCCATGCAGAGGTAGCGGCAGACGTTGAGGCGGACCTGGGAACACAAGGGCACAATGGGGGGTTCTAAAGCGACGTATTAAAAAAAACTGGTAGATATTTTTCTTACAAGATGGCGTTGATGCAAGTCAAGTGATAACTAAGGCCCTGATCAGCCTTAGTTAAAACAACTGTTCCTATAGGATCAATGCTGCAAATGAAAACGTCACTCCACACATGGAGCAGGTATCTCTGTACCATGGCGTCGACCTGTAAACCTTTGGGCTGGAAAAGCTGCCTAATGGCAGTTGCCTTTCGTGTATAAGGAAATTTAGCGCTCATACATACCATTGATCAACCAACCTAACTCATCTGGCCATCGTGGAGAGTGTAGGCCATCCTCTGACTGGTCTAGCTCTGGTAGTACAGAGAGGGTCGTGCTCTTCAGAGGAGACTAAAAAGACCTGAAGATGATGACATACCATTTTCTTGTCCAACATGTCCATAAGCCTGCCTGGAGTCGCCACCATGATGTGAACTCCTCGCTGCACCACCTCCATGCATTCCGAAACAGCCACGCCTGCGAAATTACATTGAGTACATGGTAAGCCATGTGGTTCCCGGGAGAATAGAATAGGACCACTCCAAGTCTTCCCGTGGGTGTCGTAGAAGGTGACTTAGGAAACACAAGCTAAACAAAGCTTACAAACATCAAAGCAACCTCTCCAATCCGTCTGGCCAGAGTACCAAGGTGGCGCCTATTACAAAGAAAGGAAGAAGTAACAGACTGGCGTGGTTTGGTCATGTGATGAGAAGAGATGCAGAACACCTGACTAAAAAAGTTCTAACTATGAGAGTTGACGGGTATAGGGGAAGAGTTAGGCCGAACTAGTGATGGATGGATTGCGTTAAAAGGGCTATGAAGGAGGTAGAGGTGGATGCGTAAATGGTAGGGAATAGAGAATTGTGGAGGAAAAAGACATATTGCGCCGACCCTAGCTAATGGGATAAGGTAAGGCAGATGATGATACCATGGTTAGCCGTGTGGTTCCCGATATAGTAGAATAGGAACACTCCAAGTCTTTCCGTGAATGTCATTGAAAGCAACTTAGGAAATAGAAGCAAACAAGGCTCATAAACATCAAGGAGAGCTCTCCAACCCGTCTGGCCAACGTGGAGATTATAGGCCATATCCTCTGACTGCTCCGGCTATATATGGCTCTGGTAGTACAGAGAGGGTCGTGCTCCTGCAGTAGAGACTAAAAAGACCTGATGATGGTGATGATTTCTTACCGCCAATAGCCAAACAGCTCCTGATCTCCGGACTGCCGCTCATCTTCAGGTGCTTGATGAAGTGCTGTATGATGTCGTGCGTCTGCTTGGCCAGCTCGCGCGACGGGCAGATGATGAGGCCGTATGGACCTTCATTTCTGCGGACAATAACAACTTATACAACGAGTTAACGTGAAAGCACAGAATTAATAATAGTTGGTAAAAGCGCAAAACATCAGACATCCCAACTTTTTTTATTATAAAAAATCATATGACTATAAAATTTAATTTTCGGGGATTAATTAAGATGATTTAGCATTTTTTTCGTTTTCTTGTTTTTGTTGCAAATAGTAAAGTCTATGGTTAGTACGCGAGAACTATGGCCTCAACGGTTCCTGGAGGGCCCGCTGAAATATCCTGCAGCCTTCTTAACCTTCACTCTCGGCCCGAGAGGCCATGGACTTGGATGGGCGTGGGCTTTTTTGTTTGGCTTCTAGGCCTCGGATCATGCTTGAGAAGACCTGATGATGAATAGAGAGGAGCAAGGAACTCAATGAAGGGCATTTTAACCTCCTGCTCAGCACGGCCGGGTGTGGGCTTCTTAATTTGGCTTCTAGACCTGGAATAATGCCTGGGAAGACCTAATGATGAATAGAGAGGAGCAAGGAACACACTTGATAAAGGGCATCTTGACCTCCTGCTCCAGACAGAACATGATGATGGGTAGTGTGAACACGAGCGTCTTCTCGGAGCCCGTGAACGCTATCCCGATCATGTCCCTGATGATGAATAGAGAGGAGCAAGGAACTCACTTAATGAAGGGCATTTTGAACTCCTGCTCAGCATGGCCGGGATCCCTGGACTTGGATGAGAAGACTTCTTTTTTGGAGGCCTCTGATGATGCCTGGAAAGACCTAATGATGAATAGAGAGGAGCAAGGAACTCACTTATTGAAGGGCATTTTGACCTCCTCCTCAGAACGGCTGGGGTGCCTTGCACTTGGATGAAAGGGCTTCTTTATTATGCTTATAGATCTCAGATGACACCTGGAAAGACCTGATGATGTACAGAGAGAGAAAGGAGCAAGGAACTCACTTGATGAAGGGCATCTTGACTTCCTGCTCCAGACAGAACATGATTATGGGCAGCGTGAATACGAGCGTCTTCCCGGAGCCCGTGAACGCTATCCCGATCATGTCCCGCCCGCTCAGCACGGCCGGGATGCCCTGCACTTGGATGGGCGTCGGCTTCTTTATGCCTTTGGCTTCGAGACCTCTGATGATGCCTGGAAAGAAGATTTATATTACATATTGCCGTGTGGTCCCCGGCAGGGTAGAATAGGACCACTCCAAGTCTTCCCGTGGATGTCGTAGAATTCGACTTAGGAAACACAAGCTGGACTAAGCGTATAAACAAAGTCCTTTTCAACTCGTGTGGCCAGCGTGGTGAGTGTAGGCCGAATTCTCAGACTGCTCTGGCAAATATATGGCTCTGGTAGTACAGAGAGGGTTGTGCTCCTGCAGTGGAGACTAAAAAAGACCTGGTGATGTGATGATGATATAAAACACCACATTGCTAAAAAAACAAAAAGAATGAGCTCTGTAACATAGACGAATTTTTTTTATCGGATATACTAGATGTTTTGGTAGATGTTTAGTGGTGGGGGCACGTGCTCCCCCTCCATTAGCACTTGTAGTTGCCACAGAACCACCGGGCGCCTCAAGACTAACGCAGCAAGCGATATAAAGTCTTCCTTCAATAATAATAAGGGCTACCTTTAGGAAACTTCATGTGCTGGAAGGAGTTAAGTGGTGGGGGCACCTTCTCCCGCTCCACTAGCATCCGCAGATACCGCCGGACACCACAAGACTAACGCAGCAAGTGATACAGTGTCTTACCTTAATAATAATAAGGGTTATCTTTCTTTTTCACGTTGGTTTGGTAGAAAAGGAAAAACATAGAATATACCAGCTGCTTTTCTTTTCGCGTTAACTGTAAAAGCCGGTCAAGGGATTGGGCGTAAATATAAGGAATCACGAAATAACGAATCAAGCAGCCGAAGATAGATCTGGATGGCGTGCAATTGGGGAGGCCTATGTCCAACAGTCGACGAGTATAGGCTGATGATGATGATAAGGAATCACTTTATAGGCCATGCGGCTAGCAACCCATCACTATTTTGATTCCAATTTCCACCTTAACGCCCACTAACTAGATAAACGTCGCCTTTGGGTTTTTATGACTTTGGGTTCTGTCTACCCCGCAAGGGATAGAGACGTGTAACTTTAGGAAACTTCATATGTTGGAAGGTGTTTAGTGGTGGGGGCACGTTTTCCCCCTCCACCAGCACTCGCAGGTGCCACCGGACGCGCTCGTGCCTCGATTCTGGCAACGCCAGGACGTTTTTATTGGTATTTGGACAATAATAAGGGTCATCTTTAGGAAACTTTATGTGCTGAAAGGCGTTAAGTGGTGGGGGCACGATCTCCCCCTCCGATAGCACCGGACGCCACAAGAATAACGCAGCAAGCGATATAATGTCTTACTCCAATAATAATAAGGGTTACCTTTAGGAAACTTCATGTGTTGGAAGGTGTTAAGTGGTGGGGGCACGTTCTCCCCCTCCACCAGCACTCGCAACTGCCGTCTCACCCGCTCGTGCCGAGATTCTGGCAACGCCAGGATGCAGCGTGGCGGACGCCATGACGTTTTTATTGGTTCCTCGTATTGTATACCTGGGTGCAAAAAAAAAATATTATAAGAAGTAGAGCAGGATGATTGACTGTCTGCCCATATTGACTAATGACTATAGACATGTGGTCCCAACCCCTTAATCGTACGATTTGTTCTCAGAGACTCGCATAGATGGCGCCACTCGAACATTGTATCTACCGTATTAAGAGAATTTAAAAACATTATTCACAAAATATATCTTATTAATAAGTAGAACAATATCTTTGGCTTATTATTTTAAAATTACGCCTAAGTTTTAGTAAGTTTAGGCTGACGCAGACTACCGCCATCTATTATCGAGTAGCTGCTTGCCACTACTAGATGGCGGTAGTCTGCAGCGCCATACATTTTGCCTACTTTCGCTACCTTAAGTTGTTCCAATATTTTTGTATGAGGTGGGCAGTCTATTACGTTAGTATTATATTGTCTTTGCTATAAAATAGTGAAGTTGAATGGTGAAGTTTTGATCGCTTCGGAACCCTTAAAGGGGTGATTCAGCCCGTCGATATGAACAACTGTTTTTTCACAATTACGAATGGCGAAGACTGTGTGAAGTGGAGAAGAAAACACCGGAAAGCGAACCCTAGGCTTCGAAGTAGTTCAGCTCAGTGTGCAACCGGGAAAGAAAAGTAGAGACAAAAAATCTTAAACTAATGACATTCTTGGGTCTTGTGCTGTCTCACTAGGTACTTCTCCTAACCTACTTCAAAACCAGCTATCATAGGGTCTCACACATATACTGCATCTGTGTCGGTTTTGCCTGTGCCGCACGATTTTTCTGTGAGTTTTATTCCTAAAAATTTACAATCAGATTTGAAAATGTGATACTTCTAAGTATTTGGCCGGTATTCCAGCCTGATGCTTACGTATGTTAATAATTAACACTATCTGTAAATAATACCAACCTCTCGCCAACTCAGCAACACCCATCAAAGCTTTGCTCTGTGCTACACTCTCCAAGATATGCTCCTCTTCACGCGCTTGTCTCTCGGCTGCTGATAGCGCGCGAGCTTCCGCCAGCTTCTTCAGGGAGCTGTGTTGCTCCAATAGGGAGACGTTGTAGCGGCGCCCCCACTCTTCTTGGGAAGCTGTGGAAGACATGTTGAAATCAATAAGAGATTGTTAACCTTAAAACAATAAAACACTTGCCTTTAACCTTAAAGTATAATCTACGAGTATAATAAACAAGACATGCAAAATTATTTGTTTTATTTATTTATATAATCATAGACAAGAAGCTTTTTAGTTGATGTGTCTATGGCAGGCAGTGTTGAATGTAAGAAATTTCTTTGGATAGAGTTCATTCAATGATAACAAATTTTCACTTTTCAGTCACTTTGCAATAACGTCACTTTATTTGTACACAACCTATATCTATATATTTTTGTAGAAGTTTATTGATGTCGCAGACACAACTTCCTTTGGTAGTCTATTCCAGTTAAAGACCATTCTATTACTTAATAATGCCATCTTTTGGCATAAGGCAAACAGCCAGCCATAATGGGTTTGTAAAAGCTGCTGTTGATTATGTATATAAACAGGACTTGGCATGAACCTTTTATTTATTTGTTTCCGCTGACATTTCACTGGAGTTACATCCATCATGGTCGCAGTGAGTCTCGCTGTGTTCTGTGTTTGAAAAGCAAAAGTTTAAAAAGGAACAAAACTGCTGTTATCCTTGGTTAGATACAATTCTGTGTTTAATACATGGGCCCCTTCCTTTTGTACTGCCCATAAGGAAGGCTGTGCAGGCTGGACCCCGGCTGGTGAATGCCACCCAGACTCTATGGCCAGTGATGGTTTCTTATCCAAATTTTAGCATCAACAGTATCAAATAATATCTTGTCAAAGAGAACCATGAGTCAGAGTGTGATAGGCAGTAAGTCATAAGTAGACATTCAATCAGATGCAAGGGGTGCCGCACCTTGGAGGCAGGTATTAAGGGATACTAGGAAGTACGGATAGGATAGGATAAGTATTCTGATGAGGTTTAATAATGAAAAATTAACACAAATGACTACACTCACTCTCATCATCAGGATCATTGTCACTGGAGCTCTTAGTCTCAGCGGAGGCTTCAGCGGCGAGCTGCCCCAGCCGTCCTAGCTTCATCAACTTCTGCTTCTTCCTCTCTTTGATGGGAATGTAAGGTTCATAGTTATCGTTGTCCTCCTCCGATTCTGAGGACTTATCCTCGCGTCTGTAACGCTTGACCGGTGGCTCAGGCTTCTCTTGAGAGACAGACATTATTTATGTAACTTTAAATTGTATTATTCACTGAATAAAAGCCTAAATAATTTACAAAACAACACGCTTCATATCAACACAACACGAAACGTGTGGTTTCAAGGTTTTGCAAACTTACTTCTTATTTCACAAAAAATAAAGCTTATTTTGGTTTGAGTGAAGATGTAAATAGGTGAAAAGTACTTGGTGGCTTGGCTTTGACAGTGACGTTTTATTTATATTTATTTGTACGTTTTGTTAAAACATAGCTTTATATGTTGGAAAAAATACTGGTTAAATTGAAAACCTTTCTTTATTTAATATAATTACCGTTTAGATATTTGTCTTAAATGGAATTTTTGAAACTTTAACCCAAAACAATATTTTTCTATTTTTTCTTGTCGCTTCAACATCAGGTCTTCAAAATCACAACAAGGAGATTCCACCAAACGCAAATGTCAAACTGTCACATGAAAGAATTTGTCAAAATAATCAAGTGACACGTAACTTCTCAATAAATTAATTAAATTTCATTTTTGTGACCTCCAAATGTGTAAATTACTGAAAATTCGTGTATCCACCGGCAAATAGCTTCATGACAATATGTCCGATAAGGGTTTCGGTGACCCAGCGGGTCGAAGCGCGCTGAAGAATCCACTTCTTTCAACCGCTGTGACTGGTCTTTCGATTGAGGATTTGACACACAATGCTGTATTGCTGCCCGTCGCACGGAGCCAGGACTTGGTCACCGGCCGAGGTGAGTTTTAATCTTTATTTTTATCACATATCTGCGCACATAACTCGAATATGTTGACCTTGGTGTGTTTAAACATGCCAAAAACATAACAGTAGTAAGGCCGCGCGAGTAGCGTTCGCATTTCCGATATTTTCGCGTAAATATTACTTCTAAAGACTAATATCCTGTGTTGTGAAGTGATTAAAAGTGTGGCGGTACAATAAGCAACCATAAAACGTACAATTAAATTGGTTTTTGACTGTTCAAGTGAAGTGTTCCAAATGTCATCGTTTTTGTACAAATCTTATAGGAACGCGCCGTTCGAAAGCGGTTTTATCCCGGATTTTCCTTTATATTCGTGTCTTAAATACAGAAAAGTTCAAAAAGGCTATGATTATGTCTTTCGTGTAAGTTACAATTTAAGATTCTTATTAAGAGCTGTCTCTATATTGATTCATCAGTAACTCATGTTTATAAGTACTGTCAGTTATCAAGTACTTACTGTTACAAGGGTGACTTAATGTTACATGACTAAGACACTTGTATTTATATCAATAATTAATTACTTAAGTAACCTACTTAAGTAAACATGAATAGTGTCACTAAAAAACATTTGCATTTACAACACTTGCCGAAGCCATGTGGTTCCCGGCAGAGTAGAATAGGACCACTCCAAATCTTCCCGTGGATGTCGTAAAAGGCGACTTAGGAAACTCATGCTAAACAAAGCTTATAAACATCAAAAAGACCTCTCCAACCTGTCATGCCAGCGTGGAGAGTTAAATCAAATTAATACAAATCACATTTATTTCGCTTTGTAGGCCAAATCCTCTGACTGCCCTGGCTAATATATGGCTCTGGCAGTACAGAGAGTCGTGCTCCTGCAATGGACACTAATAAAGACCTGATGATGATTATTATTTACAACACTGATGTCTGATAATCACCCACTTATTTTTTATTTAATGCCTCTCCTTTCTGCACTACTGTTAAGGATTCAAATTTTATAAGGTACTGGCAGACCTGCACTGGCTTTGCCCATGGTACATACTTAGCCTGTGGCACTCAGAGTACCTATTCGACGGTAAAAGAATTTTTGAAATTGGTCACGTAGTTCTTATGATTAACACATTCAACCAATCAAAAAAACTCTTACAGCTTTTATAATATTAATATAGAATCTAGTATTATAGCCAAAACTGGAAATGTTACTTCTTTTTCTTTTAGTTGTAATATCAGGTGAGCTTTTACAAAAGCTTAGTGCAATCGTTATTCCTGAGGATTGGATCTCATAGAACTCGCTTTGCACTTCACCACTAGTATTCACACAATTTTTCATACAAAATAGCATTATTTTAACAAGGAACATGAAAATGGGTTTTTCGCAAAGTTGGGGATAATTGCTTGCTCTGTTTGGTTCACAAGGAAATGTGACCAAATTTTTTTTACAGCCTCACTTTGTGCTTTCCCTGCAAACCCCCTCTGTGGTGTGCTTCCCCTGCAAACCCCCTCTGTGGTGTGCTTCCCCTGCACACCCCCTCTGTGGTGTACTTCCCCTGCAAACCCCCTCTGTGGTGTGCTTCCCCTGCAAACCCCCTCTGTGGTGTGCTTTCCCTGCAAACCCCCTCTGCTGTGTGCTTTCCCTGCAAACCCCCTCTGTGGTGTGCTTCCCCTGCAAACCCCCTCTGTGGTGTGCTTCCCCTGCACACCCCCTCTGTGGTGTGCTTTCCCTGCAAACCCCCTCTGTGGTGTGCTTCCCCTGCAAAGCCCTTCTGTGGTGTACTTCCCCTGCAAACCCCCACTGTGGTGTGCTTCCCCTGCACACCCCCTCTGTGGTGTGCTTCCCCTGCAAACCCGCTCTGTGGTGTACTTCCCCTGCAAACCCTCTCTGTGATGTGCTTCCCCTGCAAAGCCCCTCTGTGGTGTACTTCCCCTGCAAAGCCCCTCTTTGGTGTACTTCCCCTGCAAACCGCCACTGTGGTGTGCTTCCCCTGCAAACCCTCTCTGTGATGTGCTTCCCCTGCAAACCCGCTCTGTGGTGTGCTTCCCCTGCAGACCCCCTCTGTGGTGTGCTTCCCCTGCAGACCCCCTCTGTGGTGTGCTTCCCCTGCAAACCCGCTCTGTGGTGTGCTTCCCCTGCAAACCCTCTCTGTGATGTGCCCCCTGCAAAGCCCCTCTGTGGTGTACTTCCCCTGCAAACCCCCACTGTGGTGTGCTTCCCCTACACACCCCCTCTGTGGTGTGCTTTCCCTGCAAACCCCTCTGTGGTGTGGTTGCCCGCAGCCAGATAAGATTTTCATACAGGGATAAGATTTTCTAATCTGCATTACTAACCAAACCTGTCCTACACTTGTCCAGTGACTGTCAGCCATGTAGCCTCTTTTACATGCACCCCAATACTTTTAATTACTTAGAATTCTAATGGTTATGTATGACCCAATCAGATTTGTGTCATAAGCAGGAAAGCTTGTTTCAATATCTTGCTGGAATGTGGTCAGTATACTCGCCTACAGGACAGGTCTTTCGTTGGGGTACTTGTGAGGAATGGATTGCTGAACATAGTTTTGAGCAGCCGATTGTCACATTCAGAATAATCAGTATTTTAAAGAGTTATATCAGTGACAGATTTACGCATTGCCTTCAATTGGGCTATTTAATTATTGCTATCCTTCAACATTTTAACACATACAACGACGTTGTTAGCACAAGATATTATTTGCTGCCCCTTCAAATTTCCCATTATATGCTTCAGCCTACTCAGCCTTTTGGTAAATCCACCACTGGGTGATATACATACACCCATATGAGTCAAATTATGTCATAAAAAGGAAAATAAAACTCATAATAAATATATTTATTATCAAAAATCTTCACAAAAGTATGGCTTTCTGACATATAAAAAGAAATTAAATTAAGAACTTATTATACTACCCGTATTAGTACACAATGGAATGTATAAAAACTGGAACAAAAAAATATTTTATGAATGATACAAATCTTTTTTCAAAACCATAAGCTGCATCTAAAACTATTGGTAAACTAGCAGTTTGCCCCAGCTTTGCAAAAGCTAGCATTTTTCTCTCCGTAAGAACTATCCTCGTACTTCAAGAAATATTCTAAGGATTTAAGCTTCATCATCATCTGCCTTACCTTATCCTATTATCTGGGGTCGGCGCAATATGTCTTTTCCCTCCATAAATTCCTATTCTGCGTCATTTCAGCATCTACTCCTACCCCCTTCATATCTTTGTTTACGCAATCCATCCATCTTTGTTTGGGCCTGCCTCTTCCTGTATACCCATCAATCTTCATATTTAGCGCTTTTTTAGTTAGATGTGGCTCCTCTCTCCTCATTACGTGACCATTACGTTTTCTAAAGATTTCGTAATAAAGTAATTCTAAAGATTTAAGCTTATTGTATTTAAAACCTTTTCAATGCTAGTCATCAAAAACAGCTCATAAGTAAAAAAAATGCAAACAAACGAACATACTTTACCATATGTATGACATACAAACTTATTTTCTAATGTTTTGTAAGTAGACTGTGCTGTGTCTTTCCGGCAAGAAAGTATTTAAATTTTATTTTGCCACAATACATTAATTTACTTAATATATTATAAACTAAAGGTAACTTACAAAATTACACTAAAAATGTGAAAATAATATTAATCACAATATGTCCTAGTTGACTAAGTATTAATATTTATTATTATGTATTATTATAAAACAACATCCTTAATTTTACCGCTACGCGAACATAACGATAGTTGTCATTGGTCCCAATTTGATATAATATTAATTGATTAAGATATTATCTTGTTTATTGTGTCATACCTGCTGTGTGCAAGGTAATGGACTTAATACACTGAGTGGAACTAAGATGAATCTAATAATAATACTAGATATAAGACCTATTTGTATACACTTAGTTGGCAAATGAATGATTATGATTAAAATAAACAAACATACAGTTTAGGTACTTACTTAAAACAATGTAAATAATTTTGATAACTACGTCTTTTTATTGAAATATATTATACACTTTTTAAATCAAAATCTTTAACTAACATTTCGTAGTCTGTTAACCATTTTATGAATAAAAAATAAATGTAACAAAAATAACATATTTCGATTTTTCTGCAATAACCTACTTAGCTTGAAAAAAAAAAATTCTTAAAAACTTTTTATTATTAGTTTTTATTATGATATTATGAGCATATTTAAACTGTAAAGTGCTTTAAACTTAAAAGTTCCTATAGCGATCTCCCTTACTGATTGACTTGCAAGATATGACCCAAATGAACATATACAAGAAACATTGCAAGTTAAAAAAATTACATTCTTATTGTACTATCAACAGAAGAATATTAATCAAGGGGGAACAGTAGGCACAGTAGCGACGCCAATCATTTTATTCCAATATATATATATATTCGGAATCAGTGAGAATTATGAGAATCTGATTACCGCCAAAAACGGCCGTTTTTGGCGGTTATCACTTTTTCTCTCAATGACTGATTCTCATAATTCTCACTGATTCCGATAGTAATAAACATGATTCAAAAAATACTTCAGGTTATTTACTAAGGCTTGTATTGTTTATATTCTTGAATTCCTTTCTATTTGTAAAGTATTAGGAATAAAATGATTGGCGTCGCTACTGTGCCTACTGTTCCCCCTTAAGCACAGTCCGAATCAAATTTTATGGCGGGTCGGAACATCGCGCAGTACACAATTTAGGTTCAGCGGGGCGGGAACATCGCGCGAGTCGATGGGCAGTTCACAATATAGCGCGCGCGGGGAGGCGGGGCGCGTACTTCGCAGCTCGCAGCTAATATCCAAGCCGCCATGAAGTTTGATTCGTACTATACCTAGACCTACACGACTTATGACTTACAATACTGGCTACTCCTAACTTAACTAACGTTCCTAGAGGACGTGCTGTAGCTGGGTAGCTCCCGCGACTCCTTCCGCCGCTTGACGCACCAGTAGATGAGGAATATGAGCAGGGCGATCAGGGCGATCGCCAGGAACACACCTAGGACGATCGCCGCAATTGCTGCCTCGGTGTAGTAGTCTGCAAAAAAGTATTTTATTTATCATCATCATCAGGTCTGTTTAATATCCACTGCTGGAGCATGACCCTTTCTGAAGACCAGAACAATATGTAAGCCAGAGCTGTCAGAGGCTTATTTTGTTTTAGTCAAGGGGTACAGGAAGACAAAGAGTCTAAAAAGATCCCACTGAACGTAACAAAGGGTAGGGATTCTAGGCAGTAGCGGACTTAGGGGTAGTGAAATGTGCCATCGCCAGGAGGGTCGCGCTCTGGATCCTGCAGCTCCCCCACCTGCTTGCAGCCCCGTTAGATGCTCTTCCACCCAACCCATCCTCATAATGGATGGAGGAGATCTAACAGGGGTCTCACACTATGCAGCCAGTAGCGGTCTACCCCGCGCTCTCTCTCTCTCTATCTCTCTCTCTCATAGTCTCAAAATGAAATAAGTTGAGCTATCATCAATAACAGGGGCTTTCGAAGCAACTTTGTCATGGACAGGACAGGTAGGGGGCTCACGAAGATCTATCGGTTTGGCGTAACGAAACCTTATTAACATTTGACGAACTTATACAAAAATGGGTGATTAGAATTCGCTTGACGAATCAAAACAATTTTCAGGCTTGGCCAATCAAACCCAATATTGTCCCTCGCTTTGGTTAGGACGCCACTCTAGGAAAATTATCACTCTATATGAGCTAAGCCGTGTGGTTCCCGGCAGAGTAGAATAGAACCACTCCAAGTCTTCCCGTGGATGTCGTAAAAGGCGACTTAGGAAATACAAGCTAAACAAAGCTTATAAACATCAAACAGACCTCTCCAACCCGTCTGGCCAGCGTGGAGAGTGTAGGCCAAATCCTCTGACTGCTCTGGCTAATATGGCTCTGGTAGTACAGAGAGGGTCGTGCTCCTGCAGTGGAGACTAAAAAAGACCTGATGATGATGATGATGAGCTAAGCCCTTCCCAAATCGTCTACCTAATCTAAATTCTGAATATATCGAATCGCGGAAGAAGAAGAAAGGAAAAGAAGGCAGTATGAGATGGCGAAAGGTAAAGTAAAATGGCATAACTTAGATACTATGCCGACCGCACATACCTAAATAGAAGAGGATGAAGAAGAGACTGCTAAAATATTATAAACCTTTACCATAACTCAATTAAACCCAGAAAGTAATGCCTTCTGTTACAAAGCCTAAATGTTCCCTCTTGTAAGAAGAGAAAAAGTAATCCTACTAGAGAAAGTAGAATGAAATAAAAGCTACTTTGAAGGGAACTCAAAACAATAACATCAAAACTCTGACGTTGCAGATGTCATGTAAGAGTATTCATTCATTCATGTCTATGGGCGACGATGGCACTTACCATTAGCTGATTCGTATACTCGTCTGCTCGCATAATTAAAAAAGAGAACTAGTTATTTTCTACTAGGGCCTTTATTAGCCAGAGCAGCCAGAGGATTTGGCCTACACTCTCCACGCTGGCCAGGCGAGTTGGGAAGGTCTCTTTGATAATTATATAATAGATTAATAAGCTTTGTTTAGCTCGTGTTTCCTAAGTCGCCTTCTAAGACTTTTGGAGTGGTAGTAGATAAAAATCTTGATTGTTAATTATGGCCTATATCACTCAACAACCACTAACAACTACGTGATACATAAATACGTGCTATAATACATCTATTATCTACGTGCAACTACTCTTAAATTATTAAAGCCGTTTAGGCTCTAGGGCATGTCAAGAAAAGTTACAACATGACCCTCAAAAGTAGAGTTTTAGGGAAGTATGCGATCAATAAAAAATACAGGCTATAATAAAACCTTGAAAGTTACACATATTCCAAAACCGCTACTGCATGCAAGAAGTACATGCAATGCAAATTACCTACAGCTTCACTATTGTTAGGATTCTGTCCAAGTGAACTTCCCTCTCTTCCAGCCTCCTGTCCTGTAATATTTGAGGATGGACATTCAAAAAACCATATTTACTTTTTCAATTACAAGTTGTACATAAAAAATGGTCGGTTATGTTCTACTTAAAGAACTATACTAAAATATGTAGTCTTTCATAATCTTCTAAATAATTAAACCGCAGTGGTCGACTGACTAAAACTGGTCGTTAAACCAGATTCAATACATAGTTAGCCATTTGAGCGTAAGATAAGTTTAAGATGAACGTCCCGCTTTCGACGGGTCAGTCGCGCTTTGGCCGTGTCGCCAGCAGCCTAGGTATCATATCCAAAGTACTCGCCAATCTCCACATTTGTTGCTTTTTTACTTCTCCCCTTCTCAAACAGCCTTACTTTATATAGACCTCGCATTTTAAACTGGTCTTTTCAAAAGACCAGCGTGGTCTTTCAGCGTGGTCTACTCGAAAGACCACCGCGGTCTACTCGATAGACCATCATGGTCTACTCAAAGGTATACCATTATAATTTGGTCATATATCCAAGTACTCACTAGATATATCCACAAGGTAACTGTTTGCGTTGCCGTAAGCATCCACAGCTGTCACCAACACCCTTGGAGCACAGCAGGTGGCTCTATATGTGGCGATTACTTCCTCACGAGACCCTGATATGAAGTTGCTGTCGTACATTAAGCCGATGGGCGACGAGGTTAGGCGTAGTAGACCTGGAGAAAATAAAGATTATTAAATGAGTTTTCTGAAATTCTTACCAGCAGATAAAGTACTGAGTCGTGGGATCCGATCCGTATCAGGCGCGGATCCTATCGATCCAAATTAAGATGTCATTACGCTCTTGTCACACCCCTGGTGTTGCAGTTATTCATGGGCAGTGGTAATCACTTACCATCAGGTGACCCGTTAGCTAGTTTGCCGTCCTATGACATAAAAAAAATAGGGATACCGGCCTCACAAACTTTGTTTGAGAGCTGGATGGTTGGCTGGCTCCTGGGCCGCATGCGTGTGGTTTCTTACCTCCTAGCGCGTCCCTGGCTATAATAGTTGCAGACCAAACGTACTGCGCGCAGTCACTTCCCTGCCGCCCGATGCAAGAGCCCTGCATGAAGGAAAAAGGGTTAAAAACTTAGCGTGATTTTAACCATCCTCCTGATATAGTCAAGATAAATTTGATTCAAATCAGTGGTTTAGTGGTCTAAGCGTGACCTATAAGTAAAAGGCCCCGGGTTTAAATCTCGTCCGGCTTGACCTGTACTACTTTAAAGCATTGACGTACCATAAAACAATTTGTAAGTGTATATAATTGTTAATCAAAGCTTTAAAGACCAAATTTTGCTTGCAGAGGGTGGGACATTGACTCCAACAAAAATGCTGATACTGATGCCTAAGTTGAGGAATGGTGTTCGGACACCGACAAAAAACTCATTTTACGAAACCTAGAGGGGTTAAGTGTTTGACGAGAAAAATAAAAATACCTTACATGTGCAAAAGGTACCCCAAAAAATTCCTAGTAGTAGTCTCTGAACTAAACCGCGGACAGACATATGGACATGGCGAAACATGAATAAGGTTTCCTTGTTTACTACAGAACCCTAAAAATTAAGTACGAGTATATTAACTGAACGAACCTGCAGGTTGTGGCGGAGATCAGGCGCCCAAATATCGTTTGTGGTATCGCCAGAGTTGATCACGTACACGTACGCTGATATCGACACCTGTTCCTGACCTGGGGAAAGAATTTTCAGTTAGAGAGTTGTTCAATAAAAGAGAATAAACAACGAGATTGTTCAGGCGCCTGCAGACATGCGTCGTGTGTCTTTATCTATAAAACCCATATTTTTCTCGGCCAAGCCATAACTTGAGAATGACTCTATCGATTTCATCATCTTTTCTTTCTTTTTTAAGTATGGCTTCCACCGAGATTTCAGTGATTCTGCCAATGTCCAGTATAATGAGATACTAAGTATCGGTGTTGTACGGTATGTGGCATCAAAGATGGCGTATGTTCTTTGGCAGCCTCGTGGGAGATTTTGGCGACAAATCTATACGAGTCCATTTAACAGTCTACTTTAACTATTTCACAAATTGTTCTCGAGCACGAGTATTTATAACACCAAACTACACCAATTTCACATTATAAAGTCCACTTAAATCAATTTGCAAAACTGTATAAGGCAAACGACAACTGAACCCCTTGACTTCCCACCAAAAACTCCGATTTCATCATTAAGGCATAGAGATTTCGTCATTAAGGCGTGCGTGTATAGCCCCAGGGCCGGATGAACTCTTGGGTTGAGGAGGCGACTGTCTATAGTCTATAGGCACCGCAAGGCCTAGTGGCCCCACGCACCAAAAGTGCTTAAATGCGTACGGTCAGTGTAAGACTGTAGGACCCCCGAAGGTGACTAAGTCACAGTCTACTAGACACTGTCTTGTAGACAGTGTCTGTGACGAAGAAGAAATGATCTCTGCGTGGTTAAAATAGCTCATTACGTATACTATGCGCAAGAGTATTTATCCGCCAAGCCGATGGGGATGGCCCCAGGGCAGGACTAACTAGAGTAGGCAACCGCCCATGGGCCCCGCATTGGCTAGGGGCCCCAATCGCACACAGAGAGGGTTTTCCTTAAAGTAAACCAGGGTTAAAATGCCTAGGGCCCCTAGTCAGTACTCACCATAAGCAGTGAAGGTGACCAGGTCACGAGCGCCCGGCTGCGCTGTAGATGTTATGATCAAGTTCACGATGACGTTGATCGTCTGACCAGACGGGATGGATTGGCTGCAAATAAATAAATATACCTATAGGGACAAATCACACAGATGGAGCTAACTAAGTTGTAATCGGGATACTTACTTAATAATTCTACGATAATGCAGTTTACAATAGACGAGCAATTTTTCCGCGATTTTGTCCTTATAAATTATAGCCTGTGTCACCTACAGATAAATAAGCTTTCTTTCGGAGCCTATTCAAGTCAAACAATCAAATATTTTCTCTTTATAATATTGCTATCCTCTTCATAATATAGACTAGCAGTCCGCCCCGGCTTCGCCCATAGTACATACTTAGCTTATGGCACTCGGGGATAACGTACCTATCCAACGGTGTAAGAAATTTTGAAATCGGTCCTGTAGTTCCTGATATTAACGCGTTCAAACAAAAACTCTTCAGCCTTAAGAGTCCCACGTAAAGCCGCAATCCCATACAAACGTAGTTTCGTTTTAGTTTTACAACAGTTAAGCCAATCTCAACCAAATTTCATACATACGACCGGATAAGGCATATTGATGTTTATAATCAGATTTCAATTTTAAAAACAATACCTATACAAAATTACAGCGAGTTGAAATTTCGTATCGAAAACTTGTACTCGCTGTAATTTTGTATAGGTATTGTTGATTGAATTGAAATCTGATTATAAACATCAATATGCCTTATCCGGTCGTATGTACGAAATTTGGTTGAGATTGGCTTAACTGTTGTAAAACTAAAACGAAACTACGTTTGTATGGGATTGCGGCTTTACGTGGGACTCTTAAGGCCCCACACTAGGCACACTAGCGACGCCAATAGTTTTATTCCTAATACTTTACAAATAGAAAGAAATTCTAGAATGTAAATCATATAAGCACTAGTAAATAACCTGAAGTATTTTTGGAATCACGTTTCAATATTATGAGAATCAGTCATTAAGAGAATTACTGATTACCGCCAAAAACGGCCGTTTTTGGCGGTAATCAGTAGTTCTCTTAGTGACTTTAATCAATGATATTAAACGTGTTTCCAAAAATACTTCAGGTTATTTACTAAGGGGGTCCTTAATATTAGTATAGATTGGAGTACAAGCGTCACCATCTGTCTCATCTGAGCATTTTACCGGTTGCATCCTCAGCTGTTATGTGGTGGAACCCGGGGTCCACTCGTATCTGGCTACTATTATATTACACAAATTGCTGGTCTACTATTATATTATACTTATATTATAATGAGGAGAGACTTGAATATTTTATTGGCATTGAATATGCTACAAAACTACTGGACTGATCTTCAAAATTCTTTCACCTATAGAAAGCTACTTTTTCTGCGGATGACATATGCGATAATTACGCGGATACAGTCGCGGGAATATTGCTAGTGAGTCAATAGTTACCTGGCAGGACTGATGCTTCTCAAGAAGTTTAGTTCTCCGACGGCCCCGAAGCGGAAGAAGACTGCTTGCTCTCTGTAGTTGGTCACCTCGAAGTGTAGCTGCAAAGTCATTTTAGTTCTGAGAAATTAATTTTTAAATAAGCTTCACACTAAAAATAACATGTTAGAAATGTTTATAGATCCGAAGTGAAGCCGAGTGCTTATAATAAACTGATACTATACCAGCTTACTGAGTACGAGCATCATACTACGTTTTACAATATATTTGCTACTGAGTACTATAAAATAAATTTGGTATTAAGAAAAGCACCAGGTCCGTAAAATACGAAATTACGATACAAGTTTCGATGTCATATAAGGAATGTATTGAAAAGTTTGTAATTAAATAGGTTATCGTCAGAAAGTTGTGTGAATAAATTATCATTATCATGAGAAATAAATATAATACCTGTAGACTGTCACCGGGAGTTCCGTACAGTCGTGAACTCAGTCCAATTTGTACAGCGGTCAAGAGCGATCCCCTCTGGTTGACCACCTGAAACCATGCCACAAATGTCAACAAGTTGCATTATTTAAATAATTTAACTTTTTTAATTAAATGGCGCCTTCAAATATCCTACTCGTTGTATACCAAAACCTTCTCCAAAATGAAACAAATACTGTTCTTAAAACGACGTTAAAATCGGTTCAGCCAACCACGAGATAATTGAGACAAACATATAGAAGAGACTGAAAACCTCGTTTTTAAGTCCGTTAACAAAATCCATCAATGAAAAGGACATCAAGTCCCAGTTAAAGGGCCCTCCGGTCCCGTTTTTACCCTTTGGGTATGGAACCCTGAAATACTTTAGGATTTTATGGGGGAGGCCTATGTCCAGCAGTGGACGTCCCTAGCTGATAGATAGATAGACTCACAGATCTCTTATTTATCTCCCTTACAGCGAAGTTTTTACTTAAGCACTTCTATAGTGAAGATTCTCAATATAAGTTCTGCTGAAACATTTTTATCAGGCGTTTTAGTCAACGATATGCAGTGAAATAGATTGTGTTACGACTTTGCCCTGACGGTGTTCCTGACTATAATATGTCAATGAAACAGCTTTTTTTAGTACTATTCTAAGTGTTCCGTACCCAAACCACAGATAATCAAGAACAATAGTATCCGAGTAAGAAAGAGTTTGTATGTTAAACTAGTTTTTTTTTATTTATTGAACTGTGTAACTTCAATATTGTATGGTGATACGGAATACTTGGTGAGCGGGACTTGCTTTTGGCGACAGTTTTATTTATTACTAGATTTCGCCCGCGGCCTCGCCCGCCTTAGTGACGGTCCCTCGGTAACAGTACGGTCCTCCGGGATGAAAGGTAGCCTATGTCCTTCTCCGTACTCCAGAAAACGTGTATGCAAAATTTCATGATGATCGGTTCAGTAGATAGGATTATAAATTTCAATACTATGTAGTACCAACCTGCGACACCGCTCTACTAAAAGGCAAAAAAAAAACACATTGCTCTCATTATACTGTAGTTTCTCGTTGGACATCCTCGAGTTGTCCTCCTCGGCCCTCTCCAAGTCATTGTCGGACTCTGGGAACACCACCGATGCTGATCTCCCGGCTCTCTTATGGCTGATGAGTTGGGTATGGGATTATAACAATAGTATTACCAACCTGAGACACCGCTCTACTGAAAGGCAACACATTGCTGTCATTGTACTGTAGTTTCTCGTTGTGCATCCTCAAGTTGTCCTCTTCGGCCCTCTCCAAGTCATTGTCAGACTCTGGGAACACTACCGATGCTGATCTCCCGGTCCTCTCTGATGGCTGGTTCAATGGTCCCGCGAGACGGACGAATGGTTCGCCTGAAAAAGAGGAAAATACTTAAATTTTAAGCAGGCCCCTCTTGCCCTGGGCCCGCAATCGAAAAGGGCTCCCAGTTACTACTACATCATTATGCGATAACCCACACAACACAGAACAGTAACCTATATTTATTACCAAAAAGGTACTTTCTTACAAAAAAATATAATCAAACGCTAATATTTGATCGATTATAATATGCCAAAGACTGAATTTTGTTTATTTTTATTAATACGTTCATACAAAACTTTTTTAAATAGTGCTATGTCAAGGTTATGTTCCCCCATTATGTTTGTGCCCAGGGCCTCCAATAGGCTTAAGACGGCCCTGATTTTAAGACTAGAAATTCTAGCTGATTCCATTGAAATGCTGGAACAACTTTCAGCAAGAAACTTAAAATGAATTTTTACCCGTTAGTTTATTTCGTCATTCTATTCCCGTCACCCATGCATATTATTCGCGTATGCATTTTTAACACATGATAAGCAACGGCTAGTGTGGTTCCGACTGGGATTTCCAATAAAAATATCTCGATCCCTTCATGTTTCGGAAGAAAGATGAAGCCGTTGAGCCCGGTTGTCACCTAAGACGGGTTTTGTCTAATGCCTTTAGGCAGCTTAAAAACCTGACACCAATGACCTCTCTCTCTCTCATCTGAGCGTTTTCCCGGCTGCATCGTCAGCTAGAGAGCTTTAGAGCTCGGGGTCCGCTATCCAGGTTTTTCTTCTCCACTTCGAACGGTCTGCATCCTTGTTTGGCACGCATTATCGTCCTTAACGACATCAAGCTGGCACTTCTTGGGTTTCCCAGTGTTGACCACCTCCACGAAAAACAACACAAATAAAACTTACCTCGAAGGTCTCTGCCAACAATCTTGACATATGTCTTGGAGCCCTTGACAGCTGGAAGGTTGACTTCAGCCACTACTTCCGAAACTGGGTTGTCTTTGGTCTCGTGACCATCCGTTGTCATTGGTTGGTAGCTGAAAATATAAAGAAGTGTTACTCCAGCTCTATGTTTAATCTACGCGTTGCTGGTCAGGGGGTGGCGGGCTAAAGAACCGTCCGGGTAACCAATGGAAACGGGGTTCGCCTCCGGTTCCATTTGCCCCGTTCCCTCTTGTCATACGCATGCCACGGAGACAGTAGTACAGACGCTATATAGGGACTCTTTTAACGAGCTGTCAAAAGAGGTTTGCAAACTCAACTTGTCCTAGACAGGGGCCTCGCATAGATTGGCCGCAAGGTGTATGTTTAACCCATCTAAAACCTTATGGCATCATCAAAAGTCTGTGGCTCTCGTGATCACCACCGCCCATATAATAGTGAATTAAATGAAATGACTTTAAATTGAAAAATGTGACACTCACTAACGCAAACGAAAAAGTAGAAGGATCAAAAACATACCTGAAGGGCAGTTTTGCGAGTTCAGTGCCGTATTCATCCACTATAACGGATTCCCTCACGCTGGCAACTGGTCCAGACACCCTCAGCTTTAAAGTTCCTGAAATAAAACAAAGATCTTTGAGGGGACAAGAAGCTTAATATTTGCTCGCCACTCTTGTTAAAATATTTGTTACTAATTCTTATTACTGTACGAAATATGTAGGTAACTATATTTTAATCTGATTCTGAAGAAAAATACCAATATTTCGGTGAATCTGATATGTGTAAGGCACAGGGCCCAGATTAGATTAAGGGACTAAGAGGAATTTATGCTATGGACTATTGAAGTTAAAGACCGCCTGGCATGATGCGTTGGTTATGCACCGTTCTCTTGATATAATTGTTCCATTTAATCGGTGGGTTTCTTCTGCCGTATTTAGTCTCTTTAAGGTCTATCTCCCTCCACACATCTGGCCGTCCTGGCAACGCAGCTTCAGGGTCCACGCCACGACCTGGCACCATAGTGGATGAACACGCCATGGCCTGGATGTGTGGAGATAGACCTATATGTGACTCCCCAGTCAGTCTTTATGATAACACTGTCATTCATGAACCGACTAGCTTTTACCCGCGGATTTGCTCCCGTATAATTTTGCTGTATAAATTTGCAGAGTTTTTTTATGTAATTCTTAATAACCACAGAAAAAAAATATGAAAGAACTTTTAAAATATCTTAATTAACGACGAAGATGTGAAGTCCGAGATGGACTAGTGACGTCATAGTCTATGTCATGCATACATTTGCCATATAAAATAGTGTTTTCGCGAGTGACATAGACATATTTCCGTAAAATCATTCTATCTCGTTCGTTTTTCAACCAAACTTTATTCTGTTTTCACTTTCAGTAGGTGCTTTTTTACTATTGAATATTTTTGGATAAACTGGTAAGATAACAGATATTTTTTTCATGCATATTCCTTATTGCAAGAAGATTAGTTCAGTAGATAAAGCGTGAACTGGTAACGAACAAACAAATGTACAAACTCATTATCGCATTTATGATATTAGTTGGGAAGTTGGGATTGGGATTCGAAAAAGGATATTCCGAATAAGTCCCATTTAAATATCACCAGAGTTCAGTAGTTTTATCGAAGACAGTTTTATATCTGAGAGATGATCAATTATATAGTATAACGTGTGGTTCCCGGCAGCCGTGTGGTTCCCGGCAGAGAAGAATAGGACCACTCCAAATCTTCCCGTGGATGTCGTAAAAGGCGACTTAGGAAACTCAAGCTAAACAAAGCTTATAGACATCAAAGAGACCTCTCCAACCCGTTTGGCCAGCGTGGAGAGTGTAGGCCAAATCCTCTGACTGCTTTGGCAGTACAGAGAGGGTCGTGCTCCTGCAGTGGAGACTAACAAAGACCTGAAGATGATGAAGATGATAGTATAACGCGTAGATTATTTACTAGACTATTGATTTCCTCATGGGGTCGCGACCCGCGATAGTGGCGACCTCTCCTAGTTTTATGATGACGTCATCAGTTCCGTATCTTCAAGTAAATAGGTTTACTCGTGTTCTGATTGGTACACTTGTTGTGTCGTATGGTTTTGAACCTCCGGCAGGGTTGGGCAGTAATTGAATTTATTGCATTTAAAATAAGTTACAGTTACAAATACGTATTAGGTATTTTTTTTTTATTTTTTCAACCTTCTCGGATTTGACTCAAATTTTGGAATTGGGGGTTTGGGGCCTCGCGGAACTCGAAACTGAATGTCATTTTGGAATCCAAGATGGCCGCCCACTCATTTCCTCACTTATTCCATACTGAACGAGTTTCTTTACCCTTTGCTCAACTGAATGCTTTAACTACCCTCCTCAATAGCTGCACCAACACCTCGCGGGCTGCTCGCAGCCCGCGCCCCCACCCGAAATACTAGTTTATATTTTATAAATGTAATTTGTTATTAGTATTTCAATTATCTAACGCTGAAGTTCAAACCCAATATTTGGAGTATTTGGATCTATCCAGAGAGATCGATTGAGGAGTAAAGGAGTAAAGGCAATGTATTTCTTTTAATATGATGACAAATTCGATCAGTTACATACGATCAACTTCGAGGTATTTGACTGAGCAGTCATTTGATACAAATACACGATGTAAATGACATGAGTGAATGAGACGTAGTCAAAATTTTTGTGAGGAATAATTATTGAAACTCTTTGGATTAAACTACGAATAAGTAATAAGTCTACTTATTCGTAGGGATTAGACAATATCAAAAACTTTTTACTATGAAATCAATACATTAATGAATTAATCTAATCAGATTTGGATTTACGTATTCTAACGAGCTACTTGTTCAGTGAATGCCGCTGAACAAACATTTGATAACGAATAACCTACAATTGTCGATAAATAGTGAACTTTAGTTATGTTATGGCAGTAGTTTGTGTCTGCCGCGCTATTTGCCCGCGTTATTTTGACGTTTATTTTCTATTTTTAAATGTTTGTTTTGTGCCAGTGTTCGATTTTATGATTAGAAACTTGTTTTAAAATTTTACTTTTTTGAAGTTTGAGTTATACGTTTTTTATAGGTATTCTTTCAAGCCAGTGTTTTATGCTTTTTATTTAGGAATCGTTCTTACAGGAAACTATTTTGCAATGGGAAAATATGTCTTTGATAGTGAAATAATCGCGAAAATATTTGCAATTTGCCTATTGTATTGTTACAGCAGTATTATCGGCGCTTCCGCCGTTTTTCTTCTCCAACTTAATCGTTTCCTCTACTTCTCACACGCAACTCGTAATGACAGCGATTTTAGCTCACTGTTCGTTTCGACATGGTCACGTAATACTTGAAAAAAAAACCGGTTATGATGTCACGGTCCGTTAAGATTCGACTTAGAAATTCGACATTTGAACCTGTTGATTTGAATCGAGATTGTGTTAAACGCAGTGCAATATTTGTGTCCTTGGCCTAGAAAGAGTGCGTCGCCATTTTTGGAAGATGCGCGCGCTGTCATCGTGACGTCTGGAGGTTATTTTTTATTTTTACTTTTTTAGGCGCTTGCATGTTTTGTGCCAGTGTTTTCGTTAAGGTCCCATTCTAACAAGTCTCAAATTGCTTATGTTTTTGCTTACATGTTTCGCAAATGATTCACGGTTTGATTGCATGTTTTATAATAACTCCATTAGTTTTTTGTACATTTTTTCAAACTGCTCAGTCAATATTTGATTGGACGTGTTGTGTGGTATTTTTTGTCAATTTTGACCGCAATGTTTTTTGATTGTTTTGATTTTTTGTGCACTTAAAACACGTGGTAATTTAGAAGGTTAATAGTGAAGCGGTTGTTAATGATACAGGATACTAAAATGATTTGCATTTTAATCAGTATTATTTACATCAGTCCGCGTCGATATTTACTATTAAAAAATCTTAGGATTTTAACATAAAATAAACTAAATTAGTTTCTTCGTTCTAAAAAAGAACCTCAAAGATGAAGCAATTGAAGATATTGGTTTGGAACCGTCAGGTATAAAACTTCACTTGTCGTACTATTATTTCACATATGTTGCTTCCATAACAACACTTTAAATTTTAATTCATAAGTATCTCTTCTTTTTTTACAAGTTACTTTTTTTCTGTTCGCAAACCGAAATGAATGGTGAAATTAGCATTATGAATATTTTGACTCCACCGGTCATCGAACCAAGTTTTTGTGGTCGTAAGTTCTTGATTGACCAACAGAAAAAAGTTCATCAATGACTTAAAAATTTTTTAAAGTTTTTAATTGGTATGTTACTGTAATAAAAACGTGGTTGTGGCCAATATGACAACAGATGTTTTAGAAGTTGTCTGAGCTTCTAATCAAATTATTGACCTCTTTGTTTGCTGCTTTTCAAGGCATCACCAGGAAGGTAGACATGCTAGAGACCTCCAAAATTCTAATTTAATTATGATATAGTACGGCAAACGTGCAAGAGGGTCACCTGATGGTAAGTCATACCCGCTGCCCATGGACAATTGTAACACCAGGGGTATGCCAAGCCAAATACTGCAGTATTATGCTGGGCTGATTCAAATACTGCAATATTTGGCCAGGTTGATTACTTTATCGTTGGCCTGATTAGGGTCCTGTAATGGGACAGTTACGGCAAGACTACAGAAAGACGTCTGTGTTCTGTGATCGCCTAACTGTCTTTCTGCCCTAAATTATCTGTGTTCTGTAGACACGACAGAAGGTGAGGTGACACTAACCTTGTGTAACAGTCTCGACATCAAAATGCAGTCTGGCCCGCGCTCCGATGCAAAGCCGGTAGTCGCAAGTGTCGCATCTGAGACTGAGGTGCCAGACACCCACCATGGGATTCGCTGGCTCCATGATTGAGGGATTAACTGGGATTACTGTTAACCTGTGAAAGAAAACATAAATTGATCACGTACTAAGCTGATAGATCAACTCGACTGCTATGAGCGAGGCCTGTATACCCTCTGCAGTTCTACGCTTCCTCGAGGAGCTGGATTGGCTCGAGTCACATCGCAAGACAACCCAAAATTCAAAGGAAGGTGAACGAAGTCTCCTCTATGCAGACGACCAAGCCCAGCCAAGAGGCAAAAGTGTGGAAAATTGCCCACGAAACCAGGTGATCCCGGAAATATTAAAATTTTGTAATCAGGAAATACAATAAAAAAAGGTGGAAAGGAAAAAAAAACTTCTAGCCATCCCATATAAATTAACAAACAATATCTTGGAATAATACTCCCAGATACTTCAACTTACATTATGCATCGACTGATGATACTCGTAACAAATTCATTCTGACTTAACCAAGGCTTACGTGATCTCAGTCGAGAAGAGTCCACTGCTGGATATGAGCTTGACTATGGCAAAACCCTATGATTTCCATCATAGGGTTTTGCCATAGTCACCACACTTCTACTGCCCATCGAAGGCGCTTTTTAAACGGGGGAAGTGAAAGAATTTGTTTCCGTTGGACTGCGGGAATGGGGCAAAAGTATTTAGGATGCTACTTGCTCGGAATGATTGGGTTTGAGAAAGTAGAAGCTCGGGAGGCCGGGCGCGCGTACCCGATGCCATACCAGCAACGATCGGACAGCCAGTTGAGGGTGACAGAAAACCCTGGTCATGGTAAATACTCACATATCCTCATCTGGGTCTACGCCAGGGAAGACCAAGTACACGTCCCTGGGTGACTGTCCGTCGCTCTTGGAAGCCGGTGAGAAGGCCGCTACTGATGTGCTGTTGTACAAGTCGATTTGAGGACCTGGAAACACAAGCAATGATCTTATCTATATATGAGTTTGTATATTGAAATATCTTTGTACTGTACATGAGTGTTCCTTTTGAGGGTGCTTTTAACACAATTACAAAAAAGAAGAGATTAAATCCCTCAACCCGTTTGTATGAATGGAGTATCGTTTGATTTAATCGATTATCGAGAGATGGTAATGGTAACCAACTAAAATATTTTGAATTAAAAATAGTAATTATTCAAATGATTATCTACACAATGACACTAGAGCAAACAAGTACAAGAGTTGGGCCACATGAGAAACAGATGGTGTGACCTATTACAAGTTAAGGTTCTTTATTTAAGGGGAGATAATAGTATTTCGACCCTGGGCAGCTGAGTACCTCAGGCCCTGGTGGCATTGACCTTGGATGCTGTCACAGTGTGGTGAATCATAATAATGATGCAATTACTGTCATACGCTTCCGATGGCAAAATTGAGATGAATTTCCAAGATCATTAGTGGTTCTGTAATTTCGCGACAAATTGTTTCAATTATTACTAATGATGCTGTACAAGCAATATTGGTTGAGTAATCAGAAGGGGTAACCCATAACTGAAACCTTAAAGGTTCTATTCCCAAGGTGTACCTTGAAGATTTGGGTCTTTTTTGTTGAGTTTATTCCCGACTACCTGTCATTATTTCTTAAATTTCATAATAACATCGTTAAGATACCACAAGATTATGTGAAATTGCGTGCATTTAATATACGGCAAGTAGTTGCTTTCCAATTGGTTGTCGAGCTGTTTTAAAATGCTTCAAGGTTTTTACGAACTACGAACCACAGATTATACTTATATTTATCGAGCAATCCATGCTTGAAGGATTAAAAGATTAAAAAATACTCATACTGTCTTCTTACCTTCGTTAGGTGGATACAACACGGCATGTTCCACAGCGCCCTCTATGTAGATCCTTAACGCAGACACTCCGCTTTCTACTGGCATGCCAAGGGATATAGCTTCTCCACCACCACGCCTCACAAGGAGTGTCTGAAAAATAGACATATATTGTGCAAAAAAAACCAACAAAATCTATACCCATGGTCTGAAAGAGGTGTTTTGCTATGAAAACACGAGAGGTATATTCACCTCAAACTTCTCAATGTCCAGCTGCGTGTTGAGTCTAGCTCGTCTTCCTTGCAACATCTCCACGGGATCCCACTGCTCTACATCCGAAGCTAGATTGCCGGAGTTGTCCATATCCTAAAAATAAATGTATTGTTAGCAAAATTAATTAAAAAAAAACGGTATGACATTCATGATCTTTGATTTGAACATCTCATGACTTTTCAACCGAGCGAACGCTCACGTTAAGAGGATTGTTATATATATTTATCTCAAAGCTTTTTGGGTTCTGTAGATAGTGCCACTGACAAATAAAACTTCAGTACAGTTAAGACAAATTTTAAATGGTGTTTGTATCTCTGCATAGTTTTACTCACCATGACTTGTAAAGAGTATGGCAGCACCTCTCCCTCAGTGTGCCTTGATACATTCCTCAGCACTTGAAGCTCCATCTCTGACTCCTCACTGGGGTGGTTCGGGTCGGTCCATATCGTGTACACCTGGAGAAAAATATAATATTACTACTTTCTGCTTATGCTTTGGTTTGTAAGCACGTTTTTCGACGTCCATCGTGATGGTCGGTGGGCGGGTTGTTAGGGTGGTATGATCCTATATATAACAACAGAACAAGAAACCTTTTACGTATTTATATATATAAATATGTTTAGGACTGTTCTACTCGAACGCAGACCAATTTTCGAGGAAATCGATGAAGGGCACGTAAGAAACGTATTCTTCTTTTCTTCTATCAAATACTGATAAGTAAATAAACATAATGTTTTAAATTTTCATGTGATCACTGTATCTAATTCGTGAAGAAGCATCTTTGATAAAAAAAGACTATTGACCTTAAAAATAACTAAGATAAGAATCGGAACTAAAAGGACTCGATGTTAAGTCCTCTTATCTCACTAACCTACCCTATCAACACTATAGATTGATTAATTAAATACAAATAGCTACCATTGTTGGGTCAGTCAAAACTCAAGACAAATTATTCAGCGTTAAATTGATGCTCGACATACATCTAAAAGGGTAACTCAGCCCGTCAATATGAGCAACTTTTTCTTTGGGATTATACTGGGAAATCAAAATTTATATTTCATTAATAATATTTTTTTACAATACAGAAGTGTTCAGCCGTACGAACGATTAGAATGGGAAAGTAAAAAAAAAAATATCAAGTAACCAGCATTGGTTCCATAGGCAAAGTTGTTCATAGTAACGGTCTGAGTCACCATGTGTGTATGATGCTTCCATGATGGTCTGGGAGAAAAAAAAAACGTAGAATATAGATAAAGATATACTTTATTTGGGAGAATAAAATATATAGGCAAGTACAGAATACATGAACAAAATTAATATAATTATACCAAAAAAGAACTTAAAAATAATTATAGTCTCCCAAAATGGTCCCAACTCAGCATTTACTGGGAGTTTTTAAAGTAAAACCACCAGCAGTGTTGCCACAACTGAGTTTCTAAAAGTTACATAGCCAACGCTGAAAAGGTACATATGGAGCTAAAAAGGTACACACTATTTTTTTATATTATTAGTGAGAAAAAAGAATCTATATTTAGTAATAAATTAAAAGACTTCCTAACCAATATGTGCTTTTACTCAATAGATGAATATATGAAAAATAATACAAAATAAATAAACAAATACATAAACTTGCATTTAACAAGTAAATATATATATTAATATGACGATTAAAAATATATATAATTATTTTAATATAAATTAAGTATATCAGGCGCCGCCTATTTGCAATACTTGTAGAAGGTACTAAGTTGTAAAGTGCAATACTAGATATAAGACTTTTTTGTATACACTTAGTTGGCAAATAAATGATTATGATTATGATTTCCATGCGATGACATGGGGGTATGTTCTAAAATGCGTAGTCAATAAATAATGCGTCGCGCGCTTGCTAGTGTGCTTTATGGGTAATATGAACGGGGTGGAGTAAGTATTGTGGTTGTTGTATAACGTTCTACTATATGCAAGGTTCATAAATATATTTTTTTATCCTATCAATAAAAAATTTTGTAAATTGTTGATGCAATAAGGTACCAAACTGGGCCATATTACACATTGCACATTAAAGGCTAAAAAGGTACGTCAAATGTGTAAAATGTATGCTAACGGCAACACTGCCCACCAACACTGATCTTCCGTTGTTCGTATATACCAGCAGGAATGGGCGTCAGGAATCATGTTTATATGCGATGTGGCTTTTTATTCCGATCTCACCTACAAGCCGACCAACATGCTCAACCTAGCCTTAAGATTTTACAGACCTGGGCTCTGTCTACCCCGCAAGGGACAAAGACGTGATAGTATGTATGTAGGTATGAAGAAAATAATCAATTATATCCCAATCAATCGGAAACCAATTTGAAATATTACTCAACAGATTTCTCATACAGTGGCGAGATTTAATGCGTTTTTTACGCGTCGCATGCCAAATTAATGGCAGACGATCTTGGATACTTTTTGGGGTTCCGTGCCTAAAGGGTAAAAACGGGACCCTATTCGCGAGACTTGGATTTCCGTCCGGCTGTCTGTCACTAGGCCGTATCACATAAACCATGATAGTTAGACAGTTAAACCTTTCACAGATGCTGTATTTCTGTTGTCACTCTAACGACAAATACAGTCCGAATCAAACTTTATAGCGGCTCGTATATTAGCTGCGAGCTGCGTAGTACGCACCCTGCCTCCCCGCGTATACTAGCAGTGTTTTTTCAAAATGGTTTCCATACAAATGTATTTCTCTATATTCTCGCTGAAAACTGATTTTAGAGCCACAATTATTTTGTCATAAAATCTAGTACTAAAATAAGAATGCCCCTATTTTTTATTTTTTCCAAAAAAACTGTTTTTGTATTTTTTTTTCTTTTAAGCAGGTTTTTAGAAAAAAATAAAACATATGGACATACCTATTTTAGTAATAGATTTTATGTAAAAAGAATTGTGCCTCTATAAGCAGTTTTCCGCGAGTAAATAGAGAAATACATTTGTATGGAAAACGCACTGCTAGTATACCCTCTTAACCTAATATTGTGTGCTGCGCATCGACTCGCGCGATGTTCCATAAAGCTTGATTCGGACTGTACTAAAAACAAAATTTAATAAATATTTAAAACAACAAACATTTTTTTCCGCTTTTCCTTGAGAGTGTTATGTTGTATAGATACGGAACTCTTAGTGCGCGAGTCCGACTGGCACTTGGCGGATTTTTTATACATCATGCAGACTAAGATAATGAGGGGCGATGAACCGTTCTCGCTTTTTTCGTTACTGTTTTCTATTGACGCGATCGGCAGTGTAGTGTCGTTTGAATGAATGGAGATGTAGGCAGATGTACTGATGAATATGTGATAGAGTTTATATCTAAAGAAAGCCAGCCTTTTTAACACACAGTCTTATTTGTCGTGTTCTTGTCGGTGGAGTGCTCTCTATGTCTCTCGATTCCCAGCCATTCTCTTCAAAGTCAAAGATTTTTATTCAAAATTGGATAATTGTATCTCTTTTTGAACGTCATATTTTTTACTTTATTATTTTTAATTTTTAATATGCAAAATCGAAAAACTACTAGCGTTTCGTAATGACCACTGGTGAGAAGAATACGCCGAAAGAAACTCAATCCAGACTTGGTCCCTACGTGCCTGAAGGGCTTAGATTACACTATTTTACAAGTATTTATTTATTTCTAATGTTATTTATATTAATTACAATAAATTACAATCAATTAAATTACTGCCACGCATTTTTATCATTTAAATAATCATTAATACAATAATATGCCTTTTTTACTAGCTGGTTTTTAACAGCAGTTTTAAACTTATGTAAAGGTAGACCCGATATTTCTGCGGGAATTTTATTACAGAAGCGTGCTCCGAGACCCATAAATGAACGCTTAGTTTTCTGCAATCGCAAAGCTGGTGTAGCCAACTTATTTTTATTTCGTGTGTTTCGGTCATGAATGTCACTATTTTTCTCATATAAATGTAAATTATGGTATACAAACATAATATTCGCAAATATGTACTGAGAAGGTAAGGTTAAAATATTGATATCTTTAAACAATTCTCTAAGAGATTCTCTAGCACCAAGTTTATATATAGATCTAATAGCTCGTTTCTGCAGGATAAATATTGTGTTCACTTCTGCAGCGTTACCCCATAGTAAAATTCCATAAGACATAACACTATGAAAGTAACTAAAATATACCAAACGCGCGGTTTCAACATCGGTCAGTTGTCTAATTTTCCTGACAGCATAAGCCGCAGAGCTAAGTTTACCTGCCAAGTTTGTAATATGGGTACCCCATTGAAGCCCGGCATCAAGAGCTCTTTATATGACACAACTCCTGTCTATTCGCGATAAATCTACCGCACGGTTTATCATTCGGTTTTCACCCATAGATAGAGTCATGAGGAAGGTTTATAGATATAATACATACCCGGGCTCAGCCAGGGAGGGCTGCTAGAGTTGTATTTGTGTATTTTGTAGCTGGCTGCGAGCAATATTTTAGAAAATACATTTTGCTGCCATTTTTCACCTAATTTATTGTCAAAATAAATATATAAGGGGAGTCCCATCATCAACAGGTACCTGTCAGACTCCAGTACACGAATTGCTCCAACTATAAAGATTAATTCCTTACCTTCAGTCTCTTCTCCACCAGAGCCCTCAAAGCCAGTGGGAGTCTTTGGCTGTCTCCAGCTCCCTTGTCAGTGACCACGAACAAAGCACTGTCGTACGGCACCAGCTTAGCTGCTGATGTAAGGGCCCGCATCGTACCGTCTGTAGTGATGTCTGTGTTAACACCCTGTGGACAATGAACCCTATTAAGATCATTTATTATCATCATCATCATCATCACAAGTACTCAAAACCGAAGAGCATGCATGGGGAGAGTGATGAGTGTAGATGAAGCTAGAAGGATTTGTAAAAATCGTAGCAAGTAGAGCTCCATAGTCACTGACTATCCCCATGGGAAATAGGCGTGAGAATATGTATGTATGTATCAGCATCACAGCCGTTAGAAGTCCACTGCAGGACATAGTCCTCTCCCAAGGAATTCTAACATTGGTTTTTCCATACTCCACCCTTTCTGGTTCCACCAAACGAGTTGGTGAGCGCATTTTGTTTGTATGTATGTTTGCATCGGTTACAATGCTGCTGCCGTAAAGTTGACGAGCTCCGTGGCGCAGCGGTCAACACGCCTGCCTGCGACACGGATGGTCCCGGGTTCGATTCCCGGTCAGGTCAAGATGGAAAATTATCTTTTTCAGATTGACCTGGGTCTTGGATGTTTATCTATATAAGTATGTATTATAAAAATATAGTATCGTTGAGTTAGTATCCCATAACACAAGTCTCGAACTTACTTTGGGGCTAGCTCAATCTGTGTGATTTGTCCGTATATATTTATTTATTATTATGTTATTAGAATGTGTAAAAAACTAACGGTTGCATGTTAAATAAAAAGTCATCACTAGTATATGGCTAATTTAAAACTCCAAGGCTTTCCAGCTCATTGCAAATTAATTTAAGGATATTCCAAAGTCGAGACACATCTGCACAAAATTCGTATTTGTATACTTCGCGGTCTCATCGATTTGCATATGATTTTACAGTTGTTATCCCATGTTTCTGTATTGTGAACAACTCTATACATATGTATAATTAGTTGTTATGTGTTAATTTTTGTTACGACGATCCTCACAGATTTGAATGCGATATTTTTGTGTAGCAGCTCCTCAATGTCATGTAAATTTTAGGTCGACGAAATGTTTTTATTTTTATTTTTTTATGTATAAAATTTAAAAAAATATATGTTTGGTTACACTGTATGTATAGTATGTATCTGGCTAGTTTTGATACCATTAAAAAGGCCAAAAAACCTCCATACAAACTAAGTACGAAGTTTTTCCCTGACTTCGTATAATACCCCTGATGCTAATAATTATATCATACATGGATCTTTATGGATGGATATATGACAATGAAACCTTACGGCATGAACGCTTCGAGCAACACGGCCTCCGTCTCGAAGCATGAACGGCATTTCATTATCTTTTAACCGATTTTAAAAAAGGAGGAGGTTTACAATTCGTCGTAATGATTTTTTTTTATGTATGTTCCCCAATTTCTCGAAGACGCCTGGACCGATTTAAGAAATTCTTTTTTTGTTCGATAGGAAATAATAAAAAAAAAAAATACTTTACAAATGGTCCCATTAAATTTTTATCGAATGTGTGGTGCGCTTTTTGAAAAAATACACAAAAACCAAAAAAATGTTTACAGGTATGCCGTTCGGATTACACTTATTTCCATTATTTTTCTTATGCTTAAAAAAATTGATAGGGTTTAAGTCGGTTTTTGTTTTATGTTAAAAATATCTTAAATTATTATAAGTATAAAGGCAGATCTACGACTTAGGAAATACAAACTAAACAAAGCTTAAACATCAAAGAGTTCTCCAACCCGTCTGGCCAGCGTGGAGAGTGTAGGCTAAACCATCTGACTGCTCTGGCTAATATATAGCTCTGGTAGTACAGAGAGTGTGGTGCTCCTGCAGTGGAGACTTAAAAAGACCTGATGATGATTAGGTACATACGCGCGAATAAGACTGGTTTAACTCTCTTCCCGCGTAAAAATCATTACCCTTCTTTTGTGTGGGAGTAAAAATACAGGTATATAGTTATATACCCACCTGATATTTGAGCAGGAGTTTGGACAGGGCTTCTGACACCGCTCTGTCACCGATGCCATTGCTGGATGGCTGGAGGCTGTGTCGGGATCTCCAGTTGACTCCTACAAACAAAATAGTAAATAAATTTATATGTATAAACAAATAAATAAATGTATACGGACAAATCACACAATTTGAGCTAGCCCCAAAGTACCTACTTGTGTTATGGGATAGTAACTCAAAGATACTATATTTTATAACTAATACATATACCTATATAATAAGAAAGACAGTTTCGGTGTGTGATAGTTTGAAGGGTCGGCCCCAAAAGGCTGTTCAAGTATTACGTAAGCAGAATGTACGCTATTTACAGACTATAACCCCTATCCTATCCCATATATCCTAGTCCCCCCCCCAAGAGAAGGGGCTCTTAGCTTTTAGTATCATTATCACAAAAATTTTAGTTTATTTCCGATATTTGCCTACGTCATCATCACGTAAACCTCGGTCCCACATGTCATTAAACTAACTATAAGTCTAATTAAGAAAAAATAAAAAAATACATAGGTACTAATTGTGTACTTTTCTTAAACACTGATATTTTTTATTCAAACTAACGTTAGATATAGACATTATTAAAATAAGTAACAACGCGTTACGTAAATAGTCAGCTACTGGCCGACATGTTTCGTCTTCATCCGGAGGTCTTCCTCAGGGCGCGCACGATGTCGTCCCAATTCGCTCTCTGCTTGCGGATCACTCTCGCCACATTCTCTCGATTCTCGATTCACATTCGCCCTGAGGAAGACCTCCGGATGAGGTCGAAACATGTCGACCAGTAGCTGACTATTTACGTGCCACGTATTTTGATAACTGTTAATTTTATTTCTCCTCCGTGGTCCAGTGGTTAAGGCGTTTGCTTTGTTGACCCGGGGCGGGGGTTTTGTTTGTTTTTCGTATGTGTAAGTGGCCAACACTGGTGTCAGATTTTTCAAGCTGCCTTAAGGCATCTGACATAGCTTAACGACTGCCATTAACGATGACAGCCGGGACCAACGGCTTAACGTGCCTTCCGAAGCACGGAGGAGCTCGAGATATTTTTATGCCACTTGCGGTCACCCATCCAAGTAGGGACTGCACCAGGGGTTGCTTAACATATGTAAGCGCTCTTAGAGCTCACACCCACTGGACCATCGGGTCGTGGGTTCGATTCCCACGGGAAGCATACTTTGTTAAGTTGTTTCCAGTTTGGCTAAGACATTGTAGGCATGAATCACCTGATTGTCTGATAAGAAAGATGATTCCGTGCTTCGGAAGGCACGTTAAGCCGGTGGTCCCGGCTGCCATCTGGTAGTCGTTAAAGGATCCACGTCAGAGGCCGAGAGGCGGTTCCGAAGAACTCTGACACCAGGGTGTGCATGGTCGACTGACCGTGTCACCTACTCAAAATGATGATGATTTCTCCACCATTATGTAATTATATTTTTACTCGTAAAACACGTTGGCAACCCACAGTAGGCAAGTATTAGGAATTTTTGTAACCCTTTCTCTCATTTTTACAATACACACAAAAACCTCGCACATATAATTGCTAAAGCCAACCTTGCTCGTGAATGTTTATGTAACGACACGCTCCAGTTCAGACGTTATTTTAATTAAAGCTTATTGAAATTTGATCGTACCGAATGTCACTTGAGAAATACGCCTCCTACACTATCTGCGTCGAAATATGTGACTTTTGTGACCCCCCATTTTACCCTGGAATACACTAAATCTTACTCACACATATTTATGTTTTTGTTTATGACAATCAAGTAGCAGGAAAATATCAGGTTTTGTAATGTTTTTTCTGTTCTTTTGTAACCTTTAATAAGTTCCTTAAGGGGGCACACTAGGCACAGTAGCGACGCGACTCATTTTATTCCTAATAATTTACAAATAGAAAGAAATTGAAGAATGTAAATCATATAAGCACTAGTAAATAACTTGAAGTATTTTTGGAATCATGTTTTAATATTATGAGAACGGCCTTAAAATCTTCGTTGATTAACTGGTAACGTAACCCAACATAGAGAATCCTAGTGTGGGACCATTTATATTGTAAACATGTAAATCCGAGGTCAAAATTTATAGAGCAATAAAGCAAACATTTTAAAATATATGTCGCATATGGGTTGCCTAAATATGCTATAAAGGGTATGATAAAATAGAAATTATTATTTTCTTTCTTTAATTTTAATAAAAATTGAAGACATGGAAATCTTAGGCTCTCATTTAAATTTTCATTGATTAAACCACTGATATATATGATAAGCAAGCAGATACAACATGTGTGGTTTAAGGTTTGTTAAAATCTCTAAGTCCCAAATGTGTAAACATTAAGAAATGTAAAATCTCGATTCAGTAAATACAAATGAAAAAAACAACAATTTTCCTACAATTCAAGTTTTTGTGAGTCGATAGGTATTTAAAATACAAACCCATCAATATATTAGTGAATTAAATCAGTGAAATATTTATTTTTATGGAATGTGCATCACTGCAAATAGCAACAAAAACCAACAATGATATTTTCAATGTGACATATAGTTTATTTATTTCTCTGAATTTTTGAAAATATGTTTATTCTCTGAAAATATGTGTTGAGTCTGTTTAAAGCAAAAGTAAAAAAAAAAATGTCTTCTTCGGAGTAAAATTCACGAACATTTCTGTTGGCGGTAAGTTTTAAATATAAGTTTTTTAATCTAAAAATTTTTCTTATTTTGTTTCAGGTAAGAAATAAACAGAATATATAGGTGTATCTTTTGAGCCATCGACTCGAGGAGAAGGTAAGTAGCCCCCGTGGTTCACCAGATTTGAAGTAAAATTCCTAGTTCTCGTCTCATCTTTTTCCCCTCAATCCTCTGTATCGCAGGGTCCCGGTTTCGATCCCCGGCTAGGTAAGGATGGGGAGAGATCTTTTTCTTATAACCGTCTCAATCGATACAATAGATGAAATGTAAAGAGATAATAGATAGAGTTTTCTTTTACATTTATAATATTGGCTAAGTATGACTCTATTCGTTCCTTGACATTGATTTTATATCCTACTAGAATAAATTTAAAGCCAATTGATCGTCAAGTCCTGTCATCTAAAGATCAATTCAATGCTATTCAATGACATAATAAGGTTGTATTGTCTTCCTTTTATAGATTTACTGGCTTATGTCCGTACTTAGATCGCGTAATGCTATCTATATCGTTGTGTCTGCTTCATCATCATCAGGTCTTTTTTAGTCTCCACTGCTGGAGCACGACCCTCTCTGTACTACCACAGCCATATTATTAGCCAGAGCAGTCAGAGTATTTGGTCTACACTCTCCACGCTGGCCAGACGGGTTGGAAAGGTTTCTTTAATTTTTATAGGCTTCGTTTAGCTTGTGTTTCTTAAGTCGCTTTCCACGACCTCCACGGGAAGACTTGGAGTGGTCCTATTCTACTCTGCCCGCGTACCACGGCGCATGTCTGCTTCAGTTTGGGCTTAAATTCCTTGGTATGTCTGTCCAGTTTTCTTTTTTTTTTGTCGATTCAGTTACTGGATTTCTTTCAAAGCGGCGGAATGCCTATCGTAATATTTCTGAGGTCTAGAGCTCACAGAACCACTATTCTATACAATATCTTTATAAAATCTTGTCCAATCTTTAAATATAACTCGGGCCTTCAATCATCATCATCATTTCGTGTAGGTGACACGGTCAGTCGACCATGCACACCCTGGTGTCAGAGTTCTTCGGAACCGCCTCTCGGCCTCTGACGTGGTTCCTTTAACGACTACCAAATGGCAGCCGGGACCACCGGCTTAACGTGCCTTCCGAAGCACGGAATCATCTTTCTTATCAGACAATCAGGTGATTCATGCCTGCAATGTCCTAACCAAACTGGAAACAACTTAACAAAGTATGCTTCCCGTGGGAATCGAACCCACGACCCCCAGGTCAACGAGGCAAACGCCTTAACCACTGGACCACGGAGGCCTTCAATATGAATGACTTTTCATATGGTACAACCAGATTTTTTTAAAAAATTCATAGTAATTGCTCAGACGCCTAAACAGTTTCGTGTGGGAACGTCAATTTTTTTCGAAGTATCATTTTTATTTGTGTACAATTTATCGGTTGCATTTTTGACGAGTCCGAGGTTGTTATAGTAAAGTTTTAACGGTCTGCCTGGAGCAAATCCTTCTTGGGTAACTCCAGAACCGCGGGCAAATACCTGCAACCTGTGAAAATGAAGTGCAAATATTTGCCTGCGCTGGGAATGTAAACCGGTTTCCTTATTGTCTAAGTTTTATGGAGTATAATTACGCCATCAGTTTAGTCGGTACCTTGTAATGATCTAATTTACAGTACTTAGGAAAATTGTACCTGTAGTATCTTATTGTTACCGCGATAATTGTAGAATTATTGAAGATAACCATTGAAAGAATCTGCGATTTTCTAAGTCTATTGCACTTTTTTTTTGAAGAGAAAACATCATAAAGCGGTGCTGTGCTCTTTTAAAACTTGAAAAAATGTTAATCTCGCGACAGGTCACGTGACCGACAGATTCATCAAATTGAAAAATTCGTAAAACGGACACGTAACCTGATCGAAAAGCAACGTAAATATTTAAGTTTTCACTTTTGCCAGCACTCACGGAGTGCTACCCGTTGTTTTTTTTTTTCATAATTATCTTTTATTTCATCTGCACGCTGGCTTCCCACTATCTTTAGCTTTCTTTCTAGTTTAATTGGTAATACTTGTCCGTCTTCTGATCTCAGCGTTTCTTATCTTTATCAAACTTAATCCTAGATAAACAACATGTTAATTGACCCTCGACATACCGTTAAACTCAGCCCGTCAATATGAACAACATTTTCTATATGGGATTAATGCTAAGAAACTCGAAAAAATTCTACATTTTCATACAAAATTGCTCATCCGCCTAACTAATATGGAAAAGGCAAAATTTTGAGTCTCGGCATTGGTGCCGTAGAAACGTTGTTCATATTGACGGTCTGAGTTACCCCTTTATGGTAATGTCGATTTTTAATTTACATATTATAAAGAGAGGCCTTCTAAGCGACTTGAAAACGACTTATCATTAGAATCCTACCAGGATACCAGCGGACGGCCGGAGCCATGAGTCCTAAATGTTTCTAAATCTAAACCTTGATGTATAGAGACAGAGACAGACAGAGAAAGAGAGAGAGCTTTAAGGTGACTTACCATTGGAGTCGTATCCAACGATGACAATGTCAGTCAAATTCAAACCGCCCACGAGCAGATCATTCCAAACTGCCAAGGCTCTGTTAAGCGCCATCGGCCGCAGAGGTACCAGGATACCAGCGGGCGGCCGGAGCCATGAGTCCTCCAGCCAGGCTCGGAGTGTGGTGCTCTTGCTCACGGCTGGAGATGGGCGGGGTCTGTCGTTGTTGCGTTTGTCGAGAGGTGGTTTTGGTCCCGCTGGAAAGAACTCCTGGTTAGATATGATTTCCAGGTTTGGATTTGATTAAAGGGATAGTTTAGTGTATTGTTCATGCACAGCGTGAACTAAACGCATATTTTTCGACGCCTGGCAACATTGCGTGGGCGTTTCCTATAAATAGAGATTTTGAAATGTATCTAGTCACTTCTTTACTTCACAAATTCAATACTTGACTTCATCACATATCTCATTTCATATTTTCAACGGCTCCTGTGCCAAATGGCCTTTGCCTAAGTATTTCATTTCACCAATTTCCTATGTAATACAGTCTTTGTCTATTTCCCAGTCCCTTAAGTAAATAGCTAGTTAGGGCAGTTAGGGAAGTAGACCATTGTTTCCAGTATTGCTGATCTGAATCTGCTAGTAATGAATCGTGAGGTATTTATTATAGGGCGATGTTATTAATTAATAACTAGGTTAGAAGCTAAAGAGCTTAGAGATACCATGTTTACGACTAAAGTGTAATAGTTTGAGTAGGTAACTCTCTAGACTGCGTCATGGCTGTATTTCAATTATTAAAAAACATGTCAACTTATGCCATCAAATCGGTAGCTATGAATTTGCATCATAGTCTATTAGTTGGTTTTTTCCTATGCTTTCAGGCTAAAAGAGTCTATGTAGACTTTATATATCTAAGGTGTAACAAGGGTTCCAAATCTTTAAATTATTAAATGTTACGCGAGACATAATTATTATTATTAAAAACGGTTGCACTCACGTTAGAGATAGGGCGACGTCCGAATTTTAATCGTGACGGAGGTTGGAATTTGCCATCAACTTGGAAACCAATACTTCAAGCTGAACAATGCAACGAGGACATTTTAGTTCAAGGCGTTGACACGGTTAGCTCTGTGCACATGAGCCGTTCACAACCATCAGAGGCATATGATGTCGATTTGGTACCAGCCACAACATCTTCGGGGGTGTCTGACCCCCCAACCAATGCATCGGCACGAGCGCATCGCGCGGAGAGGCGGGCGGCGCGCGCGGATCCCGTCAGTGCTCAAGGAACGGCCGTGTCGCGACGACCTTGATACTCGCCCTGAAGATGGCCATCTGAATTGGCCGAAACCCGGTCGGCAATACCGACTAAATATAACGTGAGTGCAACCGTTTTTAATAATAATAGTTCCAAATCTTGTTGATTGACGAGCTCCGTGGCGCAGCGGTCAACACGCCGACCTGCGACACGGGTGGTCCAGGGTTTGATCCCCGGGCACAAGATCGAAAATGATCCTTTTCAGATTGACCTGGGTCTTGGATGTTTATTTATCTATGCATCTGTAATAAAATATAGTAACGTTGAGTTAGTATCCCCGAATTTACTTTTGGGCAAGTTCAATCTGAGTGATTTGCCCGTATATATTTATTTATATTTATTTGTTTGAGCTATCCACTCAAAGAATAAACCTTTATTGTAAGGAAAGCAAAATGTGCGTTTGCTGCATAAAATTAGATTAGTAGCTTAGCCTTTGTGTAACCAAAATTTGATTAAACACGTTTCACTTATTGCAGCTTATATAATTAATATGCTGCACTAAAAATTTTACATTCGCCCAGAATTACGTAAATTGCTGATTGATTCCATGCTATGCTAGCCATGGTTTACTGAACAATTAACTACTTCCGCTCATAGATTACATTGCTCTGCTCACAAAAACATTAATATTAATACATAATCATCATCATGTCCATACCTCAGTGTCCACTGCAGGGGCACGAGCCTTTCTGTACCACTACCAGAGCCATATATTAGCCAGAACAGCCACAGGATTTTGAAGATTATTATACATGGATGCGCACTGCATCAGCGAACATAAATATCCAATTTATTTCATCCAGATAGGAATCGTAATGAAGTAATACTCGTAGCAAGTTCTGAGTATGATTCAGCTCACTAACTACTGCCCGCTTTTCTCTATTGAGGGTGGCATCCGAAAGTTCACCAGGCGGATAAAAACGTTATTAAATGGATTAATAGCCTTTCTTTTACTCGATGATAATGATGATCCTTAGTGTAAAGAAAACCTTTCGCAAATAATAAATAAATAAATATATACGGACAAATCACACAGATTGAGCTAGCCCCAAAGTAAGTTCGAGACTTGTGTTATGGGATACTAACTCAACGATACTATATTTTATAATAGATACTTATACAGATAAACATCCAAGACCCAGGTCAATCTGAAAAAGGTAATTTTCCATCTTGACCTGACCGGGGATCGAACCCGGGACCATCCGTGACGCAGGCAGGCGTGTTGACCGCTGCGCCACGGAGCTCGAATAATAAACAAAATAAAGGAATACCTACAGTTCTCAGTCTTAGGGCTCCTCGGCCCCACGTCCATATCATCATCCAGTTCAGCTATCCTGGGCACTGCTCCATCCGTGTCAGCAGTTCTTGTCGTGGGCTGTATTGTGGGGTCAGCCTGAAATAAAATAATAATAATAATAAATATATAGGGACGTATCACACAAAAAACAAGTATGTTTTCTTAAAAGGCCGACAACGCACTTGTCACACTCCTGGTGTTGCAATTGTCCATGGGCAGCGGTGATCACTTACCATCAGGGGTACCACCCGCTTGCTCGTTTGCCATCATAAAAAACAAATAGGTTTAGTTGGAATCAGTGGTCTACTCCTCCATCATCATTTATTCAAAGTGGATAAAACACTTATCGGCTTTACAAGAGCTTTTGGGTTTATATATTAAAACTAGCTGTTACCCGCGGCTTCGCCCGCGTAATTTATAGCCTATGTCCTTTTCGATACCCTAAACTATGTGTACTTATGCAAAATTTCATGATGATCGGTTCAGTAGATACGGCGTGAAAGCGTAACAAATAAACAAACAAACTCACTTTCGCATTCGGTGGCACGCGCTCGTGCAAGCTATGTGTCAAACAGTCACCGTAAGATGGCAGATGGTCCACTGCTAGTTAACTAGATGAATCAGACTGTTTTTATGCCTAAAAATATAGTATGCATTTATGATAAATATGTATGTAATCTGAATAAATGCAATAATAGAATACTTATGCATTTTATTAACCGTCTTCAAAAAAAGGAGGAGGTTTACAATTCGTCGTAATGTATTTTTTTATGTATGTTCCCCGATTTCTCGACGGACCGATTTAAGAAATTCTTTTTTTGTTCGATAGGAAATACTTTACAGATGGTCCCATTAAATTTTTATCGAAATGTGGTGGTGATTACACTTATTTCCATTTTCCATAGGTTTGAAGTCGGTATTTGTTAACAAAATATCTCAAATTAAAGCGCATGAAACTCTATGGATACGTGAAAGATGAAACCATCATGGTTGTACACAGTTGTGAGATAATATTCATGTGGACTTTTTTAGCCTCCACTGCAGGAGAACGACCCTCTCTGTACTACCAAAGCGGTCGGAGGATTTCGCCAACAGTCTCCACGCTGGCTGGAGAGGTATTTTTGATATTCAAAAGCTTTGTTTAACTTGTGTTTCCTAAGTCGCCTTCTACGACATCCACGGGAAGACTTGAAGTGGTCCTATTCTACTCTGCCGGAAACCACACGGCATCAGGTAAAAAAATACTAACAACCAATCCGCGATGTCAATCTACAACAATAGCAAATGTTTACATACTGACCCTTACAGTGACTCGGCCATTAGAATAAATATCCTCCATGTTGTCTCTGCCTTTGTAAACATTATTGTCTATCATAGACAATGTTGTCTCTATGTCAGCTTCTGTTGTGGTCACATCCACCTCTTTCTCATCTTTGTCTACAACGTCCGACGCTTCAAGATTTTCCGTTGTTGTTTGATTATCTTCAATAGTAGTTAATGTATCCGGTATTATTTCTTCGTTTTCATCGTCTATACTGGAGTTTACTTCTAGGTTTTTTATTTGTGTCTGTGGTGGCACATCTTCAATGTTTCCTTGTGTTTCTTTATCGTCAATGTCTACACTACCTCTGAGTAATTCTGAAGCTTTAACGTCATCGATATCATAGTTTAGTTTCACTTCACTGTCGCACTTAATGTCACTTATTACGCACAACACTAACACTAAGATCAATTTGGTCCGTAACGCCATTTTGTTTGTGTTCAGACTGTCAGCATCTTGATTTTAAACTGCTGTATGATCTGAAACAATAATAAAATTACCTATTTATTATATATCACTACCAATTATAAAACAAAGTCCTAAAAGGAAAGATTTTGTTTGTTTGCATTGAATATAAAATAAATAAATATAAATATATACGGACAAATCACACAGATTGAGCTAGCCCCAAAGTAAGTTCTAAACTTGTGTTATGGGATACTAACTCAACGAAACTATATTTTATAATAGATACATATATAGATAAACATCCAAGACCCAGGTCAATCTGAAAAAGATCATTTTCCATCTTGACCTGACCGGGGATCGAACCCGGGACCTCCGTGTCGCAGGCTGGCGTGGTAACCACTGCGCCACGGAGCTCGTCTCGAATAGCCTCCATCATCATCATCATTTCGTGTAGGTGACACGGTCAGTCCACCATGCACACACTGGTGTCAGTGTTCTTCGGAACCGCCTCTCGGCCTCTGACGTGGTTCCTTTAACGACTACCAGATGGCAGCAATTAATAGCCTCCGAAATTACCACACGGGTCGATTTTCTAAATTGTTTCATCTATAGAAAGCTAATTTAATTTGAGGAGCCCAATGGTCCAGTGGGTGTGAGCTCTATGAGCGCTTACGTATGTTAAGCAACCCCTGGTGCAGTCCCTACTTGGATGGGTGACCGCAAGTGGCATTAAAATATCTCGAGCTCCTCCGTGCTTCGGAAGGCACGTTAAGCCGTTGGTCCCGGCTGTCATCGTTGATGGCAGTCGTTAAGCTATGTCAGATGCCTTAAGGCAGCTTGAAAAATCTGACACCAGTGTTGGCCACTTACACATACGAAAAACCGGCCAAGTGTGAGTCAAACTCGCGCAATGAGGGTTCCGTACAATATGCTTCGTGAACACACACACAATGTGCAAAAAATGTTTTATTCAATTGACTAGCGCCATCTAGTGGTGTTTTAGTGAACTATTTCCCTAGATGAACTTATTATTGTGAGTTTACCAGTTAATTTTCAAGTCATAGAATTCTTATTATTTTTCCTGTAATCTTCAAGGAATGAACTATATTTTGTAATTTTTTCAAAATTTTCGGCCCAGTAGTTTCGGAGATCAGGGGGGGGGAATGGTCAATTTTTGCCTTCTTTCGTGAATAAAATTAAAAGTATTGATTTTACCCAAACAAAAAAAAATATTTTTGAGGTCCTCATAATGAGCCCTTTCATTTGATATATGACACAGTAAGGTTTGCAAAACTTTCTTTTAAAATTTTGTAATAGGGCCCCCCAAAATGACCCTTATTTCAAAAAAATCTTTATTTAATTTGCACATCTGTGTTTGGGTCATAGGATTACACTATCTTACCAAATTTCATCTAATTTGGTTCAGTAGATTCGGAGAAAATCGGCTGTGACAGACGGACGGACGGACAGACAGACGCTCGAGTGATCCTATAAGGGTTCCGTTTTCCAACTTTTGTACGGAACCCTAAAAACAAACAAAAAACAGCTAATTTAACAGCGGGTGACATAGTCGATAATTCACGCGGACGCAGTCGCGAGAAAACTGCTAGAATAAACTAAAATTGAAGTAAAATCAAAGTAAGTAAAATAAGTGGTTAAGTTACCTGCCGTAGAGACGTATATATTTATATACAATACATAGTTATTAAGTCTTATAGCCTTAGGCTCTGTCTACCTCGTAAGGGATAAAGATGTTGGTATTATATTCAACTTCAAGAAATCATCATCATCATCAGGTCTTTCTAGTCTCCACTGCAGGAGCACGACCCTCTCTGTACTACCAGAGCCATATACTAGCCTGAGTAGTCAGAGGATTTGGCCTACACTCTCCACGCTGGCCAGACGGGTTGGAGAGGTCTCTTTGATGTTAATAAGCTTTGTGTAGCTTGTTTCCTTAGTCGCCTCTTACGACATCCACGGGATGACTTGGAGTGGTCCTATTCTACTCTGCCGGGAATCACACGGCGAACACACTACAAGAAATACTCGTAACTACAGCCAATAACACGTTTATTGTATTGGGCCTTGAATTTTTAATATTATAAATTTAGTTTTTATTGCTGTCTCAGCTAGCAGCTTTGGAAATATACATTCTGTGAACTTTTTGGGTTTCTATCTATTACGGTTATAAAAGAGCCCTGAATGACAAACAAAGGGACAGTGGAGACTTAGTAATAGGGTCTCGTTTTTACTCTCCCGATACGGAACCGTAAAATCGTTTCTATTTTATTTTTTGTTTGAATGTTTTTATACCTTCATATCGATATACGTGTACCTTAGAGCATTAAACCAATGCTCTAAGACGTGTACACACGCGACTTGCTAACCTAGCGACCATGACTCTGTCTATGCCGTAATGGAATATAGAGAGCTACACCACCGATAAATATGATAATTATGAGACGATTTGATTTTGTATTGACATACACAAAATGTGTTTTTTTAAGTCAATATCGTACGGAACACTTCGCGTTGTAGTCCGCCTCGCACTTAGCCGGTTTTTAGGGTTCCTTACCTAAAAAGCTAAAAAGTAACCCTTATAGGATCACTCTGTTGTCCGTCTGTCTGTCTGTCTGTCAAGACCCTTTTCTCGGAAGCGCGTGAACCTATCCAGTTGAAATTAATAATTACATATTGAGATCTGCGGTCCCTTAAATGTGTACAAATTTACAAAAATCAACCTTCTAAGTCAACGCAATCATTATTTATTCAGATATTGCCGGTTTTGTCGCATATTTCACATAATTTTTAGGGTTCCGTAAAAACGGGAACCTATTACTGAGACTTCGATGTCCGTCTGTCTGTCACCTTTCACAGATGATGTATTTCTGTTGCCACTATAATCCCATACAATACAACAAACGTGATTTCTTCGCCGTATTTTGCTAGAATTTAATAACGGCAACAGGTAAAATATTCACAGAATATTTGATTGTATATTCATTTTAAAAATAAGTAATTAAATCAAAATAAATTAAATATTTAAAGGGGGCTTCCATACGAGTAACTGACGCTCCGAACAAAAAATATTCGGCCAAGCTGTCAACAAACATGTTTTTTTTGCTACATAGTCTAATGTTGTATAGATAATACGGAACCCTTCGTGCGCGAGTCCGACTCGCATTTGGCCGGTTTTTTTTTAATTCGTACAATTTGTTCTTGACCTCTAAATCACTAGTATAGCCTGATATGCAAATATTATTTATCAGAATAACTCGATTCAAGGAACTTTTCGTTATTTATGCATGACAATAATTATCATGCATTTATTTAGCCACTAATGGTAGACGTTTTATTGTAAATGACATGTAAATATGCGTTACCTGACGTTATGTAGCTGTAGATTGTTTTTCTGTAGTTTTCTTTATTAAACTAGTGGTATTAGTTGTGGTAGAGCCACGCTAACGGCGAAAATCACTTTTGCTGGTAGCATGTACTCGTATGAGCCGGCTCGTCCGGGGAAGCACCACACTCTCACAGAAAATCGACGTTTGAGTAGTAGCTTAGCTTCTATGCTTTGTTCGGTGATTGAAAGCGCCGGAGGCCCAGGGGGGATGGCCCCTCTGGGGAGGGAAAAATAAAAGGCCGGCAACGCTTTTGTCATACCCCTGGTGTTACATTAGTCCATGGGCAGCGGTGATCACTTACCATCAGGTGACCCGCTTGCTCGTTTGCCGTCCTATGACATAAAAAAAACCTAACAGAAAACGCGTAGGTACAGCGTAGGCTTGGTACACTTATGATAAGATTCTCTTCTACCTACTACTACTAATCTACTCTAACACCGAGTCAAATACAATATAATACTAACGTATAGACTGCCCACCTCATACAAAAATATTGGACCAAATTAAGGTTGCGAAAAGCAGGCGAATGTATGGCGCAGGAGAGTTGCTTGCTACTCGATACTAGATGGCGGTAATCTGCGTTAGCCTTTATCTTACTAAATATACGGTTTCATTTTAAAATATTATGCCTAAAATATTGTTTTGATTTTTAATAAGATATATTTTGTGAATCATGTTTTTATATTCTCGTAATATGGTAGATACAATGTTGTGTAGTTTCGAGTGGCGCCATCTGTGCGAGTCTCTGAGAACAAATCGTACGATTAAGGCGTTGAGACCACATTTACGTTTTGATACTATTGATTGATACACTTTAACAACCATTTCGGTTTTTATATCTTAAGGCGTAGTAAGCTTACGGAGGCCGTGTTGCTCGAAGGTAGTAAGTTAACACACTAGCGCCACCCAGCAATTAATTCTATAAGTCCTAAATCATATCAAATTTAAAAAATCTAATAGCTGAATGCCCTAGTAAATTACTTGTAGTATTATTGGTACAAGTTTTTACTATTTTTAATTTGATGAATTAAGAGAACGAATTATTATCTCCTAAAGTGGCCACTTTTGGCGGTAAAAATTAGTTCTCCTAAACTTAGATTGTAATATCTATGAAAAGCAACAAAAAAAAATACTACAAGTAATTTACTAGGGCAATCAGCTATTAGATTTTTTTAAGTTTGATTTGATGGAGGAGTAAATGAATTAATTGCCGCGTGGCGCTAGTGTGTGAACTCACTTCGCCTTAAATAAAAATAGTCATTCATACGGAAGCCGTAATAAATATTGAAGTTATTATAAAAATTATGTACACCGTCGTTATGTAAAAATTTGCAAATAGGCCGGCAGGTTCTCCGGCCATGTCGTCTGCCGTAGTTCTGACTGCACCGCATGACTTTGAAACTTGCGAAAAAAGTACAATTTTGAAAACTAAATGTGCTTTTAATTTATGCAGTTTCCACGACCAACAGCCTTATCTGATTCAATTACGAGCGTTTTGATATAATTTTCAATTTACAATGATATTAGTAGGTAATTGAAAAATGCATTATTCTAAAAGTATACCAATGTTTGACATTTTTTTTCATCTATCAAAGCAAATTATGACCGACGGTCTTAGATAACATAACCAAAATAGCATATTCTTTATAACCGTAATATAACGTAATATAACCTTTCTTTATAATATTACACAGTCAGTTATGGATCGATTTCAGTAATTATTTTTTTGTTCGATAGGTAATGCTCCAGAGTCGGTCCCATAAAATATTTGTCGCAATGTATTGAGCACTTTTTGAAAAAATAAATAAAGACCCAAAAAAATTGTAGAAGGATGCCGTTTGGTTTAAACTTTGTGTTACGTGAAGCTAATTATCGATCGATTTTAGTAATTCTTTTTTTTTTATTTGATAGGTAATGCTACAGAGGTGGTCCCATGAAATTTTTGTCGCAATGTATCAAGCACTTTTTGAAAAAATAAACAAAAACCCAAATAAATTGTTAAAGGATGCCGTTCGGTTTAAACTTATTTGTATTTTATTCTTATGCGAATCAAGTCAAATTGATGAGAACGTTTCTTCTCTGTTTTGACTGAACTTCAAAAGAGGTCAAATAATTTGTTTATTAATTTATTTAGTGCTTTTAGAAAAAATCAACAAGAACCAAAAAAATTGTACAAGTATGCCGTTTGGTTTAATTTTATTTCTGTTTGATTCTTTCGCGAATCAAGACAAGTTGATTACGACGTTGTTCCTCTATTTTGATTGAACTACCACACCCATTTACGTATAGGGTTGAAGCCGGTTTTCCTTTTTTAAAAATAATTATTTCAGATAAAATTCGTTATGGTTTACTATAAAAAGTTTTTTTCCGAACGAATTTCAAAAGAAGAACATTGGCAGTGTCACCGAAACTAAGTGGAAGCCATAAAACAAATAATAGAATAGAAGGATTCTTTCTTATCTCAAGCACGAGCTACGGAACCCCAAAAAATAACTGACTCATCACCACGTCCGAACAAAAAAGCCGGTGGTATTTCGTCCCATTAAGGAGCACGTGTCTCGGGCAAAAAAAAGTGGTCAGGAATTTGGAACAAGTAGAACTCAAGGGAGCAATTATTTGGTGGGGACCTTTCGATGTCCTTGGACGATTTGTTTGTAGTATTGAAGTAGATACTACATACATAGTATCACGTCTTTATCCTTTACGGGGTAGACCTAAGGCCATAAGACCGAAAGGCCATGTTTAGCATGTTGATGGGCTTTAAGATCCGTAATCCACGGAATCAAAATAGTGATGCACCACCTTTTTACATGATACCGTCCATGGATACCAGATAGCGCCCATTTCCTCGGCTGAATGGGCATTGTTGACTAAATTTTTTTTCATGTTGCTATGTAAAGACCTGCCAAAAATAAACACAAAAGTGACAGAAATACATTTCTAAACAAAAACTCTTTCAGTTATAAAATTTTTAAAATCACATGTTTTTAGACGTAAATTTTTAGACGTGAAAACGCGCGGCTGAAATGCCTACATATTTGTGACGTCACAAGCTTGTATTTTGTATGGGTGGCGTGAGAACTTTGTTTGGTAGCTATACGAAATATTTCGTTAATGGTAATGGTTTCATAATAAAAGTTGCTATAAATTTTGCAGACTAAAATACAGTATAATTTGTAATTAAAGATTTTCATACTTTAAAAAATGGTCCTATTCACTCAACTTTAAAGAAGCTTTAAGATCACTTAACGAATCGATATCAAATTAAAAGTGTTCTTTATAGTGTTTTTAGATAGAAATGAGTCTCATTAGAAACAAATTTTATATAATCTTAACATTAGGCAACTACCGTATTCTACGGCCTGCGCGGGAAAAGAAGCAGCTGGTACATTCTACGTTTTTTCTTTTCTCCCAGACCAGCGTGGAAGTATATATCTGACTGTCAATTTAGATGTTAACATAGATATGACACCACGACAATACCACGGAATTTGGTCCCATTAAGGTACGATCTTGACTCGGGAGATAAAAAGTGGGAAGGAATTCCTTTGGCAGGAATCCTTAAAATGTGGTACTGGGTCTAGAGTTATGAGATTTTTTGGAAAAGACTACGACCACGACAATACCATGGAATTTGGTCCCATCCCAAGACAACCACGTGCCATTAAGGTTATCATTCCACTTGTTCTAAATTCCTGACCACGTTTTTTGCCTGAGACACGTGCTCTTTAATGGGACGAAATTCCACCGCCTTTTTTGTTCGGAGGTGATGAAGAATCAGTTGTTTTTTTTTTTGGAAATTTTACTACTTATAACCAAAGTAGCGATCAAATTAATTGAATCGCCGTTAAGGGGCTTACACCAGTGATTTTTAAGGGCAAGAATAAAATTACGGGTGGGGGGCGCTTTTTTCGCGGGTCTAAGCCTCTTAAGGCACGTGCTTGTCTCATGCCAACAAAATCAAAAATCAAAAAAAAAAATCAAAACGTTTATTCAGAAAATAGGCCTTTGCAGGCACTTTTTCACGTCATATCATATTTAAAATTATCTCATTAGATATATGTATTTATTAATTATTCAAATGCTACAGACTACTAGTACAGTACTACAACAAAAATAGTAATTTGGTCAGGACGCTACGATCATAGAATTCGTCTCGGCGACTCTGCCAGATAGACCTGCAGGCCGATTTGCTAACTCGGTGTACAACGATTTGATTGTCACTTTAACATCCATTACGGTTTTCATATCTTAGGTAAAAATAGTCATTCATACCGAAGTCGTAATGAATATTAAAGTTACCATGAAAATGATGTACACCGTAGCTGTCAAAAGTTAGCAAATAGGCCCGCTGGCCTCTGATACCTCGCAAGGGGAAAAGACGTGATAGTATGTATGATTGCCAGTCCTCTCAGCCAAAAGACGTATATATCTACATACATACATACAATCACGTCTTTATCCCTTGCGGGGTAGACAGAGCCCAAGGTCATAAAACCTACAGGCCACGTTTAGCATCGTCGTGGGCGTAAAGGTGGAAAGCGGAATCAAATAGTGATGGGTTGCTAGCCGCATCGCCTATCAATGTGATTCCTTTGATTTTCGCCTAATTCTTTAACCGGCTTTTACGGTCTGCGCGGGAAGAAAAGTAGCTGGTATATTCTATGTTTTTTCTTTTTTTCCAAACCAGCATGGAAGTATATATCTGACTGTCAATTTAGATGTTAACATAGATATGGCACCACGACAATACCACGGAATTTGGTCCCATTAAGGTACGATCTTGACTCGGGAGATAAAAAGTGGGAAGGAATTCCTTTGGCTGGAATCCTTACAATGTGGTTCTGGGTCTAGAGTTATGAGATTTTTTTGGAAAAGACTAAAACTCATCGGCGTCTTTCGTAGAAAACGTTAAGTAAGTTGACACGGTATATGCGATATACGTCTAAAACACTACATGCAAAAAAGGCTATAAACAGGTTTAAACATTAATTTTTATAAGAACAAAAACTGTCGTTTAAATGTTACAATGACAGTGTAATTTTTTTGTTTGTTGTACAGCGCATACCCTACCCTACATATAAATATATTATTATATTGCTATTTTAGTTATGTCTAACCCCACCCAAGACTAAAGATTTTAAAAATGCGGGAACATTTTAAGAATTCATAAATAAACTATTATAAAGATGAAGATTTTGTTTGTTTGGTTGGTTGAACGCGCTAATATCAGGAACATATGAACGCCCCGGCTTCTTCCCCATGTTACAATCAAATATATGAAATAGCTAGGAACAAAAGCAGCAATCTGATATTTGTTCAGAATCAAATCCAGCAAAAATTAAATGTTAGTATCAAAAACAGCATTTTGAATTTTTGTTTTTAATTATATTCATTTATTTTCTATCCAATCGACTCGATGTTTTATTTCATCAAAATAGAGACTTTTAATTAACTAAATTGGACTACGTGTGGTACATTTAGCAATTCGTTTGAAGAAGGATATCTTTTTTAGGGTTCCGTACAAAAGTTGAAAAACGGAACCCTTATAGGATCACTCGAGCGTCTGTCTGTCCGTCCGTCCGTCTGTCACAGCCGATTTTCTCCGAATCTACTGAACCAAATTAGATGAAATTTGGTAAGATAGTGTAATCCTATGACCCAAACACGGATGTGCAAAGTAAATAAAGATTTTTTTGAAATAAAGGTAATTTTGAGGGGCCCAATTACAAAATTGAAAAAAAAGTTTTGCAAACCTTACTGTGTCATATATCAAATGAAAGGGCTCATTATGAGGATCTCAAAAGTATTTTTTTTTGTTCGGGTAAAATCAATACTTTTGATTTTATTCACGAAAGAAGGCAAAAATTGACCATTCCCCCCCCCCTGATCTCCGAAACTACTGGGCCTAAAATTTTGAAAAAAATAAAAAATATATTTCATTCCTTGAAGATTACAGGAAAAATAATAAGAATTCTATCACTTGAAAATTAAGTGGTAAACTCACAATAATAAGTTCATCTAGGGAAATAGTTCACTAAAACACCACTAGATGGCGCTAGTCAATTGAATAAAACATTTTTTGCACATTGTGTGTGTGTTCACGAAGCATATTGTACGGAACCCTCATTGCGCGAGTTTGACTCACACTTGGCCGGTTTTTTTTCTTAATTACCACAAATTAGTGAAATGTCAGAATGCTGGGTTTGTATATATATCTATACGACTCTTATATGACACTCAGGAATAATTTTTGAAATAGCCCAGTACGATTTCAAAAATTCCTGATATACTGATTGTGACATGGGGACGAAGCCGGGCAGACTCCTAGTCGTTAATATGTTGTGTGCTCTTAACATAGGAGGTTATTTCATCGGTAAGTGAAATATGATACGGGTATTATTTCATGGGCGTGTGAAATATGACACGGGAAGCTCAAAGAAAAATTAGATTTTAGAATTGTGTCGTTAAAGGTGGAAAACTTAGGTGCTTATATCCTAGGTAATACACCCATAATTTTAAACATACTTACATGAAGAAAACATTTTAGATATATGAGAAAAATCGTCACTGTAACGTAAGTACAACGTCCAAAACGTTCCAAACTAAATTGTTCAGTAAAATCATTTTACAAGATTGCACACAGATAATAAAATAAACCGACCCAAACAAATGGTAATGCTTTAAATGTCTTAAAAATGATGCAACAGTAATACTTTTTACAGCCAATATTGTGTACAAGTATGTACACTTTCGCAACACCCTTGACTTTCCCTTTGGGCGTGTATCGGTGATAATATTTACTATTCTGAGGATAATACCAATAGTATTCATTTTCGGTAAAAATATTTAGTGCCTTTCTTATAAAATACTAGCTGTTACCCGCGGCTTCGCCCGCGTGATATATAGCCTATGTGACCTACGTCCTTCTCAGTATCCTAACCTATGTGTATGCAAAATTTCATGGAGATCAGTTCAGTAGATATGGCGTGAAACCGTAACAAACAAACAAACTCACTTTCGCATTAATAATATTAGTTAGGATTAGGGAAATAAAACTAGCAGCTCCCCCGGCTGCGCCCGGGCATGTAATATACCAATAAACCTTTCTCATGAATCACGCTATCTATTGGTGAAAACCACATGAAAAACCGTGCAGTAGTTTTTGAGTTTATCGCGAACAGACAGACGGACAGACGCGGCGGAGGACTTTGTTTTATGATATGTAGTGTAGTGATCCCAACTAATATTATAAATGCCAAAGTGAGTTTGTTTGTTTATTTGTTACGCTTTCACGCCGTATCTACAGAACCGATCATCATGAATTATGATATATATATATAGGTCAGAGTACTGAAAAGGACATAGGCTATATCTCACGCGGGCGAAGCCAGTCGTCAATAATTTTGAGCCATTGATATCTTTATTAAGCCAAAGGCTTCCCCAGTAGCGGTTTCCTAACCTGTCTTACATTCACGTCATTGAAACCGCATATAAAATTTACATATTGATGTTTTGTATGTCTATATGTTAATGTTTATCCTTCAAACACGCCGGCGCGTACTGCTTTGCCGCAAAACTAAGAAATACATTCATACTTTTACGTCTTTATCCCTTAAGGGGTAGGCAGAGCCTAAGGCCATAAGACTGTAAGGCAGACACGTTTAGCATGTTGATGGGCTTAAAGATGGAACACGGCATCAAAATATTGATAGGTTGCTAGCCGCACGGCCTATTTACATGATTCCATAGATTTTCGCCCTATCCCTGTATCGAATTTTACGATCTGCGCGGGAAGAGAAGTAACTGGTAGATTCTATGTTTTTTCCAGACCAGCGTAGAAGTGATTCATCCAACCTAAATAAATGTCCATTTGGTGTTTTCTCAAGCTCCGGAGTAGACCACAAGGGGCCAGTTACTAAGCCATTACTAACATACTTAAAATATTACTATAAACATGAACAAAACCACAATATATGACTATAACCTTGATGATTTGACGAGCTCCGTGGCGCAGCGACACGGACACAACACGCCGGCCTGCGACACGGATGGTCCCGGGTTCGACGGCGGTCAGGTCAAGATGAAAAATCTTTTTCAGATTGACCTGGGTCTTGGATGTTTATCTATATATGTATTTGTTATAAAATATAGTATCGTTGAGTTAGTATCCCATAACACAAGTCTTACTTAAGAACTTACTTTGGGGCTAGCTCAATCTGTGGGTTTGTCCGTATATTTATATTTATAACCAGCGTCTATTACCTTAAACGGTCGTTATAAAGTATAATGCTCCCGGAAAACCCGAGAGTGGAATACTTAAACGTGGCCTTGACTGTGTGTCTGTATGCACGTAACGTAGCAACTCAGATCGATAAACAGATGAGCTTTCGAGATATCTGTTCTTTGTAGTTTTGTATTTACCGGTTTCTATAAAAAAAGCAGAGGCGTTGCAAGTATCAGTTCTCAGCATCATCAAGGAATTTTGTAGACTCCACTGCAGAGCATACCCTTTCTGTACTACCAGAGCAGTCAGAGGATTTGGCCTGCACTCTCCACGCTGGCCAGCCGGTTTGGCCTCGATTAATTCTCAACGGGTGTATAGTCATTATATTTAAAAACGGGTCACTCACGTGCTACTTTGTCGGGATTGCCGACTATAATTTATTTATCTCACGTTAGTTTCAATGATATAAGGGTGTATAGTCGTAAGTTCTCGTAAGTCACCTCTTTAAAAATAGCACAGCAGAACCAGAAACGTGCCGCGAGATATCTGTCGTGATCGACGACATTACTGCTTACAGTCTGATGTATGGAATGTCTTTAAAGTTTAGCGACTGGCGACACCGATTGAGCTCTATGTTACCCATCGAGTTCCATCGGCTCCTATCGATCAGGTCACATCGGGTCCCATTAATACCAACGATCCTATTGATCGGGTCACAGCGGGCCCTACAGATGGCTTCGGGCTTTATCGGGTCGTATCGGGTCCCATCGAACACAACAGGGACGGATTCACTATTATTCCATACAAAGTAGTGTCGCCGGCTGTTCTTATTTCAGAGTCTACAACGGTATAAACTGTTGCAAGCCCAAGTCATACAAAGAAACGGAACCGAAAATCTCGTGTATTGTCAGGGGAAATACGTGATTCGACAACCTTTTCCCTTTAGGGTCTCCGACCTCTCGTGTGTCAAGTTGCGAATCACAATTGGTTATAAATGCTGTTATATGTTTATAAATGTCTTTGAAGTTTACGGACTGGCACATACTAAGGGCGCTCAATGGTACTCATCGAGTGCGTTCGACTTCTATCAATCTACCATTGGGCGGATCTTGATTTAGTTCTGTGGGCGGGTCACATCGAACCCTATCGGTTCTCATCGGGCCCTATCTAAGTATGTTAGTAATGGATTCACAATATGCCACATAAAGTAGTGTTGCTTGCCACCATTATTTAACAGTTTTTCAAACCTTATGGCGGCTCGGTCCGCGATCATCGCGCGATATGATGCGTATTACACAATATTAGGATCAGGGGAGCGCGCGCGGGGAGGCGGGGCGCGTACTACGCAGCTTGCAGCTTTTAGAAAGCCCTCATTGGTCATACAAAGAACCGGAACCAAAAAAACACGTGTCTTGCATGGGGAAATACGTGATTCGACAACCTTTTCCCCTTTAGGGTCTCCGACCTCTCGTGTGTCAAGTGGTGAGGTCCCGGATCACAATCGGTTATGAATGCCAGTGAAAGTGTTTTGTTGTGGATGCTTTTGACGCGTGTCGTGAGTACTTACATGTGTAATATTTGCACAGATTGCATTACCAGCTGCAGGTTCCGTACACGCTGTATTTTCAGAGACCCTCGATGTTCCCTTAAAGACCAGACCATCAATATGAACAACTTCTGTGGGATCAATGTTGGGAATTAAAAAGAATTCGACATTTCATACAAAAGTGTTCAGCCGCCCGGAAATTATGGCGAAGTCAAATTAATTTTCGAGTTCCCAGCATTGGTCTCGTAGGAAAATTTGTTCATAGGTTTTCGTGGTTTGAGTTGACCCTGTATATAAAAGGATTTACAGGCTCTCCCCTACAGGAACATTTTTATTATCTAGTAATTTTGGTTGCGTTATGGTGATATCTGTTCTAAGCACATTTTGTACTAGACGCCCACGAAGTTACTGCTTCGATAATAAAATATGAAGTACCTAATGGATCCTTTCCTCCCTTCAGCACAGTTAGATCGTACACACATAGGGCTACCAGATAAGAAATACATAAATAAGAAATAAATATATACGGACAAATCACACAGATTGAGCTAGCCCCAAGTAAGTTCTTAAGAAAGACTTGTGTTATGGGATACTAACTCAACGATACTATATTTTATAACAAATACATATATAGATAAACATCCAAGACCCAGGTCAATCTGAAAAAGATCGTTTTCCATTTTGACCTGACCGGGGATCGAACCCGGGACCATCCGTGTCGCAGGCAGGCGTGATGACCGCTGCGCCACGGAGCTCGTCAAAATGATGTAACAGATCAAGTAACAGATCAAGAGTCCAGAGAAAAGTCCTGATTTCAAAATTAACCAATTCATTTTTTTTTTAATTATAGTCAATTTTAATTATCCTCAGATGTTTTTCGTATGTATAAGTAGGGAACACTGGTGACAGAATTTTCAAGCTGCCTTAAGGCATCTGACATAGCTTAACGACTGCCATCAACGATGACAGCCGGGACCAACGGCTTAACGTGCCTTCCGAAGCACGGAGGAGCTCGAGATATTTTTATGCCACTTGCGGTCACCCCTCCAAATAGGGACTGCACCCTGGGTTGCTTAACATATGTAAGTGCTCATAGAGCTCACACTCACTGGACCATCGGGCTCCTCAATATTCGCAAAATCCGGTCGCAATCCTGTGAAGGGTCCAATCTTGAAATTTTAGGACAAATCCTGAGATATGGTAACCCCATACACATATACGTAAGATATTATATGCCATTGTTGACTCCTGCCTGTAGCCTAAACGGCTTGACCGATTATGAAGTGTGAGGTGTCTTTAGATTCGTATGCTTCCCCGCACTATGAAAGATTATGTGACGTCAGTAAAAAAACAATATGGCCGACGTAAACTGTCAAAAAGGCGGTCGGGTATTTTATTTTTTTAAATAAATTCTACTTTTTACAATCTTCCGCGCTTGTCTGGGAAAAAAAAAAACATAGAATACATCAGCTGCTTCTTATCCGGCGCAGATTTTAAGAGCCGATCGGGGGAATGGGCGTGAGGAATCATGTCAATAGGCGATGCGGCTAGCAACCCATCACTATTTTGATTCCGTTCTCCACCTACAAGCCCACCAACATGCTAAACGTGGCCTCTAGGTTTTATAGACTTGCGCTCTGTCGGGAAAAATACGTGGTACGAGTAGATGTATGTATTGTTTACAAAGAATATAATAAATTGCCAAATGTTCGTTGTCAAAATCAAGTTGTCAACTATTTATTAGCTGACCTATATATAACTGAATGCCTTAACACTAGTTCAGGCCAAGGCGTATTATTTATAATGCCTTTGTTAGGTATAACTAATATCGGAAACCGGTCATGCACGTAGTATTGCAATCTCGTGATTGGTGACATAGTACCATAGTTATAGTGCTATGTAAATAATTGCGTAGTGAAACTGTAATTGCGTTTTGTGACTGGCTGTTTAACTGTTGCTAGCTCCTGGAGTGCTATTTTTGAACGCGTGCCACTCGTCTCACGATTTTTCCATACAAAAATCGTTCGAAGACGAGTGGCACGCGTTCAAAAATAGTACCCCTGAACTAGGGTTGCCAACATTTTTTGTCTGAATATAGTATTTTTTCACAATAGGCTTCAAAAAAAATATTGTATTTTATTGGGGGAAAATAAAAAATAGATTAATTTGTAGTTATGTATACTAATCTATAATATAATAGACTAATTTATAGTTTTGTCTTCAATAAATCACAGTCAATTTTTAAATTAATTAAAATAAGTACTTTTGATTATAATGCGAATTTATAACAAGGACGCGTTCGGTTACACGCACACGCACATTAGGACCTATGTTATTTTATTTTGATTTTATTAGTTTGAGATTTGTAAAATATAAACATTGATGTATTGTTCTGAAATATAGTTTTTTGACGTACTATATATTTCTTCAACAGTATAGTTATAGTACGGAGTCCCGAAATATAGTACAATACTATATATTATAGTACGGTTGGCAACCCTACCCTGAACACTCAAAGGTATCGAAGCATGATTTTTTCGGTGTCCAGTGTTGTCCATTTAAATTGGTTAAATAAATAATTTAGAAAGAAACTGCGAAGCTCTAGATAACCCTTTTTATTTTTTTTTAGTTTAATATACTTTGTTAAGTTGTTTCCAGTTTGGTTAGGACATTGCAGGCATGAATCACCTGATTGTCTGATAAGAAAGATGATTCCGTGCTTCGAAAGACACGTAAAGCCGGTGGTCCCGGCTGCCATCTGGTAGTCGTTAAAGGAACCACATCAGAGGCCGAGAGGCGGTTCCGAAGAACTCTGACACCAGGGTGTGCATGGTCGACTGACCGTGTCACCTACACGAAATGATGATGATGATGAGTGGGTTTGTTGTACATTTGCCACAAAGTAAATTCGCCACGTTTTGTAAAATTTATACATTTAAAGTAAATTCGTCACATGGAAGGTAAGGGTCAATGTTAATTCAATTAAATGTACAGACAACTAGCAAAGTATTGTATATTGATTTAGCTCATTTACCCTACATGATTATAAGGTATCTTGCAAGTAAATAGTTATAATCAAATATATATTGTAATTTTGTAATACGTTGGAATTCAAGTGATTTTAGAATTAAACATTTCGGGATATTTACCGTGATTATTGTGATTTCTTTGAGTTTGTTTGTTGAGAAAGTGATTTTGTTCCTTCCATAGCAGAGAGTGTTTAGAATGACGCCAAGAAGTTTTAAGTAGAATTGATATGTATTTAAGATGTAAGGTTCAATACTTTAAAAAAGGGAAAATATACGTATGTATAATTTTTTTTCTATGACGGATTTACAATTATCTAAAATAATAATGTGAAGAATTAACTGAATAAAAGTAGGATCGTGACGAAGTTACACAAACTTTTTTCCGTGACGAATTTACATTGTGGCGAATGTACGATGATAGCTCATCTATGCTTGCTACTACGGAACCCTAGATGGGCGAGTCCGACTCGCACTTAGCAACTTTTTATTACCCACCTATCATTAGCGAACCGGAACATGTCAACTGTTAATTGCCCCAGCTTTGCACCTGGAGCCTTGAAAAGTTATTGCCAAGCATTAAGCTTTGCTGCGTAGTACCTATAACTCTGCTTTATCTGAGGCATGTCAGATTATGACAAAAAAAAATTAAAACACCTCCGTGCCGCAGCAGACAACGCGCCACCCTGCGTTACGAGTTGCGGTTCGATCCCCGGTTAGGTTATGATGTAAAATAAAATAAATATATAGGGACAAATTACAAAAAATGAGCTAGCCCCACAGTAAGTTCCGAACTTGTATCCTAGGACACTCAAATAGCTGTTACCCGCGGCCTCGCCTGCGTGATATTGTAGCCTAGATGCTTCGCGGTACCCTAACTTCTGGGTATGCAAAATTTAATGATGATCGGTTCAGTAGATAGGGCGTGAAAGCGTAACAAACAAACCCTTCAAATATACAAACAAACTCACTTTCGCATCTATAATATTAGTTAGGATAAACATCCAAAACCCAGGCCAATGGGATCGAACACGAGACCACTCGTGTTACAGACTGGCGTGTTAACAACTGCGCCACGGAGGCCGCCAAACATAATTTAATAAAGCACTTTTGCTCAATTAGCATCATAATTTTACTACAAATATCATTAAATCTACGCACTCAAACAGCAAATGAACCCACGACCTTACGCATTACCTTCTACCAGTAAATATAGTATATATACAACAATACTCTTAACTCAAAATCTGGTCTTCTTAGTCTCCACTGCAGGAGCACGACCCTCTCTGTACTACCAGAGCCATATATTAGCCAGAGCAGTCAGAGGATTTGGCCTACACTCTCCACGCTGGCCAGACGGCTCTGTTATGTTTATAAACTTTGATTAGCTTCCGTTTCCTAAGTCGCCTTCTACCACATCCACGGGAACACTTGGAGTGGTCCTATTCTACTCTGCCGCGAACCACACGACAAATCCCAACTAATATTATAAATGGGAAAGTGAGTTTGTTTGATTGTTACGCTTTCTCGCCGTATGTACTGAACCGATCAGCATACATATAGGGTAGGGTACCGAGAAGGACATAGGCTATATATTACGTGGGTGAAGCCGCGGGTAACAGCTAGTGTAATATAATCTGCGTATTCAAACAGGAAATGAACCCACAACCTTACGCATTACCTTCTTACAGTAAATACAATAGTTCACAACTATAACGTAACTCACTGTCGTATGAATTAACCATATTGTTAAGGCGTGACTTGGAGCATCCTAACAGACAAGGCCGGCCTTTAGTGCGTTATTGTATTAGAAATATGAGCTATTGATAATGATTATAGAACCTTCCTTATTTTACATTCAATAAATGATTTTAGCGGAACAAACAAATAAATAAAGTCGACCAAGTGCCAGTCGGATTCGCGCACAAAGGGTTCGGTAAGTACCATTATATATACAACTGTTTGTTGTATGGAACCCTCTAATATTTATTTTGATTCACTATTTTATTTTTTAAGTGAATGAACAAGTAAAAAATCACGTTTGTTGTATGGGTATTCGTTGTTATAGTGGCAACAGAAATACATCTCTGTTAAAATTTCAACTTTCTAGCTATCACGGTTAATGAGATATAGCCTGATGACAGACAGACAGACGGACATTGAAGTTTCGTGAATAGGGTCCCGTTTTTGCCCTTTATACGGCAATCGGGTGTATACGGAACACCAAAAAGACAAACTCACTTTCGCTTTATAATATTACTCGCACTGTTCCCGCGACGTCATGCACGTAAAATACAGCCTATGTCTCGGGTAGCCACCTTTTTTTCTTGCAAATAAAGTACATTGGTTATTGTAGGTAGGTACAAAAAAAAATTACATAGTATCAAAATAAAGTACAATTTAATTTTTTTTATTATTATATTTAAAAACATATTTTTCATTGCTTTTTGCAGTTTATATCCAATTTGGATCTCGACTAAACAATTGCACAGCATCTTTACAATCTATATTTAAATTAAAATAAATAAGTAATTCATTTTTTGACTATAAATTTTTCATCAACTTTTCAAAATCACAAAGAAATCAAATCATGCGACATAAAGTATTTTCGTGTACTTTATTGTTCTCATAAAGTACAGAGTACAATTGCCTGAAATAACGTACAATACTTTATTATAAAGTACGGGTGGCAACCCTACCTATGTCACACGCAGATACATTAGCTTTCAATAAGTGAAAAAATGTTTATAATTGGTCCTGTTGTTTCGGAGCCCATTCAATGCAAACAAACAAACAGAGCTCTGATGTAAACATGACGAGACGGCTTGGCGCCGGCGAAACAGTCATTTTCTTCACTCATTTTGACTAGTACTGGTAGAATAATAAATTAGGAAAATAATAATAAAGGCTTAGAGCATGGATAATAGGTGATTAGTGCAATAAGCAGTTTATTCACCATTGAGATCTATTTATGTACTTATGAGCAACCGCGACTTGTCCGCGTAATTATAGCCAACTAGCTGTTACCCGCGGCTTTGCCCGCGTGATATATAGCCTATGTCCTTCTCAATACCCTAACCTATGTGTATGCCAAATTTCATGATGATCGGTTCAGTAGGTAGAAGGTGAAAGCGTAACAAACAAACTCACTTTCGCATTTATAATATTAGTTGGGAAGTTGGGATTGGGATTAGTTGGGATGTCACCGGCAAATAAATTGGCTATCTTTATATAGCCGAATGCCTTTTCGGTCCAGTATTTTCGGAGCCTATTCAATTCAAACAAACAAACATTTAAATCTTTCCTATTTATAATATTAAGGTCCCACACTAGGCACAGTAGCGACGCCAATAATTTTATTCCTAATACTTTACAAATAAGAAAGAAATTCAAGAATGTAAATCATATAAGCCTTAGTAAATAACCTGAAGTATTTTTGGAATCATGTTTTATTATTATCAGAATCAGTTATTTAGAGAACTTGTGATTACCGTAATCAGTAATAATAATTTTCCTGGCTAAAAAGCTTATTGAGGTAACCCGTGACCAAAGGGCTGGAAGCTACCTGGCTCAGCGTATCAGCATTGCCATTCAATTTGGCAATGCTGCCAGCCTTTTGGGCACGATGCCCAGGGGTGAGCATCTGGAGGGACTGTACGATTTGTAAATATATATATATTTTTTAGTTAGGTTTATTTAGTAATTTATAGTACAATCATGAAAATAACAATAATTCTGAGAAATATGAATTTGTCAACTACTTAATCAGTAATTCTCTTTTTGACTAATTCTCATAATATTATAACATGATTCCAAAAATACTTTAGGTTATTTACTAAGGCTTACCTATATGATTTACATTCTTGAATTTCTTTCTTATTTGTAAAGTATTAGGAATAATATTATTGGCGTCGCTAGCGTGCCTAGTCTAGGGCCTAAGTATAGACTAGCAGTTTTCCCGCCACTTCATCCGCGTAAATAATAGCCTTTGTTACCCGCAGGTAAAAAAGCTATCTATAGTTAAAAGAATTTTGAAAATTGGTCTGGTATTTTCAGAGCCTGTTCAATGCAAACAAACAAACAATCAAATTTTATAATATTAGTATAGATTACATACTATCTCAATATTTTTATTAATTATCGATGCATTCAAAAACCTACGATTATTACTTCATTTATATTATATAGGTATCGATTATACATGCGGGCGGTAAAAGGAATGTAGAATAGTAGAATGCACGTGGTGCTTCTCGTTCCATGATCATTAAAGCCGGTCGAGGGAAAAGGCAAAAATCAGAAGAACCATGTCAAAAGGCGTAGGAAATATGTCAAGAGACAAGAGATAGGTACCTATCTCAGACTCAGTATTTCATTAATATAAATTTAAATATTTATAGCACTTGTATTTTTTTATTTTCCTTTGTTGTTTACTTTATTGAAAAACATGTTTTATGATTATTTCAATTTATGGGTTTGATTAAGTCCTTATAATATTTTTTATAGCTGCTTTGAGCCTTTTTTTTGCAACGTTATTCATTAGCAAAGTATTTTTATTTTTCTGTTCTGTATCAACAACTATATAAAAAAAATGTTAAAGTATTTTTAAATATTAAAGCTTCTTTAAGCAGGGATCTGCCGGTAATTAAACGAAATGATAAAAAAAAACAAGTGTAGTAGCTTTTTTAAATAAATAATATCCTTGCCAAATGTCATGCATGTTTTTAATTTGCCACACTCGCGTGTAAATTCATAGAGATACTAATTAAAAAATAAACAAATCAAATCCGCAATCTTTGCTCAAACAAAGTTCCGATTAACAAATAAACCACCGAAAAAACTTACTTTTAAAATATCGTGATCACAAAAAATTCACTCAATCACAACACTATTGACAAATGCTGGCCACAAAAAACGATTATTCAACACCACAGCGGGAAAAATAAAATATAAACAGTATTCGTAATTTGAATTTGACGCGCGCGCGCTCGCCGCGTTCGAAAATTAAACTGGTGTCTGCGCGCGCAGGTGCCTATGAAAATACCTCAATGGCGGGACGGCATTATGCCAAAAGAGCGAATTCTTCAAAATTCTTTTTCCGCTCCATATTCGTTATCTGATTTCTTTTTTTATTTAACCTGCTTAGTCAAAACACCGGATGTGTTATTTGATAATGCTTTTTGTTCGTGGAACTTGTTTTATATTGGGAGTTTTGTGTTATTTGGTTTATATTGCGATGGATCCTGTTTTGTTTTTATCTCCGCTTGCTTTTTATATGCTCTGATTTAAAGGTTCTTATTTTTACATATTACAAACTATATTTTTAGGGTTGCGTAAATAGAGGGTAAAAACGGGATCCTATTACTGAGACGTAAAATAAAAGTAAAATAAATAAAGATATACGGACAAATCACACAGATTGAGCTAGCCCCAAAGTAAGTTCGAGGCTTGTGTTATGTGATACTAACTCAATGATACTATATTTTATAATAGATACTTGATAGATAACATCCAAGGCCCAGTCAATCTGAAAAAGATCATTTTCCATCTTGACCTGACCGGGGATCGAACCCGGGACCATCCGTGTCGCAGGCAGGCGTGTTGACCGCTGCGCCACGGAGCTCGTCAAACGTCGAAGTCCGTCCGCCTGTCAGCAGGCAGTATCATTTGAACCGTAACAGCTAGAGTAAAAATTTTCACAGATGATGTATTTCTGTTGCCGCTATAACAAAATTACTAAAAACAATAGAGAAGTGACTGTATCCTGTATATGCCCTTAAAGGGTTCAACTGTTGATTAAAGTGAATCACTGGTTTGGATACATTCGGAAGGTAGGCATTATAATAATCATCCATTTAGCATCATAAATTTCTCTTGTTTGTTTTCACTTAAAAGGCTGAGAGCGATTTTTGCAATTATAACTTTTTAATTAATAGATACAAATTTAAAATTAAACATCGATCACCCAACAGCACTGTTACCGCTTACAGTTTTCGTAAATGAATTACTTCATTTACGAAAACTGTACCTAACTTATTAAAATAAAAATCGACCAAGTGCGAGTCGGACTCGCGCATGATGGGTTCCGTACAATTATCTATACAGTATTAGACTATCGAGCAAAATCTGCATAAAAATCACGTTTATTGTGTGGGAACCTTTACATGTTTATTTTATTCTGTTTTTCGTATTTGTTGTTACAGCGGCAACAGAAATACATCATCGGTAAAAATGACAACTATCTAGCTATTTATTTATTTAAAAACTTATCGAGCCTAAGGAGCTACAGTAGGTGGACTTAATGCTAAGAGCATTCTCTCCCAGTCAACCTCGAGAATAGTAAACAGATAAAAAAAAATGGTGGCAAAAAGTAAATAAATACGATATAGTGAAGTATTAAGGAAGGGATAATAGGGATAATATATTAATATAGCTATCACGGTTCATGACATACAGTGTGGTGACAGACGGTCATCGAAGTCTCGTTAGGGTCCCGTTTTACTCTTTGGGTGTTTTTACTACGGGACTAATGCTGGGAGCAAGCGTTCGGCCGGCCTGGCATCATCATCATTTTGTAGGTGACACGGTCAGTCGACCATGCACACCCTGATGTCAGAGTTCTTCGGAACCGCCTCTCGGCCTCTGACGTGGTTCCTTTAACGACTACCAGAGGCAGCCGGGACCAACGGCTTACGTGCCTTCCGAAGCACGGAATCTTCTTTTTTATCAGACAATCAGGTGATTCATGCCAGCAATGTCCTAACCAAACTGGAAACAACTTAACAAAGTATGCTTCCCGTGGGAATCGAACTCATGATCTCCGGGTCAACAAGGCAAACGCCTTAACTCCTGGACCGCGGAGGCCCGGCAAGTCATATGAAAATGTCAAAAAAAAATTATGTGTCAACATTAGTCCCATAGAAAAAGTTGTTCATTTTGATGGGCTGAGACACCTCTTCAACGGAATGTCGGTAGTTTTACACGCTACTGTAGCCTACTTCTTTCGCAAAAGCAAGATAAATCTAACGACGTCGTCATGTTTAAATTTTTCAAGACCTTCAGTGTATAGGTGGGACATTCCAAAGAAATAGACATAGTAATATACACATTCGAAAAGCAGAGCCTTTGGTAGGGAAAAAAGTCATTTTACAACTCTCTTAACCTTCAGCATCCAATGCCATGTTCACCCAATAGGACGAGGACGTGTTTTAGTGTCTTTTTGAAAAACATACAACCACACATATTATCACGTATTTTCCTTTACGGGATAGACAGAGCATAAGTTCAAACGCTATATATGATGGTTGAGTATATAGATAGAAAACGGAATCCAAATAGTGATGGTTTGCTACTTGCTAGTCGCATTGCCTATTGCCATCATTCCTTAGATTTTCGCCCATTCCCTCGACCGGCTTCTACGGTTTGCGCGTAAAGAGAAGCTGGTACATTCTACGTTCTTTTTTTTCTCCCAGACCAGCACAGGAGTCTATTGAGAAAACAAAGAAAAAATGATTAGTCATACATAACTCACATAACTATGACTTTAACATTTCCGTTAAGATTGCGAAATTAAAATTAGCCAGGAAATTCGTAATGGTAGTAATAGATATCCGATATGAGTTGCCTATTTGTACAAAACTGGCAAGATATGAACCTATTTGTTTTAGGCCGGTGCGCTTTGATGTTAGCGTTTGGTGCAAGTGATGAGCGATCGAATAAAAATTACATAGGGAGTTTTTGGTGGTAAGTCAAGGGTTACAGTTGGGGTTTGCCTTAGAGGATTTTGCAGTTGTGTTGTTAACTTTATAATATAAATGCTCGTGCATATGAACAAATTGTGAAATAGTTAAAGTAGACTGTTATATAGACTCGTATAGACCAGAAGCTCGCATGAGGCTAAAGAATATACGCAATCTTTGATGCCACCTGTTAAAAACTATACCGTACAACACCGATACTCAGTATCTTATTTAACTGGACATTGACAGAATCACTGAAATCTCGGTGGAAGCCATAATATTAAAAAAAAAAACGAAAGAAACAAAGAATAATACCAGGATAATAAAAGATAGCATTGTGTACCGTAAAACCTTTTTGACTAAACTTTTAAAAAGTATGTTAGGGCTAAGAGACCTATGCCGAGTATGGCCTCGTTTGCATTTCTGGCGAAAAGATAAAAAATACTGCCAGTGCTATTATCAAATTTCCACTTTTCGTTTGGACAGTCACTTACAAACGTAGCTTTTCCGCCCATGACAAAGGTTTCCACGAAACGCTTTCCACATTGATAGTTCTAAGGCAGGGCCTGGTGTTCGTTGTGTCAACACTTAATTAGTCACAACTAATACTACCATGCCGTAAGGCTCCCGGCAGAGTAGAATAGGATAACTTCGAGTCTTCCAATGAATGTCGTAGAAGGCGATATAAAAAACACCATCTAAACAAAGATTAATACTTTTTTCTCCGAGCTCCGTGGCGCATCGGTCAACACGCTGGCCTGTGACACGGATGGTCCCTGGTTCGATCCCCGGTCAGGTCAAGATGGAAAATGATCTTTTTCAGATTGACCTGGGTCTTGGATGTTTATCTATATGTATATTTGTTATAAAATACAGAACCGTTGAGTTAGTATCCCATAATACAAGTCTTACTTAAGAACTTACTTTGGGGCTAGCTCAATCTGTGTGATTTGTAAAAAAAAAGAGACATCGACTACCCGTCTGGCCAGCGTGGAGGGTGTAGGCCAAATCACCTGACTGCTTGGACTAATACCTATACCTAATTATATGGCTCTGGCAGTACAGAAAGGGGTCATGCAGTGCTCCTGCAATGGAGACAAAATAAAGACCTGATGATGATGTTATCTGCTAGAGATTGGAACGCATTGCCTGCGTCTGTATTCCCGAATGCATATACCCCAATATTTTTAAATAGAGAAAAAATAAAGAAAAAGAAATATATATATATATATATTACTATAAAACTACTCGTTAACTATTTGATTGTATTTAAGATGTCCTCCTTCTGCTATCGCTTTGCTGTCTCGGTAAAAGCATTGTCTTGCTAATTTCCCATCTCCTCCATCATTACGAAAACTATTCAATATTAATCAGCTGTGTTTGAACAGCTTCGCCTGTCACATACTGATGTATCACGTCTCGAAATAAGTAACAGCCGTGTGGTTCCCGGCAGAGTAGAATAAGACCACTCCAAGTCTTCCCGTAGATGTCGTAGAAGGCGACTTAGGAAACACAAGCTAAAAAAAGCTTAAAAACATCAAAGAGACGTCTTCTACCCATCTGGCCAGCGTGGAGGGTGTAGGCCAAATCCTCTGACTGCTTTGGCTACTATATGACTCTAGTAGAGCAGAGAGGGTCATGCTCCTGCAATGGAGACTAAAAAACAGACCTGATGATGATAGGTGGGCCGATAACATAAACATATTTCAGGAAAGAACTGGATTGCGAAGGCTAGGGATAGAGACAGATGGCGCACACCAAGAGAGGCTTATGCCCAGCGGTGGATTATGGAAAGCTGACGATGATGTGCATCGTACGTTACGTTTGCGTTTGCAAAAAAAAAACTCTTACGTTTACTAGTTGATGGTACCTATTCAAGACTGTCCTCCGTCTACCATCGCTTTGCTGTCTCGGTAAAAGCATTGTCTTGCTAATTTCCCATCTCCTCCATCATTACGAAAACTATTCAATATTAATCAGCTGTGTTTGAACAGCTGCGCCTGTCACATACTGATGTATCATGTCTCGAAATAAGTTAATGTTAAACTACAAAAGCGACTTTGTAGTCACTGATTTAATGAAGTAAATAAGGTGGCAGCTAGGTGGGCCGACGACATGAAACAGATTTTAGTAAAGACCTGGATTGCGTAGGCTAGGGAATAGAGAAGGATGGCGCAGACACAGGGAGACTTATGCCCATTGCCTTCATCTGTATTCCCGAATGCATGTTACCCAATCTTTTTAAAAAGGGAAAAAAGAAAGACAAGAAAGAAATAAATTTACCCCATCATACAAAGCCCTTCAGGCGAGTAGGCGACCAAAACTGTTGAAAAGAGTTTCTTTCGGCGTTTTTTCGTTGCAGTAGTCGGTTCCGAAACGCTAGTAGTCTTTAGTTTTTAAACAAAAATTAATTAAATACATACATACTATCACGTCTTTTTCTGTTGCGGGGTAGACAGAACCCAGTTCTATAAGACCTAAAGCCACGTGTAGAATGATGGTGGGCGCGGAGATAGAAAACGAAATTAAAATAGTGATGGGTTGCTAGCCACTAGCCGCATCGCCTGTTGCCATGATTCATTAGATTGTTGCCCACTCCCTTGACCGGCTTTTACAATCTACATGGGACGAGAATCAGCTGGTACATGCTACGTTTTTTCTTTACTTTCAGACCAGCGTGGAAGCAACAATAATATCAATATTACACGAGTCTTTTTTTAAAAAGAGTGTTTAGGCTTCTTCTGGGTCAGCTCGCTTCATCTTAGGCCATATCTTTGCCTCTAACCAACCCCATTACATATTAAAAAACCGGCCAAGTGCGTGTCGGGCCACGCGCAGTGTAGGGTTCCGTAGTTGCGAATGACAACTTTGAGTTCACACTGTTCAGACTCGCACCTCACAGTTTAACGACCAAAAACATGTAACAATAGTCTCTGAGTAAAACCGCGGACGGACAGACAGACAGACATGGCAAAACTATAAGGGTTCCTAGTTTACTACGGAACCCTCGGAACCCTAAAAAACTACTAAAGCGACATTGTAGTCACTGATGTAAATGAAGTTACGTAAATAATTAAATGTCTTAGACGTCTATGGATTTTCAGTCGCCTATAAATATGTTTGCTTATATAAAAACTAGCTATTGCCCGCGGCTCTGCTCTCGTTAGCTTCAATCCCTCGGGAACCGTACTTTTCTCCAGAATGAAAGGCAGCCTTTGTCCTTCTCCGTATTCCAGATAACGTGTACGCATAATTTTATGATGTCAGTTTAGTAAATAGCGCGTGAAAGTGTTATAAACAAACTCACTTTCGCATTTATAATATGAGTTAGGGAGTTAGGATAGTAGTGTCGCACATAAAGTTTGGTCAAAAATGTGTTTTTAGTCGTACATAAAATAAATATAAATAAATAAATATATAGGGACATATCACACAAATTGAGCTAACCCCACAGTAAGTTGTGAACTTGTGTCGCAGGATACTAACTCAACGATACAATATTTTATAATATATACTTATATAGATAAACATCCAAGACCCAGGTCAATATGAAAAAGATCTTTTTCCATAGTGACCTGACCGGGGATCGAACCCGGGACCCCCGTGTCGCAGGCTAGCGTGTTGACCGCTGCGCCACGGAGCTCGCCTACATCGTACATGAATAAGTAATTAGGATAAAATAAAGTTAATGAGTAGTGCGTTTGTAACTTTCTAATTGATTGCATTGTTAGTTTATTATTTAGCTACTGTTAATACTCATTACAATCAAGTGCGGGGTTTACAATGTAAATATTACAGTAATATTTAATATTTACAAAAAGGTATTTACTCATGATATCGAACAATTATAATTTTACCTTTGAGTCATTTAACGAGATATGAAAAAAAGTACTCCTATAAAGAGGCTACTCGTAAGTTTATGAGAACTAGTACACTCAGATCTGCTATTGATCTCTTAACTTTAACTCCTCTACTATGATAAATGTGGTCTTCAGTCGCATCAACTTTCAGTTGCGTCCGCCCTAAAATGATTTTCGTTTTGACCATTATAGTATTTACTATTTCGTTCATACTATTTTCGTTATTATTTTATCTTTCGTTTTCGTTAAAAATTTGAACACGTGTTGTGCAGCTGTTTTTGTTCTTACCGTAAACATAAATATTAACTGTTGTATTATAATATGAGGATCTAACTTTAGTGCCTGGTAACTACTCTTGGCCGCAAGTAAATTGACGAAACAGAATGTCAATATGTGTGATGAATCCGAAACAACTGGGCTGATTCCTAAAATTATTTCACCTACAGAAAGCTAGTTTATCTATGGGTGACATAAGCTATAATTTATGCGGAAGAAGTCGCGGGGAAATTGCTAGTTTAATAATATAAAGGTAAGTATTTAATGCATTGGTCCTAAGGCTGGGATATCGTGGAAAGGTTCTCATAGAACTCAAGACAAACGATAAATTTTGTAACACCTGTTATTTAAATATGTAATAGAAATCATCTCAAACAATTGTCACGTACTTATAATAATTTTGTAATTCATTCACATTGTTTCCTATCAGTCACGCTCTGTCTTATTCTTTTGTAATTTTTATCCAAATGATTGGTTTTTGTGATTTAATTTTGATAACTAATATAACGCTTCCATCTCCGAAACCTGACAATGAGGGTTTTAGAAATAGTTTGTTCCCCAGGTGACTGCATTGTAGCGAGAGGTAATTTAGAAAAAAAAATCTTTATTCAAATAATTATAAGCTACACCTTTTACAATGTATTATAAAAGTATATATGGGAAAATAGACAAACGGTGCCTGAGCTAGGATGAAAAACATCCTGTATTTCAGGCTTTACAGGTCTTACTTACTATTAGCTATAAATCAAATAACAATTACACTTGGTATCAAATTATACTTAGAAAATAAATAAATAACATATCATTTTAAAACTATAAGTAATTCCTCTGTTTCTTCATAGGACATATTTAGTAGAGCTTCCTGAAGAATTTTTTTAGTTGCTCTATAAGTGAAGGGATAAAAGCCTAGTTTTTTGTTGAGTCTATTGTAGAGGAGTGGGCCGAGGAACAGGAAAAATCGAGAGGAGAAGGCGTGTTTTATTTGTATGCTATTTGAGCAAACAATATCTTTCCGTCTTTTGTTAGAAAATTGGGTGCTGAAAGGCAGTGCGGCATGCTGTTTGAGGACTGTGCTTAATATAAATAGTTGTCTATGTATAAATAGTTGTATAGACAGCAAGTTAAGCAATTTAAAAATATCAAATCTTTTACATACGTACTATCACGTCTTTTTTCCTTGCGGGATAGACAGTGCCTACGTCTGTAAAACTTTAAGGCCACGTTTAGCATGTTGGTGAGCTTGTAAGTGCGAATGGAATCAAAATAGTGATCGATTGCTAGCCGCATCGCCTATTGATTCCTGTCGCCCATTCCCTCGATCGGCTTTTACGATCTGCGCGGGAAGAGAAGCAGCTGGTACATTCTACGTTTTTTCTTTTCTCCCAGACCAGCGTGGAAGAATCAATTCTTTTCTCTAATCATTAGATTACGAATAATAATTGGTACCTTATTAGTATAGACGTACGCACGACGCTTTCATCTTGATTATTGGATAACACCATCCGTGCGTAAATCTACGATCTGTCGCCGTCTCTCTCGCCGTTTGCACCTCTCCCTCTAACGCACGATGTAAACAAATATGTTGCCCTATCACTGCTAATTGCGATGACGCAAAAGAGAAAATATTCAAACTGCCTCATTTGCGACACCCGATGTCATTTCACACTCCTTGGACAAATGACGTCATTGAAGGGCTGAAGCTTCTTCTTGTTTGTCTTTCGTGTGTGTAAGTGGCCAACACAGGTGTCAGATTTTTCAAGGTGCCTAAAGGCATCTGACATAACGACTGCCATCAACAATGACAGCCGGCACCAACGGCTTAACGTGCCTTTCGAAGCACGGAGGAACTCGAGATATTAAATGCCACTTGCGGTCACCCATCCAAGTTTGGACTGCACCCGGGGTTGCTTAACATGCGAAAGCGCTTATAATGCTTACACCCACTAAGCCATCAGGATTTTCTTGAGAAAGAAGGAAAGATAAATATTTTATTTTATTTGCTTTATATTATGGCTTCCACCGAGGTTTCAGTGATTCTGCCAATGTCCAGTCTAATGAGATACAATGTATCGGCGTTGTACGGTATAATTTTAAGAGGGTATACTAGCAGTGCGTTTTCCATACAAATGTATTTCTCTATTTTCTCGCTGAAAACTGCTTCTAGAGGCACAATTCTTTTTACATACAATCTATTACTAAAATAGGTATGTCCCTATGTTTTGTTTTTTTCAAAAAACCTGTTTATAAAAAAATTGTACAAAAACAGTTTCTTTGGAAAAAATAAAAAATAGGGGCATTCCTATTTTAGTTCTAGATTTTATGAAAAAATAATTGTGGCTCTAGAATCAGTTTTCAGCGAGAAAATAGAGAAATACATTTGTATGGAAACCATATTGAAAAAATACTGCTAGTCTACGCTCTTAAGAAAATGCGCAGTGCAGTTTGTTGCCGCTTCTTCTGCACTCCGCTTTGGAAGCGGCCTAAACTTAGCCATAAGTAATTATTGACGTCAACAAAAATTGTAAACACAAATATGACAATTAATAAGTGTTCAAAGAAACCTATATTAAATAAACGATTGAATCTTGAATCTTGAAACAAGTAGCAATCAAAAATGGCGTACATATGTTCTTTGATATCCTCGTAGGAGCTTCTGTGACAAACCTATACGAGTCCATATAACAGTCTACTTTAACTATTTCACAAGTTGTTAATCAGCACGAGCATTCATAACACCAAACTACACCAATTTCATATTATAAAGTCCACTAAAATCAATTTGCAATATCGTCTTAGACAATACCCAACTGCACCCCTTGCCTTCCCACCACAAACGGCTGAAACTAATCACTGTTTCAAATGGGGATGGCAACTGTCAAGACTGGCGTTGTTTACGGTTGTTCCGAAAAAAAATTGTCAAGTGATATGATCTTTTGACTTAAAAAAATATATTTTTTTCTCAATCTGACCAAATGTCGTAAAATAAACATACCTATATTAAAATGTTTTTAAAATTAGCTAGTTTTGCGACAAATTGCCATATTTATTGAATAAAAACTAAAACAAAAAATATCTTTATCGGTTTTGTTTGCAGAATACTTAGAAATATTTTGTTAAGGAAAAAAATATGAGTTTCATACATTTTTAAAGGAAAGGTCAAATGTTTTAATACAACACTTATGCATCAATTAAGTACTTAAATTAAAGGCTAAAAATAAAGATATTTTTATTAGGAAAGAGCGTCTGCAGTGACATCTACAATTAGCTTTGCGTTACCATTGACAATAGTATATTGTCTATGTCTTCATAGTTTCATTCATTATCATCATCAAGTTCTTTAAGTCTCCACTGCAGGAGCACGACCCTCTCTGTACTATCAAAGCCATATATTGCCAGAGCAGTCAGAGGACTAGGCCCACACTCTGCACGCCGGCCAGACGGGTTGGAGAGGTCTCTTTGATGTTTATAGCTATGTTTAGCTTCTGTTTCCTAAGTCGCCTTCTACGACATCCACGGGGAGACTTGGAGTGGTCCTATTCTACTCTGCCGGGAACCTCATGACTCCTCAACCGCAGATAAATACCTAAGAAAATAAAGTATGTATGTGTGATATATTTCACTATATATGGTGAGGTAGAGAAATCGAATTATGCACGCAAAGCCGGGGTCAGACGCAAGCAAACAAATTGGCTATTGATCTAGTAAATCCAGTCGGTCAGGGGCGTCAAGTTCAAAAGCACAAATTAAAGCGACACAGATGGGACACCTCTATGTGAGACTTGAGCTTTAGCTACGCTTACATAAATCTGTACTTTTTTTTTAGGTATTTAAGTCCCACTGCTGGGCAAAAGCCTCCCCTTTTTGTTTCCACCTTTCTCTATCTCGTGCCATCTCTCTCTAACTTTTGTCAAAACGAGACAAGTCATCTGTCTATCTCGTTCTAGGTTTGCCCCTTGATCGCTTCCCGTCAGTAGGTATCCATGAGGTAGTTTTATAAGCCCATCTTTCTAGCACCATTCGACAGACGTGGCCCGCCCAGTCCCACTTTAACCTTGCAGATGTCAACCCAACGTCGACCACTTGTGTCATGGCACAGATCTGTACTTATAATACTAATATTAAAAAGCTGCCTTGTGGTTCCTGGCTGAGTAGAAAACCCATCTAATATTATAAATACGAAAGTATGTTTGTTTGTTACGCTTTCACGAACTATCTACCGAACAAGGGGACATAGGCAAAGACAATATTAAATTGTCTTTGACATAGGCTACCTTTCATCCCGGAGAAAAGAACTGTTTCCGAGGGATCAACAATAACGCGGGCGGAATCTAATGCGAAAGCCAGTATTCAAAATATAGCGATACGTCACACAAATTGAGCTAGCCACACAGTTGTGGGATGTGTGTTTATATTTATTTATCGCCAAGGATAGAGAGCTATGGCGTAGTGGGGGATTCTTTGCCTAGCATTGGGATACAATCGGCTAACAAGAACTTCAATCATTAATTGTGCGTAACATTCATACGAGTAAACAGACTGCTATTCTTCTGGTTGTTCTTTATTTTACGACATAAGTGACCATGTCATCGGCACGAATGTTCTCTCTCTTTCTAATTATAGCCTATTCTTATACCTGTTACACTCTAGAGAAAAATCATGCGATCGACCCATTGTGGGGTCCTTTGAAACATGTAAGAAAGAAAAGTACTTAGTAAAGTAGGAACATTTATTTAAATTACTAGCATATATGTATTATACATATAAATATTCGTCTTGAATCACTCTATCTATTAAATAAAAAAACGCATCAAAATCCGTTGCGTAGTTTTAAAGATCTAAGCATACATAGATACAGACATCGGAAAGCGACTTTGTATTATACTATAAAGTGATGCCACAGACTGTATTTATCAATCTGCCTCCTTATCAAAATACCTCCTTTTTTAGGGTTCCGTACTAAACTAGGAACCCTTATAGTTTCGCCATGTCTGTCTGTCTGTCTGTCTGTCCGTCCGCGGTTTTACTCAGAGACTATAAGTACTAGAAAGCTGTAATTTGGTATGGGTAATGGGTATGTATATTAATCATGCCAAAAAAAGTGGTAGATAAAAATCTTAGGAAAATTTTTTAGGGTAGCTCCCATAGAAGTAAAGAGGGAGTAATATTTTTACAAACCCATCGTGTTGGGTACCGTTAAATAGGTCTTTGAAAAATATAGTGAGGTTTTTCAGTTTACGTACGTTTCCAAAATATTTGGTTTTAAAGTGCGAATTTTTGTTAGAGGTAAGTGTCCCCCCTCCCCCCTCTATCTGGTAAACGGAAAACTATCAGAGCTGAGTATTTAGTACGAACTAAAAAGTTATAAAGACAACCAACTTATAAAATGTACTAAACTAAAACTTAAATTTGAACAGTGTGAACTCAAAGTTGTCATTCGCAACTACGGAACCCTACCCTGCGCGTGGCCCGACACGCACTTGGCCGGTTTTTTAACCGACTTCTTTCAAAGGACATTCTCAGTTTGACCACTATGTTCGTATTATAATACCCATTTCTTTGGTACATGGTTAATAAAACTAGATGAGCAATGGAGCAAGTTCATTATAAATTAATAATGTAGTGAGGCTGGCAAAGAAGCTATATTACCAGCAGACAGCCTGTCGGCAGTATGTGAAAGTGTTAAGGTATGTCCACACATACCGCTAAGTTACATTTAAAATACAATACCGTGTGCTTCCCGGCAGAATATAATAGGACCACTCCAAGTCTTCCCGTGGATGTCGTAGAAGGTGACTTAGAAAATACAAGATAAACAAAGTTTATTAACGTCAAAGATACCTCTCTAACTCGTCTGGCCAGCGTGGAGAGTGTAGACCAAATCCTCTGAATGCTCTGTCTAATATATGGCACTGGTAGTACAGAGAGGGTCGTGCGAGTCGTGCTCCTGCAGTGGAGACTGAATAAAGACCTGATGATGATAATGACACATTCCTGAACTGTATTTTGTAAGAATAATAATATTGAAACTTACGCGAGATAATACGAATTGCCATTGTGTCTAAAGCGCAATCTCCTCGACATGTGTATCCTGCCCATTCTCACCTATGGTGCACAGACGTGGTCTTTGACTGAGGGCCAAAAGTCCAAACTCAAGGTCTGCCAGCGGGCGATGGAACGCAGTATACTTGGCGTTCGTAGAATAGACAGGGTGAGGAATACCGAAATACGCTCCAAAACTGGGGTTGTCGATGTAGGCGTCAAGTCGGCCAGACTCAAATGGAACTGGGCTGGGCATGTTTGCCGCATGCACACAGATAGATGGGCCCGAAAAGTGACCATGTGGGTTCCTGATGGACCTAGGCGTAGGGGTAGACCGAAGACAAGATGGCGAGATGAAATCGATAGGTACTTGGGAGGTTGGCAGCAAGCTGCACTGGACAGGGATCAGTGGGGAAAAGAAGGGGAGGCCTTTGCCCAGCAGTGGGACACAAAAGCAGGCTAAAAAAAAAAAAAAAACGCGAGATAAATTCATTATGAAAAACACGGCTTTACTCACGTGAGTAAAGCCGTGTTTAATGTATTTTGTAAGGTTAAGGATTTAGGTTAATTCTTAAAAGGTACGTGTGTTATGGTGTCAATAAATGTTTTAACAATCTATCTAGCTAACTCCCATAAATTATCTATAGGGGAAATAATTTTGAAATTCGGTCCAACAGTTTCGCAGCCTATTCAATGCAAACAGACAAAGACATAATCAATCAAATACTGTTTATAATATTAGTTCCTTTCAATTATTGATTCCTATATTCTATTGATTTGTTTAAATATTGTACTAAACACCGACATCTGGACCTTTTTACATTATACGGATTTTTGAACTTATCATGCTTGATTTCTATCATAATATAACTACATACATAATATTATCTTTTGCCATTGACAGTGTAAGATTAAGTGCAATAGTACATTGTGTAGCAAGGGCGGTATAGAAGACATTACGTCAAACGAGCGACTTACAAGCACGAGGCGAAGCCGAGTGCTTTTAGTAGTCCGAGTTTGTAATGCTAATACCGGCCGTGATACACACAATGTTTTTCATCTCACCGAGTAAAAAGTAGAGAAAAAAAAATAATTTTCATATTATAATGGTTGAAATTGTATAGTATGAATATAGTTTACCTTGAAAATTAATATTTGTGCGTCTGCGAGCTGGCTGATTATATTATCTATATCAACATTATTGACCATCTATTCATTTATCATAAGGAATGTATTTCATACAAATTAATGAAGATTACGATTACTTATAAATATTTAGCCTGAAAATAAATAGCGGCAAACTGCAGTGAGCAGAATAAGTATTCGAGGATTCCACACATAATGAAAATGTTTTATCCAGAAAGGAAAGAGGAACTCAAAGATCGATGAATACAAAGAGCCAACCACCACGGCCATTAACAATTCCAAATTTGAATGAAGGACAAAAAACTCACGGTATCGTTCAAATATTTTTTTTATCGGGTTCACTAGCAATTCCAAATTTGAATATTCGACTAGAAAACAGTTTGGACGTATAAGAGTTGATGCTTGTGCGAGGTATAGTGCCCTATTAAATTTAGAAAAATACTTAACGCGCTCTCGGGCTTAATGGAATACGGTATTTGCCTAATGTTAAAATTATATAAAATTTGTTTCTAATGAGACTAATTTCTATCTAAAAACACTATAAAGAACACTTTTAATTTGATATCGATTCGTTAAGTGATCTTAAAGCTTCTTTAAAGTTGGGTGAATAGGACCATTTTTTAAAGTATGAAAATCTTTAATTACAATTATACTGTATTTTAGTCTGCAAAATTTGTAGCAACTTTTATTATGAAACCATTACCATAAACGAAATATTTCGTATAGCTACCAAACAAAGTTCTCACGCCACCCATACAAAATACAAGCTTGTGACGTCACAAATATGTAGGCATTTCAGCAGCGCGTTTTCACGTCTAAAAATTTACGTCTATAAACATGTGTCTTTAAAACTTTTATAACTGAAAGAGTTTTTTGTTTAGAAATGTATTTCTGTCACTATTGTGTTTATTTTAGGCAGGTCTTTACATAACAACATGAAAAAAATTTTAGTCAACATGCCCATTCAACTTCCATTACGGTTTATGTATCTAAGATAAAAGCAGTCAATCATACGGAAGCCGTAATGGATCTTCTTCATAATTTGTGGATTTAATCTATTTATCTTCCTAAATAAAATTACAAAATTACCTTAAAATCTTTACTACCATGCACATTTGACGGAAAATCGTCGACATAGATGCAAAAAGAAATCTTGTATGGGGACTCATTTCAAAGAAATTTAAGAATGTAAATCATATAAGCACTGGTAAATAACCTCAAGTATTTTTGGAATCATGTGTTATATTATCAGAATCAGTGAGAATTATGAGAATCAGATTACCGCCAAAAACGGCCGTTTTTGGTGGTAATCACGTTTTCTCTTAATGACTGATTCTCATAATATTAAAACATGATTCCAAAAATACTTTAAGTTATTTATGAGTGCTTATATGATTTACATTCTTGAATTTCTTTCTATTTGTAAAGTATTAGGAATAAATGATTGGCGTCGCTACTGTTCCTAGGGTCCCCCCTTAAAGTTCGATAGATACAGTGAAGGCGGACGAACAGACCTCGGAGTCTTAGTACTGTACTAAATGTGAGCTCAAACCTCGGTTGTAGGTATTTAATCCCAAAAAGATAAGGATAAAACGAATTTTATTTGTTTTTATCTCTCAGTTTTTAGATAAACATTGAGTTCTGGCACACGTTCAGTCGACTCATCATTTTTTCAACAGTCATGGTTTATCAGAAAAAAGGGTGATTACCCAGCCATTACGATAAGGATCTGACACGGCCGGTGGGGAAACACCTTAAGTTGGACTTAATGACTATGTAACATATACGTTTTTTATACTTACTAAATTTTGCTCGCTTGCGTGAATAAATGCCTTGGAAACAGTAATTTTTCTGGGATGATAGGTACTGTGTATCCTGCGGATTTTTCTTTCATGGTCATATTTAAAAAAAAATAGGCAAGTGCAAGTCGAACTCGCCCATAAAGGGTTCTGTTTTAGCAAGCAAACGTTAGCCAAAATACATTTGGCCTACACTCTCCACGCTGACCAGCGGGGTTGGAGAGGTATCTTTGATGTTTATAAGCTTTGTTTAGCTTGTGTTCCCTAAGTCGCCTTCTACGACATCCACGGGAAGACTTGGAGTGGTCCTATTCTACTCTGCCGGGAACGACACGGGGAATACTTAATATACGCCGTAAATTAATATTAACTTACGCATGTTTTTGCAAGTACTAAGTAAGTGGTTAATTTATTCAGTGAGGCCGTACAGGGCTCGTCCTGCTAAACGTGTTTGCGTACAGACAGACAGAGAGCCCTTGTGATTCTAGTTTTATTGCTTTAACCGAATCGGCAAATAAGTAAGAGAAATCTTAAAACAATTAGCTATTAAGAGTCGCCGGGACGCGCATGTCTCCATACAATCGGAAAAAGGGAATTGTGGCAATATTTGATAATTTTAGGGCAAAATTAAGCATCCAATCAATTAATCTCATTATAATCTACGTACGTTCCTATACAGTTTGGTTAAATTATCAAATGTTTGAGAATTATACGCCTCTCAAGATTTCCATACAAATTTGAAAAGGCTTGTAATTTTCAAACCATTGGTATTTAACCTAGCTGTATAGGAACGTACGTAGATTATAATGAGATTAATTGATGAAATGCTTAATTTTACTCCAAAATTATCAAATATTGCCACAATTCCCTTTTTCCGTTTGTATGGAGACATGCGCTTCCAGGCGACTCTTAAGCTTCAGTTATTAAAATAAGATTTTTAAAAATTAAACTTATGTGAGATACTCTCATCTATACTAATATTATAAAGCTGAAGAGCTTGTTTGTATATCGGGTTGGACGCGATAATCTCAGAAACTACTATATATGTATGTCCACACCGTGTCCGGCAATGGCGACTCCTGAATGTTCATGATTAATTAATTTTGATATTTATTCTGATGAGCTCTGATGTGACTAGCGAAGCCAAACTTTGTCTTAAAGACGCGATGACAGAATACATACACAGTATAACTGACCTGTTGAGTTGGTTGTGTAAGTATAAGAGACTTTTGGCCTGGTCTTCCGTATTTGGCGCTTTGCTTCAAGATCTTTTATATGCCTAGTTTCAAAACTTCAACGTTCTAATGAACAGTTTATCGCCATTCTAATCTAAGACGAGCGCCCGTTATCCCTGAATGCCATAGGCTAGGCATGTACCACGCGAAGCACGGGCGGACTGCAGGTTATTGATATGGAAATTACGGGTCACTGACGTATGAATTCAGCTACAGGCCGACATGTTTCGACGTGGTTTCGACCTCATCCGGAGGTCTTCCTTCTCCCTCGTCCCTTCTGATGTTTCATAAGTGTGGACTGGAGACAAGTACGTGCGCGCGTTTTGGTTCACATTCGCCCTCAGGTACACCTCTTCTCTGTCGCACGTCACACGCCGTCTCTTACTTTAGTACTTAAATTCATTCTGCGGTGTCGACCCTGATAGTTAACTCACACACAGACGTGTGTACAGATGTAAAGTTTAGTTCGTAGAATTTTTAGGCATAAATATCACGATTTTCGTCCAGGAGCCTAATTTTTGAACCGCTCGGATATAATTTAGCACTAGAATGACCTTCAGCTCGTGGATCATAATCTCATGTATTCAAACGTTCTCTTTTTGACATTCGATGTACCTATATGGGAACCATTTATACCATGGTATGGCCGTAAACTTTGTATGGTAGGTCGACATTTTTTGGAGTCACCTCAGCCTGGCATTATAGAAAAAGTAGTTCTCGTATTGACGGGTTGAGTTATCCCTTCAATTAAGTTTAAGTTTTATCGTAAAAAAAAAAACAGACTCAATTCCAGCCCGCCAAAGGAATATATTAGAACAGTATTGTGTTGTGAATGCAAAAAAAAAAACACCTATAGAAATTATTAACCCTTCAAGCCTATGTTGAGAGTTTTACACGCAGTATACATTTATCTAAACGACTATACCTAAATGAATAACACCGCTTGGCTAGAAAGCGGTTCCGTCAATCATGTCGAGCGACGTCGGCCGATTAGCACGCTGTTATCACCTGGGAGTTGATTTTTGAATCGTGTGAAAAATGTTGGCAACCCTAGAGCAAGTCCATATAAAATGTATGAAAACAACCGAAATAAAAAAAAAGGTTGGTGTCTTTATGTTGCGGTTGGTAGCCCCGTGTGCCGCGACACTTATGAAGGTACTATTTAGGACACTTAAGTAATGGATACAGTATGCGACATACGACGCCCTTGTGTCCTAAGGTGCGGTTATCTATATTGCAAAGCATAGACCGTTTACTTGGGTAGGGTCTGTAAACACTGATTCACTATGGCCGAAGACCACCCCGCCTTAACTAATTATCGGTACTTTTCCATTTAAAACTGTGTCATTTGCCCTAGTATGCCATTCAATATGAAAACGCATCGTATGTCAATAATGTTGAAGTCCTTATTACTTTTTCACGACTCGGGTTATTTACTAACTAAACTGATCACTTAGATCGGACCACGCGAGTGTGGCCAGTTGAATTTGTCAACGAAGTCGTGTAAAGTTATTTGCGCAAGGTTAGTTACTTTACTATTCCATTGTGACCACTACATTTGTTTTTTAATAAAACAGTGCTGATTTGATGAAACAATGATAAGATCATAAACTCCATGGCGCAGCGGTCAACCCCAGCCCCCCGTGCGATAGATAGATAGATAAAAGATTTATTTTGTTCTTTGTAACACACATACAATACATATTAAAATTAAAAACAAACAAAAACTTTCCTTAAAACTAAACATGACTTATGTGTGCCACAATAGCACAAAAAGGCTACAGCTCAGCGAGATGTTGCTCAGGGGAGCAACCACTGATTTTCAGCTGTCACCTTAGTTGAGATGACGCGCTATTACAATTTTTAGGGTTCCGTAGTAAACTAGGAACCCTTATAGTTTCGCCATGTCTGTCTGTCTGTCTGTCTGTCTGTCTGTCTGTCTGTCTGTCTGTCTGTCCGTCCGCGGTTTTACTCAGAGACTATAAGTACTAGAAAGCTGTAATTTGGTATGAGTGTGTATATTAATCATGGCAAAAAAGTCGTAGAAAAAAACCTTGAAAAAATATTTTTTTTTTGGTAGCTCCCATACAAGTAAAGTGGGGGAGTAATTTTTTTTTCTCTATTTACCCATCGTGTGGGGTATCGTTAAAAAGGTCTTTCAAAAATATTGTGAGGTTAAGAACACCATTTTTCGATTTAGGGATCCGTTTCCGAAATATTTGGTTTTGAAGTGCAAAATTTTGTTAGAGGTACGTGTCCCCCCCTCTATCTGCTAAACGGTTATATATGGATACGTGAAAAAAATTACAGCAATAGTATATATACTGAAGTTGAAAGGAAAACTATCAGAGCTGGGTACTAAGTGCAAACTAAAAAGTTATAGGCAACCAACTTATAAAATGTACTGGAAAATGTAAAATTTCATACAATCTTCATTGTTAGATGTTTTTGGTCGTTAGACTGTCAGGTGTGAGTGTAAACAGTGTGAACTCAAAGTTGTCATTCGCAACTACGGAACCCTACACTGCGCGTGGCCCGACACGCACTTGGCCGGTTTTTTATTAAACAAAATATTTTGTCTCACGCAGTGAAATTTAATGTGTGACAAGCAAAATACATAATTGATATATTTATTATTTGATAGTGCAAAGTGCAACAATATAATACTACTTATTGATAATTATACTTATAAAATAAATAAATAAATTTAGGGAGAACTCAATTTAAGTTTCAGCTATGCGGCAAGCAAAGTGTTTTGAAATTAGCGTTAGTTTTCTGAATTGTGAGTAAAAATGATGTCAGTTGTTTTTTAAATGTAAATTTCGTATTGATGGGATGTGATTTGCTCGGATGGATTGGGAATTAGAAAGTAGCAGCTCAGGAGGTAGTGCGTTGCGTACGTACCCGATGCCATACTTGCAAACAGCGAACCGGCAGTTGAGGATATAAATATAAATATATACGGACAAATCACACAGAGCCCCAAAGTAAGTTCGAGACTTGTGTTATGGGATTCTAACTCAACGATACTATATTTTATAATAGATACTTAGATAGATAAACATCCAAGACCCAGGTCAAACTGAAAAAGATCATTTTCCATCTTGACCTGACCGGGGATCGAACCCGGGACCCCCGCGTCGCAGGCTGGCGTGGTAACCACTGCGCCACGGAGCTCGTTAATGACACCCCTAACTAGGATAACGCTTTCACTATATCGTTGTTTTTAGAAAATGAGAATGCTTCGTTCTCTAGTTTTAGGCTACTATTTATGTATTCTTTTTGTGGTTAAACTATGTGGTCAGATTGTGTGATCAATTAGTTAAAAACAAAGATTCATTACAAAATTAGCCTTTACGCACAAGTTAAGGTAATTTCTACCGTAAGCATTACGAAATAAAGCCGACGCGTGATTAACATATTAACTTAAGCAAGCGTAATGGTAATTTAGTGACTAGTGTTGCATAAAGCCACTCCTACGGCACAGCACAGACTTGGTCGTCATCGTCACATACACGTTTACCCACTTTTAGGGTCCCCTAGCTAGCCAATCGCCGAACCCTCCAATATGGGTGAAAATCTGCGCTACTGAACTAACGGTGTTATTTTATTTCCAAATATTGACAATAAGAGCCTCGCCATATACCAACGACACGGCGCCGTATGGTGTAAACAATTTATACTTAGTTATTTAGTTATATGTCAGATGTCTTTAGCCAGGTCGAAAAATCTGCCACACATTAAAAAAATAGCCACACATGAAAAACCAACCAACCCACTAGTTACTTCATCTGCAAGTGACGTAAAATAAGTAAAACGTTATGGAAACACGGCTTAACTCACGTTTTATTACGTCGGATCTGCCGACTAGTTTCGGTCTGTTACGAAGATCATCATCGGGGCGAGTGAAAGGGGTGGCGACACGACGGTTACGCTTCCCTCAAAGCACTGAGGGCCGCCTCACGCGTCGCCGCACGTAACAGACCGAACTAGTCGGCAGATCCGACGTAATAAAACGTGAGTAAAGCCGTGTTTCCATAATGAATTTATCTCGCGTAAGTTTTAATATTATTAAGTAAAACGTGTCTGAAGTCTTGAACACCGCCTAAATTGATTGTTTGGACATGAAACTATGGAATTGGGCAGGGCATCTGGCTAGAAGGAAGGATGGTAGGTGGAGCAAGGCTCTCACTGAGTGGTATCCTAGAAATGGCAAACGAAGTGTGGGACATCCATTACTGGAAAGAACTGGCTCGCGATAGCATGGGACAGAACGGAATGGCGCAGACAAAGGGAGGCTTATGTCCAGCAGTGGACCGCGAAAAGCTGACGATGATGATGATGATGGACATGAAACGTCGAATTGCCGATTGGTCTCAAAAACTCTCCAACCCGTCTGGCCAGCGTGGAGGTAGGCCAAATCCTTTGACTGCTCTGGCTTATATATGCTACAGAGAGGGTCGTGCTCCTGCAGTGGAATATATCAGACAGAACCCTTGGTGTGCGAATCCGATACGTACTTGGTAGATTTTTGCAGTTGTTAGTGTTACCACACCTTTAGTCCAAAGATGGTCATTCGTCACTTATTTACTCATAAATTTAAAGATATGCTGATCATTCGTGTGTTTGTTTATGATTTGTTAATTATTAAGCATAGTGTGCCATGTTTTAACACAGTTTCGATGCCTCTTAGGCTTGTAAAATAAATCATCATCATCAGGTCTTTATTAGTCTCCACTGCAGGAGCACGACCCTCTCTGTACTGCCAGAGCAGTCAGAGGATTTGGCCTACACTCTCCACGCTGGCCAGACGGGTTGGAGAGGTGTCTTAGATGTTTATAAGCTGTGTTTAGCTTGAGTTTCCTAAGTCGCCTTTTACGACATCCACGGGAAGATTTGGAGTGGTCCTATTCTTCTCTGCCGGGAACCACACGGCGAAAATAAATATTCGGCTGTAATACAAACTGATCACGTCTTTATCTCTAGCGGGGTAGATAGGATCTAGTTACACTAAGACCACATAGAGATGTTGGCGTATAGTTGGACAACGAACTCCAGCTACCTGAATCGCCTATTGAAATGATTCCTACGCACCATGCGTAAAAATCATTTAGGCGATTCATCCTTCGATTTAATTTCTTAATAGTTACTATTACCAGGTTTACTATATTTATTGTATTAATACACAAAGCGCGCCCCGGGCTCTGAAGCAACACAAATAATAATAAAACCGAGCACGTTGAGATAAGTGAGACTATGATTAAACAATCTATATTTTATTACCATTACATGAGGTTCATCATCATTTCGTGTAGGTGACATGGTCAGTCGACCATGAACGCCCTGGTGTCAGAGTTCTTCGGAGCCGCCTCTCGGCCTCTGACGTGGTTCCTTTAACGACTACCAGATGGCAGCCGGGACCAACGGCTTATCGTGCTTTCCGAAGCACGGAATCATCTTTCTTATCAGACAATCAGGTGATTCATGCCTGCAATGTCCTAACCAAACTGGAAACAACTTAACAAAGTATGCTTCCCTTGGGAATCGAACCACGACCCCCGGGTCAACAAGGCAAACGCCTTAACCACTGGACCACGGAGGCTGTTTACATGACGTTGTATTACAAAGATGAAATTAAACTAGATTCATATGTCTTATATTTTTATTTACTTACAGTACTACTGGCTCCGTCTCAAGAACATACATTTGTATTACATACTTAATGAGGAAATAAATGCAACTAAATCATCAATCACTCACATAGTTTTCCTGTACTTGAAGTTTAATTCAATCTATTCTTGAAATTAATAGCTGGTTTTCTTTGTTACAGATCAATCCACTGGGCCCCAAAACCGTTCCCCGGGAAACTCTGACTTGAACGTAACAAATATAATTTCTGGAGATGTTAACTCAAACGTAACACCATTTCACGTAACCCCAAGCACAACGCCTAGCATCCCAGGCACAAAACAAGATGAAAAAAAGCCAAAAATCAACTATCCCCCGATGTCAACCATGTCGAAAGCCCTTGCAAAATCCGAAGACGATTTTGACGTAAACGAATATTTCGCCAGGCTCCAAGGAACTAGATATGTAAGCGCGCCAATAAATAGTCTTCTAAAAGAAGATGGCAACGCGAATCTAGAAGCGACTGAGGAGAATTTGGAAGAAATCAACTTGAATGAGCCTGATAAAAGTCAGTCGGAAGTCCAACAGAGTTTGACTGCAGACATAGCTCAGAACTTTTCGCAGTTGCCAACTGTTCTGCCTCAGGTTGCGAGCGCTGTGTTCAGTTCTTTCTCGAACATGTTGAGTATGAAGAGTCGGGAGGTGACCCCGGATGAGCCGAAGCCAAGCGTGGGGTACCAGGCGCCTAGCATGAGGCAGGAGATCAACGTGCCTTTGATGGGCGTTGATGAGCCTGTGAAGGATGTGGCGCCGCCGCCGAAGGAACCTCCGATTGGTGGTGAGTACCATTTGCTATTTACTTTTAATTAGGTACGCGTCGAAATTGGCTTTACGGCAGTACTGGATACTGATGATCATTAGTAGGAAGCTTCGGCAAAAAATTGGGTTTATCTATTTGTTTGTTGCATGTACGCAGATAATATTGTATCGACTGTTGGTGAACTAATAAATAAGGAATAAAAAAAACAATATGGGGGATGTAAACTGTCAAAAACAGCAGTCGGTTCTTTTTTTAATAAATAAATATGTACGGACAAATCACACAGATTGAGCTAGCCTAAAAGTAAGTTCGAGACTTGTGGTATGGGACACTAACTCGTTTTATTACGTAATATAGGTATTGATAAACTTGCCAAGACCCAGAACAATCTAAAAAATATAATTTTTCATCTTGACCTGGCCGGGGCGCCACGGAGCTGACGGAGCTCGTTAAAATAATGCAACGTGTTAAGTATATCTTCATACTTAAGCGGGCACACTAGGCACAGTAGCGACGTCAATCATTTTATTCCTAATACTTTACAAATAGAAATAAATTCAAGAATGTAAATCATAAAAGCATTAGTAAATAACTTGAAGTATTTTTGGAATCATGTTTTAATATTATGAGAACATAAAAACGGCCATTTTTGGCGGTAATCTGATTCTCATAATTCTCACTGATTCTGATAATATTAAACATGATTCCAAAAATACTTCAGGTTATTTACTAGTGCTTATATGATTTACATTCTTGAATTTCTGTCTATGTATTTGTAAAGTATTAGGAATAAAATTATTGGCGTCGCTACTGTGCCTAGTGTGCGGCCTTAAAGTAAGGTTTCAGTATTCAGTGCTTAGTTTGGGTTATTTTCGGTGACAATGCTTGTTTTGATTTAAGCCCAAGTTCAAATGTAATAAGTTGGGTTTTCCTGATACAGTCATACTTGTTTGGAGAAACTTGGAGGAAACTCAATTTAGATTTGAGATATTTTTTGTAATGTGGGGTTATTGTTGAATTGATCTATCATCCTTTTGGCAGCCTCGCCGGCGTAGTGGTTATCACGCCAGCACGTGAAAAGGGTTCTATCCCGGACCAGCAGGCCTATTTGCTAACTTTTGACAACTACGGTGTACATCATTATCACGGCTTCGGTATGAATGAGTATTTTTATTTAAGATATGAAAACCGTCATGGATGCTAAAGCGACAATCAAATCGTTGTACACTGAGTTAGCATATTGGCTTGCAGGTCATGATGGAAAACGATCTTTTTCAGATTGGCCTGGGTCTTGGAGTATATATGTATTTGTACTAAAATATAGTATCGTTGAGTAGTATCCCATAACACAAGTCTCGAACCTACTTTGAGCTCAATCTGTGTGATTTGTTTATATGTATTTATTTATTATTTTATCTCCCGAGTCTATCAAGACATTACCTATGTATTACCATTCGTCTGGTCACGTGAAACCTGCCCAAACCTCGCTTTGACCTCTCACGACTGCAACGAACTATAATTGTGGGCAAATCACTATAATTTTGTCCGTCTGTACATTGATGGGTTCGAGCACGCATATTACGTGTATTATGTCAGTATGAGATTCATTTAACTTTTTCGCGTATCTCTGCATAACGAAGAAGAAACAATAGGTACCATAGAGACAGGCACGCGCTCGGGTAAGCTAGTTTCAAAAAATCGTCATTGGCAATAGGTCTACAGCTTAGCACTATGTCATCATCATCATCTCAGCCACAAGAAGTCCACTGCTGGACATAGGCCTCCCCTAAGGATTTCCAATATGACCGGTTAGAAGCGGCCTGCATCCAGCGCCTTCCTGCGACCTTTATCAGGGCGTCTGACCACCTGGTTGGTGGGTGTCCAACGCTGCGCCTGCCGGTACGTGGTCGCCATTCGAGAACCCTTCCGCCCCATCGGCCTTCGGTTCTTCGCGCTATGTGCCCCGCCCACTGCCACTTCAAAGAGCAAATCCGCTGAGCTATGTCGGTGACCTTCGTTCTTCTACGGATCTCCTCGTTTCTGATTCGATCTCGCAGTGAAACACCGAGCATAGCCCTCTCCATAGCTCTTTGAGCGACCTTGAGCTTTCTTATGAGGCCCATAGTAAGGGACCACGACCACTATGTGTTAAACCGTAAATAGGATAGCACGTATATATTTGAAAGCTAAAAATGTAACGTACAGAGCCGGCCAAGGGATTGGGAGAAAATGTAAGGAACCACGTTATAGGTGATGCGGCTTGCAACCCATCGCAATTTTGATTCCGCTTTCACCCATGGTGCTGGCAACATTCGCACCATCGGCAAAGCCGAGCGGAGGGCTGCGCAGGCGCCCCTAACTTCAACACGATTCATACGGAGGCACTTCTATTGCGCTCCGAGCGAGTACGCGTCGTAGATTTTGCCCTTGTTTTTTAAATAATTCACATTATATACAGTTCTCTTATACATCGAGTTATTATTCGCAAGGGATAAAAACGTGTTAATATGTATGTAAAAATGTAATCTGAGGAAATGCAAAGAAAATCGTTAGTTATAAAATTGCTGCCAGGCACCGTAAGTTGATCAATTAGCTAAAATGTATACCCTTAAATAATACATTTCAACTGTCTTAAATAATACATACAAGAATATTTACAAAATTCTCATGAAATATGACAAATAATTAAAATGTTATGTATTCAGGATATTAATTCGATTAAAAATTTGACATAATACGCACATAGATTCATATTTGACATACCTAATTAACAAATTTGTATCTATTGCATGTCAATGTTGACTAAACATGTGATTCCTAACTATATTTTAATTTTACAACACCAATTGTTACCATGTGTAAAGCAATAAGGCTCATTTCATTTGTCGTTTATGATATTCCGAAAGTTGATAAACTAGCTCGAAAATTGATTAACTTACGATTCTTGTTGTTTTCCGGTGACATATTCGTACCTATATAATGTCATACAGGTTAATCCTAGTTCAGAGATCAGTCTCTCACATGGATTGGAACATAGACCATTGTACCGACTTCATGTATTTTTCTTTGTATTGCATTACTAGTTAGTGTTTCTACTACATGTGAGAGAGAAATAAAGATTTTTGTATTGTATTGTATTGTATAATTTCGCACCGCGGCTACGAGTCTGAGAGAAGGCAAGGAGTTACTTATTACAAGTAGGTACATAGTAGTTCGTTTGACAAGTTGCTGTAAACTAATTGCAGTAGAAAATGTAGCCAGGCCGGCACCGCCGCACCCTGTATATTACGTTAAGGCGAAAGCATGCTATGTCGTGGGGTTCCCGACCATGAATGGGTCGGCTCGTCCGGGGAAGTACCACACTCTCACAGAAAATCGACGTTTGAGTAGTAGCTTCTATGCTTCGTTCGGTGCGTGAGAGCGTCGGGGGCCCATCCCCCCTCCCCTCTGGGGAGGGAAACATAAAAGGCCGGCAACGCTCTTGTCACACCCCTGGTGTTACATTAGTCCATGCGCAGCGGTGATCAATTACCATCAGATGACCCGCTTGCTCGTTTGCCGTCCAATGACAAAAAAAAAGAATCTTATAAACATCGAGATCTCTCCAACCCGTCTGGCCGGCGTGGAGAGTGTAGCCCTAGCCCGATCCGCTGACTGCTCTGGCTAACATATAGTTCTGGTAGTACAGAGAGGGTCGTCTTCTGCAGTGGAGATTTAAATAGACCTGATGATGATACTCTGCTGACATTATTGATCACATTACTTGTCATTTCTTACATTTACTGTCCCGTACACACGCAATTTATTTTTTATTATTTGTTTCCTACCCTAAGGTATGAGGTTGGCTGGAAGAAATTGCATATTGCGATAAGTCCGCCTTTGTGCCCTATATTTGTATAATTGTTTGTGTTCTATATACTTTCATTTTATTTAGATATATTGGTGCAATAAAGTGTTTATTCATTCATTCATTCATTCAAACTTTCTCAGAAATATTTTTTTGGAGAATTTTACAGTTTAATAAAATCTTATGAAAACAAAACGCTTATTGGAATCTTTCCATCAGATTTTAGATTTATTTATTTATCATCCATATTTTATTAGGTATTTTGTACTGCGGCTATGGTGCATCGCTATAAGAATAAGGAACGGTCAGGTAGTGAAGTTAAGTGATGAGAAATGTGAGAGAAGTAATCGGTACCACACGTAATTTTAATACTGATTTACGTTATTTTAAAATAATAAACCATTTTAGATTAAGCTTTGAAACCTTTACTAATATTATAAAGAGAAAATATTTAATAGTTTGTAGGTTCCGAAATTGCTGGACCGATGTTCTTTCACCCATAGAAGGCTTATTTATCTGCGGGTGACAAAGGCTATAATTTACGCGGACAAATCTGTCTAGGAGCGTTGTTCCCTAAGTCACCCCTTTAAGGGTATGTCGATTGTCGAGGAACAATATATGTACACGCTGTATGTCTATGTATGTCTGTTACGTTGTTTCGTTCTGTAGCCTAAACTTGGCTTGAGCTAATATTTTGGACGTAAACTAGCATAAAGGCAGCGGGGTTATTTTTTGAAATAATCAATAAAACTTTAATCACAAAAAAATCGCAGGATACAAAATAAAATCGCACAAGAGGTGTAAAAATTTGGTTCATACTTTACCACCTACTTCTTATCTGTTTTTCTTCTCAAGGTTGACTGGGAGAGAATGCTCTTAGCATTAAGGGGGCACACTAGGGACAGTAGCGACGCCAATCATTTTATTCCTAATACTTTACAAATAGAAAGAAATTCAAGAATCATGTTTTAATATTATGAGAATCAGTAATTGAGAGAAAAAGTGATAACCGCCAAAACGGCCGTTTTTGGCGGTAATCAGATTCTCATAATTCTCACTGATTCCGATAATAATAAACATGATTCCAAAAATACTTCAGGTTATTTACTAAGGCTTATATTGTTTATATTCTTGAATTTCTTTCTATTTGTAAAGTATTAGGAATAAAATGATTGGCATCGCTACTGTGCCTAGTGTGCCGTCCACCTACTGTAGCTCTATGGGCTCAATAAGTTTAATAAATAAAAATAAATAAATAAAATCACATCCGGTATAACGTGTTACGCGGAAGAGATCAGTACATATGTAATAGGTATGTCTTGTAATTACATTTTGACCTCAAAGGGCCTCGGGGGGTCACGGCGGTCGTGAGAATGCCACAATGTTTATATAAAATATAAATATATACGGACAAATCACACAGATTGAGTTAGCCCCAAATTAAGTGTTTATAATTAACAGTTGCAGCAGTTTGAATATATGTAATAAACAACTAAAAACTACTTTAGAATATAAGTTTAGTTTTTCGTGTATGTTAAGTGGCCAATACTGGTGTCAGATTTTTTAAGCTGCCTCAAGGCAACTGACATAGCTTAATAACTGCCATCAATGATCACAGCCGGGACCAACGGATTTACGTGCCTTCCAAAGCACGGAGGAGCTCGAGATATTTTTTATGCCACTTGTGGTCGCCTATCCAAGTGGGGTCCGCGCCCAGGGTTGCTTTACATGCGTAAGCGCTCTCTGGGCCATCGGGCTCCTCTCGAGAATATAAGTGTAATTGTTGTAGCGCTACCATCTTACAAATTTTTGATGTTCGATTTCTTGTTAGTGTTTTGTTTTATTATTATGTACTAGCTGTTACCCGCGGCTTCGCCCGCGTGATATATAGCCTATGTCCTTCTTAGTACCCTAACCTATGTGTGTGCAAAACTTCACGACGATCGGTTCAGTAGATAAGGCGTGAAAGCGTAACAAACAAACTCACTTTCGCATTTATAATATCAGTTGGGATTTTTCTAAATTAGCATGATATCCACGGAAGACCAGCGTCGTGCGTGGCCCACACCGCGGCATATACTGAGTGGAGTGGAGACCATTTTGGTACAAAATTGTTGTGTGCATATCAATTATGTACTATTTTTCGTTTGTGCCAAATAAACATTTTTCTTTGTTTCTGTAATATTAGTACAGTCCGATCTAAACTTTATTGCGGCTCAGATATAGAGCGGCCGCACATTATCAGAAATTTCTGTTAGAAAAATTCTGATGCTCGCCGGAAGGCACTCGCTGCATACATTTTGTATTACCTCCCGCACACTGTTAGAAAAATTCTAACGGGTCGTCCGTTTCTGATGCCCGCCGGATGGCACCTCAGCCGGACGTCAGAATTTTTTGTGATAGAAATTGCGGAAGGCGTGTTTACCATACATTTTGTACTGGCCCCGCACACTATCAGAAATTCGCGTCAGTTTACGTCCGCCGCCGTACGCTGCACACGTGTTTGTTGTATTTTAGGGACCTACGTTCTTGACGAAAATGAGCTCAAATCAAGATTTAATTGCTGATGTGGAAAAATATCCATGTTTGTGGGATCTTGATGATGAAAATTACCAGAATAAAATACACAGAGACTTAGCAAGGGAGCGAATATGCCTAATAAATTGAGAATTGAAATCCATATTTCAATATCAATGGTTTTTATGGTTTCATGTCCAAAGCGTAAAAACGGGACCCTATTTACAAGATTTCGATGTCCGTAATACAATATATTAATATTAAGGAGTGCTCCCATACAACAAACGTGTTTTTTTGCCATCTTTTGCTCGATATTAATAACGGCAACAGGTAGTACGCTTCAAATGTTCACAAAATATTTATTTGTACATTCATCACTTTAAAAATAAATAATTAAATAAAAATTAATAATATATTAAGGGCTGTCGTACTAAGAACATGATTTTCGTTACAGTTTTTGCTACGGGACCCTCCATGCGCGAGTCCGACTCGCACTTGGCCGATTTGTTTTATTTAAACAAAAGAAAGCGCTAAGAGCAATAACATAAGTATCTTCATTCATATTGGTAGATGTGCGTAAGCATACAGATGAAACACGACTGGGCTCAAAAGCTGCCGGATTAAAGTTTCTGATAGTATGCGCGGTGCTTCCGGCGAGCGTCAGAATTTTTCTGTTAGAAATTTCTGATAATATGCGACCGCGCATAAGCTGCGAGCGCCCCGCCTTCCCGCGCGCGCCGCGCATACCTAATATTGTGTAGTGCGCATCGACTCGCGCGATGTTCCGAGCCACCATAAAGTCAAACAAGGGTACTAATTACTAATCAAAATCTACGAAGATGATACTATTACTTGTATCAGAGGACCAACTGCCTTATGTCTTTTTAGGCAATAGGGACTAGGGTTGCTGATACCTCTTCCGCTGCCCCATAATGCGGAAGTTCCGCAATATAATAAAAAAAGTCCTCTTCCGCTATCGCTTCCAAAAAAAATTAAGAGGAATTTAAGATAAATTTCACTGCGCATGCGCGTCGCGTATGCTCAATACTCAATATTTATTGCAAACCATAAAGACATAGGATGACAAATTACAAGGTTAGACCATTTATGGACCCTGTCGGGCACAGCAATATTAGATTAGAGGAGGACGCACATAAATGAAAAGGAGTACCCACAAATTTTTTTTTGTGTGCGTGTGTATGTTATTTTGAGATTTGAGAATCGTTTAGATTCATAATTTGGTTCACCGGAAAATGTCCTTTTATTTAATTTTTGTGTATGTCGAGTTATGTACAGGACAGCGGCTGTTGCGTGGCTCTTTAAAACTAATAATCATTCTTTTTGTTTCAGGTACATCAAACTACCGGATAACCACGAAGAAGAAAGCGTACGCGCAAATACCAGGCCTGAGCTCAAGAGACTCAAATATAAATCCAAATCCCCCAACTCAGAGTAGTGTCCTATCATTTTTCACACCAAATCCTGTTGTTAATGATCCGCAGGCTCCAACAGGGGGAGTATTTGATGATCTGACGTCTCACAGTTCAGTTGTAGACCAGAATAAACAAAAGGAAATTGATATATTTAATCCCGTGTCTGTTTCTACTTACAATGTTGAAGGAATGCAGTCAAGCCATAATCAACCTAATATTTATTCGCAAAAGGTTGATATTATTGGACAACATATTAATCCTCCGTCTGCAAGCGCTGTTCAACCAATTAATTTTACACAAAAGATTGAACCTTCTATCGAACACAATTTAGAAGGAGTTTACAATGCTCAAGCTTCAATTGCTCAGCCTAATACTGCAATCATTCCTCCGCCTCCAATGTTTTCCAATATGCCCAGAAGAGATAGTAGCAGCGGTGTAGGAAAGTCAATCTTACCGCCATCTGTCGCAAGGCGCATTTCTGCAAATCATCCAGTTATAAAGCAACAAACTTCACAAGCCTCAGTTGTAACTGGAAATATTTTTGTACCTACTATGGATAATACTCAAGAAAGTGCTTTGGATCAAATGCCGTCGTCCTTCAGCCAATATCAGCAAGGAACAGTTATTGAACCACCCATGTTTAATCCAGCATCAGCAACGTCACAAATAGGAATTCAACCAACAGATAGCTCATCGTTCTTCCAAGCGTCAATTCCACCTCCAGAACCCTCAGTGCTTACATCAAGTATTTTAAGTCAACCATCAATCGCTACAATTCTACCTCCCCCGCTAACTCAACCAATAGCTCAACCAGAGTCTCAATTAGGATTTCAAGCACTCGATTCTTTTGTTCCAACATCAGGTATACCATTAGCAAGTCCTTCTATAACAAGTCGACCAGCTGATTTGCCTCCTCCACCGACGAAGGCGATAGCCCCACCATCAAGATTAGGAGCAAAACCACAATCAAGCATATTTCAAGCTACTTCAAAACCAGCAAGTTTACCATCTCCGGCCTCTAAAATATTTACGCCAGTTTTCACTGCTGATCATTCTCAACAAGCATCAGGCACTACGAATGTTCAAGAACCAATGGGCACTATAACACCAGTTTATATTCAAACACAAGCTTCTGCGTTTAGCTCTTTACCTCCGCCTTCCAAATCAGTAACGCCAACTAACGCCACAGTACCTCCAGTAAATGTATACAGCACGGCTACAGCAAATGCCTCTAATGTACCAACAATGCAAAGTATACCTTCAATGGCAAGCGATGTACAAGATACAGTATCAAATCTTCCTCCACCACCTACATTCTTTAATCCAAACACATTGCAAGCACAAGATAAAGTAGAAATCACAAATCCTCAGCCAAATATAACGCAATTCTTCATATCTGCCCCCGAGCCAGAACCACCAAAACCGGTAGCAGAACCTCCAAAAAATACAGGAAATTTGAATTATAGAATGACGAAGAAAAGACCGCAATATTACTCAGGTCCGATAGAAGGAGTTGGTTCTATAAGTAACAACGTGAAACCAGTATTACCCGAAGCAAACCCTGGCAGTTTCCATGGTGCGCTATTCACGCCTACTCAAATTCAAGATCAAGAGTTAGTGGCCCCTCAAACGGTGCAAGCTGTTCCACAAACATTCGCTCCCTTTGATATGAGCAAACCCCCAGAACAATCGCTTGAAGCGAGTTACAGCACTGCTTTTGATCTAAGCAGACAAACTACAGAGACTTATGAACCGCCAAAGCAAGAGACAAAAGGTTTCGGTATTATTGGTTCTTTGAAATCGAAACTTGGTTCATTAGATATCAATAAGATCCATAATAGTGTGACAACTTTTTTCGATCCCGCTTATAACGATACTAAGTATAAACCTCCGGCTGACTCGGCTGCTTACGGTCAACAAGAAAATTTAGGGATATGTATAGATCACAGTCCCCAAACATATCCTCAATACGATTATCAGATAAACTACCAAAACCAAACACATAGTTATGGGGAAAATAACCAGTATTATAATACTCACGAATATTATTATCAGAATCAAAGCCAAATGTATCCGAGTTGTACTGATTTTACCCAAATGTATACACAACCAAACTATGAAACGTCAAAGTTCGCAAATACTAGCAATATGGCTGAATCGGGAAATATATTACATGAAAATATTGCAAGTTGTAAAGCATCCGGAGAATCCACAATTACATCTGAAGCTCCAGGCGCCACGACTAATACTAATGTTGTTGAAGACAATCAAAAGGTCCTTAGTGCCAACAGTTCAGAAAACGCCCTTATTCCTGGTAACAATAGAGGTGAAACAGATTTATTTGCAAAGCAATTTTTTGATAATTCTCCCTCAATACCAGATTTGATTCCTAAAGTTGAAGGAATAGATTTACATTCTAATGTAGTCACCTCGGAAGGAGATATAAAAGAAGATACCTTACCAAGAGAAAAAGGTGTAATTGATTTAAGACGGAACGAAGTGCCTTGGACGGAGCAAGTAGTTGAGATGCAAGAGAGAAATGACAGTATTCCATCAAAATATCATAAAACGTTCACTGCCTTTACGCATGGCGAAAATAAAGTTAAGACTGATATACAAGAAACTTTTTCTTTATTGACAGACCCTGATAAAACAGAAGCGGCTAAAATGACTTCGCAAAATCGTCAAGAAACCGAGAGTGTAAAATTAGAAAATTCTTTTGCAAACTACACATTCGATACAGAAAGTAACGATAAAGATTTATTTTCAACAACGCAACAGAAACATGATGTCAAAAACGAGAACGTATCAGCAGTTCCTTTATTCGATTTATCCTCAATGGTTACCGATAAATCAAGTGATATAGATGAACTAAAAGATAATACTAAAAACGTGTCTATGTATGAGTTATCAAAGAATGAAGCAAAAAGAAGTGAAGATTTTGATCGCGATGCAAGCGTAAGCTTTAGTGAAAATGATTTAGAAAATAAACCTCTCCTTGAAGATAGTCAAGAAGAAGACAGTGTATCTGATTTTAATATCTGTGAGACTTGTAGAGAAGTAAATAAACCAGAGATAGAAGAAGAACGAGGAGTAGACGATTTGACAACACAATTGATTGAAAACATCATAGCGCCTATTCAACTATCAAACCCTGTTGAAGTACCCTTAACTCTCACTGAAGAAATAGCTGAAAGTATTCATGCTCAGTCAGCTACTAAACTTTTGGATGATGACAGCGACGAACAAAATACATTGAGTTACGGCTGGCGTACAGAAGATGCGCCCACGACATCGAAAATTCTCTATAACAATATCTATTCGTATCATACGACTCCTCATGTCATTGGGTACTATGGTGATAATCCTACGTTATTTGATGATATTCCTTGCAATGCAAGCGACGAAATAAAGGCTGAATTAATATGTTCACAAGAAGATAATCACCCTGCCGTTGTTCTGCCAAGACAAATAAGTATTCCCACTGCACCGCCCGTATCTGACGATGATTCAAAATCTGATGAAACTGGTGGTTTAGACGTACTTTCTATTGAACAAGACGCAAAGAAAGATTTTCCTTTATTTGAAGAATTCGTTATAGATCCTTCAGAAACCGATGATGATAAGATTGAAGTCAGAGAACGGGAAAGGAGTTCGGATGATCCAATTCCTGATGTAGATACTTTTACAAACAGAGTAGAAAGATTTAAAAAGATGGGAGAAAGTAGTGATGATGTTTTTGATACGCAGAAGAAAATAGATATAGTTACGTCTACAAGCCCAGCGATAACTATAGCTTCGTATTTCGACACTGGAAACTACGCAGCTGAAACCCATTACAGAAATTCCTTGTCGTCATCATCACCTTTCAGTCAAATTAATATAAGTTCTCCAAACATGGCGGCACGCGTACCTCCTGGATTTGAAAACGAGTATCAGAGACGTCTAAGCGGAATTTCTGCAGACTCATTTGTACAGAACAACATTGAACCATATATCCCGGACACTCAGACGCAAACTAAAGTAACGTTGACTACATCTTTCAGCACAGCTTCAAATAATCAAAATACACTTACGAAAATGACAGAGCAAACAATATTTCCTAAATTGGATCTTAAAGAAACACAGGAAATTGTAACAGATAAATTGCCCCCATTTGCAACAATTTTTGGTGTTGATAAGGATGCTGTACTGACAGAGGCACCATTATCTAAATCAGAAGAGAACACATCTGAAATGCCGCCGTTTTTTGGCCTACACCCAGTTAAATTAGAAGGAGGTGATGCAGCATCGGTCTTTGCTGATAAACCTCCAGTCGAAACATTACCGGATCCTCTAAGCTTCTTTTCGTCTAAAGAAGAGCCTAAAGAAGAAGCGGATAATAGTTTTAACAGATTAGCTAGTTATTTCGCAACACCAACCAAAACGGACCCCGCGAAGTCTTTTTTTGAGTTGAGCCAAAGTCAAAACCATTATAGACACGCTTCAAATAAAGAAAGTAAATCGAATAATAGCATTCCAAATACTAATCTAATAAATGATTTAACGTCTTGTCAAAATATAATTGACAAAGAGCAAATAGTTAGAACAGTAAATTATTTTACTGTTGAATACGATAATAATGTTAACGTTAACGAATTAAAAATAAATGAGCCTAAATATTGTAATGAAAAAACAGAAGATTTTGTACATAATGATACTGAACTAGAGGAAACTATTAACAATGATGTAATTAATCTTGTAAAGAGCTGTCACAATTGCTGTAACAATCCAAAAGGTGATAAATTGTGTAGAAAAGTCATGGATAATGATAATACAGACAGAAAGGAAGATAGAATGAGTACCCCTGATTTAAAAAATGGAAGGAACGATAAAAAAGACGTGACGCTAACTTTTGGTAGCAGTGACGAGACGAATGAAGGAGTCGCCATACTTTCAGAGGTATTTACTTCACGTTTAGATTGTTCTATTGCCTTTATAAGTGTTATTTATGCCATAGGACGGCAAACGAGCAAGCGGGTCGCATGATGGTAAGTGCTCACCGTTGAACATGGACAACTGTGACAATAGCGTTGCCAGCTGCCAGCCTTTTTTTTTCGATGGGCCTCCGGCTCTTTCACTCACTGAACGAAGCATAGAAGCAGTAAAGTTACTACAGAAACATTGATTTTCTGTGGGAGTGTGGTACTTCTCCGGATGAGCCGGCCCATTCATGCTGCTAGCAAAATCGAATTTCGCTGGTAGCGTGGCTTTATCACAACTAAAATTTTTAGTATAAAATATTCTAGTGGCAGATTGCAAAGTGCAGAATTGAACGGCACTTGTGGCGCGGTGTTTAAAAAGCCAGTGTGCTTCACGTGGCGGGACTTAGAGTGGGTTCGATTTTCAGTGAGGGCAAATAATTGTGCTTACTTTCTTCATTTTCACACCGGTTTTTGAGACACTACATTGTAATTTATAGATTTTAATGTACGCTAGTCGGTTGTTGATTTTGCAAATAAAAAAATATGACGTTTGAAAGCCGGTACATGATATCCAAATTTGGATAAATTTCATTTTATTTCATTTCCGCCTTATAGGCAAAATGATGTAAAAAGCACCTGAAATGAGGACAGTGATGGATGAGTGTCTTTAGCTACATCTATAGGTATAGATGAAAAGTTAATATGGCGTTATGTAAATAAGTTGAACTAAGAACTTTATAATAGATTGGAATATTTCTAGTATTATTTATTTAACTTCATACACAGTACAGTACTATCATTTTTATAAGTTACACCTATGTACCTGCGCAGAAGTAAAATTTTTGCATGGCGCGAAAATACCCGTCCGCTATTGGCTGATGTGTACGCGCCATGCGGCGTCTCGGCCACTCTCGATAGTTGTACAAGTATTAAGAGCGAGATAGCACGAGTCCAGTTGTTGTTGGATTTCAAATCTTAAGTAGTAGCAATTATTTAATTTATTTAAGTTATTTCATTAATGTTTTCATTCGGTATGAGTCGGCGGTAGGTTGCGCTATTCTGCGCCATCGAATAATGCCGATGCGACTTATTAATGTGGTACTACTGTACAAGCGTTTATAAGTATTGCATCCCTGACAACTTTGAGTGTTTTAGAGTTTACTCGATAATGCCACATTTACACTCAGCAACTGTTGCTGTACCGCCATCGCGGGACCATAACCCTCTCTGCACCACCAGAGTCACACATTAGCCAGAGCAAGTTAGAGGATTTGGCCTACACTTTCCACGCTGGCCAGACGAGTTTAAACGGTCCCTTTGATGATAATAAGCTTTGTTTAGCTTGTGTTTCCTAAGTCGCCTTCTACGACATCCACGGGAAGACTTGGAGTGGTCCTATTCTACTCTGCCGGGAACCACACCGCATTTTATTTAATAATTACGTATTACCATTTCAGAATCGGCCGGCGATGGATTACACTCCCGTCCGACACCATTGGTTCTACAGGGTGGACTGTGAAGCCAAGTCTATTTGGAGAGGATTCTCGCTGACTGACTCCAAGGCTTTGGAGGAGGCTTATCATAGCCGTAAGTATCAGCTGGATCCACTTGACTCGGTCCAAAGACGAGCTGTCGGAATTACAATAAATATACGGACCAATCATACAAATTGAGCTAGCCCCAAAGTATGTTTGAGGCTTGTGTTATGGGATACTAACTCAAGGATACTATATATAACAATAACGATTATAACGATACGATTTATAACAAATACATACATCATTATTTTTGGCATAGTACAAAGACTCCGAGACCTGATAATGATGATGAAGCACTTATATACATGTAGTTTATATAGTTGGACTTTTTTAAGGGTTCCGTCCGTACCCAAGGGGTTAACAACAAATAATAAAAACAAATTATAATAAAAAATATTGGGAGCGCAAGATGGCTGGCAGAAGCTGGATGCGAGCAGCCGAAGATAGATCTCGATGGCGTGCAATTGGGGAGGCCTATGTCCAGCAGTAGACGAGTAAAGGCTGATGATGATGATGATGATGACGAGGAGCCATACAACAAACGTGTTTTTTGCCGTTTGTTGCTATATGTTAATAACGGCAACTAGTAAACTCTTGAAATATTCATTGGATATTGTTATATATTCATTTTAAAAATAAATAATAAAGTAAACATTCAAGTGGTCACGTTTTAAAATGTTATTCGTAGATTATGTAGATAATGTTACGGAACCCTTCATGCGCGAGTCCGACTTGCACTTTGCCGGATTGTATACTTCCTACCAGCAGGCTTATTTGCTAACTTTTGACAGTTACGGTGTATATCATTTTCATGGTAACTTCAATATTCATTACGGCTTCGGTTTTTTTTTTTTTTTGTTTTTTCGTATGTGTAAGTGGCTAACACTGGTGTCAGATTTTTCAACCTGCCTTAATGCATCTAACATAGCTTAACGACTGACATCAACGATGACAGCCGAGACCAACGGCTTAACGTGCCTTCCGAAGCACGGAGGAGCTCGAGATATTTTTATGCCACTTGCGGACACCCATCCAAGTAGGGACCGCACCAGGGGTTGCTTATCATACGTAAGCGTTCATAGAGTTCACACCCACTGGACCATCGGGCTCGGCTTCGGTATGAATGACTATTTTTATTTAAGATATGAAAACCGTAATGGATGCTTAAGTGACAATCAAATCGTTGTACTCCGAGTTAGCAAATCGGCCTGCTGGTCATTTTAAATATAAATCATCATCATCATTAGGTCTTTTTTAGTCTGCACTGAAGGAGCACGGCCCTCTCTGTACTACACGAGCCATACATTAGCTAGAATAGTCAAGAGGATTTGGCCTACACTCTCCACGCTGGCCAGAATAGAATAGAATATACTTTATTGCACCAAATAGGAAACACAAAATAAAACATGGTAAAAAACAAAATTGGCACAAAGGCGGACTTGTCGCTTAGGCGATCTCTTTCAGTCAACCTTAGGGTAGATGGACACAGTACACGTAGTAGGCGTTGGCGCAGATCAAAACAACATAAAAATATGGTCTCTTTGATGTTTATAATATGTTTTGTTTAGCTAGTGTTTTCATGTAAAACCCTAGGTCCCAAGGAGCTAATGGATACGCAATAAAACCAAAGACTTTTTGGTACTAAGGTTTATTGTGATTGTGGCCTACCACTTTAAAAAAGTAAAATTAAAGTAAAAATGTATTTATTTTTCTCCAATCAATCTATGACATAAATTTGCGAGAAGACTATCTTTAATGTGACAAACACAGATTGGAGGAGACTGGAGTCTGATGTAGGCAGGGCCTGTACTACAGTAAACCAGTGCTCTCCTTTTCTGGATGTTCGTGAACAATATCCGTCTTATTATAAAACGAGGACTAACTTTAGTACCTGGTTTAAACCATTATCCACCCAGAACGAATTGACAATGACAGTTGTGGAAACGTCAAAGAGATATCTGTTGACTTAGTTTGGTCGGATAATGGTTTAGACCAGGAACTAAAGTTAGTCCTCGTTTTATAATAAGACTGTATATGTATGTACTTGTTGGGTGAAATACAAATATGAAGTATTTTCAGTATGGAAATTACAATAAATTAAACTAAACTTACAAATTCTGTAAATCAACGATTATGGACATAAAGATGTAGAAATAAAAACAAAGAACTATATCAAATTAAAATTAAAGTGCCGTGTGTTGCTTATTTTGTCTGTCTGTCTGTCTGTACGTTATTTATAAACTGAGACTGTTGTAACCGATTTATGAAAGAGGGATACAACTTTAGAAACCGAAAAGCGAAAAATATCCAGATGAGAAACTAGTTGTTTGAGAAATTATTTAAAGAAAATAAGTAAATTTTCAGTTTCAGGATATCCAAGGGACTTTAAGTAATTTGAGACAGTTAATTTACAATTATAATTCGAGAGGGGTAAAATGGCTAGTTTAGAGTGGAGTATGTTATAGAGGAAAGGTCCGGCGTAGCAGAAAAAGCGGTGGGAGAATTCTGTTTTAAAGGAAGAGGAGGCTGCCACAAGGCGGTTGCGTTTGGCAGTGCAAGGATTGTACGGGGTAATGCGATGTTGTGATGATGATTGATGACTTTAGGCTGGAACAAGTATAATATAAATATAAATACTTATATATCATCATCATCATCATCAGGTCTTTATTAGTCTCCACTGCAGGAGCACGACCCTCTCTGTACTGCCAGAGCAGTGAGAGGATTTGGCCTACACTCTCCACACTGGCCAGACGGGTTGGAGAGGTCTTTTTGATGTTTATAAGCTTTGTTTAGCTTGAGTTTCCTAAGTCGCCTTTTACGACATCCACGGGAAGATTTGGAGTGGTCCTATATTCTTCTCTGCCGAGAACCACACGGCACTACTTATATATAATCTTAATCCTTATATATATATCTAAATACTTATATATATATATATATATACCTCTTCTTCGTAGCGAACCTGAACGAGAACACATTAGTCCCCACTGACGGCGGCAGATTCGATGTGAACATCATTGGGAGACTGCGGATTGCTGTCTACTGGCCCGACAAGCCCACTAACGTTCGCAGGTAAGTTGTTTGTCTATCCATTTATCTATCTATCATATATAGGTGTAAGCCTGCCCCATACCTCGCCACATATTCGGTCTATTAAGAGTCGCCTGGAAACGCATGTCTCCATACAAACGGAAAAAGGGAATTGTGGCAATATTTGATAATTTTGGAGTAAAATTAAGCATTTAATTAATTAATCTCATTATAATCTACGTACGTTCCTATACAGCTTCGTTAAAATACCAATGGTTTGAGAATTACAAGCCTTTTCAAATTTGTATGGAAACTTGAGAGGCGTATAATTCTCAAACATTTGATAATTTAACCAAACTGTATAGGAACGTACGTAGATTATAATGAGATTAATTGATTGGATGCTTAATTTAGCCCTAAGAGTCGTGCTCCTGCAGTGGAGACTAATAAAGACCTGATGATGATGATGATCCTTGGAACCAGGTACCAGCCAGAGCGGTTGTCATATTCTTTTACTTTGTTCTTTTACTTATATAAACTTTTTTCGTATATAACAGATGCAGTTGGTTCTACAAAGGGAACACGGATGCCAGATATGTGCCTTACACGGAAGCCGTGGCCGAGAAACTAGAGGTAAGAAGCTTTTCTATGAATGAATGAATGAATGAATGAATAAATGAATTAATAAATTTATTTGAACACACACAGCACAGGACATAAAACATTATACAATTAACACACTTGTTTAACACTGTGTACGTCTTCAAATAGGTCTCAACTCAGCATATGTTGGTTATAAAGCCAACGCTGGTCTTCCGTTGGGACCTATGTTGACGTCACTAGATTCCGTACTTCAAAAAGAACACTTATGGGTTCATTTATTTGTCCATCGAATATTAGCTGCTCACTGCTTGTACACGCCCCGCCTCCCCGCGGGCGCCCCGCGCTTACCTAATATTGTGTACTGCTCTAAGACTCGCGCTATGTTCCGACCTGCCATAAAGTTGATTCGGACTGTACGAGTATCATAAGTGGTATACTTCTATGTGGCCCATACGTGGCCTATACGTGGTGTTTACATACAATATAGTTCGTCTGGGATCCTGATAAAAAAATACTTTTTTTATCTGTGCCTGTAAATTTTAGATGCGATTTATTTTATCTGTATCAAATCCTAGGTGATTTTTTTAAACAGTATCCGGATTTTTACAGATGCAGTTCAGCACCTGATATTGAACTTATTTCGACTAAAACATTTGGTGAAATATAATCAAAAATTCCGCCTTTCCAAACTAAGTCCGATCAGCTGATCCAACAGCTGGCCAATTTGTATCGGATCGGAAGGCGAACTTTTTTTTTTGTTTCATAAAACCTTTTCATGGAAAATAGTTCTGTGTCAGAGACTGAAACTGCTGTTAAGAAAATAGTAACTATATTTTAGAGGAGTTATTTTGCATTCACAATGCTATTTTGATTATATACATAAAACATACTCTTCTTTAAATAAAGAAATAAAACATGGGAAAAAAAATCTACGCGGGCAGAATTTGAACCTAATTAGCCTAGTTTATATGGGACTAGCTGTTACCCGCGGCCTCGCCCGCGTGATATATAGCCTATGTCCTTCTCAGTACCCTAACCTATGTGTATGCAAAATTTCATGATGATCGGTACAGTAGGTTGGGCGTGAAAGCGTAACAAACAAACAAACAAATGAACAAACACACTTTCGCATTTATAATATTAGTTGGGATTTTGCATTTGTTGACATTTTTATAATTTAAATAACAAAAATTAATTTATAATTATAGATGGTAATATTATTATTATGCCCACCCTCAATATTCTCGGTATAAATACAATCGTAATCCCCACTCTCTCTCTCATTTCGATTTACGCTGTGTTAGGAGACAGACGTTATACCATCCTTGTTATAATTTTGAATATACGTTCTAACGTATTTATTTAATCTATTTTTATTTTCTCTCGCCTATTACCCTATAAAATCTATAGGTTATGGGCCCAGCCATACTACCTTTAGTATTGTGCTGTAGTTCCTTAAATTCATTTCTTTTTGTTTTCTAAAAACACACGTGTCCTCCAATCAACTTTAACCAAAACCATTTTCGTTATGGATAACCTGAAAACTAAGCGAAACATCTAACCTTTTAACGGCGAAAAATATAGCATCTGGAAGTTTCGTATCCGCTCGCTATTTGGAGGTCATCAAGGTCATCGATGAAGAACCCGTGTTACAGTTCGAGGTATGGCAGAAGAATAATCGTATTGCTAAAAGCGTTATTGTCGAGTACTTGTCGGACTCCTTTCTTAGTTTTGCCAAAGAAGAACTGACCGCAAAAGACATATTTAGAAGCCTGGATGCCTTGTACGAAAGGAAAAGCTTAGCAACGCAGTTGGCTATACGAAAGAAGCTGTTGGGTTTAAAACTACAAGATACTCTACTAGTCAAACACTTCACGGTTTTTGATGATTTTATGACGGAACTTTGGCTGCTGGAGCGAAGCTCGAAGAAATCGGCTGAACGACCTCGAATTGTTCAAGCAGTGGAATTGACTGAGGAGGCAATGGTTTCCAGTCCCCGGGTTTGCATTAATGGCTGGTGATTACCAATTTGGCGAAAACAGGAAACAAATAACATTCCTGTTGGATTCCGGAGCTTCCGACCACATTGTTAACAGGGAAGATATTTTCAGTACCTATACAATTTTACATAAACCTTTTAGAATTTCAGTAGCTAAGAACGGTGAATTTGTTTCAGCCACCAAACGTGGAACACTGCAAGTAATTAGTGACTCTGGCATCCAAGAACTGAACAAGAACTCTGGAGGATGTACTGTTGTCCGGAGGTGCCGTACAACCGTATCGAGGATACAGCGCGCCGGGTTGACCGTCACCTTCGATCAACACGGAACTTATATCAGTAAGGACGGTACAGTACTGATGCGAGGTAAAGTCAATTAATAATTTAATTTCAATAGATTTAGAAGTGTGTGTTAATCGATCTGTTCTCAGTTGTGCATTAATAATAAAAATAATTACGACTTGTGGCATCAGAGATTGGGACACATTAGTAAACAAAAGTTTTTGGATTTAAAAAGGAATTCTATGATTGATGACATTGGTTTAATTGATTATAACGCCTGATGAAAAACTGTGCGAAGCATACATAAATGGGAAACAAAATCGATTGCCATTTAATATATCTAAGGATAAAAGCCATATTAAACGACCATTATTTGTTGTACATACTGACGTGTGTGGGCCGATCACTCCTACCTCAATCGATAACAAGAATTACTTTGTGTTGTTTGTGGATCAATATACCCGTTACTGTGTTACGTACCTGATAGCCTATAAATCTGAAGTATTTTCAGCTTTTAAAGATTTTGTAGCCAAAAGTGAAGCACAATTCAATTTAAAATTGGTTAATTTATACTGTAATAATGGACGGGAGTATTTATCTAATGAGATGAAAGAGGTACTGTGTGTCCCGAGGGATTTCATACCATTTAACTATTCCTAGGACACCGCAGTAGAATGCGGTTAGTGAACGCATGGTCAGGACAATAACAGAAAAAGCATGTGCGATGGTTAGTGGTGCTAAATTACCGAAATGTTTCTGGGGAGATGCAGTATTAACTGCAGTTTATTTGATTAATTTTTCTCCTACCCGCGTTTTGACACAAAATAAAACCCCGTTCGAAATGTGGCATGATAAAAAGCCCGCAATTAAATATTAAAAAGTTTTTTTTGCTACTAACTATGTTTGATGAAAAATCATGGAAGGGTATACTTGTAGGATATGTACCGAATGGCTATAAGGTATGGAACATAGAACGTGAAAAGTATGAAACGGTTCGGGATGTCATAGTAGTTAATTTTCTGCAGTCAAGGCCTAAGTTGCGATTTGAAGGAGATGTCATCGAACATTTCCAAAATACTGAACTGACACCTAAGTCAGAGTAAATAAAACCTCAATGCTGTGACAGTCCTAAATTTGATGTGTAAGGCTGATAGTACTAAATCCGATAGGACGAAATCGGTTAATACGAAATCGGATAGTACGAAATCTGATAGTATGTAATCAGTTAGTACGAAATCGGATAGTACAAAATCTGATAGTATGAAATCAGTTAGTACGAAATCGGATAGTACAAAATCTGATAGTATGAAATCAGTTAGTACGAAATCGGATAGTACAAAATCTGATAGTACGAAATCTGATAGTATGAAATCAGTTAGTACGAAATCGGATAGTACGAAATCTGATAGTATGAAATCAGTTAGTACGAAATCAGATAGTACAAAATCTGATAGTACGAAATCTGATAGTCTGAAATCAGTATGAAATCGGATAATATAAAATCTGATAGTACGAAATCTGATAGTATGAAATCAGTTAGTACGAAATCGGATAGTACAAAATCTGATAGTACGAAATCAGTTAGTACGAAATCGGATATTGTTAAATCAGTTGAGCAAAAATCAGATAGTTTAAAATCTGATGAATCTGTTTCTAGTAGAAAGATTCGTAAGCTAAACGAGTCATATGAAATGCCAGAGGTAAATGTAGACGAACTGGTTGGTTATAAATCAACTGGTTGTTTTGATCAAAATATCGATGATTCTTGTCAATTGAGGAGCGCTAGGCTCAAGTAAACGGTCGTACACCAATATCTTATAAGGAACTTGATGAAGTTCTTTTGTGTGCTCAGTCAATTTATTTGCGTAATACCTACATCTTTTAATGAGATTAAGAACCGAAACGATAGAGCTCTTTGGGAAGGTGCAATTAAGGAAGAATTAGATTCACTTTAAGCAAATAATACTTGGACGTTAGTGCCTAGACCTGACAATCAAAATATAGTCGACTGTAAATGGGTTTTTAGTATTAAAAATGATCAGTTTGGTAATCCATCTCGATATAAGGCACGTCTAGTTGCCAGAGGCTTTAGTCAGGAGTATTTGACAGATTATAATGAGACTTTTGCCCCAGTTGCTCGTATAGCAAGTTTTCGATTCATAATTAGTTTTGCAAATCAATTTAATTTATTGGTACATCATATGGATGTAAAAAAAAACGCATTTTTAAATGGCACTTTAAAGGAAGAAATTTATATGAAAGTGCCAGATGGTAAAGTTAATAAGGAAAATTATGTTTGTAGATCAAAGTTCATATATTAAAACTATTTTGGATAAATTCAGTATGACTGACTGTCATCCAATAAGTACTTCTTTAGAGAATAAGCCTAATTATGAAGCTCTAAATTTAGATAGTGAATATAGTGCGCCTTGTCGTAGCCTTATAGGTTGCTTAATGTATGTTATGTTGTGTACGCGCCCTGATTTAAGCGTAAGTGTCAATATCTTGAGCAGGTATACAAACAAAAATAATAAAGAGCTTTGGCAAAGTAAGTTAACTCAAAAGAGTACTTGGGTATTTAAAAGGTACTATAGTTAAAATTGAAATATGAAAGGTGTAATAATTTTGAAGATATCTTGTGTGGTTATGTAGATTCAGATTGGGGTGGTAGTGCTGTTAACGATAGAAAAAGTATCTCAGGTTGTTTGCTTAAATTGTTTAACAGTTGTACTATAACTTGGAATACTAAAAGACAAACTTCTGTAGCAGCTTCTTCGACGGAAGCTGAGTACATGGCTTTGTTTGAAGCTGTGGAAGAGGCGTTATGGTTAAAGTCTTTAATTATAAGTGTACATTTAAATATTAATCCGATACCTATTTTGAAGACAACAATGGCTGTATAAGTATAGCCAATAATCCTATGAGTCATAAAAGGTCTAAACATATAGACATAAATACCACTTCTCTAGAGAACAAGTAGAAAACAATGTTATTTAATTGTTGTTTCTCCACACAGGTAAACAGATTGCGGAGTCGTCGCATTTAGACAGTTCAGAGATGAGATGAACTTATGTTTGTAACTACATTTTGTTGATTTATTTGTTTATATCAATTGATAAATGCATAATTTATACTTAAGTGCATAGTTTAAGATTTGCTTATTTATTGGTCTGATTAGGTTTTACTGGGTTTCCCTAATCCTTGCAACAAATGTTGGACCATATTACATTGTGATTCCCCAGCAATACTTGGATGGTTTTAATGTTCTGGTTAGTCAAAATTATGATTGTAAATAATTAGTGATTAATTTTTGAGGGGGCGTGTTGACATTTTTATAATTTAAATAACAAAAATTAATTTATAATTATAGATGGTAATATTATTATTATGCCCACCCTCAATATTCTCGGTATAAATACAATCGTAATCCCCACTCTCTCTCTCATTTCGATTTACGCTGTGTTAGGAGACAGACGTTATACCATCCTTGTTATAATTTTGAATATACGTTCTAACGTATTTATTTAATCTATTTTTATTTTCTCTCGCCTATTACCCTATAAAATCTATAGCATTCACAATGCTATTTTACCTCATTCATTAAATACAGAAAATAAGAAATGGTGAAAAAATCCACGCGGGCACGACTTGAACCTGCGTCTAGATCTCAGTACGATCTATGCGTTGCCAATTACGCCACCGCACTTCAAGCCCCGGCGCCGAATTAGCCTAATTGAGCCTAATTGGTAAGGCGTTAGACGTACATGGTCTAAAGACGGCCGGTTCGATTCCTGCCCGCGTGGATTTTTTCCCCATATCTTATTCCTTTGTTTAAGGGTGCTCCTTGGCATTTCGACTATGTTTTACCTGTATAAAAATGGTCAAACATAAAGCACAATACCCCATAACCCCAAAACATATATTGTAGAATGGTTTTTAATCTTTGCTTGTTGAGGAGGACTTTTTTCTAAAGTTCATAGTTTTTAGACAAAAAAAAAGGTACCGCGTACATCGATTTTTATTGCAAATATTCATAAACTAAGTCACGCAATTTTTATGTTCAATTCAATACCGATCAACCTACAAACGCTCCCGAGGAATTTTTATTTTACAGATTATTTTTCTATTTAATATTAAATTTATGTTATTTAATATTTTGAATGCGCGCGGGCGACGGGTGGCAGTCGACCGCTGACTTTCTGTCGTGGAACTAAGGTTCAAAACTCGGCCCATATCCTGAAGGTCATTAGCGCATGTACAAGCCTTAAATAATAAAATGATCTTCAGGAGGAATTCTGATTTTTAGGACGAATACCGCCACGGCATTACCACGGGAGAGTGGCACCGTCGCCTGGTGTTGCCCAACAACGAGTTGGTGGTGATGCACGGCCCTGCAGTCATGGTGCACTTGCTGCAGACCTCCTCGGATGCCTTCAGTTCCACACCAGTAAGTCTTATATTATGCTTAGTAGAATAGGAGCACTCCAAGTCTTCCCATGGATGTCGTAGAAGGTGACTTAGGAAACACTAGCTAAACAAAGCTTATAAACATCAAAGAGACCTCTCCAACCCGTCTGACCAGCGTGGAGAGTGTAGGCCAATCCTGTGACTGCTCTGGCATATAGCTCTGGTAGGACAGAGAGGGTCGTGCTCCTGCAGTGGAGACAAAAAATGCCTGATTATGATGATGAAATCTTAAATTACAACCAAATAACAGCCTCCGTGCTCCAGTGGTTTAGGCGTTTGCCTGTTGGCCCGGGGGTCGTGGGTTCAATTCCCACGGGAAACACACTTCGTTAAGATGTTTCCAGTTAGGTTAGAACATTGCAGGCATGAATTACCTGATTGTCTGATAATTAAGATGATTCTCTCCCTTCCAGCTCCTCCTCCTCTCAAGATTCGCGTCTGTCGCGACCACACCATGTACTGCCACAACCATATATTAGCCAGAGCAGTCAAAGAATTTAGCCTACACTCTCCACGCTGGCCAGACGGGTTGGACAGGCCTCTTTGATGTTTATAAGCGTTTAGCTTGTATTACCTAAGTCGCCTTCTACGATATCCACGGGAAGGCTTGGAGTGGTCCTATTCTACTCTGCCGGGAACCACACGGCATGTAGAATAGGACCACTCCAAGTCTTCCTAGTAGCTGAATAGGACGGCTCGTCCGGGGATGCACCATACTCTTACGGAAAAACCGACGATTGAGTTGTAACTTTACCGCTTCTATGCCTCGTTCGAGTGAGAAAGCCGAAGGCCCATCCCTTCCAATCGGGGGAGGTAAAAATAAAAGGCCAGCAACACTCTTGTTACTCCCCTGGTGTTGTAGTTGTCCATGGGCAGCGGTGATCACTTACTTTTTTTCATATAGGGACATATCACACAAATTGAGCTAGTCCCACAATAAGTTGTGAACTTGTGTCGCAGGATACTACCTCAACGATACTATATTTTATAATTTATACTTATATAGATAAACATCCAAGACCCAGGTCAATATGGAAAAGATCTTTTTCCATCTTGACCTGACCGGGGATTGAACCCGGGACCCCCGTGTCACAGGCTAGCGTGTTGACCGCTGCGCCACGGAGCTCGACAAGTCAAAAAGACAAGACACTTACTATAATGTGATCCGCTTGCTCGATGCTTGACTCAGCATGCACAAGACCGTAATTTGTGGCGATCTATGGGGGAGGCCTATGTCCAGCAGTGGACGTCCCTGGCTGATAGATAGATTGCTCGATTGCCGTCCTAATTCAATAAAAAAAACATATCCTTTCCTATCCTACCTTTCCCTACACACAACCTATCCTCTCCTTTCCAGCTCCTTTCCTTTGGCAAGCGGGTCTACCGGAACCCTCTCAAGATCCGCGTGTGTCGCGACCAGAGGCCTTCGATAGACCACCTCATATTCATGGTGCACGGCGCTGGAGAGTATGGGAAACAACAGGAGAAAGAAAAGGTCCCTTATGAACTAATACTTACTTCCCTTCTCCACCTACAGGCCCAACAATATGCTAAACGTGGCCTTTAGGTTTTATATACTTGGGCTCTGTCTACCCCGCAAGGGAAAAAGACGTGAAAGTATTTATGCATGTATGTATACTTAATTAGTTACTTGTGTTACCAGTGATGAGTAGCCGATGAGCTTAAATGGGTCACCGACATAGTTCAACGAATTAACTATTTGAAGTGGCAAAACTATTTAATTTCTTCTTGTTTCGCGCAGATTTTTCGTTTATTTTCTATGGTTTTTAATGATTTTCAAAATATTTATGAAGTGTGACGTCAAACGGAACGTAAAATCATGACAGATGAACTTCAAGTGACAAGCAGTGACTGACGTAAAAGCGTTCGTCGCCTGCGGAAACGAGCGGTCTAAACCGCTCGTTGCAATCACTCATCAACTAACACTCGCGTTAATCAGTCGTTGAGTGCGTCTTCTTCTTATTTAAGAACTTTATAGCTCTTGAGTATGCGCCAAACTTCTCTATCTTCTGCTTTTGACTTTAGTTCTTGATACGACATGACACCAGCCTTCTTTAGTTGGTCAACAAAACTTTCATTGGTCGCCCTCATGGACCTAGGAATAATATGGACCCGGCATTAGACACATCAAAAGTGAAGCATAACTTACGTCACATCAAGTCACATGTGTGCAGCATGTATTTGACATTTGGGAAATTTGACATTTCGTTCGACCGGGGAAAGTGTAGGGATTTTTGTGCCGATGTGTGCGTGCGTTAGTGTCGCGACACGAGTGTAGGGATTTTTATGTGCGTCACTGATACATTTTCCAAGGGCATATCCTGATTATTCTTATATCCATGGTCGCCCTGGATCTTTCTTTCCTTTTACCTTACCCTCCAGTATGTTTCTAAAGAAGGCATCATGTCGTATCAAGTGACCAATCATCCTTACCCTCCTATTCTCTATTTCGTTTATCAGTCTTCTTTTCTTTCCTACAATTTCTAGCACCTCTTCATTACTTTTTTGTTCAAAAATAGCACACCTGGTATCAAACTTCGAAATTAATGATTCCTTTATACAGCAGTCGGCTATGCGACCAAGAGTTGTGAGACGCGGCTGGGACGAGTCAGAAATTGAGGATACGGAACCATCGAGTATAGACCATCTGCTGCTGTTGTGTCATGGCGTCGGGTCAGCCTGTGACATGCGCTTCCGGTCCGTTGAAGAAGTCGGTAAGTTCCAAAGATTTTATACATCATCAAGATTCAATCGTTTATCCTAATCCTAACTAATATTATAAAAGGGATAGTGAGTTAGTTTGTTTGTTTGTTTGTTACGCTGTCACGCCCTATCTACTGGTCCGATCCTCATGAAATTTTGCATACACATAGGTTAGGGTACTGAGAAGGAGCTAGCCTCCTTAGCTAGCATAGGCTATACATCACGCGGGCGCAGCCGCGGGTAACTATTGTAATATAAGTTTCTTTGAACACTTATTAATCGTCATACTTGTGTTTACAATTTTTTTGTTAACGTCAATAATTACTTATCGCTAAGATTAGGCATCATTATTCATTTATTCATCTCATCATCATCTCTTCGATGTTTATAAGCTTTGTTTAGCTTGTGTTTCCTAAGTCGCCTTCTACGACATCCACGGACAGACTTGGAGTGGTCCTATTCTACTCTGCCGGGAACCACACGGAACCGCTTATACATGTTGAGATTTCCTCGTTTCGGACCATTAAAAGTGGTGATTCAGCCCGTCAATATGAACAACTTTTCCTATGGGATCAACGCTGAAAACTCAAAAATGCCAAAAAAATTACATTTCTAAAAAAAATATTCAGGCGCTCGGTCAATTTTTATGGAAATATCAATTTTTTTGCGCCATCTGTGTACAGTTGAAGTGCGACTCTGGTTTGTATGAGTTTTGATGATACCACCATGCTCCAACTAACAATAAAAGGCATTTTCACAACAAACAAAAATGTTTAGTTCCGCGTGACGTCACTGACCGATATACTGTTTACCGGCGTGTTGTGTCATGAGCCCCCACTCCTGCACTTTGATACGCTGTATCTTTATGATCTTTTCTTTGATTAAAAAAGATTTACCTATAATTTATCGATAATTTTTGAGAAGGATGGATGTTTCAAAAACGAATATTTAAAATATATTTTTTTAGGAAACATGCTTAGTTCTGACGCCACTTTTGATGCTGACTGAACATATTTCAAGTTAGGTTTCTTTTATTCTTCGTTAAATTACAGTTCATTTAAAAAAAAATTTTTTTTTTATATTTTTGCAGTGGACGACTTCAGAGCGACAAGTCTTCAGCTGCTGCAGTCACATTACAGGAATTCGTACGACAACGGAGTTGTGAATAGAGTTGAGGTAAATAAATTCAAATTAAAAGTTGTTTCAGTTGCAAATTCTTTTTTAATCTATAAAATATATAATCATTATCTCAACTGTAAAAATCGTATTTTAGTATAGTACTCAACAATAAGACTAAATTTCAAAAAATCCCGACGGCCAGTCTGTAGCAGGTTTTCTGTTTATTATAATGTATTTTTTAAAGCATCACTTATTATTATTTTAGGTACTTTTATTCACTTAACCGCCAAAAGCGGCCACATATGGCGGTTAAGTGTATAATGACTTAACTTAATAATAAATGATTCTTTAAAAAATACTATAATAAACACAAAACGTTCTACAGATTGGCCGTCGGGATTTTTTGAAATTTAGTCTTATTGTTGAGTACCTACTATAATAAATTGAGGTGCTTCTACGCTCGGCGCCCTCTTAAGAAATAATACCAAAACGTTTACTTTTGTTGTCCTTCCCTACCAGGTGCTACCAATATCCTGGCATTCCACCCTCCACTCCGGCGAGACCGGCGTGGACCGTCGCCTGGCAGAGATAACGCTGGAGAGCATTCCTCGGCTGAGGAACTTCACCAACGACACCGTGCTCGACGTGCTGTTCTACACCAGCCCTCTGTACTGCCAGGTGAGTGCACAGTGTGAGAAATAATAAATAAATATATACGGACAAATCACACAGATTGAGCTAGCCCCAAAGTAAGTTCGAGACTTGTGTTATGGGATACTAACTCAACGATACTATATTTTATAATAGATACTTATATAGATAAACATCCAAGACCCAGGTCAATATGAAAAAGATCATTTTCCGTCTTGAACTGACTGGGGATCGAACCCGGGACCATCCGTGTCGCAGGCAGGCGTGTTGACCGCTGCGCCACGGAGCTCGTCGAGAAAAGAAAGAGAAGGAGACCACAAAAAAAAGGTGGGATGACGACGTCAGAAAAGTTGCAAGAATAACATGGAGTAGAGTGGCCATAAAAAGGCCACAATGGAGTTGATTGGAGGAGACCTCGGCCACCAACCTTCTGTATTGCCAGGAGTGCACAGTGTCCTAGGGTTCCGTACTAGAAGGTGATCCTCCATCTGGTGAGACTGGCGAGAAATAACGCTGGAGAGCATTCCTCGGCTGAGGAACTTCACCAACGACACCGTGCTCGACGTGCTGTTCTACACCAGCCCTCTGTACTGCCAGGTGAGTGCACAGTGATGAGAAAAGAAAGAGAGAGAGAGACTATAAAAAAGGTGGGATGACGATATTAAACAAGTCGCGGGAATAACATGGAGTAGAGTAGTCATAGGAAGGCCCGAATGGAGAAGATTGGAGGATACCTTGGTTACCAGCAGTGGCGGCTCGTGACTCAAAGACCTGGTGGTGCACATCATAAAACATGCCTAAACAATATGGATAATTGCTATATGGAGAAATAATTCTCTCTCATATTTAGATAGGCATTTCTTATTTACATTACTTAAAGTATGATAATAAGATGAATAAGTAAAACAAAACATAAAAACAGCTAAAGTAAAACACGAACACATACAAACGTAAGACAATTTACGCGAAAACTACCTAATCCGAACATTTCCGAACGTCGGCGTTCGTTCCGCGTCGGGCCCCGTGCGGCGCACGAGATTTCGCTAAACTTCCATACTAATCTTCCGTCTCACGCGCCAGGCGTTTCGTCGCCTTCTCAATAGTAGCTGTAGGGGCTCGCTGCGTGCGCTGAGAGCGGGCGCACGCCAAAATATTTTGTCAAGCAAAAATAATACTTATTATGTTAAAAACATGACCAATTATCATTTGACAAAAAAATAATATAATTTTACGTAAAACTACTTATTTATTTTTATATCTATGTCATTTTTTGTATATATATAACTGGTAACTTACCAGCCCTCTGTACTGCCAGGTGAGTGGACATTGCCCTTTATAGGGTACTATAAGGAGTAAAAACGGTGTCTTAGTAAGCCTCCGATGTCCATCAGTCCGTCTATTATAGGGCTGTATGTATTCAACTGTCTTACACTAGCCCTTTTACCGCTACGTGAGTGGAAAGTTTCCTTTTTAGGGTTCCGTACTAGAAGGGTAAAAACAGATAGCTTAGTAAGCCTCCGATGTCCATCAGTCCGTTTAACACGGCTATATGTAGCTGTACTCCTAGGTGAATAGAAAGTATGTTTACATAAGTATGTTTATGTATATGGAGCACACATGGGTCTATCGCTTAGCATCCCGCCTCCGAACTAAGAATAAACCTGTATCTCGAGAAAGGCGGGTGCCTTGCAAAGAAACCTGCGGGAGCCATGATATCAGTAAGGTGCGAAAATACATTTTTAGGGTTCCGTACAAAAATTGAAAAACGGAACCCTTATAGGATCACTCGTGCGTCTGTCTGTCCGTCCGTCCGTCTGTCACAGCCGATTTTCTCCGAATCTACTGAACCAAATTAGGTGAAATTTGGTAAGATGGTGTAATCCTATGACCCAAACACGGATGTTCAAAGTAAATAAAGATTTTTTTGAAATTTTCAGGGGCCCAATTACAAAATTTAAAAAAAAAGTTTTGCAAACCTGACTATGTCGTATATCAAATGAAAGGGCTTATCATTCCCCCCCCCCCCCCCTGATCTCCGAAACTGGGCCGAAAATTTTGAAAAAATTACAAAATATAGTTCATTCCTTGAAGATTACAGAGAAATAATAAGAATTCTGTCACTTGAAAATAAAGTGTGTGTGTGTTCACGAAGCATATTGTAAGGAACCCTCATTGCGCGAGTTTGACTCACACTTGGCCGGTTTTTAGAATCATAGAAAGGAAAATGTATTAAGTATTAATGTATACAACAATTCCCAAACTAGGAAAATATATCTGTTTTTTGGGAATTCTTGCAATAGTATGCATACAGATATACAGGGTAGATTAGTAAGCCTTTGATGTCCATCTGTCCGCATGTACTTGAAAAACTTGTTAAATGTACTTGTTCCGCATGTATTGTCATGTGTATGTAATGAACATTGTATTAAATCCAAACCTTATTATTTACAGACGATAATCAACACAGTGTGCGCAGAATTGAACCGCATATACCGGCTGTTCAAATCCAGGAACCCGTCGTTCCGCGGCGCTGTGTCACTCGGTGGCCATTCTCTGGGCAGCGTCATACTCTATGATCTGCTGTGCCATCAGAATTCTGTAAGTACTCGAAGATACTTTAAGTAGAATACTTAACCCCTAATATCTGCTCAATTACAGTGCTTTACTGTCTACGGCGGGAAGGTGCCAATAAAAGCCCAAGAACTAGTACCTAAGAGCTATTTATTAGCACCGTGGGAACCCAAGGGATTAAATAAATAAATAAATATAAATATATAGGGACATATCACACAAATTGAGCTAGCCCCACAGTAAGTTGTAAACTTGTGTCGCAGGATACTAACTCAACGATACTATATTTTATAACATATACTTATATAGATAAACATCCAAGACCCAGGTCATTCTGAAAAAGATCGATTTTCCATCATGACCTGACCGGGGATCGAACCGGGGACCCCCGTGTCGCAGGCTGGCGTGATGACCGCTGCGCCACGGAGCTCGCCATTCGGATTGCCGATACAGAATACGCTCGGACTATATCAACACATATCAACAGACAAAATTTCAGTAGACACCTTCAGACAGTTGAGGATGACCTGACCTGATCATACCGACCTGGTGATGTGTGTGTTGGTCATCATCATTTCGTGTAGGTGACACGGTCAGTCGACCATGCACACCCTGGTGTCAGAGTTCTTCGGAACCGCCTCTCGTCCTCTGACGTGGTTCCTTTAACGACTACCAGATGGCAGCCGGGACCACAAGCTTAACATGCCTTCCGAAGCACGGAATCATCTTTCTTATCAGACAATCAGGTGATTCATGCCTGCAATGTGCTAACCAAACTGGAAACAACTTAACAAAGTATGCTTCCCATAGGAATCGAACCCACGAACCACTGGACCACGGAGGCTGTGTTGGTGATAATAAGTGGTGAATTGTGTGTCGGTGATAATACGTTTTCCTTCCAGTCAGGTAAAACCCCCAAGAAGCGCATGGTGAGCGGGGAGGTGTGCGGGGAGAGCTCCCCGCCGATACGGTACCCCACGCTGGACTTCTCCCCCGCCGCACTCTACGCCCTCGGAAGCCCTATAGGTACGTCATCTTGTAGATATATATCATCATCATCAAGTCTTTTTAGTCTTCACTACAGAAGCATGACCCTCTCTGTACTACCAAAGCCATAATTATTAGAGCAGTCACAGGATTTGGTCTACACTCTCCACGCTGGCCAGACGGGTTGGAGAGACCAGCTTTGTTTAGCTTGTGTTCCTAAAGTCGCCTTCTTCTATGACATCCACGGGAAGCCTTTAAGTAGTCATATTCGACAATAATAAAGAAATAATATCAGCCGTGTAGTTTCCGGCAGAGTAGAATAGGACCACTCCAAGTCATCCCGTGGATGTGGTAAAAGGCGACTTGGGAAACACAAGCTAAACAAAGCTTATTAACATCAAAGATACCTCTCCAACCCATCTGGCCAGCGTGGAGAGTGTAGGCCAAATCCTCTGACTACTCAGGCTAGTATATGGCTCTGGTAGTACAGAGAGGGTCGTGCTCCTGCAGTGGAGACTAGAAAGACCTGATGATGATGATGATTCGACAATATAGTACTAATATATAGACTGACAGAGTGCAAAGTAGCGCACACAGACACTAGTTTTTTCACTAATTTTTTGTTGACACAAACGAGATCCCGAAATTATAAGTTTATTGAAAAAACCATTTCTGTTTCAGCTATGTTTGAGTGCATTCGTGGTGTGGACTCGCTAGGCGATGGCTTCTGTCTGCCGACGTGCACGCACTTCTTCAACATCTTCCATCCCTACGACCCCATCGCGTACAGGTGAGTGTCTCGACCATGTCACTGTATCATACGTGGCGTGGACTAATTGTAAATGTCTTCGGTTAAAGACGTGCACGCACTACTTCAACATCTTCCAGCCCTACGACCCCATCGCTTACAGGTGAGTGTCTCGACCATGTCACTGTATTATACGTAGTGTGGACTAATTGTAAATGTTGTCTGTCCGCCGACGACATACAGATATACAGTTCATTCATTATCATTGTTAAATCATTAACCAAAACTACAATTTCTGCATTTAAATATTCACATGCTAACTTTTGTCGGCAAAATATGACAGGTATCATTATTATTTAAGATCATTTGTACTCTATATTTTTGGTGAATAAATGACTGATTACTGATTACGTGCACGCACTTCTTCAACATCTTCCATTCCTACGACCCCATCGCGTACAGGTGAGTGTCTCGACCATGTCACTGTATTTAGGGCCTCGCAGAAGAACTTTTTGAATGATATCTTCGTTCTCTTTCCAATTTATTTCATAATTTTGTTTTGTAAGACCCTAGACAACCCTTCAAACTATTTTATGAGCCACTGTTTACATTTATAAGTGAAAAAAATCTTTATATTTGCATCGGAGTTCGAAAATTATTGTACCCTCTAAAGTTTTTTTTTTATTAAAACTAACGTGAGATAAAGAAATTATTAAAATACGTAACAACTGACGTAAATAGTCAGCTAGTGGCCGACATGTTTCGTCCTCATCCGGAGGTCGCCCTCAGGGCGCATGTGATCTTGACGCGCGCACGATGTCGTCCCAACTAAATAAATAAATAAATATATACGGACAAATCACACAGATTGAGCTAGCCCCAAAGTAAGTTCGAGACTTGTGTTATGGGATACTAACTCATCGATACTATATTTTATAATAGATACTTATATAGATAAACATCCAAGACCCAGGTCAATCTGAAAAAGATCATTTTCCATCTTGACCTGACCGGGGATTGAACCCGGGACCATCCGTGTCGCAGGCAGGCGTGTTGACCGCTGCGCCACGGAGCTCGTCACTGATTTTAGCGATCGGATCGGAGTAGCTGATTATATACGTGAGTAACCCGTTGTTACGTATTTTAAAATTACCCTCATAAGTTTTTGAACCGCGTTGCGTTGTTTCACAGGATCGAACCACTCATCAACCGACAGCTAAGGGACGTGAAGCCGTTTTTGATACCACACCACAAGGGGCGGAAGCGGATGCACTTAGGTAACAATTTTACAACTTTCACATCACGTCTTTTTGCTTGTGGGGCAGACAGAGCCCAGGTCCGTAAAACCTTAAGGCCACGTTTAGTATGTTAGTGGGCTTTTAGATGAGAACGGAATCAAAATAGTGATGGGTTGCTAGACGCATCGCTTATTGACAACTATGCAATCTATTGAGTAATCAAAAATCAAAAAAAAATCAAAATGCAAACGTCTATTCAGAAAATAGGCCTTTGCAGGCACTTTTTCACGTCATATCATATTTAAAATTATCTTATTAGATAATATGTATTTATTAATTGTTCAAAAGCCACAGACTACTAGCGTTTCGGAACCGACCACTGCAGAGAAGAAACGCCGAAAGAAACTCTTATCAACAGTTTTGGTCGCCTACTCGCCTGAAGGGCTTTATATGATTACGAATATTTATTCCTTATTGTCTTTTTTCATCAATCATCCTTTCGCCCATTCCCTCGATCGGCTTTTACGATCTGCGCGGAACTTCTCCCAGACCTGCGTGTAAGATTTGATGATGATTTGATGTTTATAAGCCATAATTAGCCAAAGCAGTCAGAAGATTTGGCCAAACTCTCCACGCTGGCCAGACGGGTTGGAGAGATCGCTTTGATGAATATAAGCTTCGTTTAGCTTGTTTCCTCTTTGTCATATAAATAATTAATAAATTATCTAAAATAAATAAACTATTATTATTTTATCATTAGGACCTGATGTGGTTCCTGGCAGAGTAGAATAGGACCACTCCAATTCTTCCCGTGGATGTCGTACAAGGCGACTTAGAAAACACAAGCTTAACAAAGCTATAAACATCAAGAGACCTCTCCAAGCCGTCTGGCCAGCGTGGAGAGTGTAGACCAAATCCTCTGACTTCTTCTTCCTTTACCTTATCCCACTTTTTAATGTGGGGTCGGCACAGTATGTCAGCTCTCTCCACCTTGATCTATCATCTACCATAGCCTTTGTCACTTCCCTCCCTATTCATACTCTCCTTGACACCATCGATCCATCGTTTCTTAGGCTTCCTCTGACTGCAGTGGAGACTAACAAAGACCTGATGATGATGATGATGAGGACCTGAAGATGATGATGATGGTTGATGTTTTTACAGAACTAAAGGACACGATGGCTCGCGTGGGGGCGGACCTAAAGCAGAAACTGGTGGAATCACTAAAATCCACATGGACAAGTATGTGGAAAACTTCAGCGCCCCCCAATGATGGGCAGCTTGAGAAGGTGAGGGAGTTCAACACATTTATACTATTAAATAAAATTATTTTAATACGGTTTTTATCGCGTTTATTACATTATTTATACACCTAACGTTTCGAGCACATTACAGTGTTCGTGGTCGCAGTCTACCTGCGACCACAAACACTGTAAAGTTGAAATTTGTCTAGTATTTTATAAGAATTGCAAAATCTACCGCCTAAAATATTTATTGATAACGTTCCGGATGTACGCAGTATTGGCTCATGGTGTCTGAAGGTCTTGCAGTCTTCTGCTTAGCTTGAGAATTAAATTGATGACTGGATCCCAAGCTGGTGGTAACTACCAACCATTCTCTCTATCTATCCTTAAATCTTCCTTAGTGGATACCCAAACTTACTACCGCAGAACCCTACATGCCCGAGTCCGACTCGCGCTTGGCAATTTTTATTATAATGAACTAACAGTTTAACCTCTTCGTTATTAACATATGTTGTTTGTATTGCAGGTGGTTGAAGAAGAAATGGAGAAAGAATTGCGTGAAGATAGCAAAGAAGAAATGCCACAGGAAGAGGTAGGTACAATGATAAACAGAGCACGGAGTAGGTAGATTGATTATATGTACTTGTTTATATAAACCCGTCTGGCCAGCGTGGAGAGTGTGGGCCAAATCCTCTGACTGCCCTGGCTAATATATGGCTCTGGTAGTACAGAGAGGGTCGTGCTCCTACAGTGGAGACTAAATAAGACCTGATGATGATGATGTATAAATAAACTAGTATTTTGGGTGGGGGCGCGGCCGCGAGGTATTCGTGCAGCTGTTGAGGAGGGTAATATAGCATTCAGTTGAGCAAATGGTAAAGAAGCTTGTTCAGTACGAAAAAAGTAAGGAAAGGAGTGGGCGGCCATCTTGAATTCGTAAATGACATCCAGTTTCGAGTTTCACGAGGTTTAAAACCCCAGATACGAAATTTTATTCAAATGCAACAAGGTTGAAAAAATGAAAAATATTCGCCGCCATCTTGGATCAACTATCGACTCCAGTTCCAAGGCGTCTGAAACCCCCAGATATCAATTTTGAGCCAAATCGCATGCAATTGGGGGAGGGGGTGAAGGAGAGGGGGGTTGATTGACTTTATGGCTTGGCCTTCGGCCTCGCTGCTAGTTGGAGGTTGGAGGAGGTTGTAAGGGGGTGAGGGGGGGGGGGGGTCACATGGCTGGGGAGTTGTTATGAGGGGCTCGGGCTTCGTCCTCGCCACACAGCTCGGCCTTTGGCCTCGCGGTAGCACCCTCTACATTTCGGAAAAAAAAATGATACCCCTTACCCCAATCACTTTTGCAGGCAGTACACCTCCTCCATCAGGTTTCTTCGATCCTTAACATGTCAGATTTTCTGGTACTCACTCGAGCACCCTCTATACGACCTAATATTGTGTACTGTGCGTTGTTCCGAGTCCCCATAAAGTTCCATTCTGACTATATTAATGAGGCATTTTGTTTGTATACAGGTGACACCAGACCTCCTAGGCAAGCTGAACGCCGGCAGACGAGTGGACTACGTGCTGCAGGAGGCGCCTTTCGAGATGATCAACGAGTACCTCTTCGCTATGAGCAGCCATGTCTGTTACTGGTGCGTATGTAGCGGGTTAAGAGGGTATCCTAGCAGTGTATTTTCCATACAAATGTATTTCTCTATTTTCTCACTGAAAACTGCTTCTAGAGGCACAATTCTTTTTACATACAATCTATTATTAAAAAAGGTATGTCCCCATGTTTTACTTTTTTCTCAAAACTTCTTTAAAAGAAAAAAAAATTTACAAAAACAGTTTTTTTTGGAATAAATAAAAAATAGGGGCATTCCTATTTTAGTACTAGATTTTATGAAAAAAGAATTGTGGCTCTAGAATCAGTTTTCAGCGAGAAAATAGAGAAATACATTTGTATGAAAACCATATTGCAAAAATACTGCTAGTATACGCTCTTAAGCAAAGACACCTATACACCCTTACTTTAAAATCAGTACAAAAACTTGAAGGGGGTGACTAAGCCCATCAACATGAACAACTTTTGATAGGGACCAATGCTGGGAACACGGATTTTTCTTACTTTCCCATACTAATTATCCGGGCGACTGAACACTTTTGAATGAAAATGTCGATTTTTTTTGATTTCGCAGAATTGATTATATAGCAAAAGTAGTTCATATTGACGGCGGGCTGAGTGACCATTTTAACGGTATGTCGAGGGACAAGTTACACGCTCTTCGCTATGAGTAGCCATGTCTGTTACTGGTGCGTATGTAGCGGTGTGAGGCAAAGACTCCTATATAAACTGAGGTAGACGTGCCCTACTTCAAGATAACTATTTATGGACACGCCAGGCTGTAGAAGGCACCTTTTGAGAAGATCAACGAGTACCTATTGGCAATGAGCAGCCATGTCTGTTACTGGTGCGTAAGTAGCGGAGTAAGGCAAAGACTCCTATATAAACTGAGGTAGACGTGCCCTACTCCAAGATAACTATTTATGGACACGCCAGGCTGTAGAAGGCACCTTTTGAGATGATCAACGAGTACCTATTGGCAATGAGCAGCCATGTCTGTTACTGGTGCGTATGTAGCGGAGTAAGGCAAAGACTCCTAAGTAAACTGAGGTAGACGTGCCCTACTCCAAGATATATTACTATTTACTAGCTGTTACCCGCGACTTCGCCCGCGTGATATATAGCCTATGTCCTCATCAGTACCCTAACCTATGTGTATGCAAAATTTCATGATGATCGGTTCAGTAGATAGGGCGTGAATTATAATTAGGATGGACACGCCAGTCTGGAGGCGCATTTCGAGATTATCAATGAATACTTCTTCTCTATGAACAGCCATGTCTGTTACTGGTGCGTATGTAGCGGGGTGAGGTAAAGACCTTCTTCTTCTTCTTACCGTCGCCATAACTTCAAGGGCTGACTCAGCCCGTTAATATGAACAACTTTTCCTATGGGAACAATGCTGAGAACTCCAAAAATATTCGACCATCTTATCCTATCCTAACTAATATTGTAAATGCGAAAGTGAGTTTGTTTGTATGTTTGTTACGCTTTCACGCCCTATATACTGAACCGGTCGTCATGAAATTTTGCATACACATAGGTTAGGGTACTGAGAAGGACATATGCTATATCACGCGGGCGAAGCCGAAGGGTAACAGCTAGTCCTATATAATCTTAACATTAGTCAACTACCGTATTCAAAAAGTTCTTCAGATCACTTTCTATAGTGTAAGCGGTAAACAATGATGATGATGACCATTCCAGGGAGTCCGAAGACACAATGCTGCTGATGCTGCGGGAGATCTACGACTCTCTGGGAGTGCCGCCGGACTGCAGCGTGCCGCAGCAGAGCATGACCGTGCAGAGGAGCCGGAGTGACATTAAGGTACTCGCATATTCTATTCCTCAGGGCCTAAAGACGAAAAGGCTTCAAACAGTGCGTGTTGCCACGTGTTGACTTGTGGATCCGCAACGTGGTCGTTCGCAATCTTCTTCTTCTTTTCGAGTTAAAATGGCTATAATTTAAACTAGTCTTGACCAAAATTTGGCCACCTCAATGGCACGATCGTTTACCTCAAACAGATCCTCCACAGTACATGAAGTGGGGCAATTGGGGCAACTCATCAGATGGGCCATCGTTTAGACAGCGCCACATCCGCACAAATTGTCATTCGCAATGGGACTAATTAAAAGGCTCAGAGTTACTCAACGTGCAATAGGAGAGTAGAATAGGACAAATCGAAGTTTGTCCGCGGATGTCGTAGAAGGCGACTTACGAAACAAAGCTTATAAACATCAAAGATACCTCTCCAATCCGTCTGGCCAGCGTGGAGAGTGTAGGCCAAATCCTCTGACTGCTCTGGCTAATATATGGCTCTGGTAGTACAGAGAGGGTCGTGCTCCTGCAGTGGAGACTAAAAAGACCTGATGATGATGACTGTCCACAGGAGGCCTACGGGGGCGTGACGGAGCCCTCAACGAGCCGCGGCGGCAGCTGAGCGGCGTTAGGATAGATATCGTAACAAATAAACACACACTTTATATCAACAGGACCTCGGCAAAGAATATTGGTCTTTTGGAAGGACGGGCCTTAACTGCCTATTGAGTATATAGAGTAATTATATATACTATATTGTACTTATATGTACTATACTTTACCTATATATACTATACTTTTTCAGTCTGATTTAGAACCTATGAGCTATATTAAAATCTCGAAATCAGAAGCTTTATCGGAATACAGAATTGCTAGAAAGAAAGATATAAAACGAAAAAAAAATAGACTTCCCATACTAAATCACCGAACAGCTGGGTGATTTTCTGTGGAAAGTCAAATTCTATTTTCGAGTTTTCACCATTTTTTCTTACATTTCTGTAAACCATTAGGAATTCTTGTTCTGAGATTTTAATATAGCTCATAGTTTTAAAATTAGCCTGTTTAGAATACTGTATATACTATACTAATATATACTTTATACAGTATACTATATATACTCAATAGGCAGTATATAGTATACAGCGTGGCAAACATATTTGCTTAAATTTTATGGGTTCCAATGCTGCGCCCATTTGAAATAAATAATTTAAAAGAAAACGGAGGTATCTTTAATTTTTTTGCTCTGCGAGGCCATAGATACTTCTTTAAACTATTTTATGAACTACTTTTTACCGTTCAAAAGTGTGAACTTGAAGCTTTATTTTGCACTAACAGTGCGCCCCGGCTTCGCCCTTGGTACATATAAATTTTCCTCTCCGTAAGAACCATCCTCGTACTTACGGAGAGGTTCAGCTGCTCTCGAGATTTCCGCTTAGCAACATTCAGCGGTTCACCGCTGAATGTTGCTAAGCGCATCATCATCGTATAGTAATTTTTATATATAGATAGATTGTCGTAAAAATTTGCCGTTTTTGACACAGAAAAGCCATACGTTCTCCCTTTGAATTAAACAGTAGTTCTTAAAATAGTATGAAACGTTACCTAGGGCTTCGTAGGACAAAATTTTGGGTATTATTTTACCCCTTTTCTTTCAAATAATTTATTTTAAACGGGGGCAGAACTGGAGCTTGTGAAAATTAATTTAATTATCCAAATTAAAAAATGTCTTTGCCACGCTGTATAAAAACATGAAAATAATGATATATAAATATGCCGGTGTCCTTACGAAATAGAAAATTGCATGTATTTATATATAAAAATAGTAAATTGATGTAAATGATTTCAATGCAAATATTTATTTAAAGAGAACACGGTTGGTTTTTTATGAATTAAAAATATGCAACGTTAGTCTGTAAGGGTGCAAGATTAAAAGGGCGATACAAGTGATGAACCAGTAAGAAAATTAATTGTGATTTTTCTCGAGAATTTCTTGTTCGTTTATGCTTGAAAATTGAAAACGAAAATGAAAAAATATTTATTCAGTATCTTTGTTTACATTTTCATAACAAAGGGTCACCTTTTAAGTAAAAGAATACTTGTGTCATGGATCTTGACAAATTTTTTTGATGATACTTATTAAATTAAATTAATTAATTAAATTATTAATAAAGTAGCTCTGCCCGCGACTTTTTCCGCGTGGACAAAAATAGCCGAAGTCCTTTCTCAGGCTCTAGACTATCTGTTTACCAAATTTCATTTAAATCGGTTCAGCCATTTTTGAGTTATAATAAGTGTAACTAACACGAGTTTATACAGGCTGACTGGTAAATCACGTGTCTTACGTAAGGACAACATGAATCATGATATCATGTTACTTTAAAAAATATAAAACCAAAAAATTAATAATTAAATACACAGAAAAAAATTAATCGTATTAGTGCACAAAGTCCCGAAATCCAGCTACGAGGCCCGCCGCCGACACGCAATCACGCAACACGCGGACATTAGTGAATGAATGAAAAAATTATTTATTCAAGAAACATAGTCTCATAACTGTTACTGGATACAATAACTTATAAAACTATTGTTAGTAACTTATATACTTAAGAAAATTTAAGTATCCCACTGCCGTACCATTCCAGCTGAAGTGGTGCGACAGTGATTTACATACAGACAATCTATCCTGCTCGCGATCATCTTCAGGATGCTGTTACCGCTCTCCTGCACGCGGCGCATTGGTACAGTCTGGATCAAACTTATGGCGGCTCAGAACATCGTGCAAGGCGATGCGCAGAACACAATATTAGGTTCAGCGGGGGACGCGCGGGGAGGCGGGGGACGCGCGGGGAGGCGGGGGACGCGCAGGGAGGCGGGGGACGCGCGGGGAGGCGGGGGACGCGCAGGGAGGCGGGGGACGCGCGGGGAGGCGGGGCGCGTACTGCGCAGCTCGCAGCTAATTTCCGAGCCGGCATCAAGTTTGATTCGGACTGTATCTACTTATTACCTCGCGCAGCGCTTGTGTCAACACTTCTCGTTTTTATCGGATAATTTGGTAACTTTTAAGACCGCACCCTAGGCACAGTAGCGACGCCAATCATTTTATTCCTAATACTTTACAGATAGAAAGAAATTCAAGAATGTAAATCATATAAGCCTTGGTAAATAACCTGAAGTATTTTTGGAATCATGTTTAATATTATCAGAATCAGTGAGAATTATGAGAATTAGATTACCGCCAAAAACGGCCGTTTTTGGCGGTAATCACGTTTTCTCTCAATGACTGATTCTCATAATATTAAAACATGATTACAAAAATACTTCAAGTTATTTACTAGTGCTTACATGATTTACATCCTTGAATTTCTTTCTATTTGTAAAGTATTAGGAATAAAATGATTGGCGTCGCTACTGTGCCTAGGGTGCCCCCTTAAGCACCTATTTTTTTATATATTTAGAATGAGAATCGTGTACTGAGTGCTCACTTTTAATATGTAACGTGATTTACCAGTCAACCTGTATACACATATATATGTACGAATTTTGATGTGGTTTTCACCAATAAATAGAGTGATTCATGAGAAAGGTTTATAGATATTATACATACCTAGGGCGCCTAAAAGGGCTGCTAGTAAAGTAATATATAATTGACCCTTTTAATGCTTGCAACTTTCTACTGCCGTTGTATATCGCCTTTCTTATACCATGCCGTGATTCTGATAGTCGATTCAATGAGGTTGTATATTCATTAATAAAGAAAAAAAAAGTAAAATATGTCTCGCTTGAAAAAAAAATTGTGCGTGCATGGATATGACACGCCAAGAAATAATACAGTGCTACACGGATCTTTTGACACGTGGCCATATTGGAAACTAAACGCTGCCATTGCCGTCATCTTGTAAAGCGTCACTTTTGGAAGATAGCTCGAATTGATGCTTGTTGCGGATCACTTGCGGATAATTCGTGCTTTTTTTCTATTTATCCAACAGAGAAAAAATTGTTATCTGCCCCCGTAGCATGGCACGCGCGACAACGTTTATCGACTATCGCCATCTTGTTTTTCGCAATACTGCAGAGCGAGAAGTAGATAGTTTAACGCGCGATATAAACGGCGTCGCGGGAGCCATGCTACGGGGGTTGGCACCCCTATACACTTATAATCACACACAGCGCCCCATTTCAATGTCATCCGAGTGCCAAATGATTCTTATCGCCCTGTATTTATAGTGCTACAAGGATCTTTTGGCACGTGGCCATTATTGGAACTAAACGCTGCCATTGCCGTCATCTTGTAAAGCGTCACTTTTGGAAGATAGCTCGAATTGATGCTTGTTGCGGATACTTCGTGCTTTTAAGTAGTTCTATTTATAAAACTCGATATGAGTTATCTGGTAATACCAATATGTTGTAATCTGGAAGCCTTAATTACACATATAATTTACACACAAGTACCAAATCTTTGTTGCACTATAAATACAGTGCGACAAGGACATTTGGCACTTGGATAACATTCAAATGGGGCGTGGCTGTGTAATTACGAGTGTAATTGGGGCTACCAGGTGACAAAATCTCTTTTTCTTCCAACTACGCTGCAATTCTATCATAACTGCACTACATATCCAGCACAAAGCGGAACTTTGCTGCACTAAAAGTAAAAAAATAAACTAAACAGTGCAGTAAAGGATTTTCATACATTTTTGCTGCTCTAGTGCAGCAAAAATGTATGGAAATCCTTCACTGCACTGTTTAGTTCCTTTTTAAAATTGCGGGACAATAGTTGTCACATGTCAAAAAGAAAGTTGGCCAATCTAACGGCCGTATGGAGTTTACAAAGGGACGTGTGTATTGCCTAAAAAAAATACTGGCTATAAAGAAAAAAAGGCGGGAATTGCATTCCAACAACAAATTTTTTACTTTTGTAATTTGTCTTCAGTTTTATTTTTCACCTACTTTTATTGCAGTAGTTGAAAGAAAAGCAGATTATGCACCTCGCATTAAGTAAGTTATATTGCACTCGTGCTTTTTAGAGCCCTCGCTGGCGCTCGGGCTCCAAATAATCACTCGTGCAGCAATAACTAACTTTCTGCTCAGTGCAACAATCTACTATTATGAAATTTTAAATATCCGCAACAAACATCAATTCTTTTTTGAAAGGACTGCGTAGCTAGCTCCAAGTTAGCTTTCGCTACTTCACCGGCCTTTTTGAGGTGAGCAGAGTGCCCTCAACCTGTAAGGTGAACGTCACCAAAGAGCCTCCAGGAGGGACGGACCTCAGCTTTGGGCGTTGCCAGCGTGCGCAAGGCTTAGAGAGACAGCAAATTCTCATATGCCTGATAGACCGCGTTTGTATGAATGGCCGGAAGGGCCGAACTGAGACACAATGCCAAAGCCTTTGGAGAGCAGCAACTCTCATGTTTTGCCGAATGGGCCGAAGCTACGGTGTCAGAAGGACCTATCCTGGGTGAAGTCACTCGGGACTGCTGGGCGGTCACCAGCAGTGGCGGCTCGTGACTCAAAGACCTGGTGGTGCACATCATAAAACATGCCTAAAATTGTTTGGATAATTCCTAACAGCAGAAATAATTCTCTTATTTAGATAGGCATTTTTCTATTTACATATACAAAGTATAATAATAAGATTGATAAGTAAAACAAAACATAAAAACAGCGAAAGTAAAACACGAACAAATAGGTACAAACGTAAGACAATTTACACGAAAACTACCTAATCCGAACATATCCGAACGTCGGCGTTCGGGCCGCGTCGGGCCCCGTGCGGCGCACCAGATTTCGCTAAACTTCCATAGTAATCTTCCGTCTCACGCGCCAGGCGTTTCGTCGCCTTTTCCATAGCAGCTGTATAGGCGCGTTGCGTGCACTGGGAGCGGGCGCACGGCAAACTATTTTGTCAAGCGAAAATAATACTTATTTTGTTAACGACACGACTGATTATCATTTGACACAAAATTAATATATTTTTACGTTAAACTGAATATTTATTTTTTATATCAATGTTATTTTTTAGTATATATTTAAGCTTAAACTGGTAGTGCACCGCACTTAAGGGGGAGCCGCCACTGGTCACCAGTAATCGGAGCTAGACCTACTCTACGCACTCTATTCCGGTGGCGAGTGCGACGGGGTCGGAGGGTGGGACAAATATCAATTCCAAAAGTGACGCTTTACAAGATGACGGCAATATTTAATTCCGATTATGGCCACGTGCCAAAACATCCTTGTAGCACTATGTGCATGTAGACGCAATATTGACTCGTCTGGGCTCGATAGATCTAAAATAAAAGTATCGATTTGTCAACTCGAGCTTTGTAGCAAATGTTTGGAATCGAGAATTCGCGTAGATGGCAGCACTGTGTCGAGAAGTATTTTTGACGGCAGCTGCCAAAATCCACCAATCTAAAAATTTGAATTGTGGTGGGAAGTCGTGCTGTTGGGGTTTGTCTTGGACATTGGCAATATCACTGAAATCTTGGTTGAAGCCATATTATAAAACCGAAGAAGAAAATTATGGTTAAACATGATTGGTGGATTTTGACAGCTGCTGTCAAAAATACCTCTCGACACAGTGCCGCCACCTGAGGGAATTCCCGATTGCGTAAACCCTCATTGAGTGCCGACTTGGACCACACATTATTATTTATTTTTGCAACCGACTTCAAACATAGGAGGTTCTCAATTGTACTTTTTTAACGTTTGGTACCTTTTTAATTCGTCATTTATAAACATTCTTTTTATTGGAAGGATGTTGTTTCTAAATGATCAGCTTGGTTGAAGTCGGTTTTTTATATCAGCTGTTGTAAGAGCCCTCTGGTGTAAATAATGTGCAAGCGAGACAAAAAATGTCCAAAAAAATTGTTTATTCAAATTTGTTTTCGTTAAGTTTTGAAAATTACCGCGATTATGTAAACTAACTGGTTAGCAAAAATAAAGTTTATATTTTACTAAAACTTGTTTTTTTTTTCTCTTATCCTAGTTATGATGATTTTAGTAAGATTTAAACACAAAACTATTGGAAAGACGAGCTTCTTGGCGCAGCGGTCAACACACGGCCTGCGACACGGGATGGTCCCGGGTTCGATCCCCGGTCAGGTCTTTTTCAGATTGACCTGGGTATTGGATAATTGGGATTGTTTGATTACACCAATATCATTTTTGTCAGCAAAAATAACTTTGTTTTTCCATCTGTTTGTATGGATGTCAAAGTTATATTTGCTGTATATGAAAATGTGCTATATCTCAAAAACTGCTGAATATATCTCGTTCAAACCAACAACATCAAACAAACTCTGTTACTTTAGAAGTTAGAAGGGGGGGACACATTTTACCCCTTACCCCACCCCATCATAAAACGCTTTACAGAATACAACTACTTTCAAAGTTTCAACAGTGTAGTCCTAAAATGTTCGTAATATAGTGACATAAGGACCGACAGACAGACAGACATGATAAGAAAGGGACAGGAACTTGGTAAAATACTCAGAACAAGTAAAATATCATTGAAAAGAAATTATTTGGAGTTTGTGGTGGGAAGTCAAGGGGTACAGTTGTGGTTTGCCTTTGACGATTTTGCAAATTGATTTTAGTGGACTTTATAATATGAAATTGATGTAGTTTGGTTTTATAAATGCTCGTGCTCATGAACAATTTGTGAAATAGTTAAAGTAGACTATTATATGGACTCGTATAGATTTGTCACCAGAAACTCCCACGAGGCTACCAAAGAACATACGCCATCTTTGATGCCACTAGTCAATGGATGCCACTTATTAAAAACTATACCGTACAACACCAATACTTAGTATGTCATTATACTGGACATTGGCAGAATAATACTTTCCACATTTACGCCCACTACGATGCTAAATGTGGCCTGGAGGTTTTATGACCTTGGGCTTTGTCATGTCATTGTCATTCAATTAAACGTGGTCATTCAATGAACGCGCTAGTCATTTAATCAAATAGCAGATTCAACCAGATGACTGCGACATATGTATTGGCAGAATCACTGAAATCTCGGTGGAAGCCTCAACATAAAAAAAGAAAGAAAGAAGAAATTATTTATTTCCATAGCCTTGGTAAGTAGGTACGACGCTACCTCCTTTGACGTCATGCTCGCATACGAAGAAGCACTTGTGATGACATCTGAGGTCATTATGGCCTCCCCCTTTCTTGATGATGATGGATCCACATTGCTCTACGCCGTGACTATCAGGTTGGTTCTCATCCCACTGCGTGTATCCATTGGTTGCTTTAAGAGAAGCGCCTGGAGGGTAATATTTTTTTTTAATGTAGTGTAATTAACAAGATTTGATACCAGTCGCGCAAGTACGCAAATACATAGGTATCGTATGTGCAATTTTTTTTTACAAATCGGTAAATAGACAGTTCGAATCAAACTTTACGGCGGTTCGGAACATCGCGCGAGTCGATGCACAGTACACAATATAAGGTTAAGTGGGGCGCGCGCGGGGAAGCGGGGCGCGTTCTGCGCAGCTCGCAGCTAATATCCTCTCTCTCTCTCTCTCATCTGAGCGTTTTCCCGGTTGCATCCTCAGCTGGAGTGCTTTGGAGCCTGGGGTCCGCTTTCCGGCTTTTTCTTCTCCACTTCGCACGATCTTCGGCATCCTTGGCTGAGGCCATTGGCACGCATATCCTCCCTAACAACATCAAGCCAGCATTTCTTGGGCTTTTCCCTTCTGCCGGGGCCTGGTGGAGGCGGCATAACCAGACATTTGTTTCCAATTTAATTTGCCGGTTTTCGCAAAACGTGACCGTACCAGCGTAGGCGGCTCTCTTGCAGTTTATCCGCTATGTCTCGGACATGGAGACTGCCACGAATAAGGGAGTTTCTTACGCGGTCTTGCCTCGAAATTCCACACATCCAGCGCAGCATGTTCATCTCCGTGACATGCAGATCCCTTTTGTGCCGCTCAAGTACTGGCCACGCTTCACTTCCATATAAAAGGACAGGTCTTATGATATATATGATATCGCAGCTAATATCCAAGCCACCATAAAGTCTGGTTCGGACTATACCTAATTTAATTATAATTAAATATGAAATTTTAATGATTTACCTTTAACAGTTCTCCAGCCTTCTCCAGTCAATTGATGAATTCCTACAAAAAATTGCCCTTTTTGGTAGTCGTTCCCTGTTTCGCCCTCCGGGGCAGCATTATCCAGCTGATCCAGGAGGAACTCCTTTTCGCCTGGACTGTCGATGATGGTCAAGTAAGACAACCTTGAGGCGCAGATCCTATAAGCCTCCGTCCAGTTTTGAGGGGTCAGATAGATTTTGTAACATTTTCCCAGTTCCGAGTTGTATTTGTAATCTGGAATCAATTAGTTACTTAGGTACTTTAAAACTAGCTAGACTAGACAATTCGTATAGAAATAAAAATTTGAGCAACTTCCGACCACAGAACTGAGCTTCCGACACAACTACATAAATAGGTATGAACAGACTCGATTGATAAAAAATTGCATCTAAAAATGTATATGTGAATAAAAAACTTTATAAAGCGTATATTTAGGCCAGCGTTGTAATGCAGTGAGACACTAAAATTCACGATAGTTTTAAATGGTAAATAGTAAAATTGAAAAATCTATGTCGTCTCATCAGGGTACTACATCAGGCACTTTGAAGTAAGGATTAAATAAATAAATAAATATATAGGGACATATCATATCACACATATTGAGCTAGCCCCACAGTAAGTTGTGAACTTGTGTCGCAGGTTACTAACTCAACGATACTATATTTTATAATATATACTTATATAGATAAACATCCAAGACCCAGGTCAATATGAAAAAGATCTTTTTCCATCTTGACCTGACCGGGGATCGAACCCGGGACCCCCGTGTCGCAGGCTGGCGTGTTGACCGCTGCGCCACGGAGCTGTGTAGTTCCCAGCAGAGTAGAATAGGACCTCTCAAAGTCTTCCCGTGGATGTCGTAGAAGGCGACATAAGAAACCCAAGCTAAACAAACCTTATAAACATCAAAGAGACCTCTCCAACCCGTCTAGCCTGCGTGTAGCGTGTAGGCCACTTCTTCTGACTGCTCTGGCTCTGGTAGTAGAAGATCATGCTCCTGCAGTGGAGACTAAAAAAGACCTGATGATGATGATGACTATAACCTGTGTATGGCATATTGCAATCTGTGTTCCATGTTAATGAGTTGAGGGTTTTCTTGCAGACGAACGTCATGTTATTGGCACAATTTCCATCATATATCAAGCCGGAGTACTCCAGCACAACGCAGTTCTCATCACCACCCAGATTGTTTGGGTCGCCCTGCGCCCACTTGTGGTAAACTTCACTTATAGGTAAACCTGAAACACACAAAACAATCTATACCTACTAATATTATAAAGCGGAAGATTTGTTTGTTTGTTTCCATTTACGAGCTCCGTGGCGCAGCGGTCAACACGCCGGCCTGCGACACGGATGGTCCCGGGTTCAATCCCCGGTCAGGTCAAGATGAAAAACCGGCCAAGTGCGTGTCGGGCCACGCGCAGTGTAGGGTTCCGTAGTTGCGAATGACAACTTTGAGTTCACACTGTTCACACTCGCACCTCACAGTTTACCGACCAAAAACATCTAACAATGAAAATTGTATGAAATTTTACATTTTCGAGTACATTTTATAAGTTGATTGCCTATAACTTTTTAGTTTGTACTTAGTACACAGCTCTGATAGTTTTCCTTTCAACTTCAGTATATACATATACTACTGCTGTAATTTTTTTCACGTATCCATATATAACCGTTAAGCAGATAGAGGAGCTATTTAACAATACCCAACACGATGGGTATGTATAGAAAAAAAAAATCTTCCGCTGTTTACTTGTATGGGAGCTACATACCCTAAAAAAAGTTTTTTTTTTTTCAAGATTTTTTTCTACCACTTTTTTGGCATGATTAATATACATACCCATACCAAATTACAGCTTTCTAGTACTTATAGTCTCTGAGTAAAACCGCGGACGGACAGACAGACAGATAGACATGACGAAACTATAAGGGTTCCTAGTTTACTACGGAACCCTAAAAATGATCTTTATCAGATTGACCTGGGTCTTGGATGTTATTGGTTATCTAATAAAATATAGTATCATTGAGTATATCACATCAAATAGACCTCTCCAACCCGTCTGGCCAGCGTGGAGAGTGTAGACCAAATCCTCTGACTGCTCTGGCTAAGTCGTGCTCCTGCAGTGGAGACTAAAAACAGACCTGATGATAAGGTTACTTACCATCAAAAGTAATAAAAAATCCAGTAGCAAACAACGAAGATATGCCAATCCAAAAGTAATATTGGTTATGTTGCTGCTTAACGTACGCCCGTACTGCGGCGGACTCTGCCTCACTCTCCGGGTAGAAGAAGGTGGCGCCCTCTAGTTCACAAGTGCGCTTCGCCTCCAGCCAAGGTCTCCCTATGGTATGTATTTTGTAAAAGTTCTGCACCGACTCTATATATTGGTAGTCCTGTCTGAAGAATTTCTTGTCGCGTTGCCCACCTAAAAACAAAACACGATTAAAAAAAACATACATAACATATGAGCCTTGGCAAAAATATATAAAGACTCTATCACTCGGGATGGTACCTACAAGGGCTCTAAGGATACAAACAGCCAAATCTGTTATGCTATTTTTAAGTTATAAAGTAGTTAACAAGTTGCATTACCTATTTAAAAAGTAAAAAACCCGTCTGACGTTTTCGACCGACTGTTAACGTCAGCCATATTGATTTTTTGCTGACATTACATAGCCTATGACACTCCGGGGAAGAAAACTAATCTAATGACACTTCAATCTTCATACTTCAAAAGTCGTTTAGGCAACAGTGGAACTGGAGTTATTGGTGGGAAGTCAAGGGGTTCAGTTGTCGTTTGCCTTATACAATTTTGCAAATTGATTTAAGTGGACTTTATAATATGAAATTGGTGTAGTTTGGTGTTATAAATGCTCGTGCTCGAGAACAATTTGTGAAATAGTTAAATTAGACTGTTAAATGGACTCGTATAGATTTGTCGCCAAAATCTCCCACGAGGCTGCCAAAGAACATTCGCCATCTTTGATGCCACATACCGTACAACACCGATACTTAGTATCTCATTATACTGGACATTGGCAGAATCACTGAAATCTCGGTGGAAGCCATAATTAAAAAGAAGAAAGAAAGAAACAGTGGAACAGACATATGTACTTACATAGATACATCTAAGAACATAAACATACATTAGTGCGAAAAACATTACCCTCCTTCGTCAGTCGTCGTGTGTCAGGTCAGTCGGGTATAATTAAACTCACTTACTATCAAAATGAACTCCAAACACGAACTAAAATAAAAACCTACAAGACTACTTTTTCATCAGTCGTGCGTGAAGGTAATTTGTAGTCAAAGCAAAGTCATCCTACTACTACGCCATCATGCCTTAATTTCAATGATTTAAAAACTGGCCAATTTTCAACTAATTATTTAATGCTTGTGTGCGTAAGGACAGCTTTGTGTTAGTACATGACGTGTCATGTCAATTTTTGTCATCGAATAGATAGTTAAATAAGTTTGCTTATATGTTTATGCGTTGGACACACATAACCATATTGTTCTGAGGTTGAACACTATTTTTATCGATGCTTTTAGGCTAATAGAGTCTATATAGACTCTATTAGCCTAAAAGCATAAAGTACTTACTTGTACAATGAAAAAGCAGCAATGTGAAGAAACACAAATATATTTTTGAATGCATTTTGACTGTCACTCTACCAAGTAAATAACACACTGAATAAAGATACCAAAATGATGATTCATTTATACTTTTTTGGTCACTTGCTTCGTCTTGCGGATTTCCCCGCGTAATTTATTTATAACTCTACTGTCATACGAGTATACCTGTAGGATGTCGAACGAAAGGACTATACAATCCATACGACTCATACTTTCATACAAGTTACTATTCATACTTTCATTATAATCCGAAAGAAACTGTCTGTCTGCCGCTTTCACGCCAGAACTACTGAACCGATTTAAATGAAATTTGGTATAACTACATATAGACTAGAGCCTCAGAGAGAAAGGTTATAAGCTAATTTTTAATTTTAAAAAAGTCTGAACCGAAACCCACGTGCGAGAAGTCACGGGAAATAGCTTGTATTGTGTAAAAATGTTTGTGTAAATTGTATTATAACAAAACCCTTACCGATCAATAAAAGGGCGACTCAGCCCATCCGTCCGCGTGCTGTGTGTCTGTATTCTGCCTCTGATAACGACGACACCTAAGTAAATATCTCGTGAACAAAAACATACCTAACGACTGGTCTCTCTCTAATTTGAGCGTTACCCTGGTTGCATCTTCAGCGAAGCATCTGAACCCAGTTCTATTATGAGAACATTCATTCATGCATTACATGATTTGGCATTTTTTTTAACCCGTCTGATCCCCCAGAAGAAGCGGGGAATGTTTTTCGCGCGTATATATGTATAAATATATTAATAATAAATAAAGTAACATTTAGTATTAAGAACAGAACTGTACATTATGAAACGCTAAAATAAATAAATAGATAAATATATACGGAGAAATCACACAGATTGAGCTAGTCCTAAAGTAAGTTCGAGACCTGTGTTATGGGATAATAACTCAATGATACTATATTTTATTTATAAATAAACATCCAAGACCCAAGTCAATCAGAAAAAGATCATTTTTCCATCTTGACCTGACCGGGGATCGAACCCGGGAGCATCCGTGTCACAGGCCGGCGTGTTGACCGCTGCGCCACGGAGCTAACGAAGTGATTATATACTCTTTGACGGAGCTCGCCACGCAATAAATAAATTGAAATTGAATTGAAATTCAATACATACACGTCTTTATCCCTTGCGGGGTAGACAGAGCCCAAGGTCATAAAACCCAAAGGCCACGTTAAGCGTGTTAAGGTGGAAAGCGGAATCAAAATACTGATGGGTTGCTAGCCGCATCGTCTATAACGTGATTCCTTATATATTCGCCCAATCCAATATAATTCGTATTTTTAATGTGTACAAACAGACATCATTATTTATAAATGTAGTTTATACAAATACCCACCTAACCTATACTTCACCTTGTGACTTTGATCTCTACCTAAAGCTTTTTAAAATGTTCGTCTGTTTGTTTTATTAATAAACCAAAACCTTTGAAACAATGTGCTCGATCGAATAGATCTGTAGCTTGATCGATAGGTATACTTGCCGCGTGGTTCCCGGCAGAATAGAATACGACCACTACAAGTCTTCCAGTGAATGTCACAGAAGGCAATTTACGAAACAAGCTAAACAAAGCTTATAAACATAAAAGAGACCCCTCTCTAGCCCATGTGGCCAGCGTGGAGAGTTAAGGTTGTGGTGTAGACCAAATCCTCTGACTACTCTGGCTAATATATTGTAGAATGTTGTCAATAATACTAATATATTTAACGGATTAACCTTTATTCACTTTAAAACCGAATACAATAAAATAATACTCATTAGTCGCCTAGCTCCATTGCGGCGGTAAAACTGAATGACATTTGTGACACTGACAGGTATCAGGTGCGTTTAGTAAGTAAAGCCCGCTCCACACTCTCGGCGAAACTACACGGGAATAGGCGAATACGAGAGTGTGGAGGCAGTATTCGGCAAGTATCGGCAAGTCTCGGCTATATTCGTCAAGTCCCCATTCGGTGGCGGTATTTTGTGCAAACATCAAAGGAGTCTCGGGTAGTTTTGTGTTTGCGCGAGACACTGCCTCCACATTCCCGCCGCGACAGTCTACTTGCTGTGATCCTAGCGCGTGCACGTTGATTTCATACTTATAAATGTCGAAAAATTGGGCCCAAGAACTCAAAAAACCTTTTTGGAAACGTACCAGTGCTATCTCATAATATGATCCTACTTAACAAATATGATTATAACGGTAGAAATAAGGAATATGATGCCTGGAATGAGATACTTAAGTATGGGGCCTTAAATCCATACTAGTATTATAAAAATTTGAAAATTGTTTGTCTATCTCGCTTTTATGTCAAAACAATTGAACCTATTTTAATGAAATTTGGTACAGAATACAAATAGCCTGTGAAAAGGCTACCCAACATCACTATTCTACGCGGACGAAGTCGCGGGCACGACTAGTATTTCAATAAAATATGTCAAATATTATTCCAATGCCTTATAATAACTTTTTTCTCGTTATGACTTAAAATTAAGCATAATACTCTACGGCATAAAATTCTTAAGCGATAGCCGTTTCGACGTCCATCTAGTTTGAGCGACGAATGTACAAATGAATAGGCGAGAGTGTGGAGAGCTGCTCCCGATCTCGTCTTGTTTCGGCGAATACCGGGAACGAAACCTCTCGACGAGAGTGTGGAGCGGGCTTAACTCTACACTCATCCTCTTTTTTCAAATTCAAAGTAATAATGTTTTAGAAACAAAATAAAAACTACAACATATATATGGATAGGTACAACAATTTGCTGAAGGTAATATTACTACACCTGAGGACCTGAATAGTATTGGATTCTTCATGAATCACAATGTTGCAATAATAACAATTAACATTTCAATAATAACAATGTTTTTTAGGGTTCCGTACAAAAAATGAAAAACGGAACCCATATAGGATCACTCGAGCGTCCGTCTGTCCGTCCGTCCGTCTGTCACAGTCGATTTTCTCCGAATCTACTGAACCAAATTAAATGAAATTTGGTAAGATGGTGTAAACCTATGACCCAAACATGGATGTGCAAAGTAAATATATTTTTTTTTAAATGAGGGTCAGTTTAGGGGGTCCAAATATAAAATGTTAAAAAAAAGTTTTGCAAACCTTACCGTGTTATATATCAAATGAAAGGGCTTGTTATGAGGATCTCAAAAATATTTTTTTTTGTTCGGGAAAAATCAATACTTTTGATTTTATTCACGAAAGAAGGCAAAATTTGACCATCCGTTTTTTTTTTCATTAGGTGCCTAACCATAAATAACAATGCACAGTAATATTGTACATACACCTCAGAACATACATATAATGATAAGAAAATAAAGTTGCTTTGATCAACAGTTATTTCACTAAATTATTATTAATTAGTACTCATACAATCCAATATTAAACCTAACACAAAATCTTTATATTTCGCTGGGGCTCTCACTTCTCTTTTTGGCCTTACAGGTCACTGACCAAGCTGTATGGGCATGTCTAGATCAGGTTGTGTCATATTCATGTTTGGAATCTTGGTCACGGCACGTTCCCTTTTGCCATTCTCTGTCAGTTTTCCATCTTTATGTCCGCATGTCCCTTCTTTACCTTGTAAAGAGTCTTCTGTACTGAATCTATTTAGATCTCTTTCTTTAATGCGCTGAAAGTATGATGAGTTCCGTCTTATGATCCTTCCATCTGCTGATTCTGCTGCTACAGAGTTGCCCTTTTTCCACACAACCGTATGCTCTTCTGGTGAAAAGGGTGTAGTTAACTTATTTGCCTTGTGTTGTCTAACCAGCACTTTATCTCCAAGACTGATGTCTGACTCTGCAGCATGTCTCCTCTTGTCGGCATATTCCTTGACCAGTTGTTTTCGGTATCTATCTTTATCTCTTATCTCTTCATCTTCCAGTTGATAGTTAAGTTTAAACTCTGGTAATTTAGTTTTTATTGTTCTTCCTCTGAATAGTTCTCCGGATGGCACACCTGTGGTAGTATGTGGTGTTGTACGGTATGCAGAGAGGTAAACTAAATTGCGAAGAGCTATTCTCAGCCTTCGCAGTATACTCCTGTTCTGTCTTTCGACTTTTCCATTAGCTTGTGGCCATAGCGGTGTAGTGTGCCTCAAGTTGATTCCAAATGTTTGTAAAAACTTTTTAAATCCATCATCCCTAAAGGCTGGTCCATTATCACACACTAATGTTTCCATGGCACCTTCTCGAGCAATGATTGGCTTTAAAATATTTTTAGAGTTTTCAGCTGTAGGTCCTTTTGTAATTTCAACTTCATAGTATCTGCTATAGTAATCAATGACTAAGAGTAGATAGTGACCAGATGGAAGTGGTCCCAGATAGTCAATTGCCACTAATTCCCACACTCGAGATGGTACCTGTATGGAATTTACTGGCTCTGGTGTTGTTTTTCTAACTAGTCTACATCCTTCACATGTCTCAGCCCAGTATTCTATATCCTTATCCATTGACAACCACCAAACACTACGACGTAACTTTGCCTTCATGCTTGATGCAGATAAATGGCCTTCATGTGCAATGTTAAGGATTTTACTAACCAGCTTCTTGGGAATGATTATTCTATTTCCTCGCAACAATATTTCATCAACTTCGCACAGCTCTGATTTAATTACTTCAAATCTTTTCTACTCCTTAGGCCAATTATCTGTTTGTAATGCTTCCTTTAGATTTATGCACTGCTCATCTTTTGAGGATTCTTCCTTTACCTCTTCGATACTAACTGCACTAGCTACAGCTTCTGTGATGGTTGCTAAAAGATGGCTGTCCTCAATATCTTCCTTATCTGTAGGTTTTACACTTAAATCGAGTAGCCTAGACAGAGGGTCTGCAATGTTATTTCTACCTGGTTTGTATATAACCTTAAAATTGAATGGTTGTAAACGCAGTACCCATCTTTGTATTCTTGCAATTGGTGTAATAGATTTCCTTGTAGAGTAGATCGTTTCAAGAGGCTTGTGATCAGAAATAATTTTAAATTCTATGCCAAGAAGGTACATATATATATAAGTTTTCAAAAGACCACACAATCGCCAATGCTTCTTTTTCGGTTTGTGAGTACCTCCTCTTAGTGTCTGTGAGTGCTCTGCTAGCATATTTTATAATAATAGGTTGCTGTTGGTTGTTAACAATTTGTTTCTGTACTTCCGCGTTTCCGCAACAAGCAAAACGAACAAAGTACTGAGTTATTTTTAGAATATGAAACACATGTGCAGTAATTATGTCACTTTATTTTAATTAAAACTTTTACAGAATTATAATTTTTTACTTACATCTCTACGGCGCGTTGCTCAAACCACAATGGGACACTGTCTGAGACAGTTTGATCATCGGTTGACTCTCCCGGAGAGTATATGTACTTAATTGTTGATCGGAGGCAACACATGTGGCACCGCCGGTTCTGTCTCTTGGATAAATGACCGCCTGTTGACAATAAAACAACAATTAACAAACCGAGTCATCCGTCAATTAGGTTAGGTTAGGTAGGTAGGTAGGTTAGGTTAGGTAGTTGTTTAAACCAAAGAGGGGTCGGTTAAGCCCCTGGGGCCGGCCCAAAAAACGGCCGAGGGCCGTTATATTTCTTGTGTGTGATTAGGGGCCATGAAACAAAACTGTAAAAAAAAAAATCTGGGGTCATTTAAGGGTGGTTATGGTGTCACGATATGGTGTCATGTGTCTTCAAAAGGATAATGAGGAAATGACGTAATGGCACCTAAGGGCGGATCGTGTAGAGAAAAATTGCGCGAAAACAGAAAGATGGGTTAGAGAGAGGGGACTAGACAAATGGAATAGACGAAATAGATTCGTCTATTCCATTTGTCTAGTGTAGTAGTAGAAGTGTCTAGGACAAAAAAAAATGGTTTTGCGGGAATGAATAGAGTACAATGGTGGGAACAAAACGCCATCGTTTTTTTTATTTTTTTTCATACATTTGGGTTAGGTGAAAATTTACAGAGGGTGGGTTGGGTCAGGTTAAGGATGGGTTCCCCCCCGATGGTTCCCATCTTGTCGCGATGGGGGGGCTCTAGTAGCCGCGGTCTCGCCACCCGCGGTGAAGCTAAGAGGAACCGGGCGGAAGGCGCTCGAGAAGGGTCTGGGCAACCCACCTCGCGCCTGACGTAGAGGAAGACAACCTCTTTAAAAAATTACCGGAGGAGGCCCTCACTTTGAGTGGCCTGGCTGTGGGTGAAGGGGGTGAACTCTCCCTACACCCACAGTCGTAGTAGGGGTCGCGGGGGAAGAGGAGTGCCGGTATTTCGGTGGGCCGCTCTCCCTGTCCTCCGCGACCAAGCGTGGCCGTGGCGCTTGGCGCGGCATCGGTGGGGCTGCAGAGGAAGAGGAGTGTCGGTATGGCGATGCGCCGCTCTCCCTATCCTCTGCGGCCGATTTGGAGATGGCCTTGATCAGTCTCTGCTGCGCCGTGATCTGTGGTCCAAGGCGGCGGAGACTGATCAAGGCAAATGTGAGGGCCAGTTGGGTGGCGGAGGCGGGACTTCGTCACTTGACAGATGGCTCTCGAGTTGGAGGAGCGTGCTCGGGTGTCAGGCACGTCCTCCGGGGGCGGGTTGTCGCGGCCAGGGGCCTATGAGCCCTTGACCGCGATAGCCCGCCCGTTGTAGGTGGCCGCTCCGATCCCTCTGCTGTCACTTTGTGACTGAGAGGGACTCGTGAGCGCGCCTTGGAGGGGTCGCTAAGCGCGACCGCCGCGCCGGGTCTGTGGAGCGAGAGTAGCACACGCCCCCGGCACATAGTGGCTCAGTAGTGACACCGTGGAGTTTAGTGGCCACACCGCATAACCGCGCGTGGCTTCCCGTAGCCCGCGCGGTATCCGAAGGGATTCTCCACGTTAAAAAAAAAAAAAAAGTGGTTGGTTGGTTTACCGCACGTGGCTTCCCGTAGCCCGTGCGGTATCCGAAGGGAATCTCCACGTAAAAAAAAAAAAAAAAAAAAAAAAAAAAGGGTTGGTTGGTTGGCAGCTGTTCTAGCAGCTACTCCAACTGGACTAGCATCAGTAATCAAATAAGTATCTGCATCTTTATTATAAAATCCTAATGCTGGTGTTTCTCCTATAATTCTTTTTAGTAGCTGAAATGCCTTTTGCTGTTCATGGTTCCAAATAAAATCGGCGTCTTTTTTATTTATTATGTGGGGCTCTAAATTCCTGCACCACTTCTCTACTGGTACGAGTAGGTTTAATGCCCTATGCTGATAAATGATGGCCTAAAAAGTTCATTTCTGTTACACCAAACACACATTTCTTTACGTTTAATGTAATTCCACTTTGTTGTAGTCTATCTAGTACTTCCTTTAATCTCTTGTTATGTTCTTCTTTAGTTCTTCCACCGATCCTGATGTCGTCTTGTGAATTAGCAACTCCTTCTATACCGTGAAGCAATTGTGCAACAATCCTTTGAAAAATTTCAGGGGCACATCGGATACCAAAAAACAGTCTTTTATATCTAAAAAGTCCTTGACTACATGTGAATACTGTAATCCCCCTGGACTCCTCATAGAGTTCCACCTGGTGGAATCCCCATTTGATATCAAGAGCGGAGAAGAATTTGCACCCATTTAAATCTGCCAAAAGTTCTTCAAAGGTAGGTAGCGGTACATGTTCCCTCAAGACTGCCTCATTAGCACGTCTCATATCTATAACAAGCCTATAACACCCTGCTTCTTTTTTTCTAACTATGTGTGATGGAGACACGCAAGGGGTAGGACCAGAAACTGGTTCTATTATGTCATTATCAAGTAACTCAGATATTAAGTTTTTTTCAAAATCTCTCATGTTAAAAGGTAGGCGTCGGGCGAGGCTTCAAGGGCTGTACGTAAATTTCCCATGAGGTAATACAGTTCGGGAAGTCTCATTTTGCACATCAGTCCCAATGTGCAATTTGGCGAAGGGGCATTGCAGGAGCGCCACGGTCGCCAAGATAGCCATGTCAAGTCTGGGGATTTTCCTTCTCGCGGTTGCTGCCTGTTATTGGTCTGATTCCCTATGAAACAGATATAACGGAAATCTCCAGTCGACCACCTAAACCACACCTATCCACGCCCAATCCCTACATTCCTTACCACACATCCTTCAATTTCCGCTGCGATACTTTGTGGACAGGTAATCGCGGGCCTGATAACTCGAAAAACAAGCATTTATCAGGCGGGTGGGGGGGTGTCCACCCACGTGTTTGTGCCGTGCGTGGGGACCCGTAATGGTCGAGAAGGGGATCCTGGTAGTTGAGCCGAAGCAGGGTAGGGTGTTTTATAAACCCCGCTTAGGCAACACACTGCTTTGGCCCTGGATTGATCTAACACGGGAGGTCCGTGAAGTAGCTAATCCGGATCAATCGGCTGCGACGCCCAGTCAGATGGTCGTCAAGCGAGTGCTCCGGGCCAGTTCGACCAGCAATCAGTGGTGCTCGGTGTCATGGCTTATTTTCTGGGTCATGGCTACTTGGTGCCTTCTAGATTCGCTTGGCCAGCTCGCCTGGAGTGCTATATCCCGAAGGTATCTCTGGTGACAACACTAGGTTGCACCCCCAACTGTGGGCTCCGTGGTGGGTGGATGAACCTAAGGGATGAAGACCAACTAACACTGCATGGATCCAAAAAAGCAGAAAAACCCCCCTAAAAAAGACTCCGCCTCTGAAAAACAGAGCGCCGAGAAACAACAACCCTGTCAAAGGGATAACACTCCCCAAGGGATGAGACCGAGCACCAGCTCCGCCATCCTCCTGGACACCTGGCAGGAGGTGTCATGGAAACGGAAGGGAAAGGGTAAAAACCGATCCCGACTGCAACCTACACACCTGGCAGGGGCCCAGACGTCTGATAGGGCACGGGAAACCCGCAATCAAAATAGTAATAAACCCCGCAAGGGTAACAACCAGTCGCAATCGCGCCGACGCGATGAGCGTTACCGCGACTATGACAGACGGACAAGACAGCCGGCGACTGAATCTCAACCGAGGACCGACCTGGAACAGGGCAGTTCGAAGGCGAGTGACAGTTCTGCCCGCTGTGACCCCTCCACCGCTGGACCGAGCAACTCCGAAGCTCCGAAGTCTGACCTGGGAACCGATAGGGGACCAGAAGGACAGAGGTTGTCCGAGGAAACGCGAGGGAAGGCCGTGAGCGGTCCAAACCTTACCCGAACGGCAGAGAGGCTGAACACTGGGAACCAGGATCGCCGATCTGCCACGGGGCGACAACAACGGCATCAGCCGTTTAACAGGCCGCCGCTTAATAAGCCGCCGCCTAAAAACTTGCAGTTTACTGCCGAACAACGCTCCAAGAGAGCGCGCCTGGACGACTCCACATCTCCGAGAGGAGAACCCAAGCGCGCCAAGCTAGACTCGTCGAAATGCAGAAGCGGGACGACCTACGCTGGAGCCATAATCACCGACCTCCATGTGGCAATCACCACGGTGGACGCATCGGACCTACTCCAGCAAGACTTGGACCACATACAGGCTGAGGTGGAAGATAAACTGATGGCCCACGTCCTTGACCCGGCTAACACCATCATCCCGGTATTCGGGGGTAAGCCCGTCATCGCGGATGGCGTACTTAAACTCCTATGCCGGGATGAGGTCACTAGAACCTGGCTCGAGAACGCGGTGGCAAGTATCACCACCCCCGCCTCAAAATCGCCGCTCAAAGTAGTCCTCCAAAAGGACTTGGTCAAGAAGACAAAGTGCGGCATCTTTCTACCTGCCCGCAACGGCACGATGGAGCAGCTTCACACTATGCTGCACCGCATGAACCCATGGGCAGGAGTCGACAGGTGGAGTCTATACACCGCCTCAAAACAGGAAGCAGGGATGTACCTCATAGTTGGAGTTCCTGACAACATCCTACCAACGATAATCGACAAAGGGCGATGCCTATCCTTCAGTCTAGGATCGGTATACCTCAAGCAAATAAAAAATGAGGTAGACCTGGATCCAGAGACCAACAAACTACCGGAGGACAACAATGGTAAGCTTGACACAGTCCAAATGGAGACTGAACAACAAACCCCTGAGGTAGCTGTGGCGGGGCCATCAGGTGTTAACAACCCCCCCAAACCGCCAAGATCAAGGGCGGCCAGCCCGTCACCATCGACACCCACTGCCACGGAGTCACCAAAAAAAGCGTCGACACCGAGCAAGACGGCTACGAACGTAGCCGCCACAGTGGCGTGCCAACTGGCCAGCATGGCCATTAGGGGGGAAGAGGTAGAAGTGGAACTCCTCTCCAATGATGACTCCATCGTCGCCTCGGAGTCGGATCTGGATGACTAAGGTCCTCCAGATCAACCTTCAGCACAGTCAGACCGCGACGGCTAACCTGCGGGGCGAGCTGAAGGCAAACCCACAAACAATAGCGTTGATCCAGGAGCCGTGGATCAACAAATACAACAATATAAGCGGCTTAAACAACATAGGAGGTAAGCTCATATTTGATCAAACCTCGGATCATCCGAGGTCCTGCATTTACTTACCCCCTAATATCAAGGCGATGCCACTAACACATTTGTTTTCCAGAGATCAGACAGCCGTGAAAATCTCCCTGGGAAAAAACAAAATAATAACAGATACAGTGATCGCATCCGTGTACCTACCTTCGGACGCGGCGATACCTTCTATAGAGATGATAGAATTGGTAAGACACTGTACTCATAATAATCTAGAGCTCATTATCTCAGTGGACGCCAACGCCCATCATCCGTTATGGGGCATGAACGAGTCAAACGATAGAGGTATTTTATTAGTAGACTACCTATTTCAGACTGACCTCAACATCATTAACAAAGGTAATAAACCCACCTTCGTTACTAGGCGCAGCCAAACCATCATTGATCTAACACTGGCAACTAGCAGAGTCGCAGATCTTATCCATCAGTGGCAGGTCTCCGATGAGTACTCGGGCTCCGATCACAGGTGGATCAGGTATGTAATCGACCACGAAATAGCCAAAACAACACCCCGCAGAAACCCAAGGAAAACTAACAAGAACGTCTACAAAGAACAACTAGACACAAAACTTGGAACTGCAAAGAACATCAATGAATTAAACACCCATCATGAAATTGAAAACTATGCAGAGACAATATCAAAAGCTATAATTGACAGCTTCCAACACGCATGCCCCATGAGCGTTCCCTTCTGCGGCAAAAAGAGCGACAAAGGCATATGGGGTCCCGAACTAGCCAGAAGGAAAAAACAAGTTGGAAGACTGTTCAATAAAGCCATGAACACCAGAAGTGATTACGACTGGGACAACTACACCAGGGCCAGGGCTAACTATAAAAGAAGAATAAGATCCTTTAGCAGAAGGTCCTGGTGCAAATATTGCAATAACATACAATCAACCACGGAAGCCTCAAGGGTTAGGACGATATTAAGTGGCGACAACATAAATAAAACTATCGGTACACTAAAAAAACCAGACGGTACCTATACAACTACAGAAGCAGAAATAAACGAAGTCCTACTTAACACACACTTTCCAGGATGTTTAAACATCACACCAGACCTGGTAAGTTCGAGTGGGTCAGTACAACTGCCTACTACAATGGAGGACTGGGAAACAGCAAAAGCTGTAGTTACAATAGATAGAGTAAAGTGGGCTATAAACAGCTTCCACCTTTTTAAAGCCCCAGGACCTGATGGCATTTTCCCGGGCCTTCTAATATGGGGTGAAGATACTCTATTACAACACCTAACAAATTTGTTAACTGCCAGTCTGGCACACAAATATATACCCGAGCAATGGCGAGAAGTCAAAGTAATCTTCATACCAAAACCAGGTAAAGCAGACTACACGGACGCCAAATCCTTCAGACCCATTAGTCTCTCCTCCTTTCTCCTGAAAACCCAGGAAAGACTATGTGACAGATTCATCAGGGACAAAGTCCTCACAAATCATCCCATTCACACTAGGCAACATGCCTATAATGTGGGAAAATCAACAGAATCGGCACTACATGAGGTAATCAATATTGCCGAAAACTCAATACAAAGCAAAAATCTTTGCCTTGGTACCTTTATAGATATTGAAGGTGCCTTTGACAAAACCAACTTCAACAGCATTTGCGAAGCGTTAACCAGACACAACACTCCTAATACTATAACGGGGTGGATTCGCAATATGCTAGAAACAAGAAAGATACAACTCACTATGCAGGACACAACAAAGATACTAACCACCAGGGGCTGCCCACAGGGTGGAGTTCTATCCCCTATACTGTGGAGCCTGGTAGTAGATGATCTTCTAACAACACTGAACAACAACAATTTCTACACAATTGGGTACGCAGACGACCTGGCAATACTCATCCCAGGTAAAACTGCAGACACCGCCTGCAATCTCACAAGAGGTGCATTGCGGATTGTTGAAAATTGGTGTAGAAAACACGAGCTATCGGTGAACGCCAACAAAACTGAAATGGTTATGTTCACAAATAAAAGACAACTGGGCAACTATACACTTCCCAAACTATTTGGCACTACGCTAAAACTATCACCTGAAGTTAAGTACCTAGGAGTAATTATTGACAGCAAACTCAGCTGGAATAGTCACCTGGATAATAAAATAAAGAAATCATGCATTTCATTATGGCACTGTCGCAGAATGGTTGGCAAAACCTGGGGGGTGACCCCAAAAATAATGAAATGGCTGTACACAATGGTAATCAGACCAGCGCTAACATATGGAGCGATCGTCTGGTGGAAAAGAACCACCTTAAAGACCGTCCAAGAAAAGCTACAACGCTTCCAACGCACAGCATGCCTTGCCATTGGAGGTGGCATGAGTTCTACCCCAACAGCTGCACTCGAAGTGATACTTGACATAAAACTACCACTTACATATAAGACAAGAAGCAGAGATTGCATCCATAAGACTACGAGCAATGGACACATGGAAAAGCAACTCAACTGCGCCACACACAAAAATTTTGTCCCTGGCAATGGAATCATCTCATCTAATGGGAGCCACAAATGACAGAATTAAAAAACAATTTGTCTTCGACAAAAAGTACAAAATACAATTACATGAGGAAATCTTAGATAGCTCAGGTATCAGAGAAGTGAGAGTTTACACAGACGGATCCAAAACAAAGGATGGAGTTGGAGCCGGAGTTTTCTCTCACGACCTCAACATTCACTATGCAACGGCATTGGGTAAAGACAACTCAATCTTCCAGGCGGAGTGTGTTGCTATATCCCATGCCGCGGCACAAATCAACAGGATGAAGGTAACAAATCAAAACATACGCATCCTAACAGACAGCTCAGCAGTCCTTCACGCCCTAAAGAGACCGATGATTGACTCAGCGCTAATACTCGAAAGCAACAATTCACTGGACAATCTCTGTAAGTATAACTCAGTCACGTTACAGTGGATCAAAGGACACAGCAACTCTCTTGGAAATGACGCAGCGGACGAGCTAGCGAGGAGAGGGTCAAGCATGATTCCACTTGGCCCACTACCAATGGTACCTATACCATTCTCGCAGGTACGTTCCTGGGTCAAATCCAAAATAGAGGCTGAACATCAGCAAGCATGGTCAACCCTGGACACATGCCGGCAGTCTAAAGAAGTGCTTCCTGCATTAGACAGGAAATTCTCTAGAAGACTGCTCGCACTACCCAGGGCTAAATTACGTCTCATGATTGGAGTAATCACAGGCCATTGTATGCTAAATAAACACCTATCTGTTATAGGCTTGACTGACAGCCCTCTTTGCAGAGGTTGCTTAGAGACTGAAGAAACAGCTAGGCATCTACTACTAGAATGCCCTAGTGTGACAACTACAAGAGAAGAGTTCCTGGGAAAACCAGAAACCATGAGCGAGGCCTGCAGCACACCCTCTGCGGTTCTACGCTTTCTCGACGAGCTGGGTTGGCTCGTGTAAAACAACGTGTAGCAACCCACCAAAGAAGGAGATCTGGGATCTCCTATCAACAGAAGACCGAAGAATGGACATCTTCTGTTCACACACAATGGGCCCGAATAGGCGGCCTAAGTGTGGAAAATAGCCCACGGTAGCAGTAAGCAGTAAGGTAGGCGTCGGGCAGGTTGAGCCACCAACGGTACATTAGGGTCTATATGGATTTTTTATTGGAAATGCTGCAATTTTCCCACACCAGTGAAAAACTTAGGATACAATTTTAATATATTATTTTTGTCAAAATTGCTAACATGCATAATACATTCAGGACCAACTAAGTTAAGCTTTTCTGATGTGTCCTTACTAAGCAAACAAGGGCCTTTGCCATCATAAACCAATATTTTTACATTATTCACCGTTATTTTCGTTTGTGGGCAAAATATAGTGACATAAAAAATTCCCTTGTTTGGCAATTCCTTACCACCATAAGTGCAGTATTTTTCAAAAGACTTACCAAGCTTAATTTCTCTAAATAAGGTGTGATACTTGTTTCTATCAATAATATTCACTGAGGCACCGGAGTCTATAATAAAATCACACTTCACATTGCCTTGTAGGATTAATTCAGACACATTATTTTTCTGTTCATCAATTTTAAACACTGAATGCACATTTTCATTTTCTTCCTCACTTTGACATGACCTTTCCTCACAGTCACTATCTTCACTACTTGAATCCTCCTCGACAACATATCTAACAACTTTCTTCTTACTTTTTGTATTTTCAGTTTTCTTTTGTAGTTTACGTGTCTTACACAATTTCCCATAATGTCCTTTGATGCCACATTTTGAACACTTTTCATTCAAAGCAGGACAGCTACTACTACGAGCATAGTGGCCAGTTCTGCCACACCAGAAACATTTTGCTGCAAGGTGGTTCACTTCAGTGACAACTTCTGTAGTACTTGTTGGTTCCAATTTTGATCTATTTTCCAAATCATATATTCTGCCTATTTCTAAGGCCATTCTAAGGCTTAGATTTTGTCCTTTTTTAATTAGCCTGTCGATGCATTTTTCGTATTCATTTGCACCGTCAGCGGCCTCATCTTTTACTCCTTCATATATTTCTTGCACATCCGGCCCCGCCTGATGCAAAAGTCTCGATATTTTCTGCTTATCGTTAAGGCCAATTTTCCCCTCGATATAATATTGGAAATTCCTCAGCCAAATCTTCCAGTTTTCCGACAATGTGCTTGGTTCACAGAACGGGTCGAAGCGTGGTCCCGCTGCGCCAAGGCTGAATTCCCCTCTTTCTATGTTTACATTTTCACACGTAGTGCGATATCTCGTCGCCAAAATGTAGAATGTTGTCAATAATACTAATATACCTAATTAACGGATTAACCTTTATTCACTTTAAAACCGAATACAATATAATCAAAGAGTATATAATCACTTCGTTTTAAATATAATAATACTCATTAGTCGCCTAGCTCCATTGCGGCGGGCGGTAACACAAACTACTAGGCGATAAAACTGAATGACATTTGTGACACTGACAGGTGTCAGGTGCGTTTAGTAAGTAACTCTACATATATATGAGGTAGATAGTCTATGTATATATGGCTCAGAGGGTCGTGTTCCTACGTTCCTACAGAGGATACTAACAAAGACCTGATGATGATGATGATAACTTAGCTCGTACTATAAATTCGGTAGGCTAAGTCGCAAGAAAATGCTAGTTTAACTCGTAATATAACGTTGATAGCGCAGCCGCTTTTTGTGGCCCGGTCTCGTCCACACTCATGTTTTATTTGTTGCAACAACTTCATTTTATCCCCACGTTTTTCCCTTTCAATCAGATCTTAGAACCTTTGATTAGGTATTTAGTCAAAGCTTACAACTAATGTGACATTTTATGAGGAGCCCGATGCTCCAGTGGGTGTGAGCTCTATGAGCGCTTACGTATGTTAAGCAACCCCTGGTGCAGTCCCTACTTGGATGGGTGGCAAGTGGCATAAAAATATCTGGAGCTCCTCCGTGCTTCGGAAGGCACGTTAAGCCGTTGGTCCCGGCTATCATCGTTGATGGCAGTCGTTAAGCTATGTCAGATACCTTAAGGCAGGTTGAAAAATCTGTCACCAGTGTTGGCCACTTACACATACGAAAAACAAACAACATTTTTATGCCTAGGTTCCCGGCAGAGACGAATAGGACCACTTCAAAGTCTTCCCGTGGACGTCGTAGAAGGCGACTTAGGAAACAAGCTAAACAAAGCTTAGAACATCAAAGAGAGCTCTCCAACCCATCTGTCCAGCGTGAAGAGTGTAAGAAGAATTACTCATTACTGGGACCCTTTTAGGGTATATCGAGTCGAGGGTCACGTTACACTCTGTAAAGATAACCCCGGTGTGTAATTAATTTTACATTAATTTTATACAATAAAACAAAAATTATACTTTAATAATATTACTATATTATATGATACAGTACACCAGCTTCGAGAATACATCACGTGATTTCGCTTGCAATAAAATTTAGTCATACTGATTTAAACAACAAAATACTCACATTCTCATAGGAAAACACTTCTGACACCGACTATATAGTATAAGTAACTACTTGCAACTTGAGACTTGATCTTGAGCTCCGTTTATTTGCTAACCATTGAGGGTTTTGTGAAATACTTGTTAGCAGCACTTTGTTTATTATTGCCCAAATCCTTAAGGGCCCACACTAGGCACACTAGCGACGCCAATAATTTTATTCATGATACCTAATACTTTATAAACAGAAATAAATTCAAGAATGTAAATCATTTAAGCCTTGGTATATATATAAGTTTTAATATCATGTTATTAAGAGAACTACTGATTACCGCCAAAAACGGCCGTTTTTGGCGGTAATCAGTAATTCTTTTAAATATTCGGCAATATTTTTACAGCCGGCCGCCTATCTAACACCAACCATCCTTGGATAGCTGAGAATCGCAAAAACCAGTAAAAATTAACAAGCCTATAGGGAATTAAACATGTATCTGATATAGCTAGCGTGTTATACCGCGTGCTGCCATCTTGTATTTCCAAAAACCCTCCAAATTACGATAGGCATGTTTCCTAAAATATATCATTAAAAATAATTATTTCGTGTTATAGATTATCGACGAAAATTTGATACGTATTTTTTCATTTTTCAATCAAACAAAAGAACATAAAGCGCATCAAAGTGGAGGAGGGGGGGGTTCATAACACAACAGGCCGGTAAAAAGTGTATCGGTCAGTGACGTCACGCGGAACTATAACAGGCTATATTTTTATCATTTTTTCTTTGATTGACAAAAGAAAAAATACGTGTCCAATATTTTTCAATACTCTACCAGATGGACTAATTATTTTTAAAATATTTTTGTAGCAAACAGGCCTATAGTGTATTTCGTATGTCATACAAAGTTAATAACAATATTTCATAGGCAAATTTCGAGCGATACTCAAGATCAGGCCTCACGTTGTTTTGCTTGTAGTACAGCGGCCTTTTTAAACACCAACTTTCAGTATCTTCAGTCGTTGATACATAGACTTACATCAGTCAACTTAACAAGAGCTTTTCTTACTTTTACTAACGAAATGAGGGAGGGGTTAAAATTACCTGATACTGTGCTTCCGTAATACTAAAACGTTCCACTTACCCAAAGAATATATATGTCGCAGTCATCTGGTTGAATCTGCTATTTGATTGAATGACTAGCGCATTCATTGAATGACCACGTTTAATTGAATGACTAAAGGACAACTCGTCAAGTCGTTGAACGTAACGTTCAACGTCTTGAGTCTTGACTGAATGAACGTCATTTAGCGAAGTCGTTGAATCTTAGCCGACTTTGTAATGTTTGGTGGTAGCATGATTTCCAAAGCTATATTTAATCTCATATTTTTGCAAATTTTTCTTAGTTTTTAAAGTAGCTGGCGGCGGCGTAATAATAGGTAAATCCACGATAACATACTATTTCATTACAAATAACGCACTTTTAAGTAAATTTAATCAAAATTAATATCAACACCGTGCCATTTGTGCGAGCTGTTTGACGCCATATTTGTTTTGGTGACTACTAACGCCGCAGTGGGGAAAAAAATGAACTAAATCTAAATCACCTGACTGATTTTATGTCCGCTCTGTTCAAAGGGCTTTGTTACAACCCGCTAACTAGTTGGACGTTGAGCGACGCTTGTTCAATCAACGTTCGGCCTAGTCATTCAATGAACGCGCAAGTCATTCAATCAAATAGCAGATTCAACCAGATGACTGCGACATATACACTACGCGAAAAGAAACGTCACTTAAGCATATTCGTAATATCGCTTGCGGCTATGTGTGTGGGTGTGTGCGGGGGCAGCAAGAGGCGCGCGGGACGTAGAACAAACGTTGTTGTTTTGTTGAACAAACTATTGACTCCTGCGAGGTTTACTGCTATGTTACAAGTAACCCTATAACATTACTTTTTGAACATGTAAAATCGGTATTGACATGAGGAATGCTGTATATCATTTACAAACTAACACAAATGTATTTCAGAGCCAAATCACATCAACCCTATATACTGACCGTATAGAAAAAATTAGTTGGTGTTCAAAAATGCGCTGATATAATTAAATTATTTTACACATAAAAACAAACGAGTTAATTATAACTATTTTACATCTTTTCCGTAGGCACCCAACGCTGCTTCACCTCTTACGCTACGAAATCCAATCTTAATGCAAATGTGTTTGTCTGTTCGTTCTTATAAGCGGACCCCGGGTGCAGGTGACATGTGCAAATATCTTATTTTTATATAGATAGTATAAGTATTGCAGAATAGGACCACTCCAAGTCTTTCCGTGGATGTCGTAAAAGGCGACTTAGGAAACACAAGCTAAACAAAGCTTATATATTAACGTATGGATTATCACCTATTATTTAAAAAACAGTGCATCTGACAACCAGTCAAAATGTCAGATAATGGTGGACGAAACTCACATACATACATGAACTCTTAAAAACAAAACGCTCCTTTTTTGAGCACAAGGGTAAAGCTAGCCTCCATTTCCTACGAATAGGTAAAGGACACAGGAATTATCTATGTATTTAATGTTTTTTAAATACATTTGCTATGAAAACGGTCTTTATGACATGGAAATAATGTTGTATTTTACGACGAGGCCCTTTTCTTTACTTACACCAACAACAATTATTCAATGTATTTGATGGTAATCGCAAATGTATTAAATTACGTCATATGACGCTCGTACTCAGTAAGCTGGCTATTATAGTCATGGTTTTATTATGAGTACTTACTTGGCCTCGAATCAATTGACTTGAATATAATATCCAGCTTACCGTACTTGCATCATAACATAATTCATAATAATATAATATACTATTAATGCATTATATTTGAAAAATATACAAATCTAAAAATTGTTTAGGTACAACGATGATACAACAGTTTAGTAGGGTGCACTCTTTCAGATAAAAACCCGACTTCAATGCAATTACTGAACCGATTTTTATGAAGTTCAAATGGACTTTCCGAACACAAAACTATTAAATCGGTTCATAACAGAGTTATGTCATAACAAACATACAGTCGAGCTGTCTTTTTTTGAAGTCAGTTGAAAAAAAAGCTGTGGCACTCGATTTCTGATTTCGACAAAGTGAGAAGCATTATTAGCGCTTACGCATGTTAAGCAACCCCGAGCGTAGTCCCCAGTTGGATGGGTGACCGCAAGGAGCATACAAATATACGAGCTCCTCCGTGCTTCAGAAGGCCCGTTAAGCCGTTGGTCCCGGCTGCCATCATTGATCGCAGTCGTTATGTCAGATGCCTTAGCTCGAAAAATCTGACACCAGTGTTGGCCATTTACACACACGAAGAACAAACAAAACATTGCACTAAGATAGGACGTTACAAATAAAGACTTCTATATAAACTGAGGTAGACGTGCCCTACTCCAAGAAACAGACATTCAAAAGCAGTCGTGGCACGTGGTCGGCGTCTTCACGGTACAGTGTGAACTAAGCGCAACGGTGTTAATTAGCTCCCTTAGAACGCTTCACAAATTGGTACGACTACACCGCACCCTTTATATTTTAAGGTGTTTATTTTATCAAAAGGTGCCTGTCAGAAATTGCATTGCGATAAGGCCGCCATTTGCGCATTTTCTAGTAATTTAGGGCCCACACTAGGAGTACTAGCTACGCCAATCATTTTATTTCTATTACTTTACAAATAGAAAGAAATTCAAGAATGCAAATCATATAAGGTAAATAACCTGAAGTATTTTTGGAATCATGTTTTAATTCTATCAGAATCAGTGAGAATGATGAGAATCAGTGACTAGTGATTACCGCCAAAAACGTTTTTGGCGGTAATCACTAGTTCTCTTAATGACTGATTCTGATAATATTAAAACATGATTTCAAAAATACTTGTTATTTACTAGTGCTTATATGATTTACATTCTTGAATTTCTTTCTATTAGTAAAGTATAAGAAATAAAATGATTGGCGTCGCTAGAGCGCCTAGTGTGCGACCTTAAGTTGTATTATTTCTGTTTTTCCTTTAATGTGCAATAAAGGGTTTCTATACTATTCTATTCTACGTACGGCTCGTCTAACTCAGTTTATATAGAAGTCTTTGGTCACAAACAGCTCAGGTCGTTAGCTCCCTTGATCGGCCGCGGCGCGTCACTCGTAGACTACTTCGCACGCGAAACCCGCCATTCCCGGCCTCAGTCTACAACAATATCGGAAAATCAGTCAACATTTGCCCTAAATATTTATTTATTATTTTTTATTTATAGAAGCCGCTATTTCTTACCCCCGAATACTCAGAATCCTCTTAGAAGCATATCAATTTTAATACAATTGCTTGGTGTTGAACTAGCGATAATTGAAATTCGCGTTTTCAACATGAAAACGAACAACTTTTGTTTTGTCACCAAGTTTGAAATTGAGAATAAAATATCGGCTGCTCCATACACTTTGGATCAGTAGGTATCCGTTAAAAAAAAACTCGTTGATAGTAAAATATGAAATAAATTTGGCATAATATACATGGCGAAATTTTGATCGTTCCGGACCATAGGGGTGATTCAGTCCGTCAATATAAACAACTTTTCCTGTGGGACAAATGCTGTAATCTCGAAAAAAAATTCGATATTCCTATACAAATTGCCCGGGCGGCTGAACACTTTTGTATGAAAATGTCGAAATAAAATTTGAGTTTCCAAAATTGGTCCCATAAAAAAAATGGTTCATATCGACGGGCTGAATCACCCCTTTAAGGGTTCAGAATGATCAAAATTTCGCCATGTATATTTGATAATCCGAAATACTATATATATTTTTATGAGAAAAAATTAGATGAGGAAATGATTTCAATATTTTTTGTATACTGACATGTTTAGAAGTAACAGTACCAATGTTTTTTAAAGTTTACAAATTATATTGAAAATATTAAAGAAGCTTTTTGAAATCCAAGAAATTTTTTGAGTATTCAGGAGTAGAGCCAAATGTCTACTCTTGACTAAACGTTTGATTACTTTCAGTATAGAGTATACAGGGTTATTTTAAAAACATCAATAACCTCGAGTTTCAGAACCGGAATCCCTAACAGAATATAGACCCGCAAGCGAAAAAGGCGCAATGCGGAGACAAAAAACTGGACCTCCCATACAAATTCACCAATTAGCTAGTCGAGTTTCTATGGGAATACGATAGTTGCCTAATGTTAAGATTATATAAAATTTGTTTCTAATGAGACTAATTTCTATCTAAAAACACTATAAAGAACACTTTTAATTTGATATCGATTCGTTAAGTGATCTTAAAGCTTCTTTAAAGTTGGGTGAATAGGACCATTTTTTATAGTATGAAAATCTTTAATTACAATTATACTGTATTTTAGTCTGCAAAATTTATAGCAACTTTTATTATGAAACCATTACCATAAACGAAATATTTCATATAGCTACCAAACAAAGTTCTCACGCCACCCATACAAAATACAAGCTTGTGACGTCACAAATATGTAGGCACTTCAGCAGCGCGTTTTCACGTCTAAAAACATGTGTCTTTAAAACTTTTATAACTGAAAGAGTTTTTTGTTTAGAAATGTATTTCTGTCACTATTGTGTTTATTTTTGGCAGGTCTTTACATAGCAACATGAAAAAAATTTTAGTCAACATGCCCATTCTAAATTTGTTTTCTCCGATTTTCACCTTTTTTCTTGAGGGCTATATTCTGTAAGGGATTCTGGTTCTGGTACTAAAAGGTTATTGATGTTTTAAAAATAACCTGTATAAACTAAGATTAGTGAACAAAAAGGTTTTACGTATAAATCTTTGCATCAATGCCTTTAGACAAGTCAGCTGCGGCATACCATAAGCGGAACCAAACCGATAGTTCGAGCCGGCTTCTACTCTTTTTCGGTCACTGATGCAGCGTATTTTTTCGGCTTAGGCGCTAAATTTCTTCGTTTTTAGTGTGTGGCTAACACTAGTACCCACCCAACCCATCTGGCCAGCATGGAGAGTGTAGAGCAAATCCTCGGACTGCTCTGGCTAGTATTTCGCTCTGGTAGTACAGAGAGGGTCGTGCTCCTGCAGTGGAGACTAACAAAGACCTGATGATGATGTTAACTTTGCGTTATACATATAATAAATAAATAAATAGGGACATATCACACAAATTGAGCTAGCCCCACAGTAAGTTGTGAACTTGTGTCGCAGGATACTAACTCAACGATACTATATTTTATATTATATACTCATATAGATAAATATCCAAGACCCAGGTCAATATGAAAAAGATCTTTTTCCATCTTGACCTGACCGGGGATCGAACCCGGGACCCCCGTGTCGCAGGCTAGCGTGTTGACCGCTGCGCCACGGAGCGGGACACTATCCTGTAGTATTTCAGTTTCACGGTCAACCATAAATCTTTGCGCAGTATTTAGCTCTCTATTTTAAACGACAGTCACATTCCCTGTGGTAATAATGTATGTTGACTACCGTTTAAATCTTAACTTGCCTTCCGTAAACACGGACGAATCCTTACTTATATAATATTATAAATGCGAAAGTGAGTTTGTTTGTTTGTAACGCTTTCACGCCGTATCTACTGAACTGATCATCAGGAAATTTTGTATTCACATAGGTTAGGGTACTGAAAAGGACATAGGCTATATATCACGCGGGCGGAGCCGCGGGTAACAGATAGTATGATATATTTCTATAATACTTTGTGATCACCAATCCTCGTATAAACCACGCCCATGTTGCTTAACATGCGTAAGCGCTCATAATTCATAAGCCTACAAAGCTATTGAGCTTTTGTATTGAATCATCGCTGTAAATAAAATTCAAACGCAGCCAAAAGAAAAGGCCGAAAAAATACGCTGTGTGAACACACCTTTATATCTCCTTACTTTACATATTTTACATTTCTGATATAGTTAAAAGATTTAAATGTGAGTGCCCATATATTTTTTTATAGCCCGTGTCTCTCATGATATAAAGATTCTAACAATACATTGAAATCTATACACAATTTACTATGTATGGTGCACTAAACGTACACATACACGAATTAAAAAACAAAAAGATTTAAATGTGAGTGCGCTGCTATTTTTATAGCCAGTGTCACTCATGATATAATGATTATAACAATACATTGAAATCTGTACACAATTTACTATGTATGGTGGACTAACCGTACACATACATGAATTCAAAAACATTAAAATCAATTTTTGGGCCGTCATATATATCAAGTTAACTTCCAAATACTAGAAAGCATCTAAACTAAAATCATTCTCAAATGTCGTTCAAACAAAGGCAATATAATACTTAAGTCATGTGGTTCCAACCACTAAATCGTATGATTTTCCAAACAGTTGCACCAAAATATAATGAGAAAATTAAAGCATAATTTCCAATATACATCTTATTTAAAGTTAAAAGTGCCGTATGGTTCCCGGCAGAGTAGAATAGGTCTTCCCGTGGATGTCGTAGAAGGCGACTTAGGAAACACAAGCTAATCACAGCTTATAAACATCAAAGAGACCTCTCCAGCCTGGCCAGCGTGGAGAGTGTAGGGCAAATCCTCTGACTGCTCTGGCTAATATACGGCTCTGGTAGTATAAAAAGGGTCGTGCTCCTGCAGTGGAGACTAAAAAATAATCTGACTATGCCATCTATGTTCCATTCAGGGCCGGATCTCTCATATGGCTTTTTGGGCTTCAGCCCAGGGCCCCGTGGATCCCAGAGGCCCCCAACTAAGTCAAATCGAAGTTAAAAATAGACGATCATGCGAAAGAATCTTTAATTTTATTTAATAAACAGATCATACGGTTCACGGCCCTGCGAAACCTGCGATTAATCGAAGCCATTTAATTTATTTATTTTTTACTTTGAGTAATTAGGTCCCCTAAGTTGTATTAGCCCAGGGCCTCCTAAAGTCACGGTCCGGCCCTGGTTCCATTGTCAGAATGAAGGGTTGGGACCACAAGGTTCAGACATTGTTTGAACAGCAAAAAAAAGTTAAGAACTTCATTAGTTAAGATTCTTCAGTATTCTGGGGTAAGTCTATAGTGTATACTAGGAAATACGCGCTTAGGCGCATAGTAACATAGTGTAACTAAAATGTCTAAATAAAATATTGTTTTGCAATTAGGATTATATATTCCTCGCATGCATGTTATGTCAAATTTGGTTTGGTATGTGAATGCATAAAAATTGCTACGCATAACGGTTTGTTTGGCATAAAAAATAATTCGCATAAAGATTGTTATGTTAATCAATATGTTATGCCAATAAAAATTATGCATACAGACCCCAAACCTTCAAATTTTATCATAAACTACCCATAATACATGCTTAGTAGATATTATTTAGTCTAAAACTGATCGCATCTTCCCTAATTATGATTGTTTCAATGAGTGAGGAGATAATACTTTATTAAAATATACACTTTTTAAATCAAAATCTTTACGCTTTAACAATTCAATCCTAACTATTAATATTATAAATGTTTGTAACGCTCTCACGCCGAATCTACTGAACCGATCATCATGAAATTTTGCATACACAGGTTAGGGTACCGAGAAGGACATAGGCTTTAAATTACGCGGGCGAAGCCGCGGGTAACAGCTAGTAATATTATAAATGTGAAAGTGAGTTTGTTTGTTTGTAACGCTCTCACGCCGAATCTACTGAACCGATTATCATGAAATTTTACATACACATAGGTGAGGGTACTGAGAAGGACATAGGCTTTATTTCACGCAGGCGAAGCCGCGGGTAACGGCTAGTGTGAAATAAATGTAATTTCATATAATTCAAGTAAAATGTAAATGTTTTGATTTACAAAATGTATATTTCAATAAAAAAGACGTATCAAGAATCAAGATTGTTTACACTTTTCTAAGTACCGAGCCATTTGGACGACTTTGAGAAAAACGAAACGAAAATAATATTTATATTATTATATTCACGTCTGGCCAGCGTGGAGAGTGTAGGCCAAATCCTCTGACTGCTCTGGCTAATATAAAACTCTAGTAGTACAGAGAGGGTCGTGCTCCTGCAGTGTAGACTAGCAAAGACCTGGTGATCATGATTCATCAATTTGTTATACGAGTGTAAATGATTTGGAAGACGACCAGTTTTAGTATAGACAGTCTCTACTATCTACTGTGATTAAAAACAATGGCCTAGAGCCGTTAGCGGTGGCGGAGGGCTTTTCGATTAACTTCATTTAGCTTAGTTCCAAAAGTCATTGTTAGATGGCAGTAGGTACACTACTAGTTAACTAGCATGTGCGTAAAAATAGATTTATAAGAGGCTTACATCAGCGAAACTAGCGACAACCGCTATTTAATTCTTGTACAGTACTACCACTTTAATAGGTTACATCGGCATTGTTCGATGGCGCAGAATAGCGCAACCTACTGCCGACTCAAGCCGAATGAAAACATCAAGCAAATAACGAACTTATTGCTACAAAATAAGATTTGAAATCTAATAACAGGACTCGTGCTATCTCGCTCGCAATACTCGTACGACTGCTGTGAGTGGTAGAGACGCCGCATGGCGCGTACACATCAACCAATAGCGGACGGGTATTTTCGCGCCATGCAAAAATTTGACGTCTGCACAGGGACATCGGTGTAACTTATTAAAGTGGTAGTACTGTACTTCAAATTAAGAACAAATTTTAAAAAATCTACGTAAGTATTTCCTTAGTAAATTACTTGTTAAACTTTTCATCAATATTATCATTTCCAATTGAGAGAATTACTCATTACCGCCGAAAGTGGTCGTTTTTGGCGTCAATGAGTAGTTCTCTTGATTTACTAAATGTAAAATAATTAAAAGCAATACAAAAAATCCTACTAGTCATTCACTAGTGAAGTACTTACGTCGATTTTTTCAATTTGATCTTATTTAGTAGTAAAAGGAATAAAATCAGGGTGGGGCTAGTTGGCTGGTGTAAGCGCCTTAATGCATTTATTAAAAAAGTTAAAAATGTAATATGAATATTTTTTTTATTAACATTTTTTTTTTTATTTATAGAAATATCGGAGAAATTACAGGATGAATTTGAATTAATTGGCCTCTGCAAGTAATATTTAAATTTCATGCGTCAACACTAAATTGGTGGAAAATTTCAACTGTCTATCTTTCACGGTTTATTAGATATAGATTGGTGATAGACAGACACCAAGATCAAAGTCTCGTTAATAGGGTCCCGTTTTTACCCTTCGGTTACGGAACCCTAAAAAGACAACAAAAATCAAAATGCCTTCCGCCACCGCTTCAAAAAAGAAACCAACCAAAAAATTAAGAATCAAGATCATAACCTAAATACTTTTTATTTTTTCTCCGCACGCGCGCCGCCTTCTTCGCATCTTCATATTCTTCTCCGGGCTGCTCGTAGGCCACGTTGTTCTCTATCACCCAGTCTCCACCTTCACTCTTAATCTGCAGTTGCTTAACTTGCTCTCGCACCGCTGAGAACTTCTTCTTCTTCCTCTTGCCTGTCGAGTCCGGGGTCTCTTTACGCTTCCTCGGTCGTTCCTCGAGGACTAAATGTTGGTATTCCTCAACGATATAGTTCTCCGGCTCGTAGCTAGTTGTTATTTCCACTCCTGAGGAAGGGTCTACGTCTGGTAGGATGTAGTAGTTCTCGAAGTCACCTTGGAGGGTGATCTCGTTCATCTCTGCGGTGAAATGTCTCTTCTTCTTGCCCGTGTTGCAGTGTTTGATGTAGGCGTATTTGGGTTTGGACTCTTCGGGTATGATGTTGACCATCCATTCTGTGTTCTCTGTTGCGGGGATCTCTTTGACCTGAAATGAATGAAAAATTGTAAATGACCATAACATTATAATTTGTACCCTCTATCTTTCTCAGCCTGTGTTCACCCATTGTTGGGTATAGGCCTCTTCATGGTTTTTCAATTTGTACCCTATTTATTGTAAATAAATGATTTTTGTTATTAAAAGATTGCTATACACAGTGAAATGTATGGTTTTGGACCCTATAAGGGTGATTCTGCCCATCGATTTTAACAACATTTTTCTCATAGGAGCAATGATAAAAACTCATATATGTTTCATTCAAATTCACAGGCCACTGATGATTTTACTACAGAAATGTAAATTTTTTTGTGTTTCCGTCATTCATCCTATATTTTTTTGTGTTTCCAGCATAGGTCCAGAAAACCATCACAGCTATGATGAGTTTATGTGTTGAAGATGTGTGTATTTCTAGATGAAGATAGGGTTGTCATACCTCTTCCATCGTGATCTCCTGCTCTTCAGCGATCTCATAGATGAAGGTGTCGGGGATGGTGCCATCCTCCATGATCTGTAGCACCTCGCTTTGCGCCGGCTGCGGCGGTTCAGTGGACGTCGACGTTTGCGGGATTATCTGTCAAAAACATTATATATTAAGTCATCATCATCATCATCATTTCGTGTAGGTGACACGGTCAGTCGACCATGCACACCCTGGTGTCAGAGTTCTTCCTAACCACCTCTCGGCCTCTGACGTGGTTCCTTTAACGACTACCAGATGGCAGTCGGGACCAACGGCTTAACGTGCCTTCCGAAGCACGGAATCATCCTTCTTATCAGACAATCAGGTGATTCATGCCTGCAATGTCCTAACCAAACTGAAAACAACTTAACAAAGTATGCTTCCCGTGGGAATCGAACCCACGACCCCCGGGTCAACAAGGCAAACGCCTTAACCACTGGACCAGGAAGGCTGTTGAATGTGATGAAAATGAGAGCGTTACCTCTATGATCTGCTTGGGGTCCTGCATCTTGGTGATAACCTGCTCGGACTGCGTGATGGAGGCCTCGGCTTTGTCCGTCTCAACCTTGACCACCCACAGCTGCTTGCGTTGGAGGTTCTTCAGAGAGCTGTTGAGAATTACATTACATTAATTATCGTCATCAGGTTCTGTAAGGTGCAGGTTCGTGTCTCTATTCACACCCTAAATATGAGCTTCATATGGGGTCAAAACATGTCATGTTATGGTCATTTTGTAAATAAGTGTCCATCCACGACAATCCACGATAATGTTAAAGGCTAAGAAATATGTCTTATAGAAATAAAAGAGAAAAATTAAAAATGCGCTATCCACACTTTCTCAAGCATATTGGTAAATTTGTTTAAGGAGGTACATTTTTTATTTTATTTTTCTGGTTTTTCAGAATCACCTATACAGGGTGAACAAACCATACCTTCATATAGTAGCAGGCAAACATTAAACGTAAAACTCACAGGTAACCCAATGTGTCCACGAGCTGTCTCACGTTCAGCCTGGAGATGCTCTCCGGCTGCTTGCTTTGTGGCTCCACGCTGTAGTTGTGCTCGATGCGGATCAGATCCAAGGCTGGGGGCAAAGAGTTTTTTATATAATACATCTTCTATCAGTCAAAGATTTTTATTCAAAATTGGATAATTGTATCTCTCTTTGAACGTCATATTTTTTACTTTCCTATTATTTTAATATGCAAAATCGAAACACTACTAGCGTTTCGTAATGACCACTGGTGAGAAGAATACGCCGAAAGAAACTCAATCCAGACTTGGTCCCTACGTGCCTGAAGGGCTTCGATTACAATATTTTGCAAGTATTTATTTATTTCTAATGTTATTTATATTAATTACAATAAATTACAATCAATTTAATTACTGTCTACTATGTATCTATATTTTGTGAACATATATCTATACTATGAAGTGGCCCCTTTACGGTGACTCACTCATTAGGATATAAATAATATAAATAAATATATATGGACAAATCACACAGATTGAACTAGCCCCAAAGTAAGTAAAACTTAAGTTATGGGATACTAACTTAACGATACCATATTTAAACAACGTCAATCTGGAAAAAATAATTTTCCATCATGAGCTGACTCGGAATCTGACCCGGGACTACTCGAGTCGCAGGCTGGCGTGTTCAGGGCCCACACTAGGCACACTAGCGACGCCAATTCAAGAATTTTAACCATATAAGCCTTAATATAAATAACCTAAAGTATTTTTGGAAACATGTTTTACTCTTATGAGAATCAGTCATTTAGAAAACTACTGATTACCGTCTAAAACGGCCGTTTTTACACAAAACATTCTTGACTTATTTTATTTGTAAAGTATTAGGAATAAAATTATTGGCGTCGCTAGTGTGCTTAGTGTGGGCCCTTAACCGCTCGCTGCGCCACGAAGGTCGTCTATACAAGGCATATCTATACTTATATTATAAAGAAGATAGTTTTGATTGTTTAGTTTGAATAGAGAATATGCACGTAATTTTTTTTATTTGCTTAGTATAATCCTTAATAACCACAGTAAAAAAATATGAAAGAACTTTTAAAATATCTTAATTAACATCGAAAATGTGAAACTTTATAGTTTAAATAAGAAAGAGAAGTCCGATATGGACTAGTGACGTCATAGTCTGTGTCATGCATACATTTTGCCATATAAAATAGTGTTTTCGCGAGAGAGATAGACATATTTTCGTAAAATCATTTTATCTCGTTCGTTTTTCAACCAAATTTTATTCTGTTTTCACCTTCAATACTTTAGAGAGGGTCGTGCTCCTGCAGTGGAGACTAGAAGGACCTGATGATGATGACCTTCAATACTTTACTATTGAATATTTTTTGGATAAACTGGTAAGATAACAGATATTTTTTTTCATGCATATTCTTTCTTATCTTATTTATTTTTAAATTATTTCACCTATAGCAAAGATAATATAATACTAACGTAATAGACTGCCCAACTCATACAAAAATATTGTACCAAATTAAGGTTGCGAAAAGCAGGCGAATGTATGGCGCAGGAGAGTTGCTTGCTACTCGATACTAGATGGCGGTAATCTGCGTTAGCCTTAAACTTACTAAATGTACGGTGTCATTTTAAAATATAATGCCTAAAACATTGTTTTGATTTTTAATCAGACATATTTTGTGAATCATGTTTTTGTATTCTCATAATACGGTAGATACAATGTTGTGTAGTTTCGAGTGGCGCCATCTATGCGAGTCTCAGAGGAAAAATCGTACGATTAAGGCGTTGAGACCACATGCCTATAGATAGCTAACTTATCTGCGGTTGACATAGGCTATAATTTACGTACACGAAGTCGGGGGAAAATTACTAGTATAAAATAAAAAAGGTAGCCGTTACTGACTCACTGATCTATCAACACACGGCTCAAACTACTTAAGGGTGCTCCTTGGCATTTCGACTATGTTTAACCTCTATAAAAATGGTCAAACACAAAGCACAATACCCAGAAAAACATATATTGTAGAATGGTTTTTAATCTTTACTTGCTGAGGAGGACTTTTTTCTAAAGTTCATAGTTTTTTAGAAAAAAAAGTACCGCGTACATCGATTTTTATTGCAAATATTCATAAACTACGTAACTCTTGTCTTAGAGTCACGCAATTTTTATGTTCAATACAATACATTACCAATCAACCTACAAACGCTCCCGAGGAATTTTTATTTTACAGATTATTCTTCTTTTTAATATTAAATTTATGTTATTTAATATTTTAAATGCGCGCGGGCGACGGGTGGCTGTCAACCGCTGACTTTTTGACGGGGAACTAAGGTTCAAAACTCGGCCCATTTCCTGGAGGTCATTAGTCGCATGTACAAGCCTTAGCCTTAACGGATTATGCTTATATTTAGCATTTATTATGACGTAGGTATTAACTAATAAAGGATTTTCAAACATTCATCCCCGGGTTGAAACTGGGGTTGAAACTCCAGCAAAGCGCGGGTAAAAGCTAGTTATGTATAAAAACAGGGCGCTCACGTTACATGTTCCGACTATAGTTTCGGAGTCGTCAGGAACCTATTATACATAATGTCTCATCTCACATATATGAGGGTGTTTTTGAATTTTTAGGCGTCCTTTTAAATATAGACTATACCCATGATTCATGAGTTTAGACTAAATTCAAAATTCAAATTCTTTTATTTTGCATTAAATGTGGTACAAATACATACATGTTATGGTAAAAGTTGGTTTCTCACATTTAACCAGACACTGGCATGCAAAAATATATAAATTGTTGTTATTACATATTGTTTTTTAATAAATAACTAATGTAATTTAATAAAGCTTTTATGTCAATAACACATTTTAAAAAATCTCGTCATATTTGTTTAAAACAATTACAAACACACATATATATTTCAGATTACATTTGGTTAAAAGAAATTTAAATATTCGTCAACAGAGTAAAAACAGCAACTAATAAGCCAGCATTTTAGTTTCCTTTTGAATGCGTTCAAAGGCAAAGATTTTATATCTTCGCCGAGTCTATTAAAGATCCTGATGGCCATTTGATAACTATTATTGCTGTTTACTACTGTAGTCATTGGTAACAATTTAAGTCTGTTCGGATGCCTACAACTATACTTGTATGTTTCACTCCGTGTTTTGAATAAATTTAAATTACTCTTGACGAAAACACATATTTCAAATATATATAAACACGGAACTGGAAGAATTTTTAAGTCCTTAAATAATGGCTTACAAGATGTTGAGGGATTGGCATTACATAAGGCTCTAATGCATTGTTTTTGAGCTCTTAGGACTCGATCTATATGACAAGAGTTCCCCCAAAGTAGGATACCATAACGAAGCACAGAACCTACGTAACCATGGTACGCTTGCGTGGCCACTTCTCTACTACTTAACTTGGTTAGCCGCCACAATGCGTAAGAGAAGGAATTCATTTTATTACAGGTTTTAGTAATATGGGTTTCCCATGTACATTTATCGTCAAGCATTATCCCAAGAAATTGAGTCTGATTAGATTCTTGAACATTTTGGTTTTCATACCTTACATTTAAATTGCATTTATTGCCATTTTTATTTATAAATTGTATATATGTGGTTTTTGTTAAATTTACTTTCAAATTGTTATCTTTAAGCCAATTTACTATTTTATCAATTGTGTAGTTAATTACATCATTATAAATTTAAATGTCAGTGCATGGTATAATTACAGATACGTCGTCAGCAAAGAGAATGCAGTCATAGTTTGTGATGTCAGGTAAATCGTTGATATACAGCAGGAACAAAAGCGGGCCTAATATACTTCCTTGTGGCACCCCGACTTTATTGGGTTGCACTGAGGATTTAAATTGATTTTGTTCATTACTGCCATTGATTTTTGAAATTTCCACGTATTGTGTCCTATTACTTAAGTAGCTTTCAATAAGTTTGTTAGCTATACCTCTTATGCCATAGGCATCACATTTGGCTAGAAGTATGTTATGCGCTACAAGATCAAAAGCCTTACTCATGTCAAAGAAGACTGTCGTCACTGGCTTACGTTTGTCCATTACAGCTAGCATTTTATTTACCAAATGAAAACATGCCAGTGACGTAGATTTTCCTTTTTGGAAGCCATGTTGTTGAGGTTTAATTACTCCATGTTTTGTTAAAAATTGTGTAAGACGCATTTGCATTGCTTTTTCAAATATTTTTGACATGACTGGTATCAATGATATCGGCCGGTAGTTATCGATACCGTCCCTAGGACCTTTTTAGGGTTCCGTAGTAAACTAGGAACCCTTATAGTTTCGCCATGTCTGTCTGTCTGTCTGTCTGTCTGTCCGTCCGCGGTTTTACTCAGAGACTATAAGTACTAGAAAGCTGTAATTTGGTATGAGTGTGTATATTAATCATGGCAAAAAAGTCGTAGAATAAAATCTTGAAAAAAAATTTTTTTTTGGGTAGCTCCCATACATGTAAAGTGGAGGAGTATTTTTTTTTTCTCTATTTACCCATCGTGTTGGGTATCGTCAAAAAGGTCTTTGAAAAATATTGTGAGGTTGAGAACACCATTTTTCGATTTAGGGATCCGTTTCCGAAATATTTGGTTTTAAAGTGCAAAATTTTGTTAGAGGTACGTGTCCCCCCCCTCTATCTGCTAAACGGTTATATATGGATACGTGAAAAAAATTACAGCAGTAGTATATATACTGAAATTGAAAGGAAAACTATCAGAGCTAGGTACTAAGTGCAAACTAAAAAGTTAAAGGCAACCAACTTATAAAATGTACTGGCAAATGTAAAATTTCATACAAGCTTCATTGTTAGATGTTTTTGGTCGTTAAACTGTGAGGTGCGAGTGTAAACAGTGTGAACTCAAAGTTATCATTCGCAACTACGGAACCCTACACTGCGCGTGGCCCGACACGCACTTGGCCGGTTTTTTTTATAAAGTGGCTTTACTTTCGATATCTTTAGTTTATCGGGAAATATTCCAGTCGTAAATGAGAGGTTAATTAAATGCGCCATTACGGATGCAATCTCATTTACGCAGGCTTTTAATATCTCAGTTTGTATTTCGTCATATCCGCACGATTTTGTCATTTTTAATGATTTAATTATTTTGATTACTTCATAATTGTCAACGGGTGTTAAAAATATGCTATTATATTATGACTACTTTTAAGTGAAATAAAAATACCCATTTTCACATTGAAGAAAAGATCAAAAAATACTTTGAACGCTTGGATAGAGGACATTACTATAGATAAAAACAAAAAAAAAAATAAACAGGACTACATTACCAAAAACAACCGCATTCACGCAAAACATGTAATTTTAGGTCGGTACCCACATCAGCAATTTATTGTTGAGGCAAGAAATATTTTTACACGTTACCATTTCTTGCGAATTTAAATTCACCCTCCTGTATGTATATGTAATACCCCGGTATTCTACTATAGTATATATGTATCATCATCATCAGGTCTTTCTGGTCTCCACTGCAGGAGCACGACCTTCTCTGTACTACCAGAGTCATATACTAGCCTGAGTAGTCAGAGGATTTGACCTACACTCTCCACGCTGGCCAGACGGGTTGAAGAGGTCTCTTTGATGTTAATAAGCTTTGTTTAGCTTGTGTTTCCTTAGTCGCCTTTTACGACATCCACGGAATGACTTGGAGTGGTCCTATTCTACTCTGCCGGGAACCACACGGAACCTTATACATGTTGAGATTTTATCGTTTCGGACCGTCAAAAGGGGTGATTCAGCCCGTCAATATGAACAACTTTTTCTATGGGATCAATACTGAAAACTGAAATAGGTATGACAAAAAAAATTACGTTTATATTCTTCTATTCTATTCATATCAGGAGTCAATATACCCTGACAACCTAAAAGGGGGGACTGAGCCGTATGAACAACTTATCCTATGGGAACAATGCTAATAAAACGAAATTCCTATACAAAAGCGTTGAGCCGGTCGGCAATTTGTACAGAAAGGCAATGAGATATGATAGAATGAAAAATAAAAGCACCTGGAAACACTACAGAGACACTGTAAATAAATGCTTTCCTTCTTTATATTTGAACTTAGGTTACAGTACTACCACTTTTATAAGTTACACCGATGTACCTGCGCGGCAGGCGCACAAGTATTGTGAGCAATAGTCTTACTGCTTTTGGATTTAAAATCTTATGTTGTAGCAATAAGTTCGTTATTTCACTGATGTTCTCATTCGGGCCGAGTCGGCGGTCGGTTGCGCTACTCTGCGCCATCGAACAATGCCGATGTAACTTATAAAAGTGGTAGTACTGTAAATTTTTGAAACATAACGATCCAAAAGGTTTTATGGCAAATATCCAAATCCAAACTAATATTATAAATGCGAAGGTGAGTTTGTTTGTTTGTTACGCTTTCACGCCCTATCTACTGAACCGAGTTCGCACGTTTCAGAATCGTTCAACACCTCTACTATCTTGTGAGGTATCTTGTAGTTATTTTTGCGTCGCCATATTCACAGTTTTTCCGTGTTAGTTCTTGTGGCGAATGTAGAGGCCGCTGCAGCATAATAATATATAATAATATTTATTTATCTCCACACATAGTTCACATAAATCTATAAAACACAAAACATTTGGTAGAGGGAGCAAAATGAATGAAAATAAATCATGTACCTCTAGTTCCTACACTAGGCAGTGCCTGTATTGTAGGCAACTAGTTTATGACCTGAATTCAATTATTGTTAAATACAAAGAAAAAAAATCTAAAAACTATTTAACAAAAAAAAAGAGAAAACAAAAGGAAAGTTGCTTGTGGTATGGAGAGTGTTTGTGATATAAGTGTGTATAATATTAGTTCATATGCCAAGGAGACTTAACCTTTAAGCGTATTTTATAAAAATATTTCGAATAAGTTTGATTTCTGGCCAAAACATGATAGTTAAAAGATGTCATCATCATCATCAGCAGGCCGATTTGCTAACTCGGTGTACAACGATTTGATTGTCACTTTAGCGTCCATTACGGTTTTTATATCTTAAATAAAAATAGTCACTCATACCGAAGCCGTAATGAATATTAGAGTTACCATGAAAATGATGTACACCGTAGTTGTCAAAAGTTAGCAAATAGGCCTGCAGGTCTCTTCCAGTCTCCACTAAACGTACGACTATTCGGCTTACACTCCTACTGGCTAGATCTAGGGTTGGAGAGATCTCTTTGATTCCCTAAATTGCCTTTTACGACATCCAGTTTCTTTTTAGGGTTCCGTACAAAAGTTGAAAAACGGAACCCTTATAGGATCACTTGAGCGTCTGTCTGTCCGTCCGTCCGTTTGTCACAGCCGATTTTCTCCGAATCTACTGAACCAAATTAGGTGAAATTTGGTAAGATGGTGTAATCCTATGACCTAAACACGGATGTGCAAAGTAAATAAAGATTTTTTTGAAATAAGGGTCATTTTCAGGGGCCCAATTACAAAATTTTAAAATAAAGCTTTGCAAACCTTACTGTGTCATATATCAAATGAAAGGGCTTATTATGAGGATCTCAAAAATATTTTTTTTTGTTCGGGTAAAATCAATACTTTTGATTTTATTCACGAAAGAAGGCAAAAATTGACCATTCCCCCCCCCCCCCCCCCCCTGATCTCCGAAACTACTGGGCCTAAAATTTCGAAAAAATTACAAAATATAGTTCATTCCTTGAAGATTACAGGAAAAATAATAAGAATTCTATCACTTGAAAATTAAGTGGTAAACTCACTATAATAAGTTCATCTAGGGAAATAGTTCACTATAACACCACTAGATGGCGCTAGTCAATTGAACAAAACATTTTTTGCACATTGTGTGTGTTCACGAAGCATATTGTACGGAACCCTCATTGCGCGAGTTTCACTCACACTTGGCCGGTTTTTTAATTATTAAATTAGGTATTTGTCTCCCATCTCACCTGATGGTATGTGCCGATGAGGACGAGGATGTTACATGCCTATCCAAGAGATACCTATTTATTCTACTTTTTTGTGTTTCGTTTAAAAATGTCTTGGTTCTTAATACGGATATGACAAGCTAACCTTTAGGAGTGTCTTGTACAAATCTTTCGAAAAGTCCCTGGTAGCTGTCTCGCGCGCTTGCCCCTGCAAGCAGAGCGGCGAGAGTTACTTAACCGGCCTCGCCAGATATATAAAAATTATATGTCTACAATAGGCAAGTTGAATAAAAAGTTTCGAGTTGCTATGCAAAGACATGTGGTCCTAACCCCTTAATCGTAAGATTTGTTCTCACAGACTCACGTAGATGGCGCTACTCGTTGCTACACAACATTGTATCTTCCGTATTATGAGAATATAAAAGCATTATTCACAAAATATATCTTATTAATCATTAGAACAATATTTTTGGCTTATTATTTTAAAATTACACCCTTGTTTAGGCTAACGCAGATTTTCGCCACCTTAATTTGGTCCAATATTTTTCTATGAGGTTGGCAGTCTGTTACGTTAGTATTATATTGTGTTTGGCAAAGATCTCTCAAAAATAAACACAATAGTGACAACAAACCGTTCTCAACAAAAATCTCTTTCAGATATAAAAGTTCTATTCAATTTATTGTTTTATGGCTTCCATCGAAATTTCAGTGATTCTGCCAATGTCCAGTATAATGAGATACAATCGGTGTTGTACGGTAAAGTTTTAACAAGTAGAATCAAATATGGCGTTAGCCTCGTGGGATATAGTTTTAAAGTCACATATATTTTGAGGTTAATTTTTAGACGTGAAAACGCACTGCTGATACGCCTACATACTCGTATTTGTGACGTCACAATTATGTAATTTTTACGGGTGGCGTAAGAACTTTGTTTGGTAGCTATACTAAATACTTCGATTGTGGCAATGGTTTCATAATAAAAGTTGCTATAAATTTTGCGGACTATACATATTTACAGTATAAACGTATTTAAAGATTTTCATATTTAAAAAAATACTCTTATTCTACCAACTTTAAAGAAGCTTTAAGATCACTTAACGAATCGATATCAAATTAAAAGTAGTATTTTTAGATTACTAACAATATCAGACAAATCTCAAAAATAATCGCGGTGAATCCTGTAGGAATAATAATAAAAAATAATAATAGTTTAAAAAACTAAAAATGACGCTTTTCATGTATTGTCATCAGAACTCAGAGCGTGTGCCAAATTTCATCCTAACCGAAGACCGGGAAGTGGGTCAAATTAAGGTTCCAAGATTTTCTTACATACATAGTTACAATACAAGTGAAGCTAATAAAAGCGTGCTAAAAACAGTTATAAAAGTAATATTTGTTAAGAAAATTTGTTTAATTAATTAATTTTATCAGAGGCCGGACGAGGAACTGAGCGACATTCGTTTTTTTTAATTAACTGATTGTATTGTACTGAGCTACAATTTACGACCATTTCAAATCGAGCCAAGTTCTTACCAGCACAATCTACGAAAGTGTTGTTGCAATAGCGATATTATATCGATAGTATCGTGATTCGATGCCTGACAGTATATGTACCTACCTACCTAATATAATTATAGTGCAGTGACATAATTGAAAGATCTGATGTAATGTGCAATCATCATATTATTTAAGCTCTGTTCAGATTTTGTTTCCCAAGTCGCCTTCTACGACATCCACGGTAAGACTTAGAGTGATCCTATTCTACTTTGCCCGAAACCACACGGCATCTAAATATATAATTTGCAATATGAAATGAAACAAAAAAATTGAAATATGTCATACTAACGATAGTATTATCGAAACTATCGACCCTGGACGATAATAGCAATACCGACGATAAATAAATACATGGCGAAATTTTGATCGTTCCAGACCTTTAAAGGGGTGATTCAGCCAGTCAATATAAACAACTTTTCCTATGGGACAAATGCTGTAAACTCGAAAAAAATTTCGACATTCCTATACAAATTGCCCGGGCGGCTGAACACTTTTGTATGAAAATGTCGAAAAAATATTTGAGTTTCCATCATTGGTCCCATAGGAAAAATGGTTCATATCGACGGGCTGAATCACCCCTTTAAGAGTCCAGAACGATAAAAATTTCACCATGTATATACGGACAAATCACACAGATCAGACAGCTAGCCCCAAAGTAAGTTCTAAAGTAAGAAATGTATTATGGTACGTTACTTACTATAGATAGTATCAGTACAAACACTATAGTTTTGATAGTAATAATTAATACTATTGACACAGAATAAGTATAATAGTTAGCCGTGTGGTTCCCGGCAGAGCAGAATAGGACCACTCCAAGTCTGTCCGTGGATGTCGTTGTAGGCGACTTAGGAAACACAAGCTAAACAAGGCTTATAAACATCCATGAGACTTCTCCAACCCGTCTGCCCAGCGTGGAGAGTGAAGGCCAAATTCTCTGACTGCTCTGGCTAATATATGGCTCTGGTAGTACAGAGAGGGTCGTGCTCCTGCAGTGGAGACTAAACAAGACCTGTTGATGATGATGAATGTCAATGGGCATGTTGACTAAAATTTTTTTCATGTTTGCTGTGTAAAGACCTGCCAAAAATAAACACAATAGTGACAGAAATACATTTCTAAACAAAAAACTCTTTCAGTTATTAAAGTTTTAAAGACACATGTTTTTAGACGTCAATTTTTAGACGTGAAAACGCGCTGCTGAAATGCCTACATATTTGTGACGTCACAAGCTTGTATTTTGTATGGGTGGCATGAGAACTTTGTTAGGTAGCTATACGAAATATTTCGTTTATGGTAATGGTTTCATAATAAAAGTTGCAATAAATTTTGCAGACTGAAATACAGTATAACTGTAATTAAAGATTTTCATACTTTAAAAAATGGTCCTATTCACTCAACTTTAAAGAAGCTTTAAGATCACTTAACGAATCGATATCAAAATAAAAGTGTTCTTTATAGTGTTTTTAGATAGAAATTAGTCTCATTAGAAACAAATTTTATATAATCTTAACATTAGGCAACTACCGTATTGCTTCGTTATTTACTATCGATAGTATCAGTACAAACACTATAGTTTTGATAGTAATAATTAATACTATTGACACAGAATAAGTATAGTAGTTAGCCATGTGGTTCCCGGCAGAGCAGAATAGGACCACTCCCAAGTCTAACCGTGGATGTCGTAGTAGGCGACTTAGGAAACACAAGCTAAACAAGGCTTATAAACATCAAAGTGACCTCTTCAACCTGTTTGGCCAGCGTGGAGAGTGTAGGCCAAACTGAATTCTCTGGCTAATGTATGGCTCTGGTAGTACAGAGAGGGTCATGCTCCTGCAATGGACACTAACAGGGACCTGATGATGATGATGAAGTAATAGGTGTGAGACGCACCGCACCAGACAAAATCATACTAGACAGCGTTTCGTGGTATTCAATATATAACCATAAAGATAGGATGACAAATTACAAAGTTAGATCATTTATGGACCCTGTCGGGCACAGCAATTGTAGATTAGAGGGCGCACATAAATGAATAGGACTACCACTAATTATTACAATTAGTACGAAGTACTTACTGCATTACTAAATTTAAAACGTATTTTATTATGTAAATCAAACCACTGTGTTGCTGCTGCTTGAAAAAATCTATTTTCTAAAATATCACGACAACTAAGTGTTTAGCGAAAAAATTATCATAGCGCGTTTCAATTTTAGCTCAGCGCTATCTAGCGGATGTTTTTGGAACTTATTCTTGCTGTATCAAACAATGTATTTCGAACAATTATTTAGTATACTAGAACCTTATTTTTAAATAAGTAACAAAAATTTGTATTTATTTTACATTAGTGAACTATGTAAGTTATATTAGTTTGAATCAGGGACTTATATCGATACCACAAGAAGTATCGATACCTTTTTATGCATATCTATGTAGTTAAATAAATTAGTATTCTGTATCAATACTTTGAACTATCACTTTAATTTAATACTAATATATTCGACAGCAACTCTACCCTACCCTGCTTTCCTTTTCGTACATATGATATAATACAAGGACAAAATAAAATATCAATATTTTTTTAACGATACCCTTAAAAGTATAAAAATATTAGTACACATATAAATATAATAATACAGATTTTTATTCATAAAGTAAATGCATAAATACTAATACCTACAATATCGATATTTTTATTAATATCTCGTTAGTATCGATACTATCAAAGTATTGATATTTCTGTCCCTGGTTTGAATGTGTTCCGTTCCGGAACGCTTCCGGTCCGCATTCGCGGCTGTAAAGGTTTAAAAGAATAAGCCTTACCCTGTTTATCCTCCTCGGTGGGCACATGAACCTCCTTTTCTTGGGGAGTAAGGAGCTCAGGCAGCATCGGGGAGTCGATCCATAGCCCCTGGTTGTCTAGCTCGAAGTGGTACCTGGTCACAAAACAGTTCTACGTTAATCCAGTTATATAAAATTGAAAGCAGATTTTATTACAAATAAAAACCGGCCAAGTGTGAGTCAAACTCGCGCAATGAGGGTTCCGTACAATATGCTTGAACACACACACACAATGTACAAAAATGTTTTGTTCAATTGACTAGCGCTATCTAGTGGTGTTTTAGTGAACTATTTCCCTAGATGAACTTATTATAGTGAGTTTACCACTTTATTTTCAAGTGATAGAATTCTAATTATTTTTCCTGTAATATTCAAGGAATGAACTATATTTTGTAATTTTTTCAAAATTTTCAGTCCAGTAGTTTCGGAGATCAGGGGGGGGGGGGGGGGGGGATGGCCTTTCGTGAATAAAATCAAAAGTATTGATTTTACCTGAACAAAAAAAAATATTTTTGAGATCCCCATAATGAGCCCTTTCATTTGATATTATAATATGACACAGTAAGGTTTGCAAAACTTTTTTTTAAAATTTTGTAATTGGTCCCCTGAAAATGACCCTTATTTCCAAAAAATCTTAATTTACTTTGAGTATCCGTGTTTGGGTCATAGGATTACACCATCTTACCAAATTTCACCTAATTTGGTTCAGTAGATTCGGAGAAAATCGGCTGTGACAAACGGACGGACGGACAGACAGACGCACGAGTGATCCTATAAGGGTTCCGTTTTTCAATATTTGTACGGAACCCTAAAAAATACTATTACTTTATTTTATTTTTTATATTTATAATAATAAATTATTTTAAATTAATTTAGTTGTCTGCCCCCGTAGCATGGCTCCCGCGACGCCGTTTATATCGCGCGATAAACTATCTACTTCTCGCTCTTCAGTATTGCGAAAAACAAGATGGCGATAGTCGATAAACGTTGTCGCGCGTGCCATGATACGGGGGCTGGAGTGACAATTTATGTTTGCACAACTTTTCAGGTTTCCGTAGCCGAAGGTCAAAAATCGGAACCCTTATAGATTCGTCATGTCCGTCTGTCTGTCTGTCACAGCAACTTTATTCCGAAACTATTATTTGAAAAAAATTAAAGATTAAAGGGGGCTCCCCATACACAGAATGGAATGGTGCCGGACGTCTATAGATAGGTCTTGAAAAGTGACATTAAGGTTTCTAAAACCATTTTTCTCTAAGTCAGTACCTAGTTTGAAAGATAGGCATTTCTAAACTGATAAAATGTGTCCCACCTCTAAGTTTTATATATATATAATAGCACTTTTTTGTAAACCGCAAAAATAACTTTGTCATTCATACAAACAATACGAAAAACAAAGTTATCTTTGCTGACGAAAATTTTAAGAGGTTTTTGGATTATCTAAGCTTGCTTCTACGGAACTCTTAATTGGCGAGCCCGACTCGCACTTGGCTAATATTTTAATTTATGTCTTACACATAGGTTTTAGTGATTCTGCCAATGTCCAGTTTCATCAACAGGTCTTTGTTGGTCTCCACTACAGGAGCACGACCCTCTCTGTACTACCAGAGCCATAGGTATATTAGCCAGGGCAGTCAGGGAATTTGGCCTACACTCTCCACGCTGGCCAGACGGGTTGGAGAGGTCGCTTTGATGTTTATAAGCTTTGTTCAGCTTGTGATTCCTAACTCGCCTTGTACGACATCCACGGGAAGACTTGGAGTGGTCCTATTCTACTCTGCCGGTAACCAATGTGTGCGTCCAGTTTACAGACATACAAAGTATCAGCGTTGTAAGACATACAGTCTTGCAAGCTTAGATTAGCCAAAAACCTCTATAATTTTTCGCCAGCAAAGATAACTTTGTTTTTCATATTGTTAGTATGAATGACAAAGTTATATATGCGGTTTATGAAAAAGTGCTATATCTAAATAAATAAATACGAACGAATCACACAGATTGAGCTAGCCCCAAAGTAAGTTCGAGACTTGTGTTATGGGATACTATCTCAACAATACTATATTTTATAATAGATACTTATATAGATAAACATCCATGACCCAGGTCATTCTGAAAAAGATCATTTTCCATCGTGACCTGACCGGGGATCGAACCCGGGACCTTCCGTGTCGCAGGCAGGCGTGTAGACCGCTGCGCCACAGAGCTCGTATATTGTCAAGTCTCGAACTTACATTGGGGCTAGCTCAATCTGTTTGATTTTTCTGTATAATTCTGAAACTCTTGTTGTAATATGAAAGCAGTACCTACATTGAATCTACTTTATAAGGTGTTTCACTTTTGTTGCTGTCTGTGCAAAAAATCTTATGTGACGAATTCACTATACTCGAAATTGATAAGTGACGAATTTACTATAAAAAAAATAACGATTGACGAATTTACATAAAGTTTGACAATGGTCAACACGCCGGCCTGTGACACAGATGGTCCCAGGTTCGATCCCCAGTCAGGTCAAGATGAAAAATGATCTTTTTCAATTTGACCTGGGTCTTGAATGTTTATCTATATATGTATTTATTGTAAAATATAGTATCGTTGAGTTAGTATCCCATAACACAAGCCTCGAACTTACTTTGGGGCTAGCTCAATCTGTGTGATTTGTCCGTATATATTTATTATTTTTATTTTTTTTAGGTGACGAATTTACAAGGGTGACGAATTTACCATAACCCGTTCAAACGAATTTTCGTTGAAAGTGTTAATAGAAATCTACGGCTTTTTTTACAGTTTACAAGTAGCAATCAAAGATGGCGTAGGTCCAGAGGTGATACTTACCCGCACAAATGCAGGCTCACGTGTCGCCATAGACACTCACTCTCCTCATGCATGGCTCCCTCGATCCACTCCTGACGCTTGGTGTCATGGTCTGTGGATATGTTAGCGCTGGAAGAAATAATGGGGTATAAGAATAGTAGAGGAGCTTGGAAGCTATTGAACTTGGTTACCAAATTGGATTGGAGGCTGTAAATGGTGGTTATATATGTATATACATATTTGTATAATCCTGTGTGATTCCCGGCAGAGTAGAATAGGACTACTCCAAGTCTTCCCGTCGATGTCGTAGGCGACTTAGGAAACACAAGCTTAACAAAGCTTATAAACATCAAAGATCTCCAACCTCTCTGATCAGAATGGAGAATGTATAGGCCAAATCCTCTGACGGCTCTGGCTGGCATTATATGACTCAGGTAGTATTGAGAGGTTAATGCCCCTGCTCACTAAAAAAGACCTGGTGATGATGTTTGTATAACTGTTTGTTTGTTATGCTTTAGCACCATAGCTACTGAACCAATATTCACTAAGAAAAGGATTATGCCGGGGACCACACAGCAGATCTATACTCTTATTAAAATAAAGAAAAAAATTTGGGATAAAAATCCACGTGGGCAGGATTTGAACTGGCAGTCTTATTATTCTATGTATAACTATCTAATTGTGAAAAAATTTGTTACTTTTAAAATCGTAAATAATAAAAAGAATTTGGAAATGGACTTCTTTAAATTATTGTTATTGTTTGTATTGTATTTAAGTTATTGAAATGGACTTTTTTAATTTAATGGATTTACATTTGAAAATTTAAGTATTTTTCTGCTAGATGGTTACTTATCATCATCATCATCAGGTCTTTTTTATTCTCCACTGCAGGAGCACGACCCTCTCTGATCATAAGAGCCATTATAATTACATTGGTTACTTCTAAAGAAATATTTTACTCTTCAGTCTTGCACATTTTTATGTGCTACTACTAGCAACTCTGTGTAGCCCTTTAGTATAATATATACATGCCTTGCTATGCCAGGGCATGTATTATTAAATATATCTTCCTCATGAATGACTCCTATTGGTGAAAATTGCATGAAAATCCATGCAGTACTTTTTGAGATTTGGTGAACAGATGGAGAGCTACATTTCATAATATGTAGTGATTAAAATACAATTTCCTAAAATACACTTTTTGCTACAAAAAAGCAAATGATCACCTAATTGAAACTCCATTTTAAATAAATAAAATCAGAGTTTTAAAATCTCAAAACTTTAAAGGCATTTAAATTTAGAATGACAAGCAAATACATATTTCTCTTAACTCTATCAAAGTAAATTACTGGACGTAAATCATAATTTACCCAAAGTAAATTAAAATCCTAAAAATGGACCTTGTACTGTTGCAAATTTTAATTATTTTGAAATTGGGATGGTTTTGTAGTTACACAGAAGAATGTTTATAAACATTGTGACAACACTCCGACTCCGAAGAACTCTGACACCAGGGTGTGCATGGTCGACTGACCGTGTCACCTACACTAAATGATGATGACATCACGGAAGGGTAGAGAGATTTAAGGCTAGTGCTATACTTCAATGTCACTACATATTATAAACCAATGTCATCCACCGTGTCTGTCTGTCTATCTCTTCACAATAAACACAAACTAAAAATTACCGCATAGATTTTTATGTGAATTTCACCAATAGATAGAGTGATTCGTGAGGAAGCTTATAGGTATGATACATGTGTGGGCACAGCCAGGGAGACAGGGACAGGGAGGGCCCCTAGTACTAATAAAAACATGAACATCAAAATTAGGTCAATAGCTGTGTGATCCCCAACATGTATGTAAAATTTAGTAGTAGTAGTCAAGTAGCGTTAATAACACCATAATATCAAAAATATAGTCATCACATGATTTCTATATACGCAGTCAGCTAAATTGATATGAACATTGGTTCTTATCACATAACCAAACAAATTATTGTCCCTAATATTGGTCCAAAATAATATTATGGTTTATTTGTTTTGAGCATATATTGATTATAACTAGTAACTTGTTGATATGGTTGATTGATTAAGTTAACCTTGAAAATAAATGGAAAACCAATTCAATGAATTATTTTGATATTTTTGTAGATATTCAGCAATTTAGGTTATAAAGGGTACAATAATATGTAAAATAAACAAAACTGCCCAATCTACTATCGCCTTGTCCAATAAGAAGTGAGCATTGATATGTATGAGTTTTGATATGTATGCAATATGCTAACCAAGATTTTCACGATTCTCCCGCGCTAGAGGTCACTCACGCGCGCCCTCACTAGGCGTTGTTGGGAGTGAAAGCGCGGGTCCTCTAGCGAAATATGGGATGTAAACAACTTACTTGTAGAAGGAAAAGCTGCAAACCACATCATACTCCAAGTTGCAGCCCTCCACGACGCATTTCTGAACACTCATAGTGAAGCTTGTATACGACCCAACCAAATATGGCCTACGCTTCCTCACATATCTAACACAATCCCGTAATTATACGTGGTAAACATTTAGCGCCCAAACTAACTTTCAAACAAACTAATTTGATGGATCTTTAGAAAATTATCAATCAAATGTCGAAAATGACGTGCTGTCACGAAAAGTCGAAAAATTAACAAATGCCGTCAACCCGTGCGATGCCATGAAATGGTGATGTAATTTTTATCTGTTTTTTTAAACTGGCAACATTTAAAAAAAAATATTTTACATCGATTCTTTATTTCCTTTAATCGATTAGCGGAAATAAAAGTATGTAGAGATTACGATTGGATAAAATTGGTTATAAAGAATATCAAAGAGCATATAATCACAAAAATATTTCCATAATTTCTGTATCTGTGATTCTGATAACGAAATTCAAATATTGCCATGGGTTCAAAATGAACCTCTTTATTTCTATAATTAATAGACAGATACCGTGGAAAATATCCAGTTATAGGCAATACAAAATGGTCTTATGCCTTGGTTTCCTACATTGCGGTAACGCACTTAACGGCCATTTGAGCAGGACAGCAGACCTATGTTAATTAAAGAGAAACATTTACAACAGTAACTTTCTCTGTTACGTATATACGTGTGTCCTGCTCGGAAGACGTCAAGTGCGGCACCACCTTGGAGGAACTCAATGCATTACTCGGTGACAACTTTGGGTGCAATCTTTAATTCTCCAAAAGCCACATTTAGCATGTTAGTGGACTTGTAGGTGGAGAATGGAATCAAAATAGTGATGGGTTGGTAGCCGCATCGCCTATTATGGCCTTTATGTTTTATAGACCTGGGCTCCGTCTACCCCGCAAGGGAAAAAGACGTGATGGTATGTTATGTAAATATTGTCGCGTAGCACGCTGAATGACAATGTCAACGTCATGATTTCAATTAAAAAAGAATTCATCTAAAGGGAAATTTCAACATTGATGTCAGAACATCTCTGACCTAACGGTCTAGGCGTTGGGCTAAGAACCGGAAGACCCCGGTTCGAATCACAGCCCACGTTATTCTGTTTTGTAAGTATAAAAGAATTTTCTAGGCTATTCTAGATTAAATAGAAGTGAAAATACAGGACAGAAGATGTGTGAGAGAGAAGGGGATACTGGAAGAAATTTCTAGGTTGTCCCAGACCAAATGGAAGGGAAAGAAAGAGAAGGCGATAGAAAATTTATGGTTTGAATTTAGAACACCCATGATGCGATTTTGTTCGCATTCGGGGGGTATATAAGCAGTACTAGGCGCGGCGTGAGGGCAGTTAGTTGAAAAGTGAAATCCGAAGAAGAAAGAGGGAAGAGAAAAAAAAGGAAAAAACAGTGAGTAAGTAAGTGAAGTGAAAAGTGAAGTGAACAGTGCAGTGATAGTACCGCGCAAGTGACAGTTCTGCGCGAGTGACAGTTCCGTGCAAGTGACAGTTCTGCGCAAGTGACAGTTCCGCGCAAGTGACAGTTCCGCGCAAGTGACAGTTCCGTGCGAGTGTAGTGCCGCGTCAGTTCCGCGTGTGAGTGAGTGCTGTGTGTACACGTTTGGCACTTAAATAAAGGCATTATCATAAGATCGGCCTTTTCTTTCCTATCCCCAACCCACTCTCGTGACAATATAATATCCATTCTAAGGATTTCCCCGTTCCGCATAGAATTGGTTGAAAATTTTCCATAGCTGTTAGAACTTTTTACTAAAATATTCAAAAACAATATTTTCGTTTAGTGCTACACACTAAAAAAAATGTTGATTAGACGAGCTGTCTCTTCTCAACTAACACAACCACTACTCATTATTCTGAGTCTAACCCGCTCGTTGCAATTGTTCGTCACAGAATGATTCGAAAATGGGTTGCTTTGGAAACCCTCACGTAAATCACTTGCTTGATGAGTCTCGGGCTTAAAAACAAATCTCAGCCAACCAGAGAATATATAGGCCGTGTGGTTCCCGGTAGAGTAGAAAAGGATTAGGTATGCCAGTCTTCCTGTAGATGTCGTAGAAGGTGACTTAGGAAACACAAGCTAAACAAAGCTATTAAACGTCAAAGAGATCTCTCGAAGAGAGTGTTGGCTAAATCCTCTAACTGCTCTGGCTAAAATATCTGGTAGTAAAGGGAGGGTTGTGCGTGCCCTTACAGTGGAGGGAGACTGATAATAGTAATTAGGTAGATAGAAAATATATTAATTTTTTGGAGTGGAAGATTTTTATTGTCTTGCTTGTTTGAAATATAGGTTACTATAAACAAGAAATAATAATGAAATATAAATAAGTAAATACTTATTAACGATATCACATTAAATTTATACTGTGAACGTGTGACACCTATTTAAAAGATAAACATTTTTCAGTCCATTTAAATGATTCATTCATTTATATGAAATCAAATTAAGTAACATATTCGGTGCATTAAAATATAATTTGAAAAAAAAAGGGCAGACGCAAAAAAAAGAAAACAAATGTAATATCTTTACGCACCTATAGCCCCAGTACACAACATACAAAACACAAAGTTGGTTGAAGCATATTTGTCTTTTTTATGTCATAAATGGACGGCAAACGAGCTAGTGGGTCACCTGATAGTAAGTAATCACCGCTGCCCATAGACAACTGCAATACCAGGATAGAACGTTGCCGGCCTTTTATTTTCCTTCCCAGAAAGGAGGTGGAATAGGCTTCCGGCTCTCTAACTCACCAAACGAAGCATGGCAGCGGTAAAGCTACTCAAACGTCGGTTTTCTGTGAGAGTATGGTAGTTCCCCCAGATGCGGCTCATCTGGGGGAATGCGGCCCATTCATGCTACTAGCAAAAGTGAATTTCAGCGCTAGCGTTGGATCTATCAATACTACCCAAAGCCCACCAACACGGTAAGTGTCTTTGGATCTTAAAGCCTAGATTTTTGCGTCGTAAACTTCTGTTTACTAACTAGCACGACAACAGATATATAACTTACTTACGTGGATTCAAAAGTATCTTGATTTTTTGATGTGGAGACGTGTTGTTCCTTTGGAACCTGTCTTGTCTATTTTAGAAGACTATATTGTGAAAATTAAGGCGAAATGGTATATGCGATTCCAGTGCTAGTGCCACCCAGAATTAAATTCTTTTAATCCTAAAAGAATTCATTGCTGGGTGACGCTAGTTTCGCATAACACCTACTGTGCCTTAAATTTTATGCTGAAAATCATTTAAGTGTTTGGTATGACAGTGTGTGTACGAGATATTGATTATATAAAAACGATATTAGCGATAATTTTTTGGAATAAGGGTTTTTAAATGCTCACAAGTGGGCCGTGTGGTTCCCGTAGAGTAGTATGTATGCCCGCTAACATGCTAAACGTGGCGTTTGGGTTTTATGACTGTGCTATGTTTACCTTGCAAGTAAATGTAGCAAGGCCACAAACATGAAAAATAAGTTTTTTTGCTCATGGTGGACAGCAACCGCTCGAAAATGAATAATCTAAACTATTTAAACAAAGTTTTAAAAAAGGAGATCAATTTGACCTGTAAAATATATGGGTGACGTCATTCAACGTTTTCCTGACGAGCGTGCGATCACGATCGTTCAGTCGGGAAACCCATAGCTTAAGCGGGCAGATCGTCCGTTGCTAGAGCGGTGTAGAACGACCAAACGACAAAGAAACACACAAAACAAAAACACAACATTTTATGTTGGTCTTTGATCGTTAAAAAGCAAAAAGTAAAATGCATAGCAGTATGTCAATGCCAAGGACCTTACATTGGTAGAAGGACTAGTACCCATAGTAACGTTAAAACTCAAAGATATATATTTATTTTAGAAACAAATAGTATTAGTGGATGGCATTGTTTGTAATATATTTTTTAAATTTCTTTAGAATGGTGGTGGCAACGCTAAGCTAATGTTACATGTCGCTGTATGCATTATTTCTTAACTAAAATATGGTTTTCTATATTTTAAGGCTTTTGTGCAAGTAATAAGTACATGACAATAGTGACAACACATTAGTACTTCGTAAAAAAAACTAAAATTTATTCCAAACAAAAGATTTTAGAAGGTATTCTTCAAACTTCAAACGTAACCGGTAAAAATACTATTTATTTTATTTCCAATACAATAAATATGTCAAATTGTCGGAAACTAGCTAATATAAACATTATACTTCATTTCACGAGATTTAATCTGACTATGGAGAAAAATGTTTATCTGATCAAAAGTCCGTACATTTGACAGTTTGTTTCGGAACAACCGTAAACAATGCCACTCTTTTTATCAGTTGCCTTTTCCATTATATGAAAAAGAAAATAAAATATCGGTTAACCCGATTCGATTAAATGTATCACCATTCATTTATCGATTTTTAACTATGATGTTGCCAGATTGCCATTTTCCATAGAGAAAACTTTTTTTATGTTCTTGACAAGCGCAAAAGATCACGGTCACGGAGTACTCGGTCTTTCGCCAGGCCGGACGACGTGCATCGGGCCCGGCCGGCCGCGGATCTACCCTGCGGCACATTTTGGAACATGACGCCAAAGCATGACGCGTGCAAACAAGGGCGCTAAAATGAATGAATTTCAATTTCACCAACCAAACAGAACTAAAATGTCAAATGCTTGTCAAATGAATTGAACAATGAACGAATGAAATGCGGGTACTAGTCAAGTAGTAGAATTGTGTTCGTGGTGTTTTTGTACCCTCCCAAATATTTTAGTATTACATGAATATATAAATAAACATGTCGCAGCCGAACCGCAGATCAAGAAAATCTAAATTAGTGCCTAGAAGTATTGGAGACGGAGAGCCAGAGATTGAGGAAGTGATTGAATCGGAGGTAAGTTGCCACCATCTTGATGAACTTTCATTGCGAAACTTCGAATGACTATACATTTTCTACCCGCCTGGGTATTTCTACAGATCGTTATTACTTTTCGTTTGTCTCTTCGGGTTTCGATTTTTATGACTTTCCGATTGACTTTTGCTATAAATCTTGTGTGGGTATTTGTATTGTTACAACCTAGAATTTGACACCTTTAGTCTAATTACTACCCTCCTGTCGCACTTGATGAAAACAATACAACATTTTATATTTTTAGAACTCATATCTATAAATCTCTCTCAACATGCAAATATAAAATAATAAGATTGTATAAATGAAAATAGTACTTACCTACTCATGCATGATATTATTCTTTGAATACATATACGTAAAGGTTATGTTTACATTTTTCTTCATCATTGTTTTTATGCTATGCTGTTTATTTTCAACCACTGATTCAAAAAAATCCAACCTAATATTATAAATGCGAAAGTGAGTTTGTTTGTTTTTTCTACTGAACTGATCGTCATGAAATTTTGCATACCTATTTACATTGGTTGGAAAAGGACAGGAGCCTATGGAAAAGGACATGGCTACCTTTCATCCCGGAGAAAAGTACTGTTCCTGAGGGATCGACACTAATGCGAGCGGAGCCGCGGGCAAAATGCTAGTATTCCTATAAATCTCACATTTAAACAATCTTTAGGATAAAATATGTCACTGTTTCTTCCATATCTTGTACCTATCAAGATATTCCTCTAAATCCAACTTGCCTTTGGAGTGCAGACCTTAGCTTTGTCCATCCCGTACAAGATAAAGATGTGATAGTAAAGCTACCTGTCTAACGTCACTGGTAATTAGGTCATTATCATCATCAGGTCTTTTTTATTTTCCACTGCAGGAGCACGACCTTCTCTGATCACCAGAGCCATTATAATTAGCCAGAATAATTAGGTCATATTGTAATCAAAATAAGTTTTTTCTTGTTTATACAGTACATATTAAAGTATCGGTTTTATATTGGTACTAGCTGTTACCCGCGGCTTCGCCCTCGTAATATATAGCCTATGTCCTTCTCGATACCCTAACCTCTGAGTATGCAAAATTTCATGACAATCGGTTCAGTAGATACGGCATGAAAGCGTAACAAACAAACAAACTTACTTTCGCATTTATAATATTAGTTGGGATGGGATGGGATATTAGTTGGGATAGTGCCAGCTATGCTATCACTTCCAGACTTTCTACTGTTGTAGTTCCATTATTTGTGCCTTGCTTTTCGTCTGTCTGATTGACCTTCGGCATAGGCCTCTTCCGCTCCTTTCTGTCATGTCCTGCTCTTTTCCCAATCTTTTCTCTGACCTGGCATTCTATATCCTATCACTAGAATGATAAAAAATTGGCCAAGTGTAAGTAGGGCTCGCCCATGAAGGGTTCCATAGAAGCAAGCTTAGATTAGTCAAAAACTTTTCTATAATTTTACGCCAGCAAAGATAACTTTGTTTTTCGTAGTGTTTGTATGAATGACAAAGTTATTTTTGCGGTTTATGAAAAAGTTCTATATTTTTGAAATAAGTAGGTTGCCTATAACTTTTTAGTTTGTACTTAGTACTCAGCTCTGATAATTTTCCTTTGAACTTCGTTATATTGAATATTATTAAAAATATTAAAGGATAACTGAACATAGTGTAATTGATCAACACTATGTTCAGTTATCCTTTATCCATAGGTACTCCAGCTAAGAACCTGTCTCATAGGGCAGTATACTGACCACATTCCAGCAAGACATGCAACAAGTCTTCCTCCTTATGACAAAAACAACAAAAGTCTTACTTATAGTTAACAGTATGTTTGGCATCATCATCAGGTCTTTGTTATTCTCCACTACAGGAGCACGACCCTCTCTGTACTTTAAGAGCCATATATTAGCCAGAACAGTCAGAGGATTTGGCCTACACTCTCCACGCTGGCCAGACGGGTTGGAGAGGTCTTTGATGGTCATAGCTTTGTTTAGCTTGTGTTTCTTTAGTCGCCTTCTCCAACATCCACGGGAAGACTTGGAGTGGTCCTATTCTACTCTGCCGGAAACCACGCGGCATGTTTGGCAACTCTATTCAAACTACGAAATATACTTTCAACATTTAAATAGGTATATTTTAAAATAAACATACATACATACTATCACGTCTTTATCCCTTGCGGGGTAGACAGAGCCCAAGGTCATAAAATTTTAAAATAAAATTTACTGCAAATTAAAATACAAATATTGGTGATATTTCAGGAGGAGGAACCGCCAATCAAAATCATGAACACCATGAGTTTAGCTGCCCCTCAGCCTGGAACCAGCAAATCTGGATCTATACAGTTCAAAGTCGACATTGAAGTGGAGGAATGGATTGATGATGACCTCTTTATTGAGGTAACTTCTTAGTTGTTTTCCTCATAACTTAAGATCGGATATTTCAGTGCATATTTAACTAAACTTCGAAGATGTACGTAACATAGAGATAATCATACCACCTTCGAAATATACAGTTTTAATTGTGATGATGACCGTGATTCAATTATCAATATTAAGTTTGATTTTATATAGATTATTATAAAAAAGTTCATACAAATTATTGATTTGAAAAATATTGATACTGTTTATATGTAGGTTTGGTAGAGCCACGCTACCGGCGAAATTCACTTTTGTTAGTAGCATGAATGGGTCGGCTCATCCGGGGAAGTTCCACACTTTCACAGAAAACTGACGTTTGACTTTGCTTTACCGCCTGTTTCGTTCGGTGAGTGAGAGAGCTGGAGGCCCATCTCCTCTCCCTTCTGGGAGGGAAAAAAATGCCGGCAACACTCTTGTAACACCCCTGGTGTTGCAGGTGTCCATGGGCAGCGGTGATCACTTACCATCAGGTGACCCGCTTGCTCGTTTGCCATTTCTTTTTAAGTTCCATACAAAAATTGTGTCAAATTAAAATGTTTTTATTTTAATTCTGTAATATAAAACTATGTTGGCTTTGTATAAGTGAATATTAGGTAAATTAAAACATCTGCTTCAAATCCATACCTACATTTTATATCCTAGTATCATAAATTATTATTTTTAAAGTTGGTATTTATCCACTCTATGTTATGTACTTCCTCGAAGTTAATATGCACTGAAATAATTAAATAAATTAATACAGACAAATCACACAGGTTGAGCTAGCCCCAAAGTAAGTTCGAGACTTGTGTTATGGGACACTAACTCAACGATAGAATATTTTATAACAAATACATACTTATATAGATAAACATCCAAGACCCAGATCAATCTGAAAAAGATCATTTCTCATCTTGACCTGACCGGGGATTGAACCCGGGACCATCCGTGTCGCAGGCCGGCGTGTTGCCCGCTGCGCCACGGAGCAACATTTCATTTTATTTTGTATTTACGGTACGTAATTTTTACTCATTACATCACTATATCAAATTTAAAATGGCACATATTAGCGTCACATTTGTGTGACATGACAATACTATACTTGCATTGCACTAGTATAGTTTATAACACAATAAATTAAACCCAAACTTAAAAACCCCTAGTTTTTCGTTTACTGTCCCAATTTAACATCCCACCCGCAACTCTAAATCCCGATTTTTGACCTTATGAACCAATTTAAAACAAATCGGACCTGGCAACACCAGTTATTATCCCGACCTGCCGGAGAACAATAATTCCTCCGGTTTTAAAAAAAAATTATATGCATGTTTCACTTAGAAATCCGCTAACTGCTTACTGAGGAGCCTGATGGCCCAGTGGGCGTAAGCAATAATAGCGCTTATGCATGTTAAGCAACCCCGGGCGCAGTCTAGGATGGGTGGCCGCAAGTGGCATAAAAATATCTCTAGCTCCTTCGTTCTTCGGAAGGCACGTTAAGCCGTTGGTTCTGTTATCATTGATAGTCGTTAAGCTATTTCAGATGCACTACCGCTCTTTTTTTGTGATAAAAAAAAAAAACCAACGATTCATAATAAACATAGATTTTAAAATTTAGAATTTCTGTAAAGGGAATTGGTATAAAATGTAACATTTAGTATTAAGAGAATTTCGACCATATGAGCCGGCTGACTTAAAAGAGTGAAGCGGCTAGCAACCCATCTCTAATTAGGAACGGTTTTCCACCTATAAAGAGGACTGACTTTAGCACCAGGTTTAGACCATCATCCGACCAAAACCAATTGACATATTGACAGCGGAGAAATCGTTAAAATTAGGTGTTGACTTACTTTGGTCGGATTTAGTTTTAAATTAGGCACAGCCCTAATCAAACTTTATGGCGGCTCCGAACATCGCGCGAGTCGATGCTTAATACACAATATTAGGTTCAGCGGGGCGCGCGGGAGGGGGGGGGGGGGAGACGCGTTCTGCGCAGCTTGCAGCTATAATAAGAATTGTATGCAATGTAATTTGTTATTTTCCTTTCATATAAGTGCTTAGTTACTCTATTTATGTGACACGGGTGGTCCTGGGTTCGATCCCTGATCAGGTCAAAATGGAAATCTTTTTCAGATTGACCTGGGTCTTGGATGTTTATCTATATAAGTATCTACTATAAAATATAGTATCGTTAAGTTAGTATCCCATAACACAAGTCTTTAACCTACTTTGGGGCTAGCTCAATCTGTGCGATTTGTCCGTATATATTTATTTTCAAATTTGTTACCAGGAAAATTTCAAGCAAATGCAATCAGAGAAGCTATCTAAGACCTTAGACAAGGAAATTACAGAGGAAGCTGACTGGACCAATGAAGAATTCGGACGGATTTGGGCAGAGGCTGCCAGTGACAGCGAACAGGAAGAAAAACCTTTAAATGAATATGAGAAGCTGATTAAAAACTATTTCGATCCTAGTGTTTTAGGCCAAAGGCCTAGGCCTTCGAAAGATGGGCCAGAGTCGTTTAAAGATAGGAAAGGGCCTTCAAAGGATAGGCCAGGGTCGTTTAAAGATAAGCCAGGGTCTTCAACAGATAGGCCAGGGTCATCTAAAGATAGGCCAGGGTCGTCTGAAGATAGGCCAGGGCCTTCGAAAGATAGGCTAGGGTCAAAAGATAGGCCAGGGACGTCAAAAGATTGGCCAGTTTCGTCTGAAGATAGGCTAGGTCTGTCTAACGATAGGCCAGGGCCTTCGAAGGATAGCCCAGGGTCGTCAAAAGATAGGCCAGGGTCATCTGAAGATAGGCCAGGGTCGTCTAAAGATAGGCCAGTGTCGTCAATAGATAGGCCAGTGTCATCTCAAGATAGGCCAGGGTCTTCGAAAAATAGGCCTGAGTTGTCTAAAGATAGGCCAGGGTCGTCTCAAGATAGGCCAGGGTCGTCTCAAGATAGGCCAGGGACGTCTCAAGATAGGCCAGGGACGTCTCAAGATAGGCCAGCGAGGTCTCAAGATCGGCCAAGGCCGTCTAAAGATAGCATGGACCTTAGACCAAGGACATCAAAAGAAAATGCATGTAAAATGCCAAACAAAGAAGTTAAGAAAGTAAATAACCCAAATGAAAACGAAAAAGATCCATCTGAAGAAAGTAATAAAGACTATAAGATAATAAGAAAAAGGTCAGCTAGGAGACGTCCAAAAGCTGCACCCAAAATGATAGGAACTATACAGGCTACTAACATAATCAAACAATATAGAAGAATTGCCCCTAAACCTGATTATATGGCAACATCATCTAAATTGGTAATACCTTTACCTGTGAATAGTTCATCGCAACCAACATCAGAACAAAAAAGTTCGTCGATACCAAAAATAAAAAGTTCCTTAAAACTCAAAACCTTTAAATGGTCGAAAAATACTAAACAATTAGGTGATCTGACACCTCCAAAAGCAAAGATCAATATTCTATACAGCGATGAGGCACCCAAAACCTTTCACATCGTCCTCGCAGGCAAATCAAAAATTGATTTGCCACCACCCACTTTAGAAGACAAAACTAAGACAATGATTAACGATTTACCACCACCGGCCTTAGAAGCCGAAACTAAGACGATGATAAATAATTTACCACCACCGACTTTAGTAGACAAAACTAAAACAATGATAAACAAAAGACGGTTGATAAATACGGGCAGAAAAATGGAAAAGATGACAATCACTGAATTAGATGCATTTGAGAAAACCCATACTGTGAAGCAAGTATCGAGACCACACAGTCCAATGGTAGAATTAAAGCAAATAATTATCAACGAAGATGCAATCTTAGCTGATTCCAAAGTTTTGGCTGGCGCAAGTACAGATCCGACTGATCATATCTTAGACATTGAGCTGCGGAATAGAATGGGCAATACTAGATTCGTTCGCATGGAGATGTCTCGGGAGGATGCTCTAATAGAATACGGTCTAAGAGAGTGGTTCAAATGGATAGGATCTCGTAGATCGGGATGCACACCGTTGACGTACAAATGCTATATTTGCAACAAAGGCTGGTGGCACTTAGATCCATTCCGAAAACATTTAAACAAACATGTTATTGTAAACGTTATTCTTGAGAATCAAAATCAAGAATGCAATCTTGTCGCTCATAATGGCAAATCCAACTTCAGATTTGTTAGTATTCCAGGAGAATGTTGGATATGTGGTAGAGGGTACTCGAGTCATTCTGGAGCGGGAACGACCTTTACATGTCAAGGATGCCAAAGTACGCTCGTCACATGTAAGCAGTTGGCTGAACACAGGGGGATCTGCCTTAACATCTGGAAGGATCATATGGAAAAACAAAACTCTAAAGATATCAAAGCGTACCAGTGCAAGATATGTCCGCAGATATTTTTTACGGAAGAGTTCCTTCATGCCCACCAATATCGTTACCACGTCCCTCTGTCGGATTACCCGATGTGTGTGCAATTGAACCAATGTAGCTTCTGTCATCAGAATTACGTGTATTATCCGTTTCATCACTGCGGTAGTAGAATTCAAAAATTCAGATGCCAGTACTGCAGTAGACATTTTCCTTCGATATTGGCCCTTAAATTCCATATGACCATGATTAAAAGTAATGTTGCGTGTACAATTTGTAAGGAAAATGTGTCAAGGGATTGTATGATGCCGAGACATTTACTAGTGCATAATAAGAACTATGTGATGGTGTATAAGTGTTTAATGTGTGTGGGAAAGCATATTTTACTTGGTGATCTTACAATGGCGACAAGGCATGCGGAGTTTGTGCATAAATCAAACAAGTACGTGAGACGTATGTGGTGCTATGCACAGGTGAGTGTTTCATTCAAATATGGGAGCGCAACCATTTTGAAGCGCACCTTTATTATTCTTCGGAGCGCACCATTAACGTGCGCTTACGATAACAATTAAAATATTAAAATTTTATTCCTTGAAGCGCAAATATAGTACTATTTGAAAATATCGATATCAAGTAATGCACATTCTTTTTTATAAAATTGCATAACATCCTTTGTTCACACATGTGTGAGTTTTAATAGATCAGGCTTTCCCCTAATTATAAACGTAGGTGCGCTTCAAGAAATAACATTTAAATATTTTTTATTGCTATCGTGACCGCATCTTAGAGGTGCGCTCCGAGGAATAATTAAGGTGCGCTTCAAAATGGTTGCGCTATGAGGAATACCTCAATTATGGAGTTAGGGTCAATTCATACTAGCGCAGAGTCGAATCGAAGTGAAGCGGTGTTAATATGGCAAACGCACCTTTAACTCAAGATCTTAACGCTCATTTTCCTCTGAGATTCAAAAGCACGACATTCGCCCGCAGTCACGTCAGTCGCGTTATTTATTAAGATCTCAGAAGGGATATGAGTGTTACGTTGTTAAGGCCCCACACTAGGCACACTAGCGACGCCAATAATTTTATTCCTAATACTTAACAAATAGAAAGAAATTCAAGAATGTAAATCATATAAGCTTTAGTAAATAACCTAAAGTATTCTTGGAATCATGTTTTAATATTATGAGAATCAGTCATTAAGAGAAATAGTGATTACCTATAAGTAATCTGATTTTCATTATTCTCATTGATTCTGATAATATTAAACATGACTTTAAAAATACTTCAGGTTATTTACTAAGGCTTATATGATTTACATTCTTGATTATCTTTCTATTCGTTAAGTATTAGGAATAAAATTATTGGCGTCGCTAGTGTGCCTAGTGTGGGGCCTTAAGTTAAAGGTGAGTTTGCAATATTAACATCGGTTCGCTTCGCTTCGACTCTGCGCTAGTATGATTTGACCCTTAGAAAAATGACAAAATTAATGAGAGTTTTTTGAAATTCCAAGATGGCAGCCCTAATCTCATAATCAGATCTTTTTTAGTCTCCCCTGCTGGAGCAAGATCCTCTCTGTACTATCAGAGCCATATATTAGCCAGAGCATTCAGAGGATTTGGCCTACACTGTCCACGCTGGCCAGACGGATTGGAGACGTCCTTTTGATATTTATAAGGGTTACCTATCATAAACAAGAATAGGTTTTGTACGAATTTTAAAACACCGAAAACGTTTCGCCATATTTTTATTTTCTATAGTTTCATTTTACCGAAAATACAATTGCTATATTGTTGAAATTCCGATTATTGATACTTATTTTTTTGAAAACTATATGCTTTGTATTGCAACCCAACGTTTATCCGCAGACACTTAACTATTGCTCTATGTTCTATTTATCAAAAAAATTATTTCCATATTATTAAAAGACAACATATCAAATGATAAATAAATGAGATATATAAGAGTAAGTATAATATACTTACCTGTTTTATATATTGAAAGTATATTTAAAAGACATAAAAACATCTTTTGTTTATAATATATATATACTATATTATACTTTATATAGGCTATAAAACACTTCAGAATAACGCGGCAATTTCGTTTCTGGCGCTTCGGCGGCCGCTGCCGCGGCGAGGCGAGCGAGCACGCTCGCTTCGCTCGCTCGCCTCGCGCATGCTTGGTTCATGTAGAACCTAACGCTCGTCGCTTCGCTCCTCGCAACCTACCCCTAGTTTTCGTTTACCAGTTCCTTTCTAACACCATATTCCTAACCTTCAGAGACGAGTTTTCGTAAAACCATGAGTCACAGAGCAAAATTGAAAAAACATAAGTGGCTTATTTTAAATACTTTTAACCATTGCAAATTAAAAAATAGGCCCTTTTACCTCTTATGTAGACCTCCAAATTTCACGTTCAAATTTTTTAAAGTCCCTGCCTTTGCTACACTCCAACCAAATTTACTTTACTACTAATCTCGATTTGTCGACTGTAAGTAGTTATTGAAAATCTGTGTAAATTACTTCTATTAGGGAAAAAGTAACTTCTATCTTTAATACTTCTAGAAAATGAAATTATTCATACCAAAACATTTGTCACAATAAAATTACATGATTCGATTTTCGTTCGACAGTTTGTCTAAAAGACGAAAAATATGTTTATCAAGGTTATAGAATTAGAAAATATGGCAAAGAAGCCATTTGGCATTTAAAAGTCGTTGTACCGTTTTTGAACAACTGAAATTCGAAGAGAAAAAATTCTTGTTTGTGATAGGTTACCATTTATAAGCTTTGTTATTGCTCCCCAAGTCGCCTTTTACGACATCCACGGGAAGACTTGGAGCAGTTCCATACTTCCATACTCATCTGCCGGGAACCACACGGCATACTTTTATTTTTTATTATTTATTTATACAATCATTTGCTCGTCCAGGACACGATAATCGCCTCAGGTGACTCAGGAATTGATAAAACTTATTAACTATTTTTCAGGTACTTATTCCAGTAAAATTTTATTCACTTAAAGTAATTACCACAATGCACAAGCCTACTTCTATGCATGGTAAGTCCTTTATTAATCGACTTCAAAAAAGGAGGAGGTTCTCAATTCGTCGCAATTTTTTTTATGTATGTTCCCCTATTTCTTGAAGACACCTGGACTGATTCAACAAATTAATTTTTTGTTCGATAGGTTATACTTTACAGATAGTCCCATTAAATTAGTATCGAAATGTGTCGAGTGCTTTTTGAAAAAATACAAAAAAATGTTTACACAAATGCCGTTCGGATTATACTTATTTCCATTTTATTCTTATGCTTATTAAAATAAATTGATAGGGATGAAGTCTGTTTTTGATTTTTGTTAAATATATCTATCTATATCTAGATGCATCAATATTAGTTTACGAGTTTGGTCAGCCTCCGTCGCGCAGTGCTTGACACGCCAGCCTGCGACAAGGATGGTCGCGGGATCGATCCCCGGCCAGGTCATGATGGAAAACGATATTTTTCAAATTGGCCAAGGTCTTGGATGTTTATCAATATATGTATCTATTATAATAAAATATCGTTCAGTTAGTATCGTACGATTACTGTGGGTCTAGCTCGATTTGTGGGATGAAATGTATTAAATTGACTAGTGAAGTGACTAAGTTTCCACTTTCATTTATGATATCAATATTACTTTTTTACAGTTTGTTTAAACATTTTGAAAAATTATTCTACTTATAAATATTTCAGATAAACTAAAACAATCATTCCTCAAAGATCAACTTCAATACAATCCAATGGAAGTAATAGAATTTGAAGATGAATCTCAAGAGCCTCCAGAGGAGAAAGTATATGAAGATTCTACAGAGGAGAAAGTTTCTCAAGATTCTACAGAGCTACAAGATTTCCAGGAATATTCAGAGCTACAAGATTCCCAGGACTCTTTAGAGCAAGAAGCTCCAACGATAAAGATAGAGAATGTCATGGAAAATTACTTCGAAGAAGATAATATGGAGCCAGAATTCAAACCACAAATCGTTGATATATCTTCTATAAAACTTGAAATAAATGAGAATGTTGAAGGTTCGGAAGTCAACCCAGCTGATCTAATGAACATGACAGAATTTGAGTTGCTTAAAGAGGTAAAAAAAGAACCAGATGATGACTTAGACGTGGATACATATCAAAATATGGACGAATCTATATCCGATTCGGAAGCAAACACGTCTAAAAATACTCTAGACAAAGATTTTTCCGTGCAATTACTAACGTATCTCAATAACAGAGATGGAGATGGTGAAGAAGAAGAAATAAAAGATAACGTAAATATCTGTCTCAATTGCGATTTCGAAGGTACAAAAAAGGAGTTTAAAAAACATCTCAAAAAATGCAGCTCTGGAGAAATTGCTAAAAAACAGCAAGAAGTTACGTGTACGAAGTGTAGCAAAGATTTTACATGTATGAAAGAATATGTGAGACACTTGCCAAAGCATGGGTTTGCTTGGTGCAAGTGTACCGAATGTGACCGTACTTTTGCGTGCGTATATAACTGGATGACACATATAAAAACTCATATAAGAAGGACCTATATTACAGTGAAGTTGTTGGCTGGTGATACTAAAGTGTTCAGGTGTAGGGTATGCAAGGAATTTGTGGAAAGGAAAATGTTTTTTAAACACTGGGAGTTGCATTTGGAGTCGCCTCAGAAGAAGAAATCGTTAGAGGCGTCGTTGGGAATAAAAGAGGAGGGCAGTGTGTCGACACAAATACTTGATAGGATTGAGGGTAAGCTATTTTCTTTATATTTGTCTATATAGATATTTGTATACCACAGGGGTGGCAACGCAAAGTTAATGGGCTATATTCCTAAAAAAATATAATTAGTCCGTTAGTTAGATTATCAAAAAACATTTAACACGTGTTTTTTCTTTTGTCAATCAAACAAAAAACGACAAAGATATAGCCCGTTAAAATTGTGCGTGATGTCACTAGCCAGTACACTTTTTAGTGGCCTGTGATGTCACAAGCCCCCACTCATGAACTTTGACACGGTTTCCGACACATTTTATCTTTGACATTTATTGTTAAACCCTTTAACCGCCGCAGTCGCATATATACAACCAGCTATACCCATGCCCCTAGCGCCGCAGTTGTATATTTATTACAAAAGTTTCATTATTTTTTTGAGGCTTGAAGATAAATATAATAATGATCAATTGATTGAACTATTAAAATATAAGCGTTTAATTTTTCTACCCACTATTATGGACGGCAGCAGTAAAAAAAAATTATTGAAAAAGTATATAAACTCGTACCGCAAAATTGCAGTTTTACCTGAACGTACAACGCCACAGTCGTATAAATCCAACAACAGTGATGTGACACAATTGAAAAACAATGCTAATCATAATCTACTCGGCGATCTCTGTGTAGGAAGAAAATGAATAGAGAATAAGTTATTCATGAATAATACAATTTTGTATTGCATTTTGAATTTGATTCATATTTATTTAGCTTTTTCTTTGTTATTATTTAGTGATTAAAACAAAAATCGAAAGACATACGATTTACAAGTCGAGACGTAACCACAACACTAGTACTTCAAATTTAACCCTAGTGTTCAGCGCCGGAGTCTTATAAATCCAACAGCTCGTGACGTCATAAACAGACTAATATCGAAATAGTTAATTACTGTGGGTACTATATTATTTTTACTGTTTCTTGCGATTGTGAGTAAAAGCTTTTCTGTTTATATTTTGTATTTAAAAAATTAAAATGTCTAGTGCAGAAGAGCTCATACGAATTTTACAGGAATTGTTAATTACTAGCTGTTACCCGCGGCTTCGCCCGCGTAATTTATAGCCTATGTCCTTCTCGGTACCCTAACCTATGTGTATGCAAAATTTCATGATGATCGGTTCAGTAGATACGGTTCAGTGAAAGCGTAACAAACAAACAAATAAACAAACAAACTCACTTTCGCATTTATAATATTAGTTGGGATTATACCTCTCTGTTGCCTAAGTTTGGTCTATGCATAGATACTCGTAGACCGGTTACGCTTTGTTACAAAAGAGTAGTTAATCCTGATTTAATGTTGGTACCTATGGAGTACCTTCTGGGAACAGGGATTCTAAAACCAGTTGTATAAATAAATATTTATTACATCGTATTCAAGAAAATCTCTCAAAGCATTTTACTATTTTTGTAATACTTACTAATTTGGTAATTATTACACTACCTCAAACCACGAAATATTTTGTTATAAGGTACTGGAGCCAAATAAGGCCTACTGAAAAATTACAGCTATTTTGGCAGAAAAAATGTAATTCGAACTACTTTATATCATTAACTTAACTTACTAAGTCCTTTACATAACTAAGTCCTTCTCAGTATCCTAACCTATGTGTATGCCAAATTTCATAATGATCGGTTCAGTAGATACGGCGTGAAAGCGTAACAACCAAACAAATAAACAAAAAAACTCACTATCGCATTTATAATATAAGTTAGGATTAGTTAGGATAACGCTTTAAAGTAGGGAGGCCAAAATATACCAACAAGCATTGAAAACTATCATAATAACCAACAATAGTCTAAAAAAAGTCTCTAAGTTTCAAAAGTATGAGAGGCAAGACCATTTTCAAAAGTATGAGAATCTTAAAATAATTTTTTGCCCTAATGTAATACAATAAATGTATGTATGTGGTTCAATGCATAGATTTTTATGAAACGGGGGTTGAAGGCAGCGGTGCGGCGCGGGGAGGAATAAATAAATAAATAGTAAGTGTCTTCTCCTTAGTACCTTGATAGAACCGTTTCAGTTTGATGTGATATTTACCCTTATTGCTTTTGAAATCGAGAGAATAATTCTGTGCAAAGATTTATGGTTAATCGTGAGAGACCATCTATATATAGGAAGTGTCTTCTCCTTAGTACCCTGATAGAACTGTTTCAATTTTTGTCAAATGATATTTACCCTTATTTGTTTTAAAATAGAGAACATAATTCTGTGCAAATATTTATGGTTGACCGTAAGACGGAAATACTACAGGTTGGTGTCCCGCTCGCACATATGCAATTGTATATAATATACACGTACCTATATCTATAGCTTTTGTAATTTGCTTAAAAATGTTCCATAAATAATGAATGTGTAACGATGTTGTAAAAAGAAAGAAATATAATATAATCATACAAAGCCCTTCAGGCGAGTAGGCGACCAAAACGGTTGAAAAGAGTTTCTTTCGGCAATAGTTCTCTACAGTGGTCGGTTCCGAAACGCTGGTAGTCTGTAGATTTTGAACAAGTAATTAGTAAAATGCATAATACTTACTAAGATAATTTCAAATGTGATTTGACGTGCCTGCAAATGCCTATTTTCTCAATGAATGTTTTGAATCTTTTGTACAATTTCATATATGCGAGCTAGCTCCACTAACCTAAGACTTTTTTACTTTACTTTTGGCTTTTTTACGATCAAACGACACACAAATTTTTGTTTTTTTTTGTCGTTAGGTCGTTACGTCCGTACGTCCACAGTCTGCCCACCCCGCTGGCGCTGCCTTTCAGACCGGATTTTGCCGGTCTTGAAGTCAGCGACGTAAAAATCTAGGCTTTAAGATCCAAAGACACTTACCGTGTTGGTGGGCTTTAGGTGGAAAACGCGATTAAAATAGTAATTTTTGATACCAATATCGACTTGACGTAAAGTAATATAATGCAATGATTACTTAGATTTTTGCTCGGCCTTGACCGGCTCTTACACAGAAGGATAATCAGTTGGTATTTTTTTTACTGTCTCCTAGACTAACAAAAGCAATAAAACACGTTTTCAGAAATATTCAAAATGTCGAAGACTAGCGATATTCCCATGCACTGCATCATCTGCGAAAAGTTCTTCTGCCGCATGAACGAGAAGAAACGCCATCTGGTGGAGCATCTTCTAGACGCCGCTTCGGAGCAAGTGCAGTCCCACGGTGGCTTGGTGTGTCAGTTCTGTGGCGTCAGGGTCTTCAAGCCCGATCAGTGAGTACATTCCTCCCAAGTGGCACCAAAGTGAGGGATTAGTAGAGGGTTATAAAACCACACTGTTCCCGCCTGCGTTTCTCTCTCTGCGGGTTTTCTTCCTAAAACTCCCAAGCGGCACCAAACTGAGGGAGTAGTGGAGGGTTATAAAACCACTCTGTCCCCGCCTGGTAACGTGTTCGCCTGGGTAACCATACGACTCTGAATGTGTTGCTTTTGATTATATTTAAGCGTTGGATATTTGTAATATCTATTCGTCTTATTGTATGTTCGGTATGTGAATCGCTCAGTGCTATTTAGCATGTAGTTTGTTCGATATGTAAGTTAATGTGTGTAAATGGCCAACACTAGTGTTAAATTTTTCAAGCTAAGTAAAGGCATCTGATCATAGCTGAACGACTGCCATCAGCGATGACAGCCGGGACCGACGGATTGTCGATCCTTTCGAAGCACGAAGGAGCTCGAGATATTTTATGTCACTTCCGGTCACCCATCCAAGTGGGAACTGCGCCCGGGGTTGCTTAACATGTAAGTTGTGATATTGACAGTTGTATCTTATTAATTCCTGCTTTGTTGCAGATTCCGTCGCCACATGCGCGATCACGCCGGCCTCACGTTGTACCACTGTGAGTTCTGCAACAAGACCTTCAGCGACTCGAGCAATTTCGTCAAGCACAAAAAGGTGCATGGAGTTGAGGCGTTCATTTGCGACGTCTGTAAGAAGAAGTTCCTCTCTAAGGCCTCATTAGTGAGTCATATAGCGGTGAGTACTTGCGCAATCCTAGACTTTGTCAGGTAGATCTATCATCATCATCATCGGGTCTTTCTTTTGTCTCGATTATAAGAGCATGGCCCTCTCTATACTACTATTAGCCAGAGCAGTCAGAGGATTTGGCCTACACTCTCCGCGCTTGCCAGACGGGCTGGAGAAGTCTCTTTGATGTCTGTAAATTTTGTTTAGCTTGTAATTCCTAAGTTGCCTTCTACGACATCCAGGGGAAGACTTGGAGTGGTCCTATTCTACTCTGCCGGAAATCACACGGCAGGTCTAGACTCTTATTAAAATAAAGATAAAATATAAGAAATAATTCCACGTGGGCAGGATTTTAACTTGCAGTCTTTAGACTTTGTCCGTCTGAAGCTTTACTAATTAGGCCTGATTAGTCTAAAGACTGACGGTGCAAATCGGTTCAGTAGTATTTTAACAAGACGCCTCGTCTGATGAAAGTATTCGATTTTTTTTTATTAATCATTACTTAATCTATTATCGATATCATAATGAAAATATCTACAATACTGTCAGAGATAAGAGAGGTCAGAGATAATATAATTATCCTAACTAATATTATAAATGCGAAAGTGATTTTGTTTGTTCGTTTGTTACGCTTTCACGCCGTATCTAATGAACCGATCATAAATTTTGAATACACATAGGTTAGGGTACTGAGAAGGACATAGGCTATATATCACGCGGGCGAAGCCGCGGGTACCAGCTAGTTAGTTTATAAATCTGCTTGAGATGACAATGATGATTGCCAGTTTCTGAAAGCATTAAAGACACTGACGAGCTCCGTGGCGCAGCTGTCAACACGCCAGCCTGCGACAAGGGTGGTCCCGGGTTCGATACCTGGTCAGGTCAAGATGAAAAATGATCTTTTCAGATTAACCTTGGTCTTGGATGTGTATCTATATATGTATTTGTAGTAAAATATAGTATCTTTGATATAGATCGTTAGTATCCCATGATTAGCCATTTTATGATGGGTCGTGCTCCTGCAGTGAAGACTAGAAAGACTTGATGATGATGATGATGATAATCCCATGATTTGTCCGTATATATTACGGCCAGAGATAATTTAATTGTTAATACAAATGTGATTGAAGTAATGATGCTTATTAATGACTAGTTTCTGATATCGTTATAGTCACACTAGTGTGTGTGTGCGATTAAATAAAAAAAATATTTCCAGACGCACCGCACCCAGCCTCTGCGCTGTGTGCACTGCCCTGGCAAGGAGTTCTTCAGCGACTCCGCCTACAACCGTCACGTGCGATCCCAACACCAACGATTCGGCTTCAAATGCCTGTTCTGCCGAGAGCGTTTCCCCTCCGTGAAACTGAAGTGGGACCATCAGTGGGAGAAACACAAGGTCAGGTCCCAGAAGGCCGACTGCCCGGTCTGCGGGAAGAAGTTCAGGAGAATCCTGGACGTGAGGGCCCATCTGATAAATGAGCACAACGCGGAGAAGGTGTATAAGAAGGGTGCATCGTCTGATGCGAAAAAAACTGGTTGACGTCTACAAATCTTATTGGATATATATAAGTATAGTATGTTTCGCCCGCGACTCCGCTCGCGTTAGTGTCGGTCCCTCGGGAACAGTAGTTTTCTCCGGGATGAAAGGTATCCATCTCCGTACTCCATACAATGGGTATGCAAAATTTCATGATGATTGGAATAGTAGTTGGGCGGTTAAAGCGTAACAAACAAAATATAAGTTGGGATGCTCTTCCATGCTGGTTTGGGAATAAAGAAAAATCGTAGAATATACCAGCTGCTTTTCTTCCCGCGCAGACCTTCAAAGCTTGTCAAGGGATTGGGCGAATTTTTACATTACCATTCACTATTTTGATTGCGCAGACAGAAATCATGCAGCGATTATGGATCTCCACTTGTTACGATCACATCTTATTTTTGTATTATTATTTGACAGATGTAATCAATTACTTTCATGGAGTGACTAAAATTGTGAATTATGAAATGAAAAAAATTATGAAAATTGTGACTTAGTTAAATAATTGAATTGCTATGAGTTTCATTAAGGTATTGTTCGTCGAATTAACTAATTATAACATCGTGTACTATACATATAATATATGAACATTTTATAAAATAAGGTATAATTATTATTATGTGTTACAAATAGGACTTCAAAGATTTGATATATAAATTATTAAGTAAAAAAATGTTCCTTTGTATATTATTGTTATGCATGTCTACTTACATCTGTCATGTAAATATATTGTTAAATAAAAATTCGTAGAATAAGCCTCAGAAGGTGTCATTGAGGAATAGATATGCCACAATAGAGTAAAATGTACCTAGTATTTTTACAAATTATTTTTTAAAAGCCACACCCAATTTCTTGCCAAAGTGTGCCTAGAAGGGCAGTTTTGGCATTGGCATGTTGAATTTGGCTCAATCCACACCGAGATGGAAGCGGCGCGTAGCGGCCGGATCGGAAAAGAAGGCCCGCGAATGGTCGCACCCGCCAGCGACTTCTCGCGCCCGCCCGCGTCTGCTCGCGCCCGCGCGCGACTCACTACGCTATTCCCATGCCAATTCCAGCGGCCGCTCGCCCGCCTTCCCCGCCCGCGCCGGCCAGAGCAGTCGTGCGCCGTCGCTGCGCGGACGCCGCTGGAGTGCTCGCGAAGTCGCGAGTATTTCCGCGGCACTTTCCACTTTTTCAAGCGATTCCTTGTAGGTATCATAGTCATCGCGATAAAGTCTAAAATTATATGACACTGAAATTGCTCTCCGCTTCCCTTCCGCGCGCTTCCATCTCTGTGTGAATTGAGCCTTAGTGCTTATGCTTTTCCAATCAGAATTTTACTTAGTACCTTGACTGGTGTGAGTTAAGGGACCCAACGGACCCAGTGTCAGTCCCTAACTGCTCAAAAATGTTTGTTGTGGCGTAAAAAGGAAGTATATTTTGTAAATTTTTGACATCTCTGTTAGCTACTTTTCTTTATTTAGTTAAATCTAACCCAAACGTTAAGTTTTAACATCTTATTTTTGTATTATTATTTGACAGATGTAATCAATTACTTTCATGGAGTGACTAAAATTGTGAATTATGAAATGAAAAAAATTATGAAAATTGTGACTTAGTTAAATAATTGAATTGCTATGAGTTTCATTAAGGTATTGTTCGTCGAATTAACTAATTATAACATCGTGTACTATACATATAATATATGAACATTTTATAAAATAAGGTATAATTATTATTATGTGTTACAAATAGGACTTCAAAGATTTGATATATAAATTATTAAGTAAAAAAATGTTCCTTTGTATATTATTGTTATGCATGTCTACTTACATCTGTCATGTAAATATATTGTTAAATAAAAATTCGTAGAATAAGCCTCAGAAGGTGTCATTGAGGAATAGATATGCCACAATAGAGTAAAATGTACCTAGTATTTTTACAAATTATTTTTTAAAAGCCACACCCAATTTCTTGCCAAAGTGTGCCTAGAAGGGCAGTTTTGGCATTGGCATGTTGAATTTGGCTCAATCCACACCGAGATGGAAGCGGCGCGTAGCGGCCGGATCGGAAAAGAAGGCCCGCGAATGGTCGCACCCGCCAGCGACTTCTCGCGCCCGCCCGCGTCTGCTCGCGCCCGCGCGCGACTCACTACGCTATTCCCATGCCAATTCCAGCGGCCGCTCGCCCGCCTTCCCCGCCCGCGCCGGCCAGAGCAGTCGTGCGCCGTCGCTGCGCGGACGCCGCTGGAGTGCTCGCGAAGTCGCGAGTATTTCCGCGGCACTTTCCACTTTTTCAAGCGATTCCTTGTAGGTATCATAGTCATCGCGATAAAGTCTAAAATTATATGACACTGAAATTGCTCTCCGCTTCCCTTCCGCGCGCTTCCATCTCTGTGTGAATTGAGCCTTAGTGCTTATGCTTTTCCAATCAGAATTTTACTTAGTACCTTGACTGGTGTGAGTTAAGGGACCCAACGGACCCAGTGTCAGTCCCTAACTGCTCAAAAATGTTTGTTGTGGCGTAAAAAGGAAGTATATTTTGTAAATTTTTGACATCTCTGTTAGCTACTTTTCTTTATTTAGTTAAATCTAACCCAAACGTTAAGTTTTAAGTTTGGTACATTGTTTTGTTTATAATGACAATCATTTGAAAAGTGCTACATATTGTTATACCTATTATTTAGTATTATTAAGATGCATAATAGGAAAATTAAACTGCGTGTATATTTTTTGAATTGTTAAACACTTACATGGAATGTAAGGAATGTTTAATGTTAATAAACTTTAAGAAATATACATTTTTTTTAAATATTTTTGTGTTTTTATTTTGGGCTTCTAAATCCTAGAAGTTAACCAAGAAAGTGAGGCTCTTTGACATGGGCAAATGCTTTACGATAATATGTAAAGTACCTGCCAATACACATCCAAAATGTAATAACTCATGTTTACTTGCACTTCCAGTTTCATAAGTATTTATCCGAGCGCGATTTTGAGCTCAGAATGCATAATGTTGAGTGGCGGAAAATATCATTGTCATTAAATATTTCGCATAAAGATTATACAGAATAATAATTTGTCAGGAAAATTAAAATAAAAAAGCATTTTTTTATGTACCCCAAAAATCAGTTTATGCGTGTTAATATTTATATGTACAATCCAAACCCTCATGTGGTTCCGGAGCTATCCTGGGGGGGTTGGCGACAACATCAATAGCATCAAAAACACGCTCTGAAGAGTGGCAATAGTTGAAAGTATTCTTACTGGCGGTACACACAGCGAGTAAGGCTAATCAAAATATGGGCTAAGCGATGTGGTTCACACCGCGACAGAACTTTCACGGATATCTTTGGCCGCATCGCTCATACATTTCGCTGTGTATTAAATAAATATATACGGACAAATCACACAGATTGAGCTAGCCCCAAAGTAAGTTCTTATGTAAGACTTGTGTTATGGGATACTAACTCAACGATACTATATTTTATAACAAATACATATATAGGTAACATCCAAGACCCAGGTCAATCTGAAAAAGATCGTTTTCCATCTTGACCTGACCGGGGACCGAACCCGGGACCATCCGTGTCGAAGGCAGGCGTGATGACCGCTGCGCTATTATTATATATATTATAACTTTTCGCATTGTTGCGTCACAGCTTGTTTTTAGACCCATTACTTTTAATTATTTAATGCGTTTATAACTCGCACGCTAAGAATGTCGCTTTTGAAATTGGCGCTGAAATTATAAATTAACAGAATAAAAGTTATAACTTTTTAATTTTTTGGAATTTAAGTAAAAACTGAAGTGTCCCTAATAAGGTGGCCAGTTCGTCTGTACCATAATTATGATTAATTTTATTGTAGTCTATTAACTAGAGTACTTGATAGTGAATATGTTTACAAAGTAACAATCAGTAATCTCGAATGAAGCTCACAATAATAGCATATGAACATTCAATATTGCTTAATAATCTGTCTGTCCCTAATTAGTTGACCACGACTGTATATAGTTTGCTGACAGATTTAACAATGTTCGCCGACCTCGCTCGCTCGCTGGCGGTGTGAACCGCCCTTTAGGTTGTCCTAACAAAGGTAACAAAATAAAATAACTCATGGCTTTTATTATTAATTTATTTATCAATATAATATGTATATAGTGTAAACTTACAGCCACAAGAGTCGTCGGCGGCGCGGGACGAAGGTAGTCGAGCGAAAACTCTAAGAAAACATACACCGATGGTTCTCAGCGCCCCGCCCCCCGACGACAAGCACGCTTAAAAACATCTTTATTCACCTATCTTTATGACTAATACTATTTAAACACCTACGCATACTATAATTACAACAACCAATTTTTATAATTTCCAAAGTTACTTCCAAATTATAAAATGAAAAAAAAAAATAAACTCCGCTGGAAAGTAATGCGTTCGCTTTTCTAAAAATCCTTAATATTATACAGCACTTATAATAATAACAGCAAGTTTTTTTTTATAATTTTTTTACACTGGTCATATTTTTTTTATATTTTTGTCTAGGCATTGTCTCCTTTGGCGTGGCTTATGATAGAAGTTGTAACAATCGCAAGAACTTAAAAAAACTTAACAAATACATAACGCGTCATAAGTAATTGGTAATCGACGTGGCAGTTTTGGAAATCCTTATTAGAAAATTACTACTATTAAGTATTTCATTACAAAAACAAATATTCATTTATCTGGAAAATTTTAACACAATCGATCGAAAAATTGTGAACTGAAAGGCAAGAAAATATAAATTAATGTCAAAGATCAAGCAATTGTCAAACATGTCAAATTAAATGTGAAATAAAAACACATTTACTGTTTTACGGTAATTTATCAAAAAATTATTAATATATTTCAACGCTTTAATATAATCACATATTTCATGAAGTTTTATTTAATTTCTCTTGAACTAAGTTCAAGATTTTCAAAAAAATTTAGAGTTTAGTTTTCCCAAACTGCGACGTCGTTGCTCGTGATCGCTCCTAATGGACCACTATGGTTAACTTCGAATGCTAACATAAAGGACGGCTAACATAAATGTATCGATGTGTGTTTCACCCGCAATTCGTAAATTATCATAATTCGATTGGGCTCATGAATTTATTGAATAATTTACAATTTAATCTAAGATTGTTTATATTCTTCCAATGAACATCGGCACAGGCAGGTCCAAAAACTAAGAAGATACTATTGAAGGCCGCCTGCCTTAGGTTTTCTCTAGGCAATTCAGACCATAGACAGATATTAGAGTGACATTAAGATGTTCAAAAATAATAGTCAATTGGGTTGGAATTTGTAAACCCAACCGCGTCTCTTATGCCCTTATAAAAGCCAATGGCTTTTTCGGCAGTGGGCAGGGCAATATGAATTGTATTCAAAGAAATTACCGTATGACTGTCGCGCATATACAAACATTTTCAAACGGATGCTACACAAGAATAGATTTATCCACACCAAACCCATACATTTTCGGGCAAAATAGCATGAACTGCTTCGCACCGATGATTATTACAGGAAAAGCCTTGCGGGCATAAGATACACATCGTTGCTGTTAATAATTATACTTAAATAGTAGTTGATAGTGTTGCTGCTATACGACTATGTTAAATTCACAGTGGCATGAGTGCGTTTGACTTAGTACACTGTTTCGTTTGCCGAAAGTTTGTTTAATTTTTATCTGGCAATAACAGGACACGATTATAAAAAAAAAGTAATTTTTATTCGTCACTTAACTTGATTGGAATAATAAAGTATTAGTAAGTACTATTTATTTTCAAATTAAACTTGCACTAACAATCAGTTATAATGATAGATTTTTATTAGCGCCATATCTATTGCCAGACAAAAAAACCTACTCAATGCATTTTAACTACGTGAACGTTTATCGACAAGTGATACAGAAATCTTAATTTTCGTTTTACGACTCTTACTTTACTTATTTCGAATATTATAACTTTAAAAAAAAAAGCAATTATACTATCTTCAGAGGTTTATAGTCATACAGGTTTTAACTACAAGATTTCTGTGTTCGATATAAAATTAACATAACATAGGAACTATCGTGTAATCATTTTGAAGCGACCCAAGCATTATTTAGGCGTTATATTAACTTTTACTCTCTACAGTTACGAAATTATAGCTTTCACGTCACTACACTGTTAGACATGTTTATTAAAAATACGATTTTTTATATTTTTATGTCTTTTTCGACTAAAAGCTATGATTTTACGAAGTTCAATATACTTTAATGTTAAATTCGGGATCAGTACATACAGACTAGCGTTAACGGAATTATATATTAATTATTTTATAATTAATTATACTTTAACCATATCTAACAGTGCACTCGCAAATATCCAGCGTTTAAAAATAAAAAGCACACTTAAAAACTAAAAAAAAGTGTATTTAGCGGCACTCACCTTATTGTATGTCCCTAAGTTATATTTCGTGCAATATACAGTTTATAATAAAGGCGACTTCGTTATCCAAGATGACATATTTATAAACATCTACTTTATTTTTAAAAAAGAAAAAAAATGTTTTCACTAAATTATAAAAAGTTATCGGTACGCTTGTAACATCCACCTAAACTTAAAAGAAGCGGATAATAACAGAGCGATAAGTACCGTGTTCTAGAACGCGTTATTTTATTCCGCAGTGGTATTATTCACTCTTGCTATATATCTGCAATTAATCTTTAAGCGATTAAGCTTCCGCGCTCAGATCACTATTTATAAAAAATGCTTTCCCTCGACCCATTTCAATCAAATTTAATAAGTCATGCGTTGTTATGGAACAAAAATAATCACTGGAAAATGCATACAAATAGCTTTTCAATTACTCCTACGGGCAGTGACGACGATTTTAATAAGTGCATTGAATGATAAAATATTGCTCGCTTTAAATACTCCAAATTGGATAAGAGTCGCTTTACCGAGTCATATAAAACTTACATCAGTACACAAAACGATATATTGAGCAAATCAGCAAATATTATGTTCATACTGTATCGATAGACCAATTATTAAGAAAAGCCAAGGCATTCTTTTTTTTTAATATCGAGGCTTGTACACGCTCAACTTTGTTCTCGTTTCTTTTGCAAATACCGTATAGTCTTTGTCACTTACGGACTAGACCGAGCCGGGTCGGAAGATGCACATTAAGGGGCCATCTCCACGGGCGAGAAAATCGCAACTTGTCCGCGCTTCTTACTTATATTACGCACTCTGCCAGTCGTCGGATTGACGCGAAAATATCGCCGTGTATAGACACGTTGTAGGAGAGCGCAAAGAAATACGTGTTACGGCCATAAAATCGCCGCGACTCTCTCTCTCTCATGCAGTAGGCCCCTTAGCAACTCAGTGGGCTTTTATTCTGAAGGTTTTTCGACGACCAAGAGCTATTAAAAAAAAAATATTTTCGCGTAAACTGTTTGATTGCATTTGTAAGAAGATAGCTAGACTTAAAGAGGCGGTATTTCTGTGTACAACATTATTCCACGAAATTTTATGTGAAATTTGAAATAAAATATTAAAATATCATGAAAATCAATAATAGAGAATACAATAGAATTCAAACTACATTGAGCGTGTACCTATAATGAGCCATATTTACAAATTCGAGATGACGTCAAAAGCACCATATACCTCTCTCGCTCACACCCGCGCGTGCGAGAGAGAAGGAATCATACTTTTCAATCTCAAATTGGAACGGCTTATATTCTAATAATTGCCTTTATACAGACTCATGCATATGCTTTTTGCTTTTAAAAATAAAAGACAACTAAGGAGAGAAACTAGAAATACGTTTAAATCCCCTACAGGGTTAGACAGAGCCTCGGCCATGAGCTCCACTTCAAATGATTTAGAAATTTTGTTAACATATTTTAAGCTCTGTCTTTACCTTTAGGACGATTATCAAGGCATTTACAAGGGGAGAGAAACATTGACTATAACTCACTAATAAGTCGAAACTAGTCGGCAATACCAACGTATATCTAATTTGTATCTCCGAAGCTGTCTATACAAGGCAGAGTATTACTGTGCTCAATTGTCACTAAGAATCGTGGCAGTATTATCGGGCCCCGGTAGTTAGATCCTCAATTTTCGTATCACAAGACTTAGCAAAACCTTTAAAGTGAACTTTACTAAAAAAAATCAACTGAGATTGATAATTTTTTATCACCGGAAGGGAACAAAATAAATTATTTTTAAATCAGAAACATTTCAAAATTACAATAATTATAAAGGCGAAACTCATTTGATACAACATAAACAAAAATATATTATAATTTTTACATCCCACATCAATCATCAATTTTATCTCGAAAATTTTCATCCACCTACCGGGGCCGGTACAAAAAACCCAACACGCCGGTCACTCAAGACTCTGTACACGCCGTCTATACAATCCTCCCTACGCCTAAACCTGAACAATATCAACATCTGTACAAACAATTTCGACCCTAATTCAAAACCTAAATGGACACGTTAGCCGTAAGTCGGTATAGGTTTCGCCAGTTAGCGTAGGAAATAGTGGTCATTGACCCGTACTCATTCACTAAGAGAGAGTAGGTCAATAACCGGTATTGATTGACTCGTCAACTGGCATCTAGTAATAATTATATCAAAGTCATATTTTTTATAAATTGGTCTTTACATGTAGTTAAAGACTTTTTTTGAAAACCTGCTTGACACTTTGATGGCCGCTAACCGAGACTTGCAGTGTCCATGAATGAGTTAATCGTATGTCTTATATAAGTGACTATGTTAGACAAATATTTTTCACATGAATTTAATTTTTTCATAAAAAATACGACTATGTATAACATTTTAAAAATCGAAACTGTCAATTTTTATTATATAATAGTAATCTTTAAAACAAATAAGATACATGTTTAATATTGTTAGTTATACATGTTATAATTAGTGATTTATAATATTATACAGTTGCTTATATTATAGTAGAAATACTATCAATAATAAGTCATGACAGTTTTTTTTTTACACTTCTCAACAAACTTTCCATATCGACTGTATTTTAGCAAAACTAGGTACGCTTTTGGCCAAAATTATATTTAAAAAATGCTCATTTGTGTTATATTACACTATAAACAAAGTTTTTTCAAACATTGGATGAATTTTCATTTATTTTTAGGGACTTATTCAAATAAATCAATAGACAGTCCAAGTGGACGACTTTTTTTTGTTCAAAAAATCCTGTCCGAAAAATCGAATTTCGAATCATTTAAAATTTTATTTTGTAAACACGAATAGATATGGTGTAAATTGACGCTCGAATTTCTCTTAAAGGGTGCACTCAGACCGTCGAAATGAATAATTTTCCTATGCGACCAAATTCTGAGAACTCAAAAAAAATTAAACGCGTTCATACAAGTGTTTAACCACTATTTAGTATGGGAAAGTGGAAAAAAAATACTGGAAAATTCATCCAAAGCTTGAATATCACTTCATCTCAGTATAAGTTTAGGCAGTATGACTGAAGACTCCGGCTAACCGACCGGAGATCGCACGAGTGCGTTGCTTAACCTACGAAAGCGATACAAACTAACAAAAAGTTCCATTTCATTGGCGCATCCGTCGAACGTTCAACACCAGATGGCAGCACTAGAACTGTCATTTTGACAACGGCAACATTTCAAATTGTTGTTATTATAAAATACAACTTTGTTGTCTATGACAACAATTTGTTGTTTGACAACTATTGAATTTAACGTTAAAGTGCTAAAATCTGATGCATATGTACACTATTCGCTACCGAAATTCATAAAAACTATTTCTTTGAAACGACCTAACACATCTACAAAGAAAGTTTAACATTCAAAAATAGACCTTACGCAAATCAGTTAAGTTGGGTAGATGAACTTTTTTTCTAGTCATAGTAAAATATACCTTATCTATCACAACTTTAGACCTATTTTTGAATAATGATTTTCCTGGGTAGATACGATATTAAGGCAAAATCAATACTTTAAATAGCCGATTAATTTAATAGGTGGCAGCACTGAATCATTAACGTTCTAAGGCATACAACACACAGAACAGGCGGCGCTGGCGTGGGAAACTATGATAGGATTTTAGGCCTTATTATTATACACACAACGACCAATATCGCATGAAAAAATTTACACTTCTGCGCGTGGTATCTTCGACAAACTTTTTTTCTTACGATGCTGGTCGTTATAAGTAAGATAATAAGGTTTAAAATCCTGCGCCGTATCTGTTAATTTTACGCCTAAGTTGTTATTGGAAAACAATTTGACAGTTATTGCTAAGAATATTTCCAATGACACGACGTAAATTTACAGTGCTGCCATCTACCAGGAGTTTCGGGAGACCAAAAGCGATAGTGTCGCCATCCGGTGCCAAACAGTGGTTACAAAATTCGGTAACGACGAATGCCGCCATCAATTACCAATTAACGCTAGGAAACCGAAAACTAAGACCTTGTCCAGAAGAGGCGAATTCGCTGCGATTGGTAAAGCTCGAATTCATGCTTACGTACGGGATACTACGCGTCAATACATCGCTTCCAAAAGCTTCGCGCGAGTTCAAAATGTGCGCGTAAATCGCGTGCACTTCGCCAGACTCGCGACTCACGCGTATTACGCGCGAATTGAGATACTGAAGACGCCTTGATGCGTCTAGTCAACGCGCGAACTCAAGAGTGTGTCAAAGACTTCTATATAAACTGAGGTAGACGAACCGTACGTACCAAATGCTGTAACGTGCAAAGGGAGCTAATTAACATCGTAGCGCTTAGCTCACATCTAAATTTAGTATCGTGAAGACGCCCACATCACGTGACACGATTGCTTCAATGTCTGTGTCTTGGAGTAGGGCATATCTACCTCAGTTTATACATGGCGAAATTTTGATCGTTTCGGACCATTAAAGGGGTGATTCAGCCTGTCGATATAAACAACTTATCCTATGGGACAAATGCTGTAAACTCGAAAAAAAATTCGACATTCCTATACAAATTGCCCGGGCGGCTGAACACTTTTGAATGAAAATGTCGAAATAAAATTTGAGTTTCCAGCATTGGTACCGTAGGAAAAATGGTTAATGTCGACGGGCTGAATCACCCCTTTAAGGATCCAGAACGATAAAAATTTCGCCATGTATAGAAGTCTTTGGGGATTTCAATTAAGCGCCGAAATTTTAACGCGTTAATACGCGCGACCGTTGCGCTTTTTGGACGCAAAATACGCGCGAGAGATTCACGGAAAATACGCCCTTTCTGGACAGGATCTAAGTGTCTGACTGCTGTCAATGTACATTGTCAAAAATATATATAGACATATGTTTACATGGTGGCCGCGGCCGTAGCTGGTGGCTCGAATAGCGTTGCTTATTGTCGTTGCATACAAGCTGGAACAATGGAAACAATATGTTTAAAATCTTACTTAAGAATTGTTTGTTTAATCTAATGACGACTCAGTAACAAATTACTTGTAGTATTTAAATAAAATTACGGGTGGCGCTAGTTTCACCTATGTAAGCATCTTAAAGAAAAAAGATATCTGACATAGCTCCTTCTTCTTCTTCTGTTTTATAATATGGTTTCCACCGAGACTTCAGTGATTCTGCCAATGTCCAGTAAATTGAGATACTAAGTATCGGTGTTGTACGGTAAAGTTGTAACCGGTAGCATCAAAGATGGCGTATATTCTTTGATGCCTCGTGGGAGCTTACGGTGACAAGTCTATACGAGACCATATAACAGTCCACTTTAACTATTTCACGGATTGTTCGCGAGCACGAGCATTTATAACACCAAACTACACCAATTTCATATTATAAAGTCCACCTAAATCAATTTGCAAAATCGTCCAAGGTAGACCCCAACTGCATCCCTTGACTTCCCACCACAAACTCTCAGACATAGCGGAGTACCATCATAAGATGACAGCCGGGACCGACGGCTTAAGTCAGTGCAGTCCGAAGCACGGACGACCTCGTGAATGTCTGAATAATAGTACATTATGATACAAGTACGGTAAGCTGGATATTATAGTCGAGGTATTATTAATAGGCACGAGGCGAAGCCGAGTGCTTATAATAAACCGACGACTATAATAGACAGCTTACCGTACGAGTATCATACGACGTTTTCAATACATTTGCTATTACCTTAAACTTTAGTTTAAGGTACCTTAAACTTTAGTTTAAGGTATTCGCAAATCTTGTTTTAACAAGATTGAAGTTCAGCAAATAAGGAATTTATAAAAGTTAGGAACTAAAGCAGTTTGTAATTATTAATCATCAGGCACATTAACTCAGGTTATTTTCTCCAAAAAAGTACATTGATAACCTTCTCCTTTTCGAAGTCGGTTAAAAAATCACATCTTACGAATCAGAAAATTTTTCATGCTAAACTTGAAACTCTGCTCGGATTCTATGAAAATGTTTAAATTTTGCATCTGTGGCATTGGGCTATTGACCGGTTGTAATTGGTGTAAAGTAAAAAACCGGCCAAATGTGAGTCAAACTCGCGCAATGAGGGTTCCGTACAATATGCTTCGTGAACACACACACAATGTGCAAAAAATGTTTTATTCAATTGACTAGCGCCATCTAGTGATGTTTTAGTGATTTATTTCCATAGATGAACTTATTATAGTGAGTTTACCACTTTATTTTCAAGTGATAGAATTCTTATTATTTTTCCTGTAATCTTCAAGGAATGAACTATATTTTGTAATTTTTTCAAAATTTTCGGCCCAGTAGTTTCGGAGATCAGGAGGGGGGAATGGTCATTTTGCCTTCTTTCTTGAATAAAATCAAAAGTATTGATTTTACCCGAACAAAAAAAATTATTTTTGAGATCCTCATAATGAGCCCTTTCATTTGATATGTGACACAGTAAGGTTTGCAAAACTTTCTTTTAAAATTTTGTAATTGGGCCCCTGAAAATTACCCTTATTTCAAAAAAATCTTTATTTACTTTGCACATCCGTGTTTGGGTCATAGGATTACACCATCTTACCAAATTTCACCTAATTTGGTTCAGTAGATTCGGAGAAAATCGGCTGTGACAGACGGACGGACGGACAGACAGACGCACGAGTGATCCTATAAGGGTTCCGTTTTTCAACTTTTGTACGGAACCCTAAAAAGCACAAGTGCCGTAAAATACATCATTACGATACAGAATTCGAAGTCCCAAGAACCGTATTATTAGCAAATGTATTGAAATATTTATTGCCAGTTTATAAGAGTAAACTTTTAGCAATCATGCGCAATAAATTTTATTATAAGCCTAGGAAGGAGGGGTGATGTTTAAGCTTATGCAAACGTGTAATGTTGATTGTGATAATAATGTATATAATAAAGTAATTCCTGTAAAATTATAATAATATCTAAGGGAAAGCAACTCACCTAGGCTCCATCGCTGTCCAGCCCGCGCCCGGCTCGAGCACTACACTGTCACTTCACTATTATTTTTATAGTTTTGTTTATTTATAAAAATGCATTCATTACAACTACGTTAAGTATTGTCCGCTGCTCACTGCTTCGCTGCCACCGACTTCGGCTCGGCCGACTCGGCTTTCGTTTTCGGCGTCGCTGTAAATACAAATGCCGGTTACCAATCATCATCATCATCAGATGTTCGACCTTGCACACCCTGGTGTCAGAGTTCTTCGCCTCTCGGCCTCTGACGTGGTTCCTTTAACGACTACCAGATGGCAGCCGGGACCACCGGCTTAACGTGCCTTCCGAAGCACGGAATCATCTTTCTTATCAGACAATCAGGTGATTCATACCTGCAATGTCCTAACCAAACTGGAAACAACTTAACAAAGTATGCTTCCCGTGGGAATCGAACCCACGACCCCAGGGTCATCAAAGCAAATGTCTTTACCACTGGATCACGGAGGCAGTTCTGTAGGAGCACGACCAGTACAGTACCATAGTACAGAGAGGGTCGAGCTCCTGCAGTGGAGACTAACAAAGACCTGATGATGAATAGTTATTATATACAGACAAAAATATACACATAGGAAAAAATATTCTTGTATGATGATTTAGGTAATATGAAGTTTTTGAATAATAATTAGTAAATGCAAAAAGATAATTTTAAATGTGATTTGATGCGAAAAAGTGCCTGCATGGGCCTATTTTCTGAATAAACGTTTTTAAATTTTGATTTTAAAAGTAGGGAGCTTAAGGTAATATGAATACTGAAGATCAGCGGCAGTGTTATCACTGTCTTATGCTGAGTGGCACCTTTTTGGAACTCTAATAGTGTAATCAAATATTTTTATTTTTAACACGCTTTTATTAGCTTCACTTGTATGTAAGAAAATCTTGGAATCTTAATTTGACCCACTTCCCGGTCTTCCATTAGGATGAAGTTTTGCACATGCTCTGAGTTCTGATGACAATACATGACTAGCGTACTAAAAGCGTGTTTTTTAGTTTTTTAAACTAATAAAGAATATGCACGTAATTTTTTTATTTGCTTAGTATAATCCCTAATAAACACAGTAAAAAATATGAAAGACCTTTTAAAATATCTTAATTAGCGACAAAGATGTGATACTTTAAAGTTTAAATAAGAAAGAGAAGTCCGATATGGACTAGTGACGTCAAAGTCGATATCATGTACATTTGCCATATAAAAAGTGTTTTCGCGAGTAAGATAGACATATTTTCGTAAAATCATTTCAACTCGGTCGTTTTTCAACCAAATTTTATTCTGTTTTCACTTTCAGTACATTACTATTAAAGATTTTTGGATCAACTGGTAAGATAACACGTATGTTATACATGCATATTCCCTATTACAAATGATTGTTATTGTGTAAGGGAGGGATATAAATAGCGGAGTACTGACGGCGCGGGCGGGCGGAGGCGACGACGCTCTGCGCGCCGCACGAGCCCGCGCGTCCGCGCGTCTCCTTGCTGCTGCTCGCCGCGCCGCGGCTGCAACACACATCATCATCATCATCATCTTCATCACATCATCGTAAACAAACGGATCACTCAAAAAATAAAAATAATACTGCCCCTTTGACAGTTATCGTCCGACTCCGAGCGTTGGGAGATATCGAGAAATCAGGGTCTGTCGTATTTACTAACTCGGATGACAGGTGTCGATACCAATCAATCTAGGATTTGCTGTTACAATGCGGTTTTTGTATTCCAAATAAAAATTTCGGGCAAGCAAAACCCGCATTGTAATTGTAAATTCTAGATTGATAGGTATCGACACCTGTCCACCGAGTTAGTAAATAAGGGGGCAGGTAAGGTATCCCTTCCAACAACTTCTGTGACTGTAGTGCCGATCAGACCATGCCTCACTATCTGTCGTGCCCAAACTTCCCCATTACTTGCACCGTACAGGACTTTAATGTGGCCAACGACAGGATAATCAGCGTGGCCAAACACTGGTTGAAAGATATTTATTAGAATGAAACCATTTCGACACGATAAGAAGTTTACGTCCGCCATATTGAATTTTTGCTGGCGTCACATAACCACGACCATGACACTTTTTTTAAGATAGGTGTATGGTTAAACAGGAAAAAGGTTTTTTTTTTTAAAGTTGCTCATCATCGCTATTATTCCATAAAAATTAAGTTTTTTGAACAAAAAGCTTTGTATGAAAATGCAAAAAGTTAAAAATGTTCGGTGGCCCGTCGTTTAGGCCTCGCTTCAGGAGCAGCGCCTAGTGATAAAGCCACCCCGTCTCTACCCACAAAGCAGAGTTCGAGAAGACCCCGAGTGTGAATTTGTAATCATCATTATCATTATTTCGTGTAGGTGACACGGTCAATTGACCATGCACCAGACCCTGGTGTCAGAGTTCTTCGGAGCCGCCTCTCGGCCTCTGACGTGGTTCCTTTAAGGACTACCAGATGGCAGCCAGGACCACCGGCTTAACGTGCCTTCCGAAGCACGGAATCATCTTTCTTATCAGACAATCAGGTGATTCATCCCTGCAATGTCCTAACCATATTTAACCATATATTGGAAACAACTGAACAAAGTGTGCTTCCCGTGGGAATCGAACCCACGACCCTGGGTCAACAAGGCAAACGCCTTAACCACTGGCCCACGGAGGCTGTTGAGGCGTGTGTGCTCATGTCCATGATGAGAACATGGTGGTACCTGAAGTGGTTCCTGTGGTGGTGGTGCGCGCGGTCGCTCTCGGAGACGGAGCGGTGGCGGTCGTAGGGGCGCGCGTGCGGCCCGCGCCCCGGCGCCTGCGCGCCCTGCGACGACAGCAGCTCGTTCAGCTGCGGCTGCAACCACAGTATAGCTCTTACTATCCTTATTTTTTATTTAATTTATTGCACATACAATCATTATGATTTGTACAAAAGTGTATAAAATTTGTGCCATCCGTGTCACAAGCCAGCGTGTTGACCACTGCGCCACGGAGCTCGTTTTATTATTAAGTTTGACTTACTAAATATTATAGATAATAAAACATGTTATTTATTATACAAACGACAAAAAAAAGCTGTTATATTTAATTACTTATTGGAATTGAGATATATATACATACCTACATAAATATTAATATATCATAACACGTGGTCCATGCTTCTTTAGCGTTTTGACCTCTTTGGATCGGCTTATCCTGATCTAGAGGACTACAAACACTATGCACCAGGTGCCGTGCCAGGTGCGAGCTCCGTGGCGCAGCGGTCAACACGCCTGCCTGCGACACGGATGGTCCCTGGTTCGATCCCCGGTCAGATCAAGATGAAAAATGATCTTTTTCAGATTGACCTGGGTCTTGGATGTTTATCTATATATGTATTTGTTATAAAGTATAGTATCGTTGAGTTAGTATCCCATAACACAAGTCTTACTTAAGAACTTACTTTGTGGCTAGCTCAATCTGTGTAATTTGTAAAAAAATATATATATATCCTGAAGCTCACGCAGTCCTTCTTCGGGAATCACCGTGTGGATGCGTAAGGTATGGGGTAAGTACAAAATAAGCCGAAGGTTAGACGTGCATCCTATCTTAAATAGACCCCATTAATAAATAATAAATAAATATATACGAACAAATCACACAGATTGAGCTAGCTCCAAAGTAAGTTCTTAAGTAAGACTTGTGTTATGGGATACTAACTCAACGATACTATATTTTATAACAAATACAATACATATATAGAGAAACATCCAAGACCCAGGCCAATCTGAAAAAGATCGTTTTTCATCTTGACCTGACCGGGGATCGAACCCGGGACCATCCGTGTCACAGGCCGGCGTGTTGACCGCTGCGCCACGGAGCTCGATAGCATTAAAAGATAAGATAACCCATCACTATTTTGATTCCGCTTTCCACCTTGACGTCACTAACACGCTAAACGTGGACTTTGAATTTTATGATTTTAGGCTCTATCTACCCTATGAGGGATAAAGACGTGTTAACACAACATGACACATGTATGTATAACTGTTGCATTCACAAACCTATTCTGATATAGGTACTCTTATGAAATTTAGAAATAAGATTTGGTCTGAAATCGAAAAAAACAAATGGGCTGTTCAATAATACATTCAATATCTACTAATCCAAAAAGTATAGTAGTATATAGTAAGGTGCTCCACCTTACATATTTTATTTTTATTTTATTTCCAAAAGAAAAATACTTACATAACAAATACATAAGGATGTACAAAAACCTAGTAAGGTTTGTCCGCACATCCACTCACTCACTAATACAATTTAATTTTCGCTTACTTAGTTTAAAATAATAAAATATCATTCTTTTCATTATACAACAGCAAAAGTAATACTTCTAAATCTCCAGAAACCGCATTGGCGCATAAAACTGAGGAAGAAAAAGATACGCTCAAATGACCGAGATACGCTCATGGATTGTCAATTGACATTTGTCATGGCGGCCGGCTAACGTGTCGGCGCTCTTCAATTTTAATTTAATTATGCTGTTGTGTGCGGTTCCCACATGCAGAAATGCAACTAGACGTAACAACAAAAATGACGGGATCACATTTCATGTATAATTAGAACATTCACGACCTATTTAAATCATTTACAATTTAATTTTGCAAATAATATTTTGCCAAATACAATGTCCAGTCCATATGACGTTCATTGTAAAGTGTTGCTGTTCTATAAAATATTTTTACCCAGTATGTGAGAAAAGCTTTATTTTATGATAAAATTTATGGAAGTAGTATACTATAATATACCTAACTGATTATTACGTTTTGAGGCATCATGCATTTAGTCAATTTAGCTATTTAATAAAGAAAACTTTAAGTAGGTAAGTATTGTAAGTTAAGGTTTTGTTACCGGCCAAACCCGATTTCAAGACAAACTGTCCTGGGCGTGTTAGGATAAACTAGGTTTGTCCTGAAATCTTTAGGATAAACTGAATTTGAATATTATTAAAATCTTTTTAGTAGCTTTAAGGGGGCGTCGAGCACCATAGAAACTTCATTTTTGGAATACATATTGAGGGACAAGACTTTTCATTAAAAATAGACTTGGGTGGAGTTTTATAGGTTTTTGTGGTGTAGAATTCAAAAATAACGTCAGTTTTGGAATCCAAGATGGCGGAGGCGACTTCTCATGAAAAATTGACATGGGTGTCGTTTTACAGATTTATCGGGAAGTAGATTTCGAAAATGACGTTAGTTTTGGAATCCAAGATGGCGGAGATGATTTTTTATGAAAAATTGACATGGGTGTAATTTTACAGGTTTTTCGGGGTGTAGATTTCGAAAATGACGTTATTTTTGGAATCCAAGATGGCGGAGGCGACATTTCGTGAAAATCGACATGGGTGTCGTTGTGTTGGTTTTTCTTGGTGTAGATTTCGAAAATGACGTCAATTTTAGCATCTAAGATGGCGAACGCTACCTTTCATACAAAATTAATATGAGTATCGTTATACGGGTTTTTCGGGTAGAAGGTTTTGAAAATGAAGTCAGTTTAAGAATCCAAGATGACGAAAGTAACTTTTCGCGGCAGTTTGAAACTCCCAAAACAGAGGTTATTTTCGAAATCTACACCGAACAAAAAACAATACAACGACATCCATGTTGCTTTTCACGAAATGTCGTGTCCGCCATCTTGGATTCCATAAATAACGCCATTTTTGAAATCTACATCCCGAAGAACCTATAAAATGACACCAATGTCGATTTTTGATGAAATGTCGCATCCGCCGACTTCTATTCCAACACCCGAAAAAACCTATAAAACAACACACATGTCGATTTTTCATGTGAAGTCACCTCTTTGAATTCTACACCTCGAAAACCCTACACAACTACACATATGTCGATTTCGCATAAAAAATTAAGTCCGCCATCTTGATTTCAAAAATGAGGTCTTTTAGTCATCTTTACCAACTACTTGCAACTAAACAATTTGAAAAAATATTCAGAAATTAGTCAATCTTAGGCCAAACTAGTTTGCCCTAAAGATTTATGACAAAATAGTTTGTCTTAAAATCGGGTTTGGACAGTAACATTATGTAAGGGAGGCACTAATCAGATATTATTTGGCACAATAACACAAACAATTGGGCATATAAAAACAAACAAATTAACTCAGGTGTTGTTAATGTGGTTCCCAGGAAATGTTGTCAGGTAGACAGAGCCGAAAGTCATAAGACTTGGCCACTTTTAGCATCATAGTGGGCTAAAAGGTGGAAAGCGGAATCAAAATAGTGATGGGTTGCTAGCCGCATCGCCTATTGATATGATTCCTTAGATTTTTGCCCAATCTCTTGACCGGCTTTTACGATCTGCGCGGGAAGAAAAGCAACTGGTATATTCTGTTTTTTCCTTTCTCCCAAACCAGCATGGAAGATTTTTTTTTTTATAAATAACTAAATATTATTTTATAGGATTTAGACGTTTAATATTATATTCTTGGTTCAAAAATATCACATTAACTTAATTCAAACAATTACACAAATATTTATATTTTTCCCCAAGTGTATGTTTAAAAACTTATAATCTAGCAACACTAAGCGGGTGTGAAACGCGCGGGCGCGGGGGATTATGCCGCGTCTTTGGACACAGTTCGATGCTTAAAAAAATGACAGAAGGCTCATTCTGGATATTTATTATTCTGAGTTCTAGGGTTCATATCAACAATAAATAACAATACATTTCGTAGGTAGCATAAAAACAAAAGACAAAAGTGACAAACCATCACAACTTCAAACTGCAACTCACTATGTTTTTCTTGATTTCAGGCTTGTTCACAGATCAAAAGTTGTTACTTTTTTCATGTTGAGAATTTGAATTATCGCTAGTTTATGTCAGCATTGCCCAGTTTTTGCATACATATGTTAGACTATTCCAGCTTCTAAACACGTGTGCCAATTTTTACAAGTATATTAGTCCGCGGATAGCACAGAAACTAAAAGGATTGCCAAAAACCATTTTTAGTTTGAATAGGTGTGACAGTGTAAGTTTCATCAAAATCATTTCAGTAGGTTTTGATCGAGAGTTTTGAAGTCAATTTATTTATATTTTATTGTTCCCGTTACCTCAGTGTTTTGTCTGACTTAAGGTATGTACCTTACTACAGGCCACGCCCAACTTTATTTCTAGTTAAAATTAGCTGCCCACTGATTATACGCGCCCCGCCTCCCCGCGCACACCTAATATTGTTTACTGCGCTATAACTCGCGCTATGTTCCGAGCCGCCATAAACTTGAGTCGGACTGTCATCATCATCATTATCATCATCATTATCATCATCAGGTCTTTCTAGTCTCCACTGCAGGAGCACGACCCTCTCTGTACTACCAGAGCCATATACTAGCCTGAGTAGTCAGAGGATTTGGCCTACACTCTCCACGCTGGCCAGACGGGTTGGAGAGGTCTCTTTGATGTTAATAAGCTTTGTTTAGCCTGACTATATGATAATCATCTATAATGAAGCCTTACCTCCAACACCCTGAAGTCCTCGATGCTCTTGAACTTGGCGAGGTACCCCTGCAGCTTGGGGTCCACTTGCAGCGCGCCGGCGTGCTTGTAGTACTTCAGGAACGCCCAGAACTTCTCCAGCCCGTACAGCTGACCTGTAGGGATGATAATAAGGGTTATACTTGATTATATTAAAACAATAATGATGTATGAATCGATGTTCACAAGATAAATTCTAGAAATTCATGTCATCTACATGGCACTATAGATTTAAATGCTGTTATTTAAAGAGAGCTAAAAGTTGTGTCATCCATCAAATCAACCGAGTAGACTTTTTGAGTGGAGATTTTGTAACGAAAAAGTATTCACAAATGACTCAAACGGCGAATGTTGACCAGCGTTGATTATAAAGAGAAAAAAAAAACTGTTCTGATGTCCCATATGAATAACATAGACGTTTCAAGTGTGCTGAAGATTTTCTACACGGAAGTGTAATTTGTTTTAATTATTATTCGTTTAAAATATCTTCTTGCTCAATTTTAACAATAGTAACTATGTTAACGCCTTCTAAAACAATATTAATAATCAAACCAGTATTTTTAATCCCTTACGCATTAAGATTTGTTTATTTGGAAGCATATTACTTTAGTTCTTAGACACGTTTTATTATAATCGGTTCAGCCGATAAGAAAGGTTAAGAAAAAGGGTTTCCATGTCGGTGGTTACTTAATTTTTTTCTTGCAATATCGCCACCGCTATTGGGCAATTTTTTAAATGAACTCTGACAGAAGTATACTTATGATGGCAGTCTCATTTGATTTCCTGTATTTAAATGGAAGTAAAAAGGGCAGGCTCTTGCACAGCAGCGGGACATAGAAAGCTTCTAAAACAAAGCTGTTTTTAAAAAGGTGTGTGCATGACCTGCAGGCGGACTTGCTAACTCGATGTACAACGATTTGATTGTCACTTTAACATCCATTACGGTTTTAATATCTTAAATAAAAATAGTCATTCATACCGAAGCCGTAATGAATATTAAAGTTACCATGAAAATGATGTACACCGTAGTTGTCAAAAGTTAGCAAATAAGCCTGCTGGTCTGATATGCAACAATCCCTTGATGAATAAATAAATATAACTATTTTAAATGTATCTCCTGACAAAAAGAGTGAGGCGATGTAGCGCCCCGCTCTAGGTGAACAGGAGAGTTGATCTCCCCGCGGTGCGTAACCACTCGCTTCCAGCGGGAAACGAGGGGCCTAAAGTGCGGGGTACTTAGGCACGAAGTAAGAAGTGAGTGACTACCTACGCGTTGTCAACCCTAGCGCTCCCGGCCGGCTCAAGGTCACCGGTGCCCGAACTCTCACAGGGAGTGTCGCCACTGTGCCTATACTCTATTTTCGCCTGATTTTCGCGGTCAAAGATCATCTATGTTGTAGGTAAAATTGTAGTAGATATATTCGATTTATGCAGCGGCAGTACTGGACCTTGGGCAGGGTCTAAAGGCTTAGAAGGGGGAGCGAGGAAGAGAGAGGGGGGAAACGAAAGATAGACAGAAGAGTCTCCGTTCTCGTAGTCAGCGATAGTAAAATTGTAGTAGACATCTTTGATTTCTTCAGCGGCAGCACTGGTCCTTGGGCAGGGTCTAAAGGCTTAGAAGAGAGGGGGAAAAGATAGAGAGAGAGGAGACTCACCGTTCTCGTAGTCAGCGATGGTCTCCTGCTGGAAGTGCTGGTACAGCTCCGGCCGGAACTTGCGCTCCAGCCCGTACGAGTAGAACCGGAACAGGCACTCTAAGCCGTAGCGGAAGCCCGCCGCGGCGTCTTCGTTCGCTAGCGTTCTGGGGATACGAATTAAATTAGTTTGATTGCGTTTTCTCGTCTTTAATTTGGTACTCATGCGATCATAGGTATATCAGTATAGTATAAAAAAAATGTTTTTTTTTTTCGCCATAACAGTAACGTTTCCTCGGATGGTTGGAGGTTGTGTTTTGCCAAAAACAACTTTTCTTTTGACCAATGTTGGGAAAATGGTTTTGGTCACATAGAAAAAGTTGTTCATTTTGACGGGTTAATTTGATGGTTTGATGGACAACGGGTATAAAAAAATAAAATAAAATAAAATTGTCATTTATACAGTAATCTTAGTTACAAGGTGATGATAAGACTTCCCAGAGAGTAATCTCACGATACTCGTGATGGGATTGAGCCGCTGCTTCCTTTAGGGGTATACAATAAGACTACAATTATAGTGTTAGTACAATTCAAGCAAAAAAAAGAGAAAATAACAGAAACAATCAATTTTTTTTTATATGTAAGTATAAACAAGCAAGAAAGTAACCTAACACTATGCTATTATGCCCCTATAGTATTATCTACAGCCCTAATCAAACTTTATGGCGGCTCGAAATATCGCGCGAGTCTTAGCGCGGTACACATTATTAGGTCTGCGCGGGGAGGCGGGGCGCGTACAAGCAGTGAGCAGCTAATATTCGAGCCGGCATTAAGTTTGATTCGGACTGTACTTTGACGTGGGGAAGCCTACAAAAGCCTTTTTTTTTGGATAAACGTTTTGAATCTTTACAATACCCTTTTTTGCACAACATACGGAACCAGTTTATATAAATGCCGTTTTATTATTTATAAATACTGCAAAAGGCGGCCTTATCGCAATGCAATTTCTTCCAGGCAACCTTTGCAAAAAAGAAACAATGTAAGAATAAAATACGGTAGTTGCCTTATGTTAAGATCATAAAAAATTTGTTACCAATGATACTAATTTCAATCTAAAAATACTATATAGAGCACTTTAAATTTGATATCGATTCGTTAAGTGATCTTAAAGCTTCTTTAAAGCTGGACAATACGGTAGTTGCCTAATGTTAATTATATAAAATTTTATATAAAATTAATTATATAAAATTTGTTTCTAATGAGACTAATTTCTATCTAAAATCACTATAAAGAACACTTTTAAATTGATATCGATTCGTTAAGTGATCTTAAAGCTCCTTTAAAGTTGGATGAATAGAACCATTTTTTAAAGTACGAAAATCTTTAATTACAATAATACTGTATTTTAGTCTGCAAAATTTATAGCAACTTTTATTATGAAACCATTACCATAAACGAAATATTTCGTATAGCTACCAAACTAAGTTCTCACGCCACCCATACAAAATACAAGCTTGTGACGTCACAAATAAGTAGGCATTTAAGCGGCGCGTTTTCACGTCTAAAAATTTACGTCTAAAAACATGTGTCTTTAAAACTTTTATAACTGAAAGAGTTTTTTGTTTAGAAATGTATTTCTGTCACTATTGTGTTTATTTTTGGCAGGTCTTTACATAGCAACATGAAAAAATTTTAGTCAACATGCCCCTTAGGACCATTTTTTAAAGTATGAAAATCTTTAATTACAATTATACTGTATTGTAGTCCGCTAAATTTATAGCAACTTTTATTATGAAACCATTACCATAAACGAAATATTTCGTATGGCTACCAAACAAAGTTCTCACGCCACCCATACAAAATACAAGCTTGTGACGTCACAAATATGTAGGAATTTCAGCGGCGCGTTTTCACGTCTAAAAATTAACGTCTAAAAACATGTGACTTTACAACATTTATATCTTAAAGAGTTTTTTGTTTAGAAATGTATTTCTGTCACTATTGTGTTTATTTTTGGTCTTTACATAGGTCTTTACATAGCAACATGAAATTTTTTTAAGTCAACATGCCCATGAATGCCCCTGCCCATGCCCGTGCGGGGTAGAAAATACCGTTGAATCTTTGAAAATTTCAAATAGATTGTTACCTGAATTCGTTATACATGGTGCGGTTGAAGTGGTCCCTGAGGAAGAACGACCAGAACCTGAACAGCGTGTTCATCTCCTGCGACTGCCCGATGCCGAGCTTCTTGCGTTCTAGGGGACAGACAGACACACGTTACGATTCGATACTAATATATTTATTTCCTCTTTCAATCTACGTTACAAAGTGATTAAATATTAATAAACACACGTTACGATTGGATGGAAGGCATTGAAGATTCAATGGGAGATAATACTGCAATGTTTTCCCGCCAGAGGGCAGCATTAGCAGAGACAGTAAACAAATGTTTGACATTGACAAGTATGTCAAACTTGCAATAAATTGCCTTTATTTTACATCCGAATACGCAGATTAATTGCATTTTTATATTTTAATACTTATAGGAGTATTTTAAAATCAAATTAATAAAGGATTAATGTATAATTTCACAAATTAATTGCGACTTTGACACTGACATGTACATACTTGTCAGTGTCAAACCTGTTTTACTGTATGTGCTAGTGGCGCACTCTGGCGGACAGCTTTCAGTAATATCTCCTATTACCTCATAATGTTAACAAGGTATTTTGTACGCTCGTAACGTTTGAATGAGGGGTTTTCAAAGTAACATTGAAAAAATCAAGTGTTTTGCTCACTAGATGACGTTGATGTAACTCAAATGTCAAATAAGGCTCAAGTAGGCCCTGGATAAAAAAAAGTTACTATTGGAGTTTTTGGTGGGAAGTCAAGGGGTTCAGTTGTCGTTTGCCTTATACAATTTTGCAAATTGATTTAAGTGGACTTTATAATATGAAATTGGTGTAGTTTGGTGTTATAAATGCTCGTGCTCGAGAACAATTTGTGAAATAGTTAAAGTAGACTGTTAAGAGAGAGATTTTGGCGACAAATCTATACGAGTCCACTCGTATAGATTTGTCGCCAAAATCTCCCACGAGGCTGCCAAAGAACATTCGCCATCTTTGATGCCACATACCGTACAACACCGATACTTAGTATCTCATTATACTGGACATTGGCAGAATCACTGAAATCTCGGTGGAAGCCATAATTAGAAAAGAAAGAAGAAAAGTTACTATACAGTTTTGTCATCCATTACGTTGACATTTCTGACGTTGCCTTTTTATCACCACCATCAAGCGAACTAAAACTTTTTGTTTTTAAATGTCTGTTTGAGTACCCTTCTTTAATGACATGAAAACAGAAAAAAAAGAAAGAAAAAAGAAAAGAAAGAAAAAGACAATAAGGAATAAATATTCGTAATCATATAAAGCCCTTCAGGCGAGTAGGCGACCTAAACTGTTGATAAGAGTTTCTTTCGGCGTTTCTTCTCTGCAGTGGTCGATTCCGAAACGCTAGTAGTCTGTAGCTTTTGAACAATTAATAAATACATATTATCTAATAAGATAATTTTAAATATGATATGACGTGGAAAAGTGCCTGCTAAGGCCTTTTTTCTGAATAAACGTTTTGATTTTTTGATTTTGATTTTTGATAATAATAGTACTAACGTATAGAACGGAAGCTCGCAGCGTCCCTCGCAATTTGTCGTCCCCGCGCCTCTCACCCGTGCTAAGGAGTTCTTAATTAATAATACCTAGTAAACTAGGTAATGTCAAAAGAATCAACTATTGCAACTATTATTTATACTTTTGTCATGCTCCTGCAGTGGAGAATAAAAAGAGACCTGATGATGACTATATAGTGATGACTGATGAGTGACGTACCTTTGAGGCACCGGGAGTGGTACTTGTGGTAGGCCTGCTGTGTGAAGTGGTTCTCTCGGAGAAGGCCGTGGCTCGGGTGGTGGAAGGTGGGCAGCGACTGCGGCACCGAGCCACAAGACGAGCCCAGCGTGGGCGACGTGCCCAGTGATGACCTATATACCACATTTATATATTATAATAAAATAAAATAATTTTATTTCAGACTTAAATCCATATTTTTTTACTAACAAAATACTTACATGATATGTCAAAAAAATAATTAGGTCGATAAAAAACTCATCGTGTTTTGTATGAAGATTTTATACGTCCATACAAATACAATTACAAATCATTTATATGCCAACAAAAGTATAACATTGAGGTAATAAACTAATGTGTGTTTATAACTTAGTTACTTTTTACAAGTTGCAATTTTTATCATTAAATTTTTCGTTAATTACTTTAAGTTTTAATTCACAACAATACAGTTGAAAAATGGGGAAAAACGTTTTGTACCCTTCCAATTGTTTCTTTAACAGCCTACCTTTCTTATGGTATTAAATCCATCCAACATAAAAAGGACAGAAAGTTACTTTTTCGCTTTTATTATATTTGTTTGAATGTGCTGTTAATTCTTTCATTAAAACCGTTCCGCTTAGGAGTGTAAGGGTCTGATAAAAAAAACAAAGATCAGTTCAATTCAGTTCAGTTAGGAAGGAGGTCCACCACGGAGTGTGCATAACTGCTTACGAACTCAAACCCGAAAAAAAACTGAATATAATTAAAACTCTCTGACTGCTCTGGCTGATATATGGCTCTGGTAGTACAGAGAGGGGCGTGCTCCTGCAGTGGAGACTAAAAAAGACCTGATGATGATAATAAAGAAAGATTTATATTATTTTTGGCGTATATATTATGACACTGTTTCTTTTTTATTTTGGCTCTTATCGCACCACCGACCAGACATTTTAATTTCCTTTTCGGTCTAAAGGTAAAGTTTGGTAAAGGAGAATGCCATATGGCATTAAGTCCACATTTTTCAATTTTTTATTCTAAATTGTGCAAAAACGTTTAAATAAATAAATAAAAACAAAGATGTTATGGAGAAAAAACAATGTTACTTACCCTGTGCTCTGCGTGCGCGGCCTGTGCTCGCGGATGTCCATGATCCAGCCGACGTGGTGCTCCACGGGCGGGTTGAGGCTGTGGCGCGTTTTGTTTTTCCTGCTGGTACTGTGAACCGTTAGTGTCAGTTATAGGAACGGGACAGTACCACCACGTGTATGGTAGGTTTGTCCTTAACAATAAGAAAATCTCTCTAGAAAAAGGAATCTCATTCTAGAAAAAGGTTTCGACTAAAAATGCTCTTAGATCAGATGCCGTTGCTATGCCTATGCAATCTACTTAGCAAGACAGAGACGGTACAAGTTTAAGAATTTGGACTTTAATAAGTAATACCACCATGTGTATGGTAGGTTTGTAACAATAAGAAAATACTCATTCTAGAAAAGGTTTCGACTTGTTCTTAGATAAGTTGCCGTCGCTATATCTACGCAAATTACCTAGCAAGATCGCTATATTATACAATCTACTTAGTAAAACACAGACAGCACAAATATAAGAATTTTGGCTATAGGAAGATAAGTAACTTAGATCAGTCAGTCTGTTAGCTATAGGAACGAGACAGTAGCACCAAATGCATGGTAGGTCTGTCCTTAACAGTAAGAAAATATTCATTCTAGATAAAGGTTTCGATTATAAATATTCTTGGATTAGCTGCCGTCACTTTTTCGATGCTACAGACAGCATAAGATTTAAGGATTCAGACTAAAGTAAGAATGGTAAATAAATGGCTCAAGGGGCATGGTCTGGCGTGGGTTAAGAAGCAGGGCAAAGACTCACATGACGTCGGTGGCGTGCGGGTCCTTGTTGGCGGCGTAGAAGCGCGCCGTGCGCCGCCGCGCCGCCTTGCCGCCGCCCTGCTCGGGCTCCGCTTGCTGAACGGACATACACACATTTTAATTTCTTGCCAGTTGTAGAGTTTTGTCATAGTAGGCTTTACCCATACTCAAAAACACTATATAGTAGTCACACAAAAAATATTAGAATCTAAATAAATTCATAATAAATAATCTGTGATTGGTCCTCTGAGTCAACTGGCAAACTATATGATATTTAGAACCACCAATTGTGATGGAAATTTAAATATAAATTTACATTGGAAGTTCACAATTTTTAATAAAATGACATAGCATAATAAACAAGACGTTACTAAGATACGAGTAGGACATACATAGAGGAATCACTAAGAAGGTTTACGTTCGTACTCTACTCAACATCCCCTGCTGAACGTAAACCAGATTTAACAACACAAAATAAATGTTTTTCATAAGTAGTACCCTTTGTGAGGTTGTCAGCCACCATTTGGTTTCCGCTTACAAACTCGAATTTCACCAATGAGTGTATCACATTTTCCCTAAGAAAATGTAAACGTATGTCAATGTGCTTAGTTTTTGCTTTATAGCAGTCTGTAGAACCAAGCTTTATAGCACTTTGGTTATCAGAGTGAATTACCAATGCACGCTCTGTCCCTTGTCCAAGTTCAGCTTGCAATTGGCGTAGCCACAGAGCTTCTTGAGTAGCTGAAGCCATCGCCATGTACTCTGCCTCGGCTGTAGATAAAGCTACAGTGCGTTGCTTACAAGAATTCCAGGCAATACTTCCGCCTTGAAATATAAATATGTATCCAGTACAAGATTTTCTATCTATGCAGTCGCTGGCCCAGTCAGCATCGCAATACCCTGTTATTTCTTTAGAGGTTTCTTTGAGAAAACACAACTTTAGATTTTTGGTTCCTTGGAGATATCTAAAAATTCTCTTTACTCCAAGCCAATGCTGCTGCCCTGGATTAGTGCAGAACTGACTTAACTTATTAACCGCAAAAGATATATCAGGACGAGTCACTTGACTCAAATATAAAAGGCATCCTATAGCTTCTCTATATGGAAAAACATTTCTATTGTCATCCTGATTTCTATCGAATTTCGCATTTACTTCTATGGGAGTTCGTACTGATTTGCAATCTAACATACCAAAACGTTCCAGAACATAGTGAATATACTTCTCCTGATCCAACATTATTGACCCAGTATCAGGATTTCTGGAAATATTTATGCCGATACATTGCTTTACATCTCCCAGGTCTTTCATGCATAATTTTTCGTTTAATTTATTCTTAATTTGCAATTTCACGGTTTCATTGTTAGAAAACAGTAACAAATCATCCACCCATACAGCAAGAAATATCATAGTTGTTTCATTAATAAGATAATAAACACATGGATCAATTTTTGACCTCTGCAAACCTACTTCGAGTAAAACACTATTCAGTTTCAGATTCCATTGCCGACTAGCTTGCTTTAACCCGTATAAAGATTTTTTTTAGCAAACATACTTGTTCATTCTTTTTAAAAAGTTCTGGTTGTGACATAAAAATTTCCACATCGATGTCACCCTGCAAAAATGCACTTATTGCATCCATTTGTTCCATTCTTAGATCATATTTAGCAGCTAGTGCAAACAAATAACGAATTGACGTATACCTTACCACCGGAGCATATACTTCATCGTAATCATTTCCCTTCTTTTGCGCATAGCCTTTAATCACTAATCTCGCTTTATAGCGAGCTATTTCTCCTTTCTCATTTGTTTTTGTTTTAAATACCCATTTACAAGGCAGAATTCTCTTATCTGGTGGTTTGTCCACTAACGACCATGTATTATTTTTAATTAAGGACTCGTATTCTTCTTTCATGGCACTCATCCATTGAGTTCCATTTGCAGACGACAAGGCTTCGTCTACTGACTGAGGGTCATTCAAACTGAACAATGGGCAAAAGAAACTAACATCTAGTTCATCATTCTCAGCGTATTGAATAGTACGGACACGTGGTCGCAAAGTCATTTTATGACCCTCTGTACTACACATTTCGTTTTCATCAACATTGCAAGTAGAATTGCCACCCTCAATATTGATTCGATTTTCATTATTTTCATTATAATTATTATTATCACCAGACTGATATTCATCACTCGAAGATGTACTCACGTTATCTTCTATTGCGGCAAGGCTCGGATCCAGAGACGGCTGCTCCACAGGATAAGTTTGTGTAGTCTCATGCTGTTCAACAGGAATAGGCACATAAACGTTATCATATTTTTGCATATTTTCGAGAAATATCACATCTCTACTTATAATTATTTGATTTGTTTTGGAATCAAGTAACCGATATCCCTTTGAGCTTGCGCAATAACCCACAAAAGTTAATTTTTTTGATTTAGTGTCCCACTTTCGCCGTTTCTCCTTTGAGATTTGAGCCATCACCTCTGTACCAAATATCTTCAAGTGTGCCAGATTGGGTTTATTACCTGACCAAACTTCAATTGGTGTCTTACTATTAATAGATTTTGTAGGTGATCTATTCACAATATATGCTGCTGTCGCAGTAGCCTCAGCCCACAGTTTCTTACCTAACTTTGCCTCTAAAAGCATACATTTAGCTCTCTCTACCAACGATCTATTCATTCTTTCTGCGAGGCCATTTTGTTGTGGCGAATGTGGAATAGACGTTTGATGTTGTATTCCATGCTTAGTAAGAAAATCTTCAAAATTTTTATTGCAGTACTCACCACCGTTATCCGAGCGTATAGCCTTGATTTTTCGACTTAATTCATTTTCCACTCTGTTTTTATAATCTGTAAAGGCTTTCAGAACACTGAGCTTATCTTTAAGAAAATATACATGGACCATTCGTGAGAAGTCATCAATAAATGTAATAAAATACTTCATACCTCCTAAGGAAACGTTCTCCATTGGTCCACATACGTCACTGTGAATCAGTTGTAATAGTTCTGTTGCTCTGGTCCCTGCATTATTAAATGGCAATCTAGGGTGCTTTCCTTCGATACATGTAGTGCAAGTAATTGGATATTTATTTCTGTCAAAATGCACGGTTACACCCACAGCGCAATCAGGTAATTTCAACACATCTGAAAAATTCAAATGTCCCATGCGCTTGTGCCACAGGACAATATCATTAGCATTTTTAGTTTGAGTAAAATTTGAAAATATTTCCCTATAAATGTTCAATTGGTACAAGTTGTTCACCAGTGACGCAGTAACTAGTAATTTTCCATTTCGATTCAATATTTCACATCGTTTTCCCATGAAGTTAACTTTACAACCATTTTTCACCAAGGCGCTCACCGAGAGGAGGTTGGCAGCAAGTTTAGGTATGTACAAAACATCTCTCACCTGAATTCTGTTATGTACGTCTCCATCAATTAAAAGATTAACTTTACCCATATTTTCCACTGCCAACGGTGTCTTACTGGCTACAGTAACATTGGATACGGGTGGGCTTGTAATATCATACATCCAATCCCTTCTATTGGTCATATGCATCGACGCACCTGAATCGACAAACCAATTGTCTGGATCCATCATTCCTGAGACTCCTGAAAATGCTGCAGCAAAACCTTTTTCTTCTCCGTCTTTGGGTTGGGAACTTTTCTTTGAATAACATTCTTTTGCTAAATGCCCACGTCTTCCACATTTAAAGCAACGTGGGCCTCCCCAAACTTGTTTACTTCCCACAGCTCCTGCCTTTTGCCCCGCGAAGAGCGCTGCACTTTCTGTTTCTACTTCCTGCAGCAGTTTTGTTTTTATAAGATCAGCACTGATTTGAATGCCTGAGCTTTCGATGCCCATTATCATTGGCTTGTAAGTTTCAGGCAAACCAGCTAACATAAGAGTACCAAGCCATTCATCATTAATTTCGAACTTTATATTTCGCAGTTTGTGTGCGGTGGACAATATCTTGTTTATATAGATTTCGATATTTTGCGAACCATCTAAAGTAGTAGTAATCAGTTCTCTAAGTAATGATACTCGTCTATATAAACCGCTATCATCAAAAGCTTTTTCTAAGTTTTCCCATATTTCTTTACTAGTGGTTGCAGTTTGTGCATGTACATAATTAAAAGGATCTAACAATAAAATAAGCTTTGACTTTGCTTTTGTCTCTTTCAATGCATCAGTGTTTGTTCCTACAATACACTCCCACAAACCTTCAAGTTCCATGTAGGCTTTTACAGCAAACTTCCAACTCGCATAGTTCTCACGTCCGGTTAGTCTATCAATATGGAACGGAGTTTGGCTAGAGGTCGACATCTCACCGGCAAACTCCACAACTAATGACGTGCACTAAAAATTATATTCACACAGGGACTAAATTAAATTGCAATCCCTAGCTCATTTAATACGAACTACGCTCTGCTACCATGATGGAAATTTAAATATAAATTTACATTGGAAGTTCACAATTTTTAATAAAATGACATAGCATAATAAACAAGACGTTACTAAGATACGAGTAGGACATACATAGAGGAATCACTAAGAAGGTTTACGTTCGTACTCTACTCAACAAATTGTACCCTTTTGTACAATAAAGAAAAGAAAATCAATAAAAATTGTCACAAACTAGATAAAACTATAATTTAAAAAATTATGAAATGAAAATAATCAAATTTATCTATTTAAAATCAGAAAATAGAAGACTGTGCAAAAAAAGATAAGTAGCGAGAAAAAAAATAAACAATAAAATATCCCAACGATAAAAAAGCGAAAATACAAAACATCAGCTACATATTTATTTAAAATCTAAAATTACAAAATGACGACAGTTTTTAAGATTCTACATGATTTCTTCGGGATCTAGTGACCAGTGCTGCCTTCATTTGAAATAAATAATTAATAAAAATAATAACGGGAATTATATACTGTAATAACCTTTACAATTTAAAGTGAGAACGTTAACATTTTCTTAGCGTTTTTGTCAAAATGCGTTTGATGAAAACCACAAGCGTAATGTTTTCTTATGTTTTCGCGATTGTTACACATTTAAATAAAATTATTTTAATACGGTTTTTATCGCGTTTCTTACATTATTTATACACCTAACGTTTCGAGCACTTTACAGTGTTCGTGGTCGCAGGTAGAGCTACCACAGGTAGGAGGCAGGTAGGAGTCTACCTGCGACCACGAACACTGTAAAGTGCTCGAAACGTTAGGTGTATAAATAATGTAATAAACGCGATAAAAACTGTATTAAAATAATTTTATTTAAACCACAAGCGTAGCCATGGGTAGGGTTTTGGGGGTTATAACCCTCCCCGAAAAGTTGAGATGTTAAGAACAAAATTTATAATAATCAAAATAAGAAAAGACGGCTTGGCTCTCATGAATAATTAGTTATGTTCTTGAACTCTCTCCAAAACAAATGCCTGGCTACGCCCGTGGCGTAAACGCTTTGTTGCTTCACGTTTAGGATAACCTCAATAGCGACGGAAGACAGGCTCAGGGGTAATATAGAGTATACTTACCCTCTTAGGTCTGGGGGGCGGGGGCGGGGGCTCGGCGGGGTTGGCGTGGCGCTCGTTGGGCACCGCGGCCTCGAACTGTTCCCGGGAGATCAGCGACACCGTGCGGTACTGGTTCTGACTGCCGTACGACTGGGGAAAATATATATTGTTTTTAAACTATCACAAATAGAATTGCCAGGTCTTTAAAGTGAGTAGCCGGATAGAGCCATTATTAAGTCCCTTAATATTTTAGTTGTAGTATACCTAAGACATGTCATTTTGATATAAATCAGGCTGGGGTTTGTTACCATAAAATCTTGTTAAATTATATTAAAAAAAATATATTAAATTATATAGATAATCTTCATCAAAATGGTCAACTTTAAAAAACCTAACCAAATCCGGGCAGGCCGGACTCCGAATTATATAGCCGGACACGCAAAAAAAGGCCTAACTGTGTCAGGCTTTATCCGGACGCCTAGCAACCCTAATCACAAATACCTTGGAACTATTTGTATAGGAAACTCTAATTTTTTTCGACTTCCCAGCATCAGTCCCGTAGGAAAGTTGTTGATATTGACGGTCCAGCAACTATGAGCGAGGCATGCAGCACACCCTCTGCAGTTCTTCGCTTCCTCGACGAGCTGGGTTGGCTCACTTAACACCAATCAACAACCCAAAAGGAAAAAAACTCTTAAAATGGAGAACGAAGTCTCCATTACGCAGAGGATTTAGATGCCAAAGTCCTCTGCTCACACACAATGGGCCCAAACAAGAGGCCTAAGTGTGGAAAACTGCCCACGGAACCAGGTGAACCAGGTGATATTGACGGTCCGTGTCACCCCTTAAGGAAATGTCGAGGGTCAATTTACACGCTGTATAATCGTAAACAAAAAATAAAAAAGAAGAATAAAATTCATAGACATTGAAAATACTCACTGATGTGTACTCCGAATCGGTCCATAAGTCTTCTTCATAGCGTCTCAGTCCGTCTGTGATGACCTGAGAATGATAATTTGAATTTTAATGCATTGCAGCATTATACTAATACAAAAATAGTTTATTTTAACAAGGAAGTTAATCTAGGTCACAAAAATATTAACTACATATAAGTAGATTATCGGTAGATAGCCGTTTAGTTCCCGGCAGAGTAGAATAGGACCACTCCAAGTCATCTCGTGGATGTCGTAAAAGACGACTAAGGAAACACAAGCTAAACAAAGCTTATTAACATCAAATATACCTCTCCAACCCGTCTGGCCAGCGTGGAGAGTGTAGGCCAAATCCTCTGACTACTCAGGCTAGTATATGACTCTGGTAGTACAGAGAGGATCGTGCTCCTGCAGTGGAGACTAGAAAGGCCTGATAATGATGATGATGATAAGTAGATTATGTAATGTGGAACTATTGATTACTAGTAGCCCCACACTAGGCAAAAATACCTGCCCTGTGGCAGCTGATGATAATAACAAGAAATTATCGCATAGAAACGTCTATGGTAAAATTGGCAGGGTCGCCATATAAGGAACTATCGTTACAGTGGTATAATGAGGGTGTCCTGACACGAAACGGCGTCGGGTTCGGTAAGCTGTAATTGGACCACAATATTTCAATTGTTGCTGCAGGCACAAATATTATCCAATGGCAGCGGCTCATTGAGTTCCAACGACTCAGTACTGCCATTTTTGAAAACCCTCATTGATTGTTGGTTCTTTCGCCATCATTTCTAAATAATGCCATCTAGTGCCAAGTGGAAAAGTGCACTGCAGCGCCGTTGCCACCGTCTATAGTGTCAGCCGTGGCCGTCTACCTTGTACGAGCTATCAGGCCTTAATTTGGTCCAATATTTTGTATCAGGTTGGCATGCTATACGTTAATATTATATTGTCTTTGGTTGTACCTGACCAAGGTTCTTGGAAGGAGCTAGATGCAGGCCGCTACCAACCGGTCGTAATGTAAAACATAACGGAAGGCCAATGTTCAGCTGTTGACTTCTTGCAGCTAAGATGATGATGATGATGATGATGTGCCATGTGTATCCTGACAGTGGCGTTGCTGCGTGACGTCACAGCTGTGTGGCACTGCCCCTGCTCCCGCGTGAGAGTGGTACCACATGACAATACCTGCTCCAGGCGGCAGGCAGCCGAGAGTGAAGCATACAATGTGGTGTGTCGTCGTGGCCCTTTGACAGGGCATACTTCGTCGCCGTCCCCAGGTAAGTGGTAATTACGCGCCATGGGTGCGAGTGATGGGTGGCGGGGGCTGGTAGAGGGGGTGTTCCTTCTTTTAAGAAATAATTTGTACTTATGTTTTGTCCCTATAACCGAAAGGTTGGCAGGACCATGAGATGGAGGTGGGAAAGAGGAAATACCTGCTCTAAATCCTGTGTGATCTTGGTGCGCGTGCTCCAGTCGCCCTGGCGGTCGTGTTCGTGCTTGTGTTGCCGCGCCGGCGTCTGCGTCACGATCAGCAGTCGGCCGACGTCGCGGTCCGTGAATTCCATGTCTGATTCCTCGTCAGACCTGGTAAAAATAAAGATTATAATCAGAGTTGTAGTGCATCTCAATGATAATAGCTCCAATTACTGGCGACCGCCCGACGATCACGGGGATTTGCAGCCAGGGTATACTTTTCTGGCAACGTAGCTTTCGGCACATACGGTAAACACAACATTATCAAAATCGGACTATACTGTAAAAAGTTATGCGTAAATAATGCGTGTATATGCGACCAATACTGTTGGAAACAGTTTTTTTCAGCGTTTCTTCTTTGCAGAGGTCGGTTCCGAAATGCTAATAGTCTGTAGCTTTCGAACACTAATTAATAATATAAACATTATGTCTAAGTAAATAGAAAATTATTTAAATTATGAAGTGACGTGAAAATGTGCCTGAAACGGCCTATTTTCTGAATAAAATCTTTGTATTATTGTATTCATAATGCGTGGTCTCACATAAAAAAATATATAAGCGTCGACTTGATTACCTCCCCCGTCTTTTCTTCTGTTGAAAAAGGACAGCGTCTAAGAGAAAGATAAAGTAATCCTACTCACCAGGTGTCGGTGAAGGTGTTGTGCCGTGGCGGGGGCAGCTCTACACCTGCGGGACGGGGGAGACAGTGTCAACTCACCAGGTGTCGGTGAATGTGTTGTGCCGCGGCGGGGGCAGCTCCAGCTCCTCGTCCAGCTGGAAGTGCAGCTCCTCGCGCGCTTCCTCGCGCTCCTCCTCGGGCGGCGGCGCGCGCTCGCGCG